>OZ022391.1:21707857-24606360 GCA_963989295.1 Ametastegia equiseti | reverse complement strand
CATTGCATATAAGTTGACGTATTTTGAAAAGGCATCTATGACTACTAATATATATTGAACTCCACCAATAGAGCGTGGCAACGGACCATAAAAATCTAATGTAACAAGATCACCAGGTTTCTCAGATCTAACCATATCGTATTCACCTTCCATAGTATAATTCAAATGTTTCACACGCTGGCACGAATCGCAAGTTAGAACGAACTTCTTCACATCTTTCGCCATGTGTTTCCAATAATAATAATTCTTTAAATAGTTCAAGGTTTTATACACTCCAATATGTCCAAGATTATTATGTACTAAAAAAACTAAATCCTTCGTCAATACTTTTGGGATTGCAATCTTCCAATTATTATCAATTTTGCTGGAAATAAACAACACGTCCTTATAAATTTTACAGTTGCTATTTGCATTGTCAACTTTTGCTTTGTCAAAATATGATTCTAAAGTTGGATCTAGTTTTTGAAGTTCTGTTATTTTCTTAAAGTGATGTGATAATCCAATATCAATTATTATTGGTTTTATCAAATTAATTAATCTGTTATTGTTACTGTCCGGTTGTGGTGTTAAAAATGAAACTAAGCTCGAAATTATTAAATCTTCAGATTGTTCTTCATAAAATCTGCCTTCTGGGTTTCTGCTAAAAAAATCAGCTATGATATATTATCTTTACCCATACAATAGTTAACTTTGAAATCATATTGTTGCAAAAGAAGACACCATCTAATAAGCCGAGAATTTAAAAATGGAGTACTTTTCAAAAATATTAAAGCTTTATGATCAGTTATAATGTCAAATTCTCTTCCTATTAGGTAAATTCTGAACTTGAATATTGAATAGATAATAGCCAACAGCTCTTTTTCTGTTGTTGTATAATTGATTTCGACGCTGGACAAGCATCTACTTACAAGTCCTATTAAATAATGATTTCCATCATCGTCAATCTGATAAAGAATTCCCGAAATACCTCTGTTACTTGCATCCGTTTGTAATTTAAATTTTTTTCAGGTAAAAAGTGATTAAGCGTAACTGAATTAACAAAATTCTTTTTCATTGCTCTGAATGCTTTTGCATGATTCTCTGTCCAATTCCAATTTGCATTATCCTGTAAAAGATCTCTAAATGGTTCTACATAGTTGGCATATTTTACTGCAAACTGCCTATAGAAGTTACATACTCCAAGAAATTTTTGTAACTGTGTTTTATTTTCTGGTTCTATGAACTCTAGTATTATTTTCAATTTTTCTGGATTTGGTCGAACACCATCTACCGATAATATAAAGCCTAAAAATGGTACAGATTTTTTAAAGAACAAAGATTTGCTTAATCGAAGGGTAAAATTGTGCTCCTGCAACCTGTTAAACACTAGATGTAAATGTTGTAAATGTTGTTCAAAACTATTAGATGTTATTAATAAATCATCGATATAAGATGTTAAAAAACTTGAAAAATCGTTGTTAAAAGCTAAATTTAGAGCTCGGATAAAACCACTACCCGCTGTTTTTAGACCAAATGGTATTCTACAAAATTGATATAAGGTTGAGTTGTGCAAAAAAGCTGTATACGGACGAGATTCTTTGGCCAGCGGAATCTGCCAATACCCATTAGTTAAATCTACACTAGTAAAAAACTCTACACCTTTATAAGTTTGCAAAATTTCATTAATCAAAGGCGGCGACTCATTATCAGATTCTACTATTTCATTCAAAAATCGAGCATCTAAACATATCCTAACGTGATTTTGTTTTTTCTTTACTATTCTCAACGGATTACAATAAGGGCTAGTTGAACGTTCAATTATTCCTGATTTTAACATTTTTTGAATTTCTGCATCAACCGATTCTTTAAGCGCTATGGGTACTGGATACGAACGTCGAAGAAATGGTTTATCGCTAAGTAGTTTGAGTTTATGCTCATATATAGAAGTGCATCCTGGTTTATCAGAAAATAATTCTTTGTGATGTAATAACAATTCAATGACCGATTCTTCTTGCCTAGAGTTTTGTAACATTAGTTGCGACGCGATCACTCGTAATTCTTCGAAAAAATTATGATCTTCTGACTGTTCGCTGATCTGAACATCATTCAGTACGTCTATGACCTCCACTACTGAATTTCTTTGACTTTGATGTTGCTTCGAAAACCCCCCTAGATTCCTAGCCGAACATAATTGATCATCAGCTGATAAATGTTGAATTCCATTTTCATCATTAGGAATCACAGGCGTTAAATTATTCTTTACATTATTGTGATTCGAATTCTCGAAACTTTCTACTAAAACATCATCATTTACATCATTATTAAACAATTGGTAGTTATTTTGAATATTATTACAAGAATCTATAATACTAATTTGAGCAGTGTCCTCTTTCATAGGCACACTCTCTATAACAACAATATTTTGAGAAGTGTCCTCTTTCATAGGCACACTTTCTATAACAACAATATTTTGAGAAGTGTCCTCTTTCATAGGCACACTCTCTTCGATATCAACAATATTTGAAATAACATCCTCTCTCATAGGCATGTTATTTTGATCTTCAGCCATTTCAAAATTTCTATTGTCTATTAAATTTACTAAATCTAAGCAATTTTCTCTTCCTTCAGAATAACAATTCTCATTATTTATCGTCATCTGATTATCATTATTATTCTTTTCTTTTTCTCGATTGTGATCTTGACTATTTAATAACTGGGCATAAATTATCTCATCTTGACTTGAAGAGTCAAACTCATTCGAAGCACCACGACTGTATGAAACAAAATCACTACGAATTCGAAGACCCGCGATATCAATTGTTTTTTGATTATAATCTAGAATAACGTGATTTCGTGATAACCAATCATCCCCAAGTATAATACAAGTAGCTAAACGAGGTACAACTACAAAAGCATAAGTCATTCTACGATGTTCAATGAACATATCAATTAAGATTTGTTTTTTAACATTAATATTAGCTTTGCCAAATGCTGGAAAAACTTTGATATTTGATACAGGCAATTCGGTTAAATTTGTATAATTTGAGAGTTGAGAATAAAAGTTTTCAGAAATACAAGTCAGTTGACTACCAGAATCCAATAAAGCTTTTACAGTGAACCCCCCTATCGATATAAGCAAATGTGGACATTTCAAATTATTTATTTTTTCTATTTGTTGAGGTGGATCTATATCTCCTGAAAGGTCCTTAACTAAACTAGAATAATCATGGTACGACGTCGGACCTTGACTCATCGCACCTAACCTTAGTTTAAATGTTGATTATTGTACTGTGAATTAATTTGATTAGGCGTTTGTTGCAAATCATAATTAAAAGAACCATTATAGATAGGTGGTGGAAATCTAGTGTTAGGCATTTGAAAATTTGGTTGTAAATTACTTCTATAAACATAATTTGCAGCTTGAGCATTATAATTAGGTTGTTGATAATTATTTCGAGCATTACCAGAAAAAGACATTTGATTTATTTGTGGTGGTTTGCTTTGAAATGACAAATTACCAGATTGATTTTGATTTTGACCATTACCGTAACTTGGTTTTTTAATATAAGGTTGACTTTTACTTCTGTCATTTTCTTTTTCGTCGAAAGAACTATCTATGTTGGCTAAAGTTGATAAAATTAATTTTGTGTTAGTGAAATCTATTGCAGCAAGTATGTCTCTAACTCTATAAGGCAATTGTTGAACGATAGCATAATTAATTTCATAAGTAGATAACTTAGGTTCAAAATATTTGGCTTCCCGGTTTTGTTTACCAAAATAACTACGTAAATTTCCATCCTGTGATTTGTATCTACGTGCAGCCCATCTACTTTTTACTTTAACCTGATGTTGAACAGAATAAAATTCTTCTTTAAATATTTTTTTAAAATTTCCAAAAGTATCACACGAATCTTTATTAATGTCATACCAAATTTTGGCTCTTCCCGACAAAATGCTATTAACAACCCACAAACGCTGTGCTTCAGGTACATTACTAATACTAAAATAATTTTCCAATTCAGCTAAAAATTCTAAAGGATTTTGCGAATCTTCGTCACTAAATTTTGGAGCCTTTATATCTAATTGTACAGATTGAAAATGTGTAACCAAACTACCAATCAAACGATTTGTCGAATCTTCTGGTTCTGACGGATTTTGACTTATACGTAATTGATTAACAACCTGAGTTTGAGCTTCTTTTTCTGCTTGTAACATTCGAATTTGTCTGACTAAATCATCACGATCAGCTGCCTGTGCTTGTTGGCTCATCCACTCATCTTGTCTTTTCTTAAAGTCTGCTTGTTGTTTTTCCAACTTTGCCTGCTCCAACTGCAACTGCTTTATCTGCTCTTCCATCATTGCCAATGCTGTGACGGTGACTATTTGTACTCTACGTCGTCGTTCAAGGGTTATCGAGGAAGATGATAAACCCAATTTTTCAGATTTAGATTTTGACCTGGTAACAATAGGAGTACGATCAACTTTACCCATTAACAAATTACAACATTCATACTCATATACTTTCTTTCACTTAAAATTAACTCAAAAACTTAGACGAACCATCGAACAAATTCTTTAAATTAACAAAAGACTCTAACGAACCACTTAGTTGGGCGCCAATGTGAAATTATTGACTTTTTTCGTAAGTAATAACTTCGTTTTTTTCTATTGTCTTAAAGGAAGGGTTTTAGTCGTTAAAGAATAACTCAATTATTCATCAGGTGTGAGGAAAATAAAGTTCTAATTTATTGTAAATTTCTATGTTCGTCAATTGTAATGTTCGTGTAAATATTTTGTATATATAAAATTGTAAATAGTAAATTTCATTCTGATTCTTTTTATATTTCATTAAACATGTATTTTTCATTCATCCTTCCACATTCATTCATTCCATTTTCTGTAAATATACGAGTACAAATAATTTATTAGTCTTTTTTCCTATTAGTTTACAATATATAATTTTTCTTGTCTTATTTTTCAAATATATTTTAGTTTTTTGTTTGCTTGTTAAAAAGTGACGTGTTTCTTATTCAATGGTTATTTATTAAAATTTTGTCTCTGGAAAGATTTTATTTATTTCACTAGCCAATTTTTGATCCAATTCGGTTACTTATCTTTGAATAATGGATAATTATTCACATGGGAGATGAATAAGATGCCGTTACAGATTACGTCGTTGATGCCTTTCGTGCCGTAGATTTTCCTTTCTTCCTTCGTTGATTTTCTTAGATTTTCTTCTACGTGGATAGTTGTCGTTTAATTCATAGTTTTAGTTATTTGACAAACGCTCTTTTAAAACTCCCATATTTAGGATGGATTAGATAACGATGGATTATGATTTGGTGAGTTTACTCTCGACGTTTTGATATACTGAACACGTGTTTCGTTTTCGTAGAGAATATTTTAGATTTGGTGAGTTTACTCTCGACGTTGATTAAATGATTGTTTCTGTAGATTTTTGGATATGATTGGTCATAATATAAGCTTTTGGTTTGTTGAGACTAGTTTAAAATTATTTAATTATATCACTTCATTCTGATTAGATTATTTGCACGTCTGCTTCGTCTGACGGACTTTCTCAGAGAGAGAGCTCTCGTGTCGTCACTGACTTCCTTCCCTAACGGCGCTAGTCATTTTCTTCTACTTACTACTCAAATCATCGTTCATCCCAACAGCGCGCTATTCAAACTAGTTTATTGTCACATGCTGCTACACTCGTAGCTGATTAGGTAATGGTGCTCCATTCACGCGTTCTTGACCGTTCGGAAGGTCGTCGTTCCTCCACTCTTCGGTTGGATCGGCAGCTTGTAGTCTAGTGATCAATTCCATCTTTGCTCCATTAGCTGGCAATCCGAGCTGCTGAAGCTTCGCCTTCAACTCTGCCACTGTGAACTCCGATGGTCCTCTCATTTTGTCTGTCAATGTGTCCACACAACACGTGGCTGTTCTTCACACCGTCAACTTCAAATCCACGGGCTCAAGTCCGACAAGGATGGCGGCTAACGTAAACACGCACTTTGTCCTCTTTGCCAGCCGATCCTCAGCGACGCTCCTCGCGTATAGTCCGGACTTTGACCGAACACTCGCCCGATAATCAGTGTTTATTTCGGTACACACCACTCTCATTTATTGACAACACACACACAACGCTGTTGGCCCAGTTCTTCTCAAATTTGAACTGGTCAATCCGTTGGCGGATCTATCCCACGGTCTCTGCCGCCGAGTTAGCTTTTCCACTCTTTCACTCTTTCACTCTTTCACGTCAAGAACGATGAAATAATGGCGCCTGGTACACCGAAACGCTCGATCGACACCATAAACGAACTCGCAAGACCACAACTTGTTTCGTTATGATGTTCTCGACTCAACGCGTATCCTCTGCTCAGTACCCACTCACAACGCCATTTTCTACTTCTCGACACCCCGAGTCGCGACAGATTTCCACGAGTCCGCACAATTCACGACCTGCTATTACCACGGTTCACTTTTTGGCGTTTTTTGGATAACTATCCCACTTCTGATGCTGTAAGGAGTTATTTCAGGTTGGGCGTTTCAATAATTAGAGCGTGATGTGTGATGTGACAAGAACGGAATTTTATTTGTCTCAGTCGCTAATGTGTGTGAACTTGGCCCAGCACTTTTCAAAAATAACGATTATCAAGATTGTGCCAAGTTGTGCTCGACTTGTGCTATCTTGTGCCGTGAAACCCAATTTCCCAACTTCAATGGTTTTCTGGAAAATTCGAGAAAACCAAAATTCGCCTGGCCCAGCACTTTTCGAGTATCGATATTTTTTGAAGATTGTGCCAGGTTGTGCTAAGTTTGTGCTGATTTGTGCTGTATTCAGAAAGAAAAAAAAAAAAAAAAATTCTCAAAATTGAAAAAAAAAAAAAAAATTGAAAAAAAAAAACAGTGTACAGAGTTGTAATAAGCGAGTGGACAAACTTTTTCCTCCAACTAATTTCGCTCCAACCCACCCTTCCACTCGGAGACATGGATATTCCCATCAGAAAAAACTCAAAAATTCTGGATTCATGGAATTTTGAAAATCCGCGAGTTGTGCTGAGTTGTGCTGGGCGAGTAGACAAACTTTTTCCCCTAACTTATTCCACTCCGACCTACCCTTCCACTCGGAAACATGGATATTCCCATCAGAAAAAACTCAAAAATTCTAAATTCATGGAATTTTGAAAATCCGCGAGCTGTGCTGAGTTGTGCTGGGCGAGTGGACAAACTTTTTCCTCTACTTTATTCTGCTCCGACCCGCCCTCCTAGTCGTAAACATGGATTTCTTCCCCAGCGGACATTCAAATTTTTCAAATTCCTGAATATATTGAGAAAGAAAGTTTCTGAGTGTGCCAGATTTGGCATACAAATGTTTCCTCAACCGTCGTTTCAAAATTAATATACCCACTTTTTACTGAAAGTCGACCTACATCTGAACATTGAAATCACAAATCATCATTTCATACGCTATTCGGTTCTGTAGAAATTTGTAAGTCCAATCAGAAAAGTTCAAGGAGATCACGAAAATAGTAAAGTCAATTTTCCGAATTAGTTTTTACTTTTCATCTAAATGTGGGCAGTGTGTTTATGCCCCGCCAGCCGAAGTGTTTACATTCCGATACTCCAAGGGTTCAGGGTCCCGATATCGGTAGTTATCGGGAACGGCGGAAAGACGGCAGTAATTCGGCAGCATTCGAGCAGTACGCGTCGCTGCGCGGATGACTAGATTAGCGACCGGAGTATTACGCCCAGTGGCATAGCATCGTGTTAGAACCCTTTCGGCTTCTCGTACACGAATATAGACATTTTTCCGGAGAATATATTGGCTATACACGTCATAACACCTTTCTGCATCTCAAAATATACGTAGATGGCGTCAATGCTTCTTTTACACAAACAAAAAATTGTATTGCCCATTCGGCTGGAAAATGACTCTGTCTAATTTCGACGAATGTTCACGTTTCAAGACCCCTAGAACCCAAAATCATGTTTCTAACGAAACTCCGGTCTGTCTGTTCATTTTGTTCACTCGAAAATTGCATCAACATCTGCACGAAATGATTTGAACTTCGACCTGACACTTTGTTGTGTTGGCAAGATGGCGCTCTCATAGTATTCGGTTTGATTCGACTTCGGGCGGTTTCGGTTTCGGCGAATTAAAAGTTTGACTGGGGTAGTTGCGTATTATCCCATCCTATAAGTGCAGGGTTGTTCCGCAAACAAATAATGAATAAAATGTATCATGAAAAAAAAATGATCAGATGAAAAGTTCTAGGCAAATAGATTCGCCGCTTGCTTTCGTTTACTGAACAAATGTGATGCGAAAATACTTCCGATACAATAATGACCGGAGTAATGACCGATCTTTGTCCGGCTAAGTCTCCGATAAACTATAGCTACGTAGCACTCAGGCCCTTTCACCGCGTCAAGGTGTCAGTCATCGAAAGGGTTTTTTTTTTTGTATTTTTTAAAAATATATTTTTTTATTTTATTTTTTTTTTAATTTTTTTTTTTAATTTTGTTTTGTTTTTTTTCAATTTTTTAATGTTTCCCTCGCAAATTTTCTACTGTCCTTTCATCTATTCATGCTTACACATCTATTATATATATTTTTTGTCATTGTCGCCCATTGCCACATCCCGTATATTCCATCTGCCTGAAGTCTCTATTAACCCTTTCATGCTGCAACGTATACGATCAAATATGGGTCTAGCTCGAATTTATCAGTTTGGAATTTAACTTTTTTTTTGGTATCGTCAAACTCGATCCATTCCGTGCCCTGGTACGAATATCCGACGTAATGCCCCGATCTTCTACCCCGTCCACCATAACGTACCACTACTCCGGCGAAACAGAAAGACTTGCCCGGCAATTCTAATTTTTTCGGGAAGGTTTCAAGCCGACATTTCGTGCCTAGTCGGAATTCCGCAGGATCACATTCAATTATGATTTGCGAACCGTAGATCAGAGTTCTCTGTTTTTCTCGATCACAGCACAAAGATAATTTGGTCGGCATACCGTCTTCTATCGCATCCCCGAGCCTCTGCATACCGTGCTTTTCTATCACGTCGACATTTATCGGCACGATGATGGATTTTCTCACCGTTTTTGCCGAACAAACGCTACACACTGTAGTTTCCGTGTAGCTCGGGTTATCAACTAGCAAGTATTGCGCGACGTTCCCAATACTCGCATAGCAGTCGACTGTCAAAACTTGATTTGTAAAGGCGGATTCAAACTGGGAAATGTTTTTCAACAGGAGAGCTCTTTGTTTATAAATTTTGGCAGAGCAACCTTCTCTCAGGAAATCCTGCAAGAAGCGCATAGAATCAGAATCCGAATCTGAAATTTCGTGTTTGTACCTATCATTTACGCATGCGCCAGCGAGTACGGATATCAAACTGTCAGGGCCGCACGTATTGCGAACAACAATTCGTATTCCCTTCACCGGTACCGATGGGCGTGTGTTGCCGTTTTCCAGAAGGCCAATACCAACACATTTTTTGGAAAAACTAGTTAATTCAAATTGTGGACAAGCATCTAGATACGTTTTCTTTCTCGTTGAACCTGACGGATTTTTATTCCGCCAGTTATGTTCGACGTTCAACTCTGACTCGTTTCCGTGGTTTTCATCGACAAGGAGAACAGAGGAATTGTCGTTATCGGGATCTGGTTCCGTCGACACCGCTTCGATCACCATGTTTTCGGGGCTGTCAGGAGAAAGATTGGAAGATGCGAAATCATGGTGAGAAAAGTCTACATCTACAACTGGAGAAAGAACTGGAGTTGGAGTGGGCGGTATTGAAGATTGATTATATTCGATCGCAGTATCGGAAGAACTCTCAATCGGACGGGATGGGTTTACTGGCAAGCTCGCTTCGTCTATTGCCCATTCGTCCGACGCAACGGCTAGTTTCGCCCTACCTTCGAACGAACGCAGATGTACAGCGACAAACTTGTCCGCCCTCATTGGTCGAGAACTGTTTCTCAGCATGACGTGCTTGACGTCATTCATCTCCGATTCGACAGATGCTGAACTAATTTTATTTCCCCGTACCCGAATACCGATATCATTACGCCTGAAAATAGTGGAAAATAATACAGCAAGTTTTTTAAATGGTTGCTTAACTCCGGGACGTAATAAGGGTTAACTTGATCTCCGGTATCTGCCGATCCGACGGTTTCGCGACATTCAGCGATCAAACTGTGAGCCCATGTCACGATATTGCAATCGCTGAGAGTAACGTCAGGCTCAAAGGAGTCCGTTTCATCAGAAACTTCTTCCTTCATTTCTACGTCAACGATGCCCTTGATTTTGTCAATGATCATTGAACGTGCTTGTTCAGACGGCACTTCAGCTCCTTGGCTATCCTTTCCAACATCTTCGCTAAGAGAGAGAACAACGATGCGTTTGGCTAAATCTTCAAATTCGATGAAGCTCGTTTGCTTCGTGAGCAATGCCAAAGCAAAAAGATAAAATTTTTTGACCTTAGGATTCAATCCAGAGAAAAACTTCCAACGTGACACGAAATGCATATTATGACATACAGGGTGAATTCCTATCGTCCGGCCACTAAGAGTCGAGTTGAAGCGGCCGCGCTCCGAGTGCACTTGAGCGCCGGCAATTTTTTGCCAGGCAGCCAACCTGTGAAATGTGGATCGTATGGAGCGTATGCATAGCAGAAGACATATCGCAATTCGAGTATTAGAATGGCGTCACGTGTATGGATGCGGCAATCGATCGCGATGTATCTAACCTCCAATATTTTAACTGAGGTGAGTGTACCAATGACCGATTCTGAATACTCACGTTGGACAAATCAGTTGCTAGAAACTCAGAGAATACGAATTGATTTTTTTGGCGATTTGAGAGCTCAGGAATGAGAAGGAATCATTGAATAGGGTCAATAAACCGAAAAGCGTCAGTCACTGGTACACTCACCTTAATTAAACACGTTCACCCAGCCTGCCCGATTCAGATTTAGAAATAATAAGCTCGTCAACAGATTACCTTGCCTACAGAAGCTCGGTCTGGTATTTATCTGGCTAGCTGGACGTTGGAAATTCACGGGAAAATGATTAACAGGTGATGAAACATCACCTCACGCGGACAATAATTTCTATGAAAATAGGTATCATTTACTCGAGATAAAATTTATTATTTCTTCACTTTCATCGTCAACGGATCACCTCGCCTACAGAAGCTCGGTCTGGTATTTATCTGGCTAGCTGGACGTTGAAAATTCACGAGAAGATAATTAACAGGTGATAAAACATCGCCCCACGTGGACAATGATTTTTATGAAAAGAGGGATCATTTACTCGAGATAAAATTTATAATTTCTTCATTTTCATTGACAACAGGGCACAACAAGCGTTTATCCTGATAGACTGGCTCGCCGCCTGGAGATATTTCTCAAAACGGAAATTCATCGAAGAACAATTACAAGGTGATAAAACTTTACCCCACGACGATATGAAATAATTTAAACAAGACCAAGTATCATTCACTGAAGATAAAAGTTATTTTATTAATTTTTATCGACATCAACGCAGGGCATAACACCGATCGACGAACCGTGCATCCCGATAGAATTCTCACAATTCATAGGAATTTTTCAAAAGTCCACCCTTCTGCGGCCGCACAAAAACCCAGGCGATCATAAAAGTGATCAGTCGCACGATAGATCTGTTGGCGGGTGCAGTCGTTGGACAGATGGATGATCCCCGCTCGCAGATCGTCCAGATCTTCAATCTGCGTCTGATAGAAGAGACTCTTGATCCGGCCCCAGAAGTAATAACCCTGTGGCGACAAGTCAGGCGACCGTCTGCCACTGTGGTATGAAGTGGTGCCCCATCCTGCTGCAGGATGATCGGTAGACCCTGTTTTTGAAGCAAGTATTGGTCCAATGTGAACAAACTGAATGCCACCTCTGGATAATCCGACCAGCTAGCTACGATCATTCGACTCCAAGCACGTAAGTTTCTTCGATGCAAATGAGAATTATTCACAATTGAAAATAACTTCAGCAGCAAAATACATCTGATTAATTTTGAACTTCGATTGACAAGATCCTGAGTTATTATTGCTCGCAACTCTCTTATAAAATCAAAATATTATCATCGTCCCTATTTCAACTGAATAGGTGAAAGATGGACTCGATATACGAGCGTACATTTCCCTGGATCGCTCGCAGTTCAGGGACAATTTCGTCGTGAAGCATCTGCAAATTTCTCCCCAGTCAAATTCTCATTGATAAACTTCGGGCCAAGAATTCTGCCGTTAATTAGTCCTACCCAGACGTTCAACTTTTGGGGATATTGCGATCGAACGTGGATGGATTCGTACGGATTAGTGACCGACCATATCCGGACATTTTGGCGATTCGGACTACCGTGGGGGACCATTATGGATTCGTTGCTGAAAATGGCTAGTTTGTAATCGTCTGTCAGTCTACGATTCGGTCGAGTATGTTTGACGTGAGGAACTTCTAGGCAGCCTGTCTCGTTCAGTTTCCGGATCGTTGTCTGAATCGTGGAGCTACCTACTAGGGATTGGACGATCAGGGAACTCAGCAGCGAAGTGACCCCTGATGCGTCTATTACTTTCACTCAACCAAGCTCGACGACACCAATCAAATTTTGCCGCCACAGTGTATTTGTCTTTATTTGCCAGCTTTCGATGCGAAGGGAATTATTTATAATTCTGTCGACTATCGTTATACTTATACTTATTCACTTATTTATAGTTCATTACATTGTCCAATAGAAGATTTCACCATTTATAATTTATCCTTAGTATTATCGATTATTCAATATTCACAATTTATCCTATTCATACAATATTCAGAATAATAAACAACTCTTTATTAATAATATTATTATTATCACGTATTTATTGTTTAGAATTACGCTATCTATTGTAAAAATTATAGTTCATCGAGAATCTTGGAAATCGTGCTATTCTTTACAAATTCATTCTCTACACTCAAAGTAGAGTATTGGACCTGTGGATCATGGATTTGTTTGCAATTGGGCGTTTGAAAAAAGGACTACTGCTGGAGCAGACTTGACTCCAAATTTTGGGCTGAGGTGAAGACTCGTATATTCAAATCTATGAATAATAAATCAAGTTAGTTGATCTAGCGGATGAGCCTATGGTGACACTGGAACCGATGATGATTATCCTCCGTAGCCCAAAAGTTTTCCAGGGAACCAGAAAGAATTAGAACGAAGAATGAAATATGTCAAAAACCGAATTCACACGAATTAAATAGATTTGAAAAGAATTGTCTGGCAATTCTTTTTAATTTCAACGAATTTACGTACAAAAGTTTCGAATTTTGTTCAATTCCGTTTATCACATAATCTCAATCCGTTTTGGTTTACTGGGTTCGCTTCAAACGATCCGCGTAGCTTTTGTTTCACACTCGTGTCTCAAAAACGTTTCAGTGACTATGTGAGGTCAATTCATTTGTTTTTTCATTGTTTGGTTGTTAAGTGAACCAACAATCTTTGTTAACAACGAAATTAGATGCCAAGCCACTTATTCAACGCCATTATCAGACTAGATCGGCTATTACCGGCGATAATATCCAAAGTTTATTTGAAAGTAGAAAAATTGAGAGAATAAATTCGCGAAAAATAATACGATTTCCCAGATTATCGATAAAGTATCATTTTCACAAACGATAGCGTAATTGTAAATAATAAATTATCATAGTATAGTCATAAAGAGTTGTTTATTGTTGTGAATATTGTATAAATAGCATAAATTGTAAATAATAAATAATCGATAATACTAAGGATAAATTATAAATAGTGAAATTTTCTATTGGACAATAAAATAAACTGTAAATAAGTAAATAGTGTAAATAAGTGAATAGTGATAGAATATAACGATAGTCGATAGAACTGTGAATAATTCCCTTTGCATCGAAAGATGGCCAATAAAGACAAATATACTGTGGCGGAAAAACTTGATTGGTGTCGTCGAGCTTGGTTGGGTGAAAGTGATAGACGCATCAGGGATCACTTTGCCGCTGAGTTTCCTGATCGTCCAATCCCTAGTCGGTCCACGATTCAGACAACGATCCGGAAGCTGAACGAGACAGGCTGCTTAGACGTCAATCACGTCAAACACACGAGACCGACTCGTAGACTGACGGACGATGACAAGCTGGCTATTTGTCTCTCCTTCGAGGACAATAATAGGACCAGCACGAGGCGCGTAGCGCAGGAACTTGGATTCGCTCAGTCCTCGGTTCTGAAGGTGCTGCACCAGCACAAATACTTCCCCTATAAACTGTTCCGGGAGCAGGAATTATATCCTGGTGATGACGAGCACAGGATGAATTTCTGTGAAATTATGACCCAGCGCATCGATGAGGAGCCTGGACTTGTGCGTAGGATCTGTTTCACTGACGAATCTACAATGGTCCTCCACGGTAGTCCGAATCACCAAAATGTCCGGATATGGTCGGTCGCTAATCCGTACGAGTCCATCCGCGTTCGATCGCAGAATCCCCAAAAGTTGAACGTCTGGGTAGGACTGATCGACGGCAGAGTTCTTGGCCCGAAGTTCATTAATGGAAATTTGACTGGGGAGAAATATTTGCAAATGCTGCATGACGAAATTGTTCCTGAACTGCGAGCGATCCAGGGAAATGTACGCTTGTATATCGAGTTGAAACCATCTTTTACCTATTTAGTTGAAACAGAGACGATGATAATATTTTTATTTTATGAGAGAGTTGCGAGCAATAATGACTCACGATCGTATCAATCGAAGTTCAAATTATAATATTCTTTTATCGGATGTATTTTGCTGTCGAAGTTATTCAATTTCCAATACTTTTCATCTGCATCGCAGGAACTTACGTGTTTGGACTCGAATGATCGTAGCTAGCTGGCTGGATCATTCAGAGGTTGCATTCAACTTGTTTTCATTCGATCAATACTTTTTTCCAAAAAACAGGGTCCACCGATCATACTGCAGCAGGATGGGGCACCACCTCATTCCACACTGGCAGTCCGGGCATATTTAGACGCCGAATTTCCTGGCCAGTGGATTGGGCGTTTCGGCCCAACACCGTGGCCGGCTCGGTCACCTGACTTGTCCCCACTGGACTATTATTTCTGGGGCACGATCAAGAGTCTCCTGTATCAGACACAGATTGAAGATCTAGACGACCTGCGAGCAAGGATCATTCATCTGGCCAACGACTTCACCCGTGAACATATCCATCGCGCGACTGATCATTTTTATGATCGTCTGGGTTTTTGTGCTGCCGCAGAAGGGTGGACTTTTGAAAAATTCCTATGAATCGTGAGAATTCTATCGGGATGCACGGTTCGTCGATCCGTGTTATGCCCTGCGTTGATGTCGATAAAAATTAATGAAATAACTTTCATCTTCAGTGAATGATACTTGGTCTTGTTTAAATTATTTCATATCGTCGTGGGGTAAAGTTTTATCACCTTGTAATTGTTCTTCGATGAATTTCCGTTTTGAAAAATAGCTCCAGGCGGCGAGCCAGTCTATCAGGATAAACGCTTGTTGTGCCCTGTTGTCAATGAAAATGAAGAAATTATAAATTTTATCTCGAGTAAGTGATCCCTCTTTTCATAAAAATCATTGTCCACGTGGGGCGATGTTTCATCACCTGTTAATCATTTTCCCGTGAATTTCCAACGTCCAGCTAGCCAGATAAATACCAGACCGAGCTTCTGTAGGCGAGGTGATCCGTTGACGATGAAAGTGAAGAAATAATAAATTTTATCTCGAGTAAATGATACCTATTTTCATAGAAATTATTGTCCGCGTGAGGTGATGTTTCATCACCTGTTAATCATTTTCCCGTGAATTTCCAACGTCCAGCTAGCCAGATAAATACCAGACCGAGCTTCTGTAGGCAAGGTAATCTGTTGACGAGCTTATTATTTCTAAATCTGAATCGGGCAGGCTGGGTGAACGTGTTTAATTAAGGTGAGTGTACCAGTGACTGACGCTTTTCGGTTTATTGACCCTATTCAATGATTCCTTCTCATTCCTGAGCTCTCAAATCGCCAAAAAAATCAATTCGTATTCTCTGAGTTTCTAGCAACTGATTTGTCCAACGTGAGTATTCAGAATCGGTCATTGGTACACTTACCTCAGTTAAAATATTGGAGGTTAGATACATCGCGATCGATTGCCGCATCCATACACGTGACGCCATTCTAATACTCGAATTGCGATATGTCTTCTGCTATGCATACGCTCCATACGATCCACATTTCACAGGTTGGCTGCCTGGCAAAAAATTGCCGGCGCTCAAGTGCACTCGGAGCGCGGCCGCTTCAACTCGACTCTTAGTGGCCGGACGATAGGAATTCACCCTGTATGTCTAAACGTATGTAGCACTTGGGGATTTTAACTCCAGGCTGATCAAAAATTAAAGAATAACACGTGGACAAGTAATTCTTGAGATTCACGCATTGAGCGAATGCTTTAGCAATGGCATTCAGCAAAGCTTTGTCAAAATCAGAAACAACTGTTCGTGGTACAGGGAACTGTGACTTGTGCTTTTCACCAATTCGCAAGAACTCGAATATCCAATATTGGATGGTGTAGTGTATTAGGTTGGCAATGCAATAGGGATAAAGACGCTAGAGGCCCGAAGGTTGGTAGGACTGATAGAACGGAGGGAGAACGAATGAAGGTATATGGCGTGGTACAGTAAATAAAGAGCTGGTGTGTTAAATCACGTGTATTGTTAATAACACCTCCCCTGTAAGTCGTGACGGACGAAATACGTAACAATTTTGGCGACGAGGTGAAAAACGGAACAAGATGATGTCGGGGGTACGTGAAATAGATGGGTTCGAGATAAAAGACGACGCGGCATCGGCAGGGACACGCTGGAAAAGATGGCTGCGATCTTTCAACCTGTACGTACTCACAAAGGCGATCGTTAACGCAGAAAGAAAACAAGCGTTGCTCTTGCATTCAGCAGGCCCAGAGGTACAAGAAATATTCTTTACGCTAAATGTAACTGTAGACGAGGGTGAAGACATTTACAGTAAAACAGTAGAAAAGTTGAACGAATACTTCGCGCCGAAAATAAACGAGGTATACGAAAGACATGTTTTCCGCGCAATAGCACAAAAGCCGGAAGAAACGATCAACCAATTTATACTGAAGTTGAGACAACAGCTATAAATTGTGAATTTGGTGACAGAGTAGACGAAATGATTAGAGATCAAATGATTGAAAAATGCTCATCAAATGACTTACGTCGAAAATTACTGGAAAAACAAGGATCAACACTAGAAAAGGCAATAGAAATAGCCAGAGTATGGGAGACAGCAAGCACGCAAGCGAATACTTGGGAAAAGAACGAAGAGGAAACTGTGAATAAAATTCGAGTCGAAGCACGGAAAAAGAAGATGGCAAGTAAAAAACAAGACGGGATAAAATGTTTTCGTTGCGGATATGAAGGACACATTAGCTCAGACGCGAAATGTCCAGCAAAGGAAAAGTCGTGCGAGAAGTGTGGTCTTCAAGGTCATTTCAAAACTATGTGTAAGACCAGGGAAAAGAACTACAAGAAACAAGGAGCCAAAGAGAAAGTGAGACAGGTTGAAGAGTCGAGATCAGAAGACGAAGAAACAAACAGGGTCTACGTTTTCAGCATCAAAGGAAAGGAGGAAAAAGAGAAAACAGGGAAGGTGACGATTGAAATTGGAGGAGTACCTGTAGAGATGATGATTGACTCAGGGGCAATCTGTAATATCATTGACGAACAGGAATGGAAACGACTTAAGGAGAATCGGGTGATATGTAAATCGTATACATCATCGAAAAAACTGTACGCATATGGATATGCTAAGCCATTGGAAGTAATCGGGGCGTTCAAAGCAAATCTGAAGGTAGGAGAATCCAGAGTTATAAAAGATGTGGAGACTATAGTGGTTAAAGGCAAAGGAGAGGCACTCGTAGGGAAGGACACGGCACTAAAATTGGGAATTCTGAAACTGGGGTTAGAGATTAATCGCATAAGCACACAAACAGAGATTGAAACGGAGTTTGAAGATCTGTTCGAGGGCGTAGGAAAATTGAAGGGGTTCCAGTTAAAAATCCCATTGAAAAAAGATGTCAAACCAGTAGCTCAGCCAATCCGACGCCAACCATATAGTTTACGAGAAGCGCAACAAAACATAATACAGGAGTTGCTGAAAGAAGATATTATCGAAAGAATAGAAGGACCAACACCGTGGGTTTCGCCGGTACATGTCGTACCAAAAGGAAGCAAAGGATATCGATTATGTATCGATATGCGGAGAGCTAATGAGGCGGTGGAAAGGGAACGCTTCCCAATCCCAACAATAGAAGAGATTCTACATGATCTAAATGGGAGTAAGGTATATAGTAAGTTAGACGTCAAGTAGGCATATCACCAAATTGAGCTCGAAGAGTCGTCAAGACAAATTACAACGTTCTGTACCGATCAAGGCTTATTTAGATTTAAACGGCTGATGTTTGGTATAAACTGTGCACCTGAAATGTATCACCGAGTTATGACGCAGGTATTGCAAGGATGTGAAGGAGCATGTAATTATATCGACGACATAATCATCCACGGAAAGACGGAAGAAGAACATGATAAAAGATTACGTGGAGTATTGGAAACGTTGAAGGAAAAAGGGTTGACATTGAACAAAGATAAATGTCAGTTTGCTAAAAGAGAACTAACATTTCTAGGTCATCATATTTCAGAGGAGGGAATCAGGTCAATGGAGTCCCGAAAGAAGGCGATTATGGAGTTCAGGGAACCACAAAACATTGAAGAAACACGGAGTTTTCTAGGTCTGGCCAACTTTTCAGCGAGATTTATACCGGACTTTGCATCGGTTAGTGAACCAATAAGAGAAGTAACAAGGAAGGACAAGACATTTGAATGGGGACCCGAACAACAAAAGGCTTTCCAAGAATTGAAGGAAATTATTGTGAAACCGCAGGTTTTGGGTTTTTATGACAAAGATGCAAAAACCAGCGTGATAGCGGATGCGAGTCCAGTCGGGCTCGGAGCGGTATTGATTCAAGAACAGAAAGGGGAACCAAGAGTCATCCGGTATGCGAGTAGAACGCTATCGAACGTAGAAAGACGGTACGCTCAAACGGAAAAGGAGGCTTTGGCGTTGGTTTGGGCGTGCGAAAAATTCCATATATATCTATTCGGAAAAGACTTTGACCTAATAACCGACCACAAGCCGTTGGAAGTAATTTTTGGACCAAGATCAAAAACAAATGCTAGGATTGAAAGATGGGTCTTACGGCTCCAACCGTATCGGTTCACGACAATTTATAAACCAGGAAAATTAAATATAGCAGATCCACTATCAAGACTGTTGCAAATAACAAACCAAGAAACAAATGAAGAAGAAACAGAAGAGATAGTAAGAACAATCACAGAACAAGCAGTACCAAGAGCGATGACGTTGAAGGAAATTAGAAAAGCGACTGAAGAAGATGAGGAATTACGACAGGTTAAACAAGAACTAGGAACGAACCGATGGGACAAGAGACATCGAGCATATGAAATAATCAAACAGGAATTAGCAACAGTTGAGGGAATATTACTGAGAGGAACTAGAATTATCATGCCACAGATGTTGAAAAAAAGGACATTGGAGTTAGCACACGAGGGACATTTGGGAATCGTGGGAATGAAACAAAGGATAAGGACGAAAGTATGGTGGAAAAACATTGACAAAGATGTGGAACAGTGGTGTAAGACATGTCCCGGGTGCCAAGTAGTAGGACAACCAGACCGTCCGGAACCAATGAGAAGAACGGAGTTACCAACTGAACCATGGAAATATATCGGCATGGACTTTACAGGACCTTTACCTACCGGAGAACACTTACTGGTTGTAATAGACTATTATAGTCGATTTTTTGAAGTTGAAATAATGAAAACAATTACAGCAGAAAAATTGATTGAAAAACTAAAGGTAATGTTCACAAGATTTGGACTACCTGAGATGATAATATCGGATAATGGAAGAACCTTTATCGAGAAAAACTTCAAAGAGTTTCTGATGGAAAATGGAATTTACCACCATCACTCAACTCCTTTATGGCCACAAGCAAATGGCCAAGTAGAACGGCAGAATCGGTCGATTTTAAAACGTCTGAAGATTGCGCATGCTACAGGAAAACCTTGGAAAGAAGAATTACTGAAATACCTATTTGCGTACAGAACGACGCCACACACAATAACGGGAGTTCCTCCGGCGGAACTGATGTTTAAAAGAAAAATTAAATCAAAATTACCAGAAATAACTGAAACATCAGAGTACCGTCTGGATGAAGAAATAAGAGATCGAGACAAATTAAAAAAAGATGAAGGGAAAAGATATGGGGACGAAAAGCGAAATGCACAAGAGAGCAATATTGGAGAAGGAGACACGGTATTAATGAGACAACAGAAAACAAATAAACTATCGACACCGTTCAGAACAACCCAGATGAGAGTTATAAGGAAGGAGGGAAATTCAGTGTTGATAGAAGCACCAACGGGTGAGGTCTATAGGAGAAATTCAACACACCTCAAACTTTGGAAAAACAGAGAACCCGAGGCTGAGACAGGAGAGAATGGAGTTGTTACGAACGAAAAGGACAGTTCAAGAAAGGAGACAACAGAAACAAGAAATGAGCTTGGAGCCGAAAGTAATGAGCTCAAAGAACCAGAACCGAGAGCACCAAGGCTGACAAAAGTACCTGCTAGGTTTAAGGACTATGTATCGGATTAAAAAAAAAAAAAAAAAAAAAAAAAATGAATGTCGATATGAAAGTTTAAAATTGGGGGGGAAAAAAGAGATTGTAGTGTATTAGGTTGGCAATGCAATAGGGATAAAGACGCTAGAGGCCCGAAGGTTGGTAGGACTGATAGAACGGAGGGAGAACGAATGAAGGTATATGGCGCGGTACAGTAAATAAAGAGCTGGTGTGTTAAATCACGTGTATTGTTAATAGCACCTCCCCTGTAAGTCGTGACGGACGAAATACGTAACAGATGGCATTTACATTTTGGACGGAACTCAACATTTGGAACACCGGCATTGTGGAAGTCGGCGTACGCGTAACTGCCTGATAAAGGTAAACATGCGGACATTTATCGCCGTTTGGCAAAAGTAATTTAGTCACCAATGAGCCAGTGGCATCTATGTATAGAATTTCGTGATGATGCATGTACACCGCTATTTGGGAGGAAGTCCAGTAATGGACGAAAACCGGATCATGACCAATGGCATGAATATCACCCGCATAATCGGTATATTTCATACGCTGTAAGCTAAAAATTGGACACGTCCCTTTGACTTTTAAATCTTTATCGCGCTTCTGCTGTTTAGCTTTTCTCAGAGTTGCTGCTCTGGGTAATTGCGGAGGCTCATCGTCATAGAGATCCATTAGATCATCAGCTTCCTTTCGGCGCCATGTAGTGGCCGAAGAAGCTCCCGAAACGAGTGCTTCGGAGACTTTGACCCTCTTCTCGCCGTTGAGAGGTCGCTTCGTAACATGTTTGATCGAAGGATCAAATAACGTAACAGAACACTCCATTCGTACTGCCAAGATCTTAGCTGCAGGCTTGTTAGCAATAGTTCCTGTTAAAGTGGCTTTACAATCACGGCATTTCCCGTAAATGGTTGCATAGATTCCTGTTTCTGAAATCGTACACCTTTTAAACATGAAGGCACACGGCAATTTCGTCTCCTTATAGATGAGGCCAAACACGGTGTTCGTCCATCTTCCACGTCGCATAGTGGAATAATTTCGTTGAACCTTCGTTATGGACTTATAAATTACTTTCTCGCAATCAATATCATGCCACGTTTTTAAAGGCATTCGAATGACAAAATTAATGTCCGTACCGCGGTCATTCGATTTGTTAAGCGATTCGTCAATGTCAATGGATGAAGATGTGAGGTTCGCGGGCCATTCCAATTTATGATACGAAAGAAGCTCTTCGTGTACACCATATCTATTTGTTAGTATAACAGTGTATTATATATACTTTGGCGACATTGCACCCTCCAACAAATCGCTAACCTCTTGATAAACGTAAGAACTCGGAACCACCGGCTTTCCAAGTTCATCGAGAATATGACGGTATGCCGGACTCATCAAATGCTTCTTCAGCTTATCTATGGGAGCCATTTTCGGGTATCAAATGATTACCAAATTCAACGATACAAAATAAAACACAATATTATACGTATATATTTGTATTTGTATTGTATTGAGGGAGGGGGGGGGGGGGGGGGGGGGGGGGTGGTGGCCGGGCGCTCAGTCCTACCGGACCATTGTGCCCGGGCCCTGTCGGGCCCCCTAGTCCATTGGAATCGAACAGATCCCCGCCATTCTGGCGAAGTGCAGGAGCCTGTCCACTCCAATGTCCTCGATTGTATCGGTGCTGGCGTAGGTAGCGCCGAAGACCTCTCTGCGGAGATCTTCGAGCTCCACGCAGCACGCTATGAGGTGGTGAGGTGTTTCCTGTGCCTCCCCACATCTCGAGCAGAGGGAGCCTGTACGACGGCCCATCTGCGCTAGGTGCTTGCCTGTGTACCAGTGGCCGGTCTTGAGTCCTATGACCACTCTGAGCCCCGTCCTGTCCAGATTGCTGAGTTTGGGCCCTAGCCTGGCTGAGGGTCCCCGGATAAGGGACCTTGTGTGCGCCATGCCGGGTGCCCTGGCCCAGGCGTCTGCGAAGCGGCTGTCGATCCAGTCCAAAGCGAGCCTCTTCGTGTGTGACGGGGCGATGTTGAGGGTGCAGCCCTCGTCTGCCCTGTCCCGGGAGGCGCCGTCTCTGGCGAGTTTGTGTGCGTGTTCGTTCCCTGTGATACCGCTGTGACCTGGCACCCAGAGTACTTTGACGCAGTTTTGGTGGGCAAGCCCTGAGAGCAGCTCCACGCATTCGTTGACCATCCCGGATCTTATCACGCAAGCGTTGATGGATCTGAGCGCGGCCTTGCTGTCGCAGCAGATGTAGATGTGTTTGCCGCTGTATCCCCTGGCCAGGATGCATCTGGCGCAGGTCGATATTGCAAACACCTCGGCTTGTTGTACTGTGGCGGTGGGCCCCAGGGCCAGCGAGATGCTGGTCCTTGGTCCCTCGCTCCAGACGCCTGCCCCGGCGCCTTTGGCCGTTTTGGATCCGTCTGTGAACCAGACGAGTCCTTTGGGGGAGAGCAGAGTGTTCTGCCGCTCCATCCAGGTTGCCCTGTCCGGGAAGTGCACCTCGTAGGGGTGCCCGAAGTGGAACCGGTTGGAGCCCCGGTCGCCCCCCTGTAGGTGGGGGGCCTCCGGCATTCCTGCCCGGTTGAGTATCACCGAGTGCCCCGCTCCAGTTCTTCTCCAGAGCCCCGCCTGGTGTAGTCTAACGGCAGCCTTCCAGGCTTCCGCCTCCGCCACGATGTACGGCGGCGGCAGGTACAGGAGAGCCGCTATGGCGAGAGTGGGTGTGGTTCTCATCGCCCCTGTGATCCCGAGGCCCGCTAGGCGAAGCACCCGGTCCAGTGTCCTGCGTAGAGTGATCTTACCCATGGCCGGCCACCACACTATGGAGGCGTAAGTCATCTGGGGTAGGAGGATTGAGTTGTAAATCCACCTGACTATCCTAGGCTTGAGTCCCCATGATCGACCCACCATTCTTCTGCAGGCCCAGAATGTGGCCGTAGCCTTCTGAGCCTGTTTCTCGACGTGGGCCTTCCATGTTAGTTTGCTGTCCAAGGTGACCCCCAGGTAGCGGACCTCTTCGGACCTTATCAGCTCCGAGCCAAAAATCCTAATGGGTCCCAGCTCGAAGCGTCTTTTCTCAGTGAAAAGTACCATCTCCGTCTTTCCCGGGTTAATCCTGAGCGACTGTGATGTGCACCAGTTCTGGACGAAGTCAAGCGCCTTCTGCATCCTGCTCGCCATGTGGGCCGGGCTATCCCCAGCAACGATAATCGCTACGTCGTCGGCGTAGCCCACAGCCGTCACCCCTAGTCCACAGAGCCCCGTCAGGAGCCCATCCGCGACCAGGGTCCACAGGCAGACGAGGCCCACGATCAGCTAAAGCTCAAAATTTTCGTCTTTTCTCGAAGTATTTTTGAGAACTCTTTGAAAATTTTGAATTATGTCATACTTTGAGAAGAATCGATTTTTCATGTTTAAATGAAGATTTCACTATGAAGGACGAGGCACAATTATCCGAAAATATTTTTTTCGAAAAGTACACTTCTTTCCGCTGAATTTCATATACTCACATTTTGTAAACCGACTGATAGATTCAGAGATACAGGCGTTTAAACGTTTGACGATCATCGGGAATTGCGAATTTTGAAAAATATGTAAATCGAAAACGGATTGAGATAAAAATTTGAAATAAATCACAAGCACTCCTTTCAGTCTACCGAATATCAGAAAAAAAAATGAAAAAAATCGAGAGGGTTGAGGGTCAAAAGCTGTCCAGGTTGGGCTGGAATTCCCCATATAAATGAATATATAAATGAATATATTTCTTTCTCTCTGAGATTAATATCCAGCTGCGCCGGTATCCTGAAATATGAAAATATATTTGATCTAAATGTGATGCAAGCGTAGAATAATGATATGCTCAAAATTGCGATGTAGCGGTGAACGGTGTATGATGCGTGAATACGTGAAGCTTGGCGCTAGTCTATAATTTTCAGCAGTCCCCGCGCGTTCCGTTGAGAGCTATATAGCCTGGGTCCCCCCCCCCCCCCCCCCCCCCCCCCCCCACCTCGCTACCGCATCCCCACTTTGCTCCTCACTACGCACGCTGCAAGTAGTGCGGCTGCGCGCGCCGAAAGTAGTCCCATTACTTGCGGCGCGCATCGTGAGGAGTGGGGATGAGGCAGCGAAGTGGAGACTTGGGCTATATCTATACATAGGTATTAGGGTGTCCGTTATTTACCAATTTGGTTTTAGACTTTGCAGCGCCCCTAAAATTTTTAGTTTGTGACCTAAAAAAAAATATCAGACCCATATAAGCCCTTAATATTAGTATTAAACCGTGCCACAACGACGATTTATTTCCCATTTAAATAACATGGGTTTTTTGCACTTTTTGCAATTAGTTTTTTATTTCCTCAATTATTTCATTCAAAGCTGTGGCAAGCGATTATTTTTGTAGTAAATTGAACGCTCTACAAAAACTTCTGAGTAATTTTGTCGATAAATTCACTTGTTTAAAAGTTATTCAAGGTCAAAGTTCAACTCAAAATAACAAATTAATTTTCATTTTTTATTGCAAAAAATTCCTGATTTCAGCTATTTTGTTGGATCTCTTCATTCTATATAGGTTCTATTTACACGCCCATGATATCAAGAACGTCACTAATAATAAGGTTATATTTCACTGATTCCAGATAAGAATATGAATGATATACAAATATAATGTACCAAAAATAGCAACAGCTACAAAATTTGACAACAGAGATTTTTACAACTAAACATAGTCGACACGCTTAGCCGACTAGTCAAGGTACTAAATATTTCTTCAAGGCGCATGCGTAACTACGAGTTTCATTTCTTGATTTAAATAATTGTGAATAAGAAATTTATAGTTTATCAGACTTCCTTTTTGATAAATTTCACTTTCCTCTGTTCAATAATTTGAACAGATCCAACAAAATAGCTAAAATCAGGAATTTTTTGCAATAAAGAATGAATTTTAATATAAATAACGATAGATTTGTGGTCTAAGTACAAAGAAAATTAATTTGTTATTATGAGTTGAACTTTGACCTTGAATAACTTTTCAACAAGTAAATTCTGAAAACAAATCACAAATATTCTACGTACTAAACTCGGTTTTTTGATACCCGTCCGATCGTGGACGGTTGTGATCTTCTATTTCTGCAACCAATACCAAATTCAAAAAATCGTAATTTGATACACGTAGCTACCTTAGCCGGACAATTCCAACTTTGCATTTTTTTTTCATAGATTATTTGTTTTATTTGTTGGTGATTCTTGGAGTAGTGAAATCGTTCAATGGATTGTGTTTTCTCAATTTTTTTTTATCGAAAAGAAATGCTATCAGCCCAAAGTGATACTTGTGCATATTGAACAACGATTTTTGAATTTTGATATCGATTAAAGAAATGGAAGATCTCAACCGTCCACGATTGGACAGATATAAAACAATTGAGTTTCGGACGTAAAATATTGGTGATTTTTTCAGAATTTGCGAAGGATGTATTCTATTCGGACTTTGAATTATTTATTTAAAAAAAAAACAAAGATTTACAAAAAAAATTTGAGACAAATCGCAGATGATCTTTTAATATAGTACTACGACACATGGAGAAATTAAGCAAAAACAAAATGTCGAGGTCAAACGTGGGCGAAAGTGGATGAAAAGCTCCATATACAATACGTATAAGAATAGATAAACAGCGAAACGGTGAAAAATTTGGAAGACAAAAATTGAAAAATTGCCCAGAAAAAAATTCGGAAAATTTTGAAAAAAAAAACAAAACATACAAAGAAAGAAGAAAACATGCAGCAAATCTATCTGCTTAGAAGTTTTCATCTGCCCTTTTTTTTCGTGATACATTTTATTCATTTATGTGTTTGCGGAATAACCCTACAGTTATAAGATGGGAATTGGGATAATACGTAACTACCCCAGTCGAACTTCTAGATGGGCTCCAAAACGCTGATCAGGTCCTTTCATTTTCCGGCATAAAAACTGGAAGATTCCGACCAGAAAAAAAAACCGAACGTCCTTCGCGGTATCGCCGGAACCGAAACCGCCGAAAGTCGAATCAAACCGAATACTAGGAGAGTGTCATCTTGCCAACACAAAAAACTGTCAGGCCGAAGTTCAAATCATTCCAAGCAGACGTTTCTGCAATTTTCGAGTGGACAAAACGGACAAACAGACCGGAGTTTTGTTAAAAACACGATTCTGGATTCTAGGGGTCTTGAAACGTGAACACTCGTCGACATTAGACATGGTCATTATCCAGCCGAATACGCAATACTTTTCTTGTTCACATTAAACGAAAAAACTAATGCTGAAAATTGACTTGAATATTATCATGAAAACCTTGAACTTTTCTAATTGGACTTAAAAATTTCTATAGAACCGAATAGCGTATGCAATGATGATATTGTGATTTCAATGTTCAGACGTAGGTCGACTTTCAGTAAACAGTGGGTACATTGATTTTGAAACAACGGTTGGAGGAACATTTGTATGCCAAATCCAGCACACTCAAAAACTTTCTTTCTCAATATATTCAGGAATTTGAAAAATTTGAATATCCGCTGGGGAAGAAATCCATGTTTACGACTAGGAGGGCGGGTCGGAGCAAAATAAAATAGAGGAAAAAGTTTGTCCACTCGCCCAGCACAACTCAGCACAACTCGCGGATTTTCAAAATTCCATGAATTTAGAATTTTTGAGTTTTTTCTGATGGGAATATCCATGTTTCCGAGTGGAAGGGTGGGTCGGAGTGGAATAAATTAGGGGAAAAAGTTTGTCTACTCGCCCAGCACAATTCAGCACAACTCGGAGATTTTCGAAATTCCAGAAATTTTGGAATTTCTAGTTTCGGCTGAGGGGAAAATTTATGTTTTCGAGTGGAAGGGTGGGCCGGAGCGAAATTAGTTGGAGGAAAAAGTTTGTCTACTCGCTTAGCACAACTCAGCACACTGTTTTTTTTTTTCAGCACAAATTAGCACGAACTTAGCACAACCTGGCACAATTTTCAAAATATCGATGTTTGAAAAGTGCTGGGCCAGGCGAATTTTGGTTTTTCCGAATTTTCCGGAAAACCGTTGAAGTTGGGAAATTGGGTTTCACGGCACAAGATAGCACAAGTCGAGCACAACTTGGCGCTATCTTGTGCCGTAAGCCATTTTCCGAAAGTCCTCATGGTTTTTGAAACAAATAAAATAAAAATAAAAAAATTCTCAGCCCAGCACTTATGGAAAAATGAAAATCTAAAAATTGTGCTGGATTGTGCTAAATTTGTGCCGTGCTCAGTTCCTCAAAATTTCGAAAAGAGTTGAAAAAAATTTGAGAAGTGATTTGAAGAATCCAAAAATGTCAAGATAGAGCCCGGTCTTTCGAAATTTTCCAATTTTCTCGATTGCGCTGGATTATGCCGTACTTTCGCAACCTTCTACCACGTCTGTGCCAACTTGTGCCATGCTAAGTATCTCAGAATGAAAAAAAAAAACTTGAAAAAATGCAAGAAAATTATTGAGCAAATCGACACAAACCAATCTAGTCTGGTATTTCGAAATTTCGCGATTCGCTCGATTGTGCTGGGTTCGCAAAACTTTCAAGGTAGCAAATGAAACCAATTATATATGGAACAGTCGATATCAACTCAGCCACCCCTGTCCATTTTTTAGGGACAAAAAAAATAGGGGGGTGGCTGAGTTGATATGGACTGTCCCATATATATTTGGTTTCATCTGCTACCTTGAAAATTTTGGGAACCCAGCACAATCGAGCGAATCGCGAAACTTCGAAACACCAGACTAGATTGGTTTGTGTCGATTTGCTCGATGATTTCTTTGCATTTTTTCAAGTTTTTTTTTTTTCAATTCTGAGATACTAATTAGCATGGCACAAGTTGGCACAGACGTGGTACAAGGTTGCGTAAGCACGGCATAATCCAGCGCAATCGAGAAAATTGGAAAATTTCGAAAGACCGGGCTCTGTCTTGACATTTTTGGATTCTTTAAATCATTTCTCTAATTTTTTTCAACTCTTTTCGAAATTTTGAGAAACTGAGCACGGCACAAGACAGCACAAATCTAGCACAATCCAGCACAATTTTTAGATTTTCATTTTTCCAAAAGTGCTGGGCTGAAAATTTTTTTATTTTCATTTTTTTTCGAAAACCATGAGGACTTTCGAAAAATGGCTTACGGCACAAAATAGCACAAATCTAGCACAATCCAGCACAATTTTTAGATTTTCATTTTTCCAAAAGTGCTGGGCTGAGAATTTTTTTATTTTCATTTTTTTTCGAAAACCATGAGGACTTTCGAAAAATGGCTTACGGCACAAAATAGCACAAATCTAGCACAATCCAGCACAATTTTTAGATTTTCATTTTTCCAAAAGTGCTGGGCCAATCAAAAATTTGGATTTTATCAATTTTTTCGGAAACCGTAGGGAATTTCGGAAAACGGTTTCCGGCACAAGTTAGCACAAGTCTAGCACAATCCGGCACAACTTTTAGATTTTCTATTTTCCAAAAGTGCTGGGCCAACTTCACACACATACTACAGCTTTCTTCGCTTGGATATCCTTAGGTAGTTGATCGTATGTCGACAAGCCTCCACGCAGCGGTACAAAACGATTGATATTCACCGTAAGGTGGCAAATTTCCACCAATGACCACCCAGAATCCCTTTCTTGAAAATCCTCCACCTTCACCAGCAGACGACTAGTAACGTATTCATCGAACCACTGTTTGATATTCGTTGATGGAAGAATAATTTCATTCTTCGTGTTGAAATATTTGATCTCTTCCATCGTTTCACCGTTGTGTATCACATGAAACTTGCAGGCTAAGACGCAGTTTACTTTAAAATTCCCGTCTCTTCGAAGAAGGTTCTTTAATCGAACAGCAGTGACATTTTTTGAGTCATGAAAAAAGAAATGTAAGTCTCTGTGAAGTAGATTTACTATATTCCCAGTTCGTATTCTACCTTGAAACACAGATCCCATGTCCTTCCAACGAACTCTATCTTTCGCTTTTCGAATATTAACTCCCGCACCACTTCGTTGTTTTTCCTTGAATTTTTCACTCAATGACGTCAAATGTGAAATTGTGGTCTGAATCTTGATTTTTTCCCCGGTGGTCAGAGCTGACTTTTTCAATATTTCGTTCAATAGCGTCATATTACGAGACCCAAATTTAATCCATTTTGCAGTCTCAAGTGATGATCCTCGCCCCACAATTTTATAGGCGTTTGCCATAATGCTTATTAATTTCAAACACTTTTCTGAATCCATGTTTGTTCTCCAATCCGATGTTGGTATCTCACACTTGGGGGTGTTGGGAGCGAATTACGGTATCGTGATGGAGGATGGACCATTGGGGTATGATAGAAACACTTGGTTCCGTCATTTTTGAGGGTTGACACTAATTGAGCAATAAATTACCTCGAAACCTTTTAGTCACAATATATTTATTGCAACCAGATGTCAGCATCTTAGCGGACACCTGCACGAGTGGGAAGCGCGAAGCAAAAAACAGTAAGGGGTGGAATATCGACTGTTTACCCTTGCCCTTATTCTAGCCATGGGTATATTCTGTGAAAAATATTATAGGCATATTTGAATATAGGAGCAGTAAGCTAAAGATTCAGCTCTGAACGTAGAACGTCTATTTCAAGAGGGGTCTGGACAAATGAGCAATGACCAATGTCGATTCTTCTCGAATTTTTCTTTAATTTTTTTTTTCAATTTTTTCTAATTTTTTTTTTTTCTCTTTCTTTTCTATTCATTCAATTTTTTCCTCTCTTCTTCTGATCGAATAAATGTTACGATTATTGGGAAATAATTTTTTCCCCGGCAACAAGCTCACACACGCGGCGGCGGCGGCGGCGGACCCCCGGGGCGCGCTGAATACTAGCTCATATCAGCGCGCGCGGCGACCGCGGCGACAAGCTCATCCGCAGACGGTCGCCAGCCGCGGTCACCCGTCAGGGGTGAGCTGATTTACCGCGGAGGTCGCGTAGAAAAGAGCTTGCAGGATTCACGCCCGCGTGGCGCCGACCCGTCAGCTCAAAGTCGGCGCGCCGCGTCGTTGCACGAGCCCCCTGACGCGCCATCGGCGTTGATGGTCGCGTGAAAATGTATCGTTGATGAAAATTTCTCAAATCGATTGAAAATTATGATATTATATTGCCTCTTTTTTCTTTTTTCTCTGGAATCATTGTGATAAATGTCTTGAATATACGTGATCGACTATTTTGAATTTAATGAATCTTCTGATTTCGGGGGAAAAGATTGGGATATTTTGTATGGAAAAAAATCATTTTCTGGTTTTTCATAGAATCTGATACGGCATTGCGTACTTGAAATGGTGAAAAGCCGTTGCGATGCGACGTTGCAGATCAAGGATAATTATATGGATTTAGTCGCAGTCGCATAACCCGTGAAGGTGTCGATTCAGGCATTTGAAACGGGCATTTTCGATGGGTCCGTGATCTTGCCGCCAGAGCAATAAATTATCTTGATTCCCTTTGACAAGTTATTGCAAGCAGATGTGAATCCACGCCGCTCGGAGCACAGCTGTACGGATGTGTCCGCGCGTGTGTGTGTGTGTGTGTGTGTGTGTGTGTGTGTGTGTGTGTGTGTGTGTGTGTGTGTGTGTGTGTGTGTGTGTGTGTGTGTGTGTGTGTGTGTGTGTGTGTGTGTGTGTGTGTGTGTGTGTGTGTGTGTGTGTGTGTGTGTGTGTGTGTGTGTGTGTGTGTGTGTGTGTGTGTGTGTGCGTGCGTGCGTGCGCGCGACACTAGTATCGAATATTCTAGAAAAAAGGGGTTCGCGACTCGGCTAAGATGGATGGTACATGTTGGTGCAGGGATCTGTATCCAGAACTCTCCTTGTTTATCTACTCACCATTGAAACAATTATGAAATCTGACGTGCAACCACGTCAATGTGGTTCGATGGGTTCCGACAGCTTGAACTTACCCTATAAAATACTTTCCTCGTCATTTATTCAAGTTCGTGGCATATGGATCAGGCAAATAATAGTGTCATATAATAATAGGTAACAAACAAATACACTACCGTTTTTGATCTTCAAAGTCTTTCTTTTACCGGTTCAGAATTCCTCAAATTTCTTTCCGCACTCTATTTCAAATCCGAATATTTGAGCTTCGGACTGTTTCCTCTCTTCTTTCTCTTTACGCACCTTGAGCTCGAATAAGAATTCTCGATGCGGTGAAACGTTGAGCATTATCGATGATTTCATTTGAGTTGTCTGGGTGATAGATTTTCTTCCGTTCGATTATGAGAATCCGGCTGTCTTCCATTGGGATCCGTTCCCTTGCAAACACGTATTCAGCGATGAGTGGCTGTCACGTAATAATCCAGTCGACACTGTCACTGCAGTAGAATCACCACACGACGAACTTGACATAACCGTTGATAGAATGCTTATTATGATATTCCTGAGCTTCGACTTTTGATTATCTTTTTATTAACGTACACTGTACTTCAATGCGACTTGTTATGGGTTACGTCAAGATTTAGTATTTTCGGAAATACGTACGGTAATATATTAAATTCTCAGCACTGTATTCTTCACCACATATACCCAGTATGCACTCGTTGGATGCTCGAATAATTAGACACTTCACCTAATCATCTCAATTCAAGAAAATACACGGGGAAAATTATTCCGACAGCCCACGGCGGCGCCATCTTGTTTTATTCGATTTTGCGAGATTTATATCGATTCGCGTAAGCTTGGGCCCTTCTTCGTAACTTTGAAAAAATCTAGCGATCGAATTTGACTTCGGAATCTTACCAAAATCAATAGGGGGCGAAAATTCGATGGTTTATATCAACTGGTAAAGTTTCAATACGATACGTACGACCGTTCGACGGATAATGAGGTCCCAGTCTGCGACGGAGCCGGTCGGAGAAGGAGAAGAAAAAGAAGAAGATTGTGTTTTCTTGCCTATTTTGACAGTGAATATCTCGGAACATAATGGTCTGATCACATCCAAATTAACTCCGTAAGGTCATGTGGGCCGGGTCTTGCTGCTATCAAAATTTCATCTGGAAATATTCAGCGGTTCGGTGGATATAGCACCACGTTTCCAGGTACTAGTTGCCTCAAGTGAAGGATTCTTGGCTGCGCCCGCCTGCCCTATATACCTTGCCTTATACATACCTTGACCTTATATACCTTAATATAATTTGCATATACGTATGTATATGGCTTGTGACGCTGCATTTTGCAACGTCCCAGTAAATTCAGATTATCTAGAGAAAAGTAGGCGGAAACAGGTGCGGAGGCGCGTCTTTAGACGAAACACCACGGATGGATAGGACACACCAAAATAGGGACTTTTTAGATAGTAATTAACGCTCTTGATTTATTCTGAACATGGTACCGGTACGGTAAAACTGAGAGAGTACGTCTGACGACAAGATGACTTCGAGACGACTTCGAGATCATCACGGCTGGGGAAGGAACCAATGACAGAAGGTTATCGCTCAAAGGAATTGCAACTGCAGACGTCTGTTCGAATTACCGCCACCTTGATCCAATGGGTGTGCAGTCGAGGAATTGTGCCTTAGCCAGTACCGAGGATAGCACCTATGCAGAAGAGGGGAGGATGCTTACTCTGGATGCAAGTTGGATGGATGGAGTATAGAATCCACAAAAGATTTCCCGCCCGAAGACTACTTCGTCTATCGCTTGGATACCAAGGAAGCGGCGTATGGGACGGTACGCCAAGTACCACAAGTCTCCCGCTCCAAGGTTCATCGGTGCAACCGAAAGACAAATTTCCCGCCACCGAACCGACCACACTAACTATTGTTCCGGCGTTATCACCGACGTTTTACAGCTCCAGGACGTAAAATAGATTCGTTTTCGGAAGGACGAGAATCGTGCGACACAGAACGAAGACAACGTTCCGCATCGTCTCTAGGCCGACGAAGGATGCAGATCCGGGTAAGGGGCATCCAGATCGACCTGGAGAGCTGTAGCGAGGTCGAGTTCGGGTGACTCTGCCGCCGCAGTATTTGAATCCGCCCGGTTGACGCACGGATGATACCGGACCGCGAAGATCCAGAGTAACGCCTCCCTCGGACGACTGAGGAGCAGGCAACCCTCCTTTCCGTTCGATAAGGAAGAAATCAGACCGATTTGACGTCACGCCGGCTGACGAGTCGTCGCGACGACAGGATTTTCCGCTCGCAATTCGAAATTTGGCCAATCATCGAAGGTGTCAAACATCATTGGTTCCCCACCTCACCCCCGAGCCGAGGACCAGGGTCAAGCCACCCAAGACGATAATCCCGCTCTTCCTTCTACGTTCAGCAGCTCTCCGACGAAGACGTGTCTCTCCGCACCACCGTTACCGCTTACCGCACCTTATCTAAGTCTTGCTATGCTATTTGTGAATTAGTTGCTTTCTTTCCGCTCAGTTTCTTTCCGCTTTATTAGTTACCTGTGCTTAAAGTGATGTAGCCGATTTCTTTGTAAGGTAAGGTCGCTTGTTCTGAATATTTGTAAAGCCCCGAAAAATCTCTGGAGGAGTTAGTTGGACATTTTGTGTAGCGTGAGCCGATGAGCCACGTGATGAGTCTTGCGTTAGAACAAATCGAGCAGAGAGATTTCGTGACTGATTAATTGTTTAATAATTTGTTTCTGCTCTGTAATTTTATCCGATCTTACTGTCGAGTCAATTTTCCGCATGTCTTAGAGTATAATGCTTGATTTTGTCTGATGATCTATTTCTTGTGTTTGATTTCTGTAGATTTGCTTTGCTTTTATTATTAATTTGTTTGAATATTGTGCTAATTATTATCTGCGAACATGGTGTGTTACTATTCCATCCGTATCTCGTAGGTAGGCTGAACGTAGTTGCATTAAGTTGAGTTAGTTAAGTAAAGTCGAGTCCTTTGATAAATTAGATTTCTTCTCTGTAGTTTTTGTTATTGATTCTTTCGTAATATTTGATAAATTCGTAATTTAATCGTTCTGAAAATCGTTATTTGAACTCTTTGATTGATAAATGTAGCTTCTCTGCGAATTTCTTTATTGCTAGGTATTTGCGAATAATTTCTTGGTGTGTTACTATTCCATCCGTATCTCGTAGGTAGGCTGAACGTAGTTGCATTAAGTTGAGTTAGTTAAGTAAAGTCGAGTCCTTTGATAAATTAGATTTTTTCTCTGTAGTTTTTGTTATTGATTCTTTCGTAATATTTGATAAATTCGTAATTTAATCGTTCTGAAAATCGTTATTTGAACTCTTTGATTGATAAATGTAGCTTCTCTGCGAATTTCTTTATTGCTAGGTATTTGCGAATAATTTCTTGGTGTGTTACTATTCCATCCGTATCTCGTAGGTAGGCTGAACGTAGTTGCATTAAGTTGAGTTAGTTAAGTAAAGTCGAGTCCTTTGATAAATTAGATTTCTTCTCTGTAGTTAATTTCCTGGTGTGTTACTATTCCATCCGTATCTCGTAGGTAGGCTGAACGTAATTGCATTAAGTTGAGTTAGTTAAGTAAAGTCGAGTCCTTTGATAAATTAGATTTTTTCTCTGTAGTTTTTGTTATTGATTCTTTCGTAATATTTGATAAATTCGTAATTTAATCGTTCTGAAAATCGTTATTTGAACTCTTTGATTGATAAATGTAGCTTCTCTGCGAATTTCTTTATTGCTAGGTATTTGCGAATAATTTCTTGGTGTGTTACTATTCCATCCGTATCTCGTAGGTAGGCTGAACGTAGTTGCATTAAGTTGAGTTAGTTAAGTAAAGTCGAGTCCTTTGATAAATTAGATTTCTTCTCTGTAGTTTTTGTTATTGATTCTTTCGTAATATTTGATAAATTCGTAATTTGATCGTTCTGAAAATCGTTATTTGAACTCTTTGATTGATAAATGTAGCTTCTCTGCGAATTTCTTTATTGCTAGGTATTTGCGAATAATTTCTTTATCGCTAAGCGTTGCTTTGAATTCTTTTGTTTTATTCGGGTATCGTATCGCCCAGTGATACGTTTAACTTCGACTATAGCTTCTTTTGTATTATATCGCTCACCTATACAGCCCGCTTAGCAAGGTCACCTCATGTGTTATTGCTCGGTATTTCAATACCGCTAGGAAATTATATTATTTGCTTGCTTAGAGTAATGTATTTCTCGCGTGTTTTTATTTGAAAAACTAATCCTGTACAGCTCGCTAATTATAAATTGTCATTTGCTTCTTTTCGCTACTGGATATCTCATTGATGTTTCTTTGATTTATCGCTCGCATATTGGTGTAATAAAAGAGAGTACAATATACGGAACTTCGGTTCCAAAGAAGGATTAAATCTGGTGTACGAACTTTTATCCCGGATTATTCCACAATAAATAAATGTCTGTGAAAGGTGAATCCACGCACTCTACCCTATACCTTATTTGAGCTGACTTAGCCGTGCTTCAAGGCCGTCGTTCCTATGGGTTTGTAATGGTCTCCGAGGTTAAATAACAAGATGTGTTAAACTTAAAGTGAAACTTTATTTGAATTTCAGAAACTGAGTGAGTTTTAGGGTTTGATGAGAATAGTCGATGTTGTGAGTTGGAATGCGAATGAGGTCTGAGGATCTTTGTTGAATTGTCGGAGTTCGGAGTTAGAATTGAGTCTTGGATTTCGGAATTCGGATGTTGTCGTTCTGACAATTCTTGTTTAACTGTCGGAATTCGGAATTAGGATGTTGTCGATTTGATACTTTGAGTTGAACTGATGATTTCGAAGGATTTGAGGAAATTAGGTAAAGAAAGAATTGCGAATAGTAGGAGGTGTGGGTGGTGCATATGAGGAGTAGGGTACCAATCAAAAATTAGGGGGTAGAGTTTTGGGTGGGAGATTTTGGAAATAAGGGATTTCTTGGAAAGACAGCTGCGAGACACTTGGAGGAAGAGGATCATAAAATTGAGCAATATTGGAAAGACGGGGTTTTCCGTGATGAGGCATAGATTGGAGGGAACGGTTTATGATGGGTAGAGGATTAGGATATTTCATTAAAGAAACTTATTTCTGAATACGAAGACATAAGATCTAGAGACTAATAATAAGAATGAATAAATGGTTCGGTACATTACAGGTTATTCGATATAGAATTTCATGTTCAATTAGATTATTAGATTTGATTTAGTTTATTAAGTGAAGTTTAGTATCTGTGAAAATTATCTTTGACTGACGTAAGGTTAGTTACGTCTGGCGCCCAAACAAATCCCGCGAACATCTTTTATTGAACATTAATCGAATAATTAACTTGAAAGGACGTAGGGTTTCGACAATAGTTGTCCTCGAACCTTATCTTTGTTATTGTCGTCACAAAATAGTGGCAATACGTTAAGTATTGAAAATGGTCGTTACAGGCTATATATATATATATATATATATATTAGGGTGGATCGAAAAAAAAAAATTTTCTCGGCTACCCTCAAAAATCACCTCTGTTACGCTAGCACCACCACAACGTCAAATCAAAAAATGACCTATGCCATAATTTAGGGCTCATTTCAGGCTAATCAAATGCCACATTGCCGAATTTAGGGCTTTTGAAAAAAGCTCAAAAACCCGTGGTGGTGCTGGCTTAACGTTAAGTCAGCACCGCCACAACGAAAAGAATAGGTACTGAAGTGATTTTCGGGAAACGGGTTGTATGAAAATTGAGGGCTCGTTTTAGGCTATTTGAATGCTCCAGTGCCAAAAATCAAAATTTCGAAAATACCCAGAAAAATCAGTGGTGGGGCTAGCTTAACGTTCGGTCAGCACCGCCACAGCAAAAAAACATGGTAGGGGGGTGATTTTTTCAAAATGGTTACGATGAAAATTTAGGGCTCGTTTTAGGCTATTTGAATGCTCCAGTGCCAAAAATCAAAATTTCGAAAATACCCAGAAAAATCAGTGGTGGGGCTAGCTTAACGTTCAGTCAGCACCGCCACAGCAAAAAAACATGGTGGGGGGGGTGATTTTTTCAAAATGGTGACAATGTAAATTTAGGGCTCGTTTAAGGCTATTTGAATGCTCCAGTGCCAAAAATCAAAGTTTCGAAAATACCCAGAAAAATCAGTGGTGGGGCTAGCTTAACGTTCGGTCAGCACCGCCACAGCAAAAAAACATGGTAGGGGGGTGATTTTTTCAAAATGGTTACGATGAAAATTTAAGGCTCGTTTTAGGCTATTTAAGTGCCATGGTACCGGATTTCCTATTTTTCTGTTCCTTTTTCTATTCAGCAGCGGTACTATATAGCTCAACGGCGAGTCAGCACCACCACACTAAAATAAATAGAGTGGAAAATTATTTCGGAAAACTGATCATACGGGAATTTTAGGCTCATTTCAGGCTATTCAAATGCCATGGTGCCGGATTTCTTATTTTTTTTCTGTCCGGTGGCGGTGCTACCTTGACGGCGAGTCAGCACCACCACACTAAAATAAAATAGAGTGGAAAATTATTTCGGAAAATTGATCATACGGGAATTTTAGGCTTATTTCAGGCTATTCAAATGCCATGGTACCGGATTTCCTATTTTTCTGTTCCTTTTTCTATTCAGCAGCGGTACTATATAGCTCAACGGCGAGTCAGGACCACCACACTAAAATAAAAAGAGTGGAAAATTATTTCGGAAAACTGATCATACGGGAATTTTAGGCTCATTTCAGGCTATTCAAATGCCATGGTGCCGGATTTCTTATTTTTTTTCTGTCCAGTGGCGGTGCTACCTTGACGGCGAGTCAGCTACACCACACTAAAATAAAATAGAGTGGAAAATTATTCCGGAAAATTGATCATACGGGAATTTTAGGCTTATTTCAGGCTATTCAAATGCCATGGTACCGGATTTCCTATTTTTCTGTTCCTTTTTCTATTCAGCAGCGGTACTATATAGCTCAACGGCGAGTCAGCACCACCGCACTAGAATAAAAAGAGTGGAAAATTATTTCGGAAAACTGATCATACGGGAATTTTAGGCTCATTTCAGGCTATTCAAATGCCATGGTGCCGGATTTCCTATTTGTTTTTTTTTTTTTCTGTCCAGTGGCGGTGCTACCTTGACGGCGAGTCAGCACCACCACACTAAAATAAAATAGAGTGGAAAATTATTTCGGAAAATTGATCATACGGGAATTTTAGGCTTATTTCAGGCTATTCAAATGCCATGGTACCGGATTTCCTATTCTTCTGTTCCTTTTTCTATTCAGCAGCGGTACTATATAGCTCAACGGCGAGTCAGCACCACCACACTAAAATAAATAGAGTGGAAAATTATTTCGGAAAACTGATCATACGGGAATTTCAGGCTCATTTCAGGCTATTTAAATGCCATGGTGCCGGATTTCTTATTTTTTTTATTTTTTTTCTGTCCAGTGGCGGTGCTACCTTGACGGCGAGTCAGCACCTCCACACTGAAATAAAATAGAGTGGACAATTATTTCGGAAAACTGATCATACGGAAATTCCAGGCTCATTTCAGGCTATTTAAATGCCATGGTACCGGATTTCCTATTTTTCTGTTCCTTTTTCTATTCAGCAGCGGTACTATATAGCTTAACGGCGAGTCAGCACCACCACACTAAAATAAAATAGAGTGGAAAATTATTCCGGAAAATTGATCATACGGGAATTTTAGGCTTATTTCAGGCTATTCAAATGCCATGGTACCGGATTTCCTATTTTTCTGTTCCTTTTTCTATTCAGCAGCGGTACTATATAGCTCAACGGCGAGTCAGCAACACCACACTAAAATAAATAGAGTGGAAAATTATTTCGGAAAACTGATCATACGGGAATTTTACGCTCATTGCAGGCTATTTAAATGCCATGGTGCCGGATTTCCTATTTTCTTGTTCCTTTTTCTATTTAGCGGCGGTATTAGCTTGAAGGCTAGTCAGCACCACTGCACTAGATAAAAAAATGGAAGGGAAACTGGTTAGATGGGAATTGTTGGCCGATTCCAGGCTATTTAAATGCTATAGTGTTGGATTACCGAATCACTCAAAAATCCTGAAATTAACGAAGGAATGTGTCAGGCTCGGCTCAGTCAGTGTTATGTTTGCTGGCTATCAATCAATAGCTGAGAAGTCGATCACACGTATGTTAAGCTATCACAGAATTAGCTGTACCGTAATTTTCAAGGCTATCCTAAGACACTCGCTGTTTTTGCTTTCATTCTTTGTCTGTACAATCCATTATTCATAATCAATACTGACGTGATTCTGATTGATATCGAAGTCATACTGCATGTGCAAGTTTTCGTAATAACAATTGAGGGCGCCTAGTGTCGCTAATTCAGTTTCGGAGACAATAATGTATACTTTAGGTACAGTATTTTTTCCTGCATTTTGAGGTAGTATCTGTTGCGGTCGCGTTTCGAGGTGGGCTATTGCGCTTCTACCGATGAAGTGTGTTGAGAATTTACCTTAGATGAGAAAGTTATTCCGTAGTCATTATTAAAATATTATACGACTTGTTTCGTTCGAATGACCTCGCAAGAAATTATTCATTATTCCATCTATCATGTAAGCATACAATCAGAATCTTATCGCTGTACGGCATGCTACTCTCGTCGCCCACGTCACTTTGTATTCGGATTAGTGACGTGTGTTCCTGTGTTATTGTTAGAGCACTTTAATGCCAGGTATATGGTCTGGATCAGGACTTCCAGTGGCAGACGGGTTAATACTGGCAGGGTGAAGCAGTCAGTATCTCGGAGCAAGTCTCCGTAACTAGACGGCAACGGGTAGGTACTTGGCGAGTGTGACGTGCATTAACGGGTATCTGAGCGCGCATCCGGAAATTTATCTTTCACTTTCCACAAAACTATTGGAAAAGGTAATTAGGTTCGGTCTTCAATGAGTATATGTTTATGGGTGGACAAGAACACCAACCAGGATTATCATTCATTCGGCCATTCATTACTTTGGTTGGACATAGATGTGCGATCCGCGAACACAAAAAATACATTAGAACCTGAACTCATTTGTTCATAATACCAAGTATCTGAATACATCGAAAACATACAGATAATTCGGCTGATCGCGTTGGGCCAGACTCATATGTCGGGGAAAGAGCCGTAAGCCGTTGATTATTCAATAAAGATATTCAAGTTATATTCATTTACAGTAGACTTATTGCAATATAAGGTTATACATGGAATTGGGTGTTTATACGACCAACACCAAACGTAGTCACGATCTGGGGATTAAGGGACGAATGTCAATAAACAAGAGAGGTAACGATCGTTGTTAACTGTGATAATAGAGGCAGTCTTGATCTGGCCATCGAGCAGTTCGGTCGCGGTCCCGAGATTGTAAATTCGTTAGCAATTCCATTGTGGAAAAGAGTCAGGATAGTACGGATATGCTGGGCGAGTCGACCTCGTATCTGATATACATACACATGGGTAAACTTCCGCGTAGATTTTGTACGTAAGAAGTGTATAGATGTTCCTCCCAACTGATGAATCGCCGAGTCGATTAATTCGGAAATTTATCCAGATTCGCATTCGAGTAAATCCAATCGATTGAGACCAAGATTATTAAAATTCATCGATCTGTTCTCTAGTTATGAACGAAAACCGTTGTTTCATTTCTTAAAAATGTTGTTTTCTTAATAACACTCAAGTTCCTAGACCGATCATTCCCGAAATCTATTGAGTTCTATAAAGTTCGGAGAATCCGCGTCGATCAAGACAAAAAAAAATTGATCACGTACCACATACGTATGCACACGCACGTCGACGTCCATCTGAAAATGATCAGGGGTGATTCTCTAGACTTCTAAACGTGGAGATCTAGTGAAAACTTAACTTTTGATTTTCGGAATGATTACAATTACTCCTAAAAAAAGTTGGATGTTGGTAGACAAAATCACACTTTATTACATAAACGCTATTTAATAAAAAATTTAAAAATGTCAAAATCACAGGATGGGATTGCGGTAACAACGCATCACAATAAGGACTAGCACGTAGAAACATACATGATACACACATAACAGGGGAAAAGACTGTTGACAACGGGCAACAACTCGACTTCCAAGATATGCGTTAACAAGAATAGGCGTTAATGCGGCGATCGATGAAAAAAAGAAACAGTTCATGCCAAAACAATGGGATGAACGAAAAGTGCGTACTTGGCGTGAAAAAATAGGTAAGAACGATTTGAGTATTTAAAAAATGAGTAAAAGAATTCGCAGTAGGTACATGTAATATAGCAAGAGGAGAAATATTGAGCTTCTGAAATATTGCAGGTATCAGTGACTTATAACGTAAGTCCCATCGAAATATAGAGCGCAATAAGCATGAGAAGAAGGAAAGCTACCGAAACAGTTTACTTAAGGTATACTGACACTTTGGCGTATATAAGGAGATGAGGATTCGCAAGGAACGTACGTTGGTTTGATTTTTCTTTCTTTGTCGCAGGTGTCATCGTACTCTATCCAACAGTGTGGAGATCTCATACATATAGCCGTATAATGGCCCACCTCTTCGCGTACTTTATCGAAGGCACGATTGTTTGCTTTGTCAGGGACTTGCTCGCGCGCCTCATTCGACAATCTAGTCCCCAACATCGTTACCGGTGGTTTGAATTGTATCACCCCGATTAGGTGATATTCTGTTAATTCTGATCCCAGCGGATCACGATATCGCACAGGGATAGAGTTCAATTCCAAATTTTGGCCGTAGTCAAGCTCAATAAAACCAAACGGACCTGTGAATAGGAAGTTTCGTAAATGTAATGATAATAATGAATTGTCCGAAAACGCACACTAGGTATATCAGACGCGCTCTATGAATAATTAACACGTTCCAACATTTAATCATAGACACAACGCAACAATTGCATAAAAATTACCGGTTTTCGTGAACCTTGTCGTTTCATATCCTGAGCATGGAAAGCCCCTCCGGCAGCACTTCGATTTTTCTTTTAGCGCAACAGTAGTGTTAAGGACGTCGCTGAAAGCTGAGCGCTTTAAAACTTTGCGCGAAATTGTGAAAAACGACCTTTTTTTATGTCGTGGTGGGCAACCACGTTCACACACTGATGTTTCGTTAAAACTAGGACACTTATGGAACAGCTTATTCACAAGGCTGCATACATTAATGCGACAATCTAAACGAAAACTATGTTCCTCCGTTTGTTCAATGTCGAAACGATAAATGTCCTTCAAAATCGCAGCTCTTTGACGATATGCATGCGAGCGCAACCCTTTCTGCATAATGGATATGACTAGTCCAAAAATATCACTATCTTTTTGCTGGCTCATGATATTTTCATACACGTCCGGATGATCACATGCCGCCACTAATATTGCCGTCATGACGCTGTCAAATCCGCACGTATTTGAAAAAGAATATTCATCTTGCCCGAATTTAACAGCCTGTAAAGTTTTTAAAATTGCATAGATTGGTTATATCTACTAGAGTAATCCTCAGCTTCCGCAAACACTGAGAAGAAAATTTATTTAGATTCAACATATTTCTCAACAAAACGCGTTTATTCGATCAATGAAACGAGCTCTAGTCAACTAAGCAACAAACTAATTATTCCACCCAGCCCAATGTGACTTTACCTCAAGGAAATAGATAATTTCTTTGGTTCGGAGAAATATTAACCAATCTGAATGAATAAATTATTTGCGGACTTCCGGACTTTGTTTGTTACACTTTCGCCAAGAAATAAATTTTTCCAACTGAATATTGCAATATGCCCATCAAATTTTTGTTAAACCGAATCAATTTTTGTTCTGTCAATAACATCCGCAAATTCTCCCATCAAAAAAACTTCTCTGAAAGCCGGCAATAATTGCAATTTTTTGGTTCAAACAAAATTCATTTGATCCGAATAAATTATTTGTTATTTCTTTGGAGCAACATCAATTTCATTTGGATGAGCTAAAATTTAGCTCTAGGGGGATGCTTTCGTGAAATCAAATAAACGGAAATCAACGAAATTTTCTTCTCAGCGTGGGGACGGAGAAAAGAGAGAATTCATTGTAAGATCGAAAGACAATACAGAATGAATACGCAAGAGATAAGCAAGAGACCAAAGACCCATAGCTGCAGACTACCCCTCTCATATTTACATGTATGATTTTTAAATAGAGATTTCAAATGTACCTGAAGTTGTAAACAATGTCCATTCCGCATTATAGGGATTTTAATCATATCACCATGTGCAATGGCATCGTACGTCTGGTGATTTTTTGTTAAATATCGGGACGTTTGTCTCGTTGGTTTTGTGGATGTCAAGCCTCGCCAGTTCTCAGTTTCACGTGCAGCAAAAATTGCTGGAATCGAGTCATCTGGCTCGCATTCAGCGCAAAGCTGGCCGTGATCCTGAGCTATGGTGGTTTGTTTTGGCGCATTGATAGGCGCGAAACACATAGCGCATAAATGTGCTCTCGAATCTATTTCGGCGACGACGGGCGTGACGTTTCGAATTTCAAGTATCTCTGTAAACAATCTTAAAGTTTCACGAAAGATCAAGTTATACATCATGAATCAAATGAAATTTATTCTTGACCGAGCGAAATCCAATGTCTTGAGCATAGCAAAATCGCAATATATATTCGTAATTCCGTTCGACAAAATCCCGAGTTTATGCGAATCACTTGTGCTATATTTCGCTTCAAATAGTCTGCTATGTATGTACACAAAAACAAAGCGCATATAGTCAGGTCCTACCAGCCTTGCCAATTTCGAATTCTGTTTTAATTTCTGTTTACACTATTCCTACTGATTCTATTGGCTCAACTACAGAAAAAGTTAGTACTCATCGTTACCGACTCGAGACTATAAAAGACGTTGGTACACGCTTGGGTTTGTCAGTTCAAAGAAAGGTGTGGTCGAGATTACATCTAGACGGAATTATAACCATTCGGGAAAATAAGAAGTAGATGACATTTCTGGAGAATAAACGTGAGTAACATGAATACCGTATCATTTTCAAACTGTCAATCAAGAAATTAGTTATTTTAACACTAAATATGTGGATGATAAGTAATTATAACTGAAATGCAAATATTTTGTAGGTATCCTACGCGTGATAATGTACCGCAATTTTGGAAGCGCTCCGCAACAGATTAGTCGCACACGCCCAACACGAAGAAATGCAACGACATTGACCCGTATAGATTAGGGTGGTCGTTATTTGGGGTCGAAATGAATTTTACCCCTTCCGCCCCCTAAATCGGTTCCAAATACGGAAAAAAAATGCTGTAATTTTTTCAGATTAAAAAAAAATTGCTTGACCCTGGACCACGGAGTTTGAACTTTTCCGTTTGAAATACACGGGGTTTTCCCGCCTTGGCAGTTATTATTTTACTGTAGGCCCAAATATGTTCGTAGAATCTTGAAATTTTCAGGGATTACTTGACAAGCATGTTGCTACGTACAAAAAATTTCCCAAACCCCTACCCTTAAAATATTGTGTAACATGACCATATTATTGAAATTTTTTTTTTTTCCAAATTTTTTTTCAATTTTTTTTTTTCGTTTTTTCTATGAATGTGAACAGTGTTTACCAATTGCAATAAAATACTCACACGAAACGAACAACAAGAATAGTTCATTTTACAAATTGTAAGTGAATATCGAAATAATAATCGAAACGCCAAAAAGGAGACAATACTCAAGAATTTGTAACTCGGTCAGAAAATTATTTTAGTGTAAGTACATTTATTGGAAAACGGGGAAGAAAATTTAAAAAAATTTGAAAAAAAAATAATAATTTCAATGGACTAATAATATAGGGGCGTGAGCGCCGAAAAAAAAATTTTCCTCTTTTAGTGGCAAAATCTTTTTCATGCGATATAAAACGTTTTGGGCATATCCGCAAAAAAAAATTTTTTTTGCCGCTTACGCGGGTTGGTGTTAGTCCATCGATTTAATTACTATGGTCATATTACACAACATTTTGAGGGTAGGGGTTTGGGAATTTTTTTCCATATAGCGACATGCTTGTCAAGTAATCCCTGAAAATTTCAAGATTTTACAAACGTATTTGGGCCCACAGTAAAATAATAACTGCCAACGCGGGAAAACCCCGTGTATTTCAAATGGGAAACTTCAAGCCCCGTGGTCCAGGGTCAAGCAATTTTTTTTTAATCTGAAAAAATTACAGCATTTTTTTTAATTTTTAATAACTATCACAAAATTCTAAAGCCCCGGAAACAAAACAAACTGGTACGTTGAATTTTTTTATGATTCGGATTACGAACACCTCCCCACAGGCGTGGAATTATATAAAGATCACTCAATTACATAAGTTTACCGTTTTCAACAGTTATGTTCGCAGTGGAAGAACTAGTGCTACCCTCAGTATGACGTTCGGAAATCGGTGTGATAAGCGATTCTTCAACCTGTGCTGGAGAAATGCTGTCTTCAACCGTTACAGGCAACATGTTTGCATCACTGATACCCGAAGAAGTATGTATGTACTACGGAGTTGTCAAAGTCGTCAGAAGTTCCGTTCAGACGCTTGGTAGGCTGATCAGAAACGGTCGTATTCAAAGAGTCACCAATCTCGGCAGAACAGTCATCCTTGCCAACTTCTACAAACGACACTTCATCGAGATTCACATCAGTGGAAGCATCAATCGTCGAGTCCGCTACTTCACAAGCATCGACTAGTTTGGTACGTCCATTGATGAGTCCTGTAATATGCTTCTCCGCGAAGGCATCGACCCTCATCGGCATAGGGGTGTTCTTAAGAAGTAGATTTTTTATAATATTGAACTCGCTTTCAACAGGAGCACTTGTGGCAGGAACACGACCATGTTTGAAACGGTCAGAGAATATATTCCCCCACAGAGGCATCCAGCGAGTATCGTTGACAAGCCGATCAGCAAAACTTGGCAGATAGTGCGCATTTTCACGGTCGCCTGATTCATCTGCAGCGATGTGGCGAGCTTCCCGATCAAACCTTTGAGCCCACTCTTTCCGCGTACTATGGCCAACCTCGTCGCAAAATATGGAATCCTCAGGCGGAGGGTCATCACAGCACGTGTCGTTATCACACACGTTATTTTCGTCTCCGTTTGGATCAAGTGCACGTTTCAACTTTAACTTGTGGGCATCACATGTTGAAAGCGCTCCGGAAGGCAAATTACCCTCAGTCTCACATCGTGTCACAATAAGGATCGACCTCAAGTAATCTCCAGCAATTTCAGCGTTCCGTGCCAACACTAACTGACCTATTGCGCCCAGAAAAAGTGCACGAACCCGCCTTTGAGCGCCTTTCAAAAGATTGGCATACATCTTAAGGGGGTATTCTGGTCTAGAAGCCTGAATTTCAGGCATTTTTTAAAGTAAGGTAAAAAAAAAATGAAAAACATTTTTATTATCTATTTTTTTATATGTTTTTTATTGACATTTTGAAAATGTAAAAAAAAAATCACAAAAAAAAAAAACCAAAATTCGCCGAGATACAGGCCGATGGAGTGGGGGCTTCAAAAAAAAACGGTGCGTTCTGGTTGACATGATATTTCAAGTTCTACTGAACCGATTGCTTCGAAATTTGGTATATATCTTGTTTATACAACTCTCTATCGGGTCTGCCTTGGATTTTAAAAAATTTTGATTTTAAATATTTTTAAAAAATTCGAAAAGGTCGAAAAAAGTCGGGTAAAAAAAATTTTTTTTTCCAAGTCGACGCCATTTCGTCATTTTTTTTTTTTTTTTTTTGAAAATGGTCAACCCGATAGCGACATCTTTATTAATGAAGAATTTGTTTGATTTTTTTGTTTTCGATCACTACAAGGGTTGAAATCATGTGAACCAGGACGCACCGTTTTTTTTGAAGCCCCCACTCCATCGGCCTGTATCTCGGCGAATTTTGGTTTTTTTTTTGTGATTTTTTTTTTACATTTTCAAAATGTCAATAAAAAACATATAAAAAAATAGATAGTAAAAATGTTTTTCATTTTTTTTTTATCCTACTTTAAAAAATGCCTAAAATTCAGGCTTCTAGACCAGAATACCCCCTTAATGAAATGCGCGACATCGATTCGGACATGACACGGAGGAAAATCAAGACTGTGGAGGCTGAATGCATTGGCGTATTGTTCCATGGTAGAGTACCCTGTAAATAGTGATGTATACGGACAATTTTAGTGACGAAATATTCGATTTTAGAACTTCAGTGAAATATTGATTAACGTTACGATTATCCTATTGATTGAGTTATGTATATTTGGCGTTGCCTGATACGAGCTCAATGCTTAGGAAATACCATATTGAAAAAGTGGCACATGAGAATTAAGAGGACAAATGTAATCGAAAATTTGCAAAGGCATCCCACCAGTTCGTGAAATGGTGTATCTGTACCTGTGAAAGCTTTTATAACGCCGGTGAGCAAAGCTTTTGAAGAGTCGCAAATGACTTCTCGTGGGTGTGGAGCACCTGAGCGAGCCCACTCTGAAAGCCAGTACATAATTGTATTGGTATTGTGGCTCTCGCTCAGCATCTGCGCGACTGAAAATTGATTTGTGTCATCGTGGACAACGCATATGTATAAAAATATATGGTTTGACTTCGATCCGTCACATCGGTCAATTCGTCGCACGATACTCCCAGTTGCATCGATGCACACAGAAGCCGGCCTCCGCTTTGCGTAACGACGATACACGTGTAATTGATGGTTCGTCCAGTAGTGCAATGCAAATGGATAGAGTGCGAGGAAGTGGAAAATATTTTTCATTGAGGTCACCATCATAATTTCCAAGGCACGAATTGGATCTTGATGCAGATATTGCGAGGAAACGTACTCGTTTTTAGCTACTCTCAATACCGCTGAGTTATAAAGATGCGGCGGCTCCTTATCGCCAGGTGACATGAGTTCATCGGCTTTTTCCGTTCGCCATATCGTAGCAGACTTCGTGCATAATTCCTCGCCGAGCTTGCGTCTGATTGGGTCTCTGAGGTACCGTTTCCCACATACTCCGGAACCTATTTTCACGGTACACTGGATCTTGACGTTGCGTTCGCCAGAATTGTCGATTTGGCAATTGATTGTCCCACCACATGAACACGTACCTGGACACATGCGTAGATGACGATACAATCTTTAGTTCACATACCTATAGTTCGCACGGCGTAAGTCATGCTCAGGATTCGAGATTTCCAAAATCAAAACACTTATATCACAATATGTGTGTAAAACATACATATATGGGGCTTCCCAGCTCGACTCAACCACTTCTTAGACCTCATGGATTCGGATTTTTTTGAAATTTCCTGAACTTGAAGTATTATTCAACGAGATTACCAATGATTTATTCAATAATTTTTCGGACCCCCGTTTTGGAGTTATCAAGGATCGAAGTTCGCCACCACGAAATTTTCAACGAAGTTTTTCGCCTAAATATTTTGAACTTCTACAAAAAACTTCGAAGATACATATAAAATGTTAAGCATTGAATGTACTTTCGGGAACAGATTTGTTGAATTTTTTCAACCCGGCTGCTTGGGGCTAAAAAATTGCGTTATGTGACAAAAATTCGAATAAAAAAAAAATTACCATGATTTTTTGAATGGAAATTTATTGAAAAATTCTTTGAAAAATTACAAACATTTGGAGGCCTGATAGAAAGGGCGTAGATCAAATCTCGCTTCACTATGATGCATTTTATGAGACAGCGCGTGCGAATAATCAAGTTCCCGCACGCGGACTCTTGACAAAATGGATTTCGTCCGACCTATTATTCGTGAAATACCGGACACTACGCAATTTCAACAATTTTACATTTTTCACAAAATGCATCATAGTGAAGCGAGATTTGATCTGCGCCCTTTCTATCAGGCCTCCAAATGTTTGTAATTTCTCAAAGAATTTTTCGATAAATGTTCATTCAAAAAAATCATGGTAATTTTTTTTTTAATTCGAATTTTTGTCACACAACGCGATTTTTTAGCCCCAAGCGGGGGTTGAAGTAATTCAACAAATTCCTTTCCGAAAGTACATTCAATGCTAAATATTTTATGTACTTTGAAGTTTTCTGTAGAAGTTCAAAATATTTAGACGAAAAACGGGGGTCCGAAAAATTATCAAATAAATCATTTGATATCATTTTGGTAATCTTGTTGAGTAGTCTTCAAGTGTAGGAAATTACAAAAAAATCCGAATCCATGAGGTCTGGGCAGTGGTTGAGTTGAGCTGGAAAGCCCCATATACAGGGTGGTCCATTTTAATCGCCCCAGGCAAATATCTCGGAAACTATAAAAGGTACAAAAAAAAGTTGAATACAAAACTTGAAGGGTTTCGAGGGGGAAAGATGATGACGATATGTGTTGACTTGTGGCATCTACTACTTCCGAGATTTCGCTAGTAACTTCGGATTTTAGATGGGGAACACATATTTTCAATATAAGCAGTTAGCGGTGAGAACAAAGACCAATTCAAATACGAAAAGCAAAAAAAATTTAATTCGATAAAAAAAAAAAAAAAATTTCATTTTTATTTTATTTTATTTTTTCAATTTTACTTTATTTTTTTTCCTCCAATCCAAATTTGTCATTTTCCGTCAATCAAGCTGATAGCGGACCTGGAGACTTTCAAAACGTGAGAACAACAATATCATTTCATGGATCACAAGTTATTTAGTGCAATCCAGATATTCTTCTATGGTTATTGTTGAAATGTCCCAATACACTTCGACACGAAAGTTACACCTCACACTCGCAGGAGAATTTCCTTGCAGTCGAAACGGTGAATCCCTTACTGACCCGAGATTGAAAACAATATTGGGTGGGTTGACAAAATAAAAAAAAAAGTTGTGATTCATGAAATGATATTGTTGTTCTCACATTTTGAAATTTGTCTCCAGGTCCGTTATCAGCTTGATTGACAGAAAATGACAAATTTGGATTGGAGGAAAAAAAATAAAGTAAAATTGAAAAAAAAAAAAATTGAAAAAAATTTTTTTTTTTTTTCAATCAAATTTTTTTTGCTTTTCGTATTTGAATTGGTCTTTGTTCTCGCCGCTAACTGCTCATATCGAAAATATGTGTTCCCTATCTAAAATCCGAAGTTACTAGCGAAATCTCGGAAGTAGCAGAACCCACAAGTCAACACATATCGTCATCATCTTTCCCCCTCAAAACCCTTCAAGTTTTGTATTTAACTTTTTTTTGTATCTCTTATAGTTTCCGAGATATTTGCCTGGGGCGATTAAAATGGACCACCCTGTATATATGCTTTTACAACTGGGGTAGTCACAATAATCGAATTTGCCTAAAAAATTCATTTTCGAGAATGCGGAATTTCTCGTTAACATTTTTTAAACAAATGGGGTCATGGGTAACAAGAAAATTTCGATGAATTTGGCCCAAATTTTTACTGATCCTACTTCAAAATGAGAAAACAGTCTTGTCAAATTATTAAAATGCCCTTACTTTTTTTTCAATTAAATAAACAGAACAACATATCGCGTGACTAATGGAAAAAGGGCGGCGAAAAATACAACTCAAATGCGGCGAAAGGGTGTATAATTTTTTTCCTCGCCGTTCGATAGAAAGAGGGCTAAACGAAAGAAGCCGCTCCATTTTTCGAGAGGGAAATTAATTCGCAAAAAAGGCGTAAATATACGTCTTTTTGGCATTAACTTGAGTGAAAGAATCAGGCTTGCTAATGCCAGAAAGGCGTATGCGCCAAAAATTAATGTTTTCTGGAATTCCTGTTTGACCGAAAAATTAACGATTCAGGAATAAAATGCATTTCCAACAAGAAAGTTAATTGTCTGGTAAAACATGAATTTTTTGCAGGTACGCCCTTCTGGCTTCAGCGGACGCGATTTTTTCAATAAAGTTAATGCTAAAAGGGCTTCCACCAAAATTTCTTGCATTTCGAAACCTTAATTTATAGTCGAATAACGAAAAAAACCAATTTTACACCCTTTTCGCCCTTCAGAATTGCAAAAGAGCGTGAACATGTCACTTGCGCTCTTCTTCATTATGGTCATGGAATGATTATGAACATTGGAAAAATAGAATATCGGTCATGTTGGAATCGGATTTCGTTATTTTTGTTGATTTTTTTTTCAATTTTTATAATTATATTCGACTGCGATGTATATTTATTTGAAATTGAAAAATGAAATGACGTACGACTCCGACAGGGACCTAAATGAAAACCTGTGATTTCAACACAATCATTATGTTAGTTCTAGCCGAATCTGAGCAGTATTTGAGCCTGAAATATTCCATTACTGGCTCATAAATATATGTACATACGTTGACTGTGCTACAAACGCAGCAGGGTTATAGATGCAATTTACCCATGTTACTTTTGCCCACCTCCACCCCAGTTGTAAGCAGTGTCGGGCGAATTTTTATTCGATTAATTACATTTGTAATTCATACTTGAAAGTCAAATCAATTACAAATTACAAAAGTAATTGACTGCTTTTTCCGAATCACTCACAAATTCACCAAGGAATTAACAGCTTTTTCCGAATCGATTACGAATTAAAAAAGACATCGACACCGTTTTCCGAATCAATTACAAATTAAAAATGTTATTTGAACGTGTCCGCGGATCAATTACAATTTCTGAGTACGTGTCAACTGCAGAAGAAAGTTGTATACCGTCTAATTGAGGAGAACATGTCGATTACATTCGGAATTTGTAATTGATTCGAAAAAAGGTATCAATTACTTTTTCAATTTGTAATTGATTCGGCAAACGGTGTCAATTACTTTTTTAATTTTAAATTGATTCAGAAAAAACTGGTTATTACTTTTTTAATTTGTAATTGATTCGAAAAAAGCTGTCAATTACTTTTGTAATTTGTATCGCAAAAAACCGTCAATTACAATAGTAATTTGTAATTGATTTGTCTTCATGGTAATTTGTAATAATTACAAATGTAATTGAATGCTGCCCAACACTAGTTGTGAGACAAATTATTATGCATACAATAGTTGCTTGTTTGCGATAACAGAAAAATGAGTGAACCATAAAAATTTGACGTACCGACTATCATGCCACTGTTAGCATTTTGTGTGAGGGTATGCTTGCGGAAATTGAACGCGCATTTCAAGCGTTTTTCTTTCCAGATCTCAGCAGTTACCCACTCTTGCCAAAGACCAGGCTTTAAAACAGTACAGCGACGGTTATAAGTTTTTTTTCTAGCTAGCTCTCGCCTCACGTACGTTTTCTCCTCGCAAAGATCTCGAAACTCCTCCTTGCTAGCGAAAATCGTGAAAGAAATTGGCATTTCACAATCATTGCCACTTAAATCAGTCTGAGAAGTCGATGCATCTCGTTCAGAACTCGAATTATCAAGGTTCGCAAGTGCCTCTGTCTGATTTTCGATAGTTTGTTCGCGGAAATCTTTCTGGCATAGCATGGAGTAAAGTGTCCGGCTGGAAATCTGATTATCTGAATCAGCAGCGATTAAACTCCAAACCGGACTCGATTTCGACAATAATTTTCCATTTCCGGAAATGATATCATTTTTCCGTTTTCGGATAGCACTGATTATAATATCCTTCGCGACTTTCCGCGGTCTTCCCGCTGTGCGTGTCATTGTACAAATTATCACATACGTTTATGCGAAAGACTCGCAGGAGACTGAAGAGCTCTCGCTCGAATTCGAAGAAGTATGGGAGGGATAAAACGCGCCGAAAAAGCAGAAAATGCCTTTGAGAAACCGTGCAACGACATTGTTGCACCAATTCAGTCAAAGCAGTTGAAATTCATTCGCAGCGCAAAGTTACAAGTTAAGACCGAAACCTTACCTGTGAAATTTGATAACTAATTATTTTAGTTGGCACCCAAGAGAAATTATTTATAAATTTAATATATTCATAAAATTAATTACTTTTACAATTTTAATATTATTATTATTTTTATTTTTTAATGAAATAAAATTTATGTTAAAATAAAGCTAAATTAATAATATCGTAAAAATAAAAATGAATTAGATATCAATGTCCAAAGTTGCGACTGAAATCTGTATTATACATCCAATCTGTGTTGTGAGGGAACGAAAGAATAGTGGAGGTACCACAGGAAATATAAACATAAACATATAAATATAAACACTTGCAATAAATTAATGTTATTATTGTTATCATATTATATACATATATGTCGTATTTGTAAAGTTGAAAAAATATACAAGTAAAACTGATTAAATTGTATACAATGAATCGTATTAATTGAACCCTATAAGACAACACTGGAGAGCAAACGTAAACGCAAAGAACAGAATTTCGAAGTACGGCTAATTTCTCGATTTTTTTACATTTATTCGCCGTTGAGTGCATTCTTCACCAATTCAATTTTAATGGATTTCTATTTTACACACACCATTCTATTTGTGATTTCAAATCGAAGTAATTCTGAATTTCTAAAAACCCATTTTCGCCTATAAAGATGAGGCTAAAACTTAGTGGTCGGAGCTATAGCGGCCAGAATCGAAAATCCAGGGAAGAATAGGATGCCGGGGCCCTTGAACAAACAAGCGGGTTTGGCTGACTATAAGCCAGCCTTCGAACTTCCCGTTTTCCAACTCAATTCGAGATGAAAGAATAAAAAATTTTGTTGAAAAAAAAAAAAAAAAAAATTTGATTTGAAAAAAAATACTGCCTTGATGTATTTCAGAATTTAGTCATTTTCAAGATGGAGCAAATGCTATCGATGAAGACCAAGATGATCGAAATCCGTTGATCGGTTCTCGAGATATAGGCGATTGAAATTTTTTTCTTCAAAATTTTGATTTCAAATAACTCGAAAACCACTCGACCGATCAAATCCAAAATCTAATCAGTTCTAAGTTGAGAAAAGCCGCGTCGTTTGAGACCAAGTTCATCAAAATCCGACCACGCGTTCTCGAGATATCGTCGACCAAAAATTTGACCACGTACATACATACATACATACACACACACACACATACATAGATACACACACACAGACGTCCATTTAAAAATGATGGGAGGTGATTCTCTGGACCTTAAATCGTGGAGATCCAGTGAAAACTCAACTTTCGATTTTCGGGGTGATCACAATAACTTCCTATTTTCTCTGAAATCAGAGAAACGGGAAGTTAAAAAATGTATGCATCGTCTCAAAAATCTGGAAAAACTCTGAAATACTCTCTTTCGTCTTAGAACACGATTTCAGTTGAAACTCACCGTGGACGGCTTGCGTTGTTTGTTTGTAAAATTAAGAACAATCGGCGGCTAGAGGTAAAAGTTACACGCATCGTCTCAGAAATCTTAGTCTAGTCAATCTGGACTTTGACCCTCAAATAATTCAGCGGCGCATGAAAAATATACCAATCGACGCAGAAACTTGTCCAGAATAACATATCAAAATGTTTATTCACGAAATTCCCGGGGTCATAGTTAAATTAATTAAAAACTATCAATAAATCGCGAGTCCGTGACTAAATCGCTCGGGGTTTCGTCCTAACTCATAAAAAATAAGCAAAAAAAATCGCAGCTCGTAGAGGAGATCATTCCACACAAATCAGAAGTGAGAACCCGTGTTCCACGATCAGCCGTTTTCGCGTTAAAAATTATTGAACTTTTTCTGGCCCAAACATCGCCAAACGATCAGCTGTGATCTAGCAACGCCTCCCGCTAACGCGCGGAGCCTGGGGGTAGGCGCGCGAATGCGCAGCGAATGCGCAGCGAATGCGCAGCGAATGCGCAGCGAATGCGCAGCGAATGCGCAGCGAATGCGCAGCGAATGCGCAGCGAATGCGCAGCGAATGCGCAGCGAATGCGCAGCGAATGCGCAGCGAATGCGCAGCGAATGCGCAGCGAATGCGCAGCGAATGCGCAGCGAATGCGCAGCGAATGCGCAGCGAATGCGCAGCGAATGCGCAGCGAATGCGCAGCGAATGCGCAGCGAATGCGCAGCGAATGCGCAGCGAATGCGCAGCGAATGCGCAGCGAATGCGCAGCGAATGCGCAGCGAATGCGCAGCGAATGCGCAGCGAATGCGCAGCGAATGCGCAGCGAATGCGCAGCGAATGCGCAGCGAATGCGCAGCGAATGCGCAGCGAATGCGCAGCGAATGCGCAGCGAATGCGCAGCGAATGCGCAGCGAATGCGCAGCGAATGCGCAGCGAATGCGCAGCGAATGCGCAGCGAATGCGCAGCGAATGCGCAGCGAATGCGCAGCGAATGCGCAGCGAATGCGCAGCGAATGCGCAGCGAATGCGCAGCGAATGCGCAGCGAATGCGCAGCGAATGCGCAGCGAATGCGCAGCGAATGCGCAGCGAATGCGCAGCGAATGCGCAGCGAATGCGCAGCGAATGCGCAGCGAATTTAAACTCACGCTACGTGCTATTCTTCAATAAATATGATTTTCATCCATTAGCAGTTCATTTTTGGTATGTATGTGTTTATTTATCATACAAATCGTGGCAGTTTGTTGAAATATCTGATAAAATGACAAGGTAATCAGGGTATTAGGTGAAATTACTTACTACATCGAATAAAACATTACAAAATTTGGTGTATTATCAAAATCTATCATTCAAACAAATGAAAAAAAATGATTCTGAGTCAAATTAATATTATATTTTATTTGTTTGACTGATAAATTTCGATAATATACCAAATTTCGTAATGTTTTATTCGATATAGTAAGTAATTTCACCTAATAACTTGATTACCTTGTCATTTTATCAGATATTTCAACAAACTGCCACGATTTGTATGATAAATAAACGCATACATAGCAAAAATGAACTGCTAATGGATGAAATAAGCGGAAGGCGTCGCTAGATCACAGCTGATCGTTTGGCGATGTTTGGGCCAGAAAAAGTTCAATAATTTTTAACGCGAAAACGGCTGATCGTGGAACACGGGTTCTCGCTTCGAATTTGTGTGGAATGATCTCCTCTACAAGCTGCTATTTTTTTTCTTCTTATTTCTGATGGGTCGGGACGAAACGCCGAGCGATTTAGTCACGGACTCGCGATTTATTGATAGTTTTTAATTAATTTAACTATGACCCCGGGAATTTCGTGAATAAACATTTTGATATGTGATTCTGGGCAAGTTTCTGCGTCGATTGGTATATTTTTCATGCACCGCTGATTTATTTGAGGGTAGGCCCATTTTTCGAGCTACATTGACTAGACTATCTGGAAAAATTCTGATATACTCTCTTTCAATCGTAAAACACGATTTCAGTTGAATCTCGTCGTGGACGGCTTGCGTTGTTTGTTTATCAAATTAATAACAATTGGCCGTCAGAGGTATGTACAGTAATGTTCATCGATGCATGCTTCGTGGCTAACTTCCTTTTTCCGAGTTTTGCTTCCTTTCTACTGATATTTTGTGTGCCCATGACCGGAGAAACAGTCGACGGTAGGTTAGCAAATGGCTGCATTTGTTTATGCAATCACTACAGTAGATCTGCTCTGCTAATCCAATCGGATCAAAGAATAAAATGGAAATGACCAATGAGAGCGTGCAGCTGCTATTCTCGCTGCATAAAAGAACGCACCCGATGACAGCGGCGGGAGATTGCAGCAATTGTTTATCAAGCTGCTTCTATCAACTGCTCCGCGCGCCATAGGTGCATGACAGACGAGTAGAAAGGAAACAAAATTCGGGAAAAAGAAGTTAGCCACGAAGCATGCATCGATGAACATTACTGTACAAGGCACGCATCGTCGCAAAAATTTGCTCAAAGCCCGGGACAGAAGAAAAGCCATGTGCCGTTCGACGAATCACATACAGGCCATTCATCGACTCACATATATGCCTCTGATTGGTCGGCGTGTGGAGTGTACAGAAAGCTCGTTACTTGCGGCCTGTTGGTGATCTGTCGATCGGCACATGGCTTTTCTTTTGTCCCGAGCTTTGAACGAATTTTTGAAACGATGCGGGTGACTTTGACCTCCGGCCGCCAATTGTTGATAATTTTATAAACAAACAACGCAAGCCGTCCGCGGTCAAATTCAAATGAAATAGTGTTCTACGATCAAAAGAGAGTATCTCAGAATTTTCCCAAATTTTTGTGGCGATGCATACAACATTTTTTGTTCAGGGCCAGCCTCGGTATCCTATTCTTCCCTGGATTTTCGCTTCTGGCCGCTAGCTAAAGAGTATATAGAACAGTCGAATTCGATTTTAGGGTTCAAAAGCAATTATTTTTTTCCAGTTGAACAAAAATACACACATGTACGGAATGGTCCAATCGTCAAATTACCACAAGTCCCTGCAATTTCTTGGATTCGGAGCCTCTCGGAATCGTCCCGAAGCAATTACAAATGAAAATACGAGGTATAGAAGTTCAATGAAGAATCTGAAGAAACTCATAGCCCATCTGTATGCTATAATGAGCATTGTCAGACCAGGAGAATGTTTTTGTGTCAAAAATTGGAATTTTGCCGACGATTTTTGCAATTTTTTATTTTTTCTTCCTCCACTTTTTCCGGCTGATTGTTGAAGTACTTTCGAAAAACATCGCAAATAAATTGCAGCGTAGTGGTGCTGACTAGCCTTCGAGCTATAGTACCGCCAGTGGATAGAAGAAGAAACAAAAATATAGGAAATCCGGTACCATGGCATTTGAATAGCCTGAAATGAGCCTAAAATTCCCGTATGATCAGTTTTCCGAAATAATTTTCCACTCTATTTATTTTAGTGTGGTGGTGCTGACTCGCCGTTGAGCTATATAGTACCGCTGCTGAATAGAAAAAGGAACAGAAAAATAGGAAATCCGGTACCATGGTATTTGAATAGCCTGAAATAAGCCTAAAATTCCCGTATGATCAATTTTCCGAAATAATTTTCCACTCTATTTCATTTTAGTGTGGTGTAGCTGACTCGCCGTCAAGGTAGCACCGCCACTGGACAGAAAAAAAATAAAAAAAATAAGAAATCCGGCACCATGGCATTTAAATAGCCTGAAATGAGCCTAAAATTCCCGTATGATCAGTTTTCCGAAATAATTTTCCACTCTATTTATTTTAGTGTGGTGGTGCTGACTCGCCGTTGAGCTATATAGTACCGCTGCTGAATAGAAAAAGGAACAGAAAAATAGGAAATCCGGTACCATGGCATTTGAATAGCCTGAAATGAGCCTAAAATTCCCGTATGATCAATTTTCCGAAATGATTTTCCACTCTATTTTATTTTAGTGTGGTGGTGCTGACTCGCCGTCAAGGTAGCACCGCCACTGGACAGAAAAAAAATTAAAAAAACAAGAAATCCGGCACCATGGCATTTAAATAGCCTAAAATGAGCCTAAAATTCCCGTATGATCAGTTTTCCGAAATAATTTTCCACTCGATTTATTTTAGTGTGGTGGTGCTGACTCGCCGTTGAGCTATATACCGCTGCTGAATAGAAAAAGGAACAGGAAAATAGGAAATCCGGTACCATGGCATTTGAATAGCCTGAAATAAGCCTAAAATTCCCGTATGATCAATTTTCCGAAATAATTTTCCACTCTATTTTATTTTAGTGTGGTGTAGCTGACTCGCCGTCAAGGTAGCACCGCCACTGGACAGAAAAAAAATTAAAAAAATAAGAAATCCGGCACCATGGCATTTAAATAGCCTGAAATGAGCCTAAAATTCCCGTATGATCAGTTTTCCGAAATAATTTTCCACTCTATTTATTTTAGTGTGGTGGTGCTGACTCGCCGTTGAGCTATATAGTACCGCTGCTGAATATAAAAAGGAACAGAAAAATAGGAAATCCGGTACCATGGCATTTGAATAGCCTGAAATGAGCCTAAAATTCCCGTATGATCAGTTTTCCGAAATAATTTTCCATTCTATTTATTTTAGTGTGGTGGTGCTGACTCGCCGTTGAGCTATATAGTACCGCTGCTGAATAGAAAAAGGAGCAGAAAAATAGGAAATCCGGTACCATGGCATTTGAATAGCCTGAAATAAGCCTAAAATTCCCGTATGATCAATTTTCCGAAATAATTTTCCACTCTATTTTATTTTAGTGTGGTGGTGCTGACTCGCCGTCAAGGTAGCACCGCCACTGGACAGAAAAAAAATTAAAAAAATAAGAAATCCGGCACCATGGCATTCAAATAGCCTGAAATGAGCCTAAAATTCCCGTATGATCAGTTTTCCGAAATAATTTTCCACTCTATTTATTTTAGTGTGGTGGTGCTGACTCGCCGTCAAGGTAGCACCGCCACTGGACAGAAAAAAAATTAAAAAAACAAGAAATCCGGCACCATGGCATTTAAATAGCCTAAAATGAGCCTAAAATTCCCGTATGATCAGTTTTCCGAAATAATTTTCCACTCGATTTATTTTAGTGTGGTGGTGCTGACTCGCCGTTGAGCTATATAGTACCGCTGCTGAATAGAAAAAGGAACAGAAAAATAGGAAATCCCGTACCATGGCATTTGAATAGCCTGAAATAAGCCTAAAATTCCCGTATGATCAATTTTCCGAAATAATTTTCCACTCTATTTTATTTTAGTGTGGTGTAGCTGACTCGCCGTCAAGGTAGCACCGCCACTGGACAGAAAAAAAATTAAAAAAATAAGAAATCCGGCACCATGGCATTTAAATAGCCTGAAATGAGCCTAAAATTCCCGTATGATCAGTTTTCCGAAATAATTTTCCATTCTATTTATTTTAGTGTGGTGGTGCTGACTCGCCGTTGAGCTATATAGTACCGCTGCTGAATAGAAAAAGGAACAGAAAAATAGGAAATCCGGTACCATGGCATTTGAATAGCCTGAAATAAGCCTAAAATTCCCGTATGATCAATTTTCCGAAATAATTTTCCACTCTCTTTTATTTTAGTGTGGTGGTGCTGACTCGCCGTCAAGGTAGCACCGCCACTGGACAGAAAAAAAATTAAAAAAATAAGAAATCCGGCACCATGGCATTCAAATAGCCTGAAATGAGCCTAAAATTCCCGTATGATCAGTTTTCCGAAATAATTTTCCACTCTATTTATTTTAGTGTGGTGGTGCTGACTCGCCGTTGAGCTATATAGTACCGCTGCTGAATAGAAAAAGGAACAGAAAAATAGGAAATCCGGTACCATGGCACTTAAATAGCCTAAAACGAGCCCTAAATTTTCATCGTAACCATTTCGAAAAAATCACCCACCTACCATGTTTTTTTGCTGTGGCGGTGCTGACCGAACGTTAAGCTAGCCCCACCACTGATTTTTCTGGGTATTTTCGAAATTTTGATTTTTGGCACTGGAGCATTCAAATAGCCTAAAACGAGCCCTAAATTTTCATCGTAACCATTTTGAAAAAATCACCCCCCTACCATGTTTTTTTGCTGTGGCGGTGCTGACCGAACGTTAAGCTAGCCCCACCACTGATTTTTCTGGGTATTTTCGAAATTTTGATTTTTGGCACTGGAGCATTCAAATAGCCTAAAACGAGCCCTAAATTTTCATCGTAACCATTTTGAAAAAATCACCCCCCTACCATGTTTTTTTGCTGTGGCGGTGCTAACCGAACGTTAAGCTAGCCCCACCACTGATTTTTCGGGTATTTTCGAAATTTAGATTTTCGGCACTGGAGCATTCAAATAGCCTAAAACGAGCCCTAAATTTTCATACAACCCGTTTCCCGAAAATCACTTCAGTACCTATTCTTTTCGTTGTGGTGGTGCTGACTTAACGTTAAGCCAGCACCACCACGGGTTCTTGAGCTTTCTTCAAAAGCCCAAAATTCGGCAATGTGGCATTTAATTAGCCTGAAATGAGCCCTAAATTATGGCATAGGTCATTTTTTGATTTGACGTTGTGGTGGTGCTAGCTTAACAGAGGTTTAAAAATCAAAGATATCGCTGAAATAAAGGTCTCCGTATAAGGATTCGATTTTTTGAATTTTTTTAGGGGGCCCGCGGGACGTTCAAAAGTGCCATTTTTAGCGTCAAAATTACGTTATTACTGATTAACGGAAACAGATTCATCCGAAAATTCTGATTTTTTGATATAAGGTGCCCAGGTATCTACTCTTTCGAACCCATATTCACGGACCACTACCAATTGTTTCATATCTTCGAAAAAAAATTTTGAAAATCAATATTTTCACTATTTTTCAGGTAATTATAGTTGAATTTTGATTTTTCTCCTTCTAAAACGTTTTTGAATTTCTTGCATCGTATTTTTCGTGTGAAACTTTTCATCAGTATCGCTTACAATGGAAAAATCGCTGAAAAATAAATTTTATTTCGAAATATATCCGAAGTATCAAAATGTTATTTTTCAGCAATTTTCAGCAATTTTTGCATTGTAAGTGATACTGATAGATAGTTTCACAAGAAAAAAACGATGAAAGAAATGAAAAAAAAACGGTTTAAAAGGAAAAAAAAAAAAATTTAACGATAATTACTCGAAAAATAGTGAAAATATTGATTTTCAAAATTTTTTTTCGAAGATATGAAACAATTGGTAGTGTTTCGTGAATATGGGTTTGAAAGAGTAGATACCTGGGCACCTTATATCAAAAAATCAGAATTTTCGGATGAATCTGTTTCCGTTAATCAGCATTACGTAAATTTGACGCTAAAAATGGTACTTTTGAACGTCCCGCGCGCCCCCTAAAAAAATTCAAAAAATCGAATCCTTTTACGGAGACCTTTATTTCAGCGATATCTTTGATTTTTGAGGGTAGTCGAGAAAATTTTTTTTTTTCGATCCACCCTAATATACAGGGTGTACCAGAATGAGGCACTTTTCCCGCACCAGTGGATTCCTTGTGAAAATCTAAGACGAAAATAATCAATGAAAAAATGTCGAGGGAAGAACCGTTTTCGAGTTGGAGCCGTTCAAAGTTGGCCAATACGAGAGCCGCTGAGAGACCACTGCAGGACCGAGCCACCAGTCTTTGCCACCCCGATGTCAATTGTCAGGTGCCACGTAATATTTTACTACAATTGCGTCGTCAGAATAGCTCAGCTACAAACAACCGATCTTCTGTCACGGCTAGCTTGTCATTTTGTCAGTTGGCGAAATGAAGGCGGCGAGTGCCCCGCTACAAAGCTCAGTAGCCTCGGGATAGCGGCCCTGCAATGGTCCCTCATCGGCTCTCGTATTGGCCAACTTTCAACGGCTCTAACTCGAAAACGGTTCTTCCCTCGACATTTTTTCATTGCTTATTCTCGTCTTAGATTTTCACAAGGAATCCACTGGTGCGAGGAAAGTGCCTCATTCTGGTACACCCTGTATATGGTTGAAAACGCCAATTATGAACAACGGTTCGTGCGTCACTATTCGCGATTGCTTTGCAATTGACATATGTTGTTGTCTATGGTGAAAAGACATTCCTCAAATTTTTTCAAATTTTTTTGAAGCTTATTGTCGTCGTTGTTTTATGGGGTATTTCACGACTTTTTCATTTTTTGTTTTTTTTCATCAATTTTTCGTGACTTTCCTTGCCCATGAAAAAAATGAATAAAAATATGTTTTTTCCGTTAAAGAACCTCAGCTTCTCGATAAGAATATAATTTTTCACTTTGATAACTCCCGAAGTAGGTAAAATTCATTTTTCAACCAAAAAACACGTTTTTTTCGTGTTGCACATTTTCTGAGAATTTTTTCAATGTGATTTTCGAAAAGCTGAGAAAATTTCACATAGAATATGTAAAAATCAGAGTGGGTTCTCTGAAATTTCTCTCAGAATCATAAAAAAACCAAAAAATAATGTTAACATCGATTTATTATTTTTTCAATTTTTATTTAATATCTGACCTCTTAAAAAAATTCAAAAAATTAGTATGTTAACCCTAGAACTACAAACCCATTTTCCCTACCTTTAAACTACAAACCGGGGTAAATATTTACCCCACGTGTTTCTTGTTCGTAAAATCGTTCTGAAAGCAGTAATGAGACTCGTAAGTACATGAATCTCTTCATTTTTTCATGCATAAGAGAATAGTAAGAAGCAATTTCAATTTCATTGAAGTTTAGTCGGTGAAAAATCGATTCAAATACCTGAAGGTGCTGGAAGACCGCAAAAATGTGATTTTCACAAAGTTTACCTGGGGCAGATATCTACCCCGGTTGGTAGTTCTAGGGTTAATAAAGAATTATTAAAATTGAAACTCACAAAGATGAAGTATTAACACTTTGCAGGTAAAATTTTTGAATTTTGAATTATTTTTATGGTTATTTTTTGGTTTTTTTATCATTCTGAGAGAAATTTCAGAGAACCCACTCTGATTTTGACAAATTCTGTGTGAAATTTTCTCAGCTTTTCGAAAATCATATTGAAAAAATTCTCAGAAAATGCGCAACACGGAAAAAAGGTGTTTTTTGGTTGAAAAATGAATTTCACCTATTTCGGGAGCTATGAAAGTAAAAAATTATATTTTTATCGAGAAGCTGGGGTTTTTTCACGAAAAAAACATATTTTCATTTATTTTTCCATGGGCAAGGAAAGTCACGAAAAATTGATGAGAAAAAAAACAAAAATGAAAAAGTCGTGGAATACCCCATAAAACAACGACGACAATAAGCTTCAAAAAAATTTGAAAAAATTTGAGGAATGTCTTTTCACCATAGACAACAACATATGTCAATTGCAAAGCAATCGCGAATAGTGACGCACGAACCGTTGTTCATAATTGGCGTTTTCAACCATATAGATGTGCAATTCCACGTCAAGCGGGCCACTTTTTTGGGTCGTAATCACCGATTTTTGTCTCCATCGAGGATTTTGTACTACTCATAGATGTAAGTCTCTGGTCCGAACCTAAAGCCAATACGCGACTCGGTTGTCTACCTAGCGGAGGTTAAAAAATGCCGTTTTTGCGCGCCAACTTCTCTTCGGCGGCTCATATCTCACAAGAAAGGTTTCGTTGCTGACCTCCCGAAACTTGCCGTTTTTTTTATCTATGTTGTAGAGGAGGTCAAAATAAGCGACACGTATTTTTTCATATCTGCTGACTTGCACGTTTAGGGGGTGAAACACCCCCCCCCCCCCCCCCAAAGTTCAGCGTCCAAAACGATTTTTCGGGAATTACCGAAGCAGATGCGATGAAAAAAAATTCTTCTTCCACCATCATGTGTCACTTTGTGAGTCCGAATGTCCAGCGTACCGAATTTTTCAAAATCGTCAGTCGTGTTCGAAAAACCACCCTTAGTCCATATTTTCTCCATACATCGGTGGGGTTTCCGGGGTGAACCGCGTGTCGCGCGACTCGTTCTTTGCATATGTCACAGGGGAGACTAAAATAGGCGGCATGTATTTTTTCATTTCCACCTTCACCAATGTTCACAGGGTGAACCACCCCCAAGAAGCCGTTCACCGTAAGTTACGTCCATGCTGAGAACGGGTTGATCGATTCCAATGAAAATCGGTACCGAGGGGTTTTCCAGGCCGCTCAACCCAAATCTGGAATCAGATTCTCGAAATTCATAATGGCGGATCCAATATGGCGAATCGAATTCGAGAAAGGTTCAAATTTCGGAAAAAGGTTCGTATCTAGGGGTTTTTGGGGTCGGTGAATCTGAATCTGACATCAGATATTCGGAATCCAGAATGGCGGATCCAATATGGCGGATCGAATTCGGGAAACGGTTGAAGTCGTGACCACGAGTCCGACTTCGGCACTCGAAAGATTGAAGAAAAATAAATAAAGCGTCAAACTAAATTCTCATTTGACCGCTACTGCAAATCTGGAAGCGATCTTCACGGCTGAATCGCTTGCCGATGAAACATCAATACACGTAGAGAATTTCTAATGTCCGTACAGTTCGAGTGGACTTACGGGGGCCGTGCACATACTGCAGGCATAGAAAACTGCCGAAACAACTGCCACGAGCCTCTGGACGGTAGGATTACGCCGTATACAGCACGTCAACTTTGAAATAGGCTCTTTCAAAATCTGTCCGTGAACACATTTTTCTCATGCAGTATGTATCATTGCACCTCAGTGAGCACACAATTGGGGTCAAACCCAGTTCAAGGATAATCAGACACATCAATATCGGATTCCGTGAAATAGTAAACAACCTACCTATCATTTGTGGGAGGTCAGCAGTACCAATAGATGTTATTATCGATATCGTCTGAACAATATTTTTCTCGTGGTATTCTTATCATATTGAGGTACTGGCTTGGTGCATACGTATTGAATGCATGAAGTAGTACACCCAGAGAAATGGTTTATTATTTTCAAATAAATCCCTTTATTCAAGATGCATTTATTTGAATCAAAGAAATTTTTAATCTGACCAACTAAACGTTTTTTTTCTCGAAATAGACATATCTATTTGAGCCGAACAAACAACTCTATTACATAAACATTTTATTATTTTCAAATAAAAGTGTTTGTTTGGAAGGCTTTTATTTGAATCGAAAAAATATATCTTTCGGTCAACTCCGAGCCGAAGATTTCTTTCTTCAGATCAACTAAACGATTTGTTGCCTCAAACAGTTGCAACTATTTGTAACCAAAAAAAAATTTTCTCTAAAGAATGATTTGTTATTCGAAACGGTACCACCGCTTCAAGGAACGTTTATTCAAATCGAAAATTTCCTGGATCGGATCAACTAAACGATGTGTTGCCTCAAACAGTGGCAACTATTTGTATTTAAAAAAAAAATCTTCTCTAAAAAATGATTAATTATTTGAACGGAACCACCGCTTCAAGACACGTTTATTCGAGTCGAAAATTTATTTCTCTAGATCAACTAAACGATTATGTTATCTCAAATAGCGGTAACTATTTGTACCGGAAAAAAATGCTAGAACCTTCTCGAAAAAAGAAAGGAACACGGAACCGTGCGCGACACGTCGGCGCAAAGCCACTCGCCGCTCACGCGCATGCGCTTTCGAGCGCGTCACGCGGTAGTCGGAGATTCTCTTTCTTTCCGGCTTCGTCCGTCGTGGAGAGTGGAGACTGGTGGAGAAAGGCGAGTGCGTCTGAAAGTGCTGCAAACTGCCAACGCAATACTTAGTGCCATGGACGAAAAGACTCAAGCCATTCTAACCAACCGGAGATTGACTGAAGGGTGACCCAAAACCAGTGCACCTCCTAGATTAGGCAGGTTCCTTATCGAATTCTAAGAAGAAAGTTCCTTTACGAAAACTTCCTAGGGCTAACGATTTTTGAGTTATTAATGATCGCGATCGACCAATCAGAGCGTCGCCCTAAGACCATAACAGTGCCGGCTAAAGAGCAAGCCATGGGCAGTGCCCGTGGTGTCCTTGATATCAGCTTGGGCGACCGCTCTTTTTGCGTTAATTTAATGTGATTAGTGTTTCCAGTCATCCGGCTCGGTCGGAACGTAGTTCCTGATGTCCAGGTCGATGCGATGATGGTTTTCGCAGTCCAGGTCGAATTCGACGTAGCTCAGGTCAACCACCCGATAGTTTCAGCTGTCTAAGTCCTCCGCCTCATAGTATCTAGCCGTTCAGACACTCGCTTTATAGTTTTGGCGGTCCAGGTCGTTTCCTGCATAGTTTTAGCCGTTCAGGTCCTTCACTCCATAGTTTTATTTGTCCAGGTCGTTCGCTCCATAGTTCAAGCCCTCCAGGTCGTTCGCTCCATAGTTTAAGCCGTCCAGGTCATTCGCTCCATAGTTTTGGCGGTCCAGGTAAATCGCTGCACAGTTTTAGCCGTCCAGGTCATTTGCTGCATAGTTTTAGCCGTGTAGGTCATTCGCTGTGTGATACTCGGTGGGCCACGTTGACCGCTCTGTAGTTTCAGCCCTCCAGGTCATTCGCTGAGTAGTTCTTGACCGTCTAGGTCGACCGCTTCATAGTTTTAGCCGTTCAGGTCATTCGCTCCATAGTTTCAGCCGTTCAGGTCATTCGCTCCATAGTTTCAGCTATTCAGGTCATAGCGGTCGACCTGGATGGCCAAAAACTAAACAGCAAATGACCTGGAGGACTAAAACTATGGAGCAAACGACCTGGACGGCCTGAAGTAGGAAGCGAACGACCTGGACAGCTGAAACTATGGAGCGAATGACCTGAACGACTGAAATTACGAAGCATACGACCTGGACGGCTTAAACTATGGAGCAGACGACCTGGACGGCCTAAACTTAGTAGCGAATGACCTAGACGACTGAAACTATGGAGCGAATGACCTGGAAGGCTGAAACTATGGAGCAAACGACCTGGACGGCGTAAACTATGTAGCGAATGACCTGAACGGCCTAAACTATGGAGCGAATGACCTGGATGGCCTCAACTATGGAGTGGTCGAACTAGACGGCCAAGAACTACACAGCGAATGACCTGGTTGGCTAAAACTGACCTGGACCACGTCGAATTCGACCTGGACTGCGAAAACCATTATCCCGTTGACCTGGACATCTGAAACTACTTCCGACCGAGCCGGATGACTGAAAACACTAATCACATTAAATTGACGCAAAAAGAGCGGTCGCCCGAGCTGATATCAAGGACACCACGGGCACTGCCCATGGCTCGCTCTTTAGCCGGCACTGTTATGGTCTTAGGGTGACGCTCTGATTGGTCAATCGCGATCATAAATAACTCAAAAACCGTTAGCCCTAGGAAGTTTTTCGTAACGGAACTTTTTTCTTAGAATTCGATAAGGAACCTGCCTGATCTAGGAGGTGCACTGATTTTGGGTCACCCGTATATCGAAATATTTCAAGGTAAGCAGATTCTATACTGCATATTTATGATGTTGACTAGCAGCTTTTGCATTCGGTTTAGATTTCCTCAAGTTAATATGGCCACGCTGGATCGAAAACAAATTTTACAAAAAAAAAAAAAAAAAAAAATACTCACCTCGTTTCAACAAAGCATTCATTCTCTATAAAGCAGGAATTTCGATTGCCATAACTAAATTCTACTTGGATTTAACAACATTTTTACTTCAATCAATCAACTACGCACTTATTGGTTGAATGGAAATTTCCATGACGCCTGAACAATGGATGCAGAATAGCCGCCATTTCATGTTATACCTCGGTGATGCTGTAGCGTGCTTCCTTTATACATATTTCGGAAAACCAATTCAGTTGAATAATATGAAGAATAACAATTTTTCATTCAGGTAATCGTTTAGACTCGAATCATGGAATATAACGTTTGGACAAAATAAATTAATAATTTTCTCTTTATACTAACCAAGGAACATTACGCGTTATTTCTCAATCTTCAGATTATTCATTGCATCAAACGTGGCCTACACACGAATAAGATTTTCGGCTACTTCCCTCACGGGTATAAGCCATAAAGAATCAGGAAGAATAAGATTTATTTGATCAAGACGTGCTAGAAAATTTATCAGTAACGAGTAAATTTTTATTGATGGCAAACGAATAAAATTTATATTAAAAAAATGTCAATTGAATCACAATGCAGCCTTCGAAAGAAATATATTTGAGGTGAATAATTGTTTTATTATTTCAAATCTATCATTTCTTCTTCACGAATAAAAATTTACTTACGAATACATTTTTCAATTAGCCTGAATTCAATAACTATTTCTTTGAGTGCTTTGTTAGTTGTCGAGTTACACAAAATATGGTATGTAGGATGTAGGAATAAGCAATATCTGCCTGGTCTGATTACAGCACTCACCTTGGCTCATACCGCAAACTTCACACTCATTCGTAGATATTGCCCACTTTCCGTACCCATTATACAACAATGAAGCTGAAACTAGCGGCCAGAATTAGCAGCCCAACGGTTCTTAGTTAATGAAAATAAGGCAGCTAAATTTTGAAAAATCTGAATTTCGCTATGTTTCATAAAGAGTAAATGAATTTGAAAAAAAAGTTATAAATATGTACTGCATCATCCTATTTGGAAGACGATTAGCTCGTTCAGTTGCTAACTCTGGCTGCTAGCTTCAGCTTCTCGTTCAGCTTCATTATACAATGTACTATTTCGAGCAGACCGCTTAAGTTGCAGTTTTTTTTTATACAGGGTGATCTATTTTAATCGCCCCAGGCGAATGTCTCAAAAACTAGAAGAGACACAAAAAGTTTCATACAAAATTTGAACGGTTCTGAGGGGGGAGAGATGATGATATTTATTGACTTGTGGATTCTGCCACTTCCGAGATTTCACAAGAATCTGGCCCCAAGTTGGAGGGATGTTTTCTTGTACCTAAATATGAAGCATGTAACATATAACTCTTTAAAATAGGCCTTCGTTCTCTTGGCGAGCTGTGCTTGATAGTAATATCCAACGGCAGATGAATATCTGACACAGGCGACAATGCTTTCTTCTTCATCGAATCGAGTCTTATTAGGCTAGTATCTGGTCATTATTGTCGAATCATGATCATTATACTAGTTTGAGGCAGTTAAGCCAGGTTTCAAGTTTCCGACGAGCCTGTAAATGGTCCTCCGCCACTTTGGAATAGACTTCGGAACTCACGTCGTTGGCTTGCAAAGAATCCCTACATAGATCGGAGATCTTCAAACTCACAGAACTTGTTTGAAATTAGGTGACAAAAGTAACAAAGGAGTAAAATTAGAAAACTGGCTTCCAACTTCAAAAATTGTTTTCCTTTTTTTTTTGGTCGTTACATATGTGATTATAGATTTAATCTTTTACTTCTCATTATTCGACGAATACATATTCACAGAGAAATCAGAAAATGAATCTTCTAACTGCAATTTCTGAATACTTTCGGTACTTATTTCAAACAAGTTTTGTGACATTGAAGGTCTCCGATCCATGTAGGGATTATATGAAAGCGAACGACGTGAGTTCCGTAAGGCTATTTCACTGTGGCGGAGGACCATTTACAGGCTCGTCGGAAGCTTAAAAGCTGGCCTTACTGCCTCAAACTAGTATAATGATCATAATTCGATAATAATGACCAGATACTAGCCTAATAAGACTCAATTCGATGAAGAAAAACAAAGTATTGTCACCTGCGTGAAATATTTATCTATCGCTGGATATTACTATCAAGCGGGGCATGCAGCTAAAACTAGCAGCAAGAATTAGCAGCTAAACGATTCTTAGTTCCTGAAAATGATGCATAAAAATTAACAGTATCTGAATTTCGCTATATTTCATAAAAATTGAATGAATTTTACTAAAAAAGTTAAGAACCTGTACTGGAACATCCTATTTGGAAGATGATGAGCTCGTTCGGCTGCTAACTCTGGCTGCTAGCTTCAGCTTCATAAGCAGGGCTCGCCTGGAGAACGGAAGCCCATTTTGTAGTAACAGTTATATGCTTCATACTTAGGTACAAGAAAACATTCCTAAAAGTTTGGGCTAGATCTGTGATCCGGAGGTCTGGTTGACTCCTCGTTAGATAGGGATCACATATTCCGGATATCAGCGGCTGATAGTCGGATCAAAGACCGATTTAAATACGAAAGACAAAAAAATTTATTTTCGTCTGCATTCCAGACAACATGATTGATCAGGATGTCCTGTGGGATTTGACATCAGATCTCATAGCTGCCTTGATAAAACCTATAGGCCATCGATTGAAATTCATGCGTCTTATATCGGAGAGAGCTGCAGATCCACTCCCTGATAGCCAAGAATCCTCTAGAGTACGCTATAATTTTCATACTATCAGGCACACATACCGCTGTATTTGATAATATAGACTGACAATTAGTGCGACTTGCAGGTTATTGTAGATGGTAATGAAGATGGTTTATCCAACGGATCTACTAAAAGTATTTCTGACGTAGACCTAGAAGACAATGAAAAAAACGAACCTACTATCCCAACAATTGCGAATAGAAATGACCAAACTGAAGAAGTAGTTAAGCAGCCTCGGAAACAGCATGAACGTCAATTGAGCCCAGACTCGCAAGCACAGGGTGTCAAAAGCAGTAAACGTACTGCAAAATCTGTAACCTTGCAGCCTTTGAAACGCCAAAACTGTGCTTCAGGGTCAGATTTATTAGCACAGGTCTCAGGATGCAAACCTCTTTCAAAATTGGTAATTCCCGCTACTTTCTCTCTGTATTCTCAGTAATCAACATTCGATTACCTTATTTTGGAAACTTGTGTTCGAACAGCTATACTTCTGTTTATAGTGGTTGAAAAGCATTTTGAATGAGCATCCGGACGGTAAACAGGTTTTAGCTGTTTTTAAAAGAGATAAATCATTATCGAATCCTTCTGTTCGTGACAAGTTAACAAATGTCATTATCAACAAGCTGATCACTGACTACGATTCAGTAACAAACCAACAACTTGAAGAGGTTGCAAACTCCATCAAGGAATTATTCCCATCAGAGTTTGCGGTAGGTAACAAGTGAAAAATAATCATCAGTCATTATAAGCCAAATCCAAAATTATGAATCCATTTTCGTTCAAACTTGTCTGTCCATTTACTAATACTGTTCTCTTGTGGTGAATAGGAAATCTATTATATAGCTCCATCTACTGAAAGTAAAACCCAACGGATTTCGAAGGGCAAGCTGCCATATAGATATAGAAACGTTCGTACTGTCATGAGAAGGAATGGTATGTTGAATTCCAAAACGAAACGGGCGTCCACATCCGCTACCCCCGAAATATCAGATTGTAAGTTCTATCAATCCTAAAACAAAAATCACAGCACGTCATTTGGGCACATATACAATCATAACTCATTTGTTTTGTTAGTGATACCGAAAGAGACTTTCATTGAGTCGAAAACTTGGTTGAAGCATTATTCTGAACCATGGACAAAAGTTGTAGAATTGTGGAGTTGGACCTCTCCAAATCGTGGACATATTCAACGAATGGCCACTTGCCAAACATCCGTTGGGATATACACTGGTAAAACGAATTAGTCGACGCTCCGCTTCTAAAACGAAACGAATAAACAAGCGACTGATTTTTTCCGACTTTCCAGTAGTGTCTTATATATTATAACTCGTTGTTATAATATTGTGAATTGTAGTATAAAAGGTCAGATCCTCAAAAGCATGCTCCGTTATTTAGACTATGGAAGCTTAGAACTAAATGTGAACTTCACCTTTCAACACCCACCGCGTTGGAGCTCTATACGTAGCTGATCTACGGAACGTTCCTTGCCTCTATTTTCATCGTAGGGTGTCAAAAGTTCATATCTAGCTCTATTTTACCGTAGTCTGAAGAATTAAGCTTGCTTTTGAGCACCGAACCTTTGATACTATAATTTTATTATACAAAAATCCACTTTACTAGTGTCTTACCTCATCCATGTCATTGGCATATGTTAGGTGTTCGAAGAATTTATATGCTTTTGATCCTCGATTATTGTTACGCCAGTACAAACTATATTTGCTGACATCGTAATTGGAATACCTTGACAGTACATTAAATATGAGGGCATTTCAATGAAACTTATTCGAAAAAACGGTCCTGATGTAAGATTCTAATGTATGCTTTCAGAATCCCGCTGATATTGCAATCGAGATCGAAAAAAGGAAAAAGAAGATGCAAAAGTTAGGCCATACAGTTCAACCCAGTATAATACTTGAAGGGCCGTCTATAATTGATGTATCAGCTTCGTACGTATCAATTGAAAACATCTTGTACAAAGTTGATAACCCGCTATCAGCTGTTGATGTTTGTTTCAAACTGTTCCACTCCATGAACCTGGAATATCCAGTTGAATCAAAAAACGTTTGGACACTCATACAGAGATATTTCTATAAAATCGAAACACCTCATGACAAGGTTGCTTCCGATGTGACTGCAATTATGAGTGACTTGAAATCATAAGTGACCTGAGATAGATTAGCTGCCACAATGCCTTACATATGTTACCATTGCAATATCCAAAATGACACTGCTGCAATCTTCTTCCTTCATATGCAGTTGAAGCATTCAGATTTACATTCATATACGTGTGGACAGGATAAATGTCTCAGAGAATTTCAGCTCTTTTATAGTTTTAAAAGACACGTTATCAACAAACATGCGGAAGTAGATATTGTACAAGATAGAGAATGTATCAATGACTTTGAACAAAATGTTGACGATCCACTACGACATGGTAGAGAAGAAGCACTTGAACCCGAAGTCATTCCAGATGAGCTTGAACCAGAAGTCGTTTTAGATAAGCTTGAACCGATTCCGTTGAAAGGCCAAGATTTACAAACTTTTTTCCAAAATGCCATACAGAAATACCTCTCGAGGTTATATCTCGATCGAGCAATATCACGTACGACCATTCAAAATATGGTATTGAATACTTGCGAACTGATGTCTAGTATCAGTACATTGTTAGAACATACGGTCCAGCCAAATCCTGAATCTGTTATTCATTTCCACAGGATAACAAAATTTTTGAGTGATCCGTTTCATGGTCAATCTACAGAGTACAGTAGAATACAATTTCTGAAGAACGCAGGTTACCTCATTTTGCCAGATAAAGTGTTTTTACACCAACGAATGGACGAAAAAAGATTGAATGGTCGATTACAGTCCATCCCGGTAGAAGTCACTCTTTCGTTCATATCCTTACGCAAAGTTTTTAAAGTTCTCTTTGAGGACAGTGAGACGTTTGAGATAGCAAATTCATTCCTTCACTCGGAACGTGATACCGATCGTATTGATGACATTGCTCACAGCCCTTATTGGATTGAAAAAAAAAATATTTTATTTGGTGACAAGTTTGTAATCCCGTTGTTTGTTTATTATGATGAATTTGAATGCAATAATCCGCTGGGTTCACACGCAGGTGTTCACAAATTAGGAGCTGTATACATAAGTCTTCGTTGTTTTCCGCTCGAATATCAATCTAAACTCACTAACATTTTTATGGCAATGCTGTTTCATTACGAAGACAAAGTTAAAGAAGGTAATAAAATCTTCCAGATTTTAATCGACGAATTAATTTTCCTAGAGACTACTGGAATTTCCATCCAATTAGAAAATGGTCAAAATCAAACAATATACTTTGCATTAGCCATGGTAATAGGTGACAATGCTGGTCTCAATTCGATCATGGGTTATGTTGGGTGTTCTGGTAACTACTTTTGTCGTTTCTGCCGAGGTCATAAAAATGAATTATTAAAACTTACTGAGGAAAAAGAACCTCTTTTAAGGACAAAAGCTAATTACGAACGTGACGTAGCATTGAACGACTATAAAGTAACAGGAATTAAAGAGGATTGTGTTTGGAATCAAATACCATCATTCCATGCTATTGAAAATCATTCGGCAGACATTATGCATGACAGCTTAGAAGGGGGTTGTAATTATGTTATGGTAGTAATAATATTTTACCTAGTATACAGCTCCAAAATGATGACGCTAGAAACTATCAATAGTCGAATCCAAAGTTTTGATTATGGTTACATTGAAGTCGGGAATAAACCACCAGTCATAACCCATGATATGATCGTAAATAAAAAGAGAATAAGTATCAAAGCTGCTGAAATGATGTGTCTTGTACGAAATTTTGGTTTGATGGTTGGAGACCTTATCCCAGGCGGAGATAAGGTTTGGAGTCTGTATACCAGTTTATGTGACATTTTGGATATTGCAATGGCTCCGTACTATGATCCCGGAATCGACAAAGTTTTCGGAGTACTAATTGCAGAGCACCTCGCTTTATACATTGATACGTGTAAAAAAATGTGGAAATGTAAATCTAACATCCTGAAACCCAAATTTCATAACATGGTACATTATCCACGGATCACTAGGATTGTAGGACCCCTGCGCAACTTTTGGTGCATGCGATACGAAGCAAAGCATGCTCAAAGTAAAAAAGCCGCTGCTAACTCAAATAGTCGAATCAATATTGTGCATACAATAGCTTATAAGAATCAATTTGAATTAGCTTACAATCTTTTTGAGAGATCTAATATAAAACCAAATTTGGAAGTTGGGCCCCGAAGTGATGTGAATTGTGATATAACCAGTTATGCAATGTTAGACGCTTTGGCAGCGTATAAATGGGTGAAATGTAACGGTCATTTGTACAAAGCTGACCAGTGTGCGGTATACCTCGGAGCGAAAGAAGATGAGCTATGCTTCGGTGTGGTTCAGAAAATATTTGCAAACGACCGCGATGTTTATTTTTTATATACAAATATTGCTGTGATAGGATTCGACCCACACAAGCATTCTTACATGGTAGATCATAAAAATTTGCCAACGCTGAAGACAAACTGTATATCTCTCTCAGATTTACAAATCCCTGTACCATTGTTCGTGAGACGAGTCTCTGATACGTACTATATAACTTTGCCATACGCACCTTGAACTATCAAGATTTCAAAGTAGATTTACAATAAACACTGACTAAGAATAATATATGATAAAAAAACCAGAGATATATATACATGAAATTATACCGTGAGTTTTTCTATAAGCAGACAGGAGCCTCTTTACCTCTCGCGCTAGCGGAAGATCGCCTCGTGTTGGATACGACAGCCAGCGGCACCCGCCCGTATATATAAAAACTCACGGTACATTCCGGTATTAAATATTATATCGTACCTGCAGTTGATTGAACTTACCATTATCCAAACTATACTTACCTATCCTTGAGTTAGATTTCTAATGTTGTCTGCCTTTATTAGTTCAAAGGTCACAAGTTATCAAGTACCTCCGGTCATACTTACCTGTACACAGCTTCAGTTACCACACGTTTTGTATGCCTTTATTAGTTTGTAAACCACAAGGTATCGAGACCTCCGGTCGTACTTACCTGCTTTATATGCCTTTAGTAGTTCATAAGCCTCGAAGTATTGAGATCTCCAGTCATACTTATCTGTTTCATATGCTTTTATTAGTTTGACACACGACGTATAAAACCTCGGGTCATACTTACCTGTAGACAGGTTCAATTTTCACATTGTTTTATATGCTTTATTAGTTTATAAGCCACAAAGTATTGTGTTCCTATACTTACCTGTAAACGTACGTGTAATATGTCGTTATTTTAATTTTAATTTAAGAAACCATATGGTATTGAGTACCTCACATGTTCCTATATGCATAATACTCGCTGATGAACGCTGATGAACGTTGCATTATCGTATACTTTATATCAAATATATCTGTGCTTCAATAAAAGCAATGATTTTCTGAAACATGGCACGGTTTAAATATGCATATTTCCTTTCCCATTCTGACTAATTATAGAATTAAATTTTGATTCCCACCAACTAACTGGTTCTTTTTTCCTAATAAATTCGTCTATTTGGAACAAATAACTACTTGATTTGGGCCAACAGATTATATATTTGCTCCGAATGAAGCATTAGCTCGACCCAAGTAACTATTACATGTGAGCCAACAGCTTACATATTTGCTCCAAATAAAGAGTTTGCTTGAACCAAGCAACTATTACATTTGCGCCAATAGATTACACATTCACGACAAAGAAACATCACTTAAAACTCGAAGAGATCCATAATTGGTCGGGATCACCACTATATTTGAACAAAAAAAAAATATTTGTTAGTTACTACGATTTCTTCATGAGACATTACATTTTCTTCACTGCAAATGATGACTTTTATTCAAATCCATTGACAGTTTTATTCGGCTCAAATAAAATTCTTGCACAGATGACGGTACAGCCATGATTGAATATTTGGATGAAACAAAATGTTTCTTTATGTCGAATAAATACCAAAATTTATTTGAAACATTTCTTTGATCAAGCTGCTGAAATTTTATGCGCGACGACTAAATTTTATTCACATCAAATAAAATAATTCAAATAAATAAAGTACGTCTGGATATATAAACGGCTAGTAGGTTCGTATACTAATAATTTTTTTCTTGGTGTTGAATAGGATTTCTTTGAGTCAAAGAAACTTTTCTCTGGGTGTATTAACGTTATTATCACAATTGCATGTACACCATGTTTTGCCAGATTCCATTGACCATAAGAGACGAAATTCTGCTGTAGTTTCATTGTCATAAACGACACATTGTTTACTTGTGTGTGCAAAAATCAACATGTATATCATATTTTCATTGTGCATACGTATTAGATGCATAAAGTAGTGCCAACGTTTATTATCACAACTGCATGTACACATACATCATGTTTTGCCGGATGGTGTAGACTATAAAAAGAGCTGTAGTTTCATTGTCATAAACGACACATTGTTTACTTGTGTGTGCAAAAATCAACATGTATATCATATTTTCATTGTGCATACGTATTAGATGCATAAAGTAGTGCCAACGTTTATTATCACAACTGCATGTACACATACATCATGTTTTGCCGGATGGTGTAGACTATAAAAAGAGCTGTAGTTTCATTGTCATAAACGACACATTCTTTACTTGTGTGTGCAAAAATCAACATGTATATCATATTTTCATTGTGCATACGTATTAGATGCATAAAGTAGTGCCAACGTTTATTATCACAACTGCATGTACACATACATCATGTTTTGCCGGATGGTGTAGACTATAAAAAGAGCTGTAGTTTCATTGTCATAAACGACACATTGTTTACTTGTGTGTGCAAAAATCAACATGTATATCATATTTTCATTGTGCATACGTATTAGATGCATAAAGTAGTGCCAACGTTTATTATCACAACTGCATGTACACATACATCATGTTTTGCCGGATGGTGTAGACTATAAAAAGAGGAATTCTGCCGTGGTTTCATTGTCAGAAACGACGCGTTGTATACTTGTGTGTGCGAAAATCAACATGTACATCAATCCACTAAACGTTTTGAATTTGCTATGCGCAGTATTTGGCACAATGGATTTTCCCGATTCACCGATATCTGTATATGAGATGGAATTGAAGGACTCTATCGAGAAAATGCTAATGGAAGCATATATGAAGCATACCATCGTCGATATACGTGAAGAACAGTCATTGGACTTTCAAGAGGTATTCAAGGAACAACCATCAATAGCTATTGAAGATAATGATTTTGAGTGGAAACCTCCGTTATGAGCGGCTAATCAATGTACAGAAGAAGAAGACGAGGTTACTGCTGATTACAAAGAAAGAGCTGTCAATTATTGGAGGTCTGGTAAAACAAGAAACTTGAGTATCGAAACAGTTCGGAACCGTTTCAGAAAAGTTATTTCGAAAAGGCAGTTACGCAGGTGGGCTGAACAAATCAATAAAGGAGGAACGTATTTAGAAAATTTAACTGCAGTCTCCAAATATGTGTTAGACAAGTTCAGATCCGCAGTAGACAATGGATTCTCCGTTCATGATGTAGATCTCCGACGATGGGCGCTGTATGCTCATAGGCAATCGTTGAACCCAGATGCGAGATTCAAAGCTTCGCGTACTTGGCTCTGGAAATTCCAAAAAGCACATAGAATTGTATCCAGAAAAATAACCAAATTTGTTACTCGAAGATCAATAGAAGATGCTGTAATAATAGCAGCAAGCGCAGAGGAATTCGTTCAATCTGTGAAACCTCAAATCGCTGATATTGGTGCCGCGAATGTGTTCAACTCTGACCAAAGCGGCTTTCAATTTGAATTGCATTCGGGCCGTACATCGGCAATAGATGGATCCAAAAATGTAGAATGTGTGGTTTAGTCGATATCATCGACAACACACTCATACACAATACAGCTCACGATTTCTGCAGATGGAAAATTGTAATCACCGTTATTTATGGTTTTGAAAGAACCTAATGGAACTTTTGGTCCAAGGATCCAAAATACATTATTTCGCCCCATAAATGTGTACGCAATGGCTTAGAAATCCGGGAAACTGACATCAGGTAACAATCAATCATTCAATCCATCTTCTGAACACTTTTAAACCGTTCTGTTTTAGATCTGCATACACGTTTATTGAATCATCTCCTTTCCATACCTCGTCATGAAATTTATTTGTACCCATACATTTTTATATGACTGTAGTAATAGCAATGTGATTTTCAGATCATTTTAAAATGTGGCTCCAGGAAGTGTATTTCCTGAATGTTGGAGATACTAGTGTGCTTCTAATCGATTCGTGGAGTGGACACTGTCCAACTGCTGTACAAGAAGCGACGCCAAGTCACAAGAAAATAATAACGATGATTATACCGAAAGGAACCACCGGCCAAATTCAGCCTTTAGACGTGTATGGTTTCCGAATATGGAAAAATTTCGTCCGAAGATTTTCGGATTTAGTGCTTTAATTGAATTTAGATATGCAACTGCATCAGCGGAATAATGTTATAAAATTACAATCGTTCACTCATAATCAATTATCGTCTCCGAGGTTCACGAACTTATTCAAATACGCTTGGCACAAAAGCGGTTACATAAACGATAGGCCAACACATTTTGATAACCCGGCGAATTTTTGTTTTGAACAAGAATATGATCCAAAATGCGACATCTGCGGTGACATAGCGATTATAAAATGTGCTTGGTGTCAAAAACCATTATGCTTCAAGCACTTTTTCGATGAGCATCACTATTGTCAAGATTACGTTCCGTAAGATTCGATTGCACAATGTGTGTGTTACTTATAACGATTTTTGTTGTGATACCATGTTTCAAAAACCGTGCAGTTTGAAGCACGGATGAAGATGAACATTTCAATGAAAAAGATATCAAATGTACAAAAGAAGATTTCCTTGGTCAACGTTCAAACTGTAAGCAATTTCTCTTCATAAGACTTTTTCTTTGCGCGTACACAAAGCATCGTATAACTTTATGTTTCATCCTGAAGCGATAGAGCCGTGAAGATCGCTTCTAGATTTGCACTAGCGGTCAAATGAGAATTTAGTTGGACGTTTTATTTATTTTTCTTCAATCTTTTGAGTGCCGAAGTCGGACTCGTGGTCACGACTTCAACCGTTCCTCGAATTCGATCCGCCATATTGGATCCGCCATTATGAATTTCGAGAATCTGATTCCAGATTGGGGTTGAGCGGCCTCGAAAACCCCTCGGTACCGATTTTCATTGAAATCGATCAACCCGTTCTCGGCATGGTCGTAACTTACGGTGAACGGCTTCTTGGGGGTGGTTCACCCTGTGAACATTGGTGAAGGTGGAAATAAAAAAATACATGCCGCCTATTTTGGTCTCCCCTGTGACATATGCAAAGAAAGAGTCGCGCGTCACGCGGTTCACCCTTGAAACCCCACCGATGTATGGAGAAAATATGGACTAAGGGTGGTTTTTCGAACACGACTGACGATTTTGAAAAATTCGGTACGCTGGACATTCGGGCTCACCAAGTGACACATGATGGTGAAAGAAGAATTTTTTTCCATCGCATCTGCTTCGGTAATTCCCGAAAAATCGCTTTGGACGCTGAACTTTGGGGGGGGGGGGGAGGGGGGGGGGGTTTCACCCCCTAAGCATGCAAGTCAGCAGATATAAAAAAATACGTGTCGCTTATTTTGACCTCCTCTACAACATATATAAAAAAACGGCAAGTTTCGGGAGGTCAGCAACGAAACCTTCCTGTTCAGTTGTTTATGCAGAAAAGTACCAAAGTATATAGTGATTCTTGTAGCTATTTTCACACGCTTTCCGATAATTATACTGACATCGCTTACCAACCAAAATTTGGCAGTCAAAAACGATGTCAAAATAAAATTTTCGTTTTTCAAGAAGTCCGCCCATTTTGAAAATTCTGTTTTTTGTCTCTAAAAAAGGTTCAAGGTATCCCCTACATGTACCCGACGTGGCAAAGTGGGCCGTTCTTTCGTTGGTTTTTTATCTGATTTTTTTGGAATATAATCTGAATTATTCTATTAAAAAAATTTTTTTGTCACGCATTTCAATTTCCTGAAACAGTTTCTCCATATGATGAGCTCGTTTCTAGTCATTTGGATATTTTGGGGACGAAATTGAAAAAAATGGTGAAAAAATCGACTAAAACTTGGATAAAAAAACATTGGAAGAGAGGCCCACTTTGCCACTTCGGGTACATGTAGGGGATACCTTGAACCTTTTTCAGAGACAAAAACAGAATTACCAGAATGGGCGGACTTCTTGAAAAACGAAAATTTGATTTCGACTTCGTTTTTGACTGCCAAATTTTGGTTGGGGAGCGATGTCAGTATAATCATCGGAAAGCGTGTGAAAATAGCTACAAGAATCACTATATGAGGGTTTCTTCGTCAAACGGGCCACCCGTTTAATCCGAGGTCTCCGAAAATTCTGTAAAAGTTTCTACACGTTATTGGGGATGAGAAAAAATTTTGGGAATTTTTTCAGATTTTTTGGTCATTGCATTCAAAAAATCATTTTTTTCCATCATTTTCACGTAGCGTAAGAAATAAGCGCCGGAGCGAAAAATTGTTGAAATGAAATTTGTATGTCTTTTTCTCAGCTTTTCGGTAAAATTGGAAGAAAAAAAATTCCGACCCATTTGAACCCCTTTTTCCCCAAAAAACGTTCGGAAATGTGCATTTTCCAAATTTGGACAGTTTTTTTTTTTCTTGAAAAAAATGTCAAAGAAGGGTATTTATGAGAGAGTTTTGGGAAAAAAATTTTGGAGTAGAGACTTGAATGCTCTCCCAGAAAAAAATTATTACATAGATGTTATGAATTTTCGGAATTGAATAAAAGCTACTCAATAATTTTTTTCTGGGAGAGTATCAAAGTCTCCACTCCAAATTTTTTTTTCCAAAACTCTTTTCTGAATACCCTTCTTCGACATTTTTTTCATGAAAAAAAAAACTGTCCAAATTTGGAAAAAGCACATTTCCAAGCGTTTTTTGGGGAAAAGGGGGTTCAAATGGGTCGGAATTTTTTTTCTTCCAATTTTACCGAAAAGCTGAGAAAAAGACATACAAATTTCATTTCAACAATTTTTCGCTCCGGCGCTTATTTCTTATGCTACGTGAAAATGATTGAAAAAAATGATTTTTTGAATGCAATGACCAAAAAATCTGAAAAAATTCCCAAAATTTTTTCTCATCCCCAATAACGTGTAGAAACTTTTACAGAATTTTCGGAGACCTCGGATTAAACGGGTGGCCCGTTTGACGAAGAAACCCTCATATATACTTTGGTACTTTTCTCCGTAAACAACTGAGATATGAGCGGCCGAAGAGAAGTTGGCGCGCAAAAACGGCATTTTTCAACCTCCGCTAGGTAGACAACCGAGTCGCGTATTGGCTTTTGGTTCGGCCCAGAGACTTACATCCATGAGTAGTACAAAATCCTCGATGGAGATCAAAATCGGCGATTACGACCCAAAAAAGTGGCCAGCTTGACGTGGAATTGCACACATATTGAAGTGATACGAAGAAAAAGTAATAATTCACCACGGCGGGAAATTGACTCGCAACTCCGTGCCTACTCGGGTACATGACGCTGAAGCTAGCGGCCGCCGCTAGCCGGCGGAGGTCTACAATGGTCTGAACAGACTGTACACGCCACTCGGACGCGCGCGAGCTCTCGTCGGCTCTCGGCTCTCGGCTTTGTGCTACGACCTACGCAGCCGTTTGGCTGTCGTAGGTCGTAGCGAGGAGCTCAGATTTTTATATCGGCAGAAAATATTCCGGATACATTGCCAATTGATGTGCAATAATTAAATCCCGGGTGCAATCTTTTTTTACTCGTCAAAAATCGAGATTTCTACGAACTTAGCTAGAAACATACCAGATTTCCGCGGCTGGTTGGCTCTCGTAAGTCGTAGCACGAAGTTCAAAATTTTATATTGGCAGGAATTATTCCAGAGACATTGCCAATTGATGGGCAATAATTAGATCCCGGGTGCAATCTTTTTTTACTCGTCAAAAATCGAGATTTCTACGAACTTAGCTAGAAACATACCAGATTTCCGCGGCTGGTTGGCTCTCGTAAGTCGTAGCACGAAGTTCAAAATTTTATATTGGCAGGAATTATTCCAGAGACATTGCCAATTGATGGGCAATAATTAGATCCCGGGTGCAATCTTTTTTTACTCGTCAAAAATCGAGATTTCTACGAACTTAGCTAGAAACATACCAGATTTCCGCGGCTGGTTGGCTCTCGTAGGTCGTAGCACGAAGCTCAAAATTTTATATTGGCAGGAAATATTCCAGATACATTGCCAATTGATGTGCGGTAATTAAATCCCGGGTGGAATCTTTTTTTACTCGTCAAAAATCGAGATTTCTATGAACTTAGCTAGAAACATACCAGATTTTCGCGGCTGGTTGGCTGTTGTAGGTCGTAGCACGAAGCTCAAAGCTCGAAATTTTATATCGGCAGTTCGTTCCAGTTGCATTGCCAATTGATGTGCAATCCTCAAATCCTGGATGTGAGTTTCTTTGCTTGTCAAAAATTGAAGTAATGTCGACATTAAGTAAAAATACCAAATGTATGCGGCCGTTTTGCTGTTGCATTTGTCGTAGCAAGAAAATTTCAGGCGTGTATATTAGAGCCGATCGGTGAAAAGGGTTTTGCTCAGGTAAGTGGCGGGTGGGGAGAATGTCCAGAAATCGTCGCAGTCGAGGCGCAGACTTCGATCGGTTCGGATGTACGGAGCCGTATATTGGCAAAAACCACATGATATGATGTATGTACTGTGACGGAATCGCGAGCCTCCAGCCTAGCTAACAAGAGACTCGGCCGCACAGAAATTGATAGTCGGCAACCCACCGCAGGAATTAGATTATATTTAAGAAAATTTCAAAATTGCTGGGCGCCAGGCTATTTAGCCGGAGAATAATGAATTTTGTCCGAGCTCGATCGGAGAGGGAGGAAACGTGAGGTCTAGAAAATTCGAGAAAATCGTACCTTTTCACGTAATTTATTATTATCAATTTAATAACATTCGAATTCAGGTAAAGGCAGTAAATTCTTTACGCAATTATTTATAACAATGAGTTTGTTTAGGGAAGATAATTAAATTAGAAAAGGAAACATTTAGAAATTATCTCACATATAACAAGTACACCCGCACTTAGCGAAATACTCGACAAAGTAAAACAAACGAAATTGAATATTTTAAATTAAAAAAAAAAAAATTAAGAAAACTGAGCTCAAGATAATTACGTTAACAATTAATTCTCAAGTTTATCAAAAACTGAACAAGATAATAAAGAGAAAACACGAAAACCCGAGTATGACGCAGTAGCTAAATGATCGACTTGAAGGCCAAGTGCTAAAACGTCGAAACTCTAATTTTTTGTAAGAAAACGAATTTTAGATAAAAACTCGGGTAGCCGTGGTAACGTAAGCTTACCTGAGTAAGTTATTATCCAAATTCACGAAACAGAAGACTGATAAAATCACGATAAAGTGAGTTTTTAACTTTTGCGCAGTTCAACAATTAAAATTGAAACGAATAAAATGCTCGCCCTATCGGTTTCGGTCATACGTTGCCAACACTACTATACACGGTATGCTCGAAGTGTAGCTACCGTATGGTAGCGTATATACCGAGGTGAATTCTATTGCCATACGGTATGTTAGCGCCCGATTCATACTCTACTTATACGCACATTTACACCGTATTGTACACCAACCTCAAACCAAATTTGCACCGTATATGAAGGAGTTCACCCACAATACACCTGGTAGGTGCGCCGGTATAGACTGATCTCAAACCAGACAATGACTGTTTATACCGAGGTGGATACTAGTTAACTCTCCTCATTGTACCGTAAGTAACGTAATGGAAAACCATATTCATACTATCGAACAACCATGTACACCCAGGGACATTGATTCTGTCGCGCCTTATGCATGCAACCGGAGTGACAATTGAAAAATCGGTTGGCAATAGTGGCGGTAATTAGAGAGCAGCTGACTCCACTGCGCTAGGCCATTGACTGTCAACGGCGAGACTACGCGAGCGAAGCTCGTGGTCGCCGCGATTCGCAATTATACCCTGGATCCATATGACCTCAAATATGAAATGTCATAGTGGGAATCCGGTGCTTCTAGTAGTGGAAGGCAGGCACGCGAGAGTCTGGTCTTGTGGTTGAGCGAATTACCAGTTACTGACGCTGTCCCAATTATTGACCATTTCCGATGATTTCTTGTGAAATTATAAAAAAAAACGACGCGTCTATCAGTCCGGTAACTGGACGAATAACCTCAAATTATTCGTCCGCAAACTCAAATTGCCGAAATAATAATGAATAAATAATAAATAATGAATAACAATTGCACATCGCGGCGACCACGAGCTTCGCTCGCGTAGCCTCGCCGTTGACAGGCAATGGCCTAGCGCAGTAGAGTCAGCTGCTCTCTACATTACCGCCACTATTGCCAACCGATTTTTCAATTGTCACTCCGGTTGCATGCATAAGGCGCGACAAAATCAATGTCCCTGGGTGTACATACTCAACCCTAAAAATCGCGAAAAGCGCTCCCAAAAAATTTGTAGCGGGTGGTATGTGTATTTTTGAGGTGTTATAAGCTAGCACACCCATATTGAAAATATCAATTTTTGAGGGGTGGAAATTTAATTACTTTTATTTTGCTATTTTTTTGCGCAATTTTTGATTTCTTTGCTCCACCCCTTCAGCCAAAATTGATGGCGCTGTCAAGTTCAAAAAAAGCTAGCAGCGCCATTCAAAAAAAAGTAGGAAGGGGCTGAAAAATCTAAAAACGACCATACCATATTTTTTTGCTATTTATTTGCTCAAGAGCACACACCTTCCAAATTTTTTCCCATCATCCCTCTGCCCGGGAGAGCCACCCCCAACAGTATAAGAGAGCAACCAATTGCTATAGAAGTAAAATTATGAAGAACTGACGACGCCTGATTTATTTGCACGTCTTTTCCTGCGAAAATATCCCTCAACTGACATTTTCGCTCACCTCCCCTATTCGGAAAAGTCACCCCTACCGTGGAGAGCTGGAAAAAAAAGTGTCGTAGTGAGATTTCGGAAAACTGAGCAATCCTGATTTGATTGCTTCAGATATCAGTGGATTCAACAGCTGAAAAGATCGGTGTAAATTTTAATACTCCTTTCGAAACATAACAAAATTCAACGAAAAATTGAGTACCCTCACCCCGTTCTTATTAGTTAACGACTGTATCAATAAATTTGGCAATATTCGAGCGATTCTATTTTGTCGAATGGTAAATAATTCTGAAGTTATCGAATTATTGAAGACAAGGCGGCCTGGAACTATCCTTGAAATTAAGGTGCCACGGGAGTCTGTGCGAAGCATCATCATTACCAATTGTTTTCTGCATTGTTGTCCAATTGTTATCTGAAGAGACTTCCGTGGCACCTTAAAAGCATGATCTATATTTTTCAAGATAAGAGGTGATTTTCGTCTGTTGTTTTTAATAATGTCTTGAATTTCATCACCATCAGCTACCAGATGTGATACCGCAATGTCGTTTCAAGAACAATGCCCGACGCGGCCCGACGTCGAGGGGTGTAATTTTTGTTCACGGTACGGCGCAAGGCATTGAGATCCAATTTGTCTCTCAAGCGACGAACATACCTAGGATTTCAATCTAACGCTCACGTGAGTCCAAGTTTGTATCGATTACATGTATAATTCTGAACAAATAATTGGCTGAGTACATTACAGCGTGAAAAAGGTAGTAAATATTGTAGAAAATCCATATGATATATTATATTATAGTTATTTATATGAATATACTGGCCGAGTGTTTGCATTATTTGTACGCTACGACGACTTCGAAACGTAAATCCTCTTCTGAGGTGGTTTTTATTTCGAGCACTAAATGCTAATTACGAACTAATTTTTACATAGTGTAAAATTTTTGTCAAATACGTAAGTGAGGTATAACAAATCTGAGCATAGAATCAATCTCGTAAATCGGTAAATATTAGATGTGTGCAAGTGATTTTATTCGCGATTTTTTCGCGATTTCTCATTTTATTCAAAAGATAAGTGTATCAATTACTGACCCTCTAAAACCCAATTATTGACCTTTATATTTCCACGAATTTTGAATCGATGATAAGAATTCGAAAAAGGAATCATTGAAAAAGGTCAATAATTGGGACAGGGTCAGTAACTAGTACACTTAAGCTATTCTGATTTTCCCTACTTCGTGCAATTCTCTCTAAACTCTTGCTTAATCGATTTCCGATTTTTTTCTATTCTAAATAGTTGTACTCAAGCGTTGAAACAAAAGACTAGAACACGTGATTTGACACTTGATATCCCGTACGGGTGAACTATGTACAAACTATATGATTTAACGGGCGTAGGCGATTATATGGGTTGTTACAGACGTAAATTGGTCCACAGGCTCGTCTATTTTTTTCAGACCATCGTACTGTACCCACGTACCATCGCGGCGTCGACAAATTGCCGTATAGTGCCCCAGCTCGAAAGGGGCAGAAGACGTACTTCGGGTAGTACATGTTTGTACAGCGGAGGGTTCGAAATGTATCACCCCTATTAAATGATACACGTCATCAACTGATGGTACGTTGATCTCGGTAGGAATGAGAGCTAGGATTATAGCATTCTCGTCGGCCTTGAAACCTATCGAGAACACCTCGAACAGCACAAGATTCCCTGTGAACGAAACATTTATGTTAGGAACAAGAAGATATCTTTTGTCTTCAGTCGTCCAAGCGAAAGTCGAAACAGAGAAAATTTAGATATAGCTACTCGTCAAAAAAGATTGTAAGTGCTCTGTTTCTTTCGAATTTATCAGTAAATATGATGTGAGTTGTAATCGACTTCGATCGTTTTTGGTATGAATTACAGCTATCAAAATGCTGTGTTCAGGTGAATGGCTATTCGGAGCTTCATATGGAAAAGTTATGGCCCGACCAAGGGTAAAGTCTTCAGTCTCGTTGTCAGATGTGGAGACTTTTGTGCCACGTAAGCAGTCAACATTTTGAATATCAGCGATTTGTTGACCATGAAAATCCCCCCGAAAATTCCTATATGACGTGTGTCAAACAGATACTGACCTACTTGCGTGACGACAGTACTTTCTCTACCCAGGCATCCCTTCGTGCCACATTTGTTACTGGCCGTTAGAAGTACGTCTTTTGCAATTACATCCTTGAAATCTGCGTCGAATAATCGGGAATACAAGATCTGAATCCTAGCGAATTGTTTACTTCTAGGGGCACACCCCTTGTCGCACTGCGTTAACTCTGCCAAGGCAGCCCTGGTGAAAAAAAATACTACGCCAAACTACGCCAATTTTTACGCCGAATTCTACGATTTTGTATCGAAATTGGAACAAAGTTGTAGTTTCGGCGTATAAATTTTCATAAAAATTCGTAGTTGATACGTAGAATGTTTCGTAAAATGTCGTAATTTTTCTTGTAGATTTTCGTACAGTTGAATACTCCTTCGTAATAGTTTTGACGGTGATTTATTATTTGAAACTAACAAATTAAAAAATCAGCAAATCTATATTTTAGTGAAGTCGCACAAGCAGTGAAATCCTTATTGAGAGAATGATAAAAAAAAAAGATAGATCATTCTCAATTAGCATTTTGGAAATACCTCAGAAGCGGTCACCCATCCAATTTCTGGTCGCGCTCCAAGTTGTTTAACTTACTTGATCTTCACGTTGTAGTATTCGTCCGGTCCCATTCCTCTGCGATAATAGTTGTGTGCACTTTTAGTATTCATAACATAATCGCCGAACGGAAAGATTTGTGACCGAATTTCAAGGGAAACTTGGAGGTGGGTTTTCAAAAAGTGAACTATTTTCATTCAGTGAATGATGAATTCAAAGCTACACTCAATTGTGAATACGTGCTGAAATTCTGTGATTAAACAAGTTTAAACTATTCGTTGAATTTGCAACTCGTATTTTTTATAAAACTCCACTGACAATGAATTTGTGGCACTATTGAGCCAAGAATATATTTCTTGTAATTCAGCGGGAGATATTCGTAGTATGTCAACACGATGATTTGCGAAATCCTAATATACGACTTATCGAAAGAAAATATTGTATGGTTATTTCAACTCGTGATAATTTCTACAATGATTCGCGAGAATTTATTCAGATTTTCTTAGTTGTTCTTTTCCATGTTCATTCGAAGAGAATAATAGATTTTTATGATTAGTCGGTAAAATTTGTAGTTTTCTACGAAACAAGCTACGAAATACAATGATTTTTTTAATATATTACTATATGAATCGTAGTTTATCGTCGAAATTAGTTTCACCAGATATATCATTCAGAACAACAGATATAGTTCGTTTTTCACATGATTCTGCATAAATTTATGGCACAAAATTTGAGTATTCCCTAAAAATGACAAATAAAAAAAAAACAGGGTTTACTAATGAATCGTTAACCGACATCGAGAATATAAGGAAATAATCAACTTTGAACACAGAAACCAATCGTCATATACTTCCATCGGAACTGTGGATGATTGTAACTTTTACTTGTCGAACTCGACGAAATTACACTCCATTTCACGCCATTAATTCCATGACAGCAAACATACATCACCTCCTTTTTCATACAAGTTTCCAATTCATATATTTAAACGAAACAGGGAAATTATATCATAAGCAATGAAATACATTGGTTGGATGTCACTCCCAAACTCGAATATTATCCAGTAATGGATGGTAGATTTTCATGAATCGTTGTAAAAATTCTTGATTCATTTACGAAATTATCCCACGACTAAATGAATCCGATGTTGATAATATATTGTCAGTACTCTCCAACTTGAACTAACTAAATCCAATATTTATCACTCTCGAACTTGAATATTTTTTGGAAATAAATGGTAGATTTCCTTGAATCCATGTAATAATTCTTGATTCATTTACGAAATTCTACGACTAACTAAATCCGCTGTTTGTCTCTCTCAAACTTGAATATTTTCCGGCAATGAATCGTAGATTTTCATCAACCGTTGTAATGATTCTTGAATCAGTTACGAAATTCTACGACTAACTGAATCCGATGTTTGTCTCTCTCAAACTTGAATATTTTCCGGCAATGAATCGTAGATTTTCATCAATCGTTGTAATAATTCTTGAATCATTTACGAAATTCTACGACTAACTGAATCCGATGTTTGTCACTCTCAAACTTTTATATTTTTCGACAATAAATCGTAAATTTTCACAAATTGTCGTAAGAATTCTTGATTCTGCTACGACATTTTACGAAAAAATATATCCGATGGTTTTCACCGCTACACTGGAATTTTTTCGATAAAAAATCGTAGATTTTCATGAATCCCTGTGAGAATTCTTGATTCTTTGACGAATTTCTATGAGAGTCTACGCAAAAAGCACTGAAGTTTTTCGTTCATTAACTGGAACAGTTTTTCATTGTAAATCGTAGATTTCACAAATTTTTCGTAATAAATCGTAGTTATTTGTACGAATTTCAACGAAAATCTACGAACGAGAACTCCATGTTTTTGGTGCATAAACTGGAATGGTTTGTCACGAAAATTCGTGAATTTAAATAAATTGTTGTACAATTTCGTATTTTTTCACAGAAAAATCTAAAATTTTCCAAAATTTTTTACAATTTTCGACAATTTTTTAATATTGCCTACAATTTTTGACGATATTTGACAATTTTCTACAACTTCTTCTTTGGCGTACTTTGGCGTACACATTTTTTTCACCAGAGAGGTGAGTTTCGGAATAGCAACGAAATCAGATGTGCCACCGTAACTTGGCAAGGTAAGATATTGCCAGTGTTACTGCGTCTGGGAGTTGTGAATATACCGGTCAGTATTTCTGTCCTCAAGCGATATGCACAATTTGTTAGCCCTTTATCCAGAACATGTATTATCAACTTCGAAAATAAATTGATTTCAGCACTGACAATCAAGTGGTCTTTCAACGCGGGTCGGTCGCACGCTCCTGCCAAAAAGATTTGGAATAAACTGTCGAACGCACAAGTGTTTTCCAACGAAATGTGCACTCGTCCAATCTTCACTGATTGCAAATCATGTCGCTACCATTCCGTATGATTGGCAGTTTCTTTACTTTAGCGTGCAAGATGAATTCATGCTTGGTGAAATTTTTCTGCGGGTATTTTGATTTTTTCTTTTTGGTCTTTTTAGGTTTCGTTATTGCCAATCCCCGCCAATTCTCGATCTCCTGGGACGCGAGAGCACTCGGCAGATTTAGCAATTTCGAACATGATACACATATTCGTTTCTGACCGTATCCTTCTGTGTGACTCTCACAGGCAACGGAGCAAAAATCGAGAGCATGTACTGGTTTCTGGCACACGACACATACATGAGCTCCTGTAGGCTCATCTCCGTTGACGCATGCTGGACTCGAAGAAGGCGACGAATGCACAGATATAGGTGTATCTACATGAAAACAAAAACATTCTGTTATACGTACCGACAAGTATGAGAATTTTACAGGATTTGTGAAAGGTTATAGAAACAGCCTTATTTTTCTGATGAAATACACCAGTTTTTTGTTCAAGCTTACGAGGAGAACCCGCGAAGTGTTACCCACCGATTCGAAGGAACTTTTGCAGTATGGTAGAGACTGATAAATAAATGAACACCTGTTTCGGCTTAGGTGTCAACACTCGGGCGTTTCCGAAAAACTCGCGGTCAAAGATTTCAGAGTGCTCGAATCCAGGTCAATTTTTATTTTATTTTTTACCTTTTTTTTGCCAATTACTGAAAACTAGAGTTCCTAGAATACAGAGTTGAGTCAATCGCCGCCATTCTGTACCGAAGTAAAATTGCGGGAAGTTTGAAACTGATGTAAGGAAGTAATATAACGTTGATAATTGTGAATAACTGGATTTCGATCTCTTTCATGACTGAATTTTTCATTTCGGCTATTTTGTTTTTGGAAATTCTTCGGAACAACGAACACGGTTTCACTAACGACGTTGTTGGTGGCATTGCGATATTTGAGGTTATGTTAACGCGTTACTTTAGGATCAAGGTCGAAAAGATAATGCGGGTTAAAGACTCTTGATATTATCCTAAAAACTTCGTGAAAAAGCATTATTTCACGATAACCTGTATAAAACACTCTCGACCATGATGAAAATGATCGTTGATTAGATATTGAGGATGTTTAGATTCAAATATTCGCCCGTCTCCGCCATTACGTGCCGAAGTTGAAGAGCCAATCAAAAGGAATGATCGATTGATTCAACTCTGTATTCTAGGAACTCTACCGAAAACCAGTGCCAATGGTACATTTGAATACACAGTATAATTACAACTTTAGATATGTATGATTTTTCTTCATGGTGAATTTGTCACTCGGAGTTGTATATGTAGGAAAGGTCTTAATCAATCAAGCCGAGTCATGTGAGTCGGCCTCCACATGACTCGGCTTGATTGATTAAGACCTTTCCTACATGTATGATTTTTATTCGAAAAGAAATATTGTAATGAAATTTTTCGAAGTACGGAAAATACAGACTCGTGTAATGTTTGAATAGGTACTTAAGATCTGACTTCACGTTCATGTTTAACTCTGAAGTTAAAGTTTCTCGGAAACGCGTGAGCGTTGACACCTAAGCCGAAACAAGTGTTCATTTATTTATCAGTCTCTACCACCCTGCAAAGGTTTGTTCGAATCGGTGCGTAACACTTCGCGGATTCTCCTCGTTAGCAAAGGAGGATTCTCGAAAATTCAAGTCATAATCACAGACGAGAATATCTTTCTTTCCTACTTCCGCCTTGGAAGTATTGAAGATTTTCCAAGTAATTTTTGCCGGGAAAAATGTGAAAATTGCTATGAGCCTCAAGATTTCTTCATATGCAAAATTGAGCTTATTGCAAGCCGTAATTCAAAAACTATCGCTCTGTGATAAATGTGTCATTACACTTTTCTCTTCCATTTTCGATTGTCCAGGTATGTAGATTTTTTTAAAAACAATTTCAGGCCCCAAATGAACTTCTGCACGCTGTAGCTCGTGGGTGGTCGATCTGAGAAAGGAGTTTATTCGAACTTTTTTCTTCTTTTTTCCGTTCCGAAAATGCGGATTTTCTCAAAATATTTCTAACAATAAAACTCAAAATGAACGTGAGCTTCTGAAATGAACGAAGAAATTCGCATCTCCGAAACGGAAAAGAGAAGCAAAAAGTTCGAATAAACTTTTTAATCAGATCGACCACCTACGAGCTACGGCGTGTAGAAATACAAATCCTGCAAAAGGACACATATTTGGGAACTGAATTTTTTTGAAAAAATCCGCGTATAGACAATCGAAAATGGAAGAGAAAAGTGTGATGAAACATTTGTCTCAGAGCTATAGTTTTTGAATCACGGCTTGCAATAAGTTCATTTTTACGTATGCAGAAATTTTTAGAGCCATAGAATTGCTGATGCAAAGTTTCCTGAGTTGTCATATGAAACTTACTGCACAATTTTTCTCCGGCTATAATGGGTGTTGACGAAGGCGCCGGCATTGATTTATCTGTGATCGGTGTTAGTGCGCAATCAATATTGGAGAGCGATGTCAGTTCATGTTCTAACGAGTCTAACGATGTCTGTGCAGGTTCCTTTTCAGCTACTGTGGTCAGCGATTGAGCTTCAGCAATTTTTATCCGTCCATTGATATAATCGAGATGCTTTTGCACAAATTCGTCTACATGCATCGGTTTGTTGCAATTTTTAAGCAGTCGATTTTTAATTTGGTTGAAATCACTTTCGACCGACGCACTGGACGCAGATACGCGACCATAGCCATACTTGTACCGAAACGCGCAGGACCTTAACGGTATCCACTTGGCATCTTTCACAAGGCGATCGGCGAGTTGAGGTGTGAAATGCGCATTATCGCGGTTACCCTTATCTCGCGATACCAAAGCTTTTACCTCATCATCAATATTTTTGGCCCATGACGACCAGCTGTTAAGGTGCGTATTTTCATCGGCACTATCGCAATCTTCATCGATGTGATCGCGATTTTCTACACCGTTGTCCAAGTTGTCCAGGTCAGGGTTTTCAAGGATTATGCGGTTTTTGAGCCGTTCTTTATGTTTCTCACATGGCGTAAGCTGGCCAGTCGTGAAACTACCCTCTGTCTCGCTTCGAGCAACTATTAAAATAGATTCTAATCATTGCGCAGCATCTTCGACGGAACGAGACTGGATCAACTGACCCAATGAGGCTGAGAAAAAGGTTTGTATTCGCCGATTTACGCCTTTCAAAAACCTCACGTACATGTGGATAAAATGCGCAACATCAATGCGGATCCAGCAGTTGGGTACATACGTTTCAGAAAATGCATCCGCATATTCGTCGATGGTCGAGTACGACGTAAACGTGCAAATGGAGGCTGTGAGCAATGCCTTTGAGGAATCACAGACAACTTCCTTGGGACAAGGTGTACCTGAAAAAGTTATTCCAGTGAATCTACTCAAAGTCTCAATGATGATACTATTATTTGTCCGTAAGGCTTCTGATTTATTCCAATCGTTATGAAATATTCGAGAAAACCAGGTAAGCACATCTCAATTTTACGAAGTAAGCCTTAATAGATTAAATACCGACGGCTGAGTGCAAGAACATCGTATCTCAGGATTTGATTCAATGACGTCGTATCTCAAAATTCGCTCCAAAAACATCATATCTCAGAATTTGCTTCAAGAACATCGTACGTCAAAATTTGGTGAAAAAACATCGTATCTCACGTGAATAATTTGTTCACGAAATTTTCTGAGGCTGCGCCACCGATAGGTACACGATTTTTGAAAGTATTACATGGGCATATCCACAGAATTTCCACATTTGCAGTTTCGCGCCTTTATTCGATGTTATCTTCTAATGTATCAATATTTTAACTATCATATGGACGTTTTTAATCGAAGGTATGATAGACAAAAAGTTTTCCATGGGTTTTGTAAAATTTGTAAGCTATCTGAGAAGCCAGGAAGTCGTCAAAAAACTAAAATGCTGAAAATCGTCTTGTGACTTGGTTAATTTTCGAATATTCTAGGATAACTGTAGGAGCGCCGTCAAATATTTTGATGTGGCAATAATTAGGAAAAATAGCAGGTATATGTGTATTAGACTGTGCCAAAAAAAACGATTATTTTTTTTTTTTCGGTCCCATGTGAAAATTTTGTTGAGAGTCACGAAAAAAAAATTGTGTCAAAACTTGAACCCTCTATCTTCATTTTTCAGTTAGCGCTCGCAAAAATAAGAATTTTCGCGGAAAAAAGTTTTTTTTGGCTTATTTTTTTATTATAGACAATTAATTATACTAAATATGAAAAATCCCATGGTATGGTTTTGTAGGAAATTAAATTCTCTACAAAGATTACTCTTTGCCAAATTTCAAAAGTCAACACTGTTCTCTTGAGAGCCAATTGAATTTCAATTTGTTCTATAATTTTTATTTTTATTTATTCATGATCACTTATTAAACAACTTTTTAACCAGAAGAACTCACTAATTTGATTTTTCTAGGAATATTTATGATTCAAAAAATAGTTTTTATGCTTAGTTGATCTTCATATGAGACGTTAAGTGATAAAAATAATTCTAGTAACGAGAATAATTTAGATAAAAAAATTAACCTTTTTATAATTCTTCTATTTATAAGTCTCATCGGGTTATTGATTCATAACTTGGTAAAAGTAGTGTTAATGTTTAAAAAAATTTACGTAAAATAAAAAAATCATATGCTGAATATATAACAATTTTTATTCAGACTCTTTACAAATTTTCAAGAGCTTACGTCTTATATTACGCACATAAATTTCGTTTGCTACAATTGGGATATTTTTTACGATGTTCAGCAACAACTTGTAATAAAAACTGCCTTTGTTCTTCATCATAGGTGAGGGTATCATTATATTTAATAAATATAATGATATTTTTAATAAATATATTTTTAATGATATATTTAATAAATATAATGATACCCTCACTTATGATGAAGAACAAAGGCAGTTTTTATTACAAGTTGTTGCTGAACATCGTAAAAAATATCCCAATTGTAGCAAACGAAATTTATGTGCGTAATATAAGACGTAAGCTCTTGAAAATTTGTAAAGAGTATGAATAAAAATTGTTTCATATTCAGCATATGATTTTTTTATTTTACGTAAATTTTTTTAAACATTAACACTACTTTTACCAAGTTATGAATCAATAACCCGATGAGACTTATAAATAGAAAAATTATAAAAAGGTTAATTTTTTTATCTAAATTATTCTTGTTACTAGAATTATTTTCATCACTTAACGTCTCATATGAAGATCAACTAAGCATAAAAACTATTTTTTGAATCATAAATATTCCTAGAAAAATCAAATTAGTGAGTTCTTTTGGTTAAAAAGTTGTTTAATAAGTGATCATGAATAAATAAAAATAAAAATTATAGAACAAATTGAAATTCAATTGGCTCTCAAGAGAACGGTGTTGACTTTTGAAATTTGGCAAAGAGTAATCTTTGTAGAGAATTTAATTTCCTACAAAACTATACCATGGGATTTTTCATATTTAGTATAATTAATTGTCTATAATAAAAAAATAAGCCAAAAAAAACTTTTTTTCGCGAAAATTCTTATTTTTGCGAGCGCTAACTGAAAAATGAAGATAGAGGGTTCAAGTTTTGACACAATTTTTTTTTCGTGACTCTCAACAAAATTTTCACATGGGACCGAAAAAATAAAATAATCGTTTTTTTTGGCACAGTCTAATGTGTATGTGAAATGAACCTATAAATCTCATACGTGTGCTATCATTCTGTAAATAGTTACACGACCATGAAAACATGTGACCAACTTTTATCAACTTTTCAATTTCGCCCTTTTTCGTTCCACGAAAGTCACGCCGGCTAATTTTTTTCATTTCTAATTCTTGAAGTTCGTTTATCTTATGAAGAGGAACCAATCCTCCGACCCAGATTAATGTGCCCCTTTTTTTCAGTGAGTTAGAGTCGTTTAACAATTTTGTCCAAAAACGTGATCGATATGAAAATTCCAGTTTTTCATGGAGCACATTCAAAATCAACATTGTATATCCAGTCTCGCAGCTGTGAACCAAGCTATATAGAGTAGCTTACATGAAAAAAAATAAGGCACCATTCTTACATCAAAAGATATTGATATTCAAAGCTGATAAATGCGTATTCTGTATCATAGAAAAAAATCGACTTATGAAAAGATGATAAAAAAAAAAAAATGGAAAACATGGTATGAAGTTGTTTTGAAATGTTTTTAGCCATTTTTGAGACTCGAAAACCTCTGTAAGTCTAGTATGTTCACATTCCTAACTTAGTTTGCGTGGAGACGTTCGAAGCAAAAACGTTCCGCGCGTTTTAACTCGGCCAATGAGAAGGCTTCGAGTCATTTTTTTTTCTTTTCTTTCATTTTTTCCTTTTCTTTCATTTTTTGTTTGTTATTTATTTCAAATGTTTCGCTCCCAATAGTGTGATTCAAAATCTGTTTTTGAATTTTCGCTCCCGACATCCACGCCGTCAAGTGAAAATCGATCACGCATACAGTTTTTGTTAGGTCTTGAGTGTGTGAATGTGTGTATTAAATATGACCCTCAAGATTTCTGCATCTGCATTTTTGAACTTTGACAAGCTGTAACACCTAACTGGTCGACCCTAAAGAAAACTTCTACCGACCTTTTTTGTTCCTCGTTCGATTATCTAGATACCGAATTTTCGCATTTTTTTTTTACCGGTCCGTTTTCACGTAGTTTTGGCCGAATTTCAGCTTTAGCAAGCCGTAGCTCGTCGACGGTTGATCCTAGAGAAAACTTCTAATGACGTTTTTTGTTCCCCATCCGATTATCCAGATACGGAATTTTCGCATTATTTTTCACCGGTACATTTTTATTCATACAGAGCTCATTTGCCCGTAAAATTTGACAGGTGGCCGTCGCGATTCAAAGCGCATCATAACCTGTGAACAGCTGAATTGATTTCGATGAAAGGTATTCACGAACACGCACGGTAATATATATACCTGCATGTCAGATAAATTGGAGAAATTTTTGATCAACCGTCGACGAGCTACGGCTTGCCAAAGCTGAAATTCGGCCAAAACTACGTGAAAACGGAAAGGTAAAAAAAATGCGAAAATTCCGTATCTAGATAATCGAACGAGGAACGAAAAAGGTCGGGAGAAGTTTTCTCTAGGGTCGACCATTTAGGTGTTACAGCTTGTCACAGTTCAAAAATGCAGATGCAGAAATCTTGAGGGTCATCTTTCACGAGGTTCGAAAAAGTGGATCGTGGAAAAACGGCTTTGAAGTTGGCGGTCGGGCGCGCCGCGCGGTATTATTTTTATTGCATGTATACAGGGTGATTCAGAATCCATGACGAATATTTTACAGGGTGAATCCTTGGCAAAAGTGAAGTCGAGAGTTCCTCAGTCATTTTTCCAAAAAACGACTTATTTCACTAGAAAAAAAATATTTTCAATTTGCTTTTAATTTTTTTTTTTATTTCATTCTATATCTTATATCTTTCATGTCTGCGGAGAAACTCGAGGGAGGCGCTTCCAGCAGCTGCTGTAAGCTCGGAGCACACTGAATAATCAAATAAAATAATAAATTATATCCAAAAATGTTGTTTCTGAAAATAAATGATAACTTTTTATTCAAATTTTTATTAACTGCCATGAAAATCGTTATAATACGTTAACATACCAATCTGCTTCTAATTTTATTGACTTTGTAACAATAACAACAATAACAAGATTTTTCCACAATTTGTACCAGTTGAAAAACTTTCGCCGAACGATTTCACTATTATCCGAAATTCTTCAGTGACATCGCTCAGAATTCTACAAAATTGACAAATGATAAAGAAAATGCGAGAAAAAAATAAAAGAAGACAATTATTTTCCTTGAGAATTATAAATGAATTAATAGGACAATTTCAACTCCCATTTCGATCAGATTGGAAAACCAAAATTATAAGATTATTGAAAAAAAAATGTCGTCAAAGATTAAATATGCAAAAAGCTGTTTTTCAGTAAATTTGCCATAGTAACTTTGACCTAAATTTTGACAAGAATACATCCAATAAAATATCCGTGACGGATTCTGAATCCCCCCATAACTCGAGTCGAATACGTACCATTATTTCGCCCATCCCTTCAATTATGTGAAAATATTCAAGAAATAAGCGTTTCTAAAAATCATGAAAAAATTACCAGGAAATTTCGGTCCTAATTCTGATGAGGATTCAGTAAATTGAAAAAGATATAATGAGAAAAAAATAAAAATTGAAAATTACCAAAACAATTAAAAATATTTTTCCCAATAAAATAAGTCGTTTTTCAGAAAAAAGGCTAAGGAATTCGACTTCAATTTTGACAAGGAGTCATCCTGTAAAATATTCGTCACGAATTCTGAATCGGCCTGTATGCTTAACCATGTGCATAAATGATCTGTAAAAAGTTTGTTGTCAATATATGCGTCATTTTTTTTTCTAATCGCGTCCGGAAAAGTACCTCCGAAAATCGGTGAAATCGCGTATATAGGGCCTTAAGTCACAAAATGCTATGCCGAGCGACAATGCCATCGGGACGAATTAAAGTGTGAAAATGATTATTTTTTTCATGACTCCAACCTCAAAATCGCGACTTTGTCGCGATTTCTCGGCTCTTGTGATGAAAATTACTGATCATCACTTGTATGGAGAGGCTTTTGGCAAATCTCATGAAAGCCCGCGCCTTCGGCTTGGGCCGTAAGCCTCTCGTTCCGCCAAATAAGTCGATCCATAGAAGTAACCAAATGCACTATTTTCGATGAGTTCTTTTTTCGGTTATTTGAAAAGTGTAAATTTTTGTCAATACACACACTAGGGTGTCCGTTAGAACACCCAACTCTGAATCAGACTAGATCCACCCCTTGCAAAGATTTCAAATGAAAAACAAAGATTTTAAGGTGGTGCCTCAGTCGATTTGGCCCCGCCCCCCTTCTTGCTGATTGTCAAGTGTGGACATGGCTCACTATTTCGACTATTATCAAAGCCTACGCTTCACTGACACAAATATGATAGGGCATGCACCGTGTAATATGGAATACCGAACATATATATGCGAAAATATGTTGATTTTAGGCAACGATGAAATCCCAATTTGTATTCCCGTAAAGCTTCGACAACTAGCGATTTCGAGAATAGCGCGAGGCCATTATTATTTCTCTTAGTTCGTCATTCTCCGCGAGACGGAGCTTAGCTCGCGTCGTGATTGGTGGAATAGTTCATATAATTTCGTCATTTTCCGAGAGATGGAGCTCAGCGCACGAAACTGAAGTAGAGTTCCTAGAATACAGAGTTGAGTCAATCGCCGCCATTCTGTACCGAAGTAAAATTGCGGGAAGTTTTAAACTGATGCAAGGAAGTAATATAACGTTGATTGTAATTGTGAATAACTGGATTACGAGCTCTTTCATGACTGAATTTTTCATTTCGGCTATTTTGTTTTTGGAAATTCCTCGGAACATCGAACACCGTTTCACTAACGACGTTGTTGGTGGCATTGCGATATTTGAGGTTATGTTAACGCGTTACTTTAGGATCAAGGTCGAAACGATAATGCGGGTTAAAGAGTCTTGATATTATCCTAAAAACTTCGTGAAAAAGCATTATTTCACGATAACTTGTATAAAACACTCTTTACCATGATGAAAATGATCGTTGATTAGATATTGAGGATGTTTATATTCAAATATTCGCCTGTCTCCGCATTTACGTGCCGAAGTTGAAGAGCCAATCAAAAGGAATCATCGATTGACTCAACTCTGTATTCTAGGAACTCTAAACTGAAGTCGGGATCGGTGGCGATGAACTATTCCACCAATCACGACGTGAGTTTCGCGAGCTGAGCTCCGTCTTGCGGAGAATGACGAAATAAGAGAAATGATAATGGCCTCGTGCTATTCTCGAAATGGCTAGTTGTCAAAGCCAAGAAGACTAGAGACCAGGAGAACGAACTCGCATGGTGGGGGTAGACCCGTATATGGTAGCCGCCAGGAGTCGCTACTAGGCATAGAGTACATGCGCAATCCGTTACTGCGCACTCAAATAATTTGAAATCAAGCAGCACGAGCAAGACGACACCCGAGAACATTCCAACATAACCTCATAAAATTTGAAAAGAAGCAAAACGGAGAATAACAATGCCCAAACTTTGTTGTATTGTTAACTGCCACAGCTCGAATAGTGAATGTGATAAACCTAACTTGTTTTTAGTTCCAAAGGTAAGTGCATCTGTCGATCACAGATACAAACAACGAGGGAAAATGGTATACAAAAGTCGTGTTGACATGGTTTGATATTTTTCAGGATGAAGAGCGACGACGAAAGTGGCTCGAAGTAATTTCCCCATACCTCCGAGAAGGGAGAACAATTCGTAAGATTCTTTATGTTTGTCATCTACATTTTAAAAACGACGATATTCTCTGGAAGACGTCTATTCCATTGAAAGATGGATCAACAGATATAGTAAGCTGGTCGCGAGTAAGATTGAAATCGACAAGCATCCCATGTTTATTCAATGCTAAACACGGAGTTCTGCCCAAGGACTTGCCTACTTTGGACTTACCCGACTTGCCTGCTGTTGAAAATCACAGAAGTGTAAGTTCCAAATTATATTGCGAGCAACTATTTTTAAAAAAGAGATTTTCCATGGATAATGAACTTGTATGTTTCGGGATTGTTGCAGAATTTGCCGACTTATCACGGGGCAGCAGAAACAAAACTGGCTCTCGAAATTACCAGGACAGAGGAAACTCATCCTAGGGAGGGTGAAGAAATCGATCTAGTTTCTCATAGAGAGGAAGAAACAGCATACAATTTGCAAATGCTGGAAAAAGACTTGAATAGTCTGTGGGAGAAGACGCAAAGCAACCGCAAATGGATGAGTTTTCACGTATCATCTGGTCTTCTGATTTCTTTTTTTGGTGACAATCCAAAAGTTGCAACCAAAACGATATTAGTAAAGGAAGATATGAGTACGGAGGTAATCACCTTGTTTTTGTTTATCGTTAATTGGCGTTCACCACCTGAACTGTAGATGTAAAGTGAAAAAGTGGATTACAAGCGTAATAATTCATTTCTATTTTTCAGATACGGGCTAGCAGTAAAATTTTCATGAGGAATTTTAAAGAGAAAATCAAGTCTGTTGACGCTATCGTGTGTCTTATGGCAGAGGTCCAAGAAAATCACCGGTGCCCAGGACCCGACAAAAGTACGCCATGTCCGCACGAATATTTCAAGGCATCGACCATTCTGCGCAGTGAAAGATGTGATTCATGCCGAATCACATGGAAAGAAAAACTCAATAAATTAAGTCGAGTCAGGAAGCGTTCGAATTTACAAACCAAAAAAATTAAACAAGTCGTAAAAAATTTGAGACGAATAAACGGACGATTGGTGAAAAACGTAAGCCCCATTGTAGAGCTGAATGAACAGCTCGTCAATGTATTTTATTTTCATAGCAATATTGTTAGTGATGCTTTATTCTTGTAATTATTGTATTATAGATAGCAGCAGCGAAAGAAAATATTGAGGAGTTGAAGGCCCAATGTGCTTCGGCATCGGAAGCTGCAATCGAAGCTGCAATTAAGCATTTCCCCTCCGCGCAGCAAGAGGCTGTAAAAGCGTGCATGACTGCTGCACAGTGTAAGGGTTCCACTGGTATAAGGTATTCCCAGTCCTGGATTTTTGAATGTATTCTGCTGCGCATCAAGAGTCGTCGAGCATATCTGCACGTCCTATCTCATCGAATTCTCCAGGTGCCAACAATTGATACACTCAATAAGTATTTGAAAAAGATGAAACCATCTTATGGATTTAACGCTGAGACATTTGACCTTTTGCGAGCAAAAGCTGCGGAAATGAACCCTGAAGAAAGGCGAGGTTCGTAGTCAATTTATCATGCTTTCAGTATCTTATTCTGACTACATCAAGCCATGAATATTCGATTACGAAGGGTCTTATTTTGACAGGTACACTTGTGTTGGACGAGATGAAACTCAGCGAAGCTGTTTCATTTGACAGAGATACGCTTATGTTCAAAGGCTTCACGGACTTGGGTGAATATACACCAGAACATCAAAAAAACGAACGTGGTGATCATGCCTTGGTGTTCATGTACCAACCCTTCCGTGGGAAATGGATTCAGACTGTCGGATCATTTTTAAGCAAGGGGTGCGCTAACAGCACAATACTTCATCACTTAATTTTGGAGTGCATCATTTTGCTCGAGAATGCCAACTTTTATGTTGATGTTGTTACAACTGACGGAGCATCTTGGAACCGCACTATGTGGAAACACTTTGGGCTCCAAGGTTTCGATGCCAGTTGTGACCATCCTTGCCGTAATGAAGGCAACAACATTGATGGTGGTGATAGCGATTTTCCAACAACACAAAAACTGCATTTCTGTTCGGACTTTTCCCATTTGTTGAAACTCTTCAGGACCTTCATTATGGCTCGTGACGAGACATGGGTAAACAAATCATTGTTTTGTCATTACTGTTACGTTATTTTCGAAATATCCATATATTGATATGACTTTTATAAACTGCAGACTCCAGACGGTGTGATAAAGAAAGCGCACTTTAAAGCAGTTATCGATAGTGATGGAGGATCTAAGAGTTTCGGGCTGAAAATTGCTCATAAATTGACTCCAGATCACCTCGATCCCAAGTATTATCAAAAAATGAATGTTGCCATGGCTTTTCAGGTGAATTGAATTACATTGAAATTACTTGACTGCATCAGTCTATAAATATCCGGAAATATACATGAACTCGAATTGGTTACAGGTATTCTCACCAAATGTCTCTACTGCGATGAAAATTTACAAAAACCATAACAAACTCCTGCACGATTGCGAGTCGACAATTAAATTTATACAACGGGTGCACGCCGTTATTGTTGCAATGACTTCACGTAGTTCAGATGGAGCATTGTCGTATGACAGTGATAGTTACAAGGTATTTTTTTATAAAGCCCCAACGGGAGTAATTGACAAAACTTTACAAAAACCTCATATTTGACCTCATAATTGTTCTCAATAGGCAATAATCGATTTCCGCCAGTATTTGGAGGATTGGCATTACGAAGCTTCGGAGAAAAATTATCATTTTATGTCCGCCAGTACATACCATGGCTTCCAGGTCACTCTAAAAACCACGATCGCAGTCATGAAGTTTTTGACAGAACAACGTGGATATGAGTATCTCATGACCTCACGCCTGAATCAAGATGCTCTAGAGGTATGCACAACATTAGAGAACGGAAATTTAAATTGTTTGACTTCCGTAACAGATTCATTATTGCTATTTGATCTATAATTACTTTCATATATTTCTCGTAGGGATTTTTCGGAATGATACGTGGAGCTTGTGGGTCGAACGACCACCCAGATTCACTGCTCTTCATACAAGTCTACCGGCTGTTGAGTTTTTACTCACTTGTGAAACCGCCGAAAGGATCAAACGTTCAAGGGGTAGAGATTTTTGAAACTCTGTTCCAGTCAAAAGAGGTCACTTGTGAGCTGAACGACAACAAATCAATTTTGGCAAATACTTTAGAAAAAATAATAGAAAAAGGTGACAACAAACCCAAGGAGTATGATGCAAGAGATGCACACGATTATAATGTCAAGACAACGAATGATTACGTACAAGCGTATTTCTCTGGGTTTGTGGCGCGAAAAATCGAGAATTGGACATCGTGCTCGGGCTGCCGCACATCAGTTTTAAAAACTCGTGGCGATCTAGAGAGGGATCAAATGATTAATGGCCTCAGCGAAGGATACTTGAGGTTCCCGTCTGATCGTCTATTCAACCTCCTCAGTGCTATCGAAAAAGCTATCCTCAAAACAGTTGGAAACAGCGAGTTGAACTGCTATAGCTTTATGCAAATTATTAACAACGTCTCTGCCGAAAATATAACATTTGTTGGGTGCCCGGATCACGAAGAATGTTTGACGAAGAAAGTGATGAATTATTATGTTTTGACTCGAGCACATATTCTCAGTAAAGTTTATAATAAGATGTACAATGAAAAGATGAAAACAGAACAGGAACTTCGAAAACGTGTTAAGCTTGTTGGAGGCTCGCAAATCCAGTCCAGAAAACCGTCCAAAAAATTGAAAGGTCTGCAACAATAATGTTACTTACCCAACGAAATAAAAACTGTGTGAAATAAGAAATAAACAATAAGTACCTAATGAACCCATATATTACTGTTTCTGTGTGATTTATTACTCCATTTCCCTACCGAAATGTGACCTGGAAATTGTTGTACAAGAACATCTGTTTTTATGATACAATTATTTTTATTATACAATTAATTTTATTATACAATTATTTTTATAATACAATTATTCTGATGATACAATTATTTTTATTATACAATTAAGTTGATTTCACCGTTGTTTCGAGGAACAGATCAAAATGGGTATAATTCGTTATATGCTGTTACAAATGAGTCAACTTTCAGATCCGAGACACAAAAATAAGTAACAATTGGCTGCGTAGCAATATGTAGAAAAATATACCAGCATTTTAGTATATTTCGGTTTGGAAAAAAATTTATAAAGCGGAGTCATACGAATACATTGACACCATCCAGTAGTTCGAGAATTCCACTGATATCATTCATCGACGTTGGCTGACATTGTATCCAGTCCACATGTTTCTGCTTAGAGTATACGCTCATCTTCATGTCTGGTTCAATGACTACATTTACAACGAAGGAAGGAGGATTGTCGTCCGCGATTTTTGCAAACACTATGTACCAATCACAGTTCATAGCAGCGCCCCACAATCGACTTGGCAATTTTATATCTTTCAAATGTTGCTGGAGAAAATTGTACAGGCAACTTTTGCATAACTCTTCGCGGTCACTGTGGACTTTGCAACCAGGTTTTATTGATACATCTTCTGTTGGATTCAATTTTTTGGAGGAATCCATGATCGTTGAGTCGATAAGAGTTTTTTCTGATTCCAAGTATCTATATATCGTAAAAATGTTATTAGTCTAATTATACAACATGAATACCTGCCATTATTTCGCTCTATAAGCAAGAATAAAGAACTTTCACAACGTTATTCGGATATCATCTGGTTTTCACGATCGAATAATCTAATATTCTGTTTACTAGAACTTACTTTTCAAAAGAATTTGCGTATACATTGACAGTATGCCTCACGTCCAAGAAAAATCTTAACCCGTAAAGTTTACAGCGTCGAAGTTACGCGTCTTCTGCTTCTTATCCTTTTCATTTGTAGGCTTATACCAGCAACGAAAGTAGCCTGTCGAGATCCTTCTTCTTCAGTCAAAAATGGTTATTGGTCCGTCACAGGGACACGATTCTGTGACTATCACCGCTATCACTGTCAATAGATTCAGTGTTATAAGTTGTGTGACTCTACTCCATGTGTGACACAATCACACCCTGGGCTTTCGAGGTTAGGTGTACGTAAATACGCGGATGACGCGACCATGGACGCGACAGTATGGAGGGCAACGGGGAGAGCGATGCGCAGTAACGGATTGCGCATGTACTCTATGCCTAGTAGCGGCTCCTGGCGGCTACCATATACGGGCCCACCTCAACCTACAGTCTTGGATAGGAGTTCGTTCTCCTGGTCTCTAGTCTTCTTGGTCAAAGCTTTACGGGAATACAAATTGGGACTTCATCGTTGCCTAAAATCAACATATTTTCGCCTACATATGTTCGGTATTCCATATTACACGGTGCATGCCCTATCATATTTGTGTCAGTGAAGCGTAGGCTTTGATAATAGTCGAAATAGTGAGCCATGTCCACACTTGACAATCAGCAAGAAGGGGGGCGGGGCCAAATCGACTGAGGCACCGCCTTAAGCGCTATTTGACCCTTCCATCTCAATTAGAAGGCGTGCCTGAGTGTACAAATAGTTTCCCATTTAAATAACATTGAGTTTTTCCATTTTTCCAACGCCAATTTCTTACGCAGCCAATATAAGGTAGAAAAAAATCATTAAATCATACAAATCTATTGTAGATACCTATCGTATGTGTATCTAGGAAAAAATTGGCAGTGCAGTATTATAGCGCCATCAATTCTTTCACGCCATCCTTTACAAGGATGAAATTATTTCTCATCCATAAGGTTAAGGGCCGAGTACACATTATACACCTTTAAATGGGTTGAAATTCTCGAAAATATATGTATATACAGGGTGTACCAGAATGAGGCACTTTCCTCGCACCAGTGGATTCCTTGTTAAAATCTAAGACGAAAATAATCAATGAAAAAATGTCGAGGGAAGAACCGTTTTTGAGTTAGAGCCGTTCAAAGTTGGCCAATACGAGAGTCGATGAGAGACCAGTGCAGGACCGGGCCACCGGTCTTTGCCACCACGATGTCAATTGTCAGGTGCCGCGTAATATTTCACTACAATTGCGTCGTCAGAATAGCTCAGCTACAAACAACCGATCTTCCGTCACGGCTCGCTTGTCATTTTGTCAGTTGGCGAAATCAAGGCGGCGAGTGCCCCGCTACAAAGCTCAGTAGCCTCGTGATAGCAGCCCTGCAATGGTCCCTCATCTGCTCTCGTATTAGCAAACTTTGAACGGCTCTAACTCGAAAACGGTTCTTCCCTCGGCATTTTTTCATTGTTTATTTTCGTCTTAGATTTTAACAAGGAATCCACTGGTGCGAGGAAAGTGCCTCATTCTGGTACACCCTGTATATACTTTTTTTCTGCAACTTGAACACTCCGAACGAATTGGAAAAAATCATCATGTTAGAGGAGGGTTTGACCCTCGTTATCAATATCTTACATCATGTATGTATTACTTTTAGTCTAAGGGGGGTTGCGCTGGAGATAGAAAAATACAGAATCACTCGGTTGTCATATTGTAAGATATGCCTCTATGAAATGAACAGAGAACTTTTTGATATTGCAAAAATTACTTGAGTTATTCCATTTTTTCCATTTTTTTTTTCAAAATTTCAAATTTTTCTAATATCTCGAATAAAAACGGGGTTATCAAAAAGTTCTCTGTTCATTTCATAGAGGCATCTCTTACGAACAATTGAGGACCAAAAAATCCAAGATCTGTCCAACGTTGGTTCTGATTCTTTGCAATAACCGAGTGATTCTGTAAATTCCTATCTTCAGCGCAACCCCCACTGGACTGAAAGTAATACATAATGTGAAATATGGATAACGAGGGTCAAACCCTCCTTTAACATGATGATTTTTGCCAATCCGTTGAGAGTGTTCAACTTGCAGAAAAAAATACGTATGTTTTTGAGATTTTCAACCCATTTCAAGGTGTATAATATAGTATATGTGTATCCAGCCTTTAACCTTATGGATGAGAAATAATTTCATCCTCGTGAAGGATGGCGTGAAAGAATTGATGGCGCGATAAGCACTGCCAATTTTTTCCTAGATACACATATGTATCTACAATAGATTTTTATGATTCAATTATTTTTTCTACCTTATATTGGCTGCGTGGAAAATTAGCATTGAAGAAACGAAAAAATGCAATGTTATTTAAATCGAAAACTATTTGTGCACTTAGGCGCGCATTCTAATTGAAATAAAAGGATCAAATACCGCTTAAAATTTTTGTTTTTTTTATTTGAAATCATTGTAGGGGGTGCGTCTAGTCCGATTCAGAGTTGGATGTCCTAACGGACACCCTAATACACACTTTTATTGATAAAATATACACTCAGTAAATCAATTGACGGCGCACCTGAAACTTTCCGAAAAATGCCTTAATTTCCAAATGCTGCAACTCAGTTGAAATGATGCCGTCCAGGCTAATTTTTCACCTCGTGGCGTATGTTTGAATGCGGATTTGTGAAATGTAGAGAAACTATTTGTCATAGAGTTCTCTGTGGGGTAGTTGAAAAATCTCTCTTCTATTTCTTCTCGCCAAGTTATCAAATTTTTATTGAAGTCACTCGTACGTCTGGACGAGGAGGTTACTATACCGTGTGCCGAATAGCCGAATCAATCTACATGCACCTTATCGTCCAGCCGTAGGAATACCTTTGATGCGAATTTGATAACTAAGTGACGAAAAACAAGCAATCAAATCAAGCGTGCTCAGTTTTTACCGAAATCTCACTCCGAAACTCTTTTTCTCCAGATTTTTACGGTAGGGGTGTCTTTTCCGAATAAGGGGGGTCGGCAAAAAAATAGGCCGAGTGATATTATAGCAGTCAACGTCGAGCAATTGAATTAGACGGGTTCAGTTTTGCGAAATCTCACTACGACACTTTTTTTCCAGCTCTCCACGGTAGGGGTGACTTTTCCGAATAAGAGGGGTCAGCAAAAAAATAGGCCAAGTGATATTATAGCAGGAAACGTCGAGCAATTAAATCACACATGCTCAGTTTTCCGAAATCTCAGTCCAACACTCTTTTTTTCCAGCTCTCCACGGTAGGGGTGACTTTTCCTAATAAGGAGGTAAGCAAAAAAATCGTTCAAGTGATCTTATAGCAGGAAACGTCGAACAATTAAATCAGACATGCTCAGTTTTCCGAAATCTAACTCCAACACTCTTTTTTTCCAGCTCTCCACGGTAGGGGTGACTTTTCCTAATAAGGAGGTAAGCAAAAAAATCGTTCAAGTGATCTTATAGCAGGAAACGTCGAACAATTAAATCAGACATGCTCAGTTTTCCGAAATCTAACTCCAACACTCTTTTTTTCCAGCTCTCCACGGTAGGGGTGACTTTTCCGAATAGGGAGGGTGAGCAAAAAAATTGTTCGAGTGATAATGTAGCAGGAAACGTCGAGCAATTGAATCAGACATGCTCAATTTTCCGAAATCTGACTCCGACACTCCTTTTTCCAGCTCTCCACGGTAGGGGTGTCTATTCCGAATAAGGGGGGTCAGCAAAAAAATAGGCCGAGTGATATTATAGCAGTAAACGTCGAGCAATTAAATTAGACGTGTTCAGTTTTGCGAAATCTCACTCCGACACTCTTTTTTTCCAGCTCTCCACGGTAGGGGTGACTTTTCCGAATAAGGGGGGTCAGCAAAAAAATAGGCCGAGTGATATTATAGCAGTCAACGTCGAGCAATTAAATTAGACGTGTTCATTTTTGCGAAATCTCACTACGACACTTTTTTTCCAGCTCTCCACGGTAGGGGTGACTTTTCCGAATAAGGGGGGTCAGCAAAAAAATAGGCCGAGTGATATTATAGCAGTCAACGTCGAGCAATTAAATTAGACGTGTTCATTTTTGCGAAATCTCACTACGACACTTTTTTTCCAGCTCTCCACGGTAGGGGTGACTTTTCCTAATAAGGAGGTAAGCAAAAAAATCGTTCAAGTGATCTTATAGCAGGAAACGTCGAACAATTAAATCAGACATGCTCAGTTTTCCGAAATCTAACTCCAACACTCTTTTTTTCCAGCTCTCCACGGTAGGGGTGACTTTTCCGAATAGGGAGGGTGAGCAAAAAAATTGTTCGAGTGATAATGTAGCAGGAAACGTCGAGCAATTGAATCAGACATGCTCAATTTTCCGAAATCTGACTCCGACACTCTTTTTTCCAGCTCTCCACGGTAGGGGTGTCTATTCCGAATAAGGGGGGTCAGCAAAAAAATAGGCCGAGTGATATTATAGCAGTAAACGTCGAGCAATTAAATTAGACGTGTTCAGTTTTGCGAAATCTCACTCCGACACTCTTTTTTTCCAGCTCTCCACGGTAGGGGTGACTTTTCCGAATAAGGGGGGTCAGCAAAAAAATAGGCCGAGTGATATTATAGCAGTCAACGTCGAGCAATTAAATTAGACGTGTTCATTTTTGCGAAATCTCACTACGACACTTTTTTTCCAGCTCTCCACGGTAGGGGTGACTTTTCCGAATAAGGGGGGTCAGCAAAAAAATAGGCCGAGTGATATTATAGCAGTCAACGTCGAGCAATTGAATTAGACGTGTTCAGTTTTGCGAAATCTCACTACGACACTTTTTTTCCAGCTCTCCACGGTAGGGGTGACTTTTCCGAATAGAGGGGGTGAGCAAGAACGTCAGTTGAGGGATATTTTCGCATTAAAAGACGTGCAAATAAATCAGGCGTCGTCAGTTCTTCATAATTTTACTTCTATAGCAATTGGTTGCTCTCTTATACTGTTGGGGGTGGCTCTCCCGGGCAGAGGGATGATGAGAGAAAATTTGGAAGGTGTGTGCTCTTGAGCAAATAAAAAGCAAAAAAATATGGTATGGTCGTTTTTAGATTTTTTTAGCCCCTTCCTACTTTGTTTTTGAATGGCGCTGCTAGCTTTTTTTGAACTTGACAGCGCCATCAATTTTGGCTGAAGGGGTGGAGCAAAAAAATCAAAAATTGCGCAAAAAAATAGCATAATAAAAGCAATTAAATTTCCACCCCTTAAAAATTGATATTTTCAATATGGGTGTGCCAGCTTACATCACCTGTATTTTTGTAAATGACATGAGTTGTAAACAATCTGATCTGAGGTATTGTTCATATTTATTTTTTTGAATATGCGATAATAACTCTTACACATATGTACACAAGTACGAAGATGGAATACCGACGTCTGAGCGGGAATAGCATTTGCAATTGATACGGAGCAGACGACCCGCAAGCTACCATTCGTGATTCCAACCCATAGCTCATCGCGATTTGTTTTTAATTTTGCACTGATAACAACCTTCAAGGTAATTATGGAATTACGATACAAATAAGTCTCAATCGCAAATGCTATCCCCGCCAGAAGATAGGTAAACACACACGTTATCTTTGAACGATCAAACGTACAAGGATACATCACAGCATTTACGTAATTAAAGTTAAGTCACAAACGTGAACGGCAAGTAGAAACAAACATCATAAAATTATCAGAATAACGGAATACCGATGTCTTGGCGGAAAAAGCATTTGCAATTGATACGGAGCAGAAGACCGCAAGCTACCATTTATGATTCCAACCCATAGCTCATCGCGATTTGTTTTTAATTTTGCACTGATAACAACCTTCAAGGTAATTATTGAATTACGATACAAATAAGTCTCAATCGCAAATGCTATCCCCGCCAGAAGATCGGTAAACACTGTGACGGAATCGCGAGCCTCCAGCCTAGCTAACCAGAGACTCGGCCGCACAGAAATTGATAGTCGGCAACCCACCGCAGGAATTAGATTTTATTTGAGAAAATTTCAAAATTGCTGGGCGCCAGGCTATTTAGCCAGAGAATAATGAATTTTGTCCGAGCTCAATCGGAGAGGGAGGAAACGTGAGGTCTAGCAAATTCGAGAAAATTGTACCTTTTCACGTAGTTTATTATTAATAATTTAATAACATTCGAATTCAGGTAAGGCGGTAAATTCTTTACGCAATTGTTTATAACAATGAGTTTGTTTAACGAAGATAAATTATTAAATTGAACAGGAGAGAAAATCAGGGAAGATAATTAAATTAGAAGAGGAAATATTTAGAGATTATCTCTCATATAACAAGTACACGCGCACTTATGCGAAATACTTGACAAAGTAAAACAAACGAAATTGAATATCTCAATTTAAGATTAAGAAAACTGAGCTCAAGATAATTAAGATAACAATTAATTCTCAAGTTTAACAAAAACTGAACAAGGTAATAAAGAAGAAACACGAAAACCCGAGTATGACGCAGTAGCTAAATGACCGACTTGAAGGCCAAGTGCGAAAACGTCGAAACTCAAATTTTGGTAAGAACACGAAATTTAGATAAAAACTCGGGTAGCCGTGGTAACGTAAGCTTACCTAAGTAAGTTATTATCCAATTTCACAAAACAGAAACTGATAAAAAAAATCACGTTAAAGAAGTGAGTTTTCGACTTATTGCGCAACACAATTAATTAGAATTCAAACAAGTAAAATGCTCGCTGTATGCTCGCAGGAACAGAAGTGTCGAGAGAAATTGCATTCCTCTCCTATATCCCTTCCGGTTTTCGGTGGTAGGGCGAAGATTCGTAGAGTTGAGGGCGCCACAAGATAAGAACTCCGTTGACGGCAGGAGCTCTCCACCACAGAGCTTTCATCGTGTCTCTTTACTACGCTCTTCGTCGTTGAGTAGGTAGGCGAGTACCGGTGCCTCGGTCTGAGAACCTCCAGTCAGATAAGCGCGGCTCTCGTGCAGCGCCCGCTCTCTAGCAAGCCTCGATGTAACTGCATCAGGTCCTGGCTCATTTAAACGTACGAGGTCAATTCGGTTTGATCCCCAGGTAGTTGTAGATAGTAGAGAATCAAACCAAATATTTCTTTCTGGATCTCCCAGGTAATTCGTTGAAAGGATTCTTCAACTTTTTGAAGATCCCGAATCGTAGATAGACGAAGATAGGAGGAAGTGATCCAGGCCCGAATTCAAACAGTCGATGACGTAGTACTCGCAGTCTTAGCGTAGGTCAACGTAGATGGAGACACGATTACTAACTACGGGGCTTCGAGACTACCGTAGGAAGCGTAGAAAAGTGGCGTAAATCCCACGTAGTGTAGGGAAAATTCCAAGAAGCAACGAAGATACAAGATCCCTCGATGAGAGGAGGTATAGAGACAAATATGGAACAGACATTCCAACGAAATACAAACATTAGAAATTCTTATAATTAACCAAATTAATTATCCTTCGCTTGAGCTCAGTTGACCCCTATCCCTGCGCATCCAGGCATACAGGAATGTATTGAAAATAGATATTGATACGGAAAATGAATAAAGACGAGAGTCGGTAACAAGGCAGCCAAAATGCCACGTTACAACACATACGTTATACCGAAATGTATAAAAGTAAATCAAGCAAAAACAAACAGCAACGCTTTCCTGATCGTTTCCCAATGGACCCGTCCGACGAAGTTGAAGAAGGGTTGCTATGTGGCCGTGAGGTAGAAGATTTTAAACGCATTCGCTGATTCTTCAGCCATTCACTGGCCCAAACTCTGACGTTCAGCTCGACCTTGTCGCTATCCTTCAAAATTGGTATCGCGTTTATGGATTGCATGCACCGGCAGATGTCTGTAAATGAACATAAGTAATTACATTAGACGATCGGTATACGTGAAATCGATATAGAGTGTCGGATGGAAACTCATTGTAACATTGCGAGCTGATGTCGTTAGTGCATCGAACCTTACTTATTATCTTTTACCAATCCCGGGCGTCCACAGTGGACGTCGGATTTGTTGAATCGTTCTCAGCACGCTCTTCTTCCTTGTCTGTGATATCGGAAGTATGACGGTGATTTTTCTTGGCGCATCTTACAAATAAATGTTTTATTTGCTCGTCCGTCCACAGTATGCGCATGACTTCGTTCGCACGGCGTCTCATTGTCTTCGCGAGTAACGCTGGCGCCGCGATGCTGTATTCACACTCAAAGCCTGGCATCAGTTGAACGTTGCCCGCCGCGTCAGGTATTAACTCATCCCGTCCTTTCCCGGTGGTTGCGCAGCTATTTTGCGGCATCGCGGGTTTATTGGGTGACGTGCGGTTAATTTCGCTCACAGGTAATGACGCATCAGTTCCCGGTATTCCTCGGGGGACAAAAGGCGATGTTTCAAGACGTCGATATCTTTCTGAATCTGTAGCAGTGCCTTCAGAACAGCTCGCCTGAAGTCGTCTGATGGTCCCGATTCCAGCCCGGGCATAGTTTTTTCGTTCACCTCCACTACGATAGACTTTCGCTTTTTAGTGAGCGGTTCATTTGTCGCGAGGAGATTCGACGTTTGTGTTGCCATCGGTGTGGAAGCTACCATTTTTAACTTCTTCCTGGCAGTCGTGCGCGGTGAGGCTGCAGGGCGCTTTCCACGTGCTTGCAGTCGTTCGACGTCCATCGGATTCAGCTGAAAATACCAGATTTAGCTTTAAATAATATCAAGCGGGGTGGTGTGAGTTGTCTAACTATGATCGAACATCATGAATTTCGATAAGACAAGTGTGTGTTACTTACGTCATACATTGTCAGGGACCTCGACATTACCGGGCTGTCGACGGCTGGTGGCGGGGGGTCAAGGTCGCCGTTGTTGACGACGTAGGAGATTCCGGTGCCTGCAAGTAAATTTAATAGTTTAAATTTCGACTCTACATATACAGTTACGGCATGCAACGGTCGATTGACGTGAAGTGTGTATATGGCTCATTATCACAACTATTATCTAAGCCTACGCTTCACTGACGCAAATGTGATTATGACCAACCGCCTTGCAGTATGAAATACCGAACAAATATATGCAAGAATATCTTTATTGTAGGCAACGACGAAGTCGTTATTTGTGACGCCGTAAACAGCCTAGATCGCTAGTACTAACGGTTTAGGGCGTTAAGAATTACGACTCCTTCGTTGCCTAAAACCATAATATTTTTTCATAGATTTGGTCGGTATTGCATACTGCATGGTGGATGCTCCAACTTTTTTGCGGCAGTGTAGCGTAGGCTTTGATAATAGTCCAAATAGTGAGCCATGTCTACACTTTACGCCAATCGACTGCTGCATGCCCTTCACGCAGTTCTCATTCGCCTTCAGGTACAACGTACGACTTCTGTGATCGCGCTTTCGTCCGCGTTAGTCATCGATCCCGGCGGGATGTTTATTTCGAATTCGGCAGCACTTGTAGCGGACGAGTTTAACTGTTGGTAGAAAACAATTGTTATGCCACAAAATGAAACTCGTGAGAATAACAGCATACTTATTTCACGCGTCAAGATGCACGCGTTTGTGTTAAGGTGGTGCAACAGTCGACTGGCGTAAAGTACGCACATCGCTCACTATTTTGACTATTATCTGCGTACTTTAGGCTAGTCGACTGTTCCACCACCTTAAAAGCAAAATACGTTTGTATACTAACAGCGAATTGTTCGTAGGCCTGGTCGGCCACCCTCACAGCTTGTTCTTTGGCATCGCATAACGCCTTCTGCGAAACACGTGACAATAATTCTGTTAACAATTCTGAAGAATGCAGTTGAGCAAGGCGCTAATTGGCTAACGCGACTAGTTCCACAATGGGCCGCGGCTACAAATTTTTGTTTTCAAAATAACAATATTCGTGAATTTTTCAGTACTTTGAAATTGGGGCATACATGCCGGCATTGAGACGTCATATTTTCAATCAAGATCCAATTGCAAACACGACGCTAAAGAATTGGTGAAATATTATTTTCAGAAAACACGTTACATACAACAGAACACCTCACCCTTTTCACGGTAGTATCCTTTTTCCTTTTTGCAATTAATTTATGCGATGCCACTTTTTTGCTGACCGGTTCTGCTGGTGGAAAACTCCGGCGCGGTACCTTCACCACTCTCTTCTCCGACGACGCTACAAGCTGCCGCAGCTGGAGCGCAGTTCCTGTGAATGAAGCACGATCGAATTAATGATCCGTTGACGACCGTCGACATCCGCTTGTTAAATCAGGCTTGCAGAATACTTACCAACGGCGACAACTGATGTTATTGGCTTCTTCTGGCCATCTTGAACTATGCAGAATCGGCTATCTTTTAGCCGCAGTGGGTTGTCGATGAGCGCTTTCCATGCTCTACCTCCGTTTGATTTTGCGAGAAGCGTACTGGTTGGCACGATTTTTTGCGTCGCGTTTGGTAACTCCATCAAACAGTGGTCCGGTTGCGAATTCTGATAACGAACGAAGCACAGTTACTTGATATGTAAGTATAACACATTATAATCAGTCAAAAACGCGTACGTACTGGTATTGTTTTGACAGAACATTTTCAGTAAAATTTGTGTAATGCTATTAAAAAATGCTCACATCTTTCCGCATTTGGGAGAGTTACGTTGCAATTTCGTTGACTCGTATTATGTAATGTTTGTTCACACGGGCTTCCTTCACGACGTTGATCCAATTTTAAAAATGACACGGTTGAAAGGTAATGTGAAATGAAACAGTTCACTGGACATGGTAAAATAAATGTTGAACAATATAAATGAAGTGTAAACTTAGTTACATTACGTGAGGTCGAATACTAATTCGGAAAACCAAAAATCGTTTAATTGTGATACAAAATTCAGAATACATACATAACAGCTGTAATTATTCAATAACTCAAATAAAAACGGTGTCACTGAAATCCTATTGTTAGTTCCTCCTCGATCAAAGTACAGAGATCCAACGTATGTCACATACGCCTTCGTCGAAAGCGGTCGAATGAACGCATATTTTTTATTTTCAAATAACGCGATAAATTGTTTTACCAATATTACATATTCCATATAGTGTATACATACAGCCTCGGGTTCGCCGGGCCCCGTAAAGGGGCAAGGGGAACAGGGTTGAGCGCCAACCGAGCGCGTCTCCGGGTGGCGGATAGGAGGACGACCAGGGAGGCACAAGGGCCCGCGGTCTCACGAACCGGGGTGCTGAAAGGCAACCGGCAAAGGGGACGGGGCCCGAAGGCGCCCAGGCCAGCCGGGGCTATACGGAATCCGGCCGGCGTAAAACCTGGCCCAGGTGCACTAAGGCCCCGGCCGCGGACCAACTCCCCAAGCCAAGGTGGGAGCCATCGTGCTGAAGGCTGGATGGCACTGGGGAATAGTGTCGCTAACGATGCCCTTGGGGTACCTGGCGCCCCCCCATTGTACGCAGCCTTACCCCTACATAGCAGGCTCTGTAGGGGCGGACATCATTTCCTGCATACTCGTGGGTCCAATTATGGAAAAACTAGAAAAAACAAAAGACGAAGAGATGAGGAGTAAGGAGGGCGATGAGGCTGCCTGCTTGCAGGTGGACTCATTGTCAAAACCGGACGTGGGAGAGGAGGACCTGCGTGAGGTCACCGAGGCACTCGCTTCGATGGCTCACAGCAGCCCTCCGCCCGCAGAAGGCACGGCAGTCGATGAGGCGCTGGGCTCGACATCTGTTGGGACCGGTGCCCCACCGGCAGAAGCCAAAAAGAAAAGACGTTCAGGGGCGGCGAAGAAGAGGGCCCGCAAAGCCAGACTGGCAGCGGGGGCCTCCTCGGAAGCGCACCCCAACGAGACAGCGGCAACGCCAGGTCGTTCAGAGGCAGGGAGCTCAGGTAGTGGGCAACCGGGAACTCTGAAGAGACCTAGACCCGCCGACAGCAGACCGCCAGAAGCATACTCGGCACCCAAAAGGGGACGAGGCGCAATCAGGCCACCAAGCTACGGCGAGGTGGCTAAGGGTAGCAAAAGGGTGGCAATCACACTCGTGAACTATCCTGAAACCACGCTGGGCCCCGAAGAAGGGGACACAATCGTGCGAGCGCTGGGCGCAGCAATGGATGCCATCCCGGACGGGGAGGCAGTGCCGTGCTTCGAACAGTACAAGTGCGAACAGGGGGTCCTATGGGTCACCTGCTCCGACGACGGGGCCCTAGCGTGGCTCAGGAAAGTGGTGCCGACATTGGAGCCCTGGGAGGATGCCTCACTCCGACTGATGGAGAAGGAGCAACTTCCCAGGCTCATAAGGATGACGGCCATCGCGAACGGGCCTTCGGAGAAGACGGAGGTCCTGCTGAAAAGGCTGAAGCGCCAAAACACCGGTCTCCAGACCCACCTATGGAGGGTCTGGGACAGGAAGGACGGGCCGAACTCCGCCCTTCTGGTGCTAGGCGTGGACGTCATTTCCAGGAACGTGCTGAGGGAAAAGGGATTCCTGGCTCACTGCGGCCTAGGGAGGATCTCCTTCAGGGAGGGCCACCAAAGAGCCAACGTGGGACAGGAGGCCCAGAGTACCCAGGCACCAGGAGAAAGGACGGGGGAGGCCATGCAGACAGGGCCACCGCCAACGGCAACGGAGGCGGTGCCCGTCACGCAAGGCGCACCCCGAGTGACCACCACGGAGGAGACGAACAGCACCCCGGGCCCGGGGCTCCGGGACCCAGGTCTAAGGGACCCGGGCGCTGGAAACGGCGCGAGAAACGCCAGCCGCGGGTCTCACCGCCCCAGAGGCAGACCATCTAGGGCCAAGGAGACGGGGAGGGCCGGCAAAGAAAGCGTGCGGGCGGGGGTCCAACAGACCCTACACGAGGCGATCGCGGGCTCTCAGCCCGCACCGCAGGAGGCACCCAGTGAGGGGACCCCCGCGGAGTCAGCCAAGGACGCAGCCCGGCAACGGGATGCTCCGGCAATATAACACGGGAGGGGAGTGAGCGGACTGCAGCTCAATGGTTGCAGGCGAGATCACACTCTCCCAACTAAACCTGCAACACTGCAAAGCGGCCTCGGACCTTCACGCCAGGGACCTAGCGGCGGAGCAGACAGACATCTCGCTCATACAAGAACCCTGGATTCACAGGGGGCTTGTCAGCGGACTCGACCGAAGGCGCGGGACGCTGGTGTGTGCAGAAGGAGGGCCCGGCCCCAGGGCAGGGATCTTCATTAACAAAAAACACTGCGCACTTAAGCTGAACCGCTTCTGCAGCAGAGACTTGGCAGCAGCCACAGTCAAACTGAAACTAAGTAGGGGAGGAACGATCGACGTTATCGTCGGCTCGGCATACCTCCCATACGACTCAGAGGAACCACCACCCACGGAGGAACTCAGAGCGCTGGTCAGCCACTGCACCGGCAGGGGGCTCAACCTACTGGTGGGCTGCGACGCAAACTCGCACCACACCCTGTGGGGCAGTACTGACACAAACAGAAGGGGGACTGCACTACTGGAGTACCTCGTAGAGTCCGGCCTCGAAATCCTCAACAAAGGATCTAGACCGACCTACGTCAACTCTCGGAGACAAGAGGTGATAGACATCACTCTCTGCACTACGGGGCTGGCGAAGCTGATAAAGAACTGGCGGGTGCGGGGGGACGACACCCTGTCGGACCACAGACGCATCTCCTTCTCCCTGGACGGCGATGCAGCGTGGGAACCCACGGAGCCCTACAGGAACCCAAGAGCAACCGACTGGACCTCCTATAGGGAGGATCTGGGTAGGAGGCTCGGGGAACCCCGTCAACGGGCAAGGCTGGGCACGCTGGAGAACGAGGTCGAATTCCTACAGTCCTCCATCATGCAGGCATACGAGACCTCGTGCCCGGCAAAACAAAGAAAACGCTGCACAAAGGTACCCAGGTGGAACAGAGAGCTGGACAAACTCAGAACCAGCTCTCGTAGACTGCTCAACAGGGCGATAAAGACAAAGCATGACTCCGACCGGGCAGCCTACAAGGAAACCCAGAAGGCGTACAAAAAGCAAATCAAAAAATCGAAAGAGGAAGCCTGGAGGGAGTTCTGCGAAGGGGCTGAGGACACCTCGCTGGTGGCCAAGCTCCGGACTCTCTTCACCTCAGGCGCACCGATGAAGCTGGACAGCCTCACACTCCCGGACGGCAGTGTGACTGAGAGCCAGACCGAGATACTCACCCACCTGCTGGAAGTACACTTTCCCGGCTCAACGAAGGCCACACAGGAGCCACACGAGATGGTGGATCCAGGTGTTCAGGGACGGAAAGACTGGAAAACGGCAAGGGCGATCGTGTCACCGGACAAAATCAGGTGGGCAATCAGCAACTTTGACAGATACAAGAGCCCAGGAGTAGACGGGATCTTCCCAGCTCTCCTCCAGGAGGGCGGGGAGGACCTCATCAGCAGACTGAGCAACATCTTCAGAGCCTGCCTGGCGCTCAACTACATACCCAAGAGCTGGAGAGAAGTCAGGGTAGTCTTTATACCCAAACCGGGCAAAGACAGCTATGACCTGGCTAAGTCATGGAGACCAATCAGCCTTACGTCCTTCCTGCTGAAAACACTAGAAAGGCTCGTGGACAGGCACATCAGGGACGGAGCACTGATCCACAGGCCCATCTCGCACACGCAACACGCATATCAAGCTGGCAGATCCACGGAGACGGCACTCCACCACCTCGTTCGCGAGATAGAGGAGCCACTCTATAGGAAAAAGGCAGCACTGTGCGTGTTCATGGATGTGGAGGGAGCGTTTGACAACACCTCCTTCGATGCAATATGCGAAGCAACCCACAGATTCGGCGTCAGCACCAGTGTGACTGACTGGATCAGGCTCATGCTTCGGAAAAGGATCGTCACAGCCAGCCTAGGCGGGTCGCAAGCGAGGGCTCGGGTCGGCAGAGGCTGTCCGCAGGGGGGCGTACTATCCCCGCTCCTGTGGACGCTCGTCGTGGACGGGCTCCTGGCTGGGCTCACCGAACTGGGGGTGACGGCGGTGGGCTACGCGGACGACGTAGCGGTCATAGTCACCGGCGACCACGCACCTCGCATGACGAGCAGAATGCAGCGGGCACTGGACTTCGTACAACACTGGTGCACGTCTCAGTCACTCAGGATCAACCCGAGCAAGACTGAGATGGTACTGTTCACGAAGAAAAGGAATCTGGCACCAGGACCCATCAAGGTCTTCGGCGCAGAACTGAAGCTAGCCAGGGAAGTACGATACCTAGGGGTCACCCTGGACAGCAAACTGACATGGAAGGCACACATCGAAAGACAGGCACGGAAGGCCACGGCCACATTCTGGGCCTGCAAAAGAATGATCGGCCTGACATGGGGGCTCAAACCGAGGATGGTCAAATGGATCTACTCGGCAATCCTCCTGCCCCAACTATCCTACGCCTCCGTAGTGTGGTGGCCGGCCATGGAGAAGGTCACGCCACGGACGGCCTACAGTAGGATCTACCGACTGGCGGGCCTGGGTATCACGGGGGCCATGAGAACCACCCCCACGATCGCAATGGGAGCCATCCTAGGCCTGCCTCCCCCGCACACAGTGGGAATGGCAGAGGCCTGGAAGACAGCCATGCGACTACAGAGTCAAGGGCTCTGGAGGAGAAACAGCGTAGGACACGCTGCACTACTCCGACACGAAGGGATGCCGGAGGCACCAACACTACATGGGGCCGACCGGTGTCCCAACCAGTACCACTTCAGGCACACATACAATGTACTCTTCCCGGACAGATCGACCTGGGAGGAGGACCAGAGGAAACTGCTCTCCCCACAAGGGCTCACCTGGTACACGGACGGGTCCAAAACCGAGGGCGGGGCGGGGGCCGGAATCTGGAGCGAAGGACCACGTACAGTAATGTTCATATATGGGTTCCCAGTGACTCACTATTTTTCGTGGCTTTTCTCCCGAATGAGTTTCCTTTCTATTCTCACTTCGTGTGCCTGTGACTGTCACTGATCTCTGACACCTACTTCGCCGGTCATCACTGACCTCTACCTTATCAGTAGAGATCAGGCACACGAAATGCGTATAGAAAGGAAACTCATTTTCAAAAAAGGCCACAAATAATAGTGAGCCACTGGGAACCCATATATGAACATTACTGTACGTGCATCTCCCTCGCTCTAGGAAACACGGTCACGACACTACAAGCTGAGGTGTTTGCCATAGTGGCCTGCACCAGAACCATCCTGGAAAAAGGCTACAGAGGCAAACACCTCTATATTTGCTGCGACAGCCGAGCCGCACTCATGTCCCTAAATGCATGGGTGGTCAAGTCAGAGCTGACCAGATGCTGCGTTGGGCTCCTAACGCAGCTGGCCGAACACAACCACGTGAAGCTGCTCTGGGTACCCGGACACAGCGGCATCACAGGGAACGAGCGGGCGCACGGCCTGGCCAGGGCTGGCGCCTCCCGCGGTTGCATAGATGAGGGCTGCCACATCGGCCTATCCAACCCACAAATCAAGAGGATCGCCAAGGAATGGGTAGACAACCGCCTAGCGGAACTCTGGTCGCGAGCGCCAGGCATGTACCACACGAGGTCCCTATTCAGGGAACCCTCAGCCGAACTCGCAAACACTCTAAGTAGTCTGGACAGGCCCGAACTGAGAGTGGTGATCGGCTTCATCACTGGGCACTGGTACACGGGCAAACATCTAACACGGATGGGACTCAGACAGGACCCAACCTGCAGAAGATGCGGGGTCGCGCAGGAGACCCCCCACCACCTCATCGCACGCTGTGCGGGGCTAGAGGACTTCCGGGAGGAGGCCTTTGGCCGCCCGCTCACCGGCGACGTCACAATAGAGGAGATAGGGGTCGGAGGGCTGCTCCGGCTCGCTAGGGCCACAGACCTGGCCCTACCCCCTCTTACGGATTAAGCTGCCCGAAAGGGCTCGGGCACAATGGTTCAGACGGAACTGAGCGCCCGGTCAAGCAAACAAACAAACAAACAGTATACATACAGCATGTATTAACTAAGCGAATGTCATAACGTTACACATACGTTTAAGTGAGAGAATACACGAAAGCATCAAACCGTATGCACGAGATCACTTTATATTCGATTTATTAATTGTGCTTATTAGTAGTTCTTAGTCAATCCTCATGCTCAACACGGTCAATTGTCGAAAAGTTTGAAAATGAATGCCGCGCGAAGGCGTTGTTACTGGCTTGTTTCGTCGCGTCGCACCGCGCGTGCGCAACTCGCAACTTGTCTGGATTTGGGGTCAAAAAGGTCACCCACGTGCGCACCGTAGTCACGCAAAGCAAATAATCAGAATACGAGATTGAATCGACGCACTACACACTTCCGACGTTAGAATTAACAAATTTCGGCAAGATCATGTATCACAAGGTAACTGCAATGGGAAATAATGTCCGAAGACGTTATACAACATGCCGCCGAATAGGGCAAACGACCGCGACACGTTTCGACTAGTCACCGACACGCGGTTATTTCCTCACTCGCGTAAAAAGCTCGCCCAAACGTCGACGAAGTACTCGCAATGTGACTGCACAACGTGATACTACATAAGTTTCGAAGTTAACTGGAATGCATATATTCAAATATAAGGAAGAAATAGAGAAAATACTACGGCGGCCGTAGCCTGACTTACCTCTGCCATGATCCCTGGACGACTGCGGCCGATCCAACGTCTCTCGTCTCCGCGCTCGACGCGAGAGCCGACCTGTTGCACGAGCGAACGCCGGAACGCGGGTAGCGGGGTGGTCCGCTGAGCGGCGCGTAGCGTTCGCGCAGGAACTCAGCAGAATAACTCGATGCGTGCAGAGGGTGTCCGTGTATACGATATGCGTGTGTATTAATACATACAAATACCTCTGTACCGCACACATTAAGACGTTTTACCGCGGGAAATTTAACACATAATACTGCACATTTCTCGCATTACGTGTGATAATCTGTCGATTGCAATGAACGAATAGATACACGACTGATTGAATCGATGCATTGATATGTCAAAATAAATAGATGATTCACAACAAATTACTGTGGGAATACAAATTAACCTCCCGCGGAACATGGTCATCGTCGACAAATCCGCAATCATTGAACACTCGAGGGGGAAATAACTTAAGATCTGACTGACACATTTTTTTTTTTGGGTGAAATATTTCAAATTATTTTATTTATTCCATATTATTTTTGTAATTGCGAATAATTTTTTTAATTCAAAATTATTTTTTGTATTTTGAATTATTTTTCGTATTTCAAATTCATTTCCTTGACTTCGAAAATTTTTGTTTCTTCACATTATCTTATTTGTCTCAACATTTTTTTTTTTATTTTGAATAAATTTTTAGATTTCTAATAATTTTTCATGTCAAACTCATTGTTGTGAGGTTGTTTCAAGGTAAATTATCATTATTTCAGTTATTCCCCGGGTTGTTTCTAAATATTTCACGAGCAATTGACACGTTATTTTAACGACTTAATTCCCCCTCGTGAACACTTGGACGAAAAAAGGATGTTAATATCAATAACACTAAAGTATGTTTCATTGAGTTGAAATCGAAAAACTGTCCCTGGACATTGCACTCCGTCATGTATGTCAGACGCTGCCACCTCAACAGATAAAATTACGTATAGCGTCGTGTGGCTCGCGCCATCGACAGCTCGACACGGGCTGGGGTTAGCGACACGCGCACTCTCACCGACAGCTACTTGCCCGAGTGCGAATTGGCACGTGCAATCTCGCCTTGCGTCGAACGAAGTGTTGCCATTGTAAAACAAAACCTGAATATAAAACGTAAGTACAATTTCTCCGCTATTATTGATACATGTAGTCGCTGCACATTTACTTTTTCATGCAACCACGCACTCGGCTAATAAAGTAACTCCATAATTCAACGGTTATTATCTCGAAAATGAACGGTTGGCTAATACGCTTATAAGTTCGGCAGCCGGTTTTTTTTTCAAGTTAATTCTCCAGTCTGTGCTAAATGCATGCGTAATCCTCGGTTACGGCATTCGTTGCCGGGCACAACGTACAATATCGTGGGTCACAATTTTGTAGCTGCAAATAATCATCAGTAATACTTACTAGCGGGACACTGTTCGTAAAACCTACATAGCGGTTGACCTACTTACTCCAAGCGGGTCGTACGTTCGCTCACTCACACGATGCCCGTTCCGGCCCGCGTGGTCGTGTGTGTGAGTTGGCGGAAGGTCCGTGTAGGTGATAACTCTTGCCGATCATAGCCCACCATTGCTACCTGCATCGCTCTGCGGCTTCGGTCGCTCGCTTCGGCTCGGCTCGGCTTGGCTCGGCTCGCCCTTGAACCGTATGCTCGTGCTATGGGAAAAACCGTTTGCTAGTAGTCCGCCGCTAAGTCAGTATGCACGAACGCAATGGTCGCGAGAAAGGGAGAGAGAGGGAGAGAGAGAGTGAGACGTACAGACACAGCTGTGTAGCGAGCCTGCGGAGAAATAAGCGAGTCGGCGAAATCGGTGCTACGCGCTGTCACCGGTGCTTTTAAAAAATCGCTTATGCGGATTCGCCTTAGTTAGTTCAACGCTGCAGACATATAGTTTGTTATGAAGTTTATTTTATACATGAATGTAACAATCGCATTTTGTGTCATTTACAGATTTATGAACATTGCTAGTATTACATAAGTCCGGAAATCACTTTCAACAAGCAACAGCGCCAGATTGGTTTGGTTTTGTATTGCTATATATATCTATAGCGCGATCGTCTGCTTCGAGCTGTACGGCGGCGAGATGGACCCGGCACTTGAACGTCAGGCTAGCTTCAGACGGAATAAAAAGAGGCTTCTGGAGTTTGGAGAGCTGTACTTGCGCACCGGTCTCATGAGACACGTACCGAACTTCGTGTTGAACGAAGAGGTTAGTAACAAATAGTTTTCGACGGACCTTTGTGTCAGTGAGTTAGTACAGGACGAGCTATAAACTCCGGTACCTGGTTATTTATGCACCGTCTGCATTGATGCACCGGATACATTGTTCAGCGTCGTATATCGCAGCATCCAGGCATACGATTTACCTACGTAAACTCCGAAGGCACATGTCGAGATGCTGGGATCACGGTTAATTATATTTTCACGTGCATTACAGGGCGCGTCGCATAGCTGCGACGAAGATGATGTAAATTATCCTCGCGAAGTCACACTAGGCACAGACGAACCTACCGCCAGCTTGCTCCGGGCGGGTTCCTTCATTGACCCTCACTCTTTACATTATGACGACGTACACATTGACGACGATACTGACGATTCAGATCATCCACAATTGGCTTACTACGACGACGACAGCGACGCCGGAGACATTGCACCCCATGAAGGTGAAGAATCGGAGCGGGACCCCGTCGAAGATATCGGAACGCCTTTTTTAATTTCCCCCGACCTGGGCTTGAATATGCCGTTGTTTGGAAACGGCCGGGTTACCGGAAAAGATCACTTGCTGGTCATTATGTCGTTGGCCATTAGGCACAGGTTGTATTATGACGCTACGATGGACATTTTACGTTGGACTGCTAAACCTCACGCACGAAATCATCTTCCACTAACGAAGAACACACTCTGGAAAATCTTGAGCCGAAATCCAAGAAATATCCGCCGCTATTACTACTCTACCAGATGTCAGATGGATTTGGGGGAAGTTTTGAGACCCGTGTGAAGTTAGCCCCCCAAAATTCGAATCATTCAATTTTTTTTTTGCAATCGTTTGCACATCGTTAGCGCATGAAGGCACAGCCGAAATTTTCGTTTGCACAAGTACGTATACCTCAGGATTTTCGGAAAAATTTTTGGGGGGCTAACTTCACAGTAGCCCCCCAAAGTTCGAATTTTCGGGGGGTTTTTTTTTTTTAATCGTTTGCAAATCGTTTGCATATGTTTGCACAATCAAAATTTTCATTTGCACAAGCACCCGAACGGCGATATTTCAGGATAAACATTTTGAAGCGGCCCCCCAAAGTTAGAATTTTCAGGGTTTTTTTTTTAATTGTTTGCAAATCGTTCGCACATGTTTGCACAATCAAAATTTTCGTTTGCACAAGCACCCGAACGGCGATATTTTAGGATAAACATTTTGAAGCGGCTCCTTATTTCGAATTATCCGAATTCCTTTTTTTTTTGCAATCATTTATTCATCAGTAGGTTATTATTATTATCAATGATCATAAATCGTCTATCTTCATTCAAATATTTTGAGTTAGCAAACAAAATATCTTCCCGTAAAAGTGACCAAGAAAACAGCGTTTTTGGCAGATTAATATAGATCAAAATTCATCAATTAGAAGGTGAAGAACTAGTTATACCGAGAGTTTTCTGTAACACCGGACAGTTCCCCTTCCTACGGCCCAACCAACACAAGCGCGAGCCACGTGCTTGAGGGCGAAAGATTCAGAGACAGCGCTATTGGCAGCCTAGACCCTCCCGTCCGAACCTCATGCATACGGCTCGCGCCCGTGTTGGTTGGGCCGTAGGAAGGGGAACTGTCCGATGTTACAGAAAACTCTCGGTATGTTACATGCTGCCAAACAGAAATAATGCCGAAATATTTATAAGGATATGTAACGACAGCTCATAACAATGAACACGCATCTATCGATGCACTGATTGAAAAAATATTGTGTAAGCTCAATTATACAAACATATATAGTGATTATTTTATCATCAACATGGTTTCTTATTACAAGCGATCAGTAAGGTCGAGATTTATATATGGTTACCTAGACATATAGACGGAGGTACGTATTTCGAAAGTCCACAATAACCGCGGCAAAGTCCGGTGGAACGTTTCATTTACCTTGAAGCATTTTCTAGAGGAGGTAGCTGAAGTTGGGATCGAAGAGGCTCTGGGCCAGGGGCGGAACAAATAGCTTGGGCATCCGGAAAATACGTTACGTCGACACAATCGATAGCAAAGACTAAGTTTCGTCTAATTCGGAGGAGATTACCTATTTACCACCAAGAATCGAGTAAACGGGCTACCGCCATGAGTCCGGCCTTTTCAATTTTTTAATTTTAATTTTTTTGTCTTGTCAATTCGTTGAATTTAATGCAGTGTACGATAGCATAACAATGATAACCGCTTTCTGCGTTACCCGGAGCAGACGACGTGGACGTAGCGGATTTCCTGCTCCATTTTGTATTTTTTTTTTTTGTATTTTTTTGTAATTTTTTTGTATTTTTTTGTAATTTTTTCGTTTTTTTTTGTTGTATTTCAACTTTGTATGTTCTGTATTTTTTTTTGTATTTTTTTTGTGTATATTTTGGTTTTTTTTTATTTTATTTTTTTTAATTATATTTAGTCTTTTTTTAATTTTTTTTTTTTTTTCAATTTTTCTCTGTATTCTCATCGTATGTTTTCAGGGTTTTTAGTAATATTTCGTTTTTTTATGTATATTTTTTTCATATATGAGCGGGTCCATGTCATCTCACTCAAAAAAAAACACTCAAATCGCGGATTTTTGCGCCCTTCGAGGAATCTTTGGTACTATGGAAAAAAAAAATAGAAGTTCACGGATTTTGAAAAATTTTCAAAAATGGCGGAGTTACGGGTGTTTGAATTTTTTTGCACTGCTTAGTTTGAAAATTCATATCTCCGAAACCATCAATCGTAGCGCAATGGTCCTGGACTCATTTCACTGACAAAAGAAAGGGCTACCGTTAAAAAAATACATTGGAAACAAAAATTAATTTTTTCAAGTTTTTTTCGCCACTTTTTTCCAAAATTTGGCCGCCATTCCCAAAGGGTACGGTGAATTTCATGGAGACAATTTTTTTTAGATAGCTGCTTCTTTCCCCTTTAATTTCGTAAAAAAAAATTTATGGAGACCTCACCAGGTCCGGAGAAAAAAATTAAAACGTCCGGCCGTGCGTCGCCGCGCGCGCCGTTCCACGGTAGCCGCGCTACTCCGGTAGGCTCGCTGTTTCACGTGCTGTTGAATTTCATTCAATGTTTCGCTATCCACCAGGGTTATCCTTTCTAGGAAAATAGTTATTCAACTACTTTAGACTCCCAGAATATTTTCACTGGTTATTTCCGCTCGGAATTACCGCTGAATTGATACCAGAAAGAATATTTTCTCTATCAATCTCAGGAAAATTCACACACGAAGTTCCGGATGTACATTCACTTGATGACGATGTTGAACCAATTTCTGGAATAGTTTCTTTTGATGAACCTGGCACCGGAATGTTCTTCAAATTCAGACGGCACGTATCACAAATCACACAATCGTGTGTGATCGAAGTCACTTTATCGCACATCCACTGTGTTACGGGGCGCAAAGTTTGCGAATGCTTTTCCAGCTTGAATGGATTACAACAGTACGCCCTTGGCATTTTTATAGCGAGAGAGTTGTTGACTGTTCAATTGTAAGTTTGTCGTAAGACTGAGGTAATCACGGAATTACGGAGCCTTTTATTGAAAATCAGTGCATCAAATGCCCTACAGCAGGGGCGGGCAATTTCGTGGTATCATTGCACTTGACGTATACGACAGGTAAAGGGATTAACTTGATTTTCGCACGGGTCATGCATAAGGGACCAAATCGACCCAATCGACTTTTCCGGTTCGCTTGAGCTATGCAAAACAATAGATCCGCAGAACCCATTTAATCTTTCCTGCAATAGACAATTAGGTTTTATTAATTTCCCTTTTCCGACTGACCTCAGAATTTCAAGAACTATGTCCTGACCCAGGTGACGGGGATGAATTTATTCAGATTTCTAAGAACCAGAACCATTGCAGCACAGGTGTGTTCAAGGAACCATAACCGCGGAGAAATTTTCGGAACAGGTATAATTCCGAGCGGAAATAACCAGTGAAAATATTCTGGGAGTCTAAAGTAGTTGAATAACTATTTTCCTAGAAAGGATAACCCTGGTGGATAGCGAAACATTGAATGAAATTCAACAGCACGTGAAACAGCGAGCCTACCGGAGTAGCGCGGCTACCGTGGAACGGCGCGCGCGGCGACGCACGGCCGGACGTTTTAATTTTTTTCTCCGGACCTGGTGAGGTCTCCATAAATTTTTTTTTACGAAATTAAAGGGGAAAGAAGCAGCTATCTAAAAAAAATTGTCTCCATGAAATTCACCGTACCCTTTGGGAATGGCGGCCAAATTTTGGAAAAAAGTGGCGAAAAAAACTTGAAAAAATTAATTTTTGTTTCCAATGTATTTTTTTAACGGTAGCCCTTTCTTTTGTCAGTGAAATGAGTCCAGGACCATTGCGCTACGATTGATGGTTTCGGAGATATGAATTTTCAAACTAAGCAGTGCAAAAAAATTCAAACACCCGTAACTCCGCCATTTTTGAAAATTTTTCAAAATCCGTGAACTTCTATTTTTTTCTTCCATAGTACTAAAGATTCCTCGAAGGGCGCAAAAATCCGCGATTTGAGTGTTTTTTTTTTGAGTGAGATGACATGGACCCGCTCATATGAGGGTTTCTTCGTCAAACGGGCCACCCGTTTAATTCGAGGTCTCCGAAAATTCTGTAAAATTTTCTACACGTTATTGGGGATGAGAAAAAAATTTGGGAATTTTTTCAGATTTTTTGGTCATTGCATTCCAAAAATCATTTTTTTTCAATCATTTTCACGTAGCGTGAGAAATAAGCGCCGGAGCGAAAAATTGTTCAGATGAAACTTGTACGTCTTTTTCTCAGCTTTTCGGTAAAATTGGAAGAAAAAAAATTCCGACCCATTTGAACCCCCTTTTCCCCAAAAAACGCTTGGAAATGTGCTTTTTCCAAATTTGGACAGTTTTTTTCTTCTTGAAAAAAATGTCGAAGAAGGGTATTCATAAAAGAGTTTTTGGAAAAAAAATTTGGAGTGGAGACTTTGATACTCTCCCAGAAAAAAATTATTGAGTAGCTTTTATTCAATTCCGAAAATTCATAACATCTATGTAATAATTTTTTTCTGGGAGAGCATTCAAGTCTCCACTCCAAAATTTTTTTCCCAAAACTCTCTCATAAATACCCTTCTTTGACATTTTTTTTAAGAAAAAAAAAAACTGTCCAAATTTGAAAAATGCACATTTCCGAACGTTTTTGGGGGAAAAGGGGTTCAAATGGGTCGGAATTTTTTTTCTTCTAATTTTACCGAAAAGCTGAGAAAAAAACATACAAATTTCATTGTAACAATTTTTCGCTCCGGCGCTTATTTCTTACGCTACGTGAAAATGATTGAAAAAAATGATTTTTGGAATGCAATGACCAAAAAATCTGAAAAAATTTCCAAAATTTTTTCTCGTCCCCGATAACGTGTAGAAAATTTTACAGAATTTTCGGAGACCTCGGATTAAACGGGTGGCCCGTTTGACGAAGAAACCCTCATATGTATTATATTTATTATGGATATATATTATATTTGGCTTGTATTTTATAGTATTGTTTGATCTTTATCATTAACTTGTTTTTTTTCCTGCATTTCTTTTTATTGTATTATTTTGTATGCTTCATCTCATTCTATCGTTTTCCGTAAATAATTTTCTTGTCATCCCTTAGATTAAAAACAATGATAATAATCATAATAAATCATTGCTTCGTGAATGCTATCATGCTTAATTGGCTATGAATATTTTTAGCCGTCGCTCCCTCGAGAACTTTCAATGTTCTCTTCAAACTGTCGTGTTCCTCCCAAGAACCGGTTACTCTTCGACAAAAAGCACGATAGTGGCCTATCCCATCTCTTCTTTCAGGTTTGGAGTACGTCACAATACCGCGTAGTGTGTATTGATCTTGGCTGATGTTAATGGTTGTGGACATGTCGTCAAGGGCCACGGTCTTAGCTGCGTCAGGGTATTCCAAAGCCTCCATCAGAAATGGGTCGAATGCGTGCTCAACATCTACTAACAGGTGTATCCCAGGCTGCCTTGTTACGCAGAGTGACCGGTCTCCGCAATTTTGGCATACATTCACCTTTGAAGCCAGACTATCCGCAATCACCTGTTGTAAACTTGCGCGTAAACCGTCTTTCATTATTGGTTTCGCATTCACATCTAAGACTGCAACTTTTCGTGTTGAGGTAGCCTCACAAGTGTTGCAAACAGAAGTCTGTAAAACTAGGGGAGTCGCTCAAAAGGTTAGCAATCATGTTGCGTATATTAGCAGAACAGTTCATCACACCTTCATCTGCGGTGAAGAAAGTTGAGAGCAGCAAGGCTCTTTCATAGTACAGATTGTGACCCACCCCGTTCATTGCATAGTTAGCAACAATGCGAAAAAATATCAGATCATTGAGATTCTCATCAATGGTTTCCTTTATATGAGCGGGTCCATGTCATTTCACTCGAAAAAAAACACTCAAATCGCGGATCTTTGCGCCCTTCGAGGAATCTTTAGTACTATAGAAAAAAAAAATAGAAGTTCACGGATTTCGAAAAATTTTCAAAAATGGCGGAGTTACGGGTGTTTGAATTTTTTTGCACTGCTTGGTTCGAAAATTTATATCTCCGAAACTATTAATCGCAGCTAAATGATCTTGGACTCATTTCATTCACAAAAGAAAGAGCTACTGTTAAAAAAATATGTTTGAGAAAAAAATGAATTTTTTCAAGTTTTTTTCGTCATTTTCTTCCGAAATTCGGCCGCCATTCCCAAAGGGTACGGTAAATTTCATGGAGACCATTTTTTTTTAGATAGCTGGATCCTTCCCCTTCAAATTCGTAAAAAAAAATTTATGGAGACCATACTAGGTCCGGAGAAAAAAATTAAAACGTCCGGACGTGCGTCGCCGCGCGTGCCGTTCCACGGTGGCGCTGCTCCGGCAGGCTCGCTGTTTCACGTGGCCGTTGAATTTCATTCAATGTTTCGCTATTTTCTAGGGCTATCCTCTCTTGGAAAATAGTTATTCAACTACTTTAGACTTCCAGAATACGCCTACTGATTATTTTCGCTTGAAATTATACTTGTTCCGAAAATTCCAGCACGGTTATGAATTTCCAGCACATGATTTCATTGCAAAGCAGCAAATCAGTTATTGGCAGGAGATAAAAAAAACCGTGGAAGTTGGTGAATTTCTAGTCGTGTGCGATTTCGCTGACAATCATACGTTTATTGTACAAGATTCCACTCAAGGGTTCAACTAGAGATCCATCCAATCGTAGTTTATTATGAAAGTCGCAGCGAGGGAGAATTGAACCATTTTAGTTTTGTAATAATTCCATAGTGTCTGAAACATAATACGATCGCAGTTGATTTATTACAAACAAAAAATTGATCGACTTTATGAAGGAGAAGTTTCGAGGTTCAATTACAATGAAAAAAGAAGTTTTCTCAGATGGAGCAGCTTCCCAGTATAAAAATGAAAAGAATTTCATCAACATAACGCATTATTTTGAACCGTTCGGATGTCAAGCTGAGTGGCATTTTTTTTGCTACATCACATGCCAATGGCCATGCGATGGGGTAGATGAAACTGTCTGGCGAGTTTACAATTGAGTGGCAATTCAGATCCTATTTGAACACCGCTGAATTTGTATAATCGGGCATGCTCTTATTTCAGGAGCATATCTTTTGCCTGCTGCAGAACATACAGCAGAAGAAGCTATTTTACAAAATCGATTCGATGACGCTTTGATGGTTCGTGGTATTCTCGAATAACATGTAGTCATTCCGATTTCTGATGGATTTATAAAAACGAAATTATTTTCCGCATCAGAAAATTTTGATCATGTAAAAGTTAGAAATCAATATTCAACTTGCGTGTCCAACTATAAGCGCTATCGAGCGCAATTGCACTCAAAACATTGGCCCTTTTCAGAGTCACCGAAATTTTGCAGAAATCAATAATTTCCATTCCACGGAGCATAACTACTAGCTCTTCTGTGCAAAGTTACGAGAGAATCACAAAAGAGCCACAGTCAGTAAATTGCACAAACCTATTGCAATAGAACCAGAACGTTGATTGCAGCACAGCCTCACAGGTGTGTTCAACCTAACAATAACCGTGCTGGAATTTTCGGAACAAGCATAATTCCAAGTGAAAATAACCAGTAGACGTATTCTGGAAGTCTAAAGTAGTTGAATAACTATTTTCCAAGAGAGGATAGCCCTAGAAAATAGCGAAACATTGAATGAAATTCAACGGCTACTGTATGAAACAGCGAGCCTAACGGAGCAGCGCCACCGTGGAACGGCACGCGCGGCGACGCACGTCCGGACGTTTTAATTGTTTTCTCCGGACCTAGTATGGTCTCCATAAATTTTTTTTTACGACTTTGAAGCGGAAGGATCCAGCTATCTAAAAAAAATGGTCTCCATGAAATTTACCGTACCCTTTGGGAATGGCGGCCGAATTTCGGAAAAAAATGACGAAAAAAACTTGAAGAAATTCATTTTTTTCTTAAACATATTTTTTTAACAGTAGCTCTTTCTTTTGTGAATGAAATGAGTCCAAGATCATTTAGCTGCGATTAATGGTTTCGGAGATATGAATTTTCGAACCAAGCAGTGCAAAAAAATTCAAACACCCGTAACTCCGCCTTTTTTGAAAATGTTTCGAAATCCGTGAACTTCTATTTTTTTTTCTATAGTACTAAAGATTCCTCGAAGGGCGCACAGATCCGCGATTTGAGTGTTTTTTTTCGAGTGAAATGACATGGACCCGCTCATCTAGGTGATCTATATCTAGGTTTGATTCTGCTGCGAGTGCAAACAGTGAACGTAGTGTCGAATTGCGTACTACCGGTGAAAATGTTTCCTCATAGTCAACTCCCTCGATCTGTGAATACCCTTTCGCTACTAATTGTCACCTTGACATCCAAAGGCTTCAAAATGATGCGTTATGTTTGTTACGACTTAAGTGAAGAATTAAGTTTGCTTAACGATTTATTGGTCGAGTTAGAATTGAGTATGACCTGAGCCAGTACTCCTGGTGAGTCTTGATTAACCAACTCTTTGTAACGACGTAAAACTCTATCAGGGATGGGATTCTGTAACTCTCCGCTAACTCCGCTAACTCCGCAGAGTCCGTTAACTCCGCTAACTCAGCGGAGACCGTTGGTTGGCTAAGGAAGCCAACCGACCGTCCAATCAGAGACCGCTTCGGGCCTCGGTGGTACCTATACGGTGGCGCTGTGTACGGTGGTACCCTGTAGGGTGGTGCCGTGGGCTTTGTCCGGCCGCTAATTGCAACGAATGAACAAACGCAAGAGCTCCTGTCACTTGAAACATATGCATGAATTTCACAAGAATAAAGTGAGGAGATAAAAAAATGGAAAGAAAACGAATAAATGAATCAAAATATTGGACTGTGGGCTACAGGAAATAGGACTATAGGAAAAAGGTAATGGGAAATAAGCGATAAGAAATATCTCTAAGAAGGTCTCTGATTCGACGGACCGTTGGGTTCTTAGCCAACCAACGGTCTCCGTCAAGTTAGCGGAGTTAGCGGACTCTGCGGAGTTAGCGAAGTTAGCGGAGAGTTACAGAATCCCATCCCAGGTAAGTTCACCCGTAGGATCTCTTCCAGCCCCCACTATTAGCAGGTGAAATAATTGAACACTCTGTGATGTTATTTTCATAACATTAACAATAATTTATTCAGCACAGTTTGTTGATGGTAGTTTTACAGGTATTGTTTATATCGTAGTTATTCACCGTTGCACAATATTGGAAATTAGAACTGGGTAGTAAATGGAATTTTTTTCATTCACTATAAAATTATCACCAAACACCTTTAAATCTTGAGAAATTGAGTTCAGTATCTGAATATTAGAACGATCTAAATTGTCTGAGAGTTAGTAATGAAGTGAAGGATTTGAAGGGAGGAAGATCTCTTCTCCCGGCTTCGCGAGGAAGGAGTCTTCGATCTTTAGAGGGAATGCGTGGTTTTTTTCCCATTGCAAAAAAGGTCATTCCCATGAAACGCTAAAACTATGGTTGGTCGGAAAAATCTACACACGAGACGATTGGGTCTAAGGTCCCAAGCGTCGAGATGCTGTAAGGGCGGGAAAAATCGCGCGCTTCCTGTCTGTCTTCTTCCAATAGAGTAGTTTTTCTCTCTCTGATTCTAAGAGTTTGGTTATGGCTTTTCGAGGGTCTCAAGATTTATGGTTTCCTCAATAAAGTTGTTTATTTTAACCTGAAGATTTTCTAAATTCTAGTTTTGAGAATTGCCAGATGTGGTCGTGAGAAACTATAGAGATTGTTTAAAGTAAAAGATACCAACAAAAAACTCGATTGGTTTATGATTGTCAACCTATAAAGGCAGTGAAATCAGATACAACTGCCAAGTACCTGTATGGTACCACTCAACCAAAAAAATAAAAAACGTTGTGCTGGTTCGCTTGCTCACTCGATTCGTTTATGATTATCCCTTGTAGAAACAATTTGGATGAAAAAATTAGAGATAATAACATTTTTGAAAAAATATCCAAAACGAAGAATTTATTTAAGAAAAATGGAAAAAAAAATTTGGAGGTAGTGGTACTTTGGCGGGCCAATGAGTACATGATTATCAGAGGACATTGAAGTGGCTCGCAATGTGGATTTCACAGTCTTTCTTCTATGAAAGGCCCGCCAAGTACCACTACCTCCAAATTTTTTTTCCATTTTTTTAAAATAAATTCTTCGTTTTGAATATTTTCTCAAGAATGTGATTATCTCCAATTTTTTTATCCAAATTGTTTCTACAAGGAATAATCATAATCGAATCGAGTGAGCAAGCGAACCAGCACAACGTTTTTAATTTTTTTGGTTGAGTAGTACCATACAGGTACTTGGCAGTTGTATCTGATTTCACTGCCTTTATAGCTTGACAATCATAAACCAATCGAGTGAGCGAGCGTAGCGAGCGAACGAGCACAACACCTCTAATTTTTTTGTTGGGGGATCTACACATTAATGTACTTCGCGAAAGGTTTTTGCACCAGAGGTGCTTTTTTGGGGATATCAGTTCTTTTTGTGAGATTTTGCTTGACCAGCTGATAATTGTAACGAGGCAAGACCTCCCGTAAGGCAAAAGCCAATATATCTGCCTTATTAGGCCTTACCTCGTCACAAGTGAAGACCGCACCGCCCGACTAGCCGCAACCCGCGCGACTAGTTACGCCACTCCGGCCACTAGGCGGCTACGCCATCAACATACGTAGTCCCGTCACGCGCGCTATCAAAGCGCAACCGAGGCACAGGTAAATAGGTGCGCGCAACGCTAGGCAAATCAGTTCTCTAGCAACCAGTCTCCGGACCAGTCACTAGCAGAGCTCCGTCCTCACAGACGTACGGACCGCGGGAAGAGACCCCGGACCGTTAGGCGCGACACGTTGAAATGAAGGCTTCTCCGTTATTTAATTTCCAAACCGCACTAGGTCGTGATAAATTCATTACAACTGAGGGTCGAGATACATATATACAGGGTGAATTGCTAACGAGTAGACAGGCGAAAGACAAATGAATATCGAGCGCGCATGCGCACATTCCGAGCGCAGGCAAATTTTCCAGTGCGGCCAACCGAGTCGAGTTCAACTGTCAAAACATTACGGGTTAGATACATCGCGACGATCTGTCATGTATGAATTTCATATTTTGGACAGTTGGCCGCACTGGAAAATTTGCCTGCGCTCGGAATGTGCGCATGCGCGCTCGATATTCATTTGTCTTTCACCTGTCTCCCCGTTAGCAATTCACCCTGTATATATATATAAATACATGTACCGGCCGTTATAACGACCGCTCCACTTTCGGGCCTCTCGACACAACGCTGGCGACCCCCTACGTACGCATAAGTGTGTCCGGATTTTCACAGATGCGACAATCAGCTCACTTCTCAGGGGATGACAGTGGTTCTTGCGCCCCTCTATGGGTTGTATGCGACGCTTAGCCACGATTGCGCTGCGCGCGCGAGCGCAACGTGCCTGCGCCGTCAAAACGGAAACTATCATAGATGGGTTAGAACACCCAGTTGTGGTTCCGGCGGCCAAATATTTTAAGGGGCCCCAAGTGCATATCAAGTAAGGTCGGTCGTCACAACAACCGTTGCATATAAAATGTAAAAATGACCGGTCGTCATAGCAACCACTGGTCGTCACAACAACCGATGCATACAAGAAAAGTCTCTACTTTCTAGAACCCCGGTCGCAGCAGAAGCCAATAGATATTTGTATATTAAAATATATTGTGACGTAGTTCCTTAGCATCCCCCGTCCTGAGCCGGAGTACCAAGTCGGAGGACAGAACTAGTGCACTATTACTTATTAATTAGGACCTGAGACAGCTAACAAAATAAACGGGACAAATCTGAACAATTCGAGCCTTGAACTGTTGCCGGCTAGGCTCAATACCGCGGAGAGGGGCCTGGGTGGACTGGGGATTGGCAGGCTCGGCAAATGGTGACTCGAGTGACGTAGGGTAAAGAAAATAACAAAATTTATTGAATACGAGCTGGGGGTTTCCCCCGGAACCAATTAACAAAAATAAGGAAGGAAATAACAACAAAAAATTAGCAAATAAGCAAGAACAATACCCACGCGGGTGAAATCAAATTCAGATCTTAAATCTACCTTACAACTAACTCTGCCCTGATGTTTTGACACCCGTGGTGTCCTATATACGACTCTACTGACTCTGACGTAACGGACTCGAAGGTGTGAGAGAGAGAGACCGCTTTAGGCTCTGACCCTCGCACTCGCACTCATGGCGGATCATAGGATTCCCTCGAGGGGACTAAATTCTGACTCAAAAGCTACTGATTTTGCCTCAAAAACGGCTCATATGAAACACGACTCAGACTAACTCAAATTAGGGACACTGGCCACGGCCTACCGACTCGGGATTCGGCAGGAACTGACCCAACAGACTCGAAAGACCGGCCTCGTGGCCGCACGGACAAACCAAAATGGCAAACCGCCGCTAACGGGTTCCAAATTCCAAAAAGGGCTAAATAAACGGACGCTTACCGGACTCAGTCTCCTCAAAAAGACTCAGGGCGTTTCTCAGACCCTCCAGGGATCACCAAGGACCACAAAACTAACTAAACTTAGCCCCGCAGGGTATCTAAATTCAAATTCAAAATTATTGCCAAACTAGAGCCACGTGCTCTAGGCGCTAGCCTAACGCAGAGTGCTCAGCAAACAGTATCGGTGCGCTCAGGGCGCTCTCTTGTCGATGGTCAATTTCGCAAACTCTTTGCTAGTCCAGTTGCCTGGAACTAGGATCGAGCCGCTCCTGGTAGCGGGACTATTCAAATTGGCCCTCCGGGTAGCTAGTTGAAGTTTGGATCGATCGTGAATCGAAAACACGAAATGCTCAAGAAATGCTCGAAAATATTAGATTCCCCATCGTGGATTTTTCTACGTCCTCTTGGGTATTTTCGACAGCTGGAAAAAAATTTACAACCGAATCGGTTGGTCGGAAACTCTTAAATAAATTATTTTTACTGGTTAAGCGTGAGATTCCCTGTCGTGGATTTTTCTGCGTTCTCCCGCGTAGTTTTGACAGCTGGACAAATATTTGCGACTGAATCGGTTGGTCGGAAAACCCTGACTGAATTATTTTCACCGGTCGGGTGTGGATTTCCCTGTCGTGGATTTTCCTACGTTTTCCCGCGTATTTTTTACAGCTGGACAAAAATTTACAACTGAATTGGTTGGTCGGAAAACCCTGACTGAATTATTTTCACCGGTCGGGAGTGAAATTCCCTGTCGTGGATTTTCCTACGTTTTCCCGCGTATTTTTTACAGCTGGAAAAAAATTTACAACTAAATTGGTTGGTCGGAAAATCTTGAATGAATTATTTCACCAGTTAAGCGTGAGATTCCCTTTCGTGGATTTTCCTACGTTTTTCCGCGTAGTTTTGACAGCTGGACAAAAATTTACAACTGAATTGGTTGGTCGGAAAATCTTGAATGAATTATTTCACCGGTTAAGCGTGAGATTCCCTGTCGTGGATTTTCCTACGTTTTTCCGCGTAGTTTTGACAGCTGGACAAAAACTTACAACTGAATTGGTTGATCGGAAAACCCTGACTGAATTATTTTCACCGGTCGGGAGTGAAATTCCCTGTCGTGGATTTTCCTACGTTTTCCCGCGAATTTTCGACACCTGGACAAGAATTTACAACTGAATTGGTTGGTCGGAAAATCCTCAATAAATTATTTCACCAGTTAAGCGTGAGATTCCCTTTCGTGGATTTGCCTACGTTTTTCCGCGTAGTTTTGACAGCTGGACAAAAACTTACAACTGAATTGGTTGATCGGAAAACCCTGACTGAATTATTTTCACCGGTCGGGAGTGAAATTCCCTGTCGTGGATTTTCCTACGTTTTCCCGCGTATTTTTTACAGCTGGAAAAAAATTTACAACTAAATTGGTTGGTCGGAAAATCTTGAATGAATTATTTCACCGGTTAAGCGTGAGATTCCCTTTCGTGGATTTTCCTACGTTTTTTCGCGTAGTTTTGACAGCTGGAAAAAAATTTACAACTGAATTGGTTGGTCGGAAAATCTTGAATGAATTATTTCACCGGTTCAGCGTGAGATTCCCTTTCGTGGATTTTCCTACGTTTTTCCGCGTAGTTTTGACAGCTGGACAAAAACTTACAACTGAATTGGTTGATCGGAAAATCTTGAATGAATTATTTCACCGGTTAAGCGTGAGATTCTCTTTCGTGGGTTTTCCTACGTTTTTCCGCGTAGTTTTGACAGCTGGACAAAAACTTACAACTGAATTGGTTGATCGGAAAACCCTGACTGAATTATTTTCACCGGTCGGGAGTGAAATTCCCTGTCGTGGATTTTCCTACGTTTTCCCGCGTATTTTTTACAGCTGGACAAAAATTTACAACTGAATTGGTTGGTCGGAAAACCCTGACTGAATTATTTTCACCGGTCGGGAGTGAAATTCCCTGTCGTGGATTTTCCTACGTTTTCCCGCGTATTTTTTACAGCTGGAAAAAAATTCACAACTTGGTCCGTATGGGCCATTCTCCCAAATCCTGTACACAAATCAGACATCCAAATCTTCGAGTTTTTTCTCCATGAGTTCTTCACATTATTCACGTGACAACAAAGAGGTCGCCCAGTATTCATTAAATGGTCTCAAAAATGCCTTAATAAAAAATGGAAAATACGGTTCTCGATCAGATATTGTCTGAATTTTTCGAAAATGATCATTCTTGTACTATAGTCATTTCGAGCGCAGAATTCAAAAAATAAACCTTAATAAGTCAATTACACCATGGTACCCATCGTTTTTTGAAAATCCAATTCCTTTTCCGGAGAAATCAAGAAATTTCCGATCGAAATCACAAGTCAAAATTTTCTACTCGTATACCTCCAAGTCACAGTTACCCTTGAAACAAAATTTTAGGGTCTTTTTGTCCTTATCTGTACCAAAAATGTTGTTTGAATGGTAACTGCATATTGTCGAAGGTGACCAACTACTTCCACAAATTTAGGATATGGTAGAACCGTTTACTATGGCTTCGTGGCTGCCGACTAACAGATCAGCTATCGCCTCTGCCCGCGATTCTGCATGAGTGAAGTGAGCTGGCCAGTTTACCCAGAGAAGCACGGTAGGTACATACTACATACCCATACAATGAAATACGATTTCTTTTAGTGAGCGAATCACTACGAAGTTGAGATCATGTAAAAAAAAAGAAGGAAATCAGAATCGGATTATAGAAGTATAACTCAGAATGTATAAATTCATTTAACCGGCATTTCATACACATAGGTATTGTATGCGAAATACTACAGCGATGGGAGACATGGAAGTTATTTTGCACAATGGAAATCATGATTGGATAACTTTATTCAAATAAGAATGATAATTATAGTGATAATGATAAAAAAAATAATAATAAGGACGATGATGATGATGGCGATAATAATGATAATAATAATAATAATAATAATAATAATAATAATAATAATAATAATAATATTAGTAATAGTAATGAATAAAAATGAAGATGAGAGAGCTTTTGATCGACAATAGATTTCTGGTGAACGTGGCCACTTGATCAAACTGTAGTAGCACAGACGCCGGTACGTGCGCACGCAGATGCGCTCGTCTCAGCCGGTACGGAAGATTACGTTCAAACGTGGTATTGTTTATCGCTCCAGTAAGGTATTGTTTAATGCGCGAAATGTGTGGGATCTCAGAATGAGAGGACCGAATGCTATTGAAAGTGACACAATTGCATTAGCAAGATCGATAAGTGATGTGGTTGAAAACATCGACCAGGTCAACTTTTCTTCACGGTCAGCTGGTTCCTTATATGGTCAGGTGAGTGATTGCCATGATTTCAAGTATTGGGGTTTCAAATAGAATTGAACCAAACTTTGCATATCGATATTATAGTGGAATCGTTATTGAAAGTTTTTGTTTTGTCGTCAAACGAAGAACCAAAAACGTTGAAACGAAATATCCGGAATGGGTACCATCTCATGTTTCTACTAATCGGTACTTACGCGTATTTGAGTTCATCCTTATGTTATGTTCTGAGAAAATGTTTAATTCGCCAAAAATATGATGCATCTTCTCCATCATCTTTGTGAAATGGGAACGTAAGCGCAGCCATCGCCTCAGCCCTCACGTCTGCGAGTGCAACTTTGTATGCAAAGTTCTTAAACATTGTGTACTTTTCGGACGTCGGTCAGGTCTAATGTTATTCTCGACATACGTTACATAATGTACAGTGAACATGTTCACTGATGACTGCGTCTCACATGATAAGATGTAGTCTAGAAAACCGTAGAGCAAAATTACGGTTTTTCGAAGTCGCAGTAGAAAATTTGTAATGTTTACTCAAATAAATATTGAAAGTTGCAGTATATATATATACGCAGTCATCAATGAACATGTACGCTGTACACTATGTAACGTATGTCAAGAATAACATTAGACCTAAACGTCGTCCGAAAAATACACAATGTATTAGAACTTTGCATACAAAGTTGCACTCGCAGACGTGAGGGCCGAGGCGATGGCTGCCAACGTTCCCATTTTACAAAGATGATGGATAAGACACATCATATTTTTAGCGAATTTAAAATTTTCTCAGAACATGACATAAGGAAGATGGGGCTGTCCACGACGTTTCGGCTCGTCTCCAGACCGCACCATCTCTGATTTGCCCCTTGATTTTTTGTGTTGTTGTTCTAGCTTTAAAACACTTTTCGGATTTTTTTTCTTCAGATTTTAAAGTCAACCCCTTCTGAGTTATAATTTTTTATAATACTACGATATATGCGCGCTTCGCGCGCTCTCCGATTATGAATTAGTTATTTAATTACCTTGTGAAGGGGTTTTAGGTCTTCGATCGAATTTCCACGAAAGGGAATTTCACGCTTAACTGGTGAAATAATTCATTCAAGATTTTCCGACCAACCAATTCAGTTGTAAGTTTTTGTCCAGCTGTCAAAACTACGCGGAAAAACGTAGGAAAATCCACGAAAGGGAATCTCACGCTGAACCGGTGAAATAATTTATTGAGGATTTTCCGACCAACCAATTCAGTTGTAAATTCTTGTCCAGGTGTCGAAAATTCGCGGGAAAACGTAGGAAAATCCACGACAGGGAATTTCACTCCCGACCGGTGAAAATAATTCAGTCAGGGTTTTCCGATCAACCAATTCAGTTGTAAGTTTTTGTCCAGCTGTCAAAACTACGCGGAAAAACGTAGGAAAATCCACGACAGGGAATCTCACGCTGAACCGGTGAAATAATTCATTCAAGATTTTCCGACCAACCAATTCAGTTGTAAATTTTTTTCCAGCTGTCAAAACTACGCGAAAAAACGTAGGAAAATCCACGAAAGGGAATCTCACGCTTAACCGGTGAAATAATTCATTCAAGATTTTCCGACCAACCAATTTAGTTGTAAATTTTTTTCCAGCTGTAAAAAATACGCGGGAAAACGTAGGAAAATCCACGACAGGGAATTTCACTCCCGACCGGTGAAAATAATTCAGTCAGGGTTTTCCGATCAACCAATTCAGTTGTAAGTTTTTGTCCAGCTGTCAAAACTACGCGGAAAAACGTAGGAAAATCCACGAAAGGGAATCTCACGCTTAACTGGTGAAATAATTCATTCAAGATTTTCCGACCAACCAATTCAGTTGTAAGTTTTTGTCCAGCTGTCAAAACTACGCGGAAAAACGTAGGAAAATCCACGAAAGGGCATCTCACGCTGAACCGGTGAAATAATTTATTGAGGATTTTCCGACCAACCAATTCAGTTGTAAATTCTTGTCCAGGTGTCGAAAATTCGCGGGAAAACGTAGGAAAATCCACGACAGGGAATTTCACTCCCGACCGGTGAAAATAATTCAGTCAGGGTTTTCCGATCAACCAATTCAGTTGTAAGTTTTTGTCCAGCTGTCAAAACTACGCGGAAAAACGTAGGAAAATCCACGACAGGGAATCTCACGCTTAACCGGTGAAATAATTCATTCAAGATTTTCCGACCAACCAATTCAGTTGTAAATTTTTGTCCAGCTGTCAAAACTACGCGGAAAAACGTAGGAAAATCCACGAAAGGGAATCTCACGCTTAACTGGTGAAATAATTCATTCAAGATTTTCCGACCAACCAATTTAGTTGTAAATTTTTTTCCAGCTGTAAAAAATACGCGGGAAAACGTAGGAAAATCCACGACAGGGAATTTCACTCCCGACCGGTGAAAATAATTCAGTCAGGGTTTTCCGACCAACCAATTCAGTTGTAAATTTTTGTCCAGCTGTAAAAAATACGCGGGAAAACGTAGGAAAATCCACGACAGGGAAATCCACACCCGACCGGTGAAAATAATTCAGTCAGGGTTTTCCGACCAACCGATTCAGTCGCAAATATTTGTCCAGCTGTCAAAACTACGCGGGAGAACGCAGAAAAATCCACGACAGGGAATCTCACGCTTAACCAGTAAAAATAATTTATTTAAGAGTTTCCGACCAACCGATTCGGTTGTAAATTTTTTTCCAGCTGTCGAAAATACCCAAGAGGACGTAGAAAAATCCACGATGGGGAATCTAATATTTTCGAGCATTTCTTGAGCATTTCGTGGTTTCGATTCACGATCGATCCAAACTTCAACTAGCTCTCCGGGTTCGTAGTACGGCAGGACGTGGTTCGTGGACTCTTCTCGCCGGCGGGAATCGCATCCACCGGCTATTCCTCCGCTGCAAAGTGTCCTCGGCACTCCCCCACGTCCTCCTGGCTGGACCCAGAGTCCTTGGCGAAGCGTAGCGTCCGTCGGTAGTCGTCTTTCCAAACTTTCTATCAGTTTTGACCGTCAGGGCCTCGTAGATTGGTCAAGAATGCCCCCGCTCAGGTAGGGTCGTAGGCCGAATCTCCCACATAAGAGAATGTATTTGGAAAGAAACAAAATGGATAAGAAATTTGGGTCTCAAATCAGAGTCGACCACGGTCACCTCTCGGAGTCAAATAAGCCCGGGGGCTAGCTAAATCGTCCCTGCGGGGATTTTTACCAGTTTTCCCTGCGTAATTACGCCCCCCAAGGGTCCGGGAAACGCTTGTAACGTCCAAATCTATTTGCAACGTTACAATATATATTTTCCCAAATATACAGGGAATTTCTGAGGAAAGTAGCCATGCTTACTATAGGCATCCCAAAAGACGACCCGAGATTGAGTCTACGCCTTTGGCTGCTGCAAAACTGGAATAGGGGATCGGCGAGAGTGGACTAGCAGACGGCTCTCTGTCAAACGTAGCGGTTAAAAGTCAGGTTAGGAAGACAATAACATCGAGATGTAAACTGACGAGCGAGTGAGTTGTGAGTTGATTTGGCGAATGCGAATCGGAGAATTATCTGTGAAAAAATTACGGTCAAGAAAACAGTTGATTCGGGATATCAACTTCGTGTTGTCAAGAAGCAGCTCATTTGTGTATTTGGTAAATTGACTTCGGTAAATAAATTTGAGCAGGTAGGTGAACGAAGATTTATTTACAAAATAATTGGAAATGGGCAAGTACTCGTTCACCGTCGCATCGTTGATTATTTTGCAGAGTTTCGATTTGAGGTAGGCTTCGTTACGAGACAGGATTCGAGACGGGGCAGGCTTTGATGCGAGGCAAGCTGCGATGCGAGCCCGGCTTTGAGGCGAAGCAGGATTGACTACGAGGCAGGCTCCGATGCGAGGCGGGCTTTGATGCGAGGCAGGTTTCGATGCGAGGCCGGCTTGGAGGCGAGGCAGGATTGATTACGAGGCAGGCTTCGATTCAAAGCAGGCTTCGTTGCGAGGCAGGCTTCGAGGCAAGGCAGAATTAAGTACAAGGCAGGCTTCGATGCGAAGCCTGAATCCTGCCTCGCATCCAATCCCATCTCGCCTCGAAACTCGCCTCGCCTCGAAGCCTGCCTTGTATTCAATCCTGCCACGCCTCGAAGCCGGCCTCGCATCGAAGCCTGCCTCGTATTCAATTCTGCCTCGCCTCGAAGCCTGCCTCGCATCGGAGCCTGCCTTGCAACGAAGCCTGCCTCGCATCGAAGCCTGCCTCGTATTCAATTCTGCCTCGCCTCGAAGCCTGCTTCGCATTGGAGCCTGCCTTGCAACGAAGCCTGCCTCGCATCGAAGCCTGCCTCGTATTCAATTCTGCCTCGCCTCGAAGCCTGCCTCGCATCGGAGCCTGCATTGCAACGAAGCCTGCCTCGTAATGAAGCCTGCCGCGCAACAAAGCCTGCCTTGAATCGAAGCCTGCCTCGTAATCAATCCTGCCTCGCCTCAAAGCGGGCCTCTCAATGAAGCCTGCCTCGCAACAAAGCCTGCCTCGCATCGGAGCCTGCCTCGTAGTCAATCCTGCTTCGCCTCAAAGCCGGCCTCGCCTCAAAGCCTCCCTCGTATTCAATCCTGCCCCGTCTCGAAGCCTGTCTCGCAACGAAGCCTACCTCAAATCGAAACTCTGCAAAATAATCAACGATACGACGGTGAACGAGTACTTGCCCATTTCCAATTATTTTTTAAATAAATCTTCGTTCACCTACCTGCTCAAATTTATTTACCGAAGTCAATTTACCAAATACACAAATGAGCTGCTTCTGGACAACACGAAGTGGATATCCCGAATCAACTGTTTTCTTGACCGTAATTTTTTCACAGATAATTCTCCGATTCGCATTCGTCAAATCAACTCACAACTCACTCACTTGTCAGTTTACATCTCGATGTTATTCTCTTCCTAACCTGACTTTTAACCGCGACGTTTGACAGAGGGCCGTCTGCTAGTCCACTCTCGCCGATCCCCTATTCCACTTTTGCAGCAGTCAAAGGCGTAGACTCAATCTCGGGTTGTCTTTTGGGTTGCCTATAGTAAGGATGGCTACTTTCCTCAGAAATTCCCTGTATATTCCGACTAGTAATATACAGGGTGATTCAGAACTATCGTAGGAGCAGGAATATTCAGGTTCCTTATCGGATTCTAAGACGAAATTTCCTTTGCAAAAACTTTCCAAGACCAACGGTTTTCGAGTTATTGAAGATCGCGATTGACCAATCAGAGCGTTTCGCGCCAACCGTGATAGTGCCGGCTCAGATGAGAGCCGTGGGCAGTGCCCCGTGGTATCGCTAATTTGGCATGGATATCTACTATCGGTACTTTTATTCGATTTGATCAGTAGTTTTCGTCAAGTCTCTGTTAACAGGTAAATCAGGCCAGAGCTTTCGCCACCCAGGTTCTATCTGACGTAGTTCCGGGTGTTCAGGTCGATCGTGCACTGGTGACTGACGTCCAGGTCGATCGCACCGTAGTTCCTGACGCCCGGGTCGATCGAAACATGGTTTTCGTCGTCCAGGTCGATTGGATCGTAGTTCCTGACGCCCAGGTCGATCGGAACATGGTTTCCGTCGTCCAGGTCGATCGCACCGTAGTTCCCGACGTCTAGGTCGATCGAAACATGGTTTCCGTCGTCCAGGTCAATCGCATCGTAGTTCCTGACGCCCGGGTCGATCGGAACATGGTTTTCGTCGTCCAGGTCGATCGCACCGTAGTTCCCGACGTCTAGGTCGATCGAAACATGGTTTCCGTCGTCCTGGTTAATCGCACCGTAGTTCCTGACGCCCGGGTCGATCGGAACATAGTTTTCGTCGTCCAGGTCGATTGGATCGTAGTTCCTGACGTCCAGGTCGATCGAAACATGGTTTCCGTCGTCCAGGTTAATCGCACCGTAGTTCCTGACGCCCGGGTCGATCGGAACATTTCTCGATCGACGTGGGCGTCAAAAACCGCGATCCGATTGACCTGGACGACGAAAACCATGCTTCGATCGACCTGGGCGTCAGGAACTACGGTGCGATCGACCTGGACGACGGAAACCATGTTCCGATCGACCCGGGCGTCGGGAACCACGATCCAATCGACCTGGACGACGCTAACCATGTTCCGGCCGACCCGGGCGTCAGGAACCACGATCCAATCGACCTGGACGACGAAAACCATGTTCCGATCGACCCGGGCGTCGGGAACTACGGTGCGATCGACCTGGACGACGGAATCCATGTTTCGATCGACCTGGACGTCAGGAACTACGATCCAATCGACCTGGACGACGAAAACCATGTTTCGATCGACCCGGGCGTCAGGAACTACGGTGCGATCGACCTGGACGTCAGTCACCAGTGCACGATCGACCTGAACACCCGGAACTACGTCAGATAGAACCTGGGTGGCGAAAGCTCTGGCCTGATTTACCTGTTAACAGAGACTTGACGAAAACTACTGATTAAATCGAATAAAAGTACCGATAGTAGATATCCATGCCAAATTAGCGATACCACGGGGCACTGCCCACGGCTCTCATCTGAGCCGGCACTATCACGGTTGGCGCGAAACGCTCTGATTGGTCAGTCGCGATCTTCAATAACTCGAAAACCGTTGGTCTTGGAAAGTTTTTGCAAAGGAAATTTCGTCTTAGAATCCGATAAGGAACCTGAATATTCCCGCTCCTACGATAGTTCTGAATCACCCTGTATAGATATTTTCTATATCCTGAATATATATATGTATATATACCGGGTGTTATTGAAGAGACGCCGCAGTAACTCCGGTCTCGGATCGTCAGGCCGGTAAAACAGGGCCTCGAAATTATCGGCGGTTCACAGCTCGGCTATTATGCATAGGCTGATCCACGCGCGGAGTTCAATAGCGTCGTACAATGGCGCGCGACTATCGTTGGTTAATTTGTCATGCAATTATTGATAAATACTATGACGCTTGCGAAATGTGTTTCGTCAATCGACTACGCTTGCAGAGATCGAGTCTGATTTGCATTTAGACAGATGAGTAGATAAAATCGTCTTCAATTAAAGCTCGGCGCGCACCAGATGGCAGCGGACGGCAGCGGACGGAAAAAAACAGTGGCTATCATCAAATTCGTTAATTCATAAGTATAATTACAACAATACTTTGTTGATGCATTGAGTGATAGCTACTGTTTTCTTCCGTCCGCTGCCGTCCGCTGCCGTCTAGTGCGTTCGGGCCTTAACACAGCTATTTCATAGTAACAAAATCATGTACTTGACGCAATTTCGAGGTTATGTTCTACACAAGTGCATTGTGAGGTGTTGATTAAAGACAATTTCACTTACTCATCCGTCGGCATGCGGATCAGACTCGATCTCTGCGAGCGTAGTCAATTGACAATAGTACATTTCGTTACGAATAGGGATAGGCTTTTTTATCACGAGAGCCGGAAAATCGCGACGAAGTAACTCTCACCTCAAAATCGCAACTTCATCGCGATTTTCCGGCTCTCGTGATGAAAAATAATGTCCGTCACTTGTACGGAAAGGCTTTTCGACGAATCTCGTTTCGCCAAAAAGCCTTTCCGTAATCGTAACCAAATGTACTATTTTGGCAAAACGAGGGGTTGACGGCGCGGGCCAGAGGCGACTAGGCGAAGGCTGAAACGCGATTCGTCAAGGAGCATTTCCGTACCAGTGACGGAAATTTTTTCATCGCGAGATTTAGGAAAAACACATTTCGCAAGCGTATAGTATTTACCGATAATTATTGTATCACGAATTCACCAACGATAGTCGAGCGCCACTGTGCGACGCTATTGAACTCCACGTGTGGATCGCCTATGGATAATAGTCGAGCTGTGAACCGCAGATAATTTAGGGGCCTCGTTTTACCGGCCTGACGATCCGAGACCGGAGTTACTGCGGCGTCTCTTCAATAACACCCGGTATATCTCTCCGACTAGAATATAATTTACCCTTAGCCTAGTCTAATATAGGGAACTAGATATCCCCAAGACCAATAGTCGAGTCATTTATTCCGGCACTTAGCCGTTTAATAGAACCGTATCCCAATAAGGGAACTGAAATATTTGAGTCAAAAATACTCGGCCTTACGCCGTTTAAGATACCCCTTCGGGGAACTACACGCCACGGCGTTCTACTTAGTTATAAGTTTAGGTTAATTAGTCATATATACTCTATTATGGTAAGATCTCGTTGTATTTTTCTGTGTGCATTGGCGACTTACTATTCTCTACAGGCTGGAACCTCTAGGCCCTCCAGTACCTCCGTCCTAGAAGCCCCGCCGTTCTTTGCTTCTTCTCGTTTTCTTTAATCACGATTTTGTTTTCTTTGATTTGAATAAAGATTTATATTTTTGTTACCAGTAAATAACTGTGTTGCTCTCATTTAATAATACCCGAACACCCAGTGGTTGCGAGCATCCGGTGGAGGGGGACGAGACCCCCAGACCCAGTTGCGGACTACCCCGGATATCACCCCACGTTCCACCCGGACTAGTCCGAACGTTACATAATTGTGCTGTTTGGCTCTTTGTTTGCTGTTCAGTCAACTTCTGTTTTCTTTCTTTTTTTTCAACCAGCCAAAATCTCTCAATAGTAATGATAGTAATAATGAATTTGAATTTTACAAGGAATAGGCCAATGATAAGAGATTAGAGAAGTAATTCATTTTTAGCATCATCAAATGCACTTTGTCGACGTAGGGTATAACCTAGAGTCTCTCTTACTCCAACGTACTCCATCGACGTCTGGAATATCAGAAAGACTTCATCGAGTTCAAGTTCAAACATACTGTATTGACATAGAGTATAAAATAGGGCTTATCAATCTTTACCGCTCTCGGTCACTATAAAGTATGAAGTGTACAGGCGGTCCTCGCATTATATCCTTTTGAGTTACGTCAAACAATTCTGCCAATATTCCTCAATGGAGCGTCATTCGTGACAAGTTACGTCACCTCGTGGTCAAGATACAGCTGTAAGCACGAGAACTACCTGTAATTCAGCGAAATTCAATGTAATATATTTAAGTATAGCGTGGAATGAAGTTTATCAAAACCTAACACACCGCGTCGACATATGAATTGCTGATCGGAGTCCAACGTACACCAACCACTCACAATTTGGTTCTGACTATACGATACGAAGATAATGTAACATGGAGCTCATCGGAGTCTAACGATGACTTACAACTCGGGTCCGCATGGAAGGTATCAGAATATATACCATCCAGCCTATTGGGACCAGCTCAACGTAGAGCCAAAATTGGAATTCGTTGCGGTCCAACACCTATAATGTGCTCGATTGATCTGACTCCTTTCCATTCCTTCTATCGAATCAAACTAACCGTGACTATCTTGATATTTTGCAACTCCAGCATCCTCTCTCGTCAGTATTATTACGCAGCGACTCGCTACTGAATTAGATAATCCACAAAATACCTCTTTCTGCAATAATTGCATTCACAAACGAAAATACACTGAATCTACAATGAATATAAATAAACAAGAGTTAATAATCATCTGACAGTTGGCGATGTTTCTTCATATAAATATGTGTATGAGAAAGCTGTCTGAGAAAGTCTTGTGTCATGCAAGGTAAACCCAGTCGTAAAATTATCCGTTAAAAATTGTTATTTCATATACCACCACGAATTTAATTATCAAATGTGTATTAATGAGTTGAATAACCTCTGTCATCAATATGATACTCCGACCTCCAACCGCAAAATTGAGAGCTTCATCATTTTATGGGAGAGCAACCCGATTTGTTGCAACTCATTCATTCGGTTCAAATGTGAATAGATTAATATAACCAGGGTGAGAAGTATGAAGTAGAGAATCAAAGCAAAGCGATGAAAATTCTATTATCTCCGAACGAACGTAACTGACAGCTGATCGATTTTCGATCCTAATTTTCAAAATGGCGGGTGTTTACATTCTCGGCAAGACAAGGCCTGCTCACTGAACTCTACTGCTCACTGTAGTGCTACTGCTGCACTTGGCGACACGGTGCTTGACGCTAAGCGATATGATTGGCCATTTCTGTTAGATCCAGCGCATCCAGCCAATCATATCGCTCAGTGTCCAGCACCGTGTCGCACGGTGCCATAGTTCGAAAGCTCCCGTAGTCAAGCGATGCCACTCTTCTCTAATTCGCATCCGCATGGGAATTGAGCAAAACTAGAGGCTGAAAGACAGGAAACAGACGATATTTATTCCGAGGAAACGGGGCACTTGAAAATCAACTATTATCATATCTCGGCACTCCGGACACCGATTCAATCGAAATAGGGCTCGAGTGAAAGGTTTTCATGTCCACATTTAAGATTTAATTAGTTCCGATTCGTGTATATAGCGAGGCGGTAGAATACAAAGATATTAATTCACGATACAGGTTAGAGTAACTCCCGTTCGGGTAAATAAGGCTCGGTCGAGCGAGCTCGCGCGTACAAAGAAAAAAATTTTTTTTAAATGTACTTGGCGCGAGGCTCTACCGAGCCTCTTGATGTGCTTCTAATAAGTAAAAATGAAAAAATTATATGTGAAATTATAAAGATGTAACGAAACGATACCTCCGATACCCCTGATACGCCGGTTAACCGTCATACGGCCATGTAGGTATCGTCTCGTTACTAGCGCGGGACACCTCGCACGGCCACTAGGCGGCTCCGGCCTCTATTGATATGCCTTATCACGTGGTCATTAATTTCCCACGAGCTAATTCACACGACCGCGCACCAAATAGCCAGCCGCAACACCAGGTCGACAGTTCTCTCTGGACAACCGTCTGATACCACGCCTCAGAGAAATCAACGGACCGCGGGAAGAGACCCCGGACCGCTAGGCGCGACGCGTTTTGAATAAATGAAGGCCTCCCCTTTTATTCAGCCTACCGAACCGCACTAGGACACGTACGCGATTTATTCTGAAAGTTGCGTATCCGTACCGATATATTTCCAATATATATTTCCGCGTTCAGGCAACGCTTGGAAATATATCTGTACCGATCAAACCTAGCCACTCGAGTCACACGCTAACCGCATCAAACCAATTTCGTTTTAGTCTCAATTAATATACTTGAGATAAGCATAGGCTAACTAGCGAGTACCCCGCATAGGGGTTTTCTTTGACTCTACCATATAGTTAGCATCTTACTCTAATTAGCACTTCAGTATAATTAGCATCATACTTATTACTAGGGAAACCCTGTATTCTTGTGTACATTGTGTCTTGTATATACCAACGCCGCCCGTGGCTTTACTTGATTTCAGACTGGACGCACTACCTCCGACCAGCACCGCTTAATTGTAACTTAGTCGTAATAAAACCCTGCCTTCATTTATAAAAAAAACAAACGTGTCATTCTTGCAATTCCTCGACCTCTACCGGCAGTCTCCGAGCATCCGGCGGAGAGGGACGAGACCCCCAGACCCGTTTGCGGACTACACCGGGTATGCTTGTACCCCACAATCCACCCGGTCTAGCCGAAACGTTACAATGATAATGACGTTAACATTACTCCGGTGGTAATTGCACAATGGTAACTAATGTAACTAATGTTACCGACTGAATGAATGATAGTACGTAACATGGTAATGAAATTCTTTTTATTTTTATACTGGAAAGCTGCTCCATCTGAGAAAAACTTTTTCTAATAGGAATTGAATCTTGAAACTTCTCTTCCATAAAGTCAATCAATTTTTTTCTTTGGAATAAATCAACTGCGATCGTATCATGTTTCAGCCACTATGAAATTATTACAAAACTAAAATGGTTCAACTCTCCCTCGCAGTGACTTTTATGATAAACTACGATTGGATGGATAGTCGCCTGATTATTACTCTACCCAGATAACCAAGTGTGTCTTTGCAAAACGTCTATTTGACTTGCTGCAATTTTTGTTGGCTTCTTGCCGAGTATTTGCTTGAATGTTTTTCATGTATCAGAATTTGCAGCAAACGTACAACAATCATTGGCAGTCACTGAGCAGCAAGTGACGGACGACCTAATTTTAGTACTTTTGTTGAAAACATGCTAGCAACTGAAAATATTTTCGAACAACAGCAAATTGATAACATACATTGTTAGCAATTCATGTGTTTATCGCAATCCCCAAAACAAAAAATTTCCAATGAAGTGCATTTTTAGAAAAGTCACTGCTCTAAAATTACTATAGGTCTCTACTCGAATCCATAGGATCATATTTGAAAATGATGATCGTTGATGTATATCATTCGCCTTCGAATTTCGTTATTCGTTATTGGTATAAAAATTTCGTGAGCCGTATCATATGAACCGTATTCAGTGTCTGTCTTTCAATAACGACGTCGTGGATGAGTGGATAGCGTGCCGGACTCGTAATTAGAACACTTCTACAAACCAGGCTCGCGCCCAGGACCGAGGTGGCGAATTTTTTCAGAACTGAATTGGAACGCGATGAATATCAAAATCATGTCTTCCGTCGGGTGTGTTTGATGGCGAGAAAATTCGACTCGATGACAATCTCGAAAACAGTTTGTTAATTTTGTTCTTATTCAGTGAAAGCATGTCGTACCATCACAAAGCTCGTTTGCATTTTGCTGATGTATTGCCGACAGTTTTTGTTAAGATGGTTTGCTCTTATTTTGATAGCAATTGAGGACACACCTTGCTCTGATATTGATAGCAATGCTCTGCACACATCGCTGTCCTTTTGCCGCCAAATTTGCACGCACGTTGTTATCTGGGTAGTGGAACCCTTGAGTGGAATCTCGTACAACAAACGCATAATTGTCAGCGAAATCGCACATGACTAGAAATTCACCAACTTTCACGGTTTCTTTCATCTCCCGCCAATAACTGCTTTGCTGCTTTGCATTGAAATCATGTGCTGGAAATCAATAACCGTGCTGGAATTTTCGGAACAGGTATAATTCCAAGCGAAAAAAACCAGACGACATACACAGGGAGTCCGGAGTCGTTGAATGACTATTTTCCGAGCGAGGATAGCCCTAGAAAATAGCGAAACATTGAATCAAACTCAACGGCTACGTGAAACAGCGAGCCTGCCGGAGCACCGCCACCGTGGAACGGCACGCGCGGCGACGCATGGCTGGACGTTTTAATTTTATTTTCCGGACCTAGTATGGTCTCCATAAATTTTCTTACCGAATTCAAAGGGGAAAGATCCAGCTGTCTAACAAAAATTGTCTCTATTAAATTTACTGAACCTCTGTTTTTTTTTTTTCATAGTACTAAAGATTCTTCGAAGGACGCAAAGATCCGCGATTTGAGTGTTTCTTTTTTGAGTGAGATGACATGTATCCGCTCATATGGGAAGCAGAGCCGCAAATTCAGAGTGCGCATGCGCACTTATAATCACGAGAACAAAGAGAACGAGAACGAAAATTTGTGGTGCGCATGCGCGCTAAAAACGAGAACGAAAACGGTGGATTGAGACATAGCTATAGTGTCTTGACTTTGCCTACTTCTCGTGAGGTTAGTGTTTTCCAGCAGCATTTCGTCGATTTGCGTCTTGTCCCCTATTCTGCGGTTGAAGTCTTTTCCGACTAATATTGCTCGTTCTTCATCAGTGGACAGTATTTGTGTTAGGAAATCTTCTAACAAATATACTTACGATTATCAGCATCAGGGTGTCTATTTGGCAGCTCATGGCTATCTAGATTTCGTTTTTCTCGATTGCCTTCGTTTGGCTGACTATCCTTTGGTCGTAGAGGAGCCTCAGTCCCCCGTGGCTCGCCCTGTTGAATTTTCTCTGATTGCTGGGCTGCATTCGCATTTTGAGTGTTCTAGGAAGCTGGGTGGGTTGGTGGGAGTGTTGCACGACCACGTTTCTGATATGCCTAGTATTGCACAATTTTTCTAGTGTTCTCTTTGGTCTTCTACGGGTAGGTCGTTTCGTTTACATATGCCGTGTACATTAGACCTGTCCTTAAGAAGGACAAAATCGAATTTTAATGGTCTTATCCCCCAAATTGGTTCGAAATAATTCCAAAACAATGTCAGAATTTTTTTGGATTTTTACCATCAATATTCACTCACCCCTATAAAGCCTTACTATTTCCCATAAGAAAAGCATTGAGTTTTCGTGGTTTTTAACATTTTTTTACCGTTGCCCCAATTATCAGCCAAAAAATCCCCAATTCTAGGGAAATGTTGACAGTAATGTTACCTTCTTGACGTATTTTTTTTTAATCCAATAGAAGCATTTTTGGGCTAAATCCATCACATCTTTATTCTGTATATGGGTGGATATATTACGATATTGGGTCTCAGATCCTAACATTCATGGCAAAACTCAAAATGTAATGATTACGGTCAATTCCTGTACATCTTTTTCGAGTGGGCTACAGGGCTTGATACAATTGTAATAAGCTGTATAACAAGCAGGGTCACACCGAAAACAGCTGTTTTCCTGCTGTATGTTCTGAAACAAGTCAATGCTGGAGTCAGTTACCATACTGTTTGGCGATAATACATTTTCTTCGACCTCTTCGACAGAAACACCTCGACGTACAATTTCTATTATCTCGAGATGTTGATCTGAAACTTCCATGTCGTCAGCATTTCGAATTACTATCCAATCAGCTTCGGCAGTAGCCTTGCTATTTTTGGAACTTGAACCCACCGTGTCCTTCGAATGCAATGACGCATTATTTTCCGCAACAGAAGCTTGCACGACGATATTTTGCGATTCCGTACAGTTCACCGTATCGTCAGATTCCCCGATGCATCGGACACGCTTTTTTCGAAGCGCTGCTACTTTTGCTTCCAGGATATACTCTGGATCCCGAATGCACATATTTCTGTTGCGACGGCTGTCTACGATTTCTGAAAGTAAACATTTCGTATAAAATCTACAGAGAAAAGGCTGCATCTTCGTCTGCCAAAACTCATCATCTCTGACGACTGTGACAAGTTTCAGATCAATTGAAGTCCACAGCGCAAATATACAATACTTGCGCTTGGTAACGTGCAGTTGACCTTGGACTTGATAGAAATATATGTGATTTCTGTTCAGAAGGTTTTTGTCCTTCTTATCGAAGATGTTTCTTAGATTTGGCCTTTCGTTTATTACGTGATCAAGGGCAGCATCTTGTGCTGAAAACGGACATTTTATTTCAACAAGACCGTCACCGTCTATCAAGCCGTCCGGTGAGGCTCCTAGATAAGGAATCTCTTGGTCTATGAAAAGACCACAGGGAGCAATTTTGATTCCTACTTTTAATTGTACGTCGCGTTTGGCGTTCGCCTCATTTGCAATGCCAAACTGAGTTGCAGCGGTATCGACTACTTTCGAAAAACGAATGTTCGCCACCATGTTGTAACGATTCGATTGCTTTGTGGGCAACGAGTCGGTATTTTTCACATATATGACAGGGAGAACATGTATTACAATTAAAAAAAAAGAAAAATAGACACAGCAGAACAGTAAGTTAAGAACGTTGCGTTTCTTTATTATACGTTTTCAGGTTATTAAGCGGAATAGATATTCAAATAGCTTCAATAGTGGTGATATGAAGAATGTTTAATTAGATTCAGATTTCAAATTTGAGCGACATGAACAATAGGTTATACATCGTCGAAACAGGTCTCGTAGTAATGAAAATGTCGTCAAATGCAATTTTTAACGTCAGGTACAATTTTGATATAAGATAATGGACAGACACAGGACATCACACCACTCTATAATAAATGCAACTGCATTCATAAAAACTGAGAAATAATGCTATCACGAATGGCGAGTGGAACAAAACATGTGATAACATGAAATTTACATTGAATTTGCCTAAGCTTAATAAATAGAACGACACACGCTTGATCTCATGATCGGGAATTTGAGTAATATAAAATGCACGTGGCGATACTTAGTATGTAAGTTTAGTTCATGTTTCCTCGTCGTATTTTGGTATCCACTGGATTTCGAAGTAGCGTCAAAGCAATAGTATTGGAAAAAATGAGACTAACCAAGTGCACTGGTATTAATTAAGCCAACATGTTATTTAAAGAAGGCAAGTTAAATCAGAACAACGGACAGACACGTCCTCTCTCTTCCATGATCCACGAGTCAAGGGGTAATCCTTTTTCGTTGTCGTACATGGGCGTTACTATATTGGTCAAATATGCGCTTATTTCGTCTCTTGCCGTGTACTACGCTGTTCAATACTTGGCGCGCCTTATTTGAATAGATAGGTCACTACAATATCCTCCTGGCGTTATGTTAGGTCTTTTAAGATCAAATGTAACGCCATCACCTTCGCATAATTTGTTTTGTTCTGATCTATGGCATTTTCATGTTTTATTTTTTTTTTTTTTTTTTTTTTTTTTTTTTTACACAGAGCATTTATTGTCGTAGTTGCAAATTCTAGTTTGGTGTCATTGGTGATTTTGCCTTTCAACATAAAACATATAAACATATACCTACAGTTAAATCTATTCGTTAGCCAGTTTTAGAAATCCAATATGATTTCATTTTCGTCAGAAGAAAAACATATACTTAGAGAGTAGTTTACTTATGTCCTAGTATACAATTAGCTTGCAAATCTGATAAGATTTTAGTTTCGCAGGAACGTACCGTTGTCAATTAGTTGTGTCAATGCTTGGTTTAGTAGACTGGTAATACTTTCGCAAATTGGTTCGGTTATAAATACCCTTTACTGCCATTTCTTTATTAAGATCGATTAGTTCATATGCATTTTTTCCAATTACCTTTGATATTTGATATGGTCCTTCATAGAGCTCAAAAAATTTGTGCGTTACTTTGTTTAATAGACTTGATTGATGTGGGACTTTTAGCAAGACTAAATCATTTTCTTTTAATTGCACAGTTGATTTAGTGCGTTGATGTTTTACTCGACTCTGAAAGTGCTTTTTTAAATTCTGATTTGCTTTGTACAGTTTAACTATGCGTGTTTCCTCATTTCCCTCCGGAAATTTAACCAATTCTTGAATTTTATCATCTGATGATTTTTCAAACTGAAGTTCCCAAGGAGTATATTCTGTACTACAATGCGTGGTGAGGTTCATGTATTCCTCTATATCTTTAATGTATTTTGCCCATTTAGTATGTTTATCAGCACATAATGTGCGGAACAATCTGCCTAGCTCTCTCATTACGCGTTCAGTTGGGTTAGATTGGGGATGTCTGATAGATGAATAATGTACTTTAATGTTTTCCTTTTCAAGTCTATTTTTCCACATATGTGCTGTAAATTGGGTACCATTGTCACTTAAAATTCTATTAGGTTTTCCGAACTTCGGTATATGACAATCAATGATTTTCTTTAAACTATTTTGGGTATTCGCCTTTTTCATTGGATACAGGCTGACGTATTTAGTAAATGCGTCTAAGACGACTAAGATATATTGGACACCTCCGATTGAAGTTGGTAGTGGCCCATAAAAATCTATCGTAATTAGGTCGTTTGGTTCGCTTGATTTTACCAATTGATACTCTCCTTCCATACTATATGGTAGATATTTTACCCTCTGACATAGATCACATGAAATAATTTGTTTCTTTATCTGTTTATTCATGTTTTTCCAGATATAATATCGCGACAGGTATTTGTGAGTTTTATATACTCCTGGATGTCCTATTCTTGCATGTACTGTTTCGATTAGCTGGTAGGTTAAAGCTGTCGGTATAGCGATTCTCCATTTTTTATTTGTTTTGGTTCGTTGGAACAATATCTCATCCCGGATAGTGTAGTAGTCATTAGAGGTATCACCTGTGCATGCCTTGATTTTCTGCTTGAGGGTTGCATCTTGGCATTGTAAATACTTCAACTGTCTAAATTCGGCGATTAATAATGGATCTAAGGTTATGAGTTGTATTTCATCAACGGTGTTATTATGCTCTTCTACCTGTAATGTTTGGATATTCGTTTCTAAGGTGTTTATTACCAGTTTGTTTGGTTCTACTTCGCTATTTTTTCCGGGTGGATTACGACTGAAAAAATCTGCTACGAGATTGTCTTTTCCTTTACAGTGCTTTATGGTAAAATCATATTCTTGCAATAATATACTCCATCTTGTTAATCTTGAATTATGGAAGTTACTGTTGTGGAGAAAAGTTAGGGCTTTATGATCCGTGATTATTTCAAAGTGATTTCCTAACAGATAGACTCTAAATTTGATGACTGAATACACTATGGCGAGTAACTCCTTTTCCGTCGTACTATAATTTATCTCGGCTGCGGTCAAACACCGACTTACTAAACTAATCAGTCTTTGGTCGCCTTGTGCATCCAGTTGGTATAACATTCCACTAATGCCCAGATCACTGGCATCGGTTTGTACTCTAAAAGTCTTGTCAGGCATAAAATGATGCAGTGTTACGCACTCTAAGAAATTATTTTTTATATTGTTAAACGCGGTAGTGTGTTCTGATCCCCATGACCATTCCTTGTTTGCTTGCAAAAGGTTTCTGAACGGGTGTATATAGTTTGCGTGTTTAATACTAAATTGTCTATAATATCCGCATATTCCTAGAAATTGTTGAAGTTGTTTTTTGCTTCGAGGTATAGGGAACTCTTGGATAATTTTCAATTTACTAGGATCAGGGGTTACCCCATTGGGTGTTAAAATGAATCCCAGAAATGGCACTGACTGCCTATAAAACAATGATTTATCCAAACGTAAAGTGAAATTGTATTGCAGTAAACGAGAAAATACTGTTTCTATGTGTTTTAGGTGTTCCTCAAATGTTTTTGATGTGATTAATAAATCGTCAATATAACATGTTAAAAAATCAGAATATTGCGTCCCTAGGGCTAGATTCAATGCTCTAATGAATGCGCTAGACGCGGTCTTAAGTCCGAATGGAACTCTACGAAACTGATATAGTGATGATCCATGAAGAAACGCGGTATATTGCCTAGATTCTGGACTAAGTGGTATTTGCCAGTAACCTTGTGTTAGGTCAGTGGTTGAAATGAATTTTACACCGTCATATTTTTGCAATAGCTCGCTAATCAAGGGGGGTGATTCGTTATCGCCTTCTATTACCTCATTGATGTACCTAGCATCCAGACAAATCCTGATTTTTCCATCTTTCTTTTTGACAATTCGTAATGGATTACAGTATTGACTTACTGACCGTTCTATGATTCCTTGTTTTAGCATTTCTTGTATTTCTGTCTCTACTTGTGGGCGCAACGATAGTGGGATTGGATACGATTTCCTGACTATGGGTTTTGCTTTCAATGGTATAATTTTGTGTTCGTAGATTGTTGTACATCCTGCTTTGTTTGAGAAAACTCTTTTATATTTTACTAGTAAATTGAAAACTAACTGCTTTTGCGACTCGGAAAGCATCGTTAGATTACTCGCGACCATTCGTGCCTCGACAAAGAAATTTTCGTCCTGACCGTCAATATATAAACACGGTATTCTGTTTAGCAAACTGTCTTCAACTTCAGAAATTTCTCTGGGATCGTCGCTGGTTGCAACGAGCTGAATTTGACCCTGATAGTCGTTATCTTTGTTATTTATTTGTAATACATCATTATAATCATCTACGTTATCAACATTATTATCCATTTCATCATTACTATCAACTTCATTACTGTTCATGATTACATTGGAATTAACCGTTTCATTATCAAAATTTTCACTTATAGCGTTTTCATTTGAAATGTTTACGTCGATCATATCATAATTTTCACATATATTATTTTCAATTTCAACATTGGCATTATTCACATCATTATAATTATTCAAATCGTTTTCATTTATAATATTAGCATCATTTATACAAACATTTTTACGTAAATTAACTAAATTTTCATTCGACTCATTCTCATCATCGTCAATAACGTTGTCATCATTTATATCAGAATTTACACCTATTATACTAACATCTTGATTGAAATCGTTTCCATTATCAATACTTTTCTTTATACGATTTTCACCGCCCATTGCATCAGACCCGACATTGCGAGAACAATCATCATTAGTACTTTCAAATTCTTTTATTGACTGGTCTTTGTGTTTACTATGACCTTTGGCTTCTAAGAAGCCTATTATTTTTACATAGGTTAGATTATCAACTTGGACGGATTTTAATTTCTCTGTTGAGTCACGACTGAACGATACTACCTCCTCAGAAAGCTGAATTCCCTTGACTATTATGGTTTGACTATCATAATCTATTATGGATCTGGTGTGATATAGCCAATCATTACCTAGTATTATTTCTTTGGACAGGCCAGGGATTACTAAAAACGCGTGGGTGATCTTTTCCCTATCAATATGTGTCTCGAGTAGTACTTGTCGTTTCACTGAGATAGATTTTTTACCAAATGCGGGGAGAACTACAACATTTGCCACTGGCAATTCATTTAGGTTATTTTTTCGGGATAGCTGCTGATATAAAAGTTCAGAGATACAAGTTATTTGGCTTCCAGTGTCGATTAGAGCGGCTACTGGTAGACTGTTTACTAACATTGATATGTGTGGTGATGTCGGAACGCTTTTACCTTCATCGATATTCTGATTATCCTGTATGTCTATAATTTCTTTACATAGGTCCTCTATAAAATCATAAGGATTGTAGCATGATGTTGGACCGAGGTTCATCACGCTACTTACCAGTTTAAAGGTCGATTGTTACCGTAATGAGGAGGATTGCTATTTTGATAACGTGGTATCGATGGTGGGGGCATACTGGTATTCGGTAGTGCAAAAGCTCCGTTATTATGATTGTACGTTTGTGTATAGTGCTGGTGATTATTTGACCTCTGTTGTGTATTATTGCTATACCCGTCACTATACTGATTTTGATATACCAGTTCTCTGACATTAGTGGATTGTTGATTTCTATTGTGATTATGGCTATGTTTCTCTATATTACGAACCTGTTGTACCGTATCCAGGTGAGATATTGCTTCAATGACCTTATCAGTGTTTGAAAAATCTACAGCCGTTACAGCGTTAAGTACATAAATAGGCAATTGTTCTACGATTTTATAATTTATTTCATACTGATCTAACTTGGGGGTAAAATATCTAGCTTCTTTTAGCTGTTTGAGGAAAAAATTTTGCATCGTACCTTCACTATTTCTATATTTTCGCGATGACCATATCGTCTTAAGCCTAACTTGTACTGGGATTGAAAAATACTTCTTAAGAAATTCAGTCTGGAAATCATCATATGTATTAATTCTATCTTTTACTACGTCGTACCATAATTTTGACGTTCCGTCCAACGCACTTTCTAAGCACAGTAATTTTTGAACTCCACCAACCCTTTTTAAATTGAAATATCTATTTAATTCTTCTAAAAATTGCTTTGGGTGATGTTTTTCAGTATCACTGAATTTTGGCATTATAGCCTCTATATTAAAATTTTGCAAATTATTCACCAGTCCACTCACCAATTGTCTACCTAGGTCAGCTTGCTCTAAATTGTTTACGTTGTTTTCTTCATTGGCTACACGTTGTCTTTCAGCGCGCAGTATATTTACTTCATCGAGTAGCCTTTCCAACTCCATTTTTTCCTTTTCTAGTCTGGCCTTTTCTATTCTGATACGTTCCTGTTCTGCCTCCATCTTAGCAGATTTTTTGTCCTTGTTTTTACTATCCTCCAGTTGCCGACTCGGGTGTACTGAAGGTGAGTCTCTAGCTCTGGATCTAGTAGTGAGCGGGGAACGTTGAATACTCATTAGTTAAAAGATACACATAAATTAAACACTTAATTAAAATACTTCTAATGAAGCTATTTGTCCACGGTTCGGGCGCCAAATTGTAACGATTCGATTGCTTTGTGGGCAACGAGTCGGTATTTTTCACATATATGACAGGGAGAACATGTATTACAATTAAAAAAAAAGAAAAATAGACACAGCAGAACAGTAAGTTAAGAACGTTGCGTTTCTTTATTATACGTTTTCAGGTTATTAAGCGGAATAGATATTCAAATAGCTTCAATAGTGGTGATATGAAGAATGTTTAATTAGATTCAGATTTCAAATTTGAGCGACATGAACAATAGGTTATACATCGTCGAAACAGGTCTCGTAGTAATGAAAATGTCGTCAAATGCAATTTTTAACGTCAGGTACAATTTTGATATAAGATAATGGACAGACACAGGACATCACACCACTCTATAATAAATGCAACTGCATTCATAAAAACTGAGAAATAATGCTATCACGAATGGCGAGTGGAACAAAACATGTGATAACATGAAATTTACATTGAATTTGCCTAAGCTTAATAAATAGAACGACACACGCTTGATCTCATGATCGGGAATTTGAGTAATATAAAATGCACGTGGCGATACTTAGTATGTAAGTTTAGTTCATGTTTCCTCGTCGTATTTTGGTATCCACTGGATTTCGAAGTAGCGTCAAAGCAATAGTATTGGAAAAAATGAGACTAACCAAGTGCACTGGTATTAATTAAGCCAACATGTTATTTAAAGAAGGCAAGTTAAATCAGAACAACGGACAGACACGTCCTCTCTCTTCCATGATCCACGAGTCAAGGGGTAATCCTTTTTCGTTGTCGTACATGGGCGTTACTATATTGGTCAAATATGCGCTTATTTCGTCTCTTGCCGTGTACTACGCTGTTCAATACTTGGCGCGCCTTATTTGAATAGATAGGTCACTACAATGTTCGCACATGAAGTGGTCGGCAGCATACGACATATCAGCCCGAATCGCGACGCTGTAATTATCTCAGTGCGCAACCGATTCCACAGTTCCGAACCACTTTGGGAAGTCCGTATCACGTTCTATCTGCTGCCAGTTATTCTGATACGCTTTCAGTTTAGCCATATGCTGACTAGCCAAAACATCGAAGACATCTTTATCGATATCCGGTTTCATAGCTGACGGATCGTAATCTTTGTCAACTCCGCGATGCTACCTGCGATTACGCTTTCGCGACTTCGTTAGCCGTCGGAGTTGATTGTGGCGACGCCTACGGGTCTCTAACTTCGCTACAGTTCTAGGAACCCTATGACATCTGTTCTGGTGTACCTTTGATAATACTGACTGCGTGTTGTATTGCACAACTGCTCCATAGCACCTCATCTGATACGAGTTTCTCAGACAGTGATTAATCCGTTTACCAGAATTCAATTTGTTAACTATAGAGTTGCAGCCCTCAGCCATATTGTTGTTAACATTTCTCAATAGGCTCTTGGCATGACAACTCAAATAGCGCACTGCTTCGTAAACGTACGCATAGATTCCGATTCTATGGAGTTCCGGCAGTACATTTTTATCGTTTGGTTGAGGTGAGCATTCGAATGGTAGCACTTGACACCCAGAGTGGTCTCCGAACACATGAGAGAATATAACCAAAATATACTCACAGAGCCGTGTGGTTTTGTCAACCTCAGACGCACTCTCTACGTTACATAGATCACTGGCTTTCTCAACATTAACGCGGATTTTTAAGCCACTCGCAAGCACGTACTGCCGGAATTGGGTCACAGTCAGTATTTCTCTCGACGGAGCCGTTGAGAGCTTCATAACAGAGGCCGCCCGGAATTTTCGGCACATGTTCCGTATCAACGGTGACCCCATACTTAGAGTACGGATTTTCATCGCGTATAGCTTGGTGTACGCTGCTGTCTCCGTCCACGATCAGCGTTTTATGAATCAAACCGTTAGATTCAATGCTCGTCCGGAAGCCCTCCAGAATGATGTCGGTTTCCATCGCGTTTGAACTGCGATCACGACCCCAATTTTTATAGCAAATATGCGGAGAGGGTTCGCTGTTAGTGATTTCTGCTTTCGCGTGAGCCGCGCAATACTTGTTGCGTACACCGACAGATAAAGCTAACTTTGACTCACGACCAAGAGCATGGCCGCACCTGAAAGCGCGTCGTGCTTCCCGCCCGCATAGGATCGTTTTGCCCAACAACCATCCGCGATCACGTCAATGTACGGGATGCCTCCGATAACATGACCTTTCTGAATCGCGATATCCCTTTCTATCGCTACAGCCCTTTCCTTCTCCGCCTCGGCAACTTCATGGAAGTTGTCAAAAAGGGTGTCCCGACATTTCTGGTAGGTCCTAGCATTCATACCTGGGATCGACATTGCAGCAAGCTGCTCTTGCAATGTACTGTGGCCGGTACCTGAGGTAATAGTACCGCAAACAGCACTGCGATTAATCACCATTATATTTTTATGGTCGGGATCCGTCCAGATGCTGAACGTATAGCCACAGTTATCGCATAAGAAACGCAAATGCGTCCGAAGACCTTGGTCCCACGATCCAACCCATTTCAGGTGACTGAAAGAACATCCTAATGAAATATTATGATGGTCAAAATTTTCGTGCAACTGTTGCAAGAAATAATTGATGTCGACAATGCGTCGACCTACGACGGCGGTGTCACTGCCACTACTCGTAGTGGTAGGAGCCTCTGCAACGCTAGGTGCAACCTCGTCCCCTACAGCTGTCGAACTTACTTCCGCAACAATCGCACTCTCCGGTGCCGCATCCGCGGCACTAGCATGGTCACCTTCCTCGCGGATCGGAACAATGCTTCTCTTCTTGCGTCTGCAAATGAATTGTAGCTTGAAGAATATCGAGAGAAATTTGTGTGAAAAGGAACAGTACCGTTTAAAAGTTCGTAGAAATCGATTTTTCGAGAAATCCAATTTCTCATCGTGATATCTCAGAAACGCCATGATGGATTCAAAAAAAATCGAACGGCATTCTAAAGGTCAGACCAAATACCATTTTTTTATGCTCTGCAGAATATTTTTAACTATATTTTAGTTTGTCGCGTTCGAAGTTTTGAGTTTGAAAAATTCCTTAAAACGGTACAAGGTAATAATTGAAATAAAAAATTCGTGAAATCGAACAACTTCAATTGTAAAAGAATCGGCTTGGAAAATAGTTGAAAATATTCTGCTATTCATATAAAGATGGTATTTGGTCTGATCTTTCGAACGCCATTGGATTTTTTCTTTAATCCATCGAGGCGTTTCTGAGATATCATAGTTTGAAGTTGAACTTTGTGAAAAAACAATTTTCACCAACTTTTGGAAGGTACTGTTCATCTACACAGAAATAATAGGTATACATTCCATGACAATTCTGATGCGTGTTCATCAAATTATACGCTGTGGCTATTCGCACGATTCCGTGCCTGGCATCCGTCCACGCTAGAGTCACGGAAGTTTTTCCCGTGCGTACAGGTTGATCAGTAGGCTCACGGGAAAAACTTGACGTTACCGCAAGGCTGTATTCACGGGTCGGAAAATGGATGCAGAAGAATCACGGGGTTTCTAGTCACGGGACTGAGAGTCACGGGGTATTCGGAAACGCGGGGCTTAGAGTCACGGGGCTTAGAGTCACGGGGTATTCGGAGACGCGGGGTTTAGAGTCACGGGGTTTCTAGTCACGGGGTTTCTAGTCACGGGGCTTAGAGTCACGGGGTATTCGGAGACGCAGGGTTTAGAGTCACGGGGTTTCTAGTCACGGGGTTTCTAGTCACGGGGCTTAGAGTCACGGGGTATTCGGAGACGCGGGGTTTAGAGTAACGGGGCTTAGAGTCACGGGGTATTTGGAGACGCGGGGTTTAGAGTCACGGGGCTTAGAGTCACGGGGTATTCGGAGACGCGGGGTTTAGAGTCACGGGGTTTCTAGTCACGGGGCTTAGAGTCACGGGGTATTCGGAGACACGGGAATGAAGTTCAAATACGATCCAAATTTCAAAACAATGTACCAACTGAAACATTGCACAGAAAATTGAAAAATAATCGAACCTGTCATTTTCTAGTACTAATCTTCACGTAACGAAAAAGTAAAATAAAATTTGAAAAAATCACAGGAGTTCGCTTTCGGATACTGAGAAAGACGAAAATGCGAGGGGGAAACTCTCGATAAATTGTCACGTTTATTGCACTGTTTCAATTTAATGTATGTAATGTATTAATTCAATTTATGTATACTACATGTTCAGCTATATCGTCATACTAATTCCCGGCTAACTTGTCGCTGTGCTCTGTGGGTGCTTTCCAACGACAGGCAAAAGTCGACACAATCAGACACATAGCGATATGATTGGCTGGATCTAACGGAATAGACCAATTATATCGCTGTAGGTCCGATTGTATCGATTTTTGCCTGTAGATGGAAAGCACCCTGTATACCTAAGTAACAGTTAGCAGCGCACTGCATACCCAGACAAACATGTAAGCCGGAAGTGTGGAGACGAATGACTAGCGGGTATGCTTGAAAAAACATAATAAATGACAGTAGGGGAAACCCCCTACCAGTAGGTAAGTCAAATTCTTGTACATATGTATAAAGCAGTCTTCTGAAATACGCTGAGGCTGCGAAAAGACGGACAGGTAAAAGTGTTAAGAACATGGACTTATAAAATATATAGGTATATGCGTGAAAACGTGGATCTGTCCGAAATGGAATACAAACTAACAACAGCAAATATAGTCATATACTAATGATAATAAAATAATACCAATATTGGGTTGCCAGATAAGTTCGATGGGTTTGGATGCGTTCATTGCAGTCTAAAACCCGAACAAACTTATCCGCCAACCCAATTTAATACAGGCAGTTAAGATATAATATTTAGATATAATTGTATGATATATTATAGTATTATGTATATGGGGCATTCCACGTCAAATTTTCAGCCCATGTACCTCACCCCCTTCGATCTTGAGAATTTTTTAGTATGATGTTGTTACCCAACCAACAGAGCCTCGGAATTTTTTTCAGATTTTTTTAAACATCAGTGAATTTTGAAAAAACTCGAAAAACCAATTCCGATAACGCCGTTTTTAAAATCTGAAAAAATTCACTCTGATTACATGATTTAAAATACGATTTTCAAGCACCAAACGATGATGTGATTTCATCATTTACTATTTTTTCCGCAGGTTTTTAGTTTTTCCATTTGCGAAAAAAAATAGTGAAGACTGAGATCACGTCATCGTTTGGTGCTGCAAAATCATATTTCAAATCATGTAATCAGTATGAATTTTTTCAGATTTAAAAAAAAACGGTGTTTTTGGAATTGGCTTGTCGATTTTTTTTTCCAATTTCACTGATGGTTAAAAAAATCTGATAAATATTCAGAGGTCCCTTTGGGTCGGTAACAATATCATACTAAAAAATTTTCAAAATCGAAGAGGGTGAGGTACATGGGCTGCAATTTGACGTGGAATGCCACATATATAGTCGAATCTCTTATTTTTCTCTTCTCCCGTCTTCCGCGTATTTTTCAACGATAGTTGATTGATTTTCGATCCATTCAGACGTCGATCCTGCAACCAACTCCATCAGAAGCTGCAACAACAGAAACAACATCTATTCAACAAATACCAATTGTTGACAGATTTTAGTGAGAAAAAATTTCAGAGAATAACATCCATCAAGTCGACTCGACGAACATAAAGCAATCAATATCTCATGAACGATGGGAACTAGTAAATGGGACATGAAATGACAATGATACGCCTATTACATAATCCAACTGCGAAACAACAAAAATAATATTGCGTGACTCACAATAACGAAAAGAAGAATCTGAGAACTCCGAGAACTCCTCTATCATCACTGCTTACAGCTGGGGCAGAACCACTGCTTCGCTTTGTGCGCCCGTTTCAAATTGACGCAGCGATAGTCGTACCAGCACAGACACGAATCGCAGAAGATGCTGAACTCTGATAAATCTTTGTTGCAAGTCCTACAGTTGCAAGTGCCCGAATCCTTTCGCTTCTGAACGATTTTGTGCAGTTTCCGAAAAGCGGCTTGTCCATGTACTGCGCCACAACGGACAAATCTACTTCGCCCGCCACTATTGAATCAGGAAGATCTTCGGGCTTCGATGGTAGGTCCCCTTCTCTGACGACATATTCTCCGGTCAAGGCGTTTTGGATGATACGCTCATCGGATATGAGCCACCGAAGTATCATTTTAGCTTGATTCTCCAACGTTAGCTTCGAAAAGCAAATGGGTCGGTTTTTCTTCTTATTGGATTTCACTATTGTCATGTCAGTGTACCTGGACCGATTTTTTGTCTTTAGTGGAACTGGTAATACTACCCACACAGAACAAAGACGTCCTATAGATATTCAATGAATCTCGACACGGGATATTCAGAATATCTATAAGATATCAAGATTACGTCATATGGACGTTCAATAGATATCCCTATGTCGCGCAATTTTACATCTCAGAGATGTTCATAGCATATCGCTTTTGACATCTACGAGATATTATATACAGTTTCCATGGAGATTACTCAGACCAGATCATCTTATTAGTATACTTCATGGGAGTAGAATAGAGAAGAAAATTCGAACGAATATATGGAAATTGGAGGTATATTTATTTCGCATTTATTGATAAGCATATATATGAAGCTGAAGCTAACAGCCAGAATCAGCAGCCAAACGATTCTTAGTTAATGAAAATGAGGCAGCAGAATTTAGCAGAATTAAAGAAGTATGTTTCATAATAAGTGAGTGAATTTGACCAAAAAAGTTATGAATCTATATTGCATCATCCTATTTGGAAGATGATTCGCATGTGTTTGGCTGCTAATTCTGGCTGCTAGCTTCAGCTTCATAGCATATATAACTATAACTATCACAAAATATAATTGAAGAACAGTCAATAGAAGTTTGTACATTTCAGAATTCTGACTCAGACAGGTCATAGTTGAATCTAATTACTTGAATCATATTAGCAGTAACAAAAGTTTTATCTTCATAGTACAATGAAGGAGTGTTTTTTGGACCATCAGAAACCAAAAGATCCTTGATCAATGTAGCGGTGCACCTCAATCCCTCGGATAAGTACTTTTCTCTGCGCTGCATCTCATGCTCCGCAAGCTGGCCTATACATCCCAACTTGCATTTGCAGCTTGGTGAACGGACTTCAAAAAAATTCTGAGTTTTAGTAATGGTACTATAGAATTGCAGATATTTTTTGGGACACAACCAGTTTTCCAACAATAATCGATTTCAAGGTGTTTGAATTCCCTTGAAGGGGGCATATTCACCTTTAAGTGGGTTGAAATTCTCGAAATTATATTATTTTTCTTCTGTAACTTGAACACTCAGAACGAATTGAATAAAGTCATCATGTTAGAGGAGGGTTTGACCCTCATTATTCATATTCTACATCATGTATCACTTTTAGTCTAATGGTCGTTGCGCTGGAGATAGGAAAATACAGAATCACTCGGTTGTCGTAAAGAATCAGAACCAGCGTTAGACGGATCTTGGATTTTTTGGTTCTCAATTGCTCATGAGAGATGCCATTATAAAATGAATAGAGAACTCTTTGATGTTACAAAAATTACCTGAGTTATTCAATTATTTTCGTTCTTTTTTTGAATGTCCAAATTTTTTTGGCTTATTTTTCCAATATCTCAGATACAAATGGGTTTATCCAAAAGTTCTATGTTCATTCCGTAGAGGCATCTCTTATGAATAATTCAGGACCAAAAATTTGAAGATCGGTCCAACAATGGATTTTATCATTCACGACAACCGGTCAAAATAGTGATTGTTTAGAAGTTGACTTTGAAACTTTTATACTGCGGTGATGATTTTCGATACTGTCACGCTACTGTGACATGTATTGATGCTAACTAGTTTCATCACAGAAGTTCAGTTTTCTTCTGAGATCCAAACAATCAGGTGCAAGTTGGATTTATAAGCCATCGCCTCTCAATATGATACGCAGCGAAGAGAAAAGCACTCTACGCAGGGATCCAGATGGACCGTTGCCTGAAGTTTCGGCTCTGCAATGGTCCAGAAAACTAATCTTAAGAAAGTTTTTCATTCACACTATGGAAATTCACTTCCTGGACTATTACAGACCAAAAAATCTTAAATCCCAGCAGCGATTCGCCTTGATCTTTACGATAACTGCTTTTCTCTTCGCTGTGTCTCATATATCGAGAGGCAATGGTTTGTAAAACCCAACTACCACCTTATTGGGCTTCAGAAGAATACTAAACTTCTGTGATGAAACGTAAGTACCTGGAAACATTTTTTGGCACTCATCAGACTTCCAAAGATAATTCATTCACAGGTGTACACGTCCCTCAAATGCCTATTATTCGGTTGTTTCTCTGAATTTTCACGCAATGATTTTTTCACAGATAGATAAGACTCATAGTGTTCCAAAAACGCGAAAATCCAGAAGCTGAAATTTTGGGAATTCAAAGGTGTATATCCCCCCTTAAGAAAAGGAAGTAATGCAATTCTACTATCTTCAAACTTGTGTGGTGGGTCATTTGTTTCTCTCTTTTTTTAGTCATAAAAACAACCGATAAGTGAGTTTTGTCAAAATTTCTTGAGTATCTATCGTGTATTCCCATGAAACAAACAGTATACTTGCTTCAATGGAGTAAAATGTTTTTTGCATAGAGATGAAAGTATTCGGGAAAAATCCAGATTCTGTCCTGTTCTTGGCACGACTCGAAAATCGGATTCACTACCGAGAAGAAAGCAGTTTTACAGTAGGCCCGTCTGCTGCGATCACTTTTCTATTTTCTACCTCCGAATTCAATTGAATAAAATGATGATGACAGCAAATAATATATCAAAGGTACCCGGGTAACAATTTGAGGTGGCAATTGTATGGCGGCTACATGGCCAAACCCACCCAGCTTTGTGGCGGCAATGTGGCCGATTCGCGGTTTTCCCCTGGCATGTATGTGGGAACGACAACCAATTCATAAGGCACGAAAACGGCGATGACGTGGCAATCCTTTACGGCTTTCTGTTGGTGTTCATATGGCAGCTTGGTGGCGAAAACAGTCGTTTTTTATACGGCGTCGACCAAGCCCTCACAAGGTCACGCTACCTTGCTGCTACATCGAAACCATCGGGATGCTAACTAACATTGCCAGCTTTGTGGCGGCAATGTGGCCGATTCGCGGTTTTATCCTGGCATGTATGTGGGGACGACAACCAACTCATAAGGCACTCATACGGCGATGACGTGGCAATCCTTTACGGCTTTCTGTTGGTGTTCATATGGCAGCTTGGTGGCGAAAACAGTCGTTTTTTATACGGCGTCGACCAAGCCCTCACAAGGTCACGCTACCTTGCTGCTACATCGAAACCATCGGGATGCTAACTAACATTGCCAGCTTTGTGGCGGCAATGTGGCCGATTCGCGGTTTTATCCTGGCATGTATGTGGGGACGACAACCAACTCATAAGGCACTCATACGGCGATGACGTGGCAATCCTTTACGGCTTTCTGTTGGTGTTCATATAGCAGCTTGGTGGCGAAAACAGTCGTTTTTTATACGGCGTCGACCAAGCCCTCACAAGGTCACGCTACCTTGCTGCTACATCGAAACCATCGGGATGCTAACTAACATTGCCAGCTTTGTGGCGGCAATGTGGCCGATTTGCGGTTTTATCCTGGCATGTATGTGGGGACGACAACGAACTCATAAGGCACTCATACGGCGATGACGTGGCAATCCTTTACGGCTTTCTGTTCGTGTTCATATGGCAGCTTGGTGGCGAAAACAGTCGTTTTTTATACGGCGTCGACCAAGCCCTCACAAGGTCACGCTACCTTGCTGCTACATCGAAACCATCGGGATGCTGACTAACATTGCCACGTGGGCGCCATCTCGGAACCAACACGGAACCGTGATGGTTAGCCTAGTTGCTGCCACATGGCTGCCGCATAAATTGGTTGTCGTTGCCGCCTAAAAACCGGGATGAAGCCATGAGTCTGCAACATCGCGGCCACATAATTATAGGTCGGTTCGGCCATGAAGCTGCCGTATTGCGATTTGATGGCTTATAGCCACAGCTCCCCCAAATTGAAGCCATCTCGATGCCGAGTAGTTTTGCCACCTAGCCGCTATCTGGGAACAAACGAAACCATGAAGGTTAGCCTGGTTGCTGCTACACGGTTGCCTCATGATCTGGTCGTCGTCGCCGTGTCGAAACCAGGAAAAAGCCGGGAATCTGCCGCATCGCGCCCGAAAAATTGAGAGTGGGTTTGGCCATGTAACTGCCATATTGCGATTTGGTGGCTAGGCCACATCTTGATTCCCATATAGATGCTACCTGAACGCAGAGTACTTTTGCTACCTATTCGCTACGTCGGAACGAAGAAAAACAGATGGGGTCTCGTCATACAGTTGCTGTATCGGTGTCATGTGATAGTACATATGTATAGTGCACCCCACCTGGCTACTATCTGTGTGATATTGTATTGGTTGAGCGGTACTGAGATGACAACTTTCACAGTTCTTCTATCAAAGCACCATTCTTGAATGAAAAGCTCATAATTAAAGAGATTCCATGAATCAGAAATTTTTGAAAATCAACCGCGGAAAATCCATCACATGCTATGTATAGTACTGTCAATTGATCAATATGAGTATAGGAATATTATATAATGCGCAATACACGGAAGAGCCACGGCCTGTGGTATACCGACGAAAATATCAATGGCGGCCGATCGGTCGTTTGAGAATAGAGAACTTATATACTAATCAAAATATAATAAGTTTTATATTTATCGAACCTATAGATCTTCATCCCGAACGATAAATACTGTATTGTTCCGAATATATTAAGTTACGGTTTTTAGTTGCTGATTTTACCGACAAAAGTCGCGCTCGAGACTTATACACCGCGGGGTCGACTCGGGATTTTTTAGCCAATCGACTGAGACAAAAAATCAAATTTCTCGGCGATTAACTTTACCGACTAAACAAACGATAACACTTTTCATTCATCGTAAAATTCGACCAATGAATTCTTTTACGCTGCGATCACCTTCTCTAACGCATCAAAATTTCTCACGTTATGGTCATCATGCATTCATACCGTATTTGATAAACAAGAATGATAACTGATTGATCAATAGTTGAACAAAATTTCAATCATTTTGAGAGTTAGTTAAAACTAAACTTTATTCGTGTTTCATGGACACCTCGATGAACACTTATAAATCCGTAGAGCACAGACGAATCGATCAAAAACAAATGTGAAAAGATGGCCAACGTCGGGACAATTGAGGATCTCAACAAAAATACAAAACTTTGGATTTCCTAGTTAAATTCTCAAGCTGATTACACTCTGAGAATTTTCCAATTTGATCGGAGAGTAAGCATCTGCATAGAGCTGACGGATAGTTATGATACAGGGGTTTTAAAAACAATACAATTGCAGAATAAGATGTAATCAAAAGGAAATATATTTGACTAGCCAGGAGAGAGCAGGAATCAAGTTGATCTGTGCAGATTAGGGCGTTTTGTTGCCCGAAGAACTTAGAAACAGCTGACCATGAATTAATTCGTGAGTCAGGACAGTGGGCTCGAGGTGGGCTGAAGGTGGGCTTGAGGACGAAGCAGCGTCCGATTTCAGCGACAAAAGTATGTTACAGTTTATCTATATAGTACCTATGGGGCATTCCATGCTACGGCGATCAAAATCTGACAGTCATGGCTTAGATTTGCACCATAATTTATTGTACACAAACTTTTATCGAAAAATCCATTCGCAATTTTTTTATATTTTTTTTTATATTTTTTGAACCAACCGTTACGGAGATATGAATTTTCCAAGTTAAAAAAAGCGCCATTTTCTAAAATCTAAAAAAATTCTGGAAAATCGACTAAAATATAATGAAATTTCTGAGCACTATTAGAACATAGAGACTTCATGGTAAGAAAAGTTGAATCTAAAAAATACGAAAAAAATATATAAATTCATATATTATATTCTAATAATAATTCTGAAAAATCTAATAAAACACAACGCGATTTCTGAGTGCTATTATAACATGGAGATTTCATGGTAGTAAAAGTAAAATTAAAAAAATACGAATGATATTTTTTTTATGAAACATTTTTTTCGTATTTTTCAAATCTAACTTCTACTATCATAATTAAGTCTCCAAGTTCTAATCGCGCTCAGAAATTTCGTTATATTTTAGTGGCTTTTCTAGAATTGTTTTAGATTTTTTGAGATCGGATGCTGTTTCGTCACCAAGCCCACTTCAGGCCCACTTGTCTGGCTTATGAATTTACCCACGGTCAGCTAGGTGACTAAATTCTTTGGTCAGCAAGCGTCTGCGATTATGTTATTAATATTATTATTTATCTTAATTATAAACGTATTGCGTTGATTGAAGATTTTATATTTATTTATGGGGAATTTCATACCATTTTGACCTGACTTCTTACCCTTGACCTCTCGGATTTGGCCCGCGATTTTTGATATGATTGTTTCTACTTTGAAAAGCATTCGTTTTTTTCCCCAGACTTTTTCGACTCGTCTCGAATTTTCTAGAATTTCCTAAACAGTCATATTGATCGACATAATTTAAAATTCTGAAAAATCAAGTTTCAGATATCGGAATTTTTGACCTTATAGCCAAAATGGGGAGATTTTTCCTTCTTACTGTTTTCAAGCTTTTTGGGGGAAAAAAATATTGAATAAATTGGAAGCGGGAGTTATTTCACTACGGATGGTTGTTGAAATACTTTCACATGGTACACCGGATTTCTAAGCCCCAAAAAAATGTTAAAAAAAAAAATAAGAAATTTTCAAGGAAAAAAATTTTTTTTTCAACTTGTTGCTAAAAATCTGGAAAATTTCTTGAAAAATCCGCTGTGACAATTAGAAATATTTCAGCAACCATCCATGGAAAAATGACTCCCACCACTAATTTTTTAAATATTTTTTCCCGTAAAAAGGTTGAAAACTGTAAGAAGAATAAAATCTCCCCACTTTGGCTATATAGGCTTAAAAATTTTGATACCTGAAACCTGATTTTTCAGAATTTTAAATTGTGTCGATCAATATGACGGTTTTCGAAAATTCTAGAAAATTCGAGACGAGTCGAGAAAATCTGGAAAAAAAACGTGTGCTTTTCAAAGTAGGAAAATCATATGAAAAATCGCGGGCCAAGACCGAGAGGTCAAGGGTAGAAGTCAGGTCGAAATGGTATGGAATTCCCCTTATTCATTTGATTCTACATATATATTCTTCAGTCAACGCGTACTGTAACGTCGCCATTAGTCTTCGCAGCTGCACTCTTCGCCGTGCGCGCTCTCCTCTCTTCGCCGCGATCACGTGCGCCAATCAGAAAATGGCCAATCGTCGCGAGGATTTCTTTTTCCCGGTTGCCCGGATATCTTTCCAATGTTGCACCTACGGAAAATAAAGGAATTCTCAATCGCAGAACAATAAACATGTATGATCAAAGAACACGCCTACAGTATAAATCCATTTTCGACAATGGATCTTCAACGGACGCGAATGTACGCCTATGCAGTAAGATGAGATGGGGATACTAGGCCGTGCATGAATCACGTGGGGCGATTTTTACAAATATGGAATGGTGAGAATTATGTTGAGTACGTGGTCAAAATTTTAGTGAACTACGATGCTATCAGTCAACACAGCAGCTTCGATTATATTACTAAAGGTAAGTTAATGTCATCTAAATCACAGGTATTATTTCAGGACTGTCGATATCCAAATCAATCAATTCTGAGGAATGCACTTTGCAAAACCTAACCTGCGCCACGGTTGATGTTCAAGTATTCTATAAAACGTCAGAAGCGGGATGGAATAAGCTTTGATGGAGGTGAGAACGATATTAAACTAGAGTCACGGTGCCCTTTACGCTTGGCAAATTCGCACAACAATTTGTTATTTACAGGTACAGTCAAACTCTTACAGTCATGGTGATTGATCCATCTGGATCAAAAACGTTTCAAAAGCTAGTTATATTTCAAGACTTCCTGCAATTTGAGCACACTGACAATCATGAGCACACTGGTTATTACAATCCAAGGTAGGTTTCACTAACACAAGAAAAGTTATACTGTAAGGGTTTCATCTAATCTAAAATTACGCATTTTGATTGCAAAATCACACTTACAGATGATAACTTTATAAAGAGTCAGCGCAGAAAAATTTTTCTTTTCTCCCCTCTTCCCCTGGCCGCTGTATCGAAGAGCCATGCTGTTGCTCATGATCTTCTTCATGACGTCCCAGATGAAATCTTTCATGGTGGTGCCACCACAAGTTTTAAGCAGGTACTGAACCTTGAGGCAAAATTAGTAATAATTATATGATATCCCAAATACGTGCATGCTCAACATATGAATTTATCTTGTAAGTTCAGTCGTACGATAAACAATCTTATGCTCGCGTGCATGAAAATAGTCCAAGGTATGACTGAACCTCAGTGGCAGGGTATTTTTTGCCAACAATACCAGTCAACTTATATCCCAACAATGTGCTGCTGAGAAATGTGGCATTTTCCGCCCTCTACTCAATCAATATCAATAAGAAGATATTTTTGAACCTCATACCATAACTGTTCTACTGCTGCTAACACTAGTACTGATTTCAACATTATTTTCGATTCGCTAGCCTACTCCTACAATTGTGAGAAAGCATGTCATTGGAAAATACGAAACGCATGTGACCTAATAGACCAGCACTCTTGTAAAAGTAGTCTAGTTGTATGTCGAATTACACCAAAGTGGTATTACTTTTGTCGTTTTACGTAGGATTCTATTTAATGTTCAGCCCTATTCGAATGGTTGGTAGCTTGCTAATTTTCTTCAGTAATTATATTCTCATATTCATATCACGACTCTCAGTATTATTCTTAGTTAGAACATTACATGACTGACATTTTTCAAAATTCTTAATGTTTTTAGTTATTTTGTTTTCACTTTTTATCACAAAGCAGCCTATGAGAGCTTATGGTGTATCTACATATAATCATAGACATATTTTTATGTAGTTTTCACTTGATAAAAAATTGTAACAATTATCGTATCAATTTTTTTCAGGCATAACGACACATAGCCTTGACTGAAAAATCTGGCTATTGATACCCCTTGATTACATTCATGAAGGTGAATATTTTTCCATCTTTTTTTCCACCGATAAAGTGCCTCATTGCCTCTCGTACGAAGTTTGAATAGCCGAACATAACTTACGAATGCTTTGTAATTCGCGTTCACCTCCAGAGTCGCTTCTAGTGCCACAACGCTATCGTCGCTCTTCAATGGCAAGCAGTCTCCGAACGCCTCGTAGAACTTGTCCAAAGCCTCCGTCACCTCTGGTCCGGATTTCGCGAATTTCAATTGGCTGACAGCATCCACTAGCTCACTGACCAACTTCAACGCCTCGTTTTGTTTGGTGCTGAATCGCTCAAACTCTTTTGTCTGTTCATCAAGTTTTTCTGAAAGAATTGTCGAATTGCATACAATACCGATTTGTCGATTTCCAAATATTTAGCGATCAACATCCATCCAATTTTAAAATATAGTAAATTTTGTACGCTTATAGTTTCAGGTTTGGAGTTAACAATTGTTATTATTTATATATCATAGTTATAGATGTGCGATAGTTTTGTATAACACTTATTTTATTCATCGTTTATTTATATTATTCATGGTTAGTTTTGGTTAGTTCTTGTTGATTATTTAGTTTTATTATTTAATTGCTGTGTTTTGTGGTATATCATGTATTTGTATCATTATTGTGAGTTTCAATTATCATTGAACAGCTGTAGTGTGAATCGTTAGATAGGTATACCTCATAATTTTTCACTGACAATAATTCTGAATGAACTGTGATCAGAAACCGGAATCTTAGCCAATTAAAAGATATGGCCAATTGAATGTTCAGTACGCGCAGTGAGTTTTATTATTCTAAGTATTTACGGTAGGTTATGAGGTAGGTTTTATATTGTTATTTCAATTTTTTGTTCAACTAGCAAAGGAATCATCGACAGGTCTCAATTAACAGTCGAAACCCAAAAGCACATATTTAAAGATGCCAATAAATTTCAAATGCATGGTATTTCAAATGAATTTTGTGATTAGGCCAAAATCTGGAATCTTTTTCCCTGGAAACCAATGCTTGTGATGCTCGCTTGAGTCATCGATGAAATTTTTATCATTAACTTTCTTTCATCATCTTCATTAATATTTATTATTCTCAACATAATTTATATTTTGTCTATTGCAGGTTTTCATCGAGGATGCAGTTTCAATTATATGAAAGCTGTCACTCAGCGTGGAGAACATTTTATTTTAAGTGTTACATGGAAGAAGTTCACTTCAAATAGAAAAAGGCTCTCCATGTATTTGAATTTCTGGAGATGAATTCTTGTTCTTTACCGAAAAACGTCCCATCATAAAACGAATACTACAAGTGTCAGATTATGGTAGGATATGTTTTGAAAAAAAGTTTAAATTTTCTGTGATAAAAGTTCATGCGCAAGGAACCTTTCACAGAATCTCTCCTTCGGAGGCCTGCGAAAGGTCTGTTGCGCATGAACATTGATCGTAGAAAATGAAATCTTTTTTTCAGAACATATCCCACCAGAATCTGAAACTCGTCGTATTCGTTTCACGATTGGATGTTTTTTGGCCATTTGGAGAATGAATAACCGATTTTTACCAAAATTTTAGACGGGTCTTGACTTAAAGAATCTTGCCACTGCAATAAACTGCAATATCTATATGAGGGTATTGTTCTTGGATGAGATGACAAACTTGGTAAGTGAAAATCTCGAATATTGATGTGTATTTTGTACTTCGTCAACATTGCCGTCATTGTGGGTACACACACGGCTTTAATCTTTCGCGTGCGTAATATCTATCATGCCAAAATGTTTAATTAGTTTAATTGAAAAACGAGTTTGCTAGCATATCGCATCAAGAAGCTCGAGTGTGTATTATTAAATTGAATGAATTATCTGTCAAATTGATGTCTCGAGATCGTACAGATGTTTATCGGAATCTAACGATTCGGTGTTCCCCCGCCCATATGAGGCTATACTGCGAATAGATCAAAGGTGATGTCAGGATAATACTGATTTGCAAAGGACCTGCTGTATTTGTTTCAGAATTTTGATACCAAGGTGTACTATTGATGTTTGAAATGAGCAAGACTACTTTCTAGCTGCGCGCTTTGTATGTATGTTTGTTACTCGAGTGCTCTGCAATAGGGTCTTCAAGTGCTGCTGAGTGTAGCAAAGTTTACAACAGCTCACTTTGATCATTAAGTCATTTAGACTACAATCACGTTGTAGAATGGTTTAGGTTTTATTTAGTTTATTTTTTATTCATTTCTTTTTGTCCTTGTTCTTCTCGTCAGTTATGATATGTTGCAAAGTGAATTGGTATGTTACTATTTATTAACTATTCAACTCCAACCTATATCAACTACCCATTTTCATATAAATTATCACTTTCAATTTGTATTTTCTGCTCTGTGATCACCCATACTTAGTATTTCTTTGCAGTCACGGCACAATGGAACAGCAGGTATGACGGCTGCAGTGTTCGCAACGGATGATCCCGGGGCGTCAACACTAGAGGCGAAAGATTTCGTCCCTTGGCTCCCATTCGTTTTTCCATCTCGATTATCTGCACAAAAGTATGTTTTAGTTCGAGGAAACTCATATCATTCGTACAGCCAATTGTTGAACAAGTGGTAATTTTGCTTGGAGAAAAACCGAGTAAGGTATGCGATTACAAATGGTATCCTTGCCGAATTATGTTGGTTTTGTCGTCGATTATTATAGATAGATATAAATGTATGTATACATATCTATTCTTTTAATGTCTTTAGTTTCAGGCAATAAGATATCATCTCACCAGCTGCTGAAGTTTTCACTACCGGCTGTTCTGTGTCCGCTCGCTTTATGCCGCAGCGCCCACCGTCCAGATCGCTTGAGTCCTCGAAAGTACTCTCAGATCGAGCTTCGTCAGCATATGTCTCGGCCCGTTCATAACTCTCTGAAAACGTGAGAGATTGTTGATATTATTATGGATCAATATTGATAATAAAGCTGTCTGCATTCAGTCCAAAAGGAAAATATAATTATACGGTACTGATGTGAACAGCGCCAATGGCTGTTTCGTAGATGCAAAGTTTTGTCTTAGATTTTTCAATTTCGATGAGATGACTTTGTGTCGTTTTTAAATGGTAACTAATCCACAATAATAGGTCCAAAGCAGACCGAATCATAGAAAGGGTGAGGCCGAGCGGTTCCCGCATTCCAAAAATTGAGGTTGAAGTATGAACTTGCATTCGTCTCATATTACAGCAATTAAATCTTGTATAGTAACTGAAATATATGAGAACTTACTGCTTGTAGTGAAAACTCGGGACACATCATACAGCTTCCAATCATTGGCAGGAACGTTGCATTTGACGATGTAGTCCGCTGTATTCCGACTGGCTGGTGGCCACCAACAAGTCTGCGTCTTGTCCTCGTTTGTCACCATCCAACAAGAAGGGACTACAGCCACTCTTTGGTCTAGAGCGAACTGTATCACGCTGTACTTTTTTGGTCTAGGTGGACTGAAATGACTGTTGTATGCGAAGAGAAATTTTATAATAAGAAATATAATGTGGAAATTTGACTCAAATTAAATTTGGATTATCATTCACCCAGAACCAACCACGTCAATCACGCATTGGTATCCTCCAGACTTGTGAAAATTAGCCAGATCACAGTTCAATCATACAAAACCTTTGTTGATGAAGTACATTCTTCTCGTAATACGATTCCATCCTACGTTGACAATGATAATTCAAACATTACTATCGACTTTGTGTATTTATAATAGCACTGCCTCCAATTTTACTGGAATCAATATATGTAATTCAATTGGCTGACCAAGTTGGGTCTAAACTATATTTTCCGAGCAACGAAATCTTCACGACCTGTGTATTTCCCTTTTTCCCACATATTTGCGTCTTTCGAAAACGACCTCCACTGAGCAAAATTTATTCTTCGGCGCTTGTTAGAGCTAGTATTAGAACAATAATGTAAGGAAATGTATGACATAATGAAGATTCCTGTTTATATGTGCGATCCTCAACAGCAAGATGTTTCCAAATATATCGCGTTGTACTAATTTCCAGACCACCCGAGAGGTACAGTACATGGCCCGTTTTTTTTTTTTTTATGTGGTTTCCCCAATGGGTGGGCCTAATCCACATGATTTGATATTCAGAATTTTTTCGTGAAAGGGATGTCACTGTCACGTAGTGAGAGGGGGGGTCTGTCTCGATAACTGTTCAGCTACTGAAAAATTCGTCGTAGTCAGGTTGTCTCGGGATAACGCAGATAGATATAACAGGTATAATTAATTCATTTGATTTCAATTCTTCGATTTATTTGGGATCATGTATTGAATCGAACAGATTGATCTCGTATTATGAATCGTATGGGGTTCCCAATGTTGAAAAACAATAACACACGCTACAAAAATGTGTACTAACGCAGTGACAAAGGTTGAAAAATTTATTCACTTTTCAGCGCTTATTGTTTTATTTAATGCATCATTTTTATAGCTATTGATTTCGATCCTTTTGTAAATACTACGGCTTTGGATTTGATATCTGTAAGATTGACTACGACCAGTTGTCGTTCGAGTCCAGTTATGACGAAGCTACCAAGAAGCGTGGAATTGTATGGCTTGCGGAAAACGGCCTTAGTAATGCATATATTGCCAGCAATATGAATCGAACCATTTTTTTTCTTGAAAATTGCAGTGACTTTAAGAATTTTACCGCTGCAAAGGACGGCAAAGTTGTTTGGAGATTTTCGAGACAGATAATAATTTTGATACGTAAGCGCTTCGATACGTATTCTGTCCATTCCGTCGGTGTCACCCAGCAGTCTAGTTTGTCTTTCTATCGTTTTTCGCGTATAGTCAACTTTCAAGTTTTGTCTAAATGTGATACGTTTAGGAGTATTGACGGTGGACGATTCCGAAAGTCGTCGGCAGATTTGAGCTAGGGGTTTGTTCGGTGATCTGACCAGCTTCTTGATATGTCCCAGATAATTCTCGAATGAAAAAGCACTCAGGTCTTGTAGAGTACACGATAAATTTTCAACATCATCTGCTATGTGAAGCAAATTATGTACATTCGACACTAGAAAATGGTTCCCGTACAATTGTGGAATGTCCTGGACAAACTCTTCCAACAGTTGCCTTGCAACTTGAATTTGCTGAGTGGAAGCCACACCGTCGCAGAGAATACGCACAGCTGAATGCAATTTTAGAAAATGTCTAGTCAACTGCTTGCTAACTATACCTTTGATGACGAGTGGGCAGCAATACAGGAGGAAAAACTTACATTCAGTTGCTTTCCAAAGATCGATATCTGTTACAGGTCTTAATTTACGATGAAATTCCTTCGGAATATGGTGGTGGAGATTTTTAATTCTTTCGTTAATTTCCTGTATCGCGGCTTTGTGAAGTCTGACGTTAGTTTTACACCCCGTCACCCATGATCTAACCACCCGCTTAACGATACCAATGAAAATCAAATGCATGATATCTAAAACGAAATTTGTGACTAGGCCAAAATTCTTTATTTTTCTCAACGGGGACCGATGCTTGTGATGCTCTTGCTGGGTCTCGCGATGGAAGGATTCGTCAGTCCGCTTTTCAGCGTTCATTTCGGGAAATATGAACGTTTTTTTCTCCCCGGTTAATTTCTGACCGCGCTGAGTGCACCTCTCGCACGAATAAAACCCGTTATGCCCGGGCGTACATTTCAGAAACGAGCGTGCTGGCATATCACACGAAAAAGCTTTGACGCGTACCGAAAGATGACAATCCTTTAGTGTCAGGCCGTCGTCTTGCAATTGATTCAATTCAGTTACGAAATCGTCCAGATATTTATCTAAATCTAACGGTTTTGTGTTACCCTTATACAAGGCTACGGCAAACGGTGGAAAGGTAATGTCCGGGTGATGAATTTTGCACAAGATGGGCCAAAGCTGTGTTTTAGAGTTTCGGTACAAGGGTATACCATCGATGTTAAAGATAAGCTCGACGACTTTTTGATTATGCGCTTTGTATATGTTTGTTACCCGAGTGCTCTGCAATAAGCTCTCCAACTGCTGCCGAATACCTAAGTAAACGAATTCGCTCTGATCGTTGAGTCCGAACGCTAAAACAGGTTGGAGGTTACTCGTGCCCAACAGTGTCCGCGGATCAACGGGTATTTCCGGATGGACCTTTTTCAATACTTTTAAAATTGCCTTCACTGCGGTGTGGCTAACATTGTGTTGTATAAATGTCGATGCCAATTCTTGCGTCCAGCATTGGGCCAATTCTGAATTTATTGCTGATAACTCATTACCTGATAAATCTGCGTTTACCTCTGGTAAATCTGCTACCGGAATTCTTTCTTCATTACCTAGCAATGCCGGTTCTGAAGCTTCCCGATCGCAACCCAATCTGCCATCTCCAAGTGCGGGTTCAGGTACGGGTTCAGGTACGGGTACGGGTACGGGTTCGGGTTCGGGTACGGGAACGGGAACGGGTTCAAGGGCAAGCTGTGCTTGATTCGGCGTACGGGCTTTCTTCCGCAGTCGATAGCGCTTACAGTACTGGGACCTCAACGCCATGCTATTGCGTCAAAAGTGAAATGAAGTCATATATGAATTGGAAATTTCTGTCGAACAGTATACTTCTTAACTCTTACGCAGTTCATTTGGGTATCATAATTCCCAAAAAGAGGTGATTTTTTTCGAGAATTTTTAGTTTTTATCGACTCTGACGTGAAATAAAAAGAGTCCTGCAGGTTTAGGTCGGAAATGGACTTTTGTTAATTTCGACCAATCTCTGCGTTTTCGGACCTTTCTCATCCGAAAAATAGGTCGTGAGAGAGGTGTCGGTCTGTTTGTGTATCTGACATTCAGGAGATGAACTCATCAAATCATCTTATCGTTAGACGAGGCTCGACGAATAATTGGATATTCACACGAATGATGAGCTTGAGACCGAGGGGTTAACCACTCCAATATTTAACGTACGCCTGATTACCGGTAATCGATGATTTTACACTGATTACAAATGAAATCTACAGTCTGACTACTGAAGATTACAAGTGACTACTCATTTCATGTACACCAGATTACAGGAGTGGTTAACCCCTCGCTTGAGACATTACAATTTTCGGATTGATTCAAACGTTCACTTCTTTCGGGAAAAATTCAACGTTTATTTTTCAATTTATGACCTTTTCTTTTCTCTGTTCCCAAATAAGGAATAATGTTTTCACGAGATCAAAACAGTGCTATTAAGTATATTCATCGGTTACAGAAATATTTTCATCGTTTTTTGAAATTTCTAAATTCAAACGCTCTAGACGACCTCAGAAACGAGTGAATCGGAAAAACTGAAATTCACCATATTTCATGTAAGAGAAAGGAAAAATACGATTCTTCGAACGGAAAATAGTTATTTTTTACGCACCGCAATACTTCGTCATTTTTCGAATTTTCAATATGAGATCTCAGACTTTGACGGCTCATTTCTATGACCCAATGTGAAAGTGTATTTCGAGGATGGTATATCGCGTTACTAACGCCATTGAAGTCCTGATCGCCGAAAATTCAATTTTAGTGCCGGAAGGTTGTGTAATTCGTTCTTTTCTGTATTACTGTCAGAATTGACAATTACGTGTGGATCAATTAAAATTGTCAGAATCAGAAATTGAAAGCAGAAGGTCGTATCTACCAAACACACGGAATAATCTAATTTTAGGCAAAAATGGAAAAAAATTGAAGCGAGTAGGTGGTGTTACGTACTGGCGTACTTTAACTTCATTTTCAAATCCCTTCACTCCACGTAGCAAAATTTTGTAACACTGAATTCATAATAATTCCAAATCCAGTATATTTCATTTCATGTAGATATTCCTTTTCTCAAGCGAGCATTTCCGCTCCTACCTTGGTGAAGTCACGTCCCGAGCGATAAGCGTAAGTTTAAACCTGGGACCGCTGTCCCAGCACATAGCGTACATTCGAATAAACTCTCTCTCTGGGAAATTGACAACTTAAAATAAGCTCTGTAAAATATATTGTTAATACGAATGGACTGTGCTGAGGCTTCGCGACCGCAGAGCGCCGAGATTCCGCCGATCCGAAAACTAAAACTGCTGAGCCTAGCTAGACTCAAACTCGCACCTCATTGGCTAACTAACTCGCGCATTAAGACAACTATGCAGCGACTGCGGCTTCCTGGATGATTTTATCCAAGAAGTCGTGCCTTTTCTTCCGTCAAGTCGCGAGGCGCGTGGTCGTACTGGCCCGGCTAGCATTCAATCAAGATAGAGTCGGTGCTCGAATAACTTCATTGTGACGGCCCGAAATTCTTGAGCTTTTCGTTAACTGAGCAGAGTTGAGGTGGAAAATCTTCATTGAATCCATCCCAAAGACTCATAAATACATAGACTTATTCACGCTCGATCATTGTGATCGATAGTATTAGTAATCTTCAAAAATCCAGCCCTCAACTCTTTCATTATTCTTTCTACCAATACAATTTTCGGCTCTTTTGAAATTAGACTCTAAATTCTGTGATCAAAACGTAACGTGCAACGAGGTGCGAGTTTGAGGACCATAGATCTTGCGAGTTCGGGAATCAACACCAATCCAGAACCATCTTCCACTCGTCTTCCGCCTGATAGCGGATCAGCCGGGGTAACGCAGGCAAGCAGCACGAGCTCCGCGATCCAACACGTGGTCTCGAGCGTCAGCACAGTCCTTTCAAAAAGCTAAGTTTATCTGCACAACTTTCCGAATCTTTTAATTGTCCGCACTACATGTATTGCTATATTTTGTAACTGTTTCATATTTCAAATAAGTGCCATAGGCGCGTTTCAAAATTCGAATAGCGATATCAAATTTAGGAAACATTCTAGTTTCGAAGCAACAGCTTAATACCTGAATCAATCAGTCAGTAGTCAGGGCGCCTACAGATATACATATATGTGTCCATATTTATTAGTGTGCACGAATATTAACTTGATAACTGATCTCTTGACACCTTACCGTCAACGAGAGGACGCATACATATATCTATATGCGTAGGCGCACGAGGAGTGCATATCATTCACAAATACTTGCAAACCTCATACATATATACATACTTATATATATTCACACGTGCAAGAGCATAGTAGGCAGGGTGAAGAATACTCCTTAACCAGAGAGAGAGGCCAGATAAAATTATAACTCACAGACACATACTCTACACCTCGTAACACATTCGCACGCAGGTACAGGAACAAATACATTCCGGTACCGTCGGTGCTATATTATTTTCTTTTTCTTATAATTTTGTATTCATTGTCCGATAACCAGAATATAGTCTCCTTTTACCTAATTATTAATATAATCATTCATCACCTTATCACATTCCTCATTGGTTTATACCAGCTAAGTTCAGGCCTCACCCCTTTTGGTGATTACGTAGAGATCTGTATAGAACTAGCGACAGACGATCCCGTATTACCGATCTACTGAGAAGTAGGTCTATTTATTCTTTTATTTAGGTTTGTTACGCGTGAGCTCAATCTCACCATATACCGCTCGGGTGCGTTTGTTCCGATCCGCGGTTATTCTGTACGAAGGATAACAGTTGATCGAGGAGCAATTAATATTGATTGATTCCCACGTAACAACTGAATTGGTGGCAGCGGTGGGATGGTTTGTTGCTAACTACGTCATTACTAATTATTAAAATTTAAAAAAAAAAAAAAAAAAAAAAAAAAAAAAAAAAATTTGAAAACATAAGATCTGGTCGATGAATGCTCTCAAGAAGTTTTTTTTTCCTCCTTGCATACATGCGCTCGCACTAAATTTTGAAAAATTCTTATAATTTAGTAATCTGTGCATGCTCTTTCGTATATACATGTGATTGATATATGTGTTAGCACGTAAGCCCTGATTGATCGATCGCCAAAATTTTCCTGCCTATATAAACTGTTTCTTGTATAATTATCCATCATGAATAATACTGCCGGAGCGAATTCTTCCAACGCGTCATTTGATGCGAGTAACGCAATGATGACGTCGATGGCAGAGTGCTTCGCCTTGCAGCACAGTACTCTGAGTATTCCCTATTTTGACGGAAAGAACGTTCCATTAAAAGATTTTCTACAAGATGTCCATAACGGTTCCTCCTATATTCCTCCCGCGTCAGAAAGCTCATTCGTAAAAGCTGTGTTAGCAAAATTACAAGGAGCGGCTCGCGATAGCGTTTACGGTAAACGATTCAACACGATAAACGAATTGACCAAACATCTCAAAACGCGTTTCGCGCCGGGTAAAAATTATCCTTATTACCATCACGAGATTGAAGTCGCGAGAATGAGACGCGGAGAAACGGTCGGTGATTTCTATGATCGTCTAAATATTCTAATCAGCGGCGCGAGAGTAGCGCTGGAAGATAAGTACGGGAGTGTAGTCACGCAGGATATGCTGAAACCCACGTACGAATGTGCGATGGATGCTTATTTGCGCGGTTTGCCCGACGACATAGCTAGAGCGCTAGACGGAAGACAACCTAAAACGCTAGAAGAAGCTTTTCGACACGCGGTAGAAATCGAGACGCGAATGCAGTCTGGAGTACTTCCTTCGGGAGAAGTGCATCGATTGTCGCTCCCTAGATCCGGATCTCCCAATCGACACGGAGGATTTGTGGATGCACATCCGCACCGAAATTATCCGGTCTCGGAAGGAGATGCGTGGCGCGGCAGGAGTCAATCGCCGAGCGCGACGCGTTATCCGACGGCAACTCCCCGCGGTCCAGATGCGCCTGGCTCGCACGGCTATATTAATCCAACTCCACCTAGTTATCCGCGATACACACACACACATCAACCCGCTTGCGCGTGTGCATGCGTTCAATACGCGCAGCGCCCGCAGTGTCCGTGTGCGTATGCCCAATATCAGCCCGCATTGCACTCTTTTTATCCGTCGCATAGCAGATGTCAGTCATGTCAAAAACCGATCTCGCCAGGAATGACAGGCGCGCCTACTAACAATAGACCTGTCTCGCCAAGAGCGTTATTATATGACCCAAGTAAACCCGCGAATTCAAATCCGTGGAAACAAAATAACGCGCCGACGTATCCAAGAACGCGATCACCTTCTCCGCATAACAATCGGCCTAATGAGACTTTAAACTACTCAGCGGCTCGACGCAACGACGCGACGGCGGGCCCAGCGCAGACCGAGCGTCAGCCGACGGTCAGATTCGCGGACCCAGCGGAATCATATACACGCGCAGATCAGATCGAGACTCCCCGGTAATTAAACTCAGCTCACCCCAATTTAAAAACCAATCGGCTTCCTTATTAATCGACACTGGCGCGGATATCAGCCTAATTAAGGCAAGTGCGTTACGTCCGGACGTGCTAATAGCCACTCACGATACAGTAACGATGACTGGAATTACGCCAGAATTAACACAAACCTTGGGATCTGCGGAATTCTTGATTCAAGGAGAATTTAGCAAAATTCACGTTGTAAGATCAGATTTTCCATTGATATGCGACGGTTTGCTCGGAAAAGACTTTTTGCGCGCACGGAAAGCGGAAATATCGTTCACGCACAATACGTTAGTAACTAAGTCGGACCCTATTAAACCGTTTCGTTTTATTGGTGAAGAAACGGACTCTGACGCCGACATAGAGCCTCGTAAACGACTTTTCAAAATTAAAGCTAGAACACGCAAAGCAATAGCCATCGATGTCACCAACTGCGATTTAAAGGAAGGTTATTTACCCAAAATTAAAACTCGCGAAGGTTTGTACATTGGTGAAGCAGCCGTGAGCGTTCACAAAGGCGCGTGCCATGTCCTTGCCGTTAACACCTTGGAAGATGATGTTGAAATCGAGATATCTCCACAAGAATTGTTACCTTTTGAATATCATGCTTTTCCGGAAGAAATCGATTACGATGATTCAAGCCCTGACGAGCAGTTTGAAGAAATTCCTGCCGCGGAAAGATTTTCGGCTATACAATCAAAATTGCATTTAGAGCACTTAAATAAGGAGGAACGAGAACACGTGTTAGGTATAGTTGCAGAATTTCCTGAGAGATTTCACTTACCGGGTGAAAGATTGCAATCAACATCAGCGGTAAAACATCAGATTCCGACAGAAAACGATATACCTGTAAATACCCGTCCATACCGATTTCCTCCAGCTCATAAAGCAGAAATAGAACGCCAAATTCAAACAAAATTAGATAGCGGAATTATAGCTCCTTCACAGTCACCTTACAGTTCACCCATGTTTATCATACCGAAGAAGCCAGACTCGGCGGGAAAGCCTCGCTGGAGAATGGTAATAGACTTTCGTAAACTCAATGAGAAAACCATCGGAGACGCCTACCCACTGCCGAATATCGCGGACATTCTAGATAGACTCGGGGAGGCGCAATATTTTTCAACCTTTGATCTAGCTAGCGGATTTCAACAAATCGAAATGGATCCGAAGGATCGAGCTAAAACAGCTTTCACAACCCCGAACGGTCATTATGAATATCTCAGAATGCCGGAAGGACTTAAAAACGCTCCTGCGACCTTCCAGAGATTAATGGATCAAGTAGTACGGGGTCTACAAGGTGCCGAAGTCTTCGTATACCTTGACGATATAGTTGTCTATGCGAAAGATTTGGAAGAACACGGGAAGAAGGTTCGGAGATTATTCAGACGATTAGAAGAAGCCAAATTGACCTTACAACCCGATAAGTGCGAATTTCTCAGGAAAGAAGTAGCTTATTTAGGGCATATTATAACGCGCAGCGGAGTGAAACCAGACCCAAAGAAAGTAATTGCGGTAAAAAAATTTCCGAGACCAAAAGCTCCGACTAACGTAAGATCATTTCTAGGCCTAGCAGGTTATTACCGAAGATTCGTAAAAGATTTTTCCGAAAAAGCGCGACCCTTAACGGAACTATTAAAAAAGAACGTAAAGTTTGTCTGGGGCAAGGACCAAAAGCGAAGTTTCAAAATCTTGCGAAAAGCACTCTGCCAGGACATAGTTCTACAATTTCCAAATTTCCATAAACCATTCATTGTCACCACTGACGCATCCGACTTTGCAATCGGAGCCGTACTTAGTCAGGAGGTAGACGGATATGATATGCCTATCGCATACATGTCTCGAGCCTTGAAAGGTCCCGAATTAAACTATTTCACCACCGAGAAAGAATGTTTAGCCGCCTTGTTCGCAGTCATCCATTTTAGACCTTATTTGTTTGGACGAAAGTTCACATTGATAAGTGATCATGAACCTCTGCGCTGGATTGACTCGATAAAAGACCCGGGACAACGACTAATACGCTGGAGACTTAAGTTGCGCGATTACGACTACACCTTTGAATATAAGGCGGGACGACTCAATACTAATGCAGACGCCTTATCGCGTAACCCAGTCCCCGACAATCAAACATCAAGTGATAGCGACAGCGACGACAGCGAACCGACATACACAGTAGACTCTTTTCCAAAGTATTCCGATTATTTAGATTTGACGAGAGCCGCGAATATTGAAAACCCTGATATAACGGAAGCTCACGAAGACATTTTCAAACGTCTCGATAATTACGCTCATACGGTTTCGGTAGATTTCGAGATGAGTGCGGGTATCGCTCTAGACTTTAAACAGCGATACGGTGACCTGGATCAGAAAATCAAAGACGAAGCGAAATTACACTCGGTACTTAAAATGGAATTCCCAAGACACACGGTATATTACATAGTGACAAAAACCAATTACTGGGACAAGCCAACTTACGAAGACCTGTACCTTAGCTTGATACATTTTAGAAGGATTCTGGAAGAAGACAAAATTAAATCCATTCGAATTCCCAGAATAGGCTGTGGACTTGACCGACTGACTTGGAATAGCGTACGGACAATGCTACGATTTATATTTAGAGGAACTGGAATCAAAATTACAGTGTGCACGAATTTAAGACTAAAATCAGATTCGGAAGTAAAATTAATAAGAACCATCGAGATTCCTCGTGTGACTTGTCACGTCAGGCCGCTAAGATCAAAGTTACCTGCTCGATCGATTAGAAAACCTTTGAGTAGATCTAAATCGGAGAGGAAAGAAGAGTCAGACGAATATATACCGAAACGCAGGTTAAAGACCACCTCGGATTTGGATAAAAGTAGTATCGCGACTAGAACGCGCTCGCGAGCGAAACCTCCGACACTAACCGCGAGCACCACAAAATTAGATCCGATACCCGAAACGTGTTCTGGAGATTCGTCTGATGACGAATCTTCCGAACCGCCGGCCTATCGGAGGAATAGAAGCGTTTTACCCAGTTTAGGTTTCATTCCGCGTCCTTCAAAACAGACGAAACAGAAATCAGGAAATTCGGCGGACGAGACAGAAGACACCGTACAAGATTCAGAACCAAAAGACATTAGCATAAATTTAAAATCACCAGCACGCGATAGCGACAGTGACTTTGAGGACGACGTTTTCACAACAAGCAAATCTATTAGTTCGAAGCGACCACCGATTAATCTAGACGAATTACAAAAGTCATTCGAACGATTTGACAGATCCTTACACGAAAAGAGCATAATTCAGCCAGACTCGGAGTCGTCGGATTTAGAATTGCCCGAAGCAATCTCTGAGGGCGAAGAAATAATCGGACCCGTTCGCGACGCACTGACTGACTTGGACCCATACAATGACGAGACAGAGGACACAGAACTGAATCGTAGACTCAGCAGAATTTTAGAGGAAGCAAAACGGAAAAATATTAACAAACACGTTCATGCGACTAGCGACGCTCAAGGTAACTTGAACGAAACAATAGTTAGTCGACCCACTCGGAAACCTATCCTGCCAACACCAATTGCGGCACCCCGACCAATAGCACTTTCTACCCCGTATCCGTTGACAGGAATATCGGAAATAGAAATAGAAGTAGGGAAAGATAGAACAGTTCCGGGTATAGTCAAACCACCTAGACGTTTAGAACAAAATTCTAATTCCAACCGTATAACACCCGGGATACAAATAACAGAAGGAATTTTACCGGATGTTGAACCAACTTCTCCTCTGAATCTGCCTAATGCACGAAACGGACAGACGAACAGAATCACTTACAGTAGAGAGAACTTAACTTATGCTAAAGACAATTACGTTCATTTCACTTCCGTAGACTCAGAAATAGCCACCCCAATTACTAAGCTTTTGACGGACTTAGACATCATTAGTACAGACGACCAACGGAATGCCGACCCGAAGATCGGACAGATTATCATTACAAAAAGACAGAAATATTACGTGTTTAGTGCAGTCATCAAGGATAAATATTACGACAAAATTTCGATCAATAATGTACGAAACGTTTTGGAAAATCTCGAGGCTGTACTACAGAAATTACAAATAAAGTCATTTAGAATATCAGAATCAGGTGATCTCGCGGACGACCTTCCGAAAGAAACAATGAGAAATTTACTGACAGAAATCTTCAGAGACAGTGACATTACTATTACCATCTGTTCTGGAGTATCCGAAGTGCCACCTGTAGAAATACGAGATGCCATAATAAAAGAACTACATGAAGGTTTAATCGGAGGACACAAAGGGATTACTAAAACTTATAGACGTATCCGTGAACGATTCTATTGGCCACGGATGCGAGAAGACATCGGAAGTTTTATTAAGAAATGCGAAAGTTGCCAAGAACAAAAATTAGTTCGAGTAAGAACAAGAGAACCGATGTTGATAACGGACACTCCATCTGAGCCGTTCATAAAAGTCTCGCTCGACACAGTAGGTCCTTTGCCCCGTACCCCGAACGGCAACCGGCATATATTAACCATGCAAGATAATCTAACAAAATATTGCATTGCGGTACCGGTACCCGACATAAAGGCGGAAACCATAGCTCACGCGATGGCGAAGCATTTAATTCTACAATTTGGTGCGCCACGTATGATACTCACGGATAGAGGGACTAGTTTTGTCAACAAACTATTTCGAGAATTGACGCACGTTTTCAAAATTCGACACATTACTACCTCCAGCTACAGACCGCAATCCAACGGAGCCCTAGAACGAAGTCATATCGTCCTGACCGAATATATTAAACATTACCTGACTGACCTTGACGACTGGGACGAGTTAGTACCGTTCGCAATATTTTCATACAATACCGCGGTACATGAGGGAACAAATTTTACACCTCACGAACTCGTTTTTGGAAAACCAGCGCGTTGTCCCTCCTCGTTCGATGCCAGCGAGGAAGCTCCTACTTACAATTCATATCTTGAAGAACTGATTATCAGATTAGCCGAAATGCAAACACTGGCAGGGAGCAACCTCGTAAGATCGAAGGAGCAGTCGAAAGAATATTACGATCGAAATGAACATCCATTCGAAGGGAAACCTGGGGACATGGCACGCGTTTTGATAGACGTCAGAAAAGGAAAATTTGGGAAGAGATATAAGGGCCCGTATAAAATTATTAAAGTCTTAGAGAATAACAATGTAGTGCTGGAAGGCAAAGAAGGTAAAAGATTCGTGAAACATGCAGATAAATTAAAATTGTCCTATTAAAAGAAGCCGAGTATTTCAAACGCAGTTGAGCTGAGCTGACCTCGAGCCGCAAGATGAACTCAGGCAGGGCCGCACTGGCAATCCTCGTCGTGGGAACCATCCTGCACCCGTCGGGAGTGGGAGCCGAAGAGCCATACGCGATAAGTGCGTTAGAATCGAGCCCGGGATTGTATTACGAGAAACTGCATAACATACGACTTCAACGAGCTGAGTGGGACCTGGTGCTGTTCGTGGACATAGACAGATTAATTCGCCAATTTCCGGAAGAAGAAACACAATACGCGAAATATTATAGGGCCTGCCAAAACCGAAACCGACAACAACCTGGATGTGACCAAGTACTAGAAAGACAACGGATCGAACACCTATACACCGAAGCCTATTCTGTAGTGGAAGATCTCAAAGAAATAGCCGACGATATCTTGGTGCCCGATATAGACAACCTACCCAGTAGCATTAAACGACGCGACGCCCCCTTCGCATTCGTAGGATCCGCCAGTGGGTACCTTTTCGGCACTTTAACTAGAGAAGATGGAGAAAAATTCAACAAGGAAATTGATAAATTATATCAGGATCAGGCTAGACTCACAAGCATCATGAAAAATCAGACACATATCATAACGAGCAAATTACACGAGTTACATAACACCGCCGCACGACATCAGAAGAGCATAAACGCCAATAGACTGAAAATCAACGAACTCATAGACGAGGAACACAACTTAACATCAGAGCTCTCTAATACTAAATACACTCTGGCTGCGTGGCACTACGCGATCGGGTTAGAAAGCGCATTGACAGATTACATTAAGAATACAGAAAAATTTTTAGACGCTGTACATATGGCTAGGGAAGGAAAGTTGCACCCGTCACTATTAAACGTTAGACAACTAAAGAAATTAGTCGCCGAAATTCACGAGACCGCGAAGGAATACGAATTGCCGGTACCACAGCATCACCTAAGACCCGAAGAGATAATGAAGATAGCCGAAACGAAAGTAGGTTACGATCAAGGCAGGCTCATGATAAGAATAAGAATACCACTGGTAGAAAGAACTGCGTATAACTTATACAGGATGCACACCTGGCCGACCCCTCAACAGGCTGGAAACGAAACAATTTCGGCACAAATTCTTCCCCAGTCAGAGTACCTTGGCCTAAGCAACGACCATCAAACCTATTTCCTTGCGGATGAAGCTTACCTACACGGATGCAGAACCACCTGGTACTGTCGCCTTTGCCCCCTTCAACTGCCTCTTCTCGTAACAGTAACCTCAACGGACTGCGAAATTTCGCTTCTTTTAAAACCAAACACGGACGTCTTAAAGACATGCGATATCCGATTAAAACGGAAACACAGCGCATTCTGGACCAGGCTAAATTCCATCGGAGCCTGGTTATACTCTCTGCAGAAAGAAGAAACGTTGCAAGTCGTCTGCAAGAACGCCGAGGACAGGTTAATAGGACTATCTGGGACCGGAATTTTCTGGCTCAAAGGAGGATGCATAGCAAAGAACGACTATGTTCGGATAACAGGGATGGAAGTCTACACACCAAAAGGCACCTACCTATATCAACCGAGGTTAACCCTGAATATCACAAATATATCGCCCATGATAAACCAGGAACATAAGAACTTAATTGATTACCTGGATAAGGAGCAGTCACCAGAAGCGAGCGATTTCAAGGAAGGGAAGTCCTTATATGAAGTCGAGCAGCAGCTAGAAGAATTGGGAACCCACCGCAGGGAAAAGACGCTCCAGGAACGATTAACTTACGGCGGATATTTTGGACAAATAGGGATAATAGTTGCAATAATAGCCTTCTGCTGCAGAAAGAGGATAACGCAATGCTGGCCGAAATGTGCTAAGAGAATCACGAATCGCGGAGAAGTTAACGCACCGATAATTAGAGAGACAGTAAAACAAAGCAAGGAGTCCAATGACGAAAAAGAAATAGAACTAAACGAGATAAAGTCCGTACGGGCATCCACCCGATCACATTACCGACCCTCGACCACCTCCCCTCTCCCAGTACAGAGAGCGGTGGTGAATTAAGTAACTCATAACCCCTCCAGTTATTCTCTCGTTCCTTAGCTTGTCCTTATTAACGTTTACATTTGCAAACCTTCACCCTCAATATCTTGGCGATCGATCAACAGAAAATACCAAAGAACATTATCTCCCACCCTGGTAACATTTTACCTAACACGCAGCCAAGCACGACGACGGAGCAAACGCTGCAGAAGTCCCAAGGACCGTAACCTCAGGAGAAAATCCAGAACCTCTCTTGCGACTTGATACCGACTGAACCAGGTTTTCACGGACGATAAAGACAGGTAGAAGAACGCAAGGACTGAGACACCGCTATCAAAACGAACGAGTGACGACACCAACGACGGACGCGCACGCTGAATCTGGACGAGGCAGCCCAATAGATATTCGGCTCCTAGAGTTTAACCACAATACGTTACACAAATTTTAATTAAAATATCACTGACCGAGCACGATATTCAATGCTCTCATACTTACTAGTAGTAATAGAATCACACTAAGTTTATAGTTTGGGAAAGTAGTAGTAGAATCGTATACTTAGTTATAGTTGGGGTAAAATTTCTAAATTATTCCTACGTAGAGTATAGTTTCGACGGGGACGTCGATTTCTCTAAGTGGGGAGGGATGTTACGTACTGGCGTACTTTAACTTCATTTTCAAATCCCTTCACTCCACGTAGCAAAATTTTGTAACACTGAATTCATAATAATTCCAAATCCAGTATATTTCATTTCATGTAGATATTCCTTTTCTCAAGCGAGCATTTCCGCTCCTACCTTGGTGAAGTCACGTCCCGAGCGATAAGCGTAAGTTTAAACCTGGGACCGCTGTCCCAGCACATAGCGTACATTCGAATAAACTCTCTCTCTGGGAAATTGACAACTTAAAATAAGCTCTGTAAAATATATTGTTAATACGAATGGACTGTGCTGAGGCTTCGCGACCGCAGAGCGCCGAGATTCCGCCGATCCGAAAACTAAAACTGCTGAGCCTAGCTAGACTCAAACTCGCACCTCATTGGCTAACTAACTCGCGCATTAAGACAACTATGCAGCGACTGCGGCTTCCTGGATGATTTTATCCAAGAAGTCGTGCCTTTTCTTCCGTCAAGTCGCGAGGCGCGTGGTCGTACTGGCCCGGCTAGCATTCAATCAAGATAGAGTCGGTGCTCGAATAACTTCATTGTGACGGCCCGAAATTCTTGAGCTTTTCGTTAACTGAGCAGAGTTGAGGTGGAAAATCTTCATTGAATCCATCCCAAAGACTCATAAATACATAGACTTATTCACGCTCGATCATTGTGATCGATAGTATTAGTAATCTTCAAAAATCCAGCCCTCAACTCTTTCATTATTCTTTCTACCAATACAATTTTCGGCTCTTTTGAAATTAGACTCTAAATTCTGTGATCAAAACGTAACGTGCAACGAGGTGCGAGTTTGAGGACCATAGATCTTGCGAGTTCGGGAATCAACACCAATCCAGAACCATCTTCCACTCGTCTTCCGCCTGATAGCGGATCAGCCGGGGTAACGCAGGCAAGCAGCACGAGCTCCGCGATCCAACACGTGGTCTCGAGCGTCAGCACAGTCCTTTCAAAAAGCTAAGTTTATCTGCACAACTTTCCGAATCTTTTAATTGTCCGCACTACATGTATTGCTATATTTTGTAACTGTTTCATATTTCAAATAAGTGCCATAGGCGCGTTTCAAAATTCGAATAGCGATATCAAATTTAGGAAACATTCTAGTTTCGAAGCAACAGCTTAATACCTGAATCAATCAGTCAGTAGTCAGGGCGCCTACAGATATACATATATGTGTCCATATTTATTAGTGTGCACGAATATTAACTTGATAACTGATCTCTTGACACCTTACCGTCAACGAGAGGACGCATACATATATCTATATGCGTAGGCGCACGAGGAGTGCATATCATTCACAAATACTTGCAAACCTCATACATATATACATACTTATATATATTCACACGTGCAAGAGCATAGTAGGCAGGGTGAAGAATACTCCTTAACCAGAGAGAGAGGCCAGATAAAATTATAACTCACAGACACATACTCTACACCTCGTAACACATTCGCACGCAGGTACAGGAACAAATACATTCCGGTACCGTCGGTGCTATATTATTTTCTTTTTCTTATAATTTTGTATTCATTGTCCGATAACCAGAATATAGTCTCCTTTTACCTAATTATTAATATAATCATTCATCACCTTATCACATTCCTCATTGGTTTATACCAGCTAAGTTCAGGCCTCACCCCTTTTGGTGATTACGTAGAGATCTGTATAGAACTAGCGACAGACGATCCCGTATTACCGATCTACTGAGAAGTAGGTCTATTTATTCTTTTATTTAGGTTTGTTACGCGTGAGCTCAATCTCACCATATACCGCTCGGGTGCGTTTGTTCCGATCCGCGGTTATTCTGTACGAAGGATAACAGTTGATCGAGGAGCAATTAATATTGATTGATTCCCACGTAACAGTGGTCTCTGTTTTTTTTTTTTTTTTTTTTAAATAAGAATAGCCGTGGAATCGATGGTATCGCGTAGATACACTGGAATTGTTAAAAACATTGTTTTTAGTGGGTACGACCAACTGAATTTAGTTTTACAGCAAAATTAGAAAAAGCGGAGTCAGAAGGTCGTATCCGGCAGAAAAATTATTTCCGAAGTTCCAGTGGTTCTACGTGGTTTCATCAATTTCTAAGTGATTTCTGAACCGAAGGGGAAATAACTCGTTGAAGAAACGTGTCAATAGCTCGTGAAATATTCAGAAATAACCCAGGGAATAACCGAGATAATGAGAAATAATTGAAATAATGAAAGATAATTGAAATAATTAGAAATACATGAAATAATGAAAAATATTTGAAATAATGAAAAATATTTGAAATAATGAAAAATACATGAAATGTTGAAAAATTATCGAAGAAATAACTGAAATACTGAGAATTTACCCCGAAATAACCTCGCGAAAATCAATTCAAAGTAGAAAAATTACTTTGAAATAAAAAAAAATATTAAAAATTGAGAAATTGATTCGGAATAACAAAAAATCACCTTGAAATAAATGAAATAACGAGAAATAACTGAAATGATGAGAAATAGCTAAGAGCATGAGAAATAACCGAGGAAAAACTGAAATGAAGAGAATTTATCATGATATAACCTCCCAAAAATTAATTTGAAATAAGGAAAATAATATTGAAATAAATGAAATAACGCGAAATACAAAAAAATTTGAAATAAAAAATAATAATTTGACATAAAAACAAGGCGGAAAAAACCGGTTTTACACGATACTTTTCATCACGTGACAAACTAATTTGTCATTGCTCGGAATACTATGGGCTTTGGTCGAATTATTTCTTTAAATTGATTTCAACTTCATCCATATACTTGCACGTACCCTGTTTTTTTCGAATTCACTCATAATACATACTCCATATACCTCGATCTACTTGACGAAAAGAAATAAAAGAATTGCAAGTCGAATTTTTCCCGGTAGAAGCGATCATTCTAATTGGATGGGATATGACAATTTTTCATCTCCATAATTTGCTCTTGATCCCTTGTAAATTTCAAGTTTTTTTATTCAGACGTTTTCCAGATCATTAGGTGAGTTTGTCCGCCGAGCGCCAGACAGACCGACAGACAGACAGGCATTTGTTCGCAAACTTTCTCTACATACACCAGTGGGTCGGAAACTAAAAAATTTGTTCAAATAACAAAAGCCACTTTTCGTACTAAACCAATACTTTTCTTATAATTATCACCAAACGTGATGAAAAGTAGAAATAATTAAAAATAAATATAATAATTTGAATTATTTCAGCAAAAAAATAATGTGTCAGTCAAATCTTGAGTTATTTCCCCCTTGTTCTGAACAGAACTGACGCCTGGCGAATACGATCTTCATCCTTCGTTCCTTATTTTTCTGTGAAACTGAAGTCAGAAGGTTGTATTCGCCAAAGAAATGTGCTTCGGAAATTTCAATGGATCCACGCGTTTTCAATAATTAAGGGACAAATCTCAGAAAAGAGACCTTTGAGTTTTCATAGCACCGGAGGGCGGCAAATGTCGCCTACGGCCTCATGACATTAGTGATGCGACATATATAAACCAGGAATTTCAATAATTACAGGAAAATTATTCTCAATTGCTAAACAGACTCCAAAGTTGTAAGTTCTTGTATAATGAGCGGTTTGGCCAGTTGGCCTAATTTTTCCGCGTGAGGCACGACCGTGCACGGTATACCTATAGGTGCAGTTTACTTGCGTCCTTTTGACGTTAGAAATTTGAAACAGAAAGGCCGTAGGGGGATAAACATGGCAAAAATGCCTTTGGCGGATATCTGGTAAGTATTTGGTGAATACGAAGGTACTATGAAAATACTATCATTCTGAAATAATCAGCCATCAACCCCAACTGGTTGTTGAGGGGAAGAACAAAATGAAAATTGAAATTTGAAAATGATTTGGTTGTCAGAATTGACTCAATTGAATTGTTCTAAAATCTGATGTTATTGAATAAGTCAAGCGTTTTCATAGTAACGATGAACAGAATTTCAGCGTGGTGAATTGATGATAAAAATAATTATTTGGACTTGAATGTTTTCTCTTTTTTTCTTTTTACGATGATACCGACTGCTCGAGCGGAATTATGAAACTATTATTCTGACATTCATTATTCATTCCTCGATAACTCATTTTTTTTTCAAGATTCCCGTAACCGCGGTACGCCGATAAGTTAGATAACAATAAGAACTACATTACAAAAAACTGAGTCGTTGAAAAACTTTTTGCCGTATTGTTGTACATTATACTCCTATATTCATAAGAATGATATAATGGAGTAATCGAGAAAAATACAAATTGAATTGATTTGATTCGGGAAGGAGGTTGGACTGTCTGAATCGGTACATTCGGATTCAATTGTATTGAGTGATGAGTGTTCATTGAATATTATTCACGTTTACTTACTCGTTGTCGGGTCCGAGACTAGATTCGATCTCGGCCTTTTGTATTACGCGCCAAACTAATATTGCGTAATTGGTTATTTTGTTTAATTATTTTTAGACTGATGGATTTGAAGTTCTTGACTACGAATAAGTATTGTTTCTTTATTATTTACAATGATTGTTTGACTTGGTTACAATGAATTTGTGAAGTGTTAAAACTTCTCTTGATTGCTAACGACTACTCTAGACTTGTAGGTCTTTGTTCGGTGAGAGCCGGAGTTGTACTGCCTATTTGTTAAATTGAAAAATATCTTGCAGTTGAAAATTGAGATAGGAAGGGATAATGTGGGTGTGGAAATAATGACGTTTCTTCACCCTGATTGGAAAAATAGAAGTTGGTGGGAGATAGTTTGGAGACGCCTTGTATGCACATTTGGTCGCCAAATGTGGAGAAGTAACGGTTTATTTAAACATTTGGTTGCCAAATGTTTTAGTGTTTCCAGGGAGGTCCAAGACGTGTAAAATAGTCTATTGTGACTTTTTCCCTTGCCTCCGTTGGGTATTTTATTGCTTCGATGGTCTTGGGCACTCTTGTCCAGGTATACTGGTTATTTTCAAATTTGTTTGCTAGATGTTCTGATGTGTAAACTTTATGTTAACTTAATTTTAAATAATATGAAACGCCATGAATTATAATCTCTTATGTGGCGACGTAACATGCCGGCCGCCTTGAACCAATGTGTTCAAATGTGATTAATTATTTCTATCTTTATCGAATGCCGTCTTACGTTATTGAACAGTAATTGTATCTCATGAAATTCGAAAAAGTCCTATGAAAGTCTTATGTCTATGTATAGTCTAGGTTAATTGTTCATGCATTTTTGGTTTCTTGTGGTAATGGACAGATTAATTTCACACTGCGTTTGTACAGTCCCTTTGCTGTTTTCACTGTAACTACACGAATGATGTCGTCTGGTCCCGGATGAATGTCGACAATACGACCCAGGCGCCACTGTTGTGGTGGAAGATTATCTTCCTTGAGGATGACCAGCGTTCCGACTTGCAAATGATTTGTCGGATTCCGTAGCCATTTACTGCGGGTATTGAGTTCGTTGATATATTCTTTCTGCCACCTCGTCCAGAAGTGCTGTTTAACTCGTTGGATGAGTTGCCAATTTGATAATTTGTTTGATGCGATTTCACGTAAATCGTTTTCTGGAATGCTCGTTAATAAATCACCTATGAGGAAGTGACTGGGTGTTAGGGCTTGGAAGTCGTTGGGATCAGAGGAGAGAGGAACTAGCGGGCGCGAATTTAGAACGGCTTCGATTTCGATTACGTATGTATTTAGTTCTTCGAATGTGAATAATGTGTCGCCGATAGTTCTAGTGAAATGGTGTTTAAATGATTTGACAGCCGCTTCCCACAATCCCCCAAAGTGAGGTGATCTTGGTGGGCTGAAGTGCCATGTTATGCCTTCATTGACCAATTTATTTTGTACCCTTAGTTTGTGCTCTTCGGAGTCAATTATCGTTTGCAGTTCTTTTAGTGTATTTTTTGCCCCAACAAAATTAGTTGCGTTATCAGAGTAAACCGTCTGAGGTTTGCCCCGTCGTGCACAGAATCTGCGGAAAGCTGCAAGGAAAGCCTCAGTGGACAAATCACTTACAACCTCCATGTGAATAGCCTTGGTTGAAAAACATACGAATATCGATACGTAAGTTTTGAGCTTGTTGCGATTGCGATGTCGCTTTTCCTTTATGAACAATGGTCCGCAGTAGTCAACGCCTACTACGGTAAAGGGTCTCGTCATTTGCAATCTATTTTGTGGAAGATTACCCATTAGATATTGCGTTTCCTTTGGCTTCGCTCGGAAACATTTGATGCAGCTATGTATCATTCTTCGAACGGCGTTTCTACCATCTAAAATCCAATACCGTTACCTGACCGCTGATAATGTGGCTTGTGTCCCTGCATGCCAGTTTTTGACATGCTCGCTTTGAATAATGAGTCGTGTGACGTGTTGATTTTTTGGTATTAAGATCGGATGTTTGTGTGAGTATGGCAGGTTTGCATATTTTAACCTTCCGCCGACTCGTAATATGCCATGATTGTCAATGAATGGTGTTAGTGTTAGTAGCTTGCTGCTAGTGTCAAGTGGCTTATTTTTTGTTAGTGCTTTAATTTCCGCGTGAAATTCTAATTGTACTTGTTTTATGATAAAATTGTGCGCGTTTTGAAGTTCGCTAGTAGTGAGTGGTCCCTTGACTTGATTCCTCTTTGTAGCGTTGCCTATGAATCGAAAGCAGTAACCTATCACTCGAATCAATTTTGCTATCGATGAAATGCGTTCAAATATCTTTGTCATTTCTGTGTTTGTAATTACGAACGCATGTGATGCGCGTTTTTCAAGAACCTCACCTAAAGGTATATTGGTTTTTGGCCAGAATCTTTCGTCCTGTGTCAACCAACTGGGTCCTGTTAACCACAGTTTGTTTTCTATGAATTCGGAGGGCTGTTGTCCTCTTGATATAAAATCAGCTGGATTTTCGTGAGAGACCACATGTCTCCAGTCATTTGTTTCGGTAACGCGTTGTATTTCTGCTACCCTATTTGCCACGAATGTTTTTAATGTGTGAGGCGGTGTCCTGATCCATTGTAGCGTGATCATTGAATCGGACCAGAAAACCGTTTGTTTAAAATTGATTTTGAGCGCTTGTGTGACTGATTCGTACAGTTTTGCTAGTAGTAGTGCTGCGCACAACTCCAACCGCGGTATTGTCGTCGTTTTCAGTGGTGCAACACGTGATTTTGCGCATAGTAATTGATTGTTGAATGTTCTACTATTATTTCCTGACCTGATATAGATACATGCCCCATAGGCCCGTTCGCTGGCATCGCAAAACCCATGTAATTCTATGGTTGTGTGATTTGTCGAGAGGATTTTACGCGGTACCTTGAACTTGTTGAGTTGTGTTAATTGATTTTGAAAATTATTCCAAGCCGTATGGGTATCTTGTGAGACTGACTCATCCCAGTCGATTTCTAACTTCCATAGTTCTTGCATCCAGATTTTCGCGGTGATGATAACTGGACCAAGTAAGCCTAGTGGGTCGAACAATTGTGCAATTTGTGATAACATGATGCGTTTTGTCACCTTGTTTATGTTATCGTGCGCTTTAACTGAATAGGTAATTTCGTCTTGTCGCGAATTCCAATGAATGCCTAGTGTTTTGATTGTTTCGGATGAGTCTAATAGCAAATGTGAATCATTTGAGGCTTGATTTTTAAAAAGGTTTATCAATGATGGCTCATTTGAAGACCATTGTCGTAAATTAAATCCTGCGCGTTTTGTAATCTCTATTAATTCAGTTCGCAATAATTCTGCTTCGGATATCGTTTGAGCTCCCGTGAGAAAGTTATCCACGTATACGTCATTTAATAATGCCTGTGCTGCTCGCGGATATTTTTCTCCGTCGTCCTTTGCTAATTGTTGTAACGCGCGAGTTGCTAGAAAAGGTGCGGATGCTGTGCCATACGTGACTGTGTTCAGCAGGTATGTTTTTATTGGTTGACTATCGTTTTCTCGCCACAGTATCTTTTGATAAATACGATCGCTTTCGCATACCTTGATTTGTCGATACATTTTTTCGATGTCTGCCATGAGTACATAATTATGAATCCTAAAGCGCATGACTTGTGTATAGATATCGTCTTGAATGGTTGGACCGACCATTAGTGTGTCGTTGAGTGACAGTCCCGAGTCTGATTTAGCGGAACCATCGAAAACAACTCGTACTTTGGTTGTAACGCTGTCATTTTTTGTAACTGCGTGATGTGGTAGGTAATAACCCTCGTGTGTGTTTGACTCGAGACATTCTGACATGTGATCTAATTGTTCGTATTCGCGTAAAAATGTTGTGTACTGATCTTTCAGTGTTTTATTTTTGCCTAGTTGCTTTTCTAGTGAATAAAACCGTTTTAGTGCTACTCTATAGGAGTCGCCAATGTTTTCCCTTTTATTATTGAATGGTAGTTTTACTATAAATCGTCCGGAGTCTTCGCGCTCGGTGTTCTGTATAAAATGTTGTTCGCATGCCCTTTCTTCAAGTGACATGAGTTTTTGTACTGGTAATTCTTCGATTGTCCAGAACTTGTTCAATTGATCATCTAAATTTGTAGTCACATGATGTGTGCTAATGTTTGTGTATTGTGTGGAGTTAGATAATTTGCCTGATATTATCCAACCAAATTTTGTTTTTTGCAAGACTGCCCCGTATTGGTTGAGCTTGACTTGCCCTATGCAAAGTACGTTATAGAATAATTCTGCTCCGATTAATGCATCGATTTCCGAAGGTCGATGAAACTCTGGATCTGCTAATTGAATATTTTGCGGAATATTTAGCGTTGTTCGTTGCACTTGTTGCGACGGTAATAATCCCGTGATTTGAGATAGTACCAAAAATTGTAAATTTGCATTGAAGTGCGTGTGCTTTGATTTTATTGTAGCAGATAATGAATGTTTTAGATGTGTTTGTATTTGACCTATTCCATTTACTGGTACGTTAATGGATTGTCTTGGCAGATTTAGCCTTGATGCTAATTTCTCAGTAATGAAATTTGATTGTGATCCTGGATCAAGAAGTATTCTGATTGCGACTTCTGCTCCTCGATTATCTACAATATTTACCCTAGCCGTTGATAATAAAACTTCGGCTTGAATGCAGGCTTGCAATACCTTTACACCTGGTGTCTGATCTGAATTCGCGCTTGTTGCTTCGTTAATACTTGATGAGCTTGAACTATTACTAGTGTGATTTGATTGCGAATGGCTCATTGCTTGATTTGATTGTGCATTGTTGTTTGCTTGTGAATTGTAATGCAGAAGTGAACTGTGCTTTCTTTTACAAAGCTTGCATACACCTCCATGACATGAATTTGCCGAATGACCCTTCTTCAGACAATTAAGACAGAGATGTAATTGTCTGACCTTGTCATTGCGTTCTTGAATTGATAATTTTAAAAATGCTTCGCATCGGTAAATTGCGTGTGCCTGATTGCAAACAGGACACGATACTGTTGTTTGCGACCCTACATAAGCTTGCTGGGTGTATTTTCGTTTATGTGAATTCTTGTGTTCGAATTTTCTTTTGTTTTCGTTCGCGTTTGAGTAGTTGATCTCTGTTGCCTCTAATATGTGGCATCTTGTTTGTAAAAACTTTAGAAATTGTTTAGTCGATGGAATTTCGGTCGATTTTATAGCTTTCTCCCATTCAAAGTGTGATGCCTTGTCTAGCTTAGCAGTCATTAGATAGATGAATAACGACTCACAGCTATCAATGTCTTGATCGAGAGCCTTTAATGCTCGTGTATGTGTGTTTATCTTATCTAAGAATTGGCGGAGTTGAGATGCTGAGGATTTAGTCAGTTGCGGATGCTCTAGTAAGGATTTTAAATGTTTCTGCACAATGACTCTTTTATTGTCATACCGTTCCTTTAACAATGATAATGCGATTGAGTAATTTTCGCTTGATGTCTCTAGAGATTCTATAACATTAGCTGCCTCGTCTTCGAGAAGTACGTTAACTTTTGAATATCTGACAAACTTCTATTTTTGTGAATAGTTGCATCAAACGTGTCGTAGAAGCATAGCCATTTATCGTATGACCCATTAAATTTTTCGATTTCTAGTTTTGGTAAATTGACGTTACTGGAAATTGCCGTTTCATGAGCAGTTACTAATGAATGATTGCTTGTGGACCGGTGATCATGTGTGTTCATCAATCGTCGTGCTTTCCCAACGTATTTAAAATATATATCGTCGAAGTCTGATCGATAATCTGTATGTTCTTCATCCTCAGATAGTGTTTCAATCTCTGCTTGAATTTCATTGAAAGTTTCATAAACTCCTGATATTTTCTCTAATCGCGTTTCAATTTCGAAAGACTCTACTTGTGATTCGTCTTCTAAGGTTTGATCAATGAAGTTTTTGAATTTAATTAATTGTGATTTCAATGAACCCCGTTTTTTTACTAATGCCGCTAGCTCTGCCATTATCAATTTGTGTGGGATTCGACGTGAATAGGAATATTGGTAGTTAAGTGAGAGGATTGGTGATTTATTGTTTAGAGCTTACGTGAAATCCTCGTTGCCTTAGTTCGTTGACCTGTGTTTTCCATCGGTGTATTGCGGATTTGACCTGCGTCCGGTTGAAGGGGTCTAGGATGACCATCGACTTCTGTGAACGGGCTCCGTTTTGCTGCGGGTGGCGACTACCTGTCTGGGACCGACCCTTGGCTCACGTACTGTTCCTGGGACTGATGTCTTCAGGCTGCTTCGTTGCGTGATTGTTTTTAGGCTTTACCCTTGTTTCTCGTGCACTGAATTTATCGTCAGTGTATGAATGTTTGTTACTTGTGTGAATGATTGTTTCACATTCTTGACTTGTCTGTTTCGTAGTTTGCTGATCTTCTAATCCGGCTCGAAGGACCAATGAATGTCGGGTCCGAGACTAGATTCGATCTCGGCCTTTTGTATTACGCGCCAAACTAATATTGCGTAATTGGTTATTTTGTTTAATTATTTTTAGACTGATGGATTTGAAGTTCTTGACTACGAATAAGTATTGTTTCTTTATTATTTACAATGATTGTTTGACTTGGTTACAATGAATTTGTGAAGTGTTAAAACTTCTCTTGATTGCTAACGACTACTCTAGACTTGTAGGTCTTTGTTCGGTGAGAGCCGGAGTTGTACTGCCTATTTGTTAAATTGAAAAATATCTTGCAGTTGAAAATTGAGATAGGAAGGGATAATGTGGGTGTGGAAATAATGACGTTTCTTCACCCTGATTGGAAAAATAGAAGTTGGTGGGAGATAGTTTGGAGACGCCTTGTATGCACATTTGGTCGCCAAATGTGGAGAAGTAACGGTTTATTTAAACATTTGGTTGCCAAATGTTTTAGTGTTTCCAGGGAGGTCCAAGACGTGTAAAATAGTCTATTGTGACTTTTTCCCTTGCCTCCGTTGGGTATTTTATTGCTTCGATGGTCTTGGGCACTCTTGTCCAGGTATACTGGTTATTTTCAAATTTGTTTGCTAGATGTTCTGATGTGTAAACTTTATGTTAACTTAATTTTAAATAATATGAAACGCCATGAATTATAATCTCTTATGTTGCGACGTAACACTCGTAAACAACAATAAATTCCCTGCGATTTTCCGAAACAAAATTGGAAAATCCTAAACAATCAAGCAAATTCCAGTGTTTTATTCCACAGCGCTTTTAGAATGTAGAAAAATCTGTAATATTCCGTCGATTTCATTCTACGTGGGCTTGTTTTGTTCAGAAAACTAATACGCACAACTTGACTATGAGAAAAATAATTTTCGTTTTTTAAAGTCAGTTTAATATATTACTATTCATTGCTCGTAATCGATATCGCTGCAATCTCATGAGATTAATTACTTGACGATAACACGTTGAGAAAAAAATTCGTCACGATCAAGTTGTGGGTATTAGTTTTATGAACGAAACAAGCCCACGTAGAATGAAATCGACTGAATATTACAGATTTTTCTGCATTTTAAACTGATATTTGCTCATTTGTTCAGGATTTTTCAATTCTTTTTCGGATAATCACAGGGAATTCATCGTAAAGGTTACGAATGAATAAACATGATTATTATTCAACCCTTCGTGGTCAGACCTCCGTAAGATAACTTAGTGGTCACACTGGGTAAAATTTACCCAGCCAAGTTTCAAATGGTTGCTGTGTAAAAAACATCAGTTTGATTGAGATCAAAAACATACTGACAATACTTTGAACATTCTAAAGCATGTGTAAAAAGTTGTTATGTCAAAAATCAAATCACAACATATTTTTAAAAAAATCGTAAATAGGTAAACTTGCCCAAAAATACACCTTTTTACTCGAAAAATCATAACTCTTTGGATTTTTGATATTTTTAAGTCGAATTCTAACTGGAATACTCGTCAGATATGGTATGTACATCTAGGCAAAAAAAGTGGCAAAGTGCACGCTTGAAAACAGATTTTTATTTCGACGTGTGAAGAGGATCGATTTTGGAGTAGAAATGAATGCGGATTTATCTGGAAGATAAAGGGACCAAAAATTCACTTTTTCGCGAAAAAAAAGTCATGATCAATGCATTCGCTAGAGATTTTTTACCCAAAGTAAAACCTGGGTAAAATTCACCCATGGTGGCCACGAAGCGTTGACTGACATAACAATCGTTTCAATACCACTCATTTACATAACAACAATATTGAATAATACAATAATGACACTTTTTCCACAATTTCTACCAAATAAGAAACCGTCGACACACAATTTTCCCAATATTAAACAATCTTCAGTGGCATCGCTCAGAATTCCGCAAAATTGACAAATAATAAGGAATACAGAAATGCAAATAAATACAAGTTTATGGAGAAAAAAAAAAATAAACGAAATTATTTCTCTTGAGTACCTATTATAAATAAATTGATAGGAAAATTTCCATCCTCATTTCGATCAGAGTGGAAACCAAATGAATGAACAACTGAACTCAAATCAAAAATTGTTCGTTAAATGCAAAAAGTCGTTTATAGAACAGAAATGCTGAGGTAATTTCGAATTCAATTTTGGCCGAGGAAAAAATAACTCGTTGAAATAACGTGTCAATAGCTCCTAAAATATTGAGAAATAACCCAGCGAATAACTGAAATAATGAGAAATAACCCAGCGAATAACTGAAATAATAAGAAATAACTTAAATAATGAGAAATAATTGAAATCATAAGAAATCATCGAAGAAATAACTAAAATACTGAGAATTTACCCTAAAATAACCTCGCCGAAATCAATTCGAGGTAGAAAAATTACTTTGAAATGAAAGAAAATATTAGAAATAGAGAAATTGATTCGAAATAACGAAAAATCACGTTGAAATAAATGGAATAACGAGAAATAACTGGAATTATGAGAAAGAACTAAGTTCATAAGAAATAACAAAAATTAAAAAAAATAACTCAAATAATGAGAAATAAATGAAATGAGAAATAACCGAGGAAATAACTGAAATAACGAGAATTTATCGTGGAATAAGCTCCCAAAAATTGATTCGGAATCAAAGAATTCATCTGAAATAAGAAAAATAATGTTCAAATGAACGAAAAAAAAAATTTGAAATAAAAAGAATGATTTGAAATGAAAATAAAAAATTTGGAATGAATGTAATAATTTAAATTATTTCACCAAAAAAATTATGTGTCAGTCGAATCTTGAGTTATTTCCCCCTCCATTTGGACAGGGATTGATCCTGTCAAATATTCGTTACGAATTCTGAATCACCCTATATAAGGCACTGCGATTACTATAAAAATTAATCGTGCCTCAAAACGGTAACTGTATGTTATATCGTTCGATTGTTGACGAAGAAAAAAATCAATCATTATACGCTACATTGTCCGGAATAGATTTAACAAAAGAGGCGCTGACCAATTGTTATAACTACTCCCCCTCCGATACCCCGCCAAGCTCGCTGCACCATCGCGTCTACGTAAACACGCGAGTGTCTATCAAATATATCTCGCATACCGGGTGACTTCCGAACGGTGTGAACATAAAATTATTATTACCGATAAATTAAACCGTCACAGCTCTCATGGTTTCTATTGAGAAAAAAATGTTATTGAAACTATATTTAGTTTTATTTGTTTCAACGAAATCTGCCACCTTCAACTTGATATTATTCAAATCAAATAAATTAGTTTCCGTTCAAAGGAATAATTTATAATCAAGCACACCTTAAGTTACTCCAGAAAATATTTTTTTTCGGAGTCCCGACGAAATATTTATTCAATTTCCTTGCTGGAATTTATTTATTCTAATTGAATATTCATATTTGTTTCAACGAAATCTGCCACTTTCAACTCAATGTTATTCGAATCAAATAAATTAGTTTTCGTTCAAAGGAATAATTTATGATCAAGCACACCTTAATTACTCCAAAAAATATTTTTTTTCGGAGTCCCGACGAAATATTTATTCAATTTCCTTGCTGGAATTTATTCATTCTAATTGAATATTCATATTTGTTTCAACGAAATCTGCCACTTTCAACTCAATATTATTCGAATCAAATAAATTAGTTTTCGTTCAAAGGAATAATTTATAATCAAGCACACCTTAAGTTACTCCAAAAAATATTTTTTTTCGGAGTCCCGACGAAATATTTATTCAATTTCCTTGCTGGAATTTATTCATTCTAATTGAATATTCATATTTGTTTCAACGAAATCTGCCACTTTCAACTCAATATTATTCGAATCAAATAAATTAGTTTTCGTTCAAAGGAATAATTTATGATCAAGCACACCTTAATTACTCCAAAAAATATTTTTTTTCGGAGTCCCGACGAAATATTTATTCAATTTCCTTGCTGGTATTTATTCATTCTAATTGGATATTCAACTCGAATGAGAAAACTTTTTTTGAAATGAACAAATTTTGAACGAAAACTAATTCATTTGATTTGAATAAGATATATAATTTCTATAGCTTCGAGCCCTGGAGAACATACTACGAGAAGAATGACTTCAATAATTTTTAATGTATATGAAAAATATATGTGGAAATGTACTTACCTCATGCTGCGCTCGTCTGCCCCAGTATACTATATTGTACAGAAAAGGAATCAAATTACACGAAAGCAGAAGGCTTGGAACTCGAAATTTAGACAACGGATTGTGATGAAGAATTAATTAAATTTCGGCGATGACGTATAATTTTGAAAAGAAACTAAACGATCGACATAAAATAAAACGAAATTGATCAAAACAAAAATATGGATTTTCGCAATTTATAGTTTTTTTCACTGTAGGTATGATCTATAGGTATGCTGAATGATGCGATGTGACTCCGCTCCTCGATGCACCTGTCACTGCACGTTGCTTGAAGAAACAGAGACGGAAGCGCGTGGGTAGCTGCGTCGTATATAAACTTCGCGCGTTGTGTTTTGTTTTGGCGTCGGACGTGATTTTATGGAACTATTATAGCACTAATTGAATACATGCCGGCAGGGGGCCGTGCTGTTCAATATTATCTACTCCAAAACAACCGATCCTTGAAAATTGAAAACGCCATAGGGGGATATGACATTCAAAATATCTGCATCTGCAAAAATGAACTTTAGCAAGCTGTAGCTTTTGAATGGTAATTCTAAGAGCGAAATTATTCGGGAATATTTTCTTCCTTTCTCGATTATCTAGTGACGGTATTTTTTAGCTTTTTTTTTAAGATCGACGCAAACTCCATTTTTCATCAATTAGTACTTCAGCACGCCGTAACTTCGGAATGACCAACCTGAGAGCAAAATTCTATTAAGGTTTTCTTCTCCTCTTTCGATTATCTGAAGGCGGGATTTTTACTTTTTTTTTCCGAATAATTTTTCTTATTTATTTAAATTTTTATTTCAATTTTAATTTTTTTTATTTTGCTCCCTCGTTTTTTTTTACGTATGTATTCAAATAGAATAATTTTCCGAACGAGTTACAAATACTTCAGTATTGTCTTCTTTTTTGCGTCCGGATTATTTCTTCGACATTTACGTACAATTTTTTAAATGACAACAGTTCTTTGAATATCGAAAAAATAATCCAGACGCAAAAAAGAAGACAATACTGAAGGATTTGTAACTCGTTCGGAAAATTATTCTATTTGAATAGTGAATACATTCGTAAAAAAAACGAGGGAGCAAAATAAAAAAAAAATTAAAATTGAAATAAAAATTTAAATAAATAAGAAAAATTATTTAAAAAAAAATCCCGTCTCTAGATAATCGAAAGAGGAGGAGAAAACCCCAATAGAATTTTGCTCTCAGGTTGGTCGTTCCGAAGTTACGGCTTGCTGAAGTACTAATTGATGAAAAAACGGAGTTTGCGTCGATCTTGAAAAAAAAAAACTAAAAAATACCGCCACTAGATAATCGAGAAAGGAAAAAAATATTCCTGAAGAATTTTGCTCTAAAAATCACCATTCAAAAGCTACAGCTTACTGAAGTTCATTTTTGCAGATGCAGATATTTTGAATGTCATTAGGGGGATAAGCAGGGTGAAAATGCCTTTCGCGAATATCTAAGAAATATTTTATGGATGAGTGGGTACTATTAGAATATCAATCCTGCGTGTGAATACTGGGTCTTTCAGGGCACAGTTCTCCGTGAAAATTAAATTTAAGACCGAAAATAAGTGTTTACGCGGAGGGCTAATTCTGGATATTTCAGACTTTGATCTCATTTGGTTTTTGAGATAAAAATAAAAATGGAAAGAAGGAAGAAAAGGTTTTTCTCAGGATTGACTCGACCGATTTTTTTGAAAATCCATAACGTTATCAAGGGAGTCAAGAGCTTTCAGAGAAACAATGGACAGATTTTGAGCATGATAAATTCATCTAAACAAAATTATTTCAACCCAATTTTCATTTTTTCACGGTAATACTCCCGAGCAAAATTATGAAACTACCAGTTTCACATTTCTTATCCATTCCTCATTGACTCATTTTTTTTCAATTTTCGTAACGGCACGTCGTAATTGAAAAAAATGAAAACCATTCTTCTGTCAGAAAAACTGAGTTATCAAACGAGCTTTAGCCGTATTATTGCGAGTTGTACTCTCAAGTTTAAATGAATAATATACTAAATTTGTTAACAACTTCTAATGTACGTGAATTATCACAGTATATTATTCATACGAAAACAAAAGTTCAGTTTGCAATAATACAGCTAGAACTTCTTTTGTAACGCTGTTTTTCGGAAAAAAAAATTATTTTGATTCTATTTTTACTACGTCGTACCGTTACAAACAATTTAACCCTCCGAGGTCACATCGGGTGCATTTCACCCAGGTCTCACTTTGGCTGAAAAATATTGAACAAATGCATTGGTTGCGATTCTTTTAGCGAAACAGTGCATTTTTGGCACTCGTACCGTCTAGATAAATCCGCATTCACTTATACTCCTAAATTGATCCTCTTCAGATACCGAAATATAGTATATTTCGTACCAAGGGCGTAAAACTTCATACCCGCGTGTAATTGCCGTGCACGAGGGTCGGCAAGGCCGACCCGAGTGATTACGGCATTACACAAGGGTGTGAAGTATTACGCCCGTGTTGCGAACGATATTTTTCGATGCAGTTCGCGTAAAATTTGATTTTATCTAAGCACAACAATGCGTAAAATCGGATTCAATAGTCGAGAACTGAGTTTCCTGCGAAAAATAGTTAGGAGTCTCCCAAAAATATGAGCGATAGTTCATTAGATTCGGAATGCGATTCTGAGAAAGACGTTTTCTTTTCCCCCGCAAACAAAAATTGTTATTGTTATTAACAAAAAACGAAAAAAAAAATGACGTCTCCGATTTTTGACTATAACTCAAAAATTTGGAGAGATAACGGAAATTCAAAGAAAGCATCTTAAAAAGGAGGAAATTTCCGATGAAAAATATTCAAAAAAATCAGGAAAAAAAAACTAGGCCGAACGCCCTCCCACAAATTTCAGGGATCCTTTGGTATTCAGAGAACTACCTTCAGGTAAATTTGCATTGAAAAAAATTATTTTCTTCGTTTCGAAAACTGAAAATAAAAAAATTTTTGGAAAATTCGTGGGCGGACAATTTTTTCCGAAAATTTCTGAGCTCACAGCATGAAAGATGGAAGTTTTGCAATTCTGAATCACTATTTAAAAATATTTTTCGGACCACCCAAACCGAAGATACGTACGCCTAAAGATCGTTCGGTGCGTTGGATAACCGATTTTTTAATATTTTGAAAATCGAATAACTTTTGAACCACTTGATAATGAGGCGAATGGCTCTAGATTTGTGGTTGGGGGTTGGGGCCGATCCAAAATCTCGCGTGGCACCAAAATCGGTGACCTACGCGCAGAAAAGTGGGATGAGCGAGAACCCCCCCTGTAGATTGGCACGCTGGCGGGCGCTGCACCGCGACCGCGAAGCGCGGCCGCATGTCAGCTGTTTTGACCGGCTCTACCTCGTTACCCATTGACCTTAGGCCATATGTATGTTAGTACTTTTTGATGGAGAATTTTTAGTCCAGTCGAGATAGACATTAAAATAGCCTTCAATAGAAAAAATTAGGGGGAGCGGTTTTTTTTTAAACGTCGGGGGGGGGGGGGGGGGGAGGGGGGGGGGGTGATAGTATAACTCTGCAAATATTGATCCTAGCATAAAAATGATACTGACTTTGAGAATGATTCTGAAAATGATTCTACCATTTTTGCTCTAAAGTTGTAAATTTTCGAGTTATTTCAGAAAAACCAAAAAATTGAACTTTAAATCAAGATGACGGCGAACGCAATAGCGGGATTGGTTCGAAAATCGAGATTTAGACTCCCAACCACCCCCCCCCCCCCCCCCCCCCCGGCCTTAAAAAAAAAAAAAAAAAAATCACTTCCCCTAATTTTCAACTAATTCTCGTTTCTCTCATTTCAGAGAAAAAAGGAAGTTATTGTTATCACCCCGAAAATGAAAAGTTGAGTTTTTACCAGATGTCCACGTTTCGAGGTCTAGAGAATCATTTCCGACCATTTTTGGATGGACGCTGTGTGTGTGTATGTATGTATGTATGTGTGTATTAGACCTGTCCTTAAGAAGGGCAAAATCGAATTTTAATGGTCTTACCCCCCGAATTGGTTCAAAATGATTTGAAAAAAATTTCAGAATTTTTTCAATTTTTTTCGTCCACTTTTTCCCTTAAGAAAAGCATTGGTTTTTCGTGGTTTTCAACCTTTTTTCACCGTTGCCATAATTATCAGCTTAAAAATCGTGAATTCTCAGAAAATGTTGAGAGTAATGTTACCTTCTTGTCGGATTTTTTGGAATTCGATACAACCATTTTTGGGCTAGATACATTACATTTTTATTCTCTGTATGTTGCGAAAAAAGCGGAAAAAGACGCAAAAGTCGGAAAACGTCATTTCGAGACTTCATTAATATCGAAAGGATTCAACTGGAGTAGTATTGAAACATACGGAGTTCTTTATACAAAATAAATAATCATAAGAAATTCAAGGCCACCCCTCCAGCAAAATCGATTATGCCATGATTTGAATTTAAATTATTTAAAATTTTATATAATTTTTCTCTTTTTTCTTCTCGATTAAAAAAAAAATATTTTCAGTGACTTCCGAGAATACCATCTTCGGTGAAAAGTTTCGTATTTTCTCAACTTTTTCTATTTCATTCTTCCGATTTTTAGCTCTCGAAATAACGTTTTCCGCGAGGTTTTCCGACTTTTTCGTCTTTTTCCGCTCTTTCCGCAACATACGGAGAATAAAAATGTGATGTATCCAGCCCAAAAATGGTTGTGTCGAATTCCAAAAAATCTGACAAGGAGGTAACATTACTGTCAACATTTTCTGAGAATTCAGGATTTTTATGCTGATATAATTAGGGCAACGGTAAAAAAAAAAGATTATAAACCACGAAAAATCAATGCTTTTCTATGGGAAAAAGTGAGGCTTCCTAGGGGTGGGTAAATATGGACGAAAAAAATTGAAAAAAATCTGATTTTTTTTTCAAATTATTTCGAACCAATTTGAGGTCTAAGATTAAGGTGGTTCTTCCGCTGTGGTCTCATCAGACGTCGGTTTCAGAGGAAATTTTCAATACTTCTCGATGGGAGAAAAATCTGAAAAAAATCAAGCATTGGAAAGATCCTGAAAATATTCATTTCGCATAATAATAATTCCGAAAAGTTATTAACAAATTGATGAAAGAGAATATTGTTCAAGAAATTACCCGATGACCCAACTTTTTTTTAGATGAAAATGATCTGGTAATTTTTTTGAATACGTATGAATTTTTTCAGAATTTTGGTAGTTATGTGAAATTTCGTTATTTTCAGGTTTTTCAGGTATAGTAAAACGAAAAATAACGAAATTTCACAAAATTACCAAAATTCTGAAAAAATTAATCGAATATTTTTTTTCATCAAAAATAAATGCTATACGGCCAGAAGGATACTTTTGAGAATTAAAAAACGATTTTTCAATTTTGAAATTGGTTGGAAAAATAGAAGATCTCGACCGTCCACGATCGGACAGGTGTCAAAAAATCAAGTTTCGAACGTAGAATGTCGGTGATTTTTTTCAGAATTTTTGAAGGATGTATTCTTTTCGAAGTGTGTATTATTTATAAAAAAAAAAAACGGTTTTCGAAAAAATTTGAAAAAAATCGAAAAACGATCTTTTGATATAGTACTACACATATTCAAAAATTACGCGGAACAAAAAATATCGCGGTCAAACGTGGGCGAAAGTGGATGGAAAGCCCCATATGAGCGGGTCCATGTCATCTCACTCAAAAAAAAACACTCAAATCGCGGATTTTTGCGCCCTTCGAGGAATCTTTGGTACTATGGAAAAAAAAAATAGAAGTTCACGGATTTTGAAAAATTTTCAAAAATGGCGGAGTTACGGGTGTTTGAATTTTTTTGCACTGCTTAGTTTGAAAATTCATATCTCCGAAACCATCAATCGTAGCGCAATGGTCCTGGACTCATTTCACTGACAAAAGAAAGGGCTACCGTTAAAAAAATACATTGGAAACAAAAATTAATTTTTTCAAGTTTTTTTCGCCACTTTTTTCCAAAATTTGGCCGCCATTCCCAAAGGGTACGGTGAATTTCATGGAGACAATTTTTTTTAGATAGCTGCTTCTTTCCCCTTTAATTTCGTAAAAAAAAATGTATGGAGACCTCACCAGGTCCGGAGAAAAAAATTAAAACGTCCGGCCGTGCGTCGCCGCGCGCGCCGTTCCACGGTAGCCGCGCTACTCCGGTAGGCTCGCTGTTTCACGTGCTGTTGAATTTCATTCAATGTTTCGCTATCCACCAGGGTTATCCTTTCTAGGAAAATAGTTATTCAACTACTTTAGACTCCCAGAATATTTTCACTGGTTATTTCCGCTCGGAATTACCGCTGAATTGATACCAGAAAGAATATTTTCTCTATCAATCTCAGGAAAATTCACACACGAAGTTCCGGATGTACATTCACTTGATGACGATGTTGAACCAATTTCTGGAATAGTTTCTTTTGATGAACCTGGCACCGGAATGTTCTTCAAATTCAGACGGCACGTATCACAAATCACACAATCGTGTGTGATCGAAGTCACTTTATCGCACATCCACTGTGTTACGGGGCGCAAAGTTTGCGAATGCTTTTCCAGCTTGAATGGATTACAACAGTACGCCCTTGGCATTTTTATAGCGAGAGAGTTGTTGACTGTTCAATTGTAAGTTTGTCGTAAGACTGAGGTAATCACGGAATTACGGAGCCTTTTATTGAAAATCAGTGCATCAAATGCCCTACAGCAGGGGCGGGCAATTTCGTGGTATCATTGCACTTGACGTATACGACAGGTAAAGGGATTAACTTGATTTTCGCACGGGTCATGCATAAGGGACCAAATCGACCCAATCGACTTTTCCGGTTCGCTTGAGCTATGCAAAACAATAGATCCGCAGAACCCATTTAATCTTTCCTGCAATAAACAATTAGGTTTTATTAATTTCCCTTTTCCGACTGACCTCAGAATTTCAAGAACTATGTCCTGACCCAGGTGACGGGGATGAATTTATTCAGATTTCTAAGAACCAGAACCATTGCAGCACAGGTGTGTTCAAGGAACCATAACCGCGGAGAAATTTTCGGAACAGGTATAATTCCGAGCGGAAATAACCAGTGAAAATATTCTGGGAGTCTAAAGTAGTTGAATAACTATTTTCCTAGAAAGGATAACCCTGGTGGATAGCGAAACATTGAATGAAATTCAACAGCACGTGAAACAGCGAGCCTACCGGAGTAGCGCGGCTACCGTGGAACGGCGCGCGCGGCGACGCACGGCCGGACGTTTTAATTTTTTTCTCCGGACCTGGTGAGGTCTCCATAAATTTTTTTTTACGAAATTAAAGGGGAAAGAAGCAGCTATCTAAAAAAAATTGTCTCCATGAAATTCACCGTACCCTTTGGGAATGGCGGCCAAATTTTGGAAAAAAGTGGCGAAAAAAACTTGAAAAAATTAATTTTTGTTTCCAATGTATTTTTTTAACGGTAGCCCTTTCTTTTGTCAGTGAAATGAGTCCAGGACCATTGCGCTACGATTGATGGTTTTGGAGATATGAATTTTCAAACTAAGCAGTGCAAAAAAATTCAAACACCCGTAACTCCGCCATTTTTGAAAATTTTTCAAAATCCGTGAACTTCTATTTTTTTTTCCATAGTACTAAAGATTCCTCGAAGGGCGCAAAAATCCGCGATTTGAGTGTTTTTTTTTGAGTGAGATGACATGGACCCGCTCATAAGCAGGAATAGGAGGAAGAAGGCATCACTGATACGTTCGAAGTTTTCATTCAATTTTAGATAAAACCCCTCCGTGCAGTATCTGCTTTAATAGTTCAACCCGACTGATTGTCTGGAGAGAATGAAAGATGGATTTTCCCAAGATTAACACTACGCGGTCTCCCAGATTAACAGACGCAAATATTATACGAGACTCTGATTCGGACGCATCTTTATCTGAATCGAGTGCAAAAAATAAGCCACATCGGAAAAGAAAATTATCCGTATCATCTGATTCCGATGAAAATAATCCCCGCAATGCGAAGGAACCACGTTTAGAATACAATAATAATATTTCTTTGTCAGCGAGCCCGGATATGTTTGAAGAGTACGAAGATTTGAGTCGTAGAGCGTCGGAACTGACGATGATTGACGATAGTTCGGAAATATTGGAGTCATTACCGCCAGTAGCCGTCGAAGATTTATTTTCATCAATATCAGGACAATCGTCTTTTGATCCCATAGTGGCACAGCAACGTAATAAAATTCGTAATCAAATTCCTCAGCCAATTAACTGGCAGAAGAACGTACGAAAAAATTGAAAAAATCGTGGCTTACAATACATATCAACGACGGGTAATATGATACCTCAAAAACAGATGCTCCCAACCTGTAACTGTGGAAAAAAATGTAATTTGCTTATTAACGAAGAACAGCGCCAAGAGCAATTCGACAATTATTGGGCACTAGGCGACATAAATAGGCAACGTGATATACTAAGCAAATTAATAATTATCCGGAGTGTCACGAGGCGTCGTATTGAAGATGGTGTCTCGAGAAGAAAGTAAGTTTGTGTTTTCATCTTAATTTGAATTCGAGCCTTAACAATTACAACGTTGACGGAAGAATATATAGACAGTCAGCCTTACGGGGAAATGTGTGCCGAGAAAGTGGGCTTGAAGTGGGCTTGGGGACGAAACAGCGTGCGATTTTACTGACTGAAATAACGTTGCAGTATATCTATAGTGTGCGAACATATATAGATTGTAACGTGGCGGATTTTTAATCCGCCACAGACCATCGCCTCCTCCCAACCACGTGAGCGACCTAATTTATCGCGTGGCGATCTGTTCGCGATCGCCCCTTTCCCTTCCCTTTCCTGCCGTCTTTTCCCGTACCGGTGGCATCTCCCCAAGGCAAATGCTAGTTTTTAAGTGTTATAGAATATTTGTCTGCCGTAAGTTTTTTTTTTGAATTGTATCAAGCAGGTTTTCACGTCGAGGGACATCGTGGAACGTCGTGGGATGATCCGGCGATCTACTCCAGGGGAAGTACCGAAAACCTGGTGTTAGTAGTCGTGTCTCGGCTGTGCTACGCCTGCACGCTGCCTATCTGCCGCACGAACATGTCCGCCTCTGCCTACGCAACCCACCACACCGGCCTGGTCCACCGGTGACATGTCTCGCTATTCCGCCAACATGCCAAACATCAGCCATCCAGCGAGATACGGCGAAACCACCAGGCTAGTAGCGAAACCACTGGACAACGACACCCGCCGATTTTATCGACTTCCGCTTTCTTGTTGGGGACACTCTTCTCTGGATACCGCAACCGATCGCCACGCCACTGCCTTTAACGCTTAGTTTAATATCGTATCGCATTTGTTGAGTAACGTTTTCTTTACGTATCTTTTACGCTTATTGTTTAGCTTTTTTTTTGTTCTGCTTTGGTCTCGCTTGTTTAAGTGCCTCATTAATTGATGTGGAGCCGTAATTATTAATAAGGTAGGCTTTCCGCTCATTTCAACCTCGACCCTCCGTCACCAAGACCGCCATTTCAGCCGATTCGCCTTCCGCAAGTTTATGGGCTGGTTTGCTGCCTTAACTATCTTGCGACGGGTTGTCGGCGGTCACTGTTTTGCTTGTTCCTTGTATTTTGGATACTTTGCCTTATCTTTTATAATTTCACTACTCTGCTATTTTATCTTTGCCTTGGGTTGAGACCCCCGCTCCCTTTTACCTTGCCTATTTTGCGTATTAGTTTGCCCCGTGTGTGTGTGTGAGTGTGTGAGTGTGCGCGCCGCGCTTTTGTAATCGCCACGCCAGAGTGTGTGCGTGCGTCGGGTAACGGTTACGCTGCGTCGTAGACCACCCGTGAGCGTGTGTGTGTGTGCGAACCCCTCCCGTCTTCCCCTGCCGTCAATGCCGTCTTTATAGGTTACGCCGATTTACCTATTTCTACCTGTCTATCCCTATTTCGCGCAATTTCTTGCTTTTGGCCTTCTGCACTTGTATTTTGGAATATTTCGGTCAACCCCGACCTATGGGGCTAACTTCCTTGCGTTATTTTTTTTTTGTTCGTTACGCTCTTCCCTTTTTTTGTTTTGTTTCTTTCTCTGGCTTTTTCTCTACTATTTTGTTAATAAATTATCTTTTCTTGTTAATTCCTGATATTTCGCAGGTGTTTTCTTTTTCTCGCCGCCCCCACGTTCCCCTCTACCAAATACTGTAGTTAGTCGAGTCTTTTCTGTTGGTCAGAGTTTATCTATTTTTGCGTTCTTTTGTTTCTATCTTTCTCTATTTCTAGTTTTTTTCTTGCTTTTAAAGTCTTTTTCGTACCGCGGCACGCTTCACGTGCCTGGCGCCCAATTTAGTATCTTTTGTTATCGAGTCATTTGTTGCCATTTACCTTTCCGCATTTTTATTGAATTTGATACGTTGGGTTCTTGTTTGTAGTCGAGTTATATTTCGCCGGCTGATCCTCGCGGCCAGTGAAAATTTCGTCACAAGATATACTGCGATGTAATTTCGGTTCGTTCCCTTAAGCCCACTTGAAGCCCACTTACTCGGCACGCAAAATGACCCAGGGCTGACCGTCTTTATATTCTTCGGTTAACGATAGAAATTAGCGCAATAGTTGGATTTATTGTCATCGAGGAGTTTGAAATATTGCCTTACCTATAATTGTTTTTATTTGAGTTCAATTTCATTCCTGATTTCAATTCTTATTGTTATAGGAATACATTGACGTATCGTTTTAGGGTCAATGGCAATTACATTAAAGAATGCAAATTGTTTTTTATCAATACACTTGGAATAGGAGAAAGAATCCTACGAGTAATTGTGATGAAAAATGCCCGAAGCGTGACAGGAGTATTGTCGCCTGATAACCGAGGTCGACATGCGCCTGCAAATAAATTGTCCCCCGCTGATATTGCGGGTATCAAAAGCCATATTGCCCTGCTGCCCAAAGTACCAGCCCATTGGTGCCGTAAAAATGCATCGAAAACGTATTTGGAAGGAACTCTAAACAAAGAAACCGTATACCAACTGTATCAATCAATGTTTGTCTTCTAGGTTGATTCTATTAGTATCATTATTATTATTATTATCGTTATTATCATCATTATTTTCATATCTTGTTAGGTTATTGTTATATGTGGCCAGAGCATTTCGGCAAAAAAGGCTCGCAAGAAATAGCTACATGTTTGGCTAAATTTATAAATGATGAAATACCAAACGGTGCGGAAGAAATCAATTTTTTTGCCCATAATTGTGCTGGTTTGTACAATTCACTCTTCAAATTTTTGTTAAGACTTAAGCATACAATCATTTAAACCGAGATTCTCATTCAGGTCAGAACAAAAATTGTATAATTGTGGCTAGGCTGGGGGTCGCCTTACAGGCTCATCCAAGTCTTCGCCAGATCAATCTGAAGTTTTTGGAAGTTGGCCATACGTATATGGAGTGCGACACTATGCACTCCACTATTGAACGCGCATCGCGAAATGAAAGTAGATACGTCCCCAATGATTGGGTAAAGATTGCACGACACGCCAAAAAAACTGGAAATCTATACTGTGTTCACACAATCAGTTACGACCAGTTTGGTGACTACAAAGAGTTGAAGAATAAGGTGAATTTATTAATTAGAATTATAATATCATCAAAATTTAGCATCAGTGTATCGGGTGCCAATTAAAGTAGATTCTTCAACTCTCAAATACTAGAACATGAAGTCAAATTTGGACATTTTGTAGTTCAAGCGAATACGAAAATGAATAAATGAAGCAGGAAATCCTGTTATTGACAAGTTATGTGACAAAAATTTTATAATTATTCACATTACATTTTTTATCGGTTGATCATTCTTTTTTTTCAACAAAAATCAGATTTCTTATCATTTATAGTGGTTCAAGGGGGGAAACACATAGAAACGGTCAAAAGTGACGAGGAATTTCGGGATTTTTTTCTGAAGTCAGTACTACACCAATCGTTTTCAACCTTGAAGGCTATTTTATTTGATATTCGAAGACTTGAAAAACATTTTTTTCCATGGAAAATAATTATTGATCAGCTGACTGCAACCAATTGTTGTTAAACGAATTTTTCCCTGCGACGTCAAATTGCGGCAGCTGTAGTTTTTTTATTTTTCATCCGAAACAAAAATTTCAAAAACCATGGAATTCTGTATAAAAGTACGCTGTCGATAAACCTAAAAAAAGTTGAAGATGTTGAATATCGTAAAAATGGCGGCACTCAGAAAAAAAGATCGGATTTTCACCGAACATTTTTATGCAAAATGCATTTAAAAAATTATTTTTTTCGAGATATTGGAGGTTTATCGACGAGGGTTTGCAATGACGTGTCTAAAAAAATTTGGTTGAAGTGAATCGGATGAATAGTTTTTTTTTATCGCTGCCGCAAATTGCGAAAATGTAGTTTCGAGTAAATCGCGTTTAAAGTTTCGGGCAAAGAAAAATCAAAGTCTGGTACAGTAATGTTCATATATGGGTTCCCAGTGGCTCACTATTATTTGTGGCCTTTTTTGAAAATGAGTTTCCTTTCTATACGCATTTCGTGTGCCTGTGACTGTCACTGATCTCTGACACATACTTCGCCGGTCACCACTGACCTCTACCTTATCAGTAGAAATCACTAACAGTCACAGTCACACGAAATGCGTATAGAAAGGAAACTCATTCTCAAAAAAGGCCACAAATAATAGTGAGCCACTGGGAACCCATATATGAACATTAGTGTACCTCATCGCTGTTTCAAGCTATTCCACTATTCCGGGACCATAAAGCAGACCAAGCATCAGAATACACACATACCCACAGAGAATTGTATACTCGAGGAAAGATCTGCTTCTAGTCAAAAAAAGGACGAGTGGGTCTCCCGGCGAGCGGCGTCATACCTGCCCCGCGCGCGGTCGCTCAGTTCTCCGGCCATAACATCGGAAGTATTCATGATATCACAACGAAATTTGCAGAGAATATTCTTAACATGTTGAACTATCGATTCGTGAAATGAAAAAAAAATATTTGTTTGAAAAATTTTCTATGTGTTTCCCCCCTTAATCTATCGAATAAAAATCGTTCAATGATCACTTGTCTCACATTTGAAATACCATTGATCACTATAGTATCATTAGGCCATCGAAGAAAATATGCACTCTCTGTTACGTTTGTTTTCACTTAGCTTTGTCTTTTTTTTTTTTATCAAATAGGTTCTAAGCTCTCTCTATATATAATATTATACTAATCGTACCAATGTAATAATAATAATAATAATATTATAATGTATCAAACCCTATTGAGGATACGAAGGTATTGAGCCGTAACGGATTATAGACAGACAATGTATTGTTGTCATTACAGTCAGTCGAAGTTCACGCTCCGAGCGGAACACTCGCGTTCAGAATGTCTCGCTCATATATACGTTGTACTGTGTTATATTGAATAAATACTGTTAAAAAATATCCCCTTGTTCGAGTTATTTTGGCGCCTCTCCACAAACCCTGAACAATGTTCCACAGATTTTCGGATCAAATCTCTGTTTTCGAGATAAAAGTAAAGTAAAATGGAGGTCTGCGAAATGGATACAACTTGGTCGAGGAAGTAGAGGGTACGAAAAATGAATTAATTTTAATAAACAAAATTATTTTCAGGAGGAAACTCCTTATTTCAAAGAAACATTTTTTTTGTAACACCTGCTCCTAAAGTGTTATTTTCTAGGCTTGTGTAGCGTGCGTAAAGTGCCTCATTTATAGATAGTGAAAAAATACAGAGTTCGCGCATGCGCACATTCGATATGCTCTATTTTACGCACTAGTGCGTAATGAGGCGCATGCGTACTTCGAAATAGCTCAATTTTACGCACTGACTGTAATTCCATCATATATTTATTCCGTGCGTTTGCTTCTGTCAAATAAAACTTTCCAAGCAGTCGTTACAAAAAATATCGTGTGTAACTATTAGGGTGTCCGTTATTTACCAAGTTGGCTATTTTCACTTGGGTATAGTCAAAAACGTTTCTTTTTTACCTAAAAACAATTCTAAAAGCAAGAAATAATTTTTACAATGCCGTTTAACCCTGCCTTAATACCGATACTTGTCCCATTTAATTAACATGGGGTTTTTGCACTTTTTAGTAAATAATTTTTATTTCGCTTATTATACTCTTCAACTTACCAACAATGCTTGATTCTGCTTCTATTATGATCCCTTTAGATGGAAAAATGTTCATATTGGTGGAAAAAAATTTATTATCTAAGTTTTGAAAAGGTAAAAATTCTTTTTTTGAAGTATTTTTGAGAATTTTCGGAAAATTTTGAATTATGTCATAGTTTGAGAAAAATCGATTTTCCATGTTTAAACGAAGATTTCACTATGAAGGACGAGGCACAATGATCCAAAAATATTTTCTTCGAAAAGTACACTTCTTTCCGATGAATTTCATATACTCACATTTTGTAATCCGACGGATAGATTCAGAGATACAGGCTTTAAACGTTTGACGACCATCGGGAATTGCGAATTTTCAATAATATGTAAATCGAAAACGAATTGAGATAAAAATTTGAAATAGATCACAAGCACTTCTTTCAGTCTACTGAATATAAAAAAAAAAAAAATGAAAAAAATCGAGAGGGGTGAGGGTCAAAAGCTGTCCCGGTTGGGCTGGAATTCCCCATATGTATATTTGCTCGCTCCTTGGAGCATATAGACATGTAGGGGGCCTCCTGGCCGAAAAGCATGACGACAAAGAGGGGAACAGTCACGTGATAACCCTTCTCTCTCTGAGCCAGGAGCGAAGTGTGATAAATTCGGTGCCTGCGTCGGCGAATTCAGAATATGTATTGTATTTTTTTTTTCCAAAGATTGTTTTGGATTGATTCGTTGAAACTTGATTTGTAACATGGAAGAAAGACAGAGAATGGAAGATAATTTCCGTTTTGGAAGAAAACTGCCTCGCAATCCAGTATTCGGATACAAATTGCAGGGTTTTTGGATTAAAAAAGTTTCCGATCAGCTGCAGGTTTGATCGTTTGACGAAAATTCGTGGTTTGTATTGTGGGATCTTGTTATGATAATTGAAACAGCTTCACAGGTCGAAGATAATCAAATCCTTTCGGTATAGGTTGTGACGGAACTCTTCCCTTGATCAAGGGTCGCCAGCAAAAAAAAATGCGTTGGGGACTTTTTTTTAAATTATTTATTTTATTTTATTGAATTTAATTGGGCGCCAGGTATCAGCTGGGATACCACCAGTAGGAATTTAATGGATAAATGATAAATTCAGGGAAATAAATAAAATTAAGGAAATTAAAATTTGAAATGATATTTATTAATAATAATTAAATATCCAGATAGCTCAGTGTTTGGTAGAGGGGAACGAGAAGTCAGAATTTGTCCTTCTCTAATGACAAATGATTATTTCGAGATTGAGCAAATAAGTTGTTTAATAATTTCAAGTGAATAACAATAGGAATAATAGATTATTATGTTAATAATGAGAATTATTCAAACATTTAGTAAACAATGCAAATTATTTAAACATTTGATTAACAAGCGAAAGAATTAAAGCATTCAAATGTCAAAAGAAATGATTATAATACAGTAGGTATCGTAATATAGGTGGTAATAATGAATAAAATACTAAATATGGGTCACAATAATAATAATAATACAATGTAGGTCAGAATATATACAGTCGGGTGAAACAAGATGGCTATAGGATGGATCGATAAGGAGGGTGGATAGGAAAAACGTTAGGGTCGGTCGATAAGTTGGGGTTTCGATACGAGATGGAAACTTTTGGGGAGTCGGTAAGGTAGGAATAGATTGGATAACGGTCCGGGGATTCACATAATTCGTTACAACGCAATGGGTGTTCAAACAAAGAAATGACCGTTATTCGATAAAAATTACAATCAAATGATAGTTCAAATATTACCAATCAATTATTAAAGGATAATTAAAGCTCAAATTCTTATGAAAATGATATGAAAATTAATTAGGTATCAAAATCTTGCAATAAGGGTTACAAATATTCGTTTTCTATACGATATTTCTCAATAAGTAAACCAAATAATTATTAAATAACAGTTCTCGTCAGCTATTTGGGACAAGGGTTAATTAATCTCAAGAAAAATCTCAAGAATAATTCTCAAAACACACAACAAAGACGCAAAAGGGAAGACAAAACGACAAACACAATGGGGGTACGACACAACACAAAGGATTATCCCAATAACTGACGATAATGTCACACAAATAATTCTAAATTACACAAAACGGGACAAAGACAAACGAAATATTCTTTAGAAGCAATAATATTGACTCAAGCTAAGAATCAAATCACGAAATCCCGTTAAAAAGCTAATTACGTCGTATGACGCAATATCGACGATAGAGAATTTTGATGTTACTTATAATGGAAAGTCGAGTGAGATTCGAAAGCTTACCTAGATTAATCCAATCCAAATGAACAGATTCACAATCACAAATTAATGTTAAACAAAAGGCTCGATACAAATCAAAACGCAATATGCAATAACAAAAGGTCTCAAATCACAAAACGATAAAGTACGTCTACACGCAAAGAATCTCTGACGAGAAGTAGTTACGCAGAATCGATTTACCCTGCGTAGATCATTTTTGGGGGTATCTTAGGGAAAAAGATGAAGTGGGAAGATGCGTCGAAGGGGAATGCAATTGCGCGGGGAGCCGTTGATATCCTGGCGAAACTTCTAGGCCGATGAAGTTATTTAGACTTCACATAGGTGGCAGGCGACGAATTGTCATTCGCCTGGCAATTAGGGGCAGGAGACCATTGACTCGTAGACGTTTTGAGGATTGCAGCCTTCTTGGAGTTATAGTTAAGATTTCTCTTAACTTTCAGGATCATTTTACGTAGAAATGGGGTGATTGTATTGGGATTGAGTTGCGTCCCAATAGGTGATTTGCCTTTTTGTTCACTTTCCGTCCGTAATTATTTATTCTTGTTGGTAGATGACGGAAAGCTTCGGCTTCATTGGTTGACGTTGATAATTTCAGTTCAACCCCATTTGTAGATCATTATTGTGGGTCGGTCAATCCAAGAATAACTGATCTCGTCTCAGGTCTTTCGTAGAATTCCAGCTCATCGGCTCACAAATTCTGGGGTTTCAGGAGGGAGTTTGCCAAGGTTATTTGGGGATGTAGTAGGAAGTTTTCTCAATTTCCCCTCGATGCGACGTTTGTAGGATTTTTTAACAGAAAAATAGAAACAAAGAATATGAGAAATTAGATCTTAAAATTAACTAACGTAACCCTTTGAATTTGAGCTTGTTTGTGTGTTGGACTTCTCGTCAGGATAATGTTAAAGCAGATTCTGAGTTTGCCTTATTTATTGGAAGAGAGGGAAGAGGGAGGGTAATAACAGTACTTCTCAAGTTATATCTTTGATGAAGAAATTATTTTATTGTTCGAATATATACTTGTCGACGGTGCTGATGCACGAGACACACTAACGGGTGGTCGGGTGCGTCGGACTAGCTCCCCTCTCCGTTTTGTCGGACGCAGCCGACGATGGCCGAAGCCCGCTTGGGGTTCTCTCTCATGCTTCCATACCATACTACCAGACTTGTAAACCTTTTGCTTTAACACTACCGCCGTTTACAAGTTTGGTCCCTTTTTTTTTATTATCAGGCTTCACACATACTCAGATTCTCTCGCATTTTCTCGAAACGCTCTTTTGGCAGTGCTTTCGTAAATACATCTGCAAACTGCACTTCTGAAGGTACATATTCTACGCTGATACTATTGTCGTCGTATTTTTCTCTGATATAGTGGTACCGGATATCTATGTGTTTGCTACGCTTGTGAAACTCGGCGTTTTTCACAAGTCGTATGGCGCTTTGATTATCAATATAGAGCCGGGTTGCACTGACACATTCTTTGCCTAAATCTTTTAGTAATTTTCGGAGCCACATGGCTTCTTTTGTCGCCGCTGCAGCAGCTACATATTCGGATTCTGTCGTACTAAGAGTGACGAGCTTCTGTCTCTGAGAAGACCACGTCGTCGGACCGTTTGCTAGAAAGAAAACATATCCCGTTGTGGAACGTCTCGTCGCTACGTCGCTTGCAAAGTCCGCGTCAGAATAGCCTTTCAAGTTTGCGTTGCTACCGCCGTTTCTATATTTTATTCCGAAGTTAATCGTACCATTTACATAGGCAAGTATTCTTTTCACTGCGCGCCAGTGTGAGTCATCGTGATTACTAGTGAATCTACTAGCCGCGTTTACTGAAAATGCTATGTCCGGTCTTGAAACTATTGCTAGAAACATTAGAGAGCCTATTGCTTCCCGGAATGGTACATTTTTCGTCGCTTCTTTCTCGTCTTTTGCTGGAAGAAGAGTTACATGAGGGTCTGCTGGCACACTCAGCGCTTTGGAGTCGCTCATTTTGAATTTTTCGACTACTTTGCGTGCGTATGCTGTTTGGTGGATAAAAAGTGTTTTCTCGGTTCTATTTCTCTCTATTTGCAGACCTACAAATACTCTGGTATTACCTATCGTGATATTGAAACTCCTGCTCAACTCGTTAGCTACAGTCTCTAGAGTTGCCTTTGTTTTGGCCGCCAATAGTCCGTCGTCCACAAACAACGCTAGATGCACTTTTTTCTACACCAAATGTTCCTGTAAAAATACACTGGTCGGCTTCGGTCGCCTTGAATTCGTATTGGCTTAAGAACTTTACGAATTTCTGGTTCCAACACCTTGGCGCCTGTTTAAGTCCGTATAGTGATTTTTCGAGTTTACACACCACATTTCTTGTATCACTTCTTTTCACTTCCTTGTCGTTGAGTCCTTCGGGAATTTCCATAAAGATTTCTTCGGTCAGCTCACCGTATAAGAACGCTGTTTGTACGTCGAACTGTAGTAGTTCGAGGTCTTCTTCGGCTACTATCGCAAGCAGTACTCGAAGAGAGTCGTAGCGTACTACTGGTGAGAAGGTTTCCGAGAAGTCAATGCCTTGGCGCTGCATGAATCCTCTGGCACACAGTCTCGCCTTGAATCCCCGAATTCCTGTCTCCGAGTCTTCTTTAACTTTGAACACCCATTTCGAGTCGATAGTCTTCTGTGACGGTGGCCTCGGTACGAGTGACCACGTATGGTTTTTCTCATGGGCTTGTATTTCCCTTTTGATAGCACGTGCCCACTGCGTGGCGTCCTTGCTTTTCATGGCTTCGCTGTAAGTTTCTGGTGCAGAATATTCAGCGATATCTAGATCATATCTGGTTGGTGCACGAAGTGTCTCTCGACGTCTCAGGACTGGTCCTGCGTGTTCGTTGTCTCGCTGGCGTACAGCTTGGACGTTTTCCATCGGGGCGTCCTCGAACTCGCCTTCTTCGTCACTTTCAGATTCATCTGCGGATTCGTCGGATATTTCCACGATGCGTTGCTCCTCGTTTGGTTGTTCAGGAGCTTTCGATCGGCTTAGCACGATGGTCTCTTCCTCTTCTTCTTCGTGCTCTGAAATACCCTCCGTTTTTCCAACCTTTTCTTCAAATACCACGTTCCGTGATACGCTTACCCTTTTCTTATCAGGGTCGTAGACTCGATAGTTTGATGAGTCATCCTGATAGCCAACTAGTATCATTGGCTTCGCACGGGGATCGAGCTTCTTGGTAAATTGCTTGGGCACATGAACGTAGACCTTGGACCCGAAGATACGTAGGTGTTGTAAGTCGGGCTTCTTCTCGTACCACATTTCATACGGCGTGGCTTGATTCAGCGGTGACGTTGTTCGATTTAACACATAAATCGCTGTGTTCACTGCCTCGGCCCACAATGACAGTGGTAGAGCTTTTGCGACCAACATCGATCTTGCACTCTCCATTATAGTCCTGTTGTCACGTTCGACTCGCCCGTTCTGCTCCGGCGTGTAAGGGGCAGTATTTTCTTTCCTAATTCCTTGTTGTGCCAGATATTCACTCATCTGCTGATTGCAGAATTCGAGCCCGTTGTCCGATCGGAGTACCTGTATTGCTGTACCAAATTTATTTTTGATTAGTTGATCATACTTTTTGAAGTTGTCGTAAACCTCAGACTTGTGTCTCATAAAGTACACATGCCGAAAACCGGTAAAGTCGTCTTTGAACACCAGGAAGTATCGTGTTCCTGCTAGCGTTTCTGGGGATATCGGCCCACATACGTCGGTGTGGACTTTCTCACCTGGCCTGGTCGCTTCCCTTTCAACGCACCTTTTGAATGGTAACCGATGCGCCTTGCTTAGCTGGCAGGCCTCACAGAGAAAATCGTCCTTGTCCGTTAGTGTCACACCTTTCACTAATCCTCTCTTGACTAGATCCCGTATTGAGCGTTTCCCGATGTGACCTAAACGTTCATGCCACACACGTAGGCTCATGGCCGCGTTTGCTTCGCTCGTTCCCTCCGGTAACTGTACTTTAAATAACATTCGGTAAATGTTATTACTCTGGCACGTTCCTGTTGCGATCACTTTCCCGTTACGCGTTAGTTCTACTCGGTCTTGTTTAAACACTGTTTCGTACCCCTTTTTGACACTTGCTCCGACTGAAAACAAGTTCTTTTTTAGTTTCGGTACATATAGCACGTTGTCGATGTGAGCCTTTTGCCACACGCCGTCGACAAACTTGGTTATGTTCACCGTTCCGGTGCCGAGAACCTCACACTCTTTGTTGTCCCCGAGCACGACCGTGCCGCCGCGCGCGTCGGCCTGAAACTTCGAGAACCACTCGCGGCGAAAAGTCATATGTGCCGACGCCCCGCTGTCGGTAAGCCACACCTCGCTTTGGGCAGCGGCTTGCAGTTCTGTTATCGACCAGCACGATTGTCCCGCGCACTTACCTACCGCTGGCATCGCGACACTTTCTTTTCGTTCACCGATAAGGGCGCAACCGCACGCGCTCTTATCCTGCGAGTTGTCTTTCTCTTTCTTCTCTTTGCACTCACTTGCGTAATGCCCCATGGCATGGCATTTGAAGCACTTGACCCTTTTCTTGGATCTTTTCTTTTTCTTCTCTTTGTCCTGATTCGACACTGCTAGCGCACTCGCGCTTTCCCCAGTTTCCACACTGAGTCTCGCTTCCTCGGCAATCAGCCTCGCTTGCAGATTTTCGAGGGTTTGTCGGTCAGGGTCAACACTATCCCACGCCGTCCGCAACGTGCTGTACTTCGCTGCTAGACTGGCCAGTAGCTTCGCTGCTACTGCGTTATTAGATATATTTTCGCCGAGATCGATTAAGTTAGCGGCCATGTTCTGCACTGTTGCAATGTGCTGCTCTATCGAGTCTCCTGGCGACATTCGGTACTCGTGGAATTTTTGGAGGAGTACCATTTTGTTTGCTTCTGACTTTTGCTCGTGTAGCATGGCCAGCTTCTGCCACATTTGCCTTGCCGTTGTACAAACTAGAAGTGGTTCCAGTTTCTTGGCCTCCACTGAGGACGAGATCAAAAACATCGCCTTCGCGTTGTCGCGTACCCATGTTTTTGCCTCTGCTGACACTGGATCTGCCGGCATTTGCCTCAGGCCATTTACAACGTCGTAAATGCCGTATGCAAGAAATAACGCGTTGAGCTGAAACTTCCACGCTTGAAAGTTTTCTCCGTTAAATCTTTTCACGTTCTTTGCAGAGATGTCTTCTGACATGATCGATGAGAGTTCCTTCTACACCGGCGCCTCACAAGTCCTCACACGCGGTCGACCCACAATGGCCGTTCGCACGTTTCCGTATTCGATCTTCCTCTCCCTTTTTCCGATAAAAACACTCACAGAAACTCGCAGTACAGGTGGCCTGGGCCCATAACCTGTTAAAGCAGATTCTGAGTTTGCCTTATTTATTGGAAGAGAGGGAAGAGGGAGGTTAATAACAGTACTTCTCAAGTTATATCTTTGATGAAGAAATTATTTTATTGTTCGAATATATACTTGTCGACGGTGCTGATGCACGAGACACACTAACGGGTGGTCGGGTGCGTCGGACTAGCTCCCCTCTCCGTTTTGTCGGACGCAGCCGACGATGGCCGAAGCCCGCTTGGGGTTCTCTCTCATGCTTCCATACCATACTACCAGACTTGTAAACCTTTTGCTTTAACAGATAATATTTTACTTTAATTTAATGGTCACTCTCGAGTGGGGAAAGAAGGAAGGAGATGGTCAAAGACGGGGCTAAAAGTTAACACGTCACAAGGTATACCAACGTCTTGGATGAGCGTGAGACAACTCACAAGGGATCACTGCAAAATGAATTCACTTTTGTTTCAAGATATGGCGGATCGAGGATGTATTTTGCAATATACAAACGGGTGTCTAGCATGCAACTCAATCGAGCTGGTGGTTGCACTCATGACTGTTGTGCAGTAGCGGAATATTATGCCATTACGATTCAGGGCGCTCAGTGCTTCTCAATTCTCCAAACGAGGCAACTGTACGAAGCGGCTGCCAATCGGTATCAACCCTCGACTGGCGAAAGACGCTTTCCATGCGCCTTCGCAAACTCAGCTGGGCAGTCGAACCAGTACCGGCCACAGGTGAACTGAACCACCTGCCAGAAGAACCAGGTTCGAAGGAAGGTCAATTTTTTGGAGGTAAATCAACCCCGGGTAATACAAGCGGTAAATCGCTTTCAAAGCATTAAAATATCCACAATTCAAAGAGATAGATGCATGATCTCGAAACACATTGCTGGACTAATATAATACTCAAAAAATAGTCGTGACGAGGTTCCGTCGAAAAAGTATTAGCTATTGCTGCACCTGTCGTGCCGTAGGCGTTGTGAGTTTGAGATTAGGATGTGGGATCGGTCCAATAAAGTTTATTCAGATGAATCGAAGATTTATGATATAACTAATTATTCCTTTATTGTACTTCTTGCGAAATACCTTGAAACGTAGCTTACACCGGCCCTTGCTTGACCGTCTGTAGCCTACAGTGAACTGACGGTTCGGAGCTCTCAAGCGTACGTTACAGAAAATGCTGACCCATGCGTTATTATGGCTACATGCGATAACGCATCCGGTAGAAGAGTCTTGAGCGGCTCCACCGTTATAAAATTATACATCGTTAGAATTATGATATTCGTTTTTTGCACAACACCCCCCCAAGTGGAGGTAAGTTAAGTTTACAAAGTTCGATATAGGTATATATATAGTATTAATTTTTAAACTGAACTTATCAATATTTAATCCCTTTCGGGAGAGTAGCTTCGACCTCCTAGGTCCAGAGGTTTGCTCTGCCTCTCTTTCGTCAATGGGACTTTGGATCTCGAGCTTATCTTTGGCATATTAACCATAACTTCGTGTGGATCGTTAACAGTCCCTTCGTTACTAAATAGAACTGCTTCTGGTTCTGCAGTGTCGTATGCCAAGTTTGGTGGATTTGATTCTCGCTTTTCTGACCTATTTTTACTGAACAGATTGATATTCATTTTATTTCCGCAACATAAATTGATGTTAATCAGTAGTCCTCTGACAAAATTCATTATTCCGAATAAATGCAAAATGTATCCGAATCCTAGAATTCCCAGACCAATAAACAAGTACTTGATCCAATTAGTTGTTTTTTCTTCGTATGTCAAGGTTCGTTTATGAGACTCTAGTAGTTTTGCTTTTGAGTTTATCTCATTGAGAGTATTGAGAGTGGTCTTCTGATCAATTTTACTTTCTGGTAATATAATTTCTTCTATGATGCTGTCATTGAATTTCAAGAAGGTAGTTAATTCTTCTTCAAATGATCTGAAGTTGTAAGGCAATATCTGAATTTTATCGGAAAGCTTCAAAGTTTTTTTGGTTGTATCATAACTGTAAATGACTTCGTCGTCGGTTACGATCGTTGTTTCGGGTAACAGTGTTAGCAATTTCACTCCGTAGAGTTCTACATTTTGATGTTTATTTTTGCCATAAAGTACCGAAATCGTCATCACTTTGTTATTATAACTAATCATCTTATTTTTATTATACAGAGGGACGAAATGTGTTCCTGATACAGGCGTAACCTTTCTTTCACACTTGCAATCGGTCACAGCCGAAGGATTAAATACATTATACAAGCAACCATCTGAAGGCGTGATCCGTCGGGACCCTGCATGCCTTTTACAAATCTTATGCCCTCTCAATATTATACATTCGCTCATTTCGGTTTCGCTAGTTAACATAACTGACTGGTCCCTTATATTCTGAATTACATAATCTGCTGGGGCTTGCCAATAATAAGCATAACCATGCTCATCGATTTCTGGAATTGATATGATTTTAACTATTCTAAATGGGATTGATTCCAGTTCGGGTACTCTTATTTTATAAATGAATTTCCCGTTCAAAGTATACACGAATCTCTTATTTTTCTCTTCTCCCGTCTTCCGCGTATTTTTCAACGATAGTTGATTGATTTTCGATCCATTCAGACGTCGATCCTGCAACCAACTCCATCAGAAGCTGCAACAACAAAAACAACATCTATTCAACAAATACCAAATGTTGACAGATTTTAGTGAGAAAAAATTTCAGAGAATAACATCCATCAAGTCGACTCGACGAACATAAAGCAATCAATATCTCATGAACGATGGGAACTATTAAATGGGACATGAAATGACAATGATACGCCTATTACATAATCCAACTGCGAAACAACAAAAATAATATTGCGTGACTCACAATAACGAAAAGAAGAATCTGAGAACTCCGAGAACTCCTCTATCATCACTGCTTACAGCTGGGGCAGAACCACTGCTTCGCTTTGTGCGCCCGTTTCAAATTGACGCAGCGATAGTCGTACCATCACAGACACGAATCGCAGAAGATGCTGAACTCTGATAAATCTTTGTTGCAAGTCCTACAGTTGCAAGTGCCCGAATCCTTTCGCTTCTGAACGATTTTGTGCAGTTTCCGAAAAGCGGCTTGTCCATGTACTGCGCCACAACGGACAAATCTACTTCGCCCGCCACTATTGAATCAGGAAGATCTTCGGGCTTCGATGGTAGGTCCCCTTCTCTGACGACATATTCTCCGGTCAAGGCGTTTTGGATGATACGCTCATCGGATATGAGCCACCGAAGTATTATTTTTCCCTGCACGACAGGCCGCTGCGACACGAAACTTACAGGATCTTTCTCAATTGGTAAACCAATCGCCATCAAGGCCCGACCTCTAGGACTCCCTTTTGACTTTGTATCGGGCAAAGTAATATCCTCCAGAGAAGTAACCTGTCCAACTTCATTACACTTTTTATCAAATAGAGTGCATTTGCATACAGTTGGTCCAGTTTTCGGATATTGAAGCGATGTGACCAGAGTTGCCGCGGGTACATCAGCATCCTTTTCTTTACATACTTCCGAAGGTATTGTGATTGACACTTCAGAGTTTTTCAGTTGCTCTGCAGCAGTCTCATTAATCGATAAATTGTCGACGGAGGTTGATAAATCTTGGGCATTTTCAACACGAGTGTCTGGGTTTAATGCTGCTCCAAACCAATCTTCTGCAGCATACGTCAACTCGAGTAGTTCTGTTATTGGCTGAGACACCGAGCTATCAAGTGCGACACATTCATCTGGAGATTTTATCGGACGTGCTGTTTCATCTTCAGGTTAGTTGGATGCATCAGAAATGGAGTCCCCTCTTGTCTCAGTTTGTTCAACAATCTTCGGCTTATTATCAGCCGAGTTCGGTGCATGTATTTTCTATGAATCAAAAATAATTCAGTGAAAACACTAATTTACAGTACATAGAAGAAAGGAATGGAATTATTGACTCACATTTGTGTGTTCCGTTTGGGGTATATCAGTGTGGTTGTGTTTCAGACAGATATTTGTTATTTCCAAAAACTGTCTACACTTGAACAGCCGTACCTCAATAAACGCAGGGCAGTTTGTTTTGGTAGAACTAGATTCGGACAGAAAAAAAAATTTCTTAACGTGTTATCAAGTCTTTCACATACGTACATCAAATAAGTGTATTGAACCGATCAAATTAATAAATTGCAGGAATCATTCGAATGTTCCTCAATTTATTACTCCACTACAAAGACATTTTATGAATTAATGGATAATGACAGACCTTATTGAAACTTAACAGGAGCGGGTTTTTAATTTTTTTTTTCCAATAGCCAGGAAAGTCCAATGGAAGAACGAAAATATGGGGTTCTAGATAATAGTGGAAGGCATTTTTGACAAAAATTAGAATCCTCTGTGATGAAAGTTTAGACGGAGGGAACCTTTCGCAGAACGTTTTCTTCCTGCGCAGCGCTGCGAAAGGTTCGCGTCTGGGCATCCGTTGTAGAGGATTCTGGTTTTTTCAAAAATACATTCCACCATGATCGCGAAGCTCTGGTTTTGGTTTGATCATTGGAACTGTTTTTCAGCTATTCAAAAAATGAAAAAAACCAGGTTTTGTCAAATTTCAGTAGGGGCTTCCCTCAAGTTTACCTCTTGATTCTAATCAATTAAAAAAAAATTATTTTACTCACTTGGCTTCCCTGATCCCTCTCCCTTTTGGTTTATAAATTCCAGATTTTTTGCATTTGTACGATATCTCGACATACACAAGTTCTTTGTTGATTCCATCCCTATTTATCAATCGGCTATTGGATCTCGACATTATTACTTTATATTCTATCTGATATGTCTCAAGGCATTCGTACAGCTCTAAATATGATGCGAATATATGGCATTTTTAACCAAGTTGTACTCGCTCCCATTCATCGTCTGTAAACAAATAACGATTGCGAAATTCACAGGAACAATTTGTACAGATGTGTTTTTTGTTCTTAAAATTGCTAATACAAAAAATATATTCTCAAGTTACATATCATGAACACTTAATTAGGTTTCCGATAACATGCAATACCCATCCATACTTAAGGGGGTATATACACCTTTCAATGGGTCGAAATTCTCAAAAACAATTTTTTTTTTCTGCAACTTCGAACACTATGAACGAATCTGAAGAAATCATCATATTTGAGGAGGGTTTGACCCTCATTACCCATATTTTACATCATGTATAACTTTTAGTCTACTGGTGGTTGCGCTGAAGATAGAAAAATGCAATATTACTCGGTTGTCGTAAGGAATCAGCACCAGCGTTGGACAGATCCTGGATTTTTTGGTCCTCAATTATTTATAACAGATGCTTCTATGGAATGAACAGAGAACTTTTTGATATTTCAAAAATTACTTTATTCGATTTTTTTCATTTTTTTTTTAGAATTTTCATTTTTCTTTGGCTTATTTTTCCAATAACTCAGATAAAAATAGGCTTATTGAAAAGTTCTACGTTCATTCCGTAGAGCCATCTCTTATGAATAAGTAAGGACCAAAGATTTGAAGGTCGCTCCAACAATGGATTTCATTATTTACGACAACCGATCGAAATAGTGATTTTTCAGTAATTGATTTTCAAACTTTTGTACCACAGCGATGACTTCTGATACTGTCACACTACTGTGACATTTATTCATGCTAACTAGTTTGATTACAGAAATTCAGTATTCTTGGAGACCCAATAAATCAGGTCCAAGTTGGATTTATAAGCCATCGCCTCTCAATATGATACGCAGCGAAGAGAAAATCACTCTACACAGGGATCCAGATGGACCGCTGCCTCAATTTTTGGCTCTGTAATGGTCCAGAAAACTAATCTTTGGAAAGTTCTTCATTCACACTATGAAAATTTGCTTCCTGGACTATTACAGAACAAAAAATCCTGAATCCTATCAGCGATCCACCTCGATCCTTACGATGAGTGCTTTTCTCTTCGCTTTATGTCATATATCGAGAGGCGATGGCTTGTAAAACCCAACTACAATTTGATTAGGTTTTAGAAGCATACTGAACTTCTGTGATAAAACCCAAGTACCTGAAAACATTTTTTGGTACCCATCAGACTTTCAGAGATAATTCATTCACAGGTATACACGTCCCTCAAATGGGTGTAATTTGGGTATTTTTCTGAATTTTCACATAATGATTTTTTTTGCAGATCGATTAGACTCCTAGTGTTCCAAAAACGCGAAAATCTAGAAGCTGATTTTTTCCAAATTCAAAGGTGTATATTTTCCCTCAATACAAGAGCATTTTCCCAGGCAGAAACCGACAATAATAAGGATCTCACGATTTTTATATCTTGTGTAGATATAAATTATCCTATACTAAACTTGCATAGGTATATTATTATGTATATAATTTATGATGTTTTATCTAGCCGAACAAACCGAGACGAAGATGTTTTTACGACCAATAATTATTTATTCACACTATATACCTACTTAGCACAGACAATCCACTTGAAGCGTACATACAATGTTCGACTCTGCTAACGCAAGTTTCTATTGTTTGGATTTTGATAATGTTACATCAGATCATTATGATACTTCTTTTATTAGGACTTATACCCGTTACAGAATGTCACACAGATAGGTACTTACCCTGTATATTGTGTTGAACGACGAGGACGAGAAATTTTCGACCTTGTAAAAAAATCTGTTCGCCTTGTTAAAACACGTGTTGGCCGAGATCGAGAAGATGTCCACCAGTCAGGACAAGGTTATTTGTTGCCTTCTTTTACTGGTTATAATTTTTAAACTTTTGCTTCCGGAAGCTGCGCAAGTGACAAATGAAACGCACTCCCTATTGGCTGCGAACGTATCGTAATTGATTCCGAGCCGGAATATATACGCGAATGCCGAATTATCCAATCGCTGCTCATTATATCAATCCATTATATTATAAATTCTAGTCTCAACCAATCACAGAGTAGCGTAAAACGGAAGCTCAACTGATACGCCGTAGCTGTGTTCGTTTTATACAAATTGGACTGCACCAAATTGCACTAGAACTTTTCGATTGGTAGATACTTGTATAAACTTCAACGTGATTGGGTCAAGGTAATCAGGTGCAGCCCGATTTAAAATCTCGTGATACGATTTGAACTGGTTCTCGAATAACCCCCCAGGTGCTACCTGAGGTTACTTCTTTTCGATCTTCAGGAAGTTACTTCCTGTCGATCTTAGTGGCTGCATTCGTCATGCACGCTTTTTTCGCTGATAGCGCTAACACTGTATAAAGCTCGGTTTACAATTGACGCATACGTTCCCGTTTCCGTAACACCAACACAACACATGTTTACACCGATACACAAACACATGACCGTTCTTTCCATGTATTGCGTTGGTGTTACGGAAACGAGAACGTACGCGTCAATTGTAAGCCGCGCTTAAGTGTCCGTCACTGAAATTATACCGTGTTATGCCTTTCCGCAATACGGGACGGATAAGTTACGGGAACGTTACGGGCTACTCGCGCACGCGTAATACGTATAACACCAACACAACACATGCAGAGGACAGTCATTTGTTGTGTCCAGTGTAAACATGTGTCGTGTTAGTGTAACGTACCCGTCACGTATCCGTCACGTATCCGTCACGTATCCGTACCGTATTTTGGAACGGCCATTAGCGCTGAAGGCTGTATCAGAGTCGTCAACGCAACGCAAACGCGAACGCAAGCGCAGATTTGACGTGCCATTATTGGTTATCGACAGTCTCTTGTTCAGATCTAAGCCAATGAGGCGCCTCAAGTCCTGCGTTCGCGTTTGCGTTTGCGTATGGCCCAAGTTTAAGCATGGTATAGGCGTTGACTGAAGAATTTGAAGACGGCTACCCCTGGGTAGTTTTGTGTGCTGAGCAAATGAACTTGGTTACCGATCGAAATAACCTTGCGTTATATCTATAGTGTGCACATAATATAGATATAACGCAATGTTATTCTGGACCCCTATTCAGTAGATACGATCGTTTCCTTACGATCGTTTCGTTTCGTTACGATCGAGTTCTACCTCACTTCAAGTGAGTGCTTTGGGCTTGCCATTGGTCCTTTCCACGTAGAACTCGATCGTAACGAAACGATCGTATCTACTGAACTAGGGGTCCTGGTCGGTAATCAAGTCCATCCACTCGGCACACAAAGGTTGCTTTTCAGTAAGAACACAGATAGGGTGCTTTCCAACCACAGGCAAAAATCGACACAATCAGACACACAGCGATATGATTGGCTCGATCTAACGGAATAGACCAATTATATCGCTGTGTGTCTGATTGTGTCGATTTTTGCCTGCAGATGGAAAGCACTCATAGACACTCAGCAGTCTGATTGGCATTTCGAATAGATCCAACCAATCACAATGCTCATTGTCTATCTGTGTCTCTTGCTGGAAAGCAACCAAAACTACCCAGGGGTAGCGGTCTTCAAATTCTTCAGTCAACGCTATCGATAAAACAGAAATTGCAGATATTCCGTACGCGCGGTTACATGAGCCGTCAAACAAAGTCCCGTAAGAGTACCGTCTTCATACGTATTCACTCAATGGCTGAACCGATTAGTGTCAACCGAGGGAAGTTCCCGTGGGCAGTATACTTGGGAGAACGAGAGTTGTTGGCTCTGGAAATTTTGACATGTTAAATTAATTGTAATATAACATAGCTCAAATTTGAACAACATCAATGTTCGCGAACGGTGTGTAGTCAGGAAAAAACAACATTCAGTCTGCGACCCATTCCAATGCATACTTCTGAGTTTCTTCCAATTCACTAATTTGCAGAGAAATCGGAATTTGACGTTACACTTTATATGATCTTCATCGATAAAAGGCCAATGAGTGAATTCAGTGAGACGGTATAAAATATTTCTTCATGATGTAGTTAACACTTGGCGTGACATGTACAGGGAATTTCTTAAACAATCCAATCGATCAATCATTCGAGACAATTGTCGGTAAGGTGCCTGATGTTTCGGCCGTCATATGCTGCCCTCATCAGAGGCTGTTTATTGAATATAAGGAAGAGAACATTACATGGATGCAAAGAGCCTCTGATGAGGGCAGTATATGACTGCCGAAACGTCAGGCACGTCATCGAGAATTGACTCCAATGGATTGTTTAAGACCTTCCCTATAAGTATAAAATATTCTTCTAGCTAATTTCAGTCTCCATTTTGCAAAATTTTCAAATTTCTGCTCAATTTTGAAACACTTCATTTATGCAATTCGTGTTAATTTATTTCAGTTGAAACTTGGAACTTTGGGATGGAAAGAAATGGCATTAATAATGTTCCATTTACAGATTAAAACAAATCTAACATCAGAAGATGTGGAACTCCGAAAAGGAACAAGATTTTCATCCTTTAAGGAGTTACAAGAATTCATCCGACAATATGAACAAAAGACACGGCAAACTTTTGTAAGAGCTAACAGCCGCTCATTGAAAAATCCTCAGGTCCGAAGAACTTGTCAACCAGAATTGAAGTATTTCAATATTCTGTATAAATGTGCCCATGGTAAACGGCAACATGCTTCACAAGCCACCGGATTGCGTCAGACCTGGTATGTCTCCATACCATAATTTAGACATGGTATTATAGAAATTAAATCCAGAATTATTTTATATCAGGACCACAAAGCTAGGCTGCAATGCTTTCATCAAAATCAAAGCAAGTGAAGATGGAGAATATTTGCGAATAACAGAGTTCAACGCCGAACACAATGACCATACAGGGACAGAAGTCGGTATATCCTAATAATTTGACATTTACGAGATTCAGTCGTTCCATTCTAATGATTATTGGTGGGTTTGCAGGATTTTCATAAATTATCAACAAAAAACAGAAGACTAAACTCATGCGAAAGAGACGAAATAGTGAACCTGTTGAAGCTACGAAGCGATAAAAAGTTCATTCAGGATCATGCACGTGAAAAATTTGGTAAACACCCGAGTATGAAAGACATTCATAATATTGCCAGTAGTTTGATACAAAAAGATGATGATTCGCTATCGAAGGCTGCTACAATTCTGCAGGAAACTTACGGTAAAAATGAAAGACTAACTCACACCTATTGTTGAAAAAAAGCATTCTGATTTTTGGCACCAGTTATGGATTATCGGCAAAAGTGACATTTTCGAGTTGGCGAAGAGTACAGGCAATGATTTAAAATACTGATTCCACCGAAATTCTTCTGAGCTCTGGACATTATTCATAAATCACAATTTACGTACATCTGTAATCGATATTGCGCGATGCTATTCGCACGATCCCATAGCTGACCGCTCCGCGGGGCATAGAATAGTATATTGTGCACCTAGGGCGTAACGTGGGTCTTTTTAGATCGAGTGTGAAGTTTGCAGTACGAGTCGGAGGCGAGCTAGCACGAGTCGAAGGCGAGCTAGCACGAGCCGAAGGCGAGTGCAGCAGCGAGCCGAAGACGAGTGCGTCTGCGAGCCGAAGACGAGTACTGCAACCACACGAGGTGAAAAAGCCCACTTAGCCCTTGGTGCACACCATATTTTTTGTAACGCATGTATTGATTTCTGCGTTTTTGTGCCTATAAGCGGAACTGAGGTGACCTTTTTATGACACGGCACCTCACAGTTAGATTGCAATTATTTAACAGGAAAAGGGAGGTAGTACATAGGAGAAGAAAGTATACATATGACAAGAATGAAAGATTGTAGTATAAATATGTATATATATACACATACGGTTGTTTTTGCAAACTTTTTAAAAAACGGGCAAAAATGAATCCATTTTTGCCCGCTTATTGCAAAGCATACAAAAAAAGGTTACTTTAGGTTCGCTTAATAGGTCAAAAAAACGCAGAAATCGTGCATGTGTTACAAAAATAACAATCTCTCCACTGAGATTATCCTCCATCTAGTTGTGGTTTCACACAAAATAACATTGCTAGCGCCAGATCACAAACATTGTTGCGTGACCTCTGAGTGATTCTTGCATGGCTTGCATGACACTCTACGATCGTGCAAATAGCTACATCCAGTTATATTAGTATCCAAAGCCAGTGAAAGTCACCAACAATATTGTTCCTAAACATGAACTCGAATTGAAGTTTTATTCTATTCAAAAGTAGTATTATATCTTACATCAGCTTAGTTCATGGAAATCTGATGTTTCAGGCGCTGATGTAGCAGTATTCCATGAGAGTGGAACATTCAAAGGAATGTACTTTTCAACGGAGCAAATGCGTGACGACATGGATTCTTGGCCTGAAATAGTATTTATTGATGGCACTTATAAATTGTTGAAAAGAAATTTCACAGTCATGATTCTTCTGGTTGAGAACTTGATGGGACTCAGTAAAGTAGTCGGCGTTGCTTTGCTGGCCCAAGAAGATCAGCCTACGTTTTAGTGCTTTCTACATTGCTTCAAACAGGAACATCAGACTCCGTGGACAAAAATGCGATGTATGATGGGCGATAAAGACCTTAATGAAAAAGACGTCCTAAAAGAAGAATTTCCGAATATCCCCATATATATCTGCTTATTCCACACTCTTAGAACCTTTGGACGTGAAATTTCGAGGAAGAAAATGAATATAAGCAGCGAAGAGAGAACTCGATCCCTTCACTTCCTCAACAGTTTAGCAAAAAGCACGTCACAGCAATAGTATAATACAACCTATACAAAGTTTGCCAACGAAGTACCAGAAACGGTGTTAAATTATTTCAACAAGAATTGGCACCCTATCAAGCACGAGTGGGCCAAATTTAGCATGAATTGTGGAAATTTAGGAAATTTGACCAACAACCGATTAGAATCTGTGAACAGCAAAATCAAGCAAATGGTGAAAAAACATAGCACCATGGTAGCGTTCGTCCATTCTTTTTTCAAGTGGTTAAATAATCGGGAACACGAAATGCTTGACAAATTAGCAAAAAATTTTGTGAAAAAAAAGGTCACAGATCATGCAAGTGGTAGTGCGGAGCTCCAGTACATGGAAGAACTAACGACTTTTGCATTTTCTATTGTTGAGGAAGAAATTGCGCACCACAAGGCCATAACCATTCGAAAATTAGACAAGAATTTGGAAACATGTGTTATAATGGTACACAATGTAGAAATAACGACAACACCTTTGACGTGCGAGTGTGCAATTTGGAAATCCAACTTTCTACCATGTAGGCACATTTTTGCCACTCGAAGACTGTTCAACCTATCATTGTTTACAAACGAATTATGTCCGAATCGGTGGAAAAAATGCAGCATCTTGCAAACCAATCCGATAATTTAAAACAAAGCGGAAATATCTGAAGGTGAACGTCCCAACACGCACAATGTTATTGTGACGCAGGGTTTTCCAGAGAAGAAATTCTCAGATACGCAGAAGCGTAAAAAGTTGACAATGGTTGCTAATGACATTGTACAAATGGGAATGTTGTCGACTGCAGCCAATTTTCTGCCTCGGCTCGATGTTTTAATCCAAATTCGAAACGCCTGGCGGCAAGGTGACGAAGTTTCCATAACTAAAGCACATCATGATCACACAATGCTTGAATTGGAACAAGATTTCCAAGAGTTGCAAATAAATAGTAAGACGCACTCTGTTTCTGGAACTGGGAATGATCTCGATGAACTACCCACACGGAACACGACATCTGATAGATGTCCAACTAACATCCGAATATCCACCTAATATTATAAATATCTAATAGACATCCAGTGAACTTCTGTACCGTCATGTTCCGTATATATGCCAGTTTGATGTCTGATAGATATTCACTTGAACTCCACGTTTGAACGTCCTCTACAGATTCAACATGAATGTGTAATGGATATCGCGTGAATAACCGCAATGATTTGTACATAGTTGCTGAGTAGAAATTCGCACTTTATACATGAACCACACGAAATCGCATTCACCGTGTATCAGAGCCAACATTCCGACAATAATAATACCCTGATGCAATATTTTGAATATGCTTGCACTATATCACCTCATCGTGCGCACGACCATGCCGCATTCTGCGCACCGTCGAAATGTACTGCCCTTCCCGCCCGATTCACGTCGTAATGTGCATTGTGCATTTGTGTAGCACAAGTACATTTATTTACAGCGTTACGCTAATATTAAATAAGCAATACTGATTAGTATATATTCTTAGTACAGTAATGTTCATATATGGGTTCCCAGTGGCTCACTATTATTTGTGGCCTTTTTTGAAAATGAGTTTCCTTCCTATACACATTTCGTGTGCCTGTGACTGTTACTGATCTCTACTGATAAGGTAGAGGTCAGTGATGACCGGGGAAGTAGGTGTCAGAGATCAGTGACAGTCACAGGCACACGAAGTGAGTATAGGAAGGAAACTCATTCTGAAAAAAGCCACGAATAATAGTGAGTCACTAGGAACCCATATATGAACATTACTGTACGTGGTATGAACAATTCCTATTGTATAAGCGCTGCAGGATCGAGAATTTGGCTGATTTGAAAATCGAACAAGGTATGTATAACATAACCTCAATGTGTACAAGCTACACGTGTTCGACAACCGGTCGCTTCAGGAGTGTTCCTATACGTTCGTTGTTTGTATTAATACCCGGGTAACATTTCATATGGCCAGCCCACAAGCCACATCAATGCCACATGGCATTTATATGGCAATGATGTCAGCCAGCCATGAAGCGGGCCGATGTTTGTTAACCATATGGTAGCTACACGGCTGCGACAGAGATTCTTGACATGGCGATAACACGGCTGATTGACTTGGGCTATCGACGCTGCTCCGTGCTAGCAACTATACGGCCTGGCCATATAACTTTAGGATATGTATCCGATGTACAATTGCTATACGGCTGACACCTGGCCACCACCTCGCACCGCCACCTCGGCTTTATACGGGGCTAGGTGGAACTGCTATGTCCCGTGACTACCTAGCATCGACCCGGCCGCTAGGTTACGCCGCCAGGTTGGTTCTATGCTGGCTGAAATAGTCTCGCCATGTCCAAACGGGATCTAGCATCTACCCGGCTGCCAGCTCATACTACCACATTAGTTTTAAGTGAGCCGAGCTGGCTTCGCCATGTCTCATTAGAATGTAGCATCGACCCGGCCGCTAGATCGCGTCACCAGGTCGGTTCTATGCTGGCCCAGATAGTCTCGCCATGTCCGAACGGGATCTAGCATCTACCCGGCTGCCAGCTCATACTACCACATTAGTTTTAAGTGAGCCGAGCTGGCTTCGCCATGTCTCATCCGAATGTAGCATCGACCCGGCCGCTAGATCGCGTCACCAGGTCGGTTCTATGCTGGCCCAGATAGTCTCGCCATGTCCGCACGGAATCTAGCATCTACCCGGCTGCCAGCTCATACCGCCACATTAGTTTTAAGTGAGCCTAGCTGGCTTCGCTATGTCTCATCAGAATGTAGCATCGACTCGGCCGCTAGATCGCGTCACCAGGTCGGTTCTATGCTGGCCCAGATAGTCTCGCCATGTCCGAACGGGATCTAGCATCTACCCGGCTGCCAGCTCATACTACCACATTAGTTTTAAGTGAGCCGAGCTGGCTTCGCCATGTCTCATCAGAATGTAGCATCGACCCGGCCGCTAGATCGCGTCACCAGGTCGGTTCTATGCTGGCCCAGATAGTCTCGCCATGTCCGCACGGAATCTAGCATCTACCCGGCTGCCAGCTCATACCGCCACATTAGTTTTAAGTGAGCCTAGCTGGCTTCGCTATGTCTCATCAGAATGTAGCATCGACTCGGCCGCTAGATCGCGTCACCAGGTCGGTTCTATGCTGGCCCAGATAGTCTCGCCATGTCCGCACGGAATCTAGCATCTACCCGGCTGCCACCTCATACCGCCACATTAGTTTTAAGTGAGCCTAGCTGGCTTCGCTATGTCTCATCAGAATGTAGCATCGACTCGGCCGCTAGATCGCGTCACCAGGTTGGTTCTATGTTGGCCCAGATAGTCTCGCCATGTCTAAACGGACTCTAGCATCTACCCGGCTGCCAGCTTATACCGCCACATTAGTTTTAAGTGAGCCTAGCTGGCTTCGCTATGTCTCATCAGAATGTAGCATCGACTCGGCCGCTAGATCGCGTCACCAGGTTGGTTCTATGTTGGCCCAGATAGTCTCGCCATGTCTAAACGGACTCTAGCATCTACCCGGCTGCCAGCTTATACCGCCACATTAGTTTTAAGTGAGCCTAGCTGGCTTCGCTATGTCTCATCAGAATGTAGCATCGACTCGGCCGCTAGATCGCGTCACCAGGTCGGTTCTATGTTGGCCCAGATAGTCTCGCCATGTCCGCACGGAATCTAGCATCTACCCGGCTGCCAGCTCATACCGCCACATTAGTTTTAAGTGAGCCGAGCTGGCTTCGCCATGTCTCATCAGAATGTAGCATCGACTCGGCCGCTAGATCGCGTCACCAGATCGGTTCTATGCTGGCCCAGATAGTCTCGCCATGTCTAAACGGACTCTAGCATCTACCCGGCTGCCAGCTCATACCGCCACATTAGTTTTAAGTGAGCCTAGCTGGCTTCGCCATGTCTCATCAGAATGTAGCATCGACCCAGCCGCTAGATCGCGTCACCAGGTCGGTTCTATGCTGGCCCAGATAGTCTCGCCATGTCTAAACGGACTCTAGCATCTACCCGGCTGCCAGCTTATACTGCCACATTAGTTTTAAGTGAGCCGAGCTGGCTCCGCCATTTCTCATCAGAATGTAGCATCGACCCGGCCGCTAGATCGCGTCACCAGATCGGTTCTATGCTGGCCCAGATATTCTCGCCATGTCCGCACGGAATCTAGCATCTACCCGGCTGCCAGCTTATACCGCCACATTAGTTTTAAGTGAGCCTAGCTGGCTTCGCCATGTCTCATCAGAATGTAGCATCGACCCAGCCGCTAGATCGCGTCACCAGGTCGGTTCTATGCTGGCCCAGATAGTCTCGCCCTGTCTGAACGGACTCTAGCATCTACCCGGCTGCCAGCTTATACTGTCACATTAGTTTTAAGTGAGCCTAGCTGGCCTCGCCATGTCTCATCAGAATGTAGCATCGACCCGGCCACTAGATCACGTCACCAGATCGGCTCTATGCTGGCCCAGATAGTCTCGCCATGTCTAAACGGACTCTAGCATCTACCCGGCTGCCAGCTTATACTGCCACATTAGTTTTAAGTGAGCCGAGCTGGCTTCGCCATGTTTCATCAGAATGTAGCATCGACCCGGCCGCTAGATCGCGTGTATTCTGGCCCAGCTAGTCTCGCCATATTCCAGAAAAACCCAGCACCAACCCGGCTGCGACCTCCTACCACTAAATTGAGTTCAAGTGGCAGCCTTACCGGCTTCGCCGTACTGTTGTTGACCAGTACATCATATACCACCGACCTAGGCGCTCACCTCCGCCACCACGTTAGTTCTATACGTCCCGAGCTGGAGCAAATGCTATTGACGAAGACGAAGATCCAATATATGACCCAACACAGTTTAATTCATATACCGCAGTATTTTTGCATTGAAAGGCTCGCCAAGTACTATTCATTTCAAATTTTTGGATGAATTTTGTTTCCCTTTTTATTCATGTCAACGAAAAGAAAAGTAAAGACAATGAGCAGAACAGTTACGGTACAGTAGTAACTAACCCAAATAAGAATACAAATGAAAAATATGTAGCATGTAAATCATAAGAGAAAAGAGAAACGACTAATTATCAGGCAAAACTATATAAGCCAACTGTTATGATTTAGCTCAAAATTAGTGTAAAGCAAGACCAGCATAGAGCATAGCCGAGACGAAAAGGTTCTCAAGGTTCAAAATGAATCGTACTCGGCAGAAGTATCTGATTTGTTGACATTTCTGTAGATGTCTGTCACATTAATGTACTTGGCGAAATTTTGTTTGAACCGGAGTTGCTTTTTGGGGGGATATAAATACTTTTCGTGAAATTTTGCATGACTCTCGGATAATTGTCCTTGCTCGCTCATTCGATTGGATATTCGTCCAGTTGGGTTCGAAACGTTAACGTAACAGAATTTGGGGGAAAAATAAACTATTGCGTGACACAAATGTTGTTACAGTCTCCGAGGTAGGTGTGCGGTCACCTAAATCGGACAATGATGCACGTATTTTGCTGTTTTTGAACCATGCAAGTCATAAAATACAGAATTTTTTCCGATCCGTTTGTTGTGTTAACATGACGAAGTTCAACCTCATGAATATTCATAGTTCCCCACTCGCTACGCTTGCTTGGTTGTTTAATTGTTTTATACTGCTTTGTATGTCCCATCCAAAATCCCTCATTAAGCAGGATCAACAACATCGCGCCCATATCAATGCTCATCATTTTCTACAATCCGTCAATTTATATTATTATAGACTGAGTTATCTAAAACTTAGAACGCTCAGTTCAATAATTCATTTATCTGACAATTTGAAGTTCACGACAATTTTAAAATTTCGAACATTTTCAAGAATGTACTCTCTATTAGTGATACCCAATATACTCCAAAATATACTCCCCGTTGTCGATACTCAATGAACTAGACACGGTGTCATACGCGTAACATAATTATTATAGAGTATAGAATTGAGCCAATCGAACTCAAATGCAATCCGTTAACATAAAGCATAAATTTGAGTTCACCTAAGTTCAATGGACTACGTTGACGTAGAGCAGAAATTGAAGCCTGTTTAAGTCTAACGTAATGCGTCGACATGGAAAACAAAATGAAGCTGATCTGAGTACAACACGTCGGCTTACGGTCTTGTTCTGACCAGACGATACGAAGATATCGACGGCTGGGCGGAAGAAGCGCCCATCTAAGGAAAACGGTGAAAATATAGCTTATCTCACAAAAACATTTCGCTTCGAAAATTTTGTAGTGGTACCCCCGCAAGTGCTGATTGCAGGGTTTGCTCTACTACCAGTATTCCGTTCACTGCAATGTAACAATAATAATAGAATTAGGAATTTCGGTACATTTAGGCGTATGGGTGATAATCATTTATCGACAGCTAAATGTATCTGGCAGAAATATAATGTAGGGGAGGGTGGGGCAAGACGGCCCCCCTAAGCCGGTTATTACTTTTTGTGGCTTTCAACCATCAAATCAGTTTACTTTTGTCCTATTTCGACCAAATTCATGGACATTTTGATGAAACTCTGAAAAAAAAAAAAATTTCTGGGGCAACACGGCCCCCCCCCTTCACAGAATAATAAAAATAATTATTTTTTTTTTATTGTTTTATAAAATTTTTTTTCCTATTATTTTCTACTATTACTTTTTACTATTATTTTTCTATTATTTTTTTTACTATTATTTTCAAATGCTGTTAGTAGCTCATTTTACCCCACAAGTCGTTGATCAGCTTGAAAATGAATAAGTACATTGAATTTTTCATAATTTGACGATGAAAATATAAAAAATCCATTTTTCAGAATTTTTGGCTGGTCCATTTTACCCCTGGTATCTCGCGTAGGGCTAAAAATGAGCTAATATATCAAATTCTCGATAATTTGAGGAAAAACAAAAAAAAATTTTTTGACCAAATTTTTGGAGGGGGCCGTCTTGCCCCACCCTCCCCTACACGGGAATTGGGTACATCGTGATAAACGTGACAAATCTAAGATGAAATTGATTTATATGCATTGCCATTGGCTTAGTTAAGCAATAAGCTTCTTTCTGTTTTTTTCAACATGTATTTTATCCTTAATCCGCAGGCCTCATTACTATCATGTGAAAAAATATGCTTCACACCCAAATAGTCTTCAGTCCATTGATATTCTTACTGAAAAATTATTAAAAAAAAAAAAAAAAAAAAAAAATGTTGTCTCGTTTTTCACACATCGCAAGTTAACTATGATGAACATACAGGCTAGTGCGATGGCTAAAAATTTGCAGGACGACAAGACGAACAACTTTTGTATGAACTTTTTTCCGAAAAACCCATAGGAAAAAAGTTGGTCTCAAAATGCCGGTTCTCCAAATTTTTACGATTTTTAATGCAAAAGTCCGGACCTAAAAATCGGAGTAAACTTCAGGATATGTTCGTGGGGGTCTAATCTACCTACAGGAAAATCGCCCACCCTCAGTTATTCCGGAATGGGAGTCAATCCTAATTTGACTGGACTATATTGTTAGAAGAATTCAGCCAACGGAGCTAAAATTGTCCGATTGAGCATATTTCATCCTCATTTAGACTTGTGGTCTCAAACTTGAAACAGTTTTGTAGAACTAGCATTTAAAAACAACAAACGCGCGTAGCAAACCGTCTACTCCGAAAACCCCGTTACGCATCTATTGGAAGTAGTCAGAATAATCTAGAATTTGAATCCTGAAATTCTTGTTAATTCGGTTACATCGGATAAATATTTAACGCGCATAAATTTTTTTGCGAGAAAGCAAATTAAATGACTGCAGGAATTTAGATTCACGTAAACTCAACGATATTGTCTCGGGATCAGCCCGGCTTATCAACAAGCGCGCGGTAATAGAATTCTCGTGGAACGGCCGTTTATTGTTCAGAACAGCTGTTTTTGTTTATTTTCTTTTGTATCATCTAATTATTGAACATCACTTTGGTTCTGTTAGAAAGTTTCACACGGTGCTTGACACTGAGCGATCAGATTGACTGGATGCGCTGGATCTAACAGAAATGGCCAATCATATCGCTCAGTGTCAAGCACCGTGTCGCACGGTGAAGCAGGGGTTCGATTCTTGACGCTGCGCGAAAAATTTTCGCATGCGAAAGTCGCGGTGGATCCAATCCCATTAAAGCTCCAACGGAAATTATGCATCATGATTGGCTAGACCGCGACTTTCGTATGCCGAAATTTTTCGCACGGCGTCAAGAATCGAGCCCCTGAGGCCTTGTGCCTGGTTTATGCAAGCATCCTTATGTGCCTTAACTTAAGAATAGACCAATAGGAAGGATTCCCCAACCGCATGCATGACTACTGATTGGTCGATTCTTAAGTTAGGGCACTTGGGACGCTGGACGCTTGCATAAACCCAGCATTGGTTGCTTTCCAGCAAGAGACACAGATGGACACTGAGCAATATGATTGGTCGGATCGAATGGAAGTGGCCAATCACATTGCTCAATGTCTATTTGTTTCTCTTGCTGGAAAGCACAAGGGCTGTATTCGTTTATGCAGCGACTGCAGCAGATCTGCTCTGCTAATCCAATCGGATCGAAGAATAGAGTGGAAATGAACAATGAAAGCGTGCAGCTGCTGTTCCGGCTGCATAAACAAACGCACCCCTTGTCTTGCCGAGAATGTAAACACCCGCCATTTTTTAAATTAGGATCGAGAATTGATGCCCAAAATAGAGCTGTCAGTTCCGTTCGTTCGGAGATATAACATTTTCATCGTTTTGTTTTGATTCTCTACTTCGTACTTCTTACACTGGTGATATTAATTTATTATCTACATTCGAATCGAATGAATGATTTGCAACAAATCGGTTTGGTCTCTCATAAAATGACGGAGCTCTCAATGTTGCGGTTGTAGGTTAGAGTATCGTGTTGATGACAGAGGTTATTCAATTCGTGCTGATGAAGAGAACAACAATTCTGAACGGATAATTTCACGACAAGGTTTATCTTGCATGACACAAGACTTTCTCACACAGGTTTATCCAACTGTCAGATGATTCTTAACTGTGAATGCCATTCATTTACTCACTGTCGATTCAGCGTATTTTCATTTGTGAAAGCAATTCTTGGAGAAAAAGATTTTTCGTGGATTAGCTAATTCAGTCGCTGCGTGATAAATCTGACGAGAGAAAATGCTGGAGTTGCAAAATATCAGGATAGTCACCGATAGTCTGATTTTATAGAAGGAATGGCAAGAAGTCAGATCAATCGAGCAGAGTACAGGCCTTGGACTGCAACGAATTCCATTTTAGGCTCTACATTAAGCTTGTCCCAAGAGGCTGGATTCTAAATATTTCGATACCGTCCGTGCAGACCCGAGTTGTAAGTCAACGTTAGACTCCGATGAGCTCCATGTTACATTAGAAATTGTGAGCGGACGGTGTTCGTTGGACTAGGATAAGCTCTATTTTATGTGTCGATGCAGCGTATCAGGCTTTGGTAAATTTTCATCTAGGCCCTACGTCAATATAATGCAGAGAATTTTGGTGAATTACAGGCAGTCCTCGTATTTACGGATGTATGTTGATCATGAGATGACTTGACTTGTAATAATCGACGCTTTATTGTGGAATTGAGGCAAACTGGTGTTTGACGTAAGTCGAAGGGATGTAAGTCAAGCACTGCCTGGGGGGCGATTCTGAATCTTTTGGCGTTAACTTAACGCTAGGCGCTAGCAAATAATGACGCCCCGTTGGAGGAGCGCCCAATCACCGAATGCGCTTGGGTCGCTAACTCACGGTTGCTATCATTTATAATGCCAGGCGTTAGAGAAACAGAATCCCACTGCTGTACATTTTGTACTTTATAGTGAACGAAGGCGGTGAAGCTTAAAAGGATCTATTTTATACTTCACGTCGACTGATATCCCCAAAAAAGCACCTCCGGTGCGAAAAACTTTTGCCAAGTACATTAATGTGACAGACACCTACAGAAAAGTCATCGAATCGGATACTGCATTGCCAAGTACAATCCATTTTGTGAGATTCTATAAATTACGATACCTTCCGCTCGTACCCGAGTTCTAAGTCAACGTTCGACTCTGACGAGCCCCATGTTATATTCTGACTTAATACAAGGAACAGCGAGGAGTCAGACGAATGGAACAGATCACAAGTGTTTGACCGCAACAAATTCTATTTTAGACTCTATGTTAAACTTGTCACAAAAGGCTGGATGCTATATATTTCGATACCTTCCGCTTGGACCCGAGTTGTAAGTCAACGCTAGACTCTGATGAGCTCCATGTTACATTATCTTCGTATCGTCTAGTCAGAACGAAATTGTGAGCGGACGGTGTAGGTTGGACTCCGATCAGCAATTTATACGTAGACGCAGTGTGTTAGGCTTCGATGAACTTGAATCTACGCTCTACGTCAGTATAGAATAGAATAGATTTATTTAATCGATCCTGGAGCAAGCTCCCTAAGGACCGCAGGCATATCTCAGCTAAGTATGGCCGTGCAAAAAAAAAGTACGTTGAATTCCCGTGAATTACAGGTAATCCTCATGGTTGCGGATGCATGTCGACTACGAGGTGACGTAGCTCGTAACAATAGACGCTCTATTGAGGAATGGTCGCAGAATGTTGTTTGATGCAACTCAAAAGGATGTAACTCAAGGACTGCCTTTATACTTTATAGTGACAAAAAGCGGTAAAGATTGATAGGCTCTATTTTATACTCTACGTCGATACAGTATGTTTGAATTTGAACCCAATAAAGTCTATTTCATATTCTAGACGTCAATGGAGTACAGAGACTCTATTTTGATTATATTTTACGTCGACTGATATCCACAAAAAAGCACCTCTGGTGCGAAAACCTTTCGCCAAGTATATTAATGTGATAGACACCCACAGAAAAGTCATGGAATCGGATACTATATTGCCAAGTACAACCTATTTTGTGAGGAACTACGAAAATTCGATCGAGCGAGCGTTGCGAGCGAGCACAATTATCAACTGGTCAAGCGAAATTTTACAAAAAGTACTGATACCCCCCAAAAACCTCTGGTGCAAAAACCTTTCGCCAAGTACAATAACGTGTAGATTCTTCAACCAAAAATTAGAAGGTTTTGTGTTCGTTCGCTTGCTCACTCGATTCGTTAATGATTGGTTTATGATTGTCAACATATGAAAGCAGTGAAATCAGGTACAACTGCCAAGTACTTACATTTCGACACCGGTACGGAAGGGCTTTTTTGACGAAACGAGAGGTTTACGGCCCGAGCCGAAGGCGAGGGCTGTAACGAGGTTCGTCAAAAAGCCCTTACTACTCAACCGAAAAATAAAAAAACGTTGTGCTCGTACGCTCGCTCACTCGATTGGTCTTGAAAAAAATATTCATAACGAAAATTGGTTGAAAATTTTTTTTTTTTTTTAATTTGGAGTCCGTGGTACTTCGGCGGGCCAATGAGTACATCGTTATCGGAGGACAGTGAAATGGTCAGCAATGTGGACTTCACAGTTTTTTTTTTATGAAAGGCCCGCCAAGTACCACTACCTTCAAATTTTTTTTATAATTTTTTTTCAATCAATTCTTTGTTATGAATATTTTTCTCAAGACCAATCGGGTTAGCGTCTTAGCGAGCATAGCGAACGAACGAGCACAACGTTTTTTATTTTTTGGTTGAGTATACAGGTACTTGGCAGTTGTACCTGATATCACATGAAGCTGAAGGTAGCAGCCAGAATAAGCAGCCAAACGATTCTCAGTCAGTGAAAATGATGCACTAAAAATAACAAAATCTAAATTTCGCTATGTTTTATGAAAAGTGAATGAATTTGATAAAAAAAAGTCAAAAATTCGTACTGTATCCATTTATTTGGAAGTCGATTAGCTCGTTCGGCTGCTAACTCTGGCTGCTAGCTTCAGCTTCATTGATTTCACTGCTTTCATATGTTGACAATCATAAACCAATCGTTAACCAATCGAGTGAGCGAGCGAACGAGCACAGTGCCTTCTAATTTTGAGGTTGAGGGATATCTACTAGCGGACCGTAAAATGTAGAGCCCTGTGTTCGAACACCGATTTCTCCGCAAGAAGAAATCGTAGAGCGTTACGTGAAAAAGTTTCATGAATTATAGAATTTCCCACGTCAATCCATACGTCGGAGAATTGTTCTCAAAATTTCCAAGCAGAGATTTTGCCATATAAAGGTTCAAAAACGTGTAATTTTCGTAGATTTTACCGTGGCTCAACTTCAACAGTTGATACCAATGATAAAATTCATAAAACATACCACACAATAGTCAGAGTGTGATCAGTACAAAGCCCATTCAGGAATATAAATATCCTAAAAATTTCACCAGCTGCAAGCGATAATCGGCGACGAAGTTATCTCGGCTTCTAGAATAGCGTGTGGAAACAATCTAAAAATTAACTTGATCCATTATACAGCGAATTCACGACGAAAGTAGCCAGCCTTACTGTAAGCAACCCACAAAAAATTTGAAATGGAGGCTACGACTTTGGCTGCTGCAAATTGGAACAGAGGATCGGCGAAGCTGGACTAGCAGACGGTCGTTTGCTCGGTGGTCTGTCAAACGACGTGGTTAAAAGTCAGGTTAGACAATAATATCGGCACCGGTATCACAGAATGAGATGTGAACTGAGTTGATTTCGCAAACGCGAATCGGATGATTATCTGTGAAAAAATTACCGTCAAGTAAATAGTTGATTCGGGATATCAACTTTGTGTTGTCAAGAAGCAGCTCATTTGTTCATTTGGTAAATTGACTTTGGTAAATAAACTTGAGCAGGTAGGTGAACGAGGATAAATTTACAGAATTATTTGCAACGGGGCAAGGTACTCGTTCATTTTCTCGATTATTTTGTTGCGCATCGCTTTGGGAAAGGCTCCGATGCAATGCAGGTCTTGATGCGGAGCCTCGATGCGAGGCAGGATTTGATGCGAGACAGACTCTGCTGCGAGGCAGAATTCAATGCGAGGCTAGATTCGGTACGAGGAAGGCTTCGATGCGAGGCAGGCTTTAGTGCGAAGTGGGATTCGATGCAAGGCGGACTCTGGGGCAAAGCAGGATTCAATGCGAGGCTTCGATGCGATGCAGGATTCGATGCGAGGAAGGCTTCGATGCGAAGAAGGCTTGGCTGCGAAGCCTGAATGCCGCCTCATATCGAATCCTGCCTTGCAGCGAAGCCTCGTATCAGATCCTGCCTCGCATTGAATCCTGCCTCGCATCAGAGTCTGCCTTGTATCGAATTCTGCCTCGCATCGCGGCTCTGCATCAAGACCTGCATTGCATCGGAGCCTCTCTCAAAGCGATACGCAGCAAAATAATCAACGATACAACAGTGAACGAGTACCCTGCCCCGTTGCAAATAATTCTGTAAATTCATCTTCGTTCACCTACCTGCTCAAGTTTATCTACTGAAGTCAATTCACCAAATAAACAAATGAGCTGCTTTTTGACAACATGAAGTTGATATCCCGAATCAACTATTTTCATCACTCTAACCTTAAAATCGCAACTTCGTTACGATTTTCAGGTTCTCGTGATGAAAAAAAATGATCATCACTCGTACAGTAATGTTCATCGATGCATTCTCCGTGGCTAACTTCTTTTTTCGAAGTTTTGCCACCCTTCTACTCATCTATCGTGTATCTATGGCGCGCCGAGCAGGTGACAGAAGAAGTTTGCCAAATAATTTCTGCGATGTCCCGCAGCTATCATCCGCTAACCTCTAATTTCTTGTCAGAACGAGTAAATTTTACTGCAAAATACATTGGCAGTCAATCTACGACTCGATGAATGTCAAATACTATCTAGCGTAAGGCAAATCATGCATTTCGAGGTAAAATTAATTCATTTTTGCGCGAAATTTGAGATTGACGGATGACAGCCACGGAAAGCTCAAGTCAGAACATCACTGTACTATTACTTGACGGTAATTTTTTCACAGATAATTATCCGATTCGCGTGCGAGAAATCAACTCACAATCAGTTCACATCTCATTCTGTGATACCGGTGCCCATGTTATTGTCTTCCTAACCTGACATTTAACCACGACATTTGACGGACGACTGAGCAGACGACCGTCTGCTAGTCCAGCTTCGCCGATCCTCTATTTCAGTTTGTCATCAGCCAAAGTCGTAGCTTTCATTTGAAATTTTTTGCGGGTTGCATATAGTAAGGCTGGCTACTTTCGTCGTGAATTCCCTGTACGAACAACCTGTCCACGATGTATCTATCGGTCGACCGAGACCAGCTGATGTCGCCCATGGACACGTGATGTGGTTGTGTGCGTGAGTAGCGTGAGCGAGCTGTATGCTCCAGAGCGCTACACGCACACACTCGCGCGAGCCTCTCACCGATTAACGCTGACGACCGAATTCTGAGGCAGCCCCTGCCGCGAGCAAAAATGTTTATTACAGATCAGTGGAAAACGAAAATTATTCCCACAATCGCGTACACCAAGAATGGTACAGGTGCTTTTATTATGTATCTGCGTTATTTTACGAGATAATAGTGATGATGCCGTTACGGAAGCCATCTCGTGAATTATTATTTTTTTCTTTTGGATGAAATAAGTTATGAAAAAAATCATGAAATTCATCAGTCCCAAGATGAAAGTTCTGTTCCATTATTTCCCAGAATATTATACTCTTCAAACTATTCGTCGTAACATGAGCATTGATGAGGTGTCTTTGTTATTCATCAAAATTGAATTTCGCCTAATGTGAAAAGCTCATCATCTGTAAAGTGTAAAAGTCGTCTGATGAAATTCGCAGTTCATTTAGCTATTTTCCGAAATAGATTTAATTTTCTTTTCGTAATATTCGCAATGAAAATATATTTCGTCCGTAATGAAATCGAATACATTTGTTCATAACAATATAAATGATATTTGTCGAGTCCTATGTACTTTGGTAACTGAACACAAGACTCGCCCCGCAATTCATTGAATGGATAAAAAATTATGATTTATATTCATTTTATTTATTTCGTTAGAATCGCAGACAGGGTTGTCTTGTTCTTCGATTGTATACTATGGACTGCGAGCAACAATTGACAATCAGTAGGCAGTACTGGCTGATGAAGAAGAATAGATAGATTCGTCACAGATTTATAGTACAGCAGGAGAAATGGGATGCAGAGGGAATAGCGGTGTTCGAGGATTTCCACGATACTTTCGTAACATTTCTCGCAATATTGCAACCACATATCCATAATCCAAGCTGTTTAATGAAATGAAATTACGTAACTATCAGGGGTAGAGGAGACTACCGTTATGAAAATTGTCTACACTGAGAAAAAAATGTTATCGAATTTACCATGTCTAGTTTTATTTGTTTCAACGAAATCTGCCACTTTCAACTATATCTTATTCAAATCAAATGAATTAGTTTTCGTTCGAAATTTGTTCATTTCAAAAAAAGTTTTCTCATTCGAGTTAAATATCCAATTAGAATGAATAAATTCCAGCAAGGAAATTGAATAAATATTTCGTCGGGACTCCGAAAAAAAATATTTTTTGGAGTAATTAAGGTGTGCTTGATTATAAATTATTCCTTTGAACGAAAACTAATTTATTTGATTCGAATAATATCAAGTTCAAAGTGGCAGATTTCGTTGAAACAAATATGAATATTCAATTAGAATGAATAAATTCCAGCAAGGAAATTGAATAAATATTTCGTCGGGACTCCGAAAAAAAATATTTTCTGGAGTAACTTAAGGTGTGCTTGATTATAAATTATTCCTTTGAACGGAAACTAATTTATTTGATTTGAATAATATCAAGTTGAAGGTGGCAGATTTCGTTGAAACAAATAAAACTAAATATAGTTTCAATAACATTTTTTTCTCAATAGAAACCATGAGAGCTGTGACGGTTTAATTTATCGATAATAATAATTTTATGTTCACACCGTTCGGAAGTCACCCGGTATGCGAGATATATTCGATAGACACTCGCGTGTTTACGTAGACGCGATGGTGCAGCGAGCTTGGCGGGGTATCGGAGGGGGAGGGGTTATAACAATTGGTCAGCGCCTCTTTTGTTAAATCTATTCCGGACAATGTAGCGTATAATGATTGATTTTTTTCTTCGTCATTAATCGAACGATATAACGTACAGTTACCGTTTTGAGGCACGATTAATTTTTATAGTAATCGGAGTGCTTCATACATTTGCAATCACAAAAATGTTGTTCAACAACTCAGTTGTTTTTTAGTCTTGTTACAAAAAATGTTTCATATCCAGAATTTTGAAGAGAAACCGAGTTATTGAAGAATGTATTATACACTGAGAAATAAATGTTATTGAATTTACTAGAATAGAATAGTTTTATTGTTCCCAATTGGTATACAATCTCCAGTAACAATCTTCATTAACATCCTCCTTTTTAACATGTTCCTTATATTGTAATTATAATTATAGTGTATTCGTTGGTACTTTATGCCTTAGCTCTCTAATTCTTATTTAATTCTCATTTATCATTTAGTTCCTTATTTCTTATCCTATTAGGTACGTTGTTTGACTTTGTTCTTAATATCTAATCCTTATAGCTATCCGTCGTTTGATTGCTCCCTTCTTATCCCTCCAGGATCCATCCCCATCTCCTTTGCAGCTTGTCCCCTCTTTCCTTTATGCGTTTCCATGCCTCCTTTCCTATCAGCCTTACCCTCCATCCGATCTTCCTTCCCCCTTTTTTCCACTCCATCACCTTTAGTCCGCTGCCCCTTCGCCCCAGTAGCTCGCCCATGGCCGCCCTCACCTCGTCCTCCTCCGGCTCACCTGACGTGCCTTTTATCCCGACCCACTCCCATTTTTCGCCGACTTTTTCTTTCTCCAGCGTATCGCCCTCCCCTACCGTGCCCTCTTCGGAGGGGGTCGACCCCTCGGCCTCCTCCAAGGGTGGGGTGTGCGGCGTGTACCATTCTATATTTTCATCCTCTTCTACCGAGTTTGTCGTACTTACGGCCGAACTTTGGCTGTATGGGTCCTCTACTTCCTTTTTCGTTGTTGTCCCACTCTCGGCCTCCCATGCCATCCTCATGTCCTCGTGTTCGCAGTCTTCCCTCTTCCTCTTTCTCTTTTCTCCGTCCTGTTCCTCTCTGGGCTCTCCTTTCTCCCCCGTGTCCCCGTTTTTTCCTTCTTCTATCTTGACTTGTACTTCCTGTCTCTGTGCCATCCTTCCTACAATGTCCCTTATCTCCTTGATTGTCTCCAGCACCTCCCTTTTCCATGTTTCCGTGGTGTCCATGTCTCCGCTTTCCTGTGGAACGTCCGCTTGTTCCTGTCGACCACGTGTTGCCTTGTCCGTTTGTTGACTGTGTCTTTACCACTTCTCTCGCATTTATCTCCCCTCCCTTTGCTGGTTAGTTCCGTGGGTTCTCCGCTTTCGTCGTCTTCTCGCGGATCCGTTACTTCTGTCGGTGGGTTATCGTCGGGTCCTGTCGGTAACGTTGCTCACCCCTTGCCTCCTACCGCTTCCCACTTGGCTTTGCTCTGCCGGTGTGTAGTCCTGTCTAACTGTTTGTGCGACCAGCGCTTTCCTCTTTCTTTCTTCTAGATTCTCTGTGTGCGGTCGTCCCCGTGGGAGTGCGGGTCGTAGGGCGTCTTCCCCGGTGGATTTTCTTACGGTTCGGTTTCATTTTCTTCTTCTTCCCATTCCCGTCTCTCCTCTCTGCTCTTCTTTTCCCTAGCTCTCCTGAGCGCTCTCCCCCAAGTAGCTCCCTCTCCTGTCTCGCTTAGGATTCTGTTTATCTCTCCTCTACCCTCCGGCCATTCGGTGCATCCTCCTGCGAGGTGTTCTAGGGTTTCCGTCTCCCTTCTGCATAGCCTACAGGTTCTTTGCTCCTCCGGTAGCCAGTACTTGTTTCCCCTCTCCTCGTTTCCGCATCTTAGTCTGGCTACCGTCTCTACGTGTTCGCTTCTGTTTCCTCTTCTGCCTGACAGGTATCTCGGTCTTCCGTGCGCCCACAGCTGGTCGTACCGCCACACGCTTCTAGAGTTCCTTATCTTGTCTCTCCTCTCTTGCGTCTGCACTTCATGGTCCCTGCTCGCTGCTCTTTCTTCCATGGGTTGTCCCGCTTGTAGGCCGAGCTCGTACTCTTCCTCCCCTATCCCACATCTCCATAGGTATTCTTTCCTTTCCGTTCCCCACCTGGAGTAGTTCCTTCTTCTTTCCTCACTTCTTCTTTCTTTGGCACATTCTTTGGGCAGTCGTAGGCTTCCGTTTTCTATTCTTTCTTCGTACCTGAGTGCTCTTCTTCCGGCTTCTACTCTGAGCAGGTTCCGGTCTACCTCTTCCCTTACTACATACCCCGGCGTTGTGCGATCCAGCCTAAGTATCCATCTGCAGTAGCGTTCCTGCGTTTTCTCTAGCGCTTCTCGTTCTTTCCACCCCCAGATTTCCACTCCGAACATGAGTATCCCTTTGATGATGGCGTCAAATAGCTTCAGTCTCCAGGCGATGTCACCTTTGAAGCCTCTTTCCCCTATGCCCCAGATTGTCCCCATGGCGCGTCTTGCTTTCTCTGTTCTGTCCTTTATGTGTTTTTCATCTTTCCCATTTTCGGTCACCAGGTACCCAAGGTATTTTATCTCTTTCACTTCCTTTATCTCTTTGTCTCCCCATTTCCATACTCTCTTCCTCCTGTTGCCCCTCCCGCTTCTTCCCACCATTACTGCTGTTTTTTCTTCGTTAACTTCGAGTTTCTTCCTTATCATGTATTTCCGTGTCCTTTCTATCATGTACCTTAGCTCTGCTTCATTTTCTGCCATCAGTACAATGTCGTCTGCGTACCCGAGAGACCAGATCTTGTCTCTGCCTATCACTACTCCTCCTTCCTGTCCTTGCCTCAGGTGTTCCTCCAGGTCGGATACGTAGATGTTAAATAGGGTTGGGCTCATGGGGCAGCCTTGTCTTACCCCCTTCTCCACCCTGAATTTACTGGACCGTTCCTTTCCCGCTCTGACCACGCAGTCCGTCCTCTCGTATATGAGCGGGTCCATGTCATCTCACTCAAAAAAAAACACTCAAATCGCGGATTTTTGCGCCCTTCGAGGAATCTTTGGTACTATGGAAAAAAAAAATAGAAGTTCACGGATTTTGAAAAATTTTCAAAAATGGCGGAGTTACGGGTGTTTGAATTTTTTTGCACTGCTTAGTTTGAAAATTCATATCTCCGAAACCATCAATCGTAGCGCAATGGTCCTGGACTCATTTCACTGACAAAAGAAAGGGCTACCGTTAAAAAAATACATTGGAAACAAAAATTAATTTTTTCAAGTTTTTTTCGCCACTTTTTTCCAAAATTTGGCCGCCATTCCCAAAGGGTACGGTGAATTTCATGGAGACAATTTTTTTTAGATAGCTGCTTCTTTCCCCTTTAATTTCGTAAAAAAAAATTTATGGAGACCTCACCAGGTCCGGAGAAAAAAATTAAAACGTCCGGCCGTGCGTCGCCGCGCGCGCCGTTCCACGGTAGCCGCGCTACTCCGGTAGGCTCGCTGTTTCACGTGCTGTTGAATTTCATTCAATGTTTCGCTATCCACCAGGGTTATCCTTTCTAGGAAAATAGTTATTCAACTACTTTAGACTCCCAGAATATTTTCACTGGTTATTTCCGCTCGGAATTACCGCTGAATTGATACCAGAAAGAATATTTTCTCTATCAATCTCAGGAAAATTCACACACGAAGTTCCGGATGTACATTCACTTGATGACGATGTTGAACCAATTTCTGGAATAGTTTCTTTTGATGAACCTGGCACCGGAATGTTCTTCAAATTCAGACGGCACGTATCACAAATCACACAATCGTGTGTGATCGAAGTCACTTTATCGCACATCCACTGTGTTACGGGGCGCAAAGTTTGCGAATGCTTTTCCAGCTTGAATGGATTACAACAGTACGCCCTTGGCATTTTTATAGCGAGAGAGTTGTTGACTGTTCAATTGTAAGTTTGTCGTAAGACTGAGGTAATCACGGAATTACGGAGCCTTTTATTGAAAATCAGTGCATCAAATGCCCTACAGCAGGGGCGGGCAATTTCGTGGTATCATTGCACTTGACGTATACGACAGGTAAAGGGATTAACTTGATTTTCGCACGGGTCATGCATAAGGGACCAAATCGACCCAATCGACTTTTCCGGTTCGCTTGAGCTATGCAAAACAATAGATCCGCAGAACCCATTTAATCTTTCCTGCAATAGACAATTAGGTTTTATTAATTTCCCTTTTCCGACTGACCTCAGAATTTCAAGAACTATGTCCTGACCCAGGTGACGGGGATGAATTTATTCAGATTTCTAAGAACCAGAACCATTGCAGCACAGGTGTGTTCAAGGAACCATAACCGCGGAGAAATTTTCGGAACAGGTATAATTCCGAGCGGAAATAACCAGTGAAAATATTCTGGGAGTCTAAAGTAGTTGAATAACTATTTTCCTAGAAAGGATAACCCTGGCCGATAGCGAAACATTGAATGAAATTCAACAGCACGTGAAACAGCGAGCCTACCGGAGTAGCGCGGCTACCGTGGAACGGCGCGCGCGGCGACGCACGGCCGGACGTTTTAATTTTTTTCTCCGGACCTGGTGAGGTCTCCATAAATTTTTTTTACGAAATTAAAGGGGAAAGAAGCAGCTATCTAAAAAAAATTGTCTCCATGAAATTCACCGTACCCTTTGGGAATGGCGGCCAAATTTTGGAAAAAAGTGGCGAAAAAAACGTGAAAAAATTAATTTTTGTTTCCAATGTATTTTTTTAACGGTAGCCCTTTCTTTTGTCAGTGAAATGAGTCCAGGACCATTGCGCTACGATTGATGGTTTCGGAGATATGAATTTTCAAACTAAGCAGTGCAAAAAAATTCAAACACCCGTAACTCCGCCATTTTTGAAAATTTTTCAAAATCCGTGAACTTCTATTTTTTTCTTCCATAGTACTAAAGATTCCTCGAAGGGCGCAAAAATCCGCGATTTGAGTGTTTTTTTTTTGAGTGAGATGACATGGACCCGCTCATATGTTTTTTACCCTAGTGATCATGTCTTCTGGTATCCCCTTTTTCCTCATCGTCTTCCAGAGCACCTCCCTGTCCATTTTGTCGAATGCCGCTCTCAGGTCGATGAATACCAGGTGCAGCTGTCCTTTCTCCCTTTTGGCTCTTGTGCTCATTACGTGTTTTAGTATGTAGATGTCATCTATTACTCCTCTGCCTTTCCGGAATCCTGCTTGCGTGTCGTCTAGCGTGCCGTTCCTGTCCATCACCTCTGTTATCTTCTTGTTCAGCACTGCTGCGTATATCTTGTATGCTGTTGAGGTGAGGGTAATTCCTCTGTAGTTGGTTGCCCGATCCTTGTCCCCCTTTTTCCATACTGGCGTGATTACCCCTTCTCTCCAGTCCTCTGGTATTTTGCCACTGATCCATACCTTTTCCATTAGGTCCCCCAGTTGGTTGATTGTCTGGGCCCCCCCATGTATCCAGGCCTCGTTCTTGATTTCGTCGGCGCCCGCTGCCTTTCCTTTTTTCAGTTTTTTGACTTGTTCTCGGGCCTCTTCCCTCCAGTCTATTCTCGATACCTCTTCTTGCGCGGCCTGTCCTGTAGCTCCTCTTGCGGCTTCCGGTGCGGTCTCCTCTCCTATCTCCACGCCTCCTAGTACATTCATGAAGTGGTCCCTCCACTCGGTCAGCGAGATTTTTTCGCTGATCCCTTCTCTCTTCTTTCTGAACTTGTTCACGTATTTCCACGCTTCCCCTTCATCTCTTATCCTACCCAGCTCCTCCTCTTCCCTGTCTTGCCATTCCTTTTTCTTTCTGGTGCAGAGCTCTTTGTATCCTGCTCTGGCCTCTTTTAGGTTTCTTCTCGCGTTTTCGTTTCCCCCCCTGGCTTCCCTTCTTCTTCTTTGCAGTCTCTTCTTTGCTCCCCTACACTCTCCGTCCCACCAGTCTTCCCTGCCCAGTGCCCAATTGCTTTTCGTCTTCCTTTTTTTGGTCGACTTGTTTATGGCCGTCCTTAACTCGCCCCATGTCTCCTCTACCCCCCCATTTCCCCATGGCCGACTCTCCATCTTTAGTCTGTATTCTTCTGTTGCTGCTTCCCCCCAGTCCTGTACTTCATGGCTTTCCCTTGTTTCCGTCCGCCCTAGTCTTTCTCCTTCGTCCTCCAGGATTATGACCAGCGGCTGGTGGTCCGAGTCTACTCTGTTGTCCACCTTGAAGTTCCGTATCCTCTCCCAGCTATCTTCGTTCCTCAGGGCGTAGTCTATTGTCGTTTCAGTGTTTGCTCTGCCGTATGTGAATTCCCCTTCTTCGTCCCCCGTTTTGTTGCCGTTTAGTATTGACCATCCTCTGTCGTACACTAGCTTCATGAGTTCTTCGCCTTCTTTGTTCATTGTCCGGTCCTTACTGGGTCTTTCCTCTGCTGGCTCTTCCCCAGTTGTTTCTTCTCTTAGGCCGGCTTTTCCTATCCTGGCGTTGAAGTCCCCCGCCACCACAAAGTTTTTTTCTTCCCATTTTTCTCCTGTCAGTTCCTCTAGCTCTTCTAATGCTTTTTTGGATCCTCCTTTGTTATATATCGTTATCATGACCCATTCTCTTCCTTCTATCTTCAGTTCTCTTTTCACCAGACCTTCCTTATCTGTTCTGATCCTTTTGACGTCTATCTTTTTCCGGATGCCTGTGATTATTCCCCCGCACGCTCTTCCCTTCCTTTCCTTTCTGGTAGCCGCCTGGCATTCCCATCTCCACCCGCCTGGCAGTTTCCTTTCCAGGGCTGGCCATTCCTCTTTCTCTATCCAGGTTTCTGTTAGGCCTATGGCGTCAAATCTTTTGATGTATTCCCAGAATTCTTCGTCTTTGTTCTTGATGCCTGCTACGTTCCATACCATCATTCTTATTCCTCCTCCATCGCTCGCATCCTATGCTCTTTTTCCTCTCCCGCCTCCTCTGCCTCTTCCTCTTCCTTGGGGGGCGCCTCTGGTTCCTTTCTCTGCCAGGTTGTCGGTATTATCATCCCATTCCCACAGCCTGTCTTCAATCCATAACTTCCTGTACCCGACTTTGGCCCTCCTTCCCTCTCCTTTCTCTTCTCTTGCCCTTGCCAGGATTATGCCTTGTACGGCTCTCTCTTTTTCTGTAAGGTCGTCATCCACGTAGATGGCCTTGCCCTTTAAGTTGCTTTTGTTCCACATAATTCTTCTCTTCGTTTCCCAGTCAGGTAGTTTCACGAGGATCGTCCTGTTCTGTTGCCCCCCCATGTCCCAGGTTTCCCTCACCTCTATCCTCTCCCCCGCTATCTCGCTGAGTATGTCCTCTGCCACTGTCCTTGCCGGCCCATGTTGTTGCACCTCTGTTCCTCTGATGATTAGGTTATTCCTTCTGTCCGATTTCTCCTTCCTTTCCGCGGCTTCTTCCAGTTTATCCAATCTGCGTGTGGCCTCCTTGTCCCTCTCCTTTGTTTCTCTTAGTACCCTACCCGCTTCTTCTTTGATTCCCTCTATTATCTCCGCTTTTTCTTCTGCCAGAATCCTTTGTTTGCTTCCTTCTTGTTCTGCCATCCCTTCTTCGATTTTTTCAATTCTCGATTCTAATCTCTTGATTTCCTCTTCGCTCTGTTTCCTGTTTTCTTCTATTAGGTGTTTTAGTTCGGCGTTGCCCTGTTTTGCCTCCTCTCTGGCTTCTGAGACCTCGGCGCTGAGCTTAGCCATCATGTTGGCCAGTGCTTTTAGGTGTACTCTCGTTTCCATCACCGCCTCGTTGACGTTGTCCCCGGTTGTCTGACCCGTCCTTCCTCCCTGTCCTGGTTCGTCTTTCCCGTTCTCTCGCTCGGTTTCCTTGTCTTCCTCTTGCATGGCTTGGCTTGCTTTTTTGGGGGATCTTACGGTCTTCGCGCTTTTCTTGAAGGCGACCTTTGCCTCTTTTTCTCTCCCCTCGTCTATACTGTCTTCTTCTCCGTCTCTTTTTCTCTTGAATAGGTCCCTGATCGAGAGGTCCGAGCTAGTTCTACGTAGTTCTAGCCTTTCGGCGTTGCATGGGCGGCCTCTGTTTTTCCTGCCTCCCTCGATAACGCCGCACGGTGTCGCCCAGCGTTCCTCTGGCTCCCTCTCTTGTGTCGCCCGCGAGTTGGTCTTGCCGGCGGCGGCAGCGTTTGTTGCGGGCTCGTCCCTTTCCGTCGGCATGCCGCCTCGGATCTCTTTCTCTGTCCTTGTCTTTCACATGTGCCACTTTGTGAGGTTAACTGCCCCGAATCCTTTTTCTGCGCTCTACCCTTCCGGGCCACCCGCCTCCCTTTGCTCACTTGGTTCCCCTTACTTACCCTGACTCTTTCCACCAGTTCTTGTCCGCGCGGTTTCTTTTTATCACTTCCACGTTCCACTAATATCCCGGGCACGCACTTCAACCGCTTCCCGCCACTCTGCCAACTCCCTTCTCTATTGAATTTACTATATTTAGTTTTATTTGTTTCAACGAAATCTGCTAATTTCAACTGAATGTTCTTTAAATCAAATAAATTAGTTTTCGTTCGACGAAATAATTTATAATCAAGCACACCTCAAGTTAATCCAACGAAATATTTGTTTCTGGAGTCCCGAAGAAATATTCTTTGAACTGCGAATTTCATCAGACGACTTTTACACTTTACAGATGATGAGCTTTTCATATTAGGCGAAATTCAATTTTGATGAATAACAAAGACACCTCATCAATGCTCATGTTACGACGAATAGTTTGAAGAGTATAATATTCTGGGTAATAATGGAACAGAACTTTCATCTTGGGACTGATGAATTTCATGATTTTTTTCATAACTTATTTCATCCAAAAGAAAAAAATAATAATTGACGAGATGGCTTCTGTAACGGCATCATCACTATTATCTCGTAAAATAACGCAGATACATAATAAAAGCACCTGTACCATTCTTGGTGTACGCGATTGTGGGAATAATTTTCGTTTTCCACTGATCTGTAATAAACATTTTTGCTCGCGGCAGGGGCTGCCTCAGAATTCGGTCGTCAGCGTTAATCGGTGAGAGGCTCGCGCGAGTGTGTGCGTGTAGCGCTCTGGAGCATACAGCTCGCTCACGCTACTCACGCACACAACCACATCACGTGTCCATGGGCGACATCAGCTGGTCTCGGTCGACCGATAGATACATCGTGGACAGGTTGTTCATAAAATAATATCACGCGCTAACGGTTGCACCTACGATACATATATATATTACAGGAGGGATAGAGTGAAGGAAGAAAACACAATAATTGAATATAATTAAAATGAGAACCGGAGAACAACAAGGTATGCAAGTTTGTAATTGAGCTATTGCTGTGGACTTAGCTTTGTTGAGGTTGCGTAAACGGGTGAGGAGTGCGTCTGTAAATTTGGGTTGAAGATCCTGCTCACCTTCGTAGTAACCGATGCCGAACGTTAGACTTTGGGATTTGGCTCACGGATTAAATGTCTCTGGTTCACTGTTTCAATATCTTATCACTGAGTATAAAAGAAGAAAGTCAAGAGTGCAAGTAAATCAAATGTTTATAAGTAAGAGTTTAGAAGGGTTTAGCTGAATTTAAAGTAATTACACTACACGGGACCGGGTCTCGGTTCCGTGGCGGAAAGAAATAGTTTATTAGAAAGAATTTATATCTAATGGTAAATTTTATTGATGTGTCTCTTGCACTGATTTTATTAACTATTAACGGGCATTAGGTCCTTTATGTTCGCACATTGAGATGATTTGAACACAACTCTTGGCTCTATTAATGCACGGATCCAAACAACCACGCACCTCGCGATTTGACGGAAGAAAGACGCTTCTTTTGGGCCCGGAGGTGGCAAGACCCCCGCGTTTTGAATTATTCGCACCCCTACGCCCGCGTCTCGACCAATTAGCAGCTTACTTAGTTGCAAGCAACCGTTTTGATTGGCCGAGGCCTTTGGAAATTTCCTTACGCAGCTCATAAATCCCCTCAACGCTACGCACATTACCCACACCTCCTTATTGGAAATATGTCGGTTACAAACTTGCATGCCCTAGAAAGAGAGCGTTCCAACACCTACATACTAAGTTGCAGCTAATCCTCAAGTAGGAGGGGGTGTCAATGCTTAGTGTTTCTACATGGTCTGACCATACTCCCCGTGGAGAGGCTGATGACAGCAGGAACGCCGGTGGCCGCTATCGGTCCCTACGTGACTGACAAATACAATATTCCAGCTCTATTTACGAGTTTTAAGTTACGGTATCGCTGTTGCTGTATACAGTCCTTCTAAGAAGGCTCGAGCTATAATTTTGAAAAAGGCAACACGATAGCTGGTCGCGATGAAAGAACGTTAAGATAATAAAACGGAATTAGACACAAGCGAATTGTATAGCTCCAATAAAATTATATAGGAAACAGCAAATTCGCACGTGACATAATCAAGGGTATCAATAATAAAAGACCTACCTTTCGATAAGTCGGTATATGGGATCGTTAGTTGTACAGCCCAGTACAGGACCGCTCCAATAGATCTTACTATGAAATGAAGTTAGATCGGAAAATGGAGTTTATTAATTAATCAGTAAAGGAATAAAAGAATATTGAAATTAACTGGTAAAATCATAATATATTCTGAAAACGATTATTTTAAGTATGATCGGTTCACAAAGATTAAACAATCATTAAAGAATTCGAAAAATTATCAATTAAAGAAAACATTGATTTGGTTAAGATTAAATGTAAAGTCAATTGAAACAGTGAGGGATATTATCTTGTGTACTCGTATATGCAAATCTCTCTCTCTCTCTAAATGTTCTTAATATCTAAATACGTCTATGGTCTATTACACAGATTATGATGTTATACGTATGAATACATATAATAGAAGTTTGGAGAACAATAATATATGGCAAATGATATGGCACGTACAATGAATTTAGGTCTATCCTGATTAAATTGGCTGTAGTGGAATATGTTTGAACTTGGATAAAATGGCTTTTATAATTATTCTCACCTGACCGGTTGGTCTCACTTTGTAATGCACTTATTTAGATTCGTTTAATTTTTATTTATTAGGTTATTACTTATGAAACTATAGTTTGGATTTGTTTGTATTGTTTTTGTGTCTCTGCACTGACGCTACTATTTAAAATCTCTGTTAATAACTAAAATCTTTTGGGCCGTCACTATAAAAGATTTTGGGACACCAACTCTAACTTTTGTTAATTAACTTTGATTTTGAATTGAACTGAATTTAGATTTGTTTTACGAAAACTTGAGTCTTTGGGTCGTCACTATAAAAGATTTTTGGAACACCAACTCTGGCTCAACAATATTAGCTCTCGGGCCAATACAACCACGCACCTCGCGACTTGACGGAAGAAAAGACGCTGTTTCCATTTCGGAAAATGCGAAGAAGCGCATTTCGAACAAAACCATGTATTACTCCGCTCGACGGTTAACCAATCAGGCGTCTCGCTGATCTATGATTGGTCCATGAAAGAAAATAGGCCTTAAGATGCGGAAATGCGTCCTTTGGTTTCCTTCACGTCCTATAGTCTATTGCTAGTAACTCTGATAATCTACTTTCTAATCTATTGCCTTGATTTTTCATATCTATCAATTTTGGTATTGTTCAATCCCTATTCAATAATTGAATATGTCATGCTTTTAGTAATTGCTATTGTTTGTTCTTATAAAATTTTCAATATAACGAGAGGAGTTACGACGAACTGACTATACGGGTTTTGGTAAACTCTAAGGGTCAGCACACGTGTTGCTAGGGCCTGCACTGTTTCACTTGACACTTAAGGTTTATTACCTAAACTTTCCAATACTATGCCTATGCCGAATGGGCCCAGGCGCGACAGTTTGGCGCCTTCTTAAGGGAGAAAATGTTTATATTCTGGTTATAAATTATAGTTTATTGCATTATCTATTTAGACTGTGCGATACTGTATTTTGGAATGTATAGAAAAATAATGAAGTTGAAAACAAAACAAATTATAATTTATAAAAATTATATTCGTTAGGAAAAACTATAGTTGAGACGTAACATCCTTCCCCCCTTAAGAGACATCAACGTCCCCGTTGATTTTATTATAATATAATTATAAGCACAAATAGGGTCTCTTGATGTTTACGTGGTTAATATTGATATGGTAACTAAAATTATCATGCATATATGAAACAAAAACACGTAATGTTTGTATAAAAAAAAATTGTTAATATACCTTTGCACGTTATTGCTCAATCAGAAATATTCTATTGTTGTAGCGAATTATGATGGTAGTAAAAAACAAAAGATATTTAAAAACGAAATTTGCTTATTTCAGGTTATGCGCTATTATACTATCAAGTCAAAGAAAATGATATTGAGTAAAAATATAAAAATGAATTCGGAAGAAAAATTTTGTTTATCAGTTGACCTGAGCTTTCTGACTTGGTAAAAGGCGACATTGCTTCGGATCTTCCTTTACGACATTAGATTTTATGAGCTCTGTGTTGTTCGGATCTGATGCTTGGATTTCATTTATATCGATGTCTTCTCCTTCCTTACATTGTTCTACGTCGTCGGTGTTTTTAGTCTTCTGCCAAATTTTTCTCCACAACTGTTTACGATAGCAGATGATTATTATCAAAATAAATATCAGTGCCTGCAGAGAGTATCCTCCATAAATTAATTTATCTTGATAGATTCTATTCCTACGATGAGTTTCCAATTCTTCAAGCTGCTCCTCCACTTCGTATAAGGATTTTCCCAGATCGAAAGTTTTACTGCTCCGAGTTTTTTCACTCTTGATGTAGTCGAGTAATTGTACTTCTTGAAGTTTTGGTGATAATTCAGTTAAATTCAATGCCAAATTTGGTTGGTATATATATTGCTGTTTTTGTGTAAAAATTTCTATTCCCGGTAATGTTGTGTAAAGAGTTCTTCCATCACATTTATCTTTCAAATAAAGTATTCCAGTTCCACTTATCGTGATTAATTGATCCTTTAAATTTTTACAGATGATTCGAATCTGTTCCGGACCTTCCAATGAGAATAGCCAGGCTCCAATAGAATTTAAACGAGTCCAAAATGGTTCATGCGTTACTTGTATTCTTATGTCACACTGCCTCAGCATTTTAGTTTCTGGTTTTATGAGTAACGAAATTTCACAAGCCGTTGATGACGCTACTTCAGTTAGAGGAATTCGTAATGGACATAAATGACAATACCATGTGACGATGCAATCTTTTAAATAAGTTTCGTCAAAATAAGAAAAATGTTCGATGTTCATCGCTGAGTCCGATGTACGATGCTTGAGGAATAATCTGCGCTGACATGGTGTTGTTTCCGTTCTTCTGTGGTGTAGGCCATGAGTGCATTTTATATAAGTGAAACGATGTTCTATCAGTTAAAGGAATTCGTACTAGAATTAATATTTTTTCCAAGTGGTATCCCACTTCTGTAATGGCTATTTTTGCAATTTCTTTCAAGTGATAACTGTGTTTTGCAATTGGTAATTCGTATTCTCTAACCGACTCATGGATTTCCCTCATTATTAATTTCAATTGAGCTTCAGATAATAATGATGATTGTACCTTTCCTTCACGGGCTTTTTCTATTGTCAGAATAAATTCATTGGCTGCTTTGATGTAATTGTCCAGAGAATGTTCCATAGTAATTCCATAATCCCAAAGTGACATGGAAATTTCATCTCTAATCGATTTTTCTGTCAAGATATTCACCTTTGATAGTACATCACTCATTTTTCTCTTCATCAGATTGATAACCTCTCCATGTTCTTCAATTTTATCATGCATTTCGTGTAATTTGCTTGCTATAAGATGAGTCTGGTTCCGTAAAATTTTTGTTAATCTCTGTTGATCTTGATATAATTTATCAATTTCTGCATTGAAATAGTCGCCATCCTCTTTTGATAAGGTTCCAAATAATGAACGACTGATGGATCCTACAATTTCTAGTGGTGCCCGACGAACAATGGAATGAGGTTCTTGGTCTATGTCGGGTGAAGATATTCCTTCGGCTAGTTCTCTGATACCATTTTGTAATGTCAATGCTTCCGCAATCTTCTTATCCAAGTAATCCTTCTTCAGCAATGTTGGGCAGTTCAGTCTCATATTGTTCACTGATTTGCATTGTTCTAGGATATTTCCGTAGTTCGTTATCGTCTCCGGCAATTGTTGTTCGAAACGTTGTATATCAACGTGCCTTATCAAACGCCATTCCGCTCGCTTGAATCTGATATTATGCAGTTTTTCATAGTACAATCCTGGGCTTGAATCTATTTGCGTTATTGAGTAGTCCGCTTCTGCATGTACTTCCGATATCATTAATATCATCCATAGTCCCATCCAAAATAGCAAAGGATTCTTCATTTTCTTGATCCGGCCTGGTAGTAAGTGCAAAATTGTTAATGAAGCACTTATTTTCGGACGAACTTGAGTGTGAACTTGTATATTAGTTTATTGTTATCTCATTATTTATTTATTTATTCTTCTTTTGTTTTTCCTTTTAAGAACTATCAATAATGTGCCAATTTAACTTTATCTGTGTGTTTAACAAAACGTTTTCCATCTTCCATTCCCAATACTACATTATTATTCTCCAGAACTTTTACAATTTTATATGGACCTATGTATCTCTTACTAAACTTTCCTTTTCTAACATCAATCAATACGTATGCCATATCTTCTATTTTTCCTTCAAATGGATGAGTAGCACGATCAATTAAGTTTTCATAGCTAAATTTTGCATTTCAGACAATCTTGTGATTAACTCACTAAGATAGGAATTATATGTAACTAGCTTGTCATTAGTTGGGAAAGAACTTGGACAACGAGCTTTTCTACCAAAAACTAATTCATATGGTGTAAAGTTAGTCGATTTGTGTACTGCGGTATTACATGAAAACATGGCGAATGGTACTATTTCATCCCAGTCGTCAAAATCTCTGAAATAATGCTTGATGTAATTTGCGAGAACAATGTGACTTCGTTCCAAGGCTCCATTAGATTGAGGTCTATAACTTGATGTGGTGATATGTTTAATTTTAAAGGTTTTGGCTAATTCATTAAAAAATTTATTAACGAAACTAGTTCCTCTGTCGGTAAGTATTACTCGTGGTGCTCCATACTTTAAAATCAAATGTTCAACTAACGCATGAGCTACGGTCTCAGCCTTTATATCTGGTATCGGTACTGCTATACAATATTTGGTTAAATTATCCTGCATGGTCAGTATATGTTTGTGATTATTCGGTGTTGTGGGAAGAGGACCTACGGTGTCTAGGGATATTTTCTCGAACGGTTCAGATGGAGTATCTGTGATTAACATTGGTTCCCTAGTTCTTACGCGAACCAGCTTTTGTTCCTGACAACTTTTACACTTACGTATAAAATTGCTTATATCTTCCCTCATTCTTGACCAATAAAATCTTTCTCGAATCCTTTGATAGGTTTTCGTCACCCCTTTATGTCCTCCTATTACACTTTCATGCATTTCAGCAATTATATCAGATCGAATTTCAAGTGACGGTACCTCTGTGATTCCAAAACAAATAGTGATTTGTATATCTTCATCTTCAAAGATTTCAAATAATAGTTTGGGCTAGGCATTGATTGATAATTCATCCGTTAAATCACCTGATTTGGAAATTTTGAAGGATTTTATTTCTAGTTTTTTAAGAACTACCCTCAAATTTTCTAAACCAATTTTAACGTTGTCTATTGAAATTTGATCATAATATTTGTTTTTGATTACTACGCTGAATATTCTATATTTTCCTGTTGTAGTAATTAGAATTCGACCCAATTTTAGTTTTACATTTCGTTGTTCATCAGCACTCATCATTTCTAGATCAACTAAAAGTTTACTGATCTGTGTTGTGTATTCTGAATCTATTGATGTAAAATGTACGTAATTACCTTTGACATAAGTTAAATTTTCTCTACTATTTATTATTTTGCATGGTCTGATATTTCGTGATCTAGGTAAATTTAATGGTGACGTAGGAATTGTATCGGGTAATATTCCTTCCGTAATCTGTATGCCAGATGGGCCTGGTTGAAACTCTGTTTGTTGCTTCGAACGCGTTGATTCAATAGCTTTTGATGGAATAGTTACTTCATCGCCCAAATTTCTTTCCATTTCCCTCGCTATTGGATACGGAGTGGAAAGTGCTAACGGTCGAGGTACAACCACGGGTGTTGGTACTACTGCGTTCCTTGTTATCTGACTAACTATTGACTCATTCGAATTTTTTTGAGTCTTATCATTTATTATAGCTGGATCGGTTTCGAGAAGTCTCTTTAGCTCTTTCTAATAGTTTACTGATTCGACGATTCAGTTCCTCATCCTCTGTTTCGTCATCGAAGGGATCTCGCAGCGCTGGCGTTAGCGCAAGCGGCGCCTCGGGCAAGGCTTTTGCAAAGCGCCTACCATGAGAATAAAATTTTCCCCAAAATCTTTTTGTTGGAAAAATGACTATTACTATATAAATGACTAAACGACTATAGAGTTTCCGATCAAAATCTATGTTTCGATGGTTGGACCCCGAGGTTCGTCAGTTCCTCAGTATTTTATGACTCCAAACCAACCATTAGAGCGGGCAACACTTCTAGTTATGATTTTTTTATATTATTTTGATGTGTAAGCTTCTAGCTATCGTAGCTGAAATCCCGTGGCTATCAAATCACTTGAAATTTTGTATTCGCAGCTACATGATTCTCAAACGATTGATCGTTCCACTTGTAAAATCTTAATCAAAATTTACTTTACGAGCTTTGATCTTAGCGAAACTGCTGATCATTTCTTCGTAATCAATGGCATCACACAAATCATGTTCAATCGATATGGTAGCTAAACCAACCAAACGTTCCTGTGTCATGGTTGAACGGAGATAATTCTTAATCAACTTCAGCTTGGAAAAACTTCGCTCCCCTGATGCCACTGTGACTGGTAATGTTATTAGGATACGCAGGGCGATTACAGTATTCGGGAACAGAGTTAGCAGGTCGCGTTGAGAAAGAAAGTTCAAGACTTGGATCGGGCTCAGCTTATGGGGCAGCAGAGGCGATAAATTGACGAGCTCATTGCTTAAATCAATACCATCTACATCCATACTTTCGTTCTGTTTCAGTGTGAGATGCAAGTCTTTACAGCTTTTAATTACTTCATCGTTAGATGTATTCTGTAGAGAATATATATTGTACAAAAAGTCAAATTTAGAACTGTGTTCATGCAACAGTTTGAAGCGTTCTTCCAAGGACGTTATCGTTGTATCTACAAGAAAATTAAAAAATTTCACTCTGCTGAGAAATGAAGTTATTTGCCCATACTTTTTGGATTCCGCTTCTCTAGCCAGCCGCTCTTTTTTAAACTCCCACCCAGATTTTTTCTTGCGCTCCATATTATCGCTAATGAATTATTTGAAACCTGGAATTATTTGCGAAGTTTTTATGTGGGATGATTTTTTGAGATCAACTCTAGTCAGCTCTACGGCTTGGCTCAGCCGTTACCCAGTAGAATAGCACATTCAGGAGAATCGGGCAAATAGTCTTCCTATACCGAAGCGCTGTGAAAAGAATTCATCCGCAGATCGTAAGCGACGCGAAGATACGTATCCGCAGCGTGCTTGTATCTACTGTAACGTGGCATTTTGGCTGCCTTGTTACTGACCCTCGTCTTTGTTCATTTTCCGTATTAATATCTATTTTCAATACATTCCTGTATGCCTGGATGCGCAGGGATAGGGGTCAACTGAGCTCAAGCGAAGGATAATTAATTTGGTTAATTATAAGAATTTCTAATGTTTGTATTTTGTTGGAATGTCTGTTCCATATTTGTCTCTATACCTCCTCTCGTCGAGGGATCTCGTATCTTCGTTGCTTTCTGGAATTTTCCCTATACTACGTGGGATTTACGCCACTTTTCTACGCTTCCTACGGTAGTCTCGAAGCCCCGTAGTTAGTAATCGTGTCTCCATCTACGTTGACCTACGCTAAGACTGCGAGTACTACGTCATCGACTGTTTGAATTCGGGCCTGGATCACTTCCTTCTATCTTCGTCTATCTACGATTCGGGATCTTCAAAAAGTTGAAGAATCCTTTCAACGAATTACCTGGGAGATCCAGAAAGAAATACGTGGTTTGATTCTCTACTATCTACAACTACCTGGAGATCAAACCGAATTTACCTCGTACGTTTAAATGAGCCAGGACCTGATGCAGTTACATCGAGGCTTGCTAGAGAGCGGGCGCTGCACGAGAGCCGCGCTTATCTGACTGGAGGTTCTCAGACCGAGGCACCGGTACTCGCCTACCTACTCAACGACGAAGAGCGTAGTAAAGAGACACGATGAAAGCTCTGTGGTGGAGAGCTCCTGCCGTCAACGGAGTTCTTATCTGGTGGCGCCCTCAACTCTACGAATCTTCGCCCTACCACCGAAAACCGGTAGGGATATAGGGGAGGAATGCAATTTCTCTCGACACTTCTGTTCCTGCGAGCATACAGCGAGCATTTTTACTTGTTTGAATTCTGATTAATTGTGTTGCGCATTAAGTCAAAAACTCACTTTAACGTGATTTTATCAGTTTCTGTGTTGTGAAATTGGATAATAACTTACTTAGGTAAGCTTACGTTACCACGGCTACCCGAGTTTTTATCTAAATTTCGTTTTTTTTTATCAAAATTTGAGTTTCGACGTTTTAGCACTTGGCCTTCAAGTCGGTCATTTGGCTACTGCGTCATACTCGGGTTTCCGTGTTTTCTCTTTATTACCTTGTTCAGTTTTTGTCAAACTTGAGAATTAATTGTTATCTTAATTATCTTGAGCTCAGTTTTCTTAATTTTAAATTGAGATATTCAATTTCGTTTGTTTTACCTTGTCAAGTATTTCGCATAAGTGCGTGTGTACTTTTTATATGTGAGATAATTTCTCAATATTTCCTTTTCTAATTTAATTATCTTCCCTGATTTTCTCTTCTGTTTAATTTATTAATTTATCTTTCCTAAACAAACTCGTTGTTATAAACAATTGCGTAAAGAATTTACCGCCTTACCTGAATTCGAATGTTATTAAAATATTAATAATAAATTACGTAAAAAGGTACGATTTTCTCGAATTTCCTAGACCTCACGTTTCCTTCCTCTCCGATTGAGCTCGGACAAAATTCATTATTCTCTGGCTAAATAGCCTGGCGCCCAGCAAATTTTGAAATTTTCTTAAATAAAATCTAATTCCTGCGGTGGGTTGCCGACTATCAATTTCTGTGCGGCCGAGTCCCTAGTTAGCTAGGCTAGAGGCTCGCGATTCCGTCACACTACATATACGACAAGGGAGGGAGAAACACTCAAGCATGCGCGCCCGATGCTCTTCGGATTGACCGTGGGAGTGGGGGGTTAGGCGCTCGGTGGGCCGTATACGCTGTGTTTCCTACTACTGGTCTAACAACATAAGCAGTCCCACTTTGTTTCACATGTGAAGGCTTCGGGAAATATTTACTGATTTTTGTTCACTCGAGGTGATTAATATATGAAGCTAACAATTATTAATTTTGCTTCAAATTCTTTTATGAAGCTGCAGCCAAATTTAAAAAAAAAACGATGGTAGGCGTTCTTCAGGCGCCTTTTACATTTTGCCGCCTTGGGCAATTGTCCGCTTGACGGGCTCTGACGCCGGCGCTGGGATCTCGTGCTGATAGTACTTCCCTAATTGTTTCATCAACTTCTTCACCCTCGGATATTGCTTCGGGTAATTCGACTAATGATGCAACCTCGTCTTGTTGAATCAAATTTTTCTTAGTTAATGATTTATCAAATTTACTGAATGAACGTTGAAAATCTTCCAAATTTATTGGCGGCCTAGATGTAAATACGTTATCGTCTACATCGCTATCATTATCGCTATTCATTGGATCTAATTCTATCGCGATATTCTCGTTTTCCAGATTTATTTGTGATGTTGAGTCTTCTTCGGAAAATTCTTTTGCTACTTTTGTAAGGATCTTAGAAGGTTTTGCTATTGTTTTTGGTTGAAAATCTAAACTTGGTAAAACACTTCTTCGTTTTCGATAGGCCGGCGGTTCAGAAGATTCGTCGTCAGATGAATCCACTTGAACCGTCTCTTCTATTGGATGTAATACATTCTCGGGTGTATTTTCATTATATTTCGTTTTTGAACGCGTTCTGGTTGCAATAGTATTTTTATTTGGATCAGGAGAAATTTTTAATTCACTCGTGAATTCCTGATTCTGTCCTGCTTGAGAAGCTAAATATTGGGGAATTCCTCTTGTCGAAACATCCGGATTTTTAGATGTTGATGGTGTCGGTATTCCTGATCGTTTCGACGCACTCCTAGTGATCGGATATAATTTGACCTCAGTTGGATTATCAACTGTTTTCCGAGTCCTCAAATTTGTACAAACTTTTATTTTTATGCCTGTTCCCCTAAATATATAACTCAACATTATTCTCACGTTATTCCATGCCAATTTATCTAATCCGCAACCAACTTTTGGCAAACTGACTGATTTAATATTATCTATTTCCAAAGTTTTCCTGAAATTTACTAAACTAATGTACAAATCCTCGTAAGTTGGTTTGCTGTCATGATGAGTTTTCGTGATGATGTAATAAATGTTTCGGCCTGCTACCTCTAGTTTTGCGGTATGATGTAATTTCGCCTGTAGTTTGAGTTTTTCTGGTATACCATATCTCTTATGGAATTCTACAGCTATTTCCTTACTCATTACCAAATCTACTGAAACGGTATGTGCGTAATTGTCATCCTGATTGAAAAGGTCGTCATGAATCTCTACTATGTCAGGATTGTAAATAGTTACATTTTCTATTAATTCCTTATATTCCGCAAATTTAGGTAATTGATCTACCGATGTTTTATATGGTGTATAATATTCCTCTTCACTGTCAGAAATAGAACTAGCTGTTGAGTCGCTTGAGTTTGAGTTTGATGATGATTGTTGACTACCGATTGGATTACGAGATAACGCATCTGCATTAGTGTTCATTTTTCCTGGTTTATAAGTAAAAGTAAAATCGTAATCTCCTAATTTCAATCTCCAGCGTGCTAATCGTTGTCCAGGATCTATGACTGAATTGATCCAACCTAAAGGCTCATGATCGCTCACTAAGTTAAACTTTCGCCCATAAAGATATGGTCGAAAATGCAAAATTGCACTTGACACTGCTAAACATTCTTTTTCGGTTGTGAAGTAATTTTGTTCTGCGCTAGTTAATGCTCGCGACAAATATGCTACTGGCATATCGAAACCATTTACTTCTTGGCTTAGGACTGCTCCGATTGCATAATCAGATGCGTCGGTGGTAACTGTGAAAGGTTTATCAAAATCAGGATATTGCAAAATTGGTCTTTTACAAAGTTCTTTTCTCAGCAATTTAAAGCTTTTACGTTGTTCTTTACCCCAAATAAATTTTGCGTTCTTTTTCAGCAACTTTGTTAATGCTCTCGCTTTTTCAGCAAAATTTCTAATAAACCTCCTGTAATAACCCACTAATCCAAGAAATTGTCTTATGTTCTTTTGCGTTTTGGGTCGCGGAAAATGTTTAACTGCCACGATCTTCTTTGGATCTGGTCTTACTCCTGTTCTTCCAATGATATGGCCTAGATAAGTTACTTCAGTTTTGAGAAATTCGCACTTATCCGGTTGTAATGATAAGTTTGCTTCCGCTAGGCGTTTAAACAATCTACGTATTTTCCTACCATGCTCCTCTAAATCTTTCGCAGAGATAACTATATCGTCTAGATGAATAAAACATTCTGTGCCTTGCGTTCCTCTTAATACCTGGTCCATTAATCTTTGAAAAGTGGCGGGCGCATTTTTTAGTCCCTCCGGCATTCTGAGATATTCATAATGACCATTTGGAGTTGAAAAAGCGGTTTTTGCGCGATCTCGTGGATCCATTTCAATTTGTTGAAAACCACTGGCGAGGTCAAAAGTTGAAAAATATGTCGCTTTCCCAAGATTGTCTAGAGTTTCCAAAATATTGGGTAATGGGTACGCGTCTCCAACTGTTTTTTCGTTTAATTCGCGATAATCCATAACTAATCTCCATCTGACGTTTCCTTTCGAATCAGGTTTCTTTGGTACGATCCATAGTGGTGAATTATATGGTGAATTTGATTGTACTATTACTCCATTATCTAACTTGATTTTAACTTGACGCTCAATTTCTGCTTTATGAATTGGAGGAAAACGATACTGACGTGTATTTATTGGAATATCATCCTTAGTAGGAATTCGATGTTTTATGACTGGTGTAAATTTTATTTCATCTCCAGGTAATTGAAAGATTTCCGGAAATTCGTCAATTATTTCTAACGTATGTTTTCGTCCTTCGGAATTTAAATGGTCGAGACGCAATTTTGATATTATTTCCTCGCTTCGATTGATCACTTTCGGTTGTTGAAAATTTTCATTATAATCATCGGTATCAAATTCAAATTCTTCAGGGAAATTATGGTATTTGAACGGAATTCATTCCTGATTAGGTATTTCTATTTCTATATCTTTCTCCAAAGTGTTAATGGCTAATACATGGCAAGTACCATTATTAATCGTTACAGCTGCTTCACCTATGTACAATCCATCGACAGTTGAGATTTTAGGTAGATAACCTTGCTTCAGATCTGTGTTGGTTACATTTATCGGTATAACTTGTCTGCTTCTTTCCTTTATAAGTAAAATCCGTTTAGCTGGTTTAAAATCGATTTCGGATTCAGTTTCTTCGCAGATAAATCGTATAGGTCTAATCGGTTCAGTTTTTGTAACAAGTGTGTTGTGGTGAAAAGAAATTTCTGCTTTTTCTCTACGTAAATAATCTTTACCAAGGATTCCGTCACAAGTTAAAGGAAAATTTGATCTCACTACATGAAATGTATTGAGTTGTCCCTGTGAGGTCAATTGTGATGTTCCTAAGGTTTCTATTTGATCTATAGTTATTCCGGTGATTGTTGCTTTTTCATGCATTGCTACTAAGGTATCAGGATCTAATACACCTACTTTAACTAGACTTATGTCTGCACCTGTATCAACTAGAAAAATTCCGGACTTTGATTTTAATTCAGGAATTTTTATTCTCACTAACGGCGATTCTCTATTTGTCCCGCACGTGAATACTCGGGAGTTGGTTCCACAAATTTCACCATTGTCTGACGCTCTGCTGTCGCTTGACCCGTCGTTGCGTATGATCGTCGGGCTGCGAAGGAGTTTAAACACTGATCTCTATAGTACACTGGATAGGGTATCCCGTGTAAAACTTTTGTGCCGAATTGAAGCGGTGAGGCGGCCATGTTGCCTGTAGTACATTTGTCAAATTCAGCGGGAAATTCAAATAATACTACTAACAGATATGCAGAAAACGGTGCAAGTTATTTGAAAATCAGATATTATTATAGAAAAATTTCCAGTTTGAGATTGGAACGGAAGTAAAATGATATTTTTATCGACGATCCATTGAGAATACATAAAATACAGAAACTGGATACTAGGAATTTGAGGGAAAAAATTATTCATATCAAGAATTCGTTGAAGCAACAGAAATAGCGTCACTAAACAGCAAAAGTTTTTCTATATGTATCAAAATTATTTCTGACAAATACAGAAATAGCGCAATCATCATGTGAGATAGCTCAATTCGGATTACAGTCACTATAGGAATGATGCATTACAGTAGATATAGGTTAGAATAAACTGTACATTTGAATGCACGAAGATGTATAAACAATTGATAGAACATAGGTCCAATACAATCATGCAGTTGCAATCAAATCACGCTCTTCTCTCAAATAAATCTATTACATATGAGGGTTTCTTCGTCAAACGGGCCACCCGTTTAATCCGAGGTCTCCGAAAATTCTGTAAAAGTTTCTACACGTTACTGGGGATGAGAAAAAATTTTGGGAATTTTTTCAGATTTTTTGGTCATTGCATTCAAAAAATCATTTTTTTGAATCATTCCCACGTAGCGTGAGAAATAAGCGCCGGAGCGAAAAATTGTTAGGATGAAATTTTTATGTTTTTTTCTCAGCTTTTCGGTAAAATTGGAAGAAAAAAAATTCCGACTCATTTGAACCCCTTTTTCCCAAAAAAACGTTTGGAAATGTGCTTTTTCCAAATTTGGACAGTTTTTTTTTTCTTGAAAAAAATGTCGAAGAAGGGTATTCATGAGAGAGTTATGGAGAAAAAAATTTGGAGTGGAGACTTTGATACTCTCCCAGAAAAAAATTATTGAATAGATTTTATTCAATTCCGAAAATTCATAACATCCATGTAATAATTTTTTTCTGAGAGAGTATCAAAGTCTCCACTCCAAATTTTTTTTTCCATAACTCTCTCATGAATACCCGTCTTCGACATTTTTTTCAAGAAAAAAAAAACTGTCCAAATTTGGCAAAAGCACATTTCCAAACGTTTTTTTGGGAAAAAGGGGTTCAAATGAGTCGGAATTTTTTTTCTTCCAATTTTACCGAAAAGCTGAGAAAAAAACATAAAAATATCATGACAACAATTTTTCGCTCCGGCGCTTATTTCTCACGCTACGTGAAAATGATTCAAAAAAATGATTTTTTGAATGCAATGACCAAAAAATCTGAAAAAATTCCCAAAATTTTTTCTCATCCCCAATAACGTGTAGAAACTTTTACAGAATTTTCGGAGACCTTCGGATTAAACGGGTGGCCCGTTTGACGAAGAAACCCTCATATGTAATGCGAAGAATCCATGTAGTCGTGGAAACACTTTTTCGTCACAGCGAAATTTGTCAATGATTTGTCGTGGAAATTCAATTCATCTCCAGAGTCCAATGATGATAAGGATCGTCACCTACCAGGAATACTTCGTGGCCGTAACGTAACTCTTTCTTTTCTCAAAGCATTCAGCTTTGAAATTAATCGAGTAGCGAGCCTGCTATTATTTGTAGGGGCAAAAGTGAGTCCTCAATTAATCTCCTCCAACCACACTTCGAGGGTCTCGAGATCTTTCGGAGGAAATCTATAAACTTATATAAATGAATCATGCAAGTGAATTATATCAAAATACCAAAATTAGACCCGGAAAAGTAAACATAACCTCACGATTGTATGCATGATACTCATTTGTGCAATCTTCTGCCTCCACCCCACCGTATTTGCCGCAATATTTTCAGACCAGCATGATGCCTCCGGTTTCTCAGTTTGATATGTGTTGATACCACCACTGGCACTATATTTCTTAGTCCATCTCGCCTATAACATAACCCTAACAATCACGCGCGACCGCGTCGATTATGGGTGCTGCCATATTGAAATTGACAAATGTACTACAAGCAACATGGCGTTCAAATCGGCACAACTTTGCCCATTACAATACCCTATCCAGTGTATAATAGAGATCAGTGGCTAACTCCGCTAACTCCGCTAACTCAGCGGAGACCGTTGGTTGGCTAAGAAGCCAACCGACCGACCAATCAGAGACCGCTTCGTGCCTCGGTGGTACCTATATGTTGGCGCTGTGTACGGTGGTACCCTGTACGGTGGTGCCGTGGGCTTTGGCCGGCCGCCAATTGCAACAAATAAACAAACGCAAGAGCTCCTGTCACTTGATACATATGCATGAATTTCATAAGAATAAAGTGAGGAGATAAAAAGGTGGAAAGAAAACGAATAAATGAATCAAAATATGAGACTGTGGGCTATAGGAAATAGGACTATAGGAAAAAGGCAATGGGAAACAAGCCATAAGAAATAGGCACCACCGAAATCCGAAGCGGTCTCTGATTGGACGGACCGTTGGCTTCTCAGCCAACCAACGGTCTCCGCTGAGTTAGCGGAGTTAGCGGACTTTGCGGAGTTAGCGGAGTTAGCGGAGAGTTACAGAATCTCATCCGAACTGATCGACGCATCGGATGTGTCTGCCAGTCAGCTGAGCCGGAAGAGGAGGACGAGCAACCGCCAGAAGAGGAAGACGAGAAGAAGGAGTACACTAGTGAGGAAGAAATCGCTTTTGTCAATTTGGAGATCGAAGTTAAAGATAAATTCCAAAAACATACAGACTTTAAAATTAAAGAAAGTCTGCCGTTTTCACTAGTAGCCAGAATAGATACTGGTCGTCCTATCAGCATAATTAAGGAAAAATTCGTAAGTAAAATAGCTATGAGTTCACCAGGACCGGAGTGGCAAAAATCTCACGGCATGAACAAATCGAGGGTACCGATTATAGGGGTGGTAAGAGCACAGGTTGCCCTAGACGAAAATACCAAAGATATTAGCTTAGGACTAGTCTCTGATAGTACTATGTCCACTAGGGTGGATCGAAAAAAAAAAATTTTCTCGGCTACCCTTAAAAATCGAAGATATCGCTGAAATGAACTGATTAACGGAAACAGATTCATCCGAAAATTCTGATTTCTTGATATAAGGTGCCCAGGTATCTACTCTTTCAAGCCCATATTCACAGACCACTACCAATTGTTTCATATCTTCGAAAAAAAATTTTGAAAATCAATATTTTCACTATTTTTCAGGTGATTATCGTTGAATTTTGATTTTTCTCCTTCTAAAACGTTTTTGAATTTCTTCCATCGTTTTTTTCTTGTCAAACTTTTTATCAGTATCGCTAACAATGCAAAAATTGCTGAAAAATAAATTTTATTTCGAAATATATCCGAAATATCAAAATTTTATTTTTCAGCAATTTTCAGGAATTTTTGCATTGTAAGCGATACTGATCGATAGTTTCGCGAGAAAAAAACGATGAAAGAAATAAAAGAACGGTTCAGAAAGAAAAAAATCCAAATTCAACGACAATTACCTGAAAAATTGTGAAAATATTGATTTTCAAAAATTTTTTCCGAAGATATGAAACGACTGGTAGTGGTCCGTGAATATGGGTTCGAAAGAGTAGATACCTGGGCACCTTATATAAAAAAATCAGAATTTTCGGATAAATCAATCTCCGTTAATCAGCGATTACGTAAATTTGACGCTAAAAATGGCACTTTTGAACGTCCCGCGGGCCCCCTAAAAAAAATTCAAAAAATCGAATCCTTTTACGGAGACCTTTATTTCAGCAATATCTTCGATTTTTGAGGGTAGCCGAGAAAATTTTTTTTTTTTTTCGATCCACCCTAATGTCCACGCCAGTTCTACTGGGTGGAGATGCGCTTAAGGCGATGCCATAGTCGATATTACCGACATTTTGTATTTTTGCGAATATCTTCGAAACGGTAATACCAAATGGATTTTCCTTTGGGGATCCCATGATTCAGGACGGATGGGTTCGATTCATCACGTGAAATCCAAGGAAATCGGAGAAAAAATTTGTTGTCGGAAATCGCGAAATGTGGGCGGCCGTGTATTGGGAACCTAAGTTGGCTCGTACGCCATCTGGTGGTCGAACCCACGAACTGACCAAGTAGGTCGCTCACCCGCGTACAGCTCGCTAAACACTATAAATTGGGATTTTCTTGGATTAAATTCGAGTTTATTTGTGAATTTAGCGGGATTGAAACGCGTAACAAGATTATATGTATTGGGACTGGTGTCCAGAATGAGTTGTCACAATGAGGGTATGAGGTTTTCGCCGAAACCAACAAGAAGTAAGACTTTTTGTTCTGTTTACAATTGCTCCAGTAAAGCGTGTCGGGACCCAACTGTCAGATTCCATCGTTTGCCTAAGCCTGGAGAGTGTTTTGTAGAAATGACAAATAAATTAGGCAATGTAGAACTAATTGACAAGCGTAAAGCCTGGGATATTGTCCTGAAAAATGGTAAACGAGTTACTGACAACATGAGAGTTTGCTCCTTACATTTCACGGAAAATGATTATCTGCTTCCAAGTAAGTGTATTCCGTTTGATACTTGCATATAACACTTTTTATAATTCACTGAATTTGTTTACGTTGTACGTCAAAAAGAGGTATTTTTGATTCGCATTTGTATATTTATTGCAGGTTATGTCTCTAGAAAGAGATACCTAAACGAAAAGAGCGTCCCATCGTGCAACTTACCAAAGAGTGTAGCAAGTTTACCAGAAAACTCGGAATTACAGAAACTTAGAGCAAAAAGATGCCGCCAAAGGTCTTTAAAAAAAAAAGAAGTCGCAGTAAAGCAACTCCAGACAAACATCGACCCAGAGGCAATGATGGCAAACAAAAAACCAATAGCGATGGGACCTGTGCTGGAAGTGGATCAAGCGACTTGCGATGACAGAGGACCTGTATCGGAACGGACGTCAGTGACCTGCCCTGACGGAGAACTGGCGATGAAAATGGATGCAGCAAACTATACTGAAAGAGAATCTACGTCTGAAACAGTTCAAGTGAACAGTCCTAATGGAGTACCTGCATTGGAACAACCTCAAGCGGCTTGCCCACTGCTCCGATCCGGTGCTGATATTGGAGTTCAAGTTTCTAGCGGCGACATATTTGTAACTTTTGTCAGCGTGATCACAACAGATGAAGTATTAAGTACTTTTACTGGTATCCCAACACTTCAGGTATTGTCAGGCATCGAACAGGCTGTGAAATTGTTCAAAACAGACAATGTTTCTGCAAAACTAACCATACATGAAGTAATAATCATGACTTTCATGAAATTAAAACAAAACATGTCTTATGCAGTTTTATCAACACTTTTCAAGTGTTGTACACCTGAAAATTGTAGCTTAAGGGTTCATGAAATGTTGAATATTTTGAGTAAGGTTTTGGGATGTGCAATTCCTTGGCCCACCAAGGATGAAATTTCAAGAAATATTCCTCAATGCTTCAAAGATTTTGAGGATGTACGTATTATACTTGATTGCACCGAAATAGCAATTCAACAACCGAAAAAGCTATGCTGTCAGATAAGAACTTATTCTCATTACAAAGGTAGAAATACAGTCAAATTCATGACAGGAGTAACTCCAGGAGGCTTGATCTCATTTATCAGTGAACCCTATGGCGGGCGATGTTCAGATAAAGCTATGTTCGTTCAAAGTGGATTAGTGAATTTACTTGATAGACATGATGCCATAATGGTAGATAAAGGATTTCTGATAGACGAGATTTGCATGGAAAACGATATTAAATTATTAAGACCGCCCTTTTTGAAAGATAAAAAACAGTTTAGCAGCGCAGAAGCACTTATAAACGCTAGTATTGCACGAGCAAGAGTCCACATAGAGAGATCAAACCAGAGACTAAAAACTTTTCAAATTTTGGGTGAAAAACTACCTGGAGACCTCTTGTGTAAAGTTAAAGAAATCTTTACTATTATTTCTGCTGTCGTTAACTTGAGTGCACCCATTCTGAAAGATGATAAGTTCATGTCACAGGTTCTTTAGCGTCATAGGAATAAGTATTTTAGGCATTGAAAATGATAAATTTTTATGATTATCCTTGTATAAATCTTTATTATTTTTATCAAGTAATTTTTTCTTACATTTGTTCTTACGTTATGTACCATACAATAAAAATAACATTTTTATTCAGTATATAGTTGTCCTTGTACTAAACATTATTATTTGCCTCTAGAACACTTTCCTCCTTACATAGATTATGTATCATGCAATCGAAATAAACACTTTTCAATGTATCCAATAGATCTCTTGCAAAACTCTCATCGAATGGTATCGAAATCACTTCAATGCTGTTGTCAAAAGGAGCATATATTACAAAATCGGCTTCCTGCAAGTTTAACAGCGCCATGCCCATTTGTATTTGACCGTAATAAGCATGTTTTTTCTTCAAAGTAAACTTTCCTTCGCTTGTAGTTAAAAACTTCGTTCCTGCAAGGATTTTTGAAACGGTTGCTTTTTTTCCAGCAACGGGGCACTTAATCTCTAGTAACCTTGTAGGCTTACTATCTTCGAAAATGATCCCGTCTGGAGAGTAGGCTAGCCACGGATTATTTTCAGAAATAACAAGACCACACTGATCGACAGTGACTAATTTAACACTTTCATATTTTCGTCGAGCATCAGCCTCGTACAATATACCATGGGAAGTACTTTGACTGTTGAAAGGTTTAGGATTGAAATACTTCAACGACCTCTCTTGCCAGTTGGCTTTTTGATTTCTGCTATACGTGAATAATGCATAACATCTTGAGCCAGTAATTCGCAATCGTCTCTCTCTGTTCCAACAAGCCACTGAATCATATGTTTCTTGACAAAGGAAAACATAGTCGCCGTGGAGCTCTTCAAGTACTTTTTCGCAGCACTGCCTTAACGGTCTGAAAGGAATTCTGGAAAGGTTTTCCATGAACACTGATTTTTGATTGCCTATGATAACATCGCTTCGGTCCACATTTGACAATGTGGGGCAGCTGCATAATTTACATATCGGAGCATGCCTTCCACACCTGAATGAATAATTGAAACAAATATACATCAAATTTTTCCAAATCCATTGGTATCAAAAGGTATATGAGTAGAGTCGAGTTATAATTTGGAAGAAAATATCGATGAAACTGTCGTAGAAGTAATTATTCATTCTCAATCTCAATATTTCCATGACTAATCCCAATAGAACAGCTATCGTCAAAATTTTGGCTTAAAATGTAAATAATTTGATTTAGAGGTAAATTTAAAGTATAATATGTATATAAATGTGCATAAATGTGTATAAATGTGTATATGTGTATAAATGTGTAAAAAAATCTCGTATCAAACATGATTATCTTATGTACAAAAAAAATTGGAAAAATTATTCTTCTCTCGATGTCGAAATTTACCTACGGTTAAAAGTAAAAAAATAATGGTAGAATTAATCAAGAAATTTACACATGCTTTGCCAACGCTGAGGATGGGGCGTGTTGGATCAGGAGGTTTTTCACCATATCTTCATCCTCTGCTGATAGATTGAGGTCTTTTTTCGCTAGCTTTTCTTTTTTTTTGAAGCATGCATGATCAATCAAAGGGCCTGGCTTGTATTTGTCGAGCGATGCTTCCTTTGGAGTTTTCCACAGACATGTAGTGTCGGTGCAGGAAATAACCTCCAGTTTGTCTACATCATATCTGAAAAGACAGAAAATGGTTATGAATATAATTGTTGAATTATCAATCAAAATTTGCAGTAACAATATGCGATTGATTTATACTTCTTTGATATCTTACCTAGCACAATATAACAAAACACCAAGCACGTGTTTACATTTTCCACCTAGGCCTGCTTTACACGAGCATTCCATCGACAATATTTTGCCATCATTACCGATGGTTCCACTGATTTCGTGTGGTTTCCCTTTGACGTTCGAAGTTTGGATACAGAATGCGGTTATTCTATGGTTAGAATCTGAAGATTCATTTGCACGTTTTCCGCAGAAAAGGATGTGTCCCGCGTGTAATAGGTTTTCCCCTCCAATGAAATTTCTCGAAGACGGACTTGCACTAGCGTAATCACAAATTTCACTCATGCTAAGCAGCATCGTTACTAATTAAAGACGATAAATCGTTCAACACCACGCTGACAGGTGCCAGCCGCGTGCGAGCTACCTACTTACTCCACCATATTGCTGACGTCAGAGTTAGGCCACGCCTCTCCTTTGGTTCCCAATATTGACCAATATCACAGCCTACGCGTCACTGATGCAAAAAACAGTTTGATAGGGCCATTCTATGGGATGTGTCGAACGCATCCATCCTAATACATCTTTGTTTCAGGCGATAATGAAGTTGTAATCTCGATTCCCGCAACTTGTGACAATTTGCGAGTGTAAATAGCTAGGGAACGATAGTATTGCAGGGTTTGCGTGATACCCAATAGATGGAGCACAGCGCGGGGCTGATTTTCAGCCTACCGGGAAGCTCACTGTCAGCTTCGCGCTGCGCTCCATCTCTTGGGTATCGCGCAAACCCTGCTATATTATGGTTCCATAGCTATTTACATTCGCGAATTGTCACAAGTTGCGGGAATCGAGATTACGACTTCATTATCGCCTAAAACAAAGATGTTTTAGGATGGATGGGTTCTACACATCCCATAGAATGGCCCTATCAAACTCTTTTTTGCATCAGTGACGCGTAGGCTGTGATATTGGTCAATATACACGGCCGCGTACATTTCGCGATTTCCGACAACAAATTTTTTTTCCGATTTCCTTGGATTTTACGTGATGAATTGAACCCATCCGTCCTGAATCATGGGATCCCTAAAGGAAAATCCATTTGGTATCACCGTTTCGAAGATATTCGCAAAAATACAAAATGTCGGTAATATCGACTATGGCATCGCCTTAAAATCTTTGAATACGCCCTTATAAAAAGTCCTAGCTACGATACTGCTGTTGCTGGCATAATGCATGTCGATCTAGAAAACAAAAATCAAGTTGATCAAATCAGAATTAATACAAGTATTCGTCTAGAGTACCAAGATAAAATGAAAGTCATATTTACCGAACATTACGAAAAACTAGAGAGGCCTATCAATCCGGAAGTACAAGTAGAAGCGAAAATAGTTTTAAAAAGTAATCAGCCTGTTTATTTTGGACCGCGTCGACTTGCATACTCCGATGAAGATAAGGTGAATGACATATTGGACGGGTTACTTAAAAAAAAAATATAATCCGGGGAAGTAAATCTGAATATGCCTTTCCGATCGTACTAACCCGAAAGAAAACCGGAGACCTCCGTATGTGTGTTGATTTTCGCGCGCTGAATAAAATCATGGCCAGGGACAACTATCCTCTCCCTTTCATCGATGACCAGCTAGATCAGTTGCGCGGGAATAAATACTTCAGTGGACTGGATCTGAAAGATGGTTTCTACCATGTAGCAATGTCTCCAGAATCGGTTAGATACACGTCTTTCACGACACCCATGAGCCAGTTTGAATACTTGCGTATGCCCTTTGGTCTCAAAATTGGATCACAATGTTTCCAAAGATTTATTAATAAAGTGTTCTCAAAACTTATTCGTTCAGAAAATGTAATAATATACATGGACGATATTTTAATCGCAACCCATACGCTAAACGAGCATCTGACTAGATTAGAAACTGTATTTGATACACTAGTTAATAATAAGTTAGAACTCCGATTGGACAAGTGTTCTTTTCTAGAGACGGAAATAAAGCATGTAGGATATAAGATTACCAGGGACGGGTTGAGTCCGACAGAGAGTGGTATCGCCGCGGTAGTTAACTTCCCTACTCCGAAATCAGTCCGTGAAGTACAGAGCTTTTTAGGACTTGTGTCATGGTTTAGGCGATACATTGCCGGGTTTTCAATTATAGCGAAACCTCTACATAATCTCATAAAGAAAAACGTCACTTTCGTTTTCGGTGACGAAGAAAAGAATGCGTTCGAGTCACTCAAACATTAGGGTGGATCGAAAAAAAGACAATTTTTTCGGCTATCCTCAAAAATCAAAGATATCGATGAAATAAAGGTCTTCGTGCAAGTATTCGATTTTTTGAATTTTTTTATGGGGTGCGCGGCACGTTCAAAAGTGCCATTTTTAGCGTCAAATTTACGTTATCGCTGATTAACGGAAACAGATTCATCCAAAAATTCTGATTTTTTTATATAAGGTGCCCAGGGGGGCGATTCTGTAACTCTGTCCATAACCTATGGACGTCTATAAGTTTTTTCCCCGAGGCTACGCCAGTGCATTGCCCCGCTAGCACCCGCCCACCTCCGCAGCAGCCTATGCGCTTTGTTTACGGGTAGCAACCGTCGGAGCTAGCCAATCAATTTACGGACAAAGAACAATTGAACCCAAGGAAAGTCCGGCTCCGTGATAGCGCTGACTTGAATTCGCGCGTTACCGAATCGAGTTTCTAGCGCCTGCCGGATCGAAACTTATAGACGTCCATAACTACAACGAACGGTATCGACACCTATAGATATCCATAACTGCTTGACTTTTTGGACGTCTCCCAATCAACACATCTGTCTATAATAGCTCTCGTAAGAACTCTTGTTCAAGATTAAAAAAAGAGTCCATCGAAAGAGTTCTTTTGGAAGTCTTTCAGAAGTTGATATTTTGATATCTGTTAAGAGAGTTCTGAAAGAGGTCTAGACTGAGACTTCGAGTGAAAGAGTTCTAAACGAAGTCAGAATCTAAGAGTTCATATTCCATCATATTCCTAGCCATATTAAGAAGTTGCAATATCGTCAGGACGTTAACTGCTGCAGTTTTGTGATGTGCTTGTGTTTGAACATTCAAAGCAAGTATTGAATTAACCTAATCGGTACTTTCATCTGACATAAAGGTAGATAATACCAACCTTATTTTTGAAAATGTTCGAAAGCGTCGAAATGATGTAAAGTTTAGCGTGCGTGATACAATCGATTGAACATAACCTCACTTTTACGTTACGTTATACATGTATATTCCGGTGATAGGGACGTTCTAGATAATTAAGACGAATTATCCAACGTGGAATCAGGATCCAAATTTACTGAGCGCTTGAAGAGTCCAAGCATGAGAAATCTATGAAAAAGTGGCAAGAACGGCGTATGTCATAGGGTGTCAAAGGGAACATACGCCTATTTTGTCTCGGTTAGCTAAGAAAGGCTTTTTTTTATTTTTGCTACTGAAATACAACTTCCTTCGCTCTGTTTCGTAGAACCCATGATTAATATGCATTTAGCTGGAATAAGTAAGATGACAGAATCAGAGGTTTATGAAAATCTGTTATGATTTAATGTATTGTCATTACTGTTCTGCAACCAGCTACGGTGAGTGCTATGTTGTCAAACTGCTATTCCCACATGAGACACCAATGTTATGCAGAATTTAATCTATCTCACCTAATTATAGATATTACACTAGAAGATCATATTTCAAGCAAATACTAGAGATAGGATTTCTCATGCTCATCAACGTTTTACGGATAGACACATTTGGGGAAATCAAACGAGTTTATTCGAGGCACTATGATAAATCTGAAAAATTCTATTGCAAATATTCCCGAAAGTATTCCCAAAAATATTAAGGACCTTATAATAGTACCCTCTACAAACCCTCGCGAGAGTCCTCTAAATGATTTCTGAAAATCTTCTTGCAATCGACGTCTAAGAGAACTCTAATTTCGGAGCTCTTAGTATTGTGTTCTTAAAGTACTCTTTCATACGCGTTTCAGAGCATCAGAAAACAATCCCAAAAGATTGCATAAGAAGTCTTTTTGACTTAGTTTAGAGTACTTATCGATACTCGACAGAGAGCTCCAACTCAATTTTGCGAGCTCCTCAAGATGTCCATAAGAGCACATTTGGTTGATTGGGGTATCTCACGCGAAAAAAGTTGTAGCTGCTGAAAAATACGGAGTAAAAATACCTAAATCCGGCCGATTCGACGTTAAATTTCTCATATGTCATACATGTATATTTTAAATGGCATTATCGAGTTAAAAAACGGAATATGTTCGTTGTAGACTGTCATTACGGCGGGCGCTTTCGTATCGGTAGCGCTAGCGAGCGATCGCTGCAGTTATGGATGTCTATAAGTCTCGATACCGCTCGTTGTAGTTATGGACATCTATAAGTTTCGACCGGGCAGGCGCTAGAAACTCGATTCGGTAACGCGCGAATTCAAGTTAGCGCTATCACGGAGCCGGACTTTCCTTGGGTTCAATTGTTCCTTGTCCATAAATTGATTGGCTGGCTCCGATGGTTGCTACCCGTAAACAAAGCGCATAGGCTGCTGCGGAGGTGGGCGGGTGCTAGCAGGGCAATGCACTGGCGTAGCCTCGGGGAAAAAACTTATAGACGTCCATAAGTTATGGACAGAGTTACAGAATCGCCCCCCAGGTATCTACTCTTTCAAACCCATATTCACGGACCGCTATCAATTGTTTCATATCTTCGAAAAAAAAATTTGAAAATCTATATTTTCACTATTATTCGAATAATTATCATTGAATTTTGATTTTTCTTTTTCTAAAACGTTCTTGTATTTCTTTCATCGTTTTTTTCTTGTGAAACTTTCTATCAGTATCGCTAACAATGCAAAAATTGCTCGAAATTGCTGAAAAATAAAATTTTGATATTTCGGATATAATGTGATGTCGGGGGTACTCCCGACTCTAATTATGGGTTCCACACCCGCGAAAAGGATTGGGGAAAGTGGTTCTGGAGTATAAATAAATGGTAATGAGTTGAATAACTAAGCGTATAATTCGGTCAATCAATCTTATACATATAGTAGGTAAGTTGGGAAAGAAAAGAATGAGCTGTCGGAATGCAAGATGTGTAATGTAGGAGAGCAAGATGTGGAGTGCAGTTCTGAGTCGGAAAAAAGGGGAATAGGTGTAAGGGGGGAATAGGAATCCGCTGACTTGCTGCATCCACGGGTGACTGTAGGATGCAGCGGGTCTCACGGTGGAACTACTAGGACTAGGGTTACAAAAGATAAGCTGGAGGTGAGAAGGAACGTGCGGATTGTAGGTGCGGGCGTAAAACCCCCCCCCCCCCCCCCCCCCCTCCCTCCGTTAGAGGGAAGACCACCTTGTGGGGGTGTCTTCCCTTACAGGTAGGGCGAGGATAGGATTTATGATAGGTTTATTTTGGATGTTGTACAATTGTGATTTTGATAAAGATTATCTTAAAGTCTAGTTTCTGTTTATAAATGTGGGCGTGTACTTAGGTGCTAGTAGCATTAGATAGATTGGATGTTGTGCAATTATAGTTTTATAAAAGATTATCTTGAGGTCTAGTTTTGTTTATAAATGTGGGTGTGTACTTAGGCGCTAGTAGCATTAGATAGATTGGAGGTTGTGCAATTATAGTTTTATTGAAGATTATCTTAAAGTCTAGTTTTGTTTACAAATGTGGGTGTGTACTTAGGCGCTAGTAGCATTAGATAGATTGGAGGTTGTGCAATTATAGTTTTATTGAAGATTATCTTAAAGTCTAGTTTTGTTTACAAATGTGGGTGTGTACTTAGGCGCTAGTAGCATTAGATAGATTGGAGGTTGTGGAATTCTAGTTTTATTAAAGATTATCTCAAAGTCTAGTTTTGTTTATAAATGTGGGCGTGTACTTAGGTGCTAGTATCTATCGGAAATTATAGCGTAGGTGTGTGGAGACGTTTCATATTGATTTAATTGTCAGTCATAATACCTCGATTTGCGTATTTCTTTGTTTGGTGAGTTTTGAGAGAGTGCCGGGCGAAAATTTGGGGGGCTAGATTTGTTGGGGATTTTCTTGGATTCGACGGAGGAGTGTGAGGAGGATTAGTGGGAAGTGGTATCCGTGAGTGCCAATTGGATTCGGCTTGGCTGGGAGTGTATGATTTCTAACTCGACTGGTTTTTCGTATGATCTTACATTTTTTTGTGCACGGTGACGTCTTGTCTTTTTGAGGCAAGAGATAGCTGTCCAAATTTTTCCGAATAATGAGAATTTGCAAGCAAAACCCAGAGCTGCGATGAGGGCTAGGGCCATACCGGCGTATGTAAGGGTACTCGCGATATAATTTGTGCTTTGTTCGTTTAGACGATGTTTACTTATTTCTGTTGCTTGTTTTATTATTTCTTTCAGTACTACGCTATTCGTGCTCAAATCTACGTCTGTAAGCGTGGGTTTGTATAGGTGGAATATTGGGATAGAGAACAATTCTACTGTGTTATTGCGATATAGGTCTTGATAGATTGCTGTTAAGTTTAGTGTGAATTCTGGAATGTAAGAGTGTGGTTTTGTTACTGATGTAAAAGAGTTTGAGGTTGAGAGCGTTATCGTTCGAGAGAAAGCTTTGCAATGATTGTTGAGGTGGAATGTTCCGGTTCCTGATAATGTGACGCGATGCGAGTCTGATTTTTTGCAAGTGATATGAAGGGTTTCTGGTGTTGCTAATGAGTATATCCATGTGTTTGCTAATCGTGTTTTCGACCAATAGGGGCCGTCGAAGGAGGAGATTCTGATGTTACATGTTCCGAGACTTGTGGGTGAGTCGTTTAGGAATAACGCCATTTCGCATGATTGATGGCTGTTAGTGTGAAACACCGGTTCATTTTGTTTGCATATGTATGTGTCTTGTGAGAGTTTGCAGCGTGTAAAATCTGAGTCTCCGAGTTGTTGGTATGAACTTCTGTCTATAGATATGGCGATATAGTTTTCGCTTGGTATTATGTACGCGAACTTATTCCCGGAGTTGTCGTAATTTTGTTTCACTAGTACCGGGAGTAGGTGATAGAACAGAAAGATTTCTTCGTCTAGTAGAGGAATTTCCAGTGCATAGATTAGGTTAGGTTCGGCATAGATTACGTTCAACGTTGACAATCTAACTATTTCTTCGGCGTATTTATTTTTGAGGGGGGCTGGAAATTGTAGCAGAGGTTCAAGTGCTTGGATATGTTGCAAGCTGGTAATAATCTGTGCTGGCGTGAGTATTTTTGGGTGTACAATTCCTTGTCTTGCGAATAGTACGGCGTCTATTAGGTTATTTAAGTCTAGTTCAAATTGGTTCAACATTTTGTCAGCTCTGTTCAAGTGTCTAAGTAGCAGTATGGTATTGGAATTCTGTTTTAGTGCTTGATTCATGGTTTCTGCGTTTTGTTGGAAAAAAACGATTTGTCGGTCGAGTTCTATGATATGTTCATTCATGTTAACTATTTCTTTTCCTTGTGCGTTTAGGGCTGATTGTATTATGTGTGTTTGGTTTGCCAGGAGTATTGCCAAATGATTTGTGTCGTTAAATAACCTGTCGATTTGTGTGTTGAAGTAAATTCCGTCACTTTCAGTCAGTGTTCCGTAGATCGTTTTCTGAACGTTACCGGCCCAGTTAAACCAGCCACGTTTAACGCGTGTGTGTGCGAGCTTTGTAAGCTTGTTGTGTACTTCGTCTGTTTCTTGGTATCCTACGAGGTCTTCTATTTGGTTTTGGTATTCTATCACCGTCTTCAGTCTGTTTTTTGATATAGTTATTGCGTCTTTGACCTGGCACACTTGCTGAACTGCATCGCAGTATTTATTGATCAAGTTCACGTACTTTCCTAGTTTTTCGGCTTGGTTGACGAAGTCCCTCATGTTCAGGTAATTGACCAGGTTCCATTGGTTGTTGTAGGTGCGTAAGTTCTCCAGTTGTTCATAGTAGATGCCGGGGTTGGCTAGGAGCGTTGTTATAGTGAATGGTGAGTTTTCGTCGCTTGGAAGGACCGTACCGTATCTGTAATGATGTCAGAATTTGTGTGTGATAGGTGAAGTCGTGCTTGATGCGGGGGTTAAAGCGTGGTTTATACTTGTGTTTCCGGTTCGTATGATAGCTTTAGTTTGTTCATATGGACGATTTTTGTTTTGTTAGGTGTGATATAGATTTCTGCGTTTATATTATCTATTATCTGTTCAATTATGTAAGGACCTTTGTACTGGTCGTCGAATTTGGAACGTGCTTCGTTTAATAGGAAGACCTTTTGTCCGACTTTGAAAATTTGTGGGTTGATCCTTTCGTCGTAGTAAGTTTTTGATTTCAGTTTAGCTTTCTTTAGGTTTGCTGCGGCTTGCTTTCGTACGTTCTGCATGTTTGCGATTAGGTCGAGGACAAAAGTGTTATACGTATTTGTCGTTGCGTTGGTTGGTGTTTTGTCCGACGGCAGGCGTGCTTCTTTTCCGAAGATTAGTTGATGTGGGGTGAAATCTGTACCTTCATGTTTGGCGATGTTGTAGCAAAAGATAGCAAAACGGATGTATTCGTCCCAGTCTTTACCGGCTGTTGTGTAGTGTTTGATGTGTTCGATAAGTACAAGGTGACTGCGTTCTAATGATCCGTTTGATTGTGGGCGGTAGGCGGTAGTTCGAACTTGTTTGATTTTGAAGAGTTTGTTAATTTGTTTGATTGTGTTGCTCATAAAATTCTGTCCTTGGTCTATGAGTATACTTCGCGGTGCTCCGTATAGCGTGTAATGTATTTTTTGGTGAAAGCTATACCTATTGTTTGGACAGTAGCGTTGGGAAGTGGTATTGCGTCTAGAAATTTGGTCAGGTTGCACTGGATTGTTAATAGATATTGGTTGTTTCATTTCGTGATGGGAAGTGGGCCTACGATATCGAGTGCTACTTTATCAAATGCGTCTGCTGGTGTGTCTGTGATTATCATCGGTAACTTTGTTTTCGTTCTGACTAGTTTTTTTCTTTGGCAACTGTCGCAGGTTTTGATAAAGTTTTGTATTTGAGTCTTGAGATTTGGCCAGATGTACTTTTCTCTTATTCGGTTGAAAGTCTTTGTCACGCCTTGGTGGCCTCCGATTGGTGTTTCGTGAAATTCTTTAATTATTTCGTGGCGTAGGTTTTCGTCGGGTGTGATAATTTCATCGGTGCATAATATGATTTTTATGTGAGTTTCCGCGAAGATATGATAGAAAAGTTTTTTGATTATTGGCCACTGGAAGCTAGCTATTCCTCTGTTGTTTTTAGAGAAAGCAAAGGAGTTGATATTTTGGTCGATCAGTATAGATTTCAATCTGGAAAGTATATTGTGGAGGTCCTCCAGGTCGTCGTCATCTGTGTGTTTTTCTTTTAATATGAGCGTGATGATGCGTTTTTCTCTAAATTTTGTGAGAGCTATTTCTGATTTTTGTGGTGTCCGGATTGTGAACGTTTTCCTGTTCAGCATGCCCTTGTCGATTAGTTGTTTGGCCAATGGGTCGTCGGCCGGCTGGTCTGCTGGGACGCAGTGGACGTAATTGTCGTTTATTAAAGACATTCTGTCCTTTGATTCTACGACGTTATTCGCGGGTATTAGGGTATCTAGATTACTCATAAAGTAGTCAAAATTACTGGGTGTGTTGATGTTATCGTTGTCTTGAAAGTCAGCTTGTTGCGGGGAGTGGACAGGCGTTGGGACCGGGGGTCTGTAGGTGGATAGGTGTTCGGAGCGTGATGAATCTGTTGGTGGGTTCTCAGGTTCTGACGAGCAGTCTGTATCTGTCGTGTAGTCGGTGGTTGTATCTCGTTCTGAAGGCATGGAAGTGTTGGGTTTCGTTAGGGTTACGGCTGGTGGGTCCGATTGCTCGTTAGTTTCGGGGGCCGATGCATGCGATGTCGGGTTATCGTGAATGCAGATGGTGATTTTAATGTCCGTGTCTTTGAATATGAAATGGATCATACGAAGGACCGTGTCCCAGTTGAGTTGGTCTATGCCGCAACCTAATTTTGGTATCGATAGTGATTTTGTTCCGTTCTCGATTAGCATTGTCCTTAGTTTAGCTAGCGTTTGGTACATGACTTCATTCGTAGGTTTATCGAAATGGTTTTCTTTTGTTACCAAGTTGTGGATTATGCGTCGTGGATATGTGACTGAAATAACGTCTGTCACCTTAGGTTCGGTGGCTAGGAGCTGTTTGCGTTGTATGAGTCCCTGTCTTATCATCTGCTGTGCGATGCCTTGTGAGGTTTTACAGTCGGCCGAAATACAATGTGCTAGGTTGTCTTTTTGTTTTAATAAGTTGGTGTGTAACTCTGTAATTCGTCTATTGTGGGTTAAAGAGAGGGTCTCCAAGGCTTCGAGAAATTGGCTGTAAGGTGGTGTTTCCTTCATGTTTCGGTTCGTAGAAGTGCCGGGTAGTTCGATCGAGGGTTCTCGGGGTCTTATGTCTGACTCAATATGTGTGGTTGAGGATTCCGAGTCCGTTCTTGGTTCCGTGTTTCGATAGTGATGTGGACTTGGTAGCTTCGTGTAGTATCTTTTGCGTACGTAGGGTCTAGTAGTTTTCTTTGAATGAGTTGGATTGACGTCTATAAAGCTGGCACAACCACTTGAGCAGAATCATTCGAAACCATGGTAAAAATTTAGTGCTCTTTTGTTGCTAATTTGTTCCCAAAATCCCGATTTTGTTGCTCAAGCCGTTTCGGCGGAATCGAGAGCGATGCTAGGTATAGAAAAAATTAGCATCACCACCTCACCACACGGTCGGAAATTAAAAAACAAAATGCCAGAATTTGTTGCTATTGATTTGCTCTAAAACCATGACACATTCAACCCGGAAATATCAACCCTTCGGCTGAAAACCCACCCCGTACCGTTTGAGGAATGAAAAAGAGAAGACACACTTGATATTGTGATATTACGACATATTACAGCATAGACAATTAGTTGCTCCAAAAATATAACTCGTTCGAATTTGTTGCTCGACATCCACTCCACGGAAACCACCCCAACACGATCGCAGATCAAGAAACGAAGCTGGCCCGCTGATTCCTGATCTTTCACGACGTATAACAGCTTAGACAATTAGTTGCTCAGGAAATATAACTCGTTCAAATTTGTTGCTCGACATCTACCCCAAGAAAACCACCCCAACAGGATCACAGATCAAGAAACGCGGCTGGCCCGCTGATTTCTGATCTTTTACGACGTATTACAGCTTAGACAATCAGTTGCTCCGAGAATATAACTCGTTCGAATTTGTTGCTCGACATCCACCCCACGGAAACCACCCCAACACGATCGCAGATCAAGAAACGAAGCTGGCCCGCTGATTTCTGATCTTTCACGACGTATTAGAGCTTAGACAATTAGTTACTCCGGAAATATAACTCGTTCGAATCTGTTATGCTCGACATACAACGCATCGCCGATTTCACTTCAAAACATTGAAATTCATTTTTCTCGGAAGAGGTATTCTAATTTATAAAATATAGAAAAGAATTTTTTTATTTTGATTTCAAAAATATAAAAACGAATTTCTCCATTCCAATTCCGAAAATGTAGAAGAAAAATTTTCTTTCTAATTTTGAAAATATAGAAAAAATGTATCAAAACACTTCGAGCGATAAAAAATATTTCTACATAAAAATATTTTTCGAGAGATGAAATAGTATAAGTTTTGTGTTTCAATCAGAAAATCTTTAAATTACAAACTGCTTGATCGATTTCAAAGGGTACCCCTGGTTAAGTTGAGTCAAATGCCCCTGTTCTGGGATTTTCTATCCTATCGAATAATATGAAGTGTTTTGATGTGAAACAGGAAGTGATCAATAGTTATTCCGGATCCATAGTCTTTCCGGCGATTCGCAGACTCGAAAAAGTGATTTTTATGGTTTTCATTTTTCTCTGGAGCCACATAATATGTGCTAGAAATCTGAAAAAATTCAGGAAAGTAGGTGAATATACTACGTTACTGTGTAATTTTTGTCAAGGTTATTCGAGGTCATCGAGACCCCAGAAAAATAGTTTTTTACCCTACATTTGATTTTCGTCCTACTTTTAAGGAGCTTTCAAAAAACGGTATCTTACATTCTTCCAGCGTTCACTGAATACCACTTTCATTAACTTTTTCATTCGGTGCAACATGTTCAAAAATTCCATATTCTCGATTTTCTGACGTTTCGTACGATTCCATGGAATTCTCTATACACATTTCTGTACAAATGTTTGCGATCTCAGTTTGTAGCGCTTAGAAAGACGTTCAGTTAGTATTCTTCTTTATCTCTGTGAGATGAAAATTTGCTGAGATATGACAATTTAATTAATTTTTCCCACCTGAAAATTTTTCCAATGTAAATATTTATTTTGATTATTTTCCAAATTTCCACCAGCAAATGGAATAGAATAGAATAGTCATACTACATTGAAAAATAATTCTTTCAGAGTTTCAGAAAATGATAAATCTGAGTAGTAAATCCCATCTACCTACGTGAAGTTAGCCCCACTTTCAAAAAATATTTTAGAAGTGGTTCCCGCAAAAAATCCAGTCCCCTGACTTTGAGCGCGAACAACTCGACCGGAAAAGATCGTAGAGAATTGAAACTGCAACTATCGGAAAGCCTGGAGAATTTCGCGTAAAATGCGTATCACGAAACCCGCCTGCGAAACCTAATAATACAAAACTTACATCGCGATTAGCGTCGAAAAATGTGATATCCCGGGACTTTCGTAGTGAAGCTGACTTCCACCTGTCGGCGTTCATCGGAAAAACATCCAAAAAATCTGATGTAATTCACACAGCATCGGCAAAGTATTCTTTATCACGTTGTAGAAGCGAAATTCGGAAATATATATTGGTTACAATGCTACTAATGAAAATAGACAGAGACGCGATCTCGAGAACGCGTGCAGCTATAGGCGTTTACTAAAGCTCCAAATGTTGGGAATCAAAAAGTGCGGTAAAGGCATTTTCCAGAAATTATGTATGCCTGTTACCTGTTACGCCACAATGAGGGGAATCATTTGATGACGAGCTTGGGCGGAGCCTAGCGCGGCTCGATGTGTAGGTGAGTCCGTGATCCGTGGACCGGAGGAGCTCCACGCGAAGCAAGCCACGCACACGAAAGCTTGGGTTGCACCGACGCATCGAGCTGCGCTAGGCTCCGCCCAAATTCGTCAACGAATGATTGCCCTTAATTATTGCTTAACAGGCAGAAGGGATATACAATTTCTGAAAAATGCATTTACCGCACTTTTTGATTCACAACATTTGGAGCTTTAATAAACGCCTGTAGCTGCATGTATTCTCGAGATTGCGTCTCTGTCTATTTTCATTAGTAGCATTGAAACCAATATATATTTCCGAATTTTGCTTTTACAACGTGATAGAGAATACTTTGCCGATGCTGTGTGAATTATTTTGGATTTTTTGGATGTTTTTTCGATGAACGCCGACAGGTGAAAGTCAGCTTCACTGCGAAAGTCCCGAAATATTACATTTTTGGACACTTATCGCGATGTAAGTTTTTTATCAGGTTTCGCAAGCAGGTTTCGTGATACACATTTCACCCGGAATTCTCCGGGCTCTCCGATGGTTGTGATTTCAATTCTCCACGATCTTTTTCGGTCGAGTTATTCGCGCTCAAAGTCAGACGACTGGATTTTTCGCAGGAACCACTTCTAAAATTTTTTCAAAGGTGTGGGACTTCACGTAGGCAAATGGGATTCACTAGTTAGATTTATCATTTTTGAAACTCTGAAAAAATCATTTTTCAATGTAGTATGACTATTCTATTCCATTCCATTTGCTGATAGAAAATTTAGAAAATAATCAAAATAAATATTCACATTGTAAAAGTTTTCAGGTTGAAAAAATTAATTAACTTGTCATATCTCAGCAAATTTTCATCTCACAGAGATAAAGAAGAACACTGAATGAGGGTCTTTCTAAGCGCTACAAACTGAGATCGCATAAATTTGTACAGAAATGTATATAGAGAATTCCACAAAATCCTGCGAAGCGTCAGAAAATCGAAAATGGAGTTTTTGAACATGTTGCACCGAATGAAAAAATCTGAAAAAATTCATGAGAGTGGTATTCAGTAAACGCTGGAAGAATGTAAGATAAATTTTTTTGAAAACTCCTTGAAAGTGGGACAAAAATCAAATGTAGGGTGAAAAACTATTTTTCTGGGGTCTCGATGACCTCGAATGACCTTGACAAAAATTACAGAGGAACGTAGTACATTCACCTACTTTGCTGATTTTTTTTCAGATTTGTAGCACATATTATGTGGCTTCATAAAAAAATGAAAACCATAAAAATCACTCTTTCGAGTCTGCGAATCACCGGAAAGACTGTACATTAGACTGGTTCAAATAAAGTGACTATTTTTTTTTTCTCGAAACAATTTCATTTATACCTTCCAGGAGGTGCAAAAAGGTGCCTGTTAAAAGGAGAGCTCTTAATATTAATATTTAGAGGTCGCTCATCGCAGATTTCTGTTTCCCATTGAAATAACATTGGAAAAAAAATTTTCAAATTTTGGAATTTTATATTTCGGTCTAGAATCAAAATGCTGGGATGAGCGATACGTATTTTCATAGAAAATTAGTTGCTCTACAGAAAAGGTCTCTTATCATTTTTCGATCAATTCACTCCTTCAAAAGTTATTCAAGGTTAAAGTTTAATTTAGAGTAAATTTAAGTTTTTTTTTATTATTTCTGACAAAATGTTGAAACTTATCGCTTAAAATCATAAAATTTTCATGAATAATTTTCATGAATAATTTTCATGAATAATTTTATGAATAATTTCATAATTTTAAGCGATAAGTTTCAACATTTTGTCAGAAATAAACGAAAAAAACTTAAATTTACTCTTAATTAAACTTTATTTTATTTCTGACAAAATGTTGAAACTTATCGCTTGAAATCATAAAATTTTCATGAATAATTTTCATGAATAATTTTCATGAATAATTTTATGATTTTAAGCGATAAGTTTCAACATTTTGTCAGAAATAAACAAAAAAAACTTAAATTTACTCTAAATTAAACTTGAACCTTGAATAACTTTTGAAGGAGTGAATTGATCGAAAAATGATAAGAGACGTTTTCTGTAGAGCAACTAATTTTCTATGAAAATACGTATCGCTCATCCCAGCATTTTGATTCTAGACCGAAATATAAAATTCCAAAGTTTGAAAATTTTTTTTCCAATGTTATTTCAATGGGAAACAGAAATCTGCGATGAGCGACCTCTAAATATTATTATTAAGAGCTCTCCTTTTAACAGGCACCTTTTTACACCTCCTGGAAGGTATAAATGAAATTGTTTCGAGAAAAAAAAAATAGTCACTTTATTTGAACCAGTCTACTGTACATCCAAAATAACTATTATTCACCTCCTTTTTCATCCAAATTTCTAATTAGGGGTACCCTTTCTGGATTAGATGAATAAGCTGATGACAATTCAATCAGTTATTCGAAAGAACAGCAATTCTATTTTACATCACTGCAGAATTACGCTAATACGACATTGTTGCAACCTGGCTGCATAGCGCCATTATTCTCCGCCTCCAGCGTTCATCAATCGACGCTGCTGCTTTTGTGGCAATTGATATCTAGAAACGGTTTTCGTAGAACCCCACGAGCCTACTCTTTTCGAATTGGTTTCTCGAGCTGCGGAGCTTCAGTCCGTACGCATCTTCTGCCGGAACAGTTACGACAGTTTCATTCTCCATGAATCCGTCCCGTGGTCGGCCTTCGAAGGTCGATAAGTCAATTATTATCGAAAAAATCCTCGCGCATTCCCAAGAAATACTATCGTCGAATCAAAAGATAATAAGTAAATCAAATGCAGTGTGGCGTGTGATATCGAGTGAATTATATTTCATACGCCTCGTTCTCAAGATTACAAGTGTAGTATTCCTCTCGTGCCGCTAGATGTCACAACGTTTAGAGTGGGGAAAAAAGAAGCCGCCGCCCGATGGCGCTGCTCTCCATCTGTACCCCGCTCTTTCCCCATATTCTTTCGTTGTGCGCTAGAGGTAAGACGTGTTCCGAAAGAAAAGTTTCGATTATAAAAATTTCAAAAAAAGTGCAATAAACATGAGCAAGAGGAAAATTAATGATGCTAACATCGAGCAACTTCAGAAGAAGTTTAAACTCTTGGAAGAACAGTTAAAAAGTCTTCAACCTGATACGAATCAAAATGAAAACAAAGAACCAGACACCAACGAGGAGACCGAAGACAGTGAAAGCGAAGGTAGTGGATCAAACAGCGACGCAGAAGGGTCAATACAAAATGAGAATAATGAAGGTATATGTATGATATGTTTGAATAGGTTTTTAATTTTGCATCTTGTCCCTGAAAAGGATGAGGTTAGGACGGGAAACACGCTCGCACGACGTGTACACACACAAAAGAGAAAGAGAATACAGAACGCTCGCATGACGTTCTTTGTCACATACGAAATACGACTAGCCGAAGCCTAGTTCCTGAATTTTTGTCTCTTTATTTCCTACTCAGACAAGTAAAGACACGGGCGCTTGCACGACGCACCACGTTAACGACATCCCATGTTCGCCGGGGAAAATCCTTACGTGTTTAGACTGGTTCTCCGTATCTCTCTCTCTCTCTCTCACACACCTTTTCGGTGATACTGAATCATAATACATATATGTGTGCTCGCAGGACACACTGATCTAGCAAAAAAATTCGTCTCTTCGAACGAGGCGTCTTCATATAATTGCGATCGAACTTCACTTACAGGTAAGTTCGTTTGATCGTTCAATTAAATGGTGATATATCTCCAAGCTCATTATACGTATTCGTGACGTGCAATAGGTACAAAGTTCGAGACAAACTATCGCAGAATTGTCCGGATGGCCACAGTAGCTTTGATGCGCCCGAAAATGTCAGCGTCGAAAACGATGATCCGTTTAATGATGTATCAACGTTATGTAACGTCAGTTTAGAGGAACAGGAGCCTGACTGCTCGAGCTTTGTGCTTCCGATGTCAAGGATCGCATTCGAAGAATTACTAATGGAGCGCCATACAAACGTACCGACCGTAAGAAAAAGCCAGGATATCGGACAAACAAAGTACTCAGACCAGGAAAGTGGCAGGAAGTAATCACTGACCTAATTTGGAATGCCACGCGGCTGAAGTGGTTTCAATTTCAAAAATCATCATTTGGCAGGTGATGCTAAGTCTGGTCACATAAATGGTATGTTTGAGTCAATTGGTTGAAAATTTTCGCCTTGCAGAATTATGCGGGGGCTGATCTGTCAATCGCTGCTAGCTGCCGCGATAAATACAATGCACTCAGTTCTATACTTTCATAAATGAGTTGGAAACATCTTGATATGTATAATATCAGCAGTGTTAGGCGAATTTTAATTCAATTAATTATAAATTACAATTGTAATTACTGTAATTGTAATTTGTAATTGAAAGTCAACTAAATTACAAATTACAAAGGTGATTGACAGCTTTTTCCGAATCAATAACAAATTACAAATGTAATTGATACTATTTTTCGAATCAATTACAAATGTAATTGATACTTTTTTTAAATTCAATTACAAAGTACAAAAGTAATTGACTGCTTTTTCCGAATGAATTACAAATTAAAAAAGTGATTAACAGCTTTTTCTGAATCAATTGCAAATTAAAAAAGTAATTGACACCGTTCTTCGAATCAATTACAAATTTAAAAAATAATTGATACCTTTTTACGAATCAATTACAAATAAAAATGGAATTCAAACGTGTTTGCGGATCAATTACAATTTCTGAGTACGTGTAGACTGCAGAAACAAGTTGTATACAGTCTACACATACCTACTCGGGATCATCCATTCATAATCGAATTTAATCGAAATTCTAAAAATAACCCATGCATAAATGAATTATCGGAATTATGCATAGATATCTTTTGGAAATTGTAATCGATTCGAAAAAAATTTTCAATGACATTCGGAAATTGTAATCGATTTAATTACATTTTTCATTTGTAATTGATACGCGAAAAGCTGTCGATTACTTTTTTAATTCGTAATTGACCAGAAAAATAGTGTCAATTACATTTATAATTGATTCGAAAAAAAGCTGTCAATTAACATTGTAATTTTTAATTTTAATGTAATTAATTACAAATGTAATTAAATTGAATGCTGCCCAACACTGAATATAAACATATACGGCTTATATTATCATTTTACGTGTCGAGAATGAGAATCAGAAAATTCAACGCAAAGCCGCGTATCTTCAGCAATCAGCAACTATACAAATCTCGTATACGAGAAGAGAAGATACAATGTATTGGTGTGTGAGAAAAAAATATGCCAGTTGTTCATTGGCCGACAGAACGCGGCCTTGCACTCAGATAAAAGTTTCGTTGAATGGGCCAAAATTTTCCTGAATTGACAACGGTAGATTTACAGCCAACAAAGTGTAGAGTTGATTTGACAAAAGATTCTGTGGATTTACCAAAAAAATTTTTCTCGCCAATCTTAGTTGAATTAAGACAGCAAAACAAATTTTCGATTGTTAAACAGAATTCTGTTGAGTCGATGAAAAATCACCAACAAATTTATTTTGTTCGGATTCGCCGAACTTGTTTTCTGAGTGTGGGTCGATTTTTCTCATTCTCATTCTCGACAATCAAAATAATGATACACTCTATATAATATGCGGTGAGCCACGTCCAAATCAGAGTGAGCTGACCTATAGGCTTGGCTGGTTCGAGCTCGATGGGAAATTAGTTTGACTAACTTTTTGAAAATTATACCATGACCGTACGTTATTTTTTTTTGTTACGCCTATCTATTTTGATGAATAAATTAACTGAAATATCGAAGCGTTACCATTTCGCTAATTGTAAGTTTCACGTTTAATTCATGCAAGGCGTGGCGTGCTCCAGGGTAAGAATGACCAAGACATGAAATGCTCATTTTGATTTGAATTTCGAAACCAATTTATTTTAAGGAGCCTGGGGACACTAAATTGGCACATATTCGTATTTAATTATTGTATTGAGTGATAAGCGTACATTGCATATCAATCACGTTTATTTACTCATGAACTGCGATAAATCACCTGCGATGTTCTGGAAAAAAATTGACAAATTATAAACAGATAAGCAAATATTGGCGGTTGAAAATGATGAAAAATTTGTAATTTTCAACCGATTTCATTCTACCTTCGCTTGTTTTGTTCAGAGAGGTAATACGCACATTCTGGCTGCGACGAATTTTTTTTAACGTGCAATCCTTGTGTGATTACTTTTATGAAATGGCAGTTATATAATTTCCGAGAAACAAATAGCAATATTCAACTGACTATAGAGAAAAAAATTATTTTATCACAGTCAAATTATGCGTATTCCTTTTCTGAACGAAACAAGCCCAAACGTATAGAATGATCTGGATTGAAAATTATAGGATTCTGATTATTCAGAAGCACCGCGTGAAATGTAACACTGATATTTGCTTATTCGTTTAGGATCTTTCAATTTTTTTCCAGAAAATCGCAGCTGATTCATTGTAGTTTACAAGTAAATGAACGTGATTAATATTCAATGTACGTTCATCAATCAATACAATTCAATACTTTTTCATATCTCCGTTGACTGATTAATCGAAATAAATACTCGCCCCAAAAAATGCCGCGTCATTAGAAATGTGAAAAAAAATGCCAAATACGCAGCGCGTGAAAATGGACGATGAGAAAAAAGAACAAGAGAAAATCACAATTTTCATCAACTTTGACAGTTGAATAAAAACGGCAGAGTCTGATGCGACATTGGACTTTTAATGGTGTAATCTTTCCTACTCACTTTCAACCCGTCATGGAAATACAGAGCATGGTTTCGGTTATTTTTACGATTCAGGTCCCCTCGGATGAATGATTTTTGATAACACTCGCCTGCCTATGAGTAGGTACTGGGCGGTAATTTGCTACTTGATTTCAGAAACAGTGAGTGAAATGAGATTTCGAACGAAATCCAAGACTCCAGGGTCATATGACTCTAATTTTCACCATGATTATATCATATGAGCGTGTCCATGTCATTTCACTCAAAAAAAACCACTCAAATTGCGGATCTTTGCGCCCTTCGAGGAATCTTTAGTACTATGGAAAAAAAAAATAGAAGTTCACGGATTTCGAACAATTCTCAAAAATGGCGGAGTTACGGGTGTTTGAATTTTTTTGCACTGCTTGGTTTGAAAATTCATATCTCCGAAACCATTAATCGCAGCCGAATGATCTTGGACTCATTTTATTCACAAAAGAAAGAGCTACTATTAAAAAAATATGTTTCAAAAAAAAATGAATTCCTTCAAGTTTTTTTCGTCATTTTTTTCGAAATTCCGCCGCCATTCCCAAAGGGTACGGTAAATTTCATGGAGACAATTTTTTTTCGGATAGCTGGATACTTCCCCTTCAAATTCGTAAAAAAAAATTTATGGAGACCATACTAGTACGCTTTTAATAGTAGCTCTTTCTTTTGTGAATAAAATGAGTCCAAGATAATTCGGCTGCGATAAATGGTTCCGGAGATATGAATTTTCAAACCAAGCAGTGCAAAAAAATTCAAACACCCGTAACTCCGCCATTTTGAAAATTTTTCGAAATCCGTGAGCTTCTATTTTTTTTCCATAGTACTAAAGATTCCTCGAAGGGCGCAAAGATCCGTGATTTGAATGTTTTTTTTTGAGTGAAATGACATGGACCCGCTCATATTTACCCTCACTCCAGACGAATAACTATAATTTTCGATGTTGAAAGTAATTTTGGCGAAAAATATATTAAATTTGTAATTACGATTTATGTATGACCATCTGTTCAAGATTTATCTACACTTCCATGAATCATTTAATAATTGTTAAAAATATCTATACTTCTACATAGTATCATTCATCATACCGGGTGATTCATTTTAATCGCCCCAGGCCGATTTTTCCGAAGCTAATCACAATACGACAAAAATTTCATGTAAGAAATTCTTCAGGGTTCAGAGAGGGACGACACTTGGTGGTATCAGTATTTCCGTAAGTTGAACCACCGAGGTCAGATGAAGGTCAACTTGGTTTTTCCAAATGGATGGCATTTTTTTTCTCCAGAATCTGATAAAACATCAAACTCTGCACCAAAAAGTACTCATGCGGCCGAAGGTCAATGAATAACGAGGTAGAGCCGGTCAAAATAGACCAGACACGGCCGCGCCTCGCGATACCAATTTATTACAGGTATATCTCGTCGGTATTGTGAAGAAACTTGAGTATCCATGTTTCGCCCCCCTCTGAACCCTGAATATTTTATAACAATTTCTCTTCGTATCTTGCTTGGTTTCGGAAAAATTAGCCTATGGCGATTAAAATGAATCACCCGGTATAAATATAATTGGTAATAAATATGAACAGGTTGTGATCGCTCAACTATAATGGTCACACTATCAAGGTAAATATCGCTTGTATCTATAGGTTCGTGCAATTGTGGCAGCAAGCTTCGTTGTGATATAGATGACAGCAACCCAAATGACTCTGACATATATTTGAAGTGTACTGTTACCAAGGGATTGGGTACATGTGGAAAAAGATACCTACGAGCAACGATTAGGGAGGCAGTTAGCAAGGAACTGACTCATAAAGCTGTGCACGTTTATCGTGCTGAAAAAGCAGATGCTTTGATGTCTCCGGGTGACCCAGAGCCCCCACATCTTCATTCTTCGTCAGTTTTGAGTGTAGCTAAGCAAGAATATTTAGCTTCGCAGTACCTGGACCGAGACCCTGTTAAGGCGATAGCAATCATGAAGGTGACAGACTCGCGCAACATTGTCCACAACCTCAGCTTAGATCCTGTCTTCGTGCATTATTGGACAAATTACCAACTGCAGATGTACAGAGCATACTCCAGTTCCTGCATAGCGATAGATGCTACTGGAAGTATCGTAAAAAAAATCGAAAAAGCTGGAAAGTTGAAAAGCAAACATATATTTCTATATCATTGCGTTCTCAACTGCGAAGCGGGACAGTTTTCCGTTGCTCAAATGTTGTCGGAAAGCCACAATACGAACACAATCCAATTTTGGTTGATGGAATGGGTCAGGTCTGGGGCGCCGCATCCGCGAGAGGTTGTTACCGATTCCAGTAGAGCTCTTCTCACTGCAGTAATTCGTACATTCACTTCGTGTACGACCCTCGAAGAATATGCAAATGCGTGTAAAGGTTCGATCATGCCAAAATGCTACGTGCGAATCGACGTCGCCCATTTCATAAAAAATTATGCGTCGTTCTTGAAAAATGTGCCTCCCCGAATAAGAGTTTTTTTCCTGGCGGCTATCGGCAAGTTGATAGTTGCGCGATGCATAGAGGATGCTCGCGATATTGTGAAATACATCCTGCTCGTTTCATCCAGTGAAACGGACGGTTTCTTGGAATCAGGACGTAAGTCACAATGCGAAGAAGCCAAAGAAAATTTGATGATTTTGACGACAGGCGTTGAAGTCGAAGTCCAAAGAGACACTACTTTGCAGGGGCCCAAAGTAACTAACGTGACTCTCAGTAATCTCGTCAAGGATATAACAATACAGGTATTTACATACGTACCCCTTTCCCTCCTCTTACTTCACACTACCTTTTCTAGTTGTTTTCTCTAGTCTGTGTTTGTTTCTGTTCATTCGGATCTTTATCTAATTGATATGGCATTTGATTACATTTTGTTAATATAGTGTCACGTTTCTGAAGACGACCTACAAAAAATACGCGTTGACTTAGCTGAGACGGAAAGTGATGTGTATTCGGAGCACCCCGAAATTACTAAAAACATTCTGAACGCAAATGAAGTATCAGACGAATGGTCCACATGGGGAGCCAATATTAATCAGGAAGTGCAGGTTGCTCTACAGGAGATCGGGTCGCGTCCGAATGCTCATTATTTTCCTCGCCTCGCAGACCGATTATTGAAGGACTTAAAATTACTTCCGTTGTGGTCAAATATCGTCCGCGATCGATTTGGGTACGGCCGTGTACCTGCTTCAAGTGCTGCTGTGGAGGGTGAATTTAATAAAATCAAAACTTACCTCCTAAAGTACGATCCAACTCCGATGAGGGCAGATGTGTTTCTACGTAAGCACATCGATTATATCAATGGTCGTACCAAGATTGTAGGCGCCAAGGCAGCAACTGATAGCTCACTCGTTCCAAGGGAAAATTACGAAAATTTAGCCTCTGCTTCAGACAAAGTAATCACCAATTCGTATCTACTTGCTGAATCGGAAGACAGGGCCGGCTTAAGGCATGGGCTAGCGGGGCTATAGCCCAGGGCGCTCGGCCCCAAGGGGCGCCGAGTTTGACGCTAAATTCGGATTGCTCAGTAGACTGTCGTCGCTTCCCGTACATGAAATTAGGAACCAAGCACCTGAAATCGTTAAAATATACCCGGAAGATCTGGAAGATCAGTTAGTTGGAGAGTGCGTTGATTTTCACGAGTTTTTAAAAGTTCTATCGCTCGAGAATAATTCGCCAGGAGAACTTTTGAAAATGATTCGTAGTAAGGGGCTCATGGCAAGTTACCCAAACGTAGAAACACTCCTCCAAATATTCCTGTGCATTTTACTAACAAATGCTAGTGGGGAGCGCTCTTTCTCGGTACTAAGGAGAGTAAAAAATTATTTGCGGAACTCGACTGGTTAAGAAAGGCTCTCTCACTTGAGTTCCTTTGCAGTGAATTCAGACCTGCTAGATAAAGTTTCATTCGAAAATCTTGTGAAAAACTTTGCTCCAATAAAGGCCAGCCAGAAAAGTCAGCTGTTAGCTATTTTTGATGACCCATGTATCGTGTTCCGAAGACCATCGACTTTGCGTTGTTTTCTTGGTGGCCATGGGGAAGGGGGGGGGGGGGGGGGGGCGCTTCGTCGAGGGTAGCCCATGGGCGCCTTCGACCTTAAGACGGCCCTGTCGGAAGACGGTGATAGTATTCCGGTATCAACTGCGTGGTCGGTGAATACGAAAGAATCGACTCTGCATCATCAAGTAGAAGTACCGGAGATTCTACCAAGTGCTTGCCCGGCATGCGCTAACGATGATCAGCCATCCGGTGCGCACTTGTGCGCAGTGTGTTACAAGCCTGTACACGCTCTAGATCAGCGCTCTAAGCCTTTGGAGGGTGAAGATGAGGGATACGGCCAACGCCGAGTTTGCATTACATGCAATAATGCCCAAAGCGTGTCACAAATTCTCGCCACGCGAGAAGTTGAAGATTGGCGAGGGCAAGGAAAATCTCCGAAAAAAACGCGAAAGGCCAGGTACTTGGGGAACAATCAACATAAGGTCCTCGAAAAACTGACGTTTGTGAAAAACCGGCAACTACCGATCATCAAGAATGGCAGCTGTATGACACTACGGCCGGTAAACATAGATGGTAGAAATTTCTGCCTGATATACACTTGTGCCTTTGACAGCATTTTTCAAATAATGTTGGCTGCTGCCTGCGACTGGCCACTGCTGAGGCAAAAGGTAAATAAAAACTTGAGTACTCGAGAATTATGCTGTCACAGTTGATCCATGTACTTAAGCCTACTTCATTTTTTCGGCACGGTGAACTTTGAATCATTTATTGGAAAATATTAACAATTCGCAGTACAAAATTTTTAATCTCCAATTGACGTTTTTTCATACCTGAAAATCAATATTCGTTACATTTTTTCTTGACGGAATGGTGAACTCATAGCTAGTTGGTACACGGCTTTTAATTCAGGTGGGGGATCGATGCTAAGACAAATTTTTTTCTCAGAATTTGGAACCGACTTGACAGGTATCCCAATCGAAATTTATTCGGTTCTAAAATAAGATCCACCTTATTTCTGCCCGCATTTGTATTAGTATATGTATTGTGTGGCCAATGCGAAAAGTAGGCGATATCGCATTTTCGCACTGCCAATATTTTTTGTAACTCCTGCTTGGAAAGTTTTATCTGAGAGAAGCTAACGCACGAAATAATTATGGAGGTTATACGTTGCCCGCGTACCGTCAGTGCGTGAAACTGAGCTATTTCGAAGTGCGCATGCGCCTTATTACGCACTAGTGCGTAAAATAGAGCATATCGAATGTGCGCATGCGCCAACTCTGTATTTTTTCATTATTCAGAAATGAGTCACTTTACGTACGCTACACAAGCCTCGAGAATAACATTTTTTAAGCAGGACGTGTCACGAAATAGCACATTACAGTTAGAGTACGGAAAGGCTTTTTTGACGAAACGAGAGGTTTACGGCCCGAGCCGAGGGCGAGCGCTGTAACGAATTTTGTCAAAAAGTCTTTACGTACGAGCAACGATCATTATTTTCATATGTTTCGATACGTTGCTACAGCTGATTTTCAGTCAGGATGCTCACCACGCCTCATAACAAACTCGACTCAGTACGTACGTAGCAAAGTATTTCGAAAGCGCTGTACACGCGGGTTATTCCACATCAACTCGACCAGCCTTCGACCCTGACCATTTTTGATTCGCTTAATTTTTTTCATTTTATTTTGAACAGGATCTCGATCAATTTAATAAACAAATTATCTCATTTTCTGATAGGATTGTAAATAATTGATTTTGAACTTTGATTTGAATTCTGTTGGAAATTGAAAATTCAAACACGATCCGCTATAGCTTGTGAAAATTCTGAAATTCTTGTATTCAAGAACAGAATTTCCACGAATTTTTTCAAAAGCATGAGTAGTTTGAAAAAATCCAATAACTTCTAACTTTTCATCAAAAATACCGTTCACGATTATGTTGAAATTCTTCAGTAACCTCATATCCTACTTTCTCCAATACGATACATGCATCTCGGAATACAGTCCTTCTGGAAATTTGTTTACGTGTCCGATCAGAATTTCTGAAAAGCCCTCAGCCAATAACTGCTTCGTATAAAATTATGAAATCATTCGAGGATACTCCGTGGGATGAAGTCAATATAGGAAAAAAATTAGGGAAATCAACAATGGTCAGAGTCGAAAGCTAGTTGGCGTGGAACACTATACCTACAAAAAGCAATGCTAATTGTAAAAAAATTGGAGAATAAGCGATGATGTACTTTGATGCATTTGTTTCTCTTGCCATCTATGAATGTCTGCAGCTATTGATTGAGTTTCATGTTGATGGTTCATACAGATGACAGACTTGACAAAAAAAAATGCTCTGCTTTCCATGACATTGGATGTTCTCGAACATGGATTGAGGGCATTTTCCTACAGGCTTCGCGTGAAGGTTTTGATGGAATTAGTCGGCCATAATGTTGAGATAAAAGATAATGGATGGGAGCTGTTAAATTGCGAAATAAATATAGGGTGGCTAGCAGGCGAACTTTTCAAAGCAACGCGGAGTTATGTCGAGGAAAGCGATTGCGACGGAGGTTGCCCAGTAAAACTGACGCCGATGAAAATTTTGAATTTAGATCGAGATATGCTCTTCGAAAAAAAACGACAAGAGATTGGATTTGAGTTCGGAAAAATAATTGAAAGTAAAGTCACTTCGTCTCGGAAATGCGGAACAAGGGGATGTTCGGGATCAAGAGCTGGGAAAGTTTCAAAAATTGGTAATATATCATATCATACTTCGAGACCATTAAAATTTTCGGAATAACGAATAACCATTAAAAATCACTATATTATATGCCAAGATAACACTACGCAACTAATCTCGAACTCTAAAGTTCAACAGAGCTAAACAAAATACATGCCTAACATTCGAATTATCAAATATGTGTGGAAAAATATTCTGTCGAATTGATCCAAACTTTCCAAAGTTGACCTGGATTAGTACGGATGATTGTGACATGAATATAGATGACAGTTCATTGATGACATTATTTATTAATCCCATTATTCGAAAATTTACGTTTACTGAAAGAGATAGTTAGTGTCAGTGAATGGTATCATGTTTGCAAGATTGTTTTACTTTTGACATGTATAGTAGCTTAGCCATGACTTGGAGGAGAAGATGTTCGTATATTTTCGATATCAGATAAAACAAGGCTGTACAAGCAAATGGAAACCCTGTATTTCTATCATCCAAAGGGGACATCGTTTTATTTGATGTGTTTGGCATTTCTGACGATTAAACTCCAATGCCGTTGAGGACGATACCCGAAACCTTCGAAAATCCAACCCAACTCGGTCGAGTCCACCATCTCGTGGGGCTTGTCCACTATGATGGACCAGCAAGGGGAACACGAAGATCTGGGGAGTTTCTAGGGCATTATACGGCAGTCGTACGAAGGATAGGAGGACAATGGCTGCAGTACGACGATTTCAACGAGAATGAGAAAAACCTCGAAGGTTCTTTCAAAGCCAATCCAAAATGCCTTATTTATGTATGTAAAGAACCCGCAACGTAAATGAAGTCAAACGAAACCGGATGTATCAGACAATTATTTATATCTCCTAGGATGAAAGTGCGATTGGTAAATTATATAACGTCCAAGTCAAAAAAAATTGTGAAATTTCTTGATTGTCAGTGATAATTTTCGTGCGACAGATGTCGAGCAACAAAGTGTGGAGGGTAATATCTTCAGAGCAACTAATAAGGCGAGCTGTATTACGTCGTGAAAGATCAGAAATCAGCGGGCCAGCCTCTTTTCTCGATCTACGATCCTGTTGGGGTGGTTTTCTTGGGATGGATGTCGAGCAACAAATTCGAACGAGTTATATTCTCGGAGCAACTAATTGTCCAAGCTGTAATACGTCGTGAAAGATCAGAAATCAGCGGGCCAGCCTCTTTTCTCGATCTACGATGCTGTTGGGGTGGTTTCCGTGGGGTGGCTGTCGAGCAACAAATTCGAACGAGTCATATTTTCGGAGCAACTAATTGTCTAAGCTGTAATACGTCGTGAAAGATCAGAAATCAGCGGGCCAGCTTCGTTTCTTGATCTGCGATCGTGTTGGGGTGGTTTTTTTGGGGTGGATGTCGAGCAACAAATTCGAACGAGTTATATTTTTGGAGCAACTAATTGTTTATGCTGTAATATATCGTAATATCACAATATCAAGTGTGTCTTCTCTTTTTCATTCCTCAAACGGTACGGGGTGGGTTTTCAGGCGAAGGGTTGATATTTCCGGGTTGAATGTGTCATGGTTTTAGAGCAAATCAATAGCAACAAATTCTGGCATTTTGTTTTTTAATTTCCGACCGTGTGGTGAGGTGGCGATGCTAATTTTTTCTATACCTAACATCGCCCTCGATTCCGCCGAAACGGCTTGAGCAACAAAATCGGGATTTTGGGAACAAATTAGCAACAAAAGAGCACTAAATTTTTACCATGGTTTTGAATGATTCTGCTCAAGTGGTTATGCCAGCTTCATAGACGTGTTGGATTGGTGATTTCGGGGTAATTGATTGAGTGTGGTTTCTTTTTGGGTGCTGGATTACTAGATGATTCGGTTCTTCTGGGGCGTTTGATCGGCTCACTTGGTCGGATGAAAGGGGCCGTCTGGGTGTCGGAACTATCTGAGTTGAATGTGTTTGGTGAAAAATGTATTCGTGGTGCAATAATTGTCGAATCTGTTTGTTGTCTAGTTCGTTTCGTTAGGGCAGGATTAGTTGAGTCGTCTGTAGCTTGTCGAGGGCGTCGCGGGAATTGATGCGCTGATTTGTTTCGTTTGTTCGTTCTTTCTGAGGATTCTGTATCAGTTCGGAGGCGTTTTAAATCAAGAGGTAGGATCTGAATTGGGTTAGGCGGTGCTGGGTTTCTGGATAATGCATCCGCGTTTGAGTTCATTTTTCGTTTCTTGTAAACCACATCATAAGAATATTCGTCGAGTGTCAGGCGCCATCGTAGTAATCGTGAGGTTGGGTCTTTAACATTATTCAACTAGACTAGAGGCCTGTGATCCGTGACAAGTGTGAAAGTTCGTCCGTAAAGATACGGTCTAAAGTGTTTTACAGCAAAGATTATGGCAAGGAGTTCTTTGTCGATTGTCGAATAATTGGTTTCTGTTTCTCGAGAGATCTCGAGGCGTATGCGATAGGTAGGTCTTCGCCTATTTTGCCTTGACTGAGAATCGCGCCGACGGCGTAGTTTGAGGCGTCGGTTGTTAAAATGAAGGGTTTTTCGAAGTCCGGGTATTGTAGAATGGGTTCGTCGCAGAGGCTATCGCGTAAGGTTTCGAATGCGTACTGATGTTCCGATGTCCAAAGGAAAGGGGTATTTTTCTTTAGTAAGTTGTTTGTAGGTTTCGTGATTTTCGATAAGTTAGGTATGAATCTCCGATAGTAATTGATCAGTCCGAGGAATTGTTCAATTTGTTTAGGATTTTTGGGGACAGGATAGTTTTTAACGGCTGTTATTTTATCTGGATCCGGTTTTACTCCGTCTTTTGTGATTACGTGGCCTAGGTATGCTACCTCTTTGCGGAGAAATTCGCATTTGTCCGGCTGGAGGGTAAGTCCGGCATTGGCTAATCGTTCCATAAGTTTTTTGAATTTGGCTGCATGTTCTTCTAATGAGCGTGCGTAGATTACTATATCGTCTAAATAGACGAAGACTTCGTTTCCTAGGAGTCCGGAAAGTACCTGGTCCATTAGGCGCTGGAAGGTAGAAGGTGCATTCTTCAGGCCGAATGGCACCCTGTTATTTTCATAATGCCCGTGTGGGGTTGAGAAAGCTGTTTTTGGGCTGTGGACAGGGTGCATAGGTATCTGGTGGAATCCAGATGCTAAATCAAATTTCGAAAAATATTTCGCGGATCCTAATTGGTCTAGAATGTCTGTGATATTCGGTAGAGGATAGGCATCGCCGACAGTTCTTTCGTTTGGTTTACGAAAATCTATAACCATGCGCCATTTTTGATTACCCGTGGCGTCTGCTTTTTTGGGTACTACCCAAACTGGGGAGTTGTATGGTGAGAAGGAGTGTTTGATGATGCCCTGATCAAGGAGTTTATCTAATTGTTTACTTATTTCTTGTTTGTGGATTTGAGGATATCTGTATTGCTTCGTGTGAATTGGAATGTCGTCTATTGTAGGGATAGTGTGGGCGACTAGTTTCGTATGTTTTAATTTGTCTTCTGGTAAGAAGAATAGGTGGTTAAATTCTGTGACAAGGTCGGTTATTGATTGTTTTTCTTCGTTGTTTAGGTGGTCCAGTCGAAGATTTTCCGTAAGTGCGTTTAGCTGTCCAGAATCATGGTTGGGAGAGAAGTGCGGCGTGCGGGAGTCGATTTTGGCGTTAATCTCGCCGGCTCGGTTTAGTAGGATCGATGAAACGTTAGTGGGTGATTGTTGTCTTGTATTCTCGGGTTCGTCAACTTCTTCTAGAGTCACCACTGGTCTCTTTATCTCTACTGTAGTCTCGTTTGTGTTTATCGCGTAAGCATATGCTAAACCGTTTTCTATTCTCGGGTTCGTCGACTTCTTCTAGAGTCACCACTGATCTCTTTATCTCTACTGTAGTCTCGTTTGTGTTTATCGCGTAAGCATATGCTAAACCGTTGGTGCTCGTGACTAGGGCTTTGCCGAGGAAAATATTGGGACCGAGGTTTATTTTGTCAATGAGTCCTATTTTTAATGTTGGGTTGGTGACTTTTAACGGTATTACTTGGCCGGTTCGGGGTGGAATGGAAATAATGCTTTCGTCTAGTATGGTCAGCACACTGCAGTTATCTGTATTTATGGTGTTTGTCCCGAATGAAATTGTGGCTTTTTCTTCGTATAAGAATTGCGTACCTAAAATACCGTCTTCTTTTATCGGGAAGGAGTTATTGACTATATGGAACGCGTGCCACCTAATCCCGATCTGTAAGTCGAGACTTCCGAGAGTTTCGATTGTGCCGCCTGTTGTGCCTGTTATCTGGGTTCTGTCTGTGAGGGTACAGCGGGTGTCCGATTTGACTGCGTCAAGTTTGATTATGTTTATGTCGGCTCCTGTGTCGACGAGAAGTGTGTTTGTTTGTTTTTCAAGTTGGGGCGTGTGTAGGTGTACCTTAGGTGTGTGTGTCGCCGCCGTTATGAGGATACGAGATGATTTTATATTATTATGTGGAGATTTGTAGCGGAGCGGGATGGTGCCTTTGTTCCGGGAATAGAGCTGGTCGTTTTTGAAACAGATTGTGGCTTCCTCGAGACGTAGAAAGTCTGCGCTCAAGATACCGTCTTCTTGTATAGGGAATTCGTTGCTTACTAAGTGAAATTCATGGCAAGTCCCGGAGAATTCTAGATTAATGCTGCCTAATGTTTGTGTGTACCCTTCAGTAATGCCCGCGACATAGCGTTTATCGCGTGGTTCGAAACGGGTGCCTGAAGTGATGGTCTTTTCTTTAATCAGGTTAATGTTTGCGCCGTCGTCTACTATCAGTGTTCCGGTTTTGCCGATGATTTGCGGTGATTGGATTATAATTGTCGGTGATTCCAAAAGAATCCTTCTCATCATATATTCGGACGATTGTTTAGGGTCCGGGATGTCAGCGCGTCCGTGCGATGACCCCGTTACCCGTTTAAAGGTTTCGTGTTGTAGGTTTGGTGGGGCTGTTCGTTAGCAGCGCACAATTGGTCGATCGTTGTGTGATTAACACGAGCATTGTATTATTTTGTCTAGGATTTGGTCCGTTAGTAGGGTAGTTTCGTGGCTCGCGCGAGTTGTTATAGTGCGAGTTGTAGTTGTGAGTTTGTGCTTGCTGGAGATTCGGTTGTTGATGGTTTTGTGGATTGTTGTATGTAACGTGGGATTGGGAGGGTGCGGGATTTTGGGTTGTGCGAGTATTACGGCATACGTCGGTCGTATGGCCTCTGCGTTGGCAGTGCGTGCAGAATTTGGTATTGTTTTTTATTCTCGTTCTGCAATTTTCGATCGCGTGCCCGATTCGTTTGCAGTAGTTGCAGTTCAATGTCGGGTTGTAAGTAGAACGTGGGTTCGATTGGTCGTTTGGCTGACGGTTGTATGAATCATTCGATGTTTCCGGTTTGTCGTTCTGTTCCAGCTGTCTGTTCAGTCGTCGTCTTTCTGTTATTCGTCTCTCCACACCTACCGCTATCTATTGCATCCATTGCATCGCGTAATTTTCCTGGTTTTTCGTTTGCTACTCTGCATTCAATTTCGTCCAGAAGACCTTTGATGAAAGAATGCATCGCGTTTAGCTCGAGGCTTTCTTTTAGCATTGGTGCGTGGTCTGGTCTATTCGTGTCATCTATTATTTCGCATGCTATATCTAAGAGTGATTCTATCCTGTCACCATATTCTAATGCACTCTCCGTTCGTCCCTGACTTATGTTAGTTATTGCTGACTGAAGTTCGTTCTTTCGGCTGAAATGCGCGTTTCAAATCTGCTAAGATTGCCTCTAATGACTCTGAGTTACTTTTTGGTAGTGCATTTTCCGCGATCCCGTCAACTTTTGACCGGACCAATGCTGTGAATATCGGCAAGTCTCTAGGGTTAATTAATCTTTTCGCGTTTCCTACTTTGTTGATGAAACTTTTGATCGTTATATTTTTACCATCGAATGTGGGTATTAATCCGGCAGCCACTTGCATAGGCAAGAACGTTATGCTAGTGTCGGTTGGTGTTGTTGGTGTTGTCATTGTTATGCAGGTTCTAGATCCTTGTAGAAGTTTTGGAATTTACGATGTACTGTTACAGGTACGAGAATTAAGATCTAATCGTTTTGTCGCCTGTTTTGATGTGTGTTGTAACGTGGCAAACGCGTTTGCGCCGATACAAAGAGCTCCCGAACCCTTCGGAGGTATAATTAAGTAGGGAAACACTAAGTAAAGACCCTCACGCAGGGTAGTTAGGAAAGCATAGAGGCTGCAACGACTCCGAGAGGTGACCGTGGCTGACGATGGCCCGTTTTCGTTTTTTTAATTTCGATTCTTTCTTCCTCTATACCTTTCTCTTATGTGGGATACTCGGATATACGGACGTGCCTGAGCGGGAAAGCCTGCCCCAGAAGGAGAGAAAACCCGGGAACGGCGAATGATCTCGGAGTGTACGCTGGCCGGCTATTCCGGTGTCTACGCCGGCGGCCGATATCTTCCTCGAAGCACCGATAGGTGCTATACGAAACTGCTGCATCGCGGGACAAGTCGGTGGATGAGATTCCCGCCGACGAGAACACTCAGCAGCCCGGCTCTTCGATTCCAGCCAACGAAGAGTGATTCGAAAAATCCCGCCGTTACGCGCGGCCCGACGACGCCGCTCTACACACTCCTGTGCGTCGAGATCGACGCACCGATAATCGATAGTCCGACCTACGGGCGGCCATATTGAAAATAAGTCACTCTGCATTAGACTTTCGTTCGAGCATCCCGTTCTGTTAGCAAGTTAGCGTTCTTTTGTTTGTATTTGGATAAACATTGTTATTACCCTTCGAAGGGAATCTAATCTGAAGATCCCGGTGCCAACATCATGGACATACGAGGGGTAGTGGCCTTCATTAGGTGGTTGGAGCAGGGTAAGCGTCAGTTGTCTTAACCCAAACCTTAGAATCTGATCCGGCGGTGGCATTTGGCCATCTTGCTTTGGTTGCAGCCACGAGGCCTGTTCGCTGATTCTCCGGGATCGGTTTACTGCTTAACCCCGAGTCGGTAGGCCGTAGCCAGTGTCCCACATTCGAAGGGGGGGGGGGGGGGGGGGGGGGGGGGGGGTGATTAGTATTTGTTTGAGGGTGATATCCAGGGGAAAACCCGCGAGTGAATAGAGTTTTCCAAGCCCCTCGTGGGGAATAGGCGCCGCGCCACGAGTGCGAGCGAGAGGGTTCAAGTCACGCGCGGTCTCTCTCTCACCCACGAGTCCAGTGTAGTCCGGTCCGTCGAGCCTCTTTGCGCAAAGTCGAGTCAACAACGGGACAACCGGTGTCCCGAAACAAAGAAAGCAGAGTTAGGTTTGAGCTAGGTTAAGGATTCCGACCCATCCGGTCAATTATAACGGGTGGAACACTAATTGTAAATAGTATTTCCTATAGGGGGTGGTCAACTAACCACCCGAGCCGACCCTGGGGCGGTTCCTGTCCCCAGAGACCCTAGAATTTTCTCTTCCACCCGTAGGGTTTTAGCCCGGTTATTTGTTAATAAGTTATTCGTTGCAAATTGTTACAGTAGTTGGTAAGGTTATCTTTTTGTTATGGTAGTAGTAGTAAATCGTTAACCACGGGTGGCAGGCCGCCTTTACACGGCACTGATCCACCCCGGACAAGAAGGGAAAATTCCCTGTCGGTCATTTAATAAATATTGGTTGCTGTCATTTTACCCTACGCTAACCGAGTAGTTATTTGCCCGAGTCCGTCAATCCTCAGTCGACCCAGACCCCTCTCCGCGGTACTGACAAGGAACGTCACTTAAGTGTCCTCCTCCGATTTTGTTCTCCTTCTGGTATGTCATAAAACATAAAAAATTAGGCGACACATATTTTTTTTCAGCTGCTGTAACTCGCGTTTAAAGGGTGAAATCGGGGTTTGAAGTCAGCTATGTCAAGGGTCAGTTTCACGGGTTCACCCAGAAGCCGAATACCAATTCAAATCGAACCAATTGTAAAATTGTCGTTATGTTCAACCCTCGGATAAAAGCGTCAAGTTCAGTGCGGGGGTCCATTTCTAGGGGGTGAGCCACCTCTCGAAAATCAGATTTTCGATCTTACGGGAAGAGTAATCATCCGATTCGAATGCAACAAAAACTATTTTAACGAGGAGGAAAAATTATGATTCACGTGTCCTAGCTTTTCGTCGGAGCAACCCCCTTCTAGGGGTGAACAACCCCTTCGTTACTTATATTCAAAAAAGAGCAGAAAATTGATTTGTTCTCAAGATTTTGTTATTTCAAGACTGATATCGGCATTGCGGTTGACCCCCCCCCCCCCCCGTGCCTTTTGTTCTTTATTGTACGTGACTTTAGTAGAAAATAAAGTATTGGTTACGTACAAAAAAATGACTGCTGATTCCGAAAAAATCCATGATATTTCAGTTCAACTTTTGGCTACATCAAAAGTGAAGCACTCTTGGCGCAAATGAAAATTCAATCGTATTGAAAGTGATGGGTTAACTTCTCGATCAGGGCCGGCGAAAGGTGTGTGGTATGTATGGTATCCACCACACACGGGAGTCCCGGGTGTATGGTACACCACACACGGGTGTATGGGAAACCATACACTGAAATACGAGATGTTCATCTCCTCCAATGTTATTTTAATGTCCACAAGCTCACAGCAATTCTAAAAAAATTTTCATCAAACGTGAATTCAGGAGAGAAAAATCCGCTCCTGGGCCCTTGTCCCACCCTTCACTAAATTCACTTGCACCGCCCCTTTCTGCAGGTCTACTTGTCACGCTCCCCACCACCTCAAAGACCTAACAGCTACGCGGTCGTTTCAGAAAGCAGCTATACCTGTTGCGTGGAAGTAGCATTGTGTACATATACAGCGTTTTATTAGTAGTAGTAATAGTAGAGGATGGAGAAATTTACTGTGAAGAAAAGTAAAAGACAGAGGATAGAACTTGAAGAGTCAGAGGAAGCATCACATGTTTCTAAAGTCCTTCCGAAAACAGACATAACCTCTGAAAATCGAGGTTATGATCTGTCTAATCCGAAGAATATTTTGACTGATAAAAATCAGAACATAACATCAAGTATGTGATATGTATTTCACGTTAGACTCTTAGTTCAATCTCCTCCATGATTTAGCCAGCGTATATTCGGATTTCTAGATTCAACGAAGGTTAAACCTCCATCTGACGCGACTCTTACTCGTTGGAGGAGCAATTACGCCTGGCTCCAATTTAATTCTGACGACAAAGTAATTTGCACTGTATGCTCAAAAGCAGTGGAAAAGAGATTACCCGTACCAATTGGTAAAAAAAGTCAAAATTCACGAGAAGCCTTTGTCACTGTAGGCTACAATTGCTGGAGAAATGCTTACAGAGCATTTCCCCAACACGAATTGAGTGAGTTCCAGAGAGTCTGTCATCAACTACTAATGAGCTCAGAAGCTACGAGCGTAGTGTAACATATTTCTGCAGCCAAAGAGACCGAAATGTTAAATAATCGCATAGCACTCCATAAAATCTTCAGCACAGTACAGATGATGGGTGTACAAGGTCTACCATTGAGAGGCAGCGGTAATGACGAACGTTCAAATTTAACGCAATTTTTGAAAACAAGAGCAGAAGATGTTCCCGAATTGAAAAAGTGGCTGCGCCGGCCAGGCCACAAATGGGTTCATCACGACATCCAAAATGAAATGCTGGATATGATGGCTTCACGAGTACGGCAGAAAATTCTCGAAACAATTAGAGCAGAGCCTTTCTTCTCGTTGACTTTGGATGAAACGTCAGATATTTCTCGTTTAGAGCATATTTCTATGTCCATAAGAATCGTTTCAGATGATTTGTCCGTCAGCGAAATCTTTCTTGGTTTCTATAAAACATCTGATACGAAATCAGAAACACTGTTCTCCATCGTAGGAGACGTTTTTAAGGAGAGCGGTTTGAAATTTGAGAAATTGCGTGGACAATGCTATGCCGGTGCATCCAATGTCTCTGGGAGGATTTCGGGTCTTCAAGCTCGGATAAAAGAGAAACAAAGTCGTGCAGTATTCGTCCATTGCAATGCCCATCGTTTGAATCTCAGTGTACAAGACGCAATGGAAAGTGTTTCTCCCGTCAAGAATTTCATCGGAGTCATCAAAGACCTCATAAATTTCGTGAGGGATTCGCCCAAGCGCTTAGCCCAATTTCAACAGTTCCAAACGGCAGTGATAGTTGCAGAGGAAGATGATTGCCCAGCGCTGGTAGCTTTTTGTCCAACAAGGTGAGTTTCCATTCATATAATTCAATATCTCATTCACTGTTTAGAGTATGCTGATGGAAATATTGAATGTATACAGGTGGTGTATGCGTGTACGTTCTTTGAAATCGATACACTGTAAGACCAACTACAGCGCAGCTTTGCATTTCTTTGGAACAAGGAGCACTGATCGTGAAGTGGATAGCAGTGTATCGGCAAAAGCTACTGGATTTTTGAAAAACCTAGAGTCATTTGAATTCTATTATCTGCTTACCTTGGTCATAGAATTATTCGATAGAATTGAGATTTTGAACAAAGAGCTCCAAAAATCAGACTTATGTATACACGACTCTCACAGGAAAGTTGAGGCTGTGACAAAAAATTTAGAACAAATGAGGGACTCGAAATTTGAAACGATTTGGGATAAAGCCATCACTGGTGCGAAGGAATTAGACCTCGACGATCCACAACTGCAGCGCAAATGTGGAAACCGTAGAATTCCAAAACGTTTGGAAAACGATGACGCCAGTGAACCTCACACATTCCAGACCCCGAAAGATTATTACCGAAAGATCTATTATGAAGTGTTTGATACTGTAGTCATGTCTCTGAAGGAGCGTTTTAGTACAGATACAACTGAATTTCTTGATAATCTGGCGGCTTTTGCAATTGGAAGGGGGGGCTGCTCAGATGAAATTATGAAATTTTATCAAGGAGATTTCGATCATGAAACATTGGTAAAGCATCGTGATGATTTCATTAGTATTGCTGCAGCGAACAGTACTATTTTGCACAACATGACAGATGTTGTGACTTTTATGAAAGCGAACTCGTGGTGTACTGGATTAGTTCCTGAGTATTTCAGATTTATCAAATTGTTGTTGACAATACCCAGCTCTACGTGTACAAACGAGAGAAGTTTCTCTGCTCTGAGACGTTTGAAGAATTATCTTCGTTCGACAATGCTACAAGACCGACTGAACAATATTGCAATATTAAATGTTCATTGGGAAATAGCTGAAGCTTTAAATATCCACGAAATTATGGATGAGTTTATAAGGAAAAATGTAAAACGTTCGGCGAAAATAAAATAACTAAAGTACAAAAGTAATATTTGACCCTCGTTATTTAGTTATCAACTTTTTCCAACTCTTCCCCCCCTGCTCCCGTCCAAAAGGTACCATACACGGGCTTTTCATCTTTCGCCGGCTATGTTCTCGATACGTGAAAGCACGCCCAAGACTTGTGAAAACGAGAATAAAGGAATGCAAGACTTTTGATACGTGAAAGCACGCCCAAGACTTTTCAAAACGAGAAATAAGAATGCAAGACTTGCGATTTAAAGCGTCCCGTAATTGGGTATGGAAGTTCAAAAAAGCACATCGTATGACATCGCGGAAAATTAACAAATTTGTGGCAAGAAAAACATTGGAGAGAGGAGAAGACTTACAAAGAGCAGCTGTTTAGTTCGTAAACCAGGTCCGACCACATATTGAACAATATGGCTCACACAATGTGTATGAGTGGATATACGATATTGGGTTTGCCCGTGCCCCGGGAAAATAATAGCACAGACTGAAAGATAAAATTTTTTTAGGTGACTATAACTATCATTTGAACTGTGTTCTATATGGACGCTGAATTTTAGAAATGAAACATTTTCACAACTCGAGAAAATTGAGTTCAAACACCAAAATTGTCAGTACCCTGGCATGCCCCTCCAACATATTTGTTGATTCCAGTAGCAATATTAGGTAATCTATTCAATAGATTGTAATCATAAATGAACTTTCTTAGAGCTGTATGAACGTATAATTGTATTCCAGTAACAAAATTGATCCCGTATTGGGAGTTTTCGAAATATTCCATATTCCGTTCTGTCCCCCACTTTTTGATGTCTCCTCCCCTGGCATTTTTATAACCGTTATTTTTGAACCAATAGAATGTTATTATTCAATATACCATGTCAGCGTGTTAAGAGTTTCGCACGAAGTTAGCAACACGTGACGGGTGAACGCCGTTGCGCTTTTGGTTTCATAGTTAGCACGCAGCAAATGCCGCGTTCGGTTCTGGGTGCCAGTGATCCTGTCTCTACCCTGGCAAGTTGTGCATCGCGATTAGTTATCTATTTGTCTTAGTTGTAGGCAACATCTATTGTTATAAGTGCAATATTCATCCTGTTCAAATTTAGAATCGAAAGCATAATTTGTGTCTATAATATCAATGAATTTCCACAAAAATGTCTCTCCCCTGCCCTCGTCCTGCCGTATTTCCCCTGGCATATTGTCGTGCCAGGGGCGATATGCCAGGGGAAAGACGTTTTTGCGGATGTTGTCATGCCTTTACAGTACATTATCTGTACATGTTCGTATCTTAAAGTCTGTTATTTCTCCGATTTCATGAGGAATACTCCCTCCCTTGCCCGTAAATATACCCTGCATTTCCAATATCGGCCCTGATCAGTATCTTTTCCCTGGCACCTTGAAAAGTCATTAAAAATAATAAAAGTTACTGGGCCTTTGGTAGCAATCATCAGAAGACTATTAATATTCCGGTAAATATGGAATTGACCGGAATCATTACATTTTGAGTTTTGCCATGAATGTTAGGATCTGAGACCCAATATCGTATATCCACCCGTATAATTGGGATCAGAGTGGGTTTCAGATAGATACATTCTGAAAGAACATGAGCCATTGGAGGGCACGAAACAAGTGGAATGTCTCGTGCAGTCTGATTCTGCAACCACGCATAGTGAAAGAATGAAACCAACGATATCTGCAGATGGGAAATTGCTGTCGCCAATATTTAGTGCTGAAAGAATCAAGTGAAAAATTCGGACCCGTAGTTAAACGGAATCTATTCTAACCGGCAAACGTCTTACTTGCAGCTTCATAATCGGGCAAACTAACTTCAGGTATGGCGATACTTCCAATAATATATGTATATGATATACAGGGTGACCCAAAACCAGTGCACCTCCTGGATCAGGCAGGTTCCTCATCAAATTATAAGAAGAAAGTTCCTTTACGAAAACTTCCTAGGGCTAATGGTTATCGAGTTATTAATGATCGTGATTGACCAATCACAGCGTCCCCATAAGACCATTACAGTGCCGGCTGAAGAGCGAGCAATGGGCAGTGCCCGTGGTGTCCTTGATATCAGCTCGGGCGACCGCTCTTTTTACGTCAATTTAATGTGGTTGGTGTTTTCAGTCGTCCACACTGATAGAAAGCATATACCGCATTTTACCACATATCGCCGAAAAATTGCTATTTTTGGGTAGTAGAATGACGTGTGGTCACACAATAGAAAGAATTACAAATCCACCTTGTAAATTTTACTAATGTTAAAAATTACTCTTCAAAAAGGGTATGATTCGCAATTTTAATGCTGAATTTTACTATACTCGATCGTATCAAGAACGACCTGTGTCGGAATTTTTACTATCTCAGATAGTAAACTGAAGTCTGTCAAAAAAAAGTTGGTTGACAGCGCCTCTGTCGCCAATCGTAAATGGCGGACTTACCTACTGTCCCTACCACCTTTCGGTTGAGCTAGCGTTTTGAATGGATGACCTGGAGTGAGGATACTGGAAGGGTGAAAACATATGACATTTTTTACAAATAATGGTGTACATGTGTTTGACTTAAAATTATCGCACTTACAACTAGTTTCATACATTGACGCAGTCGGTAATAACGCATATACCCTAACGCTATCTAGCGGACGCTTCGATTCGATTATAACTGAGAGAAAATTTTCGTGCTTATATGTTACGTTGGGTGAAAAGTTAGCACTTGCGAGAAAGTCAGGGCCATGATCGCCGTGTCCGCCATATTCCTATACTCGGTACTTAATTTTACTATTTCAGGTTGTAAAAATTACTATCTCGCATGCGACAAAGTATGTCTTCGCCTTTGACAGTGTATCACGAAGCGGTGCGAAACTAGTGCATTACAATCGCGGATGGTAAAAATAACACGCTTTGATCTGAAGACTTCTGAAATATGTTGCAATTTTTACAAATAGCGATAATTACAACGCCGAGTTGTAATTTTAGTTCCGAGTAGCGTGTAACGTATCTCAGTCCTGCTGCGAACTGTTGACTGGAAAATTGCTACTTCTCCTGGTTTTTCGACTGCACGTCGACTTGCTATCAAAAATAGTAATTTGTCGGCGAAAAGTGGTAGAATGTGGTAGATGCTTTCTATCAGTGCAGCTCGGTCGGAACGTAGTTCCTGATGTCCAGGTTGACGCGATAATGGTTTTCGCAGTCCAGGTCGGATTTGACGTAGCTCAGGTCAACCACCCGATAGTTTCAGCTGTCTAGGTCCTCCGCGTCATAGTATCTGGCCGTTGAGACGACCGCTTTATAGTTTTGCCGATCCAGGTCGTTTTCTGCATAGTTTTAGCCGTTCAGGTGCTTCGCTCCATAGTTTTATTTGTCCAGGTCGTTCGCTCCATAGTTCAAGCCCCCCAGGTCGTTCGCTCCATAGTTTTTGCTCTTCAGGACATTCGCTACTAAGTTTAAGCCGTCCAGGTCGTTCGCTTCATAGTTTAAGCCGTCCAGGTCATTCGCTCCATAGTTTTAGCCGTCGAGGTAAATCGCTCCACAGTTTAAGCCGTCCAGGTCGTTTGCTGCATAGTTTTGTAGCCGTGTAGGTTATGCGCTGTGTGATTCTCGGTGGTCCACGTCGACCGCTCTGTAGTTTCAACCCTCCAGGTCATTCGCTGAGTAGTTCTTGGCCGTCTAGGTCGACCGCTCCATAGTTTTAGCCGTTCAGGTCATTTGCTCCATAGTTTCAGCCGTTCAGGTAATTCGCCCTGGACGGCCTGAACTATGAAGCGAATGACCTGAACGGCCTAAACTAAGAAGCGAATGATCTGGACGGCTTAAACTATGGAGCGAATGACCTGGAGGGTTGAAACTATGGAAAAAATGACCTGGACGGCCTAAAATATCAAGCGAATGACCTGAACGGCCTAAACTATAAAGCGAATGACCTGGACGGCGTAAACTTAGTAGCGAATGACCTAGACGACTGAAACTATGGAGCGAATGGCCTGAAAAGCTGAAACTATGGAGCAAACGACCTGGACGGCGTGAACTATGTAGCGAATGCCCTGAACGGCCTAAACTATGGAGCGAATGACCTGGACGGCCTCAACTACGGAGCGGTCGAACTAGACGGCCAAGAACTACACAGCGAATGACCTGGATGGCTAAAACTGACCTGGGCTATGTCGAATTTGACCTGGACTGCGAAAACCATTATCGCGTCGACCTGGACATCAGAAACTACGTTCCGACCGAGCTGGATGACTGAAAACACTAATCACATTAAATTGACGCAAAAAGAGCGGTCACCCGAGCTGATATCAAGGACACCACGGGCACTGCCCATTGCTCGCTCTTTAGCCGGTACTGTTATGGTCTTAGGGGGACGCTCTGATTGGTCAATCGCGATCATTAATAACTCAAAAACCGTTAGCCCTAGGAAGTTTTCGTAAAGGAACTTTCTTCTTAGAATTCGATAAGGAACCTGCCTAATCTAGGAGGTGCACTGGTTTTGGGTCACCCTGTATACATACACCAGTAATATACCTTTGAAATTTATAGTGATTAAACAGAATTTTATATCTATTTTCAGACCACTTTAAATTGTGGCTAGAAAAAGCTTTTGTTCCGAATACTGGTCAAAACAGTATACTCTTGCTGGATTCATGGAGCGGACACTGTCCTGAAACTGTGCGCCAGAAGATCCCAGTGAATGAAAATATCATACCTATGATTATACCACAAGGCACAACTGGAAAAATACAACCCCTCGATGTTTTTGGATTCCGATTGTGAAAAAATTATGTCAGGCATTTTTCAGATAGCGTTTTATTGCTAAATCAGAACATAGATCTGTATCTGCGGAACAATATCATCAATTCGCAATCTCTCACGCACAATCAATTATCTTTTCCAAGATACGTCAATCTTTTCCAGTATTCTTGGTTTAAGAGCGGATATATATCGATAAGAGAGAGGGAGAATTTGAAAATCCTGTGACGTTTGGCTTCGGAGATTCATCAAAGCCAAATTGTGAGATCGAAGGTTGTCACAAAGTAGCAGTAGTCAGATGTTCGTGGTGTAAGAAATCTTTGTGTCTGAAGCATTTTTTCCATGAATATCATTATTGTACAATCTACAATCCATAACTTTGCCTTCTGGTGGCAAAGAGCCGAGAGAGAAAAAGTGCGGTTCATCCATATATCAATAATTGTGTGACCGATGTATGAGTTAACATAATAAAAACTTTCTACGGAGTTATTCACTTACAACGTAAAAGAAGGGACGGGGTGGGGGGGGGGGGGGGGGGGGGGTCCACCGCAATGCCGATATCAATCTTGAAATAACAAAATCTTGAGAACAAACCAATTTCCTGCCCTTTTTGGAATATAAGTAACAAAGGGGTTGTTCACCCCTGAAAGGGGGTTGTTCCGACGAAAATCTCGGACGCGTATATCATAATTTTCCCTCCTCGTCAAAATAGTTTTTGTTGCATTCGAATCGGATGATTACTCTTCCCGTAAGATCGAAAATCTGATTTTCGAGGGGTGGCTAACCCCCTAGAAATGGACCTCCGCGCTGAACTTGACGCTTCCATCTGAGGGCTGATCATAACGACAATTTTACATTTGGTTCGATTTAAATTGGTATTCGGCTTCTGGGTGAATCCGTGAAACTGACTCTTGACATAGCTGACTTCGAACCCCGATTTCACCCCTTAAACGCGAGTTACAGCAGCTAAAAAAAAATACGTGTCGCTTAATTTTCGATGTTCTATGACATACCAAAAGGAGAACAAAATCGGAGGGGGACACTCAGGTGACGTTCCTTGTGAGCTGCACCGGCGGCAATCCAGGACCCGGATTGCTTTAGCAGTGGTTCGCATAGTATATCTCAGGTCCTTACTATAAATAATAGTGAACTGGTTCCTCCCTCCTCCCTAGTACTCCGGCTGGGTCGAGGGTTAAAAAGGGAGCTACGTCACAGTGTATATTGTATTCCGATAGTAATCGGGAGCGCTATGTGCTAGGTGATAACCGTTAAGATCGGTGATTAAGATGAATGAGCTTTTAACACTTACAAGTTGGCGAGTAATACGAGTGTTGCGAAATTAATTTGCATTTCGAATGTCTTGAGGTGTGCGTGTCTCCGTCGATCTGGTTTGTTGTAGATTGCTGGTAGATTGTAGTGAAGACTGGATGGGATGTCGCTGCGGCTTCTAGGTTTGTAGTTTGGTGCGGGCCCAGCAGCTGTGGTTCTATTGACGTGTGCGATAGGCTCGTTGACTTGATTTCCAAGTGCAATTGTTGGTGAGTTGAATTTTGTTCAGTGCAATTTGTTGTTTTGTTCCGTTTCGTTTTCGTTGATGTTGTTGATGTGGCGACTGCGTGCCTCATATTTGTCACTATTTGGAACTGCACTTTTCACTAAACGAACCACAATCACGTAATCCTCAATCACGGGGCTCGCCGCTGCCAGCAGTGTGATGTCGGGGGTACTCCCGACTCTAATTATAGGTTCCACACCCGCGAAAAGGATTGGGGAAAGTGGTTCTGGAGTATAAATAAATGGTAATGAGTTGAATAACTAAGCGTATAATTCGGTCAATCAATCTTATATAGTAGGTAAGTTGGGAAAGAAAAGAATGAGCTGTCGGAATGCAAGATGTATAATGTAGGAGAGCAAGATGTGGAGTGCAGTTCTGAGTCGGAAAAAAGGGGAATAGGTGTAAGGGGGGAATTGGAATCCGCTGACTCGCTGCATCCACGGGTAACCATAGGATGCAGCGGGTCTCACGGTGGAACTACTAGGACTAGGGTTACAGGAGATAAGCTGGAGGTGAGAAGGAACGTGCGGGTTGTAGGTGCGGACGTAACAATAATTCGAAATAAAAATTTATTTTTCAGAAATTTTTGCATTGTGAGCGATGCTGATGAAAAGTTTCACAAGAAAAAAACGATGGAAGAAATTCAAGAACGTTTTAGAAGGAGAAGCATCAAAATTCAACGATAGGCTCGTTCTCAGAAAAAATGGAAAAATGACTTGATTAGTTCGACCAAATTTTTTTTCAACTATTATCGATTTTTGTTTGTAAATTTGATAGTACGTATCCTAATTGACTAACACATTATAGTGGTCCCCATATTTTTTGTGTGTAAGAGGGAATAAGGTGGTTCAAGACAACTTCTCCTTGTTTCTCATTGCCTTTTGTCGTACACAGTTGGAAAAAAATGTTCCAGGAGGTCCACTATAATTTTTGTGGTCATTTTGACACGTTTTGTTAGTTGAAAAACCATTATTTCAACTAACAACGATCGTTTCAATTAGAAAAAGTGTCAATATTAACACAAAAATCATAGTGGACCTCCTGGAACATTTTTTCCCAAGTGTGTACTCTTTTTGCTTCAATTTGGCTTCTGTTACCGTTAATTTTTCATTTCTTGCCATTTTTTTACATACGTCGCCTTGATTCTATCTTTTCAATATCGATGTTGCCAACTTTTAAAAACAATAAGTCCGCGTTCGATACCATTCTCAATTGTGCTGCAATCCCACTGTCAAAAAACTGTGAGGGAATGATACGGTTTTTAAGGACGCCTTCAAAAATACATCCTGTGTTTTTTCCGTTTGCCGTTTTGAAACTATACAGACGTTTATGTATAGCTAGTACTATCCTATATCAATAAAAAATAAGATAGCGAACAGTTTATAAGAACCTATTCGTATTAAGTTAATGAATCTATTTGAATTTGCTGGTTGGGACACGGCGAAGGGCATGATTTTTGGGGTATTTACTTGAATATATATTTTCCATTTGTAATTAAATAAATAAATTTGTTCAATAATTTGCTACGTCTAGTGAAGTACTTTCATGAAAAAATGAAACTTTCTGTAACTTACGATCCCGTTTCACAGGAATCAGTAAGGACACGAATTTCGATTTTTTCTGAGAATCAGACGATAATAACTTGAAAAATAGTGAAAATATTGATTTTCAATTTTTTTTTCGGACATATGAAACAATTGTTAGTGGTCGGTGAATATGGGTGTGAAACAGTAGATACCTGGGCACCTAATTATATAACAAAATCAGAATTTTCGGATGAATCTGTTTCCGTTCATCAGCGATAACGTAAATTTGACGCTAGAAATGGCACTTTTGAACGTCCCGCGCGCCCCCCAAAAAATTCAGAAAATCAAATCCTTTCACGGAGACCTTTATTTCAACAATGTCTTTGATTTTTGAGGGTAGCCGAGAAAATTTTTTTTTTTCCGATTCGCCCTATCAAACATCAGCTTACCGAAGCTCCGATTTTAGCAATTTACGATCCGCATGCATCCACCGAGTTACATTGTGATACTAGCTCGCTTGGGTTTGGAGCCGTCCTATTGCAGATGCAGCCTACGCGTCTAATGCATCCAATCTTTTACTTCAGTCGTCGGACCACCGAGGTTCAGTCTCGATACCATAGCTTTGAATTAGAGACTTTAGCTATCGTCTATGCATCACGCAGATTTAAAATATACCTACAGAGAATGCAATTTACTATTGTTTCTGACTGCAGCGCAGTTACACAGGCATTAGAAAAACGAGATATGAACATGCGTATCGCTCGTTGGAGTCTCGAACTACAGAGTTTTGACTTCAAAATAGTACACCGACCAGGGTCCAAAATGGCGCATGTCGATGCCTTGAGCCGAGCCTTTGCAATATTACTCGTTGAAGATAATCCTTTTGAGTGGAACCTTACCGTATCACAAAGTAGAGATCCGCAAATTGAAGAAATAATGAATAAGCTAACTACATCAAATGACCCTCAATATGAGATGCGCGACGGTCTAATCTACAAAAAACACAAGAACGACAGTTTATTTGTGGTGGCAGAGCAGATGATAAACCATGTTCTATTTTATTATCACAATGATATGGGGCATGTAGGTGCCAATAAGATGGCAGAGATAATCGGGCGTACATATTGGATTCCAAAGTTACGATCGAAATGCGAGGATCATATTAGAAACTCTCTCAAATGCATAGCTTTCTCTCCTCAAACGGGAAAATCAGGGGGCTATCTGAAGCCCATACTAAAGAGTGATAAACCCTTTAATACTTTACACATAGATCATCTAGGACCAGTAGATCATCGCATAGCGGCTAAGAAGCATATTTTCCTACTGATTGATGCTTATACTAAATTTGTGCGATTGTACGCGACAAAAACCACGTGCTCCAAAGAAACCATCGATTATTTGAAACAATATTTTCAGAACTATAGTCGCACCCAGGTAACAATTTCCGATCGTGGAAGTAGTTTCACCTCAACTGAATTCGAGGCATTCATGAAGGAATACGATATGAACCATATCAAATTCGCGACAGGTTCTCCTAAAGCCAACGGTCAGGTTGAGCGTGTAAACCGTGACCTTGCACCGATGCTGGCCAAACTTACGGATCAGACAGAAGGAAAACCATGGCACAAAGTTTTAGATAGACTAGAATATGCTATGAATAATACAATAAATAGATCCACAGGCTACTCACCTAGTCAGCTGTTGTTTGGTCTCGAACAACGCGGTTCTTTACTCGACCGATTGAAGAACAAAGTTAAACCGGAAACCCGAAATAGCGTTCGTTCTCTCGAAGAAAACCGTACTAAAGCTGCCGACGCGATTGTCGGGTCCCAAGCTAGTCAGAAGTGTGCCTACGATGAAAAGTATAATGCACCACTCGTATATAAAGTTGGTGACATGGTAATGATACAAATTTTCGAAAGTACACCGGGTATTACTAAGAAACTAATACCTAGATTGAAAGGTCCGTATGAGATTACGAAGGTACTCCGAAACGATAGATATATAGTCTCAGACGAACCAGGGTTTCAAAACACCCAGCGGCAATATGTGGGCACTTGAGAGTCCTTCAATCTCCGTCCATGGCTGTAAGAAAAAAAAAAAAAAAAATACCTATTCGTTATAAGGAATATAATTAGTCGTAAAACAATATACTTACCGCACTGTTACCTAATGTATTAATCTTCATGTAAAGCATGTACTTTACCTTTTGTTCCTATGAAACCTAAATTAAGAATATTGTCGAAGAAAAAAAAAGTATGATAATGATATTGTGATATTTGTATTTACCTGTATTACTTTACACATGTTTGAGACAAACAAGTCTGTTAGGATAGGACGAACTGTAAGCGCGCCAATCTATTTAAATAAGGCAGTTGCAATATGGCCAACCGCCGAAGGTTACCTCCGGTAACCATGTTGGTAGCACTGACAGCGTGGCTAGCAAGGCAGTTAGCAATGGGAGCTAGGGGTCAGAGGTTCGAACAGAATGAAGTACGCAATAGAACGAGTTGAGTCGCAATATTTTCTTTATTAAACCCTGATACTCCTGATCCTACACGAACGTATTAGACGAAACTGTTATTGGCCAGGCACAGGACATTAAGGCTCACGTCGAAGAGTGCGAGCTCTGCAAAAAACTCAAATATAATCAAAACCCGATAAAAGGTATCTGCGGACGAGATCGTTATTAAAACCGTGGGCTCAATTGTCGATCGATACAGTAGGACCTTTCCCTCGTTCGAAAAAGGGCAACGCGTGTATAATTGTCGTTCAAGATCTCTATACGTAATTCATCGAATTATTCCCCGTCAGAAATCAAACCGGGAGAAACGTTATCAAAATACTAGAGACCGTATTTGACAGGTGGGGTGCAACCCCTGAATCTATCGTCTCAGACAACGGTACAGAATACCTAAATAAGGACGTCAGGGCCTTGCTAGCCGCTAAAAAAATTAAACATATTACCTCACCGTTCGCTCACCCGCAAGCTGATCCCGTTGAGAAAGTTAACCGGACAATCAAACCAATGATTTTGACGCGTTTTGATGCCGCGTTTTTAGAACATAGCCAAAACGAGCCGGACGAGCACTTGTCTAAGCTCCAACTTGCCTACAACACCGTATCTCACGCTGATAGTAGATTCACGTCGTTTCATTTAGATCATGCCTGCGAAGCGGCCATGAGCCCGCGAAAGTGTCTCGTTGACAGGAGCCGACCTGTAACAGATGAACTAGTTAGCGAATGGGTGAATCGAACATCGGAATTTGACGAGTTAAAACACAAAGTCGAAAGTCAAATGAAAATTTACTCTGATAAACGGCTTGCCAAGGCTAACATAGACAAACCAGAACAATTCCAGTTGAAACTCGGTAGCGAAGTGTACTACCCGAATAAAAAGTTGAGTAGTGAAACTGACGGATACTCCGCAAAATTAGGGCATCAATATTCAGGTCCAGCAATTGTTAAACGAATAATCGGCCCAATGATTGTCGAGAAAGCTGATAAAAACGATAAAATTGTTGGTAAATACTATGTAACTGACCTGAAAATTCCACGACGAAGCGTGCGTAACCACTAAAATTTCCTAACACAGCTGACGCTAGTACACTACAATGGAGGCATCCGGATCAGCAGAGTTTACTACAACTCCCGAGAAGAACCCGATCGATAAAACCCAGGACGAAAAGAAGCGAATGGAGAAGCTACTCCAGATAGAGTCCCAGATGTTAAGTCAATGGCAAGCGCTACAAGCCGAAATTGAATCCTTGCAGATCAAGGACCAGACTGTGGAAAAGACGTCAGCGGAGGACGATACTGTCAAATCGCAGCCTAAGAAATTGTCAGACCAGCCATGTCCAATAATGAACCGGACGAGCCGATCGCCGAATTCGACGCTTCCGCAGCCAATATCGAAAGACCCGATTTAGACGACGACGTTGCAATCAACGTAGAGACGATACCAAGTCCCGAGGCGATCAAACTGTTGACGGAAATACGTAACCTTCCATCGCCGAAGTTGAAGTTGACAAAACCAACTCGAGTTTCAGCGGCAGAACTACACAGAGAAAACAGTTTCTTTATACGAAATGAATGTGTTTAGTTGGCCATTTTCCGAAAGAATTTATTAACTATTAACATGTCCGATGAATATGGATGAATATTCTGCTCCCTGAAAGCACGGGAAAATTTAGTTGTATTTCCATCAAATACACCATTTGTTAGATGCATTTATTCACCGCAATGGTATGTAACACTTGATTCAAATGAAAAGTTAGTTGAAACATTGTAGTGAAATATCTCTTTGATCGCAACGAAAATATATCTACTGTCAAAATACCATCTTCCAATGTGGTAGGATATCGTATCAATTCGATATCTGAGCAGCGCCGGATTTAAGTGTGTGGGGGCCCGTAGGCGGAAAGGTGGTGGAGGCCCAATTGAAAAAGCTTCGAAGTAAGGTTGTTTCCAGCTGAAAGTTCGAAATATTTGTAATGCCTGCGTGTTTCCTCCATAACATTTTGTCAACCTTCGAAAATTTTTTCTCTACAATTTTCAATACTTGATCGGTCAGTCAATACGTATAAGGGGGATTTACAAGAAAAAAAAAAAATGACAGCTCGTAGACCATGTTATTTGGAATTTGACTGCATCTTTTTTCCCTGCGTACTTTTATCTATCGAACACAACTGTCGCAGGATTTTTTGGACAGCCAGTCAAAGTTTTTCATGAAATGATCAATTCAGGCAATTTGTTATGCAGAAGGATTGAGAATCCGTGAGAAAATTTGAAGAATGAAAACTGCTAGTCTTTTTACTTATACTTTCGAACAGAAAATACGGCAATATCGCAAAATCGCACGCGTGGAGAAAATAACCACTCTACTTTTGTCTCCTGAAAATGTGCAATTTTTCCGTTTAATAACTCGAATGTGTAACGATTGCTCGAATAACCACGCAACTCTTGAGCCTAATCCGAACATGGTCCGATCCGATCTTGGATCTCTATTAGATCAATTTCGTTCAGATTCATTAATTTTTCGAGGATGTGTTCACCAGCCTGATCCGAACGTGGATCCGATCCTTGATTTTTTTACATGATTCACATTTCAGATTTATTCATTTTTCGTTGGTGTTTTCGTATAATTCAGCTGGTAACAAATCGAAAAGCTTCGGTGTTAATAAAGCCCAGTTATTTTCATCAACATCGAAGCTCTTTTATTGGTTACCAGCTGAATTATACGAAAACACCAACGAAAAATGAATAAATCTGGAATGAGAATCATGTAAAAAAAATCGAGGATCGCGTCGGACCACGTTCGGATCAGGCTCAAAAGGCCGTTATTATTCGAGAAATCGTTGTACATTCGATTTATCGAAATAAAAAATGGTTAATTTCAAGGGGATGAAAATATGATGGTTATTTTATCCCCGCGTGACTCTGCGCGATATTGCCGTATTTTCTTTTCGCAAGTAGATTAAAAGACTAGCAGTTTTTGTTCGCGGAGTTTTTTTTAACGATCTCGCTCCTTCAAGCTGAAAATTTGTCCCGAATCTCATTTTATAAAAAACTTGGACGGGCTGTCCCGACTGAATGATCTTCGAAAATCCTGCGAGGGATGTGTTCGATAGACGAAAGTACGTAGGGAGAAAAAGCCTCCGTCAAACTCCAAATACCATGGTCTATGACCTCTTTTTTTTCAAAATCCCCCATAAGTTCAAGTTGGTGGGGGCCTCAAGTGGTGGGGGCCCATAGGCTGCCGCCTACTCAGCCTAATGCCTAAATCCGGCACTGTTATCTGAGGCATTTGCTCGAAGTATATATCAGATATTCTACCGATCGAAATTTCTTAACAGTTAACAAACGCATTTCTAAGACGTGCACGATTGCCTTTGCCTCATATCCGACCGTAATTGTATTCAATAATGCTTGATTTATTTGAAAAATTACGTATTTTGTACAATTTAACATAGCTGAGCGGGTCCATGTCATTTCACTCGAAAAAAAACACTCAAATCGCGGATCTTTGCGCCCTTCGAGGAATCTTTAGTACTATGGAAAAAAAAAATAGAAGTTCACGGATTTCGAAAAATTTTCAAAAATGGCGGAGTTACGGGTGTTTGAACTTTTTTGCACTGCTTGGTTCGAAAATTCATATCTCCGAAACCATTAATCGCAGCTGAATGATCTTGGACTCATTTCATTCACAAAAGAAAGAGCTACTGTTAAAAAAATACATTTGAAGAAAAAATGAATTTCTTCAAGTTTTTTCCGTCATTTTTTTCCGAAATTCGGCCGCCATTCCCAAAGGGTACGGTAAATTTCATGGAGATAATTTTTTTTAGATAGCTGGATCCTTCCTCTTCGAATTCGTGAAAAAAAATTTATGGAGACCATACTAGGTCCGGAGAAAAAAATTAAAACGTCCGGACGTGCGTCGCCGCGCGTGCCGTTCCACGGTGGCGCTGCTCCGGCAGGCTCGCTGTTTCACGTAGCCGTTGAATTTCATTCAATGTTTCGCTATTTTCTATGGCTATTCTCTCTTGGAAAATAGTTATTCAACTACTTTAGACTTCCAGAATACGTCTACTGATTATTTTCGCTTGAAATTATACTTGTTCCGAAAATTCTAGCACGGTTATTAATTTCCAGCACATGATTTCATTACAAAGCAGCAAATCAGTTATTGGCAGGAGATAAAAAAAAACCGTGAAAGTTGGTGAATTTCTAGTCGTGTGCGATTTCGCTGACAATCATGCGTTTATTGTACAAGATTCCACTCAAGGGTTCAACTAGAGACCCATCCAATCGTAGTTTATTATGAAAGTCACAGCGAGGGAGAATTGAACCATTTTAGTTTTGTAATAATTCCAAAGTGTCTGAAACATAATACGATCGCAGTTGATTTATTACAAACAAAAAATTGATCGACTTCATGAAGAAGAAGTTTCAAGGTTCAATTAGAATTAAAAGAGAAGTTTTTCTCAGATGGAGCAGCTTCCCAGTATAAAAATAAAAAGAATTTCATTAACATAACGCATTATTTTGAACCGTTCGGATGTCAAGCTGAGTGGCATTTTTTTGGCTACATCACATGCCAATGGCCATGCGATGGAGTAAATGAAACTGTCTGGCGAGTTTACAATTGATTGGCGATTCAGATCCTATTTGAACACCGCTGGATTTGTATAATCGGGCATGCTCTTATTTCAGGAGCATATCTTTTGCCTACTGCAGAACATACAGCAGAAGAAGCTATTTTACAAAATTGATTCGATGAAGCTTTGATGGTTCGTGGCATTCTGGAATTACATGTGGTCATTCCGATTTCTGATGGATTTATAAAAACGAAATTATTTTCCGCGTCAGAAAAATTTGATCATGTAAAAGTTAGAAATTAATATTCAACTTGCGTGTCCAACTAAGCGCTATCGAGCGCAATTGCAGTCAAAACATTGGCCCTTTTCAGAGTCACCGGAATTTTGCAGAAGTCAATAATTTTCGTTCCACGGAGCATAACTACTAGCTCTTCTCTGCAAAGTTACGAGAGAATCACAAAAGAGCCACGTAGTCATTAAATTGCACAAACCTATTGCAATAGAACCAGAACGTTGATTGCAGCACAGGTGTGTTGAACTTAACAATAACCGTGCTGGAATTTTTGGAACAAGTACAATTTCAAGCGAACATAATCAGTAGACGTATTCTGGAAGTCTAGAGTAGTTGAATAACTATTTTCCAAGAGAGGATAGCCCTAGAAAATAGCGAAACATTGAATGAAATTCAACGGCTACGTGAAACAGCGAGCCTGCCGGAGCAGCGCCACCGTGGAACGGCACGCGCGGCGACGCACGTCCGGACGTTTTAATTTTTTTCTCCGGACCTAGTATGGTCTCCATAAATTTTTTTTCACGAATTTGAAGAAGAAGGATCCAGCTATCTAAAAAAAATTATCTCCATGAAATTTACCGTACCCTTTGGGAATGGCGGCCGAATTTCGGAAAAAAATGACGAAATAAACTTGAAGAAATCCATTTTTCCTTCAAATGTATTTTTTTAACAGTAGCTCTTTCTTTTGTGAATGAAATGAGTCCAAGATCATTCAGCTGCGATTAATGGTTTCGGAGATATGAATTTTCGAACCAAGCAGTGCAAAAAAGTTCAAACACCCGTAACTCCGCCATTTTTGAAAATTTTTCGAAATCCGTGAACTTCTATTTTTTTTTTCCATAGTACTAAAGATTCCTCGAAGGGCGCAAAGATCCGCGATTTGAGTGTTTTTTTTCGAGTGAAATGACATGGACCCGCTCAGCTGTGCGATAATTCAAGACAGTGGTTCAAAAGGTCCATTGCGTCGCATACTGGCAAATGCGCACAAAAAGGTCTACACCACCTTGGCGTTAGTACTCATCGTCAGTGCGTCGGTCTGAGTTAGTTATGAGGTGAATTATCGTAGCAACGGCAGAAAAGTCACGGCGACCGACTTATTATCATCGAGCCAGCTGCTATAGCTGTCCGGACAGTTCAAAGGTCGGCTGAAAACAAGATCATCTGTGTGAAACCTGTGGTGTTCAACAACCTAACCTTACAGTATCACAGTCTGACCACTTATAGGTCTCGATTCGCTAGAAAGCACCGTATTTGCACTACTACAGGTGAATTCAACTTTTCAAAAGCAATCGCCAAAATGAGTTAATAAGGGCGTTGACTAGCTAGAGAGCGCGGGCGACTCCGCTTCCCGCGTGTACTGAGGCGAGAGAGAGAGTAAAGCAGCGAGTGTGAAGGAGCGACTGAGAGGTCTCTAGAGTGGGGGGCCAATTGATGCGGTCTTTTCCGTGTTCTGTGCTTCGTGACTATTCTCTATTCTCTATTCGCTATTCGCTATTCTCATTTCCGTATTTTTGAAGATAATGTGAATTTCGTGGTTTCGTTCTGCAGATAAAAGGTGGATCTATGTTTGTGCTTCGGCCGAATTTTGAAAAAAAATTCACCCTTCGCTGTGTCTCATCTCAAAGATAGCGTACTTTCGCGTACGATTTCCGCGAATTTGAGAATGAAATCGAAAATTCGGCCCAAGTCATTGCATAGATCCATCCTTTACCTGTAAAATGACACCATAAAATCCTTATTATCTTCTAACATACGAAAATGAGAGTATCCGTTGTGAGCATCTGTTTGCACGTGCTCGACGGGGCATAGGCAACGCCCACAACTAGAAATAGTTGAGTATAAGTGAAATATTATATTATATCATGAATGTAATAATGGTTTATTGTTATTGTACTCTATCATATTGGTTATTATTCATATGTAATATTATGTAATATCATTATGTCATTATGTAATATTAGGTTTATTATTATTGTACTCTATCATATTGGTTATTATTCATATCTATGTACAGTTGAATCGAATAAAACGACCAAAAATTAGGACAACCCTCTGCAGAATATACTATTTAATGTATGCTCCATTCGATCATTTGTTACTTATATTCAAATTTTAGATTAATTAATCCAATTTCAACAGCGTCTAATGAATTTTACTTCACTTTGGATGTAATTCCATTTTACACCGACTCGACTATTCTCAGATTCCGAGTCACGTGATATGTAGAATTCATTCCACTTCAGTCAATTTGTTTGAACTACTTCCTTAATTACTCGAATATATTTCATTTTACTATTAAAGAATCTCCTTTCATGCTGACCAAAGAACTTATCTATGATAAAATATAAATTTCATTCACCTTGTTGTGAAATTGATTGAAAACTGATTTATTAACTGCTAACGAATCTTTGGTGTGACGAACGAAATATTCGTTATTTCGGACGGAATTATTCAAATATACCGTTTCTTAACTATAGATGAAGATTCGATTTGCCATATCCGAAATTATCATTCGTTAACATGAAATGAATTTTCTTAACTATAAAGAAACTGTTCTCTGGGTGTACGCGCAGAGAACCTGAAGCGCAACCGAATTCCCAGCTCTACACCCTCACTTGCGAAGACCTCGACTGGAGCGGTATTGAAGACCACCGACAACTCTAAGGCTACCGTAGCTCCGTCGGTCATGGTTAAACCACTACCGATAGGCAAAATACCATCGTTCGACGAAGTCCTGAAGGAATTGAACGTGCCATCTCTCCTCAAACCCAAAGGTCAGGAGCAACCGCTCTACTTGACGGATTGCCGCATTCTGAGCCTAACTCTACTGAAGGACTTGATCAAGAAACGGGCCGAAATTCTGGTAACCCGTATGGAGTCAACGAAGGTCGATCGTGGGACCCAGACTTTTGTCAGCTACGTTGCCAAACAATACGTCGTAGGATGCGACAATTGTCATTCCGCAGAACACGACGTTAAAGCCTGCAAGTTACCATACCGACCAGGATTTTGCAAAATATGCGGTGCAGATGGCTTCGACACAGAAGATTGTATATATCCTCACGGCGTAGAACACGAGCAAGCCCTAGGAAGATGCCCGGGATGCTCCAGAAATTTGACATTGCATTGCCCAGAATGCCTCGAGTGCAACATTCGTTACGCAGGAATGGTTGACTGGCTAAGACTCAATTATGCCACGTGGCCAACGGCATGGGTACCACAAGATCATCAATATCTCGTCAACAAAGGCAAAGAAGTCCTAAGAAGGAAAGTGAAGGCGAAGTTTGACGATCCTCAAGACTACGCTAATCGCGTACGCGCTTACCTACTACGCGAAAACGCCCTCGCAGCTGCACCGGTATTGGCCAACCCAGAGGCAGAATCGGTCATGCAATTGTCAAAACAAAAAAGGCAACCCGCCATCAAGGCCATTCACACGCCATTGACGAATAAGATTCTGGACGAGATCATGCAAGAGAGGCCGGAATTAAAGAACGGCGAGGAGCTTCCAATCATCGTCCCGACAAAATATAAGAAGTAATCCCTGAAGGAATCACCGAAGTTCATCGACGAAGCTTCATTATGCGCTATACGCTTGTCCGAAACCAAAATGATTAATTTATGTTCTTTTATGGTATTTTAGTAACAGCAAAGTTACCAGTATTGTCGAACTTTAGTTTCTTATTAGCAATGTCGATGTAATATTGAAAAATTACTCAGTGCCTTTCATGTTCAAAGTTCCTGTGCACTAAGACTTATACTTCATTGATATAAATGTACTAACATTAGTTCTTAAGATTGATCGAAGTAATTGATAAACCTATAATGCTGTCAGTAACTGAAGCCTATTTAATAAACAGTATTTCGTTATGTAAAGTTCGTGTACCCCGAGTTCTGATCTATCCCGCTCCCAATCCTCCTTGTCGAATTGCAAGATCGGTCGATTGGATAGGCGGCAAAAACATTATAAGTGTACGAAAACAACCGCCAAGTCACAGGTCATTTGATCAGCCAGCCAGCCAGCCAGCCAGAAGCAATAGATCAATCGGAAAACCATATTTCACCAGCAAAAAATTTGAATTTGAAGAAACCGATAAATCGGAAAATATATAACCCTGGTTGTGAGATCGTTAAAACAAAAAGAATTGAAATAAAACGTACAAAAACCTACCGCTAGTATTTGCTGTGAAATCAGTTTGCTGCCAAGTTCTTTTAATGGCTGAAAGGTTGAAATATCGCGTAAATTAGTGACAACGACGGATCATTCATACAGAGCCATCCTGATTATTGGGGATTACTGTCCCCCTAAGAATGGAAAAAGTGCCGATATTATTTCAACCCCTCGTGTGAACTACCTTCAAAAGAACAATAGAACTGATCGATTTCGAATTCCTCCGATATGAATCAGAAGCGTGACTTGATTTTATTTAAAAATCTGTTTGACATTCTGCATTTTACTGACTTTCGTACCATGCTTTAGACACTCTGAGAAGTAACCTTAAAAAGCATTAACTATTTTTCCACACATCTTCTCTTCCCTATTTGCTGATTACATTGACGGCGATTCACGCATCCCATGCTTTGGCTCAATATGAGTCATACTTAATCAATATTCGTAGTTGATCTTTCACTTTCCTATGTGATCTTGGACATTGACTCCATAAACTATCGACCATGAATACTGCACACCTAATAATAATATAGCTTGCTATTTTGTAACAGCACATCTATAAGAATATCTTTAATGAACTATCAATTGCAACTTTCCGGACGTCTTTACGCAAAGCTTTTAGCGTTCGGCCGAGCTGTTTAGAGTTCTTTGCATTAAATTTAACTTTTTAAGGCTCCTGTTCGTTATTCCCCTGGACTAAACTTTTCTGAATTTGATTATTTTGGAGGGATACGGACTCGAGCTAAGCTAATAGTCAGAGCCGTCCTTTTAGGAGCAGAACCGGATATGAATTTAATTATATCAGGTCTGAATAGGTTGAGGTAGGTGTGAGGTAAAAAGAATAGGTTTCCGAACTCGGATAAAGCCTGGAAGGTTTCAACAGAGTCATCTCACCGCCTACAGAGCAGGGTAACCTTTTGATGACCGTGCCTGTCTATCAGACTCGAGTGTATTTGAGGTTATGCTCAATTCAGATACGGATTGCAATTAAAGCTCAATCAGTACTGGCGATTGTGCGCCTTAACCCACCAGAGCTGTCTCTAAGGATTAAGTCGGGATCGGTGAAATTAAATTGACAAAAGTTAATTGAATTTCAATACAAGGAAATAAATAGTTATTATTCAAATTAAACAGTGAAATGGTAATTTCTAGGTGACATGGTCTTTAAGGGTAGGAGATACTGAAATCTGCTCATCGCAACCAAATGGAATTTTCAGATGAGGTTTTACACACATGTTTCCCATCTCGAAACATAGATTTTGTGCAAATTTCAAGTCATTTGAAACAATAGGCACAGAGTTACATCTCATCATACGTCAGAAATAGGCTTTATTCGAACACCTCCCTGCGCTCCAATCATTTTTGAATCTCACTGGGCTTGCACACACATGTTTGTGGATGCTCAAGCTACAAAACTACGTCGGTTTTTTGAGATAGCTACGATACTTTAATTTTGACAATTTTTTTCGTGAAAAATAAAAAATTTTATTTTAATTATTTTTTCTAAAAGTCGTATTTTTTCCTCGATTTTCATTATCTGACGTAAATTTGTAGCTAATGTATGTAAGAATATGCCCTAAAAATTTCAGAAGTCTACTACAAAAACTCAAGCGCAGGGAGATTTTGCAATCTGCAAAAACATAGTTTTGAGATAAATCGATTTGAAGTTTTTTTTTTTTAAACTGTTTTCAAAATTCCAGATTTCAATTACTATACAAACCAAACTAGTTTCAGATGAGATTGCTAATAGTTTTGAACCACGTGACGTTAAAAAAAATAGCTCTTAAAATATTTCAGTGGAATTCACATTTTCATCATATGTGCTACATTTCAGAAATTACGATTTCAAGGAAGTTGGAAGGAATTATAGAGGATATAAATAATTTCATCTTGAAAAAATAGGAACATTTGTTTCAGCAGTTTAGTTGACATAAACTTGGTCTTGTCGAATGTGAGCGATTGACCTGTGGGCAGCGAATCGTGTGCTTGATAATTCTTGCAGATCTGATTCTGTAAAATACATACAAACGTTTGGAAGGATGATGATTCGTTATATAAATTTCAATATTCATCTTCGGTGGAATGTGTGCTGAAAACTTCGATACCATTCCAAACCATAGAAAATCACATTGGAAATGTGACACACATCACAACAGGAGTTGTTTCCTGCAAGGGTTTTGAACTGGATGTCGGTCACCGTACTCACAGCTTTACAGAAACCGTTTCTGTAAATACAAATATCAGAGTCAGACAACATCATTATCATTCTTTGAAAAAATTTGATACATATCTTCTTTTCGAGTGAGTCCTCAAACTTGTGCGCCCCCCGCATAATTTGGTGGAGCAATTTCGACTTTATTCCAGGAGGCCTCATATTGGAAACTTCTGTTATCTTCTGGTCAACAGGCCAAAACTATTTCTGCAAAGCAAGAACAAAAATAAGAAATGGAAATGTGTACAATATATTTAGGTATACTTATTTTTTGAGGCATGGTGAAAATCATCCTTTTCTATGCAAAACGCAACTTTTTCAAGACGACTCATACGACTTGTTAGCTGAAAATAAATCAAGATTATTCTATGTCACACCGTCACGTCACTACTACAACTATTGTACATACCATCATATCATTACACACGCACTGTAGTATATTTCAAATCACAAGAGAAATCACTACTCTAAATTACATCACACTAGTATCTATGACTGGAATGAGGTTGAGGTTAGGGTCGTCCGAACCGCTCGGCTCTATTTGCTCTGCTGCCCGTTCTTCGGACAGAATCCTCCGAGCATCTATCACCTGCTGCTGCCATACGTTACGTCTTCCTTTAGGCTTTCGCCAACGTCGATGCACTTGATGCATTTTTCAAACCAAAGCACAAGGTATCCAAAAAACGCACATGTCACACGCAAACACACGTGATTCAAGAGAAACCTATGGGTTTCGCGCGTAAAATTCGGGCCTTTGCGGTATAGCTATTTGTTTGCCCAACACAAATGCCATCTTGCGCCGTCTACAAAAATTGGAGGCTTGAAAACTGCATTACCAACATCCCATGTAAATCACATCAGCATGATGGCTCGATGGCAAAATGCATCATCTGAAATTACTTTTTTTCTCAGATCGAAATACCGTAATAAACGAAATACAGGGAAATTGGAGAATCCTGCTGAAGCATTATACGCATTATTGAGCAAATGCGGCATAATACATTTTCTTTTGGTTCAAGGATTTACGTACGTTTAGATAACAGTTCAAAGAACACTTTTCCGCAAAAAACCGAAAATCGATTTTTTTCGGAATTTTTGCACTCAAATTTCAGTATCTCCTACCCTTAACATAAATTGTGTTTTAATACTTTATCATGTGCCGGAAGGCTTAACAATACAACAGTATGGAAATAATAGATGCCTGATGGCAAAATAAAGGAAGTTACCCTATTTGTCTTAATTATAACTAGTAAATTATGTTTTATCTTAATTCTAAGATCGATTTGGTTCTGTTGCTCAAGGCTATGTTTTCTGAATTTTGATAATCAAAGTGCAAATGCTGCTTTAGCTAATTGCCTGAATGCTTTTTCATGTGTAATTTGTGAGATCAACCACTGCTCTAGTAGATTGTCTTATTTTTGTGAATTTCAAGAAATAAATGCAATTTTAGCAAGATATTCTAATTTTACGTTAATTCAAGTAGAGTTCAAATGCTGTTCTAGCTAGGCGAAAGAGAATTCAAGAGTCAATCAGTCGCCCACAGCTGCTAGCTGGTTGAGTCTCTGATCTGCCGCTTAGCGCTGCGCTGTTCAGCCTTTTATAGTCCTTGTTTCGTTGTCCCCCGTTGCCCCCCAGCGGGTGCGCGGTGGTCTTCGCGGCGTTTAGCCTCGAACCGTCACGTGGTCTTACTCAGTATTTGGCGCGACCGGATGTCCGAGCGCTCCATGTTGCGTAGATCTCGTGCGCAGCCAGCTGATGGCTCGATGGGTCGCGTGATACGTTACATACGGTATTATAAGCTCCCAGCCCACTAAAATTTTATCGGTGTAGTGTAAAAACACTTTCCTTCACTGTTTAAACTCATCTCGAAACATTCACGCGGGTCTTATTGTGGTCGCGTTGCGAGAGAAAGAAATGTGCCCGCCAAGTTGGTTTTGTCGAATGGAGTGAGTTTTTCCATTCTTAGGGTGACAGTAGTCCCCAATAATTGGGATGGCTCTGTATGAATAATCCGTCGTTGTCACTTTACGCGATATTTCAACCTTTCAGCCATCAAAAGAACTTGGCAGCAAACTGATTTCACAGCAAATACTAGCGGTAGGTTTTTGTACTTGTTATTTCAATCCTTTTTGTTTTAACGATCTCACAAACAGGGTTATATATTTTCCGATTCATCGGTTTCTTCAAATTCAAATTTTTTGCTGGTGAAATGTTGTTCCCGATTGATCTATTGCTTCAAATTTTTGACTGGTAAAATGTGGTTTCCGATGGATCTATTGCTTCAAATTTTTGGCTGATAAAATGACCTGTGACTTGGCGGTTGTTTTTGTACATTTACAATTTCATTTACAACGGAAATCATGTTTTATTTTTCAATCATTACGAAAAACGGAGGCGGCCAGCCTGCAAAAAACAGAAGAAAAAGTAGGGTAGTGCTAAGTTCGCTGTGACTTCCTGCAAACTTTCAAGATAATTTCTTGGTATACTTATCTACATCACATCCTCAAACAAAAAGTACCTTACGAAGGATGGTTAGAAACAAAGCCTATCCCTTGGCATACTTCGGTTACCAGATAAGAATACTCACCTATACAGGGTGATTCAGAACCCCGGTAACAGCGGGAACTGGCAGGTTCCTTATCAAATTACGAAACGAAAGTTCCTTTACGAAAATTCTCTGACAATGAGACCAACGGTTCTCGAGTTATTCAAGATCGCGATTGACTAATCAGAGCGTCTCTCCGTGACGGTAATAGTGCTGGCTGGAGCGAGACGGAGAGAAAAGAGAAAGGCGGAGAGACGAAGAGACGCTCTAGTTGGTGAATCGCGATCTGTAGTAGCTCGAGAACCGTTGGTCTCACATCAGAGAATTTTTGTAAAGGAACTTTCGTTTCGTAATTTGATAAGGAACCTGCCAGTTTCCGCTGTCACCGGAGTTCTGAATCACCCTGTATCGTTAAAAAAAAGTGAAATCATTAAACGGCTGAAGAAAATATTTTAAGACTTGTTTTATTCCTAATAAAGAAAGTTGAAAATCAGAGAAAATAATTCGGAACTGTTGATTGCCATCTCAATTCAGACATATTTTTTGTCAAGTGTTATCCATGAACCTCGAGAAAACTACCACAATCCCGCTACTCTCCTATCTATCTACAATCATGAACAACTGCTGACCACTCCACTCAAATAGTGACGGCTACAGCAACATTTGGGGAATTGGGAAATAATCAAGTCGCAGTTTTGCAGAAAATGTATCCACACAGGCATTTTATCAGGTAATATTAATTATAAGTTAACAAAAAAGATAAACCAGTCAATGCCCTTCGGGTCCCGTGCTATGTGTATAGTCATATTGCCAGGGTAGTTCGCCTTGCGGAGTTTGGAAGTACTCTGATAACCTATTTCTCAAAGCAATACCAGTCTCAGGTACAAAGTTTTGCGGAGCAGGTGGTCAGCCTGGTACATGAGGTTCCTCCACAATTCTCCACATGCCAGGGCCAACAACTCCGTGCCGGTCTTCGACGTCGACAAAGTTCTGGGGACAGTATAACCTCCCCGCTCGAGCTACTTCCTCGTCCTGGATTTTCAGGAAGTTGTGCAAACATATTGTTGCTAATAGTATGTCATCCACGAACTGCGGATGCAGAGCAATCGGTCGACGAAAGATACCCTGCGCGAAATGTCGGATAGGTTCCGGATAGATGTCGAAATCTAATCGGTCTTATCCGGAATTATACGTGGCATCTGATGCCCATTTTCATCCGACCCTATACGGGATAGATCCGCCATGTCGAGATTTTTTTTACCAGGTTCTTATCCGGTCTTATCCGGAATTATACGTAGCTTTTGATTCCTGTTTTCATCCGGCCCTATACGAGATGCATCTGCCATGGCTAGAATGCCTGTTGCACGGTTCTTATCCGGCCAAATCCGGTACGCACGCGGCACGCTAACTGTAGTCGTGTCCGGTCTTATCCGGAATTATACGTATGGCTTTTGATTCCCGTTTTCATCCGGCCCTATACGAGATGAATCTGCCATGGCTAGAAAGGCTGTTACCTGGTTCTTATCCGGTATAATCTGGAATTATATCTGTCGACGCATCATTTTCGAAATACAGACTGATCTGAATTTTTAAAGTCATAATTTCCCGGCGATTCATCCTAATACCTAAATAGGAAAGTAAATTTCGATCTAAGTTCTATACTTAGTGGGGGTGGTGAAAAAAGGGTACATTGATTCATTCACTCATGAAGTAAAATCTCAACACAAAAATCACATACGACGGAGTCTCAAACATCATGAAAGGTGTACCTCTTTGCACTGACACGTTCAGGTTGATGTTGCATGATAATGTGAATAGTGATTAATTGACAAAATTATCTCAACATGTTGTGTTATATATTTTACGAAAGTAAATTTCTTTCAACAATATATCAAGTCACTGACGTACACCTCAACATCACGTTATGAAGTACGTAACAAAAGTATTGGACCAATGATTTGTAAGGTACGCTGAAGTTGGATAATTAGGCTATCAGAATTGACTTTTGGCACTGCGGTATAATATATGCTTTAACAAAATTAAATTCCACAAAGGAATACTATAAGCAAGAGAGACTGAATCTCCAAGCAGTAAAATTGACGTCAAAAGTCATATCACAATTGACTTTTGGCACTGCAGTACGATATATACTTTGACAAAATTGAATTTTACGAAGTAATACTATAAGTAAGAGAGACTGAATGTTTACCCTAGGAGGTAAACCTGGCGTCAAAAGTCTTATCACAATTTACTTGTGGCACTGCAGAACGGTATATGCTCTAACAAAATTAAATTCTACGAAGTAATACTATAAGTAAGAGAGACTGAATCCCCAGGAGGTAGAATTGACGTCAAAAGTCATATCACAATTGACTTTTGGCACTGCAGTACGATATATGCTTTAACAAAATTAAATTCTACGAAGTAATACTATAAGTAAGAAAGACTGGATCCCCAGGAGGTAAAATTGACGTCAAAAGTCTTATCACAATTGACTTTTGGCACTATAGTATAATGCATACTAACAGCCACGGTATGTAAAGTAAGTAATCAAATTATGATAATGAAATGAGATAAAAAATTGAGGTAAGTAATTAATTAATATCTCTCTATATTATAAAGATATATCGCCGCCACCGCCGCCGCCGCCGCCGCCGCCGTGTCAGTCATAAACAAAAGACGATCGTAGGGAATTCTGGGTAATGATGGGTTTTTCCGAGAATGCCTTGGGTTTTTCCCAGAATTCCATGGGTTTTTCCGAGAATAAACAAAAGACGATCGTAGGGAATTCTGGGTAATCTTGGTTACCATGGCAACGGGGATTTCCCGGAATTACCAAAAATTCCTGGAATTACCCAGAATTCGCGGAATTTCCCGTTGCCATGGTAACCAAATTCAAGGAATTATGGGTAATCTTGGTTACTATGGTAATGTAGACTGCAAAAGAATAAAAACGTAAGACGTGAGACGTCAGACGTCAGACGTAAGATGTGAAACGTAAGACGTAAGACGCAAGACGCAAGACGCAAGACGTAAGACGTAAGACGCAAGACGTACGACGCAAGACGTTATACGTAAGACGCAAGACGCAAGACGTAAGACGTAATACGTAAGACGCGAGACGTGAGGCGCAATTCTAGAGACAGACTCTATATTATAAAGATATATCGCCGCCACCGCCGCCGCCGCCGCCGCCGCCGTGTCAGTCATAAACAAAAGACGATCGTAGGGAATTCTGGGTAATGATGGGTTTTTCCGAGAATGCCTTGGGTTTTTCCAAGAATTCGATGGGTTTTTCCCAGAATTCCATGGGTTTTTCCCAGAATAAACAAAAGACGATCGTAGGGAATTATGGGTAATTTTGGTTACCATGGCAACGGGGATTTCCGGGAATTACCCAAAATTCCTGGAATTACCCAGAATTCCCGGAATTTCCCGTTGCCATGGTAACCAAATTCAAGGAATTATGGGTAATCTTGGTTACTATGGTAATGTAGACTGCAAAAGAATAAAAACGTAAGACGTGAGACGTCAGACGTCAGACGTAAGATGTGAAACGTAAGACGTAAGACGCAAGACGCAAGACGCAAGACGTAAGACGTAAGACGCAAGACGTACGACGCAAGACGTTATACGTAAGACGCAAGACGCAAGACGTAAGACGTAATACGTAAGACGCGAGACGTGAGACGCAAGACGTAAGACGCGAAACGTAAGACGTAAGACGCAAGACGCAAGACATAAGACGCAAGACGTAAGACGCAAGACGTGAGACGCAAGACGCAAGACGTAAGACGCAAGACGCAAGATGTAATACGTAAGACGTAAGACGTAAGACGCGAGACGTACCACATAAGTAAAAAAAGATTAGACATGAGACTCAGGTAAGACTTAAGACTCAAAGATCAAGGACTCAGGTTCCAGGCCGTAGGACTTGGAAATTAGGACTGAAGCGATAAGACAGAGGACATAAGACATGAAACTCAAGAAATCAAGACTCGAGACTCGATTAGGAGTAATATTATCATGACATTGAATGTTAGGATAAAGAAGGCAATGATAGCAATGGGGAGGAAAAAGGGAATGAAAGATGAGGATGAAACAGATCTACTATCGGAACGTAAAATCAAGACATTTGCGTTTGACATGCTATATCTAAGTGAACCGATAGTAGAAAGATAGTAATAGATAGTAGAGAGAACGAAAAAATACGAGTAAACGAGTTTGTAGTATGACACAATAAAAAAATTGAGAAAAGAAAGATGAGAAATAAAAGATGGAAATAAAATAGGATTTTCAGAAATAGATTTTTAAATGTGCACAAATAGTTACAACAACCGATTTGACAGAAGCAAACTTGAAATTTTTTTTGACCCCGCAAATAAGGACCACCCTAATATACATAGTTGTATTATACAAAACAAAGAAACAAAAAAACTAAGTGAACCGATAGTAGAAAGATAGTAATAGATAGTAGAGAGAACGAAAAAATACGAGTAAACGAGTTTGTAGTATGACACAATAAAAAAATTGAGAAAAGAAAGATGAGAAATAAAAGATGGAAATAAAATAGGATTTTCAGAAATAGATTTTTAAATGTGCACAAATAGTTACAACAACCGATTTGACAGAAGCAAACTTGAAATTTTTTTTGACCCCGCAAATAAGGACCACCCTAATATACATAGTTGTATTATACAAAACAAAGAAACAAAAAAACAGATAGAAAAAAAAACTAAAAAAAAAAGGAATAATCATGCGATCAAAAAACAAAATGTGATTGGGGGGTTGGCGCGCGTAGCGCGCAGGGGGGCAAAGCCCCCCTAGTATATATATATATATATTAGGGTGGATCGAAAAAAAAAAATTTTGTCGGCTACCCTCAAAAATCGAAGATATCGCTGAAATAAAGGTCTCCGTAAAAGCATTCGATTTTTTGAATTTTTTTACGGGGCGCGCGGGACGTTCAAAAGTGCAATTTTTAGCGTCAAATTTACGTAATCGCTGATTAACGGAAACAGATTCATCCGAAAATTCTGATTTTTTGATATAAGGTGCCCAGGTATCTACTCTTTCGAAACCATACTCACAGACCACTACCAATTGTTTCATATCTTCGAAAAAAAATTTTGAAAATGAATATTTTCACTATTTTTCAGGTAATTATCGTTGAATTTTGATTTTTTTCCTTTTAAAACGCTTTTGAATTTCTTCCATCGTTTTTTTCTTGTAAAACTTTTTATCAGTATCGCTTACAATGCAAAAATTGCTGAAAAATAAATTTTATTTCGAAATATATCCGAAATATCAAAATTTTATCTTTCAGCAATTTTCAGCAATTTTTGCATTGTAAGCGATATTGATAGATAGTTTCACAAGAAAAAAACGATGGAAGAAATAAAAAAACGGTTCAGAAGGAAAAAAATCAAAATTCAACGATAATTACCTGAAAAATAGTGAAAATATTGATTTTCAAAATTTTTTTGCGAAGATATGAAACAATTGGTAGTGGTCCGTGAATATGGGTTCGAAAGAGTAGATACCTGGGCACCTTATATAAAAAAATCAGAATTTTCGGATGAATCTGTTTCCGTTAATCAGCGATTACGTAAATTTGACGCTAAAAATGGCACTTTTGAACGTCCCGCGCGCCCCCTAAAAAAATTCAAAAAATCGAATCCTTTTACGGAGACCTTTATTTCAGCGATATCTTCGATTTTTGAGGGTAGCCGAGAAAATTTTTTTTTTTCGATCCACCCTAATATATATATATATATATTGTAATGCAATTTTACCCAGAGGAGAGGTTTGCGTTACCCTACGGCGTGAATTCTGGACTCGACCATAAAAAGCTAGAAAAATTACTGAACAAAACGAGATTGTTGGGCGCCAGACGTTTTCACGTCACCTTACTCAAAACCTTATCCGAAAATCGACAACTCCAAAAAGGCCAGAAATCTACGACGGTCGGCAACCAGATAGCTCAGTGACCAAACTTAAAGGTAGAGGGGTCGGGTATGCCACTTAAATAAAAATAGGTCAGAATTTGAATCCTTCTTTGGGATTGCTCCCGTATATTATTCTTAACAATACAAGCGTTTACAATTACAGCGATATGGAAAGTAGCAAGCAATTAACGCGAGAACAAATTTAAGATAAACAGCGATTCAGAGTGACAAAGCCAATACCCAAATAATGGTTGTTGATGCGCAATTCCGAGAAGCGGTTATAACTTACAATTAGCGAGAGAAGCGATACAAGACAAAAAGACTATATTTGAAGCGAGATCTCACAGAGCGAGATAATACCCTAAATAAATCAATCTGAATGATACGACTTCGAAAAGCAAGAAACGGGTTACGAGTTTATTTAGGCGACAACAATTGGCTAAGCGATACTTGATTGCGTTTACGAGACGTTAACTACTACTTTGATATTATTCGGTCAGAGCGAGACGTAGACACGCTCGGCGAGGTAATGTGGACTGTAGTGTTTTACTAAACCTCAATTGAATCCAAAATTTTACTTAATTAATTTACCTAATCTACCGCATCTACGTTCACTCAGGGGGATAGCGACACATGCAATAAGATATTACAATAGCGTACTAGATATCGAGAAATTATAGAAAAGCATACAAGATATAAGAAAAAGATTATCAAGCAACAATAAGCCAAAGAAAGCATAAAAAAATATAGCGTGTTAATTAAGTTGGCCAAAATTATCCCAGGAAAGCAATAGCCAGTCACTAAGTTGCTCGCTCGGAAAACTCTACTACGCACCACGTGGCCCGGAGGCGACACGCGGTACTGCTTATGCGAAAAATACGACAAATTCGATAAATCAAGCGACTTCGTGGCTATACAATAGAAACAACAAGACCTTACCTTGATGCAGGTACTATTGAAGGACACAACACAATTGCAAATAAAAACTAAGCGATATTGGTACTAAACTGGAGTGATAATTAGAACGATGTAGAAATTGCGATACGGAGACACGTCTGGAGCTGTTGGCTGATGAACGTAGAAGAAGGATCGGTGCGTAGTTCTTCGGGATCCGACGCTACGATTTCGTAGTGTTTTGAATTTTGAACCAATTACGTTATCGCGACGCGCTGATTGGTTGTCCAGCGGCGTCGGTTTAGCGGGTGCGGTAGTGCTGTCGCGATCCTGCGGCAATGAGGTGATTCGCTTAATTTCTCCCAAAAGGCAATAGGTTTCGCTACGAGTGCGGTAGGCGGTGATTTAAAGGTCCTGCTCCAATTCTTCCGGATCGTAGTACTCTCCGAGTCTATTGGCACCTCCGGACAGAAGACTTTGGCGGCAAACTCAATCAGGTTGGCCTCGTCGAAATCTCTCCTGGCAGATTTCGATGTCCCTGGACCGGATCTACATCTGGTCCACCAGAAGTCTCACAGGGAGTTACTGTGGACTCCCTCGCGAAATCTTTCCTTTGCTGCAACGCGGCGCCGTGAGTCTTCCCGTAGACAATCACGGTGACGATAACAATAGCCGGCATAGTAGTTCTTTGGGCTGGTTCGGCTCCATGTAGCGGTATTGGCGGTACGGCCGATAAGTCACGGTGGCGGAAAGCGTTAATGTGCTTTCGCACTGCTCTATACGCCACCTCCGTGGCATCCAGGTGCGTAGCGGTAATCAAGATCAGTTTTGCAGGCGACAGGAGATCTGGTGCAGATCCTGTACGCTGTCCATCCTCAAAATAGTCTTCTTCGAAGCAGTATCTTTTCGTATAGGACTCCCCTCGGCACGTTCTGGGTGCAGGTCCCGGGTTGTGCCTGATGTTGCGGTAGCGGTGCTCGTAGCGGTACTTTTCCCTCATGCCAGATGATCGATATTACTTGATGTCGATATCCCAATGACGATATCCCGATAGTGATAGCTAAATGTCGGTATCTCAATGACGATATCCTGATGGTGGTATTACGTAATTTCGGTATCCCAAGGATGTTATCTGAATGACGGTATTACGTAACGTCGGTACCCCGAGGATGACATCTCGATGCTCCAGCGGTGGTTGCGGTACTCGAAGCCTGACGTGCTCCGTCGCTCAAGAAAACGGATACATTGAAAGATAGAAAATAATAAAGTATTAGATTCGCCTGATTTTTCTCCCTAATTTTTGGTCGCTATTCCCTGAGGCCCTGGACCGACCTGCCTCCGTAACAGTTTTTACTCGACTCTCGGGGTTAAGGAGTGCGTGGGGAGGACTCCGGTGACGGGGTATCAAAACGCCACGTCACAATATATATATATATACAGGGTGAATTCGTGGCGTCCGAACAGATCGAACCGCGTTGAGGCGGCCGCGCGTCGAGTGCAACCGAGCGCCGGCAATTTTTTGCCAGGCAGCCAACTGCTTAAATATTGGAGCGTATGCATAGCAGAAGACTCGAGTAAATCGCAACTCGAATTCAGAAATATGGCGACGCATAGCAGAAGACTGGAATAAATCGCAACTCGAATTCAGAAATGGCGACGCATGTTGGATCGCGATCGATTGCGATGTATCTAACCTCAATATTTTAACCAATTCCAATACGTTTGCCGGTCTTGGCCGTATCGGATCTAATAATCATGAATTATTGCAATGATTATCCAGTAAAAGCGCTATCAACGGTCCACATTGCCTAGGGAGCTCATTTTAGTCGTCAGGCTCCGAGTAGGTTAAAAATACTAATAATCATGACAAGTTGATGTAACATTACGTCAATAATCTGGAAATAATGTCATTTGCTTGCTTGTACTGTTGAAAAATTGACAATATTCGTCGTGGTTATACTTTCGTATGTAACATTTCTATTTGTCTCAAAATCCAGGGGCAACACCACCATTCAACACCTTGTTTCGTGATTATAACAATATCTCGACAGCCCTTCCTCTTCGTGCGCCACAGAAGCCCAGTGGGTGATAAAAATGACTTGTCCAATACGCTCGTTTACAATTCGACAAAATGTATTCCAGTAGCGATAGATCAGGAGGCTGCGCCAGCCACTGTACTGCATCAAAACAGCCTATCCGTAGCCCTGAGAATGAAAGAATAGCTCTTCATGGGCTCTGATAGCCAGTATCCTGTTGGAATATGGTCGGTCGATCCGGTTTCCAGATAAACTTAGCTAAATTGTGACGAGTTCAAAGCTTCCACGAGTCAATCAGACTAATCAGCTCCATCATCGATCTCTATAAGCATGTAAGTTTCTACAATGAACAATGATAGTCGTCAGAAATAAATTGACCATCGCAAGTTTACGTCTCCAAGTAAGAATTCCTGTAATTTGAACATCAATCGCACAAAATTGTATACCAATATTGCTCACAGAAATCTTCTACGAAGTCAAACATTAAAACGTCCATTCCAACGGAATAATACAATTATGTAACGGTAAACGCAGGTTTGATTACGGAGTGCAAACCTGGATTCCCTTGCAGCTCCTGGAGTTTAAGGATTGTTCGAACACGCAGAAGCTGCAGATGATTCGTCACCATTCAAGTTTACGTCGATAACAATCAGGCCAGGAATATCTCTCAGACATTCATCCTCTTGGCATATTCCAACCGAACGTTGATAGTCTTGTACGCATGAGTGACCAGCCATAAACAGGCATTCTGTTGAGTTGAATTGCCATGGATAACTGTCTTCGACTCATCAGTGAAGTCTAAAATGTATGCTTTTGGTACGTGAAGTACTACTATCCTCTTTGATTCATTTTTATGTCAAAGTCTTGATGTAATACCCAGGTTGTATTTATACCAGTTTTGTTCATTCTGTCGAATTTTACTTGTTATAAATGTTATGGTGTAATCCTTCAGATACATTAATGAATAATTCTATATTATTCATCTTATTCTCCAATATTCAGTATTATTTATTACTTTCAATTAATTTTACTTTTATCAAATATTTGGATAATTTTTCATTTATTCGATTTTGTTAATAATAAACGTTCAACATTGACAAATAATCATCTTCTGTATTCGTGTATTTCCAATCCTTCATTATTTATTCTATTTCATACTATTATTCCCGATTTCTGATTCATTCAAGGGAAGCACCTATGACAATTCTGACAAAAAGCAGGTTTTTATTTTTTTTAAAGCCGAAAAACGAATATTTAAATTGTCAGATTATAGAAGGATATGTTTTGAAAAAAAGTTTCAATCTTCCGCCATGAAATTTTAGAGACGAGGAACCTTTCGCAGGGCTATGAAAGATTCATTGAGCATGAACTTTCATCGTGGCCCTGCGAAAGGTTCCTTACGTCTGAACTTTCATCGCAAAAGTTGTAAACTTTTTCGAGACATATCCTAACAAAAAATGATAAAAAAATAATAATAAAATAATAATAATAATCTGAAACTTGAACTATTCGTTTTTCAGGCATTTTCAAAATGATAGACTGATTTTTATCTAAATTTTAGTCGGGTTTTCCCTTGAATGATTGATTCAATTATCAATTCATTGTTATGAATGAATGAAAATCAATAAATGAATAATAACTTGCTAACGAAAATGATTGACGATTGAGGTATTAAATTGATAGAGAATCGCGATCTTTTTTTTGCATTCATTTATTTCAGCCATTATCATTTTTTTTCCGATTTTTATAATCGGGTCCGAGGTTGCTATAGATGCCAGTCAATTTTTTCTTCGCATTCTACTGTTGCTATGCAACTCAACTTAACAAACAGTCATTGTAAACAACGAATTTGTTGCCAAGCCACTTCTGCGTTTGCATTGTGACACCGAAGTTCCCTTATTGCAAAATTTTCGTCTGAAATATAGAATCAACAAGTGTAATCAATTTGTTAAGTAGTTTATTCACACGTTCTGAGACCAGACACGTTGTCAACTAATTTGATAATAAAATGGCGAATAAAGATAAATACTCGATTGCTGAGAAGCTATCTTGGTGTCGACACTCCTGGACGGGCCAAACTCTGCGACACATCCGGGACAACTTCGCGGTGGAGTTCCCTGCTCGTCCGATTCCGAGCATATCAACCATACAGGCGTCGGTCCAGAGGTTGAACGCAACTGGGTGCTTAGATTGTTCGCACGTCAAGTACATTCAACCCAATCGTCGTCTGAGCGATGATGATAAACTGGCTATCTGCCTCAGTTTCGAGGAAAATCAACGCACCAGTACGAGGCGTGTGGCTCAGCAGCTGGGGTTTTCGCAGTCTACGGTGCTCAAGGTGTTGCACCAACATAAATATTTTCCGTACAAGCTCCATAAGGAGCAGGAACTGTTTCCCGGCGATGATGAAGAGCGGATGAATTTCTGCGAAATTATGATGGACCGGATTGATGCGGATCCCGAACTGACGCGCAACATTTGCTTTACTGATGAGTCGACTATGGTCCTCTACGGCACACCAAATCGCCAGAATGTGCGGATATGGTCCGTGGCGAATCCGTACGAGGCGATTAGGGTTCGTACCCAAAATCCTCAGAAACTTAATGTCTGGGCGGGAATGTACAACGGCAAAATTATTGGGCCATATTTTATTGACGGCAACTTGACTGGCGCAAAGTACCTCCAGCTTCTGCAGAATCGCATAGTTCCTCGACTCCGGGCTCTGCAAGGGAATGTGAGTTTGTACATTGAGTTTGATCCTGCGTTTACTGTTACGTAATTGTATTAATCAGTTAAAATGGACGTTTATAATATCTGGACTTCGTAAGAAAGTTCTGTAAGCAATATCGGCACACAATTTTGTGCGATCAACTTTTAAATTACGATGTTCTTACTTGGTGATCCAAGCTTAGGTACGTGTTTCGAGTTTAAAGATGGAGCTGACTAGTCTGACAAGGAGTCGACCATATATCCAGGGGACGGATCTTGTTCAAACTTTTCAGGAAGTTTGCTAGTACAAAATAACTAGCGACGGCCACAGAACTTTTCGCAATGGGCCTTCGTTCTCTTGGCGAGCCTCGCTTGATAGTAGCCAGTGGCAGATGAATATTTGACGCAGGTGACAATACTTTGTTCTTTTTCATCAATTTGAGTCCTCTTAGGCTAGAATCTAGTCATCATTGTAAAATCATTATCATAATACTAGTCTGAGGCAGTTCAACCAGCTTCTAAGCTTACGATGAGCCTGAAAATGGTCCTTCGCCACAGTGAAAGAGCCTTCGGAGCTCACGTCGTTGGCTTTCAAAGAATCCCTACACGGGCCGAAGACCTTCAAACTCCCAGAACTTGTTCGACATGAGTACTAGAAGTATTCATAAAGTGCAGTTAAAAGATTTATTTTCTGATTTCTCTGTCAATATGTATTCGTCGATAATGAGAAGTGAAACATTGAATCTAATGATATGTAACAAACAAAAGAAAACAATTTTTGAAGGTAAAAGCCAGTTTTCCAATTTCACTCCTGCGTTACTTTTGTCACGTAATTTCGGACAAGTTCTATGAGTTTGAAGGTCTCCGGTCCCTGTAGAGATTCTTTGAAAGCCAATGACGTGAGTTCCGAAGGCTATTTCACTGTGGCGAAGGACCATTTACAGGCTCGTCGGAAGCTTGAAAGCTGGTTGAACTGCCTCAAACTAGTATAATGATAATCATTTTACAATTATGATCAGATTCTAGCCTAAGAAGACCCAATTGAATGAAGAAGACGTATTGTCACCTACGTCAAATATTCATCTGCCGCTGGATATTACTATCAAGCGGGGCTCGCCGAGAGAACGAGGCCCATTCCGAAGAGTTATGTGCTCCACGCTCGTTATTTTGGTACTAGCAAACATCCTAAGAAGTTTCAACAAGATCCGTCACCTGGATATAATGGTCGACTTCTTGTGAGTGTCAGAAAGAAGAGTTCAACTTTTTAGGATGTAACCAATGGATTGTTTACTCAAAAATAGGGACGACCGATCGTATTCCAGCAGGATGGCGCGCCACCCCACACAACGCTGGAAGTGAGGGCATTTCTTGAGGAGCAATTCCCGGGGCAGTGGATAAGCCGTTTCGGACCAACGCCGTGGCCAGCTCGGTCTCCAGACCTGTCCCCGTTGGATTTTTGCTTTTGGGGATATATCAAGAGCCTCTTGTATGCAACCCAAATAGATGACCTCGACGAGTTAAGAGCCAGGATTATTCATCTTTCGAGCGACCTCACCGAACATCAAATACATTGTGCTACCGATCATTTCTATGACAGACTGGGTTTCTGCGCAGCACAAGCGGGAGGAACCTTTGAAAAATTTCTATAATTATGTCATAGTTCGCAACTTCAGTGGCTCATAACATCTTGATTTTTTTTCCAAATTTATTTCGAGAAATCATACATACATCATTATTATTGGAGGTAGGATAAGGGTTGGAGGGACGGGGAGCCACCCGCCTACCCACTTCCCCCGTTCCTCCAGGGGGTTACTTGTATTGTGTCCACTGCCCGAGTATTTGTTCAGCTCGACGTTTCGGCGCTCAGTATCTAGTCCTGTCCTCAGGATGGTCGTCTGTCAACTTGCCATAACAGAGATAAATAAATACTCGATCAGTCGACACAATACAAGTAACCCCCTGGAGGAACGGGGGAAGTGGGTAGGCGGGTGGCTCCCCGTCCCTCCAACCCTTATCCTACCTCCAATAATAATAATTTTTTAAACTCTAGCCACAAAATCGCAACTTCGTTGCAATTTCTCAGCTTACGTGATGAAAAATACTGATTGTCACTTGTACCTAAAGGCTTTTTGACAAAAAACATTAGAGCACTTGCCCTTAGCTCATGACGTAAGCCTCTCGTTTGGCCTAACTAACCTTTCCGTACTCGTACTGAAATGCAACCACTGCTATCAGCTTGAAACCCATATTATTTTATGAGTGAAAAATGCATGATAACAATAGCCTTCATTCATGACATTCTTTTTACATTCTAGAGAAAGTATGGTAATCATGAGAATGTTCGAAATCAAAATGATAGATTTTGATGTTTTATGAGCCGAGGATCTCAAAAAAGTATGTGTGGTAATTCCGTTTTTCCATCTGTCTGTCTGTCCGTTTGTGCATCTACCTGTATTTGAAGCTAGAGTCGAACAGTGCAACAAATTTTCTTGCCATTCAACACCCTGTACTTCTACAGGGTTGATACGCTATCTTGATTCTAAAATTCCCTGGTTTTATCCAGATATTTCAGCCCAAAAATAGTGCGTTTTCAGGTATAGTTACAAAGTTGGGCGTGACTTTGAAATCGCTATTTACTTCAATAACCTTATGTTTTAGTTTATTCACAGTCGTTACATACTGACAGCGACTTATTATCTGAAAATTCGCATAGCTTTTAGGAATTTTACGTTACAATCCAGATAAGAATATGCAATTTCATGCCGAACGAATAAAAATTCAGTCATTTTTACCAAATTCCCTGGTTCTTCCAGATTCTCCAGGTGCGTACGAACCCTGTTATAGGTTTGACTGAATGAAAATATTATTTTCAGCATTCTAACCTCAAAATCGCAACTTCGTCACGATTTCTCGGCTCTCATGATGAAAAATAATGTCCGAAACTTGTACGTAAAGGCTTTTTGACGAATCTCGTTACAGCACTCGCCTTCGGCTCGTGCCGTAAACCTCTCGTTTCGCCAAAAAAGACTTTCCGAACTCGTATCGAAATGTACTATTTTGGTTGGGGATTTCCAGATGCGAGGGGTCATATGTATGTGTGAGCATTGTAATGTACAGCTTGATGGGTAGTGTTGCCCCTGTATTTTGCTTTTAGAATAAAAATGTGAGATACAAAAGTACAACAACGAATAATTGCCAATTTTTCATCGCTGAGCAAGTACGTATTATTTTCAGCATCTTGACTAATATCGCGTAACCAATGCCATAAGGTCGTGAGCGCCAGAAAAAAATTTTTTCCCACGGATATGCCTACAATATTTTATACGGCGTATGAAAGATTTTGGCGTTACACACAAAAAATTTCGTTTTCTTGCTGACGACCTTATGGCATCGGTAACGCGATATGTCGTCAGCTTTGTATGGAATTAATTTATACTCTGGAATTATAACTTATACTCACAGCCTAATATCCCAGATGAGCTTCTCATAAAATGTCACCGTCGATACCGCCGTTACAATACGTCGTAATTTGAAAATCTGATACGGCCGGTAGACACACATGTTGAAATCGAATCGAATATTGGAGGTTAGATACATCGCAATTGGTCCGATCCATCCACGTGACGTCATTTCAAGATTCGAGTCTGCCAGAGGTATCGATAGATGCGGTAAAATTACCTCCCTAAGCAGGGCTGGGTAATATTTGAAATGGTTCCATTTCAAATGTGCATTTGAAATGGTTCCATTTCAAATGTGCATTTGAAATGGTTCCATTTCAAATGTGCATTTGAAATGAAAATGGCATTTTACATTTTGTATTTCAAATGGAATTTTAGAAACCATTTTGATTTTATATTTAAAATTGAAATCTCCATCCGTTTAACCATTTTAAAACAGTTTCAAATACCCAAATGCTTTTTCAGGCTCTTAGCTAATCAACTGACAATTCGAATGAAAACCACACGGTATAAACGGCTGGAGCATGGAACAAAAACTTTTTTTATTTCGGATATTGATCTTGAAGGAGTTTGTTCAATACTGAGTTCATAGAATCTCATCGAAGTGATACATTTTTCGGCGGTCATATTGAATCCACAATTTCGAATTCTGCCATTTTTATTCCAAATTCGTATACCTATACCGATGGAAGGAACCGTTGAGCGTAACTGGGTTTCATACGAATCGAACATTTTTTTTTTGTTGCTCTATTTTTGACTACTTGTGCCAGATTGGCATGACGGCCGCTCATTGGGGCGATGTCTAATTACTAGAAGTGGTAAACACGAAATATAAATATTAATTTGTTGAAACCTGGAATAAATATGAAATACCTTATACGCATATGATAATCCGCTTTATAATTTATACAGAATTTATAGTAGATGCAATCTTTTTTTGTAATGATAAGCGGATTATCCAACCGTCAGTTTCCATTTAGAAAAAAAATTTCAGAAAACCATTTCAAGTACCTATTTTACACTTCACATATAAAATGCTTTTCGAAAACCATTTGACATTTTCCATTTTGAATAGTTATGAAAGCATTTTGCATTTTCCATTTCAAATGGATTTTGAAAAGCATTCTACCCAGCCAGCCCTAAGGCGGTCATAGACTTTTGGGGTCTGTTCGGAAAGAAATTTTTAAACATTTTCGAAATTTCCAAAATGTTTGAAATTGTGAAATTGAAAAATATCAATGACTTCCCTCTTCCCTCTTTCTTTCGCCTCGCCTGCTCAACAATGCGCCGGTACGTGCTATTCATGTGCGAATCGTGTGCTATTATTACTCATATAAATTTTCGATGATGTCAAATTCAGAGCTCATAGTGTGCCACGTGCCTTACTTTCATGCTTGAATTTATCCAGGTTCGTTAAACGTTCAACCGCCGTAATATTTATTAGCCCGTTGGACTGTTCAGTTTTGATAAAAATCTTCAAATAGCGTAATAGTTCCGACGACTCGATAAAAATTGACGCCACATTTGCGGACTCACCGTGTGTCTGGTTATCAGAAAGGCGTAAGTTGATTTGTGTGTGTGTGTGTGGGATTCGCATGCACTGAACGACAACAACTGCGATTAAAGGTATCTATCGTTGTCTGCGTGTCTCCCATACCAAGTTGCTCAGTGATCGCCGTGGTTGTTTACAAGCCGTTAAAACTATTATGCTGTCTGAGAATTTCGATCGAAACGAATCAGTTTAATTGGCCATTAAATGTTACAGCAATTAAACGTATGCAAAGTACAGTATTCCCCTGTGATGTCGCGTATCACGGTCTGGTTATTTCTTCTTCGCACGGGCCCCCTTGCCGCTAGAAGACTCAAACCCTGGGTTCTAGCCGGCATGTGCAAATACTAGACTGCTCGCTCGGGGTGGTGGGATATCTTCGTATATCGCAGTTCTCTCTCCCTGCAGCACCGTGCAGCGCGATATAGCGAGGGGATAGTAATACAAAAAATTAAAAAGATCATGATTTGAAACTGGAAAATTCCTGATCGTGCGCTTCCAAGCACACTGACAATCTAGGCCTCGATTGAAAACCCGAGTTAGTTGTATACTTGTGGCATGCATACTCGTCCTAATCGTATTCTCCGAGGCGAGTAGCGCAGGGCCTCTGGATTTCTCGGCTAGCGGTCTCGGAAGTATTGCACCGGCTGAATCACTTCAGGACCGAATTGTATGTGGGACGAGAACTTTTGCCCAGTGCGGATGAAAATTGCACAAACCTCTGTGAAATCAGGTCAGAACTTGCTCGTAGAATTCATAGTAGACTTCACTGATGAGTCGACGACAGTTATCAAACCTCCGTAATCAAACCTGCGTTTACCGTTACATAATTGTATTATTCCGTTGGAATGGACGTTTTAATGTTTGACTTCGTAGAAGATTTCTGTGAGCAATATTGGTATACAATTTTGTGCGATTGATGTTCAAATTACAGGAATTCTTACTTGGAGACGTAAACTTGCGATGGTCAATTTATTTCTGACGACTATCATTGTTCATTGTAGAAACTTACATGCTTATAGAGATCGATGATGGAGCTGATTAGTCTGATTGACTCGTGGAAGCTTTGAACTCGTCACAATTTAGCTAAGTTTATCTGGAAACCGGATCGACCGACCATATTCCAACAGGATACTGGCTATCAGAGCCCATGAAGAGCTATTCTTTCATTCTCAGGGCTACGGATAGGCTGTTTTGATGCAGTACAGTGGCTGGCGCAGCCTCCTGATCTATCGCTACTGGAATACATTTTGTCGAATTGTAAACGAGCGTATTGGACAAGTCATTTTTATCACCCACTGGGCTTCTGTGGCGCACGAAGAGGAAGGGCTGTCGAGATATTGTTATAATCACGAAACAAGGTGTTGAATGGTGGTGTTGCCCCTGGATTTTGAGACAAATAGAAATGTTACATACGAAAGTATAACCACGACGAATATTGTCAATTTTTCAACAGTACAAGCAAGCAAATGACATTATTTCCAGATTATTGACGTAATGTTACATCAACTTGTCATTATTATTAGTATTTTTAACCTACTCGGAGCCTGACGACTAAAATGAGCTCCCTAGGCAATGTGGACCGTTGATAGCGCTTTTACTGGATAATCATTGCAATAATTCATGATTATTAGATCCGATACGGCCAAGACCGGCAAACGTATTGGAATTGGTTAAAATATTGAGGTTAGATACATCGCAATCGATCGCGATCCAACATGCGTCGCCATTTCTGAATTCGAGTTGCGATTTATTCCAGTCTTCTGCTATGCGTCGCCATATTTCTGAATTCGAGTTGCGATTTACTCGAGTCTTCTGCTATGCATACGCTCCAATATTTAAGCAGTTGGCTGCCTGGCAAAAAATTGCCGGCGCTCGGTTGCACTCGACGCGCGGCCGCCTCAACGCGGTTCGATCTGTTCGGACGCCACGAATTCACCCTGTATATTATAACTATATATAAAGTACGTTTGGCTTCGTCATCACAAATAATCCTATGTACCCTAGGGTGGTCGTTATTCGGGGTCAAAATGAATTTTACCCCTTCCGCCCCCTAAATCGGTTCCAAATACGGAAAAAAAAATGCTGTAATTTTTTCAGATTTTTAAAAAATCGCTTGACCCTGGACCACGGGGCTTGAAGTTTCCCATTTGAAATACACGGGGTTTTCCCGCGTTGGCAGTTATTATTTTACTGTGGGCCCAAATATGTTCGTAAAATCTTGAAATTTTCAGGGATTACTTGACAAGCATGTTGCTACATACAAAAAATTTCCCAAATTCCTACCCTCAAAATATTGTGTAACATGACCATATTATTTGAATTAAAATTTTTTTTTTCTATTTTATTTTTTTATTTTTTTTTTCGTCTTTTCTATGAATGTGAACAGTGTTTACCGATTGCAATAAAATACTCACACGAAACGAACAACAAAAATAGTTCATTTTACAAATTGTAAGTGAATATCGAAATGATAATCCAAACGCCAAAAAGGAGACAATACTTCAGAATTTGTAACTCGTTCAGAAAATTATTTTAGTGTAAAAACATTTATCAAAAAACGGGGAAGAAAATTTAAAAAAATCTAAAAAAAAATAATAATTTCAATGGACTAATAATATAGGGGCCTAAGCGCCGAAAAAAAAATTTTCCTTTTTTAGTGGCAAAATCTTTTTTCACGCGATATAAAACGTTTTGGGCATATCCGCAAAAAAAAAATTTTTTTTGCCGCGTACGCCGGTTTGGTGTTAGTCCATCGATTTAATTAATATGGTCATATTACACAACATTTTGAGGGTAGGGGTTTCCGAATTTTTTTCCATGTAGCGACATGCTTGTCAAGTAATCCCTGAAAATTTCAAGACTTTACGAACATATTTGGGCCCACAGTAAAATAATAACTGCCAACGCGGGAAAACCCCGTGTATTTCAAATGGGAAACTTCAAGCCCCGTGGTCCAGGGTCAAGCAATTTTTTAAAAATCTGAAAAAATTACAGCATTTTTTTTTCGGTATTTGGAACCGATTTAGGGGGCGGAAGGGGTAAATTTCATTTTGACCCCAAATAACGACCACCCTAATGTACCCATGTAAACCCTCGAAAAACTCATTTTTCAGTGTAACGGAAGATCCTGACGGGTGTACTTTCATGTAAAATGATGCAGCTAGAGGAGTTGATTCTGGCCAGTAAGTGGAAGGTTTACAGGAGTAACGTCCGCATTCTCAGCGACGAGCACTGTAATACATAAGAATATCTCAGACCAGTTTCACCAATAAGAAATTAAGTACATTAGCGGTTTTCCACACACACTCTTTACTTTCTCTTATCACGTATGACATCGTAAAGGACAGTTAATTTCCCATTTTCTATTACCTTTAGATGCGGTATCATGTTTCTCTTCTCCAGAACCATCTCTTTGATCGGAACGATCTATTTCATCATCACTTTCCTGTCCCTTATCCACTTTCTCTGCAACGTCGGTGATATCCAATTGCGACCCATTTTTTTTTAATTTTTATTAGCCGTACTTCTTCATTATCTGAATTGTCATCAGTATCGGACTGCTCCTCTTCATCGCTTTCAGTTACGTCCTCCTCTTCATCGCTTTCAGTTACGTCCTCCTCTTCCTCGGCCTCACGCCGTTTCCGTTTTTTGCTATTCGTTTGACTGATTTGTGGATCTGGATCATCCTCACACGCTTCCACCTCGATGTCATCATCCGCCTTCGCTGATGACGCCTCTGGATTAGTCTCAGGCTTAGGTCGGCGGTTAAGCCTAGGAGCACGATTCATATCCGAAATTTTCTTGGTGATGTAGGTCGTCGCATAGCTGATATGTGTGGCAATGTCATTAGCGGGCATTTTCAATCCACTCATCCAGAACTTTGAAATTGCTGTAACAATATACGGGTTGAAACGAATTAGGACATCTGTAATATTAACATTTCAATAATGATTGAAGCGTAAAATGCAGCTTACCAATCACAGCACTCAGACCGGTTGGGCTTAGAGCTGGTTTAGGCAATATCCCTTGTATGCCTTTTCGTGGGTGAGCGTTGCTCACGGTCCCCATTACGCTCGAGGCCCGCATTACTTCATCCGCAAAAATGAGCCTAGCTACACTTGCGATGAATATCGACGGAGTGATTTTTTTTTTCAGCCGCAAACGGTCGTAACTGGTTACGTCAATCCACATTCCGTATCCAGCGTGGATCTGTAACATGATCAGACATAACACAATATGAAAACATATGTATTGTGACGTTGCATCTCAGTTGCAAGTCCCAATAGAGTCTGTCTTATGTCTACACATGCGATATCTTAGTAAATACGCCACCTCGAGAGCGCGTCGGTCAAGCCCGGGAGAATAGTGACACATTTAGGTAGGGAAAATTAGGAATAAACTAATGCTTCTTGGTTTTCTTTTGTATAATTTCGATCCGAGAGAGTACGTCTGGCTTCGAGAAGACTTCAGGATGACTTCGAGAACTTCGAGACCATCAAGGCTAGGGAAGGAACCAATGACCAGAAATTGCCGCCGAAAGAATTGCCGCTCCGAACGTGTGTTCGAACTACCGCCACCTTAACCTCATGGGTGTGCAATCCGGGATTTGCGCCTTGGAAAGTGCCGAGGATAGCACCTACGCAGAAGAGGGGAGGATGCTTACTCTGGATAGAAGTTGGATGGATGGAGTACAGAATCTACAGAAGATTTCCCGCCCGAAGACTACTTCGCCTATCGCTCGGATACCTGGGAAGCGGCGTATAGGACGGTACGTCAAAACTACCAAAAGTCTCCCGCTCCCAAGTTTATCGGTGAAACCAAAGAAATTCCCGCCACCGAACCGACAACGCCAACTATCGCTCCGGCGTTATTATCGACGTTTTACCGCTCGGCAAGAAGTAAAATAGAATCGTTATTGGGAGGACGAGGATCGTGCGAGAGTGAACGAAGATAGCGTTCCGCACTGTCTCCGACCGAAAAAGGATGCAGATCCGGGACAGGGGCATCCCAAATCGGCTCAGGGAGCTGCAGCGAGGTCGAATTCCAGTGATTCTGCCGCCGTGGTATCCGAATCCAATCAGTTAACGCACGGACGATACCGGACCGCGAAGATCCAGAGTAACGCCTCCCCCGGACAACTAAGAAGCTGGCAACCCTCCTTACCGCTCGGTAAAGAAGAGCTCAGGCTGATCCTGGCGCCACGCCGGCTGACGAGCCGTCGTGACAGACGGATCTCCCGACTACAATTCAAAAATTGGACCAATCCACTAATGAGTCACACGTCATTGGTTCCCCACCTCACCCCCCGGCAGAGAATTGGACAAACTACCCAAGACGACGATTCCGCTCCTTCTTCTTCGTTCGGCATTGCTACAGGCTAGACGTGCTCTCGAAGGCTTTCATCAGTTTCATTCATATAAGTTGTGTACCGCTACAGTATCTTTCCGCCATAATTAGTTTTTCCGCTCAGTTAGTTGAATAAAATAGTAGTGATCAAGCGCTGAGATCTTCGATCAAGGTAAAGTCTCTGGTTTCTTTTATGTAAAGCCACGAAGTTTCCTGGGAGAAGCTAGTCGTACATTTTGTGTAGCGCGAGCCACGTGCCGCGTGATTATTCTCTCTTACAGCTAATCCCACGATTGACTTCGCGACTAAGAGTCGTTCTTTCTTTATCTGATTTGTTAGATTTTCTGATTATTCTCGCTCTGATTTTCTGCGCATGATTGATTAACTATAAATCGTCTTTACCGCAGGATAAAGTCGATAGAATAGCATAGCCATTTGCTTGGTCGAGTCTCGGCTCGTATCTTTGATCTTTTAGTAGTTTGCATTTTTATATGATATTATTTGGTATTATTGTGTGTCACTATTCCTTCCACCCTCCCGCGGGCTAGCTGAACGAAGTTGCGATAGGTTAAGATAATTAGATTAAGTACTTCGAGTCACATAAAGCGAATACGCGGCTCGTCGCCACGTGTTTCGTTATTCGTAAAATAATCCTTCTTTTCGTCTCTACGTAATTCTGAGTAATTCTGCGAATTAAATTCTGTATATCTTTCCGCGAATTTATTGTAATCTGAGAATCGAATGAATTATTACCGCTAAGTGTGTGATTGCTTGCATAGTTTGTTTTTGGGTATCGTATCGCCCAGTGATACGTTAATTCGAATTTAGCTTGCTTTGTTTTATATCGCTCTCTATACAGCGCACTTAGCCGGTTCGCCGCGTTTGTTTACATTCTCGCTCGCTCGGGATTATTTCGCTCGCTAAGGATTAAGTATTTTAATAATCGTAAATTCTGAATTTGATTGTATTTTGCTTCTATTGTTTTTCTCTCTTCTCATTTTGATAATCATTAATGTGACTCATCGATTGTAATTCTGCTTATTATATTCTCGCTTGTCTTGCATTATATCATTTCGCTCATATAAAATTGATTTGATTATTGTTAATATTCTTTGACCATCTTTCCGCTCTTGTAATGACCTGATTATAATATAAGGAATTTCGATTCCATTGAAGGATTTAAATCTGAGGTTCGATTATTTATTTTATTATCAAAATTTCATGTGAAAGGTAAATCCACGCACTCTACCCTTTTCCTTATAATTTAGCTGAATTAGCCGTGCTTCAAGGCCGTCGCTTCTAGTATCGCTCGTTGTACCTCTTTGTTCAAGTTGACTAATTTTTGATTAATTTTGAGTAATTGTGAATAGATTTGTTGAATCGATTTTTAGTATTTTTGTGAAACGTACCTTTGACTGGTATAAATTAGTTATACCTGGCGCCCAAATAAATAAACGATCATCTTTTATTGAACATCCATCGAGTTTATAACTAGAAGGGACGTAGGGTGTCGACAGTAGCTGACCTCGAACCTTGTCTTTGTTTATTGTCGTCGCAAAATGGCGGCAATACGTTATCTTTGAAAATTGTCGTCACAGTATGTACGTACATGCAGTCAAAAACTTCCTACAATACTTGGGTTGCACAAGCAATGTGCGTCTATGTATAAGACAGATCTTTTCGTTCGGAGAATCGACGAATCCTATCGGCATATCCTTCCCTCTTTCGATTCTTTCTTTAATATTGGTTTTCGCTGTATCAGCAACACTAGCGATCGTGGCTTCAAAAAAGAGTAATACAAGAACGTTATCATTTCGTCAATAATGAGGAGCACGAATGTGTTACATATGAGTGTGTGACACATAAAACTTTGATATTGGAGCAAATTGCATCTCAAAGCACGAGAAATGTTAAAATTAATTCAAGTTGTATACCTGTTACTTTGTAGTAATCCCCTATCATTCTGTTTTGAAGCGTGATGTTGATAACGCGCAAAGCACGGTTTTCGGCCTCTAAGTGAAGCACTTTTTTTTTAATTGGAGTACTTCGCTATCTTCTTCGTAAGCTGGAGGTCCACGACTTAGTAAACGCGCAAGCTGTAATTATACACTTGTTACTTGGCCGTCAAGTATGACATTCAAATTTTTATTTTATTTATGGTGAATAGTTATCTTTCACAAACCTCTGCACGGCGATTGTTAGCATCGATACTTGAGGAGACAGTTTCTGTGTCACTGATAACTACATTTGAATCAGTATGAATTGGGTCTTCGTCGTCCGCATCATTGGATGTGGGTGAGCTGTTTTCATCGTCGGATCCTTTATTGCAACGAGGATGCTTCCCGATCTGCTTTTCTTTTTTTGTTTCTTTTTTTGACGCCTTCCCTACAGCCGCTGTCAATGTATCTGAAGTAGAGTCTCCCTCATCTGCGCTTATACCTTTGGTAGGTAATGATTCGCTCGACTTGACTTTTTTTGCAGGCAAATTCTGCTGTGGGGTACTTTTTATTGAGGGTTTGAGTTTCATTGGGTGCACTTTTGTCTTTTCTCGACCCACACTTGTCAGTGAAGCACAGCTTACATCTTTGATTGGGCGTTTTTTTTTTAGCTACGTCCCCGGCGATGGTTTCTGTTTGTATGACACTTTTTTTTCCCGCAACGAGCCTCTTCTCACTTCCATTTGCCTTCGGCTCTCTGCTTTTTGAAATTTACAACAAATTACTCAATCTTACAATACGACCATGTCCAGAGAATTAAACATCCAGCTCGAATAAAGGCTATGTAAGTTGAGTTTAACCTCCTGCCAAGGAATCATATTATCGACAGGTCCTAATGAAAAACGTGTATCCGGTCGTGCAGGAATAAACAAGGGTATCTCAGAAGACTGTACCGGAAATGTATGCATATACAGATCTCCATGCATGGCTTATAGCGTTATTTTTCAAATACCCATTTTTTAATCCTGCACGGCCGGATGTACTTGTTCCAACCCGCCCGGGGAGATACACTTCGATTGACTCATCTATCTTTTTATGTTCCTTCAGACAAATTTTGCAGATAGACTACGTCGTGACTGGAAAATCGTGTATAAATCTCCTCAAAAACACCAGAATTGTAATGAATTCACAAGTTTCGGAGGAATTATTATGAACACATCACAAACCTTATTGCTGGTCTTATCGGCATCGTCATGTGACCGTGGTGTGTCAGATCGGGTAACCGTAGGCGATCCTTTGCCCGCGTAATCAGAATCTCTGGATGCCGTTGACCTGTGTCCATCTTCAAAACCTTCGTCGTTAGCGGAATTATACTTCCCGATCGACATTTCTTTTTTTGACAACCTTCCTGCAGCTGATGTCGATGTGTCGGACGAAGAGTCTTTCTAATCTGCTGTACCTTTGACAGGTAACGTCTTAGTTGACCTAAGTTTCTTTGCAGAAGAATTCTGGTTCGGGGAACTCGTTATTGAAGACTTAAGTTTCACTGGGTGCTCTTTATTGCCTTGGCCAACACGAGTCATTGAAGCAGAGTATTCATTCACGCTCGAGCGATTCTTTCTTGCTTCACCCATCTTGATGATTTCTGTTTTGATGATATTCAATTTCTTGGCCACAAGCCTCTGCTTATTTTCATCTACCTTTTGCTCCTTGCTTTTTGGATCCTAAAACAAATCACTCAATTATAATAATAATAATATAAGAATGAAATATTATCCAGCTCATGTATGTATATTTTTCTGAAGCCACCAAATGTATGTACGGTGGCATAAGGTCCTCTATAATTTTCGTTTTATTCAGTCAATCACTCGGAAAATGTTGTAAACACACACATGATAAAATCTCTAATTTAGGCAATCGATACTATCTACGAAAAGGAAGATATATGTGAGGCTATTATAATTATTTGAAGTAACTATATCAAATGTATATCAGCAGTAACTATTCTGTGCAAGAGTTTCAGATAAAGGCTAATTACTAATACTTTCAATGTTTACATGTATATATTGTGACGTAGCTCCTTCGTATCCCCCGCCCTGAGCCGGGGTACCAGGTCGGAGGACAGAACTAGTACACTATAATTTGTAGAATGGACCTGAGATGCGTAGGCTAATTAGGAGGGAAGGGATTTGGACAGTCCGGGCCCTGAACTGCTACCGGCTAGACCCAGTACCGCGGAGAGGGGTCTGGGTGACTTAGGGATTGACAGGCTCTGGCAAGTAACGACTCGATTGGCGTAGTGTAAAAAGAGTAAAGAACAGAATTTATTCAACAAAATAATATAAATAACCCCACCGGGTAATAAGGCCAAAAGGCGCGTGCTGGCCTCGCCAGATTCGATACAACCAAAAAACTTACTACTAACTAATCAACAGGACCGCTCGGGTCAATAAAGCATGCTCGGATAACAGAAAAGAGAAGTAACATGAAAAATAATCCCTAACCTAGTGACAAAATCAGTTTACTAAATCACCCCTCTGAAACACCCCACGGGTGACAGCAAGGCTCAATATAACAGAGAGGATATTTCCCCGTAATTGGAAATAGCCTGGACTCAAAATCTTAAAACTAGCTTAAACCTAACTCTGCGACTCTGTGGACACTCGGTGTCCGCTAAATGACTCGACGCTAGCTAGACTCGACTGACTCGAAGGTGTGAGTGAGACCGCAGCTGACTCTGGCGCTCTCGCTCCCTCTTATGGCGCGTAGCTGGTCCCCCGCGAGGGATAGAACAATTGACGCTACAATTATGGATTTTCCGAACTTTCACAGGCCCCACGGACTCAGAAAAACCCCCCTAGGGATGTGGGACACTGGCGACGGCCTACCGATTCGAAGTTAGGCGAAGAATTTGACCCACGTGAATCTCGGACAGGCCTCGTGGCCGCAAATACAAAGCAAGATGGCCAAACGCCACCGCCGGATCAAAACTCAGAATAGGGTACAGTCAATTAGCGCTTACCGCACTCCAGCCACCTCAAAAAGTCCACACCCTGGTGGATATCCATCCGTGGACCTCGTGGAACTTTTTTACGATACCTCCCCGCAGGGTAAACTTATCTCAAACTCAGTACAAATGCAAAAAGAGTGCCCTAACGCTTAAATACACGTGGTGCTCGTAAACACAGCCTAGCGCAGAGTGACGCAAAAGCAAGATGGCCGCGCTCAGCACGGACATCGATTATCGACTCCTGGATCTCGTTGCGTCGTCTCGCGCAGGGCGGCTTGGCCGAGCCTCGCAGGGTGGCGGGAGATTTTCGAATTGCCCCTCGGGGTCGGAATGTGCGTTCGGGGCTCGCTAGTTCTTCCCGTCGGCGGGAATCTCATCCGCCGACTCGTCCCTCGTTGCAGCGTGCCTCGGCACTTCCCTACGTCCTTCGGGCGGGTCGTTCGCATAGCGTAGTTTGCCGCAGGCGTCCGTTTTCCGCAGCCCCGTGGATGGTTTGGGCCGAAGTTCTCTGGGACTTCCAATCGCCTCCGCTCAGGCACGTCCGCCGACCAAGTCTCCCACATAAGAGAAGGGTTTTTTAACGAAACGAAATAGGTTAGAAACGAGTCTTTAGGTCAGAGTCGACCACGGTCACCTCTCGGAGTCGTATTTTGAGCTAATAGCCCTACCTATGCTTCCCCTCTAGGGGTTTTCTCAGACATTTCCCTACTTAATTATTCCCCCCAAGGGTTCAGGAGTCGTCTGTAACGTCCCAAAGCAATTTGCAACGTTACAATATGTAATACCTTCTTATTTATTATCGTGCTATCTGAAGACGAGAGATCTGAAGGAGCCTGTGATAACGCTGTCGGTACAAATGAGATTCTCTTCGTTTCAATCTGCCGTTGCAAGTCGACTAGGCTATCTGCAAAATTGTGACAAAATAAATTTTATCTCTCCACCAAGTTTCATATTTTCTAAAAAATATAAAATTGATTCTTGTACAATATATCGAATAATTTTCAAAGAGAGATAATGTCGAATTTCTTTATATTTAGAAAATATAACATTTGCAAAAAACCAATAAAAATAGTACATTACAATCAAGGAGGCAAAGTCACACTTTTAGCGCCAGGCGTAGGTTTGCAATACGAGTCGTGGGAGAGCGCGCACACGAGCCGAAGGCGAGTGTGTCCGTGCGAGCCGAAGACGAATATTGCAAATCGCGAGGCTTAAAAAACTCTGCTTTCATGGTGCACACTAGAGTTCCTAGAATACAGAGTTGAGTCAATCGCCGCCATTCTGTACCGAAGTAAAATTGCGGGAAGTTTGAAAGCGATGTCAGGAAGTAATATAACGTTGATAATTGTGAATAACTGGATTACGAGCTCTTTCATGACTGAATTTTTCATTTCGGCTATTTTGTTTTTGGAAATTCCTCGGAACATCGAACACGGTTTCACTAACGACGTTGTTGGTGGCATTGCGATATTTGAGGTTATGTTAACGCGTTACTTTAGGATCAAGGTCGAAAAGATAATGCGGGTTAAAGACTCTTGATATTATCATAAAAATTTTGTGAAAAAGCATTATTTCACGATAACCTGTGTAAAACACTCTTGACCATGATGAAAATGATCGTTGATTAGATATTGAGGATGTTTATATTCAAATATCCGCCCGTCTCCGCCATGACGTGCCGAAGTTGGAGAGCCAATCAAAAGGAATCATCGATTGACTCAAGTCTGTATTCTAGGAACTCTAGTGCACACTATACCGCGAGGAATCGTGGATGCGGGCCGGTCGGTTCAGGTGCGATCACGGCGGCGTGACCGTGGACTGCCAGTGGTTCTGAGCAGCCTCCTGACACAGGCGAATGAAAGTGGTTCGCGATATGTAGCTACCGCGGTGTGGCGCTGATGGCCACATGGCCGGCTTGTTTTCTGTATATCTGTATATATGCGTTGAATATTCAAAATACTCTAAATTAAGGTCGTGTTTGAGAGAAAATTGTGATATAAAATACAACGTTTCTTAGATATATGATATAGTTAAGTAGTACATTTGAATACTTGTAATCAGATATAGTATACAGGAAAATAGTAAATTGGGAAATATGAAAAGGAAATGAAATTAACACAAGTATTTAACGGTGAAAATGTGTATTTACTTTAATTTATATGAATGTCACGTTATTTACATTCATTAATATAATTGTACATTAAGTACAATTAAGTTTTGCAAAATTTCGATTTTTTTTTGCTCAATTGGTGATCTTTTTTTTGTTTCGAGTTAGTACGTGTGCAATACTGTTGCATTCTCTTCAAAATAAAATTTTGTATCAATTGATACAAAATTTCGTGCGCGTGCACTTTGCAGGGGAACGACAAAGCATTATAATTATACACATCATGCAATATTTCTTTGAATACATTGGAAGACTGACAGTGCGTTTGAAAACTTTTCTCCAAATACAAAACGAAATAATATAAGCGCTTGTTTGGGTGTACCAACTCACCCCGTTGTTGCCAATGTTGCAACGTTGCTTCGGGAAGAACAACTGTATTGTCGTGAGAATTCAACAAAGCTTCTTTGCATTCCAAGCATTTTACTGAGTTGCAAATTTTTTTTGTCAAATCCGCAGTCAAACAGTACATCACACAGTTAGTGACCTCAGGCATAGTGCAATCGTGCTCTGCTGTTATGTGCTCAAAATCCCAATCTTCGTCTTGAATGACTTGCTGCAATTTAGCTTTAACAATATTGGCAAGATCTCTGGATGATTCAGGATTGTTGTATATAGTTTTGAGATCCCCTAGCGTCACCAAAGGTTCGGTTGGATTGTTCGTTGTTATTGAACAATTCCCTGTCTTCGGCGGTCTCAAAACACTATATACGGACAGGATTTTGAAAATGTTTAGGAAGGTCGGCGTTGAGGGATGATCGTCGCAACCACCTGCTTGCCGTACGGTACCAAAAAACTTCTGTTAAGAATAATCCAAAACCAAACAGACATGCGTTATATGAGTAAAGATGAATAGCCAAAACCAAAAATCCTGAAATAACTGACATTCCATTAAATAATTCGTAGAGCAGAGCTGTTAAATGTTTAGAATTCCACATTGCCATCCCACGACACACAGCCTATTGATAAAAAATGTAATTTATATCGAGACACTTTACTTGTAATCGGCTTTTTATACGAACCTCCAGAGGATCTTGGTTTACTCGACCTGTCAAAACATACGGAAAGCCGCAATATTCTGTTAAATACTTAACCAAATCCAACGTTGAATGCAGAGTGACGCGTAAACCCTCGGCTGTTTGTTTCGTCAAAAACAATTCTTTTGACAATAGCCCTTTTTGCACATTTTCTTCCCACGCATCTAGCTTCTTTAGCGAGTCTTGAATTACCTACATAAATATTCACTTGCATATATATTTAAAATACTTTTTTTGTTATCACGTTTTGATTAGATTAAAGGTATAAATGAATTCGCAGTGAATAGCTTAAATATTTCAATAACATACCTTAAAGTCATTATTTCCTGGTTGAACGCCATCAATCGGGTGTTTACGGTTCAAGGCATCAAACATGTCGTTGATCCATTGGCAGAACGAGGCTGTGCTTTCGCACTCACGCAACTCAGGCACGTACTTCGCAAAAAATCGTAGTGCGCCGGAAACTGAATTACTGAACACCTAAACAAAAACAATATCAACAAATTAATTGCTTGAAGTGAGCTGATAAAAATCGAAAATCGTCAACTTTTAAGAAGCAAGAAACTCACCTGAGTCGCTAACCGGACACGCATTTTCAGCGAATTGTTGAGGTTTACATGGTTTGAAGATAATTTGGGACAAACCAGAGCTTGACCAGGTCCTGCATGTTCGCGGTCTTTTTCATGCAATAGCTTGATGTGCTGCCAGTCAATAATTGGTTCTGAAGGATCCATCTATAAAAAGTTTTCATTATAATTACACTGAGTACATTTCCGCGTATGTATAAGTCCGAATGTAGGAAAATATATTAACTTGTAAAAATTTTCAAAATCATTCCTTTGGCTCCACTTACACCGACTTCAGACCAGAATTTTCTATTCGGGGCCGCTCCGTCGCTGACAACACCATGGACCTTCGCTCCGATTTGTTCCAGCAAAATTATCGCCTTTACGATAAGCTGTGCGAGAACTTTACCTGTGACAGGTCCTCTCGAGGCAAACACTGCAATGGGCTGAGCATGGCCACCGCTCAATTGTTGAAACATTAGCACCAATCCATGATTTGCTTTCTCCGAAAAATTCGATGACGTTAGTACTTCGTTACCAAAATCAATTAATCCTTTGTAAGTGAGGTTTTTTGAGGCAACGCCAACGCTTTCCCGGGTCGAAATTTCGTCAAGCAAAAGAATTCCGTGCCGCTGCGATTCGTCTTGTTTTTCTAGAGCTAATTTCATTACTTGAAAAAACTCCATATCGAAGCCACACTCAGTTTTAATGTTTGACAAATATCTGTAAATAAAATAATAGTCTTGTTGAAAAATAAATTAAGAAATCAACGTGCACGATGAAAAGCCGTGGCAGTAGTTTGACGAAAAATATTTTAAAAAAGCCATACTATACACTGATCCCATCATCATTAAGTCTGACGCCGACTTCGACAAGTTAACCAAACGGACCTGACTACTGGAAAGCTCTTCTATACGTGGCGACGTCAAACGGAACGGCAGCAGTACATCTGATGCGCCCGCTAGTTTCCCAGTTCTGCATCATCTCAATGTAGCAAACTTTAATGCTACCTCGCTTCTCGGGCATATCGACGAGGTTAGAGTCCTCGCTGCCGATCATCGGTATCACCTTCTGTCAGTTTCTGAAACGTGGCTGAACGAAAACATCTCAGACCAACTAGTATGCTTGGATGGTTATCACATTATTCGAAATGACAGAGCTGGAAAGCTGGGTGGGGGAGTAGCTGTTTTTATTCATAACTCACTAAAATCGAAAATTCTTGCTTGTTCCCCCCCTCTGTTCTCCAATTCGCCAGAATTTCTTATGCTAGAGCTTAGTTTTAATAGTCATAGGATCTTGTTCTCAACCATTTATCGGAGGCCGGGAGCTTCCTTACTGGAAGCCTTCCTCGATAAGCTTGCCTATTTCTCTCATGCCTACACTAATATTATAATAACCGGTGATCTAAACTGTAATTTGAGTGCCAATGATAACAAGGCTAAGTACCTTCGGGATCTAGTGTCCAGTCACTCGCTGTACCTTGTCCCCTTTGGCAACACCTTTCATACACCTCACTCGGACTCGTGGCTTGATGTCGCTATCATTGACGCGGGTGATAAACTCAATTCCTTTGCCAAGTCTATGGCGCCCTTTATCGCGGGCCACGATCTTATTGAATTTCAGTATAACTTGCCTGCCCCTGGACGGGTGAAGTGTGTGAAAAGTTTCCGAGATTTTCAAAACTGTGACACAGTGGCATTAGGCACCGAGCTAGCCTCCGGTATCGCTGGTGTGGTGGCTGACCACTCAAACGACTTCGATGAGTCGGTTGATGCATTCTGCGGAGCAGTTGTAACTGCACTTGACCGCCACGCCCCCGTTGTAACGCGAGAATTTCGGAATTTCCCTGCTGGCTGGTTTTCCCCTGATATAAAAAATCGCATTCAAGCTAGAAACAACCTATACACCGCAGCGAGACGCACAAACTCTGCTGCTCTAATGCTCCAATACCGTGCGCTGCGACGTGACATCAAAAATCAAATAAAAAACGCTAAAAATTCATATTATAGAGATCGACTATCGGATCTTCCCAATGCAGCGACCGTATGGTCTGAATTAAGGCGACTGGGACTTGTTGCTTCTACAAAATCATCGTCCTCCCCCTTACATCACTTTCAACCAGATCAGCTGAATGCTTTCTATACTTCAGTCACTAGTGCTCATCCCCCCTGTTCTCCGGCCGATCTGGAAGATTTACTTAGGGTAGGACCATCCTCGGTAGAGTATCGTTTCTCCTTCTCACCCGTCCAGGTCCATCACGTCCTTGGCATTCTTCGATCCTATCTGTCCAAGTCACGCGGCCGCAGCCCTGATGGCATCCAACTTGGACATGTTAAAGACCATTTAGCTGTCCTAGCCCCTCATTTAACCCAGCTTTTCAATGTATCCCTTTGTTGTGGCATATTTCCCCGGATCTGGAAGTCAGCGTACATTGTCCCACTGAACAAATGCAGCCTGCCCAGCTCTGAGTCGGATACTCGCCCTATAGCTAACCTGGCTCATCTAGCGAAGGTCTTTGAACGAGTGGTTGCGAACCAGGTAGTACCCTACTTGGAGCAAAATGCGCTTCTTGATCCGGCTCAATCAGGCTTCCGAAGGTTTCATAGCACGCAGTCAGCCTTGCTAAAAGTGCTGGATGATGTAAGATCGGCAATTAATGATGAGTGCATTACTATTCTGATCCTGTTTGACTTTAGTAAAGCCTTCGATAGTATTAACCATCGCCTATTACTGTCCAAGCTGCTTCGATTCGGATTCTCAGCCGATGTCGTCAAGTGGTTCCACTCATATCTGTCCGGCAGATCGCAGGCGGTTCAGGACCTAGCCGGTAACCACTCAAACTTCCTGGCAAATCACTCCGGGGTTCCCCAAGGTTCCGTTCTGGGCCCCTTGCTTTTTCTCCTGTTTATTAACGACATCAGTCAGGTTCTCAAGCATTCAAAGCACGTCATATTCGCTGATGACCTGCAAATCTATTTGCACGCACCTCCCTGCGATATTTTGGCGGCCATTGCAAACATAAACGAAGATGCCGCGGCAATTTCGGGTTGGGCGGTGGATAATGGTCTCAAGTTAAACGTCGCGAAAACCAAGGCCATGATTCTGGGTTCGCCACCTTACGTGAGGTGGCTGGAGCAAGCAGACCTTCCTCCGATATCCGTCAATGACCAAGACGTACCTTACGTAAATCTCGCCCGAAATCTGGGGGTCCAGATCTCTGCTGACCTTGACTGGAGCTCCCACGTATCGCAGATCTCGAGAAAAGTCCACGTCGCCTTACACAGACTTAAGCACCACAGTAATGCACTCTCGCCTCACGTGAGAATATTGCTTGTAAACGCGCTGATTCTTCCTCATCTGGACTACTGCTGCTTAGTATATGACGGCGTGACGGATTCCTTAAACAACAAATTACAGAGGCTAGTAAACTGCGGTATCCGCTTTATATTCGATCTGAGGAGAGACACCCATATCACACCCTTTCGGCTTCGACTGAGGTGGCTGCCAGTTTCAGATCGGCGCCTGTTTGTCTTTGGCTGTTTTGTCTACCAGATTCTAGCCACTTCCCGTCCTGCCTATCTCCGCCTCCTCTTTCTCGACCCGGTTGCCGGCCAGCGTCGCTCCTCTAGGTTAGCGAGCGTAGATGCATCAGAGGTCTTTCGCGTCCCGTCCCACCGAACAACTACCTATCGAAATTCTTTTACCCTCTCTGCAATTTATTTCTGGCACAGCCTACCATCTAATGTCCGAGACTCACTATCCTTGGAGGTTTTCAAATCAAGGCTCGCGGTACACCTGTTATCCCTTGATACGGCTCGGTCGGCCGGACAGTTGCGAGCAAGGCTTTGATGGCAGAGTGTGGATTACCTAAAATCGATTTTCATCTCCTTGTTGCACCCATTAATTATTGTTATTCTTACTTTCATCGTTCTTAGTCTTATCATTTGCTTGTCCGTATGTTTCCGCCTAGACGATCGCCGGGCCAGCTAGTCCTACGGTCGTCATCTAGGTCGAGATTTAGATTTAGATTATGAAAATTGTTCACTGTCTACATCTCTTAGGTCTTATTCTATGTTATTCTTACCTTTACTCTTGATCTCACTACTGTGCTGTGCATGTTATTTTATACAGAGAGCAGCCACCAAACTGCCTCGTCTGTTAGTGGCAGTGTGAGTCCTATCTCTTCTTAAGATTAGTTCTGATGTATAATACAATGTGTAAAGAAATTTGTAAATTTGCCCTTTGGCCTGAGTGCAGGCTACGGCATAATAAATAATATACATACATACATACATACATACAAGAATAATAAATAAAGAAACATTTGTACAATAAGATTGTAAAGACTATTAATGATTACTTTAATAGCATGACGCTATTGGTTGTAAGATTTTCTTATTATTCAAACATATTTTATTAAAAAGTAGTCCTACGTTCTCAGACTTTCAAATAATTATTTTTTCAACTTTTACAAATTTTCAGCTATTAATTAGATATCATGAAGTAATGTAATTATACAAATATGACATACCTTCGAACGGTTCTTATGCTTGGAAGAGGTAAAATTTCATTGCAGCGCAGGAACTCGTAACCCGCCGGGGACCTCATATGCAACAGCAAGCAAAGCAGCATCCATTCCTCGGAATAATTTCGCCCTTTTGCACTCTTGTGTTTTGCAGCATCGATGATCTGTGTCAGAACGTGCAGTTGATTTTGAGGGATTTTTCCACTCTCAATGTGTTTTTCGAGGTCTTTAGAGGTGCACCTCGTTAACTTCTGACGAATGCTGAAGACTTCTTCGTTTAAACTTTTTATTTTTTCTCGGGCGACTCGTTTGGCTTTCAGTGCTGCACGATATCTTGACTGCAATCTCGTCAATTGCTTTTTATCGTTCGTCGCGTTTTTTTTCTTATTCCTCCGCTCTTTTGCTTTGCTCTGCACATATCTGCGAAAACTTGTTTCCAAAGTCTTTTTCGCTCTGGTAAAATGTCCGCAAATCTTTTTCGTCGAAATTAAAAGAGGACATTCAGTGTGACGCCAAGTACCTGATGTATCTTTCCTCACAGTCTTGCAATCCAACTGTTCTAAGCCAGGTTTGATCGGTGGCTCCGAACAACCACGGCACACGTCTAATCGATGGATCTTCGCCAGTAAATTCTCCAGTTGTTCTATATCTTTGAGAACAGAGGGTAACTTGAGGTAGGTTGGATCGATATGTTGGCCTAAAACTCTGATCTGAATCGATAGATTTGGTTTAATCGTAACATCTTTCAGTATCGACGTTTGAAACACGTCCTCTATCTTCACAGTGTGGTGAAGAAAAAAAAAACCAATTGTTCGCCTTCACAGCCGGTCACTTGTCTCGACCATCCAGTTGGAAGACTCAAATTCGCATAGAGAATATCTTTGAACTTGAAAGTGGAGCAGTTAATTGGTTCCGGATTTTCTTGTTCGACCAAAATTATTGGGTCAGCAGATATGGATGGGCTACTTTCTTTGGTGGCTGGTACATCAATCGCTAGGTTGCCCTGAGATGACAGATTCTCCAGCTCCATGTTATCTGACCCCGTACACTCCTCGGTCCATGGAAACTGCGATGGTACGCAAGCTTTTTTTAATCGCGGAATCTTGTAGTTTAACTGAAATTGTACAACTAAATACATCAATAACACTGATGCAACGATGATAGCGTAAAAAATATGGAGAACATAAAAATAAGAAAATATTGAAGCTTACCACTCCAAGCACTTGACCATCAGGCCCGAGCAACTCCCGCTTCCAAAGAATCTCGCTCTTTCTGAAATGTTTCTCACACACAGTACTTCCAGCTTTTACAAAATTGTCTGTGCGTCTCACAGCAATTTTCCATAGTTTTACACTGTCAGGGTCCTTCGGGATAGTAAAAAAATGAACTTTTTCAGGATTTGAGACGTATCCCGAAGTACAACCCGGAACGATGCACGTAGGCATTTCGCCTCGTAAAATATTTATTTTTGAATTTCACCACAATGAGCACGTCCAATAAAATATACAAAACAATAAATAAAATTCGAAAATAATAATAATACACGGAACAACAATTTTGTAATCAATAACGATGTTTATACACTGTACGTATCCACTGTAAACGAAATGTCACATGCGGGACCACATGTGTCAAAAATATCAGCAGATTTGGAGTTCTGGCGCTCGAGGCAACCAGCAAACAGTCAGCGCTATGCAGTGGTGATTGACGAAACCAGTGCCGGATTTAGGCATTAGGCTAAGTAGGCGGCAGCCTATGGGCCCCCACCACTTGAGGCCCCCACCAACTTGAACTTATGGGGGATTTTGAAAAAAAAGAGGTCATAGACCATGGTATTTGGAGTTTGACGGAGGCTTTTTCTCCCTACGTACTTTCGTCTATCGAACACATCCCTCGCAGGATTTTCGAAGATCATTCAGTCGGGACAGCCCGTCCAAGTTTTTTATAAAATGAGATTCGGGACAAATTTTCAGCTTGAAGGAGCGAGATCGTTAAAAAAAACTCCGCGAACAAAAAATGCTAGTCTTTTAATGTACTTGCGAAAAGAAAATACGGCAATATCGCGCAGAGTCACGCGGGGATAAAATAACCATCATATTTTCATCCCCTTGAAATTAACCATTTTTTATTTCGATAAATCGAATGTACAACGATTTCTCGAATAATAACGGCCTTTTGAGCCTGATCCGAACGTGGTCCGACGCGATCCTCGATTTTTTTTACATGATTCTCATTCCAGATTTATTCATTTTTCGTTGGTGTTTTCGTATAATTCAGCTGGTAACCAATAAAAGAGCTTCGATGTTGATGAAAATAACTGGGCTTTATTAACACCGAAGCTTTTCGATTTGTTACCAGCTGAATTATACGAAAACACCAACGAAAAATGAATAAATCTGAAATGTGAATCATGTAAAAAAAATCAAGGATCGGATCCACGTTCGGATCAGGCTGGTGAACACATCCTCGAAAAATTAATGAATCTGAACGAAATTGATCTAATAGAGATCCAAGATCGGATCGGACCATGTTCGGATTAGGCTCAAGAGTTGCGTGGTTATTCGAGCAATCGTTACACATTCGAGTTATTAAACGGAAAAATTGCACATTTTCAGGAGACAAAAGTAGAGTGGTTATTTTCTCCACGCGTGCGATTTTGCGATATTGCCGTATTTTCTGTTCGAAAGTATAAGTAAAAAGACTAGCAGTTTTTATTCTTCAAATTTTCTCACGGATTCTCAATCCTTCTGCATAACAAATTGCCTGAATTGATCATTTCATGAAAAACTTTGACTGGCTGTCCAAAAAATCCTGCGACAGTTGTGTTCGATAGATAAAAGTACGCAGGGAAAAAAGATGCAGTCAAATTCCAAATAACATGGTCTAAGAGCTGTCATTTTTTTTTTTTTCTTGTAAATCCCCCTTATACGTATTGACTGACCGATCAAGTATTGAAAATTGTAGAGAAAAAATTTTCGAAGGTTGACAAAATGTTATGGAGGAAACACGCAGGCATTACAAATATTTCGAACTTTCAGCTGGAAACAACCTTACTTCGAAGCTTTTTCAATTGGGCCTCCACCACCTTTCCGCCTACAGGCCCCCACACACTTAAATCCGGCGCTGGACGAAACTAATATGTGGCTACAAAACGTGTTCGCAGTTACCGTATAGGAAATATAGCCAGTGTCACGGGGTTGGTTCTGAGTTTTCGGGCCCGCACAGAGGGGGATTTCAACCATGCCTCGTTCATGCTAACTCGATTCTGTTTGGACGCGCGGGAAAGCGCGAGTTAAATTTTATAGTTATATTTAGGTCAAGAGTACAAAAGGGAATATTCTGATGTTTATGAACCGTTGAAAAATAATCAATGAGACTAAATTCTTTCGCCTTGGGTCTACGGAGACTAGATTCTTCGCCTCAAGCCTACGGAAAGCAAATTCTCTGTTGACGCCTTGAGTCTACGGAGACTAGATTCTCCGCCTCAAGTCTACGGAGCCTAGACTCTCCGCTTCAAGTCTACGGAGAGCAAATTCTCTGTCGACGCCTGAGGTGTAGGGTGTAGTCTCCGCAGACGTAAGGCGTCGACAGAGAATTCACTCTCCGTAGACTTGAACCGGAGAGTCTAGTCTCCGTAGACTCAAGGCGCCGACAGAGAATTCACTTTCCGTAGACTTGAACCGGAGAGTCTAGTCTCCGTAGACTCAAGGCGCCGACAGAGAATTCACTCTCCGTAGACTTGAACCGGAGAGTCTAGTCTCCGTAGACTCAAGGCGCCAACAGAGAATTCACTCTCCGTAGACTTGAACCGGAGAGTCTAGTCTTCGTAGACTTGAGGCGGAGAATCTAGTCTCCGTAGACTTGAGGCGAACAATCTAGTCTCCGTAGACTTGAGGCGAAGAATCTGGTCTCCGTAGTACTCGTACACACTGTCGCTATCGCTGAAACGGTTACTTTAGGTACCGAAAACTAGCCCGAAAAAAAGTGTAAAACATGCTCTCGTTATATGAAAATTTTTTCCAGGAAAATGCTATAAAATATACGTATGTATTGTAAAAATCTTGTATTTTGTGTACTCACCACCTATGGCACCAATCGTTGCAGGACAATAGCCATTGCCGCACTTGACCTGGTATTCCTTCCCACGTGCATATTTCTCTTGAAATTTTTTTATCAACGTCACTGGAACGCTTTCCTTATCTGGATGCTTTTGACCACTACTATTTGTGCACGCACCGCACAAATGCATATTTTGGTGGCGTGCTTGAGGATGATTCACCGGAATCGCGAACACGCTTGGAAGACATGGCGTCGGCATCTGAGCCAACAGCGCGTACACGTTTTCGCATTAGGCCAGACAGGCGTCATAAGTGGCATCACGTCACAAAGACAAATAGAGGCGGTGCGCGCGCAGCGGTAAAAAAAATGGCTGCCCACCTTTGAACGCGCGCGATTCATAACCGAATATAGTATATGTACCTAACAGCAATATATACACATATACGTACATAATGAAATACATAATGCAAATATAGTACGTTAAATAGCAAATAATGATATGAGAAGAAAGAGTATCTCACAGAGTCTCGGTTGAAAACCGGACACGACGTACACACATATCGATTCGAGTTTCGAGTTTCGATTTGGCGAGTTTTGTAGATCCTCGTTGCGAAAATAGTGAAAGACGCGGGAGGGTGTTTTGAGAAACGAGCGAGAACTGCAGGATAGACAGTGTGAGCTACGAAAGTAAGTTGCGGACTATCTCACTGGCTGCCAACAAAGGAATTGAATCAAAGTAAGTACCTATTTCTTCCAACTGATACAAACCTGTCGTTTGAGGTTATGTTAATTCACCTGATAGAATTCGATGGAAACGAACACGCGTGGTCGGTTTCGTCGGTTTCATCGGTTTCTATGAGGCTTCTTCACCAATGAAATATGTCAACTGCTAAAAATTACAGGTAGACCTAATTATCCAAGCGTACGAGTTACAATCGGGCCTTTCGAGCAGGGAATTTTTGACTATCACTTATATTAACTGTTAAGTAGTTGAAATACATTTATAGCCTCTGGAATCTATTTTATTTTCAGAAATGAGTGCAGCATCGGCAAAAAGACGCAAGAAGTTAGATTATGCCGCTGATGGTATGGAACGAGTGAGTTTGCAAACACTTCGACGACGACAATAGTACATTGTGTATCAAGGAGGCTAAGTTGGTCTTTATACACCGAGCGTGATGTTTGCAGGATGAGTCGTAGACGTTCGCGCGCCGAAGGCGCGCGAATGTCGAAGACGAATACTGCAAACACGCGAGGTGTATAAAGACCATAGCCTCCGTGGTGCACACGATACTTTATGTAACGCAGGCGCGATTTACAAGCGACCCTCGTATTCGGATTCCAAAGATTCCGATCGGATAATATTCCAAGTTTTTTTTTATTGAATTCGTGCAACAGAAATGATCATGTCATCAATCGAATTCTGTTGACAACTACCGATACCACGGTTAGGGGTGCAGGGGAATAGTGCAATATCACAAACCAATGATTCATAATACAAAATAGAAATTTATTTTATCACATGTCATGGTTTATTATAGTTTGGTATCTCAGACTGTTCATTTCGTTTCTTATTATCTACTTTAATTATATTATATTTGGTTGTACTTTCATATCACAGTTAACAAAATTAAAATACAAAGTTTTTCCTTGTAGGCGACAAGTTTCCTTTTCAGATATTTGGTTATTTTTACATCATGTTAAAAATTAAGATTGCAAAGTTTTCATATTTAGTCAACAAGTTTTCCCTTAAATTATCTTAGATTAGTAGTTGCGTTTCTGATTACTTTTTAAAATTATATTTGGTTATATTCAAATCACATTGGAAAATCTTGAATATAATTATGATGCTTTTTCCATGCAGTCATAAAGTTTTGTTTTTCGTTAAATATGTAGTATAAGTCTGTTTTCTTTTTAATTATTGGCAAAGGTGATATTACAGTTTTTAAATTTGAAAATTTTTGGCTGTTGCGAGGAATCAACCGAGGTTGATGCTTGAATATTTGTTTCATTATCGATGTTTTTACGCTTCAATGGAATGGCGTTTGATTGTGTGTTTGACTCATTTTTTAAACTAGCTGAAGGCAAATTCATTGTCGATGATATCATATTTTCTATTTTGGCTTTGTTCTGAATAGAATCTTCTATGTAGCCCTCTGCGACAGTGCTAGATGCCCAACCTCCAAGACGTTTTAACGTTGTTATGTTTGCTCCTGAGTCGGCGAGCAGTGTCGCAGAGGTGCGTCGAAAACAGTGACCGGTATAAGAGTTTGGATCAGGCAAGTTTAAATACATTGCAATTTGTTTGGGCATGTTTGCAAATTTGTGTTTTCCGATCACTTGTTGGGTGCATTTACCCTTTTGATAATTGATGAAAAATCTATCATTGGTCATTTTTTCTGGTCGCAGCGCGACATATTTTCGGACTGTGGCATAAAGATTATCCGAGATGGTAAACGAACGAGGCTTGTTTGTTTTTGTATCCGGAATTTTGACAAGCAGTAAATCACTATGTTGAGTTATGTCCTGGACCTTAATGTGAACAAGCTCATCTCCTCGTAATGCGCCATAGATACCAAAAATCGTAGCAACCTGTAAATAACGCAATAGGTTCCGTTATAGTTCATAGTTACAATTATCATATTATTTATATTTATCATTTTATTACACACCTTTGTAGCCAAGTACTCATAATCCGAAGCTTCGGTCAAGAATTTTTGCACCTCATCAGCTGTAAGAACTTTGGATTTCTTACTTCGGAATCCTTTTCCTTTATTTTTTAAAAGCGCAATCAGGGAAGCGTACGTGCTGATATCAATTTTTTCTTTCAAGCGAATCATGCTTTTCAGCATTGAGAAGATTGACCATAAACTGGATGGTTTATATTTTGGCAATAATTGGTGGAAGTATGCTAAAAGGACTGTTTCAGATGACGTTTTAGCTTTTTTCTCAATTTTCCAATTCAGGAAAGTTTCGTAAGCCGCTTCATACACGCATTTGGATTTTGCGGGCAATAAATTCTTCGACGCTTCTTCAGCTGCCGCACGTAGCTCGGGTGGTGTACAATCAATTGTTTCGTCCTCACTGCTGCTCATTTTGATGAATGATTATTATTTTGACCACAGAAAACAACGTTATCACACCGTACACGATTATAAACTCGCACGTTTCTTGTACGATGTAATTGAGGTTATGAGACGCTATGTATGTAAATACATACCGCGTAAGATGTACGCCTCGTTCTGAAAACATCGCATTCACCGAACTAATGCCAACCACTCTGAAGTTAGCATGCTTGAAGGATAATGCAGAATAATTTTTGACCAGTCGTGTTCATTATTTACCTGCATAGAGGAATATAATGACTTTTTATTTTCCTAGGACAATAAAGTAAGCGAAAACGACTCGCACTCTCCCCCCACCTCCATCTTTCGTTTCCCTGGTCAATAAGCGCCTACTTAGTGTTCGCTGCACAAGCCCCATAAAGCGCGTAAATCGGGCCTGCGTTACATAAAGTAATGTAAAAGAGGCCCGTACTGCAGGTGAGTTAATATTGTAAATCATGGTCCACATGAACAATTGCATTGCTTAGGAAGCTTCGAGGAATGCGTACATTGTGCGGAGGCGCAGTGATGAGTATAGATTTTTTATCTTCACGAAGACGTTTGAAATCATGAGAACACATTTTTGTTCGTGAGGTATTGCGAGGCCCCAATATTTTACTTTTCGCTGCGACACCGTAATTGGGTGATCTTTGAATGGGAGAATGGTTCTTTTTTTTTCCCCGATCGCGGTGCACGAAGCGCGCAAGGATCGGCTACTCTGTATATTGTTTTGTCGGAGTTTATACGGACGTAGTTTATGGGCCAGGATTGTCTCTAGGCGCTACAAGTGGACGCCTAATAATATATATATATATATATATATATATATATATATATATATTACAACTTTCTGGCAGTTCCCAGATCGGTAGATCGTCGGGATCTGACAGAGTTGTCGAGTTCAAGTTCTGTTTTTCGGTGGTTTTTAGAGATTGTTCATTAATTTTATGTGGAACTGCGCCAGCTCTAGAAACTCTGGCTAGAATTTGGTTGAGTAAAGTAGGGAAATCACAGATCCGGGTGTCTGCACACCAGTACTGCGATTTAATAGGATGGGTTCAACAGATCCGGGTGTCTGCACACCAGTACTGCGTGTTGGACTAGGACGCAGATCCGAGCGTCTACCCGCCAGTACTGCGTAGTGGAATAAGGAAACAGATCCGAGCGTCTATCCGCCAGTACTGTATTTTGGAAAGGAAGCAGATCCGAGCGTCTATCCGCTAGTACTGCGTTTGAGGTTATATTGGAATGAGATGTGATCTTATTGTTAGATAGAAAATAATAAGGTTAAGTGATATTTTTGAAAGATAAAGAACTAAAGTGATTTTAACTGGTAATTTAATCAAAAATTAATTGACGAATTGTTTAACAAACAAAAATATGAGTTTAACAAAAATTAAAGAAATAAACTTAAAGTATAACAGAAGAAAATATTAATTTTTAATTTTAATGGTTCGGCGAAATGATCATTTCTTATCTCGCGTTTAAAACTACGAAGCTAAAGCTAAGTTAAAGCTAAGTTTTTGTCTTGCTAATTTTCGGGTTTTGGTTTTTTCTGGATGATAGCCACGTATGACTGAAATTTTGAGGTCAATTCCTTTAAATGCGAATTGCCAATACTCTATATTTTTCTACTTCCGAAATTTTATCGAGAGTGATTATTAGTGATCGTTTAAAGAGCGCTTTGCTCGCAATTTTTAAGGTTATATTGTGATTCTACTGAAGCTAAATTCACCTAACAGTTCAAGGCGAACTGCCGATGTTTTCCAAGTTGAGTTGTACGAAATTTTCTAAGTTCAAAATTTTACATGCCGCTTTGGCTATGAAATTTTTCTAAGTTTTTTTTTTTCAATTGACGCTAAATTCACCTAAACATCTCAAGACGAAATGCCGGCGTACCAAGGTTTTTGTGAAGCTAATAACGGTGAAAAGAGTCAGCGAGCATTTTGCATCGACTGCTCACGAGCGGCGTTTTTCGTTCGCTTTTATACCCCCCGAAGGTGGTCGGCGCTAGCTGCTTGTCCTTTTCTCTGAGGGTGCGCGCGCAGCGCGTGAACTCGGCTCGGTAGTTGGCGTTCGGCGTAATACGTCACAATATATATATTTATAAAAGTGTTGATAAAGTTTCAGAAAAACTCATATTGGTATACATATTTTGTTTTCATTTTCTACCTTGTATAACCTTAGTGAAAACCTTTCGTATGCCTTGGCAAAAACCTTTCCGTACCATTGGTGGAGTCTTTCAGAAGCCTTGACGAAACCCTTTCCCAACCATTGGCAACCCATTCAGAAGCCTCGGAAAAACCCTTTCTTAACCCTTGGTGAAGTCTTCCAGAAGCCTTGACGAAACCCTTTCTCAACCCTTGGTGAAGTCTCTTTAGGCTTGACAAAACCCTTTCTTATCCCTTGGCAACCCATTCAGAAGCCTTGGAAAAACCCTTTCTTAACCCGTGGCGACCCATTCAGAAGCCTTGACCAAACCCTTTTTTAACCCTTGCTAAAGTCTTCCAGAAGCCTTGACGAAACCCTTTCCTAACCCTTGGCAACCCATTCAGAAGCCTTGAAAAAAACCTTTTTTAACCCTTGGTAAAGTCTTTCAGAAGCCTTGACGAAACCCTTTCTTAACCCTTGGTGAAGTCTTTCAGAAGCCATGAAAAAAACCTTTTCTAACCCTTGGTAAAGTCTTTCAGAAGCCTTGACAAAACCCTTTCTTAACCCTTGGTGAAGTCTTTCAGAAGCCTTGGCGAAACCCTTTCTCAACCCTTGGTGAAGTCTTTCTTTAGGCTTGTAAGTTATCTTGGGAAACACTTGAGAAAAGCCTTGGCAGTTTTGTTTCAATTTGCAAGCTTTCAAACAATGGTTCTGCAAGCGTTTAAAGTAATGGTTTTGAAAGCGTTTTGCAATCCTATTTCAAGGCAAAAATTTTTGCACGGGTAGCTGTATTTTGTACTCAATTTCTTTGAGAAGATGAAACAAAACCTATATCGTCGAACATAGATGATAACTAATACTTTTCCATAAATTAACCAGCATTTAATCTCAGAGTTAGTCTTACTGTACAGTAATTATGGTAGACGATGCTATTCATATCATAAGTTTTCCTGTATACCGCGCCTGCTGATACTATCGCTCCAACTACTACACGCATACCGTGCATATACGTGAGGGGCTGCCAGTGACACAGTTTCGATTATTTATGTAGCAAGCAGGGTGGTATATGGCAGTCAGTAGTAAATTTAATAAATTAGGGTTGAAATTCATCGAATGAATGTCATTTTGGAACAGCATCATGTATTTCAACAACGCTGAAGCTAACGGACCGTTTTGGCAGATGCAACACAGTGACCGCAGTATTATCCACTCGCCGCAGTGTTCCATATGCCACAATCTTTGATATTATGTGATTCGTTCTTGAATGTTTTAATGAGTATCTTGGGATATTTATAGCTCCTCATTTTAGATACTAATACAGAAATCCCCATTTCCAAAAGTCTAGCATAACAATAAAAATGCATCTTTGATGTATCATACATTACTTGGTATCTCATTATTTCATACTTTTAGAAGTTCTAAGATTATAATATACATAATATTTCCTGCAAGCACACAAATACTACTGTTTATTATAATGAACTAATGATCCTAACATTATGTATTGATTGCAATTGAATCTGGACATCAATTTATTGAGTTCATCATTGTGTGATACACCACCCTGCTTGTCAGTCACAAAAACATAGTGCACGTGTGTAGTGGACGAACTGTATTGTTAGTTTCGATGGATGCTACTTACAGAAAAACTCATATATGGTATATGGCAAGTTGATTCGAAAATTAATGTAAATTATAGATATGGAGGAGATTGACGACAACGCGTCTGAGTATGAACCATCGGGGGATGATGATTCTTCAAATACATCTGGAGAAGAAAACAGCAGTGAAAATGAGGAAAACGAGAGTTTAAATAAAAGTAAAAATAGAAGTTCCAATCAACGCCGTAAAACTCAAAATTCATCTGCGAATGTTTCCTTCGCAATTGAGCCCCAAATTGTAAGTGATGACGCAGATATGTTTGTCGTGACATCAGACAATAAACGAGGACAGGGAAAACGTACTTATTGTATGTATTGTCAAACGATGCAATGTAAATTTGCTCGTCACCTACAATTTGTCCATAAAGACATTCCAGAGGGCAAGGCGTTTTCTGTCCTGCCGAAAGGTACCGCTGAGAGGAAAAAAATTATCGACACAATCCGCAAAAATTGTCAGTTTTCCTTCAACACTAATAACAACGTGAATGATGGGGAGTTGATTATCTGTAGAAGACCTAGAGCTCATCTACGAAGAAAGGCAAGCGACTTCACAGTCTGCTATCATTGCAAAGGATTCTATTCCAAAAACAATATCAGACACCACGCTCAAAAATGTTTTGGTCATAATGGCACAAAAAGCCGCACACAGATGATAATGGGCCGGAAGGCTGTCGCACACATCCACGAAGTAGCATCGAAGCGTTTGATAGATGTATTTGCTGTTTTGCGAGAGGATGAAATTGTACGACTCATTAGATACGATAGATTACTCATTCTTTGCGGCAACAAATTGTGCCGTAAATACAAGGATCAGCACAACGGCGACATGGTCAGAGCGCATCTTAGAATGCTGGGACGCCTTTTATTCGCCCTGAAAAGACTAAACAAGGATATTATCGAATTTGCGACAATCTATGATCCCAAGTACTACGACGACGTCATTTCAGCAATAAATATTGCTAGTAAGTTTGATGAGAAGACCAATACATACGTCCATCCGTCGACAGCCTACAATCTAGGATCATTTGTGAAGCAAATTGGAAATCTTCTAATTACGGATTGCATCAAGCGTCACGACGCAGTACAGAAAGCAAACACGGAGGATTTCCTAAAGCTAGCTCTTGACGACATCGGTGTCAGTGTCAATAAGACTGTTGTCGAGTCGCAGACCCGACAGAAACGTAGAAAGAAAGTTGAGCTCCCATCTGTGGAAGACATACAAAAATTGCTTTCATATATAGACGCGAAACGAAAGGCAGCCTATCAAAGCCTCGCAACTGAGTAGACGTATGATGCCTGGTTGATCTTAGCTCGAACTAGCCTAACATCTGTCCAAGTCTTCAACCGTCGCCGAGCTGGGGAGATTGAACGAGTTTTCATCGAAGACTTCCAAAATTTCGAAGGAATCAATGAAGACCTCTTCAGTACTTTACCAGCTGCCTCTCAGGTACTAGCGAAGAAATATGTACGCTTTGTAATCCGTGGAAAACTTAACCGTACGGTCCCAGTTCTCTTATCTTCGGATTTACTAGCATGCATTAAGATGATATTGCAGTATCGAGATCAAGCCAACGTACCTTCAGGAAATCGGTATGTGTTTGGTACCCCAGGCTTTGAGAAAAACAGGTATAAATATCTACGGGCCTGTTACTTACTGCGGAAGTTTGCGCAAGAATCAGGCACTGATTTTCCATCACATTTAACCGGAACAAGACTAAGAAAACATATCGCCACTAACTGTATCAATCTGAATTTATCTGAAAACGAAGTCAATGATGTTGCCAACTTCATGGGGCATGCAGACAAAATACATAAGGAGCACTATCGTCAGCCAATTGTAAGTCGTGAAATCTTACGCATGTCCAAAGTCCTCGAACTAACACAGGGAGGTGTTGATGCCAGCGAAGACACTAACGATGAGGAAGAGCAGAGCGATAGTAATGCAATGAATGATCGCAGGATGGCTCAGGAGGGTAAGGGTAAGCATAGTCCAGGGCATATTCCACAAAAATTTCTCTTATCCACTTATCCACTAGTGAGTACATTTTCCTATACAGTAGAACCCCGCTAAATAGCCATCTGATGGGGCTAGAGGAGAGGAAAATGGCCATTTACTGAGTTCCCCTTCTACGCAAGTAACGAGCGCGCGTCAGAGAGAGAGCGAGAGAGCGACGTGTGCCCACGGTGCGCGAAGGAGCTGCGCAAGCACGCCGGTGGCTTGGCAGAGAATTGTAGTGGGAAACAGCATGCTCACGTATATGTTTGTACGTGTGGAGGGGAAGCTGCTAGCTTGGCCATTTAGCGGGTGGCCATTTATCGGGGCTTGACTGTACTACGTGTGGGAATATTATCAACTAGTTTGGGCTCCTGTTGCATTCTGTCCAGTTTCTCAGTCCATAGTGTTATCGTCGAAATGCATTTTGCATTTTTCAAATTATTTGGCTCCGTATTCTAATTATAATGTAATTATTCATATTTACAGTCACCAACACCAGAAAGCAGTCCATCACGTCGTATTGTTTGTGAAATGGATGACACTGCTAACAATCTTGACGTAGATCCATTATCTGACAGTGAAAATGATTCAGCACCAAACTGCAAACGAAAACAAACTTTCAAGCGTAAAACTACCAACCAAAAAAAGAAAAAACGATCGAGCAAGTATTCCAGTCTTGCATATCTTTCAAACAGAATTCAACGATTAAACGAACTTACCTGTAAGTGAAGTTCTATCGGAATTGTATGTAGAGCCTCTTCCGAATAGATCACAAGGTAGTCCCCCTACTTTATGCCGATAGCGCCACAATTTTTAAAGTAAAACAAATAATTTGTTATGACACCCATCGAGTGCTCTATGACTCGAGCGTACTTCATTTCTTCAAAGTTCTGCCGTAACCACAGGGTTTCACGGGATTTGGGTGGGATTGATCTATTCGGAAGAGGCTCTACATACAATTCCGATAGAACTTCACTTACAGGTAAGTTCGTTTAATCGTTGAATTGTACTTCGAGCCTCTTCCTCAAGATCACAAGGTAGATGTTGAAAGAATGTTACGGCAGATAATAGGTTTCGGTAAATAAAGTAATACAGACGAACTTTATTTTCAATAAGAACATATAACACAACTTTATGTATTTTCACGAATTCAGAATAGACTTAGCAAAAGAGTCTCTTTCGTCTCTTAAATTCAAATTATAAAACCTTGCAAAGGTTTCAGACTCTTTAGTCCAACCAGCTGTCAGGCGAATCGTATCGATACTAATACCCTTCCGATTTGCTGCTGACGTAGAAGCATGACGTACACTATAGGGCGAAAAAATTTTAGTATCGATTCCACTTTTGATCAAAACCATCTTGATCCACCGACTAAGTGTTTGGGTGGATACTCCTCTATGTGGTTTTTTTTAAAAGATATAAACAAGGATTTTATCTCATTCCGGATATCTTTGGTCCGGTTTATGTATGAAAGTAAGGTAGATGCAGCACAAATATTCACATCACTGAAAAAGGGGAGAATGAGAAGAGGTTGACTTCGTCCCGGACCCGAGGTCTTAATGCGTGCTGGTACCTTAATTTCTATTTTGGTTTCGTATTTTTCTATATAACTCAAATCTACCAGAGAAAGAGTTTGAATTCTCTGACCTGTTACCAAGGCTAGAAGAGTGACTAGTTTTACAGAGAGATGTTCCAACGAAATTTCATTATTTGGAGAACAATTGGCTAAATAATCTAAAACTATTTTTGGATTCCAAATTGAATCATACTTAGGACGAGGGGGTCGAAGTTTACCAACACCTCTACAAAAGCGTTTGATATTAGAATCTTGCCCCACCTCTGGACCTAATAATAAGGCTAGCGCCGAACGATATGTATTTATAGAGCCGTAAGAAGCTCCGTTATGAAATTCGGAGGTAAGAAACTCTATAATTAGAGAAACTGACGTTTTGAAAATATTTAAATTTCGTTTTTGACAGAAAAACCACCATTTTCTGATTGGACCTTCATACTGACGCAGGGACGATGTAGATAGAGAGGATATTGAAATATCCAAAGCATCGGTTGGAATTTCTCTCAAACTGAAAGCTTCCCTGATGATATGCCTGCCGCCAGGGAAAGCTGTGCCCATAATGGGTAAGGTTCTCTATTGGAAGAAAGTAAGAGGTTAGCATCGGGTTCGAAAATAATTGGTTCGTTTTCGAACATTGATAAACAAAGAGGAAACCAAGGTTGTGATGGCCAGTATGGAACTATTAGGATTCCTCTCGAACCTTCGCTTCTGATCTTACGTAGAATTTTTAGAATAAGGGTGAAGGGTGGAAAAGCATAAAAATAAAACGGAGACCAATCAATCGTAAAGGCGTCAACTTGAAAAGAATTAGGATCTTTTTTCCAGGAAACATATTTTTTGCATTTTGTATTAGATCTACTTGCGAATAAATCAATTTCTGGTACACCCAGACATTGAATAATTTTTTCAAAAGCTTTAGGAGATAAGCTATACTCAGTTTCTGGTTCGAGGCGTCTCGATTCATAATCAGCGATACTATTGTCTTTCGACCTGATGTAAGAGGCAAAAATGAAGATCTTCCTTGACTCACACCATTTCCAAATGGCTTTTGAAATCCCGCTCAATTTTTTGCTTTGAACTCCCCCTTTACGATTGATATAATTTATTGCAGTCGTGTTATCAATTCTGAGAAGAATGTCACTGTTATCACGATCTTTAGCGAAACATTTTAAAGCTAAAAAGGCTGCAAGTAATTCAAGGTAATTGATATGGTGTTTTCGATCGATCTCATTCCAAAAACCATGAACCTTTTCATCATTACAAAAACCACCCCAGCCTGTATTTGAAGCATCAGAGTAAATTTCCAAACTGAAAATAGGGTGAGTAATAGGATTCACGATTGATAAAATGTTGGATTTCCACCAAGAGAGATCTTCACTAACATCTGATGTCAATTCCATAAAAGCTTCGTAATTGTTTTTATTTCGATTCAGTGCGACAACCTTTGCCCTCTCAAGATCCTTTACGTAAGCCCAACCATATATCGGTGCCTGGCAACATGCACCCAGAGAACCCATCAAAGATGCCACATTTCGTATTCTAAATCGATTTCCAATTTTGAAGGAATCTAACAGAGACAGAATGTCATTTCTCTTCTTATCGGGGAGTTCAATTATCATTTTTTCTGAATTCAGAATGAACCCTAAGAATTTTAGTCTCATACAAGGTACCATTTGACTCTTCTTTTCGTTGATAATAAAACCCAGCTGCTTTAGTAACGAAATAGTTTTTGATAAATTTTGTAGACAGTCTGAATAGGTATTCCCAATGAGTAAGATATCGTCTAGATAAATCACAGATGTGAGACCTAAATTCCTCAAATGGGTTACAACTGGTCTCATTATTTTCGTAAACACGAAAGGAGCTGAATTTAAGCCAAACGGCAAACAAGTGAATTCAAATAATTCACCCAAAAAACGAAATCTGAGAAATTTCATGCTCTTTTCTGCAATCGGGATTAAATAATAGGCGTCTTTGAGATCTAAAGAGGCCAAGAAACAGTTCGGAGCTAATAGATTTTTTGCGGTTCTAAGATCCTCCAATTTGAAATGAACAGTATTTACGAATTCATTAAGTTTTTTGAGATTCAGAATAAAACGACTTGAACCGTCAGGTTTTGGAATCAGGAAGATGCCCGAAATAAACTGATTCTTTGTCTGATAACATTTCCGAATGGCACCTTTCGATAATAATTCGAGAATATGACTCGATATCTGAATAATATCCTTTTCAGACCACTTGGGTTCCGAAGGTGGGCATCCTTGAAAGACTTGAGACTTGAAGGGTATCTCATACCCTTCAATCCACTGAAGGATAAATGGATCCGAAGTGATCAATTTCCATTTTTCAACGAAATATTTAAGTATACCCGCGGGTTTACTCACAGACATTATGGTTTCTGTTTCTTGTTGTTGGCGTTCGATTGGTACGGTCTCCGGTAGTTGAAACCCCGACGGAAGTTGTTGCCCCTGCGTTGCCCGTACCCCGCCGAGGAGCGTTGGTGGTATGACTGACGGGCCGGGCCTCTCGAGTTTTTTGGAAACCGATGAGAGGCTGCAGGTTTCACCGCAGGTCTGAGATCCTTAGACGATTTGTCCAATAATTTTGCAGACTTGATCCTCTCTTCCAACTGATTTCCAAAAAGCCACTCATCGGACTCTGCTGATCCCAATGTTTCTTTCATCGAAGCATTGAGGTTAGACAACAAAAGCGTCTTCCGCGTGAATGACTCTTCTCTAAACGCATCAATCAATAGCCTAGTAGTGTCGCTAACAATATTCAACAAATGAACTTTGTCGAATTCGTCGTTACTCAATAGTAACGAAGACGCATTGCTCAGGGCTGCTAGACAGACCGATAATTTTCCCTGTTTAGAGAACAATCTTGAATCTCTGGTAACCACGCTTTCTGATAGGGAAGCTTTAACCTCTAGATTCAATTTCGGGGCTTCCAAAAAAGGACAGTTTTCTGGCAATGCGTATTTGTTGTGAAGATCGCTTTTTTCTTCCGATGGAAGACCCACTCTTAAGACCTCCTTCCAACGAATAACAAGATCTTCGTGTAAGGCCGGACCAGTAACTTTGTCTTGGGTGAGCCGATTACCTAGAGCCTGAAGAACCTCTTGATCCAGAAGAGTGGGTTGGATCTCGGTAATTGAATGGTCAGATATCTGATTTTTCTGTGAATCTTCATTCTCACAACGAGATCGAGGAGAGTGGTCAAGTGGTGATCGGCTTCGGCGATATGAGCCATGATAACGAGACTGGCTACGAGATCTGGTTACGTCACGAGAGTAGCTTCTCCAAGAACGTAAGCTCTGATCAAGGCTTCGGTTCGGGCTCCGACTGCGTTGATGACGATAATTGTCATACCGACGCTGATGGCTACGCGAACGGCGTCGGTTACGACGACGGCTACGGCTGCGATAAGGGCTGTGACGTGGGCTACGATTCGGTCTCGAAACGGTCTCTGCATAGTTAGACTCACCCGAAGAGTTCGATGATATGACTAAAACATCGGAGTCAATACACCGGAATTAATCAACTGTTTGATAAACCTGGCCTAGCCAAGCATTCAACGCACACATTCTCTATATCTCAAAGATATAACACGACAGGCCTAACCCGTGTGTGAGAATAAATCTGTGTCCCTTGGACAAGGTCATCAAAGACCAAAAAAGTATCTCATACTTTATATCTCAAAGATATGACACAACAGGCCTAACCTGTGTGTGAGATAAATCTGTGTCCCTTGGACAATCTCTATATCCCATGGATATAACACTACAGGCCTAACCCGTGTGTGAGAATAATTGAAAATGCAAAAGCCGAATCAGCGTCCGTGTATAACGGCGTCCCCTAGCAACGCCGAAAGAGTCTGAGACTCAGTAGCCATCTTGGTACACCGAAAAGAAAAGAAAATTTTACTCACAATTTCTCTGACTGCGATCGCGAGTATGATGTTCTCTCTTCGACAATTTACGTTCAAGAATATCCAAACGACGTAACAGATTATAATCCTTATCCTTATCACGAGAAGATGATTTCCTCGGATTTTCCATTGCGAAAAAACACACCTTTGACGAAACTGCGTGTGACTCTCACGGCACAAAAGAAAGGAATGAAGTACGCTCGAGTCATAGAGCACTCGATGGGTGTCATAACAAATTATTTGTTTTACTTTAAAAATTGTGGCGCTATCGGCATAAAGTAGGGGGACTACCTTGTGATCTTGAGGAAGAGGCTCGAAGTACAATTCGTATTTTTACTCACCATATAATCTTTACAATACGTCTAGCGTCACCATACGGTGCCGTAAAGAGCAAGCCCCGATGGACTCAAGAAGAGAATGAAGTTGCCCACAAGGTTTTTGGAAAACATATACAATCTGCGACCTATCCATCATTAAAGACGATCCAAAATCTCTGCACGGAATACCCGAGTTTGGTAAAACGCTCTCCATCTGTCATTAAAACTTGGATATCCAACAATATAAAGAAGAATAAGCTGGATTACTAATGAAAAAACACAAGAAAAAAAACGTATTCGAATATAGGTCTCCAAGTGGTTCGAAATGATCAGGTTTATCCATTTGACATTCTGAAATCTAGTAAAATTTCAGGGAATACCCTACTGAAATTTTCATAAAACGCAGTTTTTTCATTTTTTGAACGGCCCGAAAACGTTCAACCCAAAATCGAAAACCACTAGTTTCAGATTATGGTAGCATATGTTTTTTAAAAAATTTCATTTTTTTGTGATGATAGTTCACTTGCAAGCAACTTTCCGCAGCCCTGCGGAGGAGAGATTCTGCGAAAGGTTCCTTGGGCATGAACTTTTATCGTACAAAATTGAAACTTCTGATCAAAACATATCCTATCATAATCTGAAACTTGTAGTATTCGGTTTTTGTTCGGATAGTGTTTAGCCGTTTGAAAAATGAAACACTATTTCCTACCACAATCTCAGTAGGGTCTTCCCTTAAAGGGGGACTTCGGTGAAGTTTGGATGAAACTCATTTTTTCAATTGTAGAATGACTTAGAAAAATTTGATGAAAAATCGCTTTCAGCAAAAGTTAGTGTTAGTATGTGTATTGAAAAAAAGTATGAAAGTTCTGCGATGAAACTGTAGATGCAAGGAATCTTTCGCAGAAAATTTCCAGCCTACCATTGCGAAAGGTTCCTTGCGTCTACACTTTCATCGCAGAACCTTCATACTTTTCTAACACTAACCAACTTTTGCTGGAAGCAATTTTTCATCAGATTTTTCTAAGTCATTTTGCGAATAAAAAAATGAGTTTCATCCAAATTTCACCGAAGTCCCCCCTTAATAGAAATTTTGTTGATGACAAAAACAAATTATTCAAATTCCTGTCAGAAGAATGTCTCTCAAGCGCTATGATCATATATTTTCATGAGAATGCGGTCCTATATTAAGAGTGATATGTAGAAATAAGATAATTTTCATGATCTTTCATTATATTTCAATAATAACGTTATTGACCTAACTTGCAATCAAAATAGTAGTACTCATAAATATCTCGCAAATTCTTCGTATTAAGAATAACGTCATGCTATTGAAAAAAAATTGTGATATCTTCTAGTGATCTTTCTGTAAGATAAAATGCTTACAGCTTCTAACGTGGTAGTCATAGATTATGAATTATATATGTATTTCATAATTATTATTATTCATAATTAACCCGGTTATGAATACGGTAGATATATAACTGGCAATGTTGTTTGTTTACATTAATGAGCGTCAATAATCCGAGTCGACAACCTAATAATATATATATACCCAAAACTGCAAGTTTTTAAATAAGGCTGACAAGATTATTGAGTCTTTTGTTGCGGCTAACTATATATGGGGAATTCCAGCCCAACCTGGACAGCTTTTGACCCTCACCCCTCTCGATTTTTTTCATTTTTTTTCTGATATTCGGTAGACTGAAAGGAGTGCTTGTGATTTATTTCAAATTTTTATCTCAATTCGTTTTCGATTTACATATTTTTGAAAATTCGCAATTCCCGATGATCGTCAAACGTTTAAACGCCTGTATTTCTGAATCTATCAGTCGGATTACAAAATGTGAGCACATGAAATTCATCGGAAAGAAGTGTACTTTTCGAAAAAAATATTTCTGGATAATTGTGCCTCGTCCTTCATAGTGAAATCTTCGTTTAAACATGAAAAATCGATTTTTCTCAAAGTATGACATGATTCAAAATTTTCAAAAAATTCTCAAAAAAACTTCGAGAAAAGACAAAATTTTTGAGCTATGGCTGATCGTGTGCTTCGGCTGCTTTCTATTTTTAACAGAATTTTAATCGAAATTTTAATTGAATTAATTAAAATTCTATTGAAAATTGAAAAACAAATTTAATTAAATCAATCGAAATCCTGTTGAAGATTGATTTCTCAATTTTTTCTCAATTTTCAACAAAATTTCAAAATAAATTTTAAATTGAATCAATTAAAATTCTATCAAAAATTTGAGAAAAATTGAAAATAATCGATTAAAATTCTGTTAAAAATAAAAAGCATCCGAGGCCCACGATCAGCCATAGCTCAAAAATTTTTTCTTTTCTCGAAGTATTTTTGAGAATTTTTTGAAAATTTTGAATTATGTCCTACTTTGAGAAAAATCAATTTTTCATGTTTACACGAAGATTTCATTATGAAGGACGAGGCACCATTATCCAGAAATATTTTTTTCGAAAAGTACACTTCTTTCCGATGAATTTCATATACTCATATTTTGTAATCTGACTGATAGATTCAGAGATACAGGCGTTTAAACGTTTGACGATCATCGGGAATTGCGAATTTTCAAAAATATGTAAATCGAAAACGGATTGAGATAAAAATTTGAAATGAATCACACGCACTCCTTTCAGTCTACCGAATATCAGGAAAAAAAATGAAAAAAATCGAGAGGGGTGAGGGTCAAAAGCTGTGCAGGTTGGGCTGGAATTCCCCATATATATTTTCACTTCAAGGTAACCAATTTCCCAGTTTATTGTTTCGTTATTCTCTTTTATCGGTTGTGAATTGTGGACTACGTTTAAATCTGGAGCATTCCATACTATTTCGACCTAAGTTTTAACCTTGACCTTTCGAATTTGGGCCGCGATTTTTCATATGATAGTTCCTACTATAAAAAGCACTCATTTCGACCTTTCTAGAATTTTCGAAAACCGTCATATTGATCGACATAATTTTTAATTATGAAATAATTCTGAAAAATCGTGTGCCAGATGTCAAAATTTCTAAGCTTACAGCCAGAGTGAGATTTTTCCTTTTTACTGTTTTCAAGCTTTTTCCGGGAAAAAAACTTTAAAAAAAACTAGAAGCGGGTGGTATTTTACTATGGATGGTTGCGGAAACATTTTATATGCAACAACGGATTTTTTAAACCCGGAAAACACTTTTTTTCTCAGATAAAAGAGCGTCTTGCGAAAAATCTAAAAAAAATTTCGAAAAATCTGGTGTGACGTATGAAAATATTTCAGCAACAATCGTAAAATGACTCCTGGTGCCAATTTTTTTAACATTTTCTCCGCAAAAGCTCGAAAACAGTGGAACGAAAAAATCCCCCCACTGTGACTGTGAGCTTGAAAATTTCGATATCCGACACACGATTTTTCAGAATTTTTCCAGAATTTTAAATTGTGTCGATTAATATCACGGTTTTCGAAAATTTTGGAAAATTCGAAAGGAATCGGAAAAATCTAAAAAAAAAGAGTGCTTTTCAAAGCAGAAATAATCGTATAAAAAATTGCGGACTAAATCCGAGAGGTCAAGGGTAAAACTCAGGTCGAAATGGTATGGAATTCCCCATCTGCAACAACGAATTGTGCCAATTTTAAATGTAGAACAAGTACAATACCAAAAATGATACAGAATACGAATGTCTGTGATTATGAAACAGCTACTTGGTTCGACATAAGTTGTTGTTGCAGCAGAAGGCTCGACTGTACCTGAAGTAAGCTATAAGATAGAATCTAAGTTATGAACCTCATAATTATATCGTTTTCACCATGGTGGTGCTAAGCATGAACATGTACACCATTTTCAAGAGCATCGGAGCTTGGAATATGGAAACTTACTATATTATTTACTATAATATGATTCTGTTGATGAAAGTAAAAGAATAATATGTATCAAAACACTCATAAGCTTATTGTGCGTTCAAGTTCGTGGTATGTACGAACTATCCACTTAAATAAAACGTGGTAACCGAATACTTCCTTTGTTTTGTTTATTCTACTCGAGTCTCAGACTGTAAACGTTGATCTTAAGAACCAGGTAAAGCGAAAGGTGACCCCTCGGGTGGACCGCAATCTTCTGGTCGGCCGACAACAAAAGACAATTGGATAATCAATAAAATGTTTAGTAATCAACTGATGAGCTTATTGAGTTCTCATTCGTCAGACTCGAGTTAACCATATTATGTAGTTTCAGTTCGAAGGTACCCCAAAAAATTTCACGATTAGGCTGTAAAACAGCTCAATTCAAACATGGCCTAGGGCCAACCGATAGTTTGAAATTTTAGGGCTATTAAATAATCAATGATCAAGTACGTATACGTTTAAGAGAAGGTCTATAGATCTTAGGTCCACACAAATAGACTGGGGCGATATCGGCAGTTCGAGGGAAATGAATCTACATGCATTTTCTTATACGTACGCAATGGAAAAAACCTCGAATAGATTGTGACGAGATTTTCACCGGCCGCGAAGATCAGCCGGCAAAATATGAGCGGGTCCATGTCATCTCACTCAAAAAAAAACACTCAAATCGCGGATTTTTGCGCCCTTCGAGGAATCTTTAGTACTATGGAAAAAAAAAATAGAAGTTCACGGATTTTGAAAAATTTTCAAAAATGGCGGAGTTATGGGTGTTTGAATTTTTTTGCACTGCTTAGTTTGAAAATTCATATCTCCGAAACCATCAATCGTAGCGCAATGGTCCTGGACTCATTTCACTGACAAAAGAAAGGGCTACCGTTAAAAAAATACATTGGAAACAAAAATTAATTTTTTCAAGTTTTTTTCGCCACTTTTTTCCAAAATTTGGCCGCCATTCCCAAAGGGTACGGTGAATTTCATGGAGACAATTTTTTTTAGATAGCTGCTTCTTTCCCCTTTAATTTCGTAAAAAAAAATTTATGGAGACCTCACCAGGTCCGGAGAAAAAAATTAAAACGTCCGGCCGTGCGTCGCCGCGCGCGCCGTTCCACGGTAGCCGCGCTACTCCGGTAGGCTCGCTGTTTCACGTGCTGTTGAATTTCATTCAATGTTTCGCTATCCACCAGGGTTATCCTTTCTAGGAAAATAGTTATTCAACTACTTTAGACTCCCAGAATATTTTCACTGGTTATTTCCGCTCGGAATTATACCTGTTCCGAAAATTTCTCCGCGGTTATGGTTCCTTGAACACACCTGTGCTGCAATGGTTCTGGTTCTTAGAAATCTGAATAAATTCATCCCCGTCACCTGGGTCAGGACATAGTTCTTGAAATTCTGAGGTCAGTCGGAAAAGGGAAATTAATAAAACCTAATTGTCTATTGCAGGAAAGATTAAATGGGTTCTGCGGATCTATTGTTTTGCATAGCTCAAGCGAACCGGAAAAGTCGATTGGGTCGATTTGGTCCCTTATGCATGACCCGTGCGAAAATCAAGTTAATCCCTTTACCTGTCGTATACGTCAAGTGCAATGATACCACGAAATTGCCCGCCCCTGCTGTAGGGCATTTGATGCACTGATTTTCAATAAAAGGCTCCGTAATTCCGTGATTACCTCAGTCTTACGACAAACTTACAATTGAACAGTCAACAACTCTCTCGCTATAAAAATGCCAAGGGCGTACTGTTGTAATCCATTCAAGCTGGAAAAGCATTCGCAAACTTTGCGCCCCGTAACACAGTGGATGTGCGATAAAGTGACTTCGATCACACACGATTGTGTGATTTGTGATACGTGCCGTCTGAATTTGAAGAACATTCCGGTGCCAGGTTCATCAAAAGAAACTATTCCAGAAATTGGTTCAACATCGTCATCAAGTGAATGTACATCCGGAACTTCGTGTGTGAATTTTCCTGAGATTGATAGAGAAAATATTCTTTCTGGTATCAATTCAGCGGTAATTCCGAGCGGAAATAACCAGTGAAAATATTCTGGGAGTCTAAAGTAGTTGAATAACTATTTTCCTAGAAAGGATAACCCTGGTGGATAGCGAAACATTGAATGAAATTCAACAGCACGTGAAACAGCGAGCCTACCGGAGTAGCGCGGCTACCGTGGAACGGCGCGCGCGGCGACGCACGGCCGGACGTTTTAATTTTTTTCTCCGGACCTGGTGAGGTCTCCATAAATTTTTTTTTACGAAATTAAAGGGGAAAGAAGCAGCTATCTAAAAAAAATTGTCTCCATGAAATTCACCGTACCCTTTGGGAATGGCGGCCAAATTTTGGAAAAAAGTGGCGAAAAAAACTTGAAAAAATTAATTTTTGTTTCCAATGTATTTTTTTAACGGTAGCCCTTTCTTTTGTCAGTGAAATGAGTCCAGGACCATTGCGCTACGATTGATGGTTTCGGAGATATGAATTTTCAAACTAAGCAGTGCAAAAAAATTCAAACACCCGTAACTCCGCCATTTTTGAAAATTTTTCAAAATCCGTGAACTTCTATTTTTTTTTTCCATAGTACTAAAGATTCCTCGAAGGGCGCAAAAATCCGCGATTTGAGTGTTTTTTTTTGAGTGAGATGACATGGACCCGCTCAAATACTAAACAATGATATCACAAAAATTAGAAATTCTGGTTATAATATACACTTTTCTATCGAGTATGCGACTATGACTAGCGAGCGACTATGACAGAGACGGTATGTCGATATTATATAAAATGGTGAGGTTTAAAAAATGATATCATTAATACTAAAAGTACTTCTGCAACGTATCAGACCTCTACATCACGAGACAAAAATCAGTAGTTGTAAGCGTATTATAGGTCATTTCAGTTCTTGTATCTGGTAAGTCTTACATCTCTTATGCGTTCAATACCCGTAGATATAGATTCTGATAAGGAGTGAGTATGTCATACTGGTATTAGACGATACAGATTCATCCCAGGGTCCTGTGGCTTGAAGCTACAAGTATTGTAACTATAACGACCGGTATGAGATTTATATAGCTTATATCAGTTCGACAGCGCCTTGAATGAAAATCTCTCCATGATACTTAGGATGCTGCTTCAGTAACTTCAGATTCATTGACTGATATATTAATTGTGCGCTGTGTAGCCACTAGCTGCGAAGAATAGTTCAATCATAGAGGATGTTTTCTGCACCCGACATGTCTTCCTCTGACTCGCTTATCACGCCGCCAATTATGTCAGATCCAATTTTTTTCCTCTTCTCAGATGCCACTTTCTTCTTTCCGGGTGCTTCTTTCTTTTTTTTGTCAGTTATTTCGTCTCTCTCGTTGTCAGTTGCCACATTGTCCTCCTCTGCAGACTTTTTCGTTTCAACTGTCACGTCGAATTCCTTCTTCTTCTCGTGCGCCTTCTCGGCAACTTCTGGATGACCTGCGGAAACAAAGGTATCAAACACAAGATATCAATGGGCATTGAAAACATTTTCAATAACGGTGACAAAAATATCTACTCTTCTTCAATTCCTTCAGTTCTCGTCTTATGTAGTCATTGATCAATTCCGTTAAATAGCAATTCATCCTCTTTAGTTCCCTGGCGAGTTGTTCACCCTTGTAGTCTTTTTCTTTGAGTCTATGTTCGAAACATTCTGAAAGAGAAAATAGGTGAAAAGCTAATTGACAAAGTCTGCAATACATATCCTCGTATTAGGTGGCTATTAAGTTTTATAGCCCACGAATGAAGTTGAATTTGCAATAACGAATGAAATTAGGCGTTACATACTTCTCAATGTATTCAGTTTCAATGGAGTGAGGGCTTTTCTGATTCCCTGATTTGGAAGTCTTCCGGCCGCTCTCCCATCTACAGATCGGTGAATGATAACGCTTCGACCCCAAATTGCAGTCGCCAGATCCTTCACGAATTTGGGATGTTCGCTCTTTGCCTGGATCAGGTCCCACACATCTTCGTCAATACTGATACCAGAACCGAGATGGGTACGAGTTACCTGTCGACACGAAGAAACTCAATTGATTGTTCTATCTCTATTGAGATAACATTGGACTGTTCAACCATTTCATTTCTGGGTAAACCAGAAAGTCCAAACTTTGTTTGAGACAAACTGACGAATCTCCAGATAATCTATTATGATATACCTTCTCAGAATCTCTGGTGATTACAAACTTAGCGAATCGTGGGAGCTTGCTTATTTTGACGTCTGTAATGCTAGCAGAACCATTTCGAAAAACCAATTATCATACGTACCATAATTAGGTGCTCTTTAGGTGCTAATTAGGTGCCCTAATCAAAAATTAGGTGCTCCAATTATTCGTCGCCAAAAATTGATTTTTATCTCGGGCTGCTAACGAAATGTCATGCTGGCAGCGCGCTTTCAAAAAGTGGCCAAGGGTCATCGCTAGGAAGAAGTACTCGACGCGAGAATTAGGTGCTCTTTAGGTGCTAATTAGGTGCCCTAATCAAAAATTAGGTGCTCCAATTATTCGTCGCCAAAAATTGATTTTTATCTCGGGCTGCTAACGAAATGTCATGCTGGCAGCGCGCTTTCAAAAAGTGGCCAAGGGTCATCGCTAGGAAGAAGTACTCGACGCGAAAATTAGGTGCTCTTTAGGTGCTAATTAAGTGCCCTAATCAAAAATTAGGTGCTCCAACTATTCGTCGCTAAAAATTAATTTTTATCTCGGGCTGCTAACGAAATGTCATGCTGGCAGCGCGCTTTCAAAAAGTGGCCGAGGATCATCGCTGGGAAGAATTACTCGACGGGAGGATTAGGTGCTCTTTAGGTGCTAATTAAGTGCCCTAATCAAAAATTAGGTGCTCCAATTATTCGTCGCCAAAAATTGATTCTTATCTCGGGCTGCTGACGAAATGTCATTCAAAAAGTGGCCAAAGAACATGGGTGCAAAAAGTTGCTCGACGCTGAAATTAGACGTTCTTCGGGTCCTGAATGATTGACCTATGCGCAATTTGTACGTTGTCAATTTTTGTTTGCTCACCACACTATCTTCTCCTCCTATAATTTCTCCGAGGCCTATCCTGTCATGAGACCAGTGTCTGCTTATCTCGCTATCGCTCACAGTGCACTTTCGGACAGCCACGAAATTGCATTAAAGAAAACACTACATGCCGTTAATGAGGTGATGACAGTGAAATTGCGATCCCATGTTTACAGAAGTATATGGGGCTTTCCCCGTCACCCCCGTAGCCCCCCATAAACGGATAAACCCCCCAAAATAGGTTTGTGTTATAGTGGTCACCTGGACACTATACAATATATAATTATGACAGTTTTCATGACAACCAGGTCTCACCACTTAAATGAGATTTTGTATAAAAATTTGTTGTTTTAAAATTTCACAAACCTAAAATCGAAATAGAGGATAATCTTCATCAAATTCAAAATTATTGAAAATTTGTGAAAATTATTTTTTTACTGCATCGGAAAAATGATAATTATACTGAAACGGGCGAAAAATAATCAAAAAATGATTTTGTTCAAATTTCAATAATTTTTGCCAGCTAAACGAAAGTCCGAGCTACTTCAATTCGACCGCAGAAATTCCTGGTACATGATGTACTACATCTGTGATTTGAGAAAATTTTTAAATCATGTCCAAATTTTCGGCAATTTGGGGGGTTCATCCCGGGCTACGGGGGTGGCAGGGGGCCAGAAAAAATCTGAAAAAAATTGAGGGTGCTCTCTGATGACCATCAAGATTTCTGCATCTGCATTTTCGAACTTCGACAAGCTGTAACATGTAAATGGTCGACAAGCAAACTTCTATTGACGTTTTTTGTTCCTCGTCTGATTATGTAGATATAGATTTTTCGCATTTTTTTTTACCGGTCCATTTTCACGTAGTTTCTTCCGAATTTTAGCTTTAGCAAGCTGTAGCTCCTCGACTGTTGATCCAGGTCTCACCACTTAAATGAGATTTTGTATAAAAATTTGTTGTTTTAAAATTTCACAAACCTAAAATCGAAATAGAGGATAATCTTCATCAAATTCAAAATTATTGAAAATTTGTGAAAATTATTTTTTTACTGCATCGGAAAAATGATAATTATACTGAAACGGGCGAAAAATAATCAAAAAATGATTTTGTTCAAATTTCAATAATTTTTGCCAGCTAAACGAAAGTCCGAGCTACTTCAATTCGACCGCAGAAATTCCTGGTACATGATGTACTACATCTGTGATTTGAGAAAATTTTTAAATCATGTCCAAATTTTCGGCAATTTGGGGGGTTCATCCCGGGCTACGGGGGTGGCAGGGGGCCAGAAAAAATCTGAAAAAAATTGAGGGTGCTCTCTGATGACCATCAAGATTTCTGCATCTGCATTTTCGAACTTCGACAAGCTGTAACATGTAAATGGTCGACAAGCAAACTTCTATTGACGTTTTTTGTTCCTCGTCTGATTATGTAGATATAGATTTTTCGCATTTTTTTTTACCGGTCCATTTTCACGTAGTTTCTTCCGAATTTTAGCTTTAGCAAGCTGTAGCTCCTCGACTGTTGATCCTAAAATCAACTTCTGCTCTAACGGTTTTTGTCTATTCTTCGATCATCTAGATACGGAATTTTCGCATTTTTTTTTACCGGTCCATTTTTATCCATACAGAGCTAATTTCCGCTGATTATAATTAGCGAATTCATCAATAATTGAAAGTTATTTTGAAAAATGCGATAATTCCGTATCTAGATAATCGGATGAGGAACAAAAAACGTCAGTAGAAGTGAACTCTAGGATCAACCGTCAAGAAGCTACGGCTTGCTAGAGCTGAAATTCGACAAAAACCACGTGAAAATGAACCGGTAAAAAAAAATGGGGAAAATCCGTATCTAGGTAGTCAAATGAGGAACAAAAAACGTCAGTAGAAGTTAACTCTAGGGTCGACCATTTAGGTGTTACAGCTTGTCAAAGTTCATAAATGTACATGCAGAAATCTTGAGGGTCATCAATTGCTATGCAATTACATTAATATTTCCGTGATTGAATGAATAAATATTTTTTGTTCTGGACAATTTTGGTGTTGTAAGGAGGGGCGAGCAGCTTTTTGCATTTATTTTCATTCTTCGGGTAGGAAGGTACGAAAAGAATTGTGACAAATGCATACACGAGTTTCAAAAAACGAATCAATTTTTTTATTTCCTTGTCAAATGTTATCAGTATAACGCAAGAACTAGGGTGGTACTGGTCATAAAAACACGGAAAACAATAATTATTTTGGCATCGGGCACACGAAATAAATGCCGCATTCACAGGAATTTTTCAAAACGTCAACCGCGAAGCAAACTTCGTTAACGTTCTAAAAAGATCTTCTGTCGTCACATAATTGAATACTTATTCATTTACTCACAGAAATAATAATGTAGTCTAGTCGAGAACTGAGTTTCCTGCGAAAAATAGTTAGGAGTCTCCTAAAAATATGAGCGATAGCTCATTGGATTCGGAATGCGATTCTGAGAAAGACGTTTTTTTTTTTCCCCGCAAACAAAAATTGTTATTGTTATTAACAAAAAAAAAAAAAAAAATGACGTCTCCGATTTTTGACTATAAGTCAAAAATTTGAAGAGATAACGGAAATTCAAAAAAAGCATCTTAAAGAGGAGGAAATTTCCAATAAAAAAGTCCCGACTTCCTAAACTCTATCTCCATTATTTATAATTTTAATTTGACGCTGAAAATAGGGTTCCCCGCGGCCGTTTTAGCACTGAGGCATCGCCGCTGAACAGAGAGTGCGATAGAAATAATTTTTTTTTCACTATTGAATATTAATTTAAAAATTCAAAAAAATTATGCTATTACCAGAACACTCCAAAGAAATCAGCCCTGCAGAGAAAAAATTTTTAACTTCATTTTTCTAAAAGCTATACAATTGTTAATTAACTCATTTTTCTCGGACTTCCGTTTTCATGAATGGCGACATAAAAGTTTAAATAAGTGGCCTATAAATTTTTCAATTTTATGAGCCCTTCTTATATGTATACTTAACAAGATCACGTAACAAAAAATTCCGAAAGTTTTTTTATTTGTTTATAATACATTTACAAAGTTCAAAACAAGTGATAAATGAAAAAAATAATGGTAAAAAAAATTTTTTTAAGAAAAATTATGTTATGGCTGTTTTCACATCCAACAATGACATTAATAAATGTTGAAAAAAAATTTTTTACTCCATTTGTTGACGAATTGTTTATGAACAAATGGTCAAATGTAATATTTTTAGAAAATTTTTTTTTGTTTTTATAATGAGAAAAGCCAATTATGATTTTGACGAAAAAAATTTTTTCTTAAAAAAATTGTTTAATTGTCTGTAATCGTTTTTTTCATTTATCTAACATTCAAATTATTAGTTAAGAAATAATTTTTTTTTCAAAAATCATAATCAGCAGTTCTCTATACTGGAACAGAAACAAAATTTTTTTTTACCAATAATTTCATTGTTTATCAAGTTACCAATTTGTTATAAACAAATTCTGATTCTCATTATATTTTTTTTCTTAAACTATTGAAAATTACGAAAACAACGGTCTATAACAAAGTGTAAAAATAATTTTTTGTCTATTTTTTATTGCATTTCATGAAATATCGTGGCATCAAAGTTGAAGCGGTTACCTGATTTGCCAACTTATAAATTGCTGTAACTTCTTAACTATTGAAGATACAGTATTTGACATTCAAGACGATTATTTAGAGAACTAATTTATCTTTCTAATAAACGTTTTTCCAGCTCGGTATCTATCATAATTCCCGTGTTACAAGCTTTTGTTTATAAAAATCTTCAGTATCTGCATCTAAGAATCCTTATATCTTATAAACTATTGCAATTGCACCTTTTCTCATTCAAGGCAATTTTGTAGGCTTATTATTAAACTACTTGAAAAAAATTTTTTCATCTCTTCAACGCCAGTTGTTTATAAATTATTCGTATTTATTCTGATTAAAAATATCAATTTATTACATTCGAAAATAATTTTCACGTATTTACATCAAATCGATCTTGCTGAAAATTTGTTTTGTAAATACATGAAAATTATTTTTAAATGTAATCAATTTATAATTATGAGTGAAATAAACATAAATATCAAATAAAATCACTTGTTCCTTGGTCTATAATCTATATATTATAAACAATTGGATAAAGAGATAACCCTGTTGCCGATTCCTGGGATTCCCGCTACTTTTGAGCTCAAATCATTTCAAAATGATCCTACAATAAAATTGTATCAATCTTCGAGGGTATAATATCGATAGTTCTGGTTTTTGAAACTTGTGAAACTCAAAAATTAAGTTTCAGTTGGTATTCAGCTCCGTGAACTAAAAACTCTAGGAATATTTTGGAGAAAACGGCTAAATTGCTGGTGAATTTGACTTTGACCTCGAATAACTTTGGATCGAGTTGACTTATCAAAAAATGACCTCCTACCTTTTTTGTAGAGCGGTCAATTCCCTACAAAAATATTTCGAGACATTTACAGTACAACGTCTTGTTCATAAGATATAAAAATCAGAAGAAAAAAAAAAATAATTTCTGTGTTATTCTTATGGGAAATCGAAAATTGCGATGCGGACACTCTGAATGTCAATATTAAGGGCTCCTATTTTACAAGGCCCATTTTGGGACCTAACAGAAACTTTTGAGCATGGTTCCGAAGAAAAAAAAAAAATTTCCTTTTCTCTTAATCACCCTAGTATACATATAAGAAGGGCTCAAAAAATTGGAAAATTTATAGGCCACTTATGTAAACTTTTATGTCGCTATTTATGAAAACGGAAGTCCGAGAAAAAAGAGTTAATTAACAATTGTATAGCTTTTAAAAAAATGAAGTTAAAAATTTTTCCTCTGCAGGGCTGAATTTTTTGGAGTGTTCTGGTGAAAGCATAATTTTTTTGAATTTTTAAATTAATATTTAATAGTGAAAAAAAAATAATTTCTCTAGCGCTCTCTGTTCAGCGGCGATGCCTCAGTGCTAAAACGGCCGCGGGAACCCTATTTTCAGCGTCAAATTAAAATTATAAATAATGGAGATAGAGTTTCGGGAGTCGGGACTTTTCTATTGGAAATTTCCTCCTCTTCAAGATGATTTTTTTGGATTTCCGTTATCTCTCCAAATTTTTGAGTTATAGTCAAAAATCGGAGACGTCATTTTTTTTTTCGTTTTTTGTTAATAACAATTACAATTTTTGTTTGCGGGGGAAAAAAAAAAACGTCTTTCTCAGAATCGCATTCCGAATCTAATGAGCTATCGCTCATATTTTTAGGAGACTCCTAACTATTTTTTGCAGGAAACTCAGTTCTCGACTAGACTAATGTATCGTATTTTTGTATAATTTTTGAATGATAATACGCTCGATGCAGAACAATACTTAGCTCATGTATTATACAGCCGATATTTTGTTGCGGCATCAAAGACGCCGCATTGACGGGTCTCTCGTTACATACCTATAGCGTCGACACCGTAGGAGCGAGGAATCGCGCTCGCATCGTCAGTCGAGCGGTTATACAGGAACAGCTCGCGCTTGTGTTTCGCTCGACCCATCCGCGAATTCGAGAAAAAAAAAAGAGAAATGAGCAACAAAATTCAAATTAAGAGAGGCAGACCGCCCACGATTGATATAGATGAGGTGGTGAAGACAATATTGAAGTATAAAGAGGATATACTTCGAAAAGATGGCGGGATTGTGTCCAAACTGGATAAAGTGTGGACACGGATTGCACAGGAGCTAAACCATCTGAAAGATGAAAGATCGCTCTACACATTCGTAACCTGCAACAAATTCGATATTCGCTCCAAGCTGACTGGTAATCAACCTGCAATCGTACCTGACGACGATGCGATGCACGATAATACGTTGAACAATAGATCGAACGAGAGCGGTGCATCTTTAGATACATCGCAGGAAGATGATCGTACGGCAATGTCTTTCGAGATCCATGTGCCAAAATCAGAGATCGATAAACTAATTATCACCAAGGTGTACGAGCGCAAAAAAGCCAAAAAAGGACCGTCAATTCGCGAATACACGAGACTCCGCGCGGGTAAGCATATCTGGTATACTCATGCACAGTGTTGGGCGTAAATAAATACTTTTGGTAATTAATTACTTTCTGAATTTTGTATTTTGTATCGAAAAATCTTCCAAGTACAAAATACAAATGTATTTAGTATCGGAAAATCTCCTGAATACAAAATACAATTGGTATTTGGTATCGAAAAATCTTCTAATTACAAAATACAAATGTCATAAATACCGCTTATCGAGCTAATCTCAGACTTCGCAAATGTAAATGGAGACATGAGTATACGTGAATAATAGGTGATTTTGACTTGTATGGGAATCTGCAGGTACGTATGGGGTATTTCTGGTATTACATACAGGTAATTTCAGAGTATATGGTTGGTTTTGCGTACATGTGAGGTATTTCTAGTATACATGGAGCAGGCTGAGCATGTATGGGGTATTTCGAGTCTATGCGAGTCTGTCTGGGCAATTCCGGTCGTGTATGGGTGATTCCGAGTATGTGTCAGTGTTTCGGAACGGCCGAGCGTGTACGAGTCGTTCTCATGATCATCATATGACGATTATGTTGACGATCTAGAAATCACCCATACGCGACCAGAATTGTCTACGCACAGACCCGCATAGACTCGAAATACCCTGTACATGCTCATTGCTCAGCTTGCTCGATATATACTAGAAATCCCTTATGATATCTACTAAAAATCAACCATATACTCTGAAATTACCTGTATACTGTGCCACCCTCGAAATACCCAATGCGTATCCGCAGATTTCCATGCAACTCAGAATTACCTACATATTCACGTATACTCAGTGTACCTATTATTTCCTTATATTGAACAATTGTAATCAGCTCTGCAAATATCTTGAATTACATTCCCGGAGTCTAATTAGCTCGATAAACGGTAATTATGACATTTGTATCTTGTAATTAGAAGATTTTTCGGTACTAAATACATTTGTCATTTGTATTTTGAAGATTTTTCGATGATAAATACTGCAACTTTCTGGCAGTTCCCAGATCGGTAGATCGTCGGGATCTGACAGAGCTGTCGAGTTCAAGTTCGGTTTTCAGTGGTTTTTAGAGATTTTTCATTGATTTTATATGGAACTGCGCTAAGTCTATAAACTCTGGCTAGAATTTGGTTGAGTAAAGTAGGGAAATCACAGATCCGGGTGTCTGCACACCAGTACTGCGATTTAATAGGATGGATTCGACAGATCCGGGTGACTGCACACCAGTACTGCGATAGAATAGGATAGGTTCAACAGATCCGGGTGTATGCACACCAGTACTGCGTGTTGGACTAGGATGCAGATCCGAGCGTCTACCCGCCAGTACTGCGTAGTGGAAAAGGAAACAGATCCGAGCGTCTATCCGCCAGTACTGTATTTTTGGAAAGGAAGCAGATCCGAGCGTCTATCCGCTAGTACTGCGTTTGAGGTTATATTGGAATGAGAAGTGATCTTAGATAGAAAATAATAAGGTTAAGAGATATTTTTGAAAGATAAAGAACCAAATTGATTTTAACTAGTTATTTAATCAAAAATCAATTTACGAAATGTTTAAAAAATGAATTTAACAAAAATTAAAGAAATAAACTTAAATTATAACAAAAGAAAATATTAATTTCTAATTTTAATGTTTTGGTGAAATGATCATTTCTTATCGTTCGTTTTAATCTAAGAAGCTAAAGTTAAGTTAAATCTAGGTTTTAGTCTTGCTATTTTCGGGTTTTGGTTTCGTTTTCTGGATGATAGCCACGTGTGACTGAAGTTTTTAAGGTCAATTCCTTTTAAAGCGAATTGCCGATATTTTATATTTCTCGATCTCTGAAGCTTTATCTAGAGCGATTTTATTTCACATTTAAAGAGCGCTTTGCTCGAAATTTTGAGGTTATTTTCTGATTTTGTCTGAAGCTAAATTCATCGAACAGCTCAAGGCGAACTGCCGATGTTACCAAGGTTGATGCTACGAAATTTTCTAAGTTTTTAAATTTTACATGTCGCTTTGACTATGAAATTTTTCTAAGTTAGAAATTGAAGCTAAATTCACCTAAACATCTCAAGACGAAATGCCGGCGTACCAAGGGTTTTTGAATCTAATAACGGTGAAAAGAGTCAGCGAGCATTTTGCATCGACTGCTCTGACTGTGAAGGTTGCACGCGACCGTGTGCGTATGGCGACAACCAGATCTTTTGCTTGGGTCGAGTCAGCCTGCGCTCTGCAAAGCTGCTCTAGAGATTTGTTGATGTTATTGAGTCAGCGGGCGCTGTGCTCCGTCTGCTCCTGATTGCCGGTTCTAGCCTACTCTTGTGCGTGTGGGCAATCTTGCCCCGGCCCAATCCCGTGCCGCGTCCTGCACCGGCCCAATCACGTTTTGCGAGGGCTCCCGCTCTTCGCTGCCGCTGCCGCTCAGTCGAGCTACATTCGCGTCGCGCAGCCTGCCGATCGGCTGACACGTTACAATACATTTGTCTTTAGTATTTAGAAGATTTTTTGATATTAAATACATTTGTATTTTGTAATTAGAAAGTAATTAAATTAAAAAAACGCCCAACACTGCTCATGCATGGCCTATTCCACGCCAACGGACCAGCCTGCGATCCTTACTGATTTCGATTTGCTTCATTTTATTATTCTAATACTGACGTCATCCTGTTGAGTATCCCTGAATTTTTTTAGAATTTCGTGCGAACCTGTTATCAGCTGATGATTTTTCATAAAATTCTTTATTTTGACACGTCAAGTAATTTTTGCAGGACTGTATCTCGAGATACATATTCGAAGAAAATAGCACATCGGATTGTTCGTCTTGACACATTATTGCATATGCATGTATTGCCAAAAAAGATTCACCTTATCATGAGCGATATTTTCAACAAAAAAGTGAAGAAATCGATTTCTGCAAACTTGGCCATTTTCAGGAAAAATCCGCCAAAAGTTTACTTTCGACTACGAAAATTTCGAGCCATAGCAGATCGTGGCTTAATTTGTTTTCAAACTTAATCAGAACTTTAATTAATTTCAGTCGATTTGGTTTAAAGGGTCCAGGCGGATAAGAGTGGTGAATCTGTCCCCACCGAGTAGTGTGGCGCCAATTTTTTAGTAAGTTCCTAACCTAAAAAAAAATGTTGTTCAAAATTACAGATTTCTATACCGACTCCGAAGAGTGTTTTCGCCCGAAAAACGTTTTTTTTTTTTCGCTTTTCGACATTCGTAGATACCAAGAGGCGACCGAAAAATCTGAAGAGATTCTGAAAAATCAAAAACATGTCAACATTGATGGACAATTTTTTGTAGGTCAAACTCTATTTTTTATCATCGACTCTTAATTTTTTCAAATTATTTTGTAGTCTGGAGATTTTTCTACTATTATGACGAAAATTTAAATGATTCCATTCGTCATTCCAAACAATTACAATTCAACCTGCAACATACGGAAATAAAAAATACAAAAGATCAATTTCATATTTTCCGCTCAAATTCCATACATTAATCGTTACTTGGGTTCGGTAAATGGTTGATCATGGCTGAAATAGTTGTGAGGCATAACGTACAGATGTAAACAATGTGATTTTAATGCTAATTTTGGATATGTTTGAATTTTTTGTCATTTGGATGGTCGATTTGAATAACATGGAAAATTCAAACACGTGCAAAATCAGCATTGAAATCCCATTGTTTACATCTGTTCGTTATGTCTCACAACTATTTCAGCCATGATCAACCAATTACCGAACTCAAATAACGATTGATGTATGGAATTTCAACGGAAAGTATGAAATTTTTCATTTGTATTTTTTACTTCCATATGTTGCAGGTCGAATTTTCGGACTTTTTTCATCTTGAATTGTAGGTAATGAAGAGTGGAATCATTTGAATTTTTGTTATAATCGTAGAAAAATCTCCCGACTACAAAACAAGTTTTTTGAATGAAGATCCGATGATAAAAAATAGAGTTTAGACCTGAAAAAAATTGTCCATCAATGTTGACATGTTTTTGATTTTTCAGATTTTTCGGTCGCCTCTTGGTATTTACGAATGTCAAAAATCGAAAAAACACGTTTATCGGGCTAAAACACTCTTCAGCGTCGGTGTAGAAATCTGTAATTTTGCACAAAATTGTTTTCTTAGGTTAGGAACCTACTGAAAAATTAGCGCTACACAACTCGGTTGGGGGCAGATTCACCATTCTTATGCGGCTAGACCCTATCGTTTGAAATACTGTTAAAAATATCAAAAAATCAAGTCTCTAAACGTTAAAAATTAAAATTTTTGTATTTGAACGTAGAATTTTTGAGGGTTTTTTTTCAGAAAAATCAAACGTGGAAAAGTTTGCCAAATTGAAATTCGTTGACTTTTTCGCTGTAAATATTGCTCATGCTGAGGCTAATTTCCTTTGGCAATACATGCATATCGACGGGTCTTAATGAAACAAGGGTATCTCGCTGGAGGACAAAAAAATTTCTTTTGTTCTCCAGCGAGATACCCTTGTTCTATCCGGCCCAGCGAAATAACCTTGTTCCATTAGGACCCGTCGATATGGAAGTACGTGTCAAAACGAACAATTCGATGTGCTATTTTTTCCGATATGATGTATGCATGTCGAGATACAGTCCTTTGAAAATTCGTTCACGTGTCAAAACAATGAATTCTGAATTCAAAAATTTGTCAGCCGATAACGAGTTCATAGAAAACTCTGCAAAAATCCAGGGATATTTCACGGGAGGCGGTCAATATCAGAAGAAAAAAGGCAAGCAAATCCAAAATGGTCAAGGTCGCGAGCCAGTCGAATTCGCGTGGAATACCCCATGTACATATTAGGGTTTTCAGCAGAATTCGACCAGCCGCCAGCTCTGATATTTCCGGATTCAGACGAAATTTCTCTTTTGCTCTACTCTTGGCCTACGTTAGAATTTGAAAACGATTTTTGAGGGGCTATTGGACACGCTATCACCTCGAAAACGCGGAGAGCCAAAACTCCGACCCGACTTGACCGATTGAAATGAAACTTTGGATATCTATGCATTGCCTTGGCAGAAAGTGGAGCGATGTTTTATTTTACAAAAGTTTTGAAAAAAAATTTTACAGATTGGTAAGTCGATAACAGATCTGTAAAAATTTTTCAAAATTTCCGAAAAATGAAACATCGCTCCACTTTTGCCAAAACAATGCATAGATTTCCGAAGTTTCATTCCGATCGGTCAAGTCGTGTCGGAGTTTTGGCTCTCCGCGTTTTCGAGGTAATAGCGTGTCCAATAGCCCCTTAAAAGGTTTTTTCGTTTCTCGGTTTCAGAGATATGAAGGGTCAAGGTTAAGCAATTCACGAAACCCACGGATTTCAATTGCTATCATCGTGGGATTGGAAATAACTACCAGGAGAAATATTGTAGGCGACAGATTCGTTTTCGATCCAAATTTTCTGAAAAAATATATTTCGTAAATTTTCCATCGCATTTAGGTTGTCGGAAATGGATTCTACACAGCATAATTCATTTTTCAATAATTCGGGAATGTTTGATTTTCGATATACTTTTTGACTGAAATTCTCTCAACAGTTCAAAACTTTTCAAGAGCTCGGTGAAATCGGGACTCTCATGGTTCGGAAGTGATAATTTTTCAAGCTTCTAAAAACGTGAAATATTTTCTAAAAATTGAGGACTACGAGTTTTCATCGGTAATCAGATATTTTTTTGGCTGCATAGGATACCCTTTGCATGATGGATCAGTTCACTGTATTAAATTTCATTCAATAAAATTCTCTTCACGTTTCCAGAAGTTTAGAAAATCATTACTTCCGAACCATGAGAGTCTCTATCTGCACCAAGCTCCTAAAATGTTTGAAACTATCGAGAGAGTCTCAAAAAAAGAAAATATCGAAAATCTAACACTCCCAAATTATTAAAAAACGAATTATTCTTTGTAAAATCAATTTCCGACAACCTAAACGCGATGGAAAATTTACGAAATATTTTTCGTACTTCATAAAATTTGGATTGAAAACGGACATGTTGCCTACCTTGTTTCTCCTAATGGTTGTTTTCAATTACAAGATGAATAACAATTGAAATCCGGGTTTTGTGAATCGCCAAACTTTATCCCTTTATATCTCCGAAACGAAGACACAAAAAATCCTGAAAAATTATTCCCAGATTGTGATGTGGGCCAAGAGTAAGGCGGAAAATTATTTTTCGTCCGGATCCGAAGAGATCAGGCCAGTCGAGTTCAACTGGAAACCCTCGAAATATATGCGTACGTGCGGTATACATACTCGTATTTCACTATTTTTGATTATGGAGGCCAAAAAATGTGCGAATTGCCAAAAGGCAGGTCAGCTTTATATTACATGATTCCGACATTTTTCCATCGATTCCCGATTATGAATCCGTACGAAATAGGGCTCGGGATGTGTATTTTTTAAACGCTGTGTAGCAGGATACTCGAAAGTACAGGGAACATCGCCAAGTGTGCCCCTCCGATTTCGACGGAACTTCGGGTGATTGTAGAGGGGGTGAAAATATGCGACAGATATTTTTTCATGTTTGCGGAACTCCACCCAAAGGGTGTGTAATCAACCAGTGAAATTCGCAGATTTCGCTATTCGGTATAGCTCGTGAAGAACAACCGAACAAATATTTTTGGATGACATGGTGATACTGGGGGTTTTGGGGTCTGTGATTCCAAATCTACTGTCGAAATTAGGAAATTCGTAACAGCCGACCCAAAATGCCGGACGTACTTAATTCTTCCAAAATGGTGCGGCTTGCTCCGGATTCGGTGTCCTCGGGGTTTTTGGGGTCGCTGATTACGAATGTAAATACCATATCGAAAAGTGATGAATAAACAAGCCTCAAATTGAAAACCATCGGGTATCATCTTATCTTATCTTTATTCCTAGTCAGCGACCCCAAAAATCCCGAGGATACCGAATCCGAAGCAATCCTTTCCATTTCTGAAGAAGTAGGTCCGACAGTATGGGCCAGCTATTCCGAATTTTTGGATTTCGACAGCAGATTTGAAATCAGAAACCTCAAAAATCCCCGGTATTACCCTGACATTCACAAATCATTGTCCGGTTATTCTTCACGAGCTATCAAGTAGCGAAAACTGCGATTTCCAGGGGTTGATTACACCTCCTTAGGGTGGAGTTCCGCAGATATAAGAAAATACGTGTCACATATCTTCATCCCCCCTGGAATCGCCCAAAGTTTCGTTGGAATCGGAGGGGGACACTTGGCGATGTTCCCTTGTGAATAAATTCACAATTCCTGTACTCGGTAATTGATCTGTGAAAATTCTCAAAAAATCTAGAGAAGTGACAAGTCGCTCCACTTTCTGCCTTGGTATAATGCATGATTTCTCGGAATTCCGTTCTGATCGGTCCAGTGGCATGGCGTAGGATTTCAAGCTCGCCGTGCTGCAAAGTGATCAGCGTGTAACACCCGTTTTCTGTTCAAAACTTTCATTCATTGACCAAGTTTCCGTCATCATTACAAATATATGCACGATATCATGAGATCGCGTTACTCATGCTATCAGGTCGTACCTAATTGCAAACCTTTCCTGTTCAAGGTGGTTCTTCCGCTGTGGTCTCATCAGACGTCGGTTTCACAGGAAATTTTCAATACTTCTCGATGGGAGAAGAATCTGAAAAAAATCAAGCATTTAGAAGATCCTGAAAATATTTATTTTGCATAATAATAATTGTGAAAAGTTATTAACATATTGATGAAAGAAAATGTTGTTCAAGAAATTACCCGATGACCCAACTTTTTTTTCGATGAAAATGATCTGTTAATTTTTCTGAATACGTATTATGAATTTTTTCAGAATTTTGGTAAATATGTGAAATTTCATTATTTTTCGTTTTTTTATACCTGAAAAACCTGAAAATGACGAAATTTCACCTATTTACCAAAATTCTGAAAAAATTCAAACGTATTCAGAAAAATTACCAGATCATTTTCATCGAAAAAAAAAGTTGGGTCATCGGGTAATTTCTTGAACAATATTTTCGTTCATCAATTTGTTAATAACTTTTCAGAATTATTATTATGCAAAATCAATATTTTCAGGATCTTCTAAATGCTTGATTTTTTTCAGATTTTTCTCCCATCGAGAAGTATTGAAAATTTCCTCTGAAACCGACGTCTGATGAGACCACAGCGGAAGAACCACCTTAATGCTGACCTTATGGCATAAGCACTGATATATTACATTGAATTACGTCTGCTTTTACTGACGCTGTATTCAACATTGATAAAGGTCTCGCCCTGTTAATTTTCATAACATGATTGTCCGGAGAGGTATATATGTATGTGTACTCCTAAACTTTGCAGGTGAGTGGCAAGATCTTTTGTCCCGGAAAATCTGGAGTAAAACACATTCAGAATGCGGGTACAATTTCAAATACCATTCCATCTCCCGTGATGGTGCATCGGGTCATATGGCTGGCCAATGCGATTGTGGGTCCACTATTAAATGTTTCCTACAATCTGACGAAAGTGACATTACCACAATAAAATGTACAACTACCAAAGGCAACGGAAAATGTGGTAAAAGATATTTAAGAGCCCCAATCCGTCAAACCGTAGCACAAGAATTGCGTCACAAGTCAGTTTGCATCTATCGTGCCGAACAGGCGAATGAGCTCATGAGAGAAGGCGATCCTGAAGCTCCAATTATTCCGAAAGCTTCTGTCCTGCGGAACGCTAAGCACGAGTATGCTGCATCGTTTTTTCTGGACCGTGATCCAATAAAATCCATACATTTAATGCAGCTACATGCCATGAAGCATGCTATACACGGTATTGGATTATCACCATTTTACGTGATTTACTCAACAAATCACCAGCATGCCATTTACAGGACGTACGCTAGACGTGAAAACGCCAGCATCGCAATAGACGCAACTGGATCGATTATCAGGCCCATTCTTCGACCGGACAAATCGAAGTCAAAAACAATATTTCTATACGTCTGTGTGATCAGAACTGATGTCGAAGGTCAACTCGCCGTTGCACAAATGTTAAGTGAAAGACATCACACTAATGCGATAGGCTTCTGGTTAAGAGAATGGATCGAAAAACCTGGCCTGTCACTTCCCAAAGAAGTTGTATGCGATGCTTCAAAAGCGCTGCTAACCGCTGCCATTCGGGCGTTTACGAACCTTTCCACCATCAACGACTATGCGGATGCGTGCAGTAACGAAGGTATGCCTGAGTGCTACATACGTATTGATGTGGCTCATTTCATAAAAACCTACGCCAATTTCTTGAAAGATTTGCGACCACCAGTCAAGAAGTTCTACCTGGCTAGCATCGGCCAGTTAATCCTTTCTCGCGATATTGAGCAAGCGCGTAAAATAGTATATGCTATACTAGTCATCGCACGCAGTGACACGGAAGGTAATATGGCCAATGGGGAATTATCTCCCTGCGAAAAAGAGAAAAATTTTTTATCTGAAATATTAACCTTCGAAGATAGAGAAAGTGATGACGATCAGGCTGAAGATGATCATGCTGAAGAGGCAGCTGAGGTAGAACTTGAAGAATCATTGGAATCCAGCTATTGGTACAAATGGGCCCAAGGTATAGAGCGCTCGGCTCTTCAACAAATAGAATCAGCAGTGGGTCTTCGAATTAATGCCCATTACTACCCGGCCTTGGCAGATCGGCTCTTACGTGATTTGAAGTGGCTTCCACTTTGGTCATGTGTTGCTCGCGATAAATTCGGATATGGCAGAATCCCCGCGTCCAGCGCTGCAGTAGAAAGCGAATTAAAAAATATCAAGGTTCATCTGCTGAAGGGTGAAACTCTCCCAATGCGAGTGGACCAGTTCATCACAAAGCATATAGACTATATTAGTGGTGCTGCAAAACTTGCGGAGGCTGCGGCCACCGCAGCTGAAAAACCTTCGCCGGAGCCTGTAGATCACGATTGTTCTGCAAATTCCGAAAATAACATCGAGATGGAGAATGAAAAAGAACTGTGCAACCAATTGGCATGTCCAGCTTGTGCAAATGGAGACGAACCCAGCGGCGCCCACACTTGTTACGTATGTTTTATATTATTGCTATTTTTCTCAATTGTTCCTATCCATCAATGAGTAATTTACTAGAAAAAGATTATTATCAAAAAAAATATTGGTTCCAAAATTTCAAACGAACTGCGTGGCAAAAATAAAGTGGGTGAATCCAATGCACTGGGTTTCTGAAAATTGAATTTTAATTAACCGGGATGGATTTGTTGCTTGAAAAAGCAGCTATCTCAAAGTTCGCTCGGATAACCAGCTGTCTCGCAAGCGACTCTGAAACCGTGATGTTGCGCTATTGACTTGCCAGGAAACTACAGTTCAGTTTCAGAGTCGCTCAGGAGATTGCCGGTTATTCGAGCAAATTTTGAGATAGCTGCTATTTCAAGCAACTTCTGAAATAGCTGGTTAATGCAGAGCCATCGAAATAAACTTTTATCGTAGGAAGAGAAAACTTTTTGATCAATTCATTTTTGTCCTAGAAAATTGAAAAAAAAAATAAAAAAACAGTCAATAAAAGTTGGTCAGAATATAGACTCAATATAGGTGATTACTTGAACCATTTCAACAATATAAAAAGTTCTATCTTTCTTCATAGTATGATGAAGGAGTGTTATCTAGACTATTAGAAACTGAAACGTCCTTGATCAGTGCAGCAGTTCTGGGTTTGTATTCTATAACTCTCCGCTACGTCGGCGAAACCACTAACTCCGCTAGCTCAGCGGAGAGCGTTGGTTGACTCAGAAGCGTCCAATCAGAGACCGTTTCCCGCCGATAAACGGGTGGCGCCGTGGATTTTGCCCGGCCACTAGTCGCAACAAAGAAGTGAAGCGGTCTCTGATTGGACGCTTCTCAGCCAACCAACGGTCTCCGCTGAGCTAGCGGAGTTAGCGGACTTAGCGGACGTAGCGGAGAGTTGTAGAATACAAACTCTGAAATATTTCTTCACCAGCCGACAAAAACTTTATTTTGTTTGAGTAACTGAGTCCGGGTTGATACAAACAAATTATTCGTCATTATTTGGAGTAGCATCAAATTCATTTAAATCGCATAACATTTAATTGAAAGTGCTGCTTTGATTGAATCACTGAAATCTTAATGTATGGGGTTTATATGATTTTTTTCTCATACAATCAGTGTACTTACAGTTCCGAAGCATCTCCAACTTCACACTTGATAACAATCACAACAATGCTAATAATAGTCACAATAAAGATAGAGATAATCATTATAGTAATTGATTGTAATCATTGTAATCGTCTACCAACAACGATCGAAATCTGTTCCACGACCTAGGTTTGCCGGGTAGCTGTGCATGCAATAGATCCATGCTCTAGCGCATTCAATGATGATGAAGAAGGTTACGGTCAACGCCGGATATGTCAGAAATGTCAGAGTCAAAAAAATGTTCCCGATATTATTGCCTCGCGTCAATTTGAAAACTGGGGTGGCCTTGCAGAGCCCGGGAAACAGGCATCACGAGGAAGATATCTAAAAGGAACGTACGCGGAAAATGAGTTCATTCTCGATGAAGGCATCCGGAAGATTCCGGTTATTAAAAATGGCGGGAATATTACTTTGAAATCGATTGCCGTTGGGAAACAAAATTTTACGCTCGAAAATACATGCGCGTTCGATAGTGTATTTCAGATATTTTTAACTGCCGCATCTGACCTACCAAGTTTTAGAAACTCTATCGAGAGCTATAGTCAGCACAATTTCTTCAGAATGGTATCTGCAGTGCTGAATAAAGGAGTCAAAGCTTCGACGTATCGCCTGAGGTGCGAAATATTATCGGCAATTTACGAAAGTAGCTCGGGACCGATGAATTGCACACTGCTGCGTTGTGAGCTAACGGTGGCGGATCTATGCCGAAAATTGTTCAAAAAAACACCAAGTTTTCAGGACGAGTCCGTCTGCAACGGGGCGTGTTCTAACGCAACGTTAAATGACCTACCAATACTGATGGTCTCACGTTCATCAGTACTGCATGCGTCATATAACGTTATGATTGAACAGGAGGTCAGTTTGTCTGGAAATCCAGAATGTCCAACAAGCGGTTGTTCGGGGAACTTGATCAAATCCTTGAAAGCTCCAGGTATTTCAGCGTAATCAAATATTCTTTTACTGCGTGTCATTTCGATTCGTATGAAAAAACGGTACAGTCCTACCTCATTATAAGAGACTGTGAGGGCGGTTGGGGGAATAGAATTCCAAGAAATTCGTCCCCTCACTACTGCCGCGAGTTCTCGGGGAGAGAGAAAATTCTCTTGTAACGCGGACTTGTATAATGAGGTAGTACTATACTGCATCCATAAATTTTCTAAGACTTTATTTTATATGAGCAGGTGACTTTATCATTTTCGAAGTATTGCCAGATGCGGGCAAAGAGCTGACAATTAGTGAGCAGGTTGACGGAGGCCGAAGCGCCGAAGATGATACGGTCATGTTGCGAGAGATTCCAACGACACTTCAGCTGTCCTTCATGAGTGAAGAGTACGTCTTGGCTGGTGCTGTGCACTTTAAAGAACCATTCGCTCGGACTAGATCCAGCATAAATGGTCTAGTGAAATCTTTTGGCCACTACACTGCTATGTGTCATAGAAGAGGAACCTGGGTGGAATTCGACGACACGAAAGATTCAGGGACGCGCCAAACGAACAAACGCAGGATTGCACTCCATCTACTCGTCTACGTCCGCTAGCTATAGATATTTATTAGGGTGGTTCAAATAAATCGACTATTTATTTTCCGAAATATCTTCAGCGTACCAAAAAAAGACGCCTGTGAAAACCGGACTTCTTAATTTCAATATTTAGAGGTCGCGCATCAAGAATTTCTGTTTCCCATTTGGATAACATGGGAAAATTTCATTTATTTTTTCATAATTTTCTAGCTCACAAACTAATCAACAGATTTTGATGCGTGACATATATTTTCGTAGGATATTGAACGCTCTACAAAAAATGCTCCCTATCATTTTTCGATAAACCAATGAGTTCAAAAGTTATTCGAAGTCAAAGTTGAATTTATGTCATAATTGCATTTTTTACTTCAATTTTAGGCAAATTCATTGAAGTTATTATCACATATTGAAAAAAATCATTCAAAATAATCAAAATCAATATGTTCAATAAGCCTTTCAAATTATTTTCACTGAAACACCTACTATTTCTGAAAAAACTTTATTAAGATAAGAACAAAATAAAAAGGATTTCAATAAATTCTTGCTAGAAATAGTAATAGTGTTTCAGTGGAAATGATTTGAAAGGCTTATTGATCACAGTAATTTTGATTTGTTAGAATGATTTCATTTCTTATATTTGATGATAACTTTAATGAATTTGCCTAAAATTGAAGTAAAAAATGCAATTATGACATAGATTTAATTTCGACTTCGAATAACTTTTGAACTCGTAGGTTTATCGAAAAATAATAAGGAACATTTTTTGTAGAGCGTTCAATTTCCTACCAAAATATATGTCGCGCATCAAAATCTGTTGATTAGTTTGTGAGCTAGAAAATTATGAAAAAATAAATAAAATTTTCCCATGTTATCCAAATGGGAAACCGAAATTCTTGATGCGCGACCTCTAAATATTGAAATTAAGTAGTCCGGTTTTCACAGGCGTCTTTTTTTGGTACGCTGAAGATATTGCAGTGCGAAATTTCGGAAAAAAAATAGTCGATTTATTTGAACCTTTATGTATAATATGTGTATATTGCATATTGATCGTACAAACCACTCAGAGAAAACTTGTAATTTTAGCACAATGCCGTACACTTGTTTTGCGACGTCATATCACTAGGATTACATCACGCAAATACTCGACAGTTATGTTTCCATTAAGTTCACTAAAATATCGTTCATTTATCATTTATATTTTATTCTTATGCCATACAAACCAATACCTATTTTGCATTCACAACAGTGAAATAAAAATTATTTAAAGATAATTCCCGAATCTAAATTTTATGCTCTTATATCGTACTTCAATATTTCGTAATTGTAAAATAGGGTATTATAGAATAATTCGTTGTTAGGTGGTTGGAAGGCAATTTAACCTCGTAGATTCTGTATATTCATACTGTTTATTTCAGGTCTCAATTTCTACTGACTGCTTGACCTTTCGCTCATCACATATTATCACACTCATACAGCTACATACACTCATTCATACTTATAACTTTAGATGCCTATAGTATGAAATTAATTTTTAGCGACGAATAGTTGGAGCACCTAATTTTTGATTAGGGCACTTAATTAGCACCTAAAGAGCACCTAATTCTCGCGTCGAGTACTTCTTCCTAGCGATGACCCTTGGCCACTTTTTGAAAGCGCGCTGCCAGCATGACATTTCGTTAGCAGCCCGAGATAAAAATTAATTTTTAGCGACGAATAGTTGGAGCACTTAATTTTTGATTAGGGCACTTAATTAGCACCTAAAGAGCACCTAATTCTCGCGTCGAGTACTTCTTCCTAGCGATGACCCTTGGCCACTTTTTGAAAGCGCGCTGCCAGCATGACATTTCGTTAGCAGCCCGAGATAAAAATTAATTTTTAGCGACGAATAGTTGGAGCACCTAATTTTTGATTAGGGCACTTAATTAGCACAGCACCTAATTCTCGCGTCGAGTACTTCTTCCTAGCGATGACCCTTGGCCACTTTTTGGAAGTGCGCTGCCAGCATGACACTTCGTTAGCAGCCCGAGATAAAAATCAATTTTTGGCGACGAATAATTGGAGCACCTAATTTTTGATTAGGGCACCTAATGAGCACCTAAAGAGCACCTAATTCTCGCGTCGAGTACTTCTTCCTAGCGATGACCCTTGGCCACTTTTTGAAAGCGCGCTGCCAGCATGACATTTCGTTAGCAGCCCGAGATAAAAATCAATTTTTGGCGACGAATAATTGGAGCACCTAATTTTTGATGAGGGCACCTAATTAGCACCTAAAGAGCACCTAATTCTCGCGTCGAGTACTTCTTCCTAGCGATGACCCTTGGCCACTTTTTGAAAGCGCGCTGCCAGCATGACATTTCGTTAGCAGCCCGAGATAAAAATCAATTTTTGGCGACGAATAATTGGAGCACCTAATTTTTGATTAGGGCACCTAATTAGCACCTAAAGAGCACCTAATTATGGTATGTATGATAATTGGTTTTTTCGAAATGGTTCTGCTAGCATTACAGACGTCTTATTTTGTCTTCAATATCTTCTGCTTGGAGAGTTGAATCTTTTCGAAGCGATTGGTCATCAAGGCTGAAGTCCACAATATTTTCTGCAAGAGGAGAATTTTGCATTAAAAAATAAAGCATATCTATGTATCTATTTTAATACAAAAAAGTGAACAAGGCAACGACCGCTGTTAAGGGGAAATATACACCTTCGATTTGAGAAGAAAATCAATTCTTCGTTTATTGCGTTTTTGGAAGACTAGGGGTCTAAACTATCTGTAAAAAAATCATCATGTGAAAATACGTCAAAATCAGAAAGTTACATCCATATAAATCCCAAAATACAAAACCATCGGAGTCGAAGGGAGGCTAACTGACAGAGCTATTGACCAGATGCAGTCTTACTATGGAAATGCGATAAGGAACAATCCCAAATAAGTTCTAGGGATGAAAAAGTTATATGGGCTATACATGGTATCACAAGTCCTCGACAGACGATAAGCCGCAGTACCACTTCTGCCCGGAAGATCAGGACTCTTCATGTAAGTATCAACAAGCAATTGCAGCTGGAACTGTTGATACATTCAAACATCCAGCTAATCTCCCAGAGGCTGTGATAGATCAGATCAGACCAATCGTTGTTGATCTTAGTAAAGAGGCGCTACCGAAGCGCTGCGTCGGAGGCGAGACGCAGAATGTGAACGAATCCCTGAACAATGTTATATGAAAGCTATGTCCTAAGACCAGATTTTCAGGTCGTGACATCCTTCAAGATGGAGCCAACATTGCAGCGATCACCTTTTCCAAAGGCCAGCCAGGTACGATAAAAATTATGCCAAGACTTCACTTCGAGCCAAGGCGCAACGCCTTCGCCTCAGCGAAACTACAGAGCGGAGACGAAGAAAGCTCATGTTGCTCTGAGTTAACTACGGATGAACCAGCAGGAGAATGCCATCGAGATGGAAGGTAGTAGCTATGAGCCAAGAGCTTTCTAGAAATCAGATGCCTCACGACGTAGGCTTCGTCGCAGGCTACGTCGCAGAACAAACTTGCAAATTTACCTGCGTAGGTCCACCGCCCGGCTCAAAAAGTAGGATAAAAAACTGTTTTGCATCATTAAATATGATAGAATAACATAGAAGAATGTCACAGTAGTTATCGGCATCCGAAACCCTCAACGTAGCAAAAAGTTTCGAATTCAATTCCTGAACGATCACTATTTTGACCCGTTGTCGTAAAGAATCAGAACCATCGTTGGACCGATCGTCAAATCTTTGGTCGTCAATTGTTCATAAGAGATGCCTCTACGGAATTAACGTAGAACTTTTTGATAAACCCATTTCATCTGAGATATTAAAAAAAACAAGGCAAAAAAATTTGAAAATGAAAGAAAAATAGAAGAAATTGCATAACTCAAGTAATTTTTGCAATATCAAAAAGTTCTCTGTTCATTCCATGAAAGCATCTCTTATGAACTATTGAGGACCAAAAAATCCAAGATCTGTCCAACGCTGGTTCTGATTCTTTACGACAACCGAAGAATTCTGTATTTTCCTATCTTCAGCGCAACCACCATTAGACTGAAAGTAATCCATGATGTAAAATATGGATAATGAGGGTCAAACCCTCATCAAACATGATGAATTTTTCTAGTTTGTTCAGTGTTCAAGTTGCAGAAAAAAAAAGATTCATTTTTGAGAATTTAAACCCATTTAAAGGTGTATATACCCCCTTAAATAATATACAGTAGAACCTCGATTATCCGAACCCCCACTATCCGAACCCTCTGTTATCCGAACGGTCGTTGCTTTATCCGAACGTTCCATTATCCGAATCATGATGCAGAATTTTGTCATATATTTTCATATTTCTATCAACATGAGCTACGTTGCTGCTATTCGAGCTCGTACCTGCTCGCGAGCGTCGGCGATGCAAATGATGAATAATACGTTTTTCTTCAAGTAAAATTGGAAATAAACAAGCATCAATGAAAAAAACCTGTCCGTTCATATTTTTTCCGTATAAAATTCATAAAACAGCTACCCACCACTACCCGTTTCTGTTATCCGAACTTTCGATTATCCGAACGAGGCCCGGTCCGGATAGGTTCGGATAATCGAGGTTCTACTGTATTGTGCATTTCACAACATCATTTTTGAAAGTCATTATCGTTGAAGAGAATTCATAATGATGGTGGACTGAAGTAGCATGTAAGCCGTACCTTCTTCACAAAAAAGTTGCCTGTTGACTTTGTTCCTTGTCATAGAAACAGCTGACTTTTGGGTCATGGTATCCAAACCTTGGTTAACTTTCTCTTTCAGTTCTGCGAATTGAGTTCTCAAAGCCGATACCTTGACTTTCAGCTTTTGATACCTGAGGTTACAGAGTCTTTCACTGGCAACATCACTATGCCGTGACGATTCGTCACTATCCTCTTCTTCAACGTCTAAGCGTTGTTCAACTTTTCGGGACTTTAGTGTGTTAATTTTGTTAGTCAGATTCTTGAGGTTTGACTCGTTTTTGACAGTGGCACGTTGTTTTTTCAAAATCTGAAAATTATTGTAATTATCATGAATTAATCAATGCTGTGAAGAAGTATCGTCACGTATTGCATTGTAGAAGTGTGAAAAATTTAGTGAAGTTCAATTGATTCCTCATATTAATAAAAATCCAGAGATAAACTCGATAGACGTAGAAATCGTTTGTTAGCGAAGGTCAGATTGTTTCACTTACTTCAACGTTTCGACTGGAATAAATTTAACCTATTCTGACAAATCACAAATACGTACTGATAAATTAGTAATACCTCAACTTAATAGTTGATACGTTTAGCTTGGAAATCAATTAAATTGATATCGACAATTAAACAGCAGGTTGTATAATGGAAAAATATTCTTGTGCTATTACGTGCTTGTAAATAGTTTACGTATATCTCTTTACTTACAAATACTAGCAGGTCACGACAAGAATCTTATCTCAACAACAAAGGCATGAATGATGTAACCAATTGGTGTCAGCTTTATGTAACTTTCATTCAACAATGTGACTATTGAATTCGCATGGAAGAGTGAATGCAATCGGGTTACGCTGGTCACGCAAAAATGTTTGCAGTTAGGACAGCCAGCAATCAAACAACACACACACAGACGTGCTAACACACAGACAAAGAAGGATTTATAGAACAGCCCACACGATACGCTCTCAAATTTTTGTGTGAACCTTGCGTACTAACCTGCGCGATCCCATTGCGTTTACTCTTCCGTGATCATAGTTGTAGCGTTCATTCAATATACGTATGTAACTCATTTCGCACAGTTTTTCGTACAGGGTAATTATCAAAATAATCATAATACATCACCTTTTTGTTCGGGACTTCAGAACAGTCCGAAGTAGGTTCATTTGCGTCGTCAGAATCCAAGTCTAGCGCTCTTTTGTTGGGAAATTTCAATCTAGTTTTCTGCAATCGAGCATTTATGCTGTCGATACTTTCTGTGAAGAATGAAAATATTTTCCGGGTGTTAAATTTCTGATTGAAAATAATGAGTCCTGAGATAATGCCAAATATTGTGGCTGAAATTCACCATTAACTTGGACGTAGGTGGCTGGGTCACTTGCATGCCGGCTTGTGAAAAATGTAATTGAAAAAGTAATTACATTACATTTTCAATAACCATTACATTTCAAATGAGTTCAGTTACACAACACGAATGTAATGGACACTCAAATTCATTATCGAATTACAAAAGTAATTGATGACTCACAACCCTGCTTGCATGCAAGTAAATAACCACGTGTAAAAAGTAACCCAAACATAAGGAGCTAAGTTTTTATGTTCAATCATACTCACTGCCCAGGAGAAGGATATGCGCTTTGTAAAACACAGGTTTATCATTCTCGTCTGCTTCGTCATTCCATCGTACATGATAAAGTTTTTCTTTGTCGAAATCCGTACAATTCTTGGGATTGAACTTTTTGATATCGGTCACTTCAACGGTTTTCAAGACATTGTCATCCAAGAATCGGACGTGGGCGTGGGTCACTTTACCGCACATTTTTCGGCTGCTTGATCGGCAAACTCGACGATGCTCGAAACAGTGTTCAACTACTCGATCGGATAATGTCAAGCGGTGATATTGAATATCAACAGTAATAAATTCAGTTCCTTATCGCCGCACGAATCGCCATGCCTTCACACACCGGGACGCGGGAGAATAGTGAACTGCAGTGTTGCCAACCTGAAATGAGCCGTGGTCGTACGGAGAGGCGGGAATGATCGTACATCGCAGAAAATTATCGGACCGACTATCGATACTTTATAACAAGGTTTTCATGGCGAAAAAATGGAAAAACAGTCAATGAAGAATATATTTTTAACTCATCGGTACGCATCAGTATAACGACCTTGCCGCCCGGCCTAACGGACTTCGAGAGCCCATCTTTGAAATTTTCTACCTCTGTCATTGGTGCCTTCGCTTAGAATCGAGCGCTGATTGGCCAGAAATCTCAAAGACAGGATCTTGAAGTGTGCGTGTAGAACAGACATATGAGCGCTCGGCCGATGCAAAAAAAAAAATAATAAAATTAAAAAAACAAAAAAAAAAATTGTATCTTTTTTATTTTATCGTACAATTATCGAATATCGTACATACACACCACTGATATTTACTATAGAGATCAGTGGTACACACGTTATCGTAAATCGTACCCAGCTTTAATTTGAATGTATCGATGAACATTACTGTACGATAATAATCGTGTGGTTGGCAACACTGTTAGTTGAAGAAGAGAAGAATCGACCCGCGTTATCGATTCATGCATGTGATCTGTATTGTATGTATTGGTGCAATCCTTTTGCTCCAGTAGGTAATAAAGTAATGATGATCTATTGAGTTTTGTTATATTCAATTCTACTATGCAAAACATGGCCCGACCAAAAAGATATAAAAATTGGTTGGATGGAGGCGGCAAGATACCTAAAACTACTAAACACAACTTTTCGTTACGAAGATGGAATAGCGAAGATAAAGTTGATTCCCAGGTCAGTTGTGATGTGTGACATAACCTTGTTTACATCATAATTCTCGTTTTAACTTCAGCAATTGGATGTTTTTTCGATATAAAAATCATAGTCATAATATCCATAGCGGTACTTATACATACAAATGAAGTTTTTGTGAAATACGTACACCTAATAATCGTGTTACACCGCATTATACGCTGAACGAATTTGCAAATCGATATCAATAGCTATTTTGCGATACAGGTTCCAATTATTGATACTTGTGGAGAAGCTGGGGCATCGCATAATTATGAGCAAAATGAAAGTTTTGGAGAAAATTGCCCCTCAGTATCTCCAGTAAATTCTCGAAACACGAGCAGTGATTCAGAAGACGAAAATATGTTTCGAAATACTTCGAATTTTACAAAACGATATCAAGATTTCAACAGTCTTTCGGAAGAAGAATATGATTCTATAAATACTTCTGGATCTCAAGCAGAATATCAGAATATCAGCAGCCAGTCTGAAAAAGATGATGTTTGTATGACGACGTCAGATTCTACAATAGAAAATCAGGATTTAGGCAGTCCTTCGGTTGAAAATGTCTGTATAAATAACTCGGTCGCTGCACAAGAACGCAGAAATGCAAGCACTGACTCTGCAGGCGAAGATTCTACGGAGGAAGACCGTTGTTCGATAGATTCCGTACGTTCAAGTTTGCAAGCAAGTAGTATGAAGAATTACTAATAAGGAGTCGATCAACCTTTCGGATCACAGATGTGGCTCAAACTTTGGGGGATGTTTACAATCTCGTACCTAAATATGAAGCATGTAACATAGGTATAACTCTCCAGAATGGGCCATCGTTCTCTTGGCAAGGCCCGCTTGATAGTAATATCCAGCGGCAGATGAATATTTGCCGCAGGTGACAATACTTTGTTCTTCTTCGTCAAATTGAGTCTCCTCAGGCTAGAATCTGGTCATTATTGTCAAATCATGATCATTACACTAGTTTGTTGCAGTTCAACCAGCTTCTAAGCTTCCGACGAGCCTGTAAATGGTCCTCCGCCTCAGTGAAATAGCCTTCGGAGCTCACGTCGTTGGCTCTCAAAAAATCCCTACACGGACCGAAGGCCTTCAAACTCACAGAACTCGTTTTAAATAAAGTGACAAAAGTAACAAAAGAGTGAAATTTGAAAACTGGCTTTCAACTTCAAAGATTGCTTTTTTTTTTTTGTTTCATATGATTAGATTTAGTCTTTTACTTTTCATTATTCGACAAATACATATTCATAGAGAAATCAGAAAATAAATCTTCTAACTGCACTTTTTGAATACTTGCGGTACGCATTTGAAACAAGTTCTGTGAGTTTAAAGGTCTCCGGTCCGTGTAGGGATTCTTTGAAAGCCAACGACCTGGGCTCCGAAGGCTATTTCACTGTGGCAGAGGACCATTTACAGGTTCGTCAGAAGCTTAAAAGCTGGTTGAACTGCCTCAAGCTAATGTATCGACCAGATTCTAGCCTAAGAATACTCAATTCGATGAAGAAGAACAAAGTATTGTCACCTGCGTCAAATATTCATCTGCCGCTGGATATTACTATCAAGCAGCGCTCGCCAAGAGAACGAAGGCCCATTCTGAAGAGTTATATGTTACATGCTTCATACTTGGGTAGGAGAATAAACATCCCTTAAAGTTTAGGCCAGATCCGTGATCCGAAAGGTTGATCGACTTAGTTCTTATACAAATCACATATATTTTTCCTGAACATTTTGTCGTTGACTTCATGCACTCCGTTATTTTTTATCATACTTGAATTTTAACTTTTTTCAAAAAATGTTCTCAGAATCGCAATGAAGTCCCAGAAAATGAGTCCTTTTTCGAAAATGAGGGTAATCAAGAAAACATCCACTCCGAAAGTGATGAAGATTCCGATCAGGACAATTCTCAGAGAAACAACAAAAACCTTCGGCCGCTCCAAAATTTACTGGAAACACCCGGTTTTGCAAATCCTGTGACGACGACTGTGGGTGCAAGTCCGGGCGAAATACTATTAAATGCTCTGAAATTTAGTTTTGAACACCGTTTGTCTCAAGTTGGGTTCATGGATCTTCTCAAGTTGATTAACTGTATTTTCAGAGAACCTATTCTTCCCGATACTCGTTACATTATGGATAAACTATTCAATTCGTCTGATGTAAAATTCCACGCAATGTGTCCAGCATGCGGTGGTTATGTAGGAGAATTTGATCGGTCGAAGGTCAATACACTTTCATGCTCCTATTGCAATGTTGAAATTTTTCTCAACGACCCGCTGTTTAAAGATTTCTTCATTGTTTTGGATCCGTGTGATGAAATCAAACAATTGTTACAATCAAATGATGAATACTACAGTTTTGTTGTGAAAGACTTCATAAAAATGGCATATACAAGGACATATATGACGGAAAAGAGTACAGAAAATTTTTAAAATCTCTGGATGTAGATGATAAAAATTCATATGCCACTTGTTCTTTTAATTCCGATGGGTCTCCTGTATTCAAAAGTTCAACATTTTCAATTTGGCCGATTCAGATAATGGTGAATGAGTTACCCTACGATGTGAGAACAAGTAAGCCCATTGTGTGTGGCCTATGGTTTGGAAAATCAAAACCTGATATGGATGTGTTCCTAGATCCATTTGTCAAAATGATGAATAATATCTCTGAACATGGAATTTCTTGCCAAATACTGAATGAAGAGAGGAGAATTAAAATTTTTCCGATTCTGTGCTGTGTTGATTCTGTAGCTCGAGCTCCTATGCAAGGTCTTGTCCAGTTCAACGGCCACTATGGGTGTAATTGGTGTTTGCATCCAGGCGCGTGGGTAGAATCTGCACCACGAGAAGGAAGCACGAAATATCCACTCTTGGATTATTTGCCTGAGAATAGAACAAAGTTCGATGCCCTCAAACACATACAAGAAAGCTTGCGGTCCAACAAACCAGTATACGGATGGAAAAATACGACACCTTTGATCTACTTACTCAAGTTTTGTATCATATTGGGGTTTGTACCCGATTATATGCACTGCGTGCTGCTAGGAGTTGGAAAACAATTTACACAATATTTCTTGAACATGCTCTCTCCATCAGATATCGAAAAAATTGACATACTACTTATAAGAATCAAGTTTCCTCGTGCAGTTTCACATTTAACAAGGTCGTTGTCAGACATCAAGCAGTGGAAAGCGAAAGATTGGGAGAATTGGATTTTATATTCTAGTATACCTGTGCTAGCAAGTGCGCTAGAAAAAAAATATTTATTACACTGGATTATATTTGTTGAAGCCTTTTATTTATTACTGTCAAGTGATATCTCCGCTGCGGATATTGAACGTGCCCAGGACTTGGCGCTGATTTTGTTGGAAAAACAGGAATCTATTACTCAAGAAGTGCTATGACGTACAACGTACACCAACTTTTGCATATAACACAGAGTGTTGCTGATTGGGGTCCATTGTGGGCTCATTCTGGTTTTGCATTTGAATCAGGAAATGGTCAAATATTGAAGTATATCAAATGTGCAAAGGGAGTAACATCTCAGATTGCAAGGGCCATCGCAATGCGAAAGAATGAAGTCCTCCTGAAAAATCATATCTTTCCAAGTTCATGTGAGAAAAGTATCAATTATTACATGTATCTCGATAGCAAGATCGCCAAAAAAACGGTAAAAACGTCGTCTATTCGATATTTTGGTATTCCTTGCATGGCAGATGAAAAATGGATCCAAAGTCTACATTTATCCATGCACACCAATGTGTATGAAAAAATAGTGAAAGATAAATGTTTGTTTCAATCCTCAACCAAAACTAATCAGAGATCAAACAACAGCTTTGCGCAGACAGTTAATGGAGGATACATTGAAATTTTAAAATTCTTGTCCGACCAGAACTCTCGCAAAGAGTACACAATTTGTAGAATACTGAAAACAACGAACGCATTTAGTACCAAGTTACCCACACTAAGAAAAGTTACAGAAATTGAGCGGCGACTAATAGCGGTTCCAACTAGCAAAATAAATAAAATATGTCTGTTCATGGAAGTTAACAAGGTACAATATATTTGTGCAGTACCGCATATGTACGTTTATTGAGTATCTAGTTGGAAGTTCGAAGAGTGCACAAACTGAATATTGTAAAGGCACGAACTAATTGTGACGAAGCAAAATTGCTTCGCTCTTGAAATATGCATGTAGATTTATGTTTCAACCACCTCAAATAAACCATTGTGGCGTCGTTTCATTTTTCAAATTACTTTTTCTTTGTACCAGCATTTTGTGATTAAATAACCCAGAGCGCTGTAATTAATTTTTAATCGAAATGTATTATATGGATTACAGTGCGCGAGGTGCTAGAAAATTAATTCTCTGGCAATACTTCACATTTGCTGAAAATGAATGCCTCCGCTGTATTTTTCAGGCAACTCACGTTATATTCCCATCGATTTTTCGCAAGAATATGTATACCTAACCAGATATTGCTGTGTTGATTTAATCAATTCTGGAGTCCTTATTATGATTCTACGATTCTTTGATTTGATTTGAACTTCAGTGAAAGATATATTGAATAAAACTTTCGACAGACTATACAGATGAGAGTGATGACCGTCGTATTTTACGATTATAAATGCATGAAATGCGTTCATTTTGATGGAATTCCATCAAAAATCCAGTGGGTTTGCCAGCAGGTTTTCATGAACCTCGACTGAATTTCACCGTGAATTTCCATGGAATTCTACATTTTTCTATGGACTCCTCACAAAAATCTATGTGACCGAGCATGGATTCGTACGTTGTTTTCCTCTGATCTCGTCGAAAAATCCAGTGAATTTTGTGTAGACACGTCCATGAATCACTGCTGGATTCCACCGTGAATTACCATGGAATTCTACATTCTTCTATGGACTCCCCACAAAAATCTGTGTGACCGCACATGGATTCTTATGTTGTTTTTCTCTGATCTCGTCGCAAAATCCAGTGAATTTTGTGTAGAGACGTCCATGGATCACTGCTGGATTCCACCGTGAATTTCCATGGAATTCTACATTCTTCTATGAATTACCCACAAAAATCTGTGTGATCGCACATGGATTCGTATGTTGTTTTTCTCTGATCTCGTCTCAAAATCCAGTGGATTTTGTGTAGAGACGTCCATGGATTACTGCTGGATTCCACCGTGAATTACCATGGAATTCTACATTCTTCTATGGACTCTCCACCAAAATCTGTGTGACCACACATGGATTCGTATGTTGTTTTTCTCTGATCTCGTCTCGAAATCCAGTGGATTTTGTGTAGAGACGTCCATGGATCACTGCTGGATTCCACCGTGAATTACCATGGAATTCTACATTCTTCTATGGACTCATCACCGAAATCTGTGTGACCACACATGGATTCGTATGTTGTTTTTCACTGATCTCGTCGCAAAAACCAGTGAATTTTGTGTAGAGACGTCCATGGATCACTGCTGGATTCCACCGTGAATTAGCATGGAATTCTACATTCTTCTATGGACTCTCCACCAAAATCTGTGTGACCACACATGGATTCGTATGTTGTTTTTCTCTGATCTCGTCTCAAAATCCAGTGGATTTTCGTAAACACGTCCGTGGATCACTGCTGGATTCCACCGTGAATTACCATGGAATTCTACATTCTTCTATGGACTCCTCACCAAAATCTGTGTGACCACACATGGATTCGTATGTTGTTTTTCACTGATCTCGTCGCAAAATCCAGTGAATTTTGTGTAGAGACGTCCATGGATCACTGCTGGATTCCACCGTGAATTACCATGGCATTCTACATTCTTCTATAGACTCCTCACCAAAATCTGTGTGACCACACATGGATTCGTATGTTGTTTTTCACTGATCTCGTCGCAAAAACCAGTGAATTTTGTGTAGAGACGTCCATGGATCACTGCTGGATTCCACCGTGAATTACCATGGAATTCTACATTCTTCTATGGACTCTCTACCAAAATCTGTGTGACCACACATGGATTCGTATGTTGTTTTTCTCTGATCTCGTCTCAAAATCCAGTGGATTTTCGTAAACACGTCCGTGGATCACTGCTGGATTCCACCGTGAATTACCATGGAATTCTACATTCTTCTATGGACTCCTCACCAAAATCTGTGTGACCACACATGGATTCGTATGTTGTTTTTCACTGATCTCGTCGCAAAATCCAGTGAATTTTGTGTAGAGACGTCCATGGATCACTGCTGGATTCCACCGTGAATTACCATGGCATTCTACATTCTTCTATGGACTCTCCACCAAAATCTGTGTGACCACACATGGATTCGTATGTTGTTTTTCACTGATCTCGTCGCAAAAACCAGTGAATTTTGTGTAGAGACGTCCATGGATCACTGCTGGATTCCACCGTGAATTACCATGGAATTCTACATTCTTCTATGGACTCTCCACCAAAATTTGTGTGACCACACATGGATTCGTATGTTGTTTTTTTCTGATCTCGTCGCAAAATCCAGTGAATTTTGTGTAGAGACGTCCATGGATCACTGCTGGATTCCACCGTGAATTACCATGGAATTCTACATTCTTCTATGGACTCTCCACCAAAATCTGTGTGACCACACATGGATTCGTATGTTGTTTTTCTCTGATCTCGTCTCAAAATCCAGTGGATTTTCGTAAACACGTCCGTGGATCACTGCTGGATTCCACCGTGAATTACCATGGAATTCTACATTCTTCTATGGACTCCTCACCAAAATCTGTGTGACCACACATGGATTCGTATGTTGTTTTTCACTGATCTCGTCGCAAAATCCAGTGAATTTTGTGTAGAGCCGTCCATGGATCACTGCTGGATTCCACCGTGAATTACCATGGCATTCTACATTCTTCTATGGACTCCTCACCAAAATCTGTGTGACCACACATGGATTCGTATGTTGTTTTTCACTGATCTCGTCGCAAAAACCAGTGAATTTTGTGTAGAGACGTCCATGGATCACTGCTGGATTCCACCGTGAATTACCATGGAATTCTACATTCTTCTATGGACTCTCCACCAAAATCTGTGTGACCACACATGGATTCGTATGTTGTTTTTTTCTGATCTCGTCGCAAAATCCAGTGAATTTTGTGTAGAGACGTCCATGGATCACTGCTGGATTCCACCGTGAATTACCATGGAAATCTACATTTTTCTGTGGACTCCTCACAAAAATCTGTACGACCGCACATGGATTCGTATGTTGTTTTCCTCTGATCTCGTCGCAAAATCCAGTGGATTTTGCGTGGAGACGTCCATGGATCGCTGCTGGATTCCACCGTGAATTCCCATGGAATTCTCCATTTTTCTATGGACTCCCTACAAAAATCTGTGTGATCGCACATGGATTCGCATGCTATTCTCAGGAAATTTCATGGATCGACTAGTGGATTTCGCATGCTCATTTTTATGGATTATGGATGGATATTCCCATGATACTTACATAGGAATTTATATGTATTCCGGGGGTGTTCCTATGTGAATCTACATTACATCCATGCAGATACCTATGGGCTCATCCATACTAATTTCGTCCACTGTTTCAGGTAGTTAAACCACAGAAAATCCATGTGCACCTTACTAGATTTCATATGGGAAAACCGTGGAAATACCCATATGGATTTTCCATGGTTCTGGATTTTGATGGATTCGTATGTGATTCCATGGGATTCTACCTGAATCCATATTGTTCCATATGGATTCCCACCTGGAAATTTTCAGTAGGGTACAAACAACTTCGCCTAGGGTCCAGTACATGAATCATACAAACACTAACACATAAAAAAAAAAAAAAAAAAAAGACGTTTCAATATATACATATATGTATATACAGGGTGAATTCCTATCGTCCGTACGCTCGCGGCAGTTGTTTTAGTAGTTGTCTATGCCTGCAACATGTGCATGGCCACCTCAACTCTACTCTAAGTGTACGGACGATACGAATTCACCCCGTATATATATATTGTAACGACAATTTTCACAACTCAACGTATTGCCGCCATTTTGTGACGACAATAATCAAAGATGAGGTGCGAGGACAACTATTGTCGAAACCTTACGTCCTTCCAAGTTAATTATTCGATTAATGTTCAATAAAAGATGTTCGCGGGATTTGTTTGGGCGCCAGACGTAACTAAACTTACGTCAGTCAAAGATAATTTGCACAGATACTAAATTTTACTCAATAAACTTATTCAAATATAATAATCGACTTGAACATGAAATTTTATATCGAATAACTCATAGGAACGACGGCCTTGAAGCACGGCTAAGTCAGCTAAAATAAGGTACCTATAGGGTAGAGTGCGTGGATTCACCTTTCACAGATATTTTTCATCACGCCGTGCGAAAAAGTGCCATTATATGCACGCAAAAGTTCGGACACCAGATTTAATCCTTCTTTGGAACCGAGGTTCCGTACATTGTACTGTCTTTTTATTACAAAATTATGCGAGCGATAAGTCAAAGGAACATCAATCAGATATCAGGTAGCGAAAAAGAAGCGAATGACAATTCATACTTAGCGAGCTGTACAGGATTAGTTTTTCAAATCAAAATACGCGAGAAATACATTACTCTAAGCAAGCAAATAATATAATTTCTCAGCGGCAGCGAAGTACCGAGCAATAACACACGAGGTGACCTAGCTAAGCGTGCTGTATAGGTGAGCGATATAATACAAAAGAGCTATAGTCGAAGTTAACCGTATCACTGGGCGATACGATACCCGAATGAAACAAAAGAATTCAAATCAACGCTTGGCGGTAAAGAAATCATTCGCAAATACCTAGCAATAAAGAAATTCGCAGAGAAGCTAATTTATCAATCAAAGAGTTCAAATAACGATCTTCAGAATGAATAAGTCACGAATTTATCAATTATTACGAAAGAATAGTATCAAAAATTACGGAGAAGAAATCTACTTTATCAAATGACTCGACTTTACTTAACTAACTTAACCTAATGCAACTATGTTCAGCCTACCTACTAGATACGGATGGAATAGTAACACACCATGTTCGCAGATAATAATTAGTAAAATATTCAGATGAATTAATAATAAAAAGCTAAGCAAATCTACAGAAATCAAACACGAGAAATAAATCATCTGACAAAATCAAGCATTATACTCTATAAGGCATGCGGAAAATTGACTCAACAGTAAGATCGAATAAAAGAGTGGATCAGAAACGAATTATTAAACAACTAATCAATCACGAAATCTCTCTGCTGGATTTGTTCTAACGCGAGACTCATCACGTGGCTCATCGGCTCACGCTACACAAAATGTCCAACTAACTCCTCCAGAGATTTTTCGAGGCTTTACAAATATCCAGAACAAGTGACCTTACCTTGCAAAGAAATCGGCTTCATCACTTTGAGCACAGTTACTAATTAAAGCGGGAAGAAACTGAGCGGAAAGAAACTTAGCGGAAAGAAAGCAACTAATTTACAAATAGCATAGCAAGACTTAGATAAGGTGCGGTACGGTGGTGCGGAGAGACACGTCTTCGTCGGAGAGCTGCTGAACGTAGAAGGAAGAGCGGGATGATCGTCTTGGGTGGCTTGACCCTGGTCCTCGGCTAGGGGGTGAGGTGGGCCCAGATAGCACGCCATATCCGATGGATGTTCAGTTATAGTCCGTTACACGTCCCGATGTCCGTGGACATTAAACGTACAGTCATTTGACATATGGTTCCGGACATTTACCGGATATTTAATACTAGACATCCTGCGGATGTTTATTTTATGTCCGAATGTGGATAGTCCGGAAATATACATCCGATAGACATTTTTTCGAGGACATGCGGCGGGGAACGCAGTGTCGGATATCGATTGGATACTTGATTTCGGGTATTCAGCGGATATGAATTATAGGACAACTTACAGATGTCTATTCGATGTCCGAACTTGGATAACTTTTACGAGTCGTAATTATAATAATGTATATTATAATATATATTATATATAATATAATATATATGTGAAAGGCATAGTTTCGGGACAGTTTTTCAAGCGCGAGCATGTTTTGAGAACTTTTGTATACTCCGGGGACAGGACTCAAAGTATTTTCATATAAAAGCGATGGTTTGAGGACATATTGAAATTGATATTTTACATGCATGGTTTGAGGACACGGAAACCAATTCAGCTAGAAATGACAAATCTGTTGAAATGTCCCCAATTCATTGGTTCTGTATTTGTATGTAGATACTTGGAAACCTATTTCCAGAGTATAAAAATGCCCCAGAAGCATGCACTCGCTCGAAACCGGACGAGTGGTTTTATATAAAACCGATGTTTTGAGAACATCTTATGAAATTCATGTACTGAATGCATGGTTTCTAGAACACAAAGCCAAATCAAGTTGAAATATTATATATCTCAGAATGTCACCGATTAATCGGTTATATTTTCATATGGATGCTTTTTAACGTGTTTCCAAGATATAAGATTGTCCCGAAAGCACGCGTTCGCTCGAAATTCTGTCCTTAAACCATGCATCTGACAAGCATACATTTTTCGTTATCCGAAATTATTCGTATATCCATATGGTTCGAATTAGGGGATGAAATCTGATGCTCTATGAATTCGGGTATGTTGTACATCGTGAGCAACCTTCATCCACACATCAAATAACATGTCAACGTGGGAATATGAATTACGAATTATTTTTTATTCACATCGAGTCCCAACACCATCAATATCTACATTTAGCATAGAAGATGGCATTACTGAAAGCAATGATATTCGGAGCAGCTTCTAATTTGCATACTCAAAATTGCTGCTCAACAGATCAACTACGCCATGTACAATGTGGTCACGCAGAGGATGACCAACTCTACTCGGATTCGAGCAAATATGAATAATCGAAATCAACATTTGTCCCCGAAGCATGCGTTACGTAATTTTTCTAACCTCGCTTTCGAGTCTAATTAGTTTACCAAAACTCGCTTTTCCGGAACTATTCATTCTAGGATCATGTTGTATTACGACCGTTGAGCACTTTTCTTCATTTTTAGACTAACGAAAACTTCGACACATGATGATTTTTTTTTTCGGCCGAAGCAATGCGCGTGAGATATTTGTCCTCAAAGTATGCGTTGGGCAATATCTCCAGCCTTAACTTCTATGGAATATATGAAACAATTGAAAGTTACCCTTAACAATCACACAATAATCATAAGTTTGGAAATACCCACTGATCTCTATGCCAGTTGTGAAATATCAATTACGCCATGTTACATATCGCGTGTCTAATGGTATAAGGTCGTATGCGCCAATATACGACCTTTCACCACGTATAAAGGTAAAAGGGCATATCCATTTTTTTTTTCATATTTCCGCCCAAAATGTCCAAATACCTTCAAAAAAGATAGATTTAAAAAATCATTCAATTAACGGTAGAAGGTCGTAAGTACTGGCGGTTACGCCCTTTCATTTCTAAATTTCTGTAATCGGATCTCGTTAACTAACAGTATGAGGTCGTATTCGCCAAAAACTGTTTTGTTTTTGTGCAACTGCTGCATAAACTTCTAAAATGCGAAGATTCGTCGATATCTGACAAAAATCAAAATTTTTTCTTATTTTTGACAAAAAAATTGCTCGACTAACGGTATAAGGTCGTAACCGCCAAAAAATGTTTTTTCCGTGCAACTGCTCCAAAAACTTCGGAAATGCGAAGATTCGTCGATATCTGACAAAAATCAAAAATTTTTTTATTAAAAAAAAAAAATTGCTCGACTAACGGTATAAGGTCGTATCCGCCAAAAAATGTTTTTTTCGTGCAACTGCTCCAAAAACTTCGGAAATGCGAAGATTCGTCGATATCTGACAAAAATCAAAAATTTTTTATTTTCGAAAAAAAAATTCTGCGACTAACGGTATAAGGTCGTATCCACCAAAAAATGTTTTTTTCGTGCAACTGCTCCAAAAACTTCGGAAATGCGAAGATTCGTCGATATCTGACAAAAATCAAAAATTTTTTTATTAAAAAAAAAAAATTGCTCGACTAACGGTATAAGGTCGTATCCGCCAAAAAATGTTTTTTTCGTGCAACTGCTCCAAAAACTTCGGAAATGCGAAGATTCGTCGATATCTGACAAAAATCAAAAATTTTTTATTTTCGAAAAAAAAATTCTGCGACTAACGGTATAAGGTCGTATCCGCCAAAAAATGTTTTTTTCGTGCGACTGCTCCAAAAACTTCGGAAATGCGAAGATTCGTCGATATCTGACAAAAATCAAAAATCTTTTTATTTTTGAAAAAAAAAATTCTTCGACTAACGGTATAAGGTCGTATCCGCCAAAAAATGTTTTTTTCGTGCAACTGCTCCAAAAACTTCGGAAATGCGAAGATTCGTCGATATCTGACAAAAATCAAAAATTTTTTGTTTTCGAACAAAAAATTCCTCGACTAACGGTATAAGGTCGTATCCGCCAAAAAATGTTTTTTTCGTGCGACTGCTCCAAAAACTTCTGAAATGCGAAGATCTATCGATATTCGAGTAAAGTCGGGAATTTACTTATTTTCAAAAATAATAATTCAAAAATAACGGTATAAGGTCGTATCCGCCAAAATTCGTTTTTTGTTATAAAATCTCTGAAACCTTTTGATGCATCGATTCAGCGAAACTGTATCGACCACTTAAAAATTGGGACTACAGTATTTGACAGATGGGTTGAATTGAATATTATCTATGTATCATATTATTAATATAACAAAAAAGTCTAACTCCGAATTCCGTTAATCCGAAGGAAAAAAAAAACGGAATGTACTGACAATGAGACTTGAACACGCGACGCATTGGGCGGCGATATTTTATCGACGCGGCTCCGCGTTCTTCGTTTGTTTGAGTCTTTACACGCTCGAAGTCTGGCTCATCATTCGGTTGTTTTATGTCCACGGCACTGATCTGTTCCACAGTGAAATTGTTTTAACGGTAGTGGTGCATGCGCATCCTGAAATTGTAAGTGTGATACAATGTGAACTGAGATCGCGCGCTGGTGACCACCTAACTTCATTATATTCAATAAATTGTGAAATGGAATCGGGAAAAACGAATATCAAGCATAGTGAAATGAAACAGCTGCGCCATGACATAATCCCCGAAACAGAAGAATCATCTTCCGATGAATCAATTCAACTGAGTCGACGAGATCGAAAGAAGAAATTGTGTCTTCAATCAGACAATGACGAAAATGATTCACCGAACACGAAAAAACTGCGGCTGAGCTTTAACAATGTGAACTATGAGACCGAAGTAATTCGGGAGACATCTAAGCTGACTATTAGCCAGCAAAGTTGTAGTTCGTCTGGTGATCTGAGGTTGAATATAACATATTCATCAAAACCCACACCTGATCGGAAGTTTGATGAAAATGACTCTGAGGCGAATCCGGAAATATCCGATTTTCAATCAGTGGATTATACCAACGAGATTTCCAATGATTCACTCGCAACATTCTCTGACGATGAACCTGCTCCGGAGTTGATCTCACGCGGATCTTCAAACGACTCGCAAATAGAACCACCGAAACGCATCCGCCATAAAATTGCGAGGCCGCATGAGTGGAAACAAAACAAGCGACGAAACGCTCGTAACCTGGGTCTCCCATATCAATCTAACAATGGTATACACCGTCCGGGAAGGAAATTACTTCCGCCATGCAAGTGTCATATGCGATGTGACGAAAAATTTACCGCCGGAGAACGCTGGCAAATCTTCAAGGGGTTTTGGAGCTTGGGTAATGTAAACCGACAGCGGGAACTGATTGGGAAATTAGTCCAAATCAGGAAGATTACCCGGCATCGCACTGAAAATGTACCAAGACGGAGGTAAGTTTTTTTTACAATAACATTATCTTCGCGGAGATTGACGCCTTCAAGCACAGCCTGAAGTTGCCGTAGACATATTATTATATTATTAGTTTCTTTGCCGATACGCGCCTGCGAAGAGTTAATATATTCAGTGACAATTGAAGAAAAGAAGATATTCAAAAGGTAGTTGAGAAAAGGTTATCAAAGAATACAGTTGCATCAGTATATGGGGCTATCCACGTCAATTCACCTAGCCTTCAGATCGCGCCATTTTCGATTCGCCTCGTGATTTTTTATATTGTTGTCCTTGGTCTAAGACATTTTTTAGAATGTTTTAGAATTTTTTCGACCAAGCTTTTTTGAGTTATGATTTTTTACAACTCAAAAAGAAGGACCATTTTTAAAAATCTGAAAAAATTCACAAACATCGTCTGCCCGACGTGAAACAGTTTGCCGCTAGTGAGAATGTGGAACACATTTTTGTTATTTTTTTTTTCTTTTAATTTTCAAAATAAAAAAATTGAAATAAAAAAACAACAAAAAAATCCGCTATGGACGTGAAACGTGGTTTTTGGGACATAAAATGATGCGGAACATAATCTTTAGAGAGATATTCATATTTTTTCCTGTTAAAAAAAAAAATACAACAAGAATGTGTTCCACATTCTCACTAGCGGGAAACTGTTTTGCGTCGGGCGGAAGATTTTTGTAAATTTCTTCAGATTTTCAAAAATGGTCCTTCTTTTTGAGTTATAAAAAATTATAACTCATAAAAGCTTGGTCTGAAAAATTTGAAAAAAATTCAGGAAAATATTTTAGACCAAGGACAACAATGTAAAAAATCAAGGGGTGAATCGAAGATGATACGGTCTGGAGGCTAGGTGAATTGACGTGGACAGCCCCATATATATACCGTCGGTTCGAAATAATTAAATCTAATTATATTTGTTGTAATTGCATTATTGAGAATTTTCATTTCTCAATTGTTGATAACAGATAGCTCCATCACAGATAGTTCCATCAGGCGAATAGATTAAGATACCGATTCAATATTACCAGAATAGGTCCCCGAAATATTCATCACTTTCTCAACATTTATCTTCAAACAAAATTCTGAGTATTTTTTTGAATTTTCGGAAAATGTACAAGTGTGTATACCCTCTTGGAAGTGATTTGCGGCGAATAATACTTCAATTCTGTTCTTCAACGTTAGTACTACATACATAAATGAGTTTATTCTTGTTGTATTTTGATTCTATAGGCACACGTTGCAATACCGATTCAAAAAAGGCGACAAATACGTCAGGACGTGCAAGGTGTTCTTCCTCAACACACTTGGTCTAGGGGAAAAAATTCTCCGTGTGATTATAAATAAACATAATCGTAGTGAAACGGGAGCGCTGTCTCCAGATCAACGAGGCCGTAACGTCCCTCGGAACAAACTAAATGAGAACGATATTGCTGGTATCAACAAGCACATTTCATTACTCCCAAATGTACCAGCACATTGGTGTCGTCGAGACTCAACAAAGACTTATCTGGAAGGGAATCTTGATCAGGAGACCGTTTATCAACTATACAGATCATACGCTACTCAAAATGGATTACGTCTGGTATCCAAACCAATTTACGTACGTCAGTTGAACGCACTCAACATTGGATTCCACCAACCACGCAAGGACCAGTGCTGGTGCGCACGCTTCCACGAATTGCCAGAGGAAGAAAAAATTGCAAAAGAAGGCGAATACGACTTGCACGTCAGACGCAAGGAAGCAGCTCGAAAAGAGAAAATTACGGATACTGAGGCCGCAAAAAATCCGAAAATTATGACAGCCTGTTTCGATCTGGAGGCAATACTTTATTCGCCATGGGCTCCAGGCAAACAGCTGTTTTACAGACGAAAACTGGCGACGCACAACTTCACCGTTTTTTCGATCCGAAAAAAGCAAGGTAAATACAAATCCTTTTTTTGTTGATCCTGTTTCGTTGCCTCTGATCTCAAACGGCAAGAAATATTTTATTGCATTTATCACAATTATTTGGATTTATTTGATATAATGAAATCCGCCACAATCAACTGAATGGTATTTAACCCAAATAAATTCGATGTCTGTTCGAAGGAATAACAAATAATTCATTTGGATTAACCGCACGTTGATTATTTCGAAAAAATGAATTGTTGGTGGAGTCGCGACAAAATATTCGTTCTGAGAAATTTTGTCAATTTAAGGGGGGCCCATGCGGCTGATTCCAGCCCCACGAAATCATGATGTCACAAGGTTGGTGATTGTTTTCAGAGTACAGTTCCACTCGAACATTAACCACCCGAAGGGCCGAAATTTTTGGCACATTTGTTCTTGGTTTTCAAAAAACTGGTTTTCAAAGAACTTCGAAAACGAAATTCTGTTTTTTTTTTTTTAAATCACATTTTCGAAAACCAAGGAGAAATATGCCAAAAATTTCGGCCCTTCGGGTGGTTAATGTTCGAGTGGAACTGTACGCTGAAAAAAATCACCAACCTTGTGACATCATTATTTCGTGGGGCTGGAATCAGCCGCATGGGCCCTCCTTAATTTGAGTAACCAAAATTTGGTAATTGCAAAAAATGTTTTGTAGGCGAAGTTGAATATTTGAATGGAATGAATAAATTTTAGCAAGAAAGTTGATCAAATATTTCTTCGCGACTCCGGAAATAATGCATTTTTTCAGATCAACCAAGTTTTACTTGGTCCACATAAGTCATTCGTGATGCCATTGAACGAAAATAAAATTCATTTGGGTTAAATAACATTTAGTTAAAAGTGGCTGATGTTATCAGATCGAATAAAACCAAATATGATTAATCCAATGACATTTTTTCTCAGTGAACATCACATCAATCAAATGATGAAAAATTCACGCTTCAATGAAAAATATTAAAAGGAGAATGTATGTTGTGGTGTCAATATTGTAAGATCAATTCGTTCAAAATAAAAATTCATACCACAAGTCGGATTTAGAAAGAGGCAGATGAGGATGATAATAGGATATCGGACGCAAAGAGCGAAAACGCCAGTTATTTCCTGAAGTTCGCATACCAGTTTTCTGAACGCTGGGGCAAAAATGCGAGTTGTTGATCCGTTGCGGAATAAAAATATATCGCATCTTCAGTGCCATAAGTCTGAATTGGACAGGATAAGAAGTAAACAGTCGTCAAAACCTTCTCTCATAATTTTTCAATTGTGATTTTACGAAATTACAATCTTGTCCACGCTATGAAAAGAGGAAAACAAGATTTTTTCAAAAGTTCACAGTGCACTGTAATGTGGTGGTCGAATGATTATAAAATGCTTACTCTTTTGACTCTCTTTGAGATGATTGTCGTTTTGTTTTTGTCAGGATACTGCTACATGTGGCCGGAACACTTCGGCAGGAAAGGATCCCAAGAAATGGCCACGTGTTTGACCAAATACATCAACGAAGAAGTACCGAACGGTGTTAAAAAACTAACATTCTACGCAGACAATTGTGCCGGTTTGTAAAATGCTTTTCACGATAGAAAAACTGACTCGAGTGTGAAATATTCTTTCTTTATACTGTCATTTAATTTGGGTTTCCTTTACATTATTTGTAGGTCAAAACAAAAATTCTGTTATCGCCGTAATGCCAGGCAAGGCGTTGCAGATGCATCCGTCATTGAAAAAACTGAATTTGAAATTCCTCGAGGCTGGCCACACCTATATGGAATGTGACACCATGCATTCGACCATCGAACGTGCATCACGCCATCAAAATATATACGTGCCCGCTGATTGGACAAAAATTGTTCATCATGCGAAAAAAACAGGAAACCAATACAGCGTTTTCTCCATGAAACACGACGATTTTCGTGATTTCAAAACTGCAAGGGACAAAGTAAGATTGTGACGAATTATATTATTTTTTTGCACTTGCGTATTGCTCGAGTATGTCATTAGATGGGAAATTGGATATTATGGTTATAAGCACATTTAATATTCATCAAAGATTCTTCCGACGAATCTCCGATTCACCGACACGACAAAAGTGAAGTGGAGGCAAGTCAAATGGATTCAGCTTCGACGAGACCGACTGAGGTTTTCATTATAAATGATATAACTCATATTATAGAAGTCGAATTACGTTTCATATTGTACAACCGACGATTGATAAGATATTCATAAAAAAGTACAAATCCTGATACAGTACAATCGAATTAGTTTATTAGGTCCTTCGTCACAATTTGGTGATTTTTTAATATTTGGCACGAGGAATGATGTTACAATGAAAATAAAATATGCCTCTCCTTCAGATCAATCTTCATCAAAAATGAATACTGGGAACCATTTAAAGAAGTGATTCTTAGAAAATCACTCACACGTGGGACCCTTGGACAGTTATACAATGTAGGCCAGTCAGTAAAGACAATCAATTCACAATAATCACAAAAGTTTTCAAATTTTCATGCAATGTCAGGTAGAGTAAAAAAACGAACTATAAAAATTTGCAACCTTTTTTGAAGTCCGAAACATTGTTAAATTTGTAAAAAATGGTTTTTTACCTCATTTTCACTAAGAAAATTCCAGAAGTTCTGCAAACTTGAAGTACCATTAAATGTGTGATTCCATAGCAGGTATCAGATTTGCAACCAATTTCAAAGTACGGACGCATTTTTTAAATCAAAAATTCATATTTTTCATGAATAAAATGACCAAAAAAATTCTAAAAGTTATGCAAAGTTAATAGATGCATTGGAATAATGTCCCGAATCGTTGCATGAATTTGCAACCTTTGGTGTTGACCGGAACATATTCAGCGATCATTTTTCGTCATCAGTACTTATTTAATCGAGTAAGGTACACTCACAAAAATTCCAAAAGTTTTGAATTTTGGTTGCAAATGCTGAGATCATCTGTTGTGATACATGTACAAATTTGCAACTTCACACGCAATCTGGAACCTTGTGCAATTTGCAGAAATTGACGTTTAGAATTTTCTCGGCCTCGAAAAAATTGCAAAAGTTTGGCAAAATGAACGTATGGTTTTGCTTTGGGATTAATGTCAGTATTCGAATTTGCAACTACACTCGATGTGCGGAAATATATTTTTATTATATTCACGCGGAATATAATATCAGTTTGGAATTTCCCATTACCCGCGTCAATGCGTACAGGGCCCCGGCGGCTTACGCCACTGCGCGTAGCACGCGGAGTTCCCTGCGTTGCTATGGTAACCGGGCCAGCTGTAGCTATTGCGTCGTTACAATCAGTTGCCGGTTGTTTTTGTTCGAACACGTTCGAAGTTTAGATGTTTAAGACGTTCCACGTTCCATTGCTCCACCGTGAGAACTTTCATGATGGATGCAGTAGTTAATAAGTGTATAATTTGCGATAAAGGTTTATCCGACGGAAACCTCGAAGAAGTCGATAAAAGAGGCATTAATTTGCTTATTCAATGTAGTGAAAAAAAAAAGTGATGGAAAGGCAGCTGCTTTCATCGAATCAGACATTGTGACTGTGCATAAAGAATGCAGAAAGTTGTACTGTTTCTGTTTCATTTGCGATAAAGATGTAACAAGCGGAGATGTGCGTACAGTCAAAGAAAAAGGGATCGCTACCCTAATTAACTCAAGTGAGAAACGATGTGACGGGAAAAAAACTGCTCTCATTGAGTTAAAAGCTGTGACAGTGCACGAAAAATGTAGAAAAATATATACCAACGAAAAAAGCATCAATGCTTTCCTTAAAAGACCTAGAGAATCAATTCCCGTCACACAAAACGAAACGTCAGGGGAATGTGAGCCGTTTTCTTGCGAAGGAAAGTGTTTATTTTGTGCAAAAGAGATAACGACGGAATTTTTAACGAACGAGAGCAAGAAGCCAGTTGGGAAACGAATCAAAGTTTTTCAAATTCGCCATGCCTACACGAAAGACGGCATAATAAAAGCTGCTAAACAACACGACGACACTTGGAGTGAGGAGGTGATTATAAAATATTCATAATTTATTATTATTATTATTATTATTGTTATTATTATAATGATCATTCCAACTACTTGGATCCACTTTTGTCATTGTTATGATTTTTCTTATTTTTGTTACTTCAGTTTTACTCAACATTAGTTCATTTCCGATTTCTCGTGTCATCGTTTTCTGCTACTGTGTCTTTCATTTCTTCTGACTGATGCCTCTGTCGTGATGACAGAGTTAATTCAACGTCTGGGAAAATACAAATAACAATGAAATATACCTATATAAAAGTAACTGAATAAACAAAAAAATGAAGTGAATAACAATAACTTATATAATATTACTGAGATAACACTGTTGTTCTTTTTTTTTTTTGAAGGTGCTGCAGCGAATCGAAGGGGTTGATTTGCATTTGGTAGGAGCTCAATATCATCAACCCTGTTATTCTTCTTTCTGTTTGCCTACCAGAACATCAGGAGCCAGCGGTGGCCGACCAGCAGAGCCACATGTAACTTCGGCAATGGACCGTATCTTCGAATACCTAGAAGAAAACAAAGATCAATGCCAATTTTCTTTGCGCGAGTTAAGCAGTCTCGTCGATAATCCTCCCAGCGATGCAACTCTAAAAAAAAAACTAGAAGAAAAGTACAAGCAAGATATTGTAATTACAAGTCTTGTTGGTCGTACCCCGATTATTTCTTTTCGCACCCATCTGGTCCTTCTCGAGTCATGGTACAACGAGAAGAAACAAAATGAAGCAGATGAACGCTTGAGAATCATTCGCACAGCAGCTGCAATAATCGCAGAGGACATCAAATCCCAGATCTATGATACTGATTACTATCCCAGCCCTGACAACTTCCTCGACGATGCTGAAAAAGATGTTCCTGAAACTCTCAGAGTATTCCTCAAAGAAGTTATACTTAAAACAAAGCGTAAATCCAGAGATAAATACCAAACCAAATGCACATCGATTGCACACTCTATAATCGCAGCGACAAGACCGAAATCATTCATATCCCCGTTACAAGTTGGTCTAGCGGCCCATCTTCACTCGAAATTTGGCTCAAAAAATCTTGTCAATGTCGTATCCGCATTGGGCTTCTGTGCTTCATACACTGAAGCTCAAACTTTTCAGCTGTCAGCAGTTTTACATCCAGAGATTAATGCAGGACAAGGCTTCATCCAATTCATTGCAGATAACGCAGATGTAAATGTCAGCACACTTGATGGACTGGGTACATTTCATTCAATGGGAATGATCAACTGCGTAACTCCCAAGGCCAGCACTGCAAGTTCAGATCGTTTATTCAGGGTGACAGACATTCCCTCATCTACGATACTCGGAAAATTTGGTCAGATTCCTATCCAAACATTTGAGAAAAAGACGACGCCATCCGGACTTCATACATTGACAGTGGAAAGAGTGGTTAACACGGATCCTATTATTCCAGAAGCATCTGATTTGCTGTGGATATATGCAAAATCGAATGAAATACCTCGCATTTGTGGATGGCACGGATTCATGGAGCAGATTACTTCGAAAGGAAAATTCTCGACGTCTGCCATAAATACTATGCCATTCATCAATGCCTCACCTAGCGATTACAATACGATATATACCACATTGCTCTGTGCGATCGAAAAATGCAAAGAAGCTGGACAGAATACTTGCTTCATAACATTCGACCAACCTCTTTACCAAAAAGCGCGTGACATCGTTGCCTCCAGTCCAGATCCTCTGCTTCAATGTGTAGTCCCCCGGCTTGGTGGATTTCACTTGTTAATGTCTTTTCTTGGAGCCATTGGATACGTTATGTCCGGGAGCGGGATAAAGGAACTGTTATCGATCATTTACGCTCCTCTCTCGGTGGAAAAAATGATGACTGGTCACGCTTACTCAAGGGCTGTTCGTGGACATATACTCACACACTTGGCTTTAGGACACATTGTCTTGAAACTCGTAGAGATAACCGACGAAGAACGAGTAGAAATTGAAGAGGTCCTGACAGATTGTTATGATGGAAATTCCGAGTCACAACTGGAAAACGAGATTTTGAAATCTATTTTACGTCGATTTGAAACTCAATTAAAGGAACTTGAAAATAACGGTCCTACTGCTAAGCTATGGATACAATATTTTCGTATGGTCACTTTAGTGAAAAACTTTATAGAAGCTGAGCGTACTGGAAATTGGACATTACATCTGTCTACAATTGCGAAAATGATGCCGTTCTTTCATGCGACTGGTCATTTCAATTACGCCTTATCAGCTCAGTTGTACCTGCAGGATATGTATCAACTTCAAGGAACTTTGACTCCACGTGAATACCACTTCTTTGTGACTAATGGCTTCTTCACCATCAGGCGGTCAGACAAATTTTGGTCGGGGATCTGGACCGACATGACTATTGAGCAAACGTTGATGAGAGGCATGAAGACCCAAGGTGGACTAACAGGCGGCCGTGGATATACCGACAGTGTCTTAACGAAATGGACCAAAGGTTTACCTATTATGCAGAGAGTTTCACAGTCAGTAGAAGATTTTGTAGATGTGACGTCCTCAACTTCAGAGCAACACGTTGATTCAAGGCCATCGCGTCAGGAAAGAGACAATAGTGATGTTGCAAAACTTCTGAAATGGTTTTCACATCATCCCCCGTTTCCAGTTTTGGATGCCATTGTTTCTTTGGGCACTGGAATTGTTGGCGGTCTAGAAATCAACTGCTATAATGCTGAGGAAATTGGAATTGATGGAATCGATGCGATTGTAGGACTAAGTTTTGATAAAATTTCATTTTCACGAAAAAAAAGAGTTCTTCCGTTATCAGCCGTATCTTCATCTATAAAAGTTGCAGACGACGTAGTTCCTATCGATCCAACTCTACTGTACCAGCGCGTCACCGTCGCCAAACAATCCCGGGATGATCTTAAAAAATATTTTACGTATGAACTCTCACCATATCCGCTGTCTCTATTTGATGAAGTTGGTATGCGTAAATCAAAAAAATCTGCTATGTATGATCTCTTCTCACCAGTTAAAGAAAAAACTTTCTCGGGGGATGTTTGCTACGTCATAGATGGGGGTTTTCTACTTCATAAAGTTGTCTGGCGCAAAGGAGCGTATTTCTCATTCATCTGCCAACAATATGTGGATTATGTGAAAAAATACCACGGAGAATCAGCAGTGATTGTATTCGATGGCTATTCAGAGGATATCGTTAGAAAGAGCACAAAAACCGCAGAACGATTGCGTCGATCCACAAAATCAATTGCTTCAGAAACTCTTTTCGATGAAACGATGCAAGTAACTGTACCCCAAGAAAAATTCTTAACAAACGAGAAGAACAAATCCCGAATAATTGAAGTGCTGAAGCTGAAATTCGATCGCGCTGGATATACAGTCAAACAACATCAGGAAGACGCTGATACGCTAATCATCAGAACTGCTCTGGAATTGTCTGGAAAGCACGACTCTGTCGTTGTAGTTGGAGAAGACGTGGACTTGCTGGTTATCCTAACTGGAGTCTCAAACGAAGAACACAAAAATGTTTACTTTATGAAGCCTGGAAGAGGTAAATCACCAAAGTTGGTATATTCATTCGACAGTCTCAAAAATTCGACTCTAGCATCACACATTCTTTTCTATCACGCATTCACCGGATGCGATACGACTTCTGCAATTTTCAACCAGGGAAAACTGAAAATAACAACGTTGTTGAGAAAATCTCCAAACTTGAAAGACGCAATGGACACATTTCTCAACAAGAACTCCGATCCAGCTTCTGTTGACGCCGCTGGAGAGAGGGTTCTAGTTGCTCTCTACGGGGGTAAAAGCGACGAGTCTCTAAATAAATTGCGGTATGATGGCTTCAGTCGATCCATAACCAAAAGCAAGTTTAACCTCGCATCTTTGCCACCAACAAAGGCTGCATCAAGGCAGCACTCGCTTCGGACATTCCACCAGGTCCAGCACTGGATGGGTAATGACTTGCCTACCGAATCTTGGGGATGGAAACAAGGAAGCCGAGGTCTCATGCCCGTTCTAACACTGCAAGAGCCAGCGCCGAAAGAGTTGCTAGAATTTGTGCAGTGTAGATGTGCAAAAGGTTGCGGGGCAAGATGCGGCTGCAGAAAAACGGGGGTGAAATGCTCTGAGGCTTGCCATTTTTGCCATGGGCAATCATGTGCGAACGCTATCGAAGTAGATCTTGCTGAATCTGATAACGACGATGACGAGCCAAGCAGAGTTGAACAATGGCGCGCTCAGAGCAATCGTCTAGGTCAACCATTAGATACTTTCCTTGACGATCATGATAGTAACACAGAAGCAAACGAAGAAGATATTATACCAGAAATATTATCATCATGTAACACTGTACATGAGGAAAATTTTGATGATCCGGGGCCCTCCACCAGAAAAAAAACCAAACGCCACTGATTGTTCCTTTTTGGTGTGATGTGTACCTGCATTTGAATCAACAAGACTTACAATATTTTCACGTGCAAATTGTCAAACACAAAAAATATCGAAAGTTTCGTTGCGCACTTGTAAGGTTGTAATAGTTATAATTTGATTCCATATCCCGAAAGAAGCTATTATTCAACAGCAAGCCATTCGTTATGTCAATCCTAAACATTATTTGTTTTGTTTTATCCCTTTCCCGTGAGATATTATCACGAACTACTGTCATCACTATGTATGTTAACACTTGCACATGTACACACTTTGTTCATAAAATGATTTTTTGAGTTGAGTACACTGTTATCGAGCAACTCATTTATTTTAAAGAGGTGCATGCAATTTGTCTGCTGCTTTTTTCAATCATATTGAATTTTGAAAGATATATTAAAAAATCCAAAATATACTTACCCGCTTTTTCATTTCATACACTGAGAAAATTTAAAAACATTAAAAACTTTGAGGAGATTTTTCCCACATATTCTCCAATGAAGTGCAAGAAATTTTTATTCATCATCCGCAGTTGGGTGTTCATGTAATTCATTGAAAAATTGTATTGTATCTATATCCGAAAATAAATTTAACAGGGTAATAGCAAAAAGTTTGTTGCAAGAACAAGGTCCTGGACCGTGTGAGAGGTTGCGATTTCTAATACTGACATCCAATTGAAATTTTACCACCCGCTCGCGATCTACAAAACTTTTGTAATTTTATAGAGGATTAAAAAATGAAAAGAATTGATCTTTTACGGATCACACATGGTTCCGGATCGCCCGTAAGGTTGCAATTTGGTAAGTACCTTACAATAAGTGTTCTCAGCATTTGCAAACCAAAATTAAAACTTTTGTAATTATTCCGAGACCACCTAACTCGATAAAATGACGGTGATTGCGAAAAAAATGAAAATAAATCGTTCCGGTCACCGCCAAAAGTTGCAAATTGATAAGACTGTTCAGGACATCAGTCCGATGCAGTTTCCAAGTTTGCAGAACTTTTGAGATTTTTTTGGTCATTTTATTTGAAAAAATTGGAAATGTTCAATACAAGAACATGTTCCGTACTTCCACATAGGTTGCAAATCTGATACGTGATATAAAATAATACACTTAACACTACTCAAAATTTGCAAAACTTTTTGAATTTTTTTCGCGAAAATAGAGCGAAATTTGATTTTTTTGCAATTTTGATAATGTTCCGGGCTTTGAAAAAGGTTGCAAAATGAGATTTATCGTTTTTTTGGAGTATTAATTATTTCACCCAAGTTTGAAAACTTTTGGGATTATTGTTAAATTTTTGCTTTTGAACGTCTATAATGACTGGCCTAATGAGCCCATTCCGATCGGGAGATCTAAGTACGATGACCTAATGCATCTGTGTCGCACAAATATAATCCCGCAGCAGTACCACCGATTCTACCGTGACTTGCCTATCGATGAAAGTGCGTTTTTGCACTTTATTAGTAATTTGTGTTTTCATATTGTTCAAATATTCATGTCGAATTACTTGATCATTACCATATGAAACCACTCATCTTTTTTAGATGATGCAGATGAACCAGATAACGTTCATAACGGTATAGCTCGAGTTCCACGACGACGGCAATAATTGCCCGAGACGTAATTCGTCTGATGATAGATTAATTTATAATATTATAAACACATCAGACAGATTAGTAGATATAATATGAGAGTTCTGGATCCAGCCTTCTTTACCGGCCATCAAGCAGTAGGTAAATTAGGGATCGCATGGTAAGTGACCGGTAGTATGATGGTAACGATTTTGGATTATGGTAACGATTGTCGATTTCGTGTTACCGAGAATCGGATGGTTGTGATATTTTCCGTTAGGTGGCGTCACTGTCGATTCGCTTCTCGATCATGGTAACGATTACCGATATTTTTTGTTACCTATAGTCTGATGGTAACGATATTGGGTCATGGTAACGATTGCCGATATTTTCGTTACCTATAGTCTGTTGGTAACGATGCTGGGTCATGGTAACGATTGCCGATATTTTTTGTTACCTATAGTCTGATGGTAACGATGTTGGGTCATGGTAACGATTGTCGATATTTTTTTGTTACCAATAACGATCTCGAACTTTTACCCTTACCGGCAATCGATTCAAGATGACCGCTCGGAAATATCGAATTCTTAGCTTTGAAATTATACTAGCTGAAATGCTCAAAAGTGACCAGGGGGGCGATTCTGTAACTCTGTCCATAACTTATGGACGTCTATAAGTTTTTTCCCCGAGGCTACGCCAGTGCATTGCCCTGCTAACATCCGCCCACCTCCGCAGCAGCCTATGCGCTTTGTTTACGGGTAGCAACCATCGGAGCCAGCCAATCAATTTACGGACAAGGAACAATTGAACCCAAGGAAAGTCCGGCTCCGTGATAGCGCTAACTTGAATTCGCGCGTTACCGAATCGAGTTTCTAGCGCCTGCCCGGTCGAAACTTATAGATGTCCATAACTTATAGACATCCATAACTGCAGCGATCGCTCGCTAGCGCTACCGATACGAAAGCGCCCGCCGTAATGACAGTCTATAACGAACATATTCCGTTTTTTCACTCGATAATGCCATTTAAAATATACATGTATGACATATGAGAAATTTAACGTCGAATCGGCCGGATTTAGGTATTTTTACTCCGTATTTTTCAGCAGCTGCAACTTTTTTCGCGTGAGATACACGTCCAAAAAGTCAAGCAGTTATGGATATCTATAGGTCTCGATACCGTTCGTTGTAGTTATGGAAGTCTATAAGTTTCGATCCGGCAGGCGCTAGAAACTCGATTCGGTAACGCGCGAATTCAAGTTAGCGCTATCACGGAGCCGGACTTTCCTTGGATTCAATTGTTCCTTGTCCGTAAATTGATTGGCTAGCTCCGACGGTTGCTACCCGTAAACAAAGCGCATAGGCTGCTGCGGAGGTGGGCGGGTGCTAGCGGGGCAATGCATTGGCGTAGCCTCGGGGAAAAAACTTATAGACGTCCATAAGTTATGGACAGAGTTACAGAATCGCCCCCCAGGTGCTATATGCAATCAATGACGCAAATTATCTGATAATACTTGTTTATTCAGTTTTCCTTATGTTTAACCTATTCTAAAATACAACATTTTTAATGATAATAATATGTAATAATAATAATAATAATAATAATGGTAGTAAAATTTCATTCCTCAGATATAGTCACGATTATTATCCCACATGAGAACGGTATCTGAAAATAGAAAAATAGGCTCAGATGTGTTTTTACGATTCCTTAATGATAAATTATACACACCATTCTTCTTCTTCCAATCCATTCTGCATAGCCTCATCATCATCGTCATCGCTATCATTGTCCAGGCTCATGGCTATTCGTTCCATGAGATTCGTAGAAATCGCATAATCTTGGGGATTTGGGTAATAATAATAATCATCAGACTCTTTCCTGAACCACCAACAGCGAATATCGTGATCCATCTGAAGCTTTGCATGAACACCATTAATTGCTATCACAGCACCATCCACACAACGCCCGGCTATATACTGGTTTAGCTGTGTTCCAACAAATTCGTCAAGATGCGGAGCATTACCCCATTCCACTGGGGTTGCCCAATCATATGATGTGTGAAATCCTTGAACAAAATACATGATTAACTCAGAAATCGTGGAATAATAATATTGTTTCAAGACATCAGGCTCTACTTACGATTGTATAAGTCCGTGGAATTATCCACCGCCTCATTGATATCCTTCCTCGTAATCTCGTCTATTCGCAGCTGAAGAACATTGGCGAATGCATAATGTTCGGGATCAGGGTAATCGCCATAATGATCCACCCTTTTAAACCACCAGCAGCGAATATTGTTATCTACTCGAAGGATGGTCTGGATGCCATTAATTGTTATTAAGGCACCATCGACACGTCGTCTGACTACATATGGCTTGAGTTGTGTTTCAACCAATGCATTAAGATGACGCTCATTACCCCACTCCAAAGGGGTTGCCCAATCGTACCGCGCGTAAACATCTTGAATAGAACCACGATGCTCTTAGCGGTTGTAAAATAATATCATGTCTAGGAATTAGGCGCTACTTACGATAGTATATATTCGGGGCCATAACGTTCGATGATATTCAATCTGCACTATGAACTTTCACCGATTTTTTTTTCAAACTGAAAATTTTCTTCGTCCCAAATCGATCTGACAGGATGGGTGATTTTTTCAAACTGTGCTATGAATTTTCATCGATTTTTCAAACTGAAAATTGTCTTCTTCTCGAATCGATATGATAGGATGGACTGCATCCTATTGGTTGCATACCACACCCAAAATAAAGCACAGCCCAATCAACCGGAGAACATTTCTCAAAGATCCCGCCTCTCCCATCATAAATCGACAGGTCTCACTGGAAAGCATGCATTTTTCCTTTCACCAATCGAAACGCTGGAATTTGTCAAGCTGCGTGTGATTGGTGCACAACCATCAGGCCGTTTATAACACTCAGATAAAATCTGTTATCTGCTAACAAATAAAAGATTGCAATGCTTAGACATCGTTTTAGAAGATTAGAGATTCTCACAGTCTTTCACATTGCACTACCTGTATACCTGCATGCATATCTGGCCGACGCCTGCTTGGATATTGCAATCTTCATGTATGACCGGTTTTATCTGATTGATTGATTTATGTTTCGGGTTGACTGTTGTGTACCAATCACCGACAGATTACCAAAATTTCAAACATTTCAGATGGTTTAGGGCTACCGCATTCTTCTACATGGTACCACCTCTATACATGCATGCATATCTATCCTATGCCATAAATGATCAAATAATGGCTCAAAACCGGTGTTTGATTAGGATAAGCTGGGGTATGGAATCGTGAAATGTTACAATTGCAATCGCGTATATTTCATCGATATAGAGATTATCATACCGAAGCAGGGTTCACCATGACACCTCCGAGATACTGAGATAGTTCAGTGGTTGGAGAATTGGTACTTGGAGGAGGGCCAGAAAAAATCTACCACACTTGTCGTGAGGGTGGGAGATGATGGTTCAAAAGTCCAGAGCTCGCAGGGAGCTGTATTCGTGCGTCTCGACTACTCATCATTGATACATCTTCCAACATACCGTTGAAACTCGCAAACTATTTTGAGCAAGGTAAGAATCCCATTACACCATAATCATATTCAATTATAATATAAAACTAATTCCGAATTACTCATTTTTCCTGCAGATGGACTTCAGCAACCTGAACAGCACCAGTCGCATGGACAACAATGACATGCCGATGAAAAAAATGTCGGAGCTGGACATCGGGCAGAAATACGACATCACAAAACTAAGGCTGGTGAAGACGAAATTTGGTTGTAGAATCATAGCCACAATTGCCAACGAATACATCATGTTCCTGCCTGCGAGAGTTGGAAAGGCCCTAGAGAATGATTCCGCTCAACTGGATCAGTTGAACAACGAGGCGGATCACAAACGTCTGCAGATACTCTACCTTGGAGGACCCTACAATAAATTTGAATTCTGCGGCAAAATTTGAACATAAACACACACACACACACACACACACACACACACACACACACACATGTAATGGGATGGGTTGAGTTGAATAAATAACAATGAAATTGTGATAATATTTATCCATTTATTTAATGTTCCTTAGTTTAGCATAAGTCTAATCTATAGTTCTCAAGCATGTAGAATCCTTAAAATGTGGATAATTTTTTGACGGTACCGCTGATGGGATTGTATTCAACAATGCGATCATGTATAATCATACAGTAGGCTGAAGTACTCGCTGGAAATGCAACGCTAGTTTCAAATTCTAAACGAATATCCACCGCTCCACTCTTTAACGACTCACTCTGCTTGGAACAGTCTATAGCAATGAGCGGAGCTCTTTCCAAAAAATTACTCTTCGACAGAAGAGGTTCGGGTTCTTTATCGTAGTATGAATATTGAAAGTGAGTATACATATTGTAGAGAATGGCGTATTGATTGTTGGTAATATCAAGATTCAAATTTCCATAGGGATAGCACTGCGAGTTTAGAAAAAGTTTCACATCTCTAATCATACAATGATCGAATTGGCTAGCATTTTTCTTTGGATCGTTTCGTCGTCCGGTTTGAAATCCAAGTATGACGTGTCTCGGTTTCTCTAGCTGTGTGGATGTCTTGACAACCCATACATGTCTCGTTGTTGTAGGCAGCATTGGGTACTCGTACATTTCCCACGAGCGAAAACTCAACGATACAGCCGGATCCTTAGCGATATAGTTGAGCATCTTGATCTTTGCAGGATCAGCCAGTCTGATGTATGGCAACAACCATTCAATTTTCTCGAGCGAGACTTTCATTCCATCCTCGGTGGTTTGATGTATGGCATTTAAGTCATTGTTTGATCGATTCAAAATTAGTTCATGTTTTGCATTGACGATGATTCTATTATAATCCTCGGCGAATCCAAACAAAAAATTCAGCGGTATAACAACATCGAAGTATCCATCGCTGTTGGCTAGTTTATTATTATTATCTACCAGCCAACCGGTGTTCTCCAAGAGATGTTGTTGTCCAGGGGTGAATGATAAATACCCCTTCATAATACTCGTGATACCAACATTCTTATTCTGATCAATCTCATGTCCATTCAACTCGTAACGCATATCGCCAAACATGTAACACACAGCCATATTGACCAATTTCGTGTTTGCGTGGACAGCGGTGCCATCTGATTTTGTAATCCGACCATAGATGTGGAGCGAACTTTTACTGGGTAATACGCAGGCATCTTGATTCTGCACAGCTATGCGGATCTCATCGTTGTTTTTGAAGGTAGATGCTGCATACGGTTGATGTGCATGTATTTCACAGTGGGCAATTGACTCGTCGAAGGTTACAGGAGTTTGGATTCTTATCATTTTCGCAATGGGAATATACAGATATGGCAACGAATTCTTAATTTCCACCGCCACCGCCACGAAGTCGAAGTCCTAGACTCTGAAGAAACTGAGCGTTCTGATGTGTCACTCGAATCAGAGCTGCTCGATGACTGATGATGCCTGGCCATGTTATTGGGCTTTTATAGCTACAACCAAATTTTCTTGAACTCCCAAACACAATACCCATATCTTATCACAAAGATTTCACGTGTAATCGTATAGTTACAGTTTCACCTTGAAAATTGATCAATTCCCCGTCCTGATCAACTATTCTTAATTGTATATCACGTATTGACTGTACGGTGATTGGATGGTAAATGACATTTGTCGGCACTTCCACGATCTTATATCCTGGTGGTACGGTTGGAAAAAATTGATGAATCGTATGTACTCGATGCTCGTTCATGTATGCGCCTGTGGTAATATTACACTCAACTCGCAAAGCGTTGACTTTGAGTATGTGAACGGGTAACTGGGACTTGTGGGTAATACCAGGTTCGAGAACGTTGGGAGTGAAACCGAGCAATCGGCCAATAGAATCGTTCGGTTTAAAGTTCACAGGATGATTACATCTAATTTCACTGCGTAACTCATTGTTATTAGCTCTCAGACTGATATTATGATCCTTAGGTAGTGTTTTTTTCAAATAATTTCCGATGTCTTCAATCTCGTAGCTCCCAGTGGGTATTGTAATTATTGTATTGGTTGATGTATAAAACTTATTACACCCCACATCTATATTGGGGATTGCGTTGAATGTTAGGAGCTCTATGAGACCGAGAACATATGTCTTTGTTGCTAATAGCTCGATGGGCGGAAAATATTGAGTCCTCAACACCGACGATTCTCCGGAGAGTGTCAACGTGAACGAATCAGACATGACTGATAACACATCAACGATACGCGCACATTTTATAGTTGTCCGCTGAGAAACTTGAGACACAAATGACCGCAAATTACCGTGTTATATTCTTGATATCTCTTATGATTATATTTCACGCTACCAACACCGAGATATTTCATTAGATCTCTACGTGGTTGTAAATCACCGAAACTATCGAAATACGTCGCATCGTTGCCGTTTTTCATGTATGCAACCCAATGCGTCCCCGGACCGTTTTTATCATCAAGATTTATGATTGCAGATTCACGCTTCCTAGGTCCTGAACATAGTAAATCATTTCTCATGAAAACACCTCGAAAATGCGGAATTTTCAGCGCTCTTGCATAGTTGAGCAAATCGGCATCTGTGAGGGCTCGGTGTGGTAGCTTCCTTAGTTTTTTGCTGGATTCAAATACAGCCCCATCCCTCTCTTATAAGGCTTCAGGTATAGTCCCTTTCCTAAAGCAATCGCCTCCATTGTCGCGTTGTGACGCTTGGATTCTTGTAATTGATGTTTGTTCGCTTTAGCCTGGTTGACAACTTTTGCTATACCTGCTGCACCACCAGCTAAAGCACCCGTAGCACTGAGGGCGGCAAATATTGGGATGAGAAACGGTAACAAACCACCAATTTTCTGGGGAACAGGTAAGATACGCGGTAGGTGCACTTTTCCATTAGACATAGCCGAACGGGCACCAGCCAACGCCGACTCAATAGCTCTCGTGCCAGGCTTCATGGATTTCTTTGCTGCTCGTATGATGAATTTTAATGTATTTTTCTTCTTGTTCTTGAGCGGTGTTTGCGTCTTGCACCCTCTCATACCCATACCCAGTTTAGATTTTGCTTTCATGGTATTGGTGACCGCCCAAGCGACGGCTTTTTCAGCTGCACTTGCGTCTTTAGCCAAAACTCGATTCCAAGCTCTCTCGGCAAGCACTTTATCAGCCTTATGGCGCTCTGCAATATTATCTGGATTCTTGGAGTATGCGATATCGTGCTGCTTGCACGCAGCATCTAAGGCATTGATCCCCCGATCACCACGAGCTAACCTCTTTGTCAATTTTGTACCAGGTCCGCAGTACTGATAGCCAGGAACATGTAATTCGACCGGGAGATTGTTGATGATTTTATTTATCAAACCACAACCGGTCCTTTGTCTACGTGATTGTCCAACCATGGTTGACCATGAACTAACATGAGTTCTATAAAAGCGCATATTTTCATATGAATATATCAGTCCCGATTGCGACGTTTACCGAGCATCATGAAATTTCAAGATCAAACGATTAAACTACCCATTGCCAATTTCGATAAATTGGTCGAGCGAAAAAAGAAAAAGGGGAAACGTCACGGGGCCCTACTACCAAATAGTGTGAGGGCTGTCTTTTGTGGGCCCTCGAATTGTGGCAAAACTAATACCCTTCTCACACTACTGACTCATGCTAATGGCCTACGATTTGGAAATGTGTACGTCTATTCAAAATCCCTCAGTCAACCAAAGTATGAGTTCTTGAAGAAGCTGTTGGAACCGGTGGAGGGGCTGGGTTATTTTCCGTTTGATGAGCACACGGAGGTTGTACAGCCGAAAGATGCGCGCCCCAACTCAATTATGATTTTCGATGACGTGGCCTGTGAGAAGCAAGATAATATCAGAGCCTATTTCTGCATGGGACGACACAGAGATGTCGATAGTTTTTATCTTTGTCAAACGTATGCCCGAATTCCGAAGCATTTGGTGCGCGATAATGCAAACTTATTGGTTCTTTTCCGTCAAGATGAAATGAATTTGAAGCACATATACGCCGATCATGTGAACACGGATATGACGTATCAACAGTTCAAAGATTTGTGCTTGGCGTGTTGGAATGACGGTAGATATAGTTTTGTAACCATCGACAAAGACAGCGAGATCAACGCTGGACGGTATAGGAGAGGTTTTGACTGCTTTATAAGTCTGGATCACCAATAAACCACGTACAGTCATAACACATTCATCAAGCCAGCAGCATGGAGAGCTCCAAGATACGCAAACAAAACGATGTGTTGCGAGAAATAGCGAGGGTTAGCGATATCATTCGACGTAAACACAAAGTGATCAAAATGGAGAAAGACACCAATGAGCAGGCTATGAGTGAAGTTTTCAAACCTCTGGTGGCACCTCTGCATAAGTTGGTAGATTCATCGCAGGAGCAGCAGCGGTTACTAATGAAGCGAGAAGTAAAAACAGAGCCGGGTTCGGTTAAGATAAAGAAGACAGAGAAGACGGAAGACTTCGTGACTACAGAAGCTTATGAGAACGCTGGCGATGATAATGATGATGATGATAATGATAATGATGCATATAGGAGTGCGGTTGAGGGGACTTTGGCAACTAACGCTGCTATTGGTAACAATGCTACAAGCGTCGTTGCTATGGATGATGCAGATGATGTGTATGGCGGTGATGATGATGATGATGATGATGATCAAGATGATGCGCTTGCATCCGCCTCTACAAGCACGCCTATATTGAAAAAAGAAGCTAATGCGGCGCGCTATTTAAGTATGTCTACATCGTCCAAAGAGCGCAAGAACTTGGATACGAAATACGGTGTTAGAAAGTTGGCTAGCGGAATGAAGATTGGTGATTCGGATATCATGTTTGGTGATGATCAGATATATGTCGGTGATAAGAGCTATGATATTACATTGGGATTGCTCGAGTTACTGTTCAAAAAGTTGCCCGATCCCTCGATTGTAAATAAAAGCGACAAATTAAATTATATCAGAATCGTTAAGAAAACGAATGCATATCGAAAATATTACAAAGCTGAAAAAAGCCCTCATCATGATAGGGAAAAAAGTGCAAAGTATAGAGATTTCATTGCTCCATACATTGATTCACCAAAGAAAACATCTGGGCAAAGATCCGGTGAAGGTTTATTACCCACCCATAAAATTGCGCGAGGGCAAAGTATGGATTATGTTTATTGGGATGATCCCAATGAGATTGTCGATCGTCTTCGATTACTCATGGCATCTCAAGCAGCCGGTAATACTAGCCATACCAATGAAATCTCCTCCATTATTGAGGAGCTACGCGAGGCGAAAATCATTTATTAGCATGAGATTAATCATAAGATTATCAGTCGCTCATAGATCGTTGAACAATGAGCATTGACATATTTGGAAGACAGCTAGCGGGTGCGGGACCCAAGGGCGGTATTCGAGGGTCTCCAGGTATAGGATTTAAACTAACCGCTGATGGTAATTACGATCTTGAGCACAGACGCTTGTGTAATATTGCTGATTCACAACAACCGACCGATGCTGTTCCAATGAAAACGCTCGATATCAAATATAATGCGCTTGAGGCTAAACTTGCTGCTCTGGAGAAAAGAATGATTGAGAAACAACGCGGTGCTATTGATGCACTTGAAACCAAACTCCTTACTCCCGATGTGGTAATCGTTGAGGCCACGAGGAGCATAAGGCGACGTGATGAGGACATTAATACTCTTCAAACCGACCTCACAGCCCTGAAGAGCAAAATCGCTGAAAATGCAAAGCAGCATGAGTCATCGTATGGAGACGTTTACAATTTTGCCGCTCACATGTCGCAGTTTTTGAAATATGTGGATGGTAGATTGGCGAGGGTCGAAGCCGTTTGTGAACAATCGCACACCGGAAAAAATGTCAAAGATGCGGATCGAGCGCAGCTCCTGTCATTAAATGCAAAATTTCTCAACCAATTAGCCGCAAGAGTGCGAGGGATAATCTAACCAAATATATAACACTACCACGAAGATGACGAGCTTAGTTGCGTGTGAAAACTTTGTCAAATCAGAGCATCCAACGGCTGCCGCCCGATGTGTGATATGAAGAGTGCGATAGCGAACGAGCTGCACAGACCTGCTCGACGTAATTATCCGCGACGCTACGTTGATATACGCGGTTTGGATGAGACTTGGCAAGCTGATCTCGTCGATATGTCCGCATACTCGTCCGTCAACAAGAACTCAAAATTTTTGCTCACAGTGATTGACATATTTTCCAAATTTGCATGGGCCGTACCAATCAGGAGTAAAAATGCCAAGGATGTAACAGTTGCGATGAAATTCGTGCTAACTCTGGGTCGCATACCGAAACATCTACACGTTGATCAGGGCAAGGAATTTTACAACAAAGAATTTGAAACTCTCATGAGACATCACGGAATCAACATGTACTCGACATTTAGCAACTTGAAGGCATCGATATGCGAACGCTTCAATCGTACACTGAAAAATAAAATGTGGAAGCAATTCATACTTCAAGGTTCTTATAAGTGGATCAACATTCTCCAAGATTTGATTGCATCGTATAATAACACTAAACATCGTACGATTAGGATGAAACCTAAAGATGTCACTATAGCTAATGAAAAACAGATATATCGAAGTGTGTATAAGCCGCGTCAGATCAAAAGAAGCAAACGAAAATATAAATTCAAGGTTGGCGATAAAGTTCGAATCAGCAAATATAAAAATGTGTACGAAAAAGGTTACACGCCGAATTGGACAACAGAAATATTTACAGTTAATGAGGTAAAAAATACCAACCCTCCAACATACAAACTCACCGACTACCTGAATCAAACCATAGAAGGCGGGTTCTATGAGGAGGAGCTCAACAGGGTGCAATATCCCGATGGCTATCTTGTAGAAAAGGTCCTGCGGAGGCGTGGTGATCAACTCTATGTAAAATGGTTGGGATTCGACAGTTCGCATAATAGTTGGATAAATAAATTGAATATGTAATATAATTGTATCAAATAAATTTATTATAAACATATTTACATTTTGTTTCTTCACTCTCCACAATCTTTATGCTAGTTTACATGATCAAGGAAAAGATGTTTTCTCACATTCTCACACACTTCCTCAGATTTTTTTCACATTTTCTCACATTTTCTCATATTTGAAAAGTTTTTCACACATTCACATGTAAAGTGAATGGGTAATTATTTTAGTCTATTCTAGAAAACTTTTTTTAATTGTGAGAAAATGTGAGAAAATGTGAGAAAATGTGAGAAAATGTGAGAAAATGTGAGAGAACTATTTTCAATCATTCGAGAAATTTACTAGTTTACAGAATCTCGATAACCCCAGGGTAAAGTATCAGTTTTACCTGGTATCAATTTCCGTTTGTTATCACACCAGCTTAAAGCTAACTTATTTTGTACAATAGTGCTAACTCTATGTCGACTACTTTTTATCATACACTGTTTTTCAACTAAATTTTGATGATCAATAAGACATCGTTTGTAATCATCAAACGTGATGAATTTCAATGTTGAACCCTTGACACCCTTTGCACGCTTCTTATCAGTATCGCCACGGGTTCTGAACGTGTAGAGTTTTGCGCGCAGTCCGATGAATTCGGTCATAATCTTTCCGTTATTCTCATCCTTCATCAAACCAATGTGTTTTTTATTCAGTAGAGGGATGTCATAGGTATTATCTGGTGGATAGTCTGACGTATCGAACATTGTCGCAACATCACGCTTGATGATTTCGTAGATATTTGGCACGGTAAATTGATATATCAGACTATTTGTGTCGGTATACATCAATTTTGCTTCATTCCGTGAAAAATTATTCTTCACATATTCATAGTGGAAGTTGTAGAGAAATATTTTCGAAAGATCTAGAATCGCAGCACCGATGTATATAGGCTTATTGAAATAAACCTTGGTGCGATTTAGCTCAATAATCACCATATCTTCATCAAATATAGTGCAGCTATGAAATGTGGGTCTTGCAATGAGAGCACGCGCACCACCCCTACCGTCCCACCTTGTGATTAGTTTTACTGTTTTATGGTTGCGCACATTCTCCATGGTCTTGCCGAATACTGCGTTATTCATAAGTTTGTAAAAGTTTTTCTCAAACTCGTTTTTCGAATGCTTTCGCATATTTGTATTGAGATCAATATAAGATTTTAACCATGGCGATTGCGCAAATCTTAGAATTCTATGCACTTTCACTAGCTTCAACCCGAATTTGATGCATTGTTTCAAATTACGATAGTGCAGTACATATTTTTCTTTGGGTAGAAGCGTTGTCGCGAGTTTTCTAATTTTACTACCGGGCGGCGTGAAATGCTCGGGGCAGAGAGGTAAGTCCGCATGTTGTTTATGGAGCTCTATGGGATAATCTAAATCTACCTCTAGCATATAACCGATTGGAGAGTGATTCGGATGGGACATTGCATCAATGGCATTATTTTCCCACTGGAACGACCCAGTAGGCAAATGCTCGCTCATAGCTGCACCATAGAGATTGTTAACATCAAAATACATCAGATATGATTCCTCTGTGCATGGATCATAATCGTCTCCCATAAATCGATTATTTGCTTTAGCATATCGATTCGAGCACTGCGCCACACCGCCTCTGATGCTTTTCTCGATAAACAATAGCATTTCGGGGTCGTCTAACAGTTGGAGATTGACTTTGGTATGCTTAAGCATCGCGTGAAAAGCAAGCCCCGGTGCGGTGTAGTAGTGCAAGGGGTCTAGATTATATGTTTTAAAGCAGCTATCGCGAAAATTTTGGAATATGTCAGCCAACAATAGCACGTCTGTCTTCAAATATAGGTCGGAATACTCCCCCAACGTTTTTAAATTAAACTTGATCCAAACATTCTGTGCATGCTTATAATCAGCATCGGTAATACCCACGGCGCTGAGTTTTGAATAGAAATCTTTCTTGTCGGGTAATTTTATTTGGTCGAGTTTCTCCCAAGAATCAATATACTCGTATGAAAAGATACCCTTACGAATCATTGAACTGAAATCATTCGGATTGCTGTAAAATTTCCGCGTTATTTGCTTATCAGCATCGTCAACGTATGATGCTAATTTCTCTATACTGCTAGCCATGAATCGGAGTGAGTCTATGAACCTCAAACTAATCACAGTACCATCGACTTTCTTTGTGAATGATATGTATTTTTCCTTATTGATTGGTAGCAGCGAAACTTCACCGGGAAAAGTTGTGGCTAGAGATTTTATGATAAAGTGAGAATCGTAGCCTGATAAATTGTGAAAAACTACCGGTATCGTGTGCGACTCTTGAAAATTCAGGTTGCATCGATTGTGTGCAGCTCCGCGATATTTACCCGTGAAATGACAATGATCGCGACATTTTTTCTCCTCCGGTAAAAATGGCTTCTCGCAGATATAACAATGTTTCGCGCGCATGTGGCGATCGCGTTGCGCCTGATTCAACGCCTCCATTGGAATGATATTCTTTATACGTGACTCTACTTTCACGGATAATTCGCGGAGCTCCGTGATCAACCATTCAATACAATTAGACCCACGGTTGCTCTTGTATCCCGATAGTGCATCATCGTACGCGCAATGTGTGTAATACGCTGCACTATGCGGGATATGCTCTTGTGATCCTTTTACCCCAGGTTTCATCATGCATTCAAGATCGGCATATACGACGAACGGTGCTATACTCTGATTTTTAAAATTGGAAAATTCCAAAGTCTTCTCCTTGGGGAATTCCATTCGGACTTTATTCAACTGTAGGCAATCTTGTCTATGGTTTTTATATGCATTCTGAACGCTAAAGTGGCACAGACATCTGTCACACAAAAATTGTTCACCATTATGGTGTGATAATTGTTTGCCGATTGAACGAGAAAGATTCTTGATCCAAGCAAAGTGGAATCTGGGTTTGAAATTACCTAAATCATCTAGTTCACCCCCACTTTCAATCATGAGTAGGTGAATTGCATTGTCCTTCGTCACATTTTTACTTAAATATAGCGGGGTAATTACACTATTATTAGAATTTTTCTTACTTTGAAAAGTTTCCGACTCGATTCCATATACGTTAATGCTCAAATTGTTCAACTTCTCAAATTTTTCTACACTGTACAGAGTTGCTGGAAATTTGATACCCGTACAATTTAGCTCCGATAAATATCGCCGATAGCTGTGTGCTCTGGTTGCGTTGACGCGTATGGGGTGAAGAGCTGCAGCAACGGACCAAAGCAAACACCGATCATCATCATTCTGCACGTTGACCACCGCTTTTTTTGTTGTATATCTTCAGGTAATGATGCGAATGTTGAGAGACCACTGCGAAGAGGCTCGTATCGATTGATGCAGATCACAGCATTTATAATTTCAATCATGCTCCAACCAGAATCTCGTTGCTCAAAATCCTCGACCATGGTCAGCAGAGGATTCGTCACGTTGTCGGCGAACCAAGTTCCCAAATCGGTCGATGGTAGAATCGTAGCATTGCGCGTATTAAAGTTCTTCACCTCTAAACTGATTCCGCCGTTTTTAACGTTTTCAAATCTACACGAAACCCCCACATTCACCTTAATACTTCCTTCTTCGCGTAGCACATTCTTCAAGCGTTCCATCGCTACTACCCCAGCGTCAGTCAAAAATCTTGCTAAATCCTTGTGTTGGAGATTTGTCACGGCTCCGGTGCGTATACGACATTTAAAGGCGCTCTCCATATCATCCCATCGAACACGATTATGAATATCATCACCAATATTACCACCCACAATACCCACACGTTGTTGTTCGAATTTCACTGCCCATGATTGAAGGAGTGAAATTATATGCTGTAGCTGCTGTTTTTCACTCACACACAGTTTTGATTGTGTCAAAATGTTGTTCAAGAATTGGACATTTTCAAGTGCGATATCACGCCAGTGAATAAAAATATCTTCACTCGCTTGTTCGGGGGGTAGAGTACACAGCAGCTTGTGTCCATCTTCCATCATCTCAACAAGATTCATATACCTGAGGTTATCCATTTCTTAACGAATTTCACAGCGCTGTATTCGAACTGATACTGTACGACTGCTCACATCAACCATAGGTTTTGGGGTCTTATACGTGCACGCTCCTCCACCCCTCAACCATGAAAATATAACACCGTGTTACTTTTGAACATTTCAGCTAGTATAATTTCAAAGCTAAGAATTCGATATTTCCGAGCGGTCATCTTGGATCGATTGCCGGTAAGGGTAAAAGTTCGAGATCGTTATTGGTAACAAAAAAATATCGACAATCGTTACCATGACCCAACATCGTTACCATCAGACTATAGGTAACAAAAAATATCGGCAATCGTTACCATGACCCACGCGGTCATCTTGGATCGATTGCCGGTAAGGGTAAAAGTTCGAGATCGTTATTGGTAACAAAAAAATATCGACAATCGTTACCATGACCCAACATCGTTACCATCAGACTATAGGTAACAAAAAATATCGGCAATCGTTACCATGACCCAGCATCGTTACCAACAGACTATAGGTAACGAAAATATCGGCAATCGTTACCATGACCCAACATCGTTACCATCAGACTATAGGTAACAAAAAATATCGGTAATCGTTACCATGATCGAGAAGCGAATCGACAGTGACGCCACCTAACGGAAAATATCACAACCATCCGATTCTCGGTAACACGAAATCGACAATCGTTACCATAATCCAAAATCGTTACCATCATACTACCGGTCACTTACCATGCGATCCCTAATTTACCTACTGCTTGATGGCCGGTAAAGAAGGCTGGATCCAGAACTCTCATATTATATCTACTCAGATTACTTGTGCTCTGCTTCATACGTGTGAATGTCATGCACTTATGATACTACTGATATTTTTCGCAATAAACTATAGAAGTCACTAAAAAACATATTATTCTGGTGGATACGAAGTTGCATCGTTATTTATGATTTTTTTTTGTTTTAATTCAAAAAATGTTCGAATTTTCTCGAATATCGATGGATCTTCGTGTTTCAGAGGTTTTTAAAGCATTAACATGGAAAGCCCAGATTTTGGCGGATACGACCTTATACCGCCGTTACGTTTGAATTTTTTTTCTGAAAAAAAAATAAAATTTTCCCAAGTTTCTCAAAAATCGATGAATCTTTGCGTTTCAGACGTTTTCAGAGCGTTTGCAATAAAAAAATCAAAAAAGGCGGATACGACCTTATACCGTTACGTTTGAATTTTTTGTCTTAAAAAAAAAAAATCTTCCCAAGTTTCTCAAAAAACGATCAATCTTTGCGTTTCAGACGTTTTCAGAGCGTTTGCAATAAAAAAATTTAAAAAGGCGGATACGACCTTATACCGTTACGTTTGAATTTTTTTTCTTAATAAAAAAAAATCTTCCCAAGTTTCTCAAGAAACGATCAATTTTTGCGTTTCAGACGTTTTTAGAGCGTTTGCAATAAAAAAATAAAAAAAGGCGGTTACGACCTTATACCGTTAATAAATGTGAGAAAAAAAATATGAAGTTAGTGATAAAAGGATGGATCTACCAAATATACGACCTTTTACCTTTATTTATTCTTTCACTCAATTCCGATGAATCTAAGCGTTTCGAGTACTTTTATAGTGAACGCCGCGAAAAAAAAATATACGACCTTTTACCACCAAAATCGCCTTTTTGGCGCATACGACCTTATACCATTAGACACGCGATATGTGGTCACGCAGACGATGTTCCATCTTTACTCTATCTCGGATTCGAGCAAATATGAATAAACGAAAATAACATTTGTCCCCGAAGTATGCGTTACGTAATTTTTCTAACCTAACTTCTGAGAAAATCTTCCGCAGTAAACCCTGAGTCGACTGTTTCATCGAACAGGTTAACATCATGAATTGTCAGCATTGAATTTCTTACAACTCGAAAAACTGGAAGTTATTTTTCATGCGAAATTGGTGGTGGTTATTGAAAATAGTATATTACATACCTAGGCTAGTAAAGTAAGAAATGTCTCAGATCACATGTAATTGTCGGCCGAAGCGAAGCTGAGGTCGACAAACATGTGATCTGAGGCTTTCTTATTTATTGGCCAAGGTGTGTATACTATTTTTTTGCTCGACGCAGCCAGAAAGCGGCAACTTCGTTTAGCGCAGCGGCCCGAAAGTTGACGCTTTCTGGCCGGAGGGCAGAAAATAATTTTTTTTGTCCGTTCGATTTCACTAGTCTCCTCCAAACCAGTTGGAGTACCCAATAGGTATCATTTATAATACAAGGCAGCTGCTTGCCCAGCATCTCATAAAGCCCAGGTTCGTTATAGGAATCGCACTATTATCAATGTCATACAATATCAATTCTGAGGATACTCGAATTTCACAGCTCATGATTATTGTGTGATGGTTTTAGGCGTGAATTTCAATTTTTTCATATCTTTCATGAAAGTAAGGCTAGGGATATTGCCCAACGCATACTTTGAGGACAAATATTTCACGCGCATTGCTTCGGCTGAAAAAAAAATATCATCACGTGTCGAATACTTCGTTAGTCTGAAGATGGAAAAGAAGTGCTCAACGGTCGTAATACAATATGATCCTAGAATGAATAGTTCCGGAAAAGCGGGTTTTGGTAAACTGATTAGTTTCGAAAGTGAGGTTAAAAAAATTACGTAATGCATACTGCGGGGACAAATGTTGTTCCCGATTATTCATATTTGCTCGTATCAGAGACAGAGTAAAGATGAAATATCGTCTGCGTGACCACATACGTAACATGGCGTAATTGATATTTCACAACTGGCATAGAGATCGGTGGGAATTTCCAAACATTTGATCATTGCGTGATGGTTTTAAGGGTAACATTCATTGTTTCATATGTTCCATGGAAGTGAGGCTGGAGATATTGCCCAACGCATACTTTGAGGACAAATATCTCACGCGCATTGCTTCGGCAAAAAAAACAAAAAATCATCATGTGTCGAAGTTTTCGTTAGTCTAAAGATGAAGAAAAGTGCTCTACGGTTGTAATACAACATGATCCTAGAATGAATAGTTCCGGAAAAGCGGGTTTTGGTAAACTAATTAGACTCGAAAGTGAGGTTAGAAAAATTACGTAATGCATGCTTCGGGGACAAATGTTGATTTCGATTATTCATATTTGCTCGAATCCGAATTGGAGTGAAGATGAAACATCCTCTGCGTGACCACATTGTACATCGCGTAATTGGTCTGTTAGCAGCAATTTTGAGTATGCAAATTAGAAGCTGCTCCGAATATCATTACTTTCAGTAATGCCATTTTCTATGCTAGATGTAGATATTGATATTGTTGGGACTCGATGTGATTAAAAAATAATTCGTAATTCATATTCCCACGTTGACATGTTATTTGATGTGTGGATGAAGGTTGCTCACGATGTACAACATACCTGAATTCATAAAGCATCAGGGATTTTATCCCCTAATACGAACCGTATGGATATACGAATAATTTAAGGTAACGAAAAATATATGCTTGTCAGATGCATGGTTCGGGGACAGAATTTCGAGCGCACGCGTTCTTTCGGGACATATAACATTTTGGGGACAGTATTCTGACGGCACGCATGCTTTGGGGACCGATTTCAGAGGGCTTGCAAATATCCGTGAAGTTTCCATACTTGAGGATAGGTGTTACGGTATCCGCAATTTCATGTTACTGACGTTCATGAAAATCTTTCCAAATATCATGTGACACATATACAATGAAAATATCAGTCAGGGGACAGTATTCTGACGGCACGCATGCTTTGGGGACCGATTTCAGAGGGCTTGCAAATATCCGTGAAGTTTCCATACTTGAGGATAGGTGTTACGGTATCCGCAATTTCATGTTACTGACGTTCATGAAAATCTTTCCAAATATCATGTGACACATATACAATGAAAATATCAGTCAATATGTTCTCGAAGTATGCGTTTCATCCCCACCTCTTTTTCCAATCTTACGCATAGTTCAAGGTCAGTTACTTTTTTTCGATTCCTTATAAAAATGGTTTCAAATCATGCCCAACGTATATGAATCCTCGAAATATGCGTTATATACGAAATAAGTCATAATCATCAAATTACTGTCATACATAGCAAATGACTAATTGTCCATTGCTCAGGAGACTTTTCCACGGCTTTGTATGCAATAAAAAAGTAGGGTCCCAAACTATACGCTTGACATATATATATATATATGTATTCACATATTATATATATAGATTAGGGTGGATCGAAAAAATAAATTTTTCTCGGCTACCCTCAAAAATCGAAGATATCGCTGAAATAAAGGTCTCCGTAAAAGGATTCGATTTTTTGAATTTTTTTAGGGGGCGCGCGGGACGTTCAAAAGTGCCATTTTTAGCGTCAAATTTACGTAATCACTGATTAACGGAAACAGATTCATCCGAAAATTCTGATTTTTTTACATAAGGTGCCCAGGTATCTACTCTTTCGAACCCATATTCACGGACCACTACCAATTGTTTCATATCTTCGAAATAAAATTTTGAAAATCAATATTTTCACTATTTTTTAGGTAATTATCGTTGAATTTCGATTTTTTTCCTTCTGAACCGTTAAAAAGTTTTATTTAAACGATCGTTAATATTAGCCGTTTTTTTTTTATGAGATGCATATTTTTTTCAGTTATAATTGACTGAATATTATCGGAAATCAATTATATACATATTTGCGGCTAGCCACTTTAATTATATTATTATGTCATAATATAATATATATCAGAGGACGCGCACCGATGCGGTGCGCTGAGCTATGTATATATATGTGTGCTTTATTTGTCGTGCGCTACTTGGTGCGCTACGAGACACGCACACACCTATATCGTGCCAGTATCAGCTGGATGCGCGTCCGTTCACAAGGCGCTCGTGGCCAAGGCCACAAGAGTGACTCGCCGGTAATGGTAGTTTCTATATTCCAGCAGCTCTGAACGCTCTCTATGTGGACAGTCTAGATTTCCTGCGAACTACAATTCTTACGCATGCAAGCGTCGGTAAAGTAGCGAACACGTCATACCCAATATTTACTGGTAAAATTAAGCAATGGCACTAAATAGATTCCATAATAGGAGGCTAACCCCTCATGGTTCGTTTCCATTCCTTTGTCTTTTTCCATCGTTGCCATTCATTTAATACATGAATAAAAATTGTACCGAAAACCTAACGGTCCGAATTCACGTATGGAACGGGTTTTTTAATTCGACGTGGGGAAGTTTTGAATGGAAGGACTTGATGTATGCATGTCGATGGACTATATCTAAATACCAAACGCCAAAAAATTTGTGTGTTCGCGCATGTGTCTACCAGGTTTTCTATTGCATAAAAAAGCTGATAGGCACTAAAAAAACGAATATTTTTTATTAGGCGCTAACGCGACTATAAAATATTAGTCCATCGACATGTATTTGGTGTGTGCGCGTATGTGTAAGGCTGTATTTCGAAATTGAACCACGGTTACGGCCGCATCGCATTGTGTCTTTTTCTATTGCGTTTGACAAACAATGATGAAACGTTGCAACCGTAACCATGATTTGATTTCGAAATGCAGCCTAACCAATCAATTTCGACGGATTTCGACGATATCGGTCTCAGTCAATGGATGCGGTATTCCGTTTCTGATAGAGCTGATTGGATTTTTCATTTCTCCGTAATATAATACAATGAAACAGTTGGTGCTATAACAAGATTTTGACGAGCTTTATTATATGTATTGTAAAAATCAAACAATCAAACAAAAGTTTGTAGGTCAGGATTTGCGGGTTCATACATACATATATGTATATGCCTACTTATATATGCAGGTCGGTCAGCTACACGCTACGCATAGGAGACTAACGAGTAGGAGCGAGAACGTTGTAACAATGCCGTTGAAGCAGTATCGGACGGTCCTTTTCTACGTTTTCGAATATCTGCTTGCAGATTGCTTACGCCGAGCTAGACGGAAACAACCGGACAAATCAGCGTTTTTTCTGAAATTCATAACACCGCCATCTAGTTTTTGCGTTGTACCTGCTTGTATATTGTCCCTAATAGATTTTCCCCATCCCTTAGGTCTGGGAAGAGTCGCCGTTCGACCAGCGTCGCGGGGCCCTATAAAATATGGTCGCCAAATGCGATGGCGAGCGGGGCCTTTCCCAGGTCTCATTTTCCGCTCACTTCGCAATAAGACAATTACAAGTACGAGGGGCAACTGGACTATCCAAGTCACAATAAACTTTTGTTTGATTGTTCGATTTTGACAATATAATACAGCTTGCTGAAATCTTTTCATAGCACCAATTACTATTCAATTGTGTATCATTTTACGTAGCAATTCGAAATCCAATGAGCTCTACAGGGTGTAACAGAATTCGCGACGAATATTTCGCATGTTTATTGCTTGCAAATATGGAATTAAAAATTCGTCACCGTTTTTCTACGAAATGCAGATTTTTCGAGTATACAGGGTGTCCCATTTTGAATTATACAGCTAAATATCTTGGAAAGCAATAATAGTTATTCAGAAAAATGTTTCCTATAACAGTTGTTTTGTATTCGGGGAATTCCATGCCGTTTCAACCTGGGTTTGACCTTTATATATCTGCACCTCGCGGATTTCGCTCGTGATTTTTTATATGGTTGTTCCTACTTCAAAAAGCACAAATGTTTTATTCGATATTTTTGCAACCTGATTCGAAATTTCCAGAATTTTCAAAACCGTCATATTGATGAACACAATTTGAAATTCTTAAAAAATTCTCAAAAACCAAGTATGAAATATCGAAATTTTTAAGCGTATAGCCGAGTGCAGGGCAGATGTTTCCTTCTTACTGTTTTCGATTTTTTCCGGAAAAAAACGTTGAAAAACCTAGCAGTGGGAGTTATTTTACTATGGATCGTTGCTGAAACATTTTTATATGCCACACCGGATTTTTCGACCCGAAAAAAAAATATTTTCCAGAAAGCAAAACATTTCAAAAAATGACAAAAAAAAAAAATTCGAAATCAAAAAATTTTCCCTGAAAATTCGGAAGATTCTTTCCAAAAATCCCGCGTGACATTTGGAAATATTTCAGTATATAAGCCATCCGCAGCATAATTACTCCCGGTGCTGATTTGTCGAATGTTTTTGCTCGGAAAAAGCTTGAAAACAGTAAGAAGGAAACATCTGCCCACTTCGGCTATACGCTTGTAAAATTTCGATGTTTGACACTTGATTTTTGAGAATGTTTTCAGAATATTAAATTGTGTCGATCAATGTCGCGGTTTTCGAAAATTCTCGAAATTTTGAATTAAATCGCAAAAATCTGAGATCAAAAATGTGTGCTTTTTGAAGTAGGAACAATCATATAAAAAATCACGAGCGAAATCCGTGAGGTGAAGGGTCCAATCCAGGTTGAAACGGCATGGAATTCCCCATTCATATCACCTGGGCGCTTTCACTTGGAGAAAAACCAATATCATCAGTATCTGTCGAATTCGATTCGACGGTTTCACATGGTCATTCCCGGTTAAAAATTGGATCGAAAATACCCTTAGCATTTTGTACATCAGAGGCCCAGTTTTTTAATTATAACGGTATACGGTATAATTAATTGAATATTAGCCAATCAACGGCGACTCATGTATAGACGCGCGTTGGTGTGTGGTGCGCTTGGCTGTGTACGTGTCTTCCTTCGCCACACACCGACGCGCGTCTTTTCATAACATATGCGCCGGTGATTGGCCAATATTCAATTAATGATAACTACAAAACTGGGCGTCTGAGGATAAAGTGGCCAATGGTAATTTCGATCCTATTTTTTACAGGTGATAATCCTGTAAAACCGTCGAATCGAATTCGGAAATACCCTGTATAATAATTACCTAAACATCAGCTAACCAGGAACGATTTAATAATACATAGCGCGTGTTGGCGTCGGACGCGCTGGGCGGTGTGCGTGTCTCTTACTACGCGCTCGGTATACGCACACAGCCCCACGCAGCGGCCTTGCGGTCCCACAGTCTATATCCTGTGAGCGTTATATTCATTTCGGATTTTCAGCCGTTATATATTCAATGCGGTACTTGGCGGTCATTCGCTGCCACGAATCTTGATTATGGGATCTATCATAAGATTGGGATTATACATATGTATGCTTCGTCAAATAGGCCATCCATGTTATTCGAGTTTTTGGGGCATTGCATTTCAGAAATCATTTCACCTAATTATTCTCACATCCCCATCATTGTCAGTATGTAGCGTGCTAAATTGGAGAAGGAGAAAAAGGTTGTTGGTATGAAATAGACGCACAACTGTGAACGGGCGAAAAAGGCCGGAAAGGTCTTCTTCGTACAGCGTGTGGTCGACCACGCTGATCATGAGTGACATACACCGACCAACACACATTCAAATTGTGTATGCCCGCAGCTATACGGGCGGCTGGTGTGGCTGGTGTGGCTCACGCATACAATGTGAACGCGTGTGGGTGTAGCTGTAGGTTCAGCAATGCCCTGCTTCCTCCGGGAGTTACGGTATCGATACATATACGTTCACATTAGGGTGCTTTTTTTTCGGCGACTATTTTTTTCTTTTACTCCCATGTCGAAATTTTCTTAGAAACACCTAAAAAAAATTCCCTGAAAGTTTGAGCCCTTAATATTATTATTAAGTACTCGTCTTCGGCGTTTGAAGATTTCCCATTTAAAATACACGTAACTTGAGTTTTTTTTTCTTAAAATTCTTATAGCTCAGAGGTCCTCTATGCTATTCGAACGTTTGAAGAACCAAATTACTCAGAATTTAATGCTCTAAAAAAGTGCCAAGAACCGGTGCTCAGGACCTTTTTTTCAGGACCTCATAATGAGCCGCAAATTCATGAAAATCGTAAATCATGAAAAACAAAAAGCTGATTATCTCGAAAAATATCAATAATAGAGATCGGTGCCCAGAGGCTTTTTTGAAGGAAATTCAATTTGCTACAACTTTGTCGTTGAAAATTTTTCTGTATTTTCAGTCAATTATGAAAAAACAAGAAATTTATGAAATTTTGACTTCAATCACCTGTACTGTCTCACCCGTGTAAGTTACATTTCCGTTGCAATGGGCTCTATTTGTAGAGCATTCAATTTTGAGTAATTTGGTTCTTCAAACGTTCGAATAGCATAAAGGGCCTCTGAGCTATAGGAATTTTAAGAAAAAAAATCTAAAAAAATCTATTTTTTGAAAATGAAATGCAAAAAAAAAAATCAAAATGTTTTTTGCCAGAGTTTTTCTTCAAATTTGAGATTAAAGTCTGATATTCAAACCTGTTTCGGAAGCGAAGCAGATACTCTACCCGTCGATGCATAAGTGTACGTGTAGGTTAGGTCGTCGCTCATTGTCAGCGTGGTCGACAACCACATGCTCTGTGCGAAGAAGACCAACGAGTTGTAACGACCAGCGAAAACGCTTTTTGGCCTTTTTCGTCCCTTCCTAGTCTTGCGTCTGGCACGTAGTAACCAAGCAGATACACCAGAAAGTAGAAAAGGACAGTATGTGTACATAGCATGTATCGCGCAATGCACAGAACGTAAGGAAATACAGTGCACAGAACGTAGATAACAAAAGTATAATGAATAAAGTATAATAATATACAGTACAGAAAATGAGCAAAATAAATAAAAAAAGTATAATGAATAAATGATGCGTTACAAATGCTTTACTGGAAAATCGAAATACAGTACAGAAAATGAGCAGAATAATTATCAAAAGTACAATGAATAATGATGCCCAGAACATAAGCAAAATAAATAACAAAAGTATAATGAATAAAGTATAATAAATGAAAAAAGTACAATGAATAATGATGCTCAGAGCTTAAGCAAAATAAATAACAAAAGTATAATGAATAAAGTATAATAAATGAAAAAAAGTACAATGAATAATGATGCTCAGAGCTTAAGCAAAATGAATAACAAAAGTATAATGATTAAAGTATAATAAATGAAAAAAAGTACAATGAATAATGATGCTCAGAGCTTAAGCAAAATGAATAACAAAAGTATAATGATTCAAGTATAATAAATGAAAAAAAGTAAAATGAATAATGATGCTCAGAGCTTAAGCAAAATAAATAACAAAAGTATAATGATTAAAGTATAATAAATGAAAAAAAGTACAATGAATAATGATGCTCAGAGCTTAAGCAAAATGAATAACAAAAGTATAATGATTAAAGTATAATAAATGAAAAAAAGTACAATGAATAATGATTTCATATTAACAAATACGGTGATACTTTTTTTAAACGAATCACATTCACATAACACGGACTGTGGGCCCGCAAGTGGGTGATTAACCATTCGTTCGTGTATCCGTTAATTCGTCTCATAAGTGGGTGCTATAAAGCGTGAAATAAATATTCAACAAAACTCGACATGGAACGGAGTGACTAGTCAAGTCAGGGTGCGCATAAGGCTTCAAGATCATGTTGCGCGCATCGGCGGGGATATTGAAATTTTTCCAAACGCACGGCATGACGTGGTTCGCAGGCTTTTCTTACCAGCGGGACTCGCATCCGCCGGCTATACTCCCTCGCTGCTGAGTGCCCGATCGGCACTCCCCCACGTCATCCTGGATACATCCAGAGTCTTTAGCAATAGCGTGGCGTATATCGGATGCAGTACGTTTACACTTTCTCTCGTGTTTGACACGTCTGACAAGTCAGAGGTTTCCTCGCTCAGGTAGATTCATCACCGCAATATTCTACCCAACAGAAGCTTATTTGGAAAATAAACGGAGTATACAAGACCACGGATCAAAAGTACAACAGTTGACCGCTGTCACCTCTCGGAATCAAATCAAGCCTCTAGGCAGATATATCATGTATAATTAGAATTCGCGGCATGTTTCTTCCATTTCACAACAATGAAAAAACACAATCAATGAGCACGAAATCCTCCAAAACATGTTATGAATGTGATTTTCATTGTTGTGAAATGGAAGAAACATGCCGCGAATTCTATATTCCGTCAAAAAATAATTAATTACTATGCAAAAATATTTTAAAAAATTAGTACAAGGACGATTGTTGATCTTAAAATTATTATAAAAAAACAGGTGTTTGAACCATGATGTCGTGCATTATCCATTTTCGGCTTGATGGCCGTCTGCACGTGCAGGAGGAGTCGGGGCTCGAGGAAGGTTATCCGCGACGCTAATATTACAGTTGACGGTTATGTGTCGCGGCCGCCGCCCGTTTTCCTCCCCGATCCGCTGGCCCGCAGAAATATTTATATTTATGATGGCCGTGTCCGGCGCCTGACCTTCCGCATGCTCGACATGCTCCGGGCGACCGAACGGCTGGGCAGGCATTTTCTTCGTTGATCGTTTTTTAAATAGATGTTCTGTCACGGTATAAAGAACACATTGTAAGCTAACATTTGACATACGTATATATACACTTATAGGCTGTTTCAGAATTGGTGAGCAAATTTTCACACGGCGATTCGTCATAAAAAATGTAACCGAAATTTATTTTGCCTATTTTGCCAAAATTCCATATGTTTTGAGATGAGGACGTACGAGGATTGACCAATCGAGCGCATAGAGGGGGGCCAAAACACATCGAATTTTTACAAACACGTTAAAGGACATGTCGCTGGTATTTATCGCGAGTAATCGTATTTTTGAAACATATCAATGTTACACGTAACTCCCAAGTTGAATAAAGTCTGTATTCGTATATTAATAACGTATAAAACTGTAGTAGATGATTCTATATAGGTAGATGACGGTTTCGCACAAACTATGGAAATATAATTGGCCAAATATATATGCTATAATAATGCTATAATAATACCAATTTCGTATTAGAATTTTGCGGTTACGTACCTCAATTGGGTTTGGCGGATCGTCACGTACTGAATACAACATACATATAACACAAGAGCAGGACCTATATAACGGTTTGATTCAATCACTAATCGGGTGATTTGCGTTAAACATAATCCATAAATACAATATTGCGGGGTGAGTTGGCTATATACCCAACACAACCGCGTATACATAATTTGTAGGTATTATAATACTTCATAAATTACATGTCCAATACGTGTTTTATTCGTGTGACATACCAAATCTGTGAAATAACAAATTGTAAGCCGATATACTAAGATGCCTGCCTAGCCTAGCCCTTCGATCACCCGCAGCGGCCGAAGGAGCCTTATGCGCATCCCGGCGTTAATATCCAATAGGCATATAATATGTATGAGTTGTACTTAATAGACTATGAGGCTGTGCTGGACTTATCTTTCTAATTTGATTTATTTCACATTTCGTAAAATATATTCCAATTCTTCATGACCCGTCTTAATTGCTTCATCCAGCTAGAGCACTTCGAGCATTTGTCGCTGAGTACTGGGTGTACCCTCAATGCTCTTGCCGAGTGAAGTTTATTTCTTTCCGAGTCTTTTGTGAGTCTTTTGCCCCAACTTAAAACACCACATGGCCAGCACTTAAGCTGGTCGATTCCACAACCGACGTTCTGCAAGAATGTCCAGCAAGCTCAGGGGGGCGATTCTGTAACTCTGTCCATAACTTATGGACGTCTATAAGTTTTTTCCCCGAGGCTACGCCAGTGCATTGCCCTGCTAGCACCCGCCCACCTCCGCAGCAGCCTATGCGCTTTGTTTACGGGTAGCAACCATCGGAGCCAGCCAATCAATTTATGGACAAGGAACAATTGAACCCAAGGAAAGTCCGGCTCCGTGATAGCGCTAACTTGAATTCGCGCGTTACCGATTCGAGTTTCTAACGCCTGCCGGGTCGAAACTTATAGATGTCCATAACTACAACGAGCGGTATCCAGACTTATAGACATCCATAACTGCAGCGATCGCTCGCTAGCGCTACCGATACGAAAGCGCCTGCCGTAATGACAGTCTATAACGAACATATTCCGTTTTTTCACTCGATAAAGCCATTTAAAATATACACGTATGACATATGAGAAATTTAACGTCGAATCGGTCCGATTTAGGTATTTTTACTCCGTATTTTTCAGCAGCTGCAACTTTTTTCGCGTCAAGTCAAGCAGTTATGGGTATCTATAAGTCTCGATACCTTTCGTTGTAGTTATGGACGTCTATAAGTTTCGATCCGGCAGGCGCTAGAAACTCGATTCGGTAATGCGCGAATTCTAGTTAGCGCTATCACGGAGCCGGACTTTCCTTGGGTTCAATTGTTCCTTGTGCGAAAATTGATTGGCTAGCTCCGACGGTTGCTACCCGTAAACAAAGCGCATAGGCTGCTGCGTAGGTGGGCGGGTGCTAGCGGGGCAATGCACTGGCGTAGCCTCGGGGAAAAAACTTATAGACGTCCATAAGTTATGGACAGAGTTACAGAATCGCCCCCTAGCAGGAGTGTGAGGGTTGGAACACGTAACAATAGAAAAAAAGAAAAATTAAAATTGAGAAAAAAAATTACAAAAAAAAAAAAGTAATTAATATGGTCATTTTACACAATATTTTGAGGGTAGGGGTTTGGGAAATTTTTTGTACGTAGCAACATGCTTGTCAACTAATTTCTGAAAATTTCAAGATTTCACAAACATTTTCAGGCCTACAGTAAAATAATGTCTGCCAACGCGGCAAAACCCCATGTATTTCAAATGGGAAATTTTAACCCCCGTGGTCAACGGTCAGGCATTTTTTTTTTTTAATCTGAAAAAATTACAGCGTTACTTCTTACGTATTTCGAACCGATTTAGGGGGCGGAAGGGGTAAAATTCATTTTGACCCCAAATAACGACCACCCTGATGTATTTTATATACATTGCTATTGTATTCGTAGTCCGTAGATTCCCGTCAATTCCCGTAGATTCGGCGACGCACTGTGACCAGTGCGCACCGGGCGCTGCTCACTTACCGCACGGCTTGGCACAGCTCTGACGTAGTCAGGTGACTAGTTCGAATCGACCAATCATATTTTGCGAGAGAGAGAACCTTTCATGGTAACTATGTCTATCCTTCCTGCGTTTACCGCTTATGGGATAAGATAGGACACGCTCCCTCCATGTACTATATGCTCTAAGGCTATGACTCCACAGCGGGCCCCAATCACGAACGCTTTCGGCTAAGTGATCGAGAAGGTGAACATTAAAAGACACATTCTCTTCACCATACATGTAATCGTTCCATGTCTTTCACAAATTTCAGTAACAAATTCTCTGCACATTGAGTCTCTAAGGGCGATACTGAAGTTTCCAATAATAGTGCGGTAGCTTCGACTAATAGGCACCAATGACGCAAATATCTCGCAGGAAGTAGATTTTTTAATGTTGGAACACTATAGTATAGTAACCAGACCAACCATTCATGAGCTTTCCAATATTTACGCTCGCTCATTTTACGTGGAGTTCTTGATACATCTAACGTTGGTTTATATGATAACAATAGTGAATCAATAACCGATAACACTGCTCCCAAATAGTAATTCTATTCATGGTTGTCGGAATCAAACCATTATAGTTTGGCTAACTGACGACAAACCCCCAAGAGTATCCAGTGCATATAGTCTACAGGCAAACCTGAGACTATGTTGAAGTGTAAAAGATCGCACAGAATTGACCTTGCTTTAAATCCTTTATCTTTTCTATTTGCATGTTCTAAAGACTCTGCATGGGTTCGCATGCCCTCGCCATAGGGATTTCCACTCAAATCTATTGGATATATCTGAACTGAGCCTCTGCCTTTTGTAACTTGTTTTCCAAGATGCAAGCACAGCGAGCACCCATATTTTCCGTTAAATTGGGTCGACTGCTGTGCCATCGGTCTTGCAACAGAGTCACAGATTCCCATTATTAGCTGGCATTTTTTATTTAGTCTTTGCCCTTTGTGAAAGTAGTCGAAACCGTGGTCATATAATTTTCTACACTCAGCCACATATGGTATGAAATAATCATTGACCATTGGTTTCTCCTTACCACACCAGACACTGCACATCATGATATTATCCCTACGCTCTTTTGGTGGAAGTTCATTGATGATGCATAAAATTGGATGCGCAGAATAATTAGACGACTCAAATATTGGAACTCCGTCGAAACTAAAGGTTATTGTAATTGTGTCATTCCAATGTCGTGAATTATGAGCCATTTTTTGATGAAGTGCACCATCAAATATATCTTCCAATGCAAAATACCGGTATTTCATTCGATCGTTACGATATGAAGTAGAATCGCCTGACACTTCCATTATTTGTTTAAGCTGTTCTTTCAGTGATAGATACAAAAATATAGTCCCAGTGTCGATATCTTTTTTCGTACTGAAATTGGTGTTACAAAACTTACAACAGAGGATCTCTTTTTCATCATTTAAATCAATTTGTTTTCCAGCGTAATGATCGCAAGAAGAGCATATATGATGGACAGACACCACTGCTGAGAATTTATTGAGGATTTGTTCAAAGTAGTATTTACTGGTATGTTTCTCAGAATCATCACTTGCAATGTTCAATAATTTTGAAATATCTTCAGTAGCTGCGTACGTTAAATTGTGCCGGAGTTTAGTCGCCATCACCATAAGAACTTTCTTCAGTTTTCCCATGGAATATCCATGCCTTGAAGCTGAATTTACAAACTCAGGATCTGTATCTGCAGATTGCTGTTCATCGTTTGGCAGTGGTTCTTCGTGGTTCTCATGATTACGAGTATCATCTATACTATCATTTTCAGAATGTTCACTTGTAGTATCAGAGATATCTTGAGGTTGAGGTTCATCTTCGACTGGAAATTAAAACGGTAACAATTTTAGAATAGCATAATACATCGCAATCTTCATTCATCACAATAGTTAGTATTATTGATACCGAACTTGATGAAAGAAAGTATGATCCTTATTCCAGGATATGAAACCTAATTTGGGTGTATTGAATATTGTTATACATGTTATATATATGTACACTTACGGGGCGGACTAGGTGTATTCCTCGAATCAAGGCGACTGTAATTGGAAGATCTGCGAATAGAACAAACATGTACAGTCGTCGAAATCCACACCTTTACATATGTACTGTGACGACAATTTTCAATACTTAACGTATTGCCGCCATTTTGTGACGACAATAAACAAAGATAAGGTTCGAGTTCAGCTACTGTCGACACCCTACGTCCCTTCTAGTTATAAACCCGATGAATGTTCAATAAAAGATGATCGTTATTTATTTGGGCGCCAGGTATAACTAATTTATACCAGTCAAAGATACGTTTCACAAAAATACTAAAAATCGACTCAACAAATCTATTCACAATTACTCAAAACTAATCAAAAATTAGTCAACTTGAACAAAGAGGTACAACGAGCGATACTAGAAGCGACGGCCTTGAAGCACGGCTAATTCAGCTAAATTATAAGGAAAAGGGTAGAGTGCGTGGATTTACCTTTCACATGAAATTTTGATAACAAAATAAATAGTCGAACCTCAGATTTAAATCCTTCAATGGAATCGAAATTCCTTATATTATAATCATGTCATTACAAGAGCGGAAAAATGGTCAAAGAATATTAACAATAATCAAATCAATTTTATATGAGCGAAGTTATATAATGCAAGACAAGAGAGAATATAATAAACAGAATTACAATCGATGAGTCACATTAATGATTATCAAAATGAGAAAAGAGAAAAACAATAGAAGCCAAATACAATCAAATGCAGAATTTACGATTATTAAAATACTTAATCCTTAGCGAGCGAAATAATCCCGAGCGAGCGAGAATGTAAACAAACGCGGCGAGCCGGCTAAGTGCGCTGTATAGAGAGCGATATAAAACAAAGCAAGCTAAATTCGAATTAACGTATCACTGGGCGATACGATACCCAAAAACAAACTATGCAAGCAATCGCACACTTAGCGGTAATAATTCATTCGACTCTCAGATCACAATAAATTCGCGGAAAGATATACAGAATTTAATTCGCAGAATTATTCAGAATTACGCAGAGACGGAAAGAAGGATTATTTTACGAATAACGAAACACGTGGCGACGAGCCTCGCATTCGCTTTATGTGACTCGAAGTACTTAATCTAATTATCCTAACCTATCGCAACTTCGTTCAGCTAGCCCGCGGGAGGGTGGAAGGAATAGTGACACACAATAATACCAAATAGTATAATATAAAAATGCAAGCTACTAAAAGATCAAAGATACGAGCCGAGACTCGACCAAGCAAATGGCTATTTTGTTCTATCGACTTTATCATGCGGTAAAGACGATTTATTGTTAATCAGTCATGCGCAGAAAATCAGAGCGATAATAATCAGAAAATCTAACAAATCAGATAAAAGAAAGAACGACTCTTAGTCGCGAAGTCAATCGTGGGATTAGCTGTAAGAGAGAATAATCACGCGGCACGTGGCTCGCGCTACACAAAATGTACGACTAGCTTCTCCCAAGAAACTTCGTGGCTTTACATAAAAGAAACCAGAGACTTTACCTTGATCGAAGATCTCAGCGCTTATTACTTATTTAACACTATTTCAAATAAACTTGGCGGAAAACTAGTTAGCGGAAGAATACTATTAGCGAGAACACAACTGCGGAAAAATACTATACAGCCTTCGAGAGCACGTCTGGTTCGTAACAATGCTGAACGAAGAAGAAGGAGCGGAATCGTCGTCTTGGGTAGTTTGTCCAATTCTCTGCCGGGGGGTGAGGTGGGGAACCAATGACGTGTGACTCATTAGTGGATTGGTCCAATTTTTGAATTGTAGTCGGGAAATCCGTCTGTCACGACGGCTCGTCAGCCGGCGTGGCGCCAGGATCAGCCTGAGCTCTTCCTTACCGAGCGGTAAGGAGGGTTGCCAGCTTCTTAGTTGTCCGGGGGAGGCGTTACTCTGGATCTTCGCGGTCCGGTATCGTCCGAGCGTTAATCGGTTGGATTTGAACACCACGGCGGCAGAATCACACGGATTCGGCCTCGCTGCAGCTCCCTGAGCCGATTTGGGATGCCCCTGTCCCGGATCTGCATCTTCGTCGGTCGGGGACAATGCGGAACGCCATTCTCGTTCACTCTCGCACGGTCCTCGTCCTCCCAATAACGATTCTATTTTACGAGCGGCAAAATGTCGATAATAACGCCGGAGCGATAGTTGGCGTAGTCGGTTCGGTGGCGGGAATTTCTTCGGTTTCACCGATGAACCTTGGAGCGGGAGACGTGTGATACTTGGCGTATCGTCCTATACGCCGCTTCCTCGGTATCCGAGCGATAGGCGAAGTAGTCTTCGGGCAGGAAATCTTCTGTGGATTCTATACTCCATCCATCCAACTTCTATCCAGAGTAAGCATCCTCCCCTCTTCTGCGTAGGTGCTATCCTCGGCACTTTCCAAGGCGCAAATCCCGGATTGCACACCCATGAGGTTAAGGTGGCGGTAGTTCGAACACACGTTCGGAGCGGCAATTCTTTCGGCGGCAATTTCTGGTCATTGGTTCCTTCCCTAGCCTTGATGTTCTCGAAGTTCTCGAAGTCATCCTGAAGTCTTCTCGAAGTCAGACGTACTCTCTCGGATCGAAGTTATACAAAAGAAAACAAAGAAGCATTAGTTTATTCCTCATTTTCCCTACCTAAATGTGTAACTATTCTCCCGGGCTTGACCGACGCGCTCTCGAGGTGGCGTATTTACTGAGATATTGCATGCGCGGAAGTAAGACAGACTCTACTGGGACTTGCAACTGAGATGCAACGTCACAGTACATTTTTATTTATTTCACTACTTACTGATCATTCCATACACATTCGGAATCGACAGCTGAATCAGGTACTATCAATCTATCGCTAATGGCTTCATTTATCGGATTCTCGAAACATATCTCTGATTCATTCTGCGATGAGCGTTCCTACGTAAGGAAATAAGATTCAACGTGTATCATTCGCAAAAGAAGTTGATGAACAATTTAGTGACAACATCTACGTCTATTAGTAAAACTCTAACTCGTCGTACTCTGCATCCGAATTATTTATAATATTAAAATTGGCTCCTCCCAATCATTAATTTTGAACTTACGTTAGGAAATTTTTCATTTTCGTGCTCAGTCAGTTGCTGGACGGTATGTTGTTTTGAGTCGTAGACTGAATGCCTATAAAAATCATATAATCATCGAGTAAAATGGCATGTACGATCGCGCCTCACTCATTGGGTCGTATCAGCTAGCTAATCAATTCGTATGATAATAATAATTTCAAGAACACCGTTTTCTTCATTTAGAGTACACTAATTCGTAATTCATTACCCTTCCATCTTCAAGAATCACAAAAAAAAACTTTGGACACAAAAAAATTTGTCCTCAAGTCAATGTATTCGGAATAGTAATCATAGTAAATATAGTTTAAATAATACATATGGGGAGTAGTTTGAATAATATATATGGGGAGGTCCATACGAAATCAGAAATTCGTTGTCCACTACCTCTTCGATTTTGTGGTAACTTGGTAAGTTTGAAGGTGTAGTTGAAAGAGAATTTTCGGTGAAGTATAAAAATTGTATCGCCTATAGGTTTCGAGAAACAGAGGACTCGGAATTTTTGCAAGCTTTTTTTGAAACCGCCATAGCTCAGAAACGGCTCATGGTATCTCAAAATGTGAGCGGGCTGAAAGTTTGGTAATTGAACGTGGATTCGAATGGTTTCTATTAAATTTTGAGTAATTTGGTTCTTCAAACGTTCGAATAGCATGAAGGGCCTCTGAGCTATAGGAATTTTCAGAAAAAAAAATTTACGTGTGTATGGAAAATCTTCAAACGCCGAAGGCGAGTACTTAATATTAACATTAAGGGCTCAAACTTTCAGGGAAATTTTTTTTAGGTGTTTTCAAGAAAATTTCGACATGGGAGTAAAAAAAAGAATAAATAGTCACCAAAAAAAAGCACCCTAATATATAACATCCCCATACTGGAACTTGGCCACTTAAAACGTGAATAAAAAAATATTATTTAAGTGTACGTTATATATACTCAGTCTTACTGTTTTTGCACTGATTGCTTCGATTTGTTCCATCGTCTCTTGGTTCTCGCCGGAATTTCGGTCATACTTCCATAGTCATTGTGAAGTTTATATTTTCCCCTCTTTTTGGGTGGCTCCATTCTTTATACAACTTTCACTACTTGTTCACTTACTAATAATAATCGAATACCCTGGTCTCTGTAGAATTGATTTTCGTTGATTCAATAGTTACTGTACCTTGGGATCATTATGATTTCGTGAGCAATCAATAGTTTCATTATCAGGCGAATTCACTGTCAATTAAAGTATCTAATACATATCTATTTTTTCAAACCATACGTTTAAAGTCCCAGACCATGTATTGCGATATTGGGAGATATTTTTGAGCCAGCAACAAGTGATCGGGCCGGTTTCAACCTATAATTAACGTGGCACGGCGGGCGAGAGCGTAAAATTTTGTATCTACTTGCTCTTCCGCTTCTCAACTCGTACTGTGAGAAATCACTCTCCCACTCCAGTTCTCTTGAGTCGACGGACCCGCGCGCCTGCGCATACGTAGAGAAGTGAATTAAACATGGTGTCTCTCTGACGAGTGTGTTGAGTGCGCTTTTTCGTCAAGAAACAAAACACCTCAAATTCACGAAGAAATAACGAATTAGGAGTGGACTTAGTAGACAAAAGTGAGTAATTAAGGTAAGTATCATGTGAGTGACTGACATCAATAACCCACACTGAGCTTTTTTGACGTAATAAAACGAAACCTATCCAGATAAAACTAACACAGGCATGGTCGTCCGTCGTCCGTGAGTACACCCGAACTCAAGACAAGGAGTGACTGTGTCTGTGTTAGGCAGACTTAGAAATGTTTGTTTTATATTTGTTTCGTCGAGAAAAAGCTTGGTCTTCGTTTACAGAATCCATGCCTGTTCAAGAGGGGACTTAGGTGAAGTTTGGATGGAACTCAATTTTTTATTTGTAAAATGACTTAGAAAACTCTGATCAAGAATCGCTTTCAACAGAAGTTAGTTGGTGTTAGTATGTGTTCTGCGATGAAAGTGTAGTGATACGTGAAATTCATTTGGTTGATCAACGATTTCGTTATTCTACAATCGATCCGTTGAAACTTGATCCGTAACGTTATTCCGTAATGTTAGAAGCAGAATTCGGAAACTCTGCGTCGAATTCAATTACCGGAATAGAATTTCGCCAAGAAATACATGAATTCATTCCGTCGATCGACGATTTCGTTATTCTACTATCGATTCATTGAAACTTGATCCGAAACGTGATTTCGTAATGTTATTGGCCAAATTCGAACACTCTGCGTCGAATTCAATCGCCGAAATGGGATTTCGCCAAGGAATACATGAATTCATTCGGTCGATCGACGATTTCGTTATTCTACAATCGATCCGTTGGATATTAATCCAAATCGTGATTTCGTGATGTGGAAAGCAGAATTCGAACACTCTGCGTCGAATTCAATCGCCGAAATGGGATTTCACCAAGAAATACATGAATTCATCCGGTCGATCGACGACTTCGTTATTCTACTATCAATTCGTTAAAACTTGATCCGAAACGTCATTTCGTGGTGTGAGAAGCCGAATTCAAACAACCTGCGTCGAATTCAATTACCGAAATAGGATTCCGACGAGAAATACATAATATTCATCCTGTTGATTGACTATTTCAATATTCTACTATAGATTCGTCGAATCTTGATCCGAAACGTGATTTCGTGATGTGAGAAGCAGAATTCGAGCACTCTGCGTCGAATTCAATCGCCGAAATGGGATTTCGCCAAGAAATACATGAATTTATTTCGTTGATCAACGATTCCGTTTTCCTACTATCGATTCGTTAGAACTAGATCCGAAACGTGATTTCGTAATGTTAGAAGCAAAATTCAAACAATCTGCGTCGAATTCAATTACCGAAATGGGATTCCGACAAGGAATACATGAATTCATTCCGTTGATTGACTATTTCAATACTCTTCTCTAGATTCGTCGAATCTTGATCCGAAACGTGATTTCGTAATGTTAGGAGCAGAATTCGAACACTCTGCGTCGAATTCAATCGCCGAAATGGGATTTCGCCAAGAAATACATGAATTGATTTCGTTGATCAACGATTCCGTTGTTCTACTATCAATTCGTTGAAACTTCATCTACAACGGTATTTCGTGATGTTAGAAGCAGGATGTGAACACGCTGCGTCGAATTCAATCACCGAAATGGAATTTCGCCAAGAAATACATGAATTCATTTCTTTGTTCTATAATCAATTCGTTGAAACTGAATCCGAAACGTAATTTCGTAATGTGAGAAGCAGAATTCGAACACTCTGCGTCGAATTCAATCGCCGAAACAGAATTTCGCCAAGAAATACCTGAATTTATCTCGTTGATCAACGATTCCGTTTTCCTACTATCGATTCGTTGTAACTTGATCCAAAACGCGATTTCGTGATGTAAGAGGCAGAATTCGAACACTCTGCGTCGAAATCAATCAATGAAATGGCATTTCGCAAAGTAATTCGTGAATTCATTTGGTTAATCAACGATTTCGTCATTCTACCATCGATTCGTTGGAACTTGATCCAAAACGTGATTTTGTTATGTTAGGAGCCGAATTCGAACACTTTGCGTTGAATTCAATCACTGAAATGGGATTTCGCCAGGAAATACATGAATTCGTTCCGTTGATCGACGAATCCATTATTCGTCTATCAATTCGTTGAAACTTGATACGAAACGTGATTTCGTAATGTTGTAAGCCGAATTCGAACACTTTGTGTCGAATTCAATCACTGAAATGGGATTTTGCCCAGACATACATGAATTCGTTTCGTTGATCGACGATTCCGTTGTTCTACAATCGATTCGTTGAAACCTAATCCGAAACGTGATTTCGTAATGTTAGAGGCCGAATTCGAACACTCTGAGTCGAATTCAATCACTGAACCGAGATTTCGATAAAGAATACATGAATTCATTTCGTTGATCGACGATTCCGTTATTCTACTATCAAATCGATGGAACTTGATTCGAATTGTGATTTCGTCATGTTATAGGCCAAATTCGAACACTCTGCGTCAAATTCAATCACTGAAATGGGATTTCGCCGAAAAATACATAAAATCGTATCGTTGATCGACGATTCCGTTATTCTAGTCTCAATTCGTTCAAACTTGATTCGAAACGTGCTTTCGTAATGTTAGAAGCCGAATTCGAACACTCTGAGTCGAATTCAATCACCGAAATGAGATTTTGATGAGAAATACATGAATTCATTTCATTGATCGACGATTCTGTTATTCTAGTATCAAATCGATGAAACTCGAATAGAATCGTGGTTTCGTAATGTTACAGGCTGAGTTCGAACACTCTGCGTCGAATTCAATCACCGAAACGAGATCCCGATGAGAAATACATGAATTCATTTCGTTGATCGACGATTCTGTTATTCCAGTATCGAATCGATGGAACTTGATTCGAATCGTGATTTCGTAATAATGTTGGCCAAATTCGAACACTCTGCGTCGAATTCAATCATCGAAACGAGATTTCGATGAGAAATACATGAATTCCTTTCGTTGATCGACGATTCTGTTATTCTAGTATCAAATCGATGAAACTTGATTCGAATCGTGATTCCGTAATGTTACAGGCTGAATTCGAACACTCTGCGTCGAATTCAATCACCGGAACGAGATTTCGATGAGAAATACATGAATTCATTTCGTTGAGCGACGATTCTGTTATTCCAGTATCAAATCGATGAAACTTGATTCGAATCGTGATTTCGTAATGTTGTAAGCCAAATTCGAACACTCTGCGTTGAATTCAATCACCGAAACGAGATTTCGATGAGAAATACATGAATTCATTTCGTTGATCGACGATTCTGTTATTCTAGTATCGAATCGATGAAACTTGATAAGAATCGTGATTTCGTAATGTTACAGGCTGAATTCGAACACTCTGCGTCGAATTCAATCACCGAAACGAGATTTCGATGAGAAATACATGAATTCATTTCGTTGATCGACGATTCTGTTATTCTAGTATCAAATCGATGAAACTTGATTCGAATCGTGATTTCGTAATGTTACAGGCTGAATTCGAAAGCTCTGCGTCGAATTCAATCACCGAAACGAGATCCCGATGAGAAATACATGAATTCATGTCGTTGATCGACGATTCTGTTATTACAGTATCAAATCGATGGAACTTGATTCGAATCGTGCGTTCGTAATGTTACGGGCTGAATTCGAACACTCTGCGTCGAATTCAATCACCGAAACGAGATCCCGATGTGAAATACATGAATTCATTTCGTTGATCGATGATTCTGTTATTCCAGTATCAAATCGATGAAACTAAATTTGAATCGTGATATCGTAATAATGTAAGCCAAATTCGAACACTCTGCGTTGAATTCAATCACCGAAACGAGATCCCGATAAGAAATACATGAATTCATGTCGTTGATCGACGATTCTGTTATTACAGTATCAAATCGATGGAACTTGATTCGAATCGTGCGTTCGTAATGTTACGGGCTGAATTCGAACACTCTGCGTCGAATTCAATCACCGAAACGAGATCCCGATGTGAAATACATGAATTCATTTCGTTGATCGATGATTCTGTTATTCCAGTATCAAATCGATGAAACTAAATTTGAATCGTGATATCGTAATAATGTAAGCCAAATTCGAACACTCTGCGTTGAATTCAATCACCGAAACGAGATTTCGATGAGAAATACATGAATTCATTTCGTTGATCGTCGATTCTGTTATTCCAGTATCAAATCGATGAAACTTGATTCGAATCGTGATTTCGTAATGTTTCAGGCTGAATTCGAACACTCTGCGTCGAATTCAATCATCGAAACGAGATCCCGATGAGAAATACATGAATTCATTCCGTTGATCGACGATTCTGTTATTCGAGTATCAAATCGATAAAACTTGATTCGAATCGTGATTTCGTAATAATGTCAGCCGAATTCAAACACTCTGCGTCGAATTCAATCACCGAAACATGATTTCGATGAGAAATACATGAATTCATTTCGTTGATCGACGATTCTGTTATTCGAGTATCAAATCGATGAAACTTGATTCGAATCGTGATTTCGTAATGTTGCAGGCTGAATTCGAACACTCTGCGTCGAATTCAATCACCAAAACGAGATCCCGATGAGAAATACATGAATTCATTTCGTTGATCGACGATTCTGTTATTCCAGTATCAAATCGATGGAACTTGATTCGAATCGTGATTTCGTAATAATGTAAGCCAAATTCGAACACTTTGCGTCGAATTCAATCACCGAAACGAGATTTCGATAAGAAATACATGAATTCATTTCGTTGATCGACGATTCTGTTATTCTAGTATCAAATCGATGAAACTTGATTCGAATCGTGATTTCGTAATGTTACAGGCTGAATTCGAAAGCTCTGCGTCGAATTCAATCACCGAAACGAGATCCCGATGAGAAATACATGAATTCATTTTGTTGATCGACGATTCTGTTATTCCAGTATCAAATCGATGGAACTTGATTCGAATCGTGCGTTCGTAATGTTACGGGCTGAATTCGAACACTCTGCGTCAAATTCAATCACCGAAACGAGATCCCGATGAGAAATACATGAATTCATTTCGTTGATCGACGATTCTGTTATCCCAGTATCAAATCGATGGAACTTGATTCGAATCGTGATTTCGTAATAATGTAAGCCAAATTCGAACACTCTGCGTCGGATTCAATCACCGAAACGAGATACCGATGAGAAATACATGAATTCATTTCGTTGATCGACGATTCTGTTATTCCAGTATCAAATCGATGGAACTTGATCCGAATCGTGATTTCGTAATAATGTAAGCCAAATTCGAACACTCTGCGTCGAATTCAATCACCGAAACGAGATTTCGATGAGAAATACATGAATTCATTTCGTTGATCGACGATTCTGTTGTTCTAGTATCAAATCGATGAAACTTGATTCGAATCGTGATTTCGTAATGTTACAGGCTGAATTCGAACACTCTGCGTCGAATTCAATCAGCGAAACGAGATTTCGATGAGAAATACATGAATTCATTTCGTTGATCGACGATTCTGTTATTCTAGTATCAAATCGATGAAACTTGATTCGAATCGTGATTTCGTAATGTTGTAAGCCAAATCCGAACACTCTGCTTCGAATTCAATCACCGAAACGAGATCCCGATGAAAAATACATGAAGTCATTTCGTTGATCGACGATTCTGTTATTCTAGTATCAAACTAATAAAACTTGATTCGAATCGTGCGTTCGTAATGTTACAGGCTGAATTCGAACACTCTGCGTCGAATTCAATCACCGAAACAAGATCCCGATGAGAAATACATGAATTCATTCCGTTGATCGACGATTCTGTTATCCCAGTATCAAATCGATGGAACTTGATTCGAATCGTGATTTCGTAATAATGTAAGCCAAATTCGAACACTCTGCGTCGAATTCAATCACCGAAACGAAATTTCGATGAGAAATACATGAATTTATTTCGTTGATCGACGATTCTGTTATTCTAGTATCAAATCGATGAAACTCGATTCGAATCGTGATTTCGTAATGTTACAGGCTGAATTCGAACACTCTGCGTCGAATTCAATCAGCGAAACAAGATTTCGATGAGAAATACATGAATTCATTTCGTTGATCGACGATTCTGTTATTCGAGTATCAAATCGATGAAACTTGATTCGAATCGTGATTTCGTAATGTTACAGGCTGAATTCGAACACTGCGTCGAATTCAATCAGCGAAACGAGATTTCGATGAGAAATACATGAATTCATTTCGTTGATCGACGATTCTGTTATTCTAGTATCAAATCGATGAAACTTGATTCGAATCGTGATTTCGTAATGTTACAGGCTGAATTCGAACACTCTGCGTCGAATTCAATCAGCGAAACAAGATTTCGATGAGAAATACATGAATTCATTTCGTTGATCGACGATTCTGTTATTCAAGTATCAAATCGATGAAACTTGATTCGAATCGTGATTTCGTAATGTTACAGGCTGAATTCGAACACTCTGCGTCGAATTCAATCACCGAAACGAGATTTCGATGAGAAATACATGAATTCATTTCGTTGATCGACGATTCTGTTATTTTCGTCTCAAATTGATGAAACTTGATTCGAATCGTGCGTTTGTAATGTTACAGGCTGAATTCGAACACTCTGCGTCAAATTCAATCACCGAAACGAGATCCCGATAAGAAATACATGAATTCATGTCGTTGATCGACGATTCTGTTATTCCAGTATCAAATCGATGGAACTTGATTCGAATCGTGCGTTCGTAATGTTACGGGCTGAATTCGAACACTCTGCGTCGAATTCAATCACCGAAACGAGATCCCGATGAGAAATACATGAATTCATTTTGTTGATCGACGATTCTGTTATTCCAGTATCAAATCGATGGAACTTGATTCGAATCGTGCGTTTGTAATGTTACGGGCTGAATTCGAACACTCTGCGTCGAATTCAATCACCGAAACGAGATCCCGATGAGAAATACATGAATTCATTTCGTTGATCGACGATTCTGTTATCCCAGTATCAAATCGATGGAACTTGATTCGAATCGTGATATCGTAATAATGTAAGCCAAATTCGAACACTCTGCGTTGAATTCAATCACCGAAACGAGATTTCGATGAGAAATACATGAATTCATTTCGTTGATCGTCGATTCTGTTATTCCAGTATCAAATCGATGGAACTTGATTCGAATCGTGATTTCGTAATGTTTCAGGCTGAATTCGAACACTCTGCGTCGAATTCAATCATCGAAACGAGATCCCGATGAGAAATACATGAATTCATTCCGTTGATCGACGATTCTGTTATTCGAGTATCAAATCGATAAAACTTGATTCGAATCGTGATTTCGTAATAATGTCAGCCGAATTCAAACACTCTGCGTCGAATTCAATCACCGAAACATGATTTCGATGAGAAATACATGAATTCATTTCGTTGATCGACGATTCTGTTATTCGAGTATCAAATCGATGAAACTTGATTCGAATCGTGATTTCGTAATGTTGCAGGCTGAATTCGAACACTCTGCGTCGAATTCAATCACCAAAACGAGATCCCGATGAGAAATACATGAATTCATTTCGTTGATCGACGATTCTGTTATTCCAGTATCAAATCGATGGAACTTGATTCGAATCGTGATTTCGTAATAATGTAAGCCAAATTCGAACACTTTGCGTCGAATTCAATCACCGAAACGAGATTTCGATAAGAAATACATGAATTCATTTCGTTGATCGACGATTCTGTTATTCTAGTATCAAATCGATGAAACTTGATTCGAATCGTGATTTCGTAATGTTACAGGCTGAATTCGAAAGCTCTGCGTCGAATTCAATCACCGAAACGAGATCCCGATGAGAAATACATGAATTCATTTTGTTGATCGACGATTCTGTTATTCCAGTATCAAATCGATGGAACTTGATTCGAATCGTGCGTTCGTAATGTTACGGGCTGAATTCGAACACTCTGCGTCGAATTCAATCACCGAAACGAGATCCCGATGAGAAATACATGAATTCATTTCGTTGATCGACGATTCTGTTATCCCAGTATCAAATCGATGGAACTTGATTCGAATCGTGATTTCGTAATAATGTAAGCCAAATTCGAACACTCTGCGTCGGATTCAATCACCGAAACGAGATACCGATGAGAAATACATGAATTCATTTCGTTGATCGACGATTCTGTTATTCCAGTATCAAATCGATGGAACTTGATTCGAATCGTGATTTCGTAATGATGTAAGCCAAATTCGAACACTTTGCGTCGAATTCAATCACCGAAACGAGATTTCGATGAGAAATACATGAATTCATTTCGTTGATCGACGATTCTGTTATTCCAGTATCAAATCGATGGAACTTGATTCGAATCGTGATTTCGTAATGATGTAAGCCAAATTCGAACACTTTGCGTCGAATTCAATCACCGAAACGAGATTTCGATGAGAAATACATGAATTCATTTCGTTGATCGACGATTCTGTTATTCTAGTATCAAATCGATGAAACTTGATTCGAATCGTGATTTCGTAATGTTACAGGCTGAATTCGAAAGCTCTGCGTCGAATTCAATCACCGAAACGAGATCCCGATGAGAAATACATAAATTCATTTTGTTGATCGACGATTCTGTTATTCCAGTATCAAATCGATGGAACTTGATTCGAATCGTGCGTTCGTAATGTTACGGGCTGAATTCGAACACTCTGCGTCGAATTCAATCACCGAAACGAGATCCCGATGAGAAATACATGAATTCATTTCGTTGATCGACGATTCTGTTATTCCAGTATCAAATCGATGAAACTTAATTCGAATCGTGATATCGTAATAATGTAAGCCAAATTCGAACACTCTGCGTTGAATTCAATCACCGAAACGAGATTTCGATGAGAAATACATGAATTCATTTCGTTGATCGTCGATTCTGTTATTCCAGTATCAAATCGATGGAACTTGATTCGAATCGTGATTTCGTAATGTTTCAGGCTGAATTCGAACACTCTGCGTCGAATTCAATCATCGAAACGAGATCCCGATGAGAAATACATGAATTCATTCCGTTGATCGACGATTCTGTTATTCCAGTATCAAATCGATGGAACTTGATTCGAATCGTGCGTTCGTAATGTTACGGGCTGAATTCGAACACTCTGCGTCGAATTCAATCACCGAAACGAGATACCGATGAGAAATACATGAATTCATTTCGTTGATCGACAATTCTGTTATCCCAGTATCAAATCGATGGAACTTGATTCGAATCGTGATTTCGTAATAATGTAAGCCAAATTCGAACACTCTGCGTCGAATTTAATCACCGAATTGAGATACCGATGAGAAATACATGCATTCATTTCGTTGATCGTCGATTCTGTTATTCCAGTATCAAATCGATGGAACTTGATTCAAATCGTGATTTTGTAATAATGTAAGCCAAATTCAAACACTCTGCGTCGAATTCAATCACCGAAACGAGATTTCGATGAGAAATACATGAATTCATTTCGTTGATCGATGATTCTGTTATTCTAGTATCAAATCGATGAAACTTGATTCGAATCGTGATTTCGTAATAATGTCAGCCGAATTTAAACACTCTGCGTCGAATTCAATCACCGAAACATGATTTCGATGAGAAATACATGAATTCATTTCGTTGATCGACGATTCTGTTATTCGAGTATCAAATCGATGAAACTTGATTCGAATCGTGATTTCGTAATGTTTCAGGCTGAATTCGAACACTCTGCGTCGAATTCAATCACCAAAACGAGATCCCGATGAGAAATACATGAATTCATTTCGTTGATCGACGATTCTGTTATTCCAGTATCAAATCGATGGAACTTGATTCGAATCGTGCGTTCGTAATGTTACGGGCTGAATTCGAACACTCTGCGTCGAATTCAATCACCGAAACGAGATCCCGATGAGAAATACATGAATTCATTTCGTTGATCGACGATTCTGTTATCCCAGTATCAAATCGATGGAACTTGATTCGAATCGTGATTTCGTAATGATGTAAGCCAAATTCGAACACTCTGCGTCGAATTCAATCACCGAAACGAGATACCGATGAGAAATACATGAATTCATTTCGTTGATCGTCGATTCTGTTATTCCAGTATCAAATCGATGGAACTTGATTCGAATCGTGATTTCGTAATAATGTGAGCCAAATTCGAACACTCTGCGTCGAATCCATCCACCGAAACGAGATTTCGATTAGAAATACATGAATTCATTTCGTTGATCGACGATTTTGTTATTCTAGTATCAAATCGATGAAACTTGATTCGAATCGTGATTTCGTAATAATGTCAGCCGAATTCAAACACTCTGCGTCGAATTCAATCACCGAAACATGATTTCGATGAGAAATACATGAATTCATTTCGTTGATCGACGATTCTGTTATTCGAGTATCAAATCGATGAAACTTGATTCGAATCGTGATTTCGTAATGTTACAGGCTGAATTCGAACACTGCGTCGAATTCAATCAGCGAAACGAGATTTCGATGAGAAATACATGAATTCATTTCGTTGATCGACGATTCTGTTATTCTAGTATCAAATCGATGAAACTTGATTCGAATCGTGATTTCGTAATGTTACAGGCTGAATTCGAACACTCTGCGTCGAATTCAATCAGCGAAACAAGATTTCGATGAGAAATACATGAATTCATCTCGTTGATCGACGATTCTGTTATTCAAGTATCAAATCGATGAAACTTGATTCGAATCGTGATTTCGTAATGTTACAGGCTGAATTCGAACACTCTGCGTCGAATTCAATCACCGAAACGCGATTTCGATGAGAAATACATGAATTCATTTCGTTGATCGACGATTCTGTTATTTTCGTCTCAAATTGATGAAACTTGATTCGAATCGTGCGTTTGTAATGTTACAGGCTGAATTCGAACACTCTGCGTCAAATTCAATCACCGAAACGAGATCCCGATAAGAAATACATGAATTCATGTCGTTGATCGACGATTCTGTTATTCCAGTATCAAATCGATGGAACTTGATTCGAATCGTGCGTTCGTAATGTTACGGGCTGAATTCGAACACTCTGCGTCGAATTCAATCACCGAAACGAGATCCCGATGAGAAATACATGAATTCATTTTGTTGATCGACGATTCTGTTATTCCAGTATCAAATCGATGGAACTTGATTCGAATCGTGCGTTTGTAATGTTACGGGCTGAATTCGAACACTCTGCGTCGAATTCAATCACCGAAACGAGATCCCGATGAGAAATACATGAATTCATTTCGTTGATCGACGATTCTGTTATCCCAGTATCAAATCGATGGAACTTGATTCGAATCGTGATATCGTAATAATGTAAGCCAAATTCGAACACTCTGCGTTGAATTCAATTACCGAAACGAGATTTCGATGAGAAATACATGAATTCATTTCGTTGATCGTCGATTCTGTTATTCCAGTATCAAATCGATGGAACTTGATTCGAATCGTGATTTCGTAATGTTTCAGGCTGAATTCGAACACTCTGCGTCGAATTCAATCATCGAAACGAGATCCCGATGAGAAATACATGAATTCATTCCGTTGATCGACGATTCTGTTATTCGAGTATCAAATCGATAAAACTTGATTCGAATCGTGATTTCGTAATAATGTCAGCCGAATTCAAACACTCTGCGTCGAATTCAATCACCGAAACATGATTTCGATGAGAAATACATGAATTCATTTCGTTGATCGACGATTCTGTTATTCGAGTATCAAATCGATGAAACTTGATTCGAATCGTGATTTCGTAATGTTGCAGGCTGAATTCGAACACTCTGCGTCGAATTCAATCACCAAAACGAGATCCCGATGAGAAATACATGAATTCATTTCGTTGATCGACGATTCTGTTATTCCAGTATCAAATCGATGGAACTTGATTCGAATCGTGATTTCGTAATAATGTAAGCCAAATTCGAACACTTTGCGTCGAATTCAATCACCGAAACGAGATTTCGATAAGAAATACATGAATTCATTTCGTTGATCGACGATTCTGTTATTCTAGTATCAAATCGATGAAACTTGATTCGAATCGTGATTTCGTAATGTTACAGGCTGAATTCGAAAGCTCTGCGTCGAATTCAATCACCGAAACGAGATCCCGATGAGAAATACATGAATTCATTTTGTTGATCGACGATTCTGTTATTCCAGTATCAAATCGATGGAACTTGATTCGAATCGTGCGTTCGTAATGTTACGGGCTGAATTCGAACACTCTGCGTCGAATTCAATCACCGAAACGAGATCCCGATGAGAAATACATGAATTCATTCCGTTGATCGACGATTCTGTTATCCCAGTATCAAATCGATGGAACTTGATTCGAATCGTGATTTCGTAATAATGTAAGCCAAATTCGAACACTCTGCGTCGGATTCAATCACCGAAACGAGATACCGATGAGAAATACATGAATTCATTTCGTTGATCGACGATTCTGTTATTCCAGTATCAAATCGATGGAACTTGATTCGAATCGTGATTTCGTAATGATGTAAGCCAAATTCGAACACTTTGCGTCGAATTCAATCACCGAAACGAGATTTCGATGAGAAATACATGAATTCATTTCGTTGATCGACGATTCTGTTATTCCAGTATCAAATCGATGGAACTTGATTCGAATCGTGATTTCGTAATGATGTAAGCCAAATTCGAACACTTTGCGTCGAATTCAATCACCGAAACGAGATTTCGATGAGAAATACATGAATTCATTTCGTTGATCGACGATTCTGTTATTCTAGTATCAAATCGATGAAACTTGATTCGAATCGTGATTTCGTAATGTTACAGGCTGAATTCGAAAGCTCTGCGTCGAATTCAATCACCGAAACGAGATCCCGATGAGAAATACATAAATTCATTTTGTTGATCGACGATTCTGTTATTCCAGTATCAAATCGATGGAACTTGATTCGAATCGTGCGTTCGTAATGTTACGGGCTGAATTCGAACACTCTGCGTCGAATTCAATCACCGAAACGAGATCCCGATGAGAAATACATGAATTCATTTCGTTGATCGACGATTCTGTTATTCCAGTATCAAATCGATGAAACTTAATTCGAATCGTGATATCGTAATAATGTAAGCCAAATTCGAACACTCTGCGTTGAATTCAATCACCGAAACGAGATTTCGATGAGAAATACATGAATTCATTTCGTTGATCGTCGATTCTGTTATTCCAGTATCAAATCGATGGAACTTGATTCGAATCGTGATTTCGTAATGTTTCAGGCTGAATTCGAACACTCTGCGTCGAATTCAATCATCGAAACGAGATCCCGATGAGAAATACATGAATTCATTCCGTTGATCGACGATTCTGTTATTCCAGTATCAAATCGATGGAACTTGATTCGAATCGTGCGTTCGTAATGTTACGGGCTGAATTCGAACACTCTGCGTCGAATTCAATCACCGAAACGAGATCCCGATGAGAAATACATGAATTCATTTCGTTGATCGACGATTCTGTTATCCCAGTATCAAATCGATGGAACTTGATTCGAATCGTGATTTCGTAATAATGTAAGCCAAATTCGAACACTCTGCGTCGAATTTAATCACCGAATTGAGATACCGATGAGAAATACATGCATTCATTTCGTTGATCGTCGATTCTGTTATTCCAGTATCAAATCGATGGAACTTGATTCAAATCGTGATTTTGTAATAATGTATGTATGTATGTATGTATGTATGTATTTATTATGCCGTGGCCTACAACAAGGCCTTCGGGCAAATAGCAGAAGCATGAAAAAGATTTACATGAGTACAAAGAACAAGATGAGATAACAATAATATGAAACAATCAACACAGTTAAATTAATAATACAAATACAGTTAATACAATTTTTCTTGACGCCACGCTCACTCGTGTGGGCGGTAGCTGAGATCAAACGATGCAGTTTCACAGCTGCTCATGACCTTAAAAATTACCCGAAAGGCAAGAAAAAGAAAAGGAAAGCAGACATCTCAGAACTTTGTCTGAACTGATTTAGCTAATCAAAAATAAATAAATCGTATGTACAGAGTAAGTGGGGCAGTAGATTCTAGAAGAGAATTATATATAACGTAGGATAATAACACAAAAATGAATGAAAATGAATAAACCTAACAGACACAAGACCGCAGCAGACATACAAGAAAGCTAGGTCGGAAGAAGACCACTAGAGATATTTTTACAGAGCCAAGTTTCCGTTACAGAGATAATGTGATGCTGCTAATTCGCAACAAGGACTCTAACTTGATTGATATGAGCTGGAGAGTGAAGTTGCATTATAATTTGCTACACTAAGGAGACGGACAGGCGAAGACACATTAGATACGAAATGTAAGCCAAATTCAAACACTCTGCGTCGAATTCAATCACCGAAACGAGATTTCGATGAGAAATACATGAATTCATTTCGTTGATCGATGATTCTGTTATTCTAGTATCAAATCGATGAAACTTGATTCGAATCGTGATTTCGTAATAATGTCAGCCGAATTTAAACACTCTGCGTCGAATTCAATCACCGAAACATGATTTCGATGAGAAATACATGAATTCATTTCGTTGATCGACGATTCTGTTATTCGAGTATCAAATCGATGAAACTTGATTCGAATCGTGATTTCGTAATGTTTCAGGCTGAATTCGAACACTCTGCGTCGAATTCAATCACCAAAACGAGATCCCGATGAGAAATACATGAATTCATTTCGTTGATCGACGATTCTGTTATTCCAGTATCAAATCGATGGAACTTGATTCGAATCGTGCGTTCGTAATGTTACGGGCTGAATTCGAACACTCTGCGTCGAATTCAATCACCGAAACGAGATCCCGATGAGAAATACATGAATTCATTTCGTTGATCGACGATTCTGTTATCCCAGTATCAAATCGATGGAACTTGATTCGAATCGTGATTTCGTAATGATGTAAGCCAAATTCGAACACTCTGCGTCGAATTCAATCACCGAAACGAGATACCGATGAGAAATACATGAATTCATTTCGTTGATCGTCGATTCTGTTATTCCAGTATCAAATCGATGGAACTTGATTCGAATCGTGATTTCGTAATAATGTGAGCCAAATTCGAACACTCTGCGTCGAATCCATCCACCGAAACGAGATTTCGATTAGAAATACATGAATTCATTTCGTTGATCGACGATTCTGTTATTCTAGTATCAAATCGATGAAACTTGATTCGAATCGTGATTTCGTAATAATGTCAGCCGAATTCAAACACTCTGCGTCGAATTCAATCACCGAAACATGATTTCGATGAGAAATACATGAATTCATTTCGTTGATCGACGATTCTGTTATTCGAGTATCAAATCGATGAAACTTGATTCGAATCGTGATTTCGTAATGTTTCAGGCTGAATTCGAACACTCTGCGTCGAATTCAATCACCAAAACAAGATCCCGATGAGAAATACATGAATTCATTTCGTTGATCGACGATTCTGTTATTCCAGTATCAAATCGATGGAACTTGATTCGAATCGTGATTTCGTAATAATGTAAGCCAAATTCGAACACTTTGCGTCGAATTCAATCACCGAAACGAGATTTCGATGAGAAATACATGAATTCATTTCGTTGATCGACGATTCTGTTATTCTAGTATAAAATCGATGAAACTTGATTCGAATCGTGATTTCGTAATGTTACAGGCTGAATTCGAAAGCTCTGCGTCGAATTCAATCACCGAAACGAGATCCCGATGAGAAATACATGAATTCATTTCGTTGATCGACGATTCTGTTATTCTAGTATCAAATTGATGAAACTTGATTCGAATCGTGCGTTCGTCATGTTACAGGCTGAATTCGAACACTCTGCGTCGAATTCAATCACCGAAACGAGATCCCGATGAGAAATACATGAATTCATTTCGTTGATCGACGATTCTGTTATCCCAGTGTCAAATCGATGGAACTTGATTCGAATCGTGATTTCGTAATAATGTAAGCCAAATTCTAACACTCTGCGTCGAATTCAATCACCGAAACGAGATTTCGATGAGAAATACATGAATTCATTTCGTTGTTCGACGATTCTGTTATTCTAGTATCAAATCGATAAAACTTGATTCGAATCGTGATTTCGTGATGTTACAGGCTGAATTCGAACACTCTGCGTCGAATTCAATCACCGAAACGAGATCCCGATGAGAAATACATGAATTCATTTCGTTGATCGACGATTCTGTTATTCCAGTATCAAATCGATGGAACTTGATTCGAATCGTGCGTTCGTAATGTTACGGGCTGAATTCGAACACTCTGCGTCGAATTCAATCACCGAAACGAGATCCCGATGAGAAATACATGAATTCATTTCGTTGATCGACGATTCTGTTATCCCAGTATCAAATTGATGGAACTTGATTCGAATCGTGATTTCGTAATAATGTAAGCCAAATTCGAACACTCTGCGTTGAATTCAATCTCCGAGACGAGATTCCGATGAGAAATACATGAATTCATTTCGTTGACCGACGATTCTGTTATTCCAGTATCAAATCGATGAAACTTGATTCGAATCGTGATTTCGTAATGTTGTTAGCCAAATCCGAACACTCTGCTTCGAATTCAATCACCAAAACGAGATCCCGATGAGAAACACATGAATTCATTTCGTTGATCGACGATTCTGTTATTCTAGTATCAAATCGATGAAACTCGATACGAATCGTGATTTCGTAATGTTACAGGCTGAATTCGAACACTCTGCGTCGAATACAATCACCGAAACGAGATCCCGATGAGAAATACATGAATTCATTTCGTTGATCGACGATTCTGTTATTCTAGTATCAAATCGATGAAACTTGATTCGAATCGTGATTTCGTAATGTTACAGGCTGAATTCGAAAGCTCTGCGTCGAATTCAATCACCGAAACGAGATCCCGATGAGAAATACATGAATTCATTTTGTTGATCGACGATTCTGTTATTCCAGTATCAAATCGATGGAACTTGATTCGAATCGTGCGTTCGTAATGTTACGGGCTGAATTCGAACACTCTGCGTCGAATTCAATCACCGAAACGAGATCCCGATGAGAAATACATGAATTCATTTCGTTGATCGACGATTCTGTTATCCCAGTATCAAATCGATGGAACTTGATTCGAATCGTGATTTCGTAATAATGTAAGCCAAATTCGAACACTCTGCGTCGGATTCAATCACCGAAACGAGATACCGATGAGAAATACATGAATTCATTTCGTTGATCGACGATTCTGTTATTCCAGTATCAAATCGATGGAACTTGATTCGAATCGTGATTTCGTAATGATGTAAGCCAAATTCGAACACTTTGCGTCGAATTCAATCACCGAAACGAGATTTCGATGAGAAATACATGAATTCATTTCGTTGATCGACGATTCTGTTATTCCAGTATCAAATCGATGGAACTTGATTCGAATCGTGATTTCGTAATGATGTAAGCCAAATTCGAACACTTTGCGTCGAATTCAATCACCGAAACGAGATTTCGATGAGAAATACATGAATTCATTTCGTTGATCGACGATTCTGTTATTCCAGTATCAAATCGATGGAACTTGATTCGAATCGTGCGTTCGTAATGTTACGGGCTGAATTCGAACACTCTGCGTCGAATTCAATCACCGAAACGAGATCCCGATGAGAAATACATGAATTCATTTCGTTGATCGACGATTCTGTTATTCCAGTATCAAATCGATGAAACTTAATTCGAATCGTGATATCGTAATAATGTAAGCCAAATTCGAACACTCTGCGTTGAATTCAATCACCGAAACGAGATTTCGATGAGAAATACATGAATTCATTTCGTTGATCGTCGATTCTGTTATTCCAGTATCAAATCGATGGAACTTGATTCGAATCGTGATTTCGTAATGTTTCAGGCTGAATTCGAACACTCTGCGTCGAATTCAATCATCGAAACGAGATCCCGATGAGAAATACATGAATTCATTCCGTTGATCGACGATTCTGTTATTCCAGTATCAAATCGATGGAACTTGATTCGAATCGTGCGTTCGTAATGTTACGGGCTGAATTCGAACACTCTGCGTCGAATTCAATCACCGAAACGAGATCCCGATGAGAAATACATGAATTCATTTCGTTGATCGACGATTCTGTTATCCCAGTATCAAATCGATGGAACTTGATTCGAATCGTGATTTCGTAATAATGTAAGCCAAATTCGAACACTCTGCGTCGAATTTAATCACCGAATTGAGATACCGATGAGAAATACATGCATTCATTTCGTTGATCGTCGATTCTGTTATTCCAGTATCAAATCGATGGAACTTGATTCAAATCGTGATTTTGTAATAATGTAAGCCAAATTCAAACACTCTGCGTCGAATTCAATCACCGAAACGAGATTTCGATGAGAAATACATGAATTCATTTCGTTGATCGATGATTCTGTTATTCTTGTATCAAATCGATGAAACTTGATTCGAATCGTGATTTCGTAATAATGTCAGCCGAATTCAAACACTCTGCGTCGAATTCGATCACCGAAACATGATTTCGATGAGAAATACATGAATTCATTTCGTTGATCGACGATTCTGTTATTCGAGTATCAAATCGATGAAACTTGATTCGAATCGTGATTTCGTAATGTTTCAGGCTGAATTCGAACACTCTGCGTCGAATTCAATCACCAAAACGAGATCCCGATGAGAAATACATGAATTCATTTCGTTGATCGACGATTCTGTTATTCCAGTATCAAATCGATGGAACTTGATTCGAATCGTGCGTTCGTAATGTTACGGGCTGAATTCGAACACTCTGCGTCGAATTCAATCACCGAAACGAGATCCCGATGAGAAATACATGAATTCATTTCGTTGATCGACGATTCTGTTATCCCAGTATCAAATCGATGGAACTTGATTCGAATCGTGATTTCGTAATAATGTGAGCCAAATTCGAACACTCTGCGTCGAATCCATCCACCGAAACGAGATTTCGATGAGAAATACATGAATTCATTTCGTTGATCGACGATTCTGTTATTCTAGTATCAAATCGATGAAACTTGATTCGAATCGTGATTTCGTAATAATGTCAGCCGAATTCAAACACTCTGCGTCGAATTCAATCACCGAAACATGATTTCGATGAGAAATACATGAATTCATTTCGTTGATCGACGATTCTGTTATTCGAGTATCAAATCGATGAAACTTGATTCGAATCGTGATTTCGTAATGTTTCAGGCTGAATTCGAACACTCTGCGTCGAATTCAATCACCAAAACAAGATCCCGATGAGAAATACATGAATTCATTTCGTTGATCGACGATTCTGTTATTCCAGTATCAAATCGATGGAACTTGATTCGAATCGTGATTTCGTAATAATGTAAGCCAAATTCGAACACTTTGCGTCGAATTCAATCACCGAAACGAGATTTCGATGAGAAATACATGAATTCATTTCGTTGATCGACGATTCTGTTATTCTAGTATAAAATCGATGAAACTTGATTCGAATCGTGATTTCGTAATGTTACAGGCTGAATTCGAAAGCTCTGCGTCGAATTCAATCACCGAAACGAGATCCCGATGAGAAATACATGAATTCATTTTGTTGATCGACGATTCTGTTATTCCAGTATCAAATCGATGGAACTTGATTCGAATCGTGCGTTCGTAATGTTACGGGCTAAATTCGAACACTCTGCGTCGAATTCAATCACCGAAACGAGATCCCGATGAGAAATACATGAATTCATTTCGTTGATCGACGATTCTGTTATCCCAGTATCAAATCGATGGAACTTGATTCGAATCGTGATTTCGTAATAATGTAAGCCAAATTCGAACACTCTGCGTTGAATTCAATCTCCGAGACGAGATTCCGATGAGAAATACATGAATTCATTTCGTTGACCGACGATTCTGTTATTCCAGTATCAAATCGATGAAACTTGATTCGAATCGTGATTTCGTAATGTTGTTAGCCAAATCCGAACACTCTGCTTCGAATTCAATCACCAAAACGAGATCCCGATGAGAAACACATGAATTCATTTCGTTGATCGACGATTCTGTTATTCTAGTATCAAATCGATGAAACTCGATACGAATCGTGATTTCGTAATGTTACAGGCTGAATTCGAACACTCTGCGTCGAATACAATCACCGAAACGAGATCCCGATGAGAAATACATGAATTCATTTCGTTGATCGACGATTCTGTTATTCTAGTATCAAATTGATGAAACTTGATTCGAATCGTGCGTTCGTCATGTTACAGGCTGAATTCGAACACTCTGCGTCGAATTCAATCACCGAAACGAGATCCCGATGAGAAATACATGAATTCATTTCGTTGATCGACGATTCTGTTATCCCAGTGTCAAATCGATGGAACTTGATTCGAATCGTGATTTCGTAATAATGTAAGCCAAATTCTAACACTCTGCGTCGAATTCAATCACCGAAACGAGATTTCGATGAGAAATACATGAATTCATTTCGTTGTTCGACGATTCTGTTATTCTAGTATCAAATCGATAAAACTTGATTCGAATCGTGATTTCGTGATGTAACAGGCTGAATTCGAACACTCTGCGTCGAATTCAATCACCGAAACGAGATCCCGATGAGAAATACATGAATTCATTTCGTTGATCGACGATTCTGTTATTCCAGTATCAAATCGATGGAACTTGATTCGAATCGTGCGTTCGTAATGTTACGGGCTGAATTCGAACACTCTGCGTCGAATTCAATCACCGAAACGAGATCCCGATGAGAAATACATGAATTCATTTCGTTGATCGACGATTCTGTTATCCCAGTATCAAATTGATGGAACTTGATTCGAATCGTGATTTCGTAATAATGTAAGCCAAATTCGAACACTCTGCGTTGAATTCAATCTCCGAGACGAGATTCCGATGAGAAATACATGAATTCATTTCGTTGACCGACGATTCTGTTATTCCAGTATCAAATCGATGAAACTTGATTCGAATCGTGATTTCGTAATGTTGTTAGCCAAATCCGAACACTCTGCTTCGAATTCAATCACCAAAACGAGATCCCGATGAGAAACACATGAATTCATTTCGTTGATCGACGATTCTGTTATTCTAGTATCAAATCGATGAAACTCGATACGAATCGTGATTTCGTAATGTTACAGGCTGAATTCGAACACTCTGCGTCGAATACAATCACCGAAACGAGATCCCGATGAGAAATACATGAATTCATTTCGTTGATCGACGATTCTGTTATTCTAGTATCAAATCGATGAAACTTGATTCGAATCGTGATTTCGTAATGTTACAGGCTGAATTCGAACACTCTGCGTCGAATTCAATCACCGAAACGAGATCCCGATGAGAAATACATGAATTCATTTCGTTGATCGACGATTCTGTTATTCTCGTCTCAAATTGATGAAACTTGATTCGAATCATGCGTTCGTAATGTTACAGGCTGAATTCGAACACTCTGCGTCAAATTCAATCACCGAAACGAGATCCCGATGAGAAATACATGAATTCATTTCGTTGATCGACGATTCTGTTATCCCAGTATCAAATCGATGGAACTTGATTCGAATCGTGATTTCGTAATAATGTAAGCCAAATTCGAACACTCTGCGTCGAATTTAATCACCGAATTGAGATACCGATGAGAAATACATGAATTCATTTCGTTGATCGACGATTCTGTTATCCCAGTATCAAATCGATGGAACTTGATTCGAATCGTGATTTCGTAATGATGTAAGCCAAATTCGAACACTCTGCGTCGAATTCAATCACCGAAACGAGATACCGATGAGAAATACATGAATTCATTTCGTTGATCGTCGATTCTGTTATTCCAGTATCAAATCGATGGAACTTGATTCGAATCGTGATTTCGTAATAATGTGAGCCAAATTCGAACACTCTGCGTCGAATCCATCCACCGAAACGAGATTTCGATGAGAAATACATGAATTCATTTCGTTGATCGACGATTCTGTTATTCTAGTATCAAATCGATGAAACTTGATTCGAATCGTGATTTCGTAATAATGTCAGCCGAATTCAAACACTCTGCGTCGAATTCAATCACCGAAACATGATTTCGATGAGAAATACATGAATTCATTTCGTTGATCGACGATTCTGTTATTCGAGTATCAAATCGATGAGACTTGATTCGAATCGTGATTTCGTAATGTTTCAGGCTGAATTCGAACACTCTGCGTCGAATTCAATCACAAAAACGAGATCTCGATGAGAAATACATGAATTCATTCCGTTGATCGACGATTCTGTTATTCCAGTATCAAATCGATGGAACTTGATTCGAATCGTGATTTCGTAATAATGTAAGCCAAATTCGAACACTTTGCGTCGAATTCAATCACCGAAACGAGATTTCGATGAGAAATACATGAATTCATTTCGTTGATCGACGATTCTGTTATTCTAGTATCAAATCGATGAAACTTGATTCGAATCGTGATTTCGTAATGTTACAGGCTGAATTCGAAAGCTCTGCGTCGAATTCAATCACCGAAACGAGATCCCGATGAAAAATACATGAATTCATTTCGTTGATCGACGATTCTGTTATTCTCGTCTCAAATTGATGAAACTTGATTTGAATCGTGCGTTCGTAATGTTATAGGCTGAATTCGAACACTCTGCGTCAAATTCAATCACCGAAACGAGATCCCGATAAGAAATACATGAATTCATGTCGTTGATCGACGATTCTGTTATTCCAGTATCAAATCGATGGAACTTGATTCGAATCGTGATTTCGTAATAATGTAAGCCGAATTCGAACACTTTGCGTCGAATTCAATCACCGAAACGAGATTTCGATGAGAAATACATGAATTCATTTCGTTGATCGACGATTCTGTTATTCTAGTATCAAATCGATGAAACTTGATTCGAATCGTGATTTCGTAATGTTACAGGCTGAATTCGAAAGCTCTGCGTCGAATTCAATCACCGAAACGAGATCCCGATGAGAAATACATGAATTCATTTTGTTGATCGACGATTCTGTTATTCCAGTATCAAATCGATGGAACTTGATTCGAATCGTGCGTTCGTAATGTTACGGGCTGAATTCGAACACTCTGCGTCGAATTCAATCACCGAAACGAGATCCCGATGAGAAATACATGAATTCATTTCGTTGATCGATGATTTTGTTATTCCAGTATCAAATCGATGGAACTTGATTCGAATCGTGCGTTCGTAATGTTACGGGCTGAATTCGAACACTCTGCGTCGAATTCAATCACCGAAACGAGATCCCGATGAGAAATACATGAATTCATTTCGTTGATCGACGATTCTGTTATCCCAGTATCAAATCGATAGAACTTGATTCGAATCGTGATTTCGTAATAATGTAAGCCAAATTCGAACACTCTGCGTCGAATTCAATCACCGAAACGAGATTTCGATGAGAAATACATGAATTCATTTCGTTGATCGACGATTCTGTTATTCTAGTATCAAATCGATGAAATTTGATTCGAATCGTGATTTCGTAATGTTACAGGCTGAATTCGAACACTCTGCGTCGAATTCAATCACCGAAACGAGATCCCGATGAGAAATACATGAATTCATTTCGTTGATCGACGATTTTGTTATTCCAGTATCAAATCGATGGAACTTGATTCGAATCGTGCGTTCGTAATGTTACGGGCTGAATTCGAACGCTCTGCGTCGAATTCAATCACCGAAACGAGATCCCGATGAGAAATACATGAATTCATTTCGTTGATCGACGATTCTGTTATCCCAGTATCAAATCGATGGAACTTGATTCGAATCGTGATTTCGTAATAATGTAAGCCAAATTCGAACACTCTGCGTCGAATTTTATCACCGAAACGAGATACCGATGAGAAATACATGAATTCATTTCGTTGATCGTCGATTCTTTTTTTCCAGTATCAAATCGATGGAACTTGATTCAAATCGTGATTTCGTAATAATGTAAGCCAAATTCCAACACTTTGCGTCGAATTCAATCACCGAAACGAGATTTCGATGAGAAATACATGAATTCATTTCGTTGATCGATGATTCTGTTATTCTAGTATCAAATCGATGAAACTTGATTCGAATCGTGATTTCGTAATAATGTCAGCCAAATTCAAACACTCTGCGTCGAATTCAATCACCGAAACATATTTTCGATGAGAAATACATGAATTCATTTCGTTGATCGACGATTCTGTTATTCGAGTATCAAATCGATGAAACTTGATTCGAATCGTGATTTCGTAATGTTTCAGGCTGAATTCGAACACTCTGCGTCGAATTCAATCACCAAAACGAGATCCCGATGAGAAATACATAAATTCATTTCGTTGATCGACGATTCTGTTATTCCAGTATCAAATCGATGGAACTTGATTCGAATCGTGATTTCGTGATAATGTAAGCCAAATTCGAACACTTTGCGTCGAATTCAATCACCGAAACGAGATTTCGATGAGAAATACATGAATTCATTTCGTTGATCGACGATTCTGTTATTCGAGTATCAAATCGATGAAACTTGATTCGAATCGTGATTTCGTAATGTTACAGGCTGAATTCGAAAGCTCTGCGTCGAATTCAATCACCGAAACGAGATCCCGATGAGAAATACATGAATTCATTTCGTTAATCGACGATTCTGTTATTTTCGTCTCAAATTGATGAAACTTGATTTGAATCGTGCGTTCGTAATGTTACAGGCTGAATTCGAACACTCTGCGTCAAATTCAATCACCGAAACCAGATCCCGATAAGAAATACATGAATTCATGTCGTTGATCGACGATTCTGTTATTCCAGTATCAAATCGATGGAACTTGATTCGAATCGTGCGTTCGTAATGTTACGGGCTGAATTCGAACACTCTGCGTCGAATTCAATCACCGAAACGAGATCCCGATGAGAAATACATGAATTCATTTCGTTGATCGACGATTCTGTTATCCCAGTATCAAATCGATGGAACTTGATTCGAATCGTGATTTCGTAATGATGTAAGCCAAATTCGAACACTCTGCGTCGAATTCAATCACCGAAACGAGATACCGATGAGAAATACATGAATTCATTTCGTTGATCGTCGATTCTGTTATTCCAGTATCAAATCGATGGAACTTGATTCGAATCGTGATTTCGTAATAATGTGAGCCAAATTCGAACACTCTGCGTCGAATCCATCCACCGAAACGAGATTTCGATGAGAAATACATGAATTCATTTCGTTGATCGACGATTCTGTTATTCTAGTATCAAATCGATGAAACTTGATTCGAATCGTGATTTCGTAATAATGTCAGCCGAATTCAAACACTCTGCGTCGAATTCAATCACCGAAACATGATTTCGATGAGAAATACATGAATTCATTTCGTTGATCGACGATTCTGTTATTCGAGTATCAAATCGATGAGACTTGATTCGAATCGTGATTTCGTAATGTTTCAGGCTGAATTCGAACACTCTGCGTCGAATTTAATCACCAAAACGAGTTCCCGATGAGAAATACATGAATTCATTTCGTTGATCGACGATTCTGTTATTCCAGTATCAAATCGATGGAACTTGATTCGAATCGTGATTTCGTAATAATGTAAGCCAAATTCGAACACTTTGCGTCGAATTCAATCACCGAAACGAGATTTCGATGAGAAATACATGAATTCATTTCGTTGATCGACGATTCTGTTATTCTAGTATCAAATCGATGAAACTTGATTCGAATCGTGATTTCGTAATGTTACAGGCTGAATTCGAGGGCTCTGCGTCGAATTCAATCACCGAAACAAGATCCCGATGAGAAATACATGAATTCATTTTGTTGATCGACGATTCTGTTATTCCAGTATCAAATCGATGGAACTTGATTCGAATCGTGCGTTCGTAATGTGACGGGCTGAATTCGAACACTCTGCGTCGAATTCAATCACCGAAACGAGATCCCGATGAGAAATACATGAATTCATTTCGTTGATCGACGATTTTGTTATTCCAGTATCAAATCGATGGAACTTGATTCGAATCGTGCGTTCGTAATGTTACGGGCTGAATTCGAACACTCTGCGTCGAATTCAATCACCGAAACGAGATCCCGATGAGAAATACATGAATTCATTTCGTTGATCGACGATTCTGTTATCCCAGTATCAAATCGATGGAACTTGATTCGAATCGTGATTTCGTAATAATGTAAGCCAAATTCGAACACTCTGCGTCGAATTCAATCACCGAAACGAGATTTCGATGAGAAATACATGAATTCATTTCGTTGATCGACGATTCTGTTATTCTAGTATCAAATCGATGAAACTTGATTCGAATCGTGATTTCGTAATGTTACAGGCTGAATTCGAACACTCTGCGTCGAATTCAATCACCGAAACGAGATCCCGATGAGAAATACATGAATTCATTTCGTTGATCGACGATTCTGTTATTCTAGTATCAAATCGATGAAACTTGATTCGAATCGTGATTTCGTAATAATGTCAGCCGAATTCAAACACTCTGCGTCGAATTCAATCACCGAAACATGATTTCGATGAGAAATACATGAATTCATTTCGTTGATCGACGATTTTGTTATTCGAGTATCAAATCGATGAAACTTGATTCGAATCGTGATTTCGTAATGTTTCAGGCTGAATTCGAACACTCTGCGTCGAATTCAATCACCAAAACGAGATCCCGATGAGAAAAACATGAATTCATTTCGTTGATCGACGATTTTGTTATTCCAGTATCAAATCGATGGAACTTGATTCGAATCGTGCGTTCGTAATGTTACGGGCTGAATTCGAACACTCTGCGTCGAATTCAATCACCGAAACGAGATCCCGATGAGAAATACATGAATTCATTTTGTTGATCGACGATTCTGTTATCCCAGTATCAAATCGATGGAACTTGATTCGAATCGTGATTTCGTAATAATGTAAGCCAAATTCGAACACTCTGCGTCGAATTCAATCACCGAAACGAGATTTCGATGAGAAATACATGAATTCATTTCGTTGATCGACGATTCTGTTATTCTAGTATCAAATCGATGAAACTTGATTCGAATCGTGATTTCGTAATGTTACAGGCTGAATTCGAACACTCTGCGTCGAATTCAATCACCGAAACGAGATCCCGATGAGAAATACATGAATTCATTTCGTTGATCGACGATTTTGTTATTCCAGTATCAAATCGATGGAACTTGATTCGAATCGTGCGTTCGTAATGTTACGGGCTGAATTCGAACACTCTGCGTCGAATTCAATCACCGAAACGAGATCCCGATGAGAAATACATGAATTCATTTCGTTGATCGACGATTCTGTTATCCCAGTATCAAATCGATGGAACTTGATTCGAATCGTGATTTCGTAATAATGTAAGCCAAATTCGAACACTCTGCGTCGAATTTAATCACCGAATTGAGATACCGATGAGAAATACATGAATTCATTTCGTTGATCGTCGATTCTGTTATTCCAGTATCAAATTGATGGAACTTGATTCAAATCGTGATTTTGTAATAATGTCAGCCAAATTCAAACACTCTGCGTCGAATTCAATTACCGAAACGAGATTTCGATGAGAAATACATGAATTCATTTCGTTGATCGATGATTCTGTTATTCTAGTATCAAATCGATGAAACTTGATTCGAATCGTGATTTCGTAATAATGTCAGCCGAATTCAAACACTCTGCGTCGAATTCAATCACCGAAACATGATTTCGATGAGAAATACATGAATTCATTTCGTTGATCGACGATTCTGTTATTCGAGTATCAAATCGATGAAACTTGATTCGAATCGTGATTTCGTAATGTTTCAGGCTGAATTCGAACACTCTGCGTCGAATTCAATCACCAAAACGAGATCCCGATGAGAAATACATGAATTCATTTCGTTGATCGACGATTCTGTTATTCCAGTATCAAATCGATGGAACTTGATTCGAATCGTGATTTCGTAATAATGTAAGCCAAATTCGAACACTTTGCGTCGAATTCAATCACCGAAACGAGATTTCGATGAGAAATACATGAATTTATTTCGTTGATCGACGATTCTGTTATTCTAGTATCAAATCGATGAAACTTGATTCGAATCGTGATTTCGTAATGTTACAGGCTGAATTCGAAAGCTCTGCGTCGAATTCAATCACCGAAACGAGATTTCGATGAGAAATACATGAATTCATTTCGTTGATCGATGATTCTGTTATTCTAGTATCAAATCGATGAAACTTGATTCGAATCGTGATTTCGTAATAATGTCAGCCGAATTCCAACACTCTGCGTCGAATTCAATCACCGAAACATGATTTCGATGAGAAATACATGAATTCATTTCGTTGATCGACGATTCTGTTATTCGAGTATCAAATCGATGAAACTTGATTCGAATCGTGATTTCGTAATGTTTCAGGCTGAATTCGAACACTCTGCGTCGAATTCAATCACCAAAACGAGATCCCGATGAGAAATACATGAATTCATTTCGTTGATCGACGATTCTGTTATTCCAGTATCAAATCGATGGAACTTGATTCGAATCGTGATTTCGTAATAATGTAAGCCAAATTCGAACACTTTGCGTCGAATTCAATCACCGAAACGAGATTTCGATGAGAAATACATGAATTCATTTCGTTGATCGACGATTCTGTTATTCTAGTATCAAATCGATGAAACTTGATTCGAATCGTGATTTCGTAATGTTACAGGCTGAATTCGAAAGCTCTGCGTCGAATTCAATCACCGAAACGAGATCCCGATGAGAAATACATGAATTCATTTTGTTGATCGACGATTCTGTTATTCCAGTATCAAATCGATGGAACTTGATTCGAATCGTGCGTTCGTAATGTTACGGGCTGAATTCGAACACTCTGCGTCGAATTCAATCACCGAAACGAGATCCCGATGAGAAATACATGAATTCATTTCGTTGATCGACGATTCTGTTATCCCAGTATCAAATCGATGGAACTTGATTCGAATCGTGATTTCGTAATAATGTAAGCCAAATTCGAACACTCTGCGTTGAATTCAATCTCCGAGACGAGATTCCGATGAGAAATACATGAATTCATTTCGTTGACCGACGATTCTGTTATTCCAGTATCAAATCGATGGAACTTGATTCGAATCGTGATTTCGTAATAATGTGAGCCAAATTCAAACACTCTGCGTCGAATCCATCCACCGAAACGAGATTTCGATGAGAAATACATGAATTCATTTCGTTGATCGACGATTCTGTTATTCTAGTATCAAATCGATGAAACTTGATTCGAATCGTGATTTCGTAATAATGTCAGCCGAATTCAAACACTCTGCGTCGAATTCAATCACCGAAACATGATTTCGATGAGAAATACATGAATTCATTTCGTTGATCGACGATTCTGTTATTCGAGTATCAAATCGATAAAACTTGATTCGAATCGTGATTTCGTAATGTTTCAGGCTGAATTCGAACTTTCTGCGTCGGATTCAATCACCAAAACGAGATCCCGATGAGAAATACATGAATTCATTTCGTTGATCGACGATTCTGTTATTCCAGTATCAAATCGATGAAACTTGATTCGAATCGTGATTTCGTAATAATGTAAGCCAAATTCGAACACTTTGCGTCGAATTCAATCACCGAAACGAGATTTCGATGAAAAATACATGAATTCATTTCGTTGATCGACGATTCTGTTATTCTAGTATCAAATCGATGAAACTTGATTCGAATCGTGATTTCGTAATGTTACAGGCTGAATTCGAAAGCTCTGCGTCGAATTCAATCACCGAAACGAGATCCCGATGAGAAATACATGAATTCATTTTGTTGATCGAAGATTCTGTTATTCCAGTATCAAATCGATGGAACTTGATTCGAATCGTGCGTTCGTAATGTTACGGGCTGAATTCGAACACTCTGCGTCGAATTCAATCACCGAAACGAGATCCCGATGAGAAATACATGAATTCATTCCGTTGATCGACGATTCTGTTATCCCAGTATCAAATCGATGGAACTTGATTCGAATCGTGATTTCGTAATGATGTAAGCCAAATTCGAACACTCTGCGTCGAATTCAATCACCGAAACGAGATACCGATGAGAAATACATGAATTCATTTCGTTGATCGTCGATTCTGTTATTCCAGTATCAAATCGATGGAACTTGATTCGAATCGTGATTTCGTAATAATGTGAGCCAAATTCGAACACTCTGCGTCGAATCCATCCACCGAAACGAGATTTCGATGAGAAATACATGAATTCATTTCGTTGATCGACGATTCTGTTATTCTAGTATCAAATCGATGAAACTTGATTCGAATCGTGATTTCGTAATAATGTCAGCCGAATTCAAACACTCTGCGTCGAATTCAATCACCGAAACATGATTTCGATGAGAAATACATGAATTCATTTCGTTGATCGACGATTCTGTTATTCGAGTATCAAATCGATGAAACTTGATTCGAATCGTGATTTCGTAATGTTTCAGGCTGAATTCGAACACTCTGCGTCGAATTCAATCACCAAAACAAGATCCCGATGAGAAATACATGAATTCATTTCGTTGATCGACGATTCTGTTATTCCAGTATCAAATCGATGGAACTTGATTCGAATCGTGATTTCGTAATAATGTAAGCCAAATTCGAACACTTTGCGTCGAATTCAATCACCGAAACGAGATTTCGATGAGAAATACATGAATTCATTTCGTTGATCGACGATTCTGTTATTCTAGTATAAAATCGATGAAACTTGATTCGAATCGTGATTTCGTAATGTTACAGGCTGAATTCGAAAGCTCTGCGTCGAATTCAATCACCGAAACGAGATCCCGATGAGAAATACATGAATTCATTTTGTTGATCGACGATTCTGTTATTCCAGTATCAAATCGATGGAACTTGATTCGAATCGTGCGTTCGTAATGTTACGGGCTAAATTCGAACACTCTGCGTCGAATTCAATCACCGAAACGAGATCCCGATGAGAAATACATGAATTCATTTCGTTGATCGACGATTCTGTTATCCCAGTATCAAATCGATGGAACTTGATTCGAATCGTGATTTCGTAATAATGTAAGCCAAATTCGAACACTCTGCGTTGAATTCAATCTCCGAGACGAGATTCCGATGAGAAATACATGAATTCATTTCGTTGACCGACGATTCTGTTATTCCAGTATCAAATCGATGAAACTTGATTCGAATCGTGATTTCGTAATGTTGTTAGCCAAATCCGAACACTCTGCTTCGAATTCAATCACCAAAACGAGATCCCGATGAGAAACACATGAATTCATTTCGTTGATCGACGATTCTGTTATTCTAGTATCAAATCGATGAAACTCGATACGAATCGTGATTTCGTAATGTTACAGGCTGAATTCGAACACTCTGCGTCGAATACAATCACCGAAACGAGATCCCGATGAGAAATACATGAATTCATTTCGTTGATCGACGATTCTGTTATTCTAGTATCAAATTGATGAAACTTGATTCGAATCGTGCGTTCGTCATGTTACAGGCTGAATTCGAACACTCTGCGTCGAATTCAATCACCGAAACGAGATTTCGATGAGAAATACATGAATTCATTTCGTTGATCGACGATTCTGTTATTCTAGTATCAAATCGATGAAACTTGATTCGAATCGTGATTTCGTAATGTTACAGGCTGAATTCGAACACTCTGCGTCGAATTCAATCACCGAAACGAGATCCCGATGAGAAATACATGAATTCATTTCGTTGATCGACGATTTTGTTATTCCAGTATCAAATCGATGGAACTTGATTCGAATCGTGCGTTCGTAATGTTACGGGCTGAATTCGAACACTCTGCGTCGAATTCAATCACCGAAACGAGATCCCGATGAGAAATACATGAATTCATTTCGTTGATCGACGATTCTGTTATCCCAGTATCAAATCGATGGAACTTGATTCGAATCGTGATTTCGTAATAATGTAAGCCAAATTCGAACACTCTGCGTCGAATTTAATCACCGAATTGAGATACCGATGAGAAATACATGAATTCATTTCGTTGATCGTCGATTCTGTTATTCCAGTATCAAATTGATGGAACTTGATTCAAATCGTGATTTTGTAATAATGTCAGCCAAATTCAAACACTCTGCGTCGAATTCAATCACCGAAACGAGATTTCGATGAGAAATACATGAATTCATTTCGTTGATCGATGATTCTGTTATTCTAGTATCAAATCGATGAAACTTGATTCGAATCGTGATTTCGTAATAATGTCAGCCGAATTCAAACACTCTGCGTCGAATTCAATCACCGAAACATGATTTCGATGAGAAATACATGAATTCATTTTGTTGATCGACGATTTTGTTATTCGAGTATCAAATCGATGAAACTTGATTCGAATCGTGATTTCGTAATGTTTCAGGCTGAATTCGAACACTCTGCGTCGAATTCAATCACCAAAACGAGATCCCGATGAGAAAAACATGAATTCATTTCGTTGATCGACGATTTTGTTATTCCAGTATCAAATCGATGGAACTTGATTCGAATCGTGCGTTCGTAATGTTACGGGCTGAATTCGAACACTCTGCGTCGAATTCAATCACCGAAACGAGATCCCGATGAGAAATACATGAATTCATTTTGTTGATCGACGATTCTGTTATCCCAGTATCAAATCGATGGAACTTGATTCGAATCGTGATTTCGTAATAATGTAAGCCAAATTCGAACACTCTGCGTCGAATTCAATCACCGAAACGAGATTTCGATGAGAAATACATGAATTCATTTCGTTGATCGACGATTCTGTTATTCTAGTATCAAATCGATGAAACTTGATTCGAATCGTGATTTCGTAATGTTACAGGCTGAATTCGAACACTCTGCGTCGAATTCAATCACCGAAACGAGATCCCGATGAGAAATACATGAATTCATTTCGTTGATCGACGATTTTGTTATTCCAGTATCAAATCGATGGAACTTGATTCGAATCGTGCGTTCGTAATGTTACGGGCTGAATTCGAACACTCTGCGTCGAATTCAATCACCGAAACGAGATCCCGATGAGAAATACATGAATTCATTTCGTTGATCGACGATTCTGTTATCCCAGTATCAAATCGATGGAACTTGATTCGAATCGTGATTTCGTAATAATGTAAGCCAAATTCGAACACTCTGCGTCGAATTTAATCACCGAATTGAGATACCGATGAGAAATACATGAATTCATTTCGTTGATCGTCGATTCTGTTATTCCAGTATCAAATTGATGGAACTTGATTCAAATCGTGATTTTGTAATAATGTCAGCCAAATTCAAACACTCTGCGTCGAATTCAATCACCGAAACGAGATTTCGATGAGAAATACATGAATTCATTTCGTTGATCGATGATTCTGTTATTCTAGTATCAAATTGATGAAACTTGATTCGAATCGTGCGTTCGTCATGTTACAGGCTGAATTCGAACACTCTGCGTCGAATACAATCACCGAAACGAGATCCCGATGAGAAATACATGAATTCATTTCGTTGATCGACGATTCTGTTATTCTAGTATCAAATTGATGAAACTTGATTCGAATCGTGCGTTCGTCATGTTACAGGCTGAATTCGAACACTCTGCGTCGAATTCAATCACCGAAACGAGATTTCGATGAGAAATACATGAATTCATTTCGTTGATCGACGATTCTGTTATTCTAGTATCAAATCGATGAAACTTGATTCGAATCGTGATTTCGTAATGTTACAGGCTGAATTCGAACACTCTGCGTCGAATTCAATCACCGAAACGAGATCCCGATGAGAAATACATGAATTCATTTCGTTGATCGACGATTTCGTTATTCCAGTATCAAATCGATGGAACTTGATTCGAATCGTGCGTTCGTAATGTTACGGGCTGAATTCGAACACTCTGCGTCGAATTCAATCACCGAAACGAGATCCCGATGAGAAATACATGAATTCATTTCGTTGATCGACGATTCTGTTATCCCAGTATCAAATCGATGGAACTTGATTCGAATCGTGATTTCGTAATAATGTAAGCCAAATTCAAACACTCTGCGTCGAATTTAATCACCGAATTGAGATACCGATGAGAAATACATGAATTCATTTCGTTGATCGTCGATTCTGTTATTCCAGTATCAAATTGATGGAACTTGATTCAAATCGTGATTTTGTAATAATGTCAGCCAAATTCAAACACTCTGCGTCGAATTCAATCACCGAAACGAGATTTCGATGAGAAATACATGAATTCATTTCGTTGATCGATGATTCTGTTATTCTAGTATCAAATCGATGAAACTTGATTCGAATCGTGATTTCGTAATAATGTCAGCCGAATTCAAACACTCTGCGTCGAATTCAATCACCGAAACATGATTTCGATGAGAAATACATGAATTCATTTTGTTGATCGACGATTTTGTTATTCGAGTATCAAATCGATGAAACTTGATTCGAATCGTGATTTCGTAATGTTTCAGGCTGAATTCGAACACTCTGCGTCGAATTCAATCACCAAAACGAGATCCCGATGAGAAAAACATGAATTCATTTCGTTGATCGACGATTTTGTTATTCCAGTATCAAATCGATGGAACTTGATTCGAATCGTGCGTTCGTAATGTTACGGGCTGAATTCGAACACTCTGCGTCGAATTCAATCACCGAAACGAGATCCCGATGAGAAATACATGAATTCATTTTGTTGATCGACGATTCTGTTATCCCAGTATCAAATCGATGGAACTTGATTCGAATCGTGATTTCGTAATAATGTAAGCCAAATTCGAACACTCTGCGTCGAATTCAATCACCGAAACGAGATTTCGATGAGAAATACATGAATTCATTTCGTTGATCGACGATTCTGTTATTCTAGTATCAAATCGATGAAACTTGATTCGAATCGTGATTTCGTAATGTTACAGGCTGAATTCGAACACTCTGCGTCGAATTCAATCACCGAAACGAGATCCCGATGAGAAATACATGAATTCATTTTGTTGATCGACGATTCTGTTATCCCAGTATCAAATCGATGGAACTTGATTCGAATCGTGATTTCGTAATAATGTAAGCCAAATTCGAACACTCTGCGTCGAATTCAATCACCGAAACGAGATTTCGATGAGAAATACATGAATTCATTTCGTTGATCGACGATTCTGTTATTCTAGTATCAAATCGATGAAACTTGATTCGAATCGTGATTTCGTAATGTTACAGGCTGAATTCGAAAGCTCTGCGTCGAATTCAATCACCGAAACGAGATCCCGATGAGAAATACATGAATTCATTTTGTTGATCGACGATTCTGTTATTCCAGTATCAAATCGATGGAACTTGATTCGAATCGTGCGTTCGTAATGTTACGGGCTGAATTCGAACACTCTGCGTCGAATTCAATCACCGAAACGAGATCCCGATGAGAAATACATGAATTCATTTCGTTGATCGACGATTCTGTTATCCCAGTATCAAATCGATGGAACTTGATTCGAATCGTGATTTCGTAATAATGTAAGCCAAATTCGAACACTCTGCGTTGAATTCAATCTCCGAGACGAGATTCCGATGAGAAATACATGAATTCATTTCGTTGACCGACGATTCTGTTATTCCAGTATCAAATCGATGGAACTTGATTCGAATCGTGATTTCGTAATAATGTGAGCCAAATTCGAACACTCTGCGTCGAATCCATCCACCGAAACGAGATTTCGATGAGAAATACATGAATTCATTTCGTTGATCGACGATTCTGTTATTCTAGTATCAAATCGATGAAACTTGATTCGAATCGTGATTTCGTAATAATGTCAGCCGAATTCAAACACTCTGCGTCGAATTCAATCACCGAATCATGATTTCGATGAGAAATACATGAATTCATTTCGTTGATCGACGATTCTGTTATTCGAGTATCAAATCGATAAAACTTGATTCGAATCGTGATTTCGTAATGTTTCAGGCTGAATTCGAACTTTCTGCGTCGAATTCAATCACCAAAACGAGATCCCGATGAGAAATACATGAATTCATTTCGTTGATCGACGATTCTGTTATTCCAGTATCAAATCGATGAAACTTGATTCGAATCGTGATTTCGTAATAATGTAAGCCAAATTCGAACACTTTGCGTCGAATTCAATCACCGAAACGAGATTTCGATGAAAAATACATGAATTCATTTCGTTGATCGACGATTCTGTTATTCTAGTATCAAATCGATGAAACTTGATTCGAATCGTGATTTCGTAATGTTACAGGCTGAATTCGAAAGCTCTGCGTCGAATTCAATCACCGAAACGAGATCCCGATGAGAAATACATGAATTCATTTTGTTGATCGAAGATTCTGTTATTCCAGTATCAAATCGATGGAACTTGATTCGAATCGTGCGTTCGTAATGTTACGGGCTGAATTCGAACACTCTGCGTCGAATTCAATCACCGAAACGAGATCCCGATGAGAAATACATGAATTCATTTCGTTGATCGACGATTCTGTTATCCCAGTATCAAATCGATGGAACTTGATTCGAATCGTGATTTCGTAATGATGTAAGCCAAATTCGAACACTCTGCGTCGAATTCAATCACCGAAACGAGATACCGATGAGAAATACATGAATTCATTTCGTTGATCGTCGATTCTGTTATTCCAGTATCAAATCGATGGAACTTGATTCGAATCGTGATTTCGTAATAATGTGAGCCAAATTCGAACACTCTGCGTCGAATCCATCCACCGAAACGAGATTTCGATGAGAAATACATGAATTCATTTCGTTGATCGACGATTCTGTTATTCTAGTATCAAATCGATGAAACTTGATTCGAATCGTGATTTCGTAATAACGTCAGCCGAATTCAAACACTCTGCGTCGAATTCAATCACCGAAACATGATTTTGATGAGAAATACATGAATTCATTTCGTTGATCGACGATTCTGTTATTCGAGTATCAAATCGATGAGACTTGATTCGAATCGTGATTTCGTAATGTTTCAGGCTGAATTCGAACACTCTGCGTCGAATTCAATCACCAAAACGAGATCCCGATGAGAAATACATGAATTCATTTCGTTGATCGACGATTCTGTTATTCCAGTATCAAATCGATGGAACTTGATTCGAATCGTGATTTCGTAATAATGTAAGCCAAATTCGAACACTTTGCGTCGAATTCAATCACCGAAACGAGATTTCGATGAGAAATACATGAATTCATTTCGTTGATCAAAGATTCTGTTTTTCTAGTATCAAATCGATGGAACTTGATTCGAATCGTGATTTCGTAATGTTACAGGCTGAATTCGAAAGCTCTGCGTCGAATTGAATCACCGAAACGAGATCCCGATGAAAAATACATGAATTCATTCCGTTGATCGACGATTCTGTTATTCTCGTCTCAAATTGATGAAACTTGATTCGAATCGTGCGTTCGTAATGTTATAGGCTGAATTCGAACACTCTGCGTCAAATTCAATCACCGAAACGAGATCCCGATAAGAAATACATGAATTCATGTCGTTGATCGACGATTCTGTTATTCCAGTATCAAATCGATGGAACTTGATTCGAATCGTGCGTTCGTAATGTCACGGGCTGAATTCGAACACTCTGCGTCGAATTCAATCACCGAAACGAGATCCCGATGAGAAATACATGAATTCATTTCGTTGATCGACGATTCTGTTATCCCAGTATCAAATCGATGGAACTTGATTCGAATCGTGATTTCGTAATGATGTAAGCCAAATTCGAACACTCTGCGTCGAATTCAATCACCGAAACGAGATACCGATGAGAAATACATGAATTCATTTCGTTGATCGTCGATTCTGTTATTCCAGTATTAAATCGATGGAACTTGATTCGAATCGTGATTTCGTAATAATGTGAGCCAAATTCGAACACTCTGCGTCGAATCCATCCACCGAAACGAGATTTCGATGAGAAATACATGAATTCATTTCGTTGATCGACGATTCTGTTATTCTAGTATCAAATCGATGAAACTTGATTCGAATCGTGATTTCGTAATAATGTCAGCCGAATTCAAACACTCTGCGTCGAATTCAATCACCGAAACATGATTTCGATGAGAAATACATGAATTCATTTCGTTGATCGACGATTCTGTTATTCGAGTATCAAATCGATGAGACTTGATTCGAATCGTGATTTCGTAATGTTTCAGGCTGAATTCGAACACTCTGCGTCGAATTCAATCACAAAAACGAGATCTCGATGAGAAATACATGAATTCATTCCGTTGATCGACGATTCTGTTATTCCAGTATCAAATCGATGGAACTTGATTCGAATCGTGATTTCGTAATAATGTAAGCCAAATTCGAACACTTTGCGTCGAATTCAATCACCGAAACGAGATTTCGATGAGAAATACATGAATTCATTTCGTTGATCGACGATTCTGTTATTCTAGTATCAAATCGATGAAACTTGATTCGAATCGTGATTTCGTAATGTTACAGGCTGAATTCGAAAGCTCTGCGTCGAATTCAATCACCGAAACGAGATCCCGATGAAAAATACATGAATTCATTTCGTTGATCGACGATTCTGTTATTCTCGTCTCAAATTGATGAAACTTGATTTGAATCGTGCGTTCGTAATGTTATAGGCTGAATTCGAACACTCTGCGTCAAATTCAATCACCGAAACGAGATCCCGATAAGAAATACATGAATTCATGTCGTTGATCGACGATTCTGTTATTCCAGTATCAAATCGATGGAACTTGATTCGAATCGTGCGTTCGTAATAATGTAAGCCAAATTCGAACACTCTGCGTTGAATTCAATCTCCGAGACGAGATTCCGATGAGAAATACATGAATTCATTTCGTTGACCGACGATTCTGTTATTCCAGTATCAAATCGATGGAACTTGATTCGAATCGTGATTTCGTAATAATGTGAGCCAAATTCGAACACTCTGCGTCGAATCCATCCACCGAAACGAGATTTCGATGAGAAATACATGAATTCATTTCGTTGATCGACGATTCTGTTATTCTAGTATCAAATCGATGAAACTTGATTCGAATCGTGATTTCGTAATAATGTCAGCCGAATTCAAACACTCTGCGTCGAATTCAATCACCGAAACATGATTTCGATGAGAAATACATGAATTCATTTCGTTGATCGACGATTCTGTTATTCGAGTATCAAATCGATGAAACTTGATTCGAATCGTGATTTCGTAATAATGTCAGCCGAATTCAAACACTCTGCGTCGAATTCAATCACCGAAACATGATTTCGATGAGAAATACATGAATTCATTTCGTTGATCGACGATTCTGTTATTCGAGTATCAAATCGATGAAACTTGATTCGAATCGTGATTTCGTAATGTTTCAGGCTGAATTCGAACACTCTGCGTCGAATTCAATCACCAAAACGAGATCCCGATGAGAAATACATGAATTCATTTCGTTGATCGACGATTCTGTTATTCCAGTATCAAATCGATGGAACTTGATTCGAATCGTGATTTCGTAATAATGTAAGCCAAATTCGAACACTCTGCGTTGAATTCAATCTCCGAGACGAGATTCCGATGAGAAATACATGAATTCATTTCGTTGACCGACGATTCTGTTATTCCAGTATCAAATCGATGGAACTTGATTCGAATCGTGATTTCGTAATAATGTGAGCCAAATTCGAACACTCTGCGTCGAATCCATCCACCGAAACGAGATTTCGATGAGAAATACATGAATTCATTTCGTTGATCGACGATTCTGTTATTCTAGTATCAAATCGATGAAACTTGATTCGAATCGTGATTTCGTAATGTTACAGGCTGAATTCGAAAGCTCTGCGTCGAATTCAATCACCGAAACGAGATCCCGATGAGAAATACATGAATTCATTTTGTTGATCGAAGATTCTGTTATTCCAGTATCAAATCGATGGAACTTGATTCGAATCGTGCGTTCGTAATGTTACGGGCTGAATTCGAACACTCTGCGTCGAATTCAATCACCGAAACATGATTTCGATGAGAAATACATGAATTCATTTCGTTGATCGACGATTCTGTTATTCGAGTATCAAATCGATGAAACTTGATTCGAATCGTGATTTCGTAATGTTTCAGGCTGAATTCGAACACTCTGCGTCGAATTCAATCACCAAAACGAGATCCCGATGAGAAATACATGAATTCATTTCGTTGATCGACGATTCTGTTATTCCAGTATCAAATCGATGGAACTTGATTCGAATCGTGATTTCGTAATAATGTAAGCCAAATTCGAACACTTTGCGTCGAATTCAATCACCGAAACGAGATTTCGATGAGAAATACATGAATTCATTTCGTTGATCGACGATTCTGTTATTCTAGTATCAAATCGATGAAACTTGATTCGAATCGTGATTTCGTAATGTTACAGGCTGAATTCGAAAGCTATGCGTCGAATTCAATCACCGAAACGAGATCCCGATGAGAAATACATGAATTCATTTTGTTGATCGACGATTCTGTTATTCCAGTATCAAATCGATGGAACTTGATTCGAATCGTGCGTTCGTAATGTTACGGGCTGAATTCGAACACTCTGCGTCGAATTCAATCACCGAAACGAGATCCCGATGAGAAATACATGAATTCATTTCGTTGATCGACGATTCTGTTATCCCAGTATCAAATCGATGGAACTTGATTCGAATCGTGATTTCGTAATAATGTAAGCCAAATTCGGAAACTCTGCGTTGAATTCAATCTCCGAGACGAGATTCCGATGAGAAATACATGAATTCATTTCGTTGATCGACGATTCTGTTATTCCAGTATCAAATCGATGAAACTTAATTCGAATCGTGATATCGTAATAATGTAAGCCAAATTCGAACACTCTGCGTTGAATTCAATCACCGAAACGAGATTTCGATGAGAAATACATGAATTCATTTCGTTGATCGTCGATTCTGTTATTCCAGTATCAAATCGATGGAACTTGATTCGAATCGTGATTTCGTAATGTTTCAGGCTGAATTCGAACACTCTGCGTCGAATTCAATCATCGAAACGAGATCCTGATGAGAAATACATGAATTCATTCCGTTGATCGACGATTCTGTTATTCCAGTATCAAATCGATGGAACTTGATTCGAATCGTGCGTTCGTAATGTTACGGGCTGAATTCGAACACTCTGCGTCGAATTCAATCACCGAAACGAGATCCCGATGAGAAATACATGAATTCATTTCGTTGATCGACGATTCTGTTATCCCAGTATCAAATCGATGAAACTTGATTCGAATCGTGATTTCGTAATAATGTGAGCCAAATTCGAACACTCTGCGTCGAATTTATTCACCGAATTGAGATACCGATGAGAAATACATGCATTCATTTCGTTGATCGTCGATTCTGTTATTCCAGTATCAAATCGATGGAACTTGATTCAAATCGTGATTTTGTAATAATGTAAGCCAAATTCAAACACTCTGCGTCGAATTCAATCACCGAAACGAGATTTCGATGAGAAATACATGAATTCATTTCGTTGATCGATGATTCTGTTATTCTAGTATCAAATCGATGAAACTTGATTCGAATCGTGATTTCGTAATAATGTCAGCCGAATTCAAACACTCTGCGTCGAATTCAATCACCGAAACATGATTTCGATGAGAAATACATGAATTCATTTCGTTGATCGACGATTCTGTTATTCGAGTATCAAATCGATGAATCTTGATTCGAATCGTGATTTCGTAATAATGTAAGCCAAATTCGAACACTTTGCGTCGAATTCAATCACCGAAACGAGATTTCGATGAGAAATACATGAATTCATTTCGTTGATCGACGATTCTGTTATTCTAGTATCAAATCGATGGAACTTGATTCGAATCGTGATTTCGTAATGTTACAGGCTGAATTCGAAAGCTCTGCGTCGAATTCAATCACCGAAACGAGATCCCGATGAAAAATACATGAATTCATTTCGTTGATCGACGATTCTGTTATTTTCGTCTCAAATTGATGAAACTTGATTCGAATCGTGCGTTCGTAATGTTATAGGCTGAATTCGAACACTCTGCGTCAAATTCAATCACCGAAACGAGATCCCGATGAGGAATACATGAATTCATGTCGTTGATCGACGATTCTGTTATTCCAGTATCAAATCGATGGAACTTGATTCGAATCGTGCGTTCGTAATGTTACGGGCTGAATTCGAACACTCTGCGTCGAATTCAATTACCGAAACGAGATCCCGATGAGCAATACATGAATTCATTTCGTTGATCGACGATTCTGTTATCCCAGTATCAAATCGATGGAACTTGATTCGAATCGTGATTTCGTCATGATGTAAGCCAAATTCGAACACTCTGCGTCGAATTCAATCACCGAAACGAGATACCGATGAGAAATACATGAATTCATTTCGTTGATCGTCGATTCTGTTATTCCAGTATCAAATCGATGGAACTTGATTCGAATCGTGATTTCGTAATGTTTCAGGCTGAATTCGAACACTCTGCGTCGAATTCAATCACCAAAACGAGATCCCGATGAGAAATACATGAATTCATTTCGTTGATCGCTGATTCTGTTATTCCAGTATCAAATCGATGGAACTTGATTCGAATCGTGATTTCGTAATAATGTAAGCCAAATTCGAACACTTTGCGTCGAATTCAATCACCGAAACGAGATTTCGATGAGAAATACATGAATTCATTTCGTTGATCGACGATTCTGTTATTCTAGTATCAAATCGATGAAACTTGATTCGAATCGTAATTTCGTAATGTTACAGGCTGAATTCGAAAGCTCTGCGTCGAATTTAATCACCGAAACGAGATCCCGATGAGAAATACATGAATTCATTTTGTTGATCGACGATTCTGTTATTCCAGTATCAAATCGATGGAACTTGATTCGAATCGTGCGTTCGTAATGTTACGGGCTGAATTCGAACACTCTGCGTCGAATTCAATCACCGAAACGAGATCCCGATGAGAAATACATGAATTCATTTCGTTGATCGACGATTCTGTTATCCCAGTATCAAATCGATGGAACTTGATTCGAATCGTGATTTCGTAATAATGTAAGCCAAATTCGGAAACTCTGCGTTGAATTCAATCTCCGAGACGAGATTCCGATGAGAAATACATGAATTCATTCCGTTGACCGACGATTCTGTTATTCCAGTATCAAATCGATGAAACTTGATTCAAATCGTGATTTTGTAATAATGTAAGCCAAATTCGGAAACTCTGCGTTGAATACAATCACCGAAACGAGATCCCGATGAGAAATACATGAATTCATTTCGTTGATCGACGATTCTGTTATTCCAGTATCAAATCGATGAAACTTAATTCGAATCGTGATATCGTAATAATGTAAGCCAAATTCGAACACTCTGCGTTGAATTCAATCACCGAAACGAGATTTCGATGAGAAATACATGAATTCATTTCGTTGATCGTCGATTCTGTTATTCCAGTATCAAATCGATGGAACTTGATTCGAATCGTGATTTCGTAATGTTTCAGGCTGAATTCGAACACTCTGCGTCGAATTCAATCATCGAAACGAGATCCTGATGAGAAATACATGAATTCATTCCGTTGATCGACGATTCTGTTATTCCAGTATCAAATCGATGGAACTTGATTCGAATCGTGCGTTCGTAATGTTACGGGCTGAATTCGAACACTCTGCGTCGAATTCAATCACCGAAACGAGATCCCGATGAGAAATACATGAATTCATTTCGTTGATCGACGATTCTGTTATCCCAGTATCAAATCGATGAAACTTGATTCGAATCGTGATTTCGTAATAATGTGAGCCAAATTCGAACACTCTGCGTCGAATTTAATCACCGAATTGAGATACCGATGAGAAATACATGCATTCATTTCGTTGATCGTCGATTCTGTTATTCCAGTATCAAATCGATGGAACTTGATTCAAATCGTGATTTTGTAATAATGTAAGCCAAATTCAAACACTCTGCGTCGAATTCAATCACCGAAACGAGATTTCGATGAGAAATACATGAATTCATTTCGTTGATCGATGATTCTGTTATTCTAGTATCAAATCGATGAAACTTGATTCGAATCGTGATTTCGTAATAATGTCAGCCGAATTCAAACACTCTGCGTCGAATTCAATCACCGAAACATGATTTCGATGAGAAATACATGAATTCATTTCGTTGATCGACGATTCTGTTATTCGAGTATCAAATCGATGAATCCTTATTCGAATCGTGATTTCGTAATAATGTAAGCCAAATTCGAACACTTTGCGTCGAATTCAATCACCGAAACGAGATTTCGATGAGAAATACATGAATTCATTTCGTTGATCGACGATTCTGTTATTCTAGTATCAAATCGATGGAACTTGATTCGAATCGTGATTTCGTAATGTTACAGGCTGAATTCGAAAGCTCTGCGTCGAATTCAATCACCGAAACGAGATCCCGATGAGAAATACATGAATTCATTTCGTTGATCGCTGATTCTGTTATTCCAGTATCAAATCGATGGAACTTGATTCGAATCGTGATTTCGTAATAATGTAAGCCAAATTCGAACACTTTGCGTCGAATTCAATCACCGAAACGAGATTTCGATGAGAAATACATGAATTCATTTCGTTGATCGACGATTCTGTTATTCTAGTATCAAATCGATGAAACTTGATTCGAATCGTAATTTCGTAATGTTACAGGCTGAATTCGAAAGCTCTGCGTCGAATACAATCACCGAAACGAGATCCCGATGAGAAATACATGAATTCATTTCGTTGATCGACGATTCTGTTATTCTAGTATCAAATTGATGAAACTTGATTCAAATCGTGCGTTCGTCATGTTACAGGCTGAATTCGAACACTCTGCGTCGAATTCAATCACCGAAACGAGATCCCGATGAGAAATACATGAATTCATTTCGTTGATCGACGATTCTGTTATCCCAGTGTCAAATCGATGGAACTTGATTCGAATCGTGATTTCGTAATAATGTAAGCCAAATTCTAACACTCTGCGTCGAATTCAATCACCGAAACGAGATTTCGATGAGAAATACATGAATTCATTTCGTTGTTCGACGATTCTGTTATTCTAGTATCAAATCGATAAAACTTGATTCGAATCGTGATTTCGTGATGTTACAGGCTGAATTCGAATACTCTGCGTCGAATTCAATCACCGAAACGAGATCCCGATGAGAAATACATGAATTCATTCCGTTGATCGACGATTCTGTTATTCCAGTATCGAATCGATGGAACTTGATTCGAATCGTGCGTTCGTAATGTTACGGGCTGAATTCGAACACTCTGCGTCGAATTCAATCACCGAAACGAGATCCCGATGAGAAATACATGAATTCATTTCGTTGATCGACGATTCTGTTATTCCAGTATCAAATCGATGGAACTTGATTCGAATCGTGCGTTCGTAATGTTACGGGCTGAATTCGAACACTCTGCGTCAAATTCAATCACCGAAACGAGATCCCGATAAGAAATACATGAATTCATGTCGTTGATCGACGATTCTGTTATTCCAGTATCAAATCGATGGAACTTGATTCGAATCGTGCGTTCGTAATGTTACGGGCCGAATTCGAACACTCTGCGTCGAATTCAATCACCGAAACGAGATCCCGATGTGAAATACATGAATTCATTTCGTTGATCGACGATTCTGTTATTCCAGTATCAAATCGATGAAACTTAATTCGAATCGTGATATCGTAATAATGTAAGCCAAATTCGAACACTCTGCGTCGAATTCAATCATCGAAACGAGATCCCGATGAGAAATACATGAATTCATTCCGTTGATCGACGATTCTGTTATTCCAGTATCAAATCGATGGAACTTGATTCGAATCGTGCGTTCGTAATGTTACGGGCTGAATTCGAACACTCTGCGTCGAATTCAATCACCGAAACGAGATCCCGATGAGAAATACATGAATTCATTTCGTTGATCGACGATTCTGTTATCCCAGTATCAAATCGATGGAACTTGATTCGAATCGTGATTTCGTAATAATGTAAGCCAAATTCGAACACTCTGCGTCGAATTCAATCACCGAATTGAGATACCGATGAGAAATACATGCATTCATTTCGTTGATCGTCGATTCTGTTATTCCAGTATCAAATCGATGGAACTTGATTCAAATCGTGATTTTGTAATAATGTAAGCCAAATTCGAACACTCTGCGTCGAATTCAATCACCGAAACGAGATACCGATGAGAAATACATGAATTCATTTCGTTGATCGTCGATTCTGTTATTCCAGTATCAAATCGATGGAACTTGATTCGAATCGTGATTTCGTAATAATGTGAGCCAAATTCGAACACTCTGCGTCGAATCCATCCACCGAAACGAGATTTCGATGAGAAATACATGAATTCATTTCGTTGATCGACGATTCTGTTATTCTAGTATCAAATCGATGAAACTTGATTCGAATCGTGATTTCGTAATAATGTCAGCCGAATTCAAACACTCTGCGTCGAATTCAATCACCGAAACATGATTTCGATGAGAAATACATGAATTCATTTCGTTGATCGACGATTCTGTTATTCGAGTATCAAATCGATGAAACTTGATTCGAATCGTGATTTCGTAATGTTTCAGGCTGAATTCGAACACTCTGCGTCGAATTCAATCACCAAAACAAGATCCCGATGAGAAATACATGAATTCATTTCGTTGATCGACGATTCTGTTATTCCAGTATCAAATCGATGGAACTTGATTCGAATCGTGATTTCGTAATAATGTAAGCCAAATTCGAACACTTTGCGTCGAATTCAATCACCGAAACGAGATTTCGATGAGAAATACATGAATTCATTTCGTTGATCGACGATTCTGTTATTCTAGTATCAAATCGATGAAACTTGATTCGAATCGTGATTTCGTAATGTTACAGGCTGAATTCGAAAGCTCTGCGTCGAATTCAATCACCGAAACGAGATCCCGATGAGAAATACATGAATTCATTTTGTTGATCGACGATTCTGTTATTCCAGTATCAAATCGATGGAACTTGATTCGAATCGTGCGTTCGTAATGTTACGGGCTGAATTCGAACACTCTGCGTCGAATTCAATCACCGAAACGAGATCCCGATGAGAAATACATGAATTCATTTCGTTGATCGACGATTCTGTTATCCCAGTATCAAATCGATGGAACTTGATTCGAATCGTGATTTCGTAATAATGTAAGCCAAATTCGAACACTCTGCGTTGAATTCAATCTCCGAGACGAGATTCCGATGAGAAATACATGAATTCATTTCGTTGACCGACGATTCTGTTATTCCAGTATCAAATCGATGAAACTTGATTCGAATCGTGATTTCGTAATGTTGTTAGCCAAATCCGAACACTCTGCTTCGAATTCAATCACCAAAACGAGATCCCGATGAGAAACACATGAATTCATTTCGTTGATCGACGATTCTGTTATTCTAGTATCAAATCGATGAAACACGATACGAATCGTGATTTCGTAATGTTACAGGCTGAATTCGAACACTCTGCGTCGAATACAATCACCGAAACGAGATCCCGATGAGAAATACATGAATTCATTTCGTTGATCGACGATTCTGTTATTCTAGTATCAAATTGATGAAACTTGATTCGAATCGTGCGTTCGTCATGTTACAGGCTGAATTCGAACACTCTGCGTCGAATTCAATCACCGAAACGAGATCCCGATGAGAAATACATGAATTCATTTCGTTGATCGACGATTCTGTTATCCCAGTGTCAAATCGATGGAACTTGATTCGAATCGTCATTTCGTAATAATGTAAGCCAAATTCTAACACTCTGCGTCGAATTCAATCACCGAAACGAGATTTCGATGAGAAATACATGAATTCATTTCGTTGTTCGACGATTCTGTTATTCTAGTATCAAATCGATAAAACTTGATTCGAATCGTGATTTCGTGATGTTACAGGCTGAATTCGAACACTCTGCGTCGAATTCGATCACCGAAACGAGATCCCGATGAGAAATACATGAATTCATTTCGTTGATCGACGATTCTGTTATTCCAGTATCAAATCGATGGAACTTGATTCGAATCGTGCGTTCGTAATGTTACGGGCTGAATTCGAACACTCTGCGTCGAATTCAATCACCGAAACGAGATCCCGATGAGAAATACATGAACTCATTTCGTTGATCGACGATTCTGTTATCCCAGTATCAAATCGATGGAACTTGATTCGAATCGTGATTTCGTAATAATGTAAGCCAAATTCGAACACTCTGCGTTGAATTCAATCTCCGAGACGAGATTCCGATGAGAGATACATGAATTCATTTCGTTGACCGACGATTCTGTTATTCCAGTATCAAATCGATGAAACTTGATTCGAATCGTGATTTCGTAATGTTGTTAGCCAAATCCGAACACTCTGCTTCGAATTCAATTACCAAAACGAGATCCCGATGAGAAACACATGAATTCATTTCGTTGATCGACGATTCTGTTATTCTAGTATCAAATCGATGAAACTCGATACGAATCGTGATTTCGTAATGTTACAGGCTGAATTCGAACACTCTGCGTCGAATACAATCACCGAAACGAGATCCCGATGAGAAATACATGAATTCATTTCGTTGATCGACGATTCTGTTATTCTAGTATCAAATTGATGAAACTTGATTCGAATCGTGCGTTCGTAATGTTACAGGCTGAATTCGAACACTCTGCGTCGAATTCAATCACCGAAACGAGATTCCGATGAGAAATACATGAATTCATTTCGTTGATCGACGATTCTGTTATCCCAGTGTCAAGTCGATGGAACTTGATTCGAATCGTGATTTCGTAATAATGTAAGCCAAATTCTAACACTCTGCGTCGAATTCAATCACCGAAACGAGATTTCGATGAGAAATACATGAATTCATTTCGTTGTTCGACGATTCTGTTATTCTAGTATCAAATCGATAAAACTTGATTCGAATCGTGATTTCGTGATGTTACAGGCTGAATTCGAACACTCTGCGTCGAATTCAATCACCGAAACGAGATCCTGATGAGAAATACATGAATTCATTTCGTTGATCGACGATTCTGTTATTCTCGTCTCAAATTGATGAAACTTGATTCGAATCATGCGTTCGTAATGTTACAGGCTGAATTCGAACACTCTGCGTCAAATTCAATCACCGAAACGAGATCCCGATGAGAAATACATGAATTCATTTCGTTGATCGACGATTCTGTTATCCCAGTATCAAATCGATGGAACTTGATTCGAATCGTGATTTCGTAATAATGTAAGCCAAATTCGAACACTCTGCGTCGAATTTAATCACCGAATTGAGATACCGATGAGAAATACATGAATTCATTTCGTTGATCGTCGATTCTGTTATTCCAGTATCAAATCGATGGAACTTGATTCAAATCGTGATTTTGTAATAATGTATGCCGAATTTAAACACTCTGCGTCGAATTCAATCACCGAAACGAGATTTCGATGAGAAATACATGAATTCATTTCGTTGATCGATGATTCTGTTATTCTAGTATCAAATCGATGAAACTTGATTCGAATCGTGATTTCGTGATGTTACAGGCTGAATTCGAACACTCTGCGTCGAATTCAATCACCGAAACGAGATCCCGATGAGAAATACATGAATTCATTTCGTTGATCGACGATTCTGTTATTCTCGTCTCAAATTGATGAAACTTGATTCGAATCGTGCGTTCGTAATGTTACAGGCTGAATTCGAACACTCTGCGTCAAATTCAATCACCGAAACGAGATCCCGATGAGAAATACATGAATTCATTTCGTTGATCGACGATTCTGTTATCCCAGTGTCAAATCGATGGAACTTGATTCGAATCGTGATTTCGTAATAATGTAAGCCAAATTTGAACACTCTGCGTCGAATTCAATTACCGAAACGAGATACCGATGAGAAATACATGAATTCATTTCGTTGATCGTCGATTCTGTTATTCCAGTATCAAATCGATGGAACTTGATTCGAATCGTGATTTCGTAATAATGTGAGCCAAATTCGAACACTCTGCGTCGAATTCATCCACCGAAACGAGATCTCGATGAGAAATACATGAATTCATTTCGTTGATCGACGATTCTGTTATTCTAGTATCAAATCGATGAAACTCGATTCGAATCGTGATTTCGTAATGTGACAGGCTGAATTCGAACACACTGCGTCGAATTCAATCACCGGAACGAGATTCCGATGAGAAATACATGAATTCATTTCGTTGATCGACGATTCTGTTATTCTAGTATCAAATTGATGAAACTTGATTCAAATCGTGATTTCGTAATGTTACAGGCTGAATTCGAACACTCTGCGTCGAATTCAATCACCGAAACGAGATCCCGAAGAGAAATACATGAATTCATTTCGTTGATCGTCGATTCTGTTATTCCAGTATCAAATCGATGGAACTTGATTCGAATCGTGATTTCGTAATAATGTGAGCCAAATTCGAACACTCTGCGTCGAATTCATCCACCGAAACGAGATCTCGATGAGAAATACATGAATTCATTTCGTTGATCGACGATTCTGTTATTCTAGTATCAAATCGATGAAACTCGATTCGAATCGTGATTTCGTAATGTGACAGGCTGAATTCGAACACACTGCGTCGAATTCAATCACCGGAACGAGATTTCGATGAGAAATACATGAATTCATTTCGTTGATCGACGATTCTGTTATTCTAGTATCAAATTGATGAAACTTGATTCAAATCGTGATTTCGTAATGTTACAGGCTGAATTCGAACACTCTGCGTCGAATTCAATCACCGAAACGAGATCCCGAAGAGAAATACATGAATTCATTTCGTTGATCGACGATTCTGTTATTCTAGTATCAAATCGATGAAACTTGATTCAAATCGTGATTTCGTAATGTTACAGGCTGAATTCGAACTTTCTGCGGCGAATTCAATCACCGAAACGAGATCCCGATGAGAAATACATGAATTCATTTCGTTGATCGACGATTCTGTTTTTCCAGTATCAAATCGATGGAACTTGATTCGAATCGTGATTTCGTAATGTTGTATGCCAAATCCGAACACTCTGCTTCGAATTCAATTACCGAAACGAGATCCCGATGAGAAACACATGAATTCATTTCGTTGATCGACGATTCTGTTATTCTAGTATCAAATCGATGAAACTTGATTCAAATCGTGATTTCGTAATGTTACAGGCTGAATTCGAACACTCTGCGTCGAATTCAATCACCGGAACGAGATCCCGATGAGAAATACATGAATTCATTTCGTTGATCGACGATTCTGTTATTCCAGTATCAAATCGATGGAACTTGATTCGAATCGTGATTACGTAATAATGCAAGCCAAATTCGAACACTCTGCGTCGAATTCAATCACCGAAACAAGATCTCGATGAGAAACACATGAATTCATTTCGTTGATCGACGATTCTGTTATTCTAGTACTAAATCGATGAAACTTGATTCGAATCGTGCGTTCGTAATGTTACAGGCTGAATTCTAACACTCTGCGTCGAATTCAATCACCGAAACGAGATCCCGATGAGAAATACATGGATTCATTTCGTTGATCGACGATTCTGTTATTCTGGTATCAAATCGATGAAACTCGATTCGAATCGTGATTTCGTAATGTGACAGGCTGAATTCGAACACTCTGCGTCGAATTCAATCACCGAAACTAGATCCCGATGAGAAATACATGAATTCGTTCCGTTGATCGACGATTCTGTTATTCCAGTATCAAATCGATGGAACTTGATTCGAATCGTGATTTCGTAATAATGTGAGCCAAATTCGAACACTCTGCGTCGAATTCAATCACCGAGACGAGATTTCGATGAGAAATACATGAATTCATTTCGTTGATCGAGGATTCTGTTATTCTAGTATCAAATCGATGAAACTCGATTCGAATCGTGATTTCGTAATGTTACAGGCTGAATTCGAACACTCTGCGTCGAATTCAAACACCGAAACGAGATCCCGATGAGAAATGCATGGATTCATTTTGTTGATCGACGATTCTGTTATCCCGGTATTAAATCGATGGAACTTGATTCGAATCGTGATTTCGTAATAATGTAAGCCAAATTCGAACACTCTGCGTCGAATTCAATCACCGAAACGAGATTTCGATGAGAAATACATGAATTCATTTCGATGTTTGACGATTCTGTTATTCTAGTATCAAATCGATGAAACTTGATTCGAATCGTGATTTCGTAATGTTACAGGCTGAATTCGAACACTCTGCGTCGAATTCAATCACCGAAACGAGATCCCGATGAGAAATACATGAATTCATTTCGTTGATCGACGATTCTGTTATTCCAGTATCGAATCGATGGAACTTGATTCAAATCGTGATTTCGTAATAATGTGAGCCAAATTTGAACACTCTGCGTCGAATTCAATCACCGAAACAAGATTTCGATGAGAAATACATGAATTCATTTCGTTGATCGACGATTCTGTTATTCTAGTACCAAATCGATGAAACTTGATTCGAATCGTGATTTCGTAATGTTACAGGCTGAATTCGAACACTCTGCGTCGAATTCAATCACCGAAACGAGATTTCGATGAGAAATACATGAATTCATTTCGTTGATCGACGATTCTGTTATTCTAGTATTAAATCGATGAAACTTGATTCGAATCGTAAATTCGTGATGTTACAGGCTGAATTCGAACTCTCTGCGTCGAATTCAATCACCGAAACGAGATCCCGATGAGAAACACATGAATTCATTTCGTTGATCGACGATTCTGTTATTTCAGTATCAAATCGATGAAACTTGATTCGAATCGTGATTTCGTAATGTTACAGGCTGAATTCGAACACTCTGCGTCGAATTCAATCACCGAAACAAGATCCCGATGAGAAATACATGAATTTATTTCGTTGATCGACGATTCTGTTATTTCAGTATCAAATCGATGAAACTTGATTCGAATCGTGATCTCGTAATGTTACAGGCTGAATTCGAACACTCTGCGTCGAATTCAATCACCGAAACGAGATTTCGATGAGAAATACATGAATTCATTTCGTTGATCGACGATTCTGTTATTCCAGTATCAAATCGATGAAACTTGATTCGAATCGTGATTTCGTAATGTTGTAAGCCAAATCCGAACACTATGCTTCGAATTCAATCACCGAAACGAGATTCCGATGAAAAACACATGAATTCATTTCGTTGATCGACGAGTCTGTTATTCTAGTATCAAATCGATGAAACTTGATTCGAATCGTGATTTCGTAATGTTACGGGCTGAATTCGAACACTCTGCGTCGAATTCAATCACCGAAACGAGATTTCGATGAGAAATACATGAATTCATTCCGTTGATCGACAATTCTGTTATTCTAGTATCAAATCGATGAAACTTGATTCGAATCGTAATTTCGTAATTTTACAGGCTGAATTCGAACACTTTGCGTCGAATTCAATCACCGAAACGAAATTTCGATGAGAAATACATGAATTCATTTCGTTGATCGATGATTCTGTCATTCCAGTATCAAATCGATGAAACTTGATTCGAATCGTGATTTCGTAATAATGTAAGCCAAATTCTAACACTCTGCGTCGAATTCAATCACCGAAATGAGATTTCGATGAGAAATACATGAATTCATTTCGTTGATCGACGATTCTGTTATTCTAGTACTAAATCGATGAAACTTGATTCGAATCGTGCGTTCGTAATGTTACAGGCTGAATTCGAACACTCTGCGTCGAATTCAATCACCGAAACGAGATCCCGATGAGAAATACATGAATTCATTTCGTTGATCGACGATTCTGTTATTCTAGTATCAAATCGATGAAACTCGATTCGAATCGTGATTTCGTAATGTTACAGGCTGAATTCGAACACTCTGCGTCGAATTCAAACACCGAAACGAGATCCCGATGAGAAATACATGGATTCATTTTGTTGATCGACGATTCTGTTATCCCGGTATTAAGGTGGTATTGTATGTTTGGTCTATACTTTGAAAACGCGATTTGTAGTTTCTCCGAAACCATTGCACGGTTTGGGATGAAACTTCGGGGAACAGTGCATTATTTTGGCAAAAAGTGCCTAAGTATTTCATCTTTTCGAAATTCTTCGAAAATTTTTGCAGATTCGGTTATCGACGACACAAACCGTGAAAATTTTCACAATTGCACCAAGTTCAATGCACTGGATCATGCTTAGGCACTCGGCGATAACGAAACACACAATTTGAGTCCTTTTTCATTTCATTCCATCAGAAAATGGCCGAGAAACTACAATTCTGCTGTGCTCGTAAAAAATAAACTGACATCTCGAAAGCAACACCTGTTTACCAGCCTCGACTAGTATCCCAATATTCCGCCTGAAAGCGCTACCGATACTTTCTGCAATGATGCCGGCGACTTCTGGTGGATGCCGTAGGCACTTTGTAGCACTCATAATTCGCGAAAGCGTAAACGATTACCCATTACTGTACATACATGCAATAATTCAAATAATGAGAAAAAGAAGAACAATAATTTATCCGATTCTTGGATCGGCGAACAGTTGTGACAACGCTTGCCTTGATGTGCGTCCAGTGACATATACCTATATTAGTGATGACATCGTTGAACTCCGTCGGTTTCCGATCAATTTGTGGTAAAAATAAGAAAACCGACAAAATTATGAGTAATTGCAATCAAGAAATACAAGTAAGTCTACAACTGTCCCGAACACCGAAATATTCCGTGGAATATGAATAATCCTTTACACGAATAGAAGTTGATAATGCGAATAGTACGTTTGAGAATAATTTGAGGTTATGGTCGCGAACCAGGACGCTTATGTATCACGCATGTTATTGTAGTATGAAACACATGAATTATTTCTGTTCAGCAGTAAACATGTCGAAGACTGGGAAGAATTCAGTATGGTACTCAGTTCGCTTTTGGTCAAAGACACAAAGATGGATCATCCACCGCATCCCGCATGTACTCCGTTATTATTATATCAAGAAAATTTCCCGTCTGACTCGCTGAGATCTCGGGTATCTAGTCTATGCATGGCGTGTTTGATCATTAATCCCTAGTTGGAGTATTGGAAAATTTATGTATATCGCAGACAGAAAAGTGAGTCTGTACGATTCCAACAAATTCTTCTTCATGGTGTTGTCACGATGTCATATGTGTGTATAACTGCTCCTCCAACGAATTATTAAAGTGTTCTAAAACATTGTGGGTATTGTTCAACCAATTAATGGATCCATGTCATTCGATGTGTGCAAGTTATTCAAAATGATAACCATAACCCAAAACCTATATAGGATGGACCTGTATATCATTGTACCGAACATTCGTTCGAGTTCTTGTCAATGTTGACACTGAATGGACGATAAGATGTCCCATGCTGTCCGTACTTCTCATGAAATCTTATCCTCGTTGCATTCCTACAAATACAGTCTGTACATCGGCTCGAAGGCTTACCAGAAACACAGCCTGGTGCATAATAGTGTTATTCGATGAATTCCGAATTGGGCAGCTCTCGACAGATAAGCATGCAGTACCAGATCTTGTTTGTATAAAATACTTTGAGTGACTGCCAATGACGTACCCTGTATATTTTGTATATTTTGTGCTTCTGTTTTCTCTGGCATGTTGCCCCATGGCCTATTCTTAGGAAACGGCATGAATAAATGACATCTACTACAACTACGACCCTGGATCAATTTTATTTCTGCAGGATAGCTTCACTGTCACTCACGAAATCCCATCGCTTGATATAATGAATTGCTCTTTATGAAATGTTCCACTGCTTTTGTATGCATGCACGAAGAATTTTTCTGTACTTTTCAAGTCCGTAGATGACAGTACAACTGAGAAACTATCAGGTCGATGCATGAGTTGTTGTTTCTATGACGAAAAGTATCAACAGCTTTGACCTATTGTTTGATGGCAATAGGGATCCACTCGATCGTTGCGCTAAGTTTGCAGCATTGATATTATCTGAGGCTGGAATAGATGTCATGCGTGTATGAGAAGGATATATTGATTAATGTGGTGTGTCTGATTTAATTTACAAGAAACAGATTGTGAACGAAAACACAATTCATTGTATGACTGAATGTATTTCTGAAAATCCTCTTTGTACTTCCATAACGATCATGCTATCTGCGGATGATGCCTCATGACAGGTTGGAGAAAATTATTGACGAGAGTCGAAAAATCGAGAATCGTAGTTGTAGGTTATTTTATTACTCATTTCAGATGCTCCGGCAAGAAAGTCAATCCCTGACATATCCCGTGAAATGATTCAAAGTCCGTGTCCCAATGACGTTTCTCCTAACCTCGGAAAATATTTCGCCGCGGGTCGGGTAGAAATTCGAAATAATTAGCAGAAGTTGGGAAACTACGGCTTTCGTCAACTTTATTCTCATTTCAGATGCTCCGGCAAGAAAGTCAATCCCTGACATATCCCGTGAAATAATTCAAAGTCCGTGTCCCAATGACGTTTCTCCTAACCTCGAAAAATATTTCGCTGCGGGTCGGGCTAAATTCGAAATAAATAGCAGAAGTTGGAAAACTACGACTCTCGTCGACTTCATCCTCAATTCAGATGCTCCGGCAAGAAAGTCAATCCCTGACATATCCCGTGAAATAATTCAAAGTCCGTGTCCCAATGACGTTTCTCCTAACCTCGAAAAATATTTCGCCGCGGGTCGGGTAGAAATTCGAAATAATTAGCAGAAGTTGGGAAACTACGGCTTTCGTCAACTTTATTCTCATTTCAGATGCTCCGGCAAGAAAGTCAATCCCTGACATATATCGTAAAATAATCCAAACTCCGTGTCCAAATGACGTTTCTCCTAACCTCGAAAAAGACATCGCCGCTGGTCGGGCTAAATTCGAAATAAATAGCAGAAGTTGGAAAACTACGACTCTCGTCGACTTCATCCTCAATTCAGATGCTCCGGCAAGAAAGTCAATCCCTGACATATCCCGTGAAATAATTCAAAGTCCGTGTCCAATGACGTTTCTCCTAACCTCGAAAAATATTTCGCCGCGGGTCGGGTAGAAATTCGAAATAATTAGCAGAAGTTGGGAAACTACGGTTTTCGTCAACTTTATTCTCATTTCAGATGCTCCGGCAAGAAAGTCAATCCCTGACATATCCCGTGAAATGATTCAAAGTCCGTGTCCCAATGACGTTTCTCCTAACCTCGGAAAATATTTCGCCGCGGGTCGGGTAGAAATTCGAAATAATTAGCAGAAGTTGGGAAACTACGGCTTTCGTCAACTTTATTCTCATTTCAGATGCTCCGGCAAGAAAGTCAATCCCTGACATATCCCGTGAAATAATTCAAAGTCCGTGTCCCAATGACGTTTCTCCTAACCTCGAAAAATATTTCGCTGCGGGTCGGGCTAAATTCGAAATAAATAGCAGAAGTTGGAAAACTACGACTCTCGTCGACTTCATCCTCAATTCAGATGCTCCGGCAAGAAAGTCAATCCCTGACATATCCCGTGAAATAATTCAAAGTCCGTGTCCCAATGACGTTTCTCCTAACCTCGAAAAATATTTCGCCGCGGGTCGGGTAGAAATTCGAAATAATTAGCAGAAGTTGGGAAACTACGGCTTTCGTCAACTTTATTCTCATTTCAGATGCTCCGGCAAGAAAGTCAATCCCTGACATATATCGTAAAATAATTCAAACTCCGTGTCCAAATGACGTTTCTCCTAACCTCGAAAAAGACATCGCCGCTGGTCGGGCTAAATTCGAAATAAATAGCAGAAGTTGGAAAACTACGACTCTCGTCGACTTCATCCTCAATTCAGATGCTCCGGCAAGAAAGTCAATCCCTGACATATCCCGTGAAATAATTCAAAGTCCGTGTCCAATGACGTTTCTCCTAACCTCGAAAAATATTTCGCCGCGGGTCGGGTAGAAATTCGAAATAATTAGCAGAAGTTGGGAAACTACGGTTTTCGTCAACTTTATTCTCATTTCAGATGCTCCGGCAAGAAAGTCAATCCCTGACATATCCCGTGAAATAATTCAAAGTCCGTGTCCCAATGACGTTTCTCCTAACCTCGAAAAATATTTCGCCGCGGGTCGGGTAGAAATTCGAAATAATTAGCAGAAGTTGGGAAACTACGGCTTTCGTCAACTTTATTCTCATTTCAGATGCTCCGGCAAGAAAGTCAATCCCTGACATATATTGTAAAATAATTCAAACTCCGTGTCCAAATGACGTTTCTCCTAACCTCGAAAAAGACATCGCCGCTGGTCGGGCTAAATTCGAAATAAATAGCAGAAGTTGGAAAACTACGACTCTCGTCGACTTCATCCTCAATTCAGATGCTCCGGCAAGAAAGTCAATCCCTGACATATCCCGTGAAATAATTCAAAGTCCGTGTCCAATGACGTTTCTCCTAACCTCGAAAAATATTTCGCCGCGGGTCGGGTAGAAATTCGAAATAATTAGCAGAAGTTGGGAAACTACGGCTTTCGTCAACTTTATTCTCATTTCAGATGCTCCGGCAAGAAAATCAATCCCTGACATATCCCGTGAAATAATTCAAAGTCCGTGTCCCAATGACGTTTCTCCTAACCTCGAAAAATATTTCGCCGCGGGTCGGGTAGAAATTCGAAATAATTAGCAGAAGTTGGGAAACTACGGCTTTCGTCGACTTTATTCTCATTTCAGATGCTCCGGCAAGAAAGTTGTTGGAAAATACAAGGTAGACAATAAAGTCAAGATGAATCGAAGTAGTTAGACAGTGTGGGGACTTTCAGGCTTTAATCAAGGAACCACGCTAGGGACATTACGTATTCAGAAGTTAGAAGAAGGAAGCGATCGCCTCTGTTGAAATTTCAGCGAACTAGAAAAAAAAAAAAACACTACACTTCCTTCCCCGGCTTTCGCAGAGCAAACACGTGTACAGTAAAAATATGTGAATAAAGAATTACGTTGAATAATAACGAGTAACACTTAAATATATCCACCAAATCCGATCCACAAATATCCGAACCTCAAATCGTAACAGGTTATGGGCCCAGGCATCAGGATTGGTGAGATATTTACGGATTTCGGGAAAAGGTTAAATAACCGCATGGTCGGTGTCGGTCCTCGAAGAAGTTGAAGTCGAAGTTCGGTCGTAAAGTAAAGAAGTGTCTCGGTCGCGCGAATAGTGATAAGAAAATAATAGCACCATGGAGAAGGTCTATGTAAATACGGGAGTAAAACTAGAAGGAAGTGCAAACTGGAGCATTTGGAAATTCCAAATGAAGGTGATACTACAGGCCATGGGATTATTTGGCTTGGTTGAAGGAACAGAGGAAAAACCTGCCGCAGCCGCACCAGGCTACGCGAGTTGGATCACCAAAGACAGTAAAGCCCAAGGTGTAATAGTGACACACATACAAGAAAAGGCAATGATACACATCATCACAACTAAATCGGCGCCAGAAATGTGGCAAAAATTGATAACCGTCTACGAGAGGAAATCCGCAACAAGTCTTCACCTGGAGCAACAGAAGTTTTTCTCTTTGAAGTGCGAAGGAGATGACATATCCATGTTCTTCGCGAAGCTAGAAGAAATACGGGATAAAATCGCTCAACTGGGAGAAACTATCTCTGAGAAGATGGTGATAACGAAGGTGTTGACGTCGCTGCCGGAGAAATACAGGCATTTCCTAGCCGCATGGGAATCAGTACCAGAAGCAAGCCAAACAATGTCAGAACTGACAGCACGGCTGCTCGTAGAAGAAGAAAGGTCGGTACAAACACACGCGTCGGTAAAGGAAGAATCTTCAGTAGCGTTAGCGAGCGAATCTCGCGAAAATGTAAAGTGCTACGGGTGTGGTAAAACAGGTCACTACAAAAGAAATTGCCAGTCGACAAAAGTGCAATGTAACTACTGCAAGAAGTTTGGTCACCCAATAAGTAAGTGCAAATTCAGACTGAACAAACAAAAGCAAAAAGACAAGGAGAAAGTAGAAGAAAGCAGCAGTGCGCGAAGCGTAGCACTCGTCGCGCAGTTCAGAAGCAGTGAAGAATGGCTCGTCGACACAGGGGCAAGTGAACACATGTGCTATGTGAAGGAGATGTTTACAACTCTAGATGCATTCCAAGCTCGCAAGAAGGTGATGATAGGCGATGGAACTGAATTAGATGTCGGAGGAAGTGGAACAGTTGAAGTGAAAGCTTATAACGGTGTGAAGTGGCAAGACGTAAAGCTGGAAAATGTTCTATACGTTCCCAAAATGACAGTAAACTTGTTCTCAGTTAGAAGTGTGACGGACAAAGGATTCAAGGTGTCTTTCAGTAGTGAGAAGTGCGAAGTCGTGAGAAACGGTCAAGTTTTCGTTGTCGGGCGCAGAGATGGAAAACTGTATACGATGTGCTTCAACGAAAACGCGATGGCAGCAGTCAGTCGAGTGAAAGAAAACCTGTCGGCATGGCACGAACGGTTAGGACATCAAAACAAAACACAGGTGAGACAAATACTCGACAAGAGCAAGATCTCGTACACCGATGACGCCAGAAACTGCATAGGATGCATAAAAGGGAAAATGCATCGAGCTCCGTTCAATAGCAGCACGACCACTACAACAAGAACGTGTGAACTAATTCACATGGACGTCTGTGGACCGATGGAAGTGGAATCAATCGGAGGTTCGAAATACTTTGTATTAATAAAAGATGACTACTCTGGTTATAGGTACACTTACTGCCTGAAAACTAAACACGACGTCATAGACAAGGTGAAAGGATACCTGAAGTTAGCTGAGCAAGACACTGGAAACAAGATCAAAACAATACGTTCGGATAACGGAACGGAATTCGTCAACAAGGAATTTACGAAGATCTTTGAAGAAAATGGAATAAGGCATCAGAAGTCAGTGGCGTATACCCCGCAGCAAAATGGAAAAGCCGAAAGGGACATTCGGACTATCGTTGAAGCAGCAAGGTCGATGTTGAAGGCAAAAGACTTGCAGAAAACCTTATGGGCAGAGGCGGTAAACACCGCAACATACATATTGAATCGCACAGGCAACAGCACTATATCGAAGAAGACTCCATATGAGGTATGGTTCAACAGGGATTACGATATAACTAATCTCAAGATCTTTGGTTCCAAGGTACACGCTTATATCCCAGATCAACGAAGACTGAAATGGGATTCCAAAAGTAAAGCTGGACTATTCGTCGGATACGGCGAGAATACCAAAGGGTATCGGGTGTACTTTCCGGAAACAAACAAAGTGGAGCTGAAGAGAGATGTGGTGTTCGAGGCGGAACAGCAACAAGAACCTCAAACCATACTGCTGGAAGATACCGAAGAGGAGCAGCAGAACCTTGAAGAAGAAGCAAATGAAGAAATCGAAGAAGATGACGAACTGGACCGTCAGTCGGGAAGCAGCGTCTTCGAAGAGTGTCGTGAAACCCTAAGTGCTGAAAGTGAAGTGAGTGAGTCAGATGAATCTGTAGATCTGAACGCAACAATAGTACGCGAACCTGGCAAGCGTAGAATAGTAAAGCCAAAGCGGTACGATGATTATGAAACGGCATTTCTGAGTGTGTTAAATGAGCCGAATACGTATGAAGAAGCGATAGAGAGTGTGTATTCGAATGAGTGGAAGGATGCAATGGACGTAGAGCTAAAAACATTACGCCAAAATAATACCTGGACGGTAGTATCTACCCCAGCAGACAAGAAAATAATAGATAGCAAATGGGTATTCAAAGTCAAACAAAACAACGAAGGAAAACCTTCACAATTCAAAGCTAGGCTAGTGGCAAAAGGTTTTCAACAAAAGGAAAATTTTGAAATGTACGAAGTGTATTCGCCAGTTGCAAAGATAACAACATTTAGAATGGTATTAGCAATTGCAAATAGGTTGAGATTACCAGTACACCAGTTAGATGTAAAAAGTGCTTTCTTATATGGAGAAATAGATGAAGAAGTTTATATGAAGTTACCAAAGAATTCTCAAGAAGGTCAAAACAAAGTTGGAAAATTAAACAAGTCTATTTATGGTCTAAAGAAATCTCCCAAATACTGGAATCTCAAATTCGATGAAGTAATGACTGGGAGAGGATTTATTCGTTCTGTGAACGATTTTTGTCTGTATAATAAATGTAGTAATGTCGGAAAAATTTATTTATTATTATATGTGGATGATATTCTAATGTTTGGTACGAGTGAACAAGAAGTGAATGACCTGAAGAAATATTTGGGAAATATTTTTCAAATGAAAGATTTGGGTTCAGTATCAAATTATTTGGGCATTCGAATAGTTCAAAACTTTGAAACAGGTGTAACTGAATTAGGTCAGGAAGTTTACCTAAATCAGGTGTTAAAGAAGTTCGGAATGGATGATAGTAAACAAATGTCTACTCCTATGGAAAATAAATTTCAATACATTAAACCTGAAGTAAGTAATGAGTCAATAGAATCGAAATGTCGCCAAATAATTGGATGCTTGATGTATGCGGTTCTCGGAACCAGACCAGATCTGTGTGTAAGCGTAACCTATTTAAGTCGGTATCAAAATTACGCTAGTCAGGAGTTGTACTCCGCTTTAAAACGTGTACTAAGATACGTCAAAGGTACAGTGAATTTGAAACTTGTATATAAAAGAGAAACGAACTCTGAAGTAGTGTGTGGATGCGTAGACTCCGATTGGGCAAATGATAAAAATGATCGGAAGTCGACGTCAGGATATGTATTCAAGGTATTTGGGTGCACAGTTGCTTGGTCGTCGAAGAAACAGCAGTCTGTTAGCTTATCGTCTACGGAAGCGGAATGTATTGCATTAGAATCCGCTACCGTTGAAGTTTGTTGGTTGTTAAAGATATTGAAAGACTTTAAGATTGCGATTAGCAATCCAGTAACTATATACGTGGACAACCAGGCAGCTATCAATTTAGCGCACAACCCTGAAAATAATAAACGTGTTAAGCATGTAGATATAAAATTGAACTTCATAAAGCAAAAAATCGATGAAGGCTGTCTAGCTGTGAAGTATATTAAATCAGAAGATCAGACAGCCGATTTATTTACTAAACCTCTAGCAAGAGAAAAATTTGAGAAGTTCGTTAAGAAACTAAACTTGAGAAAATGAATTGTAATAATAGAAGAAATTGTCGAAAGCGTATGCGCTTCAAATCAGGGGGCGCATAACAATAAATGAAACGAAGGGATGCAATGAAGAATAAATGTAAACCATGACTTTATTGAGGGGGCGTGTTGGAGAATACAAGGTAGACAATAAAGTCAAGATGAATCGAAGTAGTTAGACAGTGTGGGGACTTTCAGGCTTTAATCAAGGAACCACGCTAGGGACATTACGTATTCAGAAGTTAGAAGAAGGAAGCGATCGCCTCTGTTGAAATTTCAGCGAACTAGAAAAAAAAAAAAACACTACACTTCCTTCCCCGGCTTTCGCAGAGCAAACACGTGTACAGTAAAAATATGTGAATAAAGAATTACGTTGAATAATAACGAGTAACACTTAAATATATCCACCAAATCCGATCCACAAATATCCGAACCTCAAATCGTAACAAAAGTCAATCTCTGACATATATCGTAAAATAATTCAAACTCCGTGGCCAAATGACGTTTCTCCTAACCTCGAAAAAGACATCGCCGCTGGTCGGGCTAAATTCGAAATAAATAGCAGAAGTTGGAAAACTACGACTCTCGTCGACTTCATCCTCAATTCAGATGCTCCGGCAAGAAAGTCAATCCCTGACATATCCCGTGAAATAATTCAAAGTCCGTGTCCCAATGACGTTTCTCCTAACCTCGAAAAAGACATCGCCGCTGGTCGGGCTTAATTCGAAATAAATAGCAGAAGTTGGAAACTACGACTCTCGTCGACTTCATCCTCAATTCAGATGCTCCGGCAAGAAAGTCAATCCCTGACATATCCCGTGAAATAATTCAAAGTCCGTGTCCAATGACGTTTCTCCTAACCTCGAAAAATATTTCGCCGCGGGTCGGGTAAAAATTCGAAATAATTAGCAGAAGTTGGGAAACTACGGCTTTCGTCAACTTTATTCTCATTTCAGATGCTCCGGCAAGAAAATCAATCCCTGACATATCCCGTGAAATAATTCAAAGTCCGTGTCCCAATGACGTTTCTCCTAACCTCGAAAAATATTTCGCCGCGGGTCGGGTAGAAATTCGAAATAATTAGCAGAAGTTGGGAAACTACGGCTTTCGTCGACTTTATTCTCATTTCAGATGCTCCGGCAAGAAAGTCAATCTCTGACATATATCGTAAAATAATTCAAACTCCGTGGCCAAATGACGTTTCTCCTAACCTCGAAAAAGACATCGCCGCTGGTTCGGGCTAAATTCGAAATAAATAGCAGAAGTTGGAAAACTACGACTCTCGTCGACTTCATCCTCAATTCAGATGCTCCGGCAAGAAAGTCAATCCCTGACATATCCCGTGAAATAATTCAAAGTCCGTGTCCCAATGACGTTTCTCCTAACCTCGAAAAATATTTCGCCGCGGGTCGGGTAGAAATTCGAAATAATTAGCAGAAGTTGGGAAACTACGGCTTTCGTCAACTTTATTCTCATTTCAGATGCTCCGGCAAGAAAGTCAATCCCTGACATATCCCGTGAAATAATTCAAAGTCCGTGTCCCAATGACGTTTCTCCTAACCTCGAAAAATATTTCGCCGCGGGACGGGTAGAAATTCGAAATAATTAGCAGAAGTTGGGAAACTACGGCTTTCGTCAACTTTATTCTCATTTCAGATGCTCCGGCAAGAAAGTCAATCCCTGACATATATCGTAAAATAATTCAAACTCCGTGTCCAAATGACGTTTCTCCTAACCTCGAAAAAGACATCGCCGCTGGTCGGGCTAAATTCGAAATAAATAGCAGAAGTTGGAAAACTACGGCTTTCGTCAACTTTATTCTCATTTCAGATGCTCCGGCAAGAAAGTCAATCCCTGACATATCCCGTGAAATAATTTAAAGTCCGTGTCCCAATGACGTTTCTCCTAACCTCGAAAAATATTTCGCCGCGGGTCGGGTAGAAATTCGAAATAATTAGCAGAAGTTGGGAAACTACGGCTTTCGTCAACTTTATTCTCATTTCGGATGCTCCGGCAAGAAAGTCAATCCCTGACATATATCGTAAAATAATTCAAAGTCCGTGTCCCAATGACGTTTCTCCTAACCTCGAAAAATATTTCGCTGCGGGTCGGGCTAAATTCGAAATAAATAGCAGAAGTTGGAAAACTACGACTCTCGTCGACTTCATCCTCAATTCAGATGCTCCGGCAAGAAAGTCAATCCCTGACATATCCCGTGAAATAATTCAAAGTCCGTGTCCAATGACGTTTCTCCTAACCTCGAAAAATATTTCGCCGCGGGTCGGGTAGAAATTCGAAATAATTAGCAGAAGTTGGGAAACTACGGCTTTCGTCAACTTTATTCTCATTTCAGATGCTCCGGCAAGAAAGTCAATCCCTGACATATATCGTAAAATAATTCAAACTCCGTGTCCAAATGACGTTTCTCCTAACCTCGAAAAAGACATCGCCGCTGGTCGGGCTAAATTCGAAATAAATAGCAGAAGTTGGAAAACTACGACTCTCGTCGACTTTATTCTCATTTCAGATGCTCCGGCAAGAAAGTCAATCTCTGACATATATCGTAAAATAATTCAAACTCCGTGTCCAAATGACGTTTCTCCTAACCTCGAAAAAGACATCGCCGCTGGTCGGGCTTAATTCGAAATAAATAGCAGAAGTTGGAAAACTACGACTCTCGTCGACTTCATCCTCAATTCAGATGCTCCGGCAAAAAAGTCAATCCCTGACATATCCCGTGAAATAATTCAAAGTCCGTGTCCAATGACGTTTCTCCTAACCTCGGAAAATATTTCGCCGCGGGTCGGGTAGAAATTCGAAATAATTAGCAGAAGTTGGGAAACTACGGCTTTCGTCAACTTTATTCTCATTTCAGATGCTCCGGCAAGAAAATCAATCCCTGACATATCCCGTGAAATAATTCAAAGTCCGTGTCCCAATGACGTTTCTCCTAACCTCGAAAAATATTTCGCCGCGGGTCGGGTAGAAATTCGAAATAATTAGCAGAAGTTGGGAAACTACGGCTTTCGTCGACTTTATTCTCATTTCAGATGCTCCGGCAAGAAAGTCAATCCCTGACATATCCCGTGAAATAATTCAAAGTCCGTGTCCCAATGACGTTTCTCCTAACCTCGAAAAAGACATCGCTGCTGGTCGGGCTAAATTCGAACTAAATAGCAGAAGTTGGAAAACTACGACTCTCGTCGACTTCATCCTCAATTCAGATGCTCCGGCAAGAAAGTCAATCCCTGACATATCCCGTGAAATAATTCAAAGTCCGTGTCCAATGACGTTTCTCCTAACCTCGAAAAATATTTCGCCGCGGGTCGGGTAGAAATTCGAAATAATTAGCAGAAGTTGGAAAACTACGGCTTTCGTCAACTTTATTCTCATTTCAGATGCTCCGGCAAGAAAGTCAATCCCTGACATATCCCGTGAAATAATTCAAAGTCCGTGTCCCAATGACGTTTCTCCTAACCTCGAAAAATATTTCGCTGCGGGTCGGGCTAAATTCGAAATAAATAGCAGAAGTTGGAAAACTACGACTCTCGTCGACTTCATCCTCATTTCAGATGCTCCGGCAAAAAAGTCGAATAAAGTCGACGAGAGTCGTAGTTTTCCAACTTCTGCTATTTATTTCGAATTTAGCCCGACCAGCGGCCATGTCTTTTTCGAGGTTAGGAGAAACGTCATTTGGACACGGAGTTTGAATTATTTTACGATATATGTCAGGGATTGACTTTCTTGCCGGAGCATCTGAAATGAGAATAAAGTTGACGAAAGCCGTAGTTTCCCCACTTCTGCTAATTATTTCGAATTTCTACCCGACCCGCGGCGAAATATTTTTCGAGGTTAGGAGAAACGTCATTGGGACACGGACTTTGAATTATTTCACGGGATATGTCAGGGATTGACTTCCTTGCCGGAGCATCTGAATTGAGGATGAAGTCGACGAGAGTCGTAGTTTTCCAACTTCTGCTATTTATTTCGAATTTAGCCCGACCCGCAGCGAAATATTTTTCGAGGTTAGGAGAAACGTCATTGGGACACGGACTTTGAATTATTTCACGGGATATGTCAGGGATTGACTTTCTTGCCGGAGCATCTGAAATGAGAATAAAGTTGACGAAAGCCGTAGTTTCCCAACTTCTGCTAATTATTTCGAATTTCTACCCGACCCGCGGCGAAATATTTTTCGAGGTTAGGAGAAACGTCATTGGGACACGGACTTTGAATTATTTCACGGGATATGTCAGGGATTGATTTTCTTGCCGGAGCATCTGAAATGAGGATGAAGTCGACGAGAGTCGTAGTTTTCCAACTTCTGCTATTTATTTCGAATTTAGCCCGACCAGCGGCGATGTCTTTTTCGAGGTTAGGAGAAACGTCATTTGGACACGGACTTTGAATTATTTCACGGGATATGTCAGGGATTGACTTTCTTGCTGGAGCATCTGAATTGAGGATGAAGTCGACGAGAGTCGTAGTTTTCCAACTTCTGCTATTTATTTCGAATTTAGCCCGACCCGCAGCGAAATATTTTTCGAGGTTAGGAGAAACGTCATTGGGACACGGACTTTGAATTATTTCACGGGATATGTCAGGGATTGACTTTCTTGCCGGAGCATCTGAAATGAGAATAAAGTTGACGAAAGCCGTAGTTTTCCAAATTCTGCTATTTATTTCGAATTTCCACCCGACCCGCGGCGAAATATTTTTCGGGGTTTGGAGAAACGTCATTGGGACACGGACTTTGAATTATTTGACGGGATATGTCAGGGATTGACTTTCTGGCCGGAGCATCTGAAATGAGGATGAAGTCGACGAGAGCCGTAGTTTCCCAACTTCTACTAATTATTTCGAATTTCTACTCGACCCGCGGCGAAATATTTTTCGAGATTTGGAGAAACCCACCTTCGGTGGTTGAGCACTCCTGCGTCAGGCCCCGTTTCATTGGTCAGCGTAGCGCGCCACCGCAACAGCCAATTCACTGTTTTAGATCATTCGAATGTATCGAACGGCTGCAAGTATTTGTTCGATCAAAATAGCCTGGTTATCATTTTTCGTCTATTGCGTTTCCTCATCCATACGCTACATATTTACCCAAGAAATGTTGTCTTTCGACAAAAGCATGATACTATCAAACTGATTTGAGATGAAATTTCCCTTCTACCCTGGACCCATATTCTAGAATCGTTTCGCAAGTGGAAAACGCCGCGATAGCTGTCCCGACCAATCACAGAGCGGCGTTAAACAGAAAATCGACTGATACGCCGTGATACGATTCGAAACGATTCTTATGGAATATGGGTCCTGACCTCATCATGCCATAACAGCAGACGACTGTTCCATTGCTATCGGCATCTCGTGACGAACGCACGTGTTGTGAGCTGAACGATCACTATTGTCGATAGCGAATTCTAAAATCAGATATTTTCTGTGGAATACACCTTGGTGTGTGTGGTATAAGGTGTTTACGCCTGAATATCATTTTATTGATAAGTAGATTATAGTTAGATTTAGAGAGTGCTGATAACCTACGCGGTTAATCTACCGCATGGCGAACAGCCGAAATAAACGGAAAAAGTACTCGCGGAAGGAACCTTTCGCTTCTCTGTAAGTATATCAAGTATAGCTATTCATGCATCAACGTTCTTCATCCTACTATGTGCAGAATCGTCTTCGTGCGAGCTAACACAGGGAAACCGAAGTTTCACAGTCAAAAGTTTTCTGAACAGCATGCGACCGCCTAGTCCCGATTTGCCTATATCGTTCTGCCATACTCGTAGAGCATGCAATCGAGTATCAAATCATACATTGTACGAAATAGAGAAATAGGCAGTCGCACGTATTGTGCCATAGAACAAAACTTCTGACTAGCTGATTCCCTAGTGCGGTGGTACGAAAATTGTGTACGACATGAAATAAACTATTGTTTACCCGGATATAATATATGGGGCTTTCCACGTGAACCGAACCAACCGCCGACCCGACCCCTTTTGATTTTGCTGATGATTTTTTTAAAAGATTCACCCGGCTCAAAGTAATTCAGGCGATTTTTTTTCGAATTTTTATCGCTAGTAGTTTTTGAGTTATGAATATTAGAAAATTCACGTTTTTCGCCGTCACTTGTTTTTTGAACGCTTATATCGTAGCTTCTAGTGGATGGGTTTTCAAAAACAAGTATAGAAAACTAATCAGCAGGAAACGTATTTTCCGAAAAAAATATTTTCCAAATTCTCCGGGGTCGTATTTGCAAATGATTTTTGATTGAACATCTGACACATCAATTCCGGTATGTATGCCCCGATTTAAAATTACGAAAAAATCCACGAAAAATCTTGATTTGAAAACAAAAATTTTGAGCCATGGCCGATCGAGGAACTATCATTGCTTACACGTGGAAAGCCCCATATATAAATATATTTCAAAATTCTCTCTGATGTTTTCTATAAATATTATCAGCTCGGTTAATATCCATGTATTATACTTTGGGGTTCTATACTCGCTTAGATTTCAGTTCATTCACAGCAAATGTATGTTTACCGTGAAGGATCACACAAAACGGTGTAAGTGCCGCCATTGGGATTTTTCATAAGAGCTGAAAAACTTTCCCAGAAATTGATTAACTATTTCAACATGAAGTGAAATTATGCTTTTTGAATTTTTCCAAGATCTTTTAAATGACCTTAGCCCGAATCCATATAGCAATCCGTCTTAGAGAAATTGACTCGCGACAATCTACGTTTTCAGTGCGAGTGCGAGTCCGCGATTCGTGCCATCCATTTTTTTTTTACTTCAGATGCTGATTTAAAAGACAATCACGACCCAAAAATTCCAAAATAAACATGAATCTAAAGCTCTTACTTTAACGAATAAGATCCGGTTGTAGATTTTCAAATTCGTATCAAGTTCTAATATTTGACGGGGCGAGACAGCGGACTAGGGAGGGATAAAAAACGGTGCGAGTGCCAGAATAAATATACCCAATGTCCTTACAATATCGTGAAGGCATGACAAAAATTTAACAGTATAATAACTTCATTTCATCTGACAATGAGTAATCCTGATATTTCAGTCTGGTCTGCGGAGGCATGAAGCTGAGCATATCGGTGAGGTCTTTTTTTCTCAGCGGTTAGCTCTAAACTCGCGCAGCTCTTAGTCAGTTCATCTCATGACTTATAACTTCGCCGAAAATTTCTGTCAGGTATATCGTTTTCCAAAGACTGGGGTATGGACTTATAAATATCGAACCGAAATGTTTCACCAATATTTCGGCACTTACATCGTTTTGCCGTGCTTTACATCCACGCGTGCATCATCAATTTCACGCCATTAGATGATAACTGTAGCCGTCGCGTAACTTCCCGCCGCTGCGGCTCAAGGAGCAACCAATTATTGGAAATAGGAAGTTCCGCGGTGCCCTCTCTATGTACATACAACATAGGTATACGTCAAGCTTAACGCATCGGAGTGGGGGTATAATTGCGCGAGGGTAGGTTTTTTTTTTTTTTTTCATTCCATTTATTAAAGGCTTATACCCAAAAGGGATGCGAGGGTAGGTATGTGTGACGGGGAAGGCGCTCAAACATAAAGTTACGCGGCAGACAGCTACGCCGAGGCTACTGGCGTTTGTTTTCATCCTAATCAATTTGATACGGCATTTCTTTTGTTGTTTGGTGAAATCTTGCCATTGTTAGATTGTGAAGTAATAATATTAGTGTAACGACAAAAAAAAATTCCGGAGCGCGAAACAATCTTTAGGCGTACAGTCCAGGGCTGGTTATAATTTAATGAACACGCATCAGAATTGTCATGGAATGTATACCTATTATTTCTGTGTCGATAAACAGTACCTTCCAAAAGTTGGTGAAAATTGTTTTTTCACAAAGTTCAACTTCAAACTATGATATCTCAGAAACGCCTCAATGGATTAAAGAAAAAATCCAATGGCGCTCGAAAGATCAGACCAAATACCATCTTTATATGAATAGCAGAATATTTCCAACTATTTTCCAAGCCGATTCTTTTGCAATTGAAGTTGTTCGATTTCACGAATTTTTTATTCCAATTATTACCTTGTACCGTTTTAAGGAATTTTTCAAACTCAAAACTTCGAACGCGACAAACTAAAATATAGTTAAAAATATTCTTCAGAGCATAAAAAAATGGTATTTGGTCTGACCTTTAGAATGCCGTTCGATTTTTTTTGAATCCATCATGGCGTTTCTGAGATATCACGATGAGAAGTTGGATTTCTCGAAAAATCGATTTCTACGAACTTTTAAACGGTACTGTTCCTTTTCACACAAATTTCTCTCGATATTCTTCAAGCTACAATTTATTTGCAGACGCAAGAAGAGAAGCATTGTTCCGATCCGCGAGGAAGGTGACCATGCTAGTGCCGCGGATGCGGCACCAGAGAGTGCGATTGTTGCGGAAGTAGGTTCGACAGCTGTAGGGGACGAGGTTGCACCTAGCGTTGCAGAGGCTCCTACGACTACGAGTAGTGGCAGTGACATTGCCATCGTAGGTCGACGCATTGTCGACATCAATTATTTCTTGCAACAGTTGCACGAAAATTTTGACCATCATAATATTTCATTAGGATGTTCTTTCAGTCACCTGAAATTGGTTGGATCGTGGGACCAAGGTCTTCGGACGCATTTGCGTTTCTTATGCGATAACTGTGGCTATACGTTCAGCATCTGGACGGATCCCGACCATAAAAATATAATGGGGATTAATCGCAGTGCTGTTTGCGGTACTATTACCTCAGGTACCGGCCACAGTACATTGCAAGAGCAGCTTGCTGCAATGTCGATCCCGGGCATGAATGCTAGGACCTACCAGAAATGTCGGGACACCCTTTCTGACAACTTCCATGAAGTTGCCGAGGCGGAGAGGGAAAGGGCTGTAGCGATAGAAAGGGATATCGCGATTCAGAAAGGTCATGTTATCGGAGGCATCCCGTACATTGACGTGATCGCGGATGGTTGTTGGGCAAAACGATCCTATGCGGGCGGGAAGCACGACGCGCTTTCAGGTGCGGCCATGCTCTTCGGTCGTGAGTCAAAGTTAGCTTTATTTGTCGGTGTACGCAACAAGTATTGCGCGGCTCACGCGAAAGCAGAAATCACTAACAGCGAACCCTCTCCGCATATTTGCTATAAAAATTGGGGTCGTGATCGCAGTTCAAACGCGATGGAAACCGACATAATTTTGGAGGGCTTCCGGACGAGCATTGAATCTAACGGTTTGATTTATAAAACGCTGATCGCGGACGGAGACAGCAGCGTATACCAAGCTATACGCGATGAAAATCCGTACTCTAAGTATGGGGTCACCGTTGATAAGTTAGAATGTAATAATCACTTGTTTCGGAACATGTGCCGAAAATTCCGGGCGGCCTCTGTTATGAAGCTCTCAACGGCTCCGTCGAGAGAAATACTGACTGTGACCCAATTCCGGCAGTACGTGCTTGCGAGTGGCTTAAAAATCCGCGTTAATGTTGAGAAAGCCAGAGATCTATGTAACGTAGAGAGTGCGTCTGAAGTTGACAAAACCACACGGCTCTGTGAGTATATTTTGGTTATATTCTCTCATGTGTTCGGAGACCACTCTGGGTGTCAAGTGCTACCATTTGAATGCTCACCTCAACCAAACGATAAAAATGTACTGCCGGAACTCCATAGAACCGGAATCTATGCGTATGTTTACGAAGCAGTGCGCTATTTGAGTTGTCATGCCAAGAGCCTATTGAGAAATGTTAACAACAATATGGCTGAGGGCTGCAACTCTATAGTTAACAAATTGAATTCTGGTAAACGGATTAATCACTGTCTGAGAAACTCGTATCAGATGAGGTGCTATGGAGCAGTTGTGCAATACAACACGCAGTCGGTATTATCAAAGGTACACCAGAACAGATGTCATAGGGTTCCTAGAACTGTAGCGAAGTTAGAGACCCGTAGGCGTCGCCATAATCAGCTCCGACGGCTAACGAAGTCGCGAAAGCGTAATCGCAGGCAGCATCGCGGAGTTGACAAAGATTACGGTCCGTCAGCTATGAAACCGGACATCGATAAAGATGTCTTCGATGTTTTGGCTAGTCAGCATATGGCTAAACTAAAAGCGTATCAGAATAACTGGCAGCAGATAGAACGTGATACGACTTCCCAAAGTGATTCGGAACTGTGGAATCGGTTGCGCACTGAGATAATTACAGCGTCGCGATTCGGGCCGATATGTCGTATGCTGCCAACCACTTCATGTGCGAACATGGTGGCGAACATTCGTTTTCCGAAAGTCGTCGATACCGCTGCAACTCAGTTTGGGATTGCAAATGAGGCGAACGCCAAACGCGACGTAGAATTAAAAGTAGGAATCAAAATTGCTCCCTGTGGTCTTTTCATAGACCAAGAGATTCCTTATCTAGGAGCCTCACCGGACGGCTTGATAGACGGTGACGGTCTTGTTGAAATAAAATGTCCGTTTTCAGCACAAGATGCTGCCCTTGATCACGTAATAAACGAAAGGCCAAATTTAAGAAACATCTTCGATAAGAAGGACAAAAACCTTCTGAACAGAAATCACATATATTTCTATCAAATCCAAGGTCAACTGCACGTTACCAAGCGCAAATATTGTATATTTGCGCTGTGGACTTTAATTGATCTGAAACTTGTCACAGTCGTCAGAGATGATGAGTTTTGGCAGACGAAGATGCAGCCTTTTCTCTGTAGATTTTATATGGAATGCTTACTTCCAGAAATCGTAGACAGCCGTCGCAACAGAAATATGCGCATTCGGGATCCAGAGTATATCCTGGAAGCAAAAGAAGCAGCGCTTCGAAAAAAGCGTGTCCGATGCATCGGGGAATCTGACGATACGGTGAACTGTACGGATTCGCAAAATATCGTCGTGCAAGCTTCTGTTGCGGAAAATAATGCGTCATTGCATTCGAAGGACACGGTGGGTTCGAGTTCCAAAAATAGCAAGGCTACTGCCGAAGCCGATTGGATAGTAATTCGAAATGCTGACGACATGGAAGTTTCAGATCAAAATCTCGAGATAATAGAAATTGTACGTCGAGGTGTTTCTGTCGAAGAGGTCGAAGAAAATGTATTATCGCCAAACAGTATGTTAACTGACTCCAGCATTGACTTGTTTCAGAACATACTGCAGGAAAACAGCTGTTTTCGGTGTGACCCTGCTTGTTATACAGCTTATTACAATTGTATCAAGCCCTGTAGCCCACTCGAAAAAGATGTACAGATAATTGGCGGTAATGCATGCAGACATTGGTGCTGCGTTTATTACGATGGTTCTGTATTGTATATTTACGATAGCCTCGTACGCGGTGAGTACGAAGTCCTGAGTATGGAGGAAAAGCGATACGTTGCCAAACGTTATCCTCATATAGATGCACAGGATATAATCCTTCAACCAGTGACGAGACAGCCTGACTTTTCCAGTTATGGAGTGTTTGCTGCAGCTTTTGCAACGACAGTCGCGTTGGGTGGCGATCCTGTGCGTGAAAACTATTCACGGGATGGGCAAGAAATGCGGGCCCATTTGATGAAAGTACTCAAATCTCGCAAATTGATACCATTTCCCTGTGGATGAGTCTAACTGCTCCAACAATACGCGCTGATACATGCCGATATCGGTATGTCACAATTGATTGCAATTGATTTTATGACAATTTCGGTTGCTCGTCATATGGATAAAAGGCCAGTTATTTCATAAGTAGCTTTAGAATTTCTCTGCTGGAATATATCTCACAAATATATTCTACGCTCTGTCTTGGAGCGACGGCGACAACTTCGGTTGCTCGTCACCTGGATAAAAGGCCAGTTATTTTATAAGTAGCTTTAGAATTTCTCTGCTGGAATATATCTCACAAATATATTCTACGCTCTGTCTTGGAGCGACGGCGACAACTTCGGTTGCTCGTCACCTGGATGAAAGGCCAGTTATTTTATAAGTAGCTTTAGAATTTCTCTGTTGGAATCTATCCTAGGAATATATTCCACGCTCTGTCTTGGAGCGAGGGCGACAACTTCGGTTGCTCGTCATCTGGATAAAAGGCCAGTTATTTCATAAGTAGCTTCAGAATTTCTCTGCTGGAATATATCTCACAAATATATTCTACGCTCTGTCTTGGAGCGACGGCGACAACTTCGGTTGCTCGTCATCTGGATAAAAGGCCAGTTATTTCATAAGTAGCTTTGGAATTTCTCAGTTGTTGGAATATATCCTACTAAAAATATATTCGACGCTCTGTCTTGAAGCGCGGGCGACAACTTTGGTTGTGCGACATCTGGATGAAAAAGCTAGATTTTTATAACGTTGATGTAAAAATCTATCATTCCCTGGTGGATGAATCGTAATTCTGTGATGATACACACAGAGGGATACCGACTTTGGTATGTGACAGTTGCACTGTAAAACACGGAAACGAACTTACGCAAAAGCGTGAGTGGGTAAGAGTGGGTGGGCGTTTCCAGGGCACTCTTGCAGTGCCTTCTACAGCTTCGTTGTGACTTCTCGTGCGAGATTGTTGTGAAACTGAGCGACTGACACGTGCGCGCTCTATAGCTTTCCTTCATTTTGTTGGTAATCGACTCTCCATCGGGACGATTTTGCAGAGTTTTGAGATGAACTGTTAGAGCACCAATATTTATAAAATATCTTTTCTGACGACACGAAATTCGAATAAACCCTAGTCAACGTGCTTTGACTGCAACGTTTCACGATGAAGTCACACAGTAAGGATAACCAGTAAACTGCTACCTACTTAAATATCTATATTTCTGGTTTTGAGGACTTCGGTTCATACATCACTGACACCTCTTTGGAAACCTGGGAATCTGAATGCTATGCTGAATTTGCTCGTACAGTCCTCCGTGTAGATTGAATTGTCTGAAATTCTGTCTGCTTACTCAAATAGAATGTCTTTCTACATTCTGCTATTTTTTTCTACGAAAGCTTTTATCTCTGCAAAACATTCGAGGTCTTAGGTCTGTATATTTTTTTCATTATCACATTGTGATTGAACAAGAACTGTCCGAGGATTGACCACTCATATGTTTTGGTCCACCTATATCAGATTCCGAAATTGCAGGATTTTAGAGAATTTAATGAATTTATAATCATTTCAAATGATTGCTGAAGATTCAAAAAAAATATCTGACTCGAGAAAAGACTCTCCGTCCCTCTCTGCTCTCTGTCACAAATCTGAATTACAATCGAAGTCAATGATTGCAATCAATAATGTGTGGAGTGACGGGAAAGGTATTAACACAGCAAGGATAAATAATGATAGATTTGTTAATTTCATTAGTAGTAATTTTCAATTTTTTTCATAATAATTGTGGTGTCAGTCAAGTAGTCAGTGGTAGTGTCAGTCAAGTAGTGGTGGTGTCAGTCAAGTAGTGGTAGTGTCAGTCAAGTAGTGGTAGTGTCATGTCGGTAGTAGTAAAAGTAGTGATTGTGATAGTAGTAGCAGTGGTAGTAGTCGTCATATTTGTCAGAGCTATGGTTGTTGTCGGTATTGTTGTTCTTGTTGCTGTGGCTGTTGCTGTTGTTGTTGCTGTTGCTGTGACTGTTGCTGTTGTTGTTGCTGTGGCTGTTGCTGTTGTTGTTGCTGTTGTTGTTGCTGTGGCTGTTGTTGTTGTTGTTGTTGCTGTGGCTGTTGTTGTTGTTGTTGCTCTTGCAGCCGCAGCTGTGCCTCAATGCGCAACAGCTGCTCGTTCAGGCGCTTCTCGGTGCCAGCAAACGTTTTGAGTTTGCGGTTGGCCTCCTTCCGCTGCAGCTGTTGCGTTGCATTGAAAAAATGCGTGAGCTGCGACTGCAAGAGCTGTTCTGTGTACGTCGTGTTGTGATACGTCGGTTGTGTGTGATGTGCGTTTGGATCTGTCAGTTGAGTGTAGTGTTGTGGGCTTGGATACGTCAGTTGTGTGTGGTTTTGTATGTTTGTATATGTCGGTTGCGTGTGATGTTGTGCGTTCGGATATGTCAGTTGGGTGTAGTGTTGTGGGTTTGGATACGTATGTTGTGAGTGATGTTGTACGTTTGGATATGTCAGATGTGTGTATTGTTGTGCGTTCGGATATGTTGGTTGTGTCTGGTGTGCGTTTGGATATGCCGGTTGTATGCTTGGATATGTCAGTTGTGTGTACGGTTGTGCGTTCGGGTATGTCGGTTGTGCGTTCGGGTATGTCGGTTGTGCGTTCGGGTATGTCGGGTATGTCGGTCGTGCGTTTGGGTATGTCGGGTATGTCGGTTGTGCGTTCGGGTATGTCAGTTGTGCGTTCGGGTATGTCGGTTGTGGATATGTCAATTGTGTTTCATTTAATACTTTTAATTTTGATTCTGTCTGTTGTTTTACTCGTTTAATATTCTGTAACTGTCGCTGTATTTTGGTCAATTTTTGTCTGTGCTTGTATGTCTGGCGTTGCTGTCTCTGTGTCTGGCGTTGCTGTTTCTGTGGCTGTTGTTGTTGTTGTTGTTGTTGTTGTCGTTGTCGTTGTCGTTGTCGTTGTCGTTGTCGTTGTCGTTGTCGTTGTCGTTGTCGTTGTCGTTGTCGTTGTCGTTGTCGTTGTCGTTGTCGTTGTCGTTGTCGTTGTCGTTGTCGTTGTCGTTGTCGTTGTCGTTGTCGTTGTCGTTGTCGTTGTCGTTGTCGTTGTCGTTGTCGTTGTCGTTGTCGTTGTCGTTGTCGTTGTCGTTGTCGTTGTCGTTGTCGTTGTCGTTGTCGTTGTCGTTGTCGTTGTCGTTGTCGTTGTCGTTGTCGTTGTCGTTGTCGTTGTCGTTGTCGTTGTCGTTGTCGTTGTCGTTGTCGTTGTCGTTGTCGTTGTCGTTGTCGTTGTCGTTGTCGTTGTCGTTGTCGTTGTCGTTGTCGTTGTCGTTGTCGTTGTCGTTGTCGTTGTCGTTGTCGTTGTCGTTGTCGTTGTCGTTGTCGTTGTCGTTGTCGTTGTCGTTGTCGTTGTCGTTGTCGTTGTCGTTGTCGTTGTCGTTGTCGTTGTCGTTGTCGTTGTCGTTGTCGTTGTCGTTGTCGTTGTCGTTGTCGTTGTCGTTGTCGTTGTCGTTGTCGTTGTCGTTGTCGTTGTCGTTGTCGTTGTCGTTGTCGTTGTCGTTGTCGTTGTCGTTGTCGTTGTCGTTGTCGTTGTCGTTGTCGTTGTCGTTGTCGTTGTCGTTGTCGTTGTCGTTGTCGTTGTCGTTGTCGTTGTCGTTGTCGTTGTCGTTGTCGTTGTCGTTGTCGTTGTCGTTGTCGTTGTCGTTGTCGTTGTCGTTGTCGTTGTCGTTGTCGTTGTCGTTGTCGTTGTCGTTGTCGTTGTCGTTGTCGTTGTCGTTGTCGTTGTCGTTGTCGTTGTCGTTGTCGTTGTCGTTGTCGTTGTCGTTGTCGTTGTCGTTGTCGTTGTCGTTGTCGTTGTCGTTGTCGTTGTCGTTGTCGTTGTCGTTGTCGTTGTCGTTGTCGTTGTCGTTGTCGTTGTCGTTGTCGTTGTCGTTGTCGTTGTCGTTGTCGTTGTCGTTGTCGTTGTCGTTGTCGTTGTCGTTGTCGTTGTCGTTGTCGTTGTCGTTGTCGTTGTCGTTGTCGTTGTCGTTGTCGTTGTCGTTGTCGTTGTCGTTGTCGTTGTCGTTGTCGTTGTCGTTGTCGTTGTCGTTGTCGTTGTCGTTGTCGTTGTCGTTGTCGTTGTCGTTGTCGTTGTCGTTGTCGTTGTCGTTGTCGTTGTCGTTGTCGTTGTCGTTGTCGTTGTCGTTGTCGTTGTCGTTGTCGTTGTCGTTGTCGTTGTCGTTGTCGTTGTCGTTGTCGTTGTCGTTGTCGTTGTCGTTGTCGTTGTCGTTGTCGTTGTCGTTGTCGTTGTCGTTGTCGTTGTCGTTGTCGTTGTCGTTGTCGTTGTCGTTGTCGTTGTCGTTGTCGTTGTCGTTGTCGTTGTCGTTGTCGTTGTCGTTGTCGTTGTCGTTGTCGTTGTCGTTGTCGTTGTCGTTGTCGTTGTCGTTGTCGTTGTCGTTGTCGTTGTCGTTGTCGTTGTCGTTGTCGTTGTCGTTGTCGTTGTCGTTGTCGTTGTCGTTGTCGTTGTCGTTGTCGTTGTCGTTGTCGTTGTCGTTGTCGTTGTCGTTGTCGTTGTCGTTGTCGTTGTCGTTGTCGTTGTCGTTGTCGTTGTCGTTGTCGTTGTCGTTGTCGTTGTCGTTGTCGTTGTCGTTGTCGTTGTCGTTGTCGTTGTCGTTGTCGTTGTCGTTGTCGTTGTCGTTGTCGTTGTCGTTGTCGTTGTCGTTGTCGTTGTCGTTGTCGTTGTCGTTGTCGTTGTCGTTGTCGTTGTCGTTGTCGTTGTCGTTGTCGTTGTCGTTGTCGTTGTCGTTGTCGTTGTCGTTGTCGTTGTCGTTGTCGTTGTCGTTGTCGTTGTCGTTGTCGTTGTCGTTGTCGTTGTCGTTGTCGTTGTCGTTGTCGTTGTCGTTGTCGTTGTCGTTGTCGTTGTCGTTGTCGTTGTCGTTGTCGTTGTCGTTGTCGTTGTCGTTGTCGTTGTCGTTGTCGTTGTCGTTGTCGTTGTCGTTGTCGTTGTCGTTGTCGTTGTCGTTGTCGTTGTCGTTGTCGTTGTCGTTGTCGTTGTCGTTGTCGTTGTCGTTGTCGTTGTCGTTGTCGTTGTCGTTGTCGTTGTCGTTGTCGTTGTCGTTGTCGTTGTCGTTGTCGTTGTCGTTGTCGTTGTCGTTGTCGTTGTCGTTGTCGTTGTCGTTGTCGTTGTCGTTGTCGTTGTCGTTGTCGTTGTCGTTGTCGTTGTCGTTGTCGTTGTCGTTGTCGTTGTCGTTGTCGTTGTCGTTGTCGTTGTCGTTGTCGTTGTCGTTGTCGTTGTCGTTGTCGTTGTCGTTGTCGTTGTCGTTGTCGTTGTCGTTGTCGTTGTCGTTGTCGTTGTCGTTGTCGTTGTCGTTGTCGTTGTCGTTGTCGTTGTCGTTGTCGTTGTCGTTGTCGTTGTCGTTGTCGTTGTCGTTGTCGTTGTCGTTGTCGTTGTCGTTGTCGTTGTCGTTGTCGTTGTCGTTGTCGTTGTCGTTGTCGTTGTCGTTGTCGTTGTCGTTGTCGTTGTCGTTGTCGTTGTCGTTGTCGTTGTCGTTGTCGTTGTCGTTGTCGTTGTCGTTGTCGTTGTCGTTGTCGTTGTCGTTGTCGTTGTCGTTGTCGTTGTCGTTGTCGTTGTCGTTGTCGTTGTCGTTGTCGTTGTCGTTGTCGTTGTTGTTGTTGTTGTTGGTGATTCGGATTTGTCTGCAATATACACATTTATTGTTATAGAAAATTGTTTTGTATCACCACTAAATTACTGTCGTGCGTACTTTTGATAAATAGCGAGTTCACCGGATAATCTTTTCAAATTAGACTTCACTGGACATCAGCATTGTTCGATCTACTTACTGTGTGTTTTTTCGCGGGCCCCGTTGCTTCGGCTGTCCGTTTATCTGTAACAATACATGAAATTTAGATAGTTATCGAGCTGTCACCTTGTTCGTTGCATTGAAATGCTGTTGATTAATTCAAATCCGATTGGTTTCTAGAATGATAATGGTCCATCATGAATTGTGTCGAGCAATCAATCATCTCAGTATTTTCGTTGGATTGTCAATTCACCATTATGAGATCAGTCAACATTTTCAGTGATGAACGTGGCTCAACTGGGACAGCGGAAATAAAATCACCTGATCGTAGTGTATGAAAAAATTTCGCCGAATCTGTGCCGAGCATTTCATGAAGTCAATCATCAAAATAGGGATCGAGCTCTCCTTGACCAATCTTTCATTAACAAGGAGAGTATCAGACCGGATCACAGATTTTGCTCAAACTTACAGCGGTGGTTCTTCGGCGAGCCCCACCAATAGTAATATCCAGCGGCGAATGAACATTCGAGGGGGGTGACAATTCTTCGTTTTACTTTGGCAGATTGACTTTGCTTTGCTAGAATACGGTGTAATAGTACATATATGTGAGTACACACGCTGGGAAACATATATTACACAGGCACAGACAGCTCAGAGAACATATACGTTTCCCAGCGTGTGTACTCACATATCGGTACAATTATACCGTATTCTGGCAAAGCAAAGTCAATCTGCCAAAGAAAAACAAAGAATTGTCACCCCCGTCGAAAGTTCATCTGCCGCTGGATATTACTATTGGTCGGGCTCGCCAAGAAAACGTGTGCCTATAAGATGGAATTACGCATCAAGGGGCTATATATTTTGGGCCGGTTACCCGGTTTTACCTCTGTAAGTTTGAACAAAATGTCACAATCCGGAGGTCTGATAGAAGGGGGAAATAACTCGTTGAAATAAAGTGTCAATAGCTCGTGAAATATTGAGAAATAACTGAAATGATGAGAAACAATTGAAATAATGACAAATAATTGAAAAAATGACAAATAATTGAAATAATGAGAAATCGTCGAAGAAATAACTGGAATAAAAAAAATTGACTTAACTAATGAGAAATGAATGAAATAATGAGCAATAACCGAGGAAATAACTGAAATAACGAGAATTTATCGTGGAATAACCGCCCAAAAATTAATTCGGAATAGAAAAATTCATTTGAAATAAGAAAAATAATATTGAAATAAATGAAATAACGTGAAATAAAGAAAAAAAATTGAATTAAAAAAGAATAATTTGGAATAAGAAAATAATTTGGTATAAATGTAATAATGTGAATCATTTTAGCCAAAAAATAATGTGTCAGTCAAATCTTGAGTTATTCCCCCCTCGGTCTGATACTCTACTTGTGAGTCGATATTTCTTTTGTGGATATTACTAGTTTAGAACGAGCCGTGTGTGATCTATTCGATGACCACTACAAATTTTATCTGAGAATTTTAGGATTTGATTTTTTTTTATGAGAAGAAGTCATGCAAAATTCTACTTTTACCGAAAAAAACAGCTGATTATTGTTTAGCGGGTTCGTAAATGGGAATTATTATTCATGTTAATCACTTACTTCCCTGGACTTGTCCTCGTCCGCGTCCTCGTCCGCGTCCTCGTCCTCCACGCCCACCGGGTGGTACACCGCATCCACTCATATTTTTTTTTTGTTTTTTTTTTTTTGCTAAGAGATCAGGCTTCACTGAAAGCTGAGGGTCTTGTGAATATTTTACCCAACAGATTCCCGGGAGTACCAGGTGGGGGTAGCGGACCAGAGGCGCGGAACGGATAAATTCACTAGATTTAAATCACTTAACTAGATCTAACTAGATTTAGTTGGATCTAGTGATTTATGAAGTTAGACTTAGTGAATTTCTCCGATCCGGGCGCCATGGGATAGCAGCCCTGCGATTGTGTTCCGCTTTCGTAAATCCGCGCGTTTCCACAAGTTAGATTGGGCCGAGTTCGTGCCGATCGGCCGTTTCGAGTATTGTCTAACTTGGCCGGCATCGGAGGCCATTTTGTGTCTACAGAATAAAGATATGGTCGAAATCGCCTGTCTGCTGGAAACGAGTGTTGACGGTGACAGGATTTCTGAACAAAATACAAATCTTTTCTGGCATTTCACCCGACCGTTGTGTCATAAGGATATAACCACGAGGGAGATGGGTGAAGATGAAATCTACATTCTACGAAAAATAGGTGTTGCTTTTCGCTCTCAACGTTTACACCGGTGAAATGACAGCTACGCTCGTCCCGACGGAACTTCATCTGCAAAAGGTTTTAGAAATAGGCGACAACACCAGCTCCGGCTACAAGTACGAATTATTCGTCACGGCATAGATTTTCTCCTGTGATACACGAATCATGTTCTAACAACCTTCGACGTTGGTTCGTAGATACCTGCATAGGCGGTGGCAAACTAAGTAAGGTCTATCTGGATCCTCGCTGCGCACCATTGGAATTGAGGAGCTCATTTTGATTGACTACGGAAAGGTGATCCTGGACGGAATATGTCACACGCCACTGATACATCCTACGCTATGCCTCAGAGCAAAGGTGACAACTTTGGTTGTTCGTCACCTAGATAGAAGGCCAGTTATTTCATAAGTAGCATTATCCTAATTTAGAATTTCTCTGTTGTTGGAATTTATCCTAGAAATATATTCTACGCTCTATCGTGGAGCGAGGGCGATAACTTTGGTTGCTCGTCATCTGGATAAAAGGCCAGTTATTTCATAAGTAGCATTATCCTAATTTAGAATTTCTCTGTTGTTGGAATTTATCCTAGAAATATATTCTACGCTCTATCGTGGAGCGAGGGCGATAACTTTGGTTGCTCGTCATCTGGATAAAAGGCCAGTTATTTCATAAGTAGCATTATCCTAATTTAGAATTTCTCTGTTGTTGGAATTTATCCTAGAAATATATTCTACGCTCTATCGTGGAGCGAGGGCGATAACTTTGGTTGCTCGTCATCTGGATAAAAGGCCAGTTATTTCATAAGTAGCATTATCCTAATTTAGAATTCCTCTGTTGTTGGAATATATCCTAGAAATATATTCCACGCTCTGTCTTGGAGCGACGGCGACAACTTCGGTTGCTCGTCACCTGGATAAAAGGCCAGGTATTTTATAAGTAGCTTTAGAATTTCTTTGTTGGAATATATCCTAGAAATATATTCCACGCTCTGTCTTGGAGCGACGGCGACAACCTCGGTTGCTCGTCACCTGGATAAAAGGCCAGGTATTTCATAAGTAGCTTTAGAATTTCTCTGTTGGAATATATCCTAGAAATATATTCCACGCTCTGTCTTGGAGCGACGGCGACAACTTCGGTTGCTCGTCACCTGGATGAAAGGCCAGTTATTTTATAACTAGCTTTAGAGTTTCTCTGTTGGAATATATCCTAGAAATATATTCCACGCTCTGTCTTGGAGCGACGGCGACAACTTCGGTTGCTCGTCACCTGGATAAAAGGCCAGGTATTTTATAAGTAGCTTTAGAATTTCTCTGTTGGAATATATCCTAGAAATATATTCCACGCTCTGTCTTGGAGCGACGGCGACAACTTCGGTTGCTCGTCACCTGGATAAAAGGCCAGGTATTTTATAAGTAGCTTTAGAATTTCTCTGTTGGAATATATCCTAGAAATATATTCCACGCTCTGTCTTGGAGCGACGGCGACAACTTCGGTTGCTCGTCACCTGGATAAAAGGCCAGGTATTTTATAAGTAGCTTTAGAATTTCTCTGTTGGAATATATCCTAGAAATATATTCCACGCTCTGTCTTGGAGCGACGGCGACAACTTCGGTTGCTCGTCACCTGGATGAAAGGCCAGTTATTTTATAATTAGCTTTAGAGTTTCTCTGTTGGAATATATCCTAAAAATATATTCTACGCTCTGTCTTGGAGCGACGGCGACAACTTCGGTTGCTCGTCACCTGGGTAAAAGGCCAGGTATTTCATAAGTAGCTTTAGAATTTCTCTGTTGGAATATATCCTAGAAATATATTCCACGCTCTGTCTTGGAGCGACGGCGACAACTTCGGTTGCTCGTCACCTGGATAAAAGGCCAGGTATTTTATAAGTAGCTTTAGAATTTCTCTGTTGGAATATATCCTAGAAATATATTCCACGCTCTGTCTTGGAGCGACGGCGACAACTTCGGTTGCTCGTCACCTGGATAAAAGGCCAGGTATTTTATAAGTAGCTTTAGAATTTCTCTGTTGGAATATATCCTAGAAATATATTCCACGCTCTGTCTTGGAGCGACGGCGACAACTTCGGTTGCTCGTCACCTGGATAAAAGGCCAGGTATTTTATAAGTAGCTTTAGAATTTCTCTGTTGGAATATATCCTAGAAATATATTCCACGCTCTGTCTTGGAGCGACGGCGACAACTTCGGTTGCTCGTCACCTGGATGAAAGGCCAGTTATTTTATAATTAGCTTTAGAGTTTCTCTGTTGGAATATATCCTAAAAATATATTCTACGCTCTGTCTTGGAGCGACGGCGACAACTTCGGTTGCTCGTCACCTGGGTAAAAGGCCAGGTATTTCATAAGTAGCTTTAGAATTTCTCTGTTGGAATATATCCTAGAAATATATTCCACGCTCTGTCTTGGAGCGACGGCGACAACTTCGGTTGCTCGTCACCTGGATGAAAGGCCAGTTATTTTATAACTAGCTTTAGAGTTTCTCTGTTGGAATATATCCTAGAAATATATTCCACGCTCTGTCTTGGAGCGACGGCGACAACTTCGGTTGCTCGTCACCTGGATAAAAGGCCAGGTATTTTATAAGTAGCTTTAGAATTTCTCTGTTGGAATATATCCTAGAAATATATTCCACGCTCTGTCTTGGAGCGACGGCGACAACTTCGGTTGCTCGTCACCTGGATAAAAGGCCAGGTATTTTATAAGTAGCTTTAGAATTTCTCTGTTGGAATATATCCTAGAAATATATTCCACGCTCTGTCTTGGAGCGACGGCGACAACTTCGGTTGCTCGTCACCTGGATAAAAGGCCAGGTATTTTATAAGTAGCTTTAGAATTTCTCTGTTGGAATATATCCTAGAAATATATTCCACGCTCTGTCTTGGAGCGACGGCGACAACTTCGGTTGCTCGTCACCTGGATGAAAGGCCAGTTATTTTATAATTAGCTTTAGAGTTTCTCTGTTGGAATATATCCTAAAAATATATTCTACGCTCTGTCTTGGAGCGACGGCGACAACTTCGGTTGCTCGTCACCTGGGTAAAAGGCCAGTTATTTCATAAGTAGCTTTAGAATTTCTCTGTTGGAATATATCCTAAAAATATATTCTACGCTCTGTCTTGGAGCGACGGCGACAACTTCGGTTGCTCGTCACCTGGATAAAAGGCCAGTTATTTCATAAGAAGCTTTAGAGTTTCTCTGTTGGAATATATCCTAAAAATATATTCTACGCTCTGTCTTGGAGCGACGGCGACAACTTCGGTTGCTCGTCACCTGGATAAAAGGCCAGTTATTTCATAAATAGCTTTAGAATTTCGCTGTTGGAATATATCCTAAAAATATATTCTACGCTCTGTCTTGGAGCGACGGCGACAACTTCGGTTGCTCGTCACCTGGATAAAAGGCCAGTTATTTCATAAATAGCTTTAGAATTTTGCTGTTGGAATATATCCTAAAAATATATTCTACGCTCTGTCTCGGAGCGACGGCGACAACTTCGGTTGCTCGACACCTGGATAAGAATCTCATAGATCATTATGAGTAATTCAATTCTTCAATATATTGAACAAATATAATTTGCACACCAAGATGGAGTGATAGCGACAACTTTGTTTGCGCAACGCCTGCATGAGAGTGCAGATATTCTCTGGAATCTATTCCACAAATATTCCACGATTTTCGTGGGGCGAGAGCTATGTATGTTTGCTTGCTGAATATAATCGAACGAATTTCACTGAAACGCTCTGTTTCACAGCAAACACCAATTTTGGTTGGTCGACAAGCTCGACATTCGGCTAACGCCGAGTCGGTGTACTTTCAATATGTACATCCATAACTCCCGTATAAATCGGATTGTTATTGCTTTTGCATAAGTATCAGCAGGGTTGTGAGAAATGTAAATAAAAATGTAATTACATTACATTTTCAATTACCATTACATTTCAAATGAGTTCAGTTACACATTACGAAAGGAATAGACATTCGAATTCATAATCGAATTACAAAAGTAATTGATGACTCATAACCTTGCGTATCAATGCCCACGAGTGCTGTCACAACTAACGCGAAAAACATCTAACCTCTCTCAGGTTTCTGTAACCTATGGAGTAACCGAAACCTGAGAGAAAAGGCGCGCTGCGCCATCCGGCGGTGTGCAGAAGAAGTTCTTCATGGAACGATCTGCATTACCGCTGGGGGTGGGGGACCCGATAGCTATAGACCAAACATACAATACCGCCTTAAGGGGGCTACAGTTGACTTAAGAATAAAATCCTATACATGTATGCAACACGGGAATAAAGCCGATCATTCCCTCGCATGATTACAACCCTCGCTTCGCCCAGGCAGTGAACCCACCTGCAGGAATAATCTTCGGCTTTATTTCCTTGTTGCATGATGTATACTATTATTCTCTACAACTTTGGTTATTACCATTCTCTTCCTAGAATCGATATTTCTCGATTCACCCCGCCAAGGGGTAGTGTAATTTCATTATTGCATTTTCTCGTTTATTGCTGACTTTTACGCATGAACGATCATCAACAAACTTGTAGGAAATTCGATTCCTGACAACTTTGGTTCCTATCTTTTTTCTTCTAGGATTAGTATTTTCGTACGTACGCTCACAATGAAGCGAAAGAGGAGTAATAATAATAAATTATTCATTAAACCATTTGACAAGTGCATGACTCGACAAGAGAAAACTCGACTGCCGGCAGAAAAAAATGAGGACTAAAGTTGTAGGAAATTGCATTCGTACGTAAAAGTCAACAATAAACAACGTAGTGCAATAATCAAATTTTCCCGACACCCATTTTCGGTCTGAAACGGAAATTATTGATCCTGGGCATTTTTTCCCTTTTTAATGACTAAACGTTGTAGAGAATGAAATTTGCTTTAAGATTGGTTTCACCAATTTTGAGTGCAAAGTTGAAAATAAACGAGTAATTCAATGATAAGAAATTCACCCTGAACATCAAGATAGCGAGTGAAGCAACTACGGGTAGACTACCGAAAATCTGGATGGAGACTCCCAATTTACACCCCCTCTCCCCCCCCCCCCCCCCTCTCCGCGATATTCGTGAAGAAAAATCGCTGTTAATAATTAATGAAATTTTCGATGTACTTAGCAACTAGACACAGTGGGCTGGAACGAAATAGTATATTGTGTGGCAGTGCGAAAAGGCTTTTCGTTCCAGCCCACTGTGTCTAGTTGCTAAGTACATCGAAAATTTCTTTTCACACACGATATTTTTTGTAGCTACTGCTTGGAAAGTTTTATTTTAGAGAAGCAAACGCACGAAATAATTATCGAGGTTATACGTCGCCCGCGTACCGTCAGTGCGTAAAATGGAGCATACCGAATGTCTGCATGCGCCAACTCTCTATTTTTTCATTATTCAGAAATAAGGCACTTTACGCATGCTACATAAGCCTCGAAAACAACACTTTTCAAGCAGGTATTACAAAATAGTACATTTCGTTACGACTACGGACAGGCTTTTTTGGCGAAACAAGATTCGTCAAAAAGCTTTTCCGTAGAAGTGACGGACATAATTTTTCATCACGAGAGCCGGAAAATTGCGACGAAGTTGCGATTTTGCGGTTAGAGTGATGAAAAAACAGTTTTGCTGTCATGCCGAAGAAAAGTATGGCAATATCTTTTTTCTAAAATACATCGGCAATGGAAAAATCGTTCAATCGAAATCCTAGCTGATTTTTTGTAGATTTGACGCGACTTGTAACTTGTTTCCATTTTGTTTTTCAATACCACTTTTACAATTAGCAATGGCCCAGGATCAACAATATACGGGTTTTTCCAGCTCAACTCAACCACTCCTCAGACCTTATGGATTCAGATTGTTTCATAACTTCCTATACTCAAATTACTACGCAACGAGATTACCAATGATTTATTTCAGAATTTTTCGGGCCCCGCCCCGTTTCGGAGTTATCGAGGATCGAAGTTTCACACCACGAAATTTTCAACGAGGTTTTTCGCCTATATTTTGAACTTCTACAAAACACTTCGAAAGACATGAAACATTTTTCATTGAATGTACTTTCGGAAAAGAAAGTTGAATTTTTTCAACCCTCGCTTAATTGGGGCTAAAAAATTGGGTTATGTGACAAAAATAAAATAAAAAAAATTGCCACGATTTTTTTGCATGAAAATTTAACTAAAAATTTTCTGAAAAATTACGAACGTTTTGAGTCCTAATAGAAAGTGCGCAGATGAAATCTCGCTTCACTATGATGCAATTTGCAGTGAGACCGCGCGCGCCGAAAATCAAGTTCTCGGCAAGCGAACTCTTGACTAAATGGATTTCGTCCGACTTATTATTAGCAAAATACCGGACACTACTCAATTCAAACAATTTCACATGCCTTAAATAATATTCGGTATTCCGCGAATAATAAGTCGGACGAAATCCATTTTGTCAAGAGTTCGCATGCGGGGAACTCGATTTTTGGCGCGTGTGGTCTCACAAAATGCATCATGGTGAAGCGAGATTTGATCTGCGCACTTTTCATTAGGACTCAACATGTTCGTAATTTCTCAAAGAATTTTTCGTTCAATTTTCATTCAAAAAGATCATGGCAATTTTGTTTTATTCGAATTTTCATCACACAACCCAATTTTGTAGCCCCAAGCGGGGGTTGAAAAAATTCAATAAATTTTTCTTCCGAAAGTAAATTCAATGCTCGACATTTGGTGTTTTTTGAAGTTTGTTGTAGAATTTCAAAATATAGGCGAAAAAGTTCGTTGAAAATTTCGTGGTGTGAAACTTTGACCCTCGATATAAACTCCGAAATGGGGCGGGGTTTGAGTAATTATGAAATAAATTATTGGTAATCTCGTTGTTACGAAGTTTCGAAAAAATCCGCATCCATAAGGTTTGGAAAGGGGTGGAGTTGAGCTGGAAAGCCCCATATACTCACTCCATATTTTTTTATCTCAACAAAGATAAACATTCACCAATTATGAGTTAACATTTTCAAAAATTTATGTAATATAACGAAGAATTTCATTTGAATTGTATAATCACAGATGTCTAGAAAACTCAATCTCTACCTTTTCTTACTTTTCCTACATATTGAATGTATGCCAGATGTGTTCAAAATTAATCACAACTTAGTCAATTGACTTTCAATTTGTCAATAGAAACAACAAGCGTATATTCCTATATCGACAAAAAGTACCTATATATATATACTTACATTGACAGAACGTATACGACTTTTAGTTTCTATTCACGAATTGCGAGTCGATCGACTAAGTTGTGAATGATTTCGAATACACTGTAATAGATGTAATGCGTAGGAAAGCTAAAAATAGGCAGTGATTGAGTTTTCTAGACATCTGTGAATAAATTCATATGAAATTCTTTGTTCTTTTCATGAATTCTTGAGAATGTGAACTCATGATTGATGAATGTTCATTTTTGTGAAGATAAAAAAAAAAAAGGAGTCGGGATATTGTTAATTCTTGAAAAAAAAAAAATTGAAAAAAGTTAAAAGTCGCGTCAGATTTACACACAGTCAGCTAGGATTCCGATTGAATGTCGTTTTGATCATTTCCTATCTACAGGTTTTTCCAACTGTGAATTATTTGCGGAAGCTTTCGCTGTGCAATCACTCATTCATTGCTCACTAGTCTTTCATTCACTATCGCGTATTCCGTACACTGACACGCATGTTCTCGCACTGCATGCACAATATTACAATTCAGTATTTTCAATAAGACGATGCGTCGCAAGATGCGTTACAATTGCCGACTTCAGAAATACTAACATGTCTCTGACAAGAATTAGCAGCCACAAGACCGCTATTCGCCCCTGTAGTCGCCCTGTATACTCGCGTATAGGGCAGTCGCTATATCAGTCGCATCGTCGTGAATAATTTTTTGGCCTGTAATCAATGTAGATTCTAACAGGCTGAAAAAATACAGAGTGGTTTGTGGTGGTATTCTGAGTATAATTTCAAGTTTTTGGAAAAAATCCTTGCGCATACTCATGGATAAAAATTCAAAAACCGCCGGAAAAAGGCGAAAATTTACGCTTCGGTAGCTCCCGATCGAGATGCTGTGAGAATAGCTGCAGATACAGGAAAGATTATGGGACAAAAAATGTAGAGCGGAAAATTTCCAATAAAAAAGTCAGCGAGAGCATAGGTCTGTCTTTAATAGCGTGGGCGTGAGGGGCGTCCGGACTTGGGGATGAGAAAGTCACGATTTCCACAAGCCCCGCGCGTTTCTAGAAGAGTATCGCGTTGGAGCGATGATAAATAGAATATATCGATACCCTAACGTTTGATAGAAATTTGGAAAAAATTCATGGCTCATTTTTCATGTTATTGCAGATGGAAAGCAGTAAGAATTTTCAAAAATACCGTATACATGTCGGCGTTTAATGACCCTCTGAGAGGAAAGTATAGCCGAACTGTGATAAAGCCAAATATTCGCGCTCAAGAGTGAAGAACCCGACTGATATTGTTTAAACAAATAATTCTCGTTAAATTTATTTGATAACGATGTTATAGTCATGAATATAAAGTTTGGTTGTTTGCTAATCCTCTGAGAAAAAGGTAGAGTCGATTTTCAGATCCAGCAGCTGACGATCCGAGCTCAAGAGTGAAGAACCCGACTGATATTCTTTAAACAAATAATTCTCGTTAAATTTATTTGATAACGATGTTATAGTCATGAATATGAATTTTGGTCGTTTGCTAACCCTCCAAAAAATAGTTTCAATGTAATTGAGAGAGCGTAGAAGCTTGAATCTCCCTAGCGCGTGAGAACCACTGCGCGCGGGTCCCTAGCAAAGGCGTGGGCTTATTTTCTGCTGGGAATCTTCTGCCAACTTCTGGTTCATCAGCAGTACTTCTTCATTATCTTCCTGCTACTCTATCTCCTTTGATTACTCAACCATGTTTTGATCACTTGCGAAGACCTTTTATTGAAAGTAGGTGCATGTTCTTTCCTGAATTGATCGATGGAATTCAAAGAAGGAAAAGTTCCAGTTGGATAATTGCCGTATTCATTCAACATGAGCTGCTTTTCAACCTCAGACCAACGGGTTCGTTTACATTTGATAACTTGTGGAGATGCTGAAAATGAATATTCATACGATCAAATTGGCAGTCGGTACTGCATATCGTGATAAATGAATGACTAAATTTCATTAAAAATTAACATTCAAAGCTACTGCATCAATAACCATGAAATTACTAACAGGAACGTTTTTTTTTCTGTTCGAGGCTTTTGTAGGTGGCGAATCATATGAGATAAGTTCATTTTCTGATTGTTCGATTTCCTCTTGTTCAGCACCTGGGATAAGCTGAATTTTCGTAGGCAGTACGTTCAGATTCTGTGTACCTGTAAGCAGTGTGAAAAAAAAGGAGTAGAAGTAGCGTTTCTCAACTGTGACCATCATCATCTTGATGTAGGTGTGTGAACATGTAATAGTGGGTCTTTTTGATTTGAAGTGGAAAACTTATATGAATGTTGCATCTTATTCATATGTGTCATATTTTTGGATTTCATTGTAGGGTATGTTTGTGGATCATACCTAACATGTCAGAATTGTCTACGTGTTTCCATTTTTGACCCGGGCAGATTAAATTTTCTGAACGTGTGGACTTACGGATAGATGGAATATCGCTGACTTGCGGTCTGTCGCTGGGCTCATCTTCCGATGCTTCGCTTTCATCGCTCGCACCGATTCTCTGGCTGTTTGTTGTTCCGCCTTGAGCCATTTCAAGGACTTTAGAAAGTTTCAAGATTTGCGTCATGCCATCGTCTTGCCTGTATATTCGCTTGTGAATGTCTCTATGATGACCCATGAAGTTTGCCATGTCAGAAACTTCGTTTTCAGTCAAGTCAAGACGAACACATAATGTTGCTAATTGTTTGCGTAATGTGGTCCCACGCAGTGTTTCGGGAAGATCTGCTCCGCACGCGACAGAAAAGTCCCTCATTACGTTATACGCCAGCAAATGTTCGTGCTCGCCTTTTCTTTTATTGGCGATACCAAAAACATATGGGTTCGTCTTGCTAACTTTTGCCTTGCCTCGAAATTTCAATACCAACTCGACACATTGTACAAGCTCTTTAGTCAATAGAATAGGCACAGTCCGATTTAGTTTCGCTCTGACTAGAAAACGATAATATTTTTTTGCAATTTCTTGCTCTGCACTGGACATTGATCTCAGCAATTCCGTTGGAAGGGTGGTATAAGTCTCGAACTCTTCAATTAGGATCCTCTGCACATCACCGACTCGACGACGGTTGAATACTTGAATAGTTGTCATTGTAGATTTTGCAAGAGCGAGCCATGAAGCGTGAGTGAATTTTTCACAAAGCGATTCAGAAGCTACTCGACGTTCCTCATTCAAATATTTGTGGAGCTTATCGATGTCTTCTGTCGTTGGCAGAACAACTCTATTCTTCTGCCTCTGAACATGAGCTTGAGTTTCTACAACAGTTTTATTCACATCGGTCCCATAGTCCTCAGCAAATAGTTTTATGAAGTCCTCAGCTTGTGATTGTCTTTCTTTATTTTCTTTTTTGATGCATTGGTTGACTTGGAACTTTGCCAATTTTTTTAATGCCGTACCAAGACTTGATGCCAAGCCTGGTTTTTTATACATGGTTTCACATGTTGAGAGTTGAGCAAGGTTATTTACCGCAGAAATACAAAGATCATAATGTCTCGGAGAGAAGATTGATTCAAAATTCGTTATGTCTGGAGAGAGTCTCCTCATTTCCTGAAGGAAGCGTCCAAGCTGCCTGATTTGTTGCCGAATCGAATTGTTGTTACGAGGGTTTCTATACTTCAAGCATAGCTTATTGGCATACTTGATGACCAATTCATCATAACGTATGAGCCGAACAACCTCATCCTCTCTCATAACGGGAAAAATAATTTTGTCCAGACGCTGCGATGCTGCGTCGTGAATTCGGCCAGTCACGGCTCGACTCAAGACATATATTTGTCTAGTGCCTGGAATTTTCTTATCATTGCATATTCGAAAATGATGTCTGAGATGATTCTTGGTGATCGAGCCTTTACAAGTAGGACACACAGCATAGTCTGCAGCTCTTCTGTTACTCTCAAGCTTGGGTCGTCTACATACTACGAGCTGACCATCATTATCTCGAGAGTGAAAACTGTATAAGAAATCTCCACGTCTTCTCATTGTTTGAATGATGTTTGTACGTTCACGATTTCCAGGTGGTAAGACCACAAACTTGCCAACTTTACTCTCATCTGCGTGCTTTCGTTCCAGGTGACGTGCGAATTGACTTTGAGGTTTTCCACAATATGGGCAGAAATGTTTCATCGGCTTTCGTGGCTTGCTTGAGTCGAATGGTATGACATACATCTCTGTGTCGTCAGGAATACGATGACCATCAGGTTTCCTTGTAATTGAAACATTTATACCACCTGATGAATTGAGTGAGCTTTGCATGATATTGTCGTTGCTATTGGTACTTTGTCGTGGCTCATTTTCTGGATCGTCTCTATCTTCCTCTGAACTATCGTTAGAGTCGTCATGCGGTTTGTAATCAGGATCCGAAGCTTCAGACTCTTCCACATAGTCTTCGTCGTTGGCTAGAAAAACATGAGGAGAAGAATTGATGTAATAACTTTTCCAGGTATTAATTATTCGAGTCACAAGAAATCTTTTATTTCTCTGCATCACAGATTTTGTAGAAACTTTTGAAAATGTTTCTAGTAGCAAACTATGAAGTATCCTCCATTCTCTGGAAGTACTGATATGTACTGTCGAGAGGAGAGTATCAGAATTCGAAGTCATGAATTTGAATGGAATTGCTTGAGTCGACTCGATAGTCCAGAATTCAAAGTCTAGTCTGCTTTAGATTTCGCTCACTTCTTGAGCCCCAAGTTACAGTATCATTGATCATTTGGTTATTTTTCATTACTTGAAATGTGAGTTGAGAGATCTTTGATTAACTTTTAGAACGCAGAAAACCTTTCGTAGCGATATCCATTATGTCCAGAAGACTATTGCATCGTAGAAAGTCTAGCATTTTCGAAGATTCAAAAGCTGATCTAGGTAATTTTAACTTGATTATGTAATTTACACAATCAAATACAAAGTTTTTATCCGGTCATCATACCATTGATACCTGATGCCTTAGTTCTTCAGCATGCTTATATTGAGATCGGAGATAAGATGTGAATTGTGAAAAAGACTTAATGATTTACGGTATTATTACAGCATCGGGCTTGAAAACAGGACTGAAGCTGGAGCAAACTGAAATTCGCGCCTTAGACTAAGAAATCAACCGAAACGGCCACTTTCAAATTTATCACCCGGACGTCTGATACTCCTCTTAATGATAAATTTCAGGTAATTCAGACAACGGGGAGTAGAGATTTGTTCCGAAGAATGATGAAACACATGCTCAATACTTCGCTACTCGAAAATACCCCTAGAAGTTTGGGCAGGATCCATATTTTTGTAAGTTCTATTGCCTCACATTGGCTTGATTTCCTGACCATTTCTATGAAGGGGTAATTCGAATAAGGGCAGTGTTTGGCTCACAATTTGGAATTGAACCCTAATGAGGAAACTTTTTAGAAAGTCTCATACCCAAGATGTGAATTGTTCCGAGCTTCAAATATAACGAAGAGAACTTGATTTATGCATCATGATGGAATATGCAAACAATCGTCGAAATTCATTTCAAATGGAATGCTACAAGTTTGAGATGATTTTATTAGCATGATACCCAAAATCTGGCACAACGTTGAAGCTTATAGATAATATTTTTATACTTTTATTCACCTTTGGGCTGAAAGGCAGCTTCAGTTTGGAAGTTTGTGTACTTCAATGAAAGTGGCTCGATTTTTCGATCCTCGATCATTTTTGGAAGTTTCCGAACAGTAGTGTACGGTGGGCTGCTTGTTTTGTCTGAAGCAGCAAATATGTATCTGATTAGGATAGTATCTGATAAGCATGAGTTATCCTAGTCATCATTATTTTGTGGCTAATTTTATATTTACGCAATTTTAGATCCTATGCTCATAACATATTCATGATGATATACCCATTACACACAATCAGATAGAGTTAACGATGGAAAAAGTAGCAATTCGAAATATGTGTCCGTTTATATGTAAGAATTGCAATTCTATTTCCATCAGAGTATTGAGCTCCTTTGATTAGCTACTACCATATCAAATATAACACGACGAAATCTGAAGTAAGAACTAATCGCAATAGTGATTAACAACATTGCATCTATCACAATGTTTTTCCAGAATGAGCAATTCAGAGGGAAAAAACAAAAAAAAGAAAGAACCAAGCGTTTTAGAAGATCACTACTTTCATAATATTTACTGTCTTTTGTAGAATGATTAGTTGATTTTGTTCTACTTCCCTCTAGCTCTTCGTTGCTCTCAATTGGAATGATAGTTTCAAGCACTTCAAAGGCAATGTTGTTCCACTTCCAATTATCAACAAGAATTGGTACAGGAGAACTGTTCAAGTTCTCGGTGCCAACTTGATTCACTGCTATATGTAGAAATAAAAATATGTGATATTAAAAAGATAATTTGACACACCCCTGTAAAGATCCTGAGTTTAATTTGTATGAATTCAGTGAGGTATGCAGATATCAGGTATACAAATCTGAACCAACTATATTTAAAATTGGCTGAATCATCGTGAGTGAAATCTGTGCAGTCTGGCAGAGCCACGGGTTCCTTGAAGATGTTTGTGAACAATTCTGATGTCGATTGAGATTTATAGGTATCATTTTCAAACGAACCATCATCAGTCGCCGATGGTTCAAGTGTGAGCCACAGATCATTATTCGGAATGGAGGGCTCGACATTATCCATGAGGTCTACTTCACCTGGTGTAATATGTTCATTTAGGCAAATATGTAGTTGTGTATGTGAGAGAATAATACAACGAATTTGAATATAATGCATTCAGACAGATTACCTTTGTGTCCGTTTTCTTGCTGTGAACTATACTCTGCGAGAACACTATCATCAATATCTGATAATAACTCAGACCCACTAATTATATTTCCCGTAGCAGCATCACACACAGTCGACGTTGCTGTCGCCACGCTAACACGAAGAACTTCATTGTGAAAAGAGTATTTCACTATACTTGTAGAGTCTGGCTCATTAGCTGTAAGACGGGTATGATGGAAAAATTATACGTGATCCTCAACTAGTTAAAAGATAAGTTCCTGCTTACAAGAAGAGTGTCAGGATTCCAGATCACGGATTCCACTCGAACTTAGAGGGGCGTTTCCTTGGTGCGAAGAATTAATCCCATGATGTTCTATTCCAACTCATAGCCCCTCGTTTTCTTGGCGATTCCAACTCAATAGTAATAGCCAGCGGTAGATGACTATTCACCAAACGCGACGGTACTTTTTTCTTCTTGATCAGAATGATTCTTCTTTGCTAGAATTTGGTATGATGCGACAAAAATGTTGGTTAGCATGCTGAAAAACATACATTACATAGGTACACCGACCCCAAAATGCATTAATTGTGGGTACGGGCTAGTAAAATTGATGACATTTTGCGAGGATAATAAAAAGGTGAATGCGAGCAGTCTAAATAGAGCCTAGCTGGGATATTATTGTCGAATAATGATCATTACACTGGTTCAAGGTAGTTCAACTAGCTTCCAAGCTTCCGATGAGTCTGCATGGTCCTCCGCCACAATGAAATAGCCTTCATTACCCATGTCGTTGGCTTCGAAACAATTCCTACATGCCCTGAGACCTTCAAGCTCACCGAACCTATTTGAAACCGGGTGACGAAAGTGACAAGGAAGTAAAATTTTAAGAATGGGTTTCAACTTTAGAAATTTTGTTTGTTCGTTGTGGTACATTAAATCCGATCTTTTGCTTCTCATTATCGGCAGAGTAAATATATTCACATAGAAATCCCAAAATAAATCTTCCAATATCACTTCCTGGATATTTTTGTTATCCGATTTTCAACAACTTCTGTGAGTTTAAAGGTCTCTCTGGGGGGATTTTTTCAACGCCAACGATATAAGCATGAAAGGGCATTTCATTCCGGAGGAAGAGCATTCGAAGGCTCGATGGAAGCTTGAAATCTGGTTGGACGACTTCGAATTAGCAGAATGATCATGATTTGACATTAATACTCAGATTTACGCACTGCTCAGATTTATCTGTTGATCATCCTCATACAAATCCATCAATTGTATTGGCGCGTAACCACAAATAGTGCATTTTCGGGTCGCTGTTCCTGTTCAATATATGTTTTTCAACATGCTAAGTCACATTTCTATCGCATCATACCAAATTTTAGCAAAAAAGACTTATTCCGATAAAGAAGAACTAAGTATGTACATGCCCGGCGAATATTCATCTACCGCTGGATATACCTATGAATTGGGGCTCGCCAAAAAATCGAGGGCCTAGGCGATGGAATGCAACATCATGGGTTTGATCCTTTCGGGCCAAGGAAAGAGGCCTCCCAGTTTGAGCAGAATACCCGATCCGAAACCCTGATACTTTCCATGTTAGATGGCTGGCCATGATATCACTTTATTTTCATTATGTGTAGTTATGAGCGTACTACTTTATCAATAAAATATCGTCACCTTCATCAGGGTATTGAGGCTGTGAATTGGAGTCTCTGGAAAAGTTAGCGTTAAGTTCTACTTCTGGTGCAGATTTCTCGGTGTTGTTTTTACTTTTTACACTATTTTCTGCAAAATCAAATATTTGAGGAAATTACACTATTTTCGTTATGTGTAGTTATGAGCATACTACTTTATAAGTAAAATATCGTTACCTTCATCAGGGTATTGAGGTTGTGAATTGGAGTCGCTAGAAAAGTTAGCGTTAAGATCTACTTTTGGTGCAGATTTCTCGGTGTTGCTGGCACTCTTTATACTATTTTCTGCAGATTGAAATGTTTGATGATTTTATTCAATCTTCGTTATTAGTAATTATGAGCGTACTACTTTATAAGTAAAATATCGTTACCTTCATCAGGGTATTGAGGTTGTGAATTGGAGTCGCTGAAAAAGTTAGCGTTAAATTCTACTTCTGGTGCAGATTTTTCGGTGTTGTTTTTACTTTTTACACTATTTTCTGCAAAATCAAATATTGGAGGAAATCACACCATTTTTGTTATGTGTAGTTATGAGCGTACTACTTTATAAGTAAAATATCGTTACCTTCATCAGGGTATTGAGGTTGTGAATTGGAGTCGCTAGAAAAGTTAGCGTTAAGATCTACTTCTGGTGTAGATTTCTCGGTGTTGCTGGCACTCTTTATACTATTTCCTGCAGATGGAAATGTTTGATGATATTATTCAATCTTCGTTATTAGTAATTATGAGCGCACTACTTTACAAGTAAAATATCTTTACCTTCATCAGGGTATTGAGGCTGTGAATTGGAGTCGCTGGAAAAGTTAGCGTTAAGATCTACTTGTGGTGCAGATTTCTCGGTGTTGTTCTTACTTTTTATACTATTTTCTGCAAAATCAAATATTGGAGGAAATCACACCATTCTCGTTATGTGTAGTTATGAGCGTACTACTTTGCAAGTAAAATATCGTTACCTTCATCAGGGTATTGAGGTTGTGAATTGGAGTCGCTAGAAAAGTTAGCGTTAAGATCTACTTTTGGTGCAGATTTCTCGGTGTTGCTGGCACTCTTTATACTATTTTCTGCAGATTGAAATGTTTGATGATTTTATTCAATCTTCGTTATTAGTAATTATGAGCGTACTACTTTATAAGTAAAATATCGTTACCTTCATCAGGGTATTGAGGTTGTGAATTGGAGTCGCTGAAAAAGTTAGCGTTAAATTCTACTTCTGGTGCAGATTTTTCGGTGTTGTTTTTACTTTTTACACTATTTTCTGCAAAATCAAATATTGGAGGAAATCACACCATTTTTGTTATGTGTAGTTATGAGCGTACTACTTTATAAGTAAAATATCGTTACCTTCATCAGGGTATTGAGGTTGTGAATTGGAGTCGCTAGAAAAGTTAGCGTTAAGATCTACTTCTGGTGTAGATTTCTCGGTGTTGCTGGCACTCTTTATACTATTTCCTGCAGATGGAAATGTTTGATGATATTATTCAATCTTCGTTATTAGTAATTATGAGCGCACTACTTTACAAGTAAAATATCTTTACCTTCATCAGGGTATTGAGGCTGTGAATTGGAGTCGCTGGAAAAGTTAGCGTTAAGATCTACTTGTGGTGCAGATTTCTCGGTGTTGTTCTTACTTTTTATACTATTTTCTGCAAAATCAAATATTGGAGGAAATCACACCATTCTCGTTATGTGTAGTTATGAGCGTACTACTTTGCAAGTAAAATATCGTTACCTTCATCAGGGTATTGAGGTTGTGAATTGGAGTCGCTAGAAAAGTTAGCGTTAGGATCTACTTCTGGTGTAGATTTCTCGGTGTTGCTGGCACTCTTTATACTATTTTCTGCAGATTGAAATGTTTGGTGATATTATTCAATCTTCGTTATTAGTAATTATGAGCGCACTACTTTACAAGTAAAATATCGTTACCTTCATCAGGGTATTGAGGCTGTGAATTGGAGTCGCTGGAAAAGTTCGCGTTAAGATCTACTTGTGGTGCAGATTTTTCGGTGTTGTTCTTACTGTTTATACTATTTTCTGCAAAATCAAATATTTGAGGGAATTACACTATTGTCTTTATGTGTGATTACGAGTGTACTGCTTTATAAGTAAAATATCGTCACCTTTATCCGAGTATTGCAGCTGTGAATCACAGTCACCAAAAAAATTGAGATCTGTTTTTGATGTAGATTTATTGGCGTTGCCGGCACTTCCCATACTATTTCCTACAGATTTCAAAGATTCATGTTAAATATAAGTTGGTTACTCCGATTACACCATACTTGATTCAAAAAGAATATTCTCACCGTCATCACGGCATTGCGACAGCAAGTTATAGTCAGCGGAAAAGTTCACGTTGATATCTGTTTCTGATGTAGATATGGCAGTATTGCTGTCTTCTGGGATACCATTTCCTACAGGTAAAAACCATTGTGCAGATAGTATGGATGAGTCTGTTACTTTACCTATGCGATACTGAATTAACAATAAGTATATTTTATATTCATGCAGGTAGTGCGAATTCAGCAAATATATTGACAGATATCAGGCTATAGGTTTTCTAATTCTTTTAATGGGTGATTATTATCTCGATCATCACACTTGAGACCGAAGAAATTTATAAATGAGGTTGAAAAAAATTTTGTCAACTATGTTGACGCACTGAGAAGTCAAGATTAATGAACCCAAACTTCAGAACCTATGCACGAAAACAGCAAATCTCAGTGATAAATTTGGAGAATCAGGGAAATAATTCAGAACGAATCAGTCTTTTGAATACAGCCCATTACCAGGTATATGAGCGGGTCCATGTCATTTCACTCGAAAAAAAACACTCAAATCGCGGATCTTTGCGCCCTTCGAGGAATCTTTAGTACTATGGAAAAAAAAAATAGAAGTTCACGGATTTCGAAAAATTTTCAAAAATGGCGGAGTTACGGGTGTTTGAACTTTTTTGCACTGCTTGGTTCGAAAATTCATATCTCCGAAACCATTAATCGCAGCTGAATGATCTTGGACTCATTTCATTCACAAAAGAAAGAGCTACTGTTAAAAAAATACATTTGAAGGAAAAATGGATTTCTTCAAGTTTATTTCGTCATTTTTTTCCGAAATTCGGCCGCCATTCCCAAAGGGTACGGTAAATTTCATGGAGATAATTTTTTTTAGATAGCTGGATCCTTCTTCTTCAAATTCGTGAAAAAAAATTTATGGAGACCATACTAGGTCCGGAGAAAAAAATTAAAACGTCCGGACGTGCGTCGCCGCGCGTGCCGTTCCACGGTGGCGCTGCTCCGGCAGGCTCGCTGTTTCACGTAGCCGTTGAATTTCATTCAATGTTTCGCTATTTTCTAGGGCTATCCTCTCTTGGAAAATAGTTATTCAACTACTCTAGACTTCCAGAATACGTCTACTGATTATGTTCGCTTGAAATTGTACTTGTTCCAAAAATTCCAGCACGGTTATTGTTAAGTTCAACACACCTGTGCTGCAATCAACGTTCTGGTTCTATTGCAATAGGTTTGTGCAATTTAATGACTACGTGGCTCTTTTGTGATTCTCTCGTAACTTTGCAGAGAAGAGCTAGTAGTTATGCTCCGTGGAACGAAAATTATTGACTTCTGCAAAATTCCGGTGACTCTGAAAAGGGCCAATGTTTTGACTGCAATTGCGCTCGATAGCGCTTAGTTGGACACGCAAGTTGAATATTAATTTCTAACTTTTACATGATCAAAATTTTCTGACGCGGAAAATAATTTCGTTTTTATAAATCCATCAGAAATCGGAATGACCACATGTAATTCCAGAATGCCACGAACCATCAAAGCTTCATCGAATCAATTTTGTAAAATAGCTTCTTCTGCTGTATGTTCTGCAGTAGGCAAAAGATATGCTCCTGAAATAAGAGCATGCCCGATTATACAAATCCAGCGGTGTTCAAATAGGATCTGAATCGCCAATCAATTGTAAACTCGCCAGACAGTTTCATTTACTCCATCGCATGGCCATTGGCATGTGATGTAGCCAAAAAAATGCCACTCAGCTTGACATCCGAACGGTTCAAAATAATGCGTTATGTTAATGAAATTCTTTTTATTTTTATACTGGGAAGCTGCTCCATCTGAGAAAAACTTCTCTTTTAATTCTAATTGAACCTTGAAACTTCTTCTTCATGAAGTCGATAAATTTTTTGTTTGTAATAAATCAACTGCGATCGTATTATGTTTCAGACACTTTGGAATTATTACAAAACTAAAATGGTTCAATTCTCCCTCGCTGTGACTTTCATAATAAACTACGATTGGATGGGTCTCTAGTTGAACCCTTGAGTGGAATCTTGTACAATAAACGCATGATTGTCAGCGAAATCGCACACGACTAGAAATTCACCAACTTTCACGGTTTTTTTTTATCTCCTGCCAATAACTGATTTGCTGCTTTGTAATGAAATCATGTGCTGGAAATTAATAACCGTGCTAGAATTTTCGGAACAAGTATAATTTCAAGCGAAAATAATCAGTAGACGTATTCTGGAAGTCTAAAGTAGTTGAATAACTATTTTCCAAGAGAGAATAGCCATAGAAAATAGCGAAACATTGAATGAAATTCAACGGCTACGTGAAACAGCGAGCCTGCCGGAGCAGCGCCACCGTGGAACGGCACGCGCGGCGACGCACGTCCGGACGTTTTAATTTTTTTCTCCGGACCTAGTATGGTCTCCATAAATTTTTTTGCACGAATTTGAAGAGGAAGGATCCAGCTATCTAAAAAAAATTATCTCCATGAAATTTACCGTACCTTTTTGGGAATGGCGGCCGAATTTCGGAAAAAAATGACGGAAAAAACTTGAAGAAATTCATTTTTTCTTCAAATGTATTTTTTTAACAGTAGCTCTTTCTTTTGTGAATGAAATGAGTCCAAGATCATTCAGCTGCGATTAATGGTTTCGGAGATATGAATTTTCGAACCAAGCAGTGCAAAAAAGTTCAAACACCCGTAACTCCGCCATTTTTGAAAATTTTTCGAAATCCGTGAACTTCTATTTTTTTTTTCCATAGTACTAAAGATTCCTCGAAGGGCGCAAAGATCCGCGATTTGAGTGTTTTTTTTCGAGTGAAATGACATGGACCCGCTCATATACCCAGAGGATCTCATAAAATGTTTCATAGGTGTTGAACTTTAACAAGAACGAATCTTATTATTGCGTACCTTTCATCAACCTAATACAGGGGATTTCAGCATCTATATTTCTCATCACTTCTCTCAATAATTGGTCACCATCTGCAAGAAAATATAGCACAATTTCGACCAGCAGGCAGAGATAGGTCCGGGATGCACGCACGGAATGTGGGGATTTCAGTACAATCGGGAAAAAATTGTACATTTCTCTACGTACGAGAGGACACCATTATTTTCCATGACGAGAGCCGAGAAATCGCGACGAAGTTGCGATTTTGAGGTTAGAGTGATGAAAATATTATTTCATCATAGTGGGTGTGAAAAACGCTCGAATATATGCCTGTCTAGCAGGCGTGAAGTGCGACCCTCTGCTCTGGCGGACAATAATGTGCTCGGGAAAGCAAATTCGCATTATAATCACTCTGGTGCCTACGTCGCATGTCTGCTTGCAAACAGATATTTTACAGCGTACTTTACACCTGCTATGACAAGAGCTGACGTTCGCAGCTCGGGCGTAAAACTTTACGCTCATGGTGCGGAAACTACTATTACACGACGTATATGAATGTATGTATTGTACTTACTATGTTGGCACAAAATGCGGCAATCATAACGACCGCCATTGGGGTATTTCACAGAATAAATTCCATTCCCGAGGTTTCTGAGCCGTTTGAAACAAAATACGGCGTGGGTATCGTCGGAAAACCGAATTAACGCATGCATTGTTTACACCCGCTGATCGTCCCATCTGAGGTTATGTAGTTACAGAGCGGACGGTTATTCCCCGTCGCTGCTTTCTCGCTTGACTGTCGATGTTGTCGGAAGCCGTGGACCGCGAAGTTAGTGAAATCGAGACAGCGCCACGATTGTATTGTAGTGTGACGTCCTGAGTGAATCTAGTTAGAATTCAGGGCGCCAGATTCAAATAAAGCGTAGGCTCGTTAGTCGCCAAAGTCCTGATGGACACTCCAGCGAATTGGACTGTGATATTTTGTATATAATTGAGGGATTTGCCGGATGGGTGATATAAAGGTTTAAATGAATGTACAAGCTCTTGGAATTACTGGTGGAGAGCAACTTTAACTAATTTATTGAAATCTAGAACCTACTACGATACAACTTTCTCACTCAAAAGCTAGAAAAGAAGTGAGGTATACCTGGGAGGGCCCAAGGGTTCGAGCCCTCTTGGTCCCTTCACTCACACATACATATACGCTCACACACGCTATTGCACACCTACACTCAGGTCTTACATATCAGCTCCTCCCTTAGCGCATCCCTGCTAGCGGAGGGCGCCTACGTCATAGCCCCCTCCATGCACACGGACTGGGCCTTGCCCCTTTTGAGACGCTTTCCTATTCCCGCGCATTTCGGACGGTTCGAGAGTATATTGGCGCGGGTTTGGCGTCGCTCCGACGTGCATGTGGCATGCACGTGGACAGTAACATAAAACAGTCGGCCACTCTTGACCGTCGGGCCTCGATATTCGAAAGTTACCCCTGAAGTTGTAACCGGAGAGGGTCTTCTTTAGAAAGTGTTAAGATTTATGTTTTACCCTGAGTGCTGTACTTTTATAAATTTATGACTTCCGTTGCTGTTTCTACTCCATAGGTGATTTTACGTTGGGCTAAGCTCCGTGAGAACGTTTTTGCTCGTATTCTAAACTACTCGTATGATTTTATTGAAGATATTTGGTTTAATCACAATTTGAATCTTAGCGCCCCGCCAGAGTGGCGTCATCTATCGGAAGTATAACTGGGCTATTGGCCGCGACGTAACAGTAGATCCTTTTTTACCCGCTAGGGGAAGTGGCCAGGCAGCGCCACGATATATCAAACCTGGGCTAAGTTCCTTAGGTCTTTTCGTTTTGCACGAACTGGGGTGCACTGGGGCTGGACTGGATTACCTTAGAGTTCCTAGAATACAGAGTTGAGTCAATCGCCGCCATTCTGTACCGAAGCGTTGACTGAAGAATTTAAGGCGTTTTGAGCACATGATTTCTTTACCGGCGGGACGTGGGTTTTCGTTGATTCCAGCAACGCTTCACGATATTCGGTCTCATTTGTTCGTAAGACTACGGATCAGCTCCAAAATTTTTCTGAATGATCATTGAAATGTTAGGAAGTTCGCGCTGGTCAGCTAGGGCCAAAAAACGACCAAACCAATTTTTATTATATTTATTTCCGCGACGCTGCAAAGTCAGCTGTTAGTCACACATGTAAGACACACAGATAGAAGCACTTGCTTTTACCTATGATTAGTTTCCAGCACAAAATACACCCTCATTCGGACCAGCCGCCACTTCCTGCCGATCCCAGCAATATTTTGATACATCTCCGAGACGGATTAGTGCCGAAATGGCAAAATGAGACCGAATATTGAATGCGAAATGATAGATGCACAACGCGTCCTTCCGAGCACGCAACTGATATATCTATATATACCAGTGTCGCACGCACACATGCAATCCGGCTCGTAGCCGTAGTTCCTGGTTTTGCCGTATTTCGGAGTTCGCCTCTCGTGCTCAAAACCCCTTAAAGACTGCTAACCCTGGGTAGTTTGGTGTCCCGAGCAAATGGACTTGGTTACACACCGAAATAACATTGTGGTATATCTATATTGTATGCACACTATAGATATAGTGCAACGTTATTTTGTCGGTAAAGTTGGAGACCGTTCGTATCCCCGAGCCCACTTGGGCCCACTTTACTTGGACACGAAACCCCATAAGGCTAGCCGTCTTTAAATTCATCAGTCAACGACCGAAGTAAAATTGCGGGAAGTTTTAAACTAATGTAAGGAAGTAATATAACGTTGATAATTGTGAATAACTGGATTACGCCCTACTGAAAATCGTGCCGTGAGAGATGGAGTGAGATTCCATATGAGAGATTTGGTGAACTCTATTGAGATCTAATAACAGTTCACATGAGATCTGATGTTAGCTCACATGAGATCTCATCAACGAATTTGGACATTGCTGCAAGATGAGATCCATCGTGAGAACTCATATGCAGTGTGTAGAGAGATTGTTTGTCAGATCATACATGAAACTCAATGTGTGATCTTTCATCAAATCTCATATCGCATCTTATGCGCGAACTCATGTCAGTATTTTGTTCAAATGTATGTACATTCAGTCATTGGATACTCAGTGATGGGGAAAAAGTTTTTTGGTTCTCGACAGAAAAATATTATATTAAGTGTTTACGAATACGATATTTTATTCATCACATTTCTTCCGAAAATCGAACAATTTTTCACTTACAATATCTTTCGTATGGTTAGGATCGTCAACGTTTGAAGAAAATCGAATTGCAGGTTATACAGTAGTTGAATGGGAAATCGAATTTTTGAATATCCCGCAGCGGTATAACTTCTCAATAAAAATACAGATTTGGCAGCGGACACACGTAATAACCACATCCAACTTCGATATATATACAAATTCGGTATATGTCTGTCGTGGGGACTAAGGAAATCTCATTTTCTACACACCTGATTCTTTTTAATGATTCGTAATCGTCACTTAGATTGTGTCCACCAGTTTGAATCACATTACAGAGCGTTAAATTTGTATTTCTCGTTTTATCTACAGCAAATTTGATAATTCTGATGAATCTACCGTCAACCAACTGTGCAGTACAATTATTGGAGCGCTTATTATTTTTCAAATGCGATAAGTATAAACATCCGTCCTTGACCATTCTCGTGTATACCAAGGTACTGTTCAGGCATATATCTATATCTGCAAATTCATGCAAGTTGTCCATAATTTTTTCACCTTTGCCAAGGTATGTAATTCCCGACACTTTGACAAATTTTTTCATCCTTGGCACAGTAAGTTGCCTGCAATATTCCTTCATTATCTCACAGGTATTCGGAAAAACTTTTTTTTCAAGTATTCCTACATTGAAGGCCAGATTCATGTACCTCAAAATCTGCAAATTCACGCCCTTTGCACATTTTATCGCCTTCAATATTTGAGCGTTTCCTGCTTCAAATGCGAAAGTCGAATGAGCCCATAACGGACCCCAATTATATACACTTTTCGCTATGTGCAAAAGTTGATGAATATTGAAGGTCATAGCTTTTTTTCCGTACAGCTGCTCCGTTTGTACAACAAACCTATTTAACAAAATATCGGAAAGTTCCAATTGTTCATATGTAATGTCCGTTTGAAGTAGAATATACAGGCTTTCAACCAACAAGCTCCAATGCTTAACGAATTTTCGTTCCAATCTCATAGAAAGAATGGGTAAACTATAATAAAGCACCCAATTCTCCCATTCGCGAGCTTTCCAGAACTTCCTGTCGCTTAATCCTCTGGTCAGCCGAACAAGCTGATTGGGAGCCTTAATGAGCAATAACTGAGCACTCAGAAAATTAACATCTTGAGAGGAAAGTAAATTCAACATGAGCTCTGTAATTTGCTTAGCGACCCCTATTAAAATACAGTGCATGTAATCAGGTATGAAACCTAAGATAATATTGAACCTAATCAAGTTTAAAAGTGGTGATACACTTTGGACCCCGCGAACTGGTTTTCTCGTCGTTTGGAATTCTTCCATGAAATGTACTGTGTTTTGTAGGGTTCTGGCTTCTGGAATGTAATCAAGGACAGGATATTTCAAACTTTTTATCTCTTTCATATATACTCCTGGGTGTAGGCACCAACCACACCCGTAGCTGCCATTGAATTGCTTAATGCCTTGCATTGGAGCTCTAGCAACTGCATCCGCACAACAAGCTACAGCATAGACATGAATAAGCCTACTTTCTTCTTTGATTGTACATTTGATTCCTAAAGTAGAAATATTGTTCATCATATCACGGAATGGCTTCATGAAAATGTCCATGTTGGGTTTACTCCTACCGAACCACAGGCCACAAGTAATAAGATTTCGGAACCTTTCTTGTACCGGTAACTCATTGATCATCAACTGGATGGGCCAGATCGAATTTTGAGAACATTCAAACGCTGGTATCCCATCTGTGTTAAAAGTAACGGTAGCGTATTTCTGTTTGACTTCATCCGACAAAGAAGATACAAACGTGCGGTAACATTTACCATCATAAATATCTTTCAGGTGCTTCTTCTCATGGTGTCTCTCTCGCATGACATAATCGTAGTGATCTTGAAATTCCTGTAATTGTTCTGCTATTGCAGTAGATGGATCGATCATCACGAAAAAGTGTAGACAAGATGGATTCGACAAATCTACGTTATTGTGGCAAACCTGGCATTCAATGGCAGAATCGACATCTTCAACTTTCCCAACATATTCAGAGCAACTCGGACAGACTGCGTGAAACTCTACGTTACTCTTAGGATTGAAAAGCTTATCGATGAAATATCGAGAATGGGGAAAAATTGAGCATCAATCTGAGCAGATTAGAAACCGCGGTTTGAGTCAACATATTCGATATACTGAATTTCGAGGTCATCAAGAGTATCTCGCCTGGGCTTTTAGTGAGCGGCGTTGTAACAATATCAAAAAAGCCTGGCTGCTCCATAAGATCGCGAAGATTTTCTGGGTTCTTGGAGGTGAAGCTCATGTTGATTCCCTGACAGGATTCTTCCTCGGGGTGTGGAATGCCAAAAATGTCTTCTGCAATTTCCGGATTTATGAAATTCAGTGATTCTGAGGAACCCTTAAACAGAAAACATTCTCTTCGAACGAATGAATTACATGCTATCGTTATTAAAATCTCGCACTTTGTTCTGACGTCGAATTCTAGCAAAATATTACTTTGATCGACTAATTTTTGTATTACTTCATCAGCTTAGGCTCTGATTATTGGCTCCACGTTTGAGATTATGCGAAATCGATTTTGTTCTCTGTTTGATTTTCTTTAAAAAAAATCCAGAGGCTGTTCATCGTTTTTCTTTATCGAATTGAGTCTTCTTAGGTAGAATTTGGACATTATTGTCAAATCATGATCATAACACTAGCTTCAGGCAGTTCAACCAGCTTTTAAGCTTCCGACAAGCCTGTAAATGGTCCTTCGCCACTGTCGAATAGCCTTCGTAGCCTATGTCGTTGGCTTTTCGAAGAATCCCTACATGGACCGGAGACCTTTGAACACGTGTGTGAACCTAGCATTTCATGTGCTAGCATTTCATGAAAAAATGGTTGTTCCTATAGTATTCCCGAGAGTTCTATGGTTCCTGATAGTTTTTATCGATAGTTCTAGTGAATTTATGCTAAAAAACTGATTAAAAAAGAATGAAATGCTAGCAACCGGAATCTAGCATTTCATTAGTCAAAATAACGACTTTCATGACCGAAAAACGAGATGAGACACATTTGGCAGGAGTTCTTGATTCTTTTCAAAGGACTGGTGAATACGTCTGAGATTTCCGATTGTTTTTAGCGATGATTTACATTGTTTCCAATTGTTTATAACAAATGAACGGAACGAAATCGAAAAAAGTGAAATGCCAGCTCATACTCCAACCCGAAAGGTCAGCCCGAACAATATTAAGGCGGTACGTGCTCTTTCCAAATGCGTGACGAAGAGTTCTGGCCCCCTGAATTATTTATCTTGATTATTTATAACAAATGGACCGAACGAGATTGAAAAGAGTGAAATGCTACCTCAGATTCCAACCCGGAAGGTAAGTCCGAACGATATTATGGCGTTACTTGCTCTTTCCGAATGCGGGGCGAAGAGTTCCAGCCCCCTGAATTATTCATCTCGATCGTTTATAACAAATGAACCGAACGAAATCGAAAAAAATGAAATGCCAGCTCATATTCCAACCCAAAAGGTCAGCCCGAACAACATTATGGCGGTACTTGCTCTTTCCAAATGCGGGGCGAAGAGTTCTGGCCCCCTGAATTATGTATCTCGATTGTTTATAACAAATGAACCAAACGAAATCGGACGAAGTAAAATGCTGGCATTCTTCTGTCCGTTGGACTAAACCTCCAATATTCTCGCAACCATAACTGGCTTAACCTATTCAAGTACAATGGGCCGACGGTGGTCCTGTTTCATAATCGGGTTTCAAAAAAAAATACACAAAAAATCGTTTCTCAATCAAATCACTATCAGAAATCTACCGGAAGTTCACGTGACATGAACAATAATTTTTTGTACTCGTATAATGTTCACAAAAAAAAAAAAATGTCAACCAAGTGCCATATAGATTTGTCTCAAATCATGTAATTAGAAAGACTATCAATGATCTTCGCTGATTGCTGACCGCTAATCCAGTGCAGTCCTTGGATCGGTTTGATACCACATTCAAGTAGGCGTGTGTGTGTGTGTAGTTGGGGGGGGGGGGGGGGGGGCACCAGTTGTTAGAGGTGAGTGATGTCAAGATCATACGGGGCTGATAATTTTTTGAAGTGTCTTTTTTTTACATGGAATGCGACGCAAGTAACCGCGAAAAAAAAGCTCTAATTCTAGATGCTTTCCAATTTCGGAATTGCGAAATGAAGGTGTCGCAAAATCCGTACCCTCGTTTTTTTTTTAATATCATTCGGAGGTACAATAGAATACAATTTTCACACTCACATCAACTATCTGAATCCATGGGTGCACCCTCTCCTTAAATGTATTGCAACGTAATCACTCAAGTGACCGTTGCGCAATCAAATGAATGTAGGTTCTCCGAACGGAATAATCGACTCAAAAGAACAAAAATTAATCGGGTGTAGGAAAAATGTCTTATTCAGTGAAGAAAAGTGCCTCTCATTCGGAGCCATAGAAACATGACTGTTTGCAAAACAAAGGAGTGAGTAGAAACTCAATCCAATTTTATAAATAACATTCGAATGTGGGTTTGTTCACCCTTTGTAACAGTATCATGATACATACTAAATTTTTGCGCGATATAACGTCATTTTCATCATTATTATCTACAACAGGGGTCAGCCATTTAGGATGTCTGCCGTGCGCCACGCTACTTGCTCGGTGCACCTAGTTCGAGGGGCCCGTTAAGCTTGTGGCCTGGGGGAAAAGAAGGTCCTCCAATCCTTTGTTGAGTAGGTACTGAATTCAGGCAGTCTATTAATTCTTGGGACTAGGCCGGTCACAGGTAGTTCGGTTTGGGTCCTCCCTGATTGGGTCGCCAACAGGCTGATGTGCACCAGTATACCTGCTCCGTGCACCATGTGCACGAAGTGCGCCACTTGCCGACCCCTGATCTACAACTACCTGGGTTCAGTGCTGCGATATATACACTATCCAGAAAAATAGTGTGCGTCACATCTCAATTGCTTTTTCTGGCGATATGTACGTATCATGTTTTTTTTTTTTCACACTTGAAATGGAATCGACGATTTCTGTATATTGTCTGAAAATGTTCCATCCAAAACTTCAGAAAATGTTACATTCAAATCTTCAACGATCGGTAATATCATGTTCTCACTTTCAGCGTTACCAGAACCAACGACGTGGACGTAGTGAGAGGTGGCTCCATCTTTTTTTTTTTTTTTTCATCATTGTTTTTTATTTATTTTCTTGTATTTTTATTATTTTTATATTTTTTTTTATATTTTTTTAATCATTTTTCTTTTGTTTTTGTATTTTTTTTTGTCTGTATTTTTATCATTTTTTTTTCTTGTATTTTATCTTTTTATTTTCATTTTTGAAATCATTTTATTGTTTTTTCAATGTAATTTTTGTGTTTTTTTTGTTGTATTTCTAACATATTTTCATTATTCATAGTATTTATTTTTATTACATTTCACTGTTTACATTGATAATATTTGGTTGTTATATTCTTCTTGAATCAATATATTTCGATCGTTTTTGTGTAAATTAATTGCATTATCAACAGGTTGTTTCGTTTGGAAGCAGAATTTTGTTTTCCGCGCCTCATTAAAATCTGTCAACACACTTTCGAAACACCCTCAGCACCTACCTTCACTCTATTCTTTTTTCGATAATACATATGCGAACAAATGGGGTTTAATAATTGTGCTCTTTTGAACGCTTTCTCTCTTAGGACGCATATCGTTGTACATATACCAATACAGTCCGGCCTTCGTATAAGCCGTGTAGTGCTCACATTCATAATGTACTAATCCAGCAAGGGCGTATACATTACCGCCTAATGATATTGTCGGTGATATTGTTTCGAGTCGGTGAGACATCGTCTTATTTCTGGCCTCGTAATTTTCATCGGTTATGATTGACAGATCTAGCAGTATATGCGGGCCGTAGACGACTTGATCCTCCAGAATATTCTTACACTTTATGCAAGTTCTTCTTGTCACCAAAGCATCATCGATAGCTTCTTGCATCATATGAAATCCGTCGTTCATCAATACATCCACGTTAACAGAGATTGTAACGCAAGGATGACTGTTTTGACAGCCGCATGCACATGCAGAATTTTTCGTACAACTTGGCTGTTGGGCAAAAAGGTAATCGGCCAAGTGGCTAACATTGCAATGGGCATCAAGACGCGTTATTGTCCTGGTGAATAAGATTTTTGCATCTTCAAACAAGTTCAATTCCCACAGAATATTAGCTCTTTCCACGTAATGTTTAGCATTGATTTTCTTCTCTTTCAGCACTGTGAGCGCTAGTTGAAGGAGTGGACTTGAGGATGAGGCAATTTCATCGTGGTAACTCTGGTGACACGCAATACCACTCCAAATCACTTGGAATGTGGAATCGAAAGGACATGTTCTGATGATGGAAATGCTTTTCTTTTTAATAGTCATGCAACCTTTCAGAAGACCATTCTGGAACATTGGGAGCTGTGGATTTCGCATGTCCTTAATGTAGTCCCATTCTGGGCATTTGTCGAGACATGTCTGTTTATATCTTTTTTTAGGAATTGGTTCTTCGTCAGTAATCTTATCTGTGTCAGTTTTTTCGGCTTTATTTCTCCAATTTTCGTTGATATTCCACTGCTCGAATTCAAAAGGCGTGCTGGTCTGGCGGTCCTCATCGATAGTGAATGCTGAAGCATTCCCTACGAGACTGTTCGTAGATTCTTTCCCTGCTGTGTCCGATCCGTACGCCACTGAATAGTTGACAAGTTTGTGTGCCGAAATAACAGGACTTCCGTCAATCTCAAATGGGGAATCAGTGCCGTTATCTTTATTCTTACTGGAATCAGTTTCTTCAAATTCGCTCACAGAAGAATAAATGTTAGCAGGTAGATCTGATTGTTCCTTCAATTGCCCTCGGTTCTGATCGCTTATTGTTTTCTTGTCGTCTTCGTTCGATGCAAGTATTACCTTCCCGTCTAAATGATTATCAATATGCTGTAAAACGAATTTGTCAGGGCGAGTTGGTAGGATGCCTTTCAACGATCTTTTCATGTCACCGAACTCTGCCTCTACGGCAGAAGATGTAGCAATTATTGAACCCCGTTTGAAGTGAGGTCGCATTATACCGGTCCACAGCGATACGTAGGGCATGAGTTGTTTTTTGAATTGCTTGGCGAATTCAGGATTGTAGCAACCGTTTATTATGCTTCCACCCTTCGATTTTTCCGCAAGATTTTGTGCGGTGCGATAAATTGTGTCACTCCACATTTTCCAATCAGTATCGGAAGCATGTTCGTTCTGTAGATCATCTTCTGTACCTTCATCTTCGTTTTCTTGGCAGCTTTCATCGGCAAGTTCATTGCAGTGATCTTCTTCGTCATTCAGAGATATGCCGCGTATCACATCGTTTATTAATTGGATTCGTATTTCAGCGGGTACTGCCGTGTTATTATTGGCGCAACCAATGAATTCACTCAAAGATACCACAAGTATTGCTTCGAGGAAGTCAGTCAGGGTCTTCACATCCGACATCTGATAGGCCTGCGCTACGCAGCGCTTGTAGAAATTTCGAACCGCGGGACCTCTACCATCTAAGCATTTCCACCTAGTCACCATGTGTATCAAGTGACTCACATCGAGTCGCATATAAGTTTTGGGAAGTGTACCTTGAAGCATCACTGCAACGCCATAGCATCTCTGCAAGTAGTCCTGAAGATCATGGCACATGCCAAAGATTTTGGCAACTGCGATTAAAACGGCCCACCCAAAATCTGTCACAACGATCGACGGAATAGGAGCACCTTTCGTGAGGATAAACCACGAAAAGTAGCCTATTGCTAAAGCAGATTGATCCGCAGATATCATTTGGAATACCGGAACGCTACCTTTATTGGTAATGACCATACACTGGTATAAAAATATCGCTGGATCGTGCTTCCCTTCTCGTTTAGCGATCCCACCAGTCGCATCAATGGTGAAAATTGTGTCAGCATTTTTTTTACAGCGTTCGGTATAAATCTGCTGTTGCTCCGGTGTCCAATAAATGCAGTAAAACTTTTCAAGGCCTATTTTATGGATAGTGCCGGCATGCTTTCCATTTTTGGAATGATGATATAGGTTCAAAGCCGGATTACCAAAGCATAGGCCATGGATTTTCAGCAATTGCTGCTCTTTCGCCTTGCGTAAAACTTCTCTACTTGGGAGTATAGGGGGATCTTTATCGCCAAAATTTTTCAAACGCTTCGCTTCTTCGTAACGATACGTAACCGCTGCTTTTCGTTGCTCTATCAAGCGGGTAGCTACTTTTTCACGTCTGTCCCCTCGTAATTGTCGTTTCTTCTCACCTGAATGTTGGTTTGGAGAAATATTCTTTATTTCAACTTCAAATACTACATCGACATCCTTGGCCGGTTCTTTGAGTGAGATACCATGGATGGTGGATTGGCATTCTAAACATTTACCATCAAACTTCGCATAAGCTTTCGCATTCGCACTCGGGTGAACGATATTATTCTTAAACGATATAACACAATCGATCTTGTGTTGTTGCCATATTCGTTCAGCGATTATATCGGTCCAACCCTCCCTAAATTTCCAAAATATGCGGCCAGAATACTGTTTTTGGACAGGTTTCATAAGCTGATATTTTTCAGATGATACGACGATTTTGATTCTCTTTGAATACGTCGTATCAACCGTATTCGTCGGATAGCCTAGACTCGTATCAGAATTCAGAGAACTGTCGTTGGGCGTAGGTCTTTCAGCGGTCTTGTTTGACAAATTATACTTTTTTCTTACTAAGCTACGAAACCCGTTGCGATCCTCTTTTAAGACACAATACGCATGCTTGGGTGTAATCTTTGAACCGCGATCTTGCATGCGTTGAGATATTAACACATAAACATGATGTGAAGGTTTGTATGGGAGACCAGCATCGTCGATCGCTCGACAGTCGGGGTCCAATAATATTTCACGGAGGATATCCTTATCATACATTTTTATTCTGTAGACTCGCGCTCAATATTCATGTAATGCCTACAAATCTATCCCAAGTTATTTTATTATTATTTATAATTATAAATATTGTTTTTCATCTTATAATTATAAATTATAATTATATATATTGTTTTTCATCTTATAATTATAAATTATAATTATAAATATTGTTTTTTATCTTATAATTATAAATAATAATTATAATAATTATAAATATTGTTTTTCATATTATAATTATGAATAATAATCATAATACCTAGTAATTATTAATAATTATAAATATTTGTGATAATATGATTATTATTATTCTCAGCAATTCATTTTTCACATGCCAAACGTCAAACTTTCGTGACAATCGTCTGCTAAATCGACGCCATTATTGTTTACAATCATCCTTTTAGACGCGTGAGGCCCCTGGCGGATTTCCGCCGTACTACGAATGTGCCGTTCGTTGTGGTAACCATAGCTTCCGCTGAACACCGCTAGTGGCGCGTCGGGAGCTCGCTGAACGTTTTTCTGGAGTGGGGGAAACTCAGATTGGTCTCGTAACTTGACTCCATAGTCCCTCCGTCACTGAGCTCTGACTGCCGCCCCCCCTCCACACCTACACCGATTATACTTGCGCGAACCGGACTGCGCGGCAGTCACTCTGGTTCCAGACTCATGCTCTAGCTCACGTTATTCAACTGCTCTTCATCCGTCACAATCTGCGCAATTTCTTACAGCGGCAGCTTCTGAGCGCTCGCACGCAACGTACCCTTCGTTCATTACTTGTCAGCTATAGGCCGTTCTCTTCAATTCGTTAAGCGTATCATTCTCTGTATGCATTGCTGATTATTTTTTGCTTTCGTTACGGCACATTTTCGTTGCTGTTGTATGTACGTGATACGTCATGGTATAGATTCAATGAAAATGTTTTGTTAAACTAACTTGGGATAGATTTGTAGGCATTACATGAATATTGAGCGCGAGTCTACAGAATAAAAATGTATGATAAGGATATCCTCCGTGAAATATTATTGGACCCCGACTGTCGAGCGATCGACGATGCTGGTCTCCCATACAAACCTTCACATCATGTTTATGTGTTAATATCTCAACGCATGCAAGATCGCGGTTCAAAGATTACACCCAAGCATGCGTATTGTGTCTTAAAAGAGGATCGCAACGGGTTTCGTAGCTTAGTAAGAAAAAAGTATAATTTGTCAAACAAGACCGCTGAAAGACCTACGCCCAACGACAGTTCTCTGAATTCTGATACGAGTCTAGGCTATCCGACGAATACGGTTGATACGACGTATTCAAAGAGAATCAAAATCGTCGTATCATCTGAAAAATATCAGCTTATGAAACCTGTCCAAAAACAGTATTCTGGCCGCATATTTTGGAAATTTAGGGAGGGTTGGACCGATATAATCGCTGAACGAATATGGCAACAACACAAGATCGATTGTGTTATATCGTTTAAGAATAATATCGTTCACCCGAGTGCGAATGCGAAAGCTTATGCGAAGTTTGATGGTAAATGTTTAGAATGCCAATCCACCATCCATGGTATCTCACTCAAAGAACCGGCCAAGGATGTCGATGTAGTATTTGAAGTTGAAATAAAGAATATTTCTCCAAACCAACATTCAGGTGAGAAGAAACGACAATTACGAGGGGACAGACGTGAAAAAGTAGCTACCCGCTTGATAGAGCAACGAAAAGCAGCGGTTACGTATCGTTACGAAGAAGCGAAGCGTTTGAAAAATTTTGGCGATAAAGATCCCCCTATACTCCCAAGTAGAGAAGTTTTACGCAAGGCGAAAGAGCAGCAATTGCTGAAAATCCATGGCCTATGCTTTGGTAATCCGGCTTTGAACCTATATCATCATTCCAAAAATGGAAAGCATGCCGGCACTATCCATAAAATAGGCCTTGAAAAGTTTTACTGCATTTATTGGACACCGGAGCAGCAGCAGATTTATACCGAACGCTGTAAAAAAAATGCTGACACAATTTTCACCATTGATGCGACTGGTGGGATCGCTAAACGAGAAGGGAAGCACGATCCAGCGATATTTTTATACCAGTGTATGGTCATTACCAATAAAGGTAGCGTTCCGGTATTCCAAATGATATCTGCGGATCAATCTGCTTTAGCAATAGGCTACTTTTCGTGGTTTATCCTCACGAAAGGTGCTCCTATTCCGTCGATCGTTGTGACAGATTTTGGGTGGGCCGTTTTAATCGCAGTTGCCAAAATCTTTGGCATGTGCCATGATCTTCAGGACTACTTGCAGAGATGCTATGGCGTTGCAGTGATGCTTCAAGGTACACTTCCCAAAACTTATATGCGACTCGATGTGAGTCACTTGATACACATGGTGACTAGGTGGAAATGCTTAGATGGTAGAGGTCCCGCGGTTCGAAATTTCTACAAGCGCTGCGTAGCGCAGGCCTATCAGATGTCGGATGTGAAGACCCTGACTGACTTCCTCGAAGCAATACTTGTGGTATCTTTGAGTGAATTCATTGGTTGCGCCAATAATAACACGGCAGTACCCGCTGAAATACGAATCCAATTAATAAACGATGTGATACGCGGCATATCTCTGAATGACGAAGAAGATCACTGCAATGAACTTGCCGATGAAAGCTGCCAAGAAAACGAAGATGAAGGTACAGAAGATGATCTACAGAACGAACATGCTTCCGATACTGATTGGAAAATGTGGAGTGACACAATTTATCGCACCGCACAAAATCTTGCGGAAAAATCGAAGGGTGGAAGCATAATAAACGGTTGCTACAATCCTGAATTCGCCAAGCAATTCAAAAAACAACTCATGCCCTACGTATCGCTGTGGACCGGTATAATGCGACCTCACTTCAAACGGGGTTCAATAATTGCTACATCTTCTGCCGTAGAGGCAGAGTTCGGTGACATGAAAAGATCGTTGAAAGGCATCCTACCAACTCGCCCTGACAAATTCGTTTTACAGCATATTGATAATCATTTAGACGGGAAGGTAATACTTGCATCGAACGAAGACGACAAGAAAACAATAAGCGATCAGAACCGAGGGCAATTGAAGGAACAATCAGATCTACCTGCTAACATTTATTCTTCTGTGAGCGAATTTGAAGAAACTGATTCCAGTAAGAATAAAGATAACGGCACTGATTCCCCATTTGAGATTGACGGAAGTCCTGTTATTTCGGCACACAAACTTGTCAACTATTCAGTGGCGTACGGATCGGACACAGCAGGGAAAGAATCTACGAACAGTCTCGTAGGGAATGCTTCAGCATTCACTATCGATGAGGACCGCCAGACCAGCACGCCTTTTGAATTCGAGCAGTGGAATATCAACGAAAATTGGAGAAATAAAGCCGAAAAAACTGACACAGATAAGATTACTGACGAAGAACCAATTCCTAAAAAAAGATATAAACAGACATGTCTCGACAAATGCCCAGAATGGGACTACATTAAGGACATGCGAAATCCACAGCTCCCAATGTTCCAGAATGGTCTTCTGAAAGGTTGCATGACTATTAAAAAGAAAAGCATTTCCATCATCAGAACATGTCCTTTCGATTCCACATTCCAAGTGATTTTGAGTGGTATTGCGTGTCACCAGAGTTACCACGATGAAATTGCCTCATCCTCAAGTCCACTCCTTCAACTAGCGCTCACAGTGCTGAAAGAGAAGAAAATCAATGCTAAACATTACGTGGAAAGAGCTAATATTCTGTGGGAATTGAACTTGTTTGAAGATGCAAAAATCTTATTCACCAGGACAATAACGCGTCTTGATGCCCATTGCAATGTTAGCCACTTGGCCGATTACCTTTTTGCCCAACAGCCAAGTTGTACGAAAAATTCTGCATGTGCATGCGGCTGTCAAAACAGTCATCCTTGCGTTACAATCTCTGTTAACGTGGATGTATTGATGAACGACGGATTTCATATGATGCAAGAAGCTATCGATGATGCTTTGGTGACAAGAAGAACTTGCATAAAGTGTAAGAATATTCTGGAGGATCAAGTCGTCTACGGCCCGCATATACTGCTAGATCTGTCAATCATAACCGATGAAAATTACGAGGCCAGAAATAAGACGATGTCTCACCGACTCGAAACAATATCACCGACAATATCATTAGGCGGTAATGTATACGCCCTTGCTGGATTAGTACATTATGAATGTGAGCACTACACGGCTTATACGAAGGCCGGACTGTATTGGTATATGTACAACGATATGCGTCCTAAGAGAGAAAGCGTTCAAAAGAGCACAATTATTAAACCCCATTTGTTCGCATATGTATTATCGAAAAAAGAATAGAGTGAAGGTAGGTGCTGAGGGTGTTTCGAAAGTGTGTTGACAGATTTTAATGAGGCGCGGAAAACAAAATTCTGCTTCCAAACGAAACAACCTGTTGATAATGCAATTAATTTACACAAAAACGATCGAAATATATTGATTCAAGAAGAATATAACAACCAAATATTATCAATGTAAACAGTGAAATGTAATAAAAATAAATACTATGAATAATGAAAATATGTTAGAAATACAACAAAAAAAACACAAAAATTACATTGAAAAAACAATAAAATGATTTCAAAAATGAAAATAAAAAGATAAAATACAAGAAAAAAAAATGATAAAAATACAGACAAAAAAAAATACAAAAACAAAAGAAAAATGATTAAAAAAATATAAAAAAAAATATAAAAATAATAAAAATACAAGAAAATAAATAAAAAACAATGATGAAAAAAAAAAAAAAAAAGATGGAGCCACCTCTCACTACGTCCACGTCGTTGGTTCTGGTAACGCTGAAAGTGAGAACATGATATTACCGATCGTTGAAGATTTGAATGTAACATTTTCTGAAGTTTTGGATGGAACATTTTCAGACAATATACAGAAATCGTCGATTCCATTTCAAGTGTGAAAAAAAAAAACATGATACGTACATATCGCCAGAAAAAGCAATTGAGATGTGACGCACACTATTTTTCTGGATAGTGTATATATCGCAGCACTGAACCCAGGTAGTTGTAGATCAGGGGTCGGCAAGTGGCGCACTTCGTGCACATGGTGCACGGAGCAGGTATACTGGTGCACATCAGCCTGTTGGCGACCCAATCAGGGAGGACCCAAACCGAACTACCTGTGACCGGCCTAGTCCCAAGAATTAATAGACTGCCTGAATTCAGTACCTACTCAACAAAGGATTGGAGGACCTTCTTTTCCCCCAGGCCACAAGCTTAACGGGCCCCTCGAACTAGGTGCACCGAGCAAGTAGCGTGGCGCACGGCAGACGTCCTAAATGGCTGACCCCTGTTGTAGATAATAATGATGAAAATGACGTTATATCGCGCAAAAATTTAGTATGTATCATGATACTGTTACAAAGGGTGAACAAACCCACATTCGAATGTTATTTATAAAATTGGATTGAGTTTCTACTCACTCCTCTGTTTTGCAAACAGTCTTGTTTCTATGGCTCCGAATGAGAGGCACTTTTCTTCACTGAATAAGACATTTTTCCTACACCCGATTAATTTTTGTTTTTTTGAGTCGATTATTCCGTTCGGAGAACCTACATTCATTTGATTGCGCAACGGTCACTTGAGTGATTACGTTGCAATACATTTAAGGAGAGGGTGCACCCGTGGATTCAGATAGTTGATGTGAGTGTGAAAATTGTATTCTATTGTACCTCTGAATGATATTAAAAAAAAAACGAGGGTACGGATTTTGCGACACCTTCATTTCGCAATTCCGAAATTGGAAAGCATCTAGAATTAGAGCTTTTTTTTCGCGGTTACTTGCGTCGCATTCCATGTAAAAAAAAGACACTTCAAAAAATTATCAGCCCCGTATGATCTTGACATCACTCACCTCTAACAACTGGTGCCCCCCCCCCCCCCCCCCCCAACTACACACACACACACACGCCTACTTGAATGTGGTATCAAACCGATCCAAGGACTGCACTGGATTAGCGGTCAGCAATCAGCGAAGATCATTGATAGTCTTTCTAATTACATGATTTGAGACAAATCTATATGGCACTTGGTTGACATTTTTTTTTTTTTGTGAACATTATACGAGTACAAAAAATTATTGTTCATGTCACGTGAACTTCCGGTAGATTTCTGATAGTGATTTGATTGAGAAACGATTTTTTGTGTATTTTTTTTTGAAACCCGATTATGAAACAGGACCACCGTCGGCCCATTGTACTTGAATAGGTTATAGTCCAGTCGGAATGTACTTGGCTTCTATTCAAGAATATGTGGACTCTGAAATTTTTTTGAGAGGTTCTTTGAATGCCCATGAACGGATCCTGAAGTTATCTAGAAAAAATTATTGGCGCAACAATGTTTAAAAAATCGTTAAAAATTGAAAACGCGCCATATTGAAGATAAATCTTTCCCTGTTCGTTTGAGCGAAAAATGTTTCAAACAAAAGTTGTGCGCCCGGTTGCCATTTACAAAATCATTCCCTGCAAAAATCGCGTAGGATTGTTAGTTTATCCGTTAATTGCAAAATAGCACGAAGATCGCTCGTTTTGATTTTTGCGAGTCACTCCGTGAATAATCATCGGGTTGTCTTGAAACTCACGCAAAAATGTAGATGAATCCTTCCCCAAGAGATGTGTCCAATAATGAGCTACCTAGAACGTATAGTTTAGCAACAATAAGCGATCTCCGAAAATCCGGGGATCCTCGATATCTTCTGACGCCGCAGTCCCACACCATGCCAAAAAATCAAGGTTCTAGTTTTCAGCCCGGACTTTCAGGTTATCGAAAAAAAATTCAAAATTTTGGCTCTAAAAGTGAAATTTTTGGCAAAATAAAATTTTCGCTTATGAACAAATGAAATAACTCCGCAAATTGCCAAATTAACGCCAATATTTTACAAAATTCAGATAAAACTTCACAAGACGCGAATTTTAAGACCAAAATCATTCCTTAATCTCAGTTAGAACAGGAGTTACAGCTGCGTTTACCTTTTAATTAGTCACCGTGGTTCTAATTAACATTTATGGTCAAATGAAGTTCGAGCACGATCTGTAGACCTTCAGGTATGATTCCAGAAACTGCCCTATACCCCTAAAAGCATTTATCCCATCGATAAAACTGATTGAATGCGGCCGCGCGAGCGGGCGAGAGCGGTCCCGCCGGGTACAAACCGCGGGGCCGCGCGGTGGGGACCGCTCGACCAATCACGCTCGGCGCCGCGCCGCTAAGTTAACAAACGCTATAACTCCCGTAAAAATTGTCGTACAGACTTCATTTTTTTTTCGAACTGGGCTAGTTTTTTCTCCCCGATCCGATGGTGCTGGAAAAATGGGCGTTATTCATCAACTTACCTGCCAACTATTGTTTCACTTCAACTATGCTGGGAATTTGGCTGTAAATGACGTAATGTTATCAAAGTAAAGGTACCATAAATAAATTTGTTTCCTCCAACTTCATTCATAAGGGCATTAGTATAAATGGGCACAATATTTTATTAATCGAGTTATTAACATTATTGAGGATACTCTCCTTGAATCGGAATCTTAATATTGCCTTAAATCTACTTAGGGTTAACCTAAATTATCCTAATCGTATTCTAGTCCAAGCGTTTCTTTTTTTTCATGCCGGAACACTAACGTCCTTATTGGAGTATTTTTTTTTCTTCAACTTATTGTGTATCAATCAAATAATTAACATTATTGAAGATCCTCTCCTTGAATCGGAATCTTAATATTGCCTTAAATCTACTTAGGGTTAACCTAAATTATCCTAATCGTATTCTAGTCCAAGCGTTTCTTTTTTTTTGATGCCGGAACACTAACGTCCTTATCGGAATCTTTTTTTTTCTTCAACTTATTGTGTACACTTGTCATTTCAGTGTCAGGCCAATCGTCGCCGATGAAATCTAATAAATCGTCATCAATTCTTCTTCATTCGGAAGAATCTGTAACACATATTTTTTTGTGACAGTTCATGATTTCTAACTTCAGATGTAATCGGCACTCATATTATCACCAAGTAATAAGTTTAAAGGACCCCGCACCATTCTTATGCAAATTTGCGTTCCGTCAAAAATGTTCATTTTTGCACATGTTGTAGCTTATGAAATTCTGAACAAAAGTTCTAATTGCCCCAACTCGAAGAAATGGATAGTTTTCGAATAAAACGCTCCGGAAGGTACGTTCGTCATTGACGGTCAGGCGCGGTGTATAGTGTTGATAGACGTGTTGATAGAACAGCATGAACGCATATTCCACATGAAATCGTGTCACATAATGTAAATATTTTGGTGGCTGTAGCAAGTATTTACATGGAGAGGTCACACACACGTGTGTAATGTGTATACATTATATCGTCGTACTTTATTCGGTTTCGTACTTTTACTTTCTCAGTCGTGCTCAGCAGTTCTGTCTATATACCCCTCGGGTGAGATGTAAATACCTCGTTCACATATTACACGTTGAGGATCGTCAAACATGCGTTCATGCTGTTCTATCAACACGTCTATCAACACTATACACCGCGCCTGACCGTCAATGACGAACGTACCTTCCGGAGCGTTTTATTCGAAAACTATCCATTTCTTCGAGTTGGGGCAATTAGAACTTTTGTTCAGAATTTCATAAGCTACAACATGTGCAAAAATGAACATTTTTGACGGAACGCAAATTTGCATAAGAATGGTGCGGGGTCCTTTGCCCACTTACCTAAGTTTTATTCACAACTAATAAGCGAATACAAATAATTTTTCACTCGTCGACACTGCACACTGGGTGGAATACGAAACAGGAATGACCCGCGGTCGGAGGGGCCCGGTCGACCTTCTGCGAAACCTCTCCCCCGGCCCCCACGCCCTGCCGAACCCGAACACCAGCTGCTCTCTGAGCAAATATTCGAGGGCCCGTTGGGCTCATGGTAATACCTACTACCTGCGGCACCCGGGCGCGCTAGCATTTTCGAAGAAATTCGAAGAAACCCAATGCGAACTTGATTTGGGAAAAATCAGTGAGTAATACTGAGCTGACTCTTCCAATATCAACACAAAATCGAACCAATGATCGAACATTATGTCATTTACAGCCAAATTGCCGACATAGTTGAAGTGAAACAATAGTTGGCAGGTAAGTTGATGAATAACGCCCATTTTTCCAGCACCATCGGATCGGGGAGAAAAAACTAGCCCAGTTTGAAAAAAAAATGAAGTCTGTACGACAATTTTTACGGGAGTTATAGCGTTTGTTAACTTAGCGGCGCGGCGCCGAGCGTGATTGGTCGAGCGGTCCCCACCGCGCGGCCCCACGGTTCGCACCCCGCGGGACAGCTCTCGCCCGCCCGCGCGGCCGCATTCAATCGGTTCTATCGATGGGATGAATGCTTTTAGGGACATAGGACAGTTTTGGGAATCATACCTAACGGTCCACAGATCGTGCTCGAACTTTATTTGACCGTAAATATTAATTAGAACCGCGGTGACTAATTAAAAGGTAAACGCGGCTGTATCTCCGGTTCTCATTGAGATTAAGGAATGATTTTGGTCTTAAAATTCGCGTCTTGTCAAGTTTTATCTGAATTTTGTAAAATATTGGCGCTAATTTGGCAATTTGCGGAGTTATTTCATTTGTTTAAAAGCGAAAATTTCATTTTGCCAAAAATTTCACTTTCAGGGTCAAAATTTTGAATTTTTTTTTCGATAACCTGAAAGTCCGGGCTAAAAACTAGAACCCTGATTTTTTGGCATGGTGTGGGAGATATCGAGGATCCCCGGATTTTCGGAGATCGCTTATTGTTGCTAAACTATACGTTCTAGGTAGCTCATTATTGGACACATCTCTTGGGAAAAGATTCATCTACATTTTTGCGTGAGTTTCAAGACAACCCGATGATTATTCACGGAGTGACTCGCAAAAATCAAAACGAGCGATCTTCGTGCTATTTTGCAATTAACGGATAAACTAACAATCCTACGCGATTTTTGCAGGGAATGATTTTGTAAATGGCAACCGGGCGCACAACTTTTGTTTGAAACATTTTTCGCTCAAACGAACAGGGAAAGATTTATCTTCAATATGGCGCGTTTTCAATTTTTAACGATTTTTTAAACATTGTTGCGCCAATAATTTTTTCTAGATAACTTCAGGATCCGTTCATGGCCATCCAAAGAACCTCTCATAAAATTTTCAGAGTCCACATATTCTTGAATAGAAGTCGGTGAATTTTATGTACATTCCGACTGGACTATTAAGCCAATTATGGTTGCGAGAATATTGGAGGTTTAGTCCAACGGACAAAAGAATGCCAGCATTTCACTTCGTCCGATTTCGTTCGGTTCATTTGTTATAAACAATCGAGATACATAATTCAGGGGGCCAGAACTCTTCGCCCCGCATTTGGAAAGAGCAAGTACCGCCATAATGTTGTTCGGGCTGACCTTTTGGGTTGGAATATGAGCTGGCATTTCATTTTTTTTCGATTTCGTTCGGTTCATTTGTTATAAACGATCGAGATGAATAATTCAGGGGGCTGGAACTCTTCGCCCCGCATTCGGAAAGAGCAAGTAACGCCATAATATCGTTCGGACTTACCTTCCGGGTTGGAATCTGAGGTAGCATTTCACTCTTTTCGATCTCGTTCGGTCCATTTGTTATAAACAATCGAGATAAATAATTCAGGGGGCCAGAACTCTTCGCCACGCATTTGGAAAGAGCACGTACCGCCTTAATATTGTTCGGGCTGACCTTTCGGGTTGGAGTATGAGCTGGCATTTCACTTTTTTCCGATTTCGTTCGGTTCATTTGTTATAAACAATCGAGATAAATAATTCAGGGGGCTGGAACTCTTCGCCCCGCATTCGGAAAGAGCAAGTAACGCCATAATATCGTTCGGACTTACCTTCCGGGTTGGAATCTGAGGTGGCATTTCACTCTTTTCGATCTCGTTCGGTTCATTTGTTATAAACAATCGAGATAAATAATTCAGGGGGCCAGAACTCTTCGCCCCGCATTTGGAAAGAGCAAGTACCGCCATAATGTTGTTCGGGCTGACCTTTTGGGTTGGAATATGAGCTGGCATTTTATTTTTTTCGATTTCGTTCGGTTCATTTGTTATAAACAATCGAGATGAATAATTCAGGGGGCTGGAACTCTTTGCCCCGCATTTGGAAAGAGCAAGTAACGCCATAATATCGTTCGGACTTACCTTCCGGGTTGGAATCTGAGGTAGCATTTCACTCTTTTCGATCTCGCTCGGTCCATTTGTTATAAACAATCGAGATAAATAATTCAGGGGGCCAGAACTCTTCGCCACGCATTTGGAAAGAGCACGTACCGCCTTAATATTGTTCGTGCTGACCTTTCAGGTTGGAGTATGAGCTGGCATTTCACTTTTTTCGATTTCGTTCGGTTCATTTGTTATAAACAATCGAGGTAAATAATTCAGGGGGCCAGAACTCTTCGCTACGCATTTGGAAAGAGCACGTACCGCCTCAATATTGTTCGGGCTGACCTTTCGGGTTGGAGTATGAGCTGGCATTTCACTTTTTTCGATTCCGTTCCGTTCATTTGTTATAAAAAATTTGGATAAATAATTCAGGGCGCCAGAACTCTTCGCCCCGCATTCGGAAAGAGCAAGTACCGCCTTAATATTGTTCGGGCTGACCTTTCGGGTTGGAGTATGAGCTGGCATTTCACTTTTTTTTATTTCGTTCGGTTCATTTGTTATAAACAATCGAGATGAATAATTCAGGGGGCTGGAACTCTACGCCCCGCATTTGGAAAGAGCAAGTAACGCCATAATATCGTTCGGACTTACCTTCCGGGTTGGAATCTGAGGTAGCATTTCACTCTTTTCGATCTCGTTCGGTCCATTTGTTATAAACAATCGAGATAAATAATTCAGGGGGCCAGAACTCTTCGCCACGCATTTGGAAAGAGCACGTACCGCCTTAATATTGTTCGGGCTGACCTTTCGGGTTGGAGTATGAGCTGGCATTTCACTTTTTTCGATTTCGTTCCGTTCATTTGTTATAAACAATTGGAAACAATGTAAATCATCGCTAAAAACAATCGGAAATCTAAGACGTATTCACTAGTCCTTTGAAAAGGATCTAGGACTCCTGTCAAATGTGTCTCATCTCGTTTTTCGGTCATGAAAGTCGTTATTTTGACTAATGAAATGCTAGATTCCGGTTGCTAGCATTTCATTTTTTTTTAATCAGTTTTTTAGCATAAATTCACTAGAACTATCGATAAAAACTATCAGGAACCATAGAACTCTCGGGAATGCTATAGGAACAACCATTTTTTCATGAATGCTAGGTTCACACACGTCCTTTGAACTCACAGAACTTGTATGAAATGAGTACCGAAAGTATTCAAAAAGTGCAGTTGAAAGATTGAATCTCTGATCTCTCTATGAATATGTATTCGTCGAATAATAAGAAGTGAAAGATTAAAAATATTCATACGTAACAAATAGAAAAAAAATCAATTTTTGAAGTTGAAAGCTAGTCTTCTAATTTCACTCCTTTGTTGCTTTTGTCACCTAATTTCGAATGAGTTCTGCGAGTTTGAAGGTCTCCGGTCCGTGTAGGGATTTTTTGAAAGCCAACGACGTGAGCTCCGGAAGCTATTTCACTGTGGCGGAGGATCATTTACAGGTTCGTCGGAAGCTTGAAAGCTGGTTGAACTGCCTCAAACTAGCATAATGGTCATGATTCGAAGATAATGACCAGATTCTGGCCTAAAAAGACTTAGTTCGATGGAGAAAAAGGAAGTATTGTCACCCACGTTAAATATTCATCTGCCGCTGGATATTACTATCGAGCGGGGCTCGCCAAGAGAACGAAGGCCCATTCTGGAGAGTCAGAGTTGAATGTCACATGTATAGGTACAGCAAGAAACCATCCATTAAAGTTTTGGCCAGATCAGTGATCCGGAGGTCTGCTCAACTTATTGTTAGACCCATCGATATATTAGCAATTGTCCAAAGGTATGGTATTTTAGAAATACATACCTATATATATTTCATTCCAAATCCATCCACCCCCACAATTTGTATCAACCAGATATTAATATTTGACATCTTGATTGTTGAAGTTGAAGCATTTCGCGAGTTACATTTCATTGTTAGATTGAGGTCAAGAGTATTGAAGGGAATTTTCTGCTGTTATTGAGGCGTTGAAAAATAATCGTTCAAAATCTACGCTCTGCAGCGAACAATTTTATCTCATCGAAAAAGGTGAAGACGTTGTTCACACCTTTGTTACTGCGAGAGATTCTTCGTCAATTTCTTGAACATCAGAGCGTGCTGTGAGTACACTGCAAGGTAATAAAATTTCGCTTGATGTATCGTCGGTGGATGTGGTATTAGTTTCATAAAGATGACTACTTTCTTTTGTTTCCTGAAAAGAACGAGAACAAAAATATTTGTTCAGAAATCCATTTCGAGACGTTTGACGTGAAAATGATTCATTAATGTGACAAAAGAGACCCGTTTCTGTTTATACCTATACTCGTTTGGATATACTGGAAAAATTCACGTATTTTTTCTTTACAATACTATATCTTTTGGACCGATGGACATGTTTTCATTTATCCAATTCAGCAATATCATTAACATTTTTGCTGAATCTGAAGATAGATTCCGAAATTTTTCTTAGGGATGTTTAGGCTGCAACCAAAAGTGACTTTCGTTGACAATATTGCATACTTCAGCATAAGAAAAAAATCGGAAAAATTTCAACCATAATAAAGACGATGAGAAAATGAATTTCAAATAATAATAATGCCGAAAAGTTATCAATAAATTGTTCAAACAAAACATTATTCAACGAATTTTCAGATAAAGTTTTTTTTTTGTCATGTGAAAGGAATTCGTTGATTTTTCTGACTACACACGAATTTTAGCAAAATTTTCTCATATTTTTGAAATTTCGGATTTTGGAAATTTGTAAGGGTTGTACTCATGAAAATATGCGTTCAATGCTCCGCAAACTTCTGAATACACAACGCGTTTCCACGAAAATCTATCCAAAATTTAAGATTTTTTCTCAATTTTGCAAAATTGAAAAATTTCAAAAACCGAAATTAAAAAAAAAAATTAGAAAATTTTGAAAAAATTCACGTGTAGTCAGAAAAATCAACGAATTCATTTCACATGAAAAAAAAAAACATTCACTGAAAATTTCTTGAATAATGTTTTGTTCAAACAATTTTTTGATAATTTCTGGGCATTATTATCATTCAAAATTAATTTTTTTACCGTCCTTATTGTGGTTGAATTTTTTCCGATTTCTATCTCATCATAAAGTATGCAATATTGTTGGCGAAAGTCATTTTTGGTTGGGAAGGTACGGCCAATACATCCTCAAGATCTTACCAAATAATGTCCGTTTTTCCGAAACGGTGAAGAAATAATTACTTTCTCAAAGTTACAAACATATGTTCTATTCATCCGATAATATTACACATTGTGCGGGTTGATTTGATGTGTAATATTGCGTGGGTGTAATATTGTATTAACTTCCTGTCAAAGAAAATTGTAATTTCAAACTTTGAAATATGTACAGTAATATATTACTGTACATATACAATGTTACGGTCACGTATGCGAGTCTTTTTCTGCTTCTCAACAAACTCAGCTGTAATCTCATCGGCGCGCAAAAAACAGTGATTATTGAATGAGAATGTAGGAGCTGTGGAACGCAGCTGTGGAACGATAGAGCTATCGCTTCCTCGACGTAAAGACGCAGAGATTAGTTTTTCGTTGTTGTACCGTTTCCTACATGCATCATGAACCACAATTGAACTAAGTCCTCTCAATAGTTTGCTTTTACCGTCCTTCCTCTTGATACTTGACTTGCGAAATGTCTCTATACCTCTTTCCTTAACCTCGCTCACTTCACTTACAGATAACGGATCGTCACAAATAAAACAGTTATTTTTGTTAGCGGCCATATTTCCGAAAACATACACCACTGTCGAACGACACGTCCGAACTGATTCAGACGGAATATTCCAGCTGGGGAGCAGTGGATGGTCGGCAGGAGGGGGCCCGAGACCGAAGGGACAGATCCTTTATACCTGCACCCGAACTTGTCGAGCGTTGAACGCTTTTATTTAACGCGTGGTCGAATATTTTTCATCAACAGACGTGTCGTAGTCAACTTTGCGACGCTCGTACGCCCAAACTATGCGTCGTACAAAAAAATGATAGCAACATAAATTGTAGCAAATTTCTTGTAGTTTAATTTTGTATCGGACCATTTTTGTCGTACAATGCGCCAGTGAAGAGATATCTCCAAAAAACTGGTTTTGGGCGCGGTTTTTCCAATATGGCGGCGCCGGCGGCAAAGATACGAGGTGGCAAAGTGAAAATTCGGAAAGAGCGGCTCAAAATCTATAAGAGTACCAATTTTCAAAACTCCCGGAAAACTTTCCAGCAGACCCCCTTTTTAGGCACCAAATGACTGGACTAGTAATCGAATTAACGATGCGAAATGCTACGGCGGAAGATTCCAAAACGACACTGGAACGTCAGGCTCGTGAACAAGCAATTAATATTTACGTGAGAGGCCTAAATGACCAGTTAAAACTACTGGTGAAGAGTCAACGATGCGAGACGCTCAGAGATGCAATATCAGTTGCGATAGAAGAGGAACGAGACTTAGGTTTCGTCAGAGGGTCGAGTCAGGGTCATAATCGATCAAAAATCGTTGGAGGGAACGGCACGGGATCGTGTTACAGTTGCGGAAAGCCGGGACACATAGCACGTAACTGTCGATCACGCTCAGAGGAATAAGTGGGACACCGGTAGCGACCTTGTGCAAGGTCAGGTTAAACATATGGGTCGGCGATAGGCACATATCGCACCCTTGTTACGCTGTTAAAGACGATTTTCCCTTAGAAGCCGACGGGCTCTTAGGAGGCGACTTCCTCGAGAAGCACGACGTCGAGCTGAGATCCGGAAAATATGCCAAGTTGTACGGGACAACATGGACTTTGGGAGCCACAAAAAATCGCATATCAGTCGAAGCAAGAAGCGAGAAGATAATTCGCGCAAAAACAGCCGACGACGCGGAAGGCATCGTCGAAGGGATCGAGTTACGACCAGGAGTATACCTGGGTAGTTGCATCACCAACGTGGTCAACGGTGAGTGCAAGGTCAGCATTCTCAACACTAATGAGTGCGAAGTAGAACTAGAACGGCCGAGTGTGCAAAGTACGCCACTAGGTCAAGAACACTCAGGTGCGACACAAGTCTATGCTTGCCGGACGATGACACCGAGCAATGCCAGCAGAATGCAACAGCTGAGAGACAATCTGCGTACCAGTCATTTGAATCGAGAGGAAAAGGACAGCTTACTGGATGTTTGTAAAAGGTTTCATGACGTGTTTCACTTAGAAGGAGATCATTTGGGCTATACGAACGCAGCGACTCACAGGATCACAATGAATCCAGACATCGTACCGATAAATGTAAGACCTTATAGATTGCCGGAGAATCACAAGCAGGAAATGAACGAGCAGGTGAACAAAATGCCTGCCGACGGGGTAGTCAGACCAAGCAAGAGTCAATGGAACGCACCACTGCTAGTGATACCAAAGAAGGCAGATGCATCAGGGAAGCCGAAGATGAGAGTCGTAGTAGACTTTCGTAAGGTGAACGACATCACAGTGGGAGATTCCTTCCCACTGCCTAATATCACGGAAATATTGGACCAGTTGGGAAAGGATAAATATTTCTCCACTCTAGACCTAGCATCAGGATTTCACCAAATTCCAATGGAAGAGGAGGACAAGTGCAAGACAGCATTTTCCACTCCACACGGTCACTACGAGTACAACCGAATGCCTTTCGGGTTGAAAAACGCACCCGCAACGTTTCAGAGATTAATGAATACTGTGCTTACAGAAATGCAAGGGCTAAAATGTTACGTCTACCTGGATGACATTGTCATACACGCGCCTAGCCTACAGGAACACAACAAACGATTGGAAGAAGTACTTGAACGTCTCAGACAGAACACATTGAAGCTACAACCCGACAAATGCGAATTCCTGAGAAAGGAAGTCAACTTCTTGGGGCATGTAATCACTAGAGACGGCATCGAAGCTGATCCAGAGAAAATCCGAGCAGTAGAAGAATTTCCTATTCCTAAGGGTGTGAAAAATGTACAGTCTTTTCTAGGTTTCGCCGGATACTACAGGCGTATCATCTGCGATTATGCAGGCTTAGCGAAGCCACTATCTCACTTGCTGTCACAAAAGTAAAATAAATAAAATAAAAAGTGAAAAGTCACACGCATCGTCGCCAAAATCTGGAATAAATTCTGAGATACTCTCTTTCGATCGTAAAAAACGGATTCAGTTCGATATCGGCGTGGACGGCTGGCGTTTTTTGTTTATGTTTTTTTTTAATTATTAACAATTGGCGGCCAGCGGTAAAAGTCACACGCATCGTCGCAAAAATCTGGAATAAATTCTGAGATACTTCCTTTCGATCGTCGAACACGGATTCAGTTCGATATTGGCGTGGACGGCTTGCGTTTTTTGTTCATGTTTTTTCAAAATTATTAACAATTGGCGGCCAGAGGTAAAAATCACACGCATCGTCGCAAACATCTGAAATAAATTTTGAGATACCCTTTTTCGATCGTAGAACACGGATTTAGTTCGATATTGCCGTGGACGGCTTGCGTTTTTTGATTATGTTTTTTTTAAATTATCAACAATTTGCGGCCAGAGGTAAAAATCACACGCATCGTCGCCAAAATCTGAAATAAATTCCGAGATACTCTCTTTTGATCGTAGAACACGGATTCAGTTCGATATTGGCGTGGACGGCTTGCGTTTTTTGTTTATGTTTTTTTTTAGATTATTCACAATTGGCGGCCAGAGGTAAAAGTCACACGCATCGTCGCAAAAATCTGGAATAAATTCTGAGATACTTTCTTTCGATCGTAGAACACGGATTCAGTTCGATATTGGCGTAGACGGCTTGCGTTTTTTGTTTATGTTTTTTTTAGATTATTCACAATTGGCGGCCAGAGGTAAAAGTCACACGCATCGTCGCAAAAATCTGGAATAAATTCTGAAATACTCTCTTTCGATCGTAGAACACGGATTCAGTTCGATATTGGCGTGGACGGCTTGCGTTTTTTGTTGATGTTTTTTTCAAATCATGAACAATTGGCGGCCATAGGTAAAAATCACACTAACGTCGCAAAAATCTGAAATAAATTCTGAGATACTCTCTTTCGATCGTAGAACACGGATTCAGTTCGATATTGGCGTGGACGGCTTGCGTTTTTTGTTGATGTTTTTTTCAAATCATGAACAATTGGCGGCCATAGGTAAAAATCACACTAACGTCGCAAAAATCTGAAATAAATTCTGAGATACTCTCTTTCGATCGTAGAACACGGATTCAGTTCGATATTGCCGTGGACGGCTTGCGTTTTTTGTTCATGTTTGTTTTTAAATTATTAACAATTGGCGGCCAGAAGTAAAAATCACACGCATCGTCGCAAAAATCTGAAATACATTCTGAGATACTTTCTTTCGATCGTAGAACACGGATTCAGTTCGATATTGGCGTGGACGGCTTGCGTTTTTTGTTGATGTTTTTTTTAAATTATTAACAATTGGCGGCCAGAGGTAAAAATCACACGCATCGTCGCAAAAATCTGAAATAAATTCTGAGATACTCTCTTTCGATCGTAGAACACGGATTCAGTTCGATATTGGCGTGGACGGCTTGCGTTTTTTGTTCATGTTTCTTTAAAATTATTAACAATTGGCGGCCAGAGGTAAAAATCACACGCATCGTCGCAAACATCTGAAATAAATTTTGAGATACTCTCTTTCGATCGTAGAACACGGATTCAGTTCGATATTGGCGTGGACGGCTTGCGTTTTTGGTTTATGTTTTTTTTTAATTATTAACAATTGGCGGCCAGAGGTAAAAATCACACGCATGGTCGCCAAAATCTGGAATAAATTCTGAGATACTCTTTTTCGATCGTAGAACACGGATTCAGTTCGATATTGGCGTGGACGGCTTGCGTTTTTTGTTTATGTTTTTTTTTAAATTGATAACAATTGGCGGCCAAAGGTGAAAATCACACGCATCGTCGCAAAAATCTGGAATAAATTCTGAGATACTCTTTTTCGATCGTAGAACACGGATTTAGTTCGATATTGGCGTGGACGGCTTGCGTTTTTCGTTTATTTTTTTTTCAAATTAATGACAATCGGCGGCCAGAGGTAAAAGTCACACGCATCGTTGCAAAAATCTGGAATAAATTCTGAGATACTCTTCTCCGATCGTAGAACACGAATTCAGTTCGATATTGGCGTGGACGGCTTGCGTTTTTTGTTTATGTTTTTTTTTAAATTATTAACAATTGGCGGCCAAAGGTGAAAATCACACGCATCGTCGCAAAAATCTGAAATAAATTCTGAGATACTCTCTTTCGATCGTAGAACACGGATTCAGTTCGATATCGGCGTGAACGGCTTGCGTTTTTTGTTGATGTTTTTTTCAAATTATTAACAATTGGCGGCCAGAGGTAAAAGTCACACGCATCGTCGCAAAAATCTGGAATAAATTCTGAGATACTTCCTTTCGATCGTCGAACACGGATTCAGTTCGATATCGGCGTGAACGGCTTGCGTTTTTTGTTCATGTTTTTTCAAAATTATTAACAATTGGCGGCCAGAGGTAAAAATCACACGCATCGTCGCAAACATCTGAAATAAATTTTGAGATACTCTCTTTCGATCGTAGAACACGGATTCAGTTCGATATTGGCGTGGACGGCTTGCGTTTTTTGTTGATGTTTTTTTTAAATTATTAACAATTGGCGGCCAGAAGTAAAAATCACACGCATCGTCGCAAAAATCTGAAATAAATTCTGAGATACTCTCTTTCGATCGTAGAACACGGATTCAGTTCGATATTGGCGTGGACGGCTTGCGTTTTTGGTTTATGTTTTTTTTCATTATTAACAATTGGCGGCCAGAGGTAAAAATCACACGCATGGTCGCCAAAATCTGGAATAAATTCTGAGATACTCTTTTTCGATCGTAGAACACGGATTTAGTTCGATATTGGCGTGGACGGCTTGCGTTTTTCGTTTATTTTTTTTTCAAATTAATAACAATCGGCGGCCAGAGGTAAAAGTCACACGCATCGTTGCAAAAATCTGGAATAAATTCTGAGATACTCTTTTCCGATCGTAGAACACGGATTCAGTTCGATATTGGCGTGGACGGCTTGCGTTTTTTGTTTATGTTTTTTTTTTAATTATTAACAATTGGCGGCCAAAGGTAAAAATCACACGCATCGTCGCAAAAATCTGAAATAAATTCTGAGATACTCTCTTCCGATCGTAGAACACGGATTCAGTTCGATATCGGCGTGGACGGCTTGCGTTTTTTGTTTATGTTTTTTTCAAATTATTAACAATTGGCGGCCAGAGGTAAAAGTCACACGCATCGTCGCAAAAATCTGGAATAAATTCTGAGATACTTCCTTTCGATCGTAGAACACGAATTCAGTTCGATATTGGCGTGGACGGCTTGCGTTTTTTGTTCATGTTTCTTTAAAATTATTAACAATTGGCGGCCAGAGGTAAAAATCACACGCATCGTCGCAAACATCTGAAATAAATTTTGAGATACTCTCTTTCGATCGTAGAACACGGATTCAGTTCGATATTGGCGTGGACGGCTTGCGTTTTTTGTTTATGTTTTTTTCTAAATTATTCACAATTGGCGGCCAGAGGTAAAAATCACACGCATCGTCGCAAACATCTGAAATAAATTTTGAGATACTCTCTTTCGATCGTAGAACACGGATTCAGTTCGATATTGGCGTGGACGGCTTGCGTTTTTTGTTTATGTTTTTTTCTAAATTATTCACAATTGGCGGCCAGAGGTAAAAATCACACGCATCGTCGCAAAATCTGAAATAAATTCTGAGATACTCTCTTTCGATCGTAGAACACGGATTCAGTTCGATATTGGCGTGGACGGCTTGCGTTTTTTGTTTATGTTTTTTTCAAATTTTCAACAATTGGCGGCCAGAGGTAAAAGTCACACGCATCGTCGCAAAAATCTGGAATAAATTCTGAGATACTCTCTTTCGATCGTAGAACACGGATTCAGTTCGATATTGGCGTGGACGGCTTGTGTTTTTCGTTTATGTTTCTTTTAAATTTCCAACAATTGGCGGCCAGAGGTAAAAGTCACACGCATCGTCGCAAAAATCTGGAATAAATTCTGAGATACTCTCTTTCGATCGTAGAACACGGATTCAGTTCGATATTGGCGTGGACGGCTTGTGTTTTTCGTTTATGTTTTTTTTGAATTATTAACAATTGGCGGCCAGAGGTAAAAATCACACGCATCGTCGCAAAAATCTGAAATAAATTCTGAGATACTCTTTTTCGATCGTAGAACACGGATTCAGTTCGATATTGGCGTGGACGGCTTACGTTTTTTGTTCATTTTTTTTCTAAATTATCAACAATTGGCGGCCAGAGGTAAAAATCACACGCATCGTCGCAAAAATCTGAAATAAATTCTGAGATACTCTTTTTCGATCGTAGAACACGGATTCAGTTCGATATTGGCGTGGACGGCTCGCGTTTTTTGTTCATGTTTCTTTTAAATTTTCAACAATTGGCGGCCAGAGGTAAAAGTCACACGCATGGTCGCAAAAATCTGGAAAAAATTCTGAGATACTCTCTTCCGATCGTAGAACACGGATTCAGTTCGATATTGCCGTGGACGGCTTGCGTTTTTCGTTCATGTTTTTTTAAAATTATCAATAATTGGCGGCCATAGGTAAAAGTCACACGCATCGTCGCAAAAATCTGGAATAAATTCTGAGATACTCTCTTTCGATCGTAGAACACGGATTCAGTTCGATATTGGCGTGGACGGCTTGCGTTTTTGGTTTATGTTTTTTTTCATTATTAACAATTGGCGGCCAGAGGTAAAAATCACACGCATGGTCGCCAAAATCTGGAATAAATTCTGAGATACTCTCTTTCGATCGTAGAACACGGATTCAGTTCGATATTGGCGTGGACGGCTTGCGTTTTTTGTTCATGTTTTTTTCAAATTATTAACACTCGGCGGCCAGAGGTAAAAATCACACGCATCGTCGCAAAAATCTGGAACAAATTCTGAGATACTTTTTCGAACGCAGAACAAAATTCAAGATGACGACAATATCTAACCATCTATCTATCTATCTATTTATCTATCTATCTATCTATCTATCTATCTATCTATCTATCTATCTATCTTTCTATCTTTTTATCTATTCATGTACCTATTTATATATCTATCTATCTACTCATCTTATCTATCTATGAATAACCTATTTATGAATCTATTTTTTGTGAATTCAATACAATTCTTCTCCCCTATGGATTAAAAAACTGAAGTTGTGAAAATGAATACATTCCCGATGAGCGCATCACAGCTCTTAGCGATATCCGGTTTACACAAGGCTTGAGGGGGACGTTTCAAGGTTTTGTTTTCATTTTTCGTTCCACCCTATCTATTATTTTTTCCGAAACGTGAAAATATCCTTCTTCGCATCCATTGTTACGGTCAATTTCCATCACGAATCTACCGGGAATAGTTATTTTGGGTTTTTTCTTGTAACGGGTACGTTTTTGTTCATTTGCGTTATTATCCGCAGTGAAGCGCACAATTCAAAAGTTGAGCTGAATCCCAATGGACAGGAACTTGACTTTCGAATGCAAAACCTCTGAGCTTTTTTTTTCGTTTTGCCATTCAGAGGCTCACAGGAATTTGTTTGACTGAATCGTACGTAATTCCGTCGTTTGGTTCGTCGTTATACGCGCAAGATGTGATGCAATACCTTTTCTGGCATACTGCATGTCGTTTTCGCAAAATGTCTCAATTTTTTTCTGTTACGATCAGGTATGCCCAACTGCAAATATGCACACCGCAATTGCCTTCGACTATTGTTTCGTTATTTTTGCCGATCGTTATTTGGGATGGTATATCGTTTGGGGTGTGTAACGTCCATTCATCCCAAAAAATGTTGCCTTTTAAATTCATAAAATCCAACACTCCGTTGAATATTACGTCATTTGGGCTACCATGAAGCGAGTCGAAGTATATCATTACTTTTTCTTTCAGTAATACCGTGTGCATAGTCCAATGTAATGCGAAATTTATCGGGATTATCCACGCGTCCATGGTGTGGGCGCTAAACTTTGCAGCCCATCTTCTCATGCCTCTGCTGACACTACCCCGATCAGAAATGCTCTGGCAAAACATGCTGTCGAAAGCTAATAAGCGAAAATCATTTTCATTTGCTTTTAATTGCATTATGCTGAAAAATGCATTTATGATGTCGTCCTGTAAATACTGAGCGACCGTTTCATATGGTGCCAGTGTTCTAAAGTTTGCCTCATTGAGGTTGTAACCGTTTACGCTGGTTTTTATGGCAGGAAATTCAACTGGGTAGACGTTTTTTCTTGAAAATAAACTGGACTCCATACTTTCGTTCGCGCTCAGTTCGGAATCAGTTGCATGTCCGGCAATTTCTACGTCAGGCCTTTCTGATGTTGGTTCGTCAGGTTCGCCATCCACATTCAATGTCATTGGCAACTCGTCCAGTACAATCTGGGATTGCTGATTACCACCATGTGCTACGATATCTGATTCAAGGTCGACTTCAAGATCGTTCTCGAGATATGATTTGAAGTTTACTACCAGATCCGCTTCACTTGAGCAACCGTTCAACGGTAGTCCTTCCGCAGCAGCGGCCTGGGCTAAGATTTCTGATGGTATGTCATGTGGCGCATTATCATCGACGAATTTTTTGTGCATTAGATATCTATTGACACGTGTTTGCCGCCCCGTATTCTGTCTTTTCCAATATTCCGACGGATTATCGTTGTCTTTGGCTCGTCTTTTCAGTTGTCTGGTCGTTCTCAGTGGAAATTGTCGTTCTTTCAAACCCGCTTCGATAAATTCATAGTTTCGCAATATGAATCTGGGAACTGACATTTTATTTTCGTTTTCAAATTTTTGGTGTTTAAGAATTTTGAAATCGTTTTCCACCGGGGCATTACTGTCACGGTATAATCCCAGCCCTTTTATACTAACCGCTGACCATAACGGGAAGTAAAGCATCAAGAAATCAGTTATATGAGCGGGTCCATGTCATTTCACTCGAAAAAAAACACTCAAATCGCGGATCTTTGCGCCCTTCGAGGAATCTTTAGTACTATGTAAAAAAAAAATAGAAGTTCACGGATTTCGAAAAATTTTCAAAAATGGCGGAGTTACTGGTGTTTGAATTTTTTTGCACTGCTTGGTTCGAAAATTCATATCTCCGAAACCATCAATCGCAGCTGAATGATCTTGGACTCATTTCATTCACAAAATAAAGAGCTACTGTTAAAAAAATACATTTGAAAAAAAAAATGAATTTCTTCAAGTTTTTTTCGTCATTTTTTTCCGAAATTCGGCCGCCATTCCCAAAGGGTACGGTAAATTTCATGGAGACAATTTTTTTTAGATAGCTGGATCCTTCTCCTTCAAATTCGTGAAAAAAAATTTATGGAGACCACACTAGGTCCGGAGAAAAAAATTAAAACGTCCGGACGTGCGTCGCCGCGCGTGCCGTTCCACGGTGGCGCTGCTCCGGCAGGCTCGCTGTTTCACGTAGCCGTTGAATTTCGTTCAATGTTTCGCTATTTTCTAGGGCTATTCTCTCTTGGGAAATAGTTATTCAACTACTTTAGACTTCCAGAATACGTCTACTGGTTATTTTCGCTTGAAATTATACTTGTTCCGAAAATTCCAGCACGGTTATTGTTAAGTTGAACACACCTGTGCTGCAATCAACGTTCTGGTTCTATTGCAATAGGTTTGTCCAATTTGATGACTGTGGCTCCTTTGTGATTCTCTCGTAACTTTGCAGAGAAGAGCTAGTAGTTATGCTCCGTGGAATGGAAATGATTGATTTCTGCAAAATTTCGGTGACTCTGAAAAGGGCCAATGTTTTGAGTGCAATTGCGCTCGATAGCGCTTAGTTGGACACGCAAGTTGAATATTAATTTCTAACTTTTACATGATCGAAAATTTTCTGATGCGGAAAATAATTTCGTTTTTATAAATCCATCAGAAATCGGAATTACTACATGTAATTCCAGAATGCCACGAACCATCAAAGCTTCATCGAATCGATTTTGTAAAATAGCTTCTTTTGCCGTATGTTCTGCAGCAGGCAGAAGATATGCTCCTGAAATAAGAGCATGCCCGATTATACAAATCCAGCGGTGTTTGAATAGGATCTGAATTGCCAATCAATTGTGAACTCGCCAGACAGTTTCATCTACCCCATCGCGTGGCCCTTTGCCACGTGATGTAGCCAAAAAAATACCACTCAGCTTGACATCCGAACGGTTCAAAATAATGCGTTATGTTAATGAAATTCTTTTCATTTTTATACTGGGAAGCTGCTCCATCTTAGAAAAACTTCTCTTTTAATTGTAATTGAACCTTGAAACTTCTCCTTCATAAAGTCGATCAATTTTTTGTTTGTAATAAATCAACTGCGATCGTATTATGTTTCAGACACTATGGAATTATCACAAAACTAAAATGGTTCAATTCTCCCTCGCTGTGACTTTCATAATAAACTACGATTGGATGGATCTCTCGTTGAACTCTTGAGTGGAATCTTGTACAATAAACGCATGATTGTCAGCAAAATCGCACACGACAAGAAATTCACCAACTTTCACGGTTTTTTTAATCTCCTGCCAATAACTGATTTGCTGCTTTGCAATGAAATCATGTGCTGGAAATTAATAACCGTGCTGGAATTTTCGGAACAAGTATAATTTCAAGCGAAAATAACCAGTGGACGTATTCTGGAAATCTAAAGTAGTTGAATAACTATTTTCCAAGCGAGGATTGCCCTAGAAAATAGCGAAACATTGAATTAAATTTAACGGCTACGTGAAACAGCGAGCCTAACGGAGCAGCGCCACCGTGGAACGGCACGCGCGGCGACGTACGTCCGGACGTTTTAATTTTTTTCTCCGGACCTAGTATGGTCTCCATAAATTTTTTTTTCACGAATTTGAAGGAGAAGGATCCAGCTATCTAAAAAAAATTGTCTCCATGAAATTTACCGTACCCTTTGGGAATGGCGGCCGAATTTCGGAAAAAAATGACGAAAAAAACTTGAAGGAATTCATTTTTTTTCCAAATGTATTTTTTTAACAATAGCTCTTTCTTTTGTGAATGAAATGAGTCCAAGTTCATTCAGCTGCGATTAATGGTTTCGGAGATATGAATTTTCGAACCAAGCAGTGCAAAAAAATTCAAACACCTGTAACTCCGCCATTTTTGAAAATTTTTCGAAATCCGTGAACTTCTTTTTTTTTTCCATAGTACTAAAGATTCCTCGAAGGGCGCAAAGATCCGCGATTTAAGTGTTTTTTTTCGAGTGAAATGACATGGACCCGCTCATATGGGCATATCCACAGAATTTTCACATTTGCAATTGGAAAAAAAAAGAATTTTTTTTCACATCACATTCTTCAAATTTAGTACACGCATTCACACCCTCAAGACCTAACAAAACTGTACGCGTGATCGATTTTCACTTGACGGCGTGGATGTCAGGAGCTCAAATTCAAAAACAGATTCTGAATCATACTATTGGAAGAGAAACATTTGAAGAAAAAAAACAAAAAAATTTAAAAAAATTGAAAAGAAAATGAATTGAAGCCTTCTCATTCGCCGAGGTAAAACGCGCGGAACGTTTTTGCTTCAAACGTCTTTACGTAAACTCAGTTAGGAACCGAATGCGAACATACTAGACTTACAGAGGTTTTCGAGTCTCGAAAATTGCTAAAAATCTTTCAAAACAACTTCATACCATGTTTTTTCATTTTTGTTCATCATTTTTTCATAGGTCGATTTTTTTAATGATACAGAATACGCATTCATTAGCTTTGAATATCAATATCTTTTGACGTAAGCATTGTGCCTTATTTTTTTTTCATGAAAGTCACTCTATATAGCTTGGTTCACAGCTGCGAGACTGGTTTTACAATGTTGATTTTGAATGTGCTCCATGGAAAACTAGAATTTTCATATCGATTACGTTTTTGGACAAAATTGTCAAACGACTCCAACTCACTGAAAAAAAGAGCACATTAATCTGGGTCATGGGGATTGGTTCCTCTTCATAAGATAAACGAACTTCGAAAATTAAAAATCAGAAGGATTAGACCGCGTGAATTTCGTGGAACAAAATAGTGCGAAATTGAAAAATTGATAAAAGTTGGTCACATGTTTTCATGGTCGTGTAACTATTTACAGAATGATAGCACACATGTGAGATTTGTAGGTTCATTTCACATATGTACCTGCCATTTTTCCAATTATTGCCAGATCAAAATATTTGACGGCGCTCCTACAAATATCCTCGAATATTTGAAAATTACATTAGTCACAAGGCGATTTTCAGCATTTTAATTTTTTGACGACTTCCTGGCTTCTCGGATGGCTTACAAATTTCACAAAACCCATGGAAAACTTTTCTTTCATCATAGCTTCAATTAAAAACGTCCATATGATAGTTGAAATATCTAAATACATCAGAAGATAACATTGAATAAAGGTGCAAAATTGCAAATGTGAAAATTCTGTGGATATGCCCATATAGGACATTATCGATCCAGTAAAGTCAATGAGGAAATATCTTCTTCAAGAAGCAGCATAAAGTAGCTACACATGAGCAATGTAGCCGCAATTATGTTACGAATGAAAAAACTCACTATATATGACTTTGAGTATTTGCATGTCCACTAATTTGTGTTTGCCTCTACGGCCCTCCCACGAATAACCCATGGCCACGCGGTCTGTAAAACTGCGCACCAGGCATCGACGGACAGCGTCGTTCATTCCCTTTCCTCCAAGGGACTGGAAAAACTTTTTCTGCGGAAATAAAAAGTATTATGTCAGGTTAGAAGAAAAATAATTTTCAATACAAAAAAAAAATTATAGGCGTGAAAATTTCCTGAGTTGTTAGTTTAAGGGAACGAGGAAAAAATAATAGCAATAAAATTTAGTGCGTTTTCAATTTGAAAAGGGTGTCTATCAATGAAAGATTTAGAAATCTGGATAACATGCATCAAGCTTAGCTGTTCATATTTACGTAGAAAAAAAATATCTGGGCTGAATTAATGATTCAAAATTTTGATGTTGAAATAATGACCTAGTTCACACATACTATGCATACACCTATTTACCAAAAATTCAGCTTTTTCGCCGTCGTTGGTGATCAGAGCATTGAGCTTGTTAATTTCTTCCTCAATTTTCAAAGGGAAGATCTCATCAAAACTGGTCACCTGAGCAATATCTGCAATTCTATCCCTCTTTACGGCCAATATTTCAGGTAACTCTTCGAATAGTTCAGTGATGCGTTTCATGTCCTGCCTCATTCTGCGGATATCGTGCTCCAAAACCAACAAACGTTCTAAAAAAAAGCCGATAAGGTGTTAGTCCGATAATTTGTGAGAAGCAAAGAAAAACTAAATAACTAAAATATATACCTTCAGATAGACGATGATGATGGGTACCACTTTGTGTCGCATCTCGCACCGTCGCCGCACACTGATCTGCGTTTTCGGGTTTTTTCTGCTTTGTATTATCTGAACGTTGCTCTTTATCCAGACTTTTGAGTTTTTCCGTCACGACTTGTTGGTCTGGTTTTCTTGGCTTTCCAGTCTGTGGACGCTGCTCTTTGTCCAGATTTTTAGGCCTTCCGCTTTCTTCCCTTGCAGAATTTTTATTCGTACCTCAATTGGAAAAGTATACTATGATGTGAAAGGTACATAGAAGGATACTAGAATAAACGCATAAGCTCTCAAACTAGAGCACAGTGATTTGAAGCCAGACCGAAATTGATTATTCAATTGTCTGAATTGCGGAATAGCAGGATCAAAAGAATCAAAGTTTCCGTAACCGTATATTCGTTTTAATAATGGAGTGAGCCCGGATACAACCGAGCAATACCAGGCACATAAATTGTTGACGGGTATCTGAATCTTCGATATTCTGTTACTCTATACTATTACTAGTGCAGAACTACATTATCTTTGTTTTTTTATCTTTCTTAAGAAATATTCGGTATGATCAGTATCCCTAGTGTTGAACAATTTATGAAATATGCTCATAAACTTTCTGGTCATTGTCATTGTCATTGTTTAACCTTTGAAAGATGTCATAATTATGGATTTTATACCGTTGCGTGCTGAAGAATGGGCGGTAAGTGGTGGGCTCGGTGGTATTATATCACCATTGTCACTCATCGAAGAGAGCGAGGACGACGATGGGGATGAAGCGAGTTGTAGTGGCTGGTGGCTCTTGGCTCTTGCAGGTTTCATTCGATTATCTGATACTTTTGAGTGTAGCTCAGATGCTGAACTCAGGTTCTGGTTCGGTTTTCTAGAAGCCGCTGCTGTATCCTCGTTGTTCAAATCAGATGTGACCTCTGCTGTCGGGATCCTGCTGGCTGCTTCACTGAGCGTTGCTGCATTCGATAAAAAATTTGCACGACCCGAATGAAAGTCGCCTTCAGTATTGATTCACAATTCAAGTGGCACTAATATCAGATATGAATAATTTAGGTAAAATTTTGGAGTGCGGGTGGTAATAAAAGTAATAAAATGGATGAAGAAAATCATTTTGTTTGCCAGCATCAATTCGGAAAATAAGACCGACAAAGTGCGGAAAACGGCGGGGGAAATGAATGTTCACTTCGGAGCTTGAAAATAGATGTACAATATGATAGCTATATGAGCGGGTCCATGTCATCTCACTCAAAAAAAAAACACTCAAATCGCGGATTTTTGCGCCCTTCGAGGAATCTTTAGTACTATGGAAAAAAAAAATAGAAGTTCACGGATTTTGAAAAATTTTCAAAAATGGCGGAGTTACGGGTGTTTGAATTTTTTTGCACTGCTTAGTTTGAAAATTCATATCTCCGAAACCATCAATCGTAGCGCAATGGTCCTGGACTCATTTCACTGACAAAAGAAAGGGCTACCGTTAAAAAAATACATTGGAAACAAAAATTAATTTTTTCAAGTTTTTTTCGCCACTTTTTTCCAAAATTTGGCCGCCATTCCCAAAGGGTACGGTGAATTTCATGGAGACAATTTTTTTTAGATAGCTGCTTCTTTCCCCTTTAATTTCGTAAAAAAAAATTTATGGAGACCTCACCAGGTCCGGAGAAAAAAATTAAAACGTCCGGCCGTGCGTCGCCGCGCGCGCCGTTCCACGGTAGCCGCGCTACTCCGGTAGGCTCGCTGTTTCACGTGCTGTTGAATTTCATTCAATGTTTCGCTATCCACCAGGGTTATCCTTTCTAGGAAAATAGTTATTCAACTACTTTAGACTCCCAGAATATTTTCACTGGTTATTTCCGCTCGGAATTATACCTGTTCCGAAAATTTCTCCGCGGTTATGGTTCCTTGAACACACCTGTGCTGCAATGGTTCTGGTTCTTAGAAATCTGAATAAATTCATCCCCGTCACCTGGGTCAGGACATAGTTCTTGAAATTCTGAGGTCAGTCGGAAAAGGGAAATTAATAAAACCTAATTGTCTATTGCAGGAAAGATTAAATGGGTTCTGCGGATCTATTGTTTTGCATAGCTCAAGCGAACCGGAAAAGTCGATTGGGTCGATTTGGTCCCTTATGCATGACCCGTGCGAAAATCAAGTTAATCCCTTTACCTGTCGTATACGTCAAGTGCAATGATACCACGAAATTGCCCGCCCCTGCTGTAGGGCATTTGATGCACTGATTTTCAATAAAAGGCTCCGTAATTCCGTGATTACCTCAGTCTTACGACAAACTTACAATTGAACAGTCAACAACTCTCTCGCTATAAAAATGCCAAGGGCGTACTGTTGTAATCCATTCAAGCTGGAAAAGCATTCGCAAACTTTGCGCCCCGTAACACAGTGGATGTGCGATAAAGTGACTTCGATCACACACGATTGTGTGATTTGTGATACGTGCCGTCTGAATTTGAAGAACATTCCGGTGCCAGGTTCATCAAAAGAAACTATTCCAGAAATTGGTTCAACATCGTCATCAAGTGAATGTACATCCGGAACTTCGTGTGTGAATTTTCCTGAGATTGATAGAGAAAATATTCTTTCTGGTATCAATTCAGCGGTAATTCCGAGCGGAAATAACCAGTGAAAATATTCTGGGAGTCTAAAGTAGTTGAATAACTATTTTCCTAGAAAGGATAACCCTGGTGGATAGCGAAACATTGAATGAAATTCAACAGCACGTGAAACAGCGAGCCTACCGGAGTAGCGCGGCTACCGTGGAACGGCGCGCGCGGCGACGCACGGCCGGACGTTTTAATTTTTTTCTCCGGACCTGGTGAGGTCTCCATAAATTTTTTTTTACGAAATTAAAGGGGAAAGAAGCAGCTATCTAAAAAAAATTGTCTCCATGAAATTCACCGTACCCTTTGGGAATGGCGGCCAAATTTTGGAAAAAAGTGGCGAAAAAAACTTGAAAAAATTAATTTTTGTTTCCAATGTATTTTTTTAACGGTAGCCCTTTCTTTTGTCAGTGAAATGAGTCCAGGACCATTGCGCTACGATTGATGGTTTCGGAGATATGAATTTTCAAACTAAGCAGTGCAAAAAAATTCAAACACCCGTAACTCCGCCATTTTTGAAAATTTTTCAAAATCCGTGAACTTCTATTTTTTTTTTCCATAGTACTAAAGATTCCTCGAAGGGCGCAAAAATCCGCGATTTGAGTGTTTTTTTTTGAGTGAGATGACATGGACCCGCTCATATACTATACAGTCCGAGTATGCTGTAGATAAAATTTCTACAATAGAATCAAACGGACACGTATAAAGCAGCTGAATTTTCGTTGATCCCAGTTTCATTGGTGGCAAAATACAGCCATTTTGGATAATCGCATCTTTTCTACGTCTGAGTGGTCGGGTATGGATCAAGTTTATATCAGGACAAGGCTGTAAATATCGCCCTCTCTTGTAGGTCTGGATTTTTTGGTCCAGCGTGTCATTTTCCTGATCACATTTTTCATCTATATTTCTCTTTAGGTCGCTGTATGGTGCTTTATTAGCACCTGTTTCGCTTTTTACCACCGTTGCCACATCGGGTCTATTGCCAGAAGTTGTGATTCTCGTTTCGCTTTTTGATTTCGTTTCACTCGTGATATTGGCATCAGGGTCAATACCTTCAACAATTGTTTTGTTTTTTCCTCTCCAATTTTCTTCTTCCATAAGATATGAGTGGTGGCTAATTGTACGATCTGAAGGCATAGCACACGCTTCCTCCGACGTAAGCGGCAAGTTTAATGTGGAAGATTCATCATTTCGGACCAGCTGCTCATTACTATCGCGATCAAATGCACCTCTGTGAATCTTACAGTCACTCACTATAGACCGTAAATGCTTAACCAGGAATTTGTCGATCCGTAAAGTTTTGGTTTCGTCGTACAAAATAGTGTGTTTCAAATCATCAAAGTACGCTTCTGATCTTGCCGACGTAGCAACATTATTTGATGAACCGAATGTTTCCATCATGACGTTAGTCCACACAGGAAAGTGTCGTGCCAATCTTGTGAGAGATCTTACTACGTCGATTAAATAATACGGATTGGCTCTTTCCGTCGCTTCGTTCGCCATCCGTTCGGCAGAGCTTCGTATTCTATCGATGCTGATGGCAATATCCCTTACAGTATAGTCATCGTCTTCCGAAATTGCTTCGTTTATAAATGCGTCTTCGGTATCGTTTGTTTCAACTTTGAATAACTTGATTTTATCAAATAACAATGTCTGACGATATTGACATTCAGTTCTTGTGCCGGAATCATCGGTACCGTCACATTCACTGATGGCAACTACTAAGACAGAAAGTAGCAGCTCTTCAAAACTTTCTTTGTTTGAACACGTTGTCATCAATCCAATACATCGCAAGTAGAAATCTTTGACTCGCCCATGCTTGCCTTGAAAGCATTTCCATCTACTGACTAGCTTTATTAGATGCGCTATATCGACTCTGACAAAACATTGCGGCAGAATATCTGCCGGTTCATGATCTTGTAGGTATGCGTAACAGGTAGAGAGGTACGCCTGGAAACTCTTCTCGTTGAACGCCAGACAAACACCATTCAACAATGCAAGTGAAAAATCGGTAACCACTTCTTTTGGAACAGAAGCACCACTTCGAAGCCACTCTCTTAACCAATACGCAATAATATTAGTATCGTGCTATTCGGATATCATCTGGAAAACAGGCCACGTTCCCGAGATTCCCGGAAGCGTCGCTTGATATACAAATATTGCTCCAGATAAATCCCCATTTGGTTTCGAAATTTTTGTGATAACAGATGTTGCATCTATGTTGCATCTATGGATAACGGCCACAAGTTCTTTTTTTTTGCGTCTTTGTACATATCTAATTGTAACGGCGACCAATACATGCAGTAAAACTTGTCCATAGCAACCTCCCTAATTGTTCCTGCGAATTCTACATCGTATTTCAATTTCCGCACGGACATCAATGGATTGAGTACGTTATGCAGGCCTAGCTCTTTATCTTTTACCTCTTGGCGTAATTTTCTAAGAACATCACTGCGATACATATGACTTGGTTCTGGATCGCCATAGTCCATGGCTTTAGTAGCGTCACGACGCCATGTACGAGCCTTCGATTGTAGTAGCTCTTTCCCTACAGCATCTCTTTCTTGGCCTTTCAATGCGCGCTTCTGTTCATGAGGGACTCCGCGTGTATCAACGGTTGTCATAAATATTTTTATGCTACCATCAGGATCTGGTTTTCCTGGACAGTGACCGGAAATCTGAGTCTTGCATTCAGTGTTGCCAACCCTAAAAAAATTTCTTTAGATCTAAAGAAATCGGAGTCCCTTTAAAGAAAAAAGAAAAGAACATTTCTTTTTGAGAAACATTGCCGTGTAGACTGTAATCTGAAGAAAATCTGAAGATTTCTGACCAAATTCTATGACTTATGGCAAAATCTCTAGAAAACGTTCTGTAATTGTGAAGGTTCTGAGAAAATATGGATCGACGGAGCGGAGGAATTCACTAGATTAAATTACTAGATCTAACCAACTTTAGTTAGATCTAGTGAATTTCTCCGGTCCGTCAGATTGCTTTTGTAATTTACGAACGCACTCATTTCACAAGTTGGTGGTACTGGTATGAGTGTCGTCACAGTACGCAGCATTTACAGCAGTACAGCACAGTGACGGGAAAATAATGTAGAACGAACAACGAATTCCGGATTGAAGGTTTGTACACATCCAATTGGAGCGTACATTTACAGTTTCACGCACTTATATTGTTTAAAATTTCAATGATTTTATCCGATTTCCAAAACACTATGATTTCTAAATAATTTTCCGTGATTTTTCATCATAGGGATATAACCTCAAATTTTTCATGCACGCGGGCGTCCGGCGAGAGACGTGACTTGTGGCTCATAATAATAACGTGAGATTAACAGGCGATTTCATTTATACACTTCAGATTTTATTCATCTAAAACAGGTTAGTAGCTTTGTGCTAATTCGAACCATTTCATCATGATTATTTGCGCATATTCGATTGAGTTTTGAATTTACTGATAAGCTGTTTTATTTTCATTTTTCAGTAAATAAGACACGAGTTCACCCGGAGACTGGCCCAGATTTCATTGAAGTCACGATTTGTGACTTTGATCATGGCGTCGGACAGAGGCAGCACCCCTTCTCCGTCTAATGAAGGAAAACGTTTGAAAAAAAAAAGCAAGAAACCTTACGCCCAGAAATATATGTCATTGTGGGAAAAGGATCCTTTGATGGAAAAATGGCTGTCAAGAAGCAAGATCGATGACCGTCACTTTCACTGCAAAGTATGCAATGCTGACTATACTACTGTCGGTGGGAGATCAAATTTGCTCAAACACAGCAAATCTTCAAAGCATATACAGCGAGCCACCACTTTGAGAAAACAACCGGTCATTAAGAATCAGAGCTTTAATAGAGAAAGACACGTATCGCATCAGATCAAGCATTCCGAAATCAGAATCGCGGCATTTATGGTAGAGCATAATATTGCCTTGAATACAGCTGATCATCTGACAAAATTGATTAAGGCTGTATGCCCTGATTCTGAGATAGCTAAGGGTATCAGTTGTAGCAGAACGAAGTGCACTAAAATAGTGTAAAACGTCACGGGTTATAGTCAGTTTGACCAAATTGTGCAGTGTCTCCAAACAACCAAGTTTTCACTGCTTGTTGATGAATCCACAGACGTCAGCGCTACAAAGCACTTGGCATTGGTAGTCATATTTTTTAACAATGATCGGATAAATGATGTGTTTTTAGCCCTGATTCCTTCACCAATCGTGACTGCCCAAGCTTTGTATGATCACGTGATCGATTTTTTCATAAAGCATAATATCCCGTACAAATCGAATATGATTGGTTTTGCAAGTGACGGTGCAAGTAATATGTTTGGATCGCAACACTCTTTGTCAGTCTTGTTAAAAAAAGACACTCCGCATTTGTTTTTAATTAAATGCAGCTGTCATTCGTTCGCATTATGTGCTAATTATGCATGTGAAAAATTACCACGTGTGATCGAAGATATCGCCAGAGATGTATTCAACTATATCCAACATAGTTATAAGAGGCTCTCTGTGCTTAAGCAATTTCAAGAGTTCTTGGGCCTGAAGCCCCATAAACTTCTTCACCCTTCACAAACCAGGTGGCTTTCATTGCTACAAGTAGTGAAGAGATTGCTCGAACAGTACGATGCGCTGATTTTGTTTTTTACTGATGCAGCTTATGAGGATAAAGTTCTAGCAGCAGACATGATTCTAAGCCGATTGAAAGAAAAGTATGTCAAACTCTACCTCCAATTCTTGGAACATGTACTGCCATATTTTACCAACCTGAACCTTGAAATGCAGTCAGAGGACACGAAAATCCATCAACTATATTCACGTGTATCTGCGGTATATAAGACGCTGCTGAACTGCTTCCTCAAGAGTGACTATAATAGACTGCTCTGCAAAAAATTGTGTTTGATAATCCTCACAATTTTGTTGTGATAGAACGGATTTACCTTGGTGCAAAAGTTACTGCTACCATATCCAATGGTTCTCATGGGCTAAGTTTGGAACAACTTTCAGATTTTCGTCTTAGATGTCTCCAATTCTACATTGAAGCCTGCAAACAACTAGTCAAGCGGTTCAATTTTCAAGACCCTAATCTCAAAGTATTCAAAGAGTTAAGCTTCTTAGATCCAATGCAAATGGAGTCACACAACTCCATCGCTCCTCTTGCAGCTAAGTTTCCAAACTTAGTCCACGAGAACAATTTGCATGATCTGGACTCAGAGTGGAGAGAGCTCAAAAATCTAGAAATAGACGCGCCACTTGCACCCAGCATTGATTATTGGGTGACAGTCTCAAAACTAAAATTGGGTGACGGGTCGGTCAAATTTCCTCATTTATCCGACTTTGTGAGAAACTTGCACTGCCTTCCACATTCTAGTGCAGCGGTGGAACGAATATTTTCCCAAATCCAACTGAATAAGACCAAAGTTAGAAATCGTCTGGAAGCTGAGACTTTGTCCAGCATACTGCACACCAAAACTTTGATTGGCAATGATCAGTGCTACAATTTCGTAGTCGATCCACACGTCTTAGATAAGCACTCATTGCAAATGTACAACTAAAAATCAGTACTTGCGTTTCGTACTGAGATTATAGAACCTGAGTTACCTAAGTCATTATCATATCGAAGGAAACTGTTCATTTTCTGGATAGCTGATATATTGCGCTTATAGGCTTTCAGTTACTGATTCGCATTTTTGGAATATCCACCATTTTTATCATTAATCTCAGCTCAGAACTGGAACTAATAACTATTGGGTGTTAGGGTGTCAGTTATTGGGAGTTTGGGGCGCTTACGTTAAGATAATGAGAATAAATTAAGACTGTGTTACGAGATGTGATATAATATTTAGTGTTCCTAAATATACGAAACAAAAATACGTACAAACATATCATGTAAGTGAAAGTTCCTAATATTCAGATTATAGAATATAAATCTGTCTGTGTTACGAAATGTGATAGAAATTATTTGGTGTTCCTGAATATACGAAACAAAAATACGTACAAACATATCATATAAGAAGTCCCCAATATTCATATACCTTTAATTCAAATTATAGAATAGAAATCTATCTTTGTTACCTCGTTCGATAATTATTATTATTCATACATTTCTAGAAAAAATGTTGATGTTATACTGCGAGAAAATATATTACGTATTCATACATGTATGTTTATCGAGTTTTAATACCGTCAAATATCACTCGAAATAAGAAATCTGAAGAATTATTGCGACGCCATCAAAGTAAGAAATCTGAAGAATTATTGTGGCGCCATCTGAAGAAATATTCGTCTGATAGGTTGGCAACACTGCTTGCATTCCTTACATTTACCCTCTATTGTCAAGTACAGGTCGCTCTCATTTGGATATACCTTCGCTCGTTTGAAGCTGTATGCGCAAGGCAACTTGCACTTATTCCAGCATGCCTTGGATACTACATCCATTGACTAAGGATTACTAAAGACGGCCAGCCATGGGTACAGTTTTGAAGCCCGGTTCGGGGGCACAGCGGGGCACGCCGGTAACAGCAGTGTTCGAACTTACCGACAAAATACACGTGATGTATATCTATATATTCGTTAGCTATAGGTATACTGTTTAAAGCTATAGATATACTGCAATGGTACTCGGTCGGTAAGCGGCCAGGCTTCACAGAGTCCCATTTAACTGGCCGTCTTTAGTAATCCTTAGTCAATGCTACATCCATCCAGCCTGGCTTTAGTACGGAATACTGACGCTCGCAACTGGAAATACTTTTTTCTTTGTAAATTACTTCCTCTAGAGCAATACGACGCCACACGTCATTCTCTAGAATAATGTCAAAAAACAAATCCGGACAATCTTTGAGCCCTTCAACATTTGATACCTTATAGGGACTGTACTCGACTCTTGAATTACGGTCAGAAACGGAAGTGCGATTTATTTTACTCGGAGCTATGAGTAATCCTTGGTTTTTCCTGATATCTGTACACATATCATGTCTATCCTGGAGAATGCTTATATGGAGAGCATGAGGTTTGACTTCATTAGATGAAAGTTTACAGGCGTCTATCCATATAGGATCAGCGCGAGGTTTGAGTTTATCCGAATCATCAAAAATTTCCAGTTTCGATAAAACGTTTACCACGTCTTTTGAGGGTACAGCTGCCTGCCGTGGCATGTTGGTTGAACAATGGATTTGTATACCTACGAACTGTCAAGATGATGAAAGAGAATTTGAAAAAATATCAAGAAATATCACATCATGTCAATAACATCATCTCAGGGCTAGTACGGATATTTCTGAAAGTCAAATACTGTGTACTATTGTACGATGATCTCTATACTAGTATTGTAGCATGCGCCGCGCGCCGTTACAAGGCTCAGAGTAGAGGGGCGTAGCGTAGGCACCACCGATCTCTGTATTGGGGAATGAACTCTACCCTGGCGCCGCCTGGTGGTGAATCTCTGAAACGCCCTAGTTAGGATAAACTAGCAGCTGACCTACCGTGCTTTTTCGTGGATGCGGTCCAGCAGTGCGACCAACTTCGTAGACGCGAATTGTCCAGTAGCGCAGGGATACCAATGAGCGACGCAAAACTCCCGGCGACGGGTGGGCTCGCGTCCGACCATACCCTGTTCAAGCTAACTTTATTCTGACTGAACTCGAGAATAGCGCGCGTAAAATTTGAAGCCTTTGCAGGTTAGGAGTATTTTGTTGAACCAAAAGCCAAATACAATAAGTTACGTCTGTGTGCCGGATTTATTCTGCGAATATTTATGAGGAATTTATCAATGTAATTTCGATATCAGGCGCTTTATTGTAAGAAAATTAGTGATTTGTGCAAATCAGTGGAATTGCAGGAAAGTGAGACCAGGTAAGAACAAAATATTATCAACTAATGTCAAGTTCGACTTGCAATCGATTTATTATAAACCAAGTTGGTTGAAAATGATTGATGACTGACAAGTTGTTTAATATTAATGAAACAGATAAACAATGGATTCCTAATCGGAAGTTTGCTGCGGCTCGAACGTAGCGTTGGAGCTCATCGAGGGACTTGACTCGGAGCAGTTGCTCCGCTGCGCCTTCAGCGTAGTCGTTGGGGCTCATCGAGGGACTACGTTGAGTTTCATCGAAGAATTTCACTCCGAGCAGTTGCTTCGCTGCGCCTTCAGCGTAGCCGCAGAGTTTCCACGAGGGATTCGACTCCGAGCATTTGCTCCGCTGCGGCTTTAGCATAGGCGTTGGGGCTCATCGAGGATCTCGAGTACAGCAAGCTACATGGCTGTGACTTTAGCGTAACCGTTGGGGCTCATCGAGGAATTTGACTTCAACAAGCTGCGTGGCTGCGGCTCGTGCCAGCGTTGGTGAGGACTTGGGCCGTAGCGCAACGAGTAACGTTAGGGCTCATCGAGGTATTTGACTCTGAGCAGTTGTTCTGCTAAGCTTACTTGGATGTTTCAGTATGCCGAAGGGAAACTCAACGTAGTTCCTCGATGCGTTACGGGCCAAGTCGTCGCCAAGGCAGGCATAAGTCGCAGCCACGCAGCTTGTTGAAGTCGAATTCCTCGATGAGCCCCAACAGCTACTCTGGAGCCGCAGCGGAGCAACTGCTCGGAGTCAAATCCTTCAATGAGCCCCAACCACCACGCTGAAGGCGCAGCGAAGCAAATGCTCGGAGTCGAATCTCTCGATGAAACTCTGCGGCTACACTGAAGGCGCAGCGGAGCAACTGCTTCGAGTCAAATCCCTCGATGAGCTCCAACAGGTACGCTGAAGGTGCAGCGAAGCAACTGCTCGGAGTCAAATTCTGCGATGAAACTCAACGTAGTCCCTCGATGAGCCCCAACGACTACGCTGAAGGCGCAGCGGAGCAACTGTTCCGAGTCAAATCCCTCGATGAGCCCCAACGCTACGCTCGAGCCGCAGCAAACTTCTGATTAGGAATCCATTGTTTTTCTGTTTCATTAATATTAAACAACTTGTCAGTCATCAATCATTTTCAACCAACTTGGTTTATAATAAATCGATTGCAAGTCGAACTTGACATTAGTTGATAATATTTTGTTCTTACCTGGTCCCACTTTCCTGCGATTCCACTGATTTACACAAATCACTAATTTTCTTACAATAAAGCGCCTGATATCGAAATTACATTGATAAATTCCTCATAAATATTCGCAGAATAAATCCGGCACACAGACGTAACTTATTGTATTTGGCTTTCGGTTCAACAAAATACTCCTAACCTGCAAATGCTTCAAATTTTACGCGCGCTATTCTCGAGTTCAGTCAGAATAAAGTTAGCTTGAACAGGGTACGGTCGGACGCGAGCCTACCCTTCGCCGGGAGTTTTGCGTCGCTCATTGGTATCCCTGCGCTACTGGACAATTCGCGTCTACGAAGTTGGTCGCACTGCTGGTCCGCATCCACGAAAAAGCACGGTATGTGAATAGATTGGTTAATTGAAGAAAACATTAGATTTTTCGTTAAAAACAAAGCGACACGTTAAGACAAATCATTCAGGCAATAAATGGGTCTTTCGAATGGCTAAACAAGCCGAAGAAAGTGAAAATACAAGTAAAAAATCATCGTGTTTTGCTCGGTGTATGGATGCAAAAGTAAACATTGCAATAATCCAGAGTTATCGTTCCATTGCTCTCCAAAAGTAGACGATTTTATTTATGCGGAGAATGCTTTTGGAAATATAGATAAAATTCGTCGATGTAATGCCTGGATTGCTAAATTAAATATGGGTAAAACCCCATCAGGCACTATGAAAGTTTGTTCTTTGTACTTCAGGAAAGAAGATTATCATTTGCCAACTGATAAGTTCATCACAAATGCATAATAAAAATGAATTCAAAAAATGGTATATACCATATACCGTATACCGTGTACCATACACCATATACCGTATATAAGTTTTCTGAGGCTGCGCCACTGATGGGTACACGATTTTTGAGAGTGTATAAGTCCAGCTGAACTTATTGCATAGTTATAGTATTGTTTGTCATTTCTTTGATTTTTTACGTCGAAGGTAGGTGGCTGAGCTGTTATAAATTGCGTTCAAGATTTGATATTTTCCATCACATCGTAAATCATTTCTAAAGCATACTGAAGTTATTGCTTGATATATTGAATTATTTTGATGAAATACTCATCAACCAAAATGGTTTAGAGACGCAGAATTCATTCGCAGCCTCAGAAAACTTTCCGAGCAAATTGTTTGCGTGAGATACGATGTTGTTGAACCAAATTTTGACGTACGATGTTCTTGAACCAAATTCTGAGATACGGCGTTTTTGGAGCAAATTTTAAGATACGACGTTGTTGAACGGAATTCTGAGATACGATGTTGTTGAATCAAATTCTGAGATACGATGTTCTTGCGCTCAGCCGTCGATATAACATATTATACTGGTTCTTCACCTCCTAATTGATGAATTTTGATCTACATTAATTCGCCAAAAACGCTGTTTTCTTGGTCACTTTTACGGGATGATATTTTGTTTGCTAACTCAAAATATTTGAATGAAGATAGACGATTTACGATCATTGATAATAATAATAACCTACTGATGAATAAATGATTGCAAAAAAAAAGGAATTCGGATAATTCGAAATAAGGGGCCGCTTCAAAATGCTTATCCTAAAATATCGCCGTTCGGGTGCTTGTGCAAACGAAAATTTTGATTGTGCAAACATGTGCAAACGATTTGCAAACGATAAAAAAAAACCCTGAAAATTCTAACTTCGGGGGGCCGCTTCAAAATGTTTATCCTGAAATATCGCCGTTCGGGTGCTTGTGCAAACGAAAATTTTGATTGTGCAAACATGTGCAAACGACTTGCAAACGATTAAAAAAAAAACCCGAAAATTCGAACTTTGGGGGGCTACTGTGAAGTTAGCCCCCCAAAAATTTTTCCGAAAATCCAGACGTATACGTACTTGTGCAAGCGAAAATTTCGGCTGTGCCTTCATGCGCTAACGATGTGCAAACGATTGCAAAAAAAAAAATTGAATGATTCGAATTTTGGGAGGCCAACTTTACACGGGTAGTGTTGAGCCAACCGTGCGAGTGCGGTGCTTGTGGACCAAACCATCCGGATACGTATCTCGGATACTTCCTCCAACTGAGCCTGTCGTCCCAACTGGAGCAGATATTTACGCTGGAAAACGTACGCTCACATCTGCATCACAGGTTCACCAGAACTAAAAAGAGAATGGACGCTTTAGAGGATATATACGACGGCATGGCGTACAGGAATCTTGCTGCTGAAGGAAACTTCCTCCACAACCCTCACAATTTCTCGCTTACCTTGAACACCGACGGGTGTACGGTTTCCAATTCATCAAACACCAGCGCGTGGCTGGTTTACGCTCAACTCAACGAACTGCCACTTCACATGCGGAAGCGATACATGCTCCTCGCCGGCATATACGTAGATGGAACCCATCTGATATTGAATAACTTATTGCGACCTTTTGTTGAGGAAGCACGACAGTTGTACACCGACGGTATTACGTGGCAAGTATCGCCCGGTTTACAAGCGACGTCAAGATTCGTGGTGAACATCGCTTGCGTAGATTCACCAGCTCACGGCAGTTTAATGCGTATGGTCCAATTCAACGGACGTTACGGCTGCGTGCATTGCTACTCAACGGATATCAGCCTGGGACCTGGCAAATTTGTCTATCCGGTCGCGCAATCTTATTCCCGCTACGAAATCACGAAGAAGTAGTAGCCGACATGGGCGAAGCCTTCCGCTCGAGATCCAAGGTTCGCGGATTCAAGGGAATTTCTTGCCTGACGGGGCTGCCGCAGTTCGATGTGTGCCGTGGCGTCGTAGTGGACAGTATGCATGCAATTTTCCTTGGTGTTGTCATGGAATCGGTCGTCGAGCCCTACTACATCGGCAATCCAAATCTCGTAAGAATTATTGACGATCGTCTGCTAGCGATCCAACCGCCGTCTCGACGATCCAGAGTACCGCGAAGTATTACCTCCTGGAGGCAGTGGAAGGCTTCGGAATTTTGCAACTGGCTTGAATATGCACCTGCGTGTCTGGAACACGTCTTACAGGCGAAATACGTGAAGCACCTCACGCTTCTGACCGAAGCTGTCCACATTATCAACGGGGATTCCATTTCGTCGGCAGAGCTCGACCGTGCCGATGCAATGATCACCAAGTACGTGAAGCTTTTCGAGGACATTTTCGGGGTATCAAATATGTCCTTTAACGTACACATCCTAACACATGTGACGACATGTGTGCGGAACTGGGGGCCGATTTGGACGCATTCTGCGTTCGTCTTCGAATCGTGGAACAAGAAGCTAATCGACAAAATCACAGCTGCCGACGCCCTCAGAACGCAGCCGATTACTCGACGAAGGTTTGGAACCGGAGATGTTATCGTGTTATCGCGGCATCGTGGTAAACGGTCTGCGGTTCAGCTGCGTAGACGGGCAGCGTCGTAAAAAGTGCGACTCAGTCGTATTCGTCAAGAACCGCTATTACGGATTAATCTTAAATGTCTTTATATTCCCTGACCGGGGTATTAAACGTACTGTCTTGTTTGTCAAAGTTTTGCGGCGTGTGAGTCACGCCTTCGATACGCGGCACATCCAGCAGGTTGAAGAAAGTGAGGAGATAAGATGTGCAAGCGACCTGTTATCGATCCGTCCTGCCGTGCGGATGGTCGTCGAGGGCCAAAGTTACGTTTATCCGCTCCCGAACTGTTTCGAAACCGATTAACTTTCCGCGACGGACCGGTCTCGATTGTGATCTGATCTGTATTACATTGAGTACTTATAGCCAACACCCCATCCCAGCGCCCCTTCCACGCGCAGACCACCGTACGCGGTGGATCCTTTGACGATCGTCACAATACTATAAGGTTACGTAACCAAAGACATAATACATATACCGTGTGGATCACGTGAAAGGATATGCTCGAGGGGCGCATGCGCGCCGGTAGCGAATCAGAATGCTGCTAGCAGACTGATCAGCCAATGAGAACGCTTCTGGCAGGCTTTGAGCCAATCAGAACAAAGCGAGTCGAATCTCCCGCACTTCAAGCATGTTCTTTTACGAGATCCTCACGGTATACAAGATTTGCGCAAGGGTATTTTATTAATTTGATTCGAATCTTACCATTATCAGGTCTGCGTTGCAAGCGATTCATCTCTGGTCAAAGTATTTTAATCTAGTAGTAATTGTTTGTTCTCATAGCTCGTAAGGTGTCTTTTGTGACACTGCATCCGTCCGGACTCTGAAAAAAAATTTGGACAGCCAAATACATTGATTTATACATACCGAGAGATTTTGGTGAAAGTTAATACTCAGTCACAGCCAACTCGGCGAGCTCCAGGTTTTTCGTTTGTTTATTGCAGGCTGGCCATCCTCGTTTTCTCATTTTCCGACGCATGAATCATTTCTCATGGTAATACAGAGATCTACGTCAATGTTTGCCGTTATCAACAACCAGATAAGCTACCAATTCAGTCATTTCTGCATGAAATCTGATAAATTAAGATACCAAACGTGTGTTTTTGGACGCCAAGTGGCATCATGCGCGAGAGAACGCTGATTTAGTGCAGCTCTCATCAAATGAATTCTCTAGTCGATAACCAACCTGTGACAATTTTTTGAAAATTTCTAAACAACGGAATATTGCTCTACTTTCTGCCAAAACGATACATTAATTTCCAAAGTTTCATTCCAAACGGTCAATTGGTTAAGGAGTTTTGGCTCTCCACGTTTTTGAGTTGATAACGCGTCTTTGATGGACGCAAAGAGTAAGCAACAATAATCCGTACGATTAGCATCATCATTGGATGGATCAAACAGTTACAATCAATTTTTTCATGTTGAACAATTCCAAAAATAGCAATATAAAGATGATGCTAATAATGTAAGGTTTGTCGATCACGAGAAGCATTGACATGGAACTCTGCATTATCATCAGAAATGATTACTGCGTAAAAAATGGAAAACCGGGGATGGCTAGCCTGCAAAAAACAGACGAAAAACCTGGAGTGTGCCGAGTTGGCTGTGACTGAGTATTAACTTTCACCATAAGCTCTCGGTATATAAGCTACTTACTGTTCGGCAAGACGTCTTCTATCTACCAGTCTACATTTTCTGTTATCTTTATCTTTGGTCACTCACGCAGTCTGGCCTTGATAGTTCTCTTTCTGACTGAATAAATAACCGTATTAAGAACCTATAACGTCTGATTGGCAGTTGTGCTATTATTTATTGTCCTGCTGTCGTATTACTCCTAGGCCATCCTCTACGATTCTGAACCTTCGTTATTATTTATATTGACAAGTATGCATTGAATCTGTACATTTCCAGACACACATAAATAAATGCTCCATTAACAAAAACTAGAGATAACTAATGTATTACACAGCTGATATGTTGTTGGAGTAGTGAGGAAAAGATTTTATCGTACGGTGTTACGACGGTAGGTATACCAACATTACACGGTATAACAACAGCGTTCATACGTACTTGAAATACATATCACAAAAAAGTTCTCCCCAAATTACCGACAAAAACACTGCAATCGTACGGTATTACTCCGGCATACGTACCCAGATTGTACAGTAATGTTCATCGATGCATGCTTTGTGACTAACTTCTTTTTTCCAAGTCTTGCTTCCTTTCTACTGATACTTTGTGTGCCCATGACCGGAAAAGCAGTCAACAATAGGTTAGCAGATGACAGCGGCGGGCGATTGCAGCAATTGTTTATCAAGTTGCTCCTATCAACTGCTCTGCGCGCCATAGGGAGATGACAGACGAATAGAAAGGAAACAAAACTCGGAAAAAAGAAGTTAGCCACGAAGCATGCATCGATGAACATTACTGTACGAACGGAAGACCATTCATGGACTGCGATTAATCGGTGTATGATTTACCAATACCGGGTTATACGCTATGTTCACACCGTTCGAACACAGTGTGTGTAACGTTGGCGTGTGGTACGTTTGTGGTGCTCGGCGAGCGCTAACATACCGTCTGTTCATGGGCGAATACGGAGATTGTATGGTGTAACGAGCCGGTACATACTTATACTTGTTACATACCGTAGGAGTACGGTATATCAGGCGTATGACCGAAACCGATAGGGCGCTGTATGCTCGCAGGAACAGAAGTGTCGAGAGAAATTGCATTCTTCCCCTATATCCCTTTCGGTTTTCGGTAGTAGGGCGAAGATTCGTAGAGTTAAGGGCGCCACAAGATAAGAACTCCGTTGACGGCAGGAGCTCTCCACCACAGAGCTTTCATCGTGTCTCTTTGCTACGCTCTTCGTCGTTGAGTAGGTGGGCGAGTACCGGTGGCTCGGTCTGAGAACCTCCAGTCAGATAAGCTCGGCTCTCGCGCAGCGCCCGCTCTCTAGCAAGCCTCGATGTATCTGCATCAGGTCCTGGCTCATTTAAACGTACGAGGTGAATTCGGTTTGATCTCCAGGTAGTTGTAGATAGTAGAGAATCAAACCACGTATTTATTTCTGGATCTCCCAGGTAATTCGTTGAAAGGATTCTTCAACTTTTTGAAGATCCCGAATCGTAGATAGACAAAGATAGGAGGAAGTGATCCAGGCCCAAATTCAAACAGTCGATGACGTAGTACTCGCAGTTTCAGCGTAATTCAACGTAGATGGAGACACGATTACTAACTACGGGGCTTCGAGACTAACGTAGGAAGCGTAGAAAAGTGGCGTAACTCCCACGTAGTGTAGGGAAAACTCCAGAGAGCAACGAAGATACGAGATCCCTCGACGAGAGGAGGTATAGAGACAAATATAGAACAGACATTCCAACAAAATACAAAAATTAAAAATTCTTATGATTAACCAAATTAATTATCCTTCGCTTGAGCTCAGTTGACCCCTATCCCTGCGCATCCAGGCATACAGGAATGTATTGAAAATAGATATTGATACGGAAAAATGAATAAAGACGAGGGTCAATAACAAGGCAGCCAAAATGCCACGTTACAGTACGTATCATTTTCATGAACACCACGAGATCCGCATTTGCAACATCAACTCAAGGTATATGATCAATATTTCTAGTTTCATTTGTCAAGTCAAATGACAAATAATCTACAAATTCCTTATAATGGTGTTCATATTTCACCTACTTATGTGGTTATACCTATAGTTACTATTCAAAATCTACTGATTCAATACGATCTGATGTTATCCTCTATCATACAAATTGCAGGTAGAAATGGGTTACACGCTGATAGAAAAGTTTTGTTGAATTAAGCATATATAGGAGTTTCTTTGATGTAATGAAATAAGACATTTGTAACTGAATATTATTCGTTCCAAATGAATTCAATGTTTTTCAAAATATTTGACCAATAATTTATGTAGATTCAATAAATTCCAAACAATTTAAGATTAATGAATTTATTTTCTGGTGGCGAAGAAACGTTATTTACGGAAGAGATGGCTGATTTGATTGAAAGAAAAATATCATGATTCATAAAAGGGTTTCATAGGCCCATTTGAATTGTCGGTATAAATACATTGCGGTAAGCTTATTGACTATTCCTTTGCCAGCCGATAATTGAATCATTTCTTCATATCAAGTCGAATTGGTTCCATCCAAATAAATAGCTCGATATTTATCTGGATTCACATCAAATTTATTCGTGTTGCAACATGTTGATAAAAGTATGCCTTGTATTTCAATGGATGAAAAAACCCCAAAATCGCGTTATTGAGGTATTACACGGGTTTCGAAAGCTAAAAAAAGCCCATTTTCACCCATTTTTTTCTGATATAGTGAATGAAGTATTTTATTCAACTGTTTCACTTCATCTGAGAAAAACGTTTGATTAATATTTTGTGAAATTTGCATTCTTAAATCTTCGAAATTCAGCCATCGGGACCTTATTTCCGGTCCCCCAGTCAGGAATAAAGTTTCGTTCCCGTGGACAGAAGAACTCATCATAGATTCATCTGAAATTGAAAAAACAAATTATTTCTGTTAGTAGATACATAAATCTCGAGCTTGAACGAAGGAGAGAAAAAAATTGAAGTTGAATTATTGGCAGTTTTTTACAAATGAGTACAATTTTTGGTATAATTTGCACCACGTATTGCCTTATAAAATTGGTTGTGATTGAAAAAAAATCCTTCGTTCAAGTTCGAGATTTATGTATCTACTAATAGAAATAATTTCGTTTTTCAATATCAGATGCATCATAATGAGTTCTTGTGTCCACGGCAAAGGAACTTTTTTCTGACTGGGTGACCGGAAATGAGGTCCCAATGGCTGAATTTGGGAAATTTTTGAATGAAAATTTCTCCAAGTATTTACCAAACGTTCATTTTTGATATGGTAGAAAGATTGAATAAAATATTTCATTTATTATATGAGAAAAAACTGGGTAAAAATATGCTTTTTTTAGCGTTCGAAACCCATATAACCCCATGCCATAAGGCCATCAGCGCCAATATACGACGCTGATGGTCATATGATTTGTTCTGCTCTGAATTTGCGTTCAAAGTCGTAAATATACTTACGTACGAGGTAAGATTGAAATTGCGAATTTCAAATGCTGCGAAACATCGAAATTCCGAACTTTTCTACTAGCGACTTACGGTTTTAGAAAGATTATTTCCTCGAGCCAATTTGAACAATTCCGAATCAAAAAATACCGAAGGTTCAAACTTCTGAAAACTAGAGATCCGAAAGGCCAAAACTCTGAATCTCGGAATTCACGAGATGCAACATTGTATGTTCGACAGCTTTGTCATGAGCTTCCCTCGAATTTTCGGAATTTCGGACTTTTTGAGCTTTGAACTTTCGGATCTTCGAGCTGTCTGCATTTAAAACTTCCGGGATTTGCAACTTATGAACTTTAATATTTCAAGAAACTCAGAATCGCGTTTGAGATGAATATGGAATTTTGACCGTTCGGAACTTTTGGAATTCCGAACTTTAATCCCGCCCTATATAATGTGAACATCCATTGAAATTTAGAAGATAGGAAATTTTTGCGGGTACGCCTTTCTGGCTTTAGGTTCCTTTATTTTTTGTACATAAGATTATATCGATTTTAATTGGAAGTTTTGGTTTTATAGTTTCGAATTATCCCTCTACAAAGCGGGCTGAGAGCAATGTTATGGAACATATTCACCACGACCCGAGCATTGCGGATTCATTGTGACCATGTGAAATTCAAACTCCCAAGCTTTTCAACAGCACTTCATCAACGAAGTTTTCTTCTCGCCATGTGATGCAAGAAATAAGGGTCTGCAGCCATAGCAGCTTGTGCTTCCCTCATCAATTTTTAATGTTTTGGGACGTAAAAAACGTCATAACATCCGTCATATGACAGTCTTAGACATGGAAGGACGTTCAGCTACTATGCCAGCAGAAATTTGACGATGTAAATTTACGTTTTAATTTAGCTGACGCAGTGTATGAACATTCTCAGGTAGGTTGAATTCACTGTTGAAACATGTTGGTGACTCCTAACAGTATAGCAATAGCTTTATATGATGTTGATCCAATGGTCAACATTGGAACCTTTCGGAACTCCGCAGCTAGCAGATCGTACAAAACGGATAAAAGCATTTGGCATCGCGTGTCCGTCTCTTTATTGCCCGCAGGATCCGATCTTCGAACGATTTCAAAGTGTAGAAATAAATGTTTTCATATATTCCGCCGCAAGTTTGACGAGGTCAAACTTCACTTTTGCGAGCTACAAAAAAGCAATATTACTATGCTCAAAAATAAAATCGACACTAAACCGCCACCTCCAAAAATCTCCAGAATCACTGATCATGTAGATCGTCAGGGGATAATGCAACTTTCTTCCGAATACTTTGTTGCATCACAAATAGCAATTACATACGACCAGACCGAAGAATCAGAAGTCGATGCCTCGAATCCACGTACAGATCGCGCTTTCAACGAAAAGCTTGCTTCTCTCAGAACAATGTCTACATTTACGAACACGACAGAATTATCAGATTATAGAGACAGAGATCATACCGAACAAGAAATTCCTATTGCACATTCTTCAGCAGAGTGGACATGTGACAAAATATCGACTTCCAATGAATCACTGCAGTCCACAATTTTAAGTGAAACATCGGTAATGTCGACACATAGTCAAGAATGCTTCAAGCCCCAAGACGCTGATAACGACTCTTCTTCAATAATATCTTCTGCAACGGAGTTCAAGGATGACAAAAATATTTTGATCTCGCAACATTTCTGGCGGAAATTCTGGGACGAAGATCGATTGCGTTTAAAAAAAGGTTGGACCAATGACTTTAACGAATATTTCGAAAAGGTTTTCCTGATTTGTGTATTAACATTCGAGTATCACAAGTGTTATAGAGCTGACAAAAATAAGAAAAAGTATTTTGAGGCTCACGCGCGATGTAAGCATTCTACATGTACTGCGTTTGTTACATACGGCCCTAAACTCGCATTGCTCGTGCCTCGCACCACCCGCTTAGCTAAGCGCATTCCCTCTCGGTCATTCACTCGGACACAAGAACAGCTGAGCCTACGAGCACAATAACCCTACGAAGGAGTGCAAGTTAGCAATTTACAAACATCACGCCACCGAAAAACCGAGCCATAATGAAAGACCGAACGCCGCCGCTAAGCAGTCGATTTCAAAAGGCTATTGCCGGATAAGAATGGTGATTTGGCCCACAAAACCTTTTGGGCTATTCATGATTTTATAATGTCGGTACAGTGAAAAAAAAGTGCTTGACACGAATTTTGACCCCCTCCCCCCTCCTGATGCATTTACAACCCCCGAAAACCCAATGTTTCGGCCTGATTTCATAACTCATCGCCAAGTCGACGAATCCTTATGAAAAAAATACAGTGTATAGTAGAAGTGGAGTTCTTTCGACTTGAATTTTTTCAGATTTTTTTCATCACCCTTCCCCCTTCAAACAAATTTTTGAACTATTCAAAAATTTTTTTCTTGACAACTAGGACAGAGGCACTCGTTAAATTCACACTTTTAGTTTGCGTTGATTCAAAAAATACGTTGTATTTTTTTCAAATTTTACAAATTGGTGGAACACACTGAAAATCACGAAAAACCGTTATCTTCGTCGTTCCCGGCTGTTGATATGTACTTTTGTTCTAATTTGCAAAACGAAAAACAATTTTTTCAATTGAAACAACATTGACTCCAATAATACTTCCTACCTAATATGATACTTACGCGGTGTATATACGGGGCATTCCACGTCAGGCGGGCCACTTTTTCAGTTGTATTTTTTGAATTTCATGAAAATTTTTTGCTGTCTTCAGAAGGTCCAATAAAACATGTTCTGAACAGTTTTCAACGTCAAAACTCAAAATTCCAGAAAGCTACGCTTCATTTTTCGGAATCGGCGTTTTTCCACGTTTTTTGTTCTTAAATAATTCTGTCGCAGTGAAACGGGAGTGAAAAAATCGATGGATACATGTATTCTCACGGATTTTTTCCGTACTTTTGTTTAAAAATATCGGCTTTATTCCAAACAAAGCGCAACATTGTGAAAACGCGGTTTCAAAATTTCAATCACACTTTTTTCAAAAATCGGTCCGATTTAAAAATTTTGAAAAATTCTTAAAAAACGTCTAATTCCTTCAAGTTGATTCCCGGCCTCAATGGAAATTATGAGTTTCGCATGGGTTCTATGTGAAAATCTCGTTTTTATTCCGCTCCGTCATGAAAAGTCACGGGACCTTTATTCGATTAAACTCCGGAAACATATTTTCCTTCGAAGGAATGTCATTGAGGACGGTTATTATTATCGAGAATTATATCACTAGTCGATTTTTTAGTTTTTTGTTTTTATTTTTCATTTTTATTTCAATTTTTTTAAATTTATATTTCGTGTTACTAATGCCATATATGAGGTCGTAAGCGCGGAAAAAAATTCTGATTTCTTAGAGCCGACATTTTTTTTCACGCAATATACCATCTTGTGGGCACATCCGCCAAAAAAAGTTTTTTTCTGGCGCTTACGACCTTATGGCGTCAGTAACGCGAAATATAAACTGAAAAAAAAAAACAAAAATGAAAAATAAAAATTTAAATTCGACAAGTAATAGAATTCTCGATAATAATAAACGTCCTCAATGACATTCTTTCGAAGGAAAATAGGTTTCCGGAGTTCAATCGAATAAAGGTCCGGTGACTTTTCATGACGGAGTGGAATAAAAACGAGATTTTCACATAGAACCCATGCGAAACTCATGATTCCCATTCAGGGGAATAAACTTGAAGAAATTAGACGTTTTTTTAGGAATTCTCAAAATTTTTAAATCACATCAATTTTTGAAAAAAGTGTAATTGAAATTTTGAAACCGCGTTTTCACGATGTTGCGCTTTGTTTGGAATGAAGTCGATATTTTTAAACGAAAGTACGGAAAAAATCCTTGAGAATACATGTATCCACCGATTTTTTTACTCCCGTTCCACTGCGACAGAATTATTTGAAAACAAAAAACGTGGAAAATCGCCAATTCCGAAAAATGGAGCGTAGCTTTCTGAAATTTTGAGTTTTGACGTTGAAAACTGTTCAGAACATGTTTTTTCGGACCTTCTGAAGACAGCAAAAAATTTTCATGAAATTCAAAAAATACAACTGAAAAAGTGGCCCGCCTGACGTGGAATGCCCCGTATATACACCGCGTGAGTATCATATTAGGTAGGAAGTATTATTGGAGTCAATGTTTTTTCGATTGAAAAAATTGTTCTTCGTTTTGCAAAATGGAACAAAGTACATGTCAACAGCCGGGAACGACGAGAATAACGGTTTTTCGTGATTTTCAGTGTATTCCACCAATTTGTAAAATTTGAAAAAAATACAGCGTATTTTTTGAATCAACGCAAACTAAAAGTGTGGATTTAACGAGTGCCTCTGTCCTAGTTGTCGAGAAAAAAATTTCTGAATAGTTCAAAAATTTTTTTGAAGAGGGAGGGGTGATGAAAAAAATCTGAAAAAAATCGAGTCGAAAGAACTCTACTTACACTATACACTGTATTTTTTTTATAAGGATTTGTCGACTGGGCGATGAGTTATGAAATAAAGACAAAAAATTGGGTTTTGAGGGTTATAAATGCATCAGGAGGGGGGAGGGGGTCAAAATTCGTGTCGGGCACTTTTTTTTTACTGTACCGACATATTAGAATCATGAATAGCCCAAAAGGTTTTGTGGGCCAAATCACCATTCTTATCCGGCAATAGCCTTTGAGGAGCGAAAGATCAACGTACTCTTTGCCGGGGAGAACGTGTGTGGTGCACCCTAGCCGTATCTACCCAGCTCACGGAAGACTCTTCGCCCTAGTTCGGAGGATACCCCAACGGCGAGCACCTCTACGGAACCTTTGTTGGCCAAGCTTCGGCCTAGTAGCGGATCTCTCCGATAGCGAGGCGGGGACCCAGGTCGACAGCAGCTCGGTGGTTCGGTGGTAGGTCGCAAAAGCCACCCGCACTCCTTCCCCGGTGGCCCGCTCCTCGGCTCACCTCCTTCCATCTATTACCAATCCTATGTGTAATCCCATTATTCAATTAATCTTTAGACGTATCATACCTGTAACCTTCTTTAATTCTACCATCGAGTGTTATCATTCATCTTTATTCTCTCCAAATCACACAATTAAACTCTCATTATCACACCTAATTGAGTTTCATCGTTCCTTTTCTATATCAATACCACTCTCAATCCCTGGGATAGTATTGTTCTAGCATTGCAGGTGTGCTTTTGCACTTCGATCAAGGACAACCTACCGAGAGACCGATCTTCAGCCGCTCGGAGATCGGTTATATATCAGATCTGTAGACACGTTACCTCCGACTGGATCTTGCAATCCACGTCGGTACGTGACACGTTCATATTCTCAGCAAAAGATCCTATCGAGGAACCATTTGCTGACATCAGCGTGACTGTTTCCTGTAGCAAAAATATTGAGCATTCTAATCAGAAATTTCATCGACGATTTTATTCAGGCGGAAGAAGGAAAAAATTACGAATCGAGCTAGAGACCAGCATGCCCAGCGTAGTTGAATTGCAAAAACTCGGCTCAGTTCCCGATGATATTTTAGAAGCTGGCAATTTGAACAATGCTTCGAGGCTAATGTTACTACGAAAAATGTCATCTGAAAATAATAACGAAGGTGATTTAGACAAAGATCTTGTACAAGCCATTCAAAAACTTATGAAGGAATACAAGTCCAGATTTCCCGGCAAAATTTGTCGCAGATATATTCAGAAATTTTCTGTCATCCCGTTCAAGATCATTCTTTTTGCGGAATTTGTAATGAGGCATTTACTCACTGTGAAAAAAGGAACGGTGATTTGCCATTTGGACGCTACGGGTACAGTGGTTGCACACCCAAGCAATGTAGAACATAAAGACGACCAAGACAAACGCTCAATGATTTATTACTATGCTTTAGTATTATCTGGATCCACACACTGCAGCGCGCTACCACTTGCCGAATTTATTTCAGAGGTGCACGATGTGGCAAATATATCCCATTTTCTAATCCTATTTAAACAAAAATTGCAGCATATGACTACCCGCCGGGTAGTGATAAACCTTATAGAGACTGACTTTAGTTTATGTTTAATCCAGTCTGCACTGTGGGCATTCAATCAAATAAAACTCGAAATCTACATTGACCTGACTTACCAATTATTACTGGATGAAAACTACAGTGCATGTGACATCCCGCCTTTTACGGTAATTCACACTTGTTCAAGTCACATACTGCGAGCAGTCAGAAAACAAGTTAAGAGCATTTTTCGAAGGAAGTTACACTGGCAAGTCGTTCTTGCACTGTTAACAAAAATGATCCATTGCTCGAGCCTGGATGAAGCTAATGCGGTTTTTCGAGAATTCGCGATCCTCTTCTGTACTGAGACCAAAAAAGTAGAGTTTGATGATTGCCTGCACCACTTAGCATTACCCTGCTGGAAGAATCTGGAAACGTCCGAAAATAGGATCACGTTCTCTCAAAAAAAACATAAAGGGCTGTCAAAGCAGAGTTAATATGGAAAAGTCGGAAGATTCTTTACCAGGACAAAACTCCGCTGCACAGCAGCCACTAAAGGAGCCAGTCGTCGAACAAGAAATTATATTCCAGGATGCCGAAATAAACACCACCGAATCCAACACAACCCCGGTCAATGCCGAAAACATCGGAGAAATATTTTGCGGTGATGCAGCATCAAGATTTTTTGACCCTGATTTCAAATATCCCAAGGGTTTTCCAGTACTACGAAAATCTATTGCTGGCATAGTTCTGACGAAGGAAGATTTCGGCACTTTGAAGCAAAACGAGTGGTTAGGAGATAATATCAATAACTCATTCTTCGCGTTATTGCGAAAAGTGGCTGAAAAAAACAACTTGAATGCGTTGGTATATGACACCCACTTTACAACCAAACTAAAAGACAGCGAACTGTCTTTGGGTTTCAAAAACTGGTTTACGCTGTTCAACCGTGGAAGTACGACGTGTGGCTTATGCCTATCAATATTGGTAACGTCCACTGGGGACTTCTCATAGTTATATTTGACTACAATACTTTCTTGTATATAGACTCGATGCATCGAAACAGTCCTCCGCAGAATCTCATATCACGAGTCTGCTCTTTTATAGATGTTTACTGTACCAAAAATATGACAAAACTCATAAATTGGCGAAATTGGGAAGTTTTCGTTCCGCATGACATCCCTTTGCAGGACCGTTCCTATGGAGTTCGTGGAAATTGCGGCGTGCATGTTTATATTTGGGCGTATTTAGTATGCAGCAGCTCCTGTATATTGTTTTCAGACGAACAACTGACACTTGCAAGGATGGGAATTGCGTCGTTTCTTTGGAATGCACCTGCAAATATGACTGCACTGGAGAGGTGTTGCCGTTTGAGAGGATTATTATTTCAAGACAGTTTAAAATCTCAACAACGGCGAGTCCCCAACAAAAAATAGTTGTCTAGTGGAACGGGGTATTCAAATTATAGTCCGAAAGTCTGATTTAATTAACTGTGATAAGAAAACGCACGATTTGTGCAATACTCGGCTGTGTTAGTTACCAAAGATTATACCTATAGTATATATATTTTAGATAAACCGTAATATATTCGTAAACCTAATAAGTCCGTACTATAACTGCTCAAACAACCGATTACTTACCTCCAGTTATATACCAACAGTATTATTCTTTTCATAGTTATAAGTATACTATAAGTATATCGTCTGTGATAATATGACTTCGTTATGGTATTGAGCTCAATTCGACTATATCACCGTATGAGCGAGTATGTACAGAAAAATTAAATGCTTGCTGTTTGGCGTACATCTAGTGAATGTAATATTTTCACTCTAAGAGAAATCCAAGTTATCAGCCACAATGGCAATCCATACCGGACCACATCTATATATATCACTTTGTTTCTGCCTATCAAGATTATTTAGCTAATCGAAAAAATTCTCTTAAAATGACCATTTGCTCAATGAGTCCGTTTTATCTTGACAACATAAAGTATCGTTTCTACGAATTCTTTAGATTCATATACCTTTGAGTATGTTTATATTTTTACATCTTTACCCGAATTGTTTGAAATCATACGATAAGTTGGTTCATATTCTTATAAATATTATAGTGTATGTTTTCATGTTTGATATTTTGTAAGGAATAACGTTCCATCGATTAATCAATAGAAATGAACGTGAAATATAAAAAGCCGCAAAGATTTTAGTAATAAGATCAAGCAAAGCAGAGACTGCACTGGCACATTACAAGGTTCCCAAAAACATTTTTGGGAGCAGTGCAGTCCGCAGTCAGCTTGTGCCTATTTTAATTATCCGTATCCTTTAATTTTTTGAATCAACACGGTTGTAACTTGTATCAAGAACACAACTATTTTCGATCATGTGTTTACACTGTTTTTACATACGGATAATTTCTTAATTTTGAACAATGTGCAATTTTTATGCCCGAAGAATTAACTAATAAACGACTGACGTACATAAAGATCTATACGTAATGTTTAAGTTATGTATCTTGTTGAAATATATGCGCTACTTGAAAAATATGAGTAGCGTCTATGCATTATTATTTATATCTCACATTCAATATACTTATGCGTCAAGAAATTTCGAAATCCATATGAAAAATACGATAGAATCCCGAAACAAATTCAAAATTCTAGATTGGACTTACGTGTTGATAATCAAGTTCTGTCGGATTGAATTTGAATTGAGAAATAGGGATAGGCGGCTAGATTGGACTCTGATTTAAGCCCAACTTGGTACGTATGACCGCTTTAGAAAAATGGAGAAACGGCTCTACGAATCTAGAACTCGACTCGACGAATTCCAGCTAGATCTGCAGATCCCAGTGTGAATAAACCTATTGATTCTAAGTTTCATCAGGCAGTCCTCAACCTATTCCATTATTCGGTAGTGATGAGACCAAGATTTCGATTCTTTATGTAGTCCAAGCTACTTCTGGTATTAGCTTGAAATTCGTTGGGCAGACTGCACACAATTTCGATTTGAAACCCCTATTCTTCGCGTAGGACAAATTGTAACTAGGACGATTGCAGATCGATGGTAATGCAACTGAAACATTCAACACCAACATTGCATTTTCAACTTCGCGTGCTACGACAATTAACGATTAGAGCCAAACGGCCGCGAAAATCTCGGGAGTTTCAGCGTGGGTTCGTAGAAATCTCGATTTTTGACGAGTAAAAAAAGATTGCACCCGGGATCTAATTATTGCCCATCAATTGGCAATGTATCTGGAATATTTCCTGCCAATATAAAATTTTGAGCTTCGTGCTACGACCTACGAGAGCCAACCAGCCGCGGAAATATGGTATGTTTCTAGCTAAGTTCGTAGAAATCTCGATTTTTGACGAGTGAAAAAAGATTGCACCCGGGATTTAATTATTGCACATCAATTGGCAATGTATCTGGAATAATTCCTGCCAATATGAAATTTTGAGCTTCGTGCTACGACCTACGACAGCCAACCAGCCGCGGAAATGTGGTATGTTTCTAGCTAAGTTCGTAGAAATCTCGATTTTTGACGAGTAAAAAAAGATTGCACCCGGGATTTAATTATTGCACATCGATTGACAATGTATCTGGAATATTTCCTGCCAATATAAAATTTTGAGCTACGTGCTACGACCTACGACAGCCAAACGGCCGCGGAAATCTGGTATGTTTCCAGCTAAGTTCGTAGAAATCTCGATTTTTGACGGGTAAAAAAAGATTGCACCCGGGATTTGATTATTGCACATCAATTGGCGATGTATCTGGAATATTTTCTGCCAATATAAAATTCTGAGCTTCTCGCTACGACCTACGACAGCCAAACGGCCGCGTAGGTCGTAGCACGAAGCCGAGAGCCGAGAGCCGACGAGAGCTCGCGCGCGTGCGAGCGGCGTGTACAGTCTGTTCAGACCATTGTAGACCTCCGCCGGCTAGCGGCGGCCGTTAGCTTCAGCGTCATCTCGGGTACTTACGAGAACGACTGAGAGACTCAGACAATCGAGCTGGTACGCGATCGAACGGGTCGCCAAAATTCGGTTTTTGGATGCAGAATACGCGTATTCGCTTTTGTAATCCTGTCGAGTCGAGAATCCTGTTGTAATCTTTGTAATCTTGTTGTAATTTTTGTAATCTTTTGTAATCATTGTAATCTCTTGTAATCAGTTGTAATCTTTCTGTAATCTTTGTAATCTTGTCGTCATCTTTATAATCTTTATAATCTTTGTAATCTTTGTAATCTCCCGTAATCTTTTGTAATCTCTTGTAATCTCTTGTAATTTATCTGTAATCTTTGCAATCTTCATGTACTCCATGTAATCTTTGTATTCAATTTGTAACCACTGTAATTGTAATCGGTGTACGCCATTTTCGCCTAGTGATTAACCCCTCGTACTAGTCTATTTTTTTTTCTCTCTCTTTTTCTTGTAGTATCATAGTTGACAAATTCTAAATGGATAGTGAAAAGAAAACTAGATCAAAACCGAGTTCAATCAAAAAGATATCGTGCTGTGAAGAACGTTTTAATGAAATCGCGAGGTAAATCATCCAATTCTTTGAATGATTCCTCTGTACGAGATGCTGAAGGTAAGCTAGTGAAAATATATTCACTTGTTCTCTGATGAACTGTTTCAGACATACTGAACGGTTTTTGGAGAACGATCTTATCTAATGTAATAGCAAATCATGAAATATCCAATCGAATAACACCATTACTTCACATCCTAACCTAACCTACAAAGCCGCGTAGGATATATCCTTGGTTGAATAGATACGGGGCATGCCATGTGCACTCGACCAATGATTTCATCTCACCTTCTTTGATTCGCTGCCTGATTTTTTATACGATTCTCCGGTCTCAAGAAAGCACTTCTGAATTTTTTCAGATTTTTTCCTTCAATTGTTGAGTTTCTATAATCAATCGAACCCATCTCAGAATTTGATCTTTTTATCAACTTAAAATTTTGTTGAAACTTCAACTTTTCATTCCGATTATCTTTACACTCATCCCATGATGGGCTGATCTTTTTCACGTTTATTTTCTTTCATTTATTTGTTTATTTGATGTTCTTTTCTTTGTAATTTTTTCCCTTGATAGAAAACCCGAATGGCCCTGATCAGGGCCCGTAAAGTTTGTAAGGCTAGTAGAAGGATACCTGAAATGGACCTGGGAAGGTTGCCTTGTCCGGACCTTCGCAGTGGGAGCGTGACGAAACACTAAAAGGGCCTGATAGGATTTGCGTATCCGGACCTGATGTCAAATACGGCAACCTGCTTTGGGCCTGGTACGGCCCGGATCGAAATTTCTACACGGGATACGACTGCAGTTTATTAAGAATTACTAACCTGTGTAATAAACCCCAAAATTACTAGTTTTGATAGGAATAAACCCGAACAGGCTTGAGGTATTTCCCGAAAGTGTTGTCAATTTTACCAGCGAAGATAGTAACTGGTAATACGTCACGTATACTCGAAATGTAGAGCAAGACTTCCAAGTCAGTATGGTAAAATTGTGACTACCGCATCAAAAAAATTACTATACTGACTTGGAGAATATGGTATTATTTTTGCAAATTTTACCGTTCACTTCAGGAAGGAAAATTTGAAAATAAAAATATACAACGGCAGAATTGTTAGTTTACTATTCGATTCACAATCTGTACACACTTTTCCATTTGTACAGGGTGTATAAAAATTATGTGTCACGACTTCAAGAGGTGATTCTCCAGATTGAGATCGGTGGAGCGCCCCAGCAATATGCCCCCGCAAAATTGAGTTTGACCCTTAAACTCAAGGTCGAATTTTTTTGTCAACTTGAAAAATTCCTATTGTCAGTAGTGATAAAAGTCTCCGAGGAACCATAGGTCGGAAATGAACTTTAGTTCTGCATTTTTTCCAACTTCATGATCATTTTTCGTGACGACAGATCCATTTGTGATCCGTGGTCCCATTGACACTTTTTTCCCTCCCGGTGAGAAGATTTTTTTGAGCCAATAATAAAAATTTCCGATAAGTTTCAACCAGTTCTAGATGGATTTTGCGGAGACATGTTGTTGGGGCGCTCCACCGATCTCGAGCTGGAGAATCATCCGGTGAAGTAGTGACACATAATTTTCATACACCCTGTACATAGTTACGGGGGGTTTATCATTGTATTTGCGACGGTTGTTACAGGGGATGCGCAGGGTTATTACAATGTTTCGTCGCCTCCTCTTCCTCTCCTCCTTAAGAGCGTGCTTTACCCTCACTGCCATACCGACCAAAAAAAATATTGAAAAAATCGCGAACAACTCCGACATACGACGTGAAATGGGTTCGTTGTATATAATTACAGAAGTGATAACAAATGCAGCCAAAATAGTACACTAAATTCGTAAAAATCGATGAAAACGTCATTTTCGTATTTTGTTCGCGATATTATCAAAGCCTACACATCATTTACGCGAAAAAGCCGTCTGTGCGGCTGTTCTACAAAAAATACGGAACACAAATATATAAGAACTTTTTTGGTACACGCAACAATAACGGTTAATTATTTGAAGCTGTAATATTGGTAACCAATAGTAATTATGAACTGTCAACGGCTGACAGAAGCGAGGATTATTGTCAATAATTGGTGCACAGAACCATCTGTCGGATATTTTCTACCTAATAATCCTCGCTGTTGACAATAAATCGTGCGCGCAGCACCACCTGTCGGATATTTTCTGCCTCAAAATCCTCGCTGTTGACAATAATTCCCGCGTGCAGCACCATCTGTCGGATATTTTTCGACCCAAAATCACTTCTGCCAGCCGTTGACAGTTCATAAATACTATTCGTCACCATAATTACAGCTTCAAATAATTGACCATTATTGTTGCGTGAACCGAAAAAGTTCTTAAATATCTGGGTTCAGTATTTTTTGTAGAACAGCCGCACAGACGGCTTTTTCGCGTAAATGAAGCGTGTGCTTCAATAATATTGCGAACAAAATACGCAAAATACGTTTTCGTCGATTTTTACGGATTTCGTGTAATATTTTCGCTGTATTCGTTATCAATTCTAGGATTATTTATTAAAAACTCATTTCACTTCGTGTTTCGGAGTTATTCGCGATTTTTTAAATATTTTTTCTGTCGGTATGGCAGTGAGGGTAAAGCACGCTCTTAAGCCTAACCTCAACCTTGACCTAACTTTAACGCCGCTTATAAGTATTCGCTCTCAGTTCGGACGCATCGCATGCACGCATACATTTACATATGTGCAATTCCACGTCAAGCGGGCCACTTTTTTGGGTCGTAATCACCGATTTTGATCTCCATCGAGGATTTTGTACTACTCATGGATGTAAGTCTCTGGGCCGAACCAAAAGCCAATACGCGACTCGGTTGTCTACTGTGACGTGGTGTTAGGCCACCCGTCACAGGGTACTAGCTAACGATGAACGGAAACACGTCTTGCCTCCTAACCCAGGAAAAAATGGCAAAAATAGGAAAGCTGAGCTGATTAGGTTTAACTAAAACAATTTTGTGCATTCCTTCCCTATCTATGAGCACGTCTGTAAGCCCGACCGCCGAGGGAAACCACGACCTTGGAACAACAACAGCCGAGGTTATCCTGATGCCAAAACTGCTGATCCACGACTATCCCGAACAACCAGCAACATCAAGCCACCGGGGTGTGACGCACCACCAAACAACAACCACTCCCGAATCAAGGAAGGAGTCCAGGGATGGGATTCTGTAACTCTCCGCTAACTCCGCTAACTCCGCAAAGTCCGCTAACTCCGCTAACTCAGCGGAGACTGTTGGTTGGCTAAGAAGCCAACCGACCGTCCAATCAGAGACCACTTCGGGCCTCGGTGGTGCCTATACGGTGGCGCTGTGTACGGTGGTACCCTGTACGGTGGTGCCGTGGGCTTTGTCCGGCCGCTAATTGCAACAAATAAACAATCGCAAGAGCTCCTGTCACTTGATACATATGCATAAATTTCACAAGAATAAAGTGAGGAGATAAAAAGGTGGAAAGAAAACGAATAAATCAATCAAAATATTGGACTGTGGGCTACAGGAAATAGGACTATAGGAAAAAGGTAATGGGAAATAAGAGATAAGAAATAGGCACCACCGAAATCCGAAGCGGTCTCTGATTGGACGAACCGTTGGCTTCTTAGCCAACCAACGGTCTCCGTTGAGTTAGCGGAGTTAGCGGACTTTGCGGAGTTAGCGGAGTTAGCGGAGAGTTACAGAATCCCATCCCAGGCCAGCAAAGGACAGGCGGCGTACAGGGATGAGGCAATATCCTCCCGTCGTCCTTCGTCAGCAAATGCGATGGATGCCTAGGAGATGGCGTATAGGGTTGCGTGTAAAAAGCGCCTTGTGAACCTCCCGTCCCGAAGCTTCTCGACCTAGGTCGAACCATCTTCACCACCTACTGTCTCTGAAGCTGTCAAAACGTTCTCGGGGTTATCCCGGAAAGATTCCCGATACAGACGTCCCGTTTCCATGTTGGATCCCTTCACGAGCGAGGCCTGACTGTGCCCAGCGTGACAATTGCCGAGGGATGCACTTGGTTGCTGCCTAAAAACCTGCGGAGTCGACATTCCCGGAGAAAGTGACGGACGAGTCCATTTACAACTCGCCGTTCCTTATTTTGTGGCGAGCGAGATCCCGCTGTAGATCCAGCGCCGAGGAAGACAGCAGGAGACGACAGCCAGAAGAGGGGTATGCAACGCACGAGCCTGGGGTTCTCCCTCGGTCCTCCCCACTCACACCGCTTGACCAGACGAACAAAAGGATAGTCAGGTGACGCAATTAGGCCAATCAGGATAACCAAAGCACCCCTACATCGAACGAGGTGTTCGAGCGACGAGCTCGCCTCGATCTACTTGCCGATCATCACTTCAGCGAGGCAGACGTGTCTCCCGGATTCTTCCGAATTCTCTCTGAATTCTCTATCTTGAATTATCTCTAGTTTGTGTAATTTAGCTTCTCTTTCCCGTACCTATAACTTCCCTTCAGCCTCTCGATATCTTAATCTATGCCTTTCCTTCCCGACGCTACATTCTCTACATCTCGCTTTTCTTTATTCTTTTTGTTTGAATCTCTTACGGCGTAGGCCGTTCCCGCTGAGGCGGTAGCGTCTCCCAAAACGTTCCGTCCAGCCAACTACCTACTACCTTAGCCGCTAGGAATAAGTAAAGTGAGTTTATCTAAAATAGTGAATAGCACGAACATCGGCGAAAACACCGATAAGGTAAGGCCTGATTCTTTATGTAAAAACACGAGCTTGCGAACGATCGCACAAATCTGTATCTTTTGATTGTCGTATCTTTACCTTATCCTACCTTTCTCTTTCTATGGATACGATTATCTTTATCTTTATCTTTTCTAAGATTTGACGAAAGAACTGTGAGCGATCTCGTGATTTGGCCAATTAAATATCTTTGATTGCTGATTGGTAGTATTTGATATCTCTGGCTTATCTCTATCTCTTTTGCATATTTCTTACCTAAATTTTGAGTACGAACTACCTGTATCTATGACTTTGCCTGATATCTTATTTGCCATGCCTTTTTTCCTGGGTTAATATCTAAAATCGAGCAAGTAGCCGCGAAAGCGACTTTCACGTTAGTTTAAGTATCTATTATCTTTGATCGTTAGTCAATAAGTCATCCCTTTACTTTTTGCGTTTGTTAGTATTTGATAGACAAAATATCTGAAATCTGGGAAATCTCTCGATTCCCGTGTTGCGTGGAACTTTCATCTTTTCTTGTTTTATATAGTAGAGTATCGCTATGTGATACTGAATCATCGGATTTCCTTCTCTTTTGCATTATATAGAGTCCCTTCCCGCACACACACTGTTATAGCTAAAATCTGAATTCCCGAGTTTCTCTATCTCATTCATACCTAATACCTTATATCTCAAAACAATACAATTGTAAAGCGAACTAAAGAACTATCTCTCACTCTGAAGACTTTTGTGAATATCTAACTGACTGAAATTTGATTGAAGAATATATTTTGTTATTTAACCATCCGACTGATTTTCTATACACGGTGTTCCCTGCCACTCTACCATTTTCTTTATAGTCTGGACTAGCCGAGCAAAGTCCGTCGATCCCTCCGGATCATATCTGTTTCGCTGCCTAATTTCGAGTTTCTACTTTGAGTAAAAATTGATACAGACGTATCTGGCGCCCAACATATCTTTATCTTTATCTTACCTCACCTTAACTAAAACCCCGGAGCGGTCCGCCGAAGGTTGACAGCGCTTAGGAGAAATCCTACCCGTTGCACTACCTAGCGGAGGTTAAAAAATGCCGTTTTTGCGCGCAAACTTCTCTTCGGCGGCAGATATCTCAGTTGTTTTTGGAGCAAAGTACCAAAGTATATAGTGATTCTTGTAGCTATTTTCACACGCTTTCCGGTGATTATACTGACATCGCTCCCCAGCCAAAATTTGGCTGTCAAAAACGGAGTTAAAATAAAATTTTCATTTTTCAAAAAGTTCGCCCATTTTGAAAATTCTGTTTTTTGTCTCTAAAAATGGTTCGAAGTATCCCCTACATGTACCCAGAGTGGCAAAGTGGGCCTCTCTTCCGATGTTTTTTTATCCAAGTTTTAGTCGATTTTTTCACCATTATTTTCAATTTTTTTCAATTTTTTTTCTAATTTTTTTCAATTTCGTCCCCAACATTTCCCAATTACCAGTAACGAGCTCGTCATGCGGAGAAACTGTTTCAAAAAATTGAAATGCGTGACGAAAAAATTTTTTTATCAGAACAATTCAGATTATATCGAAAAAAAATCAGATAAAAAACCAACGGAAGAACGGCCCACTTTGCCACTTCGGGTACGTGTAAGGGATACCTTAAACCTTTTTTAGAGACAAAAAACAGAATTTTCAAAATGGGCGGACTTCTTGAAAACCGAAAATTTTATTTTGACTCCGTTTTTGACTGCCAAATTTTGGTTGGGGAGCGATGTCAGTATAATCACCGGAAAGCGTGTGAAAATACCTACAAGAATCACTATATACTTTGGTACTTTTCTCAAAAAACAACTGAGATATGAGCCGCCGAAGAGAAGTTGGCGCGCAAAAACGGCATTTTTTAACCTCCGCTAGGTACACAACCGAGTCGCGTATTGGCTTTTGGTTCGGCCCAGAGACTTACATCTATGAGTAGTACAAAATCCTCGATGGAGATCAAAATCGGTGATTACGACCCAAAAAAGTGGCCCGCTTGACGTGGAATTGCACATATACACGTAACTTCGTCCTTATATGCCGCACGAAGATCATTCGAGCACTAGTGAGAAAAATTCAGGCGCCTGTAACCACCTATCGGTGGACTTGCGAAACGTAAATCTTTATAATGCGGACTTCGGTTCAGCGGGCATGAGCGACAGCGAGATTCTACTATTCTCGCTGGTAATCTTTGCAAGACAAGTTCTCAACTTGTATCACGTTTGGTTGGAGTCAGTACCAATGTATCACATCTGCCGCATACTCCTAGTTACATTAGCAAGTTTCGAACAATTTACGAAGAATGTATGTTGGCTTCCCTAATATATTATTCAATATTTTCTGGCATCGCTTATTATTATGGATGTCATTCCTTGCTACTCACATTTTTACTATTTTTATATGACGATTTTCAAAATCCGCTCAAGACGTGCTACACTTCTGAATGGTAATACATGTTATTCAAAATATCAGCTTCCCCTATAACTGTATAAAATATCACCAAAATGCAGATGTGTCCGTAGAATACTGGCCATTATTGGATTCTTTGCTATAAAAAGTCTCTCCGTGTACGCAATCGCGGATAGAAACTGCTGAGGTCGGAAGATGCGTATTGGAACGGACAGGCGATTTATACAATCCACAGTTGCGTTCGAACTACGGATTAAAACAGTCAGAGAGTCACACGCAATCGCGGATAGAAACTGATGAGGTCGGCAGATGCGTCCTGGAACGGATGGTTTTCGAATCCGAAATTGCAGACAAAAACAGGTACTTTGATTTGCATACAAAATGCGGACAGAAATGTTGTACACTCGTATACATTCCGGCAGGTACGTGCAGTTAGACGGTCTGACTTCAGATAGATTCCCATAAAACTCATTATCGTGCGGATAACTTACTGTTCAAAACGGATGGAGACCTGGGTAGGATTCTACCTCTTGCAGATAGAACGTATAGGATTCCGTTAAAATCTGATAGGTTCAGACGTTGTTTTCTATAGGTTTCTAACGGATTCCTGTTCCTTTTTTCAACAGGATTTAGCATCCTCCCGAATCTATCAAATGATGTAATCCTCGGAATGGATTTTTGGATGTCATTCAAAGTAAAAATAAACCCAAGCGAGGAGAATTGGACCTTAGAAGGAAGTAACCATTCCTACCCGCTTGCGCGACGTTGCGTAACCAAGACCGAATTGAAAGCATTAACCACCGAGCAAGCCGACAAATTAAAATCTTTCCTTGACAATGAATTTTCGAAATTAGATAAAGAGTCAACCGGAATAACGGACTTAACAGAGCATGTAATCCAGATTTCACATCCTATCCCGCACCGACAGGAACCCTACAGACGTAGTGAGGTCATACGCGAGTTGATAAACAAGGAAGTCGATCGACTGCTCGAAAAGGGATATATTGTTTGGAGCAATAGTGACTGAGCATGTTCACCCGTGGTAGCTCCGAAGGCGAATGGTGGGTTGCGAATTTGTATTGATTATCGACCGGTAAACCGGCAAACTGTCAAGCCCGCGTATCCAATTCAACACATGAAGTCTATCCTCTCGCAATTACACCACGCAAAAATAATCTTGACTCTGGATATGAGCGAAGCCTTCCACCGAATCCCGATGAACAAAGAAAGTCAAAAGTACACCGCGTTCGTAGTAAAAGGCAAGGGATTGCTAGAATGGGTCAGAATGCCATACGGTCTAACGGGAGCTCCATCCACTTTCCAATGCTTAATGGACAGACTAAAACGGAGAATCAAGGACTCAATATCAGAAAGAAGCCTTCCAAACAAATGGGGTGACCAAGTGTTCGCATACTTGGACGACTGGATCGTAATTAGTCAAGATCTAGATGAACACCTCGCGATTCTATCCTCATTATTTGAAGTAATACGGGACGCCAAGCTCCAAGTCAATCGAGCAAAGCGCAGCTTCGCCTGCAAAGAAGTAAAATTCCTAGGCTATATAGTAGACGAATTTGGTAGGAGACCGAATCTCGAAAAGGTACAACCAATCCTTGACTTTCCGGTACCTAAAGACAGAACACAACTTCGACGATTCAACGGCCTTGTTAATTGGTACCATCGTTACCTAAGAAATATTTCTCGCGTGCAAGGTACGCTGAATAAATTGACAAGTCCTAAAGTCCCGTGGAAATGGACCGAAGTAGGGCGAACAAACAAATAAAACATAACCGCAAATTCAATCTGTCAAAACAGTGTATTACGTGAAGTTGTGCACTTGGGTTGGTACGCGAGAGAAGAGTACAGAGGGCAGCAGTGTTGCATGCTTCCGATTTCAACCAATCACGAACGCGAAAATGAATTTGACCTGCCGTCGTACGTCCAATCACGGATACGAAAGTAAATTTACCCTTGGTTAAATTTACTTCCGTATCCGTGATTGGATGATGCCAAATATTACACCACAGTATGCTGCATATAGCCACTTTCACGATCTTCCACAACGAACGAAAGCCCCCAGTATCCACGTTTGTGTTGAGAAAAGATAATTTGATAGAAACCACGACGGAAATAGAATGTGGTTCGGGCAGTTGGTGATTTGGGCGGTTGAAAAACTACGCTGCTACCTCGAAGGCATGCCCTTCAAGGTTGTTACAGACCACCAAGTGCTACTGTGGCTATATGAGTTGAAAAATTCGGTAGGCCGACTCGCAAGATGGGCAATTTTCCTCCATCAACACCTGATGACAGTTGAGTATCGACGCGACACAACGAACGGGGCACCGGATGCTTTATCACGGTCACACGATCGCGACGTCGATTTATTTGGGTGGGAAAAAATTGTCGAAGACACCGTTCAAGGACGAACATAGTTTTGAAACCGCTGCAACTAAGACTGCGAAGCGAGAACTTGTAACTAAACAACCGAACAGGTTTTCTGAATGGAAACTTACGGACGACGAACTTTATTATTACAGACCCGACTACGCGAAAATGCTTATCGACGACGAAAACCCCTGGAAAATGGTAGTCCGACCGAGCGAAGTACCAAACGTGCTGCAGGCAAATCACGAAACTCCACCGCCAACCGCCGAACGTTACCTCCGGTAACCATGTTGGTAGCACTAACGGCGTGGCTAGCAAGGCAGTTAGCAATGGGAGCTAGGGGTCAGAGGTTCGAACAGAATAAAGTACGCAATAAAACGAGTTGAGTCGTAATATTTTCTTTATTAAACCCGGATACCCCTAATCCTACAATTCAGAAGTGGGATTGTGCCTAAATAGAAGTGCTATCCGCGATCAGGGAAGCTGTGTGCTCCTGAGAAAAACGAAACGCCGGTTCGACGAGCTGTGTGCCACGAGGTAAGATCCGCGTAGAACTTTGCAGCGTCGTACGCTAAGCGCTTTGACGAGAAAAAAATACAGGTGAGCTGTGTGCCGACAGAAAAAACCTGAAACAGAAAAAAGAAAAGCAATTGAGCTGTGTGCCACAAAAAGAAAGAAAAAACCTGAAACAAAAGGACGAAAAACGAGAGCTGTGTGCCCACGACAAAGAAAGAGAGAGAGAGAGAAAGAGAACAAAAAGCCGTTAGAAGTTACAACGCGCAGCGTAGGACGCCGGCGTGGGGCCTATAAGATAAAGTAGTGTGTGTTACGCGGTCGGTAACGACGCGAGCGACAGGATCAGTGCAGGACTCACGTATCGGTATAGAGCGTCGTGGTAAATACGACCACGAGATAGCGCGTGCGTGTGAGTGTTTACATTGATATTTAAAGTGACAGTTCGTGATGGAGAATCAACAACTGAAAGTTTCTCAGATTAAACTCGCTCTTCAAAGTCACGGTTTGTCTACCATCGGACTTAAAGCCGAGTTGATCATACGTATGAATGAAGCTGACCCTACGGGAAAGTGGGTAGAAGAAGCGAGACGCGCTGACCAAGAGGATGATGAAACGGAACGACAGGATAGTGACCGAAATACAAACGATCGCGCACCGGTAACGGAAAATAATCCACCTAGTCGAGGCGAATGAGAAGCCAGATTAAGACAAGCTGAAATGAATCTAATGCAACGAGAACTCGAATTGCTAAGGCGAGAAAACGACATATTACGAGCATCACCGTCACCGAGTACCGCTTCAACCACATCCAGGACATCGCTTAGTATTGAAAACATCAGTGAATTACTCAGTGAATATAACGGTTCGGGGGAAGATTTCGAGCGGTGGCGGGCGCAAGTGAACCTCCTTAGACAAACTTCTCATATCGACGACAATGGAACTAAAATTATGATCGGGTCAAAACTGAAAAACAAAGCGTTTAATTGGTATCATTCGAAAGTCAAGCATTTGACTTGGAGTGTAGATGAGCTGTTGGATGGAATGAAATCGATGTTCGATCAACGTCCGGATCGATTGCAGCTGAGGGAACAATTCGAGGCTAGGGAATGACAGAGGGGTGAAAGCTTCAGTGATTATTGTCATAATAAAATCATCCTTGCTAATAAAGTACCGATCTCGAGCGATGAGGTTATCGATTACGTTGTCGATGGAATCCCGGTAGAGTATTTAAAAAACCAAGCTCGTATGCAATCATTTTCTTCGATTCGAGATCTCGTAAAAGCTTTCAAAAAAATCCAATTAAATCCTCCAAAACCTATCACCAATAAACGGGAGTATCAACAACGCAAAGACATCAAAAATAAACCTAAGCTTGATTCACCTTCTCAGGCGACGGGATCATCTCGGAGCAAGGAGACGATCAGTAATCCAAAACCTGCTTCAAGGGGCTCCATAAAATGTTACAATTGTAACGGGACCGGTCATTACGCCAAGGATTGCCCAAAACCAAAGAATCGGGAATCCACCCAAAAAGATAAAAGCTCCAGGGATGGGATTCTGTAACTCTCCGCTAACTCCACTGATCTCTATAGTACACTGGATAGGGTATCCCGTGTAAAACTTTTGTGCCGAATTGAAGCGGTGAGGCGGCCATGTTGCTTGTAGTACATTTGTCAAATTCAGCGGGAAATTCAAATAATACTACTAACAGATATGCAGAAAACGGTGCAAGTTATTTGAAAATCAGATATTATTATAGAAAAATTTCCAGTTTGAGATTAAAACGGAAGTAAAATGATATTTTTATCGACGATCCATTGAGAATACATAAAATACAGAAACTGGATACTAGGAATTTGAGGGAAAAAATTATTCATATCAAGAATTCGTTGAAGCAACAAAAATAGCGTCACTAAATAGCAAAAGTTTTTCTATATGTATCAAAATTATTTCTGAGAAATACAGAAATAGCGCAATCATCATGTGAGATAGCTCAATTCGGATTACAGTCACTAGGAATGATGGATTACAGTAGATATAGGTTAGAATAAACTGTATATTTGAATGCACGAAGATGTATGAACAATTGATAGAACATAGGTCCAATACAATCATGCAGTTGCAATGAAATCACGCTCTTCTCTCAAATAAATCTATTACATATGTAATGCGAAGAATCCATGTAGTCGTGGAAACACTTTTTCGTCACAGCGAAATTTGTCAATGATTTGTCGTGGAAATTCAATTCATCTCCAGAGTCCAATGATGATAAGGATCGTCACCTACCAGGAATACTTCGTGGCCGTAACGTAACGCTTTCTTTTCTCAAAGCATTCAGCTTTGAAATTAATCGAGTAGCGAGCCTGCTATTATTTGTAGGGGCAAAAGTGAGTCCTCAATTAATCTCCTCCAACCACACTTCGAGGGTCTCGAGATCTTTCGGAGGAAATCTATAAACTTATATAAATGAATCATGCAAGTGAATTATATAAAAATAGCAAAATCAGACCCGGAAAAGTAAACATAACCTCACGATTGTATGCATGATACTCATTTGTGCAATCTTCTGCCTCCGCCCCACCTTATTCGCCGCAATATTTTCAGACCAGCATGATGCCTCCGGTTTCTCAGTTTGATATGTGTTAATACCACCACTGGCACTATATTTCTTAGTCCATCTCGACTATAACATAACCCTAACAATCACGCGCGACCGCGTCGATTATGGGTGCTGCCATATTGAAATTGACAAATGTACTACAAGCAACATGGCGTTCAAATCGGCACAACTTTACCCATTACAATACCCTATCCAGTGTATAATAGAGATCAGTGAGTTTAAATGCTCAGCTGCTTTGTTCGGAGATGGGGATCGAGATCTACCTGTTACGTTATTTTTTCTGTAGGATCCGTATCCTGTTGAGTTATTTATCTCGAAAAGTCGACCACTTGGTGACGCTGATCTCTGATTCGAAACGAACGATGTAGAAGATGGTTGATTATTATCAGATATTTGAGCATTATTTGTATAATGCTGATTTTCCTGGGTATACAAAAGGTGGATAACAAGGGTATGGTATAGGTGGATAACCATACGAGAAAGCTGCAGGGTAAAAAGGTGGATATTGAAAACGCGAATATTGTGACTGAAAGTCGGGTTGCTGTCCAGGGTGATATGCAGTATGAACTGGCATATTAGGATTGAACGAATAGTTACGCGATTCCGGGGATCTTTGCCGACGGAGTATTCCCGTTGGATTTCTCGGACCATTTGGCGATGGACTCCTCGCTCGCGACTCAGTTTCATCCGCAATAAAATAATTAGAGTAATTTCGTCCTGGATTTTGAAAATCGGTAAAATCTCTCTGTTGATTATATTGCGTATTGCTGTGATTGGGAGATATTGATCGTGTAAACTCAGATTTAGATGTTTCACTTCCAGGTAATATTCCTGCTTTTGTTCTCTTTTCTATACGTAACGCGTTTTTTAATGCTTCGTCCAAGGTTTTTGGATCTCTGGCATCTATCGATCTAGCCATTTCGTCGGGTAATCCTCTTATAAATGCATCTAACGCATAGTCTTCCACGGGTATCAACATTTGTTCTGCCTGATTTCCGTATTTATCTTCTAACGCTACTCTAGCTCCGCTGAGTAAGATATTCAACCTATCGTAAAAATCACTGACTGTTTCATTTCGCTTCATCCTTACACTTTCTATTTTGTGTTGATAATATATGCAAAAGTTTTTCCTGATGCGAATCTGTTTTTTAAATGCTTTGTCAATTCATCTACGGTATTAAATGTTTTTCCATCTAGGTACTATCACGCGCTGCTCCTTTCAACTTCCCTATTATCGTTTTTACATACAATCTTTCAGCTGTCGCGGGCATACACGCAATCCCATTGTGTACATCTTCTAAGAAATCTTTCAACGGAATATTCTTGCCATCGAAATAAGGAATGTTAAAAGTGCTTTGTTGTAATGCAAAATATTCCGCCATGGAAGTCGACATCATATTGCTCTCGTTTGATGCTGATAAATTAGAGTTTGAATTATCATTGTCGTTTACAGACATTCTGTTGGAAGAATTTTTTCTAGTATGTTCAGATAATAGAAGAAAATTTTTCGGAAATTTCCTTCAAATTAAATTATACTAATTACATATATAGGAAACATATACGAATGTATAATCTATTGTTGAGAAGGAGAGAATTGTATACAACTATTTCGAATGATGAATTAAAATTGAAATTAAATTAATTATTATTTTTTTTTTTTTTTCACTTTACTGATTATTGAAATAAAACAACTATGCTATTACATTGAATAATATCCCACCGCTGCCACCGAAACTCCTGTCACGTGAGGGTGAGTCCGAGCGGTGACTAATAAATAATCAGTCTGAGATTATGGTCTCACGTAATCAAGGGTATCAATAATAAAAGACCTACCTTTCGATAAGTCGGTATATGGGATCGTTAGTTGTACAGCCCAGTACAGGACCGCTCCAATAGATCTTACTATGAAATGAAGTTAGACCGGAGAATGGAGTTTAATAATTAATCAGTAAAGGAATAAAAGAATATTGAAATTAACTGGTAAAATCATAATATATTCTGAAAACGATTATTTCAAGTATGATCGGTTCACAAAGATTAAACAATCATTAAAGAATTCGAAAAATTATCAATTAAAGAAAACATTGATTTTGTTAAGATTTAATGTAAAGTCAATTGAAACAGTGAGGGATATTATCTTGTGTACTCGTATATGCAAATCTCTCTCTCTCTCTAAATGTTCTTAATATCTAAATACGTCTATGGTCTATTACACAGATTATGATGTTATACGTATGAATACATATAATAGAAGTTTGGAGAACAATAATATATGGCAAATGATATGGCACGTACAATGAATTTAGGTCTATCCTGATTAAATTGGCTGTAGTGGAATATGTTTGAACTTGGATAAAATGGCTTTTATAATTATTCTCACCTGACCGGTTGGTCTCACTTTGTAATGCACTTATTTAGATTCGTTTAATTTTTATTTATTAGGTTATTACTTATGAAACTATAGTTTGGATTTGTTTGTATTGTTTTTGTGTCTCTGCACTGACGCTACTATTTAAAATCTCTGTTAATAACTAAAATCTTTTGGGCCGTCACTATAAAAGATTTTGGGACACCAACTCTAACTTTTGTTAATTAACTTTGATTTTGAATTGAACTGAATTTAGATTTGTTTTACGAGAACTTGAGTCTTTGGGTCGTCACTATAAAAGATTTTTGGAACACCAACTCTGGCTCAACAATATTAGCTCTCGGGCCAATACAACCACGCACCTCGCGACTTGACGGAAGAAAAGACGCTGTTTCCATTTCGGAAAATGCGAAGAAGCGCATTTCGAACAAAACCATGTATTACTCCGCTCGACGGTTAACCAATCAGGCGTCTCGCTGATCTATGATTGGTCCATGAAAGAAAATAGGCCTTAAGATGCGGAAATGCGTCCTTTGGTTTCCTTCACGTCCTATAGTCTATTGCTAGTAACTCTGATAATCTACTTTCTAATCTATTGCCTTGATTTTTCATATCTATCAATTTTGGTATTGTTCAATCCCTATTCAATAATTGAATATGTCATGCTTTTAGTAATTGCTATTGTTTGTTCTTATAAAATTTTCAATATAACGAGAGGAGTTACGACGAACTGACTATACGGGTTTTGGTAAACTCTAAGGGTCAGCACACGTGTTGCTAGGGCCTGCACTGTTTCACTTGACACTTAAGGTTTATTACCCAAACTTTCCAATACTATGCCTATGCCGAATGGGCCCAGGCGCGACAGTTTGGCGCCTTCTTAAGGGAGAAAATGTTTATATTCTGGTTATAAATTATAGTTTTCCACACTGCGTGCGCAAAGTTCGCTTCGCGTGCATAAAATCCAACTTAACGCGCGCTGTGTTGAAAAATAAAGTTCGATACACGTGCGAAAGATGATTCTCGACTCGTGTGATTATCACCCTCGCTTCGCTCGGGCGAAAAACTTCACACTTGTCCGAGAACCAACACTTTCGCACTAGTATCGAAAAGTACTATTATTGCATTATCTATTTAGACTGTGCGATACTGTATTTTGGAATGTATAGAAAAATAATGAAGTTGAAAACAAAACAAATTATAATTTATAAAAATTATATTCGTTAGGAAAAACTATAGTTGAGACGTAACAACTGCTATGAAAAGCCTCACTTTCCATGCACGTGTTATAAAAAATCAATTGCGGCCACAAACCGGACAGGTGTGGATTGGGGAACACGTTCAGCATGTGATATTTGCAGAAGAGTTCCAGGAAGCCCCGGATGGCGAGCTGATAGAATTGATTGCGGACATGAACCGGACAGGTTCGGATTGGAAAACACGTTAGGCACGGACTTCTTGGCAAAAGAGTTCCGGATAGAACCGGACCGCAAGCCGATGGAATCGATTGGGGACACAAACCGGACGAGTTTGGATTGTAAAACACGTTCGGGGTATGATATTTGCGGAAGAGTTTTGTATACACCCGTATCGCGGGCTGATTCAATTGTGGTCCGGGTATAGTCCGATTCGTGCCGAATTGATTTCCTTAATTAACCAATTGATGTTCTTAATTTGGTTGCAAGTAAAACTTCTACTCGCCCTGACTGATACTGGGCGAACTGTGTGCCAGCCTCGGCAAACAAGTGTCCAGATACTAGTCTGACCCAGCACCGGGCTAACTTCAACAACCAAGCCTTGGCCTGGACGATGAGTGCCGAGGCTACGCCAATGCCATGCCGAGGTCAAGCCAGTATTGGGCCAGTCACGCTGAACAAGGCTTGGCTTTCGGCACTGGCCCAATGTTGGGCCGTATTTCCAGTATTGGCAAACCCCACCTGGGCAGACGTCGCTGTCATTTTCTCTTCACTTCACTAGTTTGATAGAGATCGACACAAAGCATTATTGTTGGCTAGATTCAACGGAAGTGACCAATAATATTGCTGTGTGTCAATCTGTCTATAGAATGACGTCAAAGAAACATGGATGTAATGTTCATCATCAGGTCCCCCGTGGCTAACTTTTGGTCGGGACTTTAGCTTCCTTTCTACTCGTATCTAATGTGCCCACGGAGTAATAATATGGAGGGCCAGCTCCCCGCGATCGACTGTCATTTTGGACCCCAATCCACGGTCAGCGATAGTCGTTAAGCGGGCTGCCGCTGGAGTGTCTCACAAGCGGTATGGCTATACTTTTGAATGGAAAGCTGAGCAATTTAATCGCGAATTCACGTGGCGTAACGTGAAATTACTTTAAAAAATTGATTTATCGTACTGGCGCTAGATTTAGGAAATTCCTGTATTCTTCAATACATCGCGGGTAATACTGTGGAAGGTTTGAAACCAGATCTAACACCCAGTGGGTATGAATAATAAATACGGCGCCGGCAAAACTCTTGTTAGCTCATCATCAGTCATATGATTTTCTAAAGTGATTTCCCGCGAAGTTTTGTAGTAATAGCTATAACAGGTAAGTGGGTGCGAGGAAAAAAATAATTGAAGAATATTTGAGTTAAAGTAATATTATATTATTAATCCCGTTTCTCATACCAAATGCGCCTGCTCTCTCAAACCCTTCTGCTTTTTTTCTGCAAAAATGCCACTTTGTTGGTTTCACCAGCGGCATAAGAAATACTGGCGCATGATGACATAAAATTCAAGGTAATGCTACTTAAACTGTAATTGTGGGAAAAATTTCCAACAGTTGTATTTTTATTGGGAAAAATCCCGCGGAACATATACAGTGTTGGTTGACACTCAAAAATCGGTAATAATATATCTCCGCGCGAAAAAATTGAACATAATTCAGTGATGTATGTATATGGGGTATTCCACGTGAACCGGACCGGTTTTTGGCCGATGGTCATGGAATTTTACGCAAATGCAGATTTGGGTTCTTCGTCACTATAGAAATCGCCACCACAAATTGTAGATTTTTGAAAAAATTTTTACGAGAAATATGGCGCTGGTAATTATTCAGAAAAATATTTTCAACTCCATATATCGCAGCGATCCGTGAACGAAAACATGACTTGTCATAGTGCATCGCAAAAACAAGCACTTTCCAACCATGTAACAATCAAATTGCATCTGAAATTTCCAAGAATTAAAAACTCAAAAAACGTGTATTTCCACCAGAAGGGTCTAATGGATTTTCTTGAAATTTTCACAGAAATCACTTCAAACCAAAACAAAATTACCGCGAAAGTTTCAGCTCGCCCTTTTTTATTTTATTAGAATATACAGGTTTTTCGAAATTTTAATTCATTTTTTTGAATTAATTTCAGTTAGTCAATTTGATTTGAAAAAAACAAAAAATAAGGGCAAGCTGAAACTTTCACGGTAATTTTGTTTTGGTTTGGAGTAATTTCTGTGAAAATTTCAAGAAAATCCATTAGCCCCTTGTGGTAGAAATACAGGTTTTACGAGATTTTAATTCTTTTTTTTTTAAATTAATTTCATTCAGTAAATACGATAAAAAAAAAAAAAAAAAAAAAAATAAGGGCAAGCTGAAACTTTCGCGATAATTTTGTTTTGGTTTGAAGTAATTTCTGTGAAAATTTCAAGAAAATCCATTAGACCCTTCTGGTGGAAATACACGTTTTTTAGGTTTTTAATTCTTGGAAATTTTGGATGCAATTTGATTGTTACATGGTTGGAAAGTGCTTGTTTGTGCGAGTAAAATGCACTATGACAAGTCATGTTTTCGTTCACGGATCACTGCGATATGAGCGGGTCCATGTCATTTCACTCGAAAAAAAACACTCAAATCGCGGATCTTTGCGCCCTTCGAGGAATCTTTAGTACTATGAAAAAGAAAAATAGAAGTTCACGGATTTCGAAAAATTTTCAAAAATGGCGGAGTTACGGGTGTTTGAATTTTTTTGCACTGCTTGGTTCGAAAATTCATATCTCCGAAACAATTAATCGCAGCTGAATGATCTTGGACTCATTTCATTCACAAAAGAAAGAGCTACTGTTCAAAAAATATGTTTGAAAAAAAAATGAATTTCTTCAAGTTTTTTTCGTCATTTTTTTCCGAAATTCGGCTGCCATTCCCAAAGGGTACGGTAAATTTCATGGAGACAATTTTTTTTAGATAGCTGGATCCTTCCCCTTTAAATTTGTAAAAAAAAATTTATGGAGACCATACTAGGTCCGGAGAAAAAAATTAAAACGTCCAGACGTGCGTCGCCGCGCGTGCCGTTCCACGGTGGCGCTGCTCCGTTAGGCTCGCTGTTTCACGTAGCCGTTGAATTTCATTCAATGTTTCGCTATTTTCTAGGGCTATCCTCTCTTGGAAAATAGTTATTCAACTACTTTAGACTTCCAGAATACGTCTACTGGTTATTTTCGCTTGAAATTATACTTGTTCCGAAAATTCCAGCACGGTTATTGTTAAGTTGAACACACCTGTGCTGCAATCAACGTTCTGGTTCTATTGCAATAGGTTTGTGCAATTTAATGACTGTGGCTCTCTTGTGATTCTCTCGTAACTTTGCAGAGAAGAGCTAGTAGTTATGCTCCGTGGAATGGAAATGATTGATTTCTGCAAAATTTCGGTGACTCTGAAAAGGGCCAATGTTTTGAGTGCAATTGCGCTCGATAGCGCTTAGTTGGACACGCAAGTTGAATATTAATTTCTAACTTTTACATGATCAAAATTTTCTGATGCGGAAAATAATTTTGTTTCTATAAATCCATCAGAAATCGGAATGACTACATGTAATTCCAGAATGCCACGAACCATCAAAGCTTCATCGAATCGATTTTGTAAAATAGCTTCTTCTGCTGTATGTTCTGCAGCAGGCAAAAGATATGCTGCTGAAATAAGAGCATGCCCGATTATACAAATCCAGCGGTGTTCAAATAGGATCTGAAGTGCCAATCAATTGTAAACTCGCCAGACAGTTTCATCTACCCCATCGCATGGCCATTGGCATGTGATGTAGCCAAAAAAATGCCACTCAGCTTGACATCCGAACGGTTCAAAATAATGCGTTATGTTAATGAAATTCTTTTCATTTTTATACTCGGAAGCTGCTCCATCTGAGAAAAACTTCTCTTTTAATTGTAATTGAACCTTGAAACTTCTCCTTCATAAAGTCGATCAATTTTTTGTTTGTAATAAATCAACTGCGATCGTATTATGTTTGAGACACTATGAAATTATTACAAAACTAAAATGGTTCAATTCTCCCTCGCTGTGACTTTCATAATAAACTACGATTGGATGGATCTCTAGTTGAACCTTTGAGTGGAATCTTGTACAATAAACGCATGATTGTCAGCGAAATCGCACACGACTAGAAATTCACCAGCTTTCACGGTTTTTTTTTATCTCCTGCCAATAACTGATTTGCTGCTTTGCAATGAAATCATGTGCTGGAAATTAATAACCGTGCTGGAATTTTCGGAACAAGTATAATTTCAAGCGAAAATAACCAGTAGACGTATTCTGGAAGTCTAAAGTAGTTGAATAACTATTTTCCAAGAGAGGATAGCCCTAGAAAATAGCGAAACATTGAATGAAATTCAACGGCTACGTGAAACAGCGAGCTTAACGGAGCAGCGCCACCGTGGAACGGCACGCGCGGCGACGCACGTCTGGACGTTTTAATTTTTTTCTCCGGACCTAGTATGGTCTCCATAAATTTTTTTTTACAAATTTAAAGGGGAAGGATCCAGCTATCTAAAAAAAATTGTCTTCATGAAATTTACCGTACCCTTTGGGAATGGCAGCCGAATTTCGGAAAAAAATGACGAAAAAAACCTGAAGAAATTCATTTTTTTTTCAAACATATTTTTTGAACAGTAGCTCTTTCTTTTGTGAATGAAATGAGTCCAAGATCATTCAGCTGCGATTAATAGTTTCGGAGATATGAATTTTCGAACCAAGCAGTGCAAAAAAATTCAAACACCCGTAACTCCGCCATTTTTGAAAATTTTTCGAAATCCGTGAACTTCTATTTTTCTTTTTCATAGTACTAAAGATTCCTCGAAGGGCGCAAAGATCCGCGATTTGAGTGTTTTTTTTCGAGTGAAATGACATGGACCCGCTCATATATGGAGCTGAAAATATTTTTCTGAATAATTACCAGCGCCATATTTCTCGTAAAAATTTTTTCAAAAATCTACAACTTGTGGTGGCGATTTCTATAGTGACAAAGAACCCAAATCTGCATTTGCGTCAAATTCGCCATGACCATCGGCCAAAAACCGGTCCGGTTCACGTGGAATACCCCATATGTATCATAGCGTTGTGAGGTCCTTCAACTTGGTATCCTATGAACGAATTACAGATTTACCATCTGTAGCTTGGCATGTATACCTGATTCTGGGCTGTGAAGAAACATGGATTTTTTTTCCGTCGACTTTGAGCTGCTGCGTATACTTTATTGGATTGCCAGAACGGTTATAGGATGGAAGTATGGAATGAAACAATACAGCATTTTTGAAGCTCTATCAAAGTTGTACATAATTGTCGCTACTAATAATTGTTACTGTGTTAATTATCCTAATATTTACTGACAGTGCCATGAAACTATGTCTACATACATTATCATATTATGAGTGAAACTAAAGGTGCACTTTTGCCAACAGTTTTATACAGCCACTACCGTGGAAATATGAAAGTTAGGCATCTGGAAACGTTCCAAATACATGTATTTGGAATGTTTCCGTACATTGATGTATTCTTATTTTCTTTGAGATACGTGAACAATGGAATTTACGTGATTCCGTCGTAAAAAGTAATTCAAATGTGTCAAGCGCGCGTATTATCGCATGCATTATCCGAGCGATCTGATAGCCAAAGCGATGAGTGCGCGCTCTGCGGCCAAAAATTGAGTTACCATATTTAGCCGCGGTTTGGAGTCAAGCGCGCTAGCGCAGCCGGCCATTGATCTCTACTATCAACCGGCTAGTGGAGACGCGCTATCACCTCGAAAACGCGGAGAGCCAAAACTTCTACTCCACTTGACCGATCGGAATGAAACTTTGGAAATCGATGCATTGTTCTGGCAGAAAGTGGAGCGATGTTTCATTTTTCAAAAATAACGACAATTTTTTTATAGATTCGTTATCGACGACACAATTTTTTTGATTATTTAGAGCTGCACTGAATAGATCTTCCTCATGCGTATGATGCCACTCGGCGTTGGAAAAACACACGTTTAGAGTCCAAGTTCATCAGATTTGATGCAGAAATGACTGGGAGCTGATCTGGTTTTGGATTACTAAAAACATCGACATCCCACTATCTACCATGCTATACAGCTCTGCATTACCATGAGAGATGAGATTTGCGTCGGAGTTTTCAAGCGACTCCAATAGCCCCTTAACCGGATAGCGGAATACGGCCGTGGAGTGAAACTATTTGAACAGCGCCATTTGCAAGACTGTGGTCGGCCATTTACCGCGAGCGGCTTGAAACCGTATGCGGGGCCATATTCACACGCGGTAACGAGCGGCAGCGATGCAAAAGTGATTTTTATAGTAGAAAATAAAGACAGTAGAATAGTATTAATTTGTATATTTTGCAAGAAAAATAGTCGAAGTAAAAGCACTTTCTACAGGTAAGTACAAGAATCTGAATCGTTAGCAGAAGTATAATACAGGTATAATAATTAAGTTTGAGGTTAGGGATATTGTATTGATCACTGATCTCCACAGTAGCGTTGACTGAAGATGTTTAAAGTGGTATAAATGATTCGAATTTACAGATTTCCCTGGAAAGATTCCACTCTGCTTCAAATATGGCTTGAGAATATGGGATTCAGTAACGACTAGGTTCCAAGTAAACATAGTCGGCTGTGCTCGGATCATTTCACCGATGAGTGTTATTAGTCTATTCAATGTAGCTCGAAAAATAGGCCTACCCTCAAATAATTCAGCCGCGCATGAAAAATATACCAATCGATGCAGGCGAATCAGCTCCAACGATGTTAGGAGAGCTTTCCATAAGTGAGTAAATACAATAATAGGTTCGCGAAATCCGCGGTTTGCAAATGAGATTTGCTAGGGAATTCTTTCTCCATGACATCCAGAGTGTTAGTGCAAGCTGCTGCGACGCTAGTTCGTTCAGAGCTTAATGGTATTTCAGATTCCCTGTGTCAACTCCAAAAATGTTGGAGAAATGGCTTTGCAACATGGGCTTGTAGAATTGGTATCCGACAGCTGAAAGTTTGCTCTGCTCGGATCATTTTGAAAAATCATGCTACAGATTAGTTCAGGGCTACCCAATGCTTCGTGACGGAAGCGTTGGAACTATATGTATTTGCTCCCAGAGATGGAATAGGTGAGTTCAAAATAAAGATGGCAAGTCCTTTATATCGGCAATATACAATTTTCCTTAACCAAAGCATACCCGGGTAACAATTTTCGGTGGCAACCATACAGCAGCTACATGGCCGAACCCACCTTGCTACCTGGCCGCTATCTGGCCGGTTGGCGGTCTTATCCCGGCATGTACCCGGCAACGACAACCAACACATGTGGGCATTACATGGCAACCATGTGGCGAACGTTCATGGTTTCTTCTTGGTTTCGAGGTCATAGCCACATGGCACGAATAGGTAGCAGCTATGTGGTATGAACCTGGCATTCACAAAATCTCGCTACTAAGATGCCGTAATAAAGCCAAGTAGCAGCTTTGCAGCTCCGCTACCTGGCCGCCTTCTTGAAACCAACGAGAAACCATAAAGCTTTGCCAGGTCATTGCCATATGTCGCGCACATGGGTTGGTTGTCGTGGCCATGTAAAAGCTGTGAGAATTTCGTGATTCTGCCACATTCAGGCCACCAGTTTCTAAACTAGCGCTGCCTTTTGAATGCCAATAGTATAATGACGGAATAAAGTAACAAAACGTCGCAGTTTCTGAAATTAGTTTTAAAATTTTCATTGATTTATGAAATCAAATGGAAAAGAGTCTCCAAGATAGTCTACCATGTATACGGTATGAATCTGACTCAGTAGTCGGAAGTGCTTTCATTCGGCTAAAAACACATGGGTCTAGTGTACACGGTCTCATTCGACTTGTGAGAGCCAAGCGAGTCGCCACCCATCTATCGGCATAAAGGAGTATCAATTTTCATGGCCATCCGAGGTGGCCGCCAGGATGATGCCAAGTACCGAGAAACCCTCAGGTCTTGACGGAAATCGACTGTCCGTTTTCCAAACTACGCGGCAGTTAATGTTGGCGGCCAGGTACATGCCAGCTAACCTGAAAATAAGGCAGTTGTAGCTTGGCCCATATAGCAGCGCAACATGGTGCCCACATAGGTGCTATTTAATCTCCAGACATGGCTGTTCCACTTTTGCCGACGTAAAAGCAATGTGGCAACGCGAGGTGGCGGCCAGATGAATACCAGTTTATCTTGGGACATGGCTGTACCACCTTTACCGACGTGAAAGCTATGTGGCAGCACAACATGGTGGTCGGATAGATGCTATATAGTTTCGAAACATGGCTGTGCCACTTCCGCCGACGTAGAAGCAATGTGGCAACGGGAGGTGGTGGCCAGATGAATGCCAGTTTATCTCGAGACATGGCTGTGCCACCTTCGCCGACATAAAAGCTATGTGGCAACGCAAGGTCGCGGCCAGATGAATGCCAGTTTATCCCGAGACATGGCTCAGCCACCTCTGCCGAAGTAAAAGCTACATGGTGGCTCGAGGTGGCGGCTTTGGGAAAAATACCTCGATTTGCGATCTCGCTACGCCAGCTACAGCCGTACTGGAGCTAGGTGGCGTGGTAATGTAGCAGCAAGATGGCAACTGAGTTGTTTTGAGATGTAGCAATGCCAGATTACCCTACTTTAATTCGAGCTGGCACGAATTGGTGGCGGCCAGGAACAAACCAGGTAGCAACCTTACATCGGATGCATCTGTGGAAGCGATATTGGGTAGCTACGTAGTTGCTGCAATGAAACAACACCGACAACCTATATCGGGTAGCATCACTGTCGCCATAACAGAAAGCCAGGTGGGAGCGATGCTGCCGCCATATCGTTATCAAACCTCGACCTTTAATGTGGGCTGCCAATACTATTGCCATGCTCATGCCATGTGGCATTATTGTGGCAAGTGGGCTAGCCATGTAGAATGTTACCCGGGATATATAGCTGTTACATGCACGATTCCCTAAACCTAATTCTACAAGCCTGTGATTTCTTAGTTCCAAACTTAGTAAAGTAAGTCTTTAAAATAACTAACTCACTGTTAATGAATGGGAAATTAGAATGACTCTCTCCAACAGAAGAAGCTACCTGTGTCTCTGAAATTGCTGTGGATCAAATTCCGCTAAGTAGCAGCAATACAGACAGAGAACACTTCTTGGAACAGCCCCCAGATTTGAATCGAACAGAACTCACAGCCAAACCACGAACTGTTGATCAGGTAGATGAGCATTCTGGAGTAGAGGAAGAAACGCGCGATACATTTGTCACGTGTCCCAACTGTAACCACAAAGAGCCCAGCCGGATAAGGTAGTCAAATCCGGCCCCGATTCTTATAGGCTCATGATTAGGCTATCCTTTTCGTGATGTAAAGCGAATATTTTCTGCCGAGTTTCAAGCTCCCAGGTGCCCTCTACCTCTTGTCATCTCAATAAAGGTGTTTTCTCGTTTTTATTTTTTTTCTCCGCGAATATTCAACCCACGGGCTAGCGGATTTTTTCCGTGGCAGATGTCATGAAAATGCATGACTCCAATTTTCGGTTTTGGACCAGGCCAAAAATTGCAATTTTGGCACCTGAATGAAATTTGCAAACCGTGATTACTCGCGACCTAAAATAGTCGCCCAACTTTTTATTCCAGAATAATGTGTATCTATGTGGAATGTATGCCCCCAAATTTTTTTCGAATTTTGAGTTTGGTGGAACAGGGTCAATAGTTCGAAAAACCGCTTTTTTTGCTGTTTTTGGTGGTTTTCGGCTGTCTTTATTACAGTTTTCGACTTATGCCCGGTTGCACGAACGTGTTTAACCAGCGGTTAAATCTAACCGTTGGGTAAATCTATCCACAGGTTAATTCGCTGATCTGAAGTTTCACCATGTATTCTACTTGATATAACCTATGGGGTAACGCTCAAACTTTTCACCAACGATGGCAGCACATTTGCGCCTATCTTCACACGTTTGACCACTACCCCGCGGATTTTTATAGAGAAATGAACGAAAAAATTCGCGGCCAAAATTATATGGCCAGTGAAAGACTGTTATTGATAAAATCAATTGGACAGTACAAAGACATAATTGAAAATAAACGGATAGACGCAACGACGACTGACTTAAAATCGAGGGCATGGGAAGCGTTTACGGAAATCGTACATTTCGACACCAGTACGGAAGGGCTTTTTGACGGAACGACAGGTTTACGGCCCGGGCAAAAGGCGAGGGCTGTAACGAGGTTTGTCAAAAAGCCCTTGCGTACGAGTGACGATAAGTATTTTTCATCATGTGAGCTAAAAAATCGCGACGAAGATGCGATTTTGAGGTTAGAATGAGCAAAAATATGATAACGCACGTAAAATAAGTTCTGGTAAAAGAACGGCGAAGCAGCTCCGGAGCTTACAACGACAAACTGGAATAGAGGATCGGCAAAGCTGAACTAGCAGCCGTCCAGACGGTCGTATGTCAAATGTCGCGGTTAAAAGTCAGGTTAGGAAGAAGATAACATCGGCACCGGTATCACAGAATGAGATGTGAACTGACAAGGATTCGACCGGGCCTCCAGATCACAGATCTGGCCGGAACTTTGAGGGATGTTTTATTGTACCTAAATATGGAGCATTTAACATACCTACTGGGTTGCCTATTGTAAGGATGGCTACTTTCATCAGAAATTCCCTGAGAGTGTTGTAGAAGAGTTCGAGGGCAAATTTAAACCATCACGACAGGGTAAGTATTTGGACTTTAATGCTTTCATTCTCGAACAGACCTTCCTGCGCACACTTTGCTTAGCGTTGCGAAAAGCAATAAATAACTCCAGCTATCTATCTACCCCAGAAATCATCGTTTATTTCTGCAACAGAACATTGTTATATAATTGGCGATTGCGTGATGATAAAATTGGAGCTGATGATTCGTAATTACTAATTGTATTGTCATACAGATTGTCTATATTTTTATCTTAAGTCTAAGACCTTGTCTATCATTCCGAAGAAGTATAGTACTTGAAAATTAACTGAATTTTGTTTGTAGATTCTTGAATTGGCAAAATTTAAAATGTATTTCCGACGAACTACAAATACGATCCATCTATCTCTATTTGATTCTTGTACTGTGATTTTTCTAATATTTTAGTTGAAAATCATTCTGTTTCAGACGTTACCGTGAATTACAACCTTACACAACAATCGGACGATCCAGCCGGTTCAAATTCCGGATTGAACGCGTCTGAAACTATTTCAGGTACTTCAAATTGAGAATGATATCCGGGTGGGTGGCCCACAATTCGCGACGAATCTTTTACAAGGGTTCCTTGGATAAAATTATATCAGAATTTACAAATACCATTCCTTTATATTTCTTTTTTTCTTTTCTTTTTATACCAATTTCAAATTGAAAACAAAATTTGTCCAAATTTGGTCGGAACAATGGTAATTCTGCAAATTTTTTAATTTTCCGCAATAAAAAATTTTCGTCTTGAAATAAGAAGACTAACTCGTAATTCCAAAAACGGGCCGAGCAAATTTAGGATCCTATGTTAACAAGGATTGACCCTGTGGAAGATTCGTCGTGAATTCTGGATCATACTGTACATGGAGTTGCAAGTTGACCTAGTGATCCGGATCAATTATATACAAACAAAAAGCTTCTGGTGAAATTTACATAACTGATGTGATTCGTGGTATATCTCCATTTTTATTCGACTAATAATTTTACTGATTCTAGGTCCACCTCTTAATTTTTATCCAAACAATGGTGATTACGATGATTCGTAGTCCACCTAAATTTTCAATCGAACTATTGTAATTGGAAACTGATAGCATAACTTTTTTGTACAGAGTTTAAGCTATATACACGAAAACTTCTGCAGCGTATCAAAATGGTAGCTCAGATGAGACTGGTTTTAAATGTAACATATATTTACAATCATTTACCGATGTTCATACGCTGATATTATCTAACACTCTCGTATGAAATACTATGTTACAAATACTATGTTACAAATACTATGTTACAAATACTATGTTACAAATACTATGTACGAATCTATATTTCAGCTGATGTTGAAGAACCATAAGAATCTCTTCGCACGGCCTCTTCGAAACAAGACGTGCAGATGGACAGCACGATCGGTTCACAGCCGTTTACCAGAGCTGACGTTGTAGGGGGAACGCCGCATCGATTTGGGAAACCATTCGCGTCTTGGCCAGGACCAAAATATCACCAATTATCTGGGGCTGTTGTGAAACACGAGTCATAATCACAGGTGGCAGATACTAGAATGGCAGGAAGAAAGAGAGAGAAAGCTATGGCGAAGTAGCGGAAAGCAAAGAATTGAATATTTTGTTATAAAAGGCGGTTATCCTGGATACCTAAAAATTTTTTTTATTATCCATTGAGTCATGAAAATTGTGAATAAGGAGAACTTGGAGCTGACATGTCGCGAAAAATTCAAATTCTCGACGTAAAAACTGAGATAAAATTACAGGAGCTGGAAATAGGAAGGCTCGGGATAAAAATTGGAAAGTTGGAATATATTAACAAAATGATTGAATGTAAATCCGTTTTCTATCAATAAATGCATTTCATGTTTATCGTTAATCAAAGCCTTTGGCAAGTTATTCAAATTTAGGTTGTCATATTGTGTTTCATAACGATTTTTCACCAATATTCAATCGCAAACATTTTCCGCACATTTCGACGCAGAATTATTCGTAACGCGGCGATCCAGTCACGCATAACTTTTACTCTGATGCGCGTCTCTGGTCTTGACGAACTTTTGACATTAATTCAGTCGACAGTCGGCGTAACTACGGCATAACTACTGTGTTACATTTTCGGTAGCCGCTCCTCTCAAATCAATTTTGATGACGTTCAGACAAAACATCTACTTTTTCCTCTCCACGGATTGCAAGGAACCAGAATCTCAATCGTTAATCTGCCAATGAGCAATTTATAACAGCTATTAGAACGGCGATGAATTAAACCCACGTATGAACTTACTTAAAAACGGCGTTGACAAGAGCAGCTCTCATTGCATACCCCTGGTTAATTTCGTACCCATTTGCGGGGATCGGATCTTGATGAACTGGCAGATCGGCATGATTCGCATCATCCTGCACATTAACTCTCTCGGCTATAGTAATGTTGTACAACACTGCTGCTGCTACTATAGCTGAGAGAGTTGTTGGACGAGCGGTTCTCAGCCCAACTGCCATCGCGGGAAACATCCGTTTCCATACTCCGAATGTCCTTTCGATGCAATTCCGCGTATGGATTTGGGCTGCGTTGTATTGCTCGTCTCCACGGGTGGCAGGGTTCAGGATGGGTGTCAACATGTAATTCGTGCTTCTGTAGGCACTGTCACCCAATAAAAAACAATTCTGAAATTCGCCACCCTCGAAGCGTGCGCGTAACATTGATGCGTTGAATACCGTACTGTCGTGCGTAGATCCTGGCCAACGCGCGTCAATATTCAAAAATCTCAGGTTCGCATCGCACACAGCCTGGACGTTGTACGAAAAATAGCCTTTACGGTTTCTGTATAGCTCCGCATTATCACCCCCGGGTGATTGGATTCGGACGTGTGTCCCGTCCACGCAACCAATCGTCGACGGAAACCCATGGATGGCAAAGAATTTATTTTTGGCGGTAACAATTTCTTGTTGATTTCGTGGCATATATATGTGTTGCGGTTTCAGGGCAGCAATTATAGGCAGCACCTTTTTTATTGTCCGGCAAACGGTGGATTTGTGAATCCCCATGTTGTCGCCTATAAAAATTTGAAATGATCCAGTCGCCAGAAATCTCAACGTGATTATGATCTGGTTTATTGCCGATATTGGCTTACTCCTCCGAGTCGGGTGCTCAAGTTGAGGGCCTATAGTTTCTAATAGACTTTGCACTGTGGCCTTCCCCAATCGAAATCTTGATATAAATTCCGCCTCGGAATACATTTCATAGGGACAGCTCCGTACGCGGTATACCCGCGGAATAGGCTCCGCTCGGACAACGTCCATAACTTCGTCCTCTGAGTCCATCGACGAAGCCGCAGAAGAGGACGACGACGACGAAGACGATGACGATGATGATGAAGCGTCCGAATCCATTATCTGTGCGTGATTTATGGACTGAAAGAATGGACATCGTACGTAAGAGATTCACATGGATCAACGCATTTCTATTCGTGCATTCCTATCGGTGTAGCTGCTATTTTTTCGTAATATTAATCAATCAATTATTGTTATTGGTATCGAACAATGACATACCTATGCAACGATTCCACCAGCTCGTTCTTCGTGAATTTAGTTCGAATGAAAATAACTCAAGAATATGTCCAAAAAAAAAAATCGGATGAAAATCGGCTTGTGCTCTTCGAATTATTGTTTACACATAACAACTGAAAAGTGGCGTCACCTAATTCGTCGGCTTCCCTGTTGCGCTCATCGATGAAAACTCGTAAAAAAATGAATCCTACATGATAGAAATTAGAATCGTGGCAGTAGGTATGTCATTGTTCAATACCAATAAACAATTGAATAATCACGGAAAAATAGCAGCTACACCGATAAACGTCACACGAATAAAAAGAAAATGCGGTGACCCATGTAAATCTCTTACGTATGATGTGCATTCTTTCAGTACAAAAATCACGCAAGGATAACGGATTCGGACGCTTCATCGTCATCGTCTTCGTCGTCATCCTCTTCTGCGGCTTCGTCGCTGGATTCAGAGGACGAAGTTATGGACGTTGTCCGAGCGGGCCACGATTCAAAATCTATTAGATGCTATAGGCCCTCAACTTGCGAGCACCCTACTCGCAGGAGTAAGCAAATATCGGCAATGAATCAGATCATCATCACGTTATGATTCCTGGCGACTGAGCCTTTTCAAATTTTTATAGGCGGCAATGTGGGCATTTCCAAATCTAACGTTTGCCGGACTGTGAAAAAGGTGCTACCTGTACTTGCTGCCTTATAAGACCGCAGTACGTATACATGCTAAGAGATTAACATAAAATAACTGCAGCGAAAATTAAATTCTCAGCCATCCATGGGTTCCCATGGACGATCGCGGGTTGCGTGGACGGGACACACGTCCGAATCCAATCACCAATAATGCGGAGTTGTACAAAAACCGGGAATAGATTTTTGAGTATTGACGCGCGTTGGCCAGGATCTACGCACGATTGTACATACAGTATTCAACGCTTTAATGTTACGCACACGCTGTGATGGTGGCAAATTGAAAAATTGTTTTTGACATTGTTTTTTAAATTGTTCAGTGACGGATTAACGATTGAAATTCCGGTTCCTTGCAATCCGTGGAGAGGAAAAAGTAGATGTTTTGTCTGAACGTCAACGAAATGTGATTTGAGAGGAGCGGCTACCGAAAATGTAAAATTCCGCGCTACCTACACTAAAGAGAAGCAGATTATTTACACAGCATTATTTCCAACAGAAAAATACTTACTACTTTTCGTGAATTTTGAAAATATTCACATTCAAGCTTACGTAGTTTCGATCCACGCTATCGTCTACTAAATTTATGTATAAAGTTGGTGAAGACCACAGATGCGCATCGGAATATGCGTGACTGAATCGCCGTGTTGCGAAACATTCGACATCGAAGTATGCAAAAAATGATTGCCATCAAATATCGGTGAAAAATTTTCTGAAATAGAATTTTAAAATCTACGAAGTTTGAAAACTTCAATCAACAATGAACATGAAATGCATTTATTCAAAAAATTCAGAAAGCACGGATTCATAACATTCACTCATTTTTTTTTTATACTCCAACTCTTTAATTTTCCTCTCGATCCTTCTTATTTTCAACTCCTCTAATTTGGTCTCAGCTTCTATCTCCAGAATTTCCATTTTTTTGCGCCATGTTAGCTCTAAGTCCTCCTGCTCCATCATTTTCATGGCCAAATCGATTTTTTTAATTTCTTTGTCCGTGTCTAAAATAACCGCCTTTTCTTCCAAAATCTTCAATTTTTCGCTTTGCGCTGCTTCGCCGTAGCTTTTTTTACTTTTTTTTTCCTTCGATTGTACCAGCATATGCCACGGACTTCCGTTTATTAGCAACCGCTCCAGATGAGTGGCGATATTTTGGCCCCGGCCAAGAGGCGGATGGTCTCCCGAATCCGTGCGACGGATCCTTAACAACGCCAGCACTGGTAGACGGCTGGGTACTGCAGTACGCCACCGAACCTCTCGGGCTGGTGATGTACACGTCTCCTCTCGAGGTGGCCGTGAGAGGAGTTTCTTCGGTTTGTTCATCATCATCTGTAATATAGATTTATGCAGAGTATTTGTATTATACATATATTTGATATTATCATCGTATTATGTACATGGCAAATGATTGTACATATATACGCTACATGTACACCTGTGTACGCCAGTTTCATCTCAACGACCATTTTATTGCGTTGACGAAATTTGATTGTGAATAGCTGGCACTCTTCAAAACAACTGTATGCTATCAGTTCATAATTATAATAATTTGAATAAAAATTGATATGCACCAGGAATCATTATGATTACTTTACATTTATATTGTCTGAATAAAAATGAAGCGATAGACCACGAATCAGTACAATTACAATTATTCGAATCAAAATTGAGATAAACTACGAATCATGATAATTTTGTAAAATTCCCCAGATCGTTTTTCTTCAACTGAAATTTATTCAGATCACTAGTATTACTTGCAACTCAATATACGGTGTGATTCCGAATTTGTCACGAATATTTTACAGAGTCAATCATTGTTAACATTGGAGTCGAAAGTTGCTTGGCCGTTTTTTCTGAATATGAGTTGATAGTCTAATTTCGAAACAAAATGTTTAATTCATTACAAGATTTAAAAAATTTACATTGTTCCGAAAAAATTCATACGACATTCGTTTTTAATTATACATAGACCCAACAATAACAAGAATAAACATTTTTGAAGGATCAACCCTGTAAAATACTTGTAAAGAATTGGGGGCCACCTGCCAAGATATAAAATTTCATTATGAAGTACCTAAAATAGTTTCATACGCGTTCAGTCCGGGATCTTCGGTGTCTGGATCGTTCGCATCTGGCGCAACGCTGTAATTGACGGCAATGTCTAAAATCATATGAATTAAAAATTAAAAATTAAAAAAACCACAGTGCAAAAAATCAAATATATATGGACGACTCTTATTCTATATCTTTCCATGAGTGTGTCTGTGTGTGCGTGTGTGTGTGTCACGAGATCGAGTGATCGGACTCCGATTTAATTTGGCTGATTCGACGCAGCTTTTCCGACCCTCATAACTCATAACCGACCCAACTCATAACTGATTAGATTCTGGCAGCGACGAGTCCGGTACTTTGTGAATTCGTTATGAAACAAATATCATAAAATAAAATCGAAGTAATAAGATCTCGAAAATGGATTTACGAATTTATATAAAACTGCGAGTATCGAAATATATTTTGAGTAACTGATCACGAATTCAAACTCAGGTTTGCACAATTCGAAATGGCGAATCCAATTCTTTCGTTGTATGTGAAAAATTCTATGTGAAATATTGTGTATGGTTGTATGTATAGGTGTATGGTTGTATGTATGGGTGTATGGTTTATACCAAACTTTCGACAGAGATGCATATTTCGCTGCCATGAAATGAAAAATACACATTGAAAACAACTCCATGCACGGCCGAAAATGAATAAGACCAAGGATTTTCGAATTTTGCTGGTGGGGGACTTCATTTCATTCTCAAGTACTACAATTCTTTGGAATGATAGACAAAGTCCGAGACTTGAAATAAGAATATCGACTAGTGTATACGGGGAATTCCAGCCCAACCTGGACGGCTTTTGACCCTCACCCCTCTCGATTTTTTTCATTTTTTTCTGATATTTGGTAGACTGAAAGGAGTGCTTGTGATTTATTTCAAATTTTTATCTCAATCCGTTTTCGATTTACATATTTTTGAAAATTCGCAATTCCCGATGATCGTCAAACGTTTAAACGCCTGTATCTCTGAATCTATCAGTCAGATTACAAAATGTGAGTATATGAAATTCATCGGAAAGAAGTGTACTTTTCGAAAAAAATATTTCTGGATAATTGTGCCTCGTCCTTCATAGTGAAATCTTCGTGTAAACATGAAAAATTGATTTTTCTCAAAGTATGACATAATTCAAAATTTTCAAAAAATTCTCAAAAATACTTCGAGGAAAGACAAAATTTTTGAGCTATGGCTGATCGTGGGCCTCGGATGCTTTCTATTTTTAACAGAATTTTAATCGATTATTTTGAATTTTTTCTGAAATTTTTGATAGAATTTTAATTGATTCAATTTAAAATTTATTTTGAAATTCTGTTGAAAATTGAGAAAAAATTGAGAAATCAATTTTCAACAGGATTTCGATTGATTTATTCAAATTTGTTTTTCAATTTTCAATAGAATTTTAATTAATTCAATTAAAATTTCGATTAAAATTCTGTTAAAAATAGAAAGCAGCCAAGGCCCACGATCAGCCATAGCTCAAAAATTTTGTCTTTTCTCGAAGTATTTTTGAGAATTTTTTGAAAATTTTGAATCATGTCATACTTTGAGAAAAATCGATTTTTCATGTTTAAACGAAGATTTCACTAGAAGGACGAGGCACAATTATCCAGAAATATTTTTTTCGAAAAGTACACTTCTTTCCGATGAATTTCACATACTCACATTTTGTAATCCGACTGATAGATTCAGAGATACAGGCGTTTAAACGTTTGACGATCATCGGGAATTGCGAATTTTCAAAAATATGTAAATCGAAAACGAATTGAGATAAAAATTTGAAATAAATCACAAGCACTCCTTTCAGTCTACCGAATATCAGAAAAAAAAAATGAAAAAAATCGAGAGGGGTGAGGGTCAAAAGCTGTCCAGGTTGGGCTGGAATTCCCCATACTCATTTGTATTTGTTGTTACCTTGACTATAATACAGGTCGGCACTATCGTCGAAGGGATTGTCATCCGGCTCGAATTGCCCTCTCAGAATGTCTTGCAATTCAAGATCCGCCTCACTCGATTTCGGAATAAAAGTTCCACCACCCGTCTTGTATAGTTCAATCTGTATGATAATACAATAACTGATTACCAATCATCAGCTCCAATTTTTTAATCACACAATCGCCAATTACATTGAAAAGTTGTGTTGTAGAAATAATTTGATGGTTTCTGAGGTAGATGGATAGCTAGAGTTATTCGAATCACTTATAGCAATGCTAGGCAAGGTGTACGCACGGAGGTCTGTACGGGGATGAAAGTATTAAACTCAAAATACTTACCCTGTCGTTGTTCAAATTTGCTCTGGAACTCTTCTTTAACATTCTATAAAGTTCCCTGAGCTGCTTCGGCGTTCGTTCCCCGGAACTTACCTCACCCGCGTTATTATATTTTACCGCCAACTGTCCCCATGCCCTCGATTTTAGGTCGTTCGTCGTTGCGTCTGTCCGTTTGTTTTCGATTACGTCTTTGTCCTGCCCTACTAATTTTATTAATAAAAGTTTTTCACCGGCCGTATAATTTTTTCCTCGATTTTTCTCGCTTATTTCTTTATTATTCACCATAATTGCGTCGTGATGAGCGTAATAGACGTGGATAACAGTTTTGTAACGTTGACGATAACCGATCGTCAATTCAAAAATCCGCGGGGCAGTTGTCAAACGTGTGAAGATAGGCGCAAATGTGCTGCCATCGTTGGTGAAAAGTTTGAGCGTTACCCCATAGGTTATATCAAGTAAAATAGATGGTGAAACTTCAGATCAGCGAATTAACCTGTGGATAGATTTACCCAACGGTTAGATTTAACCGCTGGTTAAACACGTTCGTGCAACCAGGCATTAGTAGTTTGTAATATAGAGCCAATATGTATATTCTGCCAAATGCAAGTACGTACATGATGCTCATGCAGTTGGTCCAATCAATTAATTTCTCAACCCATAGGAAAGTGATTTCTCTCCTTAAAAATTTGAATTGCGCGGCAAAATTCTGAGAAAATCTTTTGAATTACTCAAATTGCGTGCGAGTCATCAATTCGGAATGTTCATCGAGGTAATCACCGTAGTCGTAGTGAAAAAGAACCGTGGAAATGATCTCTTCGACGACTTTACTACATATTCAGGTATCCTGTGATTGAAAATGCTTACATGGCCCAATAGACTGCGCATTCCGTCAAAGTATACAGGGTGTTTCAGAATTCGCGATCCAAATTTCACACGGCGATTCCTCGCGAAAAATGGAATCGAAATGTCCTTCACCATTTTTTTCTAAAATCCATATATTCTGAGATATCGCCGAATGAAGAATGGCCAATCGAGTGCTCAGACACACGTCAGTGAGCCGCACGCTTGGTTGTGTGTGTGTTACCACCAACAACCGCGCGACTCACTGACGTGTGTCTGAGCACTCGATTGGTCATTCTTCGTTCGGCGATATCTCAGAATATATGGATTTCGGAAAAAAATGGTAAAGGACATTTCGATTCCAGTTTTCGCGAGGAATCGCCGTGTGAAATTTTGAAATAAATAATCTAACGAGAAAGGATTGTTTGAAATTGAATATTCTATATAATTATATAATTATAATAATATTAATATAATTTGGTAATTGGTAATTGGTTTATTTAATGTTCCCCTTGGGGTTACATGGGACTCCGTTTCCTTATTACTATTTTACAATTTTTTTAATCTACCTTATTCTAGCCTTATCTTTTAAGTATCCTTATTGTATCTGCCCTGCCTAATTCTCTCCTCTCTCTCCCTACCGAGCCTGCCCTGCCTCCTTCGCCTTTCCACCTGTGTTCATACTTATTCCACTCTTTGCCATCCCTTATTTCTATATCCTCATTTTCATTCTTAAGCCGTTCTCTCTAATTATTATCCATTCCGCATTCTTTCCATTCATTCCGCCCTGCCGACTTCCGTTTCCCATTCGTTCTTCCCTTTCTCATCCTTCTTCTTTCTTGCGTTTTCTACTTCTCTCATCCATCCTTCTCCCTCCCCACTGCCCCCTAATATTTCTCTCACCTTCCCCTGCCAACTCTCCCTGTTCACCCCTCCCCCTACGCATCCTTCCCATACATGCTCCCATGTTTCCTCTTCCATCTCACATAACCTGCACTTTCTTTCACGCTCTTCCTCCCAGTACTTGGCTTCTCTCACTACCCCTCCCATCCTGAACCTTGCTACTCTCATCCATCTGCTCTCCCCCCCATCCTTTTCTCAGGTATTCCGGTACCCCCTCTCCTTTTACCTCTTTATACCATCTATTATACTTCGAGTTTCTTATTTTCTCCCATCTCTCTTCCTCCTGTTTTGCTATGTCCCTTGCTTCTATTTCTTCATACGTCCTTGCTTGTTCTTGTCCCTCCTCATCAGTTGTCCATTCCCTTAAGAATTCTATTCTATCCCTCTCCCACCCCGATAGGTTTTCCCCTCTTTCTTTCCTCTCCTTTACCTCTGTCCAGCATGCCCTCGCCAGTTCGCTTCCTTTTCCCTCTTCTAACCTTCTTTCGAAATTCCACGCTCTTTTCCCCGCTCTTGTTCTCAGCTTCGCCCTCGCTAGCTCATCCCTGACCATGTATCCTGGCGTTCTCCAGTCCACCCCCAATATCCATCTTATGTATTTTTCCTGCAAAGCCTCCATTGCCCTCCACTCCCTCCAACCCCATATCTCCGCCGCGTATTCTCCTATCGTCCATACTAGCCTGTCGAACATCCACATTCTCCTCGCCCAGTCTTTCCCGAATCTCCTTCTTCCTATTCCCCAGACCTGTTTCATCGCGACTGCTGCTTTTTTCACCCTGTCTCTCACCTGTGCGTCCTGCCCCCCGTTTTTCATCATCGCATATCCCAGGTATCTAAATTCCTTTACTTCTTCAATTTCCTCTCCTTTCCATCTCCATTCTACTCTTTTGGTCCTGCCCCCTCCTCGTCTGCACCTCATTATTTTTGTCTTTTTTACATTTAGCGTCAGGTCTTTTTTGTCAAGGTATCTTTCTAGCCTTCTTATCATCGCCTTCATCCCTTCCTCTTTCATAGCTATTACTGCCACATCGTCCGCATACGCCAGTGTGTAAACCCTCCTCCCCCCCAGCCTTACCCCGCCCACATCTCCTGCCCTGCTCATCTCTTCCTCTAGGTCCGCCGTTAGTAGGTTAAACAGGAACGAGCTCAGCGGGCATCCCTGCCTCACCCCTTTCACTGTCCAGAATTCGTCTGTCACCTCTCCCCCGACCTTCACCCTGCTCTTTGTCTCTCTATAAATCTCTTTCACCCTCGTTACTAGCTCTTCCCTTACCCCTCTTTCCCGCATGGCCTCCCATAGTACCTCCCTGTTTACTGTGTCGAAAGCCGCCTTCAGGTCAATGAACATCACTACCATCCCTCCCTTTCTCCTATTTATGCTCCTATTTATCAAGTGGTTCAACACGTATATATTATCCACTGTTCCCATTCCCTTCCTAAACCCCGTCTGATTTTGTGGCACCATCTTTTTCCTTTCCATCTCGTCCTCTAGCCTTTCTGCCAGCGTCGCCGCGTATATTTTGTACAGCGTCGGCATTAGCGTCACTCCTCTGTACTCTTCGACCCTATCCCCTCTACCGCTTTTGACTATCGGGACAATCCACCCCTCTTTCCATGCTTCCGGCCACCCTTCCCCCTTCCACACTCTGTTACATACTCCCCACACCCACTCTTCTACTTCCTCTCCTCCGTATTTCCAGATTTCGTTTTCTAGGTTATCTCCGCCAGGTGATTTCCCGTCTTTCACCTTTGCTATTGCCTTTCTCACTTCATCTCTCCCCAATTCTCTTTCTCCATCTTCTTCCCTTCTTACCTCTTCTACTCCTGGCACCGCCCTGTCAACTACTCCTCCTAGCAGTTTCATAAAGTGCTCTTTCCATTCCTCCTTTTCAATTTTCTCGTTTACTTTCCTTCTCTTCCTTCTTTGTCCGTTTAGTACCTCCCATACTTTACTTTCCGTCTTAGCGTTTTCCGCTTCTCTTACAAACTTCTCATTCTCCTCCTGTTTCTTTTTCTCGCATAGTTTGTTATATTCTGTTCTTTCTTTCCTAAATCTTTCTACTTCCCCTTTTCCTTTTCTCCATTCCCTTAGAGCCTTCCTCACCTCTTTCTTCTTTTCCCTTGCTTCCTCATCCCACCACCCTTTTCTAGTTGCCCCTGCGCTCCCCTCCCCGTTCGCTCCTTCTTCTATTACCCTTCTGAATTCTCTGGTTCTTTCTGCTATTTCTTCGTTCAAGTCCCCCTGTACCGCATCAGGCCATCTTACTTCCCTTTTGAACCTTTCCCTTCCCTCCCGCGACCAGTTTCCTTTTGCCGCCCTCTTTTCTTTTTGTTTTCTTGTTCTTTCCCATCTTTCTACTTCTAGTTCCACTATTACTGGGTGATGGTCCGAGTCTATCCTATCTCCAACCTCCAGCCTGATCACCTTCTCTTTAACCTCGTTATCTCCCATCACGTAGTCTATTACCGTCTCGCCTCTTCCCCCTACGTAAGTGATCTCGCCTTCTTCGTCACCTTTCGTGCTTCCGTTCCATATTGTCCATCCCAACTCCTCAACTCCTTCTATTAGTTTTTTCCCTTCCCCGTTCAGTTTCTTATCTTTGGATTTCCTAGTCCCCTCATCATTGCTCCTTCTCCCCCATTGCATGTCTCCACCGCCCCCTTCTTCTCCTGTTCTCGCATTGAAGTCCCCCCCTACTATTATCTTCGATCCTTGCCCTTCCTCTTCTACGTACTCTTTTATTTTGTCTATTTTTCTTTCTATGTCTCTCCTAACATATACCCCTATGATCGTCCATTTATCATTCCCTATTTTAACCTTTCTCGTAATCAGTCCCTCCTCTTGCCTCTCTTTTTTGTCCCTTTCTTCTTCCGCCAATTCTTTTCTCACTCCTATCACCATCCCTCCCATCGCTCTTCCCTTCTTAAATTCCTTTTTCGCGTGCTGCGCTTTCCATATGAAACCCCCCGGTAGTCTGCTTTCGGCCTTCTCCCAGTTCCTCTCTTCTATCCATGTTTCGCTTAGCACGACCACGTCCCACTTTTGTAGTCCCAGCCAGAAGTCTTTGTCTTTTTTCGCCAATCCCGCTACGTTCCAGAACGCTATTTTCCAGCTCTCCTTCTTTTCTTCTGTTTCTAATTCTCTTGTCTCCGACTTGTCCCTCTGCCTCTCCCATTGTTTAAAAATCCTCTTGCTCCTCTTGTGCTGCCTCTTGCTCTTCCCCTTTCTACCCTAGTCCATTGTCCTCGACTATCTTCTTCCTCCTCCTCCCCCACTTCCATCCCCCGATCTTCTCCATCTATGTTATTTTCCTCCGGGGCATCCCCCTCTTTGCTTTTTTCTCTTTGTCTCCCTCTTTCGTCTACGAGTTTCTCTTCAATCTCGTCCCATCTCCATCTCTTTCCATCTATCCATATTTTCCCATAGCCTACTCTTACATTCCTTCCTTCTCTTTCTCCCTCCGTTGCTATTGTTCTGATCTTCCACCTCATTTTTCTTTCCTTCCACGTCAGGTCGTCTTCTATTCGCTCTTCTCTTCCCCACAGCTTTCTCTTGTTCTCCATGACTTTCCTTTTTTGCTCCCCACTACCTAGTTTTGCTATGATCATTTCCCCTCCTCTGCCTCTTCCCCTTTTTACCGCTCTAATCTCCTTAATTTCCACCTCTAGGCCTATGTCCTTTATGAGGCTTTCTACTGCCTCACACTCTTTCCCTTCTTCTACTTTCACCCCTCTTAGTAGGATGTTGTCTCTCCGTTCTTCTCGTTCTTTCCTTTCTATCACCCATTCTACTTCCCTGAGTCTTTCCTTCCAGTCTCTGCTGCCGTTTTCACCTCCCTTGCCTCCTTCACTCCCCTCTTCTTTTCCAATTCCCGTCTCTTCTTGTACTTTTTCCTTTTCTTTCATCACTCTTACTTGCTCCTCCAGTTCTTTCTTTTGTCTTACCCATTCCCCTTGCTGGCTCGACAGTTCTTTCCTCACCTCCTCTATCTCTTGCTTCAGTTCCCTTATTTGTGTCTCTGACTTCTCCGTATTTTGATCCATTTCTTGTTTCATCCGTTTTAGCTTTTCTAGCACTATTCTTATCGAACATTCCTCTCCCTCTTCATCTCTTTCTTGCACTTTTACCGGCGACCTCCCGGTTTTCCTGCTTTTACCAAAGATTCTTTTCTCGTCCTTCTCTCCATCACCTCCGTCCGTTTCTTCCTCTTCCGCGTTCCCACTCATTCTCTTTCTTTTTAGGAACTCCGCAATTCCCCCAACGCTGTGAGCGCGCTCTCTGGTCAGCAGTTGAGCCTTACTTGGTCTTCCGGCCTTCTTTCTTTCATCCTCTATTTTGTCTCCTGTTTCTTTGCTCTTCTCCGTTCCTCGCCCATCTCCCTCGTCATCCATTGTTTCGCCTCTTTGTTATATTTTGACTCGCCAAAATCCCCGCTCTATGCTCTATCGTTCTATCTATCGCCTATCTATGATCTTTCCCGGCCGACTATGTGCTGCTGTTCCCTTTTCCTATCGGCTAACTATGCGCTTTTGTCCAATTCTCTTGTCTTCGTCTACCTTTCTACCGTCTAACTACTTCCAGTTGTCCACCTTGTCTAGATGCCTATCTCGGATGTACGTACCCGCCGGTCTACCACCGCGTGCTCTACTGTTCTCCCGCCCTTTCTACCTAACCTTGTCTACCCAATTCCTCTACGTCTACTCTTTCTACCTACTCAAAAGCCTTCACCTATTTAAATTCTGAGCCTTTTTCCCTTACCTTCTTCCCTCGCACGGCCACACACTCGTCAACACTCTCACTCACGCCAAAGCACCCCTTTATCTCTCGCCTGTCACACCCACATGCACTCAGCTTTCTCTCGGAAACGGAAGTCCAATAATATTAATATAATATTATAATAATAGAATATTAATATAATATTCTATATAATTATATAATTATAAAGAATATTCAATTTCAAACAATCCTTTCTCATTAAATTATTTATTTATCAATCTATTATATAAATATTTAATGAATTATTATTCATTTAATACATAAATATTTAATTATTCAATATTTGAATAATAATTTTATATTGAAATAATTCACGTTATTTTATTCATATCACATTTAAAGATTCTCTTTAATTCTCCTGATAAGTACTGAATCATCTTATAGATAGCTTTCATCTATATTATTATAATAAATATAGAGGGAATGCTTCCTAATCAATATTTAAATGTTAATAACTAAATCTTTCTTAAAAATCATTTTTAAATGGATATTATATGAGTTTTCATTAAATTAGATAATTATATTTTATATTAATATAATGATTGTAACAAAAATAAAAATCAATTGTTTTTCACCACCTTGATTTGAAAAAAAAAAAAATTAATCATAAAATTTAAAAAAATCCCCAATTTTTTCAATAAAATAAATAATACCTCGATAAACATTCTGTTATAATGACTCGCACGCAATTGGAGTAATTCAAAAGATTTTCTCAGAATTTTGGCGCGCAATTCAAATTTTTAAGGAGAGAAATCACTTTCCTATGGGTTGAGAAATGAATTGATTGGACCAACTGCATGAGCATTATGTACGTAATTGCATTTGGCAGAATATACATATTGGCTCTGTATTCCAAACTACTAAGTCGAAAACTGTAATAAAGACAGCCGAAAACCACCAAAAACAGCAAAAAAAGCGGTTTTTCGAACTACTGACCCTGTTCCACCAAAATCAAAATTCGAAAAAAAATTTGGGGGCATACATTCCACATAGATACACATTATTCTGGAATAAAAAGTTGGGCAACTATTTTTGGTCGCGAGTAATCACGATTTGCAAATTTAATTCAGGTGCCAAAATTGCAATTTTTGGCCTGGTCGGAAACCGAAAATTGAGGTCATGCATTTTTACGACATCTGCCACGGAAAAAATCTGCTAGCCTGTGGGTTGAATATTCGCGGAGAAAAAAAATAACAACGAGACAACACCTTCATTGAGATGACAAGCGGTAGAGGGCACCTGGGGGGCGATTCTGTAACTCTGTCCATAACTTATGGACGTCTATAAGTTTTTTCCCCGAGGCTACGCCAGTGCATTGTCCTGCTAGCACCCACCCACCTCCGCAGCAGCCTATGCGCTTTGTTTACGGGTAGCAACCGTCGGAGCTAGCCAATCAATTTACGGACAAGGAACAATTGAATCCAAGGAGAGTCCGGCTCCGTGATAGCGCTAACTTGAAGTCGCGCGTTACCGAATCGAGTTTCTAGCGCCTGCCGGATCGAAACTTATAGACGTCCATAACTACAACGAACGGTATCGAGACCTATAGATATCCATAACTGCTTGACTTTTTGGACGTGTATCTCGCGCGAAAAAAGTTGCAGCTGCTGAAAAATACGGAGTAAAAATACCTAAATCCGGCCGATTCGACGCTAAATTTCTCATATGTCATACATGTATATTTTAAATGGCATTATCGAGTGAAAAAACGGAATATGTTCGTTGTAGACTGTCATTACGGCGGGCGCTTTCGTATCGGTAGCGCTAGCAAGCGATCGCTGCAGTTATGGATGTCTATAAGTCTCGATACCGCTCGTTGTAGTTATGGACATCTATAAGTTTCGACCGGGCAGGCGCTAGAAACTCGATTCGGTAACGCGCGAATTCAAGTTAGCGCTATCACGGAGCCGGACTTTGCTTGGGTTCAATTGTTCCTTGTCCATAAATTGATTGGCTGGCGATGGTTGCTACCCGTAAACAAAGCGCATAGGCTGCTGCGGAGGTGGGCGGGTACTAGCAGGGCAATGCACTGGCGTAGCCTCGGGGAAAAAACTTATAGACGTCCATAAGTTATGGACAGAGTTACAGAATCGCCCCCCTGGGAGCTTGAAACTTGGCAGAAAATATTCGCTTTACATCACGAAAAGGATAGCCTAATCATGAGCCCATACGAATCGGGGCCGGATTTGACTACCTTATCCGGCTAGGCCCTTTGAAGCGAGAATTTGTTGTGAAGATTCAAAGCGTAAATTCCCCTTCATAGTAGAAGAAGATCCCGCGAAAAGGCTTCATACTGAATGTGCAGTGGAATCGTGTGAAATTCCGGAGTCTATGGCTGAAATAGATCCTAATGTGCTTCATGAAGAGTCTGGTTTGTTTTGGCAAATACTGTTTTCGTTTTTGAATTATGAAATTAATCATTGTGAAATAATAATTTCTCTAGCACTGGATTGGCTGTTTCAGTTGTAGAGCCATCTACTTCCCAGTGTTCAACACCATATGTCAGTCCTGGATTGAAATCCCCCGATTTGGGTCAAAAGAGGAAACTAGTTTCGCACGACCATAGCTATTTGTCTAGTCCACCTACTGCGAAGCGGAAGATGCAGTTTTTGTACGAGAGCAACAAGAAGTTGCAGCGATGTCTAAGAATGGAGAGGCAACGTTCCAATCGAATGAAAAAAAAAATCACCTCGCTTCAAGAAGTAGTGAGTGAGCTCAGACGTACTCGCACGTTGCCCGAGAATAGCTTGGATTGTTTAGATAGTATTGCTCGAACGGATGGTTCCCAATTCCTCAAACGTTACTTGAAGAATGCCAATAGTAAAAACACTGAACAAGATACAGTAAAAAATAAAAAAAGCCTCTTCAAATCGCAGCATGTTAAATGTACAGCTAAAGGCGTGGGTCCAACAAGAGAAAAGTATCTTCCCGTTCTTAGAGCATTTGCACTCACGTTACATTTCTATTCACCGAAAGCTTACGCATATGTCCGGAATAAATTCTGTAAAGCCCTAACGAATCCATCAACATTAAGAGTCTGGTACTCTGCCGTAGATGGAGAACCTGCATTTACCAGTAAAAGTTTTGAAGCTCTCAAAGCCAAAGTATCTTCAAGTAACGAGGGGGAAAGAAAAAAACCTGTTTTATGATCCCTCATGATGGATGAAATAGGCATAAAAAAGAGAATTAACCGAGCGCCAAATGGTAAGGTGCGAGGATATGTTGACTTAGGCACCGGCATACAACAGAGTGATACTCTGCATCTGGCGAAGGATGCGCTTGTTATCATGGCTGTTGCTGCCGATTCGAGTTGGAAGCTACCGATTGGGTACTTGCTAATAGACGGTATCACAGCCGATACCAGCGCCAGCATTTTGTCCGGAGCACTCACTCGGCTGCACGATGTCGGTGTCGAGGTCATATCTATTACTCTGGATGGACCCCCGACACATTTTTCCCTACTAACCTTGCTCGGGGCTACTTTCAAAATGCCCAGCACTAAACCATTTTTCCCACATCCTGTATCTGGAATACCGATGTGTGTCATTTTTTATGCATGCCACATGCTCAAACTTTTTAGAAACTGTTTAGGTGATTATAAGGCATTAAAAGATGGTGAAGGTAGATATATTGAGTGGCGATACATAACATCTTTAGCGCATCTTCAACAAAAGGAGGGATTGCGGGCGGATAATAAATGAGGATTAGCCCACATTAATTACCACAAAATGAAAATGAAAGTCCGCTTGGCGGCACAAATATTGAGCAGCAGTGTCGCAGACTCATTGGAGCACTGTGATAAGGTTTTGAAATTAACAGATTCCAAAGGTCGTGAAGGAACAGTTTGATTCATTCGCTGTAATGACAGACTGTTCGATTTTATGAACTCCCGCATTCCATTCGGCAAAAGGTTCAAATCTCCGCTGCGCAAGGATACTAAAAATATATGGCGAAGCCGAATTCTCAATGAATTAGAATATCTTTCTCAAATTCGGGATTTGAATGGTGCGCTAATGTCAAATTCCAGAAGGTACTTGGTATTCGTGGGCATGTTCACAGCAGTACAGTCAGTGATAGCCGTGTCCGATAAATACGTTAAGCCCGTAGATGCGCCTTTGAAATATTTATTGACATATACACTCAGTCAAGATCACCTAGAGCTTTTTTTGGTGCAATTCGGTGCTGCGGTGGTTGGAGTCCAAACTCAACCGCGGCACATTTTGTTACAGCATACAAAACACTTTTAATCCATCACCAAGTTCGTGCGAGTAACGGTAATGTTTCCGAACGTGATGCGACAAAAATATTGAATATTTCGTCCGCAGTGAATAAAACAGCTAGGATGGATCGATACGACCCTTTAGTTTACAATGAGGTAGCTAATGCACGTGTACCTCAAAAATATGATCTGGAGTCTGATGAAGAAGACCGCGATAACGTGCCGCACGATTTTTGCGAATTCCCTTGGACGATTCCAGAGAAACTCTCAGATTTTTCAACGAATTCTGTTGCGTATATCACCGGGTTCGTAATACGTAAAGCTACACGAGCGGGGCCAAAACTGCGGGCAAAATCGGGACCAAGTGGGTAATTTGTAGCCGATTTGTAGCGAATTTGTTACGACAGTAGGACATTTGTAGCGTTTACCGTTTACGAAAAAATCGCGACACCGCTAGCGTAATATTAACGTAGCTGGGACCAAGGGAAATTTTTACTGAATCGATGAATTGCAGCGTTATATGCACCAAAATTTGTAGCATGAGGAATACGATCGAACCATGATGGTATTTTTTTCGACTAACAATTATCTAATGCAAGAAAATCGTTTTTTTGGTTTTGTAATACTGATGTCACGTGCTAAATGTCTCTTGAACATCAAACATTACCGGAGCTGTTCGAAAAAGTTCCAATTTGATACCTAGATGCATTTTGAGACCCACCCGCACTCGCAACAAAGTGTTACGAGACAGTGAGAACTCCGAATGCTACAGATCCGACACCTGGAGCAATTTTGAGACCCGCCCGCACTCGCGACAAATTGTTACGGGACGGTGAGAACTTGAATGAGTCTGAATCCAACACCTGGAGCAATTTTGAAACCCGCTCGCACTCGCAACGAATTGTTACGAGACAGTAGGAACTCGGAATAGTTTATATCTGATACCTGAAACAATTCCGAGACCCGCCCGCACTCGCAACAAATTGTTACGAAACAGTAGGAACTCGGAATAGTTTATATTTAATACCTGGAACAATTTCGAGGCCTGCCCGCACCCGCAACAAATTGTTACAAGAGAGTGAGAACTTAAATTAGTCTGAATCCAATACTTTGGATCATTTTGAGACCCGCCCGCACCCGCAACAAATTGTTACGAGAGACTGAGAACTTCAATTAGTCTGAATCCAACACCTGGAGCAATTTTGGAACCCGCTCGCACTCGCAACGAATTGTTACGAGACAGTAGGAACTCGGAATAGTTTATATCTTATACCTGGAACAATTTCGAGGCCCGCCCGCACTCGCAACAAATTGTTGCGGGACGGTGAGAACTTGAATTTGTCTGAATTCAACACCTCGAGCAATTTTGAGACCCGCCCGCACTCGCGAGAAATTGTTACGAGAGACTGAGAACTTGAATTAGTCTGAATCCAACCCCTGGAGCAATTTTGAGACCCGCCCGTACTCGCGACAAATTGTTATGGGACCTTTGAGAACTTGAATTAGTCTGAATCCAACACCTTGAATAATTTTGAGACCCGCCCGCACTCGCAACGAATTGTTATGAGACAGTAGGAACTCGGAATAGTTTAGATCTAATACCTGGAACAATTTCGAGGCCCGCCCGCACTCGCAACAAATTGTTACGGGAGACTGAGAACTTGTATCAGCCTGAATCTAACACCTTGAACAATTTTGAGACCCGCCCGCACTCGCAAGGAATTGTTACGAGAGAGTGAGAACTTGAATTAGTCTGAATCCAACACGTAGAATAATTTTGAGACCCGCCCGCACTCGCAACGAATTGTTACGAGACAGTAGAAACTCGGTATAGTTCAGATCTAATACCTGAAATAATTTTGAGGCCCACCCGCACTTGCAACAAATTGTTACGGGACAGTGAGAACTTGAACTAGTCTGAATCCAACACGTGAAACAATTTCGAGACCCGCCCGCACTTGCAACGAATTGTTACGAGACAGTAGGAACTCGAATCAGTTCCAAGTTATTACCTTTTCTTTCTTCCATTGGTAACGTCATGAAATGAACGATTTTTCATAGGGAGTGGTAGTCCTCAGAAAAATCGAATTTATACTGAGGGATCAAAGTACAAAATACTCTTTTCAGGTGAGGTATACGTGTAGAGATCATTTCTGCAAGGTGGCCGTTGAATGAAGTTAAATTTAAATACAGAATGTGATTAACAAATTATTTTTCAGTAGTATCGAAGAATGTGTTTAAGGGGGGGGGGGGGGGGGGGGGGGAGGGTAAGGGTTTGCACTTTCCAAAAATCGAATTTTTCACTCAGCAAAGACTTAATCGAGAATATGTTATTTAGCAAAGACAGATAAGTAAAGCCATAAAGACATATCTGAAGTTGAGAAACAAAAATTTTTTGCTACAATTTTTTAGCTCATAAACTTTTAAACGCGTTTTTCTCAAAACTACTTTTTCAAAGTCCGTGTTCACTGCCATTTGAAAACTACTTGACCGTTTCATTTCAAACTTGGTACACATTTTTACATATAAAATACCTGCCCCCAACGTTTAGTTAAATTTTTTTTTTTACATTAAGGGGGTTTTCCACCCACAAAAATGCGGAATTTTTCGTGGAAAATAGCAGTTTGCACTTCAGATGGCCACCAAAAATTTTTGAATAAAAAAAAAAAAATAATCATAGAACGTTGGGGAGAGGATTTGATGATACTTTAACTAAATTTCAATGGTTTTCGATTTCCGATAATGTTCGCCCGAGATAAAGTGAACACCGCAAAATGTTATTTTCCGAAGACGTTTTGGGGCAAGCTCTGTCACCGGCTTGTTTTTCAATATTTCCGCATTAAAAAAACACAGAATATTGTTAAAAGTATACTCAATAAAGTGCAAAAGGTTTAAATGAATTTGCTGAATTCATACTGTAATAAAAAATTCACAAAAAAAGTGTTTCTTTTCTTAGGCTGAAACCCTTACCCTCCTCCCCCCCCCCCTTAATACATATTCATATTCCAAAAAATTGCGTCACGGTAAGTTCATATTACTTTTTTTTTCCGCATTTGTTTCGAAGCGAGTTCAAATTTGCTTCTGTTCGCTATACGCGGACTGATACAGACTCAAAATGCTCACCGTTCTGCCGTTGAAACTATACCAAGAAACGGCTGACGGCACGGCGCACCAGTCCCGAAGAAGTTCCTGCATGATGTACACGTGACGTGTGCAAATAACCGCACTTTCTTCAAAATACTTGTTGTACGATCGCCCCACGGTTAAGGTGGTGCCTTAGTCGATTTGGCCCCACCCCCCTTGTTGTTGATTGTCAAGTGTGGACATGGCTCATTATTTCGACTATTATCAGAGCCTATGCTTCACTGACACAAATATGATAGGGCATCCGTGTAATATGAAATACCGAACATATGTATGCGAAAATATGTTGATTTTAGGCAACGATGAAGTCCCAATTTGTATTGCCGTAAAGCTTTGACAATTAGCGATTTCGAGAATAGCGCGAGGCCATTATTATTTCTCTTAGTTCGTCATTCTCCGCAAGACGGAGCTCAGTTCGCGAAACTCACGTCGTGTTTGGTGGAATAGTTCATCGCCACCGATCCCGACTTCAGTTTCGTGCGTTGAGCTCCATCTCTCGGAAAATGACGAAATTATATGAACTATTCCACCAATCACGACGTGAGTTTCGCGAACTGAGCTCCGTCTCTCGGAGAATGACGAACTAAGAGAAATAATAATGGCCTCGCGCTATTTTCGAAATCGTTAGTTGTCAAAGCTTTGCGGCAATACAAATTGGGACTTCATCGTTGCCTAAAATCAACATATCTTCTTATACATACAGAGTGATTTTTTTTAATCGCCCCAGGCGAATATCTCTACTATGAGATGTAGCCGGGGAAAAATGTATCACAGAGTAAAATGTACGTGGTGAATAAGAATTAAAAGCGGGTACAGAATGATTGAACCCGGTAATGACAATTACGCTAATAACGTTATTGATCAAATTGATTGATTTTACCTCACCCGAAATCAACTTATTCGACCCTAATACCTTATCTTGACAACTCGAAGTCGAAAAGTATCTCAGACACTTTCAAGAAGACGTAAGAATTGTATTTACGTAATTTGGACGTCCTCCATGGACTGAACTTGCCCGGGTCTTATCTCATAAACCACCAACTTTGGACCATATGTGTTGGGGTGTTTTTGACGCGGAATTTGATGCTCTTTCAGATTCTTGAAAAAAAAATACCATTTCAATTAAAAAAACCAAGGTGACCTTCACCGCAGCTCAGCGCCTCCACCTACAAAAAATATGACCGCACCATGTTCTTTCCCCCTCAAAACCCTTCAAGTTTTGTATGAAACTTTTTCTTCTACCTCCTCTAGTTTTCGAGGTATTCGCCTGGGGCGAATAAGAAAAATCACCCTGTAGATCTTCCGTCTTTATTGATTTTCAAATCGATTATTGGTTTTTTTTTTGTAACTTTTATTGTATTAATTGTTCGAAGACCTTCATTTGGTTAAATTAAATTCTCTTTTATATTGTATTGCAATATTATTCATGACTCATATTGAATAAATTATTGGATATTGTTCCTTTAATTATTCCTAGTCAAAATTTTATAATTTTGCGTACCGACCCCACGACTAGTTTACAACTAGGAGCCCACTCACCGTCGCAGCCGTGCAAACTCTCGATTTGTATTCTAATTCTGATTTTGTTGTTGAAAAACGGTACCATTAGGGTACCTGGCGCCCAACTTTAATTTATTTAACTTCATCTGCGTTATTGTGGACCGGCTCGTCTAAAACGGACATTAATCCGCCGCATTAAACGATAACCGCGTCACACAGTATATGGTACCTGTTAATAGTACATTACGATACGAGTACGGAAAGGCTTTTTTGACGAAACGAGAGGTTTACGGCATGAGCCGAAGGCCAGTGCTGTAACAAGTTTCGTCAAAAAGCTTTTACGTACGAGTGACGATCATTATTTTTCATCGTGAGAGTCGTGAAATCGCGACGAAGTTGCGATTTTGAGGTTAGAATAAGGAAAATTATATTTATGAGTACAAGTATTGATATTCCTTTTTGTTTTCGTTTTTAATACTACATACTCTGAATAATTCTGTAAGGTTTAAATGCAGTCTCTCATTTCAGCTGCCTAGTCTCATGATCATCTCACCATCAGCTGACACCTCATGCCTGTAATCGTACGTATTATTATTTCAATAATCAAGGAATTCAATTCACGGTATGTACAAGAAATTTTTACCCAAGAATGTTCCATTTACAAGCGTTTATCGGCTAATAATTTTTCATGTACACCTATACAACAATTAATATACTTTTACATTTCAAATAACTCTAATTTTTGGCAAAGAATTTTTTCAACAATCAGCTGCTTTACAAGCCTTTATTTGCTATGAATTCCTTGATATTAATAGAAACTGATAATTCAATGGTGACTTAACCTTTACTCTTGTTCATGACTAGAATCATTATGTTTTTACATAATTATCACTTAAAATAGAAAGTATTGTACTTGATTTTTACCGATGAACTATTTTTTCGATAACTGCATTTTTTTATTATGCAAGAATCACATTTGTCATTTCGTTTGGAGTCTTATTTTTTATCAATAAATTTTTTTTAACTAAGCACTTTTTTCAAGGGGAGCCCCCACTGAAATTATATTGTTAAAAGTAGGTTTCATTTTTAAAATGCCCAAGAAATGTCCAATCAGAAAGCGGATCCTTGAAATTGCAGATTATAGTAGGATATGTTTTGAAAAAAAGTCTCAATCTCCTGCGATGCAAGTTCATGCGCAAAGGAACCTTTTGCAGAATCTCTCTTTCGTAGGGCTGGAAAAGGTTCCTTGCGCATGTCTTTCATTGCAGAAGATTGAAACTTTCTTTCAAGACGTATCCTACCATAATCTCTAATTCCAAGGATCCGTTTTCTGATCGGAGGTTTCATGGCCATTTTAAAAATGAAAAACTGCATTTTACCGGAAATTTCATTAGGGTCCTCCTTTAAGAAGTGTATTTTTTTATTACTTTCAAAGTGAAATTGAAGTTTTCCCAATAGCCATAAATAACAGTAATTTATTTGCCATCACTCTGACCTCAAAATGGCAACTTCGTCGCGATTTCTAGACTCTCGGGATGAAAAATAATCATCGCTACAGTACATATAGGGCTTTCCACGTCATTTCGCACGGACAAAACGGTCACCTCTTCGATTTTGGTAATTTTTAGTGAATTCGTTTGTCTTGACCCAGAGAGCACCCCGAATTTTTTCCAGATTTTTTCGGGCCCCCTGTAACCACCATAACCCCCCTTGAACCCCCCAAAAACCCGAAAATTTGGACATGTTTTAAAAATTTGAAAAAAATCACAGATGTAGTGCCTAATATACCAAGAATTTCCGTGGTAGAATTAAAGTGGCTCGGACCTTCGTTTAACTGGCAAAAATGATTGAAATTTGAAAAAAATCATTTTTTAATTATTTTCCGCTCATTTTTATGAAATTATTAATAAAGAGAGTAGAAATAGAATACAATGTTCACTTTACACTTTTCCGATGCAGTAGAAAAAGAATTTTCACAAATTTTCAATGATTTTGAATTTGTGAACCATTGTTTTTCAGTCTGATACATGTTTTCGAAATTTTGAAACAACATATTTATATGAAAAGTCTCGTTTTATGCACGGTTTCATAAACGAGGGGTATTCATCGATCCCCGGTACCCCAGGGGTAGCGCTCAATTTTTTCATTGCCATACGCGGCGCTGCTATCGAGTGTCCATGGTCAACATAACCTTAAAATCGGATATTTTATAATTACAATTTCAGTTTCGACGACTTTGACGTTTTGTGCCATGTGCAGTAGTTTCGCCGATTTTGTGTTATTGTGAGTGTCAAAATTCATCGTCATGGGAAGATCGTGCGTCGTTCCGAACTGTGAAAGTGATTACAGAGGTGGAAAACAAAAAGTTTCAATTTTTAAAGTGCCCGCTGACATCGAGACCCTGCAAAAGTGGAGTGCAACTATACCTGGTTTGACAGCAGAGTTAAAGTCTTCGCACAGTATTTGTGAAAACCATTTTGAAGAAAAATATATCGTCCGGAAATATGTCAAGCATGATTTGAACGGAAAAGTAATTGCCAAGGTAAGACTATTATCATTTCTTTCTTGTATACAGTTTATTCTTGAATGCTGTTTCTTCTGTTCTGTTTCTTTTACGTTACGTTATACATGTTGATTTCGGTGATAAGCACGTTCTAGATAATTCAGAAGAATTATTCAACGTGGGATCGGGATCCAAATTTACTCAGCGCCTGAAGAGTCTAAGCATGAGAAATCTATGAAAAAGTGGCAAGAACGGCGTACGTCATAGGGAGTCAAAGGGAACACACGCCTATTTTGTCTTGGTTAGCTAAGAAAGGCTTCTTTTGTTTTTTCTCCTGAAATAAAACTTCTTTCGCTCTGTTTCGTATAGGACATGATTAAGGGGAAATGAAAGCCGATTTTTGCGCTTGGAATTTTCCAAACCTAGTTTCTCAGCGAAAAAACATCCGACGATTGCGAAATTGATATCAGCGATAGAGAAAAAGTGAACAAAGGGCATGATGCTCTTCGATTTTCGAAGATCGAAAAAAAAATGTACAGATTTTTATCAAGAGTGCTCTGTAACGAATAATCGTCGTTGCTGGTGTTATACTTGATAAATATGGAAAAAACCGAGCATCATGCCCTAGATTATGATGTATTACAATAAATGATGTCAATATGTACGATATTTTTTCCGAAATGACGGAGAAATCAGCTTTTGAAAATAATCGTTGATAACGTATCAAAATTTCAACGCATACGGTAAAGAAGAACACAACGAATAGTACTTTGCGCGCCGCTAGATGGCACAGCAGAAGATATTTAGTCAATTTATCAATCTGCAAACACTGATCATGGATTTAAAAATCGTTGCGTATTCTGTCATTATTGTGTTTGGAATAGGATTGCAAATTTATAAATTTTTAGTAATAATAGAGTCATTGACTGGAAGAGTGAAACAAGATCCAACTGCAGATTATTTTTTGAGCATTGACATACTATGCAATCAGAGTATAATCGAACCAATAAAACGCGGGTAGTAAATTTTTTAGGGTAAATGCACGTTTTATTCAAATTCACACAATTTTACAATAAACTATATTATGTACATACACAATCGCTGTATCAGTACATCACTGTATTTACGTAATACAATATGCAAACGGTTGCTATTAGGTACTCCTCAGAATCACATGAAATGGCGTGGCCTTTGAATGACAGTTTCAACAGCTTTTGCCTGAACCTTTTCTTGGTATAAACGTACGTAAGCTGTTGGCCATATATTAATAACAACTTGATAACATTATTAGCCGTCCTTCGCCAACTTTAATAGTTATCTTTGGTCAAAATTACTAACACTATTATGTAATAAAAATTTCACATTCACTCATTATCCCTTGGCTGGGCTATAATCTCTTGCCGCTCAACTTTCTGTCTGTCGTTAACGAAAAACAGGGAATTGTGTAATTGCCCACGAAGAATATTTCCAATCAAAATTTACCCACAGAAGCAGACTTAGGTATATCATATTTTATCAGCTCAAATTGCAAAAAAAATTTTGTTTTCCATCCCATAGTTTATGGAAGGATTTTTCAGCACGTCTACTAACGCCAGAGGCCAAATTCACAGAGAATCACAGGTTCATCAAGACCATTTAATGATATTTCCAGGTATATCGAAGAAAGGATTTCTTATTCGCCGGTTAGTCCAATAATTTTTGTCGCAGACCTAAGTATCTGGTGGAATTTTATTTACTTGCATTGAAAATTTCATACTCCGATGCATGAAATTCTTCAACAAAGGCTTTTTCGTAGAATGGTCCTAGTACAAGTTATTTCTAGGTGCACCTCAACCATTTCTGACATTTTCGTCGAAATTGAATACGTAATGTCTGTTTTTTGATGATATTACATGGAATGACGCTATTGCTTTCGGAAAACGTCAAACAGGTATGTTCACAAACAGGCATGAATAACAAATTGAATCAAAAATCGTAGGGTTCTCTGCGATTGTCCAAAGACTTGTAGACATAATTAAAGTGAAAAATTAGGTTCATGCGTTATTTTCAAACAACATGATGATTTTTGGCACACCTTCTGAATGCGTTGAATTCGAAAAGCAAACTGGTAATGAAAAATACTGATTTCATCAAATGAACTTTGAAAATAGGCAAATTTTTTCGAAAACGGAGCTAAACAAACGACGACCTAGCACCGCTAACCCATGTCACTTTAGGAGTTTAGGGAAAGCAATGAACAATTGTGGAACACGATCCATAAAGGCGCCCTTTACCCTATTTCAAATATACTCCTATTTTTGATACTGTTTGTTTTGTTTCCCTCTGGCACCCCTCAGATTCTTCCAACTATCTTCGGTCCCACGTGTTCACGAACGGTCGCCAGCCTAGCAACTCTCGCTGCGATTGTGTTCATACGCGTTCCCTATGGCACGTCCCATGTCTCTTGGAACGTATCGAGGCACTCACAGCCCATTGCCTTGGCGTACATGTTCTTGACCCAAAGTCGACCGTGACATTCCACCTTATGTGCAGAAGCCACGCCGAGGACTAATGCAGACGCGTGCAAAGTGGCAACGAGAAATGCAATCGTGACTGACTGTACTGTATGTGAAATAAAAGCCACAGTTCTGTTACACCAAAAGTATCATCTGAAAATTGGATCAAGGTTATGCAGATTTTATTTTAATGAAAGTAAGTATATGAAACCCATTTCTATTGTTGAATAAAATTAAAAAATTAGAAACAAACGGCAATATTATTCAAACTAACGGTATTGGTCGAAAATGCGGTTTTTACTAAATCCTAAGTGTGGGCTGCAGATGCCGGACTTTGATCACTGCAAACGCTGCTCTGGCTCCAGGATAGCGACGGTTGCGAGGTCTAATACGTATTCGGGAGGAGCAGTCTCCTCCAGATGAATCCTCCAGCGCTCCAAGATCCATCCTTCATATTGCGCAAAACGGATTTAGTTGTCTAATGAATAGCATCCTCAATAAATGCGTACATATTGTGTATAAGGCTGCCCAGTCTCGGTTTTTGCTTCCTATAATAGATGAATGCGCACTCAAATGAAGAACACGTCAAGAGTAATAGAAGGCAAGAGTTTACCGCTATACATCGTAATTAATTTCTACAGCGTGTAAGCTGACGGTAAGGTACTCATCCGCCAGGTAAGTACACTCAATTCTTACCAGGAAAAAACTTCTGTCATCTTTGGACTTCTACAGACGTTTTTTTTAGCTGGAATATAAAAATGCTGGTCGTGTAGTCCCTTGCTATAGGCAAGCTGTTTCTATAGTCGAAATTGAAACAAAGAGAGAATGCATGAATAAATTGCACCTTGGCGACGAAAGTGACACAAGTAAAAAAAAAATCATTTTTCTTGTGACCATGCCAGACTTGTAGAGAATTTTTGTCTCCACAGGTCGGGCATAGTTACAAAAAATGAGCTTTTTTTGAGTCATGTCATCTTCGTCGTCAAGGTGCGAAATATTCAAGGCACACAACAAATTACGTACTGCGTACAGAAAATGAAATATCTTTTATACGAGGTTATGTGTAAGGTGGCACAAAGTTTGCCGAACCTAACCTCCGATCGCGTGCCTGATCGACCGCGAATGATTTTACCTATTGTAAAACTATCGTCCACAATTGGCATAGAATCGTCTACGGAGGCTTACTCTACATTCTACAATGCCGACATGAATTATAAGTAATTTCAGTTTGATTACCATGCGGAAGTTACCGCGTAGGAGCCAGCTGCAACGACGGTTATCACGCCGTACACTTAGACCTAACCTTCAAACTGCTGTTGGGCTCACGTGTTCCACGTTGGTAATGCTGCGCGTACGAAACCACGGGAATACTTATCTCACAGCAGCATGTGGTCATATTCGAATAAGCCGTTACGTTCCGGCAAAACGCTTGCAGATGATCGAATTCAATTTGATCAATCTTTATCCCGATCCGATTGGTATTTTGTCAGATCGACATTGTTTAGATCTGACGGCGGTGTTTCAGATCTGCTCGGTTTTTCATTTTCTATGAGAGTACTTATCGAAAAACACCCACCCAAATTCAATTTTTTCTATTTTAACTTTCTGCCTTTTTAAATGTATGATTTGTCAGAGTTTTGTAAAAGGTACCATTGTCTAATTCCTAATTGATCAAATTATAATATCTGTGCAGATGATTTGAATATGTTCATCACCCTGTCATTCTCAAAGTATACATACTTTTTTCGGCTCATATTAAAAGGATCTTCTTGGTTCATTTTGATATCTTGATCAAAAATACGTTGAAATAATTTTTTTCTATTTTCATTTTGTTTTCAAATTTAACTATTGATGAGATGAAACCTCCACCTTCTCACAGTGCTCTAATTTATTGTTTTATTTTATTAAATCACTGAATTCTTTCAGATTTAAAAAAATGGTACTTCTTTTCGAACTATGATAAAGCAAATGAAACAAAAATTTTTTGAGATAGGTAAGTATTCTTTGACAAGTACTTTTATGTAAAAAATTACGGCGCGAATCTTAAACATTGAAGTCACATCTTGATCGAGATGTAATGGAATGCCTCATATACGTAGGCATAATTTCTCACGTGCTTGCACGAGTAGGATTTTTTGTTTTTCGATTATGTAGTTGGTGCGAGGCTCTCTCGAGCCTCTTGATTTTATTTTTCTATTATTTTTTGACTGACTGAGGTAAGACTCCTTTTTTCTCACATATATGTGAGGGTTTCTTCGTCAAACGGGCCACCCGTTTAATCCGAGGTCTCCGAAAATTCTGTAAAAGTTTCTACACGTTATTGGGGATGAGAAGAAATTTTGGGAATTTTTTCAGATTTTTTGGTCATTGCATTCAAAAAATCATTTTTTTGAATCATTTCCACGTAGCGTGAGAAATAAGCGCCGGAGCGAAAAATTGTTAAGATGAAATTTATATGTTTTTTTCTCAGCTTTTCGGTAAAATTGGAAGAAAAAAAATTCCGACCCATTTGAACCCCCTTTTCCGCAAAAAACGTTTGGAAATGTGCTTTTTCCAAATTTGGACAGTTTTTTTTTTCTCGAAAAAAATGTCGAAGAGGGGTATTCATGAGAGAGTTATGGAAACAAAAATTTGGAGTGGAGACTTTGATACCCTCCCAGAAGAAAATTATTGAATAGATTATATTCAATTCCGCGGATTCATAACATCCATGTCATGATTTTTTTCTGGGAGAGCATTGAAGTCTCCGTACCAAATTTTTTTTCCCATAACTCTCTCATGAATACCCTTCTTCGACATTTTTTTCAAGAAAAAAAAAACTGTCCAAATTTGGAAAAAGCACATTCCCAAACATTTTTTGGGGAAAAGGGGGTTCAAATGGGTCGGAATTTTTTTTCTCCCAATTTTACCGAAAAGCTCAGAAAAAAACATAAAAATTTCATCTTAACGATTTTTCGCTCCGGCGCTTATTTCTCACGCTACGTGGAAATGATTCAAAAAAATGATTTTTTTAATGCAATGACCAGAAAATCTGAAAAAAATCCCAAAATTTTTTTTCATCCCCAATAACGTGTAGAAACTTTTACAGAATTTTCGGAGACCTCGGATTAAACGGGTGGCCCGTTTGACGAAGAAACCCTCATGTATAGCTCCATAGAGAATACTCATTTTTCGTTTTATTATTTTTCGGGTAACTAAGGTACGAATGATCTTTTTTCACATGCATGTACACGCCTATATAGGTACTTTTTATTTAGTTTTATTTATTTTATCACCTTTTGGCTAACAATAAAGGAGGTAAGAATGTTTGTTTGTTAATACGTTATAATGTTAATATAGGTATTTGTATATCTAAATCTATACTATCTCATATTCAGGGTGTCGCAAAATTCGCGTATACTGTGCAGAGTATCGTATAGTTCGCAGAAAACTAAGACGAAAGTTGCTCTTACAAAGAAATCCTGAAGTGCTTATTTATTGTTCACGAGCAAGGAAAGCCCCCGTCAATAATTGCTTGGCTTTATAAAACTTAGTGGAAAGAGACACGGTCAACCGACTACAGAAATTGGGCTAGCATAAGCCGGTGAGGTCGGCCTGTGAGGCAAAAGGAGCGCGATACATTGTCCGTCTCATATCTGCAGTCGGCTGACCGTGTCTTTTTTCACTGAATTCTAACGGCGAGCAATGATTGGCGGGTACTTTCCTTCCTCGTGAGCAAAAACTATGCACTTGGGAATTTTTTTGCAAGAGCAACTTTTGTCTTAGTTTTCTGCTAACTATACGACGCTCTGCGCAGTATGCGCGAATTTTGCGACACCCTGTATATCAACTTACTGTTCATCTTTAAAGTACAAAATATAACAAATTTTATGGTTGAAGGTCTTATCTGTTGCAAGCATTTTGTCAAACGAACTTTACACTCCAAGGAATCGAGCTACCACCGATGTACTGCACATTGAGTAAAAAATTCAAACAAACGTTCAAGCACTGGTTCCTCTTATCCATATCCAAAAACATTATAACATTTATGATACGATAAAAGTTTTTCAAGTATTCCGACTCTCATTCGTATCAAGTGGTATTGATAATCAGTTGCACACGTTGTACATCTACTAAGAGAAGCACTGTTCTTATCTCTATGCCGCGAGAATACCGGAAATACAAACTTTCATTTGGATATTTAATAAGGAAAGTCTTATGCTGTTAACAAAAGCTCAAGGAAAATCGTAAGATGTGAAAATAAAGATAGAGGAAAATATTAAGATATAAAAAATAAGATATCGTGAATCAAGTCACGCTCTTTAGAGGTAACGTAGAAGGAATATGTGCCAGGTGAATATGAAAATCTATTTATGGTAATATCGTATTGACGTTGGATAATATTGTGAAATGGAAAAATCAAGGAGTTAATGGGAAAAATTATCATTCGAACGATGTGATAGCAAATTACAAATCTCCCGATCATTTAATTACTATTGACCACGCTGAATTTCCATGTGATAATTGGTGAATCAATAGAGAGCTGTTATAATGAAAACTAACATACTATGAACGAGTGATATTTTATATAATCCGCGAAAAATAGGGAAACTTCTTTCAGAGATATGAAGAGTCAACTTTGATTCATTTGGTAAAATCAATCACATACCCAAGAACAATCTCACGAAACATAGACATGGTCTAAGTAGTTGAATGCGGGAGAGATATGTAAGATAATTATTATCCGTGAGAAAAATAGCTGTATCGCACATTCCCAAAAAAAAACCCAGATCAATGTTTATACTGAACTCAAAAAGTAATTTCTACCTGCATTTTGCAGCAAATCTAGGAAATTTGATAACACTGTTTCAGAGAGACTCTTTTTCTTGATCATTGAGTAAGGTAGTAAGGATGGATGTGACACTTGCAGTTTCATCAATTCAAAAAGTTCTTATCGATAATGTTCCGGTACGAGCATGATTTATAGAAATATAAGTGTACGTTGCACATTAATTTACACGTTATTCAGCCGGAAAACTGTACATACATATTTCAAATCTGAATCAAGCAATACATGACCAGCTATAGTACGATCGAAACATTAGGAACAAGTGGAAAAATTTTGAAATGATAAAACTGACCACCCCACCTATGAAATCCTTCCTCGCCATGTTGTGGCCATTTCTCCACAAATCCGATAAAAAATTAACGAAAATCACAGAATCGTATCCATTGGCAAATTATAAAGGGCATATATCCCCATTAGGGATATTATATCTATACCAAAATATTGGGAACTTTTATGCAAGAGAAACTTTCGACTTATAATGAATGCTTCCTAATGATCCAACGGGAATTTCGGTAACACATTTTTTTGGGGGTCAACCAGGTCACAACAAGCAAACCCCATGATCGGGTGCTTGCAAATTCATATCTTCACTGAGCATGAATTTTCTTTCGTTGCTTCAAGTTTTCAATTGTAAAATGAAAAAATTTCTTTCTGCAGAGATTCAAGAATAATCATTCATGCATAAAATTGCATATCTTTTATCATTCTATGGTGGAACATCGATTTTACTCTGAATATTCTCTACACTTCACTTCCTGGACGACTACCGGTCCAGTGGGAACAGACAGGTTGCTTATCGAATTGTAAGACGAAAGTTCGTTTACGAAGACTCTTTGAGACCAAGAGAGAGTTTTATTTTTCAATTTTTTTTTCTATTTTTTAGTTGTTTTTTTTTCGTCTTAGAATTTTGAACTTTCGTCTTAGAATTTGATAAGGAACCTGCCTGTTCCCGCTGGACTGGTAGTTCTGGGTCACCTGTGTAGGATAATTCAAAATTCGTGATAAATATTTTCCAGGGTTAATCCTTGTCGAAATTTGAATTGAATGTTCTGCAGCAATTTATTTTAAAGCATGATCACTTTCACTCTCTTTTTTATAAGAAAAAAAAAAATACAAATTTAATAAAAAATGGGGATCAAACACTCATCGGCTATGTTTACTTGAACATTTTTCCGTTTCTTTTTTTTTTCTAATTTTGTTCAAACTTTTATTCCAACAGAAAAAGAGAAAAAAATTATTTCAACAACATGACTTATGCAAATGTTGTCCCAATTTTGATGGGTTAAAAAAAAAAGATAAAACCATTTTTCGAATATTTGAAAAAGAAGTAAAAATAATCTCTCTTCAGAAAAACTGGCTGAGGAAATTTAGATCGCAATTCCGACAAGGATTGAACCTGTAAAATATTCGTCACGAATTCTGAATCAGCCTGTATAATATGCGGCCTGTATAAAATGATACTGATGATCGTCTCGGAAGTAAGGCAAGAAATTTTGAGGATAACTTGAATGTTCTACCATAAACTGTGCAATTCTATGGGTGAACAATTATTTTCAATGTTATGCAAAGCAAAAATCCTCAGTTTACAATTTAAAACTTGAAGGAAAACAGAAAAAGAAATCTAAAATTCAGATTTATTGAAGATATAAATTTACAGGCACACGGTCTTGGATCTTCTCATTGGGACATGAAGCGACCCAAAACAGGATATATTACCAAAATTCTCGTTGGGTCATCGTGTAGCATTTCTTGTTAGTTTTTTACAAGCTAGCTGACACTGGTCAAAATATACCATTTTTGCGACACCCTGTATTGACCGGGGATTCTGAAATTCCAATTAAGTTTCAAGGAGTCGCGGTTAACTGGAAAATAATTTTCATTCATATCTATATCGACCTGATTTGGGGCTGACTGGGTATTATTTTATGACTCGAATAATCATTCTGATAGTAAATCACGGAGGACAGTACGATTGTTCACATATTTTGTCGTACCAACTCACGTCATGCATGATTACTCCATAACAACTGCGCTCACAAAGACAACTAACGAATTCAATCTCATTTCCCAGTATCGACCTACTGAAATTCGCTAGGATTTCAATGTAGAGCTGTGTTGTTCAATTGTTGTTTAGATGTAAAACGTAGTAACGATATATGTACTTGATTAAAAACAGATGTGAAAATATACAAAAAACAAGCGATTTACCAAATATCGTTAGTAGGTTTCAGGTAGAGCAATGAGATTAATGTATGCGTAAAAGTTGGATTCTGCAAGTGCAGTGGGGCCCTAAGTAATCGTATACAAAGTGATATAGGTCCGAGAAAACATCATGTGAACAGCTATACCATCCCTCATGATTGACTTCCAATGCCCTATTGAAAATTATTCTGTGACAAATTACATGATTTTATGGAAGAAATTGCTAATATGTATTTTATCATGTAATTTTACATGTTATTGCGGATTAATGCATATCAAATCACATGATAAATCATCAAATACTACTTGTAAGGTGAAATACATTACAAATTACTTATCGAAACCTATGATTTGTCATATGATTTGTTATGTATTTTATCTAATAATCCGTCCTTCATGATTCATCATGCCATTTGTGATGTAATGATTTGTAATCACATGTCAAATTACATGTTAAAACACATACCAATTTCTTCCATAACATCATGTGATTTATTCAAGAGTAATTTTCAGTAGGCTAATCATTAAGGTCCGGAATTAATCCCTGAGGATAGCCCTAAATGTAGTCAAAACATATACAGATGAAATAATTTTTCGCAGCTGATGGTATGTGGGGAATTCCACGCCAACGGGGACAGCTTTTGACCCTGATCCCTCTCGATTTTTTAAATATTTTTTTCTGATATTCGGTAGACTGAAAGGAGTGCTTGTGATTTGTTTCAAAATTTTATCTGAATTCGTTTTCGATTTACATATTTTTGAAAAATCTATCAGTCGGATTACAAATGATGACCATATGAAATTCATCGGAAAGAAGTGTACTTTAAAAAAAAAATACGTCGGGATAATTGTGCGTCGTCCTTCATGGTGAAATCTTCGTTTAAACATGAAAAATCGATTTTTCTCAGAGTATGAAAATATGAGTATCGAAATTCTCGAAAAATTCTCAAAAATACTTCGAGGAAAGACAAAAATTTTTGAGAATTTTTTGAAATTTTTGAATCGTGTCATACTTTGAGAAAAATCGATTTTCCATGTTTAAATGCAGATTTCACTATGAAGGACGAGGCACAATTATCCAGACATATTTTTTTTTTTTGAAAAGTACACTTCTTTCCGACGAATTTCATGTGGTCATATTATGTAATCCGACAGATAGATTCAGGGATACAGGCGTCTGAATGTTTGACGATTGTCAGGAATTGCGAATTTTCAAAAATATGTGAATCGAAAACGAATTCAGATAAAAATTTGAAACAAATCACAAGCACTCCTTTCAGTCTACCGAATATCAGAAAAAAATATGAAAAAAATCGAGAGGGGTCAGGGTCAAAAGCTTTCCCGGTTGGCGTGGAATTCCCCATATGTATTATTATTCACGTGAAACATCAACATGACGAGTTTTCATCTAGTGTAGTCTGCCATAATGGGCATTATAATGGTACAGTGGTGATGCTTGAGGTGGAGGTGCCAAATAATGAGTCAATGTTTCTGATGGCAACGGCATCAAGTATTGCTGCACCGGTGGTGGTGGGATGTAGTGCGGCGACGAAACTGCTTCATACGCCACTGGCAGATATTGCGTTGAAGGTGGTGGTCGAGGCACAGATAGGTACCGTGGCATATACGACACTGCAGGCGTTGCGCTGCATCCATGCCCTGAAAATGCCGGCTGTGGTTGTGGCATGTGGGACACTGATGGTACATAACAAACTGGTCGCGACGTTGCTCCTGACGCTTCGCTCGTTGCCTTTTCATTTTTCAATTTTTCGATTTCCTACACAGTAATACGTCAAACCGGTATTAATATCTGATCAACGTACACAACATTAGTAACATAAAATTAGTAACATAAAATTATCGCCAAAATCAGTGTTTCCAGTACGTTTTTAGTATAACCGCTGGATTGATAAAACGCTGACATTAATGTCGATGTTACACTAGTGTGAATGTGTTATAAAAAAAAATTGAATCCACTGTGACAAACATCTGAGTGCAGAAAGCTGTCGCAGTTCCTCGCCGACATGACTGCAAAAAGGTTCCTGCCCTTACTCTGCAATCGCAGAAGTTCGAGATCTGTTTTCTATACAGTACCATAATATAAACATAAATGTCAAAATATTTTACAGTCCAGCAGTTCTTGTAATTCCAGTATCATTGACACTTCTACTCGTTCTACTCGTATCTATACTTCGTCCATCTCATCGGAGTTTTCTGCCCTTTCCATTTGTATTACGTCGCACCTTTCATTATACACTCTTAGTATTGTTACTATACTTAGCACTGTTGAAGGAAAATAAAACTCGATTAAGAACATCTCTTGGATTGTTACTGTACTACACACATAGACGCGACACATATACGTTTATAAATATGTGTTGTGCCTGTGTGTATTACAGTAAAAATTGAATAGATAGTCAATCAAGTTTTATTTCCCCTTCGTTACATAACTAATGAATCGTACTCTGTAATATGGGGTCTAATACAAATCAGAGTCGTACAAAAGCTTTAAATAACAAAGATTAATGAGAACAGCTATCAAGATTAAAATTTAATCGAAAAATACCAATCCAGTCTTTCTTTGCTCAAAAATCAACCAGTGATTATCACTTGACAAAGCAAACTGCATAAAGTATTCAATCTCAGAAATGATTTTTGTATTATCTATTTCGAGTCTATGATTAGTTCAACGAAATGCTTGGCACACATGGGCAAAGCCTAAGACCTAAAAAACTCATTGGATTATCGAAGTGTATACATACGTCTTCCAGAGTTTTCAAGCTGTCCTTCAACTTCTTGTTTTGTACTTCGTGGCGCTTCATGCGTTTCGCCATTCTCCTGGATGTTTTGGGCCCATTTGGCCCTTGATGAAGTTGGTGCAAACTTAGAACCCCTGATGCAGATGGTGGGCAAGGTAGCTGCACATTCATTGTCGTGGCTGGCGGAGGACATACTTGCTGCACATCGACTGTGGCACATGACCGTGGCGGAGGTTGCAGAGTTACTAGCCCAGCTGATGGTGGGCAGGGAGGTTGCACATCAACTGCCGCGGTTGACGATGGGCGTGCTTGCCACGCATTGGTTGTGGCACATGACCGTGGCGGCAGCTGCAGATTTACTAGCCCAGCTGATGGTGGGCAGGGAGGTTGCACATCTTCTGCCATGGTTGGCGCTGGGCGTATTTGCCGCACATCTGCTGTGGCACATGACCGTGGTGGAGGCTGCAGATTTACTGGCCCAGCTGATGGCGGGCAGGGAGGTTGCACATCCACTGCCGTGGTTTGTGGAGGGCGTACTTGCCGCACATCTGCTGTGGCACATGACCGTGGTGGAGGCTGCAGATTCACTAGCCCAGCTGATGGTGGGCAGGAAGGTTGCACATCCACTGCCGTGGTTCGCGGTGGGCGTACTTGCCGCACATCGCCCATGGCACATGACCGTGGTGGAGGCTGCAGATTTACTGGCCCAGCTGGAGGTTGCACATCAACTGCCGTGGTTGGCGATGGGCGTACTTGCCGCACATTGTCCGTGGCACATGACCGTGGCGGAGGCTGCAGATTTACTAGGTCAACGTCCGGCGACTTCAAATTGGGCGCTTCAGGCGCATGGAGAACCGGCTTCGTGCGTGGAGAACTTCGCACCGCCTCACTTGCTTTGCTACCAGCAGACCCTTGCGGTCTAGAGCCCCACTGTGCACTACGTTTGGCTATATGCAACATAAAAATGTTTGTTATTGTAGAGCAATGGTAGTAGAGTGAGTAAAACTTGATAACATCTGGGTAATTCCAGCTCTAACTGTCAATGTTCGATATTTTCAGTCTCCATTTTTAGTCCAAACCTTTTGTAAGTACCTACTTGGTATACCAAAGCGTTTCATTTTACACGTTCCTTGATTTCCATTGTTTGCATATCGAAAATTTGGAGTAATCTGCATTCTGCAAGGTTCGAAATTTTTGTCACGACCATACCCGTACAAGAAAAAGTTCAAATTTGGAATGCATCCAAAATGAGTATTTTGGAAGAAATGTACAATAGCGACTTGTTGAAGAAAAGTGAATAATAGTCTCGAAGCATTGACCATCGGAATCCCCAAATTCACAAAAAAATCAAATAAAAAATTATAGAACGCTACTTCCAGAATACTGGCAATACAGAAAGGACAGGACCGACGCAGCACTTCGCACACGTTTACGAAGCATACGAATGAATGGGCAAAAACCAAAGGGATCATCAAACATAATTAATATTTTTAAATATGGAATCACCGACAGAGAAAGAAATCAAAATGCGAAACGATCACATTGCTGGCGTTCAAATATTTGATGATAAGAGATGTTTTAGACCGATCGCATAGAAAATCGACTCGATGCATTTCTAAATTCAGGATGCAGAGAAAAAATGTAAAATGAAATAGTTGTGAAACGTTTAATGTTTGTAAAATCTTCCGAGGTAATGGTCGTTCAACTCCCGTTCGAGTGAAGATTACGTCAAATCTTATGAATTTTGAACTGTATTGTTTAGTCATCTAGTCAGTAGTGAAACATTCATGGAATGTTATACCTCACGCTCGCCTTCCTCGTTACGCGCTAGCATGATTAATTAAAATGTTTGAGAATTATGAAAGAGCAAGTCAAAGTGTCCCAATGAAGCCTCCAGATGAAATTCTACTATCAATTCAAGATCGTTGCACTAGTTTCAGGTAGGTCGACCAGATTTAGGCCTGACTAGCCCAGGAATGGTTCTCCGCCACTGTGAAATAGCCTTCGTCATCCATGTCATTCGATTCAACAGACTCCCTGCGTTGACCATGGATCTTCGAATTGGTAAAGCTTATTTCAAATCAGGCGACATAAGTAGTAAAGGGTAATTTTAAAACTAGCCCCTACCTTCAACAAGTGTTTTGTTTGTTCTTTTGTTGAATGATTTGATGTAATCCTTTGCTCTTTAATATTGGAAGAATATATAATTTCAGACAAATCAGAGAATGGATTTTGAAATTTTCATTCTTCAATAGTGTTTTTGCCTAATTCTAAATAAGCTGTGCCAGTTTGAAGATCTATGGTCAACGAAGGGAGTCTGTTGAAACGAATGACGTAGGTGACGAAGGCTAATTCACAGTGGCGAAGAACCATTCCTGGGCTCGTCAGGCTTAAATCTGGTCGACGTACCTGAAACTAGTGCAACGATCTTGAATTGATAGTAAAATTCCATCTGGAGGCTGCATTGGGACTGCTTTGACATGCTTTTTCATAATTCTCAAACAATTGAATTAATTATGCTAGTGCGTACCCAATAAATGATGTATTCTGATTGGTCTGTACCTGTGTAATATATGTTTTGTAGCGTGCTCACTTACATATCTGTACTATTATATCGTATTCTAGCAAAGCAAAGTCAATCCGACCAAGAAAAACAAAATATTGTCAACCCCGTCGAATGTCCAACCACCGCTGGATATTCCTATTGGGTGGGGCTTGCCGAGAGATTGTGAGCATTTGAGATGGAACTACGGATCAAAGGCTCTATATTTCGGGCCAAGGAAACATCTCTACAAGTTTGAGCAAAATCTGTTATCCAAAGGTCTGATACTCTCCTTGTCAGTGACTTTCCTGCTCATCTCATTTTTCAAGTTAATGAGGTTTCTCGGGACTCATTTTGTAGAGGAAGGATTGGATCTTTGCCACCTGTTTTACGAAATTTGACGACTGGATTCACTCGTCACTGTGTCTCATCGCAAAGATGGCTTACTTTCAAGTAAGTTTCGCATAAAACTAAACGTGAAATCGAAAATTCGACTAAACAGGTGACAAAGCTCTATCCATTATCTATAATGCGAATCCCTAAAAACCTAATTATTTGGGAAAACGAGGAACCGAGAAGAAAAGTTGAGGGCATCTATTCGCACGCGCTCGAGGGACGGCAACGCCCTTTGCAAGCAAATCGGCTTAAGGGTGTTGCAGGGCAGCGGCCATTTTTCGAATCGACCCCAGCGCGGTCAGCGTGTCAGTTTTTCGAACTACGCCGCCAGGGACGAATTCATACGTAACACGGGTGCTATTGAGTGGGCCCCAGCATTTTGTTCAATTTCTCACAAATTATGAATGATTGATAAAGTTCAACTCTCATGTATTTCACAATACTAAAATCACGTATTTTTCGTTATCAACATATTTTTATTGAATTTATTTAGGAAGTACAGTAAACGGCAGAATTGTGGGCGGTGAGTTATTATGGTATAATGCTCGGTTCGAATGTTTTATCATATCGATAAATATTGAAGGTATTAAAATGGTTGCAATGTTTGTAGGTACTGATTGAATTAATACGCTAATATAATTTCGTAAGTTTATCCACCTGAACATATTTGTTTCTGGATAATTTACATTATCCGATTGACTGAAAGGATACACTCTATAATGCATGAGATTTTCTTAACCAGTGTTGGGCGTAATTAAATACTTTTGGTAATTAATTACTTTCTAAATACAAAATACAATTGTATTTAGTATCGAAAAATCTTCTAAATACAAATTACACATGTATTTTGTATTTAGGACTTTTTTCGATACTAAATACATTTGTATTTTGTAATTAGAAAGTAATTAAATAAAAAAACGCCCAACACTGTTCTTAACTAACATAATCATAAATCATAACAGACACGAATTTTACTTAATTATTTATGTGTGGGATACCAAGATTTTTCGTGAATATTGTTCATTACAGTTGTTCACGATAACTAGTTTCATAACTTATTGTTAGCTGGGGATGAGATAATTTTGACAGAAACTCTCTCACATTAGATGACTTATCCAGAACTTCGACTTCGGAATAATCTTTATGGGATGTAAGATTATTCGCCTTCAGTATGCGAGCGACAAATAAAATAACGTCAAATCCATAATAGCTGAAAGATTGTGAGAATCACAATTCCTGAAAGATCAAGCACCGCAGGATGCATTCCGAATAGAGATATCTGAGATGACTGACGTGTATAAAATTACGTGAATGATGGACAACACTGTTATGGATACTGGCATTATGGAGCACAACATTCTTTAGTGATATGGTTCTTCGACTAACTTCCACTAGCTACAAGAATAAATTGTTGCTCGAATTTTGAGTTCATAATCCAGGCAGCATGATTCCGATCGTCCAGTGACAATTGTAGGTACATCTGTAAAATAGGAATGATACATACATTATTTTTAGCAACTTGACTTTGCATTACCTAAGATACGATCAATTCATATCGGTGTAGATTGAAGAGATTTTTATTTCTAAATCAATTTTGAAAGCATCGAACCAGTTATTTTCAAACTGAGACAATCACTGTGAAAATAGTTTTCACAATTGTTTGATAAAATCTCAACAGTCTGATAAAAACGCATACGTATGGCTGTAATATGAGTCTTTTATACTAACCTATCGAAAATACGTAGTTTGAAATTATATCAGATCCCTCTGTATCTGTTTGTTATTGTGAAGATAGCAATAAAGTTTAAAGTTAGACATACGAGTCGGTATGGAAGCTACTCGCTTTATCTAGCAGTCTATACCGTACTTTCATGTAAGATGGCACGATAGTATTATCTCTTGCCTAGGAGAAAGCGACCTGTCGCAGCCCCCCTCTTATAACTCTCCCAGTATGTAAATGTCCGTCGTGTACGTTATGTGGAAGTTATCTCTGAGCAACAAGTTTAATAAAGATATATATAATTATATTGTTACAAAGAAGCAAACGAATAGTAATTACTCATTCCCCGTAAATCCGAGATCCCTTTTATCACAGGTTATGGGCCCAGATAACGCGGATGGCAAAGATTTGCGTGGATGAAAGTCGCGTGTGAAAAAAGAAAGGAAAAATTAACGGCGTGGGCGACGCCGGTCGGAAAAGTGTCGTTTAAACTATTCGGTAGTGCGGGCAAAGAAAAGAAAGACTATACATATTGCAAGCATGGATAAGATATATATGAACACGGGCATAAAGCTTGAAGGAAGCAATAACTGGAGTGTCTGGAAATTTCAAACGAAAGTTATTCTACAGGCGATGGGCTTATTCGGCGTGGTGGACGGGACCAGCGCTAAACCGGCACCCGAGTCAGCGAGTTACGCAGACTGGATATCAAAAGATAGCAAAGCACAGGGAGTCCTCGTGACACACCTGGATGAGAAGGTCATGGTACATATATTAACAGCGGCGTCTTCCGCAGATATGTGGTCTAAGCTAATGGCGGTCTACGAAAGGAAGTCGGCTACCAGCCTACATCTTGAGCAACAAAAGTTCTTCGCATTAAAATGTGACACGGGAGATATATCAACGTTCTTCGCGAAGTTGGAAGAAATCCGAGGAAAGATAGCCCAGTTGGGCGAGAAGATTTCTGACCGGATGATAATTACCAAGGTGCTAACTGCCTTACCAGAGGCGTATAGACACTTCGTGGCAGCATGGGAGTCGGTACCAGTAGAGACCCAAAGTATCGACGAGTTGATAGCAAGGCTGCTAGTAGAAGAAGAGCGACTAAGAGGAAGAGATCCGTCGGTAACGGAGGGAACGTCAGAGGCGCTAGCGAGTAAAAGTGTACCGAGCACGGTCAAGTGTTTCTCGTGCGGTAAAATAGGACATTATAAAAGAAACTGCCGAGTGTTTAAAGGACAGTGTCATTACTGCAAAAAACCCGGACATCACATGAATGACTGTAAATATCGCCTGTACAGGCAACAGAAAAAGGAAAACCGAAATACAGAATCAAAAGATAGTTCAGACGGTGCGAAAAGTAATGCGTTCGTGACGGATATAAGAAACAACCAGAGTTGGGTGGTTGACACCGGCGCGAGCGAACATATGTGCTACGTAAAGAAATACTTCATAACTTATACCGAGCTAGCGACAAGTAAGAAAGTGATGATAGGAGACGGAAGCGAACTAGATGCGGTGGGTTATGGAATCGTGAAGTTGAAAGCTTATAACGGCACTGAGTGGATTGATACAACGTTGAATGACGTGTTATACGTGCCTAAGATGACAGTAAATTTGTTTTCGGTAAGAAGTGTGATGGACAGGGGATATCAAATGCTCTTTGATAAAGAGGCTTGTAAAATAGTCAAAGATGCAAAAGTGTCAGCAGTTGGTTATCGGCAGCAAAAACTGTACGTGATGAAGTTTGGCGTGAGTGAATATGCGGTCGTGGGGTATACCAAAGGCAGTTTATCCGAATGGCATCAACGGCTAGGTCACCAGAACAAGGATTACGTAAAGAAATTATTGGACAAAAACCAGATAACTTATGAAGGAGACGACAACAGCTGTGAGGGATGCTTGAAAGGCAAGATACACCGAGCACCATTTCCAAGGAGTCAAACCACCACGAGCAAAGTGGGTGAGTTGTTACACATGGATGTATGCGGTCCAATGGAGGAGACTTCGCTGGGTGGTGCGAAGTATTTCTTGTTAATAAAAGACGATTTTTCAAGATACAGGTATGTGTCGTTTCTAAGAGACAAAAGTGAGGTGGCAAACAAAGTCAAAGAATTCATTTGTTTAGTCAAACAAGACACGGGAAATGAAGTCAAAGTGGTCAGATCGGATAGAGGAAAAGAATTTATAAATAACGAGCTAATACGTTTCTTTGGGGAAAAAGGTATACGACACCACACGACTGTAGGATATGCTCCGGAACAAAACGGAAAAGCTGAAAGGGAAAACCGAACCCTGGTAGAGGCAGCCCGATCGATGATGCTTGAGAAAAACCTGGAAAAGAAGTTGTGGGCGGAAGCACTAAACACCGCAACCTTCGTTTTAAACAGAACAGGCAAAAGTAGCGTGCCGAACAAAACACCGTTTGAGGTTTGGTTCACTAAGACTTTCAACCTAAACGATCTGAAAATTTTCGGTTCGAAAGTATACGTACACATTCCCAAACAAAAAAGACAAAAGTGGGATCCGAAAGGTGAAGAAGGGTTGTTCGTCGGTTACGGGGAAAATACAAAAGGCTATCGAATCTACTTTCCAAAAAGTCAAATTGTAGCAACGAAGAGAGACGTGGTATTTGTAAAAGATGAACATAAACCTCCGATTATGATATACGAATTTGCAGAAGCGGAAAACCCAGCCGGTCTCCCTCGAGAAGATGACCAAAATCAGCAAGAAGACGACGAGCTTACATCCGAGGGTAGTGCGTTCGAAGACTGCTACTCGGAAGCGGCTAGCGGGAGTGAATCAGACGACTCACAGGTAGACTTAAATGCTACCTTGACACGGGACGCAGGAAAACGGAAAACCCAAAAACCCGCCTGGCTGAGAGACTACGAGACGAGCTTTATCAGCATCTTGGGGGAACCAACGACGTACGAGGAGGCGATTAGCAGCGAAGACTCGGACAAGTGGAAAGAAGCTATGAAGAAAGAGTTGAAAGTGTTGCGAGAAAATAATACCTGGACAGAAGTGAAGTGTCCTAGGGGTAAACAAATAATTGATAGTAAATGGGTGTATAAAATTAAATGTGATAGTGACGGGATACCATCCCAGTATAAAGCTCGCTTAGTAGCGAGAGGTTTTCAGCAAACCGAACAATTTGAAATGTATGATGTGTACGCACCCGTAGCTAAAATTGCGACGTTTCGGGTTATGTTAGCAGTAGCAAATAAGTTAAAATTGCCCGTTCATCAAATGGATGTTCGGAGCGCATTCCTGTATGGCGATATAAACGAAGAAGTGTACATGAGGTTGCCAAATGATTTAAACAATGATAAAAGTATAGTATGCAAACTAAATAAGTCGATTTATGGCTTGAAAAAGTCACCCAAATATTGGAATCAAAAGTTTGATAGCGTGATTGTTGAGAAAGGTTTTGTTCGTTCCCAGAACGATTATTGTTTATATGTAAATAGTACCTCAGGGGACAAATTGTATTTATTGTTGTTTGTAGACGATATCTTGCTGTTTGGTACAAACGCTCAGGAGGTAACTGAGCTGAAGAATTATTTAAAAAGTATTTTTTGCATGAAAGATTTGGGCCTGGTAACAAATTACCTAGGCATATCCGTAAAACAGGATCTCGAGGCAGGCGTAACAAAATTATCGCAAGAAAATTACCTGAAGCAAGTGCTGGAAAAATTTGGAATGAATGATTCTAAATCACAGTATACTCCCATGGAAAATAAGTTCCAATTCCATAAGCCTAACACAACTGATAAAGAATTAGAAGCTAAGTGTAGACAGATTATTGGATGTTTAATGTACGCTGTTCTAGGAACGCGTCCAGATTTGTGTAATAGTATTTCTTATTTAAGTAGATACCAAAATTATGCGAATGTTGAATTATATAAGGCATTAAAACGGGTACTAAGGTATGTTAAGGGATCAATACACTTGGGTTTAGTTTTTAAAAACGGAAAACAAGAACATGTATTATGTGGCTTTGTAGACTCCGATTGGGGCGCTGACATAAATGATAGAAAATCTACGTCGGGGTTTATATTTAAGCTGTTCGGCTGTACGATTGCATGGTCTTCACGAAAACAACACACAGTAAGCCTATCATCCACTGAAGCCGAGTGCATTGCTTTATGTTCAGGGGTTGTCGAGGCGTGCTGGCTAGAAAAACTTCTAAACGATTTCAGAATACTCAAAGTAAATCCTGTTATAATACACGTCGATAATCAGGCAGCAATAAACCTTGGAAACAATCCTGAAAATAATAAGAGAATCAAACATGTCGATATAAAATTCAACTTTATTAAACAAAAGGTTGAAGAAAAACAAGTAACTTTGAAATATGTAAGATCGGAAGATCAAATAGCTGATATACTCACGAAACCATTGGCCAGAGAGAAATTTGAGAAATTTGTAACTCTCTTGGGCCTTGAAAAATAAAAAAAAAAAAACAATAACGAACTTTATTGAGGGGAGGTGTGAAGATAGCAATAAAGTTTAAAGTTAGACATACGAGTCGGTATGGAAGCTACTCGCTTTATCTAGCAGTCTATACCGTACTTTCATGTAAGATGGCACGATAGTATTATCTCTTGCCTAGGAGAAAGCGACCTGTCGCAGCCCCCCTCTTATAACTCTCCCAGTATGTAAATGTCCGTCGTGTACGTTATGTGGAAGTTATCTCTGAGCAACAAGTTTAATAAAGATATATATAATTATATTGTTACAAAGAAGCAAACGAATAGTAATTACTCATTCCCCGTAAATCCGAGATCCCTTTTATCACAGTTATGAAGGACAGTTCGATTACTTCAAGGCAGTTGGAAACTGGTATTTTTTCTTTGGATGCTCCGTGTGTAGTAGTTCTGTAACTTGTCATGGTTCTCTTCGGCTAGACCAGATTTGTTGTAATCTCTTTCATCATCTAGTTGATTGTGAGTCGCAGCATCGTTAACTGTTTCTGTAATGAAAGCATAGCTCATAAGTTATTTAATTTACATATCTTCACTTTGAATATAGGTCTTCACACGAAATTTCCATTCTAGCATGCATATACATACGTATAGAAAACTGTGAACATGATGCCCAATCAGGTAGTTGCTAGTGCATACGTATCAATCGAAGCAAACTTACTTTTGTCAGACACCTCAAATGTGTCGCCTGACCACAAGTAAATGTGAATCGATTGCACGGACTATCTTTGTACAAACTTCAAGCTCGAAGTCGTACTGAAAAACTAGATAAAATAATCATGCCTCGCATGCCGTTTCAAAGATGCAATCAACTGGCAGGATGCAAATTAATGAAGATGAAAGATACCACGATGTATGACATAATTTCTGATCTGATAAAAAAACGGATAAAGTATAGAATGAATGTGCGTCAGTTGATCATCCTAATCCTACCTGAGAGTACAGGGAGAACCATTCCTAGCTGAACGGTCGTATTACAGGGAGATAGCGTCGCATTTGAGTGAGCTCAAATGGATCGCCATCTGTCAAATGTGTTTGACATTACAATTCTAATTGTTTGCTTTCGAGAAAGTTAAACTCAACTGACTTTTTTCATATTGTGAGGTCGTACAAGAACTTCAGCCAAACCCACAGCTCCAAGTTCTTATGTATCATGGCTATCCCTGCAATACTACAATAGCTAGGATAGTCCACCCTGAACTCTCAGTAGGATTAGGAGAGCTATGAATTCGACGTTCTCTTTTTGTATATATTTTTCTAATATGATACAAAAAACGACGACCTCACAATACTTTTTCAGACACATTCATCTTAAGGTTTGTCTGTACAAACATGATTTTAATTTTTTTTTCTTTTTGTTTAGTGCATCGACTATGTACTGCGGTTCTCGGAGTGGCATATTTCTGTTTTTTCTACTGTTAATTATTTCTGGCAGCATGCAAAACTCATAAAATCTAGCAAGGTGAGGCAACATTTTGTTTCGCCAGAAGATATCGTCTCTGAGGACTTTGACTGTTTTCATACCTTTTGGCGTCCATAGGACGAAGGCGCAATATTCTCTTTGTGAGATATGCAGTTGCCCTTGGACCTGGTAGAAGTACGGATGGTTTTCATTCATCCGATCCAGGTTGCTTTTGTTGTAGATCCTGTTGACACCTCCAAGCCCCTGCTCCATCGCTTGTTCTGGAGTGACGTCTCTCGCACTGAACGGGCATTTGATTTCAACAATGCCATCGTCGTCTATCAAGCCATCCGGGGTCGCTGCTAAGTAGGAATGTTCGGAATCTATAAAGAGACCACACTCGACAACCTGCAGCCTATTTTCTGCTTCGAATTGCTGACGAGCTTTTGCTTCACTCTGCTTGCCGTACTCCAGGGCAGGAAGACCGAGCTCTTGCGGATACACAATGGCCTTCACTGTGTTCGCCGAAGGTGTAGTAGGCCTCATGCGACAAACTTTTCCAAAATTTGAAGCCGTAAGCAACTTCTTTCGCAGAAGCCTCCATTCTCCGTCATGAGCTTGACGTCTCGTGCGCGCTTCGATGAGATCTCGATTTTCCTGCTGTTCAGCTAGCAATCGAAAGTGCAACTCGCTTTGCGCTTCGAACTCCGCCTCAGAGATGTCAGGCGCGTTGCAATTCTGACCGTAGTCCAGGTTAGAATTGGGCTTCGACTTTCCAGAGGGACCTGGAGTCGACGATCTTTGTCGAGGTTCTTTCTTCTTGTCTCGAGCCCTCGCCAGCCGTTTCAGGTTATATCCCTTTCGCTTTGCCTGCATCTGTTGCACCAGTACAGTTGGCGACTTGCCCATTGCAGCGCTCAACTTTGCGTATGACTCCTGTGAGTTGAACTGCACAACGGAGCCAGCTACTCGAGCATTATAGGAGTTCCTTTTCCCGAAGTGAACGCGCTTTCCACCGACGAACTTGCTGACAATGGCGTTGTAGTTTTCAGCGATGTTACTTGTGACGTTGTACAACAGACTCTCGGCGTGCCAACTCAGTTGAGTAATAGCTTCGCAAATTCTGCCATAGAGGTCTAGCTCTGTCAGAATCGGTACAGCATTTTCTTCGCCATCTTTTGGAGTGCCATCGCAGAAGTAGCCCAATTCGGCACACTTTTTGTGCTCGCCGGAAATGTGACTAGGAATATTAACCAAATCCTTTCGAAGACGGTCTACTTTATCAGACTGAGGAACTTCTTCTGCCTTGCGGTAACTACTTGCTTTGACAACAGCTATTCGAATCCTCAAAGTACTGCCTTCGACGACTTTTCTCCATTCTCCGATGGTTTTCTTTGACGTTGAAAGCTCTTTGATTTTGGATTTCGAATCAGCTTTTAGTTTAGTTTTTGCCACGTCCTTGATTTTTGTGCAGAGGTTTCGCAACAGGTGGTTTGTGCATTCGAGCTTTTTGACGTACGTATCGACGTATGGGTTACAATCAAGGATTCGTTTGTAGACACTGCTGTCACCATCTGCTATGAGTGACGAGTAGACTAGCCCGTGAATTTTGACACTATTCTGGAAGCCTTCGGCTATGGCACTTCTTTCCATGCTCGAAGAACTTTGATTACTCCCCCAGTTTTTGAAGCAGGTATGCTCTTTGGGAGATTCTTTTTTCTGTTCTGCCAGGGAACAAATTGTGCAGTATCTATTGCGCACTGCAGCGAACAATACCTTGTTCGTATGGTAGCCCACGATGATGCCGAGGCCAGATGGGGAGTTATATGTTCCAGATCTATATGACCTTTTCATCCAGCTTCCATCTGCCACTACCGGGATGTGTGGCACCCCGTTTTTCACATCGCCACGCTCTATCGCAAGCCTTTTTTCTTCTTCGCCGGCTGCTCTCATTTCTTCCTCAGCAGCTTTCTCGAATCCGGAGGTGACCCTATCGTGGTATCGTTGATAAGTGTCCTGCGTCATGAACGGTACGTTGATCGCGTTGAACATTTCCTGTGCTTGCGAGTAACCGATACCTATGGAAACGGCTCCAGCTACTGCACTCTCATTTACTGACAGCATACTGGATTCGTCAGGTTCGGACATAATATGCTCTTCTTTTGAACATACGCCACACTTGAAGATAAATTTGGTTTTCAATCCGAAGCGCATAGATGACACTATTTGTACGGAGTCGAGCGAGCATCGGTAGACAACATCATGGTGATCAAATCTACGATGTAACTCAGCAAACACATGTCCAAAATCCACTACGTGACGAGTTCCTGGATGTTCGACCTCCCCTTCCTTCGCTTGAGGTACTCGTTCAACGATAAGATCCGGTAAACTGCTAGCCGAACTCACAGCATCTGACATTTCTACGTTAGTATAGGGTATATCTAATGTCTCTTTGCCTGCTGGGTAACTTTCTGCTTCGTCGTCAGAGAATTCGCTTTCGATACCGTCCATAAAATCCATAGTTATTCGTTCAGCAATGGTGGTATGTTCGTGTTGGTAATCCGCTGTCACCGGAGCTTTGGCTGCCTCAGCATTCCCTGTAGCAGATGTTGCAGTAGGTAGATCCACACCATCCAAAGTAGCCGTTATCTCGGGGTCTGCAGGGAGCAGCTCATCTGCGATTCCGATTCGCGTTTTTTTTGCCCTGAGTTTAGCGTACTTTTTCTTCCTGCTCGGAGGTTTTGAAGACACCCAATATTTACGACTTTTTTTATCCGTACCTTTTTTCATTTTCGCTCGGGTACAATTTACACTTGAAACGTTCAACTAACAAGTTTAGGATAAAACGATTCCGTCAATATACTGCGAGCTACGACCCGACAAGTACTTTCGAACAGAAATCGCGAGTGTAAAGTGTGAACACGTGGGAATCAGAAAGCGGAACTGAAGTTGACAGTGACTCTCAGCTGAACTTTTTACGCCGGCTGACCCGGGGTCCACATCCGGTGTGAAAATTGAGTTGACAGCCGCTGCAACTACGCTCAGCGCACGTTGTCGAAGCGGCGGGAACAGTCAACCGATGCCATTTGAATTTCCGCACGCGCCGAGGCAACATGTCGGGTAAGTACTCGTAATATTTTCACAAATTATTTTCATGAAACCACGAGTGAAACCACGACGTCTATTGCCTTTCTGGAGATAAATGATTCGAATTTCCCGGGTATGGCGTTACATTCTCACATTTTCAAACGACCTCGCCTCTATTTCATCTGGTTTTTAAAATCCAACCTCAAATTACTGACAATTTCGTCAGTGTTCGCGTGCATTATTTATAATGTGCGATTCTCGGATAGGAATTCAGGGTTAGTATTCGACCTGAAATCCTACAAGTCTCTGAACCATGATAAGATTTCGTATTCACTTTATACTTCACATAATGCTGGAATTTTGTAAAGCTAGTTGGCAGGTTTCGAAAATAAGACTTGAATAATTGTACTATTCGAAAGTGCAGCAAACAAATTGTCGTTTGCTGGAGTGTGGTTTGTGTCGAAGTTGCATCCGTAGCACAGAATGCCGATTGAAATCTATCAGACAGGGTCAATTAACAAAGTAGTCTTTTGTTCCAGAAAAAAACGGAAGGCGTAGGCCCCTAATACGGAATGCTGCGAGGGTGGCGACGGTGGCCACACATAATCCTGCGGCAGTGCCACCGCTGGTACCACCACCGCCCCCACCACCACCACCACCACCACCACCTGAAAATGTAAGTAGTCTCCAAGTCACTCATTTCATTTCTTACTCTGCTTCAACTCTTCTCAGTCATATTAACTCATATGGTTATTTACAGGAGGAAAAGATAGCGCTGCTGCAAGCGGAGGTGGCCAGCCTGCAGGCGACTGTTGCTGTGCAGCAACAGCAGCAGCACTTGCTGCAGCAACAATTGCAGCAACAGCTGCTGCAGGTACCGCAGCAGCAGCAGCATCAATTGTTCCAGCAGCAACTGCTGCAGCAACAGTTTCTGCAACAGCAACAGCCGCCGCAGCTGGACCACCAACAAGAGTGGCCACCACAGGCGCAGCAACAACAACAACAACAACAACAACAACAACAACAGCAACAACAGCAACAACAACAACAACAACAACAACAACAACAACAACAACAACAACAACAACAACAACAACAACAACAACAACAACAACAACAACAACAACAACAACAACAACAACAACAACAACAACAACAACAACAACAACAACAACAACAACAACAACAACAACAACAACAACAACAACAACAACAACAACAACAACAACAACAACAACAACAACAACAACAACAACAACAACAACAACAACAACAACAACAACAACAACAACAACAACAACAACAACAACAACAACAACAACAACAACAACAACAACAACAACAACAACAACAACAACAACAACAACAACAACAACAACAACAACAACAACAACAACAACAACAACAACAACAACAACAACAACAACAACAACAACAACAACAACAACAACAACAACAACAACAACAACAACAACAACAACAACAACAACAACAACAACAACAACAACAACAACAACAACAACAACAACAACAACAACAACAACAACAACAACAACAACAACAACAACAACAACAACAACAACAACAACAACAACAACAACAACAACAACAACAACAACAACAACAACAACAACAACAACAACAACAACAACAACAACAACAACAACAACAACAACAACAACAACAACAACAACAACAACAACAACAACAACAACAACAACAACAACAACAACAACAACAACAACAACAACAACAACAACAACAACAACAACAACAACAACAACAACAACAACAACAACAACAACAACAACAACAACAACAACAACAACAACAACAACAACAACAACAACAACAACAACAACAACAACAACAACAACAACAACAACAACAACAACAACAACAACAACAACAACAACAACAACAACAACAACAACAACAACAACAACAACAACAACAACAACAACAACAACAACAACAACAACAACAACAACAACAACAACAACAACAACAACAACAACAACAACAGTGGCCACCTATGCAACAGTGGCCACCTATGCAACAGTGGCCACCTATGCAACAGTGGCCACAACAGCAGTGGCCACAGCAGCAGTGGCCGCCCCAACAACAACAACAACAACAACAACAACAACAACAACAGGATGGTGGTGGGCGGGGTGGTGTTCGGGCTGGACGTGGCCGCCGTCGCCGCAGGAACAGAGGGGGGAAGGCACCCGTCATCTACCAGTACTACAAATAAGTTCTATTACTGGTAGATGACGGGCTGTCGTAGTAAGCCTCGCAGCCCCGTCTAAAAATAAAATAAAAATTTTTGTAAAATATATTATGTTATGCCAAATTGGAGTGAATCTATTTTCTTACTACCCTTCAACATTCTCTCCTCTTCTCTCATAATTTGGCTAATAGTTGGAGAAACCCAATCGAACTCGAATATTCGATCGAGTTAATTGTGCAATCTAGTTCAAACTGTTTCAGTCAGCTTTTGGGCATTCGACAAAACTACAAACTGATACAATATGCCTCCGCAGACCATAATTATGGGTACGAGAGATTCTTTCTGCCTAATATCACAAAGAATATAATCAGTAACAAACAAGAAATGATATCCAAAATTTCAAGCCATTTAGAATGAGGTCTGTGAATGTGGGGCTCTTTGGACGACTTTTGAGACACATGGAACATTTAATAGCTAAAGTCTTGGTCTCTGGAAGACTATCGCATATTGGAGTTCTTAGTTTCCAGCTTCGCTTTCCTTGTCGTTTTGTGAAATTATGTGAAACATAATTATGTAAGCGACTTCTATTATTTCGAATTTACATGAATAGATCACAGATTTTACTCAAACTTGCAGAGGTGTTTCCTTGGCCCAAAATATAGAGCCCCTGATACGTAGTTTCATCGCATAGGCCCACATTCTCTTGGCGAGCCCCACCCAATAGTAATATCCAGCGGCAGATGAATATTCTACGGGGGTGACAATATTTTGTTTTTCTTCGTCAGATTGACTTTGCTTTGCTAGAATACGATATAGTAGTACAGATATGTGAGTAAGCCGGCTGAAGAATATATATTACACAAGTACAGACAGCTCAGAATACATAATTTTTGGGTACGCACTAGAAAAATTAATTAAATTGGTTGAGAATTATAAAACAGCAAATCAGAGCAGTCCCATTGAAACCTCTGGATATAATCTCACTCTAAAATCAAGATCGTTGTACTAGCTTCAGGGACGTCCACCAGATTCGAGCCTGCCGAGCCCAGAAATGGTGCTCCGCCACTGTGAAATAGCCTTCGTTACCCATGTCGTTGAATTCAACAGACTCCTTGCGTTGACCATAGATCTTCAAAGTGGCAAAGCTCATTTCAAATGAAGCAACAAAAGTATTGAGGAAGTGAAATCTCAATTTTATTTCTTTGATTTATTCTCTGATTTGTCTCTGAACATAGATTTTTCCAATATTGAAGAGCAAAAGATTACATCAAATCATTTAACAAAGAAACAAACGAAACGTTTTTTGGAGTTGAGAGCCATTCTTCAAATGTCATTCCCTCACTACTAATGTCGCCTCATTTGAAATAAGCTCTGCCAGTTTGAAGATCTATAGTCAACGCAAGGAGTCTGTTGAATCCAACGACATGGGTAACGAAGGCTATTTCACAGTGGCGGAGAACCATTTCTGGGCTCGGCAGGCTCGAATCTGGTGGACGTACCTGAAACTAGTATAACGATCTTGTAGAAATAATATTATATCCAGAGGTTTCAATGGGACTGCTCTGATTTACTGTTTTATAATTTTCAACCAATTTAATTAATTCTATCTTTATCTTTAACCATCCCTACATAAACCATGCAGTGAGCCAGAACATAAAATGGAATTTTCAATCGGAGTTTGCCACATATAATGTGGAAATTCAATGTTGGGTGTAATTCATTTTAGACATAATTAGTTGTTAATATTTTACTTGGAACGTCACATAATGTTGTCTTCGAGTATTTATTATAACAAATTAATAATGATTATGAATTCCAAACGGGATCTGCTCGGATACCAAAATATTTCAATCCGGAGCACGTTCGTATAACGCTGTCGCACAAGCCTCAAATCCGCGAGGCGTACGTCGTGTCGATGTGAATATGTGTGACTGTGTGAGTGAAATGGCTGGGGCCCTCGAGAATTTGTCGTCGGCTATGGGTTCTGGCAGTTGCATCGGCGAGGCAATAGTGGTGCCATCTATCGGGTTCGAAATTTTCGCCTCCTAAATTCTCCTAATTCAGAATGCTTCAAGACTTGAGATGATAATTAACCTATTTCTACCGTGATATTGCAGCGAATAACATAATTTTCGATGACCCTCGAGCGCCAGGAATCCCTATAACACCGACATGTGTTCGCAGTCGTTCTGCCCGGCAGCCATGTTTTTTGTGTTAGTGTGTGTATCCGTGTGTCATCATATTTTACTAACAGTTTATTATTACCGCAGGCGCATTTGTGACTAACCTCAAACAATCATTCGCTACAGTTATACAAAAGGAATCATTTCCACGTATCAGGTTTTCGAAATATTCTTTTATTCACGAGAATTTAGAGGGCGAAATTTACTCGTAGGTGTGTACATGTGTTTGTGCCGATACCCCCACCATGTGGACCCCTGCAACACCCTTAACTTTACCGGCATTTTACTGATTCTGTAGATCATACTCGTGAATAATTACTTACTTTTGGATGTAACATTAGCGTAACTCTTCTTGTAAGTGTTGTTCGGCATCGTAGATGATTTCACTCGCACGTGGTATCACTGACAAAAACTGCAGAAGTTGAAGGAGTACAACTGCACGTGCAGCGTTGCTTGAGAAGTGAAGAGCGAATGCGGGAAATCACTGACCTTCAACAGAAATTTCTGTGGATTGTGTATCCGGTTGTATGTAGATACGCTACCGTGCGCAGAAACCGAAAATGACGCACTGCGCAACAACAAGTTAGCCGGAAAAGCACAGCCACTTCCAAATATCCCTTGTCAGCCAATCAGAAGACCACAACTCGAAATCTCGCGCGCTTCAATCAACCGCGTAACCCAAGTTTGGCACTGATAACACTCTACTGCACTTTATCCCACTGCTGTGCTGTTACGGAACTCTCTCTCTCTCGAGGCAGATTTTTAGCGCTCGCAATAAATTGCGAAACAAGGCCGGGATTTGTAAATAGATAGATCATTCATTCAGATCCTTTTCTTGGGCTTATACCCTTTCGGGAAGTAGCCAATAAATAGATAGATCTATCTATTCAATCACCTCTTTCGACAATGATAGCAGTGATATGAGTTATGGAATAGACCCCCAGCAATACTCATCAAATCATTTTATGTTAGTTCCGACTTTTTCCGTTTGCCTGGACCTAATGAACAAGCTCTATAGTTATTTGATATTGAAGATAACGGTAATTTGTGTACGCATGTGCTAATTTCACTTTTGTGAAGCAAATTTAGCTTAGAGTGAAAAAAAATGGGTAACCAGAAGAACAAAAGGATACGGAAAGTTCGAATATGGACATTCGTCAAAAAGTATGTATCATTTTTACTAACGAAGCGGCTATTTACACTCACGTATCTGGCGAATTTCACCTCAAACCAGCTGGATTCGGCTATTTTTTTATCTCGTATTTTTAAAATCTATCGAAATTTTTTTCGCGTGATATCTACGTAAAAAAGACCGATACGTATTTAGGCTCGTCTACACTATGGGACCCGTTGTCGTAAACGTCGCCACAACTTTACACATAAACGCAGTATCTAGCGACAATAATAAACATGCCTTGTGTCCATGTGCGAAATTACCGACAACGTACATGACAACGAACCTCAAAAAAATATTTTCCGATTCCCCTTCAATTCCGTGTCCAAGTTATTTTTGTTTGTTGTGGAGATTCAATGGGGTCTATGTTTTTAATTATTGATCAGGCGCATAATGCCACGATCACTTACAGTTTTGGTAGGAAAATTAGTGATCAAGGTACTATGCTATCAGCTGAACACGGTGCCGTCACGCGTGGCGCAACGCAGCGCTTTATGAGTGATAAAAAATCAAAAATAAACATAGACCCCATCGAATCTCCATGACAAAAAAAAAAAAAAAAAACTCGCGTGCAGATGGAAACCCGCTGGTTTCGCTCCGCTGTTGAAGAAAAAAAACAGCTAAACAAGTAGATTTTCGATAGCATTAGAAAAAGATGAAGGAGTGGGGCGACGGGCAAGCATCGTGGGCCGGTGTTGAGGGAAACCAGCGCTCCACGCGCTGCCCTCTCCTCTCTCTCAAGGTCTACGTATCTCGTCGTACGGGTGTGAGTGAGCGCAGGCATTCTCGTACGGGTGGAATGAGAGCGAGATTCTCCATTTTCTCGCTGCACGTCTAACCGTCGAGCTGATATCGCGTGAATGAAGCCAAAAGGGTGTAAGCGTCGAAGAACTCTTCCTTCGCAATATGTCCACAAGATTTTATATTGCATGAAAAAGATTTTGCCACTGAAATTGCGAATTTCTTTTTCAGCGCTGACGTCCCTTTGACTTTGGTCACGCGATAATAGGAAATAGCAATTCTTTGGATCAAAATTTTTGTAACTCATTTTATTCTTCTTCTGTTTTCATCAAGACCTTTAAAATGTCATAGTTTCAATTATAGGTATTATTGAATAGGGCTTGCAGAGCATTGGGATTGAGTTTCAACTTTTTCGAATTACAATACGAAATAAACACATATGTGCAATTCCACGTCAGGCGGGCCACTTTTTTGGGTCGTAATCACCGATTTTGATCTCCATCGAGGGTTTTGTACTACTCATGGATGTAAGTCTCTGGGCCGAACCAAAAGCCAATATGCGACTCTGTTGTCTTCCTAGCGGAGGTTGAAAAATGCCGTTTTTGCGCGCCAACTTCTCTTCGGCGGCTGATATCTCAGTTGTTTTTGGAGCAAAGTACCAAAGTATATAGTGATTCTTGTAGCTATTTTCACACGCTTTCCGTTGATTATACTGACATCGCTCCCCAACCAAAATTTGGCAGTCAAAAACGGAGTCAAAATAAAATTTTCATTTTTCAAAAAGTTCGCCCATTTTGAAAATTCTGTTTTTTGTCTCTAAAAATGGTTCGAAGTATCCCCTACATGTACCCGAAGTGGCAAAGTGGGCCTCTTTTTCGATGTTTTTTTATCCAAGTTTTAGTCGATTTTTCCACCATTTTTTTCAGGTTTTTTCAATTTTTTTTCTTTTTTTTGTCAATTTCGTCCCGAACATTTTCCCGAACATTTTCCAATTACCAGAAACGAGCTCGTCATGCGGAGAAACTGTTTCAAAAAATTGAAATGCGTGACGAAAAAATTTTTTTATTAGAATAATTCAGATTATATCCAAAAAAAATCAGATAAAAAACCAACGAAAGAACGGCCCACTTTGCCACTTCGGGTACGTGTAAGGGATACCTTGAACCTTTTTAGAGACATAAAACAGAATTTTCAAAATGGGCGAACTTTTTGAAAAATGAAAATTTTATTTTGAATCCGTTTTTGACTGCCAAATTTTGGTTTGGGAGCGATGTCAGTATAATCGCCGGAAAGCGTGTGAAAATAGCTACAAGAATCACTATATACTTTGGTACTTTGCTCCAAAAACAACTGAGATATCAGCCGCCGAAGAGAAGTTGGCGCGCAAAAACGGCATTTTTCAACCTCCGCTAGGTAGACAACCGAGTCGCGTATTGGCTTTTGGTTCGGCCCAGAGACTTACATCCATGAGTAGTACAAAATCCTCGATGGAGATCAAAATCGGTGATTACGACTCAAAAAAGTGGCCCGCCTGACGTGGAATTGCACATATGTATAGTATTCATTTCCAATACATTCAGTGTGCCGGCAATGATATTGATATAGGTTCAACCTTTTTCGTGCAGATTTGATTTTTTTTCATGTCAAGTAAATTTCAGGAACAATTCTCTATCTACTTATTCTTCCCCTTGCCTATTCAATGATACCCAAGAAAAACCAGGACATGCTATAAGATGAAAACTGAAGAGAAATGAACTAATTTTCCAAAAATTCCAATTCAAAGAAGCTTTCTCTAATATCGCGTTTCTGAAGTCAGAAGGGTGTAAGCACTAAAAAAAATTCGTGTTCTTAGTGGTAAAATCTTTTTCTTACAATATGAAATCTCATGGGCATGTCCGCCAAAAAAAGTTATCTTTGGCGCTTATGCCCTTTTGGCGTTATAGTCACGCAATATCAAATCGACGGTTAGACGTGCAGCGATAAGGTAGTACATACCGTGTCATTGCGAGGAAACTGAACGCTGACCGAACTATAGTTCGGCCAACACACGTTCTTGTTGCATACGTGATCTTCTACTCGGTGCGAGTGACTGTCAACTCGTTTCGCTCGGCGCTTGTCACCGACGCCGCGCTCAGCCGAGAGAATCGAGTTGGCGGTCACTCGCACCGAGTAGAAACTCACATCTATACGTACTGCTCTGGAATCGAGTGATGCCTGCACGCTGATGAGCTGCCCTGTAAATTGTCCAGATCGCAGGGATCAGAATCAACCTCGCCGGGGTGTACGCTGCGCGAACGTGTGTGGCCTAATTAGACGCACCCTCTACAATGATTTCAAATGAAAAAACGAAAATTTTAAGCCGTATTTGATCCTTCCATCTCAATTAGAAGGCGTGCCTATAAATACCCAAATAGTTTCCCATTTGAATAACATCGAATTTTTTCATTTTTCCAATGCCAATTTTTTACGTAGCCAATAAAAGGAAGAAAAAATCATTAAATAATACAAATCTATTGTAGATACATCCGTGTATCTAGAAAAAAGTTGGCAGTGCAGTATTATAGTGAGGATGAAATTATTCTTTATCCATAAGAGGGTTTCTTCGTCAAACGGGCCACCCATTTAATTCAATGTCTCCAAAAATTCCGTAAAAATTTATGCACGTTATTGCGGATGAGAAAAAGTTTCGGGAATTTTTTCGGATTTTCTGGTCAAAAAAATGTTTGACATTCCAAAAATCATTTTCAATCATTTTCACGTAGCGTGATAAATAAGCGCAGGAGAGAAAAATTGTTGAGATGAAATTTGTACGTCTTTTTTGCAGCTTTTCGGTAGTATTTGGAAAATCAAAATCCGACCCATTTGAACCCACTTTTCAGAAAAAAAAACGTTTGGAAATGTGTTTTCTTCTAAATTTAGACCATTTTTTTTCTTGAAAAAAATGTCGAAGAAGGGTATTCATAACAGCGTTTTGGAAAAAAAATTTGGCGTGGAGACTTGAATGCTCTCCCAGAAAAAAATTATTGAATAAATGTTATTCAATTCCGAAAATTCGTGAAATCCATTCAATAATTTTTTTCTGGGAGAGCATTCAAGTTTCCACTCCACATTTTTTTTTCGAAACGCTATTATGAATACTCTTCTTCGACTTTTTTTTCAAGAAAAAAAAATTTTCTAAATTTAGAAAAAACACATTACCAAACGTTTTTCTTCTAAAAAGTGGGTTCAACTGGGTCGGATTCTGATTTTCCAAATGCTACCGAAAAGCTGAGAAAAAGACGTACAAATTTCATCTCAACAATTTTTCTCTCCTGCGCTTATTTATCACGCTACGTGAAAGTGATTAAATAAACTGATTTTTGGAATGTCAAACATTTTTTTGACCAGAAAATCCGAAAAAATTCCCAACATTTTTTCTCATCCCCAATAACGTGCATAAATGTTACCGAATTTTCGGAGACATTGAAATAAATGGGTGGCCCGTTTGGCGAAGAAACCCTCTTACGGATGAGAAATAATGTCATCCTTGCTATAATACTGCACTGCCAATTTTTTTCTAGATACACGGATGTATCTACAATGGATTTGTATTATTTAATGATTTTTTCTTCCTTTTATTGGCTACGTAAAAAATTGGCATTGGAAAAATGAAAAAATTCGATGTTATTCAAATGGGAAACTATTTGGGCATTTAGGCACGCCTTCTAATTGAGATGGAAGGATCAAATAGGACTTGGAATTTTTGTTTTTTCATTTGAAATCATTGTAGGGGGTGCGTCTAATTCGATCCAGAATTGAGTGTCTTAACGGACACCTTCGTGTGGCCGAACTATAGTTCCGTTTCCTCGCGATAGACTATATGGGGCATTCCATGCCAAATCGACCTGGCGTAAACCCTCACCATTTTTGATTTCCTTCTCCTTCGAGTATGATGTAAGGGAGGGCGAGAAATATACGTCTGAATTTTTTCAGATTTTTTGGACCCCCGGTTCGAAAGTTGATTTATTTTCAGGAAGACACGTATTTGGAAATTCGCGAGTCGTACAAAGAATCACCTGGACGAAAAAGTTTGCAAATAACATGAGTTGACAAAAACTGATTTTTTGAGAATTTTTTAATCATTGCGGGTGCTATTTTTTCGATAAAACACTCCAAATTTGGAAATTTCACTGCGTTAGCCGTTATCGATTTTTGTCGAATTTGTACCATAAATTCTTTGCAAAAATACAAAACTTTTGAGACTATGTATGTAGACACTCTTTTTAGGTATCGTAGGTCAAAAAACAACTCTCTTTGACGTTTCGGCCCGGAAGAGGGCCCTCTTCAGAACTATAATATATTTTTATTATATAAGACCAACAAATTCAATTGAAAAAACTAGAATACAAAATCGTAACATTTATACTTACAGTTAGCGTACTCGAAACATTTTTTTTTTTTTTTGTTAAAAAACTTTGGAAAAAACCGTAAACGATTCCAGGGGTCGAATCTATAACAATCGATGAGACGGATTATAGGTTAGAACGCCACAAGACGTGAACTTTGCAAATTTAAAGAATAAAAGCTTACAAGAAGGACACCAGCAATGCTAAAAGCATTTATCAGGTTCTTTGGTTGCCATATTAAAGGCCGATTAAGAAACTAAACCGTGAGATCAATTGATTAAAGATCGAGCAAACGTGGACATCAGCTGGTGCGATTCGTTGACGACCGGAAAAGACCGAAGTCGGACGACGTCACTTGCGTTAAAGTCAATTAGCTCCAATTAGATGTAAGATCCACATGGCCAATAAGCAATCAATATAGGAACCGTGGCAGTTATGATTTGAACCTGGAGTCCATCTCATCGACTGGTTGGAATTCAGATTACAATTCGTTTTGAAATCCAACATATATTTATTGGAATAAACTGTAGTAAGTAGCACAGAGATTATCCACATCTGTTCGCAGATTTATACTCGTCTTGTCTCTAACAATGTGGCACATTTCAAGGACAAGTCTTTTTCGTAGATTCTTTTCTTTAGTTAAAATCATAGTGTCACTGAAATTAAACTGGTGGTCTTTATCTATTTTATGTTTTGTTAAAGCCGTGTGCTCATTCGATTTGCGTTGTATGTTTTTATCATGTTCTGTAATCCTGGTTTTGAGCCATCTACCTGTTTGGCCGATATATGACGAATCACAGCCACCACAGGGGATCTTGTAAACGACATTCGAAGTTAAAGACAACGGAGTTTTGTCTTTTAGGGGATTATAAAGATGCGACAAATCATTGACATTTTTGAAGACACAGCCCACATTAAACGGTTTTAACACCCTTGAAACAGCTTGTGACACACCCTTCACGTAAGGGAAACAAAATTTGAACGGGTTCCTATTCAGTAACGCTTCATTGAGCTCCGCGGACTCGTTAGATCTGTCAGTTAATGTTTTTAAACGTTTCAAAACATGTGTATCAATAAATTCAGCAGGGTAACTGTTTTCAAGGAGTTTCAACTCACACCACCCAATAAAACAAAAAATCGGCATTATCTATGGATTAGTTGATCGTAGTGTCTTATTATCTGACTCTTCTTTCCATCTAAAAAACTTAAGCCTCGTTCGCGAAGTACTCCTTGAAAACAGTTACCCTGCTGAATTTATTGATACACATGTTTTGAAACGTTTAAAAACATTAACTGACAGATCTAACGAGTCCGCGGAGCTCAATGAAGCGTTACTGAATAGGAACCCGTTCAAATTTTGTTTCCCTTACGTGAAGGGTGTGTCACAAGCTGTTTCAAGGGTGTTAAAACCGTTTAATGTGGGCTGTGTCTTCAAAAATGTCAATGATTTGTCGCATCTTTATAATCCCCTAAAAGACAAAACTCCGTTGTCTTTAACTTCGAATGTCGTTTACAAGATCCCCTGTGGTGGCTGTGATTCGTCATATATCGGCCAAACAGGTAGATGGCTCAAAACCAGGATTACAGAACATGATAAAAACATACAACGCAAATCGAATGAGCACACGGCTTTAACAAAACATAAAATAGATAAAGACCACCAGTTTAATTTCAGTGACACTATGATTTTAACTAAAGAAAAGAATCTACGAAAAAGACTTGTCCTTGAAATGTGCCACATTGTTAGAGACAAGACGAGTATAAATCTGCGAACAGATGTGGATAATCTCTGTGCTACTTACTACAGTTTATTCCAATAAATATATGTTGGATTTCAAAACGAATTGTAATCTGAATTCCAACCAGTCGATGAGATGGACTCCAGGTTCAAATCATAACTGCCACGGTTCCTATATTGATTGCTTATTGGCCATGTGGATCTTACATCTAATTGGAGCTAATTGACTTTAACGCAAGTGACGTCGTCCGACTTCGGTCTTTTCCGGTCGTCAACGAATCGCACCAGCTGATGTCCACGTTTGCTCGATCTTTAATCAATTGATCTCACGGTTTAGTTTCTTAATCGGCCTTTAATATGGCAACCAAAGAACCTGATAAATGCTTTTAGCATTGCTGGTGTCCTTCTTGTAAGCTTTTATTCTTTAAATTTGCAAAGTTCACGTCTTGTGGCGTTCTAACCTATAATCCGTCTCATCGATTGTTATAGATTCGACCCCTGGAATCGTTTACGGTTTTTTCCAAAGTTTTTTAACAAAAAAAAAAAAAAAATGTTTCGAGTACGCTAACTGTAAGTATAAATGTTACGATTTTGTATTCTAGTTTTTTCAATTGAATTTGTTGGTCTTATATAATAAAAATACATTATAGTTCTGAAGAGGGCCCTCTTCCGGGCCGAAACGTCAAAGAGAGTTGTTTTTTGACCTACGATACCTAAAAAGAGTGTCTACATTCATCTTGAGAAGGTCTAAGAAAGAAGAATACAATTTTGAGACTATGCCGAAAGTGGTACCAGCTCTGGTTCGGCTGCCAGAATTGAATTAATTCCAAATAAACTAAAAATGTACGAGTGAAGTGGACGCATTGCATTAACGAACTATGCTAAGTATGAAGTGAACAAGTTCTTTGCATTTGTATAGTACCATATATTTACAGAACTATGATCCAAATTAACCGAGAAACGTCAAATCTTATGACTAGATTAATTAAGGTAATATCAAAACAAACATCAATTCAATAATATTGAACAAAAAATACTGATTAATTTTTGTTACATATGACATATCATGTCTGTGATAGCATATCCAAAATTTTTGTTGCATATGATATATCATATCTGTGATAGCATATCCGAAATTTATCAGTATTTTTTGTTTAATATTATTAAATTCAGGTTTGTTTTGTTATTACCTCAGTGAATCTAGTCATAAGATTTGACATGTTTCGGTTATTTTGGATTATTGTACTGTGAATATATGGTACTATACGAATACAAAAAACTTGTTCATTTCATACCTCAGCATAGTTCGTTATTGCAATGCGTCCACTTCGCTCGTATTTCTAGTTTGTTTGAAATTAATTTAATTCTGGCAGCCGAACCAGAGCTGGCACCGCTTTCGGAATAGTCTAAAAAGTTTCGTATTTTTGCAAAGAATTTATGGTGAAAATTCGACGAAAATCGATAACGGCTAACGCAGTGGAAATCCCAAATTTGGAGTGTTTTATCGAAAAAATAACACCCGCAATGATTAAAAAATTCTCAAAAAATCAGTTTTTGTCAACTCATATTATTTGCAAACTTTTTCATCCAGGTGATTCTTTGTACGACTCGCGAATTTCCAAATACGTGTCTTCCTGAAAATAAATCAACTTTCGAACCGGGGGTCCAAAAAATCTGAAAAAATTCAGACGTCTATTTCTCGCCCTCCCTTACATCATACTCGAAGGAGAAGAAAATCAAAAATGGTGAGGGTTCACGCCAGGTCGATTTGGCATGGAATGCCCCATATATATGTTTCCATCGGAGGGTCAGAGTAGGGTTAGGTTAAAATTTTAGCCAATGAAAAATAAGATTCCAGAACAAATTACGCTAGTCCTTTCAAATCCCGCTTCTCATTGGCTAGAATCTTAACGTAACCCGACTGCGACCCTCCGATGGAAACATAGTCGTAGAGAGCAGAGGCAGCGCGCGGAGCGCTGGTTGCCCTCAACACTGGGGAGCGATTCCATAAGAGGTGATAGAGGTGACAGAGGTGATAAAGGTGATAAAATTGATAGATCTATCTATTTACTGGGGATGAATAGATAGATCTATCTATTTTATCACCTCTATCACCTCTGTCACCTCTATCACCTCTTGTGGAATCGCTCCCCTGGCCCGCGATGCTTGCCTGTCGCCCCACTCCTCCATATGTTTATATTTAATGCTGTTGAAAACGTTACATTCATTCAACTCATGGCTCACCTACCGATATTAGAGTAAAACGTCACGGGACTTTGTTGTAAGGCAGACAATTACCTACAACTTTTGTTTGAACTATTTTCCTCTATTGGCTATAACTCTCGACTTACGGGCAAACAGCTCAGCATTTGAGAGGTTTTTATTTTTGCAAGTCGTCTGGGGGGGCTGCGGCCTTTAGGGGTTATTTTAGAGGGTCAGATAAGCAGCCACTTTACTGTTTGTTCGGGTTCAGGGCTCAATTAACTGGACTATGTACATGGACTGAAACTTGACAAGTTCTCTTGTGCTCGCATTTGTAGTTGAGGTTCGAGTGTAAACCACGTTTCAAGTGTTACGTTATACATAAAAAGACGGGTTTAAACCAGACTTGAAATTCGGTTCGCGGCTATGAACACAGATTGACAAAACTCCAGAACGAAATTGATTTTAGGCGACGACTGTCGAAGAAAGAAGAAGCAGAAGAGCCAAAGAGCAAGGATCCAGATGACCAGCGCCGGATAGAGATGGAAGTTTCGACAAGTAAGGGTAATAGTAGCCTTTATAGTAGTAGTGTAGCGGATGAGATTGGTTGTACAGAGGAAGTGCTCCGGAAAGAGAAAGGATTTCCAGACTCTGACGACGTAGAAATACGTTCGCAAGTAGGAGCACTTAGACCGCAACAAGACGCCTGTCCTCCGAATTTTGGTGAAGGGATTGCAAACCGTAGTATAAGTAGTACGTCATTTGCGCAAAGCTCGATAACTGAACTCAGCGGAAGGATTGATGAACCGATCAGCACGCACAGTTTTGTTAGTAGCGATTTCGATTTACAACGGGAAATGCATGAACTAAGGAACATGCGATTGCATGAGGAAAGCGGTTATAATGGCGTTTTGAATGGCCAGTTCCGTGACGAACGGTGTGACAATGATGCCGATGATCTGCTGCATGACGACCGTAGCTGTAGCTCACCAAACTTACCAGTGACCAACTCCGTCAGCTCAGAAGCGGAAGACGCGAGCCCGGCAGCCGAATCATCACTCTCAGATGAGAGTGTAGGTGCTAGACATGTAGTGAATGTGAGATATCTTCTAGCGTCAATGCATGAAAAATTCGACAATCATGATACCAATTGTCCATGTAGTTTCCGAGACATGGATCTGTGGAAGTGTGTCGATCGTGGAATGCGATCGCAATTATTTTTTCGTTGTAATAAATGCAACTTTAAGAGCAGTGTTTGGACAGATCCAGGTAATACGGAAAACGAAATGTCCATTCACGAAGCTACAACTTGTGGTAGTCTGGTAGCAGGGGTAGGGTTTGCGACGATGCAAGCACAGCTTGCCGCAATGGGAATACGTTGCATGTCACATGTAACGTATCGCAAAGCTCGGGATTCGTTAACTCCTTATATCGATGCTGTCAGCATGAAAGAAATGAGCGAAGCCGCTGAAATGGAGAAAGCATTGGCTATAGCAGCGGGTGATGTAACTCCCGAAGGCATCCCATTTATCAGCGTCATGGTTGATGGCGCCTGGAGTAAAAGATCTTACCGTGGGGGTAGATACGATGCATTGTCTGGGGCCGCAGTAATTGTGGGTGCTCGCACAGGGCGTATATTGTTCTGTGGTGTCCGAAACAAGTATTGCTGTATTTGCAATAAAGCTGCGGCTCTCAACGGGGAGCCACCAGTACACGTCTGCTATAAGAACTGGGGTCAGCACCAATCATCGACAAGCATGGAACCAGATATAATAGCTCAAGGTTTTGGTGAAAGTTTGGAAATGCATCGGTTGATTTATAAAATTCTGATCGGTGATGGCGACAGCAGTGTTTATCAAACTGTTACTGATAACGATCCTTACGCAGCATATGATGTTCGCGTCCAAAAAGTAGAGTGTAAAAATCACTTGTTTCGCAATTTTTGTGGGCATATCGAGAATGCATCGAAAGCGAAGTTCTCGAAAAAGCCACCATCAGGTTCGGTCACTGCACTCCGTGCTCGTATAAAGAGCAGTGCTTTGAAAATGCGCCGATTTGTAGAATCTGCTATAAAAACTCGTAAAACAGAAAACAACACGCGACTTCGCCAAGCCGAAGACCTTATGCGCGACATTTCAAAAATGCCAGGACATTTCTTTGGAGATCATTCACAGTGCGATTCGTCGTCTGAGAACTCCGACAAATCAGAAACAAACATAATTCCGCTGCTTCGTGATATTGGTGTTTATCACATCATTGAAAGTGTAATACAGCGTTTAGCGACAAATACGGACTCCCTGTTGGAAGACGAAACAACGAATCCTGCCGAGTCATACCATTCTCAAGGTAATAGATTCAATGGTGGGAGACGTGTAAATAACAGTTTACGCCACTCCTTCCAAATTCGTGCGCACTGTGCAGTGGTCCAGCATAATACGCTTGCGGTATCGTCAAAAATATATCGCGGTGCTGGAAAACAAGTTCCTCGAGTTGTTGCGGCCGTGGAACAAAGCAGACGATCACAGGTCGGCAGAACTAAGAGCCATCGTCACGATAATGGAAGGAAGCGTCGTCGACGGTGGTATGGCACAGACAGGGACTACGGTCCGACGTGTCGCCAACCTGACATAAGCCAGTTGGCGTTTGGCGGGTTAGTGGAGAATCATTTTGACAAACTGCGTCTAAGACAACGAGATCGCCTCAATGTCGAACGCGATACCGCGAGTCAAAGTGATTCTGAACTGTGGCACGTGTATCGACGTGACATGATAACAGCTTCGAAATTCGGCGAAATATGCCGAATGAAAGAAACCACCTCGTGTTCCAGGTTAGTGAAGGCGATTCGGTATCCGAAGCCACTAGATACTGCGGATATTACTTTTGGGAAGGCCAATGAGAGCACTGCGAGAGAGCAATTAGCGGGAATATTAGGCAATGAAATTTCTGTCAGCGGGCTATTTATTGATGAGGATATCCCGTATCTAGGAGCTTCGCCGGACGGCCTTATTCATACAAACGGGATTGTAGAAATCAAGTGTCTGGCAAAAGCTGAGAATGACACTCCGGAAGCAGCGATAGAAAAAGTTCCTGCGTACAAAAATATGTTTGCGAAAGGTAGTACAGACAAGATGAATCAAAAACATAAGTATTTTTATCAAGTGCAAGGTCAGCTTCATGTTACTCAGCGGGAGTACTGTATCTTTGCGTTGTGGACGCCCCTCGGTATTAAACATATTACAGTACTTAGGGATGATGAATTTTGGAGGGATGAGATGAAGCCGAAATTGATCCGATTTTATAACGAATGCTTGCTTCCGGAAATTGTTGACAGCAGGCATAACAGACATTTGGTTATTCGCGAGCCGGGATACATATTGCAAGCTCAAGAAAGAGAAAAGGCCAGAAAAGCTGAAAAGCAATCACAAACTGAGGCAGCATCTGCCATCGTAACATTAGAATCAGTAGAAGTAGATTCGGAAAGTGTCGTAGACTCTACGATGACACGGAATGACATGGGCGTCAGATCCGCGATTTCGGGCATAGCCGTAGAGCATGATGCGGAAGTGTTGGACGAAGAAATGCTTGTACAACAGTTGCAAAACATTTCGGTCGATGCTGTTATAGCAAACGTACTTGAGGCCAACGATTTGTTAGACGATGAAAGCATCGAATTGTTGCTACAAATCGTAGCTGAAAACTGCGACTTCAACATAATACCAGTAATTATGTTTGGTTACCAGAATGTACTACAGCCTTCGACCACACAACATGATCTTCTGATTATTGGTGGTAATCAATACAGACATTGGTGCTGTATTCGTTGCGAGAAAACAACTCTTTTCGTGTATGACAGTCTCCGACGAAGGACTTATGCAGCACTGCATGAAAACGAAAAGTCGTTCATCCGGATACGGTATCCGCACGTACGCATAAATAATATCATTTTTCCAGATGTAGCGACGCAACCTGACAACTACAGTTGCGGAGTATACTCAGCTGCGTTCGCAACCGCAGTGGCATTAGGTCAGGATCCAAGTTGTCCGAAACATGTGGAGAATGCGATCGTCATGAGAGAGCACATGGCACAAATAATTGAACGCAGGGAGTTACTTCCATTCCCTACCGAAAAATGATTTGAATTTACAAAACATAGATTAACGTAGAAACATGATTCAAGAAAATGTGTAATACCTTATACGTGTCAGATCCATTACTTGGGCTTATACCCTTTCGGGAAGTAGCCAAATAATACCTACGTGTGCGTGCTGCCTGTGCATGCAGGAACCATAAGAGGTGAAACCTTACAGCGAGCAACGCGGATATACCGTGCCATCGCGATCGCGAGGAAACCGAACGCTGACCGAACTATAGTTCGACCAACACGCGCTCGCGTTGGGTACCTGATTCTAAGCTAGTGCTCGCTGCCAGTGACTGCCAACTCGATCGATCGGCGGCTGTCGCCCACACGTGTGTCGAAGATAACTCGAGTGCGTTTCTTCCATAAAATAATCCTCCGGTCAGAATTCGGTTACACACAATCTTTGAACTGCAAGTAAAATTATATAAATTCACGAACGTCAACTCTCGGGTCTCATTTCACTTTGAATTATGAGTAAAGGGTTAAGTATTGAAAATGGATCACTCAAACGTGGATAATTATTTGTTTATGATAAATCTACCGAATCGCAGAAATGAACGGGGACTCAGGCCACTCGGAAAAGGCGAGTCGAACTGTCGAATGAAAATTAGGTATTCTAGCCATTTCAGCATAATAGTAGATCAGTCTAATTATTATCTTGACTAAAACAATCTTATAATTAATCTCACTACGAATTTATTTCCACTCATTTTTTCATTTTTCTTAGATGAACATGAAGACTAATGACTAACTTTTAAGGGAAGACCATAATACTGAAATTTCGATGAGAAGCAGTTCCTCAATTTCACAAAGGCCAGAAAAAGTCCAATCGATCAAAAATCTGTCACATAAAATTTCAGATCACGGTAGGATATGTTTTGAAGAAAGTTTCAATTTCCTGCGATGAAAGTTCCTGCGCAGGGAACCTTCCGCAGAATCTGTCCTTCGCAGGGCTGCGAAAGATACCCTATGCAGGGAATTTCGTCGCAGAAAATTGAAACTTTTTTTTCAACACATATTTTACCATGATCTAAAATTTTATGTGATAGTTTTTTGATTGGACTTTTTCTGGCAATCGTAAAAATGAGAAACTGCTTTTTACCGAGATTTCAGTCGGGTCTTCCCTTAGGAAATGATCATTTATCTTTAGGTTCGTCTGGAAAAATCCAAAAATAAATGGAAATAAATGAATTGTAAGATTAATTATATAAGATTATGAAAAGCTCTAGGGGTATAAGTATGGTGAATCGGCCCCGGAAAGATATTTTGATGATACTTGGAGGATATGTAGATACTAATAAAATACTAAGATTCAGAAAGATTCAGATCCCTAACTCAATTGGTTTTCGAGGAAAAGCAAAATATGTCAAAAACAGAAAAACATTTTTTTCTCAGGATTGACGCAACCGATTGATCTGAATTTTGGATATGTTTTGGGGGCTGACAATAGCTCATTAGCAGCTAAATGGCTTCACAAGATCCTTGTTAAAAAAATTATTTTTCTTTTAATTTCAATTTTTGACCATGAATCAATTTTGGCACAATTATAAAACTTTTTTTTTCTCAAACCTTTCATATTACCCTACAACACTATGAATTTTTGAAAATAAAAAAAAAACGGTACGCTGTAGTAGAAAAAAATAAAAACCACTTTTTGGCCCAAATAATGAATATATTTATATGTTTTGAGATTAGATTTTTTCATTTCAACGGACATCCAAATCATTCGTATCTATTAAAAGTATTATTTCACATTCAAAATAACAACAATCTGTTTTTTCCAAATTCTTTTTTTTCGATTTTTTTTTCTCGTCAGTCGTCGAAAAATCCTTTCATCAGTGTAGACTGTTGGCTGTTGGTTGGTTGAATGGCTGAAATAATCTTTATTCCACTCACCATTTCCAAACGGCCTGAATCCGCGATGATAATTCCTACGATTCAATAGTTTTATCGAATAAATTAATATTCTTGTTTGAGTAAACAATTTTCAATACTTGACCTTCGACTCATAATTCACTGACGTAAGAGTTTACGTTCGTCAATTTATTTAATTTCATTCGGGTTGGCAGTCACTGGCAGCGAGCAGAAGCTGACGCACGCAACGCGAGCGTGTGTTGGTCAAACTATAGTTCGGTTAGCGTTCGGTTTCCTCGCGGTCACGAGACAACGAGAAGGTCGTATACTTGGCGTGAAAGCCTGATTTGAATGGTCATTACATAACTACAGTCATGAAATGGCAGGACCATCGGTGTATTAATTCCGGTGTGGGTGTGTGGCGGGCCTCCTTTATACATCTATTTTTTTATGAATTGATAACAATATCCAGATAACGGGAAACGAAAATTTGTCTATTAAACGTCCTATGGATGTCTCAGATCCCGGTTTTCGACGTCTGAAAGTCATGTTTTGTTATAGACAGACGTCCTTTGGACGTGGGACAATATCGAAGATACATCAACATAAATAAAATAAATAAATATATATATATAACTTCGGCCGACACCTTGCAAAAATCATGCGTCTGTAACTTCAAGCGGTTCAGGTGTCTGGCGAATTCTGAAAAAGCAACTTCTTGCAGTACTATTTTTAATAAATCGGTGATTCAACAATATTGATTAATATATAGTCCGCGCGAGAAAAATCTTCACCGCGGGAGTAAAATATTCACCGTTTTTATATCTTTCAGTCGTCATGAGAATTACCCCGAAAAATTGTTGGAATAATTGTGAACCATTTTCGCGCGGCGAGTCGTTGTTGCCACGGAATTCACTCGTCACTCGGAAAAATTATTGAAGAATCTTTGGCATGTGTTTGAAAATCATAAGAAACAGAGCAATGTTATCATCGACTAACTATACAGCTTTTCTCAGTGAATTACAAAAACTGACTACTGTATGGCCGATTGAAGTAAAAAAGACTGAAATCGGTCGATTCGACAATAAGTATGTGTGTTTTGCAAATACGTAGGAGATCCTAAAACTTGGATAGAAACCTAAAACGTATTGTTTTACTCAATAACTTCATGGGGGTGCACGGGCCGACTTGTACGGCTCGCGGAATTCTTTATATTACACAGTCGGGGGATTCCCGTGATTCCGTACGCGCAGCGTCGAACACGCGGAGCCGGCTGAAGTTTGTTGGTTAGGGCTGAGTGTGCGGCGTGATAACCGTCATTGCAACGTGTGTCTACGTGATTTTTGCAAGGTAATCAAACCTAAATTGCTTTTCATTCATATCAGCATTGTGCAGTGAGCCTTCGTAGACGATTCTATGCTAATTGTAGACTAAGTTTCACCGTGGGCTGAATCGTGCACGCGGTTGGAGGTTAGGTTCGGTTGTTTCTGCGGCACGCTTCGCGTAATATTTTACAAACGACAATTTCATTTCTTTTTACGAACATGAGATTGAAGTTCGTAACGTTAACGCAACAAAATAATGGGGAAAAAATGCTTTATTTCTTAACTTTACCAGTTCAAAAACATCAAAATACAATGCATAATTTTCTGAAGTGAGTAAAACACGCCAACCTCGTCAATTTTGTTAATTTAACAACATTCGAGTGACGAAATAGCAAATTTGTTCCAAAAACTCTGGTACATTAACGTTACGAACTTCAACTTCATTTACGAACTCCGTAGTTTGTTGTTAGTTAAAAATGTTTGTTTTTGTTTCAATTGCCGATGTAGTGACACAATGCCCATTACGTGAGACTGCACGGCCATCGGATCCATATTTCTGCTAAATGAAATGTCTCGACGAGTTGAACCAACTGCGTCTTTTGAAGAACAGATCTTTTACTGGTAAGAATTGGAGGCTTAGGCCTTAATTCAGACTTACCTGGAAGATGACTTCGTTTCAGCTGGCGCCTAGCCGCTTTGTATCCATATTCCATCATCCCTATTTCTACTATATTATGATTTTGTTCATTATTCTTGACACATTTTTTCAGGCGAGTGCTCTGTATGCTGATGTAGCTGTAGCGGGAGCAGATGTAGCAGGAGCTGAAGTGGAGCCGACTTATGCATGCTACACGTGAATTTGTCCACTTTCCTGTCCTTCAATTATGCAGGGCTGGTAACTAGTTGCTTTTCTCACTACAAGTCACTTTTTTATATCAAAGCCACTTTTTGTCACTTATTCTGGCAAAATGGTCACTTTGGTCACTTTTTTCATTGAAACTGATGTTGTTTCAATTTCATTTTCTTCGATGCGAAATAATTTGTAATTGATTCAAGGAACTCGATTGTGTATCGACTGATTATGGGTAGTTCTACAAAACTCGGCTTACTATTTACAGGTGAACTAGAATCACATGTTATTCAGCTCGAATCAAATTCTTTTATAACGCTTTTGCTGGCCCACGGGTTGATTATACTGGGTGTAAGAGGAACAGTCACTGTATTGAGTATTTTAGGAGAAATAGAGGTCTTTATCAAATTTGGCTTCAACTTTCTACTTTTTTATTTCAATCAAACGAGCCGTTGCAGCTTCTCACTTCTTTTGCAAAATTCCTGCTCTTGTCAATTTGTTATCCTTCTAGGTGGCATCTTGTCCTATATTGATGAATATATTGTTCTAGAACAACAAAATTGTTTGACATGACAAAACATTAGCTTGACATTAGTTTGTCAGTGTTTTACGATCAAGGCGCTCGCGACAACGGACTGATGAATTTTGTATAAAACAAATATTATCTCTTTACCCAAACGAGACTCCATTTATCTATTTTCCAGAGAAAATGACGTCAGACAAAAGACATTGAAATAAAAGGTCATTACAAACAACTGTCAATAAGTTACAACAAAACTACTCGACAAGGGACTAACAAGGAGTCGACCACACCTCCAAATCACAGATCTGGCCCAAACTTCGAGGAATGTTTTCTTGTACTTAAATATGAAGCATGTAACATATAACTCTCCGAAATAGGCTTTCGTTCTCTTGGTGAGCCCCGCTTGATTTAACATCCAGCGGCAGATTAATATTTGACGTAGGTGACAATACTTTGTTCTTCTTCATCAAATTGGGTCGTCTCAGGCTAGAATCTGGTCATTATTGTCAAATCATGATCATGTTACTAGTTTGAGGCAGTTCAACCAGCTTTTAAGCTTCCGACGAGCCTGTCAATGGTCCTTCGCCACAGTGAAATAGCCTTCGGAGCTCATGTCTTTGGCTTTCAAAGAATCCCTACACCGACCGGAGATTTTCAGACTCACAGAACTTGTTTAAAATGAGTATATTTATTTTATGATTTCTTTGTGAATATGTATTAAATCTAATATGTAACAAAAAACAAAAAAAGAAAACAATTTTTCAAGCTGAAAGCCAGACTACTAATTTTAGTCCTTTGTTACTTTTATCACCTAATTTCAAACAGATTCTGTCAGTTTGAAGGTCTCCGGTCCATGTAGGGATTCTTTAGAAGCCAACGCCGTGAGCTCCGTAGGCTATTTCACTGTGGCGAAGGACCATTGACAGGCTCGTCGAAAGCTCAAAAGCTGGTTGAACTGCTTCAAACTAGTATAATGATCATGATTTGACAATAATGACCAGAGTTGAAAAAGTTCAGGGCTCATAGTTTGTCACTTTCCTCACTTTTAGTCACTTTTTTTTGAAAATCACTTTTTGGTCACCTAAGTAGCATAAGTCACTTTTTCGAACTATTTTGGGTTGAAAAGGCGTTTGTTTTTTATTTGTTCATCCATTTCCCGATAAACTTGCATTGAAGGACAAGCTGAAAACTTGGTCACTGATTGTAGTTTGGTCGCTGATGTGTGAGTACATGCATACTGAAGATGTAAGTTATTTGAATTCGAAATTTCTTTCTTATTCATATTTTTAAAAAATACGATCACTTGAAAAAGTTTCGAAATCGTGGGTTTATGTCGTATACAAGTTGATGGCTAACGTTAAAATTTTCCTTTGAACAGATTGATTGCAAATGGGTATCATCAATGCAAAATGGGGAGATGTGAAATGATAATCTCTATTAGTGATTTGATTTCTGCGATAATTATATATGGAATTCTATGATATTCTTAGAAGACTACTGAATTTATGAATAAAAACTTTGTAGAATCATAATTCGTGATCAATTTACTGTCACTCTTCTGTCACTTTTGATTCACTATTCAGTAACTATTTGAAAATTTTTTCGCACTTTTTTCACTTTTTTCGACTACTATGCTGACTATGAGCCCTGAAAGTTGTTTTGTACACTATTCAATTGTAATTAAAATGTATTAGAAGTATTTCTTACTAGTCACTATTTAATTACTTATTTCCAGTAAAAAAGTACCTTTCCTGACTTTTTTCAAGCCCTATGCCGCTACCAGCCCTGATTATGGCGCATTCTGCTTAGTCAAGTACAAACGATGGATTCCGCAGCGCTGCACGAATCGAATCCGAAGAGAATGCCTCGCACAAGTGCGTGGCAGACGTCGCAGCAGTTGCAGTCTTTGAGTCAGATCTGCGTTTGCAGGGACCTAAGAACAATACCTTCGACACATACTAGAGTTTGAAAAAAATATTTTGTCGTCAAAATTCCTTTTATTATCACAATAATTGCCAATTGCCTAAATTAGGAATATCATTATATGGTGCGACTGTGTTCTGAATACTTACTTTTGTTCAAAATATTTTCTTCATAAACTTGATCCATTTTCACAGATGAAACCTCTGGCATGAACAGCTGTGATTCTATCTTTCGTTGCTACTTCGTACGCGTACCCATGACTCCATGGCGAGGCTGCTATACATGAGTTGGAAAGAGATGAACGACTTTGGGTCCAAGAGGCATGTATGGGGCATTATATGTTGGAACGCGTCTGAAGGCAACCAACCAAGCGAGCTTTGCTACGCCAGCGTCCGCTTGTGCTCACGTATCACCGAATACAACGAGAGAAGAAGTGTGCGGGGCTGGGGTGGAATATCAAAATATGTCACATAGTACATTTCTCGGTGGAGGGGTTTGGTAGATTTTATTCATTTCCTGAACTGCTAAGAAACCTGGTGCATTCACTTAAATGGATGGCGAGAGGTTGGGATAAATAATTAGCAAGTTTAATTATTTTTCCATCAATTTCTTTGATAACAATTGAATTTGCCAATTACAATCCGATTTACGAAGTCGAATTACGTAACGTGTCGAATTAAAATCGAGAGTGAATTTAATTGATCAACATCAAATGTACTTTTGGTCGCATTTATGGCATTCAGAAAATTTGGAGAAACGCTATAAATCCTAATAACCTCAACAACTTCAGAAATTGAAAGTATTCCTCTCACAGGGGGAGTATCCGTCCGGCGGATCACGGATTTTGCTTGAATTTCTAAGGGTGTTTTCTTTGCCCAGAATATGCAACCTCCCATCTTCAGAAACTTTTCATTGAGCCCTTAGTTGCTCAACTTACAATTAAATGTGAATTTTTTCAGTTAAAAATAAATTTTTTTCCATATTTGCCGAACCCAAATTGTATAAAAACATATCATATGATTCAAAGCTTGTGAATAATTTTTAAAGATGAATGTGAATGGTAAAGATTGCATGTACAAAGTCCAAAAACAATATTATGCAACTTCTGGGTCCTCCGCAATGGCTCTGAGATCAACTAACCCAAGCTAAATACACAACATCCCATCCTTGGACCTTCTTCAGTTCAAACACATGATTTCTGGATACACCTTGGCAAAATTAATGAATTCATATGAGGTTGATAAAAAATCAAATCGGAGCAGTCCTAATGGAGTCTCTGGATAGAATGTTACCATCAATTCAAGATGGTTGTACCAGTTCGAGGTATTTGTCACCTAATTTTAAATAAGCTCTGCCGGCTTAGAAGCTAATTAAACTTCCTCGAACTGGTATAAGCATCTTGATTTGATAGTACAGGGTGGCCACAGACCTGGAAAACCTGGAAATTGTATGGAATTTCATTTGCCAATATTTGTGACCACCCTGTAACATTCTATCCAAAGGCTGCATCAGGACTGTTCCGATTTGCTTTTTTATCACCCTCGTATGATGTCATTAACTTTGGTAGCTTGTACCAAAATTTAATGTATTTTGAGCTGAAAAAGGTCCAACAATGGGATGTCGTGTACAGTGAATTTTCCCAATAACGGACACCTTTTGGTCCGAAAATATTGTCCGCTATGACGAAGTGTCCATTGTTCAGACATTACGCATTTATATTGCACTAACATTTTAATTGACAAACTGTACCACGAAAACGATATTTATCAGAACTCATTGTGATTTCGGGAACCTTTTTGATTTGAGTCAATGAAGAGCAGATAACCACAGAATTCCGGAGACACGAAAGTTTTCGAAATATTCTCTTCCTATCATTCTTTTCTGCAATTTCTTTGTAAACCGCTCACCGTTGATGAAAATTCAAACAGTTCCCGAAATCGTTTCTAACAAATATTTTGTACGTCGCATAATTTCTCATTTTGATAGAAAAATACGAGTACAGTGTCGTTGCCGTGTATTTCGCAAACATTTCATGTGAGCCACCAAAGAGGCAACATATTTGGATGAGTTATATTATATTTTAATTTCAACATTCTTGGCAAGTGTTCGTGTCCGTTATTGAGAATGTCCGCTATTAGGAAATGTATTTCCCATAAGAGGCTATACTATTTTGCTGTGGATTTTTGTACTGTTCGATATAAAGAGGTATCCGCTGTAAAGAGGTGTCTGTTGGGAGAAGTTTCACTGTATTCAGCTTGGGTTAGTTGATCCCAGAGCCAAAGCGAAGGACCAAGAAGTTATATGATATTGTTATTGAACTTTATCTATGCAATATTTGTCGTCCAAATGTATCTTTGGAAATTATTCACGAGCTTATCGAAAGAAAAAATTCAAAATAGAAGAAAAGATTCACATTCAATCGTAAGTTGAGCGACTAAGGGCCCAATGGAGAGTTTGGATGATGAGAGGCTGCATCTTCCAGGCCAAAAAAACACCCCTAGAAGTTTGAGCAAAATCCGTGATCCGCAAGCCCGATACTCTTCTTATTAGTGTTGAATGCGAAAACAAATTCCACTGAAAGATGATGATATGGTAAAAATGGAGTAGATTTTTCTTCTTTATACGAACATTAAAAATTCAATTATATCTTGAGAGCGTTTAATTTGCTACGATTCAACATCTTTTGGAATCGCTACAAGCATCATGCAGAGCAAAGGATGGTCTTTGCTTTTCAGGAATTATGGAGAGTGGTTGATGAAATTCATTCGCTATAAATGTTTCCAAAACGAATTTTTCGAAATGGTATAGAACCAAAAGTTGCACTGATTTTTGCAATCGCTCGAACCTTGTAATATGTAAAACAAAGTGCCGATTCCGAATTTGTTTGATATCTCGACATCAGGCTTGTTATAAACCCAGAATACCGAGAAAAGTTCGGCAATTCCGTAACTCGGAGCAGTCACGATCTGTCTAAAGAACACTATTTATAAGAAGTACGTATTGTTCCGAATATAAGTCGACCCTAGGTTTTGGACTTGGAGTCAGGACTTTCTGAGGTACTGAATATTGGTCGAATTTCATCACAAATTGCGGTCACAAGAGAATATTTACAAATACATCTAAATTTATGAATTACAGTTTTCTTAACTTACTTTCATGTAAGATGCCGAATTTTGCCGCGGCTGTACAGTCATTTGTGTTTTTCGCTGATTTTTCTGTGAAATTCTAGATTTAACTCGATCGGTACTTAAAATATGAAATGCTACTATAATTTTCACCGATTTCATGTATTTTCGTTTGCAATTTGTGAATAATACACAGACATGAAGCTAAAGAAACAGAAATTCGAATTTTCGATGTCTCGGAAATAAAGCCCGCAGCGGCAGCGGGAAATTCGTTGTTCGAATTTTACCATCAATAAAAAGTCTTATTGTCAGTTTATTCGGTCGCGTTAATTGGCGAAAAATTTCACTTTTTGTCTCCATCGGTTGGCTAAAAAAATCCCGAATATACATCGACCCCGCGTATAAGTCGAGGTCGAATTTTGATGGTAAAATCAACAACAGAAAACCTCGATTTACATTTGGAACAATACGGTATACTACATATGTAAGGTACGCAGGGTTGATATGATCTTCGAAAACCTGAAAAACCGCCAAAAGCCAGAGATTCTTGTCAATTGATTTTTATCTCTTGGGAATGATAGAGCTCGTTTTCATGACACTTCATGTCGAGGTACCTGACTGCAAACATTAGAGTATCTTCTCAGTATTCACGCACTCGAGATGTGATTCTTGATTTGATGCTCAATAATTTGGCAAAGTTATAGAGTTTCATATTTCAAATCGTATATGAGCCCTGGTACGGTACTATGTACAAAGTATGTAAGTGGATGTCTACTGCCAAGGAAAAATGAGGAGCTCGGAATTTTCGCTGAAATTTTAGGTTACTCAGATAAGTTTTATTTAGTCAGTTCAATTGGAACACTCGGAATGAGTAATTTCGGATTGAAAGTATTTTATGTTGAACGAATTTTTTTTACACAATAACTTTCAATTACATGCATCAATTGTAGAAAACACCAACTTGTCAAAATATCGCGTTGTGAATATTACAGTTCATCATTCAACGATTTTATACTCTGCTTGACGAGTGAAAAGATTTTCGTAGGGCATAGGCGAGTAGGGTGGGGAGAGAGTGTGTGAGAGGTCCGTTGTGATCTGGAGTGTCAATCTTGGCGTGGAGGGGGAAAATGGGCGGTGACCTGACAGAACGGACGAATTTTCTCTCCGTCTTATGTCTATTCTATCGTTGGACAGAGCATACAACAATCCAAAGGAAAACTTTGTTATAAAAGTATCAATGTCGTCGTCTGATTTGTGGCGTGCGAATCAGAACTGCTATTCTTGATACGTCTTGATAAACATTAAATAATCATGAGGTTGACTTTCATAAAGTACAAAAAACTAATTTGCAAAAATTGTCTCTTCTGAGTCCCGAACGTTCCAAGAGCAGTCATAGAAACAGTGCGTGAATGCTCGATTTCAGCAAAATGTGCCTACTTATAATTCCAATGAGATATCAGTCCTGATAAAGTGAATTTTTCGGGATAGAAATTGTATGCAAACTCCCGGAGTTCGCAGCAGATTTTGTCTCCCAATTGTAGTACATACCCTGGGATCGTTCTGAATATAGCTTTAGGCTTTGCGTTGATATTTTCACTTGCGAAAATCGACTTCGATTTATATGCTGAGTAGCCTTCTGCTAGAGGTGCTACAGCAATATACTACAGTACTGTGCAGTGATGCTTACCAGTATTAAGTGGCACGCTTTAAAAAATTGTGTTAACAAATCTGAAATGCATTGTCAGAACTAGGGCCTGATCAATGCCCAGTATCGATCTATATTCAGAACAATACAATCATTTGTGGTGCTTAGTTGCATTAAGATTGACAGCTATGAAAATCTAGTAGAAATACTACGTAAGATGGCAGTATCAATATTGCACTAGCAGTAGGCATAAGGGAAGGCGGGCGCACTCGGACACATCGTTTTCCATTTCGTTTTGTGAGGTTTCATTCATACATCGTGTTAAATTTCTCGAGCGAAAGTGAATTCCAGGTACTTTTCACGAGAATTATATTCATTTGTCGTTGCAGAGTAGTTCAGAAAACAAACTTTTTTAAAACTTGTCATGCTATTATGTTAATTCCAAAACTGAACATGTTCCCCGCTTGTAGCCTTGTTTGTCGATGATTCAAGTTTTCTGGATCGATATGAATAATATTGATCATTGAGCGTCAAATATTTGATTTTATTGTTGCACGAGATCTACTTCTTACATGTGCGACAGACTCTGCACGATGTTCTTTTTTGGTGTATTTAATGTATATGTGCAGAAAAATGGTCCTGCCATAGGCAATCTACAAATTGATCACATCATTCGGTCCGAATGTGCTCCACTTTCCCGTATTACCGAACATAGTAGTCGAGATGCTACGAACCATGGCAATTTTATTATAATATTGCAAACGCAGTAGCAATACTGCGGAACACAGTAGTAGAGATACTACGAACCATAGCAATTTTAATATTGCACTAGCAGTAGCGATACTGCGGCACACAGTAGTAGAGATACTACGAACCATAGCAATTTCAACATTGCACTAGCAGTAGCGATACTGCGAAACACAGTAGTAGAGATACTACGAATAATAGTTGTATAAATATTGTAAACAGCAATCATGTCAAATGGTGTAACTTTACAGTAGAAACATGATGAATACCTTTGATGGTAGATGTACTGCAAATGTGGTAAAAATACCGTTTATTTGATGACAATTCCAGTATAAGCAACTGTTTGAATAAGAGTAAATTTTTCGTAGTAAATGATTTACTTAACTGAGTACCAGGTAATGTTCATTGATGTATTACTGTGGTAAAGTTGCACATCTATCATGAATTAAGTAGATCGATTTGATGGCGAACATGAATTTACTTGTACTGAGACTTGTGAGCTTTTACTTTTCAAGTACGCTGGTAGGTGTTTATGTTTGCCTCAATGCCATATATTAATTTGACACGTGTCAGACCACATTTATCATTACAGTAGAAATAATACGTATTATGGCGATCTTGATATTGCACAAGCAGTTGAGATACTGCACAAAACATGAGCGAAAAGTACTAGAAATAGTACGTGTCACAGTATGAGTATAGATAGTAGAAAAGCGCCAATTGAAGCCGTAAAACTTATGCATAATAAATGAGCCTCTTACCGTAGGTATCTGTTCAAGAAACTAATAACAGTCGAGATTGTCCTATATCGTGTTGGTTCGACTTAGAGTTTCTCCAAAAATAGATACCGGGGTCAACTGAATTATACCTTCGATTTACAGAAATAAAACAAAAAGTGGTTTGTAGTGGAGTTGTATACTCTCCTTTTCAGTGTTTGTAGGTACACGCACGTAAAACTAATTACAACTTATGTAATTTTTTCATGACTTCGTAGTCCCATGATTTTAATGAATGAGTATTTACAGAAAACAAGACTGGTAATTTGAACGTGATATCTATTATGGTTTGGCGACGTGATTGATAATTATTACGATACATACGATTACATGTATTGATAAAATGATTGATTTGGCAAATTCACTATACTCATAGTGAAGCGTTTAGATTGGCCTAGTAGTCCCATGATTTTAATGAATGAGTATTTACAGAAAACAAGACTGGTAATTTGAACGTGATATCTATTATGGTTTGGCGACGTGATTGATAATTATTACGATACATACGATTACATGTATTGATAAAATGATTGATTTGGCAAATTCACTATACTCATAGTGAAGCGTTTAGATTGGCCTAGTAATATTTACGATAATTGATAGTACATTTCGTCATGACTACGGAAATGCTTTTTTTTTTGGCGAAACGAGAGGTTTACGGCACGAGCCAAAGGCGAGTGCTGTAACGAGTTGAGCCAAAAAGCCGTCACGTATGAGTGAGGATCAATATTTTTCATCACGAAAGCCGGGAAATCGCGACGAAGTTACGATTTTGAGGTTACAGTGATGAAAATCACTTTTCCTTCTGCAATTATTTCTATTGTTCAGTAATGTTCATATATGGGTTCCCAGTGGCTCACTATTATTTGTGGCCTTTTTCGAAAATGAGTTTCCTTTCTATTCGCATTATTTGTGCCTGTGACTGTTACTGATCTCTACTGATAAGGTAGAGGTCAGTGATGACCGGCGAAGTAGGTGTCAGAGATCAGTGACAGTCACAGGCACACGAAGTGAGAATAGAAGGGAAACTCATTTTCAAAAAAGGCCACAAATAATAGTGAGCCACTGGGAACCCATATATGAACATTACTGTACATACATACAAGAGAAAAGATCGTAAAGTTGTCAGTCTATTCCTCGGAAATGTGAAAACATTGCGAGAGAAAAAGAGGATCGATGGTATCGACTGAAACGAAATATCGATATTACCCACGGAGGGTAAAGTAGAGTGGTTTGGTGTAACCACTCTATTCATCAATAGATGGCACCCGCGTCGCACCTCATCGTCTTTCATTTCCCCTTAATATGCATTCAGCTGGAATAAGTAAGATGACAGAATGAGAGGTTTATGAAAATCTGTTATGATTTAATGTATTGTGATTACTATTCTTCAACCAGCTACGGTGAGTGCTATTTTGTCATACTGCTATTTCCACATGAGACACCAATGTTATGCAGAATTTAATCTATTTCACGTCATTATAGATATTACACTGGATGATAATATTTCAAGCAAACACTTGAGATAGGATTTCTCATGCTCATCAACGTTTTACGGATAGACACATTTGGGGAAATCAAACGAGTTTATTCGCGGCACGCTGATAAATCTGAAAACTTCTATTGCAAATATTCCCAAAAGTATTCCCAAAAATATTAAGGACGTTATAATAGTACCCTCTACAAACCCTCGCGAGAGTCCTCTGAATGATTTCTGAAAATCTTCTTGCAATCGACGTCTAAGAGAACTCTGATTTCTGAGCTCTTAGTATTGTATTCTTAAAGTACTCTTCCATACGCGTTTCAGAGCATCAGAAAAGAATCCCAAAAGATTGCATAAGAAACCTTTTTGACTTAGTTTAGAGTACTTATCGACACTCGACAGAGAGCTCTAACTCAATTTTGCGAGCTCCTCAAGATGTCCATAAGAGCACATTTGGTTGATTGGGAAGGAACATCCGCGAAGTGTCCGCCTCCGGTTTTGATCAAACTTGATGGGAATGTTAAGTACCCTAAAATAATCGACACGTATTTTTTTATGTCGGCCCAATTTCAGTTTACGGGGGTGAACCCCCCCCCCCCCCCGAATGCTATTTTCGGCAACTTTTGTGCATACATTTTTTTGCTGGGAAGTAATGACCCAATCGCAATGGAATTTGGTTTTCCAAGGTTTTCGACGTTGCTCTTTCCAAATCGAAAGTCATAATCGTGAAATTCAAAATGGCTGATCCAAAATGGCCGGTGCCGAAATCGAAAAATCCATCGATTCTCACGAAAAGTGGCCGATTTTGATCAATCTTTGGAGAAATGTTAGGTACCCTCAAATAATCGACACGTATTTTTTTCATATCGGCCCAATTTCAGTTTACGGGGGTGAACCACCCCCCCTTGAATGCTATTTTTGGCAACTTTTGTGCATGATGGGTAGTAATGCCCCAATTGCAATGAAATTTGGTTTTCCGAAGTTTTCGACGGTGCTTTTTACAAATCTGAAGTCCAAATCATGAAATTCAAAATGGCTGATCCGAAATGGCCGATGCCGAAATCGAAATATCTATCGATTTTTACGAAAAGTGGTTCAAAGCTATTTTTTAGATCGCTGATCACGAATCTGATGACAAAATTTCGAAACTCAACGTGTCAAATTCAAGATGCTACTTTTGATATTGCAATAGGGGAGACTGGGGATGGTTGTTACACGGGTAAAATGTTACAGTGTAGTTTTATCCTTGAGTTAAACTAGATGAACGAATAGTTCCACCACGGGAATAAACCGTCAAACCTGCATAGTCCGTCGCGCGTTAGAATCATCTGCCTTTCTTTTTTTTATTTGAGGAGAAAACTACTCTGTACTTCGTCTTCTGCTGAAAGGATATCGGAAATGTTGTGCAACTAGTTCTAATCTATCGATGAAATGATTTATTGTCAGATCGAGTCATGAGCGCGATCTTTGTAATAGATTATGAGAATGGAAATATCTAATCACGCAAAAATGGCATGAATTTCACGCATACATAGCATCCAAGATAAGAGATAAACGATAAACGAAGCCTAATCTCACAAGATCAATGACGGGTTCTCTATCGGGTTATGCATGCATGATGTACACGTTCGGTTTTTACGCTTCCAATTATATATGGGTACGTTTCTGTACATGTAAGTATGTGTAATTGATAATTTGGAGATCGGTATAAAAGAAACTGCGCGTTGGGAGTAAGTATCATTGTTTTGTGTTGATAGGCTAGTTTCATCGATGGCGGTTATTGATTCAATTAACGTATTAACCTTACTGCTGGCTGTATTTGGTGGTCCAGACAATGGGCTCATTTCACTGAACCCAACGGAATTGCAATTGAAAGAGGTTTTATACAAAGTGATCGTGGATTTCATGGAAAATACATCATTCCCAATTCTATATGAAACGAAATTAGAATTAGAAGACTCTGTAGCAGCAAGTGAAGCAGAAGCTGCTGACAGTGATTGGCTGACAGATGGTACAGAAGGCATACCGATGCCAGAAAGCTGTACACCTGCCGAAGAACCACCCTGCATACCCGAAGAGGAGTCAGTAGATCTCGATTACAAACAAAGAGCTGTCGATTATTGGACCAGTGGAAAAAGGGAACACCGAACTTCTGCAGCGGTCCAACACAGGTTCAAGAAACTCAAGTCTGAACGACAGTCACGAAGATAGGCGGCTCGAGCTGGAGCTGGTGGGACACGTCAGGATAAGCTGATTCGGATTGCAAAATATACATTTGATATGTTTGTGGCAGCAATGGAAGCGAGAGTCACAGTTCATGATGTGGACCTTCGACGTTGGGCATTACAAGCAAGAATCAGAGAAGACTTACCATCATTCGCAGCCGGACACACATGCTTATGGACATTTAAAAGAGCTCATAGAATCGTTTCACGCAAGATAAAAAAGCACGTAACGAGGACCAGCGTCGACCAGCAGCAGAACTTAAGCGAGCGATGCGAGGATTTCGTAAATGAAGTGAAGCCACTTATCGAACAATATGGACTACAAAATGTGTTCAACTCTGACCAAAGTGGATTTTATTTGGAAATAAATTCTGAGCGAACATTAGATCCCGTTTGACAAAAGAAAGTTAAAAGTGTGGTACAATCGGTATCTTCTACAAACCACAGTTACACTGTACAACCCACTATATCTGCCGATGGAAAGCTACTGTCTCTACTTCTTGTAGTGCTCAAGGAAGTTGGTAGAGTATTGGGGCCCAGAGTACAAGAAAATATGTTTAGACCACCCAATATTTACATCATGGCTTGCAAGTCTGGAAAACTTACTAAAGATCATATGCAAACTTGGCTTCAGGAAGTTTATTTTCTCAACAGGGTAATGCAAGCGTTTTGTTACTGGATTCATGGAATGGACAATGCGAAGGTAGTGTTCAGAAAGCAACACCGGACGATCGAAAACTGAAGTTGATGACTATTACGAAAGGAACAACAGGGCATATTCAACCATTGGACGTCTATGGGTTTCGTGCGTGGAAAAATTTCGTCACACGTTTCTCCGACATTGTGATTCTTCTGAATTACGGTATCAATCTTCATTTACGGGACAATATTCTCAAACTACGATCGCTCACGCATAATCAATTTTCATCCCCACGCTTTATTGACTTATTCAAATATTCATGGCACAAGAGTGGATACGTGGCTACTAGACCTTCCCGTTTTCAGACTCCTACAGAATTTTGCTACGCAGTAGATTTGACATTACAGTGTCATGGATGTGGCGAGGTCGCGATTATCACGTGCGCTTGGTGTAAGAAGCCAGTTTGTTTGAAACATTTTTTCACGGAATTCCATTATTGCCATGATTATATTCCATAAAGGCAGAATTCCGTAAGTATCTTCAACGTCAAAACATCAACATGAAGTTTCTACTGTATTTATAGATATTCGCTATCGCTGTACTTTTCGAATAAAATGGTATGATGATCATTTTGTGATAATGGTCGAAGTTGTACGGATAAATGAAATGTTCACCCAGGGACATTGATTCTGTCGCGCCTTATGCATGCAACCGGAGTGACAATTAAAAAATCGGTTGGCAATAGTGGCGGTAATGTAGAGAGCAGCTGATTCTACTGCGCTAGGCCATTGACTGTCAACGGCGAGGCTACGCGAGCGAAGCTCGTGGTCGCCGCGATTCGCAATTATACCCTCGATCCACATAACCTCAAATATGAAATGTCATGGTGGGAATCTGGTGCTGCTAGTAGAGGAAGGCGGGCACGCGAGATTCGGGTCGGTGGTTGAGCGAATTACCAGTTACTGACGCTGTCCCAATCATTGACCATTCTCGATGATTTCTTTTTATCCATGAGCTGTGAAATTATAAAAAAAAATGACGCGCCTATCCGTCCGGTAACTGGACGAATAACCTCAAATTATTCATCCGGAAACTCAAATTGCCGAAAATCCTCAAATATTGTAAGAAAATGATTTCTCACCCTGTTGTAAACTCGGAAGGCCAAACCTTATCTAACCTTATTGTAAGCTCGGAAGGCCAAACCTAATTCTAACCTTGTTGTCCGGACGAATAATTTTGAGTCATTTGTCCAGTTACCGGACGAATAGACATTCCGTTCATATTTGAAGTTATGTGGATCGAGGCAGTGTTGCCAACTTGGCGATTCTGTCGCCAGATCTGGAGATATTCAAAGTTTTCTGGCGACAGATTTCTTGACTTTGCGACCAGTCTCAAACTTGGCGATTTCGGCACCATGATCTGGCGACATTTAGTAATTTTGCAGATATCTGAAGATTTTGGACCCCGTTCGTTAAAGAGCTTATTTACCATCTTTGGTTCACAGCCAATGAGATGAAGAAAAGACTCTCGCCATTGGCTGTTTCCAATGAAACCACTTTGACGCTCCCTATTGGTTGTTGACAGAATTTGTCCAGAGCTAAGCCAATCAATTTACTGCGTTTGCATTTGAGCGTGGCATGGCCTTCAGTGAATAAGCTTTCAGTTTGAAACGTAACACAACATCTTTCGCGGCACTTTTCGCGCTACTCGGTAACGTGCTGCGTGATCGCCCATGTGCTGACTATCAGTTCAAAAAGTAAGTACACATTTTACTTGAAGTGATGAGATATTCACATCGCAAAATTCTAAAAGGTTATCTTGTTATAGTGCCGCCGCAATATGCGCAGAAATATCGAAAAACATGGGAGAAATTGCCAGAAATGCAGGGATGGCTCGAACCTTGTACGACTGATAATAACAAAGCGTACTGCAAATATTGCAAGGCAATACTATCCGCCAAATTAACCGATCTGTACAAGCACGCGAAAACTGGAAAACATGTCGCAGCATCGAGACCATTTTCTTCAAGGAGACAGCAGGCTATACCCTTTAAATCGGTGGATGTTGTCACCGATGTACAACGAAAGGAGGGCCGACTGTGTTTGTATGCTGTTATGCACACTTCAATCTCCAGCATTGACCATCTGAGTGATCTTCATCTTCACGAGAATACGGCAGTAAAAGTGAGCTTACATAGAACGAAATGCACGAATATAATTAAAAACCTAATAGGGCCTTACTTTTTTACCTCGCTGTTGACAGACATTGATGATGGCTACTACAGCTTACTCATCGATGAGTCTACTGATGTAAGTGTCAATAAGATGTTGGGAATTGCAATTCGATACTTCAGTTCTAAAGAAATAAAAATAGTATCTACCTTCTTAGGCTTAATACATATAGAGAATGGTACAGCTGAATGTGTAGTTCAAGAAATTAAAAATCTGTTGAGCAGTATAAAATTAAAATTAACGAACTTACAAGGTATCGGTACTGATAATGCGTCTGCAACGGTAGGTGTAAATGCTGGCGTTTACGCTATACTAAAGAAAGAAGTACCTAACTTAGTGTTAGTAAGATGTGTATGTCATTCGTTGCAATTAGCAGTCTCAAAGGCAACAGAGAATACTCTTCCACGGAATGTGGAATTTCTAATTAAAGAGACGTACAATTGGTTCGCCCAATCTTCAATAAGACAGCTGTCTTATGCACAAGTATACAAAACTATTAATGACGGTGAAGCACCTCTGAAAATTCTCAAAGTGGCTGACACGAGATGGCTATCGATTGAGCCTGCAGTCAAAAGAATCTTAGATCAATGGATAGAATTGAAGACTCACTTTAAAATAACGCGACTGAAAGAAAATTGTTACACGGCAGAATTACTATATTCGATGTACCAGGATGGCAGGAACAAAGTTTTTCTTAGCTTTTTGTATCCCATACTAAGCTTGGTACAAAAAACTAACAAGAACTTTGAATCAGCTACAGCTGATCCTGTTAAACTACTTTCCGACTTAAAACTACTTTACTTAACTATTGTACAAAAAATTGTTCTGCCTACAGCAAGAATCGACATTTATAATGAAGATATTGAAAGCCACTTAGATCCGAATCCGTCCATGGGCTATGGCTTTGAGTCTACGTGTAACGATTTCGGGTTAAATGGACAAGACAAAAGTAATCTCAAGTCAAGATGTGTGTCCTTTTTAGTGGCATTAGCAAGAGAGATTAAGAATCGACTTCCGGACAATATAAAAACACTGGAAAAAATGAGCGAGTTATCTGTTAATCAGTGTTTGAAGCCTAATAAAATGCCTATAACAGATATCGCAGTGCGATTGCAAAAAGATGCCCTTAATATTTCTAAAATAGAATTGCAATGGGATACCATCCACCACATAAAGTGGAAAGAAACGAAAGAAACTGAAAACTTTTGGGCTGAAGTAAATAATTATCGAGACGCTAGTGGGGAGAATCCTTTTAGAGAGCTAGTTGATCTGGCACGTCAGGTTCTTTGTCTGCCACACTCAAATGCAGACATTGAGAGAATTTTCAGTCAAATGAATTTGATAAAAAGTAAACTGCGTAATCGCATGAAATTACCTTTATTGAGTAATATTTTGCACATTCGTTTCGGACTGAAACGGGTTGGTAAATGTTGCAAAGATTATGTTTTGCCTGATGAAATTTTAAAACAACTAGGCACTGCTAAAGTCTACCAGAGTGGAGATAAAGATGAAAATGCTGAAGATATTCAAAGCTGCGAACAAATGGTTTGCGAGTCTGTCTAACCAATGGGTTTTAATTATTATAACATACCTGACTGAATTTGCTCCCAAGCTATACACTAGTCTCTAAATGTGTATCCTATTTGATAGTTTTAACGTATTTTATTATGGATGAAATGTGAATACATATATTTGTATAGTAGAAATCTAATACATATATTTCTATATAGATTAATCATACATTACTTATCAACTATATTACGCTGTGATAATGAAATATTCTATTCTGTGATATGAATACCTAGTTTTCTATATGTATACTACATATTCATAAGAAAAAAATCTGATAAGAAAGTAGCATAAAAATTATAATTTTTGCTGATGTTTCCAATTTGTTTCATGTTCAAATTGTCATTTGTACTCAAGAATAAAATAAGCTTGATTCATGGTATGATGTGTTTGAATTTCATTAGAGATTTCTGGAGATTTTCCGGAATTGCATATTTAGCGACATCTAGCGACTTCTGTGATAGGCTACGGTGATTTTTGTGTCTCAGTAGTTGGCAACACTGGATCGAGGGTATAATTGCGAATCGCGGCGACTACGAGCTTCGCTCGCGTAGCCTCGCCGTTGACATTCAATGGCCTAGTGCAGTAGAGTCAGCTGCTCTCTACATTCCGCCACTATTGCCAACCGATTTTCCAATTGTCACTCCGGTTGCATGCATAAGGCGCGACAGAATCAATGTCCCTGGGTGTACAATCATTAAGCTCCTACTACCGTGAATATTATTCCGTCACCAAACAACTCGCACAACTAACTTTTGTTGGAAATTATCGCAAAAAATTGACCTGTAGAAATGCTGAAAAAACTTTTCCGATTTCTTCCACGGTTTCACAAAACCTGCAAAGGTATATATTGCAATATCGACAGAGAAATCATGAATTTGTTGCTGTGTTGCTGTTCGTGATCAGCGATCTAGAAAATAGCTTTGAACCACTTTCTGTCAAAATCGATGGATATTTCGATTTCGGCATTGGCCATTTTGGATCAGCCATTTTGAATTTCATGATTTGGACTTCAGATTTGTAAAAAGCACCGTCGAAAACTTCGGAAAACCAAATTTCATTGCAATTGGGGAATTACTACCCATCATGCACAAAAGTTGCCAAAAATAGCATTCGGGGGGGTGGTTCACCCCTGTGAACTGAAATTGGGCCGATATGAAAAAAATACGTGTCGATTATTTGAGGGCACTTAACATTCCTCCAAAGATTGATCAAAATCGGCGACTTCTCGTGAAAATCGATGGATTTTTCGATTTCGGCACCGGCCATTTTGGATCAGCCATTTTGAATTTCACGATTTTGACTTCCGATTTGGAAAGAGCAACGTCGAAAACCTTGGAAAACCAAATTTCATTGCGATTGGGTCATTACTTCCCAGCACAGAAATGTATGCACAAAAGTTGCCGAAAATAGTATTCGGGAGGGGAGGGGGGGGGGGGGGGGGGGGGTCACCCCCGTAAACTGAAATTGGGCCGATATAAACAAATACCCGTCGAGTATTTTAGGGTACTTAACATTCCTACCAAGTTTGATCAAAATCGGAGGCGGACACTTCGCGAATGTTCCTTGTGAGCATCTCACGATACGGTAATCCATGCCGCGGACAGACGTCTTATCCGTCGTCCACGATCTGTGAGGAGAGTTCATCAGACTTATCGCGGTCAAAGTGACCGGAACCATTTTAAAAGAAATTAAATTAGCAAAATACTTTTCGATCATTGTTGATTCGACACCTGATATAACACACGTCGATCAACTCGTGCTTGTGGTTCGGTACGTACAGGGCAACGGTTTGCCGGTCGAGCGCGTCCTTAAATTCATGTTAAACGCGGGACATAAGGCGCAAGACATGGCCAATGCTATCACATCAGTATTAACTAGGCTGGAAATTGACATTACGAACTGCAGAGGCCAATGATATGACAACGCTTCGAATATGTCAGGTGTATATAACAGACTACAAGCCCAAATTAAAAAAATCTCCCCACAAGCAGAATACGTTTCGTGTGCAGCTCACTTGCGAAATCTGGTTGGGGAGTCTGCCGCAGAGAGTTCAGAAGAGGGTTGCAGATTTGTCACACTGTTGCAGGAACTGTACAATTTTTTCACAGCTTCGACACATCGCTGGGAAATTTTATCGTCTGAATTTTATCGCGTAAAACCGCGGAAAGGGGTCGATCTCCATGAGACGGGGGAGTGGAGGGCCTGGCGGGTACCAGGTACCGAGTGGGGCGAGATGGGGTTGTCCCATCAAGGGCGGGATAGACCCCAGGGGGACGGGAGGGCGCAGGGGAATGATCGGGCGAGGGGTTCGGGGACGACGCAGGGGACTGGGGGTCGGAGCGGGTGGAGCGGTCGTTATGGCCAATCCGGCCATCTGGGCGACCGCGACTCTTTGGCCGCATCCTTGTCCACGGGGTGGCTCATCGGCGCCGTCGTCGGAGGTGGAGATGGGGGTGGAGTCGCCAGGAGTCTGGCCTCGTTGGCCGCTTCCATAGCCGCGTCCTCCTTGGCTAGCCTCCTCTGTAGGATCGCGTGGAGTTCGCGTTGTTGCCGGGTCGCGGTGGACGTTGGACTGCGACGTCGAAGGCCGGGGGACAGACCCACCGGCTGGTAGTTCTGCTGGTTAGCGCAGTCGATCGGTTCCTGACCGATGGCTGGGTCCAGCTCCTCGGTCGGGGGTCGACGGGGCCGGCTGGCTCGTCCCTGACGGCTGCTGGGCTGCCTCATACTGCACTCTCTGGAATTTGACGGGATTTAGTACAGTACTTCGAGCAGGGGTGGAGGGAACAGGAGGGATTTGGGGTTCTGGAGGATCGGGGTCGGCTTCCTCACTCTCCGAGGGACTACTGTCCTCCTCGGCGAGGTCGGCGGGGGTCTCGAGGGGTGTCTGGTAGGGCTTTAGGTCCTGGATATGGCTCTTCCCGACGGGGTTGCCGGCCAGGTCGGTGAGACTGTACACCCTTGGGCTTCGCCGACGCTTAACGACAAACGGTCCGGTAAATTTCGCGGCGAGTTTCGCGGCGAAATCGTTGGGTGCCGAGGATAGGACTCGCTGACGTTTCAAGACCAGGTAGCCGGGAGCGAATTAAAGGTCCCGGCGTCCTTTGTTATAATACCGGGACTGACGTACGTGCGCGTCTTCGAGGTGTTGCCCGACCAGGGGGGTGATTCTGTAACTCTGTCCATAACTTATGGACGTCTATAAGTTTTTTCCCTGAGGCTACGCCAGTGCATTGCCCTGCTAGCACCCGCCCACCTCCGCAGCAGCCTATGCGCTTTGTTTACGGGTAGCAACCATCGGAGCCAGCAAATCAATTTATGGACAAGGAACAATTGAACCCGAGGAAAGTCCGGCTCCGTGATAGCGCTAACTTGAATTCGCGCGTTACTGAATCGAGTTTCTAGCGCCTGCCGGGTCGAAACCTATAGACATCCATAACTGCAACGATCGCTCGCTAGCGCTACCGATACGAGAGCGCCCATTCAAAATATACATATATGACATATGAGAAATACCGCTCGTTGTAGTTATGGACGTCTATAAGTTTCGATCCGGCAGGCGCTACAAACTCGATTCGGTAACGCGCGAATTCAAGTTAGCGCTATCACGGAGCCGGACTTTCCTTGGGTTTAATTGTTCCTTGTCCATAAATTGATTGGCTGGCTCCGATGGTTGCCACCCGTAAATAAAGCGCATAGGCTGCTGCGGAGGTGGGCGGGTGCTAGCGGGGTAATGCACTGGCGTAGCCTCGGGGAAAAAACTTATAGACGTCCATAAGTTATGGACAGAGTTACAGAATCGCCCCCCAGGTCACGGAGCGCGTCCAGGCGTCTCACGCGGGTTTCCCACTCGTCGGGGGTAAGCGGGACGATCACGGGGGGTCCTTCTTCGGCGCGGCGTACCGTGGATAGGGGGTGGAGTTCGCGACCGAAGTTCAGGAAGGCGGGGGTGACTTTGGTGGAGCTGTGGACCGCGAAGTTAATGGCGAAACGGAATTCCGGGAGATGCTTGTCCCAGTGTCGATGATCTCCTCCGAGGAAGGCCGTGATCATCGTCTTAATCACGCGGTTTACGCGTTCCACGGGGTAAGCTTGGGCATGGTAGGGAGGAATGGTCGTGTGGTAGATGCCGAGTTCGGTACACGCTAGGTCGATGACGCGGTTGGCGAATTCGGTACCATTGTCGGTCAGAAGGACTTCTGGAACGCCCCAGCGGTATATCACGAGTTTTTCTAGCGCTTTGAGAATCGACGCGGCGTTGGCGTTTCGCAGCGGACAGTATTCTATCCATTTTGAGAAAAGGTCTTGGATAACGAGGACGTAGGCGAAGCCTTGGTGGCTCGGAGGAAACGGACACATGATGTCGGCGGCGATCGCGACCCAAGGTCGTTTGCTAACGCGGCGTCCCATCAGGCCTCGCGGACCGGATTGCTCGACCTACGTACGTTGGCAGGTCTCGCAATAGTGAACGAATTGAGCTACGTCGCGATACATCACCGGCCAATAGTATGGAAGGGCAATACGTGAGTACGTCTTCTCGATTCCTAGGTGACCGGACGTCGGAGTCGAATGCGCTTCGTTTAGTACCGCGGGACGGGTTTCGGCAGGGAGGACGAGTTTCCACGCGTCTAGATCGGGTAGCAGGGGATCGGATAAAGGATCGACGCGGTGGTAGTACAATCGTCCATCCTCGACTTTCCAGTCAGGGAATTGCATCGGCATTTTCTTCACGTTTTCGACGCGGTGGGTGTACCACGGATCCTGGGGATCGTTCAGGGCGGCAGTGGGTTCCGGGAGGGGTTCGTATACGCGGGATCACGCATCAGGCACCTGGTGCCGCACACCTTTCCAGTGGACGATGTCGAAATCGTATTCGAGTAGTTCCAGGGCCCACCTGGCGAGGCGGCCCGTCGGGTTACGGAGGTGGTGTAGTCACCGAAGGCTGCTACGGTCGTTTATCACGGTGAAGTGGTAACCTTCCAGGTAAGGACGAAGCTTTCGGATAGACCAAAGGACAGCGAGGCATTTGCGTTCGGTCACTGTGTATTTCCGTTGAGCGTCCGTCAGGGTACGGCTAACGTACGCGATCACGTGCTCTCCGTCCTCAGCGGTTTGCGTGAGGACAGCACCTAGACCGGAGTCGCTAGCGTTGGTCTGCAGGGTGAAGGGGAGGGAAAAATCGGGGCAAGTCAAGGTCGGGGCGGATATTAACGCGGCTTGGAGGGCTTCGAACGCGCGTTGCTGGTCAGCTTCCCAGCTCCAGCGTCGATTCTTTTTCAGAAGACGCGTCGGGATCAGCTCACGTCGCGAAGTCGTCGATGAACCGGCGATACCAGGAAGTCATGCCGAGGAAGCGGCGTACCTGTTTCACGGTTCGCGGGACAGGGTATTCGGTAATCGCGCGGATTTTCTCCGGGTCGGCCTGGAGGCCGTCCTTGTTCACCAGAAAGCCCAGGTATCGGACTTCAGCGCAGCAGAATTCACATTTATCGCGATTCACCGTGAGACCGGCGGCGTTAATTTTGTCGAGAACCCGGCTCAGCCACCGAAGGTGATCGTCAAAATCTTGGTTAACGATTGTCACGTCGTCCAGGTAGACAAAGACGTGAGGTTCCATCTCTGGGCCGATGAGGCGGTCCATGAGACGCTGGAAGGTGGCTGGAGCGTCGGATAAACCGTAGGGCATACGCCGGAATCGGAAAAGTCCGCGATCGGGGACGGTGAACGCGGTGATTTCGCGGCTAGCTGGGTCTAAAGGGACTTGGAAGTAGGCCTGGCTTGAGTCGATCTTGGTAAGGTATCGCGCTTCGCGTAGTTTCTCAAGGATGCTAGTCATGCAGGGGAGGGGGTACGCGTCCTTCTTCGCGACTTTATTTACTTCGCGAAAATCAAGACAGAAACGGTATTTCCCAGGCGCTTTCTTGATCATCACAATCGGGCTGGACCACTCGCTGCGAGAAGGTTCGATGATACCTGCGGCCAGCATGGTATCTACCTCCTCGTACATGGCTTTCCGTACCTTGGGAGATACTGGATGATACCGCTGTTTAATCGAAGGGTGGCCTTGCACGTCGATCGTGTGCATCGTCAGATTAGTGATTCCGGGTTTGGGGGGCGGGGGAGGTACTTTAGCGCGGAGGAGTGCGTCCACTTGGGCTGCATCGGCTAGGGAAAGCGTCAGGAGACCGGCACAGGCCGAGGTTTCCGACCGGTCGGCTGGCCCGGAAGGGCAGGACACCTCGAAGTGACCCGCGGCTCCGTCGGGAAGTCTCCATTTAGCTCGGGCAAAATCTACTACCAATCCTAACGCGGTAATGGCATCTATTCCTGAAATACACGGAGTGGCAATCGCGGGGGCAAAACGCACGGTGAGGTCTCGGTGACGGTTCGCGAATCGCATCCGGAGGTTGGCTTCGCCGGCGATGGAGTCTACAGTACCATTCGGGTACTGGATCATCGCCCGAGACCGGGGCGGGGATCGGGCTATCGCGTCCGCGAAAAACGGGATGGCAGGTTGTCCAATATAGGTCCGGCTGGAGCCTGGATCGAACAGGGCACGGAGATCTCGTCCTCCGATGTTTATGGGTAGGAAATATCGGGGATCGGGGTTTCTAGGAGGTACTGGGTGGTTCAAAGTTGAGACGTCTCGGGACGGGGGACGTCCACGCGTCAGTGGGAGAATAGAGCGGACCCTCGGCTCTAATTCCCGCGAGCGTTTCCCGAGGTGGGTCCTGAGCCGCTGCCATAGCCCGTGGGGGGTACTCCGGGGGTGTCACCTGTCGGGTAGGAAGGAGCAGGTGAGGTGTGGGGGCACTCTCGTGCAAAGTGCGACGGTTCGCCACAGCGAAAACAGCCGGCTTGCTGCCCATAGTACGCGGGACTGGCAGCAGCCACCGCGTTTGTCGCTGTTGTAGGCAGGAATGGTATCTGGTAGCCAGGGTACTGGACTGGAGGCTGTACCAGGTACTGCATCAGCAGAGGGTGGTTGAACGAGATCAGGGGCGAAGGTGGAGGGATGTGGAGGGACATCAAGGGTGGAGGGTTAGGCGTGGAGGTCGGGTGGACGGCGGTCGCCGGCGCGGTGGCTTGACCTCGCCTTCCGCGGGATCGGCGTCCTCGTCGCGCGGCTGCTACGGGGTTAGCAGAGGGGTTCGCGGCTGGCGGGTTCGCTGCTGGCGGGTCCGCGGTGAGCGCGGCGCTCTCGGACGGGGAAGGGATAGGTTTCGACCCTCGATACGCGCATTCAGGTAAGACTGAATCTTCGGGTTTCGGGGGTAGTTGATAGTGGCGGTCGAGCGCTCTCGAAGGTTCAAACAATTCCCCAGCGCGTTCTAGGTCGTCCAGGGTGTCGAAGTCGGTGCGAGGGATCGCGACGCGATAGGTGGGGTGTAGGTTCGCGTGCGCGAGCTCGAGCTGCTCTTCCTTGGAAAAAGGGGGCGTGAGTTTGGCTAACAGTTAACGCAAGCTCATCAGGTTTTCCGCGATAGGTTCGTCCGGACCTTGGGTACGACGGCGTACTTCATCGCGTAGGCGTCCTTGGAAGTTTATCCCTTGAAAGCGTTCCCGGCAGGCATTCGCGAATTGGCTCCAATCATGCCACCGGAGGTGGTACAGTCGATGCCACTGTAGCGCTTTACCGGTCAGGAGGAAAGGTAGGGACTGATAAATGTCGCGATCGGTCAAATTACTTCCCGCGCGGCATTCTTCGACACGAAGGAGGAACTCCTCGACGCTACTGTCGCGTTGTCCGGCGAACTTCACATTCCACTTGCGAACTATGTTCTGTAGGTCTTGGGTGCGGGGTGGTGGTTTGGGATGGGTTTGATTGGGAGTAGGTCGGGGGTTGCGCGGGGAAAGCTAGGCACTCCGGGGGTAGGGTATTCGTGCGGGGGGTAGGATAGGCCGGGTTCACGGAGTGGGTTGCCGCGTTTCAGCGCGGGGGGTTCGTTTCCGGGTTCCCCAGGGACGGAGGTCGCGGATATCTCGCCGCGTAGTCATCTACCGTCCTTGGGGGGTGGGGAGCGGGTGTCAGGGGGTCAACGGGGCGGTCGTACGCGACCCGGGGCATGGGTACGGGGTTCGCGGCCGGCAGGGGTAGTCCCTGAGCGGTACTGGGGGTTTCGCGGTGGTCCCCGGCTTCTAACGCGTCCCGGAATCGTACGCGGATCCGTGCTGGCTCCGCGGGGAAGTCCGTAGCGTAGCGCGGGGTCGGAGCAACAGTCGTACCTACGGGGGTACTCGCGTACGGAGAGGTCCCGGTGGACGTGGGAGGTAGGGAAACACCAGTGGGATTCGGACTCGGTTCCGGTGGAGGCGTGCTAGCCGAGGCTAGCGTCGGCGACGGTGATCCTGCGACCTCATCCTCCGACGGGTTCCAGGTGACATTGCGACAGCGGGTCATCTGGTGATAGTGGATTATCCGCCAACGCTTCAGATGCGGATCGTCGTCCACTCGGAGGTGGAACTGCGTGAGCAGGCGGTTGAGAGCCGGGTCGGAGAGATCGCAGATCCAGGAGATCACGGCATCCGTGTCGTCGCGGTTGAATCCCTGTGGAGGGACTGGCAAATCGGGTGCGCTGGACGATAGGTTTCCCATGGTTCTCGTTGAGAGATGCACCTGCGCTTAAGGGATGAATTAGTGACGGGCTAAAGATACCACTACGGGCGGTAGCGTATGGCAAGCAGGCACAAGCAGTCAAGCGAAGCGAGTGGGAAAAAGTACCTATGTGAACACCAAGAAAAAGAAACTCATAACTAGGCGGGCTAAAGCGAAGGAGGAAAGGGGGGGGGGGGGGGGTTCACCAACGCGGGTAACCAAGGGTTGACTTCATTCAGGCCCCACGTTGGGCGCCAAATTTGTAACACGCTCTCCCGAGTCCTTGGTCGACTCGGGTCGGCAATGTTAGCAAAGATGACGCTGGTTCCAACGTTCACGGGATGATAGGCTAGAAAAAAAAGAAGTTGTTGGGCGCCAGGTCCGTTACGCGAACCACTCGTCGCGTTGCCGCGAAGGAAAGTCGGGAAGACGGAATATAGGGAAGGGTTGAGGGAATGCCGAGGCTCAGGATGGTAGAGGGGAACGTGGGGGCGTAGATTTAAGACACACGGGCGTTGGTTAAATCAATCGTATATTTCTCGAATTATCATAGACACAATGAGTAATAAGAATAACTACGAGGGAAAAGGGGTGGCAGACGCGTCACTCTCCGGTATGGCTATCGTCGAGTATAGAACGGTCAGCTGAGTAGGCGTGCTTGCGCGCGGGAACGAGCGAGAGCACGCGAGGGAGAGAGATAGCTCGTTAGAAAGCGGAGAGTGGCGAGTAGCGCGCGCGGAGGGAGAGAGGGGGACGCTAGCTCGCACACCGTCAGGCGCGGTCAGAGTGGTGTTGGGGTGAGCACACCGATAGACTCGGATTCGTGTGTGTGTGTCGGATCGGCAGCTCACCGACCAAACGGGAGAGGGGTGAGGGGAAGCGTCGGGCAAGGCAAGGGACGGGGAGAGCGGGGAGGCAATAAGCGAACAAGCAACGTGCAATATTAGCCGAATGCCTCTGGACCTGGAACTTGGCGTATCTGTCCTTTCCTAGGACGCAGGATACGCCGATTCTCCTCGAAAGAGCCAAGAGCGCCGGTCCAGGCGGGGGAAGCAAAGTAAAACAGATTTCCTACCTTGTCGTAGCTGGGCACAGGGACTCCAGGGGAGGTGGCAATGTTCTTTGGGGCTCACACTCACACACTGGGCTTTCGGATTGCTTGGAAAAGCTACGACTAGGCTCACATGGGTCTAAGGCTTCCACGGAGTGGAAGTTAAAGTGGAATACCAACGTCAGGACACTACCAAAAACGATTCCAAAAGCGGGGGGCTGTGACACTTGTCTATCGCACGCGAGTAGAAATCAAGATGGCTCGGCCTTCTTCTTCCGGCAATTGGGTCACCCAAATACACCGCTAGGTGCGCAATTTACCGGTCAAAGGGCCGAGCGGGCGGGTTGCGGGGAGGAGGACGGTTGCCCAGAGTCCGAAGACCGGGTCGACCACGTGGTCCGTTGTCTAGCGGCCGACCGGCTTGGACTCTCGCGTTCGGGGTTCACGCGGCGGGGCGAGGGAGGGGGAGTCGGGCGACGTTCCGTGGCGTTACAGGGGCCATAACAGGCAGCGAGCTGCCACGTTACAATATATAAATATAACATAACATTTGAAGATTGCCAGTATATAACATTTTTATATCGCAGGATCGTAACCCAGTTTTGTTTTTGCACGTTATTTAGTTATATTACACAATGTTAGTACATTTATGTATCAGCTTTATCACAATGGTACCTAACAGAGGTAATGTAACAGTAACATACATGCGTCATAATATTCCCTATATTGTATAATATGTATGGAAAATTTCATGCCGTTTTGACCAGCTGGGTTTGACCCTTCACCTCACGCCACGGATTTCATTCATGATTTTTTATACCATTGTTTCTACTTCGAAAAGCACTGATTGGTTTTTTTTAAAGATTTTTGCGTCTTGATTCGAAATTTCTAGAATTTTCGAAAACCGTCATATTGATCGACACAATTTAAAATTCTGAAAAAATCCTCGATGATCGAGTGTCAAATATATCAAAATTGTTAAGCGTATAGTCGAAATGGGCAGATGTTATAATTCCTATTCTCATACTGTTTTCAAGCTTTTTCCGAAAAAAAAAACATGCGAAAAATCAGCACCGGGAGTCATTTCACTGCGGATGGCTACTGAAATATTTCCAAATGTCACACCGGATTTTCTGAAAGAATTTTCAGAATTTTCGCGAGAAGATTTTTGATCTTTGATTTTTTTTTTGTAATTTTTTTTCGGGTCTAAAATATCCGGTGTGGCATATAAAAATTTTCCAGCAAGCATCCATAGTAAAATAACTGCCGCTTTTAGGTCTTTCAACGGTTTTTTCCGAAAAAAGCTTGAAAACAGTATAAGAAGGGAACATCTGCTTACTTCGGCAATACGCCTAAAAATTTTGATATTTAACACTTGATTTTTGAGAATTTTTTCGGAATTTCAAATTGTGTCGATCAATATGACGGTTTTCGAAAATTCTAGAAATTTCGGATCAAGACGCAAAAATCTAAAGAAAAACAAATTAGCGCTTTTCGAAGTAGGAACAATCGTATGAAAAATCACGAATGAAATCCGTGGCGTGAGGTGAAGGGTCAAACCCAGCTGGTCGAAACAGCATGGAATTTTCCATACATATATATTATACATACATTTATAATTATCATATCAAATGTAATATACATAAATTTATTATAAATATGCATACACTTTGGTCGAACTTGAAATTTCTCATACCGTTTTTGGATGAGACGATTATCATTGCAGAGCTAGCCACCTACTCACCAGCTCTGTAGTGGCCGTAGCAACTGTTGAGGCCCTATAACCGCTGAGGCCTTAACACCTGCGCTAACGCGACATCGCACGCGGTCGACTGCGCATTCGGTTTGCATAGTGTGTACTACAGTATATGGGCAATTCCACCAATTATCAACGAATGTTTGGGCCCTCAAAAAATCGATTTGCCTCCATTTTTTTTCTCGCAATCTGTGAACCAAGATTGGTGAATTCACCAAATTTCAGCCCAATAGAACGTACCGTTCATGAGGAATACGATATTTTCCACATGGCGTGCGCAAAGATCGTTTTTGCACACGGTTTTGCGTGCGCAAAGTGCCCTTTTCCCGCACTCAAATAAGCGTGCGGTAATGAATTCTTTCAGCGTGCGGTAATGGTTTGTTTACGTTTTTGCGTGCGGTAATGGATCTGCGGTGAACTGAGCGATATAGCACACCGCACACCGATCGTATACTTTGTAGCGCTTTGTTTACATCGTTGTCTAACTTGGTGTTTTCTGATCTGTTTGTACCTGTTTGAACCTGAGCAGTATTCAATACAGAATTGCAGAAGGCAGTCAGTCGCTTGTTTGCTCTCGCGTGTGCGTCCCAAAAAATTACAAAAATGAGTGCAAGTGATAGTGATAGTGCTGTAGGAGATGATGTGCCAGAAGAAATGATACAAGCTGCGAAGGAAATTTCTTTGGAAATACTGCCTACTACTTCGAAGAAAAAATACACTGCAGTTTATAATCAATTTAAGGAATGGCGGCGTACGAAAAATACGAGGTCTTTTGCTGAAGATGTGTTTATTGTGTATTTTAGTGAAATATCGAAAACGTTCGCTCCATCAAGTTTGTGGTCCAAGTTTTCAATGCTAAAAGCTACTGTCAAGGCTTATGACAACATCGACATGAGTTCTTACAAAAGATTGTTTGCTTTGTTAAAGACAAAAAGTGTCGGTCACAAACCGAAAAAATCCAAAGTTCTGACAGCAGATAATGTTTCAAAATTTTGTCACGAGGCACCCGACAATGAATTCTTAGCAGTAAAGGTAAATTCGACTACACTTATATAAAATACATACTTATACTGTAGAAATAAATCATAAATCATAATTTTTTTTTCACAGGCTGTTCTTGTAATAGGAATATCAGGTGCTTGCAGACGAGAGGAGTTAACGAATATCACAGTGAACGATGTTGATGATATAACCACGAGCGCCCATTCGTTCCTATTGATACGGATTCCGAAAACGAAAACAAAAATCGAACGTTCATTCACCGTCACTGGAGATTTTTACACAACATGCAAGAGGTATATGCAAAAAAGACCAGAAAACATCAAGACAAACAGATTTTTCTTAACATATAGGAATGACAGGTGTGTTCAGCAACCTATAAGAATAAACACAATCGGCGCAATGCCTTCACAAGTTGCAAAATACCTCAGATTATCGGAAGTAGAACGATATACTGGCCATTGCTTCCGACGAACTTCAGCAACACTGCTAGTCGATTCGGGCGCGGACATTACGACACTAAAGCGACATGGTGGCTGGAAGTCGAGTGCTATCGCAGAGAGTTATATTGAAAATTCGACAGCACTGAAAAAGAAAATAGGTCAACAAATAGAAAGATCAATTCCATCAGAAGCAGTGAAACGTCCAAATCCTGTCGTCATTGAACAAAGTGATGATGAAGTTATCGATAACTCTATTCCAACGAAGTTAGCCAGAATAGTATCAAAACATTCAAATAATTCAGTACTACGTTCAACTCCTGCGCAAGCCTCAACAAGTAAGCAAAAAACTCCTGATCTATCAGAAGATATTTTTCGGTCGACAGCAATCACAACAATTCAATGCACCGAACCTATCTCAAATAACATACGAAACGAAGAAGAGAGAGAGATACGATCATCTGATTCATTTGATCAAAATGTAATTGATGTAAACCTTCCAACATCAGTGACATTCAAGTCGCCTGTACAAGAGAATTTACCATTTTGTTTCAACAATTGCAATGTAACCATTAATATCAACAACAAGTAATTACGTGATCTACGTTTAGAATATAGTTTTATACATTGACAAAGTAAGATTTTTTCTTTTCATAATAAATTATATAGATTAAATAAGTTGAACATATATTAGGTTTTATTATTTATTCAAAATAGTAATTGATAGAATTTTCGATACTAATATGAAATTTATATTGTTAAATATAATAAATATAATTATATATGTTCAATTTCGACTATATAACTTGATATTATCATACATGAAGAATAATTTTTGTTTTCATCCGTAATAAAAAAAATGTGTATTTAGATAAATAATTGAAATTATTTCGTTTTTTTGTAATAATTTTTCCATGTAACGCAAGCATAATTTACGCGATTTTTCATGCCTATATTTCTTTCTGATTCATTTTAATACTGGTTACACATTACTCGGGGGGCTCCGCCCCCCGAACCCCCACCAGGGCTTCGCCCTGGACCCGTTAGTTCGCATAAACTTTCCCGTAATATAAATCACGTCAAACTTCTTTTTCTTTTAATTGACTTATATTCGTGTGTGTATACACACCCTTCCCGTAAACCCATGCCCGCTCCAGTAACGAACTTTGCGCAGCTTTTTTGGAAAAATAGTGTACGATACTATTAATTTTTAGGACAAAATTTTTATGCGGATTTTTAACGTATTTCTATCGTCTCAATAAAAATTCGAAAAAATACGTTTTCTTTGTGAAAAATTCTCAGCTTTTTGAATCCGTTTTTTATCTTTTGTCAACTTTGCTAAAAACCCCTCAAAAACACGTTTTTTCGGCAAAACACAGCGATTACTCAAAGTGCTCAATGTTTCATGATTTTTCTGAATTTTTATTCGGAAAGCTGAGAATTTTTCAGTAAAGAACCCAAATTTTCAGAGTGGGACGGCTACGGGGTCGCGCGTGAGCTACGATTAATTGATAAAGAGCGGTAAATCAAATTCACTTTTGAGACTCAACGGAATATCTTTATCCCCCCAAAAAGCACCTCTGGTGCAAAAACTTTTCGCTAAGTACATTAATACGACAGACACCTACAAAAATGTCACCAAATCAGATACTATTGCCAAGTACAATCCATTTCGTTGTGCTACATTTAAAAAAATTGAATAACGTTGTGCTCGTTCGCTCGCTCACTCCATAATTGGTTTATCATTATCTGTTGAACAAAAAAATTCGAACGAATAAAGTGGAGACGACCAGGTTTATAAAAAAACATTCGTAACGAAAAGTTTATCCCAAAAGATCTGCTGAAAAAAAATTGGAGGTAGTGGGACTTGGCGGGCCTTTTATTGAAAAAGTACTGTGAAATATAAATTGAACGTTGTTAAGATTATGCATTGCCCCGCCAAGTACCGCGTACCCCAATTTTTTTTACAAATTTTTTTTAATAAACTTTCCATCACGAATATTTTTTTATGAACGTGATCTTTATTCATTCTAATTGTTTTTTTAACAGATAATCATAAACCAAATCGAGCACAACGTTATTTATAGTATAACAAAATGAATTGTACTTGGCGATAGTATCTGATTTGGTGACATTTTTGTAGGTGTCTGTCGTATTAATGTACTTGGCGAAAAGTTTTTGCACCAGAGGTGCTTTTTGGGGGGATAAAGATATTCCGTTGAGTCTCAAAAGTGAATTTGATTGACCGCTCTTTATCAATGAATCGTAGCTCACGCGCGACCCCGTATCCGTCCCACTCTGGAAATTTGTGTTCCTTACTGAAAAATTCTCAGCTTTCCGAATAAAAATTCAAAAAAATTATAAAACATTGAGCACTTTTAGAAATCGCTGTTTTTTGCCAAAAAACGTGTTTTTGATGGGTTTTCAGCAAAGTTGACAAAAAATAAGTAACGGATTCAAAAAGCTGAGAATTTTTCACAAAGAAAACGTATTTTTCCGAATTTTTATTGAAACGATAAAAATACGTTGAAAATGCGCATAAAAATTTGGTCCTAAAAATTAAATATCGTATTCCTCGTGAACGGTAAGTCTTATTGGGCTGAAATGTGGTGAATTTACCAATCTTGGTTCACAGATTGCGAGAAAAAAAATTGAGGCAAATCGATTTTTTTAGGGCCCAAACATTCGTTAATGATTGGTGGAATTGCTCATATGGTGTTCGTGAGACAGTTTGTGTGTGTGTGTGCAGCAATCGCCATTTAGGGAAAGTTTACGCCGTTGGTGGAAGGGGAAGTGACTCGTCCATTTCGAACGAAGATTTAGACTGTGCTGGTCACAATTGCTTAGGCTCTATACAAGGTACGTAAAGACACGATATTACTTCAATTCGGTTAATTAATCTGGTTTCGATGTAATTTGAATGCGACTTCATCATATAATAGACTAACTTGTATTATTTTTCGACAATATTACGGTATAGGTGCGTTAAGTTAGGTTAGGTAAAAAAGATGCCAAAACAACGGCACTTATTGTCCAAGCGACAAACATATCTTTACAACCATGTGAATTTAGCAGACGAGACGGACCAAAGTTACATATAACATGCAACTGTATCTAATCCGGAGAACGATTCTTCCTCTTGATAAAGTTATCAAGAGCGTACAGACTCCGGATTGATTGAAAAAAACGTGAAAGAAATTGATTTTGTGAGAATCAAGTAAAAATTCCCTCAGCCCGGGTTTGAACCGGGACCTCCGCATCTGTACTGCGGCGCCTTGTCCAATTAGACCACCGAGGGACTGAAGGAATCTTCACTCAATTCTCACTTTGTATTGTGTTGACATATTCATAGTCTCAATGTCAGTCTGTCAACTGACAGTCTGTCAACTGACAGTCTGTCAACTGACATTGAGACTATGAATATGTCAACACAATACAAAGTGAGAATTGAGTGAAGATTCCTTCAGTCCCTCGGTGGTCTAATTGGACAAGGCGCCGCAGTACAGATGCGGAGGTCCCGGTTCAAACCCGGGCTGAGGGAATTTTTACTTGATTCTCACAAAATCAATTTCTTTCACGTTTTTTTCAATCAATCCGGAGTCTGTACGCTCTTGATAACTTTATCAAGAGGAAGAATCGTTCTCCGGATTAGATACAGTTGCATGTTATATGTAACTTTAGTCCGTCTCGTCTGCTAAATTCACATGGTTGTATAGTAGGTCAACGGACGATAGAGTCACCACATTCGACAAACATATCGTTTAGTCAACGCTGAAATAAATAGTTTCGAAAATGCAACCCTGCTTAAAATGTCGTGCTATCCCGAGGGGGCGGCTCCAGAGGTGAGGGGAGGCTCGTCAGGAGTCAGGTGCGGCTCAGGTGCACTTAGAGAGGAGATGTGCCTCTCTTTCTGGAGTTGTGGTCTGTTTGCGCGAGAAATGTATGAGCATTCCCCGGGAGGAGGAGAGGAGAGGGGAGGGGTACCCTAAGCCTTGCGTGGCTTAGGGGGAGAAGGGATGAGAAGGATAGTGCGGGGGGTCGGAAGTGGTAGTCTGGATCGGGAAGTGCGTGAGGTGGATGGTTTGGTGTTGGGAGCGTAGGAGCGGAGTGGAGTGGGTGCTGTCCGGCGGCGGGTGGTGCCGGGGACGGGGGTAGGAGGAGGTAGGCGGAAAGGAGTGCGGGCTATTGGGATCCTGGAAGGCGGTGGAAGGTGCTGCGGCGTTTTGATCTTCGGAGCGGGCCACCCTTGGTGACTGAGGTCGATGATTTGCCCCGGGGGGCTGCCGTCGAGGTGGTTTCGGAGATCTCACCGAGGGTGTTGCCGTGGGTAGTCCGTGCTGATCGGTTGGAGTCGCTGTTCCCACGCTTCGGCTTCTTGCTGGTGTAGGAGATGTAGTTGGAGGGCGACCAGGTCCAGGAGCTCGGTACTGCTGTTGCTACTGCCGGAGGTGGAGGAGGGGGTAGGGGTACCGGTCGACATCAAGGAGTAGTCGCTGGTATGTGAGTAGACTCAATTTATTGAATAAATTGGGTGCTACACCGTGACAAAAGATGCGTAGTGTTAGTACGACTTCAGGTAGGTATATTTGAGCACCACTTGCGTGATGGCTGGAACACCACTGACGTGATGGCCGGAACATGCTGGTCGTGGTTCGGGTCGTCCGTTATAGCTCGCACTGGATTTACTTTACTCGCGGGAGCGGGATGCCGACTAGTGGCAAGCGTCGTACTACGCGGGTTACCGTTGCGCCCAGGTAGGGTCGGTGCGGTAGCGCGGTCCGAGGAGCGGGTACCGGCGCGAGGCGAGGGATGGTGCTGCGGGTACCTCCAGGTGTATCGATCGCTGATCGAAGTACCCGGGGTCCGCGTGGCGCTGGGTGGTTATCGATTTGCTATCGATGCGGGGAGTTCGTCTGCTAGCTGTCATGTCGCGCTCCGAAGAGTTAGGTTAGAGTTATGCGGATAATAGTCGGATAAATTAATATGGCTCTATCCCAAATCCTATACGGTTTTTGTGTCCGGGCTGTATTTGGTCCTGCGCGGAACTGTGTCCGGAACTGTGTTCCGAAACAGTTTCGGATAGAACCAAGTACAGACCGGACACAAAACCCGTATAGAATGTGAAATAAAACCGTATAAATTCATCCGGTGTTTTGCTCAGGGAAGTGAACCATTATCGAATAATAATCTGACCGAAAGTTCAGGCCATCCTCAGAACGATTCTCTTCAATGTGTTCTTGAGAATGATTCTTCAATCGATAAAGATGTTTGTAATTCTGCTGTGAACGATAATATTATTTCTGAGCCAGACATCAATTACGTAGGCGATAGCGATTCTTCAGTAAGTTCAGACAACAGCGATGAATATCTGGTACCATATCCAACGAATAACTTGTCAAATGAGACAAGAATTACCCTGCGAGAAGATTTGTCACTTGGATCCCAAATCATAGCATTGCCCATACTACAGCAAATTCTTTATTGAAAATTTTAAGACAGCATGGTCATAGTGACAATCTTCCATCTGATGTAAGAACGCTGATGAAAACGCCAAGATCAACATCTGGGGGGCGATTCTGTAACTCTGTCCATAACTTATGGACGTCTACCGAGAGTTTTCGGTGAGACCGGTGACCCCCTCTCTACGGCGAAACCAACACAGACACGTGCCGCGTGCGTGAGGCTCGGCCGGCCGCCAGTGGTGCTTCCACTGGATCTTCCGCGCTAGGCCGATTTCGTATAGCCCATCCGCGCTGTCTTGAGATATTCTAACCCCAAAAAGGGATCAAACTGAATACGGGAAAGAAGGTTAAAAATGAAATTTCTTGAGCCGAACGGGAATGAAATGGATTCGCCTCAAAATTTATCAACGAATTACAACTAACTATCAATCGATTGAATATTTGATCATTAATTATCTGTATTTATGTGCGATATTTGAGATAAAGTGGAGCAGGTAAGTGGAGAAGAAATCATTAAAAACATTGTCAAAAATTGGTTCATTTATTAATTGATTCATTTATTCATTCATTTTCAGAACTCAGGTTTATTCAAAAGATCTGTTAGGGATACTAGTATTTAATTTAATAAAAGTTTAGAATTAGTGAGAAAGTTTCCGGTGTTTGTGTCAACTTTAATTTAACAACAACATAATAAATCATTTAATCAGAGTACAATGCAGACAATGGAGTCATCGAGGATGAGGCTGCCACCCACAGGTCACGTCCTTGGGTCTGGAACAAAAAGATGAAATTCATCAACAATTATCGGTTAATCGAAAGATCAATCGCTGTCGAATAACGGTGTACGCACAAACTTACCAGAGGTTGAATGCTTGAATGGGAATCCAAGAAAGGCTACCGATGAGCCGCTGTCGAAAGTACACTTTGACTCAAACCATGTTCGTCCCTCAACGATTACTTCCATCGCAGAACCAACTGCTGATATGTGCCTCTGCGTGGCTCCATAGCGTACGGAGGGGCTTTGTCGCAGGAGTTTGTAGTTCATTTTGGAAGATTGAAATCATAATAGTCGAAGAAGATGTTACAATCCCAGGACATCGTACCTTCCTCCGAAACAGCAAAGTGAGGGTGACTGACTATCATGAGAATACCGACGAGTTTTAAAACTCGAATACGCCTGTTGTTCTTAATCTTCGCGAATCTTTTTATATTTTTCAACTTTGTATCTCACGTACATACCTAATGACTCATCGCTAACTCTTGGGGAGGAATATCGCCGGCGTAGCTGTTCAAGCTGACCTCAGGCAACAGACCGCAAACAGTAACTGATGACCAAGCGTGGATCCAGGAAACGAGAGCTGGAAACAACGTAGGCGAGGTTAGCCAGCGTGCGTGGAGCTTCGTCACTAGAGTTCGTAGCACGTCGACGAATATCTTTGAACATTTCTTACTCGTCCAACGAGCATTCAACGGTCACGTCTCCGAGAGAGCGAAGGAGCTTTGTCGCAGATGCTCCTAGTGCTATGAGGCAGCGTGCGAGGAGGTTCGTCACTAGAGTTCGTAGCACGTCGAGGATGATCTTGCGAGGAGCTCCGGCACTAGAGTTCGTAGCACGTCGACGATGTTCTTGCGAGGAGCTTCGTCACTAGAGTTCGTATCACGTCGATGGTGATCTTGCGAGGAGCTTCGTCGCTAGAGTTCGTAGCACGTCGACAAATATCTTCGAACATTTCTAACTCGTCCAACTAGCATTCAACGTTCACGTCTCCTAGAGAGCGGAGGAGCTTCGTCGCAGATGCTTGTAGTGCGATGAGGCAGCGTGCGAGGAGCTTCGTCACTAGAATTCGTAGCACATTCGAACTCTAGTGACGGAGCGCCTTTGCTCTCTAGGAGACGTGAACGTTGAATGCTTGTTGGACGAGTAAGAAATGTTCAAAGATATCCGTCGACGTGCTACGAGCTCTAGTGACGGAGCTCCTCGCAAGATCCTCGTCGACGTGCTACGAACTCTAGTGACAAAGCTCCTCGCATGCAGCCTAGCCTCGCCTACGTTATTTCCAGCTCTGACGAAGTTGAAAATATAAAAAGATTCGCAAAGATTAAGAACAACAGGCGTATTCGAATTTCAAAGAGTGATAAAACTTTTCGGTATTCTCATGATAGTCAGTCACTCTCACTTTGCTGTTTTAGAGGAAGGTAACATGTCCTGGGATTGTAACATCTTCTTAGACTAGTGTGATTTCAATCTTCCAAAATGAACTACAATCTCCTGCGACAAAGCCCCTCCGTACGCTATGGAGCCACGCCGAGGCACATATCAGCAGTTGGTTCTGCGATGGAAGTAATCGTTGAGGGACAAACATGGTTCGAGTCAAAGTGTACCTTCGACAGCGGCTCATCGGTAGCCTTTCTTGGATTCCCAAGCATTCAACCTCTGGTAAGTTTGTGCGTACACCGTTATTCAACAGCGATTGATCCTTCGATTAACCGATAATTGTTGATGAATTTCATCTTTCTGTTTCAGACCCAAGGACGTGACCTGTGGGTGGCAGCCTCATCCTCGATGACTCCATTGTCTGCATTGTACTCTGATTGAATGATTTATAATGTTGTTGTTAAACTAAAGTTGACACAAACACCGGAAACTTTCTCACTAATTCTTAACTCTGATTAAATTAAATACTAGTATCCCTAACAGATCTTTTGAATAAACCTGAGTTCTGAAAATGAATGAATAAATGAATCAATTAATAAATGAACCCATTTTTGACAATGTTTTTAATGATTTTTTCTCCACTTACCTGCTCCACTTTGTCCCAAATATCGCACATAAATACAGATAATTAATGATCAAATATTCAATCGATTCATAGTTAGTCGTAATTCGTTGATAAATTTTGAAGCGAATCCATTTCATTCCCGTTGGGCTCGAGAAATTTCATTTTTAACATTCTTTGCCGTATTCAGTTTGATCGCTCTTTGGGGTTAGAATATCTCAAGACAGCGCGGATGGCCTATACGAAATCGGCCTAGCGCGGAAGATCCAGTGGAAGCACCACTGGCGGCCGGCCGAGCCTCACGCACGCGGCACGTGTCTGTGTTGGTTTCGCCGTAGAGAGGGGGTCACCGGTCTCACCGAAAACTCTCGGTATAAGTTTTGTTCCCGAGGCTACGCCAGTGCATTGCCCCGCTAGCACCCGCCCACCTCCGCAGCAGCCTATGCGCTTTGTTTACGGGTAGCAACCGTCGGAGCCAGCCAATCAATTTATGGACAAGGAACAATTGAACCCAAGGTAAGTCCGGCTCTGTGATAGCGCTAACTTGAATTGGCGCGTTACCGAATCGAGTTTCTAGCGCCTGCCGGATCGAAACTCATAGACGTCCATAACTACAACGAGCGGTATCGAGACTTATAGACATCCATAACTGCTTGACTTTTTGGACGTGTATCTCACGCGAAAAAAGTTGCAGCTGCTGAAAAATACGGAGTAAAAATACCTAAATCCGGCCGATTCGACGTTAAATTTCTCATGTGCCATACATGTATATTTAAAATGGCACTATCGAATGAAAAAACGGAATATGTTCGTTATAGACTGTCATTACGGCGGGCGCTTTCGTATCGGTAGCGCTGGCGAGCGATCGCTGCAGTTATGGATGTCTATAAGTCTGGATACCTATAAGTTTCGACCTGGCAGGCGCTAGAAACTCGATTCGGTAACGCGCGAATTCAAGTTAGCGCTATCATGGAGCCGGACTTTCCTTGGGTTCAATTGTTTCTTGTCCATAAATTGATTGGCTGGCTCCGATGGTTGCTACCCGTAAACAAAGCGCATTATAGGCTGCTGCGGAGGTGGGCGGGTGCTAACGGGGCAATGCACTGGCGTAGCCTCGGGGAAAAAACTTATCGACGTCCATAAGTTATGGACAGAGTTACAGAATCGCCCCCCTGGTCACATCATTTCAATTAGCGGTGCTCGATATGTTCATTTGGGTGTTTCTACGGGTATTAAATACGCAGTGAAAAAGTATTTTCGAATTGTTTCCGCTGAATTGAAGATGAATATAAATGTTGATGGCTTACCTCTTTCTAAAAGTTCTGGCAGTCGATTCTGGCCAATATTAGGTTCGATAGTATCGGATTTTCATACCGAACCATTGGCTATTGGTATATATTATGGATTGCAAAAGCCCAATAACGTTAACGAATTTCTCAAATGTTTTGTCGATGAGATGAAAGAGATACCAGAAACAGGCATCGATATTAATGGTAAAGTGATGAAAACCTACCTAAATGCAGTAATGTGTGACGCACCTGCAAAATCCTTCGTTACTTGTACCAAAGGCCACCACAGGCTACTTTGGGTGTGCAAAATATATACAAGAAGGTGATTTCTTAGATAATAGAGTGATTTTTCCTGAAAATAACTCCCCTTTAGGAACCGATCATCATTTCAAGATGAGATACCAGCCAGAACACCATATAGGTACTTCTATCTTAGAAGATTTGAATATCAAAATGGTCTCTCAAGTACCTCTCGACTACATGCACTTGGTCTTGTTAGGTATACAGTGGAACCTCGTTATATTGCCTCGCGTTATATTGCCGGGCGGCCGGCTTTCCCCTCACACGTACTCTCACTCACACACTTCGCCTTCCCCCAGTTACGTGCGCCGACTGCGCGTCGATCTTTTGGGGGCGTGGTTTCAAGGTAAAATGTTGCGTGGAGAGGGCCCTCGCTATATTGCCATTTCTCGGAATTTCTCTCCCCTACTGGCCCGCAGTCGGCAATATAACGAGGCTCCACTGTATTATGAAACGCATACTACAATTTTTGGTCAAAGGTAAAAAAGATGTACGTATGCTGCCTCACTAACTGGCCCAAGCTTGTCAGTATTTGGTAGATATGAGGCCTTTTATACCCAATGAATTTGCAAGAAACCCACGAAGTCTCAATTACATTGATAGATGGAAGGGGACAGAGCTACGTCAGTTTTTGTTATACACCGGGCCAATAGTTCTGAAAAAATTAATCCCCAACGAGTTTTACCTGCATTTTCTCACTTTAAGTGGCGCCATGCGAATATTAGCAGATGCTGAGTACTGTACGGAGCTCAATGAGTATGCAAACTCCCTCATACTTTGGTTCGTTGAAAATTATGGTGATCTTTACGGGCCTAAATTTATTTCATACAACGTCCATAATTTAATACACTTAGCTAATGATGTTAAAAGTTTTGGTCCACTAGATAACTTTAGTTCATTCAAATTCGAAAATTACATGCAAACCTTAAAAAAGAAAGTTAAGAATAGCGGGTGGCCCCTAGAGCAGGTGCTTAATCGAGTGTCTGAAGAGACAATTAACATTGCTCAGGAAACTTTGTCACCAAAAGTCTACCCAGTCATTCATTACGCCAAAAAAGCTAACTCGTTATCCAACAAAAAATGTATTTCGTACATACAATTCAATGGATTCTGTATTTCTCCAAAAAATAACAGTAATTGTTGTATCCTACATGATGGCTCTGTAATATTGATATCAGATATTTATGAACAAAACAATGTTCCATATTTGAACTGTAAGCGTTGCCTACGTAATGCGATCCATTCTTTGAGAATCTATGTGATTCTCGAAGAATCGGTATCTCTGTGGTTTATGAACCCTGAGCAAAACACCGGATGAATTTATACGGTTTTATTTTAGATTCTATACGGGTTTCGGAACACAGTTCCGGACACAGTTCCGCGCAGGACCAAATACAGCCCGGACACAAAAACCGTATAGGATTTGGGATAGAGCCATAATAATTTATCCGACATTTTAAGCAGGGAACATTCCATCTCTACGGTACAAAAAATCTCTGTGGCAAACATCAAAAGAAAGTGTTTAAAGATTAAACATCTCGCGATAGATGATGCCTTTGTAATCACACCATTGTTGCATTGTTATGATTAATCATATCATAGCAAACGCAGTATCGGAGGAGATACAGAATTTAAATGATTTTGGTTTGATTCAAATTACAAAATATCAAATCTCATCTTTTTATCTATAATATAAAACTCATATTCAACTATTAGCATCACACCAGTTTGAGTTAGTTAAATCAGGCTTATGGTGGATTCACATGGCGCGGAGGCGTGAGCGGCGGAGCGGAGTCGATTGCGCGGCAAACCCAGAAATATTAGGATGCGGTCACCAATCAGACTCCCAGAAATACGCGTATTCCGCTTAACCGCGCTCCGCCACTCCGCGCGATTCCGCTCCGCGCGATTTTTCCGCGCCATCTGAACCCACCATTAGAGTTTCTGCTTTGCGCTGTGAAGTCAATGAAATTAGCTCCAAAGCTATGTTTCTGTAACATCGGGAATTAGGGGGCTTGAGGGTACAAGAAGAACACCGGGAATTATTCCCAAAACCCAGCACCTTTATTTATATGTAACACGTCTACCCGACGGCTTGCCTAATACCGTACTGACTCCTCTAATCGCCACGCAGGGCCACGTCTCTCATACCATCCTTCATCCTTTGCACACCTCACTCACTCATACTCATACTCATACACTACACTCTCCCCCACTTGAAATCGCTCTCTTATCTCTGTTATATGTATTCTTTTATTTTGATTTTAATATATTTTTGCTTTCATTTTAATCATACTATGTTATGCACTTTTACTTCTTTTGTTGCTGGCGGCGCAATCGCTCGGATCTTCGGACCTCCTCCGTCTCTACTCTTCTCTCTCCCCCGCTTGTCGTTTGGCCTGCCGTTATATTTTCGCCAAGTGTTTGGCTACATGCCTCTATCTGGTCTGTATGTCGTTTCCAAAGTTTTCCATCATTTGTTTCCACCATATATGTTACACCCGGTATCGATTCGCTGATCACTACTGCGGGGACCCATTTTTCTCCGCTCACATAGTTTCGTACCACCACTTTCTGGCCGATCTGCCAATTTGGTTTGTTCCGTGTACCCTTAAAATTTTGCACTTGCTGCTCTTGGTATTTGCCCACTATTGTTTCGATAGGTGCGGGTCGTAACAGTGACAGCCGACTTCTTAGCTCTCTGCCCAAGAACAATTTTGCTGGTGTGCGTTTGGTTGCCGGGTGTTCCGTGGTTCGGTAGTCTCGTAAGAATATATCGATCGCCTCCTGCATCGTCCAACCGTCCTTCATTATCGCCTTGATTTTGATTTTGACGGTGTTGACCAGATTTTCGGCGGCTCCGTTTGTGGCCGGATGATATGTCGGAGTCGTCGAATGCCGTATCCCGCCTTGTTTGCAGAAAGTTTGGAATTCTTCGCTCGTGAATGCAGTGCCGTTGTCTGTTACCAAGTGTACACAAAAACCGTAGCTCAAGAATAATCGTTTGAATACTCGGATCGTATCTGATGCCGTTGTGCGTTTCATGATGACCACCTCGGGCCATTTCGAATGACTGTCAATTATCACTAGTATCATATTACCTTGGAGCGGTCCTAAAAAGTCCGCGTGCACTCTATGCCACGGTGTTGCGGGCCATTGCCACGGGTTTAAGCAGATTTTAGGAGAATTTTTTTTATTTTCAAGCCAACTCAGGCATTGTCCCACCCATTGTTCGATTTCACTGTCAATATTGGGCCACCACACGAATGCTCGAGCCAGAGCCTTCATGCGTACCATGCCAAAATGTGCTGCATGTAATTCTTTGATAACAGTTGCTCGCAAACTTGTAGGTACAATCACTCGCGTTCCCCATAGTACGCATTCTTGTTCAGTTGTTATCGCGTCTCTCCTTACAAAGAACGGTTTTAACTCTATTTCACATGTTTTATGCTCTGGCCATCCATCCACACAGGTTCTCAATACTTTACATAATATCGGATCTTTTTTTGTTTCCGCTCGTACTTTCTGCCAATCTAGTGACGCGAAGTCGTAGTCCCGAATATGGTTCAATGCTGTATAATTAATATCTTCTAATATCTTGTGCGACCGTAAATTATTGTCTATTTCTTTGTTATCGGGCAGCCGACTTAAACAGTCGGCGACCGCGTTTTCTCTTGATTTTATGTGAATTATTATGTAACGAAATGCTGTTAGATAGAAAGCCCAACGTTGTAGTCTCGATGCTGCTAATAGAGGTATTTCCTTGTGCGGCCCGAAAATACGTTGAATCGCCGCGTTATCAGTTTGTAATGTGAAATGCTGTCCGAATACGTATTCGTAGTATTTTTTTGTTCCGAACATGATCGCTAGGCCTTCTCTGTCTAGTTGCGAGTAATTGGACTCTGTTTTCGTCAGTGCCCTGGATGCGTACGATATCGGTCTCAAGCTCCCGTCTGGTAATCGGTGCGCTAACACGGCTGATACTCCCACCGGGCTCGCATCGGTTGTTAATACTAGCGGTTTTTTTTGATCGAAATGTATTAATATTTTATTCGATGCTAATTCTTTTCTTATTTTTGTGACACATTCGGAGCACTCGGGTGTCCAAACGAACTTTTGTATGCGCAAGCAGTCGTATAGCGGTCGGAATTTCGTTGCTACATCGCCCATGAATCGTGCATAGTAGTTTGCAACTCCTAGAAAAGCTCTAAGCTCTGTTATTGTTGTTGGAATTTTCATGTTTTCGATGGCACGTAACTTATCGGGTGCCGGCCGTACCCCGTTTTGATCTATGTTATGCCCTAAATATGTAATTGTAGTTTCCAGTAATTCACATTTTTCTAGTCTTGCTTTCAAACCTGCGTCTTCCGACTTATACAATACTCTGTCTAGCCGCGACAAGTACGTTTTCAAATCGTGTCCAACTATCAGGATATCATCTAGGTATACCACTACCCCCGTTATATCTAATAATAGAGCCGTCATTCGTCTCTGAAAAGATCCCGGGCCTGTTGATACTCCATATGGGAGTTTGTGATATTTGAATAATCCCACGTGAGTGGTAATCACTACTAGAGCCATAGAGTCCGTGTTTAGTTCTAATTGCGTATACGCTTCTTTTAAATCTATTTTGCCAAAGAATTTCCCCCCTCCTAAGATTTGGAACACTTGTTCTGGTCTCGGTAGTGGGAAATGATCTATTTCTATAAATGGATTAATAGTTAGTTTGTAATTTCCACATAGTCGTACTTCGCCGTTTTTTTTAAGTATGGGTAGGATGGGTGTACCCCACTCGCTGTATTCGATTGGTGAAATTATTTTTTCCTGCTGCAAACGTTTTATTTCGTTTTCGACTTTCTCTCGTAAGGCAATCGGTACCGGTCGTGGCTGCAAAAATTTTGGTTTTACTCCGGGTTTCACTTGTAAAGTTAGTTTATCTTTATTGAACGCTCCTACTCCTGGCGTGAATACCTTAGCATACTTATCGCAAATTTGTTTTACTCGTGCTTTGGCTGCAAGGTCGATGACTTCCCTATTATTGGCTATTTGATGTACATTCTTAGTCTTATTATCGATAGGCCACGGCGATTTCGCGTTTGTTTTGCTTTTATTTTCTATTTGTGGTGTTAGCTTATGCGGTGGCCAGAGCCCCAGCGCTCGCATCCATTCGCGGCCCATTATTGGGTGCCCCCCTGTTTTGACTACATGTAATTCTAATACGCTTTTGTTTTTGCCATATGTGACGTTCAAATTCCTGAGCCTACCGACTGGAGTAATTTTGCTTTTGTCATAAAATTTCAAGGCTACGTTGGATGGTTCTAGTTTATGTGTACCTAATATGTCGTGGTAGGTGTGGCTCGTAATTACAGACATTTCCGCGCCAGTGTCGAATTCCATCGCGAGCAGTTTACCGTTGACTTCGACCTTAATGAACAATGGTGGTACTTTCGTATAATTACTGCTCATCGGATTGAAATCAGATTCGTAACGCGAGTCATTTTCATCGTTTGCGAGGCCCTCGTCCCCCTCTTCGACTGTTTCAACGAAATTCTGACGTGATTCTCGCGGTGGTCCTCTGCGGCCTTGTTTACATACTTTATAAATGTGTCCTCGCTTACCACAGTTACTACAGTAGGTGTGCCGTATTGTACACCCAGGGACATTGATTCTGTCGCGCCTTATGCATGCAACCGGAGTGACAATTGAAAAATCGGTTGGCAATAGTGGCGGTAATTAGAGAGCAGCTGACTCCACTGCGCTAGGCCATTGACTGTCAACGGCGAGACTACGCGAGCGAAGCTCGTGGTCGCCGCGATTCGCAATTATACGCTCGATCCATATAACCTCAAATATGAAATGTCATAGTGGGAATCCGGTGCTTCTAGTAGTGGAAGGCAGGCACGCGAGAGTCTGGTCTTGTGGTTGAGCGAATTACCAGTTACTGACGCTGTCCCAATTATTGACCATTTTCGATGATTTCTTGTGAAATTATATAAAAAACGACGCGTCTATCAGTCCGGTAACTGGACGAATAACCTCAAATTATTCGTCCGGAAACTCAAATTGCCGAAATAATAATGAATAAATAATAAATAACAATTGCGAATCGCGGCGACCACGAGCTTCGCTCGCGTAGCCTCGCCGTTGACAGTCAATGGCCTAGCGCAGTAGAGTCAGCTGCTCTCTACATTACCGCCACTATTGCCAACCGATTTTTCAATTGTCACTCCGGTTGCATGCATAAGGCGCGACAGAATCAATGTCCCTGGGTGTACATTCAGCTCTTACATGTCCTAATTTGCCACAACAATAACATCCTTCGCTGCTGTTGTTTCCTTGTGTGGCTCTCGAACCGCCTGCTGTCGGTGTGTGTTGTGCTCTTCTTGTCTGTGTAGCTCCTTGGTGTTGTTGTGTTGTGTTCCTTTTCCACCTTGGTGTTTGTGCTCGTCCTATCTCATGTACGCTTGTCTCCGTATGATCATTATTGTTGTATGTGTTACTGGCTACGAGGCTCGTGCCGGCTTCTTTTTCCGCACTCTCTACGGTTTTTGCTACCGTGATTATTTTTTCGAACGTGCTTTTAGCTTCTTTGAAGACTTCGTATCGCAACACTCCCGCGCGAACACCCGCAATAAATTGTTCTTTAAGTTGTTGGCTTAACTCCGTGTCACTGAATTTACATTTTCTCGCCAATGAGCGTAATATTATCACGTATTCTTCCACTGTTTCGTCGTTCTTTTGTTTTCTTTGACGAAATTTCATGCGTTCTAGGTTCTCATCCTGTTCTTCTTCTAAATGTTCGCTGAGTATTTCGCATATCTGTTTGAATGTATGTTCTTGCGGTTTCTTTGGGGCGCATAGCGCACGTAGCTCGTCTAAGATGGGTGGTGATAATTGCGTAATAAGCAAATAAACGCCTTTTGTTGTTTCTTCTAGATCATTTAATGCAATGTACGCATTGATCTGTGTTATGAACGTACCCCAATCGTCTCCTTTCTTGAATGTTGCTATAGTTCCAATCATTGTTCGTTTAACCGTCTTTACTTTCGGCTTTTCGGGTGGTGCTTCTTTTTTTTGTTCCACTTCTTTCACAAATTTTCGCAGGCTTTCTCGAATTCGCTCTAATGTTGTCTTTTCCGTTGCTTCGATTCCACACCTATCACACACTTCGAGTAATTGTTCTTTATTGTACTTTTGAATCCATGCCGTACGGCCCTGTTCGATTTCCTCCTTTATTTCATGCCAGCTTACCGACATGAGCCTTTGTTTTTATTGAATCACGTTATTATTTATTTGTTCATTTATTTATGCCTTTAATTATTTATCTCTTTTTTTTTTTTTTTGCGTGTTTCTTTACCTCGTCGCCACTTGTAATATCGGGAATTAGGGGGCTTGAGGGTACAAGAAGAACACCGGGAATTATTCCCAAAACCCAGCACCTTTATTTATATGTAACACGTCTACCCGACGGCTTGCCTAATACCGTACTGACTCCTCTAATCGCCACGCAGGGCCACGTCTCTCATACCATCCTTCATCCTTTGCACACCTCACTCACTCATACTCATACTCATACACTACAGTTTCCTTGCCCAAAAAAATCAAATCTATGATGTTCCATTTGATCCCATGGACCATCGTTCTCTTGACCATTCCCACCTAATAGTAATACCCAGCAGTAGATGAATATTCGACGAGGGAGATAATACTTTGTTTTTTCATTACATTGAATTGAATCTTCTCAACTAGAATGTGATGCAGCGAGACAGAAATGTGAGTTACCACGCTGGAAAACCTATACTAAACAGGTACTGCAGTGAGCTCCAAATAGACTATTTGTGGGTACGTACTGATAAAACTATTGAAATCGCATGAGAATGGTAGCTAATTAAAGTAAATCCGATCGGTCCAAATAGAGTCTGGTTCCAATATTATTTTCAAATCATGATCATTATATTAATTTGAGGTAGTTCAACCAGCTTGTAAACTTCCGACGAGCCTGTGAATGATCCTTCGCTACAGTGAAATAGTCGTCGGTGCTCATGTTGTTGGCTTTCGAAGAATCACGATAGGGACCAGAAACCTTCAAAGTTACAAAACTTGCTCGAAGTGAGGAAACAAAAGTAATAAGGGCGTGGACTTTTTGAAGAATGGCTTTCAACTTGAAAAATGTTTTTTTTTTTTTTAATGTTTTTGGTGACATAAGTGAATTTAATCTTTTGCTGCTCATTATTTGAAAAATAATACATATTCTGAGACTAACCAGAGAATAAATCTTTTCATTACACTTTCTGAATACTTTCTTTCCCCAATTTTGAACCAGTACTGTGAGTTTGAGGTGTAGAGATTCTTTGAAAGCTCACGACATTGGCACCGTAGGCTGTTTCACTTTGGCGAAGGACCATTCACAGGCTCGTCAGAAGCTTAAAGGCTGGTCGAACTACATCAAACTAGTGTAGTGATCATGATTTGACAATAATATTCGAGCCGAGCTCTATGTGGACCGCTCCAATTCACCTTGTTACCATTCTCATACAATTCCTTTCATTTTACTAGCGCGTACCCTCAAATAGTGTATTTCGACGTATGTGTTTTTCAGCATGCTAACTCAGATTTCTGTCGTGTCGTGTCAGATTTTAGCGATGTCCCAATCTGATGAAAAAGAACCAAGTATTGTTGCCGGCGTCTATTATTCATCCGCCGCTAGGTATTACTATCGGGGCTCACCAAGAAAATGAGGGCCTATGAGTCTTAATGGAACATCATGGGTTTCATTTTTCGAGCCAAGGAAACACACATCCAAGTTTGAGCAGAACCCGTGATCCCGAGGCCTAATACTCTCCTTGTAAGCACTTTTCCCAGTTGGTTCATATTCATTATAATATATTTCACAAATCCATTTAGTCACGTCTTATACAATAATAGTTCCAATTATATTATATTATGACCCATACGTCATACTGTTTTGAAGCATTTATGATATCCGTCAGTATTCCAGCGCTTTCATATGCATCATAGGTAAAAAGTTCGTGTCGGCAACCAGCCATGGTAGAGGCTCAACAAAATCTGTATGCAGTCGTGCGGTTTATGTTCGAAAATATTGTCTCTGAAATTCCGACCAATTGGATATGTGAGGCAAGCAACGGAACACTACCCACACAGCACATAGTAGTCCTGACAACATCTCATGGATATAATTTCGGATATTGTGGATATCCACGGAATATCCAATGATATCCGGCGATATTTCATGGATATCCTAGGGTTATGTATTTGGCCGGTCCCGCAATATCCTAAGGAGGTATACGAAAGATATCCGAAGATTTCCTCTGAATATAACAATGATATCATTGGGCTAACAATTTAGTTCCCCGATATCTTGAGGATATCCTGTCGGGTTCCTGATATCTATAATTGTCGAAATTCTACCCAGCATGGCACAATAAAAAATGTATGGTTTAGTTTAATAAAGAACGGATGAAGAATATGGTGCTCACGCGGTTGTTGCATGTCAAGTTGTCTAGTAGTTACGTAAAATCGACTAGTATTCATGAAACAAAAAAAAGTCGAGATGCTCATATTGAGGATATCGCGATCAAGTGGGTGCCTCAGCCACAAATAGAGAAAAAACAAATTTGGAATGATTTTTTTTTTTTTTTAATTCTACACGTCCGTAACACATATAAACAATTGGAAATTGACCGCAAATCGATAAAAACGCATTTTCAAGTCCGCTAAGACGTCATACGCTGTTTGTCCAGAACGGGGTTCGAACCTGCGTTCGCCGTTCGCATTCGCTCGGATAGCATTTCGGATCACACGCCCTACCGACTGCGCCAAAGTACCTTATGAAATTTGACGACTAGATGTGATTCATAATACCCTATGTGATTTGGAATCTGGTCCACATAAATTATCCAGACAGCATAGAAGCCTATTATCGTTACAGATTGAAAATTTATACTGTAACTGCAATTCATGTAGTAAAACGGAAAATGGTGACCAGATACGTTAAACAAGGTTTATACATTATATGTATATGATGGCCCATAGATCGCATTTTTGTTCTTCTGTTTTTTCTATCCACTCCTTGTGGAATACCCTATACACATAATTGTGCCGAAAACATGTAAACTTTCACAGTTTTTCAGAATAAGATAAATGTAGCAGAGCGTATAAAACTTTTCCTGATGTTCTGGCACTCATTTTCAGGTGCCGCTAATATACATAATATCCCCGGGATGTACCGCGGCTGTCCCATCTTTTCCGTCATGTAATATCCGCAGGATTTCTAGAAAATATCTACGAGATATCAGGAAATTTTTAATCCACTCCAGATGTTTCATAGATAGTGCAAGATATCCTCAGAACTTTCTACAGACATCTTATTTAGTCTCAAATACATAAAATTAACACTATCCCATGGGATATCCGCAAAATCTCCTCTGGACATATCGGATATCAGTGGGATATTTGGGACCAAATTTGGATATTGCATGGAGGTGATGTGCTGTGTGGGTATGTTGGTGGCCGAAGGATTGAAAAAATATCACTTCTCTGATAAGGAAACGAGTTCCACCATCTGGTAACGACTGGCCAATAGTTGAAATCGAAGTAGAACAATATTGTGGTCAGTGAAATCAATTTCTCTCTCTCTCTCTCTCTCTCTCTCTCTCTCTCTCTCTCTCTCTCTCTCTCTCTCTCTCTCTCTCTCTCTCTCTCTCTCTCTCTCTCTCTTCTCTCTCTCTCTCTCTCTCTCTCTCTCTCTGAAAAAAAAAAATAAATAATTTGTGTAATATACACATAATATTTTGTTACGTTGGGCAAATTCCACCCCTTACATTTTATACACTCGGTCTAGTAGGCTCACAAGATAAAAGACGTGTGCTGTATTCAATTGACTCACGGTTGCTGCGTCAACCAGTATTATTATAAAAACAGTCTTCTTCTGTACGTCATTCTGTACACTCTTATTGAAAATACATCTTTCATATTCGTTTCTTTATTTTATGCCTAAAGAATCGCATTTGATGCTCGGGAACCCTTTTTCATTTAACGTTAATGCCAACGCTAACGTTACAATATACAGGGTGATTCAGAACTCCGGTGACAGCGGGAACTGGCAGGTTCCTTATCGAATTACGAAACGAAAGTTCCTTTACGAAAATTCTCTGAGACCAACGGTTCTCGAGTTATCAAAGATCGCGATTGACCAATTAGAGCGTCTCTTCGCGACAGTTATAGTGCTGGCTGGAGCGAGACGGAGAGAAAAGAGCAAGACGGAGAGACGGAGAGACGCTCTGATTGGTCAATCGCGATCTTTAATAACTCGAGAACCCTTGGTCTCAGAGAATTTTTGTAAAGGACTTTCGTTTCGTAATTTAATAAGGAACCTGCCAGTTCCCGCTGTCACCGGAGTTCTGAATCACCCTGTATATATCCATTAGGGTGGATCGAAAAAAAAAAATTTTCTCGGCTACCCTCAAAAATCAAAGATATCGCTGGAATAAAGGTCTCCGTGGAAGGATTCGATTTTTTGAATTTTTTTACGGGGCGCGCGGGACGTTCAAAAGTGCCATTTTTAGCGTCAAAATTACGTTATCACTGATTAACGGAAACAGATTCATCCGAAAATTCTGATTTTTTTATATAAGGTGCCCAGGTATCTACTCTTTCGAACCCATATTCACGGACCACTACCAATTGTTTCATATCTTCGAAAAAAAATTTTGAAAATCAATATTTTCACTATTTTTCAGGTAATTATCGTTGAATTTTGATTTTTCTCCTTCTAAAACGTTTTTGAATTTCTTTCATCGTTTTTTCCTTGTAAAACTTTTTATCAGTATCGCTTACAATGCAAAAATCGCTGAAAAATAAATGTTAGTTCGAAATATATCCGAAATATCAAAATTTTATTTTTCAGCAATTTTCAGCAATTTTTGCATTGTAAGCGATACTGATAGATAGTTTCACAAGAAAAAAACGATGAAAGAAATAAAGAAACGGTTTAGAAAGAAAAAAATCAAAATTTAACGATAATTACTCGAAAAATAGTGAAAATATTGATTTTCAGAATTTTTTTTCGAAGATATGAAACAATTGGTAGTGGTCCGTGAATATGGGTTCGAAAGAGTAGATACCTGGGCACCTTATATCAAAAAATCAGAATTTTCGGATGAATCTGTTTCCGTTAATCAGTAATAACGTAATTTTGACGCTAAAAATGGCACTTTTGAACGTCCCGCGCGCCCCGTAAAAAAATTCAAAAAATCGAATCCTTCCACGGAGACCTTTATTCCAGCGATATCTTTGATTTTTGAGGGTAGCCGAGAAAATTTTTTTTTTTTTCATCCACCCTAATATCCATATAGGTGTACATGAAATTCTAGAGATTTATACATCAAGTACGTTATTGTATAATATTATATATACGTATAAGGGGTGAGTTTTCTCTGGAGTTTTCTCCGATTGAGGGAGGGGCCCATTCTACGCGTAGTTGTTCTCATCGGTATAGGAATTTCTGTTTAGATAATCTTACACAATAACAGGTATATCTGTTTATGTGGTGATTGGTATTCGGCATTGGCAGACGATAATAAGTATGGGTAGAATAGGCCGCTCCCTCGTTAGGAGCTGGAAAAAACTCACCGTGTATATTATAAATCTCTTAATAGTATCAACCCTTGTATTTTTGTATATTTTCTATTGTAGCAACCATTGAAGGAGCCCGCAAAAGAGCAGCAGATGCTGATTATTGTACTACGGATGATGCTCAACTCGGAGGAGGAAATCGTCTGACAACTAGGTATTTGAATAGGATTATGTCATCATCATCTGATGATGATGAAAATCAACCTGCAGCTGTGCCAAAGAAAGTTTCCAGTATTTATATTGTTTAAAAAATATTTATAATAAATATCACACTTAAGTCACCGATTCAGAAAACCGATAATTTCTGATCCATAATGATAATTCCAACATGTAATGTTACAGGGGGAAAATTTTCCGCTCTTCCAAGACCACCAGCTATGAAACGGGTTACTTCGAGAACCAATGTCCTCGCAATATCAGAAGACGTGACCATCTCACGAGAAAATTTCGAGAACAACAATGATCTTCATAATGAAAAGGTTTCTCAAAACACCAACTGTTCTCGAAATACCAGCGCTTCTCAGAATAAGAACGCTTTTCAAAGGAATTATGAGCCTTAAAATAAAACGGACAACTCTGGTGGTATTAAGTTCTTGTTAATTGTTTTGTCATACATGCAAAATTATCAATCTATCGCATCAAGTGGAATTATTGCCATCAAGACCGATAGTTGTTTATCCCGCGGTGATTATTTTTTAGTGATTGAACAACCTGGACCATCTACAGCAAACATTGAGCCACATTCGAATAAGAAAGGTTCGTCGTTAAAACGTCAAATCGACGAGCCCATCTGTGAGAACTCTTCAATACAAAAAGGTGATAGTTCAATATATACAGGGTGAGTCACGAGAAACTCCGAGAATAGGAGGAGCCTAATTGTCGAATAAGTCCATCCCTTCAACCAATCAAACGAATAACAGATAATGACAATAGGAACTGTGTGAGCATAAAATTCAAATCAGAGTCCATACCCACATAGAACATACACGTCTCATATACGTATATTGAAGATCTTGTGATCTATTGATCGTCTACATCTAACATATACGTACGATATACTAAAAATCGATGTCTATGGCACAGCTATAGATCTAGCAGGTATCCAGGTATATCAGCAATCGTGAATATACATCTTGAGATATATATTGTACATATATGAAAATCAAATACGACCCTATACGTAACACAGATATCTCTAGTACGTATAAATATCTATGGTTCGTTTCGTCTATCGAATGTATACCGAATCGCAATACCCAGACGTCTGTTAGCTGTCATCGTTCGAATACTGTCGGTCTCATCTACCGTAGGTTTTGAATGTTCTTACGATAGACGTCTCCTACTCGTCTGCCAATCTATGGTCCGTCTCGTCTATCGGACATATACCGAATCGCACCGCGCAGACGTCTGTTAGCCGTCTTCGAACGTATACCGTGGGTCCCATCTACCGTAGACTTCTCATGTACTTACGATAGACGGCTTCTACCCGTCTGCAAGTCTATGGTCCGTCTCGTCTATTGGACATATACTGAATCGCCTTGCGCAGACGTCTCTTAGCCGTCTTCGAACGTATATCGTGGGTCCCACATACCGCGGATTTCTCATGTACTTACGATAGACGTCGCCTACCCGTCTGCAAGTCTATGGTCCGTCTCGTCTATCGGACGTATACCGAATCGCGTCGCGCAGACGTCTGTTAGCCGTCTTCGAACGCATACTGTGGGTCTCATCTACTGTAGGTTTCTAATGTCCTTACGATAGACGTCTCCTACTCGTCTGCAGGTCTATGGCCCATATCGTCTATCGGACATATACCGAATCGCGTCGCGCAGACGTCTGTTAGCCGTCTTCGAACGTATACTGTGGGTCTCATCTACTGTAGGTTTCTAATGTACTCACGATAGATGTCCCCCACTGGTCTGCAAGTCTATGGTCCATCTCGTCTATCGGACGTTTACCAAATCGCATCGCCCAGACATCTATTAGCTGTCTGCAAACATACACGCTTTATCATCTTCGTCTTGTCTACCGTCCCTGAACCAGCGAACATTGACACAATTCATCGAAGATCGCTGTCCTATTCCTCTTCAAGATGAATTCCCTTTCACGTTTTAGTCCGCAGGTTATAGATCACTAATTGTAACAGTTTGTTGAAAAGTAACTCATCAAGATAGAACATAAAACTTTTTTAAATAGGTTGTACAGTTAATGTATCATATGTATATTCATATACATATTATAATATCGTATATCCCGGGACTCAATGTATTAATTCCCTATGATGCGCATCCACGAACACGTCCGGTATATCTATCCAGCAACTTGTTCTGCGTAACACAGTTATTGATAAGAGCTCTATCCTCATTGGAGCAACTATGATAATATATTGTACCTGAGTAACACGCTCGCCGGATAAATCACGGATTCATATATATTCCATATATTATCGATAGATAACTGATGGATGTAATTCATTACTAACTCATAGATATCTTAGAGATATCTTTACGTCTATACCCTGTTGAGGAAAGTAGTTGCTCGCTTTCCGCTAGGGTCAAGTGGAGCGCTGTGCTCGCCTGTGAAAGAAACTCTCCCGACCACGATACGAGTAGTCTCGAGGCTCATCGGTTGAGGTACATACAAGCTCAGGCTGATTGTGATAAACATAACAGAATGATGCCCTGTGGCATGAAAGTGGGGTTATCCTACCCCAGGATTACTACAAGGGTAACTTTTATGAACAATTTTTGAGATCCCCTCGATATTTTATAGATAATTCGACATCTATGACATGTCTGTGCAAGATCTTGCAGACGTTTGCCAGATATAAATGGCTGCTCTACACATGATCTATTAGATGGACATTTATACGTCTCACGTCCGTCGGATATACGTTGGCTGGATATCACGCGGATATCCTGTCACCTATGCAATATCTATGCATGATCTTGCAGACGTATACCTGAGATATATGCCTACTCTACGAATGGTCTATTAGACGGACATTTATACGTCTCATGTCCGTCGGATATACGTTCGTTGGATATCTCGTGGATATCTTGTTGTCTATGCAATGTCTATGCATGATCTTGCAAACGTATACCAGAGGTATATGGCTGCTCTACAAATGGTCTCTTAGACGGACATTTATACGTCTCATGTCCGTCGGTTGTACGTTGGCTGGATATCTCGTGGATATCTCGTCATCTATGAAATATCTATGCGTGATCTTGCAGACGTATACCAGAGGTATATGGCTGCTCTACAAATGGTCTATTAGACGGACATTTATACGTCTCATGTACGTCGGAAATACGATGGTTAGATATTAGACTGTTTCAAAATAAATCGATAATTTTTTGTTTACTTTGCACAATCTTAAACTATACTAGGACATAAAAAAATAATTCTCGCGAAAGCAGGGGCCGGTCCTTCAAGATTTAGAGGTGTCTCATCGGACTTTTATCTTTTTTATTTCGTTAATACGTGAATAATTAATTTGCATGGATGGATCAAACATTTTTCTTGTCCTAAAATGATAAATATATTCCAAACTTGTGTATAAATACTGAATATACTAGAAAAAACGATTCTGATGATCGCAGCAACAATTATCGATCGATATGGGTTGCGAAAAATGCGTTTTTATATGAATAAATATATGTTTCTAAACGTCGGGTGGTTATAATAGAAATATGTTTTGAATGAAAATCATTCAAAAAATTCATTTTTACGGAAATTTTTGTACTTTATTTGGTTTTTTGCATTTAGCGACGTATATATCGATCGATAATTGTTGCTGCGATCATCAGAATCGTGTTTTCTAGTATATTCGGTATTTATACATAAGTTTGGAATATATTCATCATTTTAAGACAAGAAAAATGTTTGATCCATTCATGCAAATTAATTATTTACGTATTAACGAAATAAAAAAGACAAAAGTCCGATGAGACACCTCTAAATCTTGAAGGACCGGCCCCTGCTTTCGCGAGGATTATTTTTTTATGTCCAAGTATAGTTTAAGATTGTGTAAAGTAAAAAAAAAAATTATCGATTTATTTTGAAACAGTCTATTAGATATCTTGTAGATATCCCCGCATTCAGTACAGATGTATTATATACGTATATGAGACGTATATGTTCTATGTGGGTAGCAGTAGAAAATAATCAAAATCACATCAGCTAGTAACAGACTTTACTTCAAACGTAAATATTGTTTGCACTGACTGCCTTCTTTTTCAATACAAACATCAAATCGATTACATAAGGAAGGGGTCTTAATCGATCCAGTCGAGTCAAAGAATTTTTGGAGTCAGTGCCTGACGTTTCGGCGGTGGTGTACTGCCCTCATCAGAGGCTGTTTATTAAAAGAAAGTAACAAACAAAGTCAGAAAAAAACATTCGACAATTACATAGGCAATACACTTGTGAAGTCAAAAGAACTGGTACTACGCAGATCCATGACATCTTAATGTTAAAAAATTTAATAATTATTACAATTCTTTGGGAAAGTGTAAAAAAACAAATGGGGACTCAACAAACAAGCAGGTGAATAGTAGTAATTGTTACACAAGAACTACACTCACACCTGTCTCCTCAGTACCAGGTTATTTTTGCTGGAAGACGGTTGTTTGAAAGATTCGAACTTGTCTCCACACGTGACACCAATTTAACCTAAGGTAATTTTTAAGTTATCGGTTAGTTCTTGTGTAACAATTACTACTATTCACCTGCTTGTTTGTTGAGTCCCCATTTGTTTTTTTACACTTTCCCAAAGAATTGTAATAATTATTAAATTTTTTAACATTAAGATGTCATGGATCTGCGTAGTACCAGTTCTTTTGACTTCACAAGTGTATTGACTATGTAATTGTCGAATGTTTTTTTCTGACTTTGTTTGTTACTTTCTTTTAATAAACAGCCTCTGATGAGGGCAGTACACCACCGCCGAAACGTCAGGCACTGACTCCAAAAATTCTTTGACTCGACTGGATCGATTAAGACCCCTTCCTTATATTATCACGCCGAGTGTCAACTTCATCATGAATAATCAAATCGATTACGTATGTACGTTCCTTGATTCTAATATAATGCTCACAAAGTTCTTATTGTTATTACCTGTTATTCGACTGATTGGTCGAAGGGGTGGGCTTATTCGACAATCAGGCTCCTCCTATTCTCGGAGTTTGTCGTGACTCACCCTGTATATTGTCGTGCTACGTATAATGATGATGAACTTTTCATAACGGAGTACTCATACTTTTTCCATTATAGATCAGTTCTCCAAACTTGTGCGAATGTTTGCTTCCATCAAAAATAATCTGAAGAATATAAATACGAGACTGACAAATACGGAGCAGTCCAAAGTTGTGGTTGATGATGAAATCGACAACAATTTGGTATCCGGATTTCTTCCCATGAATATGTGAACTCAATCAAAGCTCTCGATGAGTTGCTAAAGTCTACTCCAGAAGCATCGTCACAATTCGTGAGTATAATATACAATTTCTACAATTGTATTCAGGCACATGTATGGTGTTCGATAAAGTTTACGTAAACTAATCATGCCCTCAATAATAATGATTCCATTTTTCAGAAAACTATCATAAACAATATCCGGGGAAATTCTCCTAAAGACAATGTTCAGAGGATTCTGCGAAGAGTTTTCACCAATTTTTGTGCAAATAGCTGTTCATGGAAAGGATATCGGAATAACTTTGGAGTCGAGAAGCTAACTGTGGTGAAGATAATAAGAGGTAGTGTATAAGATATATAAAATTATGTAGCACAGCGTCTCCATAACTTATCCAGTCTCGAGTTCGAAATCCGTGATGATCTATGAAATTGAAAGCTAGCATGTTCCAGATTTCTGGTGGAAAACGATACAAAGAATTCTGAAACTTGCTAGCTTTTGAACGTAATCTTTAACGCATTAGCCTTCAACGCAAAACTCAAACATGCTAGCCTTCAACAAGGATTTAGAAGATACTTGATTTTGAGTGACCGGTCAAGGTATTCAATGGACGAAAAGAAATTATTTTACCTCGCTAAAAAAATTCATGACGTTTGCTTCAATATAATTTTGGAAATGACTAATTAGTCAATTGGTATATAATTGATGTATAGCATTTATTTACGGCAACTGTATAATATTCATGGTAGGATTTCCAATTCTGCTCAAAATTGGTGCATTAACAGCTTTTTCATAGTCACGACTTTAGTAATTAGTTACGTTTGAAAATTGCAGGAGTCACGTGTTTAACACATCCAGCTATGAGGGAAAATGAGTTCGAGCAATATCCAGCAGAGTGGTTCAGATTTGCTAAGCAGCGATTGACCCGTGAAGAAAAAAATAACAATGAGATAACAATTACTGACCTTCAATCAATATATATCATATATTTCCAATTATCTGACATGAAAAATGAGGTATGAATGTAATTAATATTATCTGGACTCGTTTGATAACTCAATGCCGGCATTGATACTGGAACATAATACTTTCATCTGAAATCTAAATCTCTGAAAATTGTAACGTGGCAGCCCGCTGCCCGTTGTTCGCCTCCTCCAACGCCACGGAACGTACCCTGCCCTCCCCCCGCCCCGCCCGAGTCCAGACCAGTCGACCGGACCGATTTAGGACGGACCACGTGGTCGACTTGGACCTAGGACTCGCGCGAAACGCCTTCCTCCCCGCAACCCGCTCGCCCACCCTGTTCACCGGTAAATGGCGCACCTAGCGGGACTAGGCTGACCCATTTCTACCGGAAGAAGAAGGCCGAGCCATCTTGTTCTGGAGAGTGTTCCTTGATAGACAAGTGATATAGCCCTCTGCTTTTTGGAATCGTTTCGGTATTGTCCTGACGTTAGTATTCCGCTGCAATTTCCACTCCGTGGAAGCATTAGACCCCCGAGTGCCCAATCATAGCGTTTGAGTAACCAGGAACCCCGAGTGCGAGTGTGTGCCCCACAGAACATTGCCACCTCCCTTGGACTCCCGTTGCCCAGCTACGAGAAGGTAGGAGATTTATTCCCTTCCCCGTTTTCCGGAGAGGAAAACCGACGTGTACTACGTCCAAGGAACGCGCGGCTTCCCCGTCTTCCAGGCTGAGAATTTGCCCTGTTGTACTTAGCTCTGCTTGTGCTTATTGCATGCCCGCTTGCCCCCTCCCCGCTCTCCCCGTCCCTTGCCTTGCCACCAGCTTCCCCTCGCCCGTCGCCCGTCTGGTCGGTGAGCTGCCGGTCCGACTCACACCCGAATTCGGATCTATCGGTGTGCTCGCCCCAATACTACTCTGCCCGCGCCTGACGGTGTGCCGACTAGCCGTACCCCCCCCCCCCCCCCTCTCTCTCTCTCTCTGCGCTCGACTCGCCGCTCTCCGCTCAGCTGACCGCCCGACGATCGTCGCTAGCGACGTCAGAGAGCGACAGTCTGCCCCCCCCCCCCCCCCTCTTTCCTCTCTCCCCGTAGTCCACTCTTGCTCATTCTTATGTATTGTTACGTGATATCGTTAATTTGGGAAATATAAGACTGCTACAAACCAACGCCCGTGTGTCTTTGATCTACGCCCCCACGTTCCCCTCTACCATCCTGAGCCCCGGCATTCCCTCCACCTTTCCCGATCTCCCGACTTCCCGAACTACCCTCGCGGCAACGCGACAAGTGGTCCGCGTAACGGACCTGGCGCCCAACTCTCTCTATCTCTCTTTAACCACCGATAACCGTGTAACGTTGGAAGAAGCGTCCAGTTTTGCTAGCATTGCCGACCCGAGTCGCCAAGGACTCGGGAGAGCGTGTTACAAAATATAGGTATGTATATAATAAGGGTCAGTAATTGGTACATCCACCTTATTGGAATCCGACCTGGGGGCGTGGCTTAGGGAAGGTCTGTACAGAGAGAAGCCTGAGAGAGCTCATGCTCGCGATTTGCGTGTCCCCATATTAGTGGCGCTCTCTAGCCCGCAATGAGTTTTTTGGAAGTAAAAGTGCCAGCAGCGCACTCTAGCCCGTAACTGATTTCTCCGAACTAATGTCGGAGGTACGCGCGTGCTGATTACCGACCGGTACCGACTCGCATTTATCATACGAGACTTACCATAGGAGATCATGTCACCAGTGGTGTTCAATCAACAGTTCGCAAGAACATCGAGCAATGCAATTGATAATTAATTATTTCATTATTCCGGGGAACTACGAATAATTACAGTCTTCTATACATAATATAACGAAGAACTGAGATTCTTTATATAATATTGTGAGAGTTCCAATTTTGGGAAAAACACAGTTCATCATACAAAACCACGACAATTTTGATTTCGGTTAGATAGAAATCAATCTAAGGCTTTCAAATTTCGTTCCTGTGCTGCAATATAGTTGCGTCTATTCCACTGTATTAGGGTATACGAATTCAGGGAGAAGACAAATTTTATACAGGCACGCAAATTTTGTGTGGCAATGTGAATTTGTCCTCCGATATATGATACGTATGTGCAATTCCACGTCAGGCGGGCCACTTTTTTGGGTCGTAATCACCGATTTTGATCTCCATCGAGGATTTTGTACTACTCATGGATGTAAGTCTCTGGGCCGAACCAAAAGCCAATACGCGACTCGGTTGTCTACCTAGCGGAGGTTGAAAAATGCCGTTTTGGCGCGCCAACTTCTCTTCGGCGGCTGATATCTCAGTTGTTTTTGGAGCAAAGTACCAAAGTATATAGTGATTCTTGTAGCTATTTTCACACGCTTTCCGGTGATTATACTGACATTGCTCCCCAACTAAAATTTGGCAGTCAAAAACGAAGTCAAAATAAAATTTTCGTTTTTCAAGAAGTCCGCCCCTTTTGAAAATTCTGTTTTTTGTCTCTAAAAAAGGTTCAAGGTATCCCTTACACGTACCCGAAGTGGCAAAGTGGGCCGTTCTTTCGTTGGTTTTTTATCTGATTTTTTTTTTATATAATCTGAATTATTCTAATAAAAAAAATTTTTCGTCACGCATTTCAATTTTTTGAAACAGTTTCTCCGCATGACGAGCTCGTTTCTGGTAATTGGAAAATGTTCGGGACGAAATTGACAAAAAAAAAGAAAAAAAATTGAAAAAACCTGAAAAAAATGGTGGAAAAATCGACTAAAACTTGGATAAAAAAACATCGGAAAAGAGGCTCACTTTGCCACTTCGGGTGCATGTAGGGGATACTTCGAATCATTTTTAGAGACAAAAAACAGAATTTTCAAAATGGGCGAACTTTTTGAAAAATGAAAATTTTATTTTGAATCCGTTTTTGACTGCCAAATTTTGGTTTGGGAGCGATGTCAGTATAATCACCGGAAAGCGTGTGAAAATAGCTACAAGAATCACTATATACTTTGGTACTTTGCTCCAAAAACAACTGAGATATCAGCCGCCGAAGAGAAGTTGGCGCGCAAAAACGGCATTTTTCAACCTCCGCTAGGAAGACAACAGAGTCGCATATTGGCTTTTGGTTCGGCCCAGAGACTCACATCCATGAGTAGTACAAAATCCTCGATCGAGATCAAAATCGGTGATTACGACCCAAAAAAGTGGCCCGCCTGACGTGGAATTGCACGTATGTAGATACCATTCCCGTATGCATACGTATAAGCCATAGTATAGGCACCTGATTTTATTTTTCGACGCTGTTTAAGAGCTCTACGAGTAGTTTTACCAAAAAAGGCCATCCCCACACTAGCCCTCGTGGTTATACTCTCCACAAATGCATACGAACGTGCAACGAAACAGATTGTGTTGATACTATATGATAATATACATGAATCCAGAATTATTTTTAATATTCAGAATTGCAAAAAATCCTTCAATGAATATATCTCCTATACCTTCAAGAATATGATGAAATTTCCTAGGATTTTCATAGAGTTATCAGTTTTACAAAATAGGCCGTCGAGGTTTAGACGCCACCTCGCCAATACGTATGGCAGGTATAACTTGCCGAAACTCGGAAAACTATTCGAAATTTCGAAATATCCTTCGATAGATATTATTTGTGGTGATTTAAAGAATGCGCAGAAATTTTGTCAAAATTCAAGGCTATCAGATTTCATCAAAAAATCGACAGTTATAGGTACTCGTAGTAGTTCCACATTCACATATAGTGCTCAAAATACGAATCGCGTCGTGCAGTTACATTGTATGTATTCGCGTGGTATTGTTTTATTGTCGATGGCGAAGCCGCGCGTGAGAAGATCGACTGGCTCGAGCCGAGTTCTCGTTGGTGGGAATGGTGCATGAATTGAGACGAGGGGAGTGAAATTTGATTTGTTGCACGTCAAGGCGCATGAAATGTCATTTCTACGATGTTTTTGCAGGAAAACCGATAGATCAAACCATTTTTAATTTTTAGTGAATTTTTGTCGACTTCTCACCTCGAAGCGTCAATTTTCTAGACATGTGACCTGACCAGCAAAACTTTGTAAGATTTAGAATTCACGAATTTTTCTCTCGAAAACTAGGAAAGATGAAAAAAAAGTCCCGATGAACTTTTTGATAATCCCTCGATGTAGCTGCCCGTGGAATTTGAGTATCATCCGGTATCCCGATATTTCGAAAATTGTTCCCCTAATTTATTGGATATCGTTTTCGAGCAATAGCTTGACGAAAGTTGGCTAATACTATATAATATAATATACTATTCCACGCAGGCGGCGAATTGAGATCATTGTCGTCGCTTGTGTCTGTGTTCCACCTCCGCTACCGCGAAGTGGGGGAATCTTACGCTGTTCACTGGCACATGTATCTCTACACACGGTTAGAGAGCGGTTGTTTTAGCGAGTGTTAACATACATCGAAGCGTATGCTTTAGAAAAGTTCCATTGGTTCTGATAAATCTCATTGTCGAATCCCGATCCTCTTTTCCCGAATTCCGGTTTTTTCATTACTTGTATAAAAACCTGTATTCGGTTTGATAAAAACGTAGAGATGATCAAACCAATCCTCGGCGAGGGTCCCAAGCACCGATGTTCCTATCGCGATTGCAACAACGGTCCTCACCGAAACGGCAAGAAATTGTTCCGTTTCCCAAAACAATTCGATCGACTTCACGCGTGGTTGACGAATTGCGGTAAGATTACTTTGTCTATGATATCTGACTTTCTTTGTAAATATACAGGGAATTTCTGAGGAAAGTAGCCATCCTTACTATAGGCAACCCAAAAGACGACCCCAGATTGAGTCTACGCCTTTGGCTGCTACAAAACTGGAATGGGGGATCCGTGAGAGTGGACTAGCAGACGGCTCTCTGTCAAACGTCGCGGTTAAAAGTCAGGTTAGGAAGACAATAACATCGGCATCGATATTAGAGAATGAAATGTAAACCAACAAGTGAGTGAGTTGTGAGTTGATTTCGCGAACGCGAATCGGATAATTATCTGTGAAAAAATTACCGTCAAGTAAACAGTTGATTCGGGATATCAACTTCGTGTTGTCAAGAAGCAGCTCATTTGTGTATTTGGTAAATTAACTTCGGTAAATAAATTTGAGTAGGTAGGTGAACGAACATTTATTTACAAAATAATTAGAACCGGGCAAGTACTCGTTCACCGTCGTATCGTTGATTATTTTGCAGAGTTTAGATTTGAGGCAGGCTTCGTTGCGAGGCAGGCTTCGATGCGAGGCAGGCTTTGGGGCGAGGCAAGCTTCAAGGCGAGGCAGGATTGAATACGAGGCAGGCTTCGTTGCGAGGCAGGCCTCGCCTCAAAGCTTGCCTCGCATCGAAGCCTGGCTTGCAACGAAGCCTGCCTCGTATTTGATCCTGGCTCGCCTCGGAGCCTGCCTCGTCCCAAAGTCTCCCTCGCATCGAAGCCTGCCTCGTATTTGATCCTGGCTCGCCTCGGAGCCTGCCTCGCATCGAAGCCTGGCTTGCAACGAAGCCTGCCTCGTATTCAATCCTGGCTCGCCTCGGAGCCTGCCTCGTCCCAAAGCCTCCCTCGCATCGAAGCCTGCCTCGTATTTGATCCTGGCTCGCCTCGGAGCCTGCCTCGCATCGAAGCCTGCCTCGTATTTGATCCTGGCTCGCCTCGGAGCCTGCCTCGTCCCAAAGCCTCCCTCGCATCGAAGCCTGCCTCGTATTTGATCCTGGCTCGCCTCGGAGCCTGCCTCGTATTTGATCCTGGCTCGCCTCGGAGCCTGCCTCGTCCCAAAGCCTCCCTCGCAACGAAGCCCGCCTCGTATTCAATCCTGGCTCGCCTCGGAGCCTGCCTCGTCTTAAAGCCTCCCTTGCATCGAAGACTGCCTCGCAACGAAGCCTGCCTTAAATCTAAACTCTGCAAAATAATCAACGATTCGACGGTGAACGAGTACTTGCCCGTTTCTAATTATTTTGTAAATAAATGTTCGTTCACCTACCTGCTCAAATTTATTTACCGAAGTCAATTTACCAAATACACAAATGAGCTGCTTCTTGACAACACGAAGTTGATATCCCGAATCAACTGTTTACTTGACGGTAATTTTTTCACAGATAATTATCCGATTCGCGTTCGCGAAATCAACTCACAACTCACTCACTTGTTGGTTTACATTTCATTCTCTAATATCGATGCCGATGTTATTGTCTTCCTAACCTGACTTTTAACCGCGACGTTTGAGAGAGAGCCGTCTGCTAGTCCACTCTCACGGATCCCCCATTCCAGTTTTGTAGCAGCCAAAGGCGTAGACTCAATCTGGGGTCGACTTTTGGGTTGCCTATAGTAAGGATGGCTACTTTCCTCAGAAATTCCCTGTATACATACGAGTTTGGGGATGTAAATGCTACAATGATCTGTTTTTAGCCCATTTTCGGCGCGCTATTTCTCGAAAATGAGAGCCAATAAATTAATAAATCAAATTTCAAAATAATCCTCGAACCTCAAACTAAAAATTCATCGAGGCGTTTTCGGATGAATGCTCAACTCTCGGCTCAACTTTTACAACTGCATACCTTCTACGGTTAGGATAGCGTGCTAGTCGTGCGATTTTCAACGGCCTATTTCTATGAAGCTGAAACTAGCAGCCAGAGTTGGCAGCCAAACGAGTTAATCGTCTTCCGAATAGGATAATGCAGTACAGATTAATGAATTTTTTGGTCAAATTCATCCGTTTTTTTTATTAAACCTAGCGAAATTCAGATTTTTTCAATTTTACTGCTCCATTTTCATCAACTTAATTCGTTGGGCTGCTAGTTCTGGCTGCTAGCTTCAGCTTCATCCTATTTCTCGAGAACGGGAGACCGGATGATACTGAAATTTTAGGGGCAGCTACATCGAAAAAAAATCAACAGCATGTTTTTTTGATTCGTCCGAGTTCTCAGGAAAAATATTTGTGAAACCTACAGTTTACAATTCGTTGCTGGTTAGTTTACCTGTCTGGAAAAATTCACAATTTAAGCTGACAAGTTATCAAAAATTCCCTGAAAATTGCAAATGTTTAAATCTATCGGTTCTCTTAAAAAAATCTTGGAAATGACATTTTGTGCGCACTCATGTTCAAACATAGCAAATTTTGCCCCCCTCGTCTTATTTCATGATCCCCACCACCAATAGAGCTTGGCCTGCCAGTCGTTCTCCTCATCCGCTAAGACAATAGTGAATACATACAATGTGCATTACACGGCGTTATGTGATAACATTTCGAATACAAAAAAATTGCCATGATTTTTTTGAACGAAAATTCAACGAAAAATTCTTTGAGAAATTACAAAGATTTCGAGTCCTAATAGAAAGTTGGCAGATCAAGTTTCGCTTCACTATGATGCATTTTTGCATGCAAGCAAATTTTTTTTTCCAAACCTGTTTGTATCCGTCGATTTTTTTTTTTCATTTTCAAACATACTACCCTCGATTCTACAAATTTTCATTCTAGTCTAGTCTTGGGCATTCGACTCTGTATTTTTTTTTTTGAATTTTCAAAATTGAAAAAACAAATTTATTTGTAATTTGTCACTTTGAATATTACTTAGCGTTTCGTATAATGTCTTATTTAACATATTCATAGTGGAAGGTGGTTAATCAAGCTACTCAGAAGTTGTGAAAATAATAACTATTTCAAACGAGATTTTTGATGGTTGAATTTGTTTTATTATAATCGTTGTAATTTGAATATTTTACGTGAATGATTCTTAATCGAGTTTGAAGTATTTTCATTGCTGAAGATCCGTATTTCCTCGTGGTCATGTGATCGCATTTTCGAGTTTTGTAAACGTGTTCTGTTTTTACACAACGCACGTATGCGTATAGATTAGTATGAACATTAGGGTGGATCGAAAAAAAAAATTTTCTCGGCTACCCTCAAAAATCAAAGATATCGCTGGAATAAAGGTCTCCGTGGAAGGATTCGATTTTTTGAATTTTTTTAGGGGGCGCGCGGGACGTTCAAAAGTGCCATTTTTAGCGTCAAAATTACGTTATCACTGATTAACGGAAACAGATTCATCCGAAAATTCTGATTTTTTGATATAAGGTGCCCAGGTATCTACTCTTTCGAACCCATATTCACGGACCACTACCAATTGTTTCATATCTTCGAAAAAAAATTTTGAAAATCAATATTTTCACTATTTTTCAGGTAATTATCGTTGAATTTTGATTTTTCTCCTTCTAAAACGTTTTTGAATTTCTTCCATCGTTTTTTTTCTTGTAAAACTTTTTATCAGTATCGCTTACAATGCAAAAATCGCTGAAAAATAAATGTTATTTCGAAATATATCCGAAATATCAAAATTTTATTTTTCAGCAATTTTCAGCAATTTTTGCATTGTAAGCGATACTGATAGATAGTTTCACAAGAAAAAAACGATGAAAGAAATAAAGAAACGGTTTAGAAGGAAAAAAATCAGAATTTAACGATAATTACTCGAAAAATAGTGAAAATATTGATTTTCAAAATTTTTTTTCGAAGATATAAAACAATTGGTAGTGGTCCGTGAATATGGGTTCGAAAGAGTAGATACCTGGGCACCTTATATCAAAAAATCAGAATTTTCGGATGAATCTGTTTCCGTTAATCAGTGATAACGTAATTTTGACGCTAAAAATGGCACTTTTGAACGTCCCGCGCGCCCCCTAAAAAATTCAAAAAATCGAATCCTTCCACGGAGACCTTTATTCCAGCGATATCTTTGATTTTTGAGGGTAGCCGAGAAAATTTTTTTTTTTCGATCCACCCTAATGAACATAGGCTTAAACAATAACCAGGAACTCAAAAATTCGATCACGTGACCTCTACGAAACACTGATCTGTGGCAATGGAAATATGTTAAGCTCGAACGATAATTTTTCATGCAAAATAGTTGAATTACAACGATTACAATGAAACAAATTCAACGATCAAAAATGTCGTTTGAAATAGTCATTTATTATTTTCACAACTTTCGAGTAGCTTGAATAGCCACCTTCCACTAAGAAAATGTTCAATTAGTACATTTCGTTATGTCTACGGAAGGGCTTTTTTGGCGAAACGAGAGGTTTACGGCCCGAGCCGAAGGCGAGGGCTGTAACGAGGTTCGTCAAAAAGCCCTTACGTACGAGTGACGGACATTATTTTTCATCATGAGAGCCGCAAAATCGCGACGAAGTTGCGATTTTGAGGTTAGAATTAGGAAAAAGACATATTATTATACGAGACGTTAAGTAATATTCAGTAACAATTTAAAAAAAAATTGATTTTGTCGATTTTGAAAAAACTTTGGCAAAAAAACTTTTGATTTTGTTTGCATCTCATTTCCCAAAACTACGTTCAAAAACACTCAATTTGAAACCAAAAACATCCAAATCGATGCATTTTTGAGGAAGTTACGAGTATTTGGAGAAAAAAAACACGCGAATTTTCAAAAATTCACATCTCACGGACGGTTTTTTGAAAAAATTTGAGACAAATCAAGAAACCCTCTTTCATGGAGGGCAATAAGATGGCCAAGTTTCAGCCAAATCAAAAATGCGAATTTTCGCAGTAGGTCGGGATGGTATGAAAATCCCCAGAATAATGACGACAACAACCAATAATTCATGTCCACATGGTTACCATTTCTTTGTCACAGGAAACGAACGACTGAACAACTTGGCGTTCGGAACAATTATCGGGTATGGAATATTTGAGGACCATTTTCCAGACAGTGCTTTCCGCAGCGCTGATAAATTGTCGATTCGGCGAGATAGTATACCTTTGCCGTTTGATCACCCACAATTAAGAGGTAACGAATCGCACAACCTCGGCGTTGTAGCTACAGAATCGTCAACTTCCAATCAAGATAGAACTGCAGTTGACGAAGTATCGCAACCCGTTAAACGAATGCGATATGACACCGGTGAGTATAATCCATCGTTACCTTCCGATTATGATCGTATAACTGCCTGCACTCATGAGCGTATACCGACCGCACCTCAGTCGGTTTCGAAATCTCATGAGACATATTGCGACCAATTGCATTCGAAAATAGAACAACTGAGAAGAGAGAATACATACCTCCGACGGGAACTTAAAAATTCAATCAAAGTTATAAGTAGATATCGCAGTCGGTGTAATAAACGTAAGTCGAATAGGCATGTAGAAAAAACGCGTAAATCATCGGCGAAACAGATATTTGCTAGCGAAAAAAAATCGTCATGTCTTTAGTGAATAAAATGACTCTGGCCCCTGCTGCTGAAGCAATGATATCGTTGCAGCTGCATACCAATAAGGCTCCCTATTCCGACGAAGAAATTAATTTAGCCAAACAATTTCACTACTACTCACCAGCTGCATTGAGACGTTTACGTAAAGCTGGGTGCAATTTTCCTAGTCTAGCCACATTAAACAGATGGGTAATGGATTATGATATCCAACCAGGCTTTACTGAAGCAATTTTCAACGCGTTGAAAGAAAAATTGATGAAATTGACGCCCGAGGAACGATATTGTTGCCTGAAATTTGATGAAACGGTAATTAAAAGTTACGAAGAATACTTTCCATCATTAGATTACATTAAAGGTTTAGTTGACTTGGGGCCCCTCGGACGAACAGATAAACGAGCGAAATCCATCCTCGTTTTCTGTGTAGACAGTATTAATGCAAAGTATCCGTGGCGACAGCCAATAGCTTACGTCTTAAGTGAGACAACACTTCATGCCGATAAATTGATAATACTTCTGAAAATGTGTTTGAGTAAATTGAAAAATGCAGGTGCAAACGTAAAGTTGATAACTTGTGATCAAGGCTCTGCCAACCAAAGCATGTTCAAACAGTTGAAAGTGAATAGTTGTAATCCTTGGTTTGAACACGAAGGATCGAGATATATAGCGAGCTTCGATTTTCCACATTTGATTAAGAGGCTTGCCGCATATCTAAGAGATAACAAGCAGCTCATGAAAATTTTCAGAGAAAACGAAGTAATTGCTGCGTGGCAGGATTACTCAGATACTTGGGTAGTAGATCGTACAACAACAGGGGGTTCTAATTTATTATCTTATATCACTGAAAAGCATATGAAACCTCAGCCATGGGAAGCTATGAATGTAAAAAGGGCATTCCAGCTGTTCAGTAAAAGATTTTCCTGCGCAATAAAAACTGCCGGGGAAACAAATGAACTAAAAAGTCAAACTTGGCGTAAATCTGCAGAATTGGCTGAAAGACTCAATTCTGTAATAGACGCCTGTAACTGTTATAGTACAAAAGCCACTGTCGGAGCAAAAAGAACTTTGTCTACCAGAAATCCTGACATACAGCAGATTCTTACCAATTTCCTAGACTGGTCGCGCACATGGAGCAAGAAACCGAATTGCGTACAAAAATTACCCTGTATGGAAGGATTACAATTGACTGTACGAGCACTCATCCTTGTATATGAATCAATTCGCGAAGAATACCCCGATTTTGAACTCGCTACTGCCTTGTGTAATCAAGACTCCGTAGAACACTTGTTTTCGAAATTACGTCAACGAGGCGGATTCAACGCCAATCCTACGGCTAGAATGAATCGCATTTCATTACGACACATTATATCGAGTGGATACATTTACACATCAGAACGTGGAAATGTCAATTGTCCCGTAGCCAGCAATTTGATAAATTCGCCAACAAATGATAGCTCGAAAAAAATTATTGAAGACTTCAACAACGACGAAAGTCCAATAACCAACAATGATGAGCTGGATGAATCAGACAAAGATTTGATAAATGACGCTCTGGAACAGGTTGATATGCATATTTTGCCTGCCCAAGATATCGCATCACCTGCTTCTGCAGAATCGAAGACATATATTAAGAGTGATATGTAGAAATAAGATAATTTTCATGATCTTTCATTATATTTCAATAATAACGTTATTGACCTAACTTGCAATCAAAATAGTAGTACTCATAAATATCTCGCAAATTCTTCGTATTAAGAATAACGTCATGCTATTGAAAAAAAATTGTGATATCTTCTAGTGATCTTTCTGTAAGATAAAATGCTTACAGCTTCTAACGTGGTAGTCATAGATTATGGATTATATATGTATTTCATAATTATTATTATTCATAATTAACCCGGTTATGAATACGGTAGATATATAACTGGCAATGTTGTTTGTTTACATTAATGAGCGTCAATAATCCGAGTCGACAACCTAATAATATATATATACCCAAAACTGCAAGTTTTTAAATAAGGCTGACAAGATTATTGAGTCTTTTTGTAGTATGCGAGAGAGATTTGTATGTATGTATACCGCACGTTTGTATGTACGTATGTGTGTGAAGCCAAACTGTGTGTATGACCAAAGGTCGCGGAGAATAATGTGAGTTGTATGTATGCAAAGAATAGGTGTGAATGCTAGCGTGTAAGTATGACGAGCTGAAAAGCAGTGCGACGCCGGACACCGATCTGTACGGTATATCAAAATAAACGCAATTGAACGTACCATAACCACATCTCTACCTTTTACTCAGAACCTTATAACACGATCCTACAATTGGGGGCTCAGCCGCGATCGAAAGGACGTGGTTAAAAGTACAGAGCGGGTCCGGAAATAAGACGAGACGCAGTGTTATCAATAACGACGGTTAAGACGAATTTGAATGATTTTAAGACGTGTGACGTGACGACGAACACTTGTGTAGTGTAATATTTCTGTTCTGTGACGTACAATGGCGCCGGTGCGGAGTGCTATAGAATTTACTGTTCCTGAATTGAAAGAAATTCTGAAGTCGATGGGACAGAGTGCATCTGGCACGAAAGCCGAATTAATAAGCAGGCTGATGGCAGAGGATCCGAACGGCGACTGGATCCGTGCCGCTAGCGAAGAAGACGAGCAGCGTAATGGCGACGATCAGAACACTTCTGAAGCTGCGAAGACGAGACAACGCTCAAATGACGATTTGCAACGAGAGTTGGACTTTTACCGAAGGGAGAAGGAGTTGGCAGAACGCGAAATGGCAATTGCACGACGAGAAATAGAATTCCTTCGCAGATTAACCGAAGCGAATAATCTGGTACCCGAAAGGCCGGTGGTGCAGGATAATTTTCCGAAAGTTAACGTGAACGCGGTATCAGAGCTTTTGAGTATTTTCGATGGAAGCAGTGGAACCTACGATAAATGGGAAGCACAGGTGAAGCTGTTGCAAATGACGTACAGGCTGGATCAGCAAACGACGAAAGTCCTCATTGGAACTCGCCTAAAAGGCAGAGCTTTAGACTGGTTCCATTCGAGGCCTGAGCACATCGAAATGGCGGTTGAAGAGCTGCTCCAAGGACTCAAAACGATGTTTTCGCATAGGGAAAGCAAGGTCGCTATGAGAAAACAATTCGAGGATCGTGTTTGGAAGAGAGGAGAAGCTTTCAACGACTACTTCCATGAAAAGATCATTTTGGCGAATCGAGTTCCGATTAACGATGACGAAATGGTTGACTATATCATCGACGGTATTCCAGATTTGTTTTTGAGAGACCAAGCTCGAATCCAACGGTTCGATACAACGGCTTCTCTCTTGGAAGCATTCGAAAAGGTCACACTTCGAACGAGAGGACCAGCAAACAACAACAATGGAACGAAGTTCGATGAGCAGTCGTCTAAACAGCAGAAGACCGAAGAAAAGGACGGGACGAGAGCAGCGCGACGTTGTTATAATTGCGGACACAACGGTCATGTGAGTGCTAAGTGTCCATCCAAACATAAAGGAGTGAAGTGTTTTGGTTGTGGTGATTACGGCCACGTGGCATCTAAATGTCTGAAGAAACGGGACGATACGAAGGAAACAAACGCGGTACGAAATTATAGTTCTACTAATCACTCGGAAAAGAAATTTGTTAAAGATGTTGTTATAGCCGGCCACGATGTAAAAGCGCTAATAGACACTGGGAGTGATATAAGTTTGATGCGTGCGGACCAATATATCAAAATAGGCTCGCCTCCGCTAAAAGGCAATGAAGTAAGTTTCCGAGGTGTCGGGTCCGACGACAACAAAACGCTGGGTATTTTAAATGTGAATGTTGTAATTGACGAGAATTCATTCTTAATTAAGGCGCACGTAGTTACCGACACACTCATTTCGTACGGATTACTAATTGGCGCAGATTTCTTAGACACGATAGAAATGCACGTAAAAAATGGCGAAATTGCTATTTCTAAGCTTGGTAATCGTGATCCTTCCTATGTTGACGTATCAGAGATATCCCTGATAAACGATATACGCCAGGTAAATACAGTTGATGTGTCGGACGTACCGAATGAGTGTCGAGGCGAACTAAGACGAATGATTGCTAACTATAAGGTTGATAAGACGCGTGAAACAAGCGTGAAAATGCACTTAGTTTTAAAAGATGACGAGCCTGTTTACCAGAGGCCTAGACGATTGGCGGCATCAGAAAAAGAATTGGTTAATACTCAAATTGACGAATGGTTACGACAGGGAATAATTCAGCCATCCCTATCCGAGTATGCTAGCCCTATTGTTTTAGTGAAGAAAAAAAATGGATCGACGAGGCTATGTGTTGACTATAGGCTATTGAATAAGAAAATTGTAAAGGATCGCTACCCATTGCCGCTTATAGAAGATCAGTTAGACGCGCTGCAAGGAGCAAGAGTTTTCAGCACCCTCGACTTACAAAACGGCTTTTTTCATGTTGCGGTAGGCGAGAATAGTAGGAAATATACGGCTTTTGTAGTCCCGGACGGACAATATGAGTTCCTGAGAGTCCCTTTCGGATTGTGCAATTCTCCTTCCGTATTTCAGAAATTCATAAACGCTGTATTTAGAGACCTAGTAGCCGCAAAAGTTGTACTAATCTATATGGACGATCTTATTGTTCCGTCAGCCGATCTAGCGAGTGGGCTGGAAAATCTCGCATTAGTTTTGAGTGTGGCATGTGAGTACGGATTGTCGATTAATTGGAGCAAGTGCTCATTTTTGCAGACTGAAGTGGAATACCTTGGCCACATGGTGACAAAGGGTTGCATTCGTCCTTCGGAATGTAAGACAAAGGCGGTGATGAAGTTTGCAAAACCTAACGACGTCAAGCAGGTTCAAAGTTTCTTGGGACTGACTGGATATTTTCGCAAATTCATACCACAGTATTCTATCATCGCACGACCTTTGTCTAACCTGTTGAAGGCGAATGTCAAATTTGAGTGGAGGGCGGATCATACGAATGCGTTTGAACGTCTGAGAGCGATTCTGAGTGACAAGCCTGTGTTGCGACTCTATAATGTAAAAGCCGAAACAGAGTTGCATACAGACGCGTGTATGTATGGGTATGGTGCGATTTTACTTCAGCGAGATAGTGAAGACGGGGGTATGCACCCGGTGTATTACGCGAGTGGAAAAACGACGGAAAGCGAATCACGGTATACAAGCTATGAACTCGAGGTGCTTGCGATAGTTAAGGCGCTGAAGAAATTTAGAGTGTATTTGCTAGGTATAGACTTTAAGATAGTTACGGACTGTCAAGCTTTTGTCATGACGATGAACAAAAAAGATTTGTGCGTGCGGGTCGCCAGATGGGCCCTCCTATTAGAGGAATTCAAATATTCCATCGAGCATCGTCCGGGTAAAAGCATGTGTCACGTCGATGCCTTGAGCCGGAACCCCCTTCCTTCGTGTTTGACAATAGACGAATGCGAAAGTGGTCTTATCGCCCGGTTACAAACAGCACAGTGTAGTGACAGTGAATTAAAAAAGATCGTCGATCTTGCACGATGCCAGCAAGTGAAGGACTTCATCGTGAAAGACGGACTGCTATTTAAACAGTATGACGATGATGTGCGAATAGTGGTGCCGCAGGCAATGCAATCGCAGGTGATCAGGCGAGTGCATGAAAATGGCCACTTCGGTATTGACAAGACGGAGACGCTGTTGAAGCGGGACTACTGGTTTCGGGACATGCGACCTAAAATAGAAAAGGTGATACGAAATTGTTTGAGTTGTATATTAGCAGAGAAAAAGCAGGGTAAGCAGGAGGGTTTCCTGCATCCTATTGACAAAGGTGACGTGCCGCTGGACACGTATCATATCGATCACGCAGGGCCGTTGCCCTCAACGAAAAAAAGTTATTGTTATATCTTCGCCGTTATAGACTCTTTTTCAAAGTTTGTGTGGCTGTACGCGACTAAGACGACCAACACGGCGGAAGTACTGGATCGGTTACGGAAGCAAGCCGCAATCTTCGGAAATCCGCGCAGGATTGTATCTGATAGAGGGTCAGCCTTCACGTCAGGTGAATTCGAGAAGTTTTGTAGGGACGAGGGCATCCAACATACGCTAATTACTACCGGTGTTCCTAGAGCGAACGGACAGATTGAACGGGTGAACCGTACGTTAAAGCCACTTCTAGCAAAGTTAGCCGCGCCGAAAAAAGAAGAATGGCATAAGTACCTGGATACTGCGCAACAATATCTTAATGCTACCCCAAGTAGAAGCACTGGCGCAGCACCGTTCAGTTTATTAGTTGGAACCCGAATGAGAATGAAAAATGACCCGGCGATCAGAGAAATGATAGAAAATGAATGGGCAGCCATGTTCCAGGAAGATCGCGACGAATTGAGAAGACAGGCAAAAGAGAAGATTTTAAAAGTGCAAGCAGAGAACAGGACAGGATACAACAAGAAGAGAAAGGAAGCGACTCAATATAAAGCAGACGAGTTGGTAGCCATAAATCGGACGCAGTTTGGTCCTGGATTAAAATTAGCCGCTAAATACCTCGGTCCTTATCAAATCTCGAAGATCCTGAGAAACAACAGATATGTGGTACAAAAAGTGGGAGAGCATGAAGGACCTCGGCAGACGACAACGATGGCAGAGTACATGAAACCATGGACCAACTATGACAGCGACGAATCGCTCATCGACGAGGACATCTGAGGTCAGATGCCTGATCAGGATGGCCGAGTGTAGTATGCGAGAGAGATTTGTATGTATGTATACCGCACGTTTGTATGTACGTATGTGTGTGAAGCCAAACTGTGTGTATGACCAAAGGTCGCGGAGAATAATGTGAGTTGTATGTATGCAAAGAATAGGTGTGAATGCTAGCGTGTAAGTATGACGAGCTGAAAAGCAGTGCGACGCCGGACACCGATCTGTACGGTATATCAAAATAAACGCAATTGAACGTACCATAACCACATCTCTACCTTTTACTCAGAACCTTATAACACGATCCTACATTTTGTTGCGGCTAACTATATATGGGGAATTCCAGCCCAACCTGGACAGCTTTTGACCCTCACCCCTCTCGATTTTTTTCATTTTTTTTCTGATATTCGGTAGACTGAAAGGAGTGCTTGTGATTTATTTCAAATTTTTATCTCAATTCGTTTTCGATTTACATATTTTTGAAAATTCGCAATTCCCGATGATCGTCAAACGTTTAAACGCCTGTATTTCTGAATCTATCAGTCGGATTACAAAATGTGAGCACATGAAATTCATCGGAAAGAAGTGTACTTTTCGAAAAAAATATTTCTGGATAATTGTGCCTCGTCCTTCATAGTGAAATCTTCGTTTAAACACCAAAAATCGATTTTTCTCAAAGTATGACATGATTCAAAATTTTCAAAAAATTCTCAAAAATACTTCGAGAAAAGACAAAATTTTTGAGCTATGGCTGATCGTGTGCTTCCGCTGCTTTCTATTTTTAACAGAATTTTAATCGAAATTTTAATTGAATTAATTAAAATTCTATTGAAAATTGGAAAACAAATTTAATTAAATCAATCGAAATCCTGTTGAAGATTGATTTCTCAATTTTTTCTCAATTTTCAACAAAATTTCAAAATAAATTTTGAATTGAATCAATTAAAATTCTATCAAAAATTTGAGAAAAATTGAAAATAATCGATTAAAATTCTGTTAAAAATAAAAAGCATCCGAGGCCCACGATCAGCCATAGCTCAAAAATTTTGTCTTTTCTCGAAGTATTTTTGAGAATTTTTTGAAAATTTTGAATTATGTCCTACTTTGAGAAAAATCAATTTTTCATGTTTACACGAAGATTTCATTATGAAGGACGAGGCACAATTATCCAGAAATATTTTTTTCGAAAAGTACACTTCTTTCCGATGAATTTCATATACTCATATTTTGTAATCTGACTGATAGATTCAGAGATACAGGCGTTTAAACGTTTGACGATCATCGGGAATTGCGAATTTTCAAAAATATGTAAATCGAAAACGGATTGAGATAAAAATTTGAAATGAATCACACGCACTCCTTTCAGTCTACCGAATATCAGGAAAAAAAATGGAAAAAATCGAGAGGGGTGAGGGTCAAAAGCTGTGCAGGTTGGGCTGGAATTCCCCATATATATTTTCACTTCAAGGTAACCAATTTCCCAGTTTATTGTTTCGTTATTCTCTTTTATCGGTTGTGAATTGTGGACTACGTTTAAATCTGGAGCATTCCATACTATTTCGACCTAAGTTTTAACCTTGACCTTTCGAATTTGGGCCGCGATTTTTCATATGATAGTTCCTACTATAAAAAGCACTCATTTCGACCTTTCTAGAATTTTCGAAAACCGTCATATTGATCGACATAATTTTTAATTATGAAATAATTCTGAAAAATCGTGTGCCAGATGTCAAAATTTCTAAGCTTACAGCCAGAGTGAGATTTTTCCTTTTTACTGTTTTCAAGCTTTTTCCGGGAAAAAAACGTTAAAAAAAACTAGAAGCGGGTGGTATTTTACTATGGATGGTTGCGGAAACATTTTATATGCAACACCGGATTTTTTTAACCCGGAAAACACTTTTTTTCTCAGATAAAAGAGCGTCTTGCGAAAAATCTAAAAAAAATTTCGAAAAATCTGGTGTGACGTATGAAAATATTTCAGCAACAATCGTAAAATGACTCCTGGTGCCAATTTTTTTAACATTTTCTCCGCAAAAGCTCGAAAACAGTGGAACGAAAAAATCCCCCCACTGTGACTGTGAGCTTGAAAATTTCGATATCCGACACACGATTTTTCAGAATTTTTCCAGAATTTTAAATTGTGTCGATCAATATCACGGTTTTCGAAAATTTTGGAAAATTCGAAAGGAATCGGAAAAATCTAAAAAAAAAAAGAGTGCTTTTCAAAGCAGAAATAATCGTATAAAAAATTGCGGACTAAATCCGAGAGGTCAAGGGTAAAACTCAGGTCGAAATGGTATGGAATTCCCCATCTGCAACAACGAATTGTGCCAATTTTAAATGTAGAACAAGTACAATACCAAAAATGATACAGAATACGAATGTCTGTGATTATGAAACAGCTACTTGGTTCGACATAAGTTGTTGTTGCAGCAGAAGGCTCGACTGTACCTGAAGTAAGCTATAAGATAGAATCTAAGTTATGAACCTCATAATTATATCGTTTTCACCATGGTGGTGCTAAGCATGAACATGTACACCATTTTCAAGAGCATCGGAGCTTGGAATATGGAAACTTACTATATTATTTACTATAATATGATTCTGTTGATGAAAGTAAAAGAATAATATGTATCAAAACACTCATAAGCTTATTGTGCGTTCAAGTTCGTGGTATGTACGAACTATCCACTTAAATAAAACGTGGTAACCGAATACTTCCTTTGTTTTGTTTATTCTACTCGAGTCTCAGACTGTAAACGTTGATCTTAAGAACCAGGTAAAGCGAAAGGTGACCCCTCGGGTGGACCGCAATCTTCTGGTCGGCCGACAACAAAAGACAATTGGATAATCAATAAAATGTTTAGTAATCAACTGATGAGCTTATTGAGTTCTCATTCGTCAGACTCGAGTTAACCATATTATGTAGTTTCAGTTCGAAGGTACCCCAAAAAATTCCACGATTAGGCTGTAAAACAGCTCAATTCAAACATGGCCTAGGGCCAACCGATAGTTTGAAATCTTAGGGCTATTAAATAATCAATGATCAAGTACGTATACGTTTAAGAGAAGGTCTATAGATCTTAGGTCCACACAAATAGACTGGGGCGATATCGGCAGTTCGAGGGAAATGAATCTACATGCATTTTCTTATACGTACGCAATGGAAAAAACCTCGAATAGATTGTGACGAGATTTTCACCGGCCGCGAGGATCAGCCGGCGAAATATAACTCAACTACAAACAAGAACCCAACGTATAAAAATTCAAAAATGCGGAAAAGGTAAATAACAACAAATGACTCGATAGCAAAAAGTAATAAATTGGGCGCCAGGCACGTGAAGCGTGCCACGGTACGAAAAAGACTTTCAAAGCGAGAGAAAAACTAGAAATAGAGAAAGATAGCAACAAAAGAAAGCAAAAATAGATAAACTCGACCAAAGGAAAAGACTCGACTAACTAAGTATTTGGTAGAGGGGAACGTGGGGGCGGCGAGAAAAAGAAAACCCCTGCGAAATACGGGAATTAACAAGGAAAAGATAATTTATTAACAAAATAGTAGAGAAAAAGCCAGATAAAGATACAAAAAAAAAAAGAGAAAGAGCGGAACTAATCAAAAGAAGAAGATGTACAATTAAGCGAAAAAGTTAACTCTAGCCCCACAGGTCGGGGTTGACCGAAATATTACAAAAAGCAAATGCAGAAGGCAAAAGCGCGACAAAGCGTGAAATAGATAGAGATAGTAGGTAGAAATAGGTAAATCGGCGTAACCTATATAGACGGCACTGACGGCAGGGGAACGACGGGAGGAGTTCGCACACACACACACGCTCACGGGTGGCCTACGACGCAGCGTAGCCGTTACCCGACGCACACACACACTCCGGCGCGGCGATTACAAAAGCGCGGCGCGCACACTCACACACACAGGGCAAACTAAGTAGGCAAAAAGGCACAAGGGAGCGGGGGTCTCAACCCAAGGCATAGGCGAAATTGCAAAATACCAAATTTAACAGATAAGGCACAGAGATAAAAAGAGTGACCGTCGACAACCCGTCACATGTAATTCAGAGAAATCCTGGCCCATCCGACTGCGGAAGACAGCGTGGCCGTTTGACTCAAGATGGACGGAGGGTCGTGGTCGAAATGAGCGGAAAGCCTACCTTTATAAATTCGGCTCCACACGAACAGAGAAAAAAGAAAGGCACTTAAAACAAAGCGTTATTCAAAACTAGCGTTAAATCAAAAGCGTTACTCCAGAAAAGCGGTACTCAAGGAAAAGCTCAACTACACGATACTAAACTAAATAAGCGTTAAAGGCACAGCGCGAAGCGTGGCGATCGGTTGCGGTATATCCAGAGAAGAGTTGAAGGTAGAGTGATCAAGAAGGCGGAAGACGGCGAGTCACGTGTGTTTCCAGGGGTTTCGCTACTAGCCTGGTGGTTTCGCCGTGTCTCGCTGGATGGGGCTGGTAATTAGCCTATTTGGCAGTTGTCATTGCAGGACACCGGTGGACTAGGCCGGTGGAGCGGGTTGCGTATGTTGAGGCGTTACGTAAGCGAGGCAGGCGGCAGGCGTAGCACAGCCGAGACACGACTACTAACACCAGGTTTTCGATACTTCCCCTGGAGTAGATCGCCGGATCATCCCACGACGTCCCTCGACGAATCGTGATGCGGAAACCTGCTTTATACAATAAAAAAAAAGCTTACGGCAGACAAATATTCTATGGAATTTAAAAACTAGTTGCCTTGGGGAGACGCCACCGGTACGGGAAAAGACGGCAGGAAAGGGAAGGGAAAAGGTAGATCGCGAACGGATCGCCACGCGATAAATTAGGTCGCTCACGTTGTTGGGAGGAGGCGATGGTCTGTGGCGGATTAAAAATCCGCCACGTTACAAGATCAATAACCTCAAAATTTCTGCGGCCTACGGGTCGGTCCCAGGACTTGTTCGATTCGAGCTGCTTCATCGAATGATCGCCAAAATTCTTAGAGTATCTTCGAAATGAAGTTGCCAGTGGTTGTTTCAGTTCCGTTCGACGAGAACTTAATAAGCTCATTAACTAATTAACGAACAGTTTGCTAACTGTCTAAACGTCTATTATTGTCGGCCTTCTGGTAGATTGTGGGACACCCTTCGTTTTACCTTTTCCATGGAATTAATGTTAATAGTCTGACGGTCATGTTGTGGGGTCATGTCATCATCCACGGCTTGTGGCACAAAGGGTAACCATTTGCTACATCTATGACGGTTATCGTCACACTGTGACGTAAATTTTAATCGACAGCTGAAACTAAAGGCGTCCTACGACCTACCGGTAGGCCAAAAATGAAAGATCATAAGAAAATCAGTAGAACGTTCAGTCATTAGCTCATGAGCTGAGAAAGTTCGCATCTCCTGGACCAGAGGTGACCACATACATGGACAGTTCAAAGATACGCTAAAAATTTCCACAATTATTTTGTAAAACGGCAAAAATTGAACATGTCGTGGGACCAACCGATGGGCCCATACTTCGAGCTTATCGATTTATTCGGAGCATTTTTAATTGCGTACATAAAAGAAAATGCATATAGATTCATATCCCTCAAACTACCGATATCGCCCCCAGTCTGATTGTGTAGACTCAGAATCTATGGACATTTTCTTACATGGAAGTATTCAGGGATCCCTTTGATAAATTGATAACCTCGAAGTTTCGACCTATCGGTTGGTTCTAGGACATTTTCGAACTGAGCTGTTCCACGGAATAATCGTGGGAATTCTTAGAGTATCTTTCTGAAGTTGAAGTTACATATATACAGTTGTCCCAGGTCCGGTAGACGAAAACTTCATAAGCTCATTAGCTAATGTCGGAACATTTTTATTGCTGATTATTCAATTGTTTATTGTTTTCGGCCTACTGGTAGATTGCGGGACATCTTTCGTTTCACCTGGTTCATAAAATTAATGTTCACGGTCTCAACGTTTTCGACATACAGGGAATTTCTGAGGAAAGTAGCCATCCTTACTATAGGCAACCCAAAAGACGACCCCAGATTGAATCTACGCCTTTGGCTGCTACAAAACTGGAATGGGAGATCCGTGAAAGTGGACTAGCAGACGGCTCTCTGTCAAACGTCGCGGTTAAAAGTCAGGTTAGGAAGACAATAACATCGGCACCGATATTAGAGAATGAAATGTAAACCGACAAGTGAGTGAGTTGTGAGTTGATTTCGCGAACGCGAATCGGATAATTATCTGTGAAAAAATTACCGTCAAGTAAACAGTTGATTCGGGATATCAACATCGTGTTGTCAAGAAGCAGCTCATTTGTGTATTTGGTAAATTGACTTCGGTAAATAAATTTGAGCAGGTAGGTGAACGAAGATTTATTTACAAAATAATTGGAAATGGGCAAGTACTCGTTCACCGTCGTATCCTTGATTATTTTGCAGAGTTTCGATTTGAGGTAGGCTTCGTTGCGAGACAGGCTTCGAGACGGGGCAGGATTGAATACGAGACAGGCTTTGAGGCGAGGCCGGCTTTGAGGCGAAGCAGGATTGAATAGAAGGCAGGCTTTGAGGCGAGGCGAGTTTTGAGGCGAGATGGGATTGGATGCGAGGCAGGATTCAGGCTTCGCATCGAAGCCTGCCTTGTATTCAATTCTGCCTCGCCTCGAAGCCTGCCTCGCAACGAAGCCTGCCTCGCAACGAAGCCTGCCTTGAATCGAAGCCTGCCTCGTAATCAATCCTGCCTCGCCTCAAAGCCGGCCTCGCATCGAAACCTGCCTCGCATCAAAGCCCACCTCGAATTGGAGCCTGCCTCGTAGTCAATCCTACTTCGCCTCAAAGCCGGCCTCGCATCGGAACCTGCCTCGCATCAAAGCCCGCCTCGCATCGGAGCCTGCCTCGTAGTCAATCCTGCTTCGCCTCAAAGCCTGCCTCGCCTCAAAGCCTGCCTCGCCTCAAAGCCTGCTTTGTATTCAATCCTGCCCCGTCTCGAAGCCTGTCTCGCAACGAAGCCTACCTCAAATCGAAACTCTGCAAAATAATCAACGATGCGACGGTGAACGAGTACTTGCCCATTTCAAATTATTTTGTAAATAAATCTTCGTTCACCTACCTGCTCAAATTTATTTACCGAAGTCAATTTACCAAATACACAAATGAGCTGCTTCTTGACAACACGAAGTTGATATCCCGAATCAACTGTTTACTTGACGGTAATTTTTTCACAGATAATTATCCGATTCGCGTTCGCCAAATCAACTCACAACTCACTCACTTGTCAGTTTACATCTCGATGTTATTCCCCTCCTAACCTGACTTTTAACCGCGACGTTTGACAGAGAGCCGTCTGCTAGTCCACTCTCGCCGATCCCCTATTCCAGTTTTGCAGCAGCCAAAGGCGTAGACTCAATCTCGGGTTGTCTTTTGGGTTGCCTATAGTAAGGATGGCTACTTTCCTCAGAAATTCCCTGTATACACCTCGTGCTTGTAAAACTAGAGCTCATCATTTGCTGCATGTATGTTAGATATTGTCGGATTGTCAACATTTCGTTAATAAACAGCTGGAACTAAAAATGTCCCGTAATCTGCCGGTAGGCTTGAGGTAATAGATGATGAGAAAATTAGCAGAAGGATCAATCATTGACTCATGAGCTGATGAAGTTCTTATCCGTCAGACCCGAGTCAACCGTATGTAACTTCAGCTTGAAGATACCGTGGGAATTTCCACGATTATTTTGTGAAGCAGCTCAAATGGAATAGGTCCTCGAACAAACCGATAGGCCGAAATTTTGACGTTATTGATATATACAGGGCATACTCAATTGCATACGTTATACCTATAGGGTAATGCATGTAGATTCATATTCTTGAAACTACCGACATTGCCCCAGCCTGATTGTGTGGACCCGGAATTTACGGACATTTTTTTATGGGTTTTTATTTAAGAATCTCTTCGATAAATTAATAACCTCAAAATTTCGGCCTATTGGTTGGTCCTAGGACATGTTCGGATTGAGCTGTGTTGAAGAATATTTGTGGCATTTTTTGGGGTCTGCGAAGTGAAGTAACATAAGGTTGACTCGGGTCTAACGGATGAGACCTGTATAAACTCATCAGTTGATTACCGAACATTTTGCTGATTGTTCAATTGTCTATCGTTTTGAGCCTACTGGTAGATTGCGGGACACCTTTAGTTTTACGTGTTTCATCAAATCAATGTTCACAGTCTGGAGATTATCGGCATGTATACCTCGTGCTCGTGTAACTAGGGTCGATCATATGCTGTGTGTTTGTTGGTAATTGTTAGATTATCAACGGGAATTTCCATTAACAGCTGAAACTGAAGGTGTCCCGCAATCTACCGGTCAGCCAAAAACAATAGTCAATCAGACAATCAGCGAAATGTTCGGTAATCAACCAATGCGCTCATCAAAATCTTAAGCGTCAGACCCGAGTAAACCATATGTAATGTCAGTTCAAATATACCTCAAAAAAATTCACGATTATTTCATGAAACAGCTCAATTCGAACACGTCCTAGGACCAACGGATACTTCGGAATTTTAAGGCTATTGATTAATCGAGGTGATTATTGATTATACGTATACGTATAAGAGAATATCTATAAATTCTACGTGCAGTCAATCAGACTATCAGGGGCGATATCGGTAGTTTGAGAGATATGAATCTATATGCATTTTCTTGAACGTATATACTGGAAAATTCCCCGAAGAAATCGATAAGCTCAAAATTTTCGCGGCCTATTGGTTGGTCCCAGGACTTGTTCGATTTGGGCTGTCCTACAGAATAATTGTCGGAATTCTCAGGGCTTTTCCAGACTAAAGTTACACATGGTCATCTCAGGTCCGGCGGAAGAGAACTTCAGCTCATTAGCTCAGTACCGAACGTTTCGCTAACTATCTGATTGTATATGATTTTTGGCCTATTGGTAGATTGCGGGACACCCTTCATTCTACTTTTTCCAAAGAATTGATGTGATAACAGTCTGACGGTTATTGTCATACACACGTCATACACGCCTTGTGTTCATGGCACGAAGGGTAATCATTGGCTACATCTATGCCGGTTACCGTTGGACTATTATCCTCAATTTCATCAAATAGCTGAAACTAAAGGCGTCCCGCAACCTACCGGTATAGGCCAGAAATAATAGAAGATAAGACAATCAGTAGAACGTTCAGTAATCAGCTCACGAGCTGATGAACTTCGCATCCACTCAATCCGAGGTAACTATCTGTAACTTCAGTTCAAAGATACGCTCAAAATTTTCACGATTATTCTGTAAAACAGCTCAAATTGAACAAGTTCTAGGACCAACCGATAGGCCAAAACTTGGAGGTTATCGATTTATTCGAGACATTTCCAATTGCGTACATAAAAAAAATACATTCAATATTCATGTTTACATCCCTCAAACTACCCATATTGTTCCAGTCTGATTGTGTGAACCCAGAATTTACAAACATTTGTGTTTTATACCTACGTATTTAGAAATACCCATAATAAATCGATCATCTCGACTCTTCGGCCTACCGGTTGATTCGGGGACACGTTCGATTCTACGTATTTATCAAAATAATTGTGACGTTCGAGCATATCTGTCTCACGCAATTCCATATATGATGGCCTCAGTTCCGTGGATAATGAATCTTCTAGTCTTTTGAACACGTCCGTTCTTCACAATACCATGTGTCACCCGATTAGCTCTCATCTCCGATCCATTGGTGGATTGTGGGACTGTTTCACTTTCGGCTGTTTTTTTAAGATCACCGTAAAAAATCTTCCAGAATATAATGGTTTCCATAACGGTGTTATTCGTTTTATTAATTGTTAGATGTATGTTGTGTTCTGATATTGTACCGTAAACTCTACGATTATGTTGGTATAGTATCTTTGTTTGATAGTCATCATAGCTCCATACTTCTTGAATGCCCATATGTATGTATAGTACAATTTCATCACGTAGATAACGGTTTGTGATGTCTAATTATATTCCAAGATACTCACAATTTCGGAGAATTTAACAGAATAGTGCGTGCCATAGGCCTGATTGGATTGTTTGAATTACAGATCACGCTCTCTTAGATCAAAAAAGTATGTGTCCTGGGACACACCGTTCCGTGATGGAATAATACTATATACTGGTAGTTAAGAAGACTTCCAAACTATCGGTAGTTCTCAGGACTCTATACATAATGGTAGTTTTCAGGACTAAATCGGAAAAAAGTACAGCTTACAGTTGATCGTATCTCTAATTACAGTCTATCGATGGAGCGATTTTTTTAATTCTAAACGAACTTACGCTTGAATGGACAAAATGTTCGAAAACAACTTTTACAATGAGTTTTCATATAATTGCCTAAAAATATACATGCGATATCATTTATTATATGGATCGCGTATTTCCAGGACATGTCCTGAGAAGCGTGTAGCGAAATGTACTGGTCTTTTAGAGGACAGTCCCGATAATGTACGACTGACAAATAATCCTTATTATACTTTGGATGTCAGAAAATGTCTCCAAAACTACCCCCTGACATATATATATTATATTATAATATATATGGGGAATTCCATGCCGTTTCAACCTGGGTTTGACCCTTCACCTCATGGATTTCGCTCGTGATTTTTTTTATGATTGTTCCTACTTCGAAAAGCACTAATTTTTTTCTTTTAGATTTTTGCGACTTGATTCGTAATTTCTATAATTTTTGAAAACCGTCATATTGATCGACACAATTTAAAATTCTGAAAAAATTCTCAAAAATCAAGTGTTGAATATCAAAATTTTTGAGCGTTCAGCCAAAGTGGGCAGATGTTTCCTTCGCACTGTTTTCAAGCTTTTTCCGAAAAAAAAACATCCGAAAAATCATCACCGAGAGTCATTTTACTGCGGAAGGCTACTGAAATATTTCCAAATGTCACACCGGATTTTTTGAGAGAATTTTTGGAATTTTCGCGAGAAGTTTTTTTATTTTTAATTTTTTTTTCTAATTTTTGAAAAAAAATTGTTATTAAAAAAAACTTTTTTTTTTGGTCTAAAAAATCCGGTGTGGCATATAAAAATGTTTCAGCAACCATCCATAGTAAAATAACTCCCGCTTCTAGGTTTTTCAACGTTTTTTTCCGAAAACAGCTTGAAAACAGTAAGAGGAGAACATCTGCCCACTTCGGCTACACGCTTAAAGATTTTGATATTTGACACTTGATTTTTGAGAATTTTTTCAGAATTTTAAATTGTGTCGATCAATATGACGGTTTTCGAAAATTCTAAAAATTTCGAATCAACTCACAAAAATAAAAAAAATGAAAATTAGTGCTTTTCGAAGTAGGAACAATCATATAAAAAATCACGAGCGAAATCCGTGAGGTGAAGGGTCAAACCCAGGTTGAAACGGCATGGAATTCCCCATATGGGGAATTCCAGCCCACCCTGGACAGCTTTTGACCCTCACCCCTCTCGATTTTTTTCATTTTTTTTCTGATATTCGGTAGACTGAAAGGAGTGCTTGTGATTTATTTCAAATTTTTATCTCAATTCGTTTTCGATTTACATATTTTTGAAAATTCGCAATTCCTGATGATCGTCAAACGTTTAAACGCCTGTATCTCTGAATCTATCAGTCGGATTACAAAATGTGAGCACATGAAATTCATCGGAAAGAAGTGTACTTTTCGAAAAAAATATTTCTGGATAATTGTGCCTCGTCCTTCATAGTGAAATCTTCGTTTAAACATGAAAAATCGATTTTTCTCAAAGTATGACATGATTCAAAATTTTCAAAAAATTCTCAAAAATACTTCGAGAAAAGACAAAATTTTTGAGCTATGGCTGATCGTGGGCTTCGGCTGCTTTCTATTTTTAACAGAATTTTAATCGAAATTTTAATTGAATTAATTAAAATTCTGTTGAAAATTGAAAAACAAATTCAATTAAATCAATCGAAATCCTGTTGAAGATTGATTTCTCAATTTTTTCTCAATTTTCAACAAAATTTCAAAATAAATTTTAAATTGAATCAATTAAAATTCTATCAAAAATTTGAGAAAAATTGAAAATAATCGATTAAAATTCTGTTAAAAATAAAAAGCATCCGAGGCCCACGATCAGCCATAGCTCAAAAATTTTGTCTTTTCTCGAAGTATTTTTGAGAATTTTTTGAAAATTTTGAATTATGTCATACTTTGAGAAAAATCGATTTTTCATGTTCAAACGAAGATTTCACTATGAAAGACGAGGCATAATTATCCAGAAATATTTTTTTCGAAAAGTACACTTCTTTCCGATGAATTTCATATACTCACATTTTGTAATCCGACTGATAGATTCAGCGATACAGGCGTTTAAACGTTTGACGATCATCGGGAATTGCGAATTTTCAAAAATATGTAAATCGAAAACGGATTGAGATGAAAATTTGAAATGAATCACAAGCACTTCTTTCAGTCTACCGAATATCAGAAAAAAAATGAAAAAAATCGAGAGGGGTGAGGGTCAAAAGCTGTCCAGGTTGGGCTGGAATTCCCGATATATATAATATAATATTGTATTAGGGTGCTTTTTTAGCGACCATTTTTTTTACTCCCACCTCGAAATTTTCTTGGAAATACCTCAAAAAAAATTCCCTGCAAGTTTGAGCTCTTAATATTAATATTATTTACTCGCCCTCGGCGTTTGAAGATTTCCCATTTAAAATACACGTAACTCGAATTTTTTTTCCTTAAAATTCTTATAGCTCAGAGGTCCTTCATGCTATTCGAATGTTTGAAGAACCAAATAGCTGAGAATTCAATGCTCTACAATAGTGCCTATTGCAACGGAAATGTAACTCGAACGGGTGAACTCATAATGAGCCGCAAATTCATGAAAATCATAAATCATGAAAAACAAAGAGCTGATGTTCTCGAAAAATATCAATAACAGAGATCGGTGCCCGGAACCTTTTTTGAAGAAAATTCAATTTGCTACAACTTCATCATTTAACATTTCTCTGTATTTTCAGCCAATTACGAAATGACAACGAAAAAACAAGAAATTTATGAAATTTTTACTTTAATCACCTGTACTGTCTCATCTGTGTAAGTTACATTTTCGTTGCGATGGGCGCTTTTGTAGAGCATTCAATTCTGAGCAATTTGGTTCTTCAAACATCCGAATAGTATAAAGGGCTTCTGAACTATAGGAATTTTAAGAAAAAAAGATTCAAATTACGTGTATTCCAAATGGGAAATATTCAAACGCCGAGAGCGAGTACTTAATATTAATATTAAGGGCTCAAACTTGCAGGGAATTTTTTTTGAGGTGGTTCCAAGAAAATTTCGAGCTGGGAGTAAAAGAAAAAAAATAGTCGCCAAAAAAGTAACCTAATATTACATATGTTGCATACGAAAGTTGTATAGGGTTTACAGAGGATAAAAAAATTGATTGAATCAAATTTTTTTCAGATGAGTTTGTCCACAAGTCGAATCGATGTCGACTTGGTTTTTTCAAACGGACTCCTACATTTTTGATTGTTGATCGGATATTACAACAAGTTTCACACAAAAAATCAGTTGGATACAATTGATCGAGAACTGATGCGGTTGCGGAAATAAGGGCTGAACCGTACCTAATTAACAGAAGCCCGGGCAACTCAATTTTCCACAGCCTTTATCTATACCTATCTACCAGCGGTAAACCATGTCTATGCGTATGATTTCTTGTGCAACATTTGGTATTATACAACTGATTTCAAAGTCCAAAATATAATAGGTTCTCGATTGCAGAAACAAATTTGACCTCGAATCGACTTCGGCAAGGTCCCCTTGAAAAAATTCGATTCAGCTAAGTTCTTTCCCTCTCTTAACCCTACAACTTTTGTTTCAAACATTTTGCGATATATTTCCTTTAGGTTTTGAGATATCGCCCTAGATCAATCCAAAGCCAATCACTGCAGTATACATTCTGACCAAAATTTCAAAAACGCAGAGTTGTATAATCACAGAAGTGTCAATTATTAGCTACTCATGTATATATATGATGAGTATTTCCAGGGGACGCCACGAGGAGGCTAATTGACAATGTCCCCCATAATTTTTTTATGTCACACAGCGCGATCGCCTCGGGGAAGAGATGCAAAACTGTGAATTTGCATTCGATCAACTCCGAAAAGCTGCGAACACATTTTTCTCATACAGCGCGATCGCCTCGGTAAAGAGACGCGAAACTGTGAATTTGTGTTCGATCAACTCCGAAAAGCTGCGAACACATTTTTGTCATACAGCGCGATCGCCTCGGTGAAGAGACGCGAAACTGAGAATTTGCATTCGATCAGCTCTGAAAAGCTGTAAAGTATATGAAAATTCTGCGAGACGATTTTCTTTTTTTTTTTTAATTTCGTCGCTGCCGCTCCAAGCAGTAACAATATATTTACAATTTCAAACTAACCAACATTTTGAAAAACACCTTCGAATAGGACGTCAAATATATTTTACGTCACTTGAATTTCGAAGTGTATGTATTTGAAAAACTATTTGTACGTCAAGTTTTTCATTTTTTGACTCATCTTTCTCTTGCCTGCTTCTCGAAACGCCGCTTGATTATGGTATCGTGTAATAGCGTATAATCTCACTAGCACCAGATACATCAGCGCGTAAAGTCGATGAGAATAACATTCGTGCTTAGGATCAAACCAATCAGGCACCTGTTTGTTCGTTTCCAAAATGCATTCGTGCATCAATTTCTCAAGAATTCTTCCAGATGACCACAACTCGTTACATTTATCGTGAAATCGGCGCAATTGAATTGCCACGATCTTTATCAATTCATCTCTGGGTCGAGTGAGTTCTGTAACTGTTGGTGCATCTTCGTCCGTATTTTCATATTCTCTGTTTGCCAAATAGATTTCATTTGGCGTAACTTCATCCATTGGAGTTTTACACATATTTTCTCTGCAGGAATCACAGTTATACTTTTGTAAAGTCCGGAATGCATCAAAACCGCTCAGATATGTGACTGCGTTTTGATCATATGAGCGGGTCCATGTCATCTCGCTCAAAAAAAAACACTCAAATCGCGGATTCTTGCGCCCTTCGAGGAATCTTTAGTACTATGGAAAAAAAAAATAGAAGTTCACGGATTTTGAAAAATTTTCAAAAATGGCGGAGTTACGGGTGTTTGAATTTTTTTGCACTGCTTAGTTTGAAAATTCATATCTCCGAAACCATCAATCGTAGCGCAATGGTCCTGGACTCATTTCACTGACAAAAGAAAGGGCTACCGTTAAAAAAATACATTGGAAACAAAAATTAATTTTTTCAAGTTTTTTTCGCCACTTTTTTCCAAAATTTGGCCGCCATTCCCAAAGGGTACGGTGAATTTCATGGAGACAATTTTTTTTAGATAGCTGCTTCTTTCCCCTTTAATTTCGTAAAAAAAAATTTATGGAGACCTCACCAGGTCCGGAGAAAAAAATTAAAACGTCCGGCCGTGCGTCGCCGCGCGCGCCGTTCCACGGTAGCCGCGCTACTCCGGTAGGCTCGCTGTTTCACGTGCTGTTGAATTTCATTCAATGTTTCGCTATCCACCAGGGTTATCCTTTCTAGGAAAATAGTTATTCAACTACTTTAGACTCCCAGAATATTTTCACTGGTTATTTCCGCTCGGAATTATACCTGTTCCGAAAATTTCTCCGCGGTTATGGTTCCTTGAACACACCTGTGCTGCAATGCAATGAAAAGGGCCGATGTTTTGAGTGAAATTGCGCTCGATGGCGCTTAGTTGGACACGCCTGTTGAATATTAATTCTTAACTTTCACATGTTCAAAATTTTCTGATGCGGAAAATAATTTCGTTTTGATGAATTTATCAGAAATTGGAATGACTGCATGTAATTTCAGAGTACCGCGAACCGTCAAAGCTTCATCAAATCGATTTTGTAAAATAGCCTCTTCTGCTGTATGTTCTGCAGACGTGCAGTAGGCAAAAGATATGCTTTTGAAATAAGAGCATGCCCAATTATACAAATCCAGCGGTGTTTGAATGGGATCTGAATTACCAATCAATTGTAAACTCGCCCGTGAAGCTAAGCAATTCCAAAAAAAATTGATTGACTTCATGAAAGAGAAGTTTCAAGGTTCGATTCCCATAAACAAAATAATTTATTTCTCAGATGGAGCAGCTTCCCAGTATAAAAATAAAAAGAATTTGATTAATATAACACATCACTCCGAAGACTTTGGATGTCAAGCTGAGTGGCATTTTTTTGCGACATCACATGGCAAAGGGCCATGTGATGGGGTAGGTGGAACTGTTAAAAGATTAGCTTCACGGGCGAGTTTACAATTGATTGGTAATTCAGATCCCATTCAAACACCGCTGGATTTGTATAATTGGGCATGCTCTTATTTCAAAAGCATATCTTTTGCCTACTGCACGTCTGCAGAACATACAGCAGAAGAGGCTATTTTACAAAATCGATTTGATGAAGCTTTGACGGTTCGCGGTACTCTGAAATTACATGCAGTCATTCCAATTTCTGATAAATTCATCAAAACGAAATTATTTTCCGCATCAGAAAATTTTGAACATGTGAAAGTTAAGAATTAATATTCAACAGGCGTGTCCAACTAAGCGCCATCGAGCGCAATTTCACTCAAAACATCGGCCCTTTTCATTGCATTGCAGCACAGGTGTGTTCAAGGAACCATAACCGCGGAGAAATTTTCGGAACAGGTATAATTCCGAGCGGAAATAACCAGTGAAAATATTCTGGGAGTCTAAAGTAGTTGAATAACTATTTTCCTAGAAAGGATAACCCTGGTGGATAGCGAAACATTGAATGAAATTCAACAGCACGTGAAACAGCGAGCCTACCGGAGTAGCGCGGCTACCGTGGAACGGCGCGCGCGGCGACGCACGGCCGGACGTTTTAATTTTTTTCTCCGGACCTGGTGAGGTCTCCATAAATTTTTTTTTACGAAATTAAAGGGGAAAGAAGCAGCTATCTAAAAAAAATTGTCTCCATGAAATTCACCGTACCCTTTGGGAATGGCGGCCAAATTTTGGAAAAAAGTGGCGAAAAAAACTTGAAAAAATTAATTTTTGTTTCCAATGTATTTTTTTAACGGTAGCCCTTTCTTTTGTCAGTGAAATGAGTCCAGGACCATTGCGCTACGATTGATGGTTTCGGAGATATGAATTTTCAAACTAAGCAGTGCAAAAAAATTCAAACACCCGTAACTCCGCCATTTTTGAAAATTTTTCAAAATCCGTGAACTTCTATTTTTTTTTTCCATAGTACTAAAGATTCCTCGAAGGGCGCAAAAATCCGCGATTTGAGTGTTTTTTTTTTAATGAGATGACATGGACCCGCTCGTATAACTTGATCTTTCGTGAAACTTTATAATTGTTTACAGAGATACTTGAAATTCGAAACGTCACGCCCGTCGTCGCCGAAATAGATTCGAGAGCACATTTATGCGCTATGTGTTTCGCGCCTATCAATGCGCCAAAACAAACCACCATAGCTCAGGATCACGGCCAGCTTTGCGCTGAATGCGAGCCAGATGACTCGATTCCAGCAATTTTTGCTGCACGTGAAACTGAGAACTGGCGAGGCTTGACATCCACAAAACCAACGAGACAAACGTCCCGATATTTAACAAAAAATCACCAGACGTACGATGCCATTGCACATGGTAAAATGATTAAAATCCCTATAATGCGGAATGGACATTGTTTACAACTTCAGGTACATTTGAAATCTCTATTTAAAAATCATACATGTAAATATGAGAGGGGTAGTCTGCAGCTATGGGCCTTTGGTCTCTTGCTTATCTCTTGCGTATTCATTCTGTATTGTCTTTCGATCTTACAATGAATTCTCTCTTTTCTCCGTCCCCACGCTGAGAAGAAAATTTGGTTGATTTCCGTTTATTTGATTTCACGAAAGCATCCCCCTAGAGCTAAATTGTAGCTCATCCAAATAAAATTGATGTTGCTCCAAAGAAATAACAAATAATTTATTCGGATCAAATGAATTTTATTTGAATCAAAACATTGCAATTATTGCCGGCTTTCAGAGAAGTTTTTTTTGTGGGAGAATTTGCGGATGTTATTGACAGAACAAAAATTGATTCGGTTTAACAAAAATTTGATGGGCGTATTGCAATATTCAGTTGGAAAAATTTATTTTCTGGCGAAAGTGTAACAAACAAAGTCCGGAAGTCCGCAAATAATTTATTCATTCAGATTGGTTAATATTTCTCCGAACCAAAGAAATTATCTATTTCCTTGAGGTAAAGACACATTGGGCTGGGTGGAATAATTAGTTTGTTGCTTAGTTGACTAGAGCTCGTTTCATTGATCGAATAAACGCGTTTTGTTGAGAAATATGTTGAATCTAAATAAATTTTCTTCTCAGTGTTTGCGGAAGCTGAGGATTACTCTAGTAGATATAACCAATCTATGCAATTTTAAAAACTTTACAGGCTGTTAAATTCGGGCAAGATGAATATTCTTTTTCAAATACGTGCGGATTTGACAGCGTCATGACGGCAATATTAGTGGCGGCATGTGATCATCCGGACGTGTATAAAAATATCATGAGCCAGCAAAAAGATAGTGATATTTTTGGATTAGTCATATCCATTATGCAGAAAGGGTTGCGCTCGCATGCATATCGTCAAAGAGCTGCGATTTTGAAGGACATTTATCGTTTCGACATTGAACAAACGGAGGAACATAGTTTTCGTTTAGATTTTCGCATTAATGTATGCAGCCTTGTGAATGAGCTGTTCCATAAGTGTCCTAGTTTTAACGAAACATCAGTGTGTGAACGTGGTTGCCCACCACGACATAAAAAAATGTCGTTTTTCACAATTTCGCGCAAAGTTTTAAAGCGCTCAGCTTTCAGCGACGTCCTTAACACTACTGTTGCGCTAAAAGAAAAATCGAAGTGCTGCCGGAGGGGCTTTCCATGCTCAGGATATGAAACGACAAGGTTCACGAAAACCGGTAATTTTTATGCAATTGTTGCGTTGTGTCTATGATTAAATGTTGGAACGTGTTAATTATTCATAGAGCGCGTCTGATATACCTAGTGTGCGTTTTCGGACAATTCATTATTATCATTACATTTACGAAACTTCCTATTCACAGGTCCGTTTGGTTTTATTGAGCTTGACTACGGCCAAAATTTGGAATTGAACTCTATCTCTGTGCGATATCGTGATCCGCTGGGATCAGAATTAACAGAATATCACCTAATCGGGGTGATACAATTCAAACCACCGGTAACGATGTTGGGGACTAGATTGTCGAATGAGGCGCGCGAGTAAGTCCCTGACAAAGCAAACAATCGTGCCTTCGATAAAGTACGCGAAGAGGTGGGCCATTATACGGCTATATTTTTGAGATCTCCACACTGTTGGATAGAGTACGATGACACCTGCGACAAAGAAAGAAAAATCAAACCAACGTACGTTCCTTGCGAATCCTCATCTCCCTATATACGCCAAAGTGTCAGTATACCTTAAGTAAACTGTTTCGGTAGCTTTCCTTCTTCTCATGCTTATTGCGCTCTATATTTCGATGGGACTTACGTTATAAGTCACTGATACCTGCAATATTTCAGAAGCTCAATATTTCTCCTCTTGCTATATTATATGTACCTACTGCGAATTCTTTTACTCATTTTTTAAATACTCAAATCGTTCTTACCTATTTTTTCACGCCAAGTACGCACTTTTCGTTCATCCCATTGTTTTGGCATGAACTGTTTCTTTTTTTCATCGATCGCCGCATTAACACCTATTCTTGTTAACGCATATCTTGGAAGTCGAGTTGATGTCCGTTGTCAACAGTCTTTTCCCCTGTTATGTATGTATCATGTATGTTCCTACGTGCTAGTCCTTATTGTGATGCGTTGTTACCGCAATCCCATCCTGTGATTTTGACATTTTTTGATTTTTTATTAAATAGCGTTTATGTAATAAAGTGTGATTTTGTCTACCAACATCCAGCTTTTTTTAGGAGTAATTGTAATCATCCCGAAAATCAAAAGTTGAGTTTTCACTAGATCTCCACGTTTAGAAGTCTAGAGAATCACCCCTGATCATTTTCAGATGGACGTCGACGTGCGTGTGCATACGTATGTGGTACGTGATCAATTTTTTTTTTGTCTTGATCGACGCGGATTCTCCGAACTTCATAGAACTCAATAGATTTCGGGAATGATCGGTCTAGGAACTTGAGTGTTATTAAGAAAACAACATTTTTAAGAAATGAAACAACGGTTTTCGTTCATAACTAGAGAACAGATCGATGAATTTTAATAATCTGGGTCTCAATCGATTGGATTTACTCGAATGCGAATCTGGATAAATTTCCGAATTAATCGACTCGGCGATTCATCAGTTGGGAGGAACATCTATACACTTCTTACGTACAAAATCTACGCGGAAGTTTACCCATGTGTATGTATATCAGATACGAGGTCGACTCGCCCAGCATATCCGTACTATCCTGACTCTTTTCCACAATGGAATTGCTAACGAATTTACAATCTCGGGACCGCGACCGAACTGCTCGATGGCCAGATCAAGACTGCCTCTATTATCACAGTTAACAACGATCGTTACCTCTCTTGTTTATTGACATTCGTCCCTTAATCCCGAGATCGTGACTACGTTTGGTGTTGGTCGTATAAACACCCAATTCCATGTATAACCTTATATTGCAATAAGTCTACTGTAATAGTATATTACATACCTAGGCCAGTAAAGTAAGAAATGTCTCAGATCACATGTAATTGTCGGCCGAAGCGAAGCTGAGGTCGACAAACATGTGATCTGAGGCTTTCTTATTTATTGGCCAAGGTGTGTATACTATTTTTCTGCTCGACGCAGCCAGAAAGCGGCAACTTCGTTTAGCGCAGCGGCCCGAAAGTTGACGCTTTCTGGCCGGAGGGCAGAAAATGAATATAACTTGAATATCTTTATTGAATAATCAACAGCTTACGGCTCTTTCCCCGACATATGAGTCTGGCCCAACGCGATCAGCCGAATTATCTGCATGTTTTCGATGTATTCAGATACTTGGTATTATGAACAAATGAGTTCAGGTTCTAATGTATTTTTTGTGTTCGCGGATCGCACATCTATGTCCAACCAAAGTAATGAATGGCCGAATGAATGATAATCCTGGTTGGTGTTCTTGTCTACCCATAAACATATACTCATTGAAGACCGAACCTAATTACCTTTTCCAATAGTTTTGTGGAAAGTGAAAGATAAATTTCCGGATGCGCGCTCAGATACCCGTTAATGCACGTCACACTCGCCAAGTACCTACCCGTTGCCGTCTAGTTACGGAGACTTGCTCCGAGATACTGACTGCTTCACCCTGCCAGTATTAACCCGTCTGCCACTGGAAGACCTGATCCAGACCATATACCTGGCATTAAAGTGCTCTAACAATAACACAGGAACACACGTCACTAATCCGAATACAAAGTGACGTGGGCGACGAGAGTAGCATGCCGTACAGCGATAAGATTCTGATTATATGCTTACATGATAGATGGATTAATGAATAATTTCTTGCAAGGTCATTCGAACGAAACAAGTCGTATAATATTTTGATAATGACTACGGAATAACTTTCTCATCTAAGGTAAATTCTCAACACACTTCATCGGTAGAGGCGCAATAGCCCACCTCGAAACGCGACCGCAACAGATACTACCTCAAAATGCAGGAAAAAATACTGTACCTAAAGTGTACATTATTGTCTCCGAAACTGAATTAGCGACACTAGGCGCCCTCAATTGTTATTACGAAAACTTGCACATGCAGTATGACTTCGATATCAATCAGAATCACGTCAGTATTGATTATGAATAATAGATTGTACAGACAAAGAATGAAAGCAAAAACAGCGAGTGTCTTAGGATAGCCTTAAAAATTAGGGTACAGCTAATTCTGTGATAGTTTAACATACGTGTGATCGACTTCTCAGCTATTGATTGATAGCCAGCAAACATAACACTGACTGAGCCGAGCCTGACACATTCCTTCGTTGATTTCAGGATTTTTGAGTGATTCGGTAATCCAGCACTATAGCATTTAAATAGCCTGGAATCGGCCAACAATTCCCATCTAACCAGTTTCCCTTCCATTTTTTTATCTAGTGCGGCGGTGCTGACTAGCCTTCAAGCTATTACCGCCGCTAAATAGAAAAAGGAACAAGAAAATAGGAAATCCGGCACCATGGCATTTCAATAGCCTGAAATGAGCCTAAAATTCCCGTATGATCAGTTTTCCGAAATAATTTTCCACTCTATTTTATTTTAGTGTGGTGGTACTGACTCGCCGTTGAGCTATAAAGTACCGCTGCTGAATAGAAAAAGGAACAAAAAAATAGGAAATCCGGTACCATGGCATTTGAATAGCCTGAAATGAGCCTAAAATTCCCGTATGATCAGTTTTCCGGAATAATTTTTCCCTGTATTTTATTTCAGTGTGGTGGTGCTGACTCGCCGTCAAGGTAGCACCGCCACTGGACAGGAAAAAAATAAAAAAAATAAGAAATCCGGCACCATGGCATTTAAATAGCCTGAAATGAGCCTAAAATTCCCGTATGATCAGTTTTCCGAAATAATTTTCCACTCTATTTCATTTCAGTGTGGTGGTGCTGACTCGCCGTCAAGGTAGCACCGCCACTGGACAGTAAAAAAATAAAAAAAATAAGAAATCCGGCACCATGGCATTTGAATAGCCTGAAATGAGCCTAAAATTCCCGTATGATCAGTTTTCCGAAATAATTTTCCACTCTATTTATTTTAGTGTGGTGGTGCTGACTCGCCGTTGAGCTATATAGTACCGCTGCTGAATAGAAAAAGGAACAGAAAAATAGGAAATCCGGTACCATGGCATTTGAATAGCCTGAAATAAGCCTAAAATTCCCGTATGATCAGTTTTCCGAAATAATTTTCCACTCTATTTTATTTCAGTGTGGTGGTGCTGACTCGCCGTCAAGGTAGCACCGCCACTGGACAGTAAAAAAATAAAAAAATAAGAAATCCGGCACCATGGCATTTGAATAGCCTGAAATGAGCCTAAAATTCCCGTATGATCAGTTTTCCGAAATAATTTTCCACTCTATTTATTTTAGTGTGGTGGTGCTGACTCGCCGTTGAGCTATATAGTACCGCTGCTGAATAGAAAAAGGAACAGAAAAATAGGAAATCCGGTACCATGGCATTTGAATAGCCTGAAATAAGCCTAAAATTCCCGTATGATCAATTTTCCGAAATAATTTTCCACTCTATTTCATTTTAGTGTGGTGGTGCTGACTCGCCGTCAAGGTAGCACCGCCACTGGACAGAAAAAAAAATAAAAAAAATAAGAAATCCGGCACCATGGCATTTGAATAGCCTGAAATGAGCCTAAAATTCCCGTATGATCAGTTTTCGGAAATAATTTTCCACTCTATTTATTTTAGTGTGGTGGTGCTGACTCACCGTTGAGCTATATAGTACCGCTGCTGAATAGAAAAAGGAACAGAAAAATAGGAAATCCGGTACTATGGCATTTGAATAGCCTGAAATAAGCCTAAAATTCCCGTATGATCAATTTTCCGAAATAATTTTCCACTCTATTTCATTTTAGTGTGGTGGTGCTGACTCGCCGTCAAGGTAGCACCGCCACTGGACAGAAAAAAAAATAAAAAAAATAAGAAATCCGGCACCATGGCATTTGAATAGCCTGAAATGAGCCTAAAATTCCCGTATGATCAGTTTTCGGAAATAATTTTCCACTCTATTTATTTTAGTGTGGTGGTGCTGACTCGCCGTTGAGCTATATAGTACCGCTGCTGAATAGAAAAAGGACCAGAAAAATAGGAAATCCGGTACCATGGCACTTAAATAGCCTAAAACGAGCCCTAAATTTTCATCGTAACCATTTTGAAAAAATCACCCCTCTACCATGTTTTTTTGCTGTGGCGGTGCTGACCGAACGTTAAGCTAGCCCCACCACTGATTTTTCTGGGTATTTTCAAAATTTTGATTTTTGGCACTGGAGCATTCAAATAGCCTAAAACGAGCCCTAAATTTTCATCGTAACCATTTTGAAAAAATCACCCCCCTACCATGTTTTTTTGCTGTGGCGGTGCTGACCGAACGTTAAGCTAGCCCCACCACTGATTTTTCTGGGTATTTTCGAAATTTTGATTTTTGGCACTGGAGCATTCAAATAGCCTAAAACGAGCCCTAAATTTTCATCGTAACCATTTTGAAAAAATCACCCCCCTACCATGTTTTTTTGCTGTGGCGGTGCTGACCGAACGTTAAGCTAGCCCCACCACTGATTTTTCTGGGTATTTTCGAAATTTTGATTTTTGGCACTGGAGCATTCAAATAGCCTAAAACGAGCCCTAAATTTTCATCGTAACCATTTTGAAAAAATCACCCCCCTACCATGTTGTTTTGCTGTGGCGGTGCTGACCGAACGTTAAGCTAGTCCCACCACTGATTTTTCGGGTATTTTCGAAATTTAGATTTTCGGCACTGGAGCATTCAAATAGCCTAAAACGAGCCCTAAATTTTCATACAACCCGTTTCCCGAAAATCACTTCAGTACCTATTCTTTTCGTTGTGGTGGTGCTGACTCAACGTTAAGCCAGCACCACCACGGGTTTTTGAGCTTTTTTCAAAAGCCCAAAATTCGGCAATGTGGCATTTAATTAGCCTGAAATGAGCCCTAAATTATGGCATAGGTCATTTTTTGATTTGACGTTGTGATGGTGCTAGCGTAACAGAGGTAAAAAACACCATCAGCCAAGTGACGTCGCGACTCATTCTCCTAGAAACGAACTGGGAAAAGTTTCAAGCAACTCACGATGAACTACGCCACGTCAAGGCCGATGCCTCGCCCGAGCAGCTCACAGCGATATCACAAATGCCTTACTTCAAGATCGACCTCTACGCTCAGTGCGAAGAACAGTTCGCACTGGCCAAGGGAACCATGTTAGACATCATCGAGACTGTCAAGCAAGCATCTCCAACACCCACCCAACAAAGAACAGAATCGACGCCAGCAGCAAAACCTCACTCAAGGCGACTCCCACCAATCGAGCTGCCAACGTTCGCTGGAAGCTATTCAGACTAGAAGCCATTTCATGATTTGTTCTCATCAATGATCAACAAAAATGCTGAACTCTCGGCGGTCGAAAAGCTCCACTACTTGAAGAAGAGCCTAACTGGCGAGCCTTCCCAGCTCATCCGCAACTTCGCTGTTACCGGCGAAAACTTCACACGAGCCTGGGAAACCCGCGTGAAGCGTTATGAAAACAAACGACTCATGATAGATTCTCATCTCGCATCACTCTTTGCCATCCCACGCATTTCCAAGAAGTCGGCCGCGGAGGTCAAGCGTCTACACAGCGACACTTGCGAAGCCCTCGGAGCTCTGGCCACACTTGGTAGCCCAGTGCGCCAGTGGGACCACATCATCGTGCACATGACTGGCCGAAAACTTGATCCCACTTCTCCCGAAGAGTGGGAACGACGTGTGAGTGAAGCCTCCGAACCGTCCACACTAGAAGATCTCGAAACATTTCTACTTGGTCGCATTCACACCCATGAAGCGGTAGAGCAAGCTCAAGGCCGCTCAACGCCGGCAGCAGGATCGACGACGTCTCAAGCTCGACAGCAAGGATCAGCCACTCGATCTCACGTCTCACAATCAGAAGCCTCATGCTCCTTCTGTCAAGGAAGCCACTACATCGCCTCGTGCAAATCGTTCCAGAATCAGTCGATCGAACAGAGGAAAGACACCATCATTACCAAAAAACTCTGCTTCAACTGTCTTGGTCCTCATGCAGTTAAGGATTGCCGATCACAAAAGCGCTGCCGTTCTTGCCACGGTCGACACCACACCCTATTGCATCGCTCGAACCCTGCAGCCAGCGCTACTCCAAGCAACAACACAGCAATCGAAACAGCCAATGTCACTCCATCTCAGGTCGTATCAAACTCACCCAGCCAGGTGAGTAGCAATGCAGCTCAATCTACGGTGACCAAGTGCTTTCCAATCTTACTCGCGACAGTTCAGATTGGAGTTGTTAATCCCGAAACTGGGGAAGGAGTTATCACGCGAGCCTTACTAGATCAAGGCTCCCAAAGCTCATTCATCTCGGAATCGCTCGCACAAAAACTCCGGTTAACCCGACGCCACGCGTCCGTACCCGTCATCGGCGTCGGCGCACATCAAGCAGGAATAACTCGCGGTCAAACTGTTCTCAAAATCCAATCTCGCGTGCGGCCATCGTTTTCGTGCAAAGTGGACGCCCTAGTCCTTTCTCGCGTAACGTCGTTCTTGCCTTCGTCGCGACTCCCCGTCAGTGACTGGCCTCACCTGCACACCCTTCGCCTAGCCGATCCTCAATTCGCGGAACCTGGTCAGATTGATATCATCCTTGGAGCGGACATCTACGGTCACGTCCTCCTTCAAGGTACTCGAAAAGGAGCGCCAGGAACTCCGATCGCTCAGGAAACCGAGCTAGGTTGGATTCTATCCGGGCCGACTTCATCGGAACCCACAGCGCTAACCCATAGCGCCGTGCAAGGATTTCAATGCTCCATCGATCATGAGCTTCTGGAGCTCATGCAGCGATTTTGGATCCAGGAAGAAATCTCTAAGCCTATTCCACTCACACCCGACGAAGCAAACTGTGAGCAACACTTCCAACGCACGGTCTCCCGCGAAGCGACCGGTCGCGGGTCGCTACGTCGTGCGGTTGCCATGCAAGGACAATCCGGTCGATCTCGGAAACTCGCGTTCACCCGCGCTGCAGATACTCCATCGGATGGAGAAGCGGTTCGCGACTAATAATGAATTCAAAACCGCCTACTCGAACTTCCTGAACGAGTATCGCGAACTCGGGCACATGCATCGCGCGGCGAACCCTCCTGAAAATGAGGCCCGCGCGGTTTACCTCCCTCACCATGCCGTTGTGCGCGACCACAGCTCAACCACCAAGTTGAGAGTGGTGTTTAACGGATCGCAACAGACTGAGAAAGGACACTCTCTCACCGACAACCTCCACATTGGTCCCAAAATTCAAACTGATCTTCCCGATGTTCTACGCTGGCGGCAGTATCCGGTAGTATTTTCAGCAGATATTGTCAAAATATATCGGCAAATCCGCGTGCACAAAGATGACTGGGACTTACAACGTATTCCCTGGAGAGACAATTCGGACCTCCCCATTGAAGAGTTCCAGCTCTGCACCGTAACCTACGAAACCGCAAGCGCCCCGTACCTCGCCATCCATGTCCTTCACCAACTCGTCCAGGATGAAGGAGACAAATTCCCTCTCGCAGGGAACGTCATACTCGACAACACATACGTCGATGACATCCTCTCTGGAGCTGAGAGCATACAACAAAGCCAGGAAAAAATCCACGACCTAATTCAGCTGCTCAAGGCGGGCGGCTTCGCGCTCAAAAAATGGACTTCAAGTCACTCGGAGGTCCTCGCTGACATCGCACCCAACGATCGGGAACCAGCGGGACTGCAGAACCTCGACCAAAGCCCATTCTTTCGCGCTCTAGGCCTAGCTTGGAGGCCAGACATCGACGCCTTCACGTTCGTGCCGCAGCCCTCCCATGACGAACTCCCCGTCACGAAGCGGAGAGTCTTGGCTGAAACTGCTCAATTATTTGATCTACTCGGTTGGCTCTCTCCAGTCACAATCAGGTCCAAGATCCTGATGCAGGAGCTTTGGACACTCGGCCTTACCTGGGAAGAACAAATCCCGGAACCTCTCGCGTCACAGTGGAGCACCTTCCGGAAGGAGCTCCAAGACGTTGCCCTCATTGCAATACCCCGGTGGATGGGGCTCAGCTCAACGTCTCTAGCAACAGAAATCCATGGATTCGCGGACGCTTCTCAAAGTGCACTCGCCGCGGTCGTTTACCTTCGGACTTACATCGACACTCATGTAGTGCGGGTAGCACTAGTATGTTCCAAAACCAAAGTCGCACCGCTCAAAAGGCTGACAATCCCGCGTCTCGAACTGTGCGCAGCCCTTCTTCTAGTCGGGTTAGTGCACCAAGTCAAAATGACACTTAAGCTCGCGAACGTACCGTCCCATCTGTGGACCGACTCCACAGTCGCGCTCACATGGATCAAAAGCCATCCCGCTCGATGGAAGGACTTCGTTCGCAATCGCGTCACCGAAATCCAAGAGTTGACAAACGCTCACTGGCGTCACATTTCCGGATACGAAAACCCTGCTGACATCGCTTCTCGAGGTGCATCTGCAGCACAAGTTTCTGAGAGCCAACTGTGGACATGCGGACCAGCATGGCTCGCAAAACCCTCGGTAAGCTGGCCACACGCAACCCCATCACTCAAGGGTGATGAGGACCTCGAAGAAAAGAAGCACACCAACGTTCATCCGGCGCTCTGTGAAACTTCACGTCCAGTCTGGGATCTCATCGATCGATATTCATCATGGACAAGACTCCTACGGATCACCGTAATCTGCTCACGAGCAGTTGCCAGGTTCCTTCAAGCCCGCAGTGAGAAAGCCTCAGTGCCACCACGAGCAAACAAATGACGAAAAGCACCCGCTGATACTTCCACGAGACTCGGCACTATCACGACTCATTATCAGTCACATCTATCGAACTACCCTCCATGGAGGACCTCAACTAACACTCGCTACTATCAGGCAACAATACTGGATCCTGGGTGGACGAGTGCCTATCCGAGCCATCATAAATCGGTGCGTGCCTTGCGTTCGCCAACGCGCAACGCTCAGTACACAACGAATGGGTCAACTTCCTCAGCCTCGTGTGACACAACCTCGGCCATTTCTTCATTCAGGCGTGGATTATGCCGGCCCATTCGCCATTCGAGCCTCGCGGGGCAGAAATCCGAAGACCTACAAGGGATATATTGTCTTGTTCGTCTGCTTCTCAACATCCGCTATCCATTTAGAACTCGTCTCCGACTATACAACGGACGCCTTCATCGCAGCCTACAAGCGCTTTACCTCACGGCGTGGAATCTGCGTCACACTTTCGAGTGACTGTGGAACTAACCTCGTCGGCGCTGACACAGAACTCCGCCGTCTCCTCGCTGAGGCGTCTACCGAATCCGCCAACATCGCCAACGTCCTTGCTGCACACGGCACTCAGTGGCGCTTCAATCCGCCGTCCGCTCCACATTTTGGCGGAAAATGGGAAGCGGGAGTAAAATCTACAAAATTTGACATCAAACGGGTCGTTGGCGACGCAAAACTCACCTTCGAACAGTTTGAAACGTTCCTTACCCAAGTGGAGGCGGTCCTCAACTCGCGACCTCTCTGCGCCATAACTGACGATCCAAGAGACTCAGGAGCTTTAACGCCCGGACACTCCCTTATCGGAACAGCGTTAAACACGATCCCCGAACCAGCACTCACGGAGGTCCCTGTGCAACGTCTCTCACACTGGCAACACTCTCGCCACATGCTCGATCATTTTTGGAAACGTTGGAGCTCTGAGTATCTAAAAACCTTCCAGCCCTTACCAAAGTGACTAGCAAAAAATGAAAACCCCAGACCCGGTGCAATCGTTTTAATCAAGGATGAAAACTCCCCGCCGTCCGTGTGGCCCCTCGCCAAGGTCCTCGAGGTCCACCCTGGAGCGGACGGCCTCGTGCGCGTTGTGACAGTGCAAACAAAATCATCAGTGTTGAAACGACCGATCGCGAAATTGTGCGTCTTACCCGTAAACTCTTCAACCGACGCGCCTTCGGCAAATGAGACAACCTAACGTCGCGATCGCCTACAATCGCAAGGCGGGCGGTATGTTTAGGCTAGATACACCAATAGTGTGACCAAAACATTGAGGTATGGTGTGCGTGTACACCTATACCACTACCGTCAGTATTTAGTTGCAAACGAGACTTTGCCCCATTCCCTCAAGACCAAATCAGTATCGCGTCAACCTTCGGTTCGCCATCACCATGTATCTCCGCTGTTGGAAATAAAGAAAAGTTGAGAAACTACAGATCTCGAGTCAGCAATTGCAAATCCTCAATTCCCTTCAAATTCCTCAATCTCAAGCGGATTCGCTTTCTACGTCAAAAACCAGCAGTTCCCCATAACAAACTTCCTGAGCGGCTATGGCTAGATTTTGAACGACGAGTCCTTGACCGGCGGCGGGTTCTTGAGCGGTTGCGGTGGTTCCTCGAGCGGCTGCGACGGCTTCGAGAGCGGCTGTTACGCCTGGAACGAGTCCTCCTTGACTCACGATCGCGCGAGCGCGAACGTGGCGACTTGTTTTCCTTCGAGCGGGATTTGCTTCTGGCGGACGCCATGTTGTTCATGAGGGCTTGAAGGTTGACTTGCGAGTCCGCGACTTGCATCGCCAACAACTCGACAGTCCTTTGTAAGTCCGCATTGGATGCGGGCTGCAAAGCAGCCGCGTCTCCCGGCGCATCACTTGACATCTTAATCGCCGCAGCAAAACACAAATAGTAAAACGAAATAGTAGAAAACTTCAGTATACGTGTTGATTAGACCGCACAACGAAACGTAATGACGAGAAGCGCCCCTATAGGTGGGAAATTCAACGCTACTACAAGTAATCGATCTTGAGGACGAGACCTCCTAGTATAATTTATTAATTAATATTATCCCATCATCTGTTTAACCAAAAGCGTTAGTAGTAGTAGTGGTAATAGTAATCTATTGAACAATTATGTTTTTTTTTTTGGTTGTTAATATTGAAATTTTTTCCATTTAGTTACCTTGCCCATGGTGGTAGTATGCAACTGACGGCATGGAGTTTCTACGTATCGAAGTCATTAGTCAGCAACATTATACGAGAAACCTGCCAAATCATCTGGGACATTCTGTCACCCATGTATTTACAACAACCCACACAAGATACATGGAAGACGAAAGCTGAAGAATTTCATCAATTATGGAATCTACCATGCTGTATTGGTGCAATGGATGGAAAGCACATCACTATTCAAGCTCCAAAAAAATCAGGATCTTTGTATTTTAATTACAAAAAAACATTTAGCATTGTTTTATTGGCAGTTTGTGATGCTAATTATAAGTTTACGCTTGTAGACATTGGTGCATACGGATCACAGAGTTATGGAGGGGTATTCAGAGAATATGCCTTTGGTCAAGCCCTAGAATCTCATATTTTGGATGTTCGTTCAGATTCATATTTACCAGGAACAGATGAAAAATTTCCCTATTTTTTGGCTGCGGACGAAGCATTTCCTCTCAAAAGATATATTATGAGACCATTCCTAGGAAGTAATCTGACTGAAAAACAAACAATATATGATTATCGATTATCCCGTGCACGGCGTATGATTGAGAATTCTTTTGGAATTCTAGTGAACAGGTGGCGAGTACTTCGAAATAATATTATCGCTGAAGTAAGCACAGTCGAAAGAATTGTATGTGCGACTATCACCCTTCATAATTTTTTAAAATGTACTGATGAATCTAACACACATAACAGAAACATACGTTATTTTCATGAGAATTATGTAGACTGATATGATGATCAGGGTGTGATATTACCTGGAGAGTGGCGTACTGGTGCAAATTCTTTTCTTGACGTAGGTCGTATGGGTTCAAATTATGCTAACAGTGCTGTTGTTAATCTGAGAAATAGACTTTCGGAATACTTGGTTTCTCCTGAAGGAGAAGTTGCCTGGCAGTATGCATATGTCAGGAGGGGTAGTTTAGAAAATTGAATGGACCATATTTACTGGGAAATAACAAAACATGTAACATTAAAATTATAATAAAATATATATTTCACAAAAACGGGTTTATGTTAATACCCTCATCTATATCACAGTTTACAATGTACGAGACTCTAAATGGGAGTTTCAAGTATCTTGATACATATCACACACAATATCGCTGCTTTTTATTCATTTGTTTCAAGGAACCGTAGACGCTCATACAGAAATTAAATTCTGCATCTTCTTTCATAGAGACATTTGTTTCAGCAAAAGTTTCTTGCACATTTTTCAATGCGCTCATCACTGCATTCTCAAGATGTTCCGTCGTGATTTTTGCTCGTTTTTGTGGCGGATTATTTGATTCATTGATATTGCGATTAGTTGCTTTTTTAACAGGTGGAACATTCTCATTTTGACAAAGCTGATTTGCAGGCTTTCGTTGACTGATTGTGAGGCGTTTTGATGCTTGCAAACTCTGATTGGTCTGTGGCTGATCAGCATTGTCGTCTAAGCTATGTTGAGCATTCAAGTACTGTAAAACGTCCTCATCAAGATATTCAATTTCACCATCTTGTTCTGAATCGTTGTCATCTGCAAACGTAGTTCTTTGCGTTGAACTTTTAGAAATATTTCCAATTGATCTGCAATTCAGTTAAACGGTTAGCAATGTAGGTAGTATATAAAATCATAAAAATGAAACATTTGAAAGAAAATACTCACTTTCTGGTTTGCACATGCGGATTAAGAAAACTTAAACTTGAGTACAAGTCCCATGCATTTTGTGAAGCCTGGGAGGAACTAGCACCTGATGGAATATTATTATTCAGCCGTTTAATCCGTGCAAACCGATCGCGGATAAGCTTCCATCTGCGTTCCACATCGGCAGCTGCACAAACACAGCAATTTCCAGCATTAGTCAAAATCGATGGCAAAGTGATAGTGCATGAAAGTTCATGATCACGCGACAACCAGAATGGGTGTATTACAGGACCAGAAACTTTGAGGTTAACACTCACCAGGTATGTCCAAAAGCCTTCCTAGAGACTTCCATGCATTTTCCCGCATCCGTTTATCCTTGTACTCTGCAATTGACCTATCCCACAAATGCGGAAGACCCTCAATCAATAAAATTAATTTTTTATCAAACGACTCGTCCTCACTATTCATTGTGGATGAGCGGGTTTACAAATTTCAAATTCGGTTAGAACCCGCGAAATTTCACCAACTCTGATGAGATTGGAGGGAGAGACTCGTGATTCGCTGAACGTCTGCTAAACGCGTCTAGAAATTAAAATATCCCATATCCTACGGAAACGGGGACGTGTGCGCAAACGCTTGCGTTCCATTGTAGACGGTACTGCACTTATCCTATACTTGAAGTCGTTACGGAAACGTAAACGGAAACGTGTGCGTCAATTGTAAACCGACCTTTATTATTTCCGTTGATTGAAGATGTATGAACGTTTATTTCACTTCGTAACTACACCTCAGCTAACGGCCGTTATAAACACCAACGATACGCGTACCTGCAGGTGTCGTGGCCAATCACAGAACCGAACCGCTATGATTGGCTGTCCGGCCGAACATAGGGAATATGGTGTATAGGATTATGGAGGAGTTCAGGCTGTGAGCGCCCGCCGTGATTGGCTGGTGAGACTGTCGGCTGTTTCCCACTACCGCCACCCGCCAAGCGCTCAATTCCCCTAGTAACTAGCTATTGACTAACTCGTACGGCTAACTCTTCGAGATTGTCTATCAGTCCCCGGAGGAATTCAAAGCATTTTCGCGTAGCAATAGCTATTCGAAATAAGATGCAAAGTATTTTTCACTTATCCCAAATTGATTTGTCATTATTACGTTTGAAGCATAAAGGATGAAGTAGTGAATGATTTAAAGAAAATAAGTGTGAACCAGTAATTGATAAATAATCCATTTTCAGACAACTGACAACGTTGAGAAAATTAGAGTTCAGGTTGTCGAAGAAGACGTTGCTATCCCAGGACTGAGTAGCATCCACTGAGACGTCGCTGCGAGGCGAGAGTGACTATCATGAGAATACAGGTGGCTCAATTGCTCTCGAAAGCTGGAATACATTTGTCGATCTCAATGTTTGTGAGTTATCCTAAAACTCTGTATCTGCGTACCCAATGACTAGGCGCCCGCTATCTCTAGAGGTACAGTATCGTCAGCGTAGTTATCCGAGCTCATCTCAGGCAACAGATGTTGAAGTGTGAGAACCCGCTCTCGATCCAGTGACACCACGAGCTGAGCTCGCCTAGTTTCGCAACGAGTATTCAGATCGTAGAACGAGTACTCGCAACGCAGTTGGCGAAGCTGGGTGACGTACGGAGCAGTTTGGACGCAGGTGTTCGTAGTGCGTTGAAATAGCCTACGAAGAAGCTTCGGTGCTGGAATTCGTAGTCCATCAACGATTTTCAGCGAACTGTGTCTAGCCGTCCAATGAACACTCAACGTGGTATCCTCAACGCACTCATCGTAGGCTACCTTCGCAACATCTTCGAAGCAGCTTCGACAGCACTCAACGTAGCATCCTTAACACACTCATCGTAGGCTACCTTCGCAGCACTTCGAAGCAGCTTCGACGCAGCTGTTCGTAGTGCGTCAAGGTAGCCTACGATGAGTGCGTTAAGGATGTTTAGTTGAGTGTTAGTTGGACGGCTAGACACAATTCACTGAAAATCGTTGATGGACTCTGAATTGCAGCATCGAAGCTGCTTCGTAGGCTACCTCAACGCACTACGAATAGCTGCGTCAAAGCTGCTTCGAAGGTGGCCTACGATGAGTGCGTTGAGGATGCTACGTTGAGTGCTGTCGAAGCTGCTTCGAAGGTACTGCAAAGGCAGCCTACGATGAGTGTGTTAAAGACGCTGCGTTGAGTGTTCGTTGGACGGCTAGACACAGTTCGCTGAAGATCGCTGATGGACTACGAATTCCAGCACCGAAGCTTCTTCGTAGGCTATTTCAACGCACTACGAACACCTGCGTCCAAACTGCTCCGTACGTCACCAAGCTACGCCAACTGTTTTGCGAGTACTCGTTCTACGATCTGAATACTCGTTGCGAAACTAGGCGAGCTCAGCTCGTAGTGTCACTGGATCGGGAGCGGGTTCTCACTCTTCGACATCTGTTGCCTGAGATAGGCTCGGACAACTACGCTGACAATACTGTACCTCAAGATTTAGCGGGCGCCTAGTCATTGGGTACGCAGATACAGAGTTTGAGGATATCGAAGAACTCACAAAGATTGAGATCGACATTTGTATCCCAGCTTTCGAGAGCAATTGAGCTATCGGTATTCTCATGATAGTCACTCTCGCCTCGCAGCGCCGTCTCAGAGAATGCTACTCTGTCCTGGGATAGCAATGTCTTCTTCGACAACCTGAACTCTAATTTTCTCAGCGTTGTCAGTTATCTGAAAATGGATTATTTATCAATTACTGGTTCACACTTATTTTCTTAAAATCATTCACTACTTATCCTTCATGCTTCAACCGTAATAATGACACATCAATTTGGGATAAGTGAAAAATACTTCGCACATTATTTCGAATAGCTATTGCTACGCGAAAATGCTTTGAATTCACCCGGGACTGATGGACAATCTCAAAGAGTTAGCCGTACGAGTTAGTCAGTGGCTAGTTACTAGGGGAATTGAGCGCTTGACGGGTGGCGGTAGTGGAAAGCAGCCGACAGTCTCACCAGCCAATCGCGGCGCGCGCTCACAACCTAAACTCTCCATAATCTTATACACCATATTCCCTATGTTCGGCTTCAAGAGAATGACCCTGTAGAAGGAGGCATGGTGGAGGTTATACGACCGCGGCTGTGGTTAATAGCTGTACGGTATATAGACATAACGTGTATACTTGTATAGTACGTATTCGGTTAAGCAGCACATATTACTTCGATATTGCTGACTTGATTATAAGTATTTGCATCAATTGCATAAGTTATGATAATGGATGAAGCTATAAGTAAGAGCCGGGCGTCCATGGCGGCTGCTGAAAAAAAAGCTTTTATGAAGGAGGTGAGTGCAGGTATGTCTGCGGCCGTGTTTAATACCGTGGTAAACTATACGGTGCGGCCGGTCGAACAGACCGTCAGAAAACGTGAAGGAATTTTCATCAAAACGTTGCAGTCCGAAATAATCGCACTGACCGTGAGAATTCCGCAGATGGCGTGATCAACGACGACGAGGATTGCTACGGTGCCGATTATGGAGCCTAGAAGTTAGGAGACCGATCTCAGTCTCCCCCACTCCAAAAAAAACGTTCCTGTTTCTTGCGCGCGTGTCCTGTATACATCGCGAGCTTGCCAACCGACGCGCCACTAGCGGTGTTCAGCGAAACCTATGGTTACCATAGCAACCGGCACATATTTGATTATTATTCTTTAAATCGTGCATCTGCAGTTAGATTTAGATGAAAATGAGTTGTTCAATCCCTAATTGCCAGGTAGGGTATTTATCAACCCGGAATGAAAATATACAGAAAGGCGTGGGGAACGAAAGTTTATTTATGGTGTCGAAGATAAGCGAAAGGCAAATACTGAGAGGTTCGGAGTATTATGGCTATCAATAGCCCAATTGTTTTCAAATTCGATGAAAAATGTACATCTTCTTACGCTCTTGCAAAACCTTATTAAAAAGTGCTTTCGAATAATTTCCGAGACTGTAATATTATTTGTGTATGTCGTAGACACATTATTTACTATGTACTCAGTGGATATTTGAAGCGTAAATTGTTATCTGTAAGTTTTTTTTTTTTTTACTGTTTCACTTAATAAATTACTAATACAATTACCAGTCCAGCGCCTCTATCCCACTGCTTGCTATATTAACATGTATTCGAATACTAGGCTGTATTAGGTAAATGAGGAAGTTGATAAATACATGAATACAACATTTTATTGACATGCAGCACATAGGTATATGACAATGATTTATCAATAAACTGTAAAATCATATCTACAATGACAATTACCATGTGACTTGACCTATTCGCACGATTTTCAGCGATTTCATTCGCTCGTAAATATGCTCGTTGTGACGTTCAAACTTATTAGGTCTCACTATGGTGTCACATTCACCTTCAAAAGAAGCTTCTGTCATGATTTCCTCGGGATTATGTCGGAAGATTCGATAATAGCCTCTATTGTCAGTGGAAATTACAAAATTTGACGTTGAATAAACGAACACACGCCACCGCATTCGTATGTTTTTTTAAAATATACAAGTTTAGGTTTCATAGTCTAGATTTAATTTGAGATTCCCGATTGTCTCACTTTCACGTAATGTAGATCGTATATTACAGAAATTTAGACATTATTCGCGGCTCAACTATTTGTCCCAATATTCCACGTACTTATACATAAAACCAATCATCCTCGGATCTCACAATCACTGTCACCTTTCGCATTCGCAAAGTTATTGTCTAATCTCAAACCGTATTTACATTCGAAAAGCTAGTGCTTCTGGCTGCCGGTAGAGGCGCGCCGATTGACAAGCTCGCGAATATATATAGCTACAGAGCGACGAAACTGGGAACGTTTCTCCAATACGGAGATCGGTCTCCTAACTTCTAGGCTCCATAGTGCCGATGCAGAAGGAGAATCAGCACAAGAGCATTTATACGAGGTCGCGGGCGTTGATAGGGGCATTTCGGCGATGTATTCGAGTTCGGATTTCGCGGGACGCATGTGTTTCAACGTAGCAACGATGTAATATCAGTGGCCGGATGTGTAACCAATGAAAAACGTGCTCAGACAGCGGGATTCTGGCAGTTTTTGAACCGCTCGTCGATCATGCGCAATAGCACCATAACACCGACGCCATATTAGCGAAGTGTGTAACCGGCGAGAAACGTGCTTCGGACCCACGTGGCGTTAGATATTGCCTTTTGTGGCTGTCGGTCGCATTTTAGTACGAGAGTGTTTCGGATTCTGAAGATAGTTGTAACGCGGTCTGTGCATCTTTAAATAAAAGTGCTGTGTCTTGCGTCTTGAGCCCGTGTGTTTACGAGAGACAATATATGGGGTAGTCCACCTCAACTCGGCAAGTCCAAAAACCTCGACCATTTCAATCCGCCTGATTTTTTTTCTATGCACCGTATCATCGAAAAAAACCTACCCCTGTAACACAGTTTATTTTTTTGTCGCACCGTTCCAATGATACAGAATTTTGAAATTCTCAAGTTTTACTCCCCAGTTATATTTTGAGCTCCGATAGCTCGGAATTGGTAACTCCTATCCAAAAAATGTGTATATATAATTTCTTGGTATTGAAATGGTCTACTCAAAAATAATTTTTTTTTCAAATTTTTCCAGTAACTCGTAACGGTTATTTATGCGAATAAACATCAAAAACCCGTTTTTTGAAAAAAGGCCCAAATTTTTTAGTTTCAAAAAAATATCATCAATTCTACCCGAAATTACGAAACTTTTGAGACCATAGCCATGATGGAGACTTTTCTGGTTCAAAAGTTACAGCTATTTAAACATCTACAAAACCAACTTCGGCCGCGAAAAAATTTGCCGACAAGCGGTTTTATGGGGAATCATGGAAGATTGGAAGAATCATGGAGGGCGCGGAGGTAAAAAATAGGGCCAATGAAAGTACAAGAATGCTCAACGCGTTTCTGAGAATTATTTCCAATTTTTAACCATTTTTTCATCAAATGGTAAATTACTCGAGGCGTCGTAGACGAATATCTTTTCAGCTGCAGCACCACATTTCCGAATCTAACATTGCAAACATATGTTGAAGAAAGAAAAAAAAACCAAAAAAAACGAAAAAACCCAAATTTTGACTGTGTGAGAAAGGTTCTGTACAGTTTTGCTGTCTCGTTTGATTACCCCCTTAATTACATTAACTTTATTCATTTTCGTTACAAATAATGATTTTTTTTGCCAACGCGCATACTATTTATTCACTTGCCAGCAACGACTCGAGTTATCAAAAACTATAGCGCAAGATTGGAAATCTATCTCAAAAACGCGTTGAGTATTCTTGTACTTTCATTGTGGTTATTTTTTATCTTTCCGCCCCTTGTACCTTCAGTGATTTCTCATATAGCCGCTTGTCGGAAAATTTTTTCGCGGCCGAAGTTGGTTTTGTAGATGTTTAAGTAGCTGTAACTCTTGAACCAGAAAAGTCTCCATCATGGCTATGGTCTCAAAAGTTTCGTAATTTTGGGTAGAATTTATGATATTTTTTTGAAAATAAAAAATTTTGGCCTTTTTTCAAAAATCGGGTTTTTGATGTTTATTCGCATAAAAAACCGTCACGAGTTACTGGAAAAATTTAAAAAAAATTATTTTTGAGTAGACCATTTCAATACCAAGAAATTATGTATACACATTTTTTTGATAGGAGTTACCAATTCCGAGCTATCGGAGCTCAAAATATAACTGGGGAGTAAAACTTGAGAATTTCAAAATTCTGTATCATTGGAACGGTGCGACAAAAAAATAAACTGTGTTACAGGGGTAGGTTTTTTTCGATGATACGGTGCATAGAAAAAAAATCAGCTGGATTGAAATGGTCGAGGTTTTTGGACTTGCCGAGTTGAGGTGGACTACCCCATATACAGCAATGCGGGTGCAATTCGCCTACGTGAAATACACTGGCACGTGCAATAATCCTGGCACAAAGCATCCGGAAAAGCAGGTCATGCCTGTTGCGTTAATAAAACATTTCAGAGAAGACAACGCTGTTGGAAAAACATACGAGATTGTCTGTGGAATCAGCCGGTGTCGGGCAGTTATTGGTGCAACCGGCAGTGAGTATAATTGTATTATATATGGGGCTTTCCATACCATCCCGACCTACTGTGAAAATTCACATTTTTGATTTGGCTGAAACTTAGCTACCTTTTTGCTCTCTATGAAAGAGGCTTTCTTGAATTATTTCAAATTTGTTCGAAAAACCGTCCGTGAGATCTGAATTTTTGAAAATTCACGTCGTTTTTTTTTCAAATGCTCATAACTTCCTCAAAAATGCATCGATTTGGATGTTTTTTTGTTTCAAAATGTGTGTTTTTGAACGTAGTTTTTCAAAATGAAATGCAAAGAAAATCAAAAGTTTTTTTGCAAAAGTTTTTTCAATTTTGAGATCAAAATCTTATTTTCAAACCTGTTTGTATCCTTCGATTTTTTTTTAAATTTTTTCAAAAATACTAATTTCAATTCCACAAATTTTAAGCCTAGTCTCGTCGTGGGCATTCAATTCTGTATATTTTTTCTGAAATTTTCAAAATTGACAAAATCAATTTTTTTTTTCAATATGTCACTGAATATTACTCAACGTCCTCGTGAAATTTTGTATTGAACATATTAATAGTGGAAGGTGGCTAATCAAGCTACTCGGAAGTTGTGGAAATAATAAATGACTATTTTAAATCAAATCAGTCGTGTAAAATATTCAAATTAAAACGATTATAATAAAACAAATTCAACAATCCAAAATCTCATTTGAAATAGTCATTCATCATTCTCACAATTTCCAAGTATCTTGATTAGCCACCTCCCACTATGAATATGTTCGATAAGACATTATACGAGACGCTAAGTGATATTCAAAGTGAAAAATTGGGAAAAAAAATTGATTTTGTCAATGTTGTAAATTCCAGAAAAAATATACAGGATCGAATGCCCACGATGAGACTAGGCTTAAAATTTGTGGAATTGAGAGTAGTATTTTTGAAAAAAATTTGAAAAAAATCGAAGGATACAAACAGGTTTGAAAATAAGATTTTGATCTCAAATTTGAAAAAACTTTGGCAAAAAAACTTTTGATTTTTTATTGCATTTCATTTTCAAAAACTACGTTCAAAAACGCACAACTTGAAACCAAAAACATCGAAATCGATGCATTTTTGAGGAAGTTATGAGCTTTTGAAAAAAACGACGCGAATTTTCAAAAATTCAGATCTCACGGACGGTTTTTCGAAAAAATTTGAAATAATTCAAGAAAGCCTCTTTCATAGAGAGCAAAAAGGTAGCCAAGTTTTAGCCAAATCAAAAATGTGAATTTTCACAGTAGATCGGGATGGTATGGAAAGCCCCATATACATATGCAGCATGTCTATACGGCTGCTTTTGCCGTTCTATTACCCTCACAATTTATGAAGTTGAAGCTAGGAACCAGAGTTAGCAGCCAAACGAGCTAATCGTCTTTCAAATAGGATGATGCAGTACAGATTTATGACTTTTTCAGTCAAATTCATTCACTTGTAATGAAACACAGCAAAATTCGGATTTTTTCAATCTTGCTGCCTTATTTTCATTGACTAAGAATTGTTGGGCTGCTGATTCTGTCTGCTAGCTTCAGCTTCATTCACATTTTAGTTGGGTCATATTCGCTGTAGAATTATACCAAAAACGATGAAATTTATCAAGAAAAGAATCTTGAAGGCCAATAGTGCAGTGCAGCCGCCGAGATAATACGTTCAGCTTTTAGGTTTTGTCAATGTGCGGTTTGATAATTGCTATACCTAATGATGAATTTTTTAAATATATATATGACCTTATGCTATACCGGACATGCAACTTACCTACAGACGCCGACCGTTATTGATAATAACGATGCGTGAAAAATATTACTGTATGCTTTGACTAATTGAACAATTCATTAACACAGCTTCCATGCGGGATATAAAACAGCAGATCGACGCGAAACGCGTCAAGTTTGTGCCGGGTAAGGTAGCGAAGGCGCCTTCGAACATATCCTCGTCGAGAGAGTCTGACGTACCTGCATCCAAGGTCGCGCAACTTAGGAAGGTACCTGGAATTGGTAAGACGTTACCGAAAAAGGCAGCTATTGCCTGGGAGAAATTGGCAAACACCTCTGCTCCAAGTTCTCCAAGTAAGAAGAAAGTGAATCGAAGCGGTGAAAGTCATGTGGAAACTGATAAAAAATCAGCAGGCGCGAAGGCATATGCGGTAGAAATAGCAGCGTTCGATGAAGACGAGACGGAAGATGCGCGAAACACTCGGTCGCAACCAACATTTCACAAAAGTTTCATTGAAGAACCTGTGAAGAAAGATAGGTGTACTCTGAGAAGTCAGCCTCTGCAACCAAGCACGAAGAAGATGTATACGGTCGAAATTGCAGCGCCTGATAAAGACGAGACGAAAGATGCGCGAAACACTCGGTCGCAACCAACATTTCACGAAGGTTTTGAGCCTCTGCCGAACAGACCGCGGGTTGACGCGTTGTTGAAAGACGTCAAAAAATCAAAAGAAAGTTACGAGAAGCGCTTGGGGGAATCGTCAAGATCGAAGAACGATGTGAAGAAGTCAGAAAGAAAATCAAAGTGTGAAGAAGCAAGCACTGCAGATACTGGCTCGTCGGACAGCCACGCGGTTCGACATACCGTTCAACGTTCCATAAAACACAATACTTCACCAAAGGAAGATGTCGTACGCAGATACGATGAATCCGATGAAGCTGAATCCACAGTTATTCAAGCATCTGAGGAGTACAATTCCGAATACCTGCATGAAAACTGTTCCAAGGTAACTGAATCGCACATTCTGTATCAGGTTATATATGGGGCGGTCCACGTCAGGCGGGCCACTTTTTCAGTTGTATTTTTTGAATTTCATGAAAATTTTTGGGTGCCTTCAGAAGGTCGTAAAAATATGTCCTGAACAGTTTTCAACGTCAAAACTCAAAATTCGACAAAGCTACGCTTAATTTTGGAATCGGTGATTTTCCACGTTTTTTTGTTTTCAAATAATTCTGTAGCAGTGGAACGGGAGAGAAAAAATCGGTGGATACATGTATTTTCAAGAATTTTTCCCGTACTTTCGTTTAAAAATATCGGCTTCATTCCAAACAAAGCGCAACATCGTGAAAATGCGGTTTCAAAATTTCAATCTCATTTTTTTCAAAAATCGGCCCAATTAAAAAATTTTGAAAAGTTCTTAAAAAACGTCTAATTCCATCAAGTTTATTCCCCCAAAAGGAATTTATGGGTTTCGGATGGGTTCTATGTGAAAATCTCGTTTTTATTCCGCTACGTCGTGAAAAGTCACCGGACCTTCATTCGATTAAATTCCGGAAACCTTTTTTCCTTCAAAGGAATGTCATTTGAGACGGTTATTATTATCGAGAATTATATTATTTGTCGAATTTGAATTTTTTTGGTGTTATTTTTTATTTGTGGTTTTTTTTTTTAAATTTATATTTTTCTGTCAATTGTTTTTTTCTTCGCCCCATTCATCTCCTACAGAGCCCGTACACAGCCCGAACGAGATAAAGGGGTGAAGAAACCAACAATTGAAAGAAAAATAAAAATTGAGAAAAAAAAACAAAAATCAAAAATAAAACTAAAAAAATTAAAATTTCACAAGTAATATAATTCTCGATAATAATAACCGTCTCAAATGACATTTCTTTGAAGGAAAAAAGGTTTCCGGAATTTAATCGAATGAAGGTCCGGTGACTTCTCATGACGTAGCGGAATAAAAACGAGATTTTCACATAGAACCCATCCGAAACCCATAATTTCCTTTTGGGGGAATAAACTTGATGGAATTAGACGTTTTTTTTAAAATTTTCAAAATTTTTAAATGGGGCCGATTTTTGAAAAAAATGAGATTGAAATTTTAAAACCGCATTTTCACGATGTTGGGCTTTGTTTGGAATGAAGCCGATATTTATAAACGAAAGTACGGGAAAAATCTTTGAGAATACATGTATCCACCGATTTTTTCACTCCCGTTCCACTGCTACAGAATTATTTGAAAACAAAAAAACGTGGAAAATCGCCAATTCCAAAATAAAGCATAGCTTTGTCAAATTTTGAGTTTTGACTTTGAAAACTGTTTAGAACATGTTTTTGGGACCTTCTGAAGACACCCAAAAATTTTCATGAAATTCAAAAAATACAACTGAAAAAGTGGCCCGCCTGACGTGGACCGCCCCATATACGGGGTGAGTTTTCTCTAGCTCCAAACGAGGGCGGGGCCTATTCTACTCATATGGTTGTTATCGTCTGAATATGAATTCCTGTTTAGATAATCCCACACAATAACAGGTACATCTGTTTATGTGGTGATAGGCAGTCGGCATCGGCAGACGGTAACAAGTATGGGTAGAATAGGGCCCCCCCTTGTTCAGAACCGGAGAAAACTCGCCCTGTATACAGGGAATTTCTGAGGAAAGTAGCCATCCTTACTATAGGCAACCCAAAAGACGACCCCAGATTGAGTTTACGCCTTTGGCTGCTAAAAAACTGGAATGGGGGATCCGTGAGAGTGGACTAGCAGACGGCTCTCTGTCAAACGATGCGGTTAAAAGTCAGGTTAGGAAGACAATAACATCGGCACCGATATTAGAGAATGAAATGTAAACCGACAAGTGGGTGAGTTGTGAGTTGATTTCGCGAACGCGAATCGGATAAATTCGGAAAATCGGAAAAAATTACCGTCAAGTAAACAGTTGATTCGGGATATCAACTTCGTGTTGTCAAGAAGCAGCTCATTTGTGTATTTGGTAAATTGACTTCGGTAAATAAATTTGAGCAGGTAGGTGAACGAACATTCATTTACAAAATAATAAGAAACGGGTAAGTACTCGTTCACCGTCATATCGTTGATTATTTTGCAGAGTTTAGATTTGATGCAGGCTTCGTTGCGAGGCAGGCTTCGATGCGAGGCAGGCTTTGAGGCAAGGCAAGCTTCGAGGCGAGGCAGGATTGAATACGAGGCAGGCTTCGTTGCGAGGCAGGCCTCGCCTCAAAGCTTGCCTCGCATCGAAGCCTGGCTTGCAACGAAGCCTACCTCGTATTCAATCCTGGCTTGCCTCGGAGCCTGCCTCGTCCCAAAGCCTCCCTCGCATCGAAGCCTGCCTCGTATTTGATCCTGGCTCGCTTTGGAGCCTGCCTCGCATTGAAGCCTGGCTTGCAACGAAGCCTGCCTCGTATTCAATCCTGGCTCGCCTCGGAGTCTGCCTCGTCCCAAAGCCTCCCCCGCATCGAAGCCTGCCTCGTATTCGATCCTGGCTCGCTTTGGAGCCTGCCTCGCATTGAAGCCTGGCTTGCAACGAAGCCTGCCTCGTATTCAATCCTGGCTCGCCTCGGAGTCTGCCTCGTCCCAAAGCCTCCCTCGCATCGAAGCCTGCCTCGTATTTGATCCTGGCTCGCTTTGGAGCCTGCCTCGCATTGAAGCCTGGCTTGCAACGAAGCCTGCCTCGTATTCAATCCTGGCTCGCCTCGGAGTCTGCCTCGTCCCAAAGCCTCCCCCGCATCGAAGCCTGCCTCGTATTCGATCCTGGCTCGCCCCGAAGCCTGCCTCGTATCGAAGCCTGGCTCGTTCTCAATCCTGGCTCGCCTCAAAGCCTGCCTCGCATCGGAGCCTGCCTCGTATCCAATCCTGGCTGGCCTCGGAGCCTGCCTCGTCTCAAAGCCTCCCTCGCATCGAAGACTGCCTCGCAACGAAGCCTGCCTCAAATCTAAACTCTGCAAAATAATCAACGATACGACGGTGAGCGAGTACTTGCCCGTTTCTAATTATTTTGTAAATGAATGTTCGTTCACCTACCTGCTCAAATTTATTTACCGAAGTCAATTTACCAAATACACTAATGAGCTGCTTCTTGACAACACGAAGTTGATATCCCGAATCAACTGTTTACTTGACGGTAATTTTTTCACAGATAATTATCCGATTCGCGTTCGCGAAATCAACTCACAACTCACTCACTTGTCGGTTTACATTTCATTCTCCAATATCGGTGCCGATGTTATTGTCTTCCTAACCTGACTTTTAACCGCGACGTTTGACAGAGAGCCGTCTGCTAGTCCACTCTCACGGATCCCCCATTCCAGTTTTGTAGCAGCCAAAGGCGTAGACTCAATCTGGGGTCGTCTTTTGGGTTGCCTATAGTAAGGATGGCTACTTTCTTCAGAAATTCCCTGTATACTGTAACGGGCTGCTTTTTTAATGGCGAGGAAAAACCACGCCGGTTACTCTTCGGCTTTCTCTTTTCACTCTTCTACCAAAACTAAACAAACGATAGGTTGGGCGCCAGATACGCTTCGTATCAGTTTTACAAAATTACCAAAATATAACATAAGCCATAACAAAAGATAAGCGATACTAAACCAAAAGATAATTGACTAAAACATGACGAGAGAAAGGTACGGGCTAAATGTCCGCTAGCTCAATTCGACAACTTAGGGTAGAGGGGCAGGGTACACCATAAAAAGAAATAAAAGATAATTAATCCTTCAATGAATCTTTCGACCTTATATTCTGGATTTCAGACACAACCATTAGGGAAATAATATAAGAAAATAATATAAGAAAATAATCAAAGAAAATAATCAAAGAAAATAATCAGTTCGAGAGGTCTTTCTATTAGCAGAAAAGATAGTTACAAACAATTCATTTACCAAATTCAGTTTTCACAAAACATAATATTTTTCAAGACAAATCTTTTCCAAATCAAACAATTCTTAATTTAACCTAAGCTAACCTGAGCTAACCGCGAGAAATTAACAATCGTATAATTTGCGAGAGAACGCGATGATTCTACTGTTTTACAAGATTAATTGCACTTCACCTAACAGACTCGATACACAGCAAACTAAATCAGCAAGACAAAAGTTAGATATCACAAAGCGATACGATACTCGACCTAATCTGACAGTACAATTAATCCACAATAAAACGTAGTTTTTCAGATAATATACGAGATTTTACCTAGCCAGAATTTACGAGAGAATCCGTTATAAACGAGATTCACACAATTTTTACAGATTTTCTTTACTAAACTTGACTAAATTATACCAAACTACAGGGAATTTCTGAGGAAAGTAGCCATCCTTACTATAGGCAACCCAAAAGACGACCCCAGATTGAATCTACGCCTTTGGCTGCTACAAAACTGGAATGGGAGATCCGTGAGAGTGGACTAGCAGACGGCTCTCTGTCAAACGTCGCGGTTAAAAGTCAGGTTAGGAAGACAATCACATCGGCACCGATATTAGAGAATGAAATGTAAACCGACAAGTGAGTGAGTTGTGAGTTGATTTCGCGAACGCGAATCGGATAATTATCTGTGAAAAAATTACCGTCAAGTAAACAGTTGATTCGGGATATCAACTTCGTGTTGTCGAGAAGCAGCTCATTTGTGTATTTGGTAAATTGACTTCGGTAAATAAATTTGAGCAGGTAGGTGAACGAAGATTTATTCACAAAATAATTGGAAATGGGCAAGTACTCGTTCACCGTCGTATCCTTGATTATTTTGCAGAGTTTCGATTTGAGGTAGGCTTCGTTGCGAGACAGGCTTCGAGACGGGGCAGGATTGAATACGAGACAGGCTTTGAGGCGAGGCCGGCTTTGAGGCGAAGCAGGATTGAATAGAAGGCAGGCTTTGAGGCGAGGCGAGTTTTGAGGCGAGATGGGATTGGATGCGAGGCAGGATTCAGGCTTCGCATCGAAGCCTGCCTTGTATTCAATTCTGCCTCGCCTCGAAGCCTGCCTCGCAACGAAGCCTGCCTTGAATCGAAGCCTGCCTCGTAATCAATCCTGCCTCGCCTCAAAGCCGGCCTCGCATCGAAACCTGCCTCGCATCAAAGCCCACCTCGAATTGGAGCCTGCCTCGTAGTCAATCCTACTTCGCCTCAAAGCCGGCCTCGCATCGGAACCTGCCTCGCATCAAAGCCCGCCTCGCATCGAAACCTGCCTCGCATCAAAGCCCACCTCGAATTGGAGCCTGCCTCGTAGTCAATCCTGCTTCGCCTCAAAGCCTGCCTCGCCTCAAAGCCTGCTTTGTATTCAATCCTGCCCCGTCTCGAAGCCTGTCTCGCAACGAAGCCTACCTCAAATCGAAACTCTGCAAAATAATCAACGATGCGACGGTGAACGAGTACTTGCCCATTTCAAATTATTTTGTAAATAAATCTTCGTTCACCTACCTGCTCAAATTTATTTACCGAAGTCAATTTACCAAATACACAAATGAGCTGCTTCTTGACAACACGAAGTTGATATCCCGAATCAACTGTTTACTTGACGGTAATTTTTTCACAGATAATTATCCGATTCGCGTTCGCGAAATCAACTCACAACTCACTCACTTGTCGGTTTACATTTCATTCTCCAATATCGGTGCCGATGTTATTGTCTTCCTAACCTGACTTTTAACCGCGACGTTTGACAGAGAGCCGTCTGCTAGTCCACTCTCACGGATCCCCCATTCCAGTTTTGTAGCAGCCAAAGGCGTAGACTCAATCTGGGGTCGTCTTTTGGGTTGCCTATAGTAAGGATGGCTACTTTCTTCAGAAATTCCCTGTATACTGTAACGGGCTGCTTTTTTAATGGCGAGGAAAAACCACGCCGGTTACTCTTCGGCTTTCTCTTTTCACTCTTCTACCAAAACTAAACAAACGATAGGTTGGGCGCCAGATACGCTTCGTATCAGTTTTACAAAATTACCAAAATATAACATAAGCCATAACAAAAGATAAGCGATACTAAACCAAAAGATAATTGACTAAAACATGACGAGAGAAAGGTACGGGCTAAATGTCCGCTAGCTCAATTCGACAACTTAGGGTAGAGGGGCAGGGTACACCATAAAAAGAAATAAAAGATAATTAATCCTTCAATGAATCTTTCGACCTTATATTCTGGATTTCAGACACAACCATTAGGGAAATAATATAAGAAAATAATATAAGAAAATAATCAAAGAAAATAATCAAAGAAAATAATCAGTTCGAGAGGTCTTTCTATTAGCAGAAAAGATAGTTACAAACAATTCATTTACCAAATTCAGTTTTCACAAAACATAATATTTTTCAAGACAAATCTTTTCCAAATCAAACAATTCTTAATTTAACCTAAGCTAACCTGAGCTAACCGCGAGAAATTAACAATCGTATAATTTGCGAGAGAACGCGATGATTCTACTGTTTTACAAGATTAATTGCACTTCACCTAACAGACTCGATACACAGCAAACTAAATCAGCAAGACAAAAGTTAGATATCACAAAGCGATACGATACTCGACCTAATCTGACAGTACAATTAATCCACAATAAAACGTAGTTTTTCAGATAATATACGAGATTTTACCTAGCCAGAATTTACGAGAGAATCCGTTATAAACGAGATTCACACAATTTTTACAGATTTTCTTTACTAAACTTGACTAAATTATACCAAACTACAGGGAATTTCTGAGGAAAGTAGCCATCCTTACTATAGGCAACCCAAAAGACGACCCCAGATTGAATCTACGCCTTTGGCTGCTACAAAACTGGAATGGGAGATCCGTGAGAGTGGACTAGCAGACGGCTCTCTGTCAAACGTCGCGGTTAAAAGTCAGGTTAGGAAGACAATCACATCGGCACCGATATTAGAGAATGAAATGTAAACCGACAAGTGAGTGAGTTGTGAGTTGATTTCGCGAACGCGAATCGGATAATTATCTGTGAAAAAATTACCGTCAAGTAAACAGTTGATTCGGGATATCAACTTCGTGTTGTCGAGAAGCAGCTCATTTGTGTATTTGGTAAATTGACTTCGGTAAATAAATTTGAGCAGGTAGGTGAACGAAGATTTATTCACAAAATAATTGGAAATGGGCAAGTACTCGTTCACCGTCGTATCCTTGATTATTTTGCAGAGTTTCGATTTGAGGTAGGCTTCGTTGCGAGACAGGCTTCGAGACGGGGCAGGATTGAATACGAGACAGGCTTTGAGGCGAGGCCGGCTTTGAGGCGAAGCAGGATTGAATAGAAGGCAGGCTTTGAGGCGAGGCGAGTTTTGAGGCGAGATGGGATTGGATGCGAGGCAGGATTCAGGCTTCGCATCGAAGCCTGCCTTGTATTCAATTCTGCCTCGCCTCGAAGCCTGCCTCGCAACGAAGCCTGCCTTGAATCGAAGCCTGCCTCGTAATCAATCCTGCCTCGCCTCAAAGCCGGCCTCGCATCGAAACCTGCCTCGCATCAAAGCCCACCTCGAATTGGAGCCTGCCTCGTAGTCAATCCTACTTCGCCTCAAAGCCGGCCTCGCATCGGAACCTGCCTCGCATCAAAGCCCGCCTCGCATCGAAACCTGCCTCGCATCAAAGCCCACCTCGAATTGGAGCCTGCCTCGTAGTCAATCCTGCTTCGCCTCAAAGCCTGCCTCGCCTCAAAGCCTGCTTTGTATTCAATCCTGCCCCGTCTCGAAGCCTGTCTCGCAACGAAGCCTACCTCAAATCGAAACTCTGCAAAATAATCAACGATGCGACGGTGAACGAGTACTTGCCCATTTCAAATTATTTTGTAAATAAATCTTCGTTCACCTACCTGCTCAAATTTATTTACCGAAGTCAATTTACCAAATACACAAATGAGCTGCTTCTTGACAACACGAAGTTGATATCCCGAATCAACTGTTTACTTGACGGTAATTTTTTCACAGATAATTATCCGATTCGCGTTCGCGAAATCAACTCACAACTCACTCACTTGTCGGTTTACATTTCATTCTCCAATATCGGTGCCGATGTTATTGTCTTCCTAACCTGACTTTTAACCGCGACGTTTGACAGAGAGCCGTCTGCTAGTCCACTCTCACGGATCCCCCATTCCAGTTTTGTAGCAGCCAAAGGCGTAGACTCAATCTGGGGTCGTCTTTTGGGTTGCCTATAGTAAGGATGGCTACTTTCTTCAGAAATTCCCTGTATACTGTAACGGGCTGCTTTTTTAATGGCGAGGAAAAACCACGCCGGTTACTCTTCGGCTTTCTCTTTTCACTCTTCTACCAAAACTAAACAAACGATAGGTTGGGCGCCAGATACGCTTCGTATCAGTTTTACAAAATTACCAAAATATAACATAAGCCATAACAAAAGATAAGCGATACTAAACCAAAAGATAATTGACTAAAACATGACGAGAGAAAGGTACGGGCTAAATGTCCGCTAGCTCAATTCGACAACTTAGGGTAGAGGGGCAGGGTACACCATAAAAAGAAATAAAAGATAATTAATCCTTCAATGAATCTTTCGACCTTATATTCTGGATTTCAGACACAACCATTAGGGAAATAATATAAGAAAATAATATAAGAAAATAATCAAAGAAAATAATCAAAGAAAATAATCAGTTCGAGAGGTCTTTCTATTAGCAGAAAAGATAGTTACAAACAATTCATTTACCAAATTCAGTTTTCACAAAACATAATATTTTTCAAGACAAATCTTTTCCAAATCAAACAATTCTTAATTTAACCTAAGCTAACCTGAGCTAACCGCGAGAAATTAACAATCGTATAATTTGCGAGAGAACGCGATGATTCTACTGTTTTACAAGATTAATTGCACTTCACCTAACAGACTCGATACACAGCAAACTAAATCAGCAAGACAAAAGTTAGATATCACAAAGCGATACGATACTCGACCTAATCTGACAGTACAATTAATCCACAATAAAACGTAGTTTTTCAGATAATATACGAGATTTTACCTAGCCAGAATTTACGAGAGAATCCGTTATAAACGAGATTCACACAATTTTTACAGATTTTCTTTACTAAACTTGACTAAATTATACCAAACTACAGGGAATTTCTGAGGAAAGTAGCCATCCTTACTATAGGCAACCCAAAAGACGACCCCAGATTGAATCTACGCCTTTGGCTGCTACAAAACTGGAATGGGAGATCCGTGAGAGTGGACTAGCAGACGGCTCTCTGTCAAACGTCGCGGTTAAAAGTCAGGTTAGGAAGACAATCACATCGGCACCGATATTAGAGAATGAAATGTAAACCGACAAGTGAGTGAGTTGTGAGTTGATTTCGCGAACGCGAATCGGATAATTATCTGTGAAAAAATTACCGTCAAGTAAACAGTTGATTCGGGATATCAACTTCGTGTTGTCGAGAAGCAGCTCATTTGTGTATTTGGTAAATTGACTTCGGTAAATAAATTTGAGCAGGTAGGTGAACGAAGATTTATTTACAAAATAATTGGAAATGGGCAAGTACTCGTTCACCGTCGTATCCTTGATTATTTTGCAGAGTTTCGATTTGAGGTAGGCTTCGTTGCGAGACAGGCTTCGAGACGGGGCAGGATTGAATACGAGACAGGCTTTGAGGCGAGGCCGGCTTTGAGGCGAAGCAGGATTGAATAGAAGGCAGGCTTTGAGGCGAGGCGAGTTTTGAGGCGAGATGGGATTGGATGCGAGGCAGGATTCAGGCTTCGCATCGAAGCCTGCCTTGTATTCAATTCTGCCTCGCCTCGAAGCCTGCCTCGCAACGAAGCCTGCCTCGCAACGAAGCCTGCCTTGAATCGAAGCCTGCCTCGTAATCAATCCTGCCTCGCCTCAAAGCCGGCCTCGCATCGAAACCTGCCTCGCATCAAAGCCCACCTCGAATTGGAGCCTGCCTCGTAGTCAATCCTACTTCGCCTCAAAGCCGGCCTCGCATCGGAACCTGCCTCGCATCAAAGCCCGCCTCGCATCGGAGCCTGCCTCGTAGTCAATCCTGCTTCGCCTCAAAGCCTGCCTCGCCTCAAAGCCTGCTTTGTATTCAATCCTGCCCCGTCTCGAAGCCTGTCTCGCAACGAAGCCTACCTCAAATCGAAACTCTGCAAAATAATCAACGATGCGACGGTGAACGAGTACTTGCCCATTTCAAATTATTTTGTAAATAAATCTTCGTTCACCTACCTGCTCAAATTTATTTACCGAAGTCAATTTACCAAATACACAAATGAGCTGCTTCTTGACAACACGAAGTTGATATCCCGAATCAACTGTTTACTTGACGGTAATTTTTTCACAGATAATTATCCGATTCGCGTTCGCCAAATCAACTCACAACTCACTCACTTGTCAGTTTACATCTCGATGTTATTCCCCTCCTAACCTGACTTTTAACCGCGACGTTTGACAGAGAGCCGTCTGCTAGTCCACTCTCGCCGATCCCCTATTCCAGTTTTGCAGCAGCCAAAGGCGTAGACTCAATCTCGGGTTGTCTTTTGGGTTGCCTATAGTAAGGATGGCTACTTTCCTCAGAAATTCCCTGTATAATAAACTCTGTACCAAAACTCTATAAACGCTATTTTACATAAGATACGAGACTTTAATACCAGAAGATACTATTAATCGGTGATTAATTTACTTTTCCTAACCTAACTGCGCTGTAACGCGGAGCTTTTCGCTCTCCACGGCTATCTACGCTCTGGATACTCCAAGGAAGTATAGAACACACTTTATAACACATGCAATATTCAATAAAACATTACCCAGAAGAAAATAATATCTTTCAATTATACGACAGGCTCTACCAAAAGATAAAGATAATTCCCAAAAGAAAAATTAACGATAGACTCGACCAAAAGACAAGATACTAAAAGCCTGGATTTTCTCCCCCAAAAAGATACGTAATTAGCCAGCCACGAGGTCGTTCGCGAGAACTACACGAGGTACGGAACCACACGGTCCAACGTACTCGGCCAAAACCAAAATCCAAAAGATAGAGAACGACTTCGTGACTTTACAAAAGATACGACCTTACCTTACTAATATGGCTTCAGTAGCACAAAACGAGAGATTCTTTTCCAAAACAAAAGATACACAATTTATAGAAAACTTTGCGGGATAATTCAAATAATCGGGATCTTCGTAGCTGCGACACGTCTAGTTGCGTAGAACGATGAGCGTAGAATAGGACGTGCCAGTGTCCCGGCTCGATCTCCTTACCGAGGACACGTGACCCATTTCTTCTTACGGGACGTGTGATTGGTCTAGTTGCAGTCACCTGACTCTTTCTTCCAGTCGTCCGCAATTTTGGCCAATTAGGATGTAAAGAGTCCTAACGGCTGTCGATGCGTGGCGATGACGTCAGCTAGCGAGAGGCTCTCGCTACACGAGGACGAAACTGCCTCGGACGAGACGTAGTTACACGATGCAATGTTGTTGTAGGATCATTCTCAGGATTCTTCTCCGCTGCAGTACTCTTTAGCCAAATGCTGTCCTTCGATAGGTCTCTGGCGCAAGATCCATTGTAGAAATCTGGCTCGCCAGAGGGTTCTAGCTGGAGGTCGATGATACACCGGTCACCGACGCCTTCACCAGTGGCGTCGTGCTGAGCTACAGTCTGCTTCTGCTCACGAAAGGGTTGTCGAAGGACCTGACGTTGTCGAGGGGTTTTCCTGGCCAACCTCCGCTCACATTTGCTAAAACAGTTAGATAATTTGGGTTCTAATTCGACTCCAGGTTGATAAGTCAAGATCCGGGAGACTTTATTTTGTGTGTTTTACGACACAGTCCTGTACGCCGATCTCTTGGCATTTAGATGCGTAGGCGGGATTTTCCAGATGACGGGAGGAGTTTGTTCGAGCTTCACGCTCTTCCTTGTACGCCGACAATCTGATACCAATTTCCATGAGATGATCCTGACGAGAGTAGGCGCTATCCGTTGCGCTTTCTTGGCGAACCGGGAATGCACGCCTGTCGAGACGTAAAGACGAGATGACCTTGGACGAGATGACTGCAACTAAGACCGTAGATTCCCTTTTTCCGGCTCATCCGTAGATTTCCCACGGCGGTCGGGATCTGCGAGACTCCATTTATCCGTAGGTTACATAAATTGTACACAGAAAAAAAGCTATCGTTAGTTTATCCTAAATCCTTATTTTTCTAGTGTTTTTCCTTGGAGTATCGACGCAACCAGACGTGTTTTTGCCCGAAAATCGAATCCCGTTTGTAACGCGGGCATTTCAAAATACCACGTTACAATACCTACAATAACCTTGCCACGCGGTAATTGATATTGATTCGAAATCGCACGTTCGCGGTCATCTCGAAATTGCGTGACGAATCAAAAATCAATCATAATAATATGAACCAATTTATGGTTTTATCAGCTCGTCGACCTAATGGCCGAGAAATACGATTCGTATGCGTACGCTGAAGGATATACTGACGAAGAAGACGTTGAGAAACTGCGACGTGCTGTCAGTCGTTTTGTGGAGGAAAATAACAGGTTACGAATGATTAACCTATGTCTGCAGAGCCAACTTGTGGGTGATTACGACAAAGTCAAAGGTATGTACCCAATTTTTCATGTTAATCATATGATTACGAATTTTTCTGAACACCTACATGGGAAGGTTGACTACGCACCAAGAAGTACGCATGTGGCACATGACTACCCAACACTTCAGAAACTTAAATAATCTTGCAAAACTGTAAGGTGATGTTTATCACGGAAATATTCAAAATATCGGGGAAACTTATTGTTAGGCGAAAACTCCAGCACTAATTTAACTTTAAAAACCTGTAACTGAGTAAATGCATCTTTCGACCCCAAGGTTAGTTAATTGCAGCTCGGTATGATTTTCATTTGCTTTCTACGTTAGAGGGTGAACTTCCCATCAGGTTTTACGAGGAATATAAAATTTTCGCACGGTTGTTCGTAAAACAGCTGTAATCAATCTGTATGTACTCAACCAAAACAAAATCATGCATGCTGTATACAAATTATGGACACATTTGGTAACGCGTTTACGATTTTTTTTTATTTGCTTTTGTTTCACTTCATTGACGGAACTCACTAATTGAAGCAACAATAACGAGCGTAGAAGCAGCTGCGAGGACGAATTTGCGAGACAGAATCAAGAAAGGGTTGGACCATCCAGTGGGGTTCGTAGATACTCCACAAAATAGGGTATGCTGCATTTTATTTGTTGAACTAGTGTTTGTCGTATGTACGATGTATACATATGTATACTATGTAAAAGTAATTCATTTCACAGGTTCACGCAGGCTGCGGATGGTGGATAGACAAACTTGAATACGACCTGTTACGCTGGAAGAAGAAGGCGACCCTCGCAGCATTCATAGCACGCATGGCAGTTCTCGTTTTCGGCGCGGACGTTATGAAAAAGTCGTCGGAGACGGGTGCAGTCAGTAACGCGCACAGAAAAAAATGTCAACAAAATGGGCTACCGCCGGCCCGGCCGAAGCCGCCTCTGAATCCTTCGGGAGTGTCAGCTGTAATGTGTGAGTATCCCCCCGTTTGCAATGTGTCAAGTCGTAGTCGTTCTTCAAATCCTGGTACGAGCATTCGTTTCTTTGATCACCCTCTTATGTTATTGCGAAGCCTTTTTGTGCCTAGCGGGGGTTACACGGGCACATCTTCGTAAAGTTATATTCTTCGTTCGCTTCATGTTTCCCTCTCTTCTTATTGTACATATTCACTACAATCCTACGCGTATTAATGTGGTGTGAGATATTTTGTTACAGCTATATTGAGGCATTGGATGCGTGAACAGGGACTACATGAAGATGATATAACAAAGCATTTGATCTCGGCTCAAGTGTATATTGCGAAGAAAATTTGGGAAATGAACCGTCCACGGAGAGATCCAAATAAAAATAACAAACGTAATTCAAAGAAAGCCAATGGCGCGAATAAAAGAAAGTTGTCCGAAGCATTTGTAATCGAAGACAGCGAAGAGGACGACAGAGAAGATGTCGAAAACATAGAGAAAAACGAAGGTGACGCTGAAGACGAGGAGGAAGACAAAGATGAAAGTCACGATTCAGAGCCTGATCAAAAGACGTAAGCTATACATGTCGGACCTGCACGAAACTGTGCGAACGCAGCCTGTCGTCAACGAGAACCGTGCTGTGGTCCGTGATCGTAGGAAACCTACGATCCTTTCGGTCGAGACACTGCAGAAGCAACATACCGTCAACAAAGCCGAGGAAACGAAGTCCAGCGCCGGCGACGACGCTGCAGTCGGTGACGACTTCAACAGTTATGAGCAAGACTCGCAACGTCTGGTTGTCAACACGGAAGAACAGTCGGAAACGGATTACGTCGAGGGGACTGACGACAAATCGACAATTCGCATTATGTCCCAACCGAAGAATTCGACAGTTGGAAAAAAATACAAAGTGTGCAGGAGTAGGAAGAAACGTCGAAAACAACGAAGATGAAGGTGTACATCACGATCGGAACCCGCCTCATGATGGAGTAGCGACAAGTATGTACGTGTGATCGTGAATGATGAGTTCAATGCTCGTATGCTCCGTAAGATCTAATAATACAAATAACGATAATGAAATGAAGCACTTCTATTATCATGTTAAGCTGATAGCATGAATGCAGCAACAATTACAGATACTACGTGTACGCGTGTAATATTATATTATTTATATGTATTGCAGTGATTGGTCGCGATCCTGAAGAGGACTCTAATAATACCGCAGGCGACGTTGAACAGGAGGATGCGATCGAAAACGAGACCGACACGATGTCGTTGAGCAGTACCAATTCATTGAATTTTATTGTGGAGAATGATGATTGGGTACGCTGTACACTTGTATATTACAACTTTGCGTTATCCTTGATCATAGATCGTCAGGATTTCGCCAAGTTGTGAGTTCAAGTTCTCTAGATTTCAGAATTAGATTTTATTTTGATTTAAAAGAAATATGGAAGACAAATGATGAACTGCGCTTGGTCCAATTTTGATGCTAGCCTGTGGAAAGAGAAAGAGGGTTTGGCAGATCTGGGTGTCTGGTATACCAATACTGCACTTGCGGAGAGGAAAATTCAGATCCTAGTGGATAAACCACTAGTACTGCAATTTTGGAAGGAAATCACAGATCCGAGTGGATAGACCACTAGTACTGCATTTATCATAGGATGTCACAGATCCGAGTGGATAGACCACTAGTACTGCATTTATCATAGGATGTCACAGATCCGAGTGGATAGACCACTAGTACTGCATTTATGATAGGGAACAGCAGATCCGAGCGGATAAACCAACTAGTACTGCATAGAGGTTAGGTGGTGAGGTTTTGACGTTTATCTAATTACGAGTTTTCTATCTACAGAAATGATGGTCAGATGAGGAAACAGAATTTCTTTTAAACTTATCTTTTAATGTGTTGAATGTGAAAATAACAAAATTACAAAATCATAAGGCAAAACAAAAAATAATTGAAAGAAAAATGAAGAATAAATTTTCAGTTTTAGGAAAAGATCTTTTCGTTTTTTATCAAATCTAAATGACTATCCTAATTCTAACCTAATTCTGGCTTTGTTTTGTTTATTTGGCTTTTATTTTGAACTCTGTGTTTGAGGGTGGTCAGCTCCCGCTTTGGTCAGCTGCCAATTCTTTTATTACATTTTTAAGTAGCGATCTGCTGATGAATTTTTATTATATTCTACTTCTTGATTCTAAGTTAACCGGTCATAGCTAGGCGCTAAGCCGACCTATCAGTGATTCTAACCTTCAAATTTTCATACGTGCTGTTCTTGCCGCTTTGGCTGAGATGATTTCTATATTTGACTCTAATAACGAGGATAAGTGAGCCAGCGAGCTCTTCGCTACGACTGCTGCTTTTGCGGATATAAGATAGTGGGAGTTGCTCCAACCTATCTGAAGAATATACAGGGAATTTCTGAGGAAAGTAGCCATCCTTACTATAGGCAACCCAAAAGACAACCCGAGATTGAGTCTACGCCTTTGGCTGCTGCAAAACTGGAATAGGGGATCGGCGAGAGTGGACTAGCAGACGGCTCTCTGTCAAACGTCGCGGTTAAAAGTCAGGTTAGGAGGGGAATAACATCGAGATGTAAACTGACAAGTGAGTGAGTTGTGAGTTGATTTGGCGAACGCGAATCGGATAATTATCTGTGAAAAAATTACCGTCAAGTAAACAGTTGATTCGGGATATCAACTTCGTGTTGTCAAGAAGCAGCTCATTTGTGTATTTGGTAAATTGACTTCGGTAAATAAATTTGAGCAGGTAGGTGAACGAAGATTTATTTACAAAATAATTTGAAATGGGCAAGTACTCGTTCACCGTCGCATCGTTGATTATTTTGCAGAGTTTCGATTTGAGGTAGGCTTCGTTGCGAGACAGGCTTCGAGACGGGGCAGGATTGAATACAAAGCAGGCTTTGAGGCGAGGCAGGCTTTGAGGCGAAGCAGGATTGACTACGAGGCAGGCTCCGATGCGAGGCGGGCTTTGATGCGAGGCAGGTTCCGATGCGAGGCCGGCTTTGAGGCGAAGTAGGATTGACTACGAGGCAGGCTCCAATTCGAGGTGGGCTTTGATGCGAGGCAGGTTTCGATGCGAGGCCGGCTTTGAGGCGAGGCAGGATTGATTACGAGGCAGGCTTCGATTCAAGGCAGGCTTCGTTGCGAGGCAGGCTTCGTTGCGAGGCAGGCTTCGAGGCGAGGCAGAATTGAATACAAGGCAGGCTTCGATGCGAAGCCTGAATCCTGCCTCGCATCCAATCCCATCTCGCCTCAAAACTCGCCTCGCCTCAAAGCCTGCCTTCTATTCAATCCTGCTTCGCCTCAAAGCCGGCCTCGCCTCAAAGCCTGTCTCGTATTCAATCCTGCCCCGTCTCGAAGCCTGTCTCGCAACGAAGCCTACCTCAAATCGAAACTCTGCAAAATAATCAAGGATACGACGGTGAACGAGTACTTGCCCATTTCCAATTATTTTGTAAATAAATCTTCGTTCACCTACCTGCTCAAATTTATTTACCGAAGTCAATTTACCAAATACACAAATGAGCTGCTTCTCGACAACACGAAGTTGATATCCCGAATCAACTGTTTACTTGACGGTAATTTTTTCACAGATAATTATCCGATTCGCGTTCGCGAAATCAACTCACAACTCACTCACTTGTCGGTTTACATTTCATTCTCTAATATCGGTGCCGATGTGATTGTCTTCCTAACCTGACTTTTAACCGCGACGTTTGACAGAGAGCCGTCTGCTAGTCCACTCTCACGGATCTCCCATTCCAGTTTTGTAGCAGCCAAAGGCGTAGATTCAATCTGGGGTCGTCTTTTGGGTTGCCTATAGTAAGGATGGCTACTTTCCTCAGAAATTCCCTGTATGTATATTTGAACTATGTGTGACGTCGGGGTGGAACGTTCACGGACAAATCCCTAGTCTAACTATAGGACCTGATCGCAAGCGACTACCTAGACGTACACTCAGTAGTTCTGGGTGCCAATTGCCGATGAAGTACTAAAGTACACAGGATGGTGGAGAAGTCACGTCGTTTCAAGATTGGAGTCTGTCTAACTGTCTGTTTAAATTGCCTCCCTTTTCTCGGATTAAGTTGAGGTCTGGTTTCCGAGTTGAGAAAGGATTATTTAGAATGGATAGATACTATTATTGATAATTGTCTTGATTCTTACCTGTTATTGTCGGGTTCTCAATGGTGTCTGTCGTGATGATGAAGGGTTTTAGCTCTGGTTGGTTATTGCTCGTAATTCAGTTTTTATTTTTCTTTTAGATTTTCGATACAGATTTATATTATTACAATTTTTACAATATGATTGATCCAAGCCTTTACTTAAATTGTGTGTGATACTTTAGGGTTTTAGATTACAAGAAATGTTCGTACTAGGTCTGATCGAAGAACAAAGTGTCTAGATAGAGTTATAACCAATCAACGATTTTGAATGAATTTAAGATTTGATTGAGTAACTTGACTATAGGTTTTATGGAAGGAAAAAGAACGCGCTTAGATTCGATTCGTGATATTTCAAAGAGTAACGAAGGATTCGAAGAGATTTGAAATGAGTGAATGAATATGGACTGTTGAGTTAACTGACTAACTATCCTTCTGCCCGACTATCGCGGCTAGCCAACTAGTCGGCTGCCCGACTAGCTACTGGTCCTCATGACCACTACTGTACTATTTAGTACTAACTTAATTCTTAACTGAGATTAGCCAAAAAAACTTCACAAGTAGGGGGGTTATATAGGCGATGAAGTCTTCGAGGGTCACTCTTCAATTTTCTGTGATTCGTCCGTTGATTGTCAGGTTTTCTGTGATTCGTCAGTGAATTCGTCAGTTTTCTGTGATTCGTCTCTTGATCGTTAATTTCTCTGTGGTTCGGCTGGGGGGGATCCCCGGACACGTGCCTCTTCCTCGAGTGGGGTAACGCCTCTCGGTTTAAGATGATGAAATGCTTTGTTTTTAAAAAAGTCACGTCTCGAGTTCGCAGAACTCGTTCTTAGCCCAATTTCGTCTAGTTGCGGGGGTGTTTCTTGGTAAAGGCTTGTTTGAATCTATATAAGGCTTATTCTAGTCCAATGACGTAAGTTATTATATCATGATCAAAATTAGATGATATATAATATAAAAGAATATTCTAATAGAATAATGTGCATTACTATTTCAATATTAAACGATATTTGGTTATAGAGTTAAACATTATTTTAGTGAAATAATGTGGATGACTTTATCTAATGTTTAAGCAGTATTTGGTTGTATAATGTAAATGTCGTTTTAGCAGAATAATGTTGGTTCCTTTTCCTATCAGTTCATGGAGTGTGCTATTGATATGAAAGCATATATAGAACATGTGGTATAACATAGAATAAATATAGTGTATCCTAATATGATAATTATCGTGGAATGGTCGAGTAGTATGGATAAGGTCGCATTCTATTGTGGGTAACTGATGCTGGGTAACACCATTCCAATGGTAAGTTACTCTACGCAATATTCTGTATTATTGACAATGAAGTTGTCGATAATCTTGGTATCGTTAGGGTGGACCCGTCCGCGATTATTATCTGAGTTACTAGTAATAATATATAAATTACTTATTTTAATCATGTACTGTGGATAACAGTTGTATAAGGATGTGTATGTGTTCGGATATGTTTAGCATAAGGATATGAGTATTCCAGGGTGTAATTGTCTCTCGAATTTCTTGGATTATATTGTTGGTAAAATTCCAATTGGGTTTCTGATTTGTTTATGTATAATAGTTGGAATCAAAATATAGTTAGACGAGGCGAATTATACTTGGATTTGAGTTTTGCTGTAGGATTCTCTTATCTGAATGCTAACATTGCTTCATGTAGTTAGTTGTGCGTTATTATGTGAAGTTAGACGTTGGTGGTCCGGTCGGACGTTACATATGCGTGACGGTTCGTACGCGTTCCAGCCGTCTTCCCGGTAATAAAGGAATCTAAAGAGAATCAAGGAATCATGCATGTAGAATATAATATCACTCACCCGGTTACATATAGATCGATTTACTGGAGATATTTGCCGAAGATACTTGGAAGCCTTACATATTGTTACGATGGACGATTCCCACCTTTTACATTTCATACACTCGGTCTAGTAGGCTGACAGATGAACGGTATGTATGAGTTCTTAATTATAAAGTTTTCATAGTTCTGTTTCAATGATTTGAAAGTCACTTTCAACCGAAGCCCCAGAATGTTGTTCAACGCCAAATGAAATTTATTGAGATTCAGGTAATGAATATTCATAATTAATGCACTCATAAAAAAACATATGCGTGTTCTCAAACTTTTATTGATCAAAAATGTATCTTCGGTTCAAATAATTAGGTTTTATATTATACATATAGTATGCTTGAACAAATAACAGAAAATAGTGATAGTAATAACAATAACAATCATAATAATTACAACAACAAGAACAACAACAACAACAAAAACGACGATGATGACGATAGGATATTGGGAATCACTTCGGTAGTTGAGAATCCGTTATTGATTCGTTAGGCACTAGGGTGGAACAACGAAATCACAATTATCGAAACCGTCTTGGAACTGGATGAAAGGAACCTTCCGGAGCCATAATGGTTTCTAGCAATCCCAAAGGCTCGAAAGCTGATCACAATAACTTAAACCGAATTGTACAGTTGTGACAATCAAGTATCAAGCTTCTATTTGGCGCACATTAAATGCTCCAATCTGAATTTTTATCATTGGCGTCGTACGATTTTATTCGTTTCGCTACACCGTGTTGGTATTCGATCATGAATTTCAAATCATATTATACATATTGCCCAAGTTCCGTAGCATATTCACATTGATTTTGAAAACAGAATGTGAATATTGTAATGACATTGACTCAATAACTCAAGGTATATTTGCAATTGTCGAAATGAATAGATAGATAGATAGATAGATAGATAGATAGATAGATAGATAGATAGATAGATAGATAGATAGATTTATTTATGTCCATAAAAATATTCCACAGGAAACATAATACATAAAATGCTCAGAACTAGACAGCGAACAATAGAGTACATACAGGGAGAAAAACATAGAGCTAGGAAAAAATAAGAAATAGGTGCTATACAGAGATCTCAAGACTTGTACTAAAAAACTAGTACTAAAGAATAGTAGAGGAAAGAAGAAGCCAGAAAAATCGAAAGCCATCGAGCAAGCAAGTATATACGTGGACAGATATATTGTTCGATTAGACCTACATCGATATTGGGCATCGCCGATAGTAAATATACAAATTGGTGCAGACACGGAGAAGAATATGAATGGAGATAGGTCAGTATAGTATAGCAGTAAGAAAGCGAGTACGTACATATGCGGCAATGAGCAAGTGATTGGATGAGTAGCAAGAATAGCTAATCTAGCAAGAGAAGTAATGAAAGCGAGCAAATAATGGGTAATAAGCAAGCAAGAATGAGGACAATTACAACAACCTCGACTTATACGCGGGGTCGACTGATATTCGGGATTTTTTTAAACAACCAACTCAGACAAAAACTTAAAATTTTCGCCAATTTACTTGAGAGGCTTAACAAACAATGAGCCTTTTTATTGATGGTAAAATCCGACCAATGAATTTGACGCTGCCGCTGCGCGCGTTATTTCAGAGATATCGAAAATTCGAATTTGAATTTCTTTAGCTTCACGTCGGTTTATTATTTACAAATTGCAAACGAAAATACCCCGAATTGGTAAAAATTATAGTAGCATTGAATATTTTTTAAGTATGGATAGAGTGAAATCTAGAGTTTCATAGAAAAATCAGCAACGAACACAAAGGCTTGTAGAGCCGCGGCGAAATTCGGCATCTTAGATGGATTATATATTATACAGGGAATTTCTGAGGAAAGTAGCCATCCTTACTATAGGCAACCCAAAAGACGACCCCAGATTGAGTTTACGCCTTTGGCGGCTACAAAACTGGAATGGGGGATCCGTGAGAGTGGACTAGCTGTTACGTCCTATCATTCATTCAGTCGATAACATTAGTAACATTAGTTACCATTGTGCAATTACCACCGGAGTAATGTTAACGTCATTATCATTATAATTTCATATATAATTTTTTCATTTTTACTTATTAGAAGCATACATCTTTTACTTCAAACAATTTCTATAGTTTCTCACGACCACATCTGGCAATTCTCAAAACTAGAATTTAGAAATCTTTAGGTTAAAATAAACAACTTTATTGAGGAAACCATAAATCTTAGGACTCTTGAAAAGCTGTAACCAAACACTGAGAATCAGAGAGAGAAGAACTACCCTATTAGAAAAAGACAGACAGCAAGCGCGCGATTTTTCCCGCCCTTACAGCATCTCGACGCTTGGGACTTTAGACCCAATCGTCTCGTGTATAGATTTTTCTGACCAACCATAGTTTTAGCGTTTTACGGAAATGACCTTTTTTCCAATGGAAAAAAAACCACGCTTTCCCTCCAAAAATCGAAGACTCCTCCCTCGCGAAGCCGGGAGAAGAGATCTTCCTCCCTTCAAATCTTTCACTTCATTACTAACTCTCAGACTACTAAGATCGTTATAATATTCAGACATCGAACTCAATTTCTCAAGATTTAAAAGTGTTTGGTGATAATTTCATAGTGAATGGAAAACTTCCATTCTCTACTCAATTCCAATTTCCAATATTATACAATAGTGAATAACTACTCAGTTCTAATTACCAATACTGTGCAATAGTGAATAATTACGATATAAACAATACCTGTAAAACTATCATCAACAAACTGTGCTAAATAAATTACTGTTAATGTTATGAAAATAACATCACAGAGTGTTTAATTATTTCACCTGCTATTAGCGGTGGCTGGAAAAGAACCTACGGGTAAACTACCTTATAGAGTTTTACGTCGTTACAAGGAGTTGGTAATTAAGACTCACCAGGAGTATTGGCTTAGGTCGTACTCAATTCTAACTCGACCAACAAATTGTTAAGCAAACTTAATTCTTTACTCAAGACGTAACAGCTCTATTAACAATAAATTTGGTGGCAGCGGACGTTTCCAGTCGGAAATAATTAAAAATCATCGAAGATAACAGAAAATTAAAGAAGATCTACGAAAAGAGAACATTGGAAATTCATAAATATCATAAATATCACCAAAAAACTTCCTTATATAAATCATCAACTTAAAACGATCTAGTATCATCTACATCAAAGATTTAAAGAAAAACGTGAATCAATACCAATTCGAAGACGAAAACAACAAATCTCCAGACTACCTACAATTGAAAGACATCCAACGGAAGCGACGGGAAGCGACGGGAAGCGACGGAAAAGCAGAACTTCAAGATCATCAATTCAAGACCCCATCATATCGCTCATCAGAAGACATCTCTACTACTAACTCATCAGAACAGCAAATCTTCATCAAAGAACACGAATCCATCAAGATTTCGGTAAAGTAATTTATAATTTATAATCACAATGGATCCACCCATGGATACTTCAAGTACAAACGTTCCAAATAATTCTAGATTAGACTATAAGGAATTTTTCAAAACAGTAAAAGAATTCAATGGTACATCTGAAGGTTACTCACTAACACACTTTATAGACGATTGCGAATTTGCAAAAGAATACATCCCTAGTCTCGGAGAACGTTTCATTGTAAAATTACTTCGTTCAAAATGTGTAGGTGAACCATTAAAACGTGTTTGCGACGCAAAAGTAGATACAGTAGACGAACTTATCAAATTCTTAAACTTACATTTTAGACCAAGAAGACTAATAGGCGTATGGCTTAGAGAATTTCAAAATTTCACTCAAAATCCAGACGAAAGAGTTATAGACTTCAATTACAGAATTGGCAGACATCTAACACAAACGCTTTTAGAAATTAAAGTAAGCGGTGAAGACAATATAGAAGGAAAAATAATTTCAGCAACCGAAAGAGCAGTAGAACAATTCATAGCCGGATTAAAACCTCACATTGCTATGTTCTTACCCATCCGTAATTACAAAACCTTGTTAGAAGTAACGGAAGAAGCTATTAAATTTGAGCAAGTTCAAGAAGTCAGAGTAAGCGTACAAAACTATTTCAAACCAAAAGATAAAGATTCGAAAGAATGTCTCCCAATTCAAACAAATCAAGGAAATAACTCGGGATCATTTCAGAATAACCAAAATAAACCTAAGACGGGAAATAATCCGGGTGAACAAACTGCAAAATTTTGTAATTATTGTAAAAAGAATAATCACGTAATTAGCGACTGTAAAATCTTGCAGAAGAAAAATAATGGAAGCAATAAACAAACTGGATCAAATCCCCATGCAAAATTAACGTGCAACTATTGTAAGAAACAGGGTCACATAATTCGCGACTGTAAAAAGAGAATCTATAATGACAATAAAAAGCAAGCTCAAAGTAATAACGGGAACGCAAATTCGGAAACACCCGCGGGAAACGAATCGTCGTCCCCTCGACAAGGCCATTGACTAAGGATTACTAAAGACGGCCAGGTTAATGGGGTCTGTTGAAGCTCGATTTTTCAGTGGTGCACGACTGCCATCTGGATGACCTTGAGCATTTCTAGCCGAACTACGCTAACCGTCCCCGTTCAGTCAATAAAAGAGTGTTCTGACGATGACCTTACCATTCGGGTACACACGGTACGGCAGTTTACAGTTTGAGATCTGATATACCGACGTGTTAATTAAATGTATAGGGCATTCGGTGATTAACGCCGACCATCCGATGTTTGTTTGTAACGAGCTATTCTGGGACACTTTTCTGCGCATAGGTCACCGATTTTGGTGCCAAGCGAGATTTTGGTTTATAGTTAACCCCTAACAACGAATCCAGAGTCATACGTCCTGAAATCGAACGGTTCGAAAGTTACTCGCTTTCCAAAATATGAAAAAATCGTTTTTCGAGCGCATCTGACCATATTTCGGTGCGTGTATCTCCGGTTTCCGTCATCAGAAAAATATATCCCACTAGTGCTTTAGAATCAAAAAACCTTCATCTTTCAAGCCAAGGAATGAAAAAAATTTAAATAAAAATTTTTCCCGCGATTTTGGCGTTTAATTTTTGTTTTTCGTTCTGCGACCAAAAGGCATAATTTTTTTTGACGAAAATTTTACTGCAAGTAGATTTCCATGTGCCGAAGAAACCCTGAAATTTTCAGGAGGGCGTTTTGCCCCGTTTTTTCAAATAATTTTTTTTTCATTTTTTTATCTTTTTTCCGACGAAAAAATTCGATCAATTTTTTCTTTCTTTTAAACCAATTTCTGAATAACTTTCCACACAAATCCTGTTCTCCGAGGCAAAGAAAAAAATTAACTAGCGGTATGAACAGGCACGATCGTAGGTTTTTAATATTCAAGCTGAAAGTGATACTTCAGTAAAATTCAGTTGAAATCGGTTGAGCTGTTTTTCTTAGACTTGCGAAGATAGGCGCAATACTCACAATCAGTCAAATGTTCAAACACTCGCAATTTCGTAACCGAAAATAGAAGAGTCTTCAAACGGATATCTTCACCAAACAATTGATTTCTCCTCCAAATTTCATCCGAATCGCTCAAGTCGTTCTCCCGGAATTCAGGATACACTTAATAATTTTCGAAAAAACGCGCGCCATTTTGTAACCGGAAGTGGGAAAATCTTGGAAAGCTTATTTAAACATCTTCACTAACAATTGATTTCTCCTCCAAATTTCATCCGAATCGCTCAATAAGTCGTTCTTCCGAAATTCAGGATACAAAATGCACACACACACACACACACGCACATACTTTTTGGGAAATGTTAAAAACCGATTTTGTGAGTGATGAAACGGATTTCTACGTTCAAAGAAATTTTTTTCCTCGATCCGACGTTTTTCGCGATGACGAATGTAATAGGCACTCCGCTATGCGATCGTGCCTAAGAATGACAAAAAAAATTAATCGAATTTTTTTGAGGGAAACAAACATTTTAAAAATTTTTGAAAAATTGTTAAAAAAAAGCGGGGCATCACGCCCTCCTGAAAATTTCAGGGTATCTTCGGCATATGGAAATTTACTTGCAGTAAAATTTTCGTCAAAAAAACACGAGGGGGAAATAACTCGTGGAAATAACGTGTCAATAGCTCGTGAAATATTGAAAAATAATCCAGGGAATAATTGAAATAATGAGAAATAAGCGAAATGATGACAAATAATTGAAATAATGAGAAATCATCGGAGAAATAACTGAAATATTGAGAATTTACCCTGAAATAACGTCGCAAAAATCAATTCGAAGTGGAAAAATTACTTTTGAAATAAGAAAATAATCAGAAATAGAAAAATCGTTCAGAAATAACAAAAAATGACGTTGAAATAAATGAAATAACGACAAATAATCGAAAAAATGAGACATAACTAAGAGCATGAGAAATAACTGAAATTGAAAAAAAAAAATAACTCAAATAATGAGAAATAACTGAGGGAATAACTGAAATAGCGAGAATTTATCGTGAAATAATCTCCCAAAATTTAATTCGAAATAAAAAAATTCATTCAAAACAAGAGAAATAGTGTTGCAATAAATGAAATAACGTGGAATAAAAAAAAAATTTGAAATAAAAACAAATGATTTGAAATAAAAAAAATAATTTGGAATAAATTTGAATTATTCCACCCAAAAAATAATGTGTCAGTCAAATCTTGAGTCATTTCCCCCTCGAAAAAAAATCATGCCCTTTGGCCGCAGGACGAAAAACAAAAATTAAATGCCAAAGTCGGGGGCAAAAATTTTTCTTCAGATTTTTTTCATTTTTTGCCTTGAAGAATGAAGGTTTTTTGATTTAGAAGCGCTATTGGGAAATACTTTTCTGATGACGGAAACCGGAGATACACGCACCTAAAGATCGTCAAATGCGCTCAAAAGACGATTTTTTTCATATTTTGAAAAGCGAATAACTTCCGAACCGTTCGATTTCAGGGTGTATGACTCTGGATTCATTGTTAGGGGTTAGGTAAGAACCAAAATCTCTCATGGCACCAAAATCGGTGAACTATGTGCAGAAAAGTGTCCCGGATGAGCGAGAATACCTCTTACACATTTGCATCTAAAAATTCCAGTTCAGAAAAGGAAACAAAAAATAGATTCATCTTTTCTCGAAATCTTCGTATTAGTAAGTCACACGAACGGGTTTTCTGCCTAAATTTGTTATTTTTCTCGTTGTCGCATTTTGTCAAAAAAGGTTTGATGGACAGCCTTTCGAATCAAGAGCTGCCGTTTTTCCCCAATCAAATACACTATAGAGACATGGGACAAAATTCCACAACCGTTACCGACACCATAAATAATGAGATATAATATACCTTTCACGTCATTTTTTTGTGATTTCCACCTTATTTTCCAAAAATTTCAGCTGGCAAGATTTTCAGTGGACTGAACTTTCGCAGATCTAGATTTGTTTGTTCAGATCTACACTTCAATATATAAAATGAGAAAATCATGGGATACTTTATTCGCGGATCAAGTATTCCGAATCCTATACTACAGTATAACGGATATCGATGTATCATAGGAAGAATATAATCATGGGATCCTTGATTCGCGAATGAAGTATAGTCTGTGATTTTCTCATTTTTTGTATGAAAGTGTAGATCATGGCAAACGAATCTAGATCCGCGAGAGTTAAATCCTCTGAAAATTATGCCAGCTGAAATTAACTAATGCGTGAATACTTGAATATTCTTCAATCAACATTATGATATCGAGCAATGTCGATTAAGTGTATACCAGTACAGCTCGGTTTCAGAAATTTTTAACTAGTCTATAATTCAATTTATGTTTCGAAACAGTTCACTTAATATAGAAGAAAAATGTTCTCCAAAGTCTGTGTCGTAAGGATTTCGGAGCACCGTGGATCCGCTAAAGGTTGTTAAGCGCTCATTCTGTTATGAATAAAATCCTCATCATGTGGACGAGGGAATCTGAAATAAATTACCCGTGTGCGAACTTACAGTCAATTATCTTAAGTTTCCAAAATTCGGGCGACGAATTTGCACATAACTCGGGCACATCGAAACTATGTGTATGAAACAATTCATTCACATTATGGAGATTCTATTTCCGAACAAAATCAGCTGTCAACAACCTTATAATCGCACCAACGGTGTCACGAAATCCTCATGACATAGTTTTCGGAAGAAAATATTATTTCATTTGATTTGAACTTTGATGACAAAGAAAAATAAAAATTTTTAGACTAGTTCTGATTCCCTAAACCAAGCCGCAACGGTCTTCCTAAGGTGCCACGGAAGTATTTTTGGATAACAATGGTTATCCGCATTGTTGTCCAATTGTTATGTGAAGAGACTCCCGTTGCACCTTAATGCATGTCAGGTAGAGGGGCGATCTTATGAGCGGATGAGAATAAGATGGAAGGTGTTTGAGGAAGGGTTTCGTCTATAGGGGGTTGTTGATTTTTTAGCCGAAGTTATATAGAGCTTCGTTTTCGGGAAACACCACGGGAAGGTAAATCAACGTAGTCTCCCATATTACTACATTCGCATCGAAAGATTGATTGTCTTCGACACACAGGTGTAAAATTGTTCGCTAAAGATTTTCGCTTCTCTAAAAAATTCGTGCGAATAAAAGGCTGTCGCTCGACCCGAAGGCCCGTGCAGACGGAAGGCTGTCGCTTGACCCGAAGGCCCGTGCAGACAGAAGGCTGTCGCTTGACCCGAAGGCCCGTGCAGACAGAAGGCTGTCGCTTGACCCGAAGGCCCGTGCAGACAGAAGGCTGTCGCTTGACCCGAAGGCCCGTGCAGACAGAAGGCTGTCGCTTGACCCGAAGGCCCGTGCAGACAGAAGGCTGTCGCTTGACCCGAAGGCCCGTGCAGACAGGATAGAATAGCAGTTGCATGTACTTTAAATACGTGTAACGTAACGCATGGCGAAAATAATAGTTTCTCCTATGCGCTTTGTAAATTCCTGAGTTTTTGTGGTTGCTTGAAGCTTGAACCATCTTTTTTGCTGAAACGAAGTTTTTCGCCGAGCCAAACAAGATCCTTACGGATCTTGACTTTCATCATAAAGTACGCAAAATCCTTACGATGATTGCCACACGATTCGTGATCGAACCATCCTGGAAATTTCAGGTGAACGGCTTGCACAATGAGAGGAAACAATTGATCCTGAATCAAGTAGGTACCTCTTATGCGCGGATACCCGTAGTCAAAGACTGCATTCATTAATCTGAATGCCATGGAGAACTCGTCACTTGGTACGCATAAGTGACCCAATTCTAAGTTGTCCCGTGTTGCGTAGGCGCGGAAGAACGTTAGCAATTGCCTGTCGTCCACCAGGCTCTGACTACTGTCGATCAGAAGGGACGTGCACGTTTCGCAGCTAGTTTTCGCGGTACACTTCTTCAAAACGTATCCGGCGAAATATTCGATCGCGCAAGACTCAAGTGACGTGTCGTAGTCTGTTGCCTCGACAGCTATCCTCTCCACGTCTACATTTTCTAAAGGTCCGTCATGTTCGGAGAGATATTCTCGAAGAGACGCTACGTTGGGTGGCGCCGATTCTGGAACATCGCACGCGTTATGACGGTCGAGTTGAATGAGTACCTCGTCTTCGTCGTCTACACAGTTAGCTGTTTGCGCAGGCTTAGCAAGATTCATTACGATATTTTTTTGTAACGAAAGACGAAAGATTTTTGAGCTGGGGTTCTGATCGTAAGTTCCACCGTGCATTCGAATCATTGAAAAAAGATTCTCCAATGGATCTTGATTCAATCGCGACGTTAGAAGGAACTTAGTTCCTTCGAGTTTTAGATCGTCCCACAACTGCAGGAGTGCAGTCAGGGACAATACCAATCCCTCGAAGCACGGTGGTGTTTTAAGGCCCTTGTCCGTGATAGTACGCCAAGACTTACACGCTTCGAGCTCTTTTCGCAAATTCGCCTCAACGTTTGGCCTTAAATCGGAGATCGCGCATTTGTTTGGATTCGCATCGTTTGCACTGCGACTATTCAGATTGTCAAACAAATCGTTCAAAGTCCAGAAGAAGCTAGCTGTCGCGCTGACAGTTTCGCTCTGAATGCTACCGGTAGCTGCAGCCGTGAACAGAGCGGCCGAAACTTGACGACTAAAAACCTGGAAAGCCAAGCTACACTTCATTCGATCAAAGTTACGTGGATCTATATGTTTAGCAGATAGCTTCAACGCGGCACGCGTACCTTTGCCATTCTCGAGGTTCCACAAAGATTCTAGATCTGCCCATGACACTCTAACGTTACCTGGAATCAGGAAATCATGGGCCCAAAGTTGGTTTTTCAAGCTTTTACCGAGATGAGACCAGTCAAAGAAGCAGAATATCTTGAAACCTCTGTGTATGAAAAACGGATTTTCAACTGACACTTTGGCAGATATTACACTTCGATTCTGGGTGCCCTGATCGCACACGGTTGCACGAACCCGCAATCCCACGTCAAGTAAAGCGTTGAGAACACCGTCCATGATATCCGCCAATTTGGTCGTCTTGACAACGCCAGCGCTCAAAAAGTAAGCTACGGGCTGCTTCCAGTTGTGAAACAAACCGCGTACCATGAAGACCAACGCGTCTGTAACAACACCGGACGAGCACCCAAAGGAACCGAGATCTTCGAATCCCTCGATCTTTTGCTTCCCGTCGTGCAAATCAAACCCCTTTTTGATTCTAACTTCGTCGAATAACAAAACGCAGTTACGCTCGTCAGGGCCCATGGAAGACACTTTTGTTTGTAAATGGTGGAACATCGTGGGACAAATACCTGGCCACAGTTCTACTTTTCCGAACCAATCCTTAATCGTACTATACGAAGGTAACGTGAACTTGAATTCGTCTCGCATTTTCGCGTATAAGCTAGGGGACGTGTAGTGGATCTTTAGAGCTATTTGTTTCTCTTTCTCGGAGTATCTGTTACCGGTTTTATGAAAAATCTGCATCATAACGAAAGTCAAGACAAAATCCTTGACTTTCCTCGCGATAGCCTTGGCCAGAGCTAGATCGGAGATGATGCCGTTCTTTAAACGATTCGTTAATCGACGAATGCATTGAGTTTTTGTTTTCAACGCGCCACGAAGCTGCCCGTTTTCTTGTTTCGTCTGCGAAATGATGCGCTTCTGCCGTTTAACCCTAGTCAAAAGTTGGGCGCGCTCAATTTCCCAATCCTGCGGCGCGTCGCTGATCCTCATTTCGGCGTCCGAATCCAAATCTGATACCGGGTACAATTTTGGAACCGCGCTTTTTTTCATGAAACCGGAACGAAAAAAATCTGCAGGTGAAAAGTGTCTGCTGCATATTTTAATTTTTTTCAATTCCGAGTCCGAAAGCTCTACGTAGTCATCGATACCACTATTAACTAGCCACGTGATACATCGGTCCCTATCATTGACAGGGATCGAAAAGAATTTAAGGCCGCGTATGCCGTCTCTACTGCCTTTACCGCACCCGCTGTACGCGCATTTACAATAGTGCGTTTTCTGTTTCGCGGTTGGCTGATTCATCGTCCTGTTTTGCGGATATGAAAAATATGTTCTATACCGAACAAAAGACGGAAATCGATTCGCAGTCGGCGGGGATATTACGTTTATTATAGCTCGTATACGCGCCCCCGGAAAAATTACTACAACCCGCAATGATTTCCTTGCCGTCTCAATCACGTGTCTACGGAAATACTACGCTAGTAATTACCTCAGAAATAAGCAGACACTGATAGCAACGAACTAATGCTTCTAAAGTCGGTCTCACTGATCGTTTCACTAATGTAGAGAAATCTTTGAAAGAATAATGCTCGTACTAACAAGCACTACTATACAATTGCACGACCGTACACTCAACGCTGCGGCAATATAATGGAAACAAATGAGTGCCGCGAACAATGTTAACCGTACAACCAGTGAGGCTCGACTGATCCGTTGTCTTCCACATTAGCGCGAGCATGGTGGGCGCGAACCGATGTCTTCGCACTCGCTCTCCTCGCCCAGCGGGTGGGGTAGCGGATAGCGCTTATAGAGCTCGAAAAAGTTGGAGTTCGCAGCCGCAGCCGCGAGCCGCAACACCCAGGCGCCACAACGACGTGTTTGTGGAACAAAGCTTGTTCAAAGAGCTTCGACATGGCGACGAGAGAATCATATTGTTATGATTTGCAATTCGTTTCAAAATCTGTGTCTTCATTGTTCACTGTTTACCTATTTTGTTAATTTCGTAATTTTATTAAAAAGCTCGTATTTTTGTGACTGTCACTTAGGCCGTTTTGTCTTTAACTTTCCGAATTTGTTCGTTAAATCTCCTTAAATTTTCCGAAAGTAAAAGGCAAAAGGGCCTATGTCGTGTCACATAGGACCTTATACCTTAACATTTTCAAATCGTTTCCGACGGATCTAAGTGTTTTTAGTATTCCTGAAGCGAATAGCGAAATTTCGAAAATTAAAGGCCCTCTTGGTTTTTCCCAAATTGAAACAAGCTTGAAATGGTGCATAGGACCTTTTGACGTTACTTACGTGATATCTAAATTCAGAATTTTTTGCAAAAAATTCACGAATCAACCCCGTTCGGCTTGCATTACCGGTTTCCGAGATCGCCGTTTTACTGATTTTCGCTTGTAGCTACTATCATTTTCGAAGTATTCAGATTTTTCAAATCGCGTTGAATTCGATATATCCGATAGATCACATGGATTTCGTCCAATTTTTCATCGGCATTAACGACGAAACTGCGACGAGTTGAATTTAGGCTAGGAGACAAAATGTGGAAAAACTACGTTTTTTAAATGTTGAACGATTACTCCCCTCCTGATTTCCATACAGTAACAGGTTATTGTTCATGTGATGGGGAATAGAACAAGCTCCAAAATGATGCGTATCCCGCAGCTCTGGGATTTTTTCCATTTATTATACATACAGCGTGTCAAACCCAGGTGCCTCGACTTTACTACCCGATAGTAGTTCGAGACTTCAAGTTATTCAATTTGATTTTCGAATTGAATTTTAACGTACGATTCACGACAAATAATTCGAAGATTGGAATATTCGTACAGCTCTACTGATTACAATAAATCATCATAGTGATAAAATTCGTGCGATTACTTTATGTATAACGTAATTCAGGAATAGGAAAGGAAGTTTTTTAGAAAATGAATAGATCTGGTGGATTATATTTGTTACGTTTTATTTTTCACAATTAAACATAATATATATTAATAAAAAGTAAAGTTGAAAACTTTCGAGCCGCCGCGGCCTCTCTTGCCACCGCGGCCGCGGCCCCCTGCCTTCCCCCTCTTCCTTTTATTTTTTTTCTCCTCCTCGGTTTTCCTGGAACAAATACTTCAAATTAGTTGATGAAGATGCGAGATGGTAATGGTATCATCTGAATGTTATTATGGACTCGTACGAATTATTTTGCTTTGACACAAGAGGTTAGTTACGAATGCATACTAAAAAAATTGGACTGAGTGCGCGTGTATATGGGGTATTCCACGTGAACCGGACCGGTTTTTGGCCGATGGTCATGGAATTTGCCGCAAATGCAGATTTGGGTTCTTTGTCACTATAGAAATCGCCACCACAAGTTGTAGATTTTGGAAAAAATTTTTACGAGAAATATGGCGCTGGTAATTATTCAGAAAAATATTTTCAACTCCATATATCGCAGCGATCCGTGAACGAAAACATGACTTGTCATAGTGAATTTTACTCGCAAAAACGAGCACTTTCCGACCATGTAACAATCGAATTGCATCTGAAATTTCCAAGAATTAAAAGCTCAAAAAACGTGTATTTCCACCAGAGTGTAATGGATTTTCTTGAAATTTCCAAAGACATTACTTCAAACGAAAACAAAATTATCGCGAAAGTTTCAGCTTGCCTTTTTTTATTTTATCAGAATATACAGGTTTTTCGGAATTTTAATTCTTTTTTTTTAAATTAATTTCAGTTAGTAAATTCGATTTAAAAAAATCAAAAAAATAAGTGCAAGCTGAAACTTCCGCGGTAATTTTGTTTTGGTTTCAAGTAATTTCTGTGAAAATTTCAAGAAAATCCATTAGACCCTTCTGGTGGAAATACACGATTTTTGAGTTTTTAATCCTTGGAAATTTTAGATGCATTTTGATTGTCACATGGTTGGAAAGTGCTCGTTTTCGCGAGTAAAATTCACTATGACAAGTCATGTTTTCGTTCACGGATCGCTGCGATATATGGAGTTGAAAATATTTTTCTGAATAATTACCAGCGCCATATTTCTCGTAAAAATTTTTTCCAAAATCTACAACTTGTGGTGGCGATTTCTATAGTGACAAAGAACCCAAATCTGTATTTGCGTCAAATTCCATGACCATCGGCCAAAAACCGGTCCGGTTCACGTGGAATACCCGATATGTATATCTGTACATGTATACAAATCTATGATAATGTGGTCTTATCAATGATATTTTGGAGTAGAAAATCAGCCTATCAAGCCCCCGCTGTACAATCGCGATTTCCATCTGTACCTAATGGATCTTTTATTGAAAACTTCGACAGAGAAACCGAAAAACTTAAATCTAAACCTCTTTAAATATGTAATTCAATTTTGTGATGGCATATGGGTGTATATATGGAGTAGACTCCCTCAAACGCGACACTTTTCTGCGCGTAGGTCACCGATTTTGGTCACGCGCGAAATCTTGGATCGAACCGAACCCCCAACAACAAATCTAGAGTTACTAGTCGTATCATTAAGATGGTTCAGAAGTTGTTCTATTTCGAAAATGCCAAAAATTCGGTTTCCGAGCGCACCGAGGGGGAAATAACTCAAGATTTGACTGACGCATTATTTTTTGGGTGAAATCATTCAAATCATTACATTTATTCCATATTATTCTTTTTTATTTCAATTTTTTTTTTATTTCACGTTATTTCATTTATTTCAACATTATTTTCCTTATTTTAAATGAATTTTTTTATTTCGAATTAATTTTTGGGAGGTTATTTCACGATAAATTCTCGCTATTTCAGTTATTTCCTCGGTTGTTTCTCATTATTTGAGTTATTTTTTTTTAATTTCAGTTATTTCTCATGCTCTTAGTTATTTCTCATTATTTCGGTTATTTCTCGTTATTTCATTTATTTTAATCTCATTTTCTGTTATTTTTAATTGATTTTTCTATTTCTGATTATTTTCGCATTTCAAAAGTAATTTTTCTACTTCGGATTGATGTTTGCCACGTTATTTTAGGGTAAATTGTCAGTATTTCAGTTATTTCTTCGATGATTTCTCATTATTTCAATTGTTTTTCAATATTTCAATTATTTTTCATTATTCAAATTATTTCTCATTATTTAAATTATTTCTCATTATTTCAATTATTTCTCATTATTTCAATCATTCCCTGGGTTATTGCTCTATTGACACGTTATTTCAACGAGTTATTTCCCCCTCGACTATGATCACTTTCTTTGAGTTAATAATTGATTGATTGATGTTACGATTCCTGTAATTTTAATTAAAAATTCATATGATTCCGAGTCAACAATTTAATTTTGAAAAATACTGGTGGGTACGATATTTCACCATAAACGAGTACTGAGGAGACTATAAGGTTGTACGTGTGTCTGTAATATGTGACAGGCATTTTGTGTTTGCGTTTCATTTTTGTCAATTTGAATCAATCTACGTATGCATTTTCCTCATTTCAACAGCGAAGATGAAAAACTAAACTATACATATAATACACGAGCTTTTTGGCGCGCGAATTTGATAAGACGCGCGATATTTTTGAGGCTCTATGTTGCAATTAATGTAGGTAACAGCCGGGACTCTAAAACTACCACGAATAAGAGAGATCAAAGTAAATGAATACATAGTATGTATTGCGAAATTGCGAGCGACAGCGGCTGAAGAAGGACGGGGATCGTCGGGCAGTTATACAGGCTTCAGGTTGAGTATAAAGCAAACGAGCTGAAGTGGAAGGGCGACAATGTTCAATTAGTACGTAGATTTTTTAGACTTCGATTGACATAATCGCAAGCATTGTTTCATTTCTGCTTTTTCGTGTCCCTCAATACTGAATGTGTTGGCGCCCAATATCGAAGAAAACACGTTGAAAACCACTTCAAATACATGTTATAATAAACGCGTGTAAATTGAATAAAGTAATAGTTACTCATTGCTCTGCGAAGCTGAGGCCTCCTTCGCCTGATCCTCGGCCTTAGCCCCCGTCACCGCCGCCTCCACCGGGGGCACCGGGGCATCACCAAGTTTGCTGGAATTATAACACGCGTTGATGATATAGATATTTATCAGCGGCATTTGATAGGAATATGACATTCTTGGGATCTGCATACAAATTATTGTATTCAGCCGAAATATTATTTACCTTGTTGAAGCGGCAGCAGCCGCGCTGCCAGTCCCGGTCGCCCCTGGAATTGTCTGGGGCGCCGGAACTTGTTTGTCTTTGTTGTTTTCTATAAAATAGTTAAAATACATGAAAAATCGCTGTATTCGAGAAATAATTCAAGCAAACTAAGTAATTGAAATAACAGTAACTCAATATTCGTTCGCTTTTTGTAAAGCTTTCCGTGATAAAGTGGCGAAAGAATGAAATGCTTGATTACGTGGGAAAAATAACTTGTGAATAGCTCTTGAAATATTGAGAAATAACCTAGGGAATAACTGAAATAATGAGCATTCACCGAAAAATAACGTTGTAAAAATTAATTAGAAGTAGAAAAATTATTCTGAAATTAGAAATATGATGTTGAAATGAATGAAGTAATGTAAAATGAACAAAATATTTGAAATTAAACAAATTAATTGGAAATAAAAAAATAATTTGGAATGAATGAAATAATTTGAAATATTTCACTACAACAAAAAAAAAAAACTAATTTGTCGCAGTCAAATCTTTATTTATTCCCTCCCCGCTTGATTGTATACGTACCGTCAGCCATGGCTTGCTCGCATAAACTGAACAAGTTCGCACCCGCGAGCATTCCGCGAGGCTTCCCCAGCCGCATGGCACGGCGTACACACACACAAACATATATATGTATCTGCGCACGTGATAATCTCCAGTCAACGCCGCGCAACAGCTCTCACTTTGACATTTATGGATATTTTTTGACTCCCTGTTTTTTTTTTTTTTCTTCCTATGAGGGAGATACAATTACATAAATTGAATTCGAATTATGAAGTCGTCACTGAAAATATAATATATCTCATGATACAAATGTTTATTTTATAAATATACCTACTCGATAATACTGACAATTACGTAAAAATTATACTTTTAGCTCGAATAACTTTTAAACCAATAGACATAACGAAAAATCATAAGAAACCTTTTTTGTTGAGCGTTGAATACTGTATGAAAATATGTATTACGCATTATTATAGATGGGGAATTCCACGCCAACGGGGACAGCTTTTGACCCTGACCCCTCTCGATTTTTTTCATATTTTTTTCTGATATTCGGTAGACTGAAAGGAGTGTTTGTGATTTTTTTCGAATTTTTATCTGAATTCGTTTTCGATGTACATATTTTTGAAAATTCGCAATTCCTGACGATTGTCAAACGTTCAATAGTTCAATCAAAATGAAATTCATCGGAAAAAAGTGTACTTTTCAAACAAAATATGTTGGGATAATTGGGCCTCGTCCTTCATAGTGAAATCTTCGTTCAAGCATGAAAAATCGATTTTTCTCAAAGTATGACATAATTCAAAATGTTCAAAAAATTCTCAAAATTACTTTGAGAAAAGAAAAAAATTTTGAGCTATGGCTGATCGTGGGCCTCGGCCGCTTTCTATTTTTTACAGAATTTTAATCGATTATTTCATTTTTTTCTCAAATTTTTGATAGAATTTCAATTGATTCAATTTAAGATTTATTTTGAAATTCTGTCAAAAATTGAGAAAAAAATTAAGAAATCAATTTTCAACAGAATTTTGATTAATTTTATTCAATTTGTTTTCCAATTTTCAATATAATTTCAATTCATTCGATTAAAATTTCGATTAAAATTCTGTTGAAAATGGAAAGCGGCCAAGGCCCACGATCAGCCATAGCTTAAAATTTTTGTCTTTTCTCGAAGTATTTTTGAGAATTTTTTGAAAATTTCGAATTATCTCATACTTTGAGAAAAATCGATTTTTCATGTTTAAACGAAGATTTCACTATGAAGGACGAGGCACAATTATCCCAACATATTTTCTTTGAAAAGTACATTTTTCGATGTACGTTTGTCCGATGAATTTCATGTGGTCATATTTTGTAATCCGACTGATAGATTCAGAGATACAGGCGTTTGAACGTTTGACGTATAGGTACGTCAGGAATTGTGAATTTTCAGAAATATGTAAATCGAAAACGAATTCAGAAAAAAATTCGAAAAAAATGACAAGCACTCCTTTCAGTTTGCCGAATATCAGAAAAAAATATGAAAAAAATCGAGAGGGGTCAGGGTCAGAAGCTGTCCCGATTGGCGTGGAATTCCCCAGCTATTCATTTGTCCCCGAGTTATAAAATTCTAAAGAAGGAAGAAAATTTTTCATATGTTATTTCCATAAGAAACTCAGGTTGGAATGCGGACTATCTTAGAGTTATAATAATTAGAGCTCGAATTTTGAGGGAATTTTTTTTTTATCAATTTGAAAGCGCTTGAGCCCTGGAAGCAAAGACATTCGAAAACACCCCTGCTAAGAACCACCCTACATATACTTCATACGTTTAGAATGAATATATGTAGGTTAAGGTGTCCGTTAAAACACTCAATTCTGAATCGGATTGGACGCACCCCCTACAATAATCTTAAATAAAAAAGCAAAAATTTTAAGCCTTATTTGATCCTTCTATCTCAATTAGAAGACGTGCCTAAATGTCCAAACAGTTTCCCATTCAAATAACGTTGGATTTTTTCATTCTTCCGATGCCAATTTTTTACGTAGCCAATGAAAGGTACGAAAAATCATTGAATCATACAAGTCTATTGTAGATACATGCGTGTATCTAGAAAAAAATTGGCAGTGCAGTATTATAGCGAGGATGAAATTATTTCTCATCCATAAGAGGGTTTCTTACTCAAACGGGCCACCCATTATTAATTCAATGTCTCCGGAAAATTCCGTAACAATTTCTGCACGTTACTGGGGATTGTAGAAAAATTTGGGAATTTTTTCGGATTTTTTGGTCAAAGAAATTCCGAACATCCCAAACATCATTTTATTCAATCATTTTCACGTAGCGTGATGAATGAGCGCAAGAGAGAAAAAATGGTTGTGATGAAATTTGTACGTCTTTTTCTCAGCTTTTTGGTAGAATTTAGAAAATCAAAATTCCGAGCTATTTAAACCAACTTTTTCGAAAAAAAACCGTTTGGAAATGTGTTTTTTCCAAATTTAGACAGTTTTTTTTTTTTTGAAAAAAATGTCGAAGAAGGGTATATAACAGCGTTTCGGAGAAAAAATGTGAAGTTGAGACTTGAATGGTCTCCCAGAAAAAAATTGTTAAATAAATTTTAGGAATTTTCGGAATTGAATAACATATATTCAATAATTTTTTATGGGATTTAATCAAGTGTCCACTCCAAATGTTTTTTTCCAGAACACTCCTATGAATACCCTTCTTCGACATTTCTTTCGAGAAGAAAAAAACTGTCCAAATTCAGAAAAGGCACATTTCCAAACGGTTTCTTGGAAAAAGAGGGTTCAAATAGGTGGGAATTTTCATTTTCTAAATTCTACCGAAAAACTGAAAAAAAGAGATACAAATTTTCATCTTCACAATTTTTTCTCGTGCGCTTATGTATTTCGCTACGTGGAAATGATTGAATAAAATGATTTTTGGAATGTCCAAAATTTTTTGGACCAAAAAATCGAAAAATTTACAAAATTTTTTCTCATCCCTGATAACGTGCAGAAATTTTTACGGAATTCCCGGAGACATTGAATTAAATGGGTAGCCCGTTTGACGAAGAAACCCTCTTATGGATGAGAAATAATTTCAATCGCGCTATAATACTGCACTGCCAATTTTTTTATGGATACACGTATGTATAATCTACAATAGATTTGTATAATTCAATGATTGGTTCTACCCTTTATTGGCTAGGTAAAAAATTGACATCGGAAAAACGAAAAAATCCAATGTTATTTAAATGGGAAACTGTTTGGACATTTAGGCACGCCTTCTAATTGGGATAGAAGGATCAAATAGAGCTGAAAACTTTTGTGTTTCCATTCGGAATCATTGTAGGGGGTGCGTCCAATCTGATCCGAATTGAGTGTCTTAACGGACACCCTAATGTAGGTACTATATAAACTAGAGGTGTGCGGGTAGTCGATTATTTGTCGGGTAGGGTCAATCCGCCCGGGTACCCCCCGATCTTAACCGGGTGGATCCAAAAATGCACCTAATTTATTCAGTTTGTTGTCATTATTCCAAAGCTCAAACTTTTGATAATCAGGCATTGGTGGTTACAAGTATGTCTGATTTTTTCAGATTTTTCGCGGCAACCGTTTAGAAAATAGTTGCCCTACTGAAAATGTTGATGTGATAAATCATATAATGTTATGACCGATATCATCATTTCATTGATCATATGATTTATCTTGTGATTTTAAACGAATATATGAAAAATCACATGAGAAATTATACAGGCATGGTTCATCAAATATAATACAAAACAAATTACATGATAAACTATATGTTTGACCATCCGATTTTTGATACATTATATCTGATGGGCCATGCCTGTATGACTTATTAGGTCATTATTTATATACAAGTTCGAATTTACAAGATGAATCATACTATAAATGACATGATGATTTCGTTCATAACGTTATATGGTTTATCACATCAACATTTTCAGTAGGGTGACCATCGATTGTGACTAAAAATTAACAGTTTCGCCGGCTTGAACGAAAATATCTCGCAAACTTTGTCGTAGCGAAATTTTTGACATGAAATTCGATTTTGATCCTGGTTCAGCTTTATACTTCTGAGTTTTTTTCATTTCAAAATCAACCAACCTTACTTTTTCCCGAAAATAGTTTTTTTTTTCATCTTTTTTCGGAAAGTACGAAATTTTTACAGAATGTTCTCAATATGGTATGTATAGATTATGTCATACAACTACACTACATCATATGGCTCGAATTTAGGGTTGTATTTTTTTTATTCCAATTTGTTAATCATTTTTCATGCTGATTTTTATAAAGAGAAATTTCAAAAACACTGTATCCTCCGGGCTTTTTTTTCTATTGCCTGCGCACGCTGATCCCGTACAGTAATCTAGTCCTTTATTCCAGGCATCATGTTTGAATGATGAATCATTACATTGTTTTCGAGAACTATACCGTATGAATTGAATTTAAAATTCATTTACATCTGAGTTTAACCGAATCCTACCGATTGAAACCGAAGTCGCAGAAATCTGTTGATCCGTTCTCGAGATATCAATAAAAATTTGGTTTTGATAACTTCGTTTTGTGAAAAACTCAGATGTTACTGTGTCGATCTGATCCAAAATCTGATTAGTTCCAAGTTGAGAAAAGTCGCATCAAGTCGCACGACTAAAAACAATTGACTGGTTCATAAAATGAATCTTACGAAAAAACATAACAAATTTGAAAATTAACATTCTCATAATATTGGTTGTGAGTTCAATAGATTTTGAAAATTCTAATAAAACCAGCCAACATATTGGGCATTGATCAAAATGCCCTATATAATACAGTTGGTATGAATGATTCCATTTTTGTAGACTGTGGAGCTCGAACACTCGGACAGTCAATATATAGCAGACCTACTTATCGGCACAGCTATTCATAACAAGCTCACTGTATGGTCCTTCCTTACCGATGAGATCGGTAATTTTGGAATCTGCCATTACCGGTGTGCCCCGCTGTGCCCCCGAAGCGGGCTTCAAAAAGTTGCCCGTGGCTGGCCGTCTTTAGTAATCCTTAGTCAATGACAAGGCGCAGCGACGGGGCAGTCATAAACCCAGCGCTTACACCCAAACCTATACCTACATTTAAACCCAACCATAGAACCCTTTCAGCAGAATGTAATTTAACTTCAGTATCTACAATTTATCATTCTCCTTCTGTAATAATTCATTCAAAAGATCTCAAATCAAAAGAAGCAAAATTTTTAATTGACACCGGATCACAATTAAATTTAATAAAAATAGGCGAATTGTTAAACAAAAATTCAATTAATAAATCAATAACATACGAATTAAATGGAATATCCAAAGAAGATAAACCCACTACGCTAGGACAGGTACAATTACGTATTAGCAACATGATTGGACAGTTTAACGTAGTTCCAGATGATTTTCCAATAAACTTTGTCGGTATCATAGGTTCAGAATTCATGCATGTCAATGGAGGAAAAATTGACTACGAAACGAAACACGTTACTCTTAAAAACGATAAGATTCCTTTTTCAGATAAAGAGAGTATTGTTCTGCAGGCCAGACAAAAATCTCTTATGATTATTCGAGTTAGTAACGATTTCGAAAAGGGTTACGTTCCACGTTTAGATATGCATGACGGTATCTTTGCAGGTGAAGCATTAGTCACAAATACAGACGGAATAGCGTATTTATATGCTATCAACACAACGGATAATGATGTTAGGATTGAAGTGCCCGTAATTCCTCTATATCCTTTCGATATGAGCGAAGACGAGGACACTAGTTTAGCAAAAGATGATACCTTAGAGCGAGAAAATAGTACTCGGACGCGAGGAAACCGCGCTAGTGAGGTCATAAACCTTTTGCGACTAGATCATCTTAACTCAGAAGAGCGTAAAGCAGTAATTTCTTTAATCGAGGAATACTCTGACCTTTTTCATATCCCAGGCGAACCTTTGCGTGCAACAGATACTTCGACACATCGGATTTTAACTAATGACAATATACCCGTAAATACTAGACAATATAGACATCCGCCACATCAAAAAGAAGAAATAGAAAAACAAATTAACGATCTTTTGAAAATGAATACAATAGAACCATCAAATTCTCCATTCAACTCACCTCTTTGGATCGTACCTAAAAAAGAAGACTCTAAGGGCAATAAAAGATGGCGTTTAGTAATTGACTATCGCAAATTAAATGACAAAACAATAGGAGATGCTTATCCTTTACCTTTAATATCGGATATTCTTGACCAACTCGGTGGAGCGAAATATTTTTCAATATTTGACTTAGCATCGGGTTTTCATCAAATTAAAATGCATCCAGAGGATAAACATAAAACAGCCTTTACAACTCCTCACGGTCATTATGAATTTAACAGAATGCCATTTGGTTTGAAAAACGCACCAGCAACTTTCCAACGATTAATGGACACAGTCTTAAGAGGTTTACAAGGAGCTGACATGTTCGTTTATTTAGACGATATTGTGATATATTCACGATCACTCGAAGAACATGCGATTAAATTCAAAAAATTAGCCGAACGATTAAGAAAAGCTAATTTAACTTTACAGTCAGATAAATGCGAATTCCTTAGAACAGAAGTTAAATATTTAGGACACTTAATTTCAGCAGATGGAGTTAAGCCAGACCCAAAGAAAATTGAAGCAGTAAAATCCTTCCCAATCCCGAAAACTAGAAAGAATATCCAGGAGTTTATAGGACTCGCCGGATATTACCGCCGTTTTATAAAAGATTTTGCAAAAATCGCGAAACCGTTATCGGATCTTACAAGTAAAAACGTAAAGTTCGAATGGACTTCCGCACAACAAGTAGCTTTCGAGACTTTACGCGATCAACTTTGTACAGCACCAATATTACAATATCCGGATTTTTCAAAACGTTTTATTGTCACGACGGACGCATCAGGCTATGCAGTCGGAGCTATTCTTTCTCAAGGCGAAATTGGGAAGGATACTGCAGTTGCATATGCTCCACGTATTCTTGGAAAACACGAAAAGAATTACTCCACGACCGAAAAAGAAATGGTAGCTACAGTCTTCGCGTTGAAAACTTTCAGACCGTATCTCTATGGTAGACAGTTCACTCTGATCACCGATCACAGACCGCTTGTTTGGGTAAATTCTATGAATGATCCAACATCGCGTGTAATGAGATGGAGAGAACGTCTGAAGGAATTCGATTACACAATTCAATACAAGGCAGGTAAAGCTAATACAAACGCGGATGCGTTATCAAGAAATCCTGTCGTATTACCAATTAAATTCAAATGGAGAACAGCACACAATATAGAAAGTCCAAGACCGGTATTAGGTCAACCAGGTGTAGCTAGACTCAGATCATCCTCAGACACAACTTCCGACTTAATCATTAAAAAAGCTAAATTCTGTAAAAAGTCGAGTTCAAGTGAAGAAGATTTTAGAGGTTTTCCTAAGCAGGTTACCAAATCTAGAACAGAATCAAGCGAAGAAGATTTTAGAGGATTCCCTAGACAAGACAATGAAACCAAAAATAAAACAAGTGAAGAAGATTTTAGAGGATTTCCTAGACAAGATGATAAAACTAACATTGTAACGTTAGAACCCAATAATGTCATAAATCCGAGAGACTCACAAATGTGTTTAGACGACAATGTCATAGAACAAATTATAAGCGATGATAATAGGTCTGATCAACCAATTAATCTTTGCATGAGTCGTAGAAAAAAGTCTAAATCAGCCATGAAAAAGAAATCTGATACCAGAAGGTATACTCCTTTCCGAATTCCAGTAAATAAAAACTTAACATCATCCGATGATGAATCAGAAATATATGGGAAGATCATGACTTCCAATATAATCAAGGAATCAAATGAAAGAAAATCTCAGAACATTCAAAAACTAGAATCTACAGTTTTATCTTCTTATAAATCCGAAACTGAAACTCAATATAGCGACAACGTAGAAGAAAATAATTCGAATACTCAAGAAAGAAATTCAGGTAAAGAAAATCAAACACCAATACAAATACAAACTTCACTGACAGAACATATTGATTTAGACAATACGTCTAATCAACCTTTTCCGACAACCCCAAAACCAGGTACATCGGAACAAAGAGAAGAAAAAAGGTTAACCCCTATCCCTTTGGAAATTCCTAATGATGGAACACCAACAATAGCTCAAAGAACTAATTTACAAAATAATTTCCAGCGCAACTTAGCCAAAGAAGTAGTAAATAAAAGGACAGTAAAATTAACTGATTTTACCCCTTCTCCAGCATTACGTTCGAGACGTAAATTAGATCGCACTAAAATTCAAATACCTAGAGTTGATATATCTGAAAATCATTCGGAAATAGAAAATGCAGCAGACTCAGATATTAATGAAACAATGAATGTAGATATGTCACGACAAACTTATCTAACGGATAATAGTTCCTCAGATGAGATAATTCAACCAACTAACGCGAATCTTGATAATGTCATGGAAATAGACGAAGATTTAGCAGTAAACAAATCAATTGTAGACCCAAACGAAACTCTATCCATGATCAATGGTTCGAACGTTGGAGAACTACCTAAAGCAACCGTTAGCGCACATGTGCAAGAAAATAAAAGAATCGAAAGTTCGCAACAGCATAGTAAAGCCCCAGGTGGAATACAAATAGCCAACCCTACGGTCAAACCCTTGCAAAAAAGAAATACCTTTCAATCTCAGCAACTCGTACGTAAGTCGACTAGACAAAAGAAAGAAAAAGCTAAATGCCCATGTTGTACTCACTCAGGGACACATACTGAAGGGATTAAGACACGAAACGTACCTAAACCCTCTTACGCGAAAATAATTCCGAAAGGAAATAAAATCTTGCCGACACTTAGTGAAGTAAACTCACAAATACATCAAACTAATACAGACTTAGATGAAATAAACTCATACCATTCTCACGAATCGCAAGAAGAAAATCAAGCTATAAATGAAAATGTAACGGTACAAAATAACTCACTATCACAACAAAATAGTTCTCACGAAAATACAGATCCAGAAAGCGAAATAATAATTGAAAATCAAGACATAGGAAATTCAAATAATATCATCGAGACAAGAGATAACTTAGAGATGAAAAAAGACAACTATATATGCTTTATATGTGCAGACGGCACCGTAACGAACGAAACAAGCAAAAGATTGTTAGAATTAGGTCTATTGAAAATAAATCCTTTGAATAGATTCGAAATAGGACAAGTTTTAACATCAGGTACCTCGAAGAAAAAAGTATTTGCACTCGTTACGCAAGAAAACGATCAAACTATTCCAAGAGCAACAAGTTTTATCAAAGCAATTAACAACCTCAAGACAGAAATGAACAAATTAAATATTAAAACTGCTAGAGTATCCCAAGGAAAAAGTAATCTAAATGATTTGGCTTGGATTAAAATTAAAGATATAATTCGTAAAACTTTTGAAGGAACAGACATTCAAATCACAATTTGTAAAGAGAAAATTATTATACCACCCGTAGAACAGAGACAAGGTATAATTAGGGAAAACCACGAATCACCAGTCGCAGGTCATAAAGGCGTTACTAAGACATACAATAGAATCAGACAAAAGTATTTTTGGGATAATATTAAGAAACAGGTAGAAGACTTTGTAAGAAAATGTACAAGCTGTCAGAAAAAGAAATTAGTACGAGTCAAAACAAAACAACCCATGATAATTACAGACACCTCAGCCGACGTGTTTGATAAATTAGCCTTAGACATCGTAGGACCAATTAATAATGCTTCAGATAAAGGTTATAGATTCATCCTTACTATGCAAGATGATCTCTCAAAATTCTGTTTAGCAGTTCCGTTAGTTAACGCAACAGCAAACGATATAGCAGACGCATTAGTAACTAATTTTATCTGTAAATACGGATGCCCAAAAGTAATCTTGACGGATCAAGGCGCAGCTTTCATTGGTCAAGTTATGAAAAGATTAGCTAAAGTTTTTAAAATTACTCAGATCAAAACTACAGCATTTCACCCTCAATCGAATGGTTCTTTAGAAAGAAGTCATCAAGTACTAGCAGACTATTTAAAGCATTATACGAACAAGAAAAATTGGGATGAATGGCTCCCACAAGCAACTTTCGCATATAATACTAGTGTACATGAAGGAACTAAATATAGCCCGTATCACTTAATTTACGGCAAAGATGCTCGTATACCCTCAGAATTTCCGTACCTAGATGAAATCCTTACTTACGACGATCATGTAAAAAATCTTGCATTACGTTTAATTGAAACTAGAAGGAACGCTAGAGAAAATTTAGAAAAAGCAAAACAAAGATCAAAAGAATATTACGACAGAAAATTAAACCCAGTTGAATTTAAAGTAGGACAAGAAATCTATCTGATCAAAAATCAAAAAACAGGAAAATTAGACGACAATTACAAAGGACCGTATAAGATAACTGAAATATTTCCAGACAAAAACGATATAGAAATCGAACTAGCTAAAAACAAACGAAAAATAATTCATTGTGACAGAGCAAAGATAGCTTACTAACACTCACGTATTTACTATACTCAACAATGCCGAATCTACCTAACCAACAACGACAATTCATGTAAGATAACGGGAAAATTAAACATCGGACAAGAATTAAAAATAAAGCGACATATATATTTTTACCAAAATTTTACAAAATGAAGTTCAATCCTGATTGAAGAAATCTTCTTGATCGTTGCGGACGCTCCGACGAGTCTCGGTAACTTTCGCCATATCCTCGTTAAGCGTACATTTTCCATGTACTTCCGACCGAACGTTTATCTATAACAAATCATTTAAAATGAAATTAAAATCACACGTATAACACACACTTATTAATCACCAATCACTACTTAAACTCAGAATTCAAAATAATTAATAAACAACACTATAGACCAATAATCGGAATAATTAAATGAAAATCTCGAAATGAATCACTTACACCAAATCCTCCGTGGAGGATAGTAAAAAAGTATTCCACATGTTTAGAAATCATGATTTTTCCTGATTGTTAAACTTTTTTTTCTCAATTACTGTACTGAACGAATTCAAAATGCAGAATGACCAAATTAGCCAAATTCGAAACTTTTATAAACAGTAAGACACACCCACAAACTGAAATTGACCAGTCACAAATAAGGAAATTTAAGGACAAACCCTATTACCAATGTCCAGCCAGATCCTTTTCTTTATTACAAGTAGTACCTCAGAGACAATAAAATTCCACTTCCACTTCAGCCTAAAGTTTTAGAAATCGGAAAATTTTAGAAACGATTTCAACAATTTTAGAATATTAATTAGAAAATGATCAGAAATCATTGGAATCTTTTACTTTTGAACATTCATATTGATAAATTTTAGAATTAAGTTCATTTTATATCACTTTTGTAATACTTACCTAGAATAAGAATTTTGAAACAAATATAACAATGTTTTAGATATTAAGCACTTACCTTTTAAGATCATACATTTCTTTTATCTCAATTATATCCACAATTTGAATTTATAATCATAGAAATAATTATTGATAATCATCAATTATATACCTTGATTTTCATTGTTTTAATCATAGAATCATTACTCAAATTTTATGTTTTTGAATACCATTTATACTTTTTCTAGAATTTAAGAATTTTGTATCACTTTATATGTTTTATCCATAAATATTATGTAAGAATTTAATAATTTTAAGAAACTTTTATTCTAATTCAAACGTTACACATGAAACATGGTAATTTCACATCGAACACACCGAAACCTACCGTACCGAGCGGGGACGCTCGAAAAATAAGGGGGGAGGTGTTACGTCCTATCATTCATTCAGTCGATAACATTAGTAACATTAGTTACCATTGTGCAATTACCACCGGAGTAATGTTAACGTCATTATCATTATAATTTCATATATAATTTTTTCATTTTTACTTATTAGAAGCATACATCTTTTACTTCAAACAATTTCTATAGTTTCTCACGACCACATCTGGCAATTCTCAAAACTAGAATTTAGAAATCTTTAGGTGAAAATAAACAACTTTATTGAGGAAACCATAAATCTTAGGACTCTTGAAAAGCTGTAACCAAACACTGAGAATCAGAGAGAGAAGAACTACCCTATTAGAAAAAGACAGACAGCAAGCGCGCGATTTTTCCCGCCCTTACAGCATCTCGACGCTTGGGACTTTAGACCCAATCGTCTCGTGTATAGATTTTTCTGACCAACCATAGTTTTAGCGTTTTACGGAAATGAGCTTTTTTCCAATGGAAAAAAAACCACGCTTTCCCTCCAAAAATCGAAGACTCCTCCCTCGCGAAGCCGGGAGCAGAGATCTTTCTCCCTTCAAATCTTTCACTTCATTACTAACTCTCAGACTACTAAGATCGTTATAATATTCAGACATCGAACTCAATTTCTCAAGATTTAAAAGTGTTTGGTGATAATTTCATAGTGAATGGAAAACTTCCATTCTCTACTCAATTCCAATTTCCAATATTATACAATAGTGAATAACTACTCAGTTCTAATTACCAATACTGTGCAATAGTGAATAATTACGATATAAACAATACCTGTAAAACTATCATCAACAAACTGTGCTAAATAAATTACTGTTAATGTTATGAAAATAACATCACAGAGTGTTTAATTATTTCACCTGCTATTAGCGGTGGCTGGAAAAGAACCTACGGGTAAACTACCTTATAGAGTTTTACGTCGTTACAAGGAGTTGGTTAATTAAGACTCACCAGGAGTATTGGCTTAGGTCGTACTCAATTCTAACTCGACCAACAAATTGTTAAGCAAACTTAATTCTTTACTCAAGACGTAACAAGCAGACGGCTCTCTGTCAAACGTCGCGGTCAAAAGTCAGGTTAGGAAGACAATAACATCGGCACCGATATTAGAGAATGAAATGTAAACCGACAAGTGAGTGAGTTGTGAGTTGATTTCGCGAACGCGAATCGGATAATTATCTGTGAAAAAATTACCGTCAAGTAAACAGTTGATTCGGGATATCAACTTCGTGTTGTCAAGAAGCAACTGATTTGTGTATTTGGTGAATTGACTTCGGTAAATAAATTTGAGCAGGTAGGTGAACGAACATTTATTCACAAAATAATTAGAAACGGGCAAGTACTCGTTCACCGTCGTATCGTTGATTATTTTGCAGAGTTTGGATTTGAGGCAGGCTTCGTTGCGAGGCAGTCTTCGATGCAAGCGGTATGCAAGGGAGGCTTTGAAACGAGGCAGGCTCCGAGGCGCGCCAGGATCAAATACGAGGCAGGCTTCGAGGCGAGCCAGGATGAAATACGAGGCAGGCGTCGATGCGAGGCAGGCTCCGAGGCGAGCCAGGATCAAATACGAGGCAGGCTCCGAGGCGAGCCAGGATCAAATACGAGGCAGGCTTCGAGGCGAGCCAGGATGAAATACGAGGCAGGCTTCGATGCGAGGCAGGCTCCGAGGCGAGCCAGGATCAAATACGAGGCAGGCTCCGAGGCGAGCCAGGATCAAATACGAGGCAGGCTTCGATGCGAGGCAGGCTCCGAGGCAAGCCAGGATCAAATACGAGGCAGGCTTCGATGCAAGGGAGGCTTTGGGACGAGGCAGGCTCCGAGGCGAGCCAGGATTGAATACGAGGCAGGCTTCGTTGCAAGCCAGGCTTCGATGCGAGGCAAGCTTTGAGGCGAGGCCTGCCTCGCAACGAAGCCTGCCTCGTATTCAATCCTGCCTCGCCTCGAAGCTTGCCTCGCCTCAAAGCCTGCCTCGCATGGAAGCCTGCCTTGCAACGAAGCCTGCATCAAATCTAAACTCTGTAAAATAATCAACGATACGACGGTGAACGAGTACTTGCCCGTTTCTAATTATTTTGTAAATAAATGTTCGTTCACCTACCTGCTCAAATTTATTTACCGAAGTCAATTTACCAAATACACAAATGAGCTGCTTCTTGACAACACGAAGTTGATATCCCGAATCAACTGTTTACTTGACGGTAATTTTTTCACAGATAATTATCCGATTCGCGTTCGCGAAATCAACTCACAACTCACTCACTTGTCGGTTTACATTTCATTCTCTAATATCGGTGCCGATGTTATTGTCTTCCTAACCTGACTTTTGACCGCGACGTTTGACAGAGAGCCGTCTGCTAGTCCACTCTCACGGATCCCCCATTCCAGTTTTGTAGCAGCCAAAGGCGTAGACTCAATCTGGGGTCGTCTTTTGGGTTGCCTATAGTAAGGATGGCTACTTTCCTCAGAAATTCCCTGTATAATAAAACTATAAAATAATAAATATATAAAAAAATACATAATAAAGAATACAAATATCTATTGGCTTCTTCTGCGACCGGGGTTCTAGAAAGTAGAGACTTTTCTTGTATGCATCGGTTGTTGTGACGACCAGTGGTTGCCACGACGACCGGTCGTTTTAGCATTTTATATGCAACGGTTGTTGTGACGACCGACCATGCTTGATACGCACTTGGGGCCCCTTAAAATATTTGGCCGCCGGAACCACAACTGGGTGTTCTAACCCATCTATGATAGTTTTCGTTTTGGCGGCGCAGGCACGCTGCGCGCGCGAGCGCAATCGTAGCTAAGCGTCGCATACAACCCATAGAGGGGCGCAAGAACCACTGTCAACCCCTGAAAAGTGAGCTGATTGTCACATCTGTGAAAATCCGGACACACTTGTGCGTATTTAGGGGGTCGCCAGCGTTGTGTCGAGAGGCCCGAAAGTGGAGCGGTCGTTATAACGGCCGGTACATGTATTTATATGTATGTATATATATTGCAACCTATTGGATTTTTTTAATTGTATTTTACAATCGGTGAAATAATCCTCAGTTGTGTGAGTTCTTGATCTGAACTATTGAATCTCTTGATAGTCTAAATTTTATCTGAAAAATGAGCTGCGCTGTTGGAATAAGACAAACGGGTAACATCGGGACTTTAGCTTCACAGATCTGGATGATTCGTCATCAAGACTGCACTCAGCTGGATAGGAATCACAGATCTGGACGATCAGATCGTCAAGACTGCAGTAGGGAGGTGTCACAGATCTGGGCGAATAACCCGTCAAGACTGCATTAGAGTGAAAATCACAGATCTGGGCGAATAAATCGTCAAGACTGCATTTGAGGGAAAGTCACAGATCTGGGCGAATAAATCGTCAAGACTGCATTTGAGGTAAGTCACAGATCTGGGCGAATAAATCGTCAAGACTGCATTGAAGGAAAGGTTTCGTGGTTCTCAAACTAATTCAGTTACAATAATCAAATCAGGCAAAGAATCGTTTTATATCAAATTTACTACGAAATTTCATGTGAAAAAAATAACAAAACAAAAATAATACTCTTTTCTTAATTTCTTGCAATCTTGGCTTTCATCGGCTATTTCCGATCCTAACTATAACATTATGTTTTGAAACTTATCCTATCTTAACCTACTGGCTCTTTGTTTTGGCTTTTGGTCAATAGACCTTGACTAGGCTGATTCTATCACAGTGTAGCTACACGTTTATTTGTGATTTTGACTTTTGTCTAAGATTTACTTGAATGGCTAATATTTGATCGTCTGGACTCGAAATATTATACTAGATGATGTGAAATAAAGACCGCTTTGGTACAATGCTTAATTTGACTCGAATTTCTAAGTTATACAATTTTAAGAAAGAGAAGGACAGGTGAGCGCTTTGCCACACCTTCCTGGAGAATTTACAGTGGGTCGCTCGGGTGCTATACCGCGACTACGCCGCCGAGCGCGATGATTCCACGGCTTTTATAGTCCGCGGAGCGTCCTGGTGCGTGACTTCGTGTCGCCGCCATCTTGGTTCTTCTCGATGCGTGCGCAGCGTGCGAGGTCGTGTGGGTCACGTGACCGTTCCGTTACAATATATAATTATAATATATATATATTATATATAAATATAATTCATATATTATGATATATTATAATATATTATATTATATTATTATATTATACATAATATAATAATATAATATATATATGTATATATTATGATACGATTATGATACTAGAATTCATTGTAATAACGGAGTCTTCCGGGTACCGAATAGACTTGCTACGGTGCTGGTTTTGACATCCACATTTTCGAAGTTGGTCCGAAACGTGCGGAACTCTACGCGCTGATTGGCTACGGATTTGAAACTCGCGAACTGCTTGATCGGAAAGGAACGCGGGAACGAGATGCGTGGCTCTTGCGGATTCAGTTACCACTTGTATCTGAATAATCGGTTACGCCAACACGTGCTTTTGTGATCTTTGTGAAAAGTTTTTGACGCGCAGTTTTTTCCATCTTTCCGTTATCTATCATACCTTCCGCTTCTGCTCCATTGTCTTTGAGTGTTAGGTGTATTTCCACCTCTATTGCAAATATCTAATAATTTTTCTACTTTGTTATTCCGAGTCTCTTTTTCGCTAGTCTAGCTGTTTTATTCCTCTGTTTCTCCTCTCTTTATTCCCTCTTCTCTCATTTTTGCAAAACGAATCAGCCCTTTTCACGGCTATCGACGACGAGCCGCTTTCACGTTCACCTCTAGCGAGCCAGCGGTAGGAGTGTAATTATCGGATCGCGTCTCGAATTCCAGAGGTTTGTAACGATAAATGACTGAATCTCTCAATGCTAGTTGATCTATATTGTTGGAAGAATGAAAATTTGTAACGATGTGCCCTGCCAAAATAGTCAATGCGTCAACGCAATATTTTTTCCCCTATTAATTGCCATCAATACTACGTACAGCTAACACGAAAAATCTCCCTATCGATAAAACATGATATATATGAAAATGAAATGTCTACGAGGCTTATTAATATTTGGGGTATATCCTCTGATCATGTCGGCGAATCTGGGTATAAGACGCGAGCGTGAAACTGGGTCTTATCGTGCAGCCGCGACAGAGGGTGAGAGCGGGCCGCGGGAGTGTCGACGCGTAGGACTCGGGCTACAATGTATGAGACGAAACGAAAGAAAAATTATTTTACAATAGAATTCCCTATTGTTGCTGTACTTCATAAATTCTTGATTCCAAATGATATTGATTCATTTAGCTGTTATTCATGTGTTCATTTATTTGTCAATTTGTTTATTTATTCATTTATTCAGTCATTCAGCATCGGGAAGATTGCATTCTACCTCATATTCTGCCGTTGTTATTAACGATCGAGTTGTAATTGTTTGCCGGTTACGTTTAGTTGTATATTATTTTTATTTATTCTTTAAGATGTTACCATTGTGTGATGTTGCTAATTATGCCATTTTTCTGCGACTACTTGGGTATATATTATCACTATGAACTGTTCATTTCTGTATACACGGTGTCAGAAAATTTGCGGATCACCTCTACATGGTCGGATTCCGTGTTGAAAACGAAAAATTCGTTTTTTGAGAAAAAATTTCTTCGGATGCCTAGTTTGGACGCTAGTGCCGATAAGAACACACCAATCGGAGATCAGCTTCGGAGGAGATTTTTGTAAAGAAACGTATTTTTGATTTCAAACTAGGAATCCGTGCAGGTAGAGATGGTCCGCGAATTTTGTTACACCCTGTACATGTATCTGTTCTGGAATCGCTGTTGCCCTGTTGGCTTCGCCCGTTCAGCTAGATAATTGATAAATATATCTTTTCAATAGCTAGATGCGTTATTTTCACTTTCTATGACTCTTTTTAATCTGACAAAAATATAACAAATTGACAATGTATCATTTCGAGGTCTATATGCCGGTTGTAGGACTGTTAAATTGCTTTGTGTGATTCAACGTGATGATTTTTCAGTGGTGCGTTATTGTTTCATTATTATATGGTCCACAGATGGAGGTTATCCCTGGGATAATGCGTGGTACCTTCAAGTACGTGGCCGGAGGGTACACGTATAATACAGACAAGCGGTCGCGTGCACTACTTTACCGGTGTTCGACTCGATCGTCGACACGTTGCCCAGGAGTGGCCAGCGTGCGTCCCGACGAGAGGGTGGTGGTCCATACCCCGCACAACCACCCGCCGATTGAGAATCTAATGGCAGAGACCGAGCTTAAGCGCGCAATGTTTGAAATGTGCCGAGAGACGCAAAGGCCGTTGAACGAAATTTTTAACACGGTTTGCTTAAAGTGCATAATCGAACTTGAAGATTTCTTACGGAACAATGCACGGATCAATGTATTCGTTTCATCTATTCATACCATAATTTCAACGGAGTAACCCCCTTTTACATGAACAATACACACAAAAGAAAAGAAAAAAAAAAAAAAAAAAAGAAAATGTATACGAATGCATATCGATGGGTTCGAATTAGTCGATTGCTTGGTTTGTCAGGGCTTTGATTTTCTTGGCATGTTTCCGGAAAAATGACACTTTCCGTTCTTGCCGGTTGTTACGTGAACATTTCTTGATCCTTACGCGCTTGCATACAGAAATCCGGAAGTAGGAGGGCAGCTGTCTTTCCTTTCGCTGAGGAGCTCGATGGAGAGAGAACGGGCTAAAACGAGACCAGCCATTCCCGATTCCTTGGCCGAACTCGGGCAGGTTCTGGAGACCTACGCACCCACGTCCTCGGTGTATCAAGGGACGATACACGTTGCGGATGGGTCCCGAGCGATTATCTTCGCCGCTACCCGGATGTTGGCGAAGTTGAGCGAGTCCTCCGAGGTCTACGTCGACGGGACGTCCAAGGTACACGTCGGTAGACAACGGACATAAGAACGCGTAACAGGCGGGCGTCGCAGAAGATGACAGAAAACAGTAGCTGCCGGCGCCGTTGTAAAGAGTCAAATCGCGATTTAGGCTTGGCGTGAAATTGCTTGAATTCCCAGTTAACAGAGGAATAGTTCGCGCAATTTGTTTGGTTAGTATCGAGGGGGAAGTAACTCGTTGGAATAACGTGTCCTTAGCTCGTGAAATATTGAGAAAAACTCCAGGGAATAACTGAAATGATGAGAAATAACTGAAATATTGATCATTAGAAATAACCGAAGTCATGAAAAACAAATGAAATAACCAAAAATAACCGATAAAACCGAGGGAATAAATAGAAAATGATAATTCCGAAAAAATGAAATAATTGGGATTATTACACCGGCAAAAAAAAAAAAAAATGTATTAGTCAAATCTTGAGTTATTTCGAATGTGGTGACTCTATCGTCCGTTGACCTACTTATACAACCATGTGAATTTAGCAGACGAGACGGACCAAAGTTACATATAACATGCAACTGTATCTAATCCGGAGAACGATTCTTCCTCTTGATAAAGTTATCAAGAGCGTACAGACTCCGGATTGATTGAAAAAAACGTGAAAGAAATTTATTTTGTGAGAATCAAGTAAAAATTCCCTCAGCCCGGGTTTGAACCGGGACCTCCGCATCTGTACTGCGGCGCCTTGTCCAATTAGACCACCGAGGGACTGAAGGAATCTTCACTCAATTCTCACTTTGTTATGCTTGAGTTATTTCCCCCTCGGTTATCACAGACCTGTACGTCCCAGAAGATTACCGAAATTTGATGAGAAATCTGAAATTCAGTTGATGCATTTCGATAGAATGGGTAACTATTAGGATTACCCATAGCCATATTTGTACTCGCGATTTCTAATATTTTTGTTCTCACAATCAGAGCCTGCCTCGTCCCAAAGCCTCCCTCGCATCGAAGCCTGCCTCGTATTTGATCCTGGCTCGCGTCGGAGCCTGCCTCGCATCGAAGCCTGACTTGCAACGAAGCCTGCCTCGTATTCAATCCTGGCTCGCCTCGGAGCCTGCCTCGTCCCAAAGCTTCCCTCGCATCGAAGCCTGCCTCGTATTTGATCCTGGCTCGCCTCGGAGCCTGCCTCGCATCGAAGCCTGCCTCGCCTCGGAGCCTGCCTCGTCTCAAAGCCTCCCTTGCATCGAAGACTGCCTCGCAACGAAGCCTGCATCAAATCTAAACTCTGCAAAATAATCAACGATACGACGGTGAACGAGTACTTGCCCGTTTCTAATTATTTTGTGAATAAATGTTCGTTCACCTACCTGCTCAACTTTATTTACCGAAGTCAATTTACCAAATACACAAATGAGCTGCTTCTTGACAACACGAAGTTGATATCCCGAATCAACTGTTTAGTTGACGGTAATTTTTCCACAGATAATTATCCGATTCGCGTTCGCGAAATCAACTCACAACTCACTCACTTGTCAGTTTACATCTCGATGTTATTCCCCTCCTAACCTGACTTTTAACCCCGACGTTTGACAGAGAGCCGTCTGCTAGTCCACTCTCACGGATCCCCCATTCCAGTTTTGTAGCAGCCAAAGGCGTAGACTCAATCTGGGGTCGTCTTTTGGGTTGCCTATAGTAAGGATGGCTACTTTCCTCAGAAATTCCCTGTATATATGCCGAATATATTTTTATACATATTTAAAAACAGGTATATTTTCGAACACAACTAAACGACACTGAGTGCGAACAGCGGTAGGAACTTGTATATAATTGCGTCATCGGAACGGTGTAAATGTTCGGAAAATGTACGTAAAATATGAGTTATACCGATATATGATATTGTATATCCACATACTTCATCCATATATAATTCTTATTCTTACATTATTATAGTATATTTCCAGCAATAGTCCAAAACTCAATTAAAACTAGAATTCCGATGTTTGTTCGCACACTGATTCATACTACATATGAGGGTTTCTTCGTCAAACGGGCCACCCGTTTAATCCGAGGTCTCCGAAAATTCTGTAAAAGTTTCTACACGTTATTGGGGATGAGAAAAAATTTTGGGAATTTTTTCAGATTTTTTGGTCATTGCATTCAAAAAATCATTTTTTTCAATCATTTTCACGTAGCGTAAGAAATAAGCGCCGGAGCGAAAAATTGTTGAAATGAAATTTGTATGTCTTTTTCTCAGCTTTTCGGTAAAATTGGAAGAAAAAAAATTCCGACCCATTTGAACCCCTTTTTCCCCAAAAAACGTTCGGAAATGTGCATTTTCCAAATTTGGACAGTTTTTTTTTTCTTGAAAAAAATGTCAAAGAAGGGTATTTATGAGAGAGTTTTGGGAAAAAAATTTTGGAGTGGAGACTTGAATGCTCTCCCAGAAAAAAATTATTACATAGATGTTATGAATTTTCGGAATTGAATAAAAGCTACTCAATAATTTTTTTCTGGGAGAGTATCAAAGTCTCCACTCCAAATTTTTTTTTCCAAAACTCTTTTCTGAATACCCTTCTTCGACATTTTTTTCATGAAAAAAAAAACTGTCCAAATTTGGAAAAAGCACATTTCCAAGCGTTTTTTGGGGAAAAGGGGGTTCAAATGGGTCGGAATTTTTTTTCTTCCAATTTTACCGGAAAGCTGAGAAAAAGACATACAAATTTCATTTCAACAATTTTTCGCTCCGGCGCTTATTTCTTACGCTACGTGAAAATGATTGAAAAAAATGATTTTTTGAATGCAATGACCAAAAAATCTGAAAAAATTCCCAAAATTTTTTCTCATCCCCAATAACGTGTAGAAACTTTTACAGAATTTTCGGAGACCTCGGATTAAACGGGTGGCCCGTTTGACGAAGAAACCCTCATATAAAAAAAACGAATATCTCTTATATTCACACACACTCACACACACACACACACAGACATATATACAATATACTGCAACGTTTAGGTCAGTTCTTGACCTTTAGGTCGTGGACCTGGCCGTCAGTTGAGGGTTTTTTGTTCTTCAATTGAGAGGTAGTTCTTTTAAGGTGTTGGTTTTTTAAATAAAAATGAACCGCGTCTGAAATCAATTATGGAAAGAATCCGTGTAGGTGACCTTAGCAGATCCGCGTATAGAACGTCAGGACTGCAATTAGTCGCGGAGGAAAATCACAGACTCGGGTGCATAGAACACCAGAGCTGCCTTTTAGAAAGGAAGCGCAGATCCGGGCGTATAGAACGTCAGGACTGCCTAAAAAAGGAATCACAGATCCGGACGTATAAAGCGTCAGGACTGCCTTCTGATGGAGTCGCAGATCCGGGCGTATAAAGCGTCAGGACTGCCTTCTAGGTTATGGTGAAAGGTAGTGAGTTTTTCAGATCTGGGCGCATAGAGCGTCAGGACTGACTTTGGAAAATTGGAATTTTAACAATAGAAACAAATGTGATTTGATAAAGAACCAGATAACGAGAATAATTTACCTAAGAATAACCTTTTAATAAATCGGTTATTTCGATACAAAAGAAATAAACAAAAAAAGAAGAGTGAATGTTGTTTTTACAAAAGTAAGATTAAGTTATAGCCTATCAATTAATTCTAAATTGTAAGATTACGAAATTTAAATTCTAACGGCTATGTTTCGAATGACTAGACTCTATAGGATTTGACCTCTGAGGCGAATATTATTTGTTTTAAAATATCCAGCGCTTTGCTACGACGATTGCTGGATTTTAGGTTGGTTCAATTTATGGCACTTTGCTGATAAATGAAATGTTGCTGCTAGTTTTGCTTCACTAAATAATGTTGAAGACTTTGCAATTTAGTTGGCTATCCAGACCGCTTTGGTACAGGACGCGAATTTTTCTATTTGATTCGGAATCTAAATTAAGCCGCACGACCCTAGGCGGATCGCCGCTTTACAAATTTATGATCTGATTAACCGTGAAAAGGGAGACAGTGCGCGCTTTGCGACATCTGCTCTTTTGCTTTGACTTGAGTCAGTGCGCGCTCTGCGTCAACTGCTCTGGGTTTTTCTATTATCTTGAGTCAGTGCGCTCTTTGCGTCAACTGCTGCTGTTGCGTTGAAAGTACGCGGTCTTTGGCTTTTCGGGTAATTCTGGCCCGAGCCAATCAGCTGTCGGTCCTGACGCGCTCCAATCCCGTGACTTCTGGCTGGTGCGTCTGGTGGCCAGTGTGCGCGTAGCGCTGGTCGCCGGTCAGTCGCGCTTGTGTTCGGCTGATATGTTACAATACATATATGTTTACATATATATTGTAACGGAACGAAATCAACCACCCGGCGACATCTGACAAGACAAGACACAAACACGAAATCCGAATCATTAGCAAGGACCGAGGCTAGATAAAGACGTACGACAAGACTCTCGAGATCATTTTTTTCTTCAATAACCTGCGACGTACCACGTTCCAAACCTCTTAAACCCCAATCGATTATAGCATTGCGCCAGACATCGATTGATCCTCTGAGCATAGCCCAGGCTCACTAATTGTGTTCCACATACCTTTTTCACCCATCAACTTCTAAAAAAGGAAAGAACACCTAGATTAAGCGTAGAACAATTGAAATAATTAATAATCTTGAGCAAGCCCAGCTCCGTAGGGACACAGCTACGCCGGTTGTTTCAACTGTTCACACACTTAATTTGAATTCACATTTAGCGTCACTTTTCCACACACGCAGCTTCACTTTAACAACTTAGCGTCAATAAATAATAAAGTAGAATCAAGTAAAATCACCAGTGTCACGAAAAAAAGTCTCCTGCTAGCCGTTAGGAATCGAACCACACAGCTAGTTTAGTCTAACAAGGATTAGGAGTAGAAACACACACACGCACACTAACACGCACACACACACGCACACGCACCTTGTCACTCTCACTCGCACTCATTCGCTCATCTTTCTCACCATCACGGGTATCCAATGATGATCAAAGGTTGCCTCGTTGACTACGAACGCACTAGTGTCTGAGGAGATCCAGTACCCTACTGAAAATTTCCAGGTGGAAATCCATAGAAAATCCACCTGGAAATCCACCTGGATATACCCATGAAAATCCATACGAATGTACATGGTTTTTTCACCGGAATTTGGAACTGGGAATCTATGGGATTCCATATAGATCTCCGCTGGTTGTGGTAATGTACTGAACATGGATTTCTATGTACAACACTATGTGGAATTTTATGGACTGTCCATACTTATTTTTATGGGAATCCATATTGTGCTGGCATGCCACGCCGAAATATTCCCCAGGTATTCCATGGTGGTTTTACTAAAATCCATGTGAAATATACAGTCATCCCATATGATATCTATGGAATGCTATAGTAACCTATGGAATCTTGTGGACTGTCTGTGGAAATTTCTACAGGAATCCACACCATGCCTGCATAATGCACCGTACCATCTATGATATCCCATGGTGGTTTTACTAAAATCCATGTGTAATATACAGTCATCCCATATGATATCTATAGAATGCTATAGTAACCTATGGAATCTTGTGGACTGTCTGTGGAAATTTCTACAGGAATCCACACCATGCCTGCATAATGCACCGTACCATCTATGATATCCCATGGTGGTTTTACTAAAATCCATGTGTAATATACAGTCATGCCATATGATATCCATGGAATGCTATAGTAACCTGTGGAATCTTGTGGACTGTCTGTGAAGATTTCTACAGGAATCCACACCAGCCTACCATCCCTGATATCCCACGATGTTTTTACTGAACAGTTACTTTCCGCATATACATTCGATACCATATTTTTCTATGGCAATGGCATTGAACGTCACTTTGACGCCAGTTGAGATCCGCACGAACTGCGTATGGATCGAAAACAGGCGTCAAAAAGTAACTTTTCAATGCCTACGCCGTAAAAATAATTGTATACGTGCTTGTAGTACCATACTTTACTTGTATAGGATAGTTCGGCATGAGTGACCAACATTTATAATAGAGTCAATCTTCATATTCAAGTGAAAATCGAAAAGGCGGTATCAATTTTTGTCTTCATAACCTGTAGTTTTTTTCAAAGATGGAATCAAAGCTTCGTTAGCCATGTTTTTTGTCAAAACATCTTCAAACCCTGAATAATTTCCAAATTTCTCTCTTCTTCCATTAAGTAGCAGAAATGGAAGAATGATGCAGGTAATGAATGGCTTTGGGAATTTCGATTCCATTTGAACAAAGAACCGTTTGTCAAGAAGTTGTTCAACAAGTTTAAATCTTGGTTCAGAGAACGATTCATCTTGTTAATATAACTATAGTTGCTCAGATTCACAAAATATTGTAACCAATGCAGCATAATTGTGACAATTTGTTGTTTTCTGCACCTGACAGCCGATTCAGTTTCACACAAATCAATCCGTATGTTTAATCAACACCATGAATTTGAAATAAATCGATGTTCTTTATATGAAAAATCTTAATAGTATACAGGGTGGCCCATTTTAACATACCCAGTCGAATAACTCCGAAACCAAAAGAGCTACGGAAAAAAGTTTCAGACAAAAGTTGTACGGTTCGAAGGGGGACACAAGTTGGCATGATCGGCGTTATTGTAGATGGCGCCACTTTGGAGAAATCGAACCGAACTCACTTTTTTCAAATGGAAACCCATTTTTTTTCATATACAAAATTGTTGTGGGGTTCAAGACAAATTCATAGATGATGTCGTCTCATGCCTGTTTCAGGTAGTTGCCGAGTTTTCAGCATTTCTGGCGCTCAGGCCGTGCTCTTTGCTACCACCTCCACGTTAGCAAACTTCACGGGTTTTCGTTTTTGTTTTGTTTCGAACATCATTTTGTCTGTAAAAACTCATTTGGCGCGTTCTAGGCCGAATATGTAGGGGTGCTGCATAATGAGGGAGGCCTGTTGCGCATTTCCCAAGAATGTGTTGCAGATGAAAGAACAACACTTTGAAAAACGGGTTCAGAAACGTATCGACGTCTATGGGAATGTTTTCGAACATTTGCTTTGAGAGTATGATTGGACGTTGAGCAACAATTGAGAATTCAATTCTTGTAGAATATGTTCTTTCCTTGCACCGTTGGGCCTTTTAATAATATGTTCTCTCAGCATGCAGTTCCCTCACATATCCGGCCTAGAACGCGCCAAATGAGTTTTTTCAGACAAAATGATATTCGAAACAAAACAAAAACGGAAACCGGTGAAGCTTGCTAACGTGGAGGTGGTAGCGAAGAGCACGGCCTGAGCGCCAGAAATGCTGAAAACTCGGCAACTACCTGAAACAGGCATGAGACGACATCATCTATGAATTTGTCTTGAACCCCACAACAATTTTGTACATGAAAAAAAATGGGTTCCCATTTGAAAAAAGTGAGTTCGGTTCGATTTCTCCAAAGTGGCGCCATCTACAATAACGCCGATCATACCAACTTGTGTCCCCCTTCGAACCGTACAACTTTTGTCTGAAACTTTTTTCCGTAGCTCTTTTGGTTTTGGAGTTATTCGACTGGGTATGTTAAAATGGGCCACCCTGTAGATAAAACGCCAATTCATTCTCAAACTTCGTGATATATTCTCGAATCTTGTATTTAAAGATGAAATAGGAGTAGGTGAACTTAGAGCACCTACTGACTTTTGTTGACACATCACAAACTACATATACAGGGTGGTCTTTTTTAATCGCCCCAGGCGAATATCTCGGAAACTGAAAAAGATACGAAAAAAAGTTTGATACAAAACTTGAAGGGTTTCGAGGGGGAAAGATGATGACGGTATGTGTTGACTTGTGGATTCTGCCACTTCCGAGATTTCGCTAGTAACTTCGGATTTTAGATAGGGAACACATATTTTCGATATGAGCAGTTGATAGCCGGAACAAAGACTGATTCAAATACGAGGAGAAAAAAAAATTTGAATTTTTTTTTTTGAATTTTTTTTTTTTTTTTTAACTTTCTTTTGAATTTTTTTTTCTCAAATTTCGTTATTTTTTCTAGCGAGGGTCAGGTGAGGGTGCACGAGTCGGAGTCGAGGGCGCCGAAGGTGCCATCACCATCATCTTACCCGAGTTAGAAATTATCCTCCCCCCTTGTTGTACACCGTACTATTGTTCTCACGTTTTGGAATTTGTCTCCAGGTCTGCTATTGGCTTGATTGACAGAAAATGACAAAATTGGAGAAAAAAATTCGAAAAAAAAATTCGAAAAAATAAAAATAAAAATTCAAAAAAAAAATTTTAATTTTTTCTTCTCCACGTATTCGAATCAGTCTTTGTTCCGGCTATCAACTGCTCATATCGGAAATATGTGTTCCCTATCTAAAATCCGAAGTTACTAGCGAAATCTCAGAAGTGGCAGAATCCACAAGTCAACACATACCGTCATCATCTTTCCCCCTCAAAACCCTTCAAGTTTTGTAGCAAACTTTTTTTCGTATCTTTTTCAGTTTCCGAGATATTCGCCTGGGGCGATTAAAAAAGACCACCCTGTATACCTATATAACAATCAAAATAAAAAGTTATATCACAAAAACTTAACTCTCTGAACATCTTTGAAGAAGTCTCTTCGTCGCCATAATATAATGGTAAATGCTGAACAATGATATCACAAATTGAAAGTACGTAATATGATTAAAACGTACGCTTTTCGATCATCAAGATGTTGATCAAGATCATCAGAAGGAGTAGGTGAACTTGGAGCGACTACAGAGACTTTTTCATAACACGTTACGGAAAAAAAATATATCTATATATATATGTATACATATATAATATATCTATATATATGGGGCATTCCATGCCACGGCGATCAAAAACTGGAGGTCATCTCTTAGATTTGCACCATAATTTATTGTACAAAAACCCTTATCGAAAAATACATTCCCAATTTTTTTCAGATTTTTTGAACCAGCCGTACCGGAGATATGAATTTTTCAAATAAAAAAACAGCGCCACTTTCTAAAATCTGAAAAAATTCTAGAAAATCGACTAAAATATAACAAAATTTCTGAGCTTTAATAAAACATGGAGACTTTATGGTGGTGAGAGTAAAATTTAAAAAACCGAAAAAAATATATAATAAAAAAAATATTATTCGTATTAAAAAAAAAATATATATATATTATTCGTATTTTTTCAATTTTACTTTTACTACCATGAAATCTCCATGTTATGATAGCGCTCAGAAATTTCGTTACGTTCTATTAGATTTTTCAGAATTTTTATCAGAATAAAATATACGAATTTAAATTTTTTTCTTGTGTTTTTTTAATTTTACCTTCACCACCATAAAGTCTCCATGTTTTATTAATGCTCAGAAATTTTGTTATATTTTAGTAGATTTTTGAGAATTTTTTCAGATTTTAGAAAGTGGCGCTTTTTTTTGAATTTGAAAAATTCATATCTCCGGTATGGCTGGTTCAAAAAATCTGAAAAAAATTGGGAATGTATTTTTCGATAAGGGTTTGTGTTCAATAAATTATGGTGCAAATCTAAGAGATGACCTCCGGATTTTGATCGCCGTGGCATGGAATGCCCCATATATATATTGTAAAAAATATAATATAGTTATGATGAAGGATTTAGTTCTATAACACCATAACTAAAAACGATATCACAAAAACTTAACTCTTCGAACATCTTAGAAGAAGGCTACATCGCCATAATGTAATGGTAAATACTAAACAATGATATCACAAAAATTAGAAATTCTGGTTATAATATACACTTTTCTATCGAGTATGCGACTATGACTAGCGAGCGACTATGACAGAGACGGTATGTCGATATTATATAAAATGGTGAGGTTTAAAAAATGATATCATTAATACTAAAAGTACTTCTGCAACGTATCAGACCTCTACATCACGAGACAAAAATCAGTAGTTGTAAGCGTATTATAGGTCATTTCAGTTCTTGTATCTGGTAAGTCTTACATCTCTTATGCGTTCAATACCCGTAGATATAGATTCTGATAAGGAGTGAGTATGTCATACTGGTATTAGACGATACAGATTCATCCCAGGGTCCTGTGGCTTGAAGCTACAAGTATTGTAACTATAACGACCGGTATGAGATTTATATAGCTTATATCAGTTCGACAGCGCCTTGAATGAAAATCTCTCTATGATACTTAAGATGCTGCTTCAGTAACTTCAGATTCATTGACTGATATATTAATTGTGCGCTGTGTAGCCACTAGCTGCGAAGAATAGTTCAATCATAGAGGATGTTTTCTGCACCCGACATGTCTTCCTCTGACTCGCTTATCACGCCGCCAATTATGTCAGATCCAATTTTTTTCCTCTTCTCAGATGCCACTTTCTTCTTTCCGGGTGCTTCTTTCTTTTTTTTGTCAGTTATTTCGTCTCTCTCGTTGTCAGTTGCCACATTGTCCTCCTCTGCAGACTTTTTCGTTTCAACTGTCACGTCGAATTCCTTCTTCTTCTCGTGCGCCTTCTCGGCAACTTCTGGATGACCTGCGGAAACAAAGGTATCAAACACAAGATATCAATGGGCATTGAAAATATTTTCAATAACGGTGACAAAAATATCTACTCTTCTTCAATTCCTTCAGTTCTCGTCTTATGTAGTCATTGATCAATTCCGTTAAATAGCAATTCATCCTCTTTAGTTCCCTGGCGAGTTGTTCACCCTTGTAGTCTTTTTCTTTGAGTCTATGTTCGAAACATTCTGAAAGAGAAAATAGGTGAAAAGCTAATTGACAAAGTCTGCAATACATATCCTCGTATTAGGTGGCTATTAAGTTTTATAGCCCACGAATGAAGTTGAATTTGCAATAACGAATGAAATTAGGCGTTACATACTTCTCAATGTATTCAGTTTCAATGGAGTGAGGGCTTTTCTGATTCCCTGATTTGGAAGTCTTCCGGCCGCTCTCCCATCTACAGATCGGTGAATGATAACGCTTCGACCCCAAATTGCAGTCGCCAGATCCTTCACGAATTTGGGATGTTCGCTCTTTGCCTGGATCAGGTCCCACACATCTTCGTCAATACTGATACCAGAACCGAGATGGGTACGAGTTACCTGTCGACACGAAGAAACTCAATTGATTGTTCTATCTCTATTGAGATAACATTGGACTGTTCAACCATTTCATTTCTGGGTAAACCAGAAAGTCCAAACTTTGTTTGAGACAAACTGACGAATCTCCAGATAATCTATTATGATATACCTTCTCAGAATCTCTGGTGATTACAAACTTAGCGAATCGTGGGAGCTTGCTTATTTTGTCTTCAATATCTTCTGCTTGGAGAGTTGAATCTTTTCGAAGCGATTGGTCATCAAGGCTGAAGTCCACAATATTTTCTGCAAGAGGAGAATTTTGCATTAAAAAATAAAGCATATCTATGTATCTATTTTAATACAAAAAAGTGAACAAGGCAACGACCGCTGTTAAGGGGAAATATACACCTTCGATTTGAGAAGAAAATCAATTCTTCGTTTATTGCGTTTTTGGAAGACTAGGGGTCTAAACTATCTGTAAAAAAATCATCATGTGAAAACACGTCAAAATCAGAAAGTTACATCCATATAAATCCCAAAATACAAAACCATCGGAGTCGAAGGGAGGCTAACTGACAGAGCTATTGACCAGATGCAGTCTTACTATGGAAATGCGATAAGGAACAATCCCAAATAAGTTCTAGGGATGAAAAAGTTATATGGGCTATACATGGTATCACAAGTCCTCGACAGACGATAAGCCGCAGCACCACTTCTGCCCGGAAGATCAGGACTCTTCATGTAAGTATCAACAAGCAATTGCAGCTGAAACTGTTGATACATTCAAACATCCAGCTAATCTCCCAGAGGCTGTGATAGATCAGATCAGACCAATCGTTGTTGATCTTAGTAAAGAGGCGCTACCGAAGCGCTGCGTCGGAGGCGAGACGCAGAATGTGAACGAATCCCTGAACAATGTTATATGAAAGCTATGTCCTAAGACCAGATTTTCAGGTCGTGACATCCTTCAAGATGGAGCCAACATTGCAGCGATCACCTTATCCAAAGGCCAGCCAGGTACGATAAAAATTATGCCAAGACTTCACTTCGAGCCAAGGCGCAACGCCTTCGCCTCAGCGAAACTACAGAGCGGAGACGAAGAAAGCTCATGTTGCTCTGAGTTAACTACGGATGAACCAGCAGGAGAATGCCATCGAGATGGAAGGTAGTAGCTATGAGCCAAGAGCTTTCTAGAAATCAGATGCCTCACGACGTAGGCTTCGTCGCAGGCTACGTCGCAGAACAAACTTGCAAATTTACCTGCGTAGGTCCACCGCCCGGCTCAAAAAGTAGGATAAAAAACTGTTTTGCATCATTAAATATGATAGAATAACATAGAAGAATGTCACAGTAGTTATCGGCATCCGAAACCCTCAACGTAGCAAAAAGTTTCGAATTCAATTCCTGAACGATCACTATTTTGACCCGTTGTCGTAAAGAATCAGAACCATCGTTGGACCGATCGTCAAATCTTTGGTCGTCAATTGTTCATAAGAGATGCCTCTACGGAATTAACGTAGAACTTTTTGATAAACCCATTTCATCTGAGATATTAAAAAAAACAAGGCAAAAAAATTTGAAAATGAAAGGAAAATAGAAGAAATTGCATAACTCAAGTAATTTTTGCAATATCAAAAAGTTCTCTGTTCATTCCATGAAAGCATCTCTTATGAACTATTGAGGACCAAAAAATCCAAGATCTGTCCAACGCTGGTTCTGATTCTTTACGACAACCGAAGAATTCTGTATTTTCCTATCTTCAGCGCAACCACCATTAGACTGAAAGTAATCCATGATGTAAAATATGGATAATGAGGGTCAAACCCTCATCAAACATGATGAATTTTTCTAGTTTGTTCAGTGTTCAAGTTGCAGAAAAAAAAAGATTCATTTTTGAGAATTTAAACCCATTTAAAGGTGTATATACCCCCTTAAATAATATACAGTAGAACCTCGATTATCCGAACCCCCACTATCCGAACCCTCTGTTATCCGAACGGTCGTTGCTTTATCCGAACGTTCCATTATCCGAATCATGATGCAGAATTTTGTCATATATTTTCATATTTCTATCAACATGAGCTACGTTGCTGCTATTCGAGCTCGTACCTGCTCGCGAGCGTCGGCGATGCAAATGATGAATAATACGTTTTTCTTCAAGTAAAATTGGAAATAAACAAGCATCAATGAAAAAAACCTGTCCGTTCATATTTTTTCCGTATAAAATTCATAAAACAGCTACCCACCACTACCCGTTTCTGTTATCCGAACTTTCGATTATCCGAACGAGGCCCGGTCCGGATAGGTTCGGATAATCGAGGTTCTACTGTATTGTGCATTTCACAACATCATTTTTGAAAGTCATTATCGTTGAAGAGAATTCATAATGATGGTGGACTGAAGTAGCATGTAAGCCGTACCTTCTTCACAAAAAAGTTGCCTGTTGACTTTGTTCCTTGTCATAGAAACAGCTGACTTTTGGGTCATGGTATCCAAACCTTGGTTAACTTTCTCTTTCAGTTCTGCGAATTGAGTTCTCAAAGCCGATACCTTGACTTTCAGCTTTTGATACCTGAGGTTACAGAGTCTTTCACTGGCAACATCACTATGCCGTGACGATTCGTCACTATCCTCTTCTTCAACGTCTAAGCGTTGTTCAACTTTTCGGGACTTTAGTGTGTTAATTTTGTTAGTCAGATTCTTGAGATTTGACTCGTTTTTGACAGTGGCACGTTGTTTTTTCAAAATCTGAAAATTATTGTAATTATCATGAATTAATCAATACTGTGAAGAAGTATCGTCACGTATTGCATTGTAGAAGTGTGAAAAATTTAGTGAAGTTCAATTGATTCCTCATATTAATAAAAATCCAGAGATAAACTCGATAGACGTAGAAATCGTTTGTTAGCGAAGGTCAGATTGTTTCACTTACTTCGACGTTTCGACTGGAATAAATTTAACCTATTCTGACAAATCACAAATACGTACTGATAAATTAGTAATACCTCAACTTAATAGTTGATACGTTTAGCTTGGAAATCAATTAAATTGATATCGACAATTAAACAGCAGGTTGTATAATGGAAAAATATTCTTGTGCTATTACGTGCTTGTAAATAGTTTACGTATATCTCTTTACTTACAAATACTAGCAGGTCACGACAAGAATCTTATCTCAACAACAAAGGCATGAATGATGTAACCAATTGGTGTCAGCTTTATGTAACTTTCATTCAACAATGTGACTATTGAATTCGCATGGAAGAGTGAATGCAATCGGGTTACGCTGGTCACGCAAAAATGTTTGCAGTTAGGACAGCCAGCAATCAAACAACACACACACAGACGTGCTAACACACAGACAAAGAAGGATTTATAGAACAGCCCACACGATACGCTCTCAAATTTTTGTGTGAACCTTGCGTACTAACCTGCGCGATCCCATTGCGTTTACTCTTCCGTGATCATAGTTGTAGCGTTCATTCAATATACGTATGTAACTCATTTCGCACAGTTTTTCGTACAGGGTAATTATCAAAATAATCATAATACATCACCTTTTTGTTCGGGACTTCAGAACAGTCCGAAGTAGGTTCATTTGCGTCGTCAGAATCCAAGTCTAGCGCTCTTTTGTTGGGAAATTTCAATCTAGTTTTCTGCAATCGAGCATTCATGCTGTCGATACTTTCTGTGAAGAATGAAAATATTTTCCGGGTGTTAAATTTCTGATTGAAAATAATGAGTCCTGAGATAATGCCAAATATTGTGGCTGAAATTCACCATTAACTTGGACGTAGGTGGCTGGGTCACTTGCATGCCGGCTTGTGAAAAATGTAATTGAAAAAGTAATTACATTACATTTTCAATAACCATTACATTTCAAATGAGTTCAGTTACACAACACGAATGTAATGGACACTCGAATTCATTATCGAATTACAAAAGTAATTGATGACTCACAACCCTGCTTGCATGCAAGTAAATAACCACGTGTAAAAAGTAACCCAAACATAAGGAGCTAAGTTTTTATGTTCAATCATACTCACTGCCCAGGAGAAGGATATGCGCTTTGTAAAACACAGGTTTATCATTCTCGTCTGCTTCGTCATTCCATCGTACATGATAAAGTTTTTCTTTGTCGAAATCCGTACAATTCTTGGGATTGAACTTTTTGATATCGGTCACTTCAACGGTTTTCAAGACATTGTCATCCAAGAATCGGACGTGGGCGTGGGTCACTTTACCGCACATTTTTCGGCTGCTTGATCGGCAAACTCGACGATGCTCGAAACAGTGTTCAACTACTCGATCGGATAATGTCAAGCGGTGATATTGAATATCAACAGTAATAAATTCAGTTCCTTATCGCCGCACGAATCGCCATGCCTTCACACACCGGGACGCGGGAGAATAGTGAACTGCAGTGTTGCCAACCTGAAATGAGCCGTGGTCGTACGGAGAGGCGGGAATGATCGTACATCGCAGAAAATTATCGGACCGACTATCGATACTTTATAACAAGGTTTTCATGGCGAAAAAATGGAAAAACAGTCAATGAAGAATATATTTTTAACTCATCGGTACGCATCAGTATAACGACCTTGCCGCCCGGCCTAACGGACTTCGAGAGCCCATCTTTGAAATTTTCTACCTCTGTCATTGGTGCCTTCGCTTAGAATCGAGCGCTGATTGGCCAGAAATCTCAAAGACAGGATCTTGAAGTGTGCGTGTAGAACAGACATATGAGCGCTCGGCCGATGCAAAAAAAAAATAATAAAATTAAAAAAACAAAAAAAAAATTGTATCTTTTTTATTTTATCGTACAATTATCGAATATCGTACATACACACCACTGATATTTACTATAGAGATCAGTGGTACACACGTTATCGTAAATCGTACCCAGCTTTAATTTGAATGCATCGATGAACATTACTGTACGATAATAATCGTGTGGTTGGCAACACTGTTAGTTGAAGAAGAGAAGAATCGACCCGCGTTATCGATTCATGCATGTGATCTGTATTGTATGTATTGGTGCAATCCTTTTGCTCCAGTAGGTAATAAAGTAATGATGATCTATTGAGTTTTGTTATATTCAATTCTACTATGCAAAACATGGACCGACCAAAAAGATATAAAAATTGGTTGGATGGAGGCGGCAAGATACCTAAAACTACTAAACACAACTTTTCGTTACGAAGATGGAATAGCGAAGATAAAGTTGATTCCCAGGTCAGTTGTGATGTGTGACATAACCTTGTTTACATCATAATTCTCGTTTTAACTTCAGCAATTGGATGTTTTTTCGATATAAAAATCATAGTCATAATATCCATAGCGGTACTTATACATACAAATGAAGTTTTTGTGAAATACGTACACCTAATAATCGTGTTACACCGCATTATACGCTGAACGAATTTGCAAATCGATATCAATAGCTATTTTGCGATACAGGTTCCAATTATTGATACTTGTGGAGAAGCTGGGGCATCGCATAATTATGAGCAAAATGAAAGTTTTGGAGAAAATTGCCCCTCAGTATCTCCAGTAAATTCTCGAGACACGAGCAGTGATTCAGAAGACGAAAATATGTTTCGAAATACTTCGAATTTTACAAAACGATATCAAGATTTCAACAGTCTTTCGGAAGAAGAATATGATTCTATAAATACTTCTGGATCTCAAGCAGAATATCAGAATATCAGCAGCCAGTCTGAAAAAGATGATGTTTGTATGACGACGTCAGATTCTACAATAGAAAATCAGGATTTAGGCAGTCCTTCGGTTGAAAATGTCTGTATAAATAACTCGGTCGCTGCACAAGAACGCAGAAATGCAAGCACTGACTCTGCAGGCGAAGATTCTACGGAGGAAGACCGTTGTTCGATAGATTCCGTACGTTCAAGTTTGCAAGCAAGTAGTATGAAGAATTACTAATAAGGAGTCGATCAACCTTTCGGATCACAGATGTGGCTCAAACTTTGGGGGATGTTTACAATCTCGTACCTAAATATGAAGCATGTAACATAGGTATAACTCTCCAGAATGGGCCATCGTTCTCTTGGCAAGGCCCGCTTGATAGTAATATCCAGCGGCAGATGAATATTTGCCGCAGGTGACAATACTTTGTTCTTCTTCGTCAAATTGAGTCTCCTCAGGCTAGAATCTGGTCATTATTGTCAAATCATGATCATTACACTAGTTTGTTGCAGTTCAACCAGCTTCTAAGCTTCCGACGAGCCTGTAAATGGTCCTCCGCCTCAGTGAAATAGCCTTCGGAGCTCACGTCATTGGCTCTCAAAAAATCCCTACACGGACCGAAGGCCTTCAAACTCACAGAACTCGTTTTAAATAAAGTGACAAAAGTAACAAAAGAGTGAAATTTGAAAACTGGCTTTCAACTTCAAAGATTGCTTTTTTTTTTTTGTTTCATATGATTAGATTTAGTCTTTTACTTTTCATTATTCGACAAATACATATTCATAGAGAAATCAGAAAATAAATCTTCTAACTGCACTTTTTGAATACTTGCGGTACGCATTTGAAACAAGTTCTGTGAGTTTAAAGGTCTCCGGTCCGTGTAGGGATTCTTTGAAAGCCAACGACCTGGGCTCCGAAGGCTATTTCACTGTGGCAGAGGACCATTTACAGGTTCGTCAGAAGCTTAAAAGCTGGTTGAACTGCCTCAAGCTAATGTATCGACCAGATTCTAGCCTAAGAATACTCAATTCGATGAAGAAGAACAAAGTATTGTCACCTGCGTCAAATATTCATCTGCCGCTGGATATTACTATCAAGCAGCGCTCGCCAAGAGAACGAAGGCCCATTCTGAAGAGTTATATGTTACATGCTTCATACTTGGGTAGGAGAATAAACATCCCTTAAAGTTTAGGCCAGATCCGAGATCCGAAAGGTTGATCGACTTAGTTCTTATACAAATCACATATATTTTTCCTGAACATTTTGTCGTTGACTTCATGCACTCCGTTATTTTTTATCATACTTGAATTTTAACTTTTTTCAAAAAATGTTCTCAGAATCGCAATGAAGTCCCAGAAAATGAGTCCTTTTTCGAAAATGAGGGTAATCAAGAAAACATCCACTCCGAAAGTGATGAAGATTCCGATCAGGACAATTCTCAGAGAAACAACAAAAACCTTCGGCCGCTCCAAAATTTACTGGAAACACCCGGTTTTGCAAATCCTGTGACGACGACTGTGGGTGCAAGTCCGGGCGAAATACTATTAAATGCTCTGAAATTTAGTTTTGAACACCGTTTGTCTCAAGTTGGGTTCATGGATCTTCTCAAGTTGATTAACTGTATTTTCAGAGAACCTATTCTTCCCGATACTCGTTACATTATGGATAAACTATTCAATTCGTCTGATGTAAAATTCCACGCAATGTGTCCAGCATGCGGTGGTTATGTAGGAGAATTTGATCGGTCGAAGGTCAATACACTTTCATGCTCCTATTGCAATGTTGAAATTTTTCTCAACGACCCGCTGTTTAAAGATTTCTTCATTGTTTTGGATCCGTGTGATGAAATCAAACAATTGTTACAATCAAATGATGAATACTACAGTTTTGTTGTGAAAGACAGACTTCATAAAAATGGCATATACAAGGACATATATGACGGAAAAGAGTACAGAAAATTTTTAAAATCTCTGGATGTAGATGATAAAAATTCATATGCCACTTGTTCTTTTAATTCCGATGGGTCTCCTGTATTCAAAAGTTCAACATTTTCAATTTGGCCGATTCAGATAATGGTGAATGAGTTACCCTACGATGTGAGAACAAGTAAGCCCATTGTGTGTGGCCTATGGTTTGGAAAATCAAAACCTGATATGGATGTGTTCCTAGATCCATTTGTCAAAATGATGAATAATATCTCTGAACATGGAATTTCTTGCCAAATACTGAATGAAGAGAGGAGAATTAAAATTTTTCCGATTCTGTGCTGTGTTGATTCTGTAGCTCGAGCTCCTATGCAAGGTCTTGTCCAGTTCAACGGCCACTATGGGTGTAATTGGTGTTTGCATCCAGGCGCGTGGGTAGAATCTGCACCACGAAAAGGAAACACGAAATATCCACTCTTGGATTATTTGCCTGAGAATAGAACAAAGTTCGATGCCCTCAAACACATACAAGAAAGCTTGCGGTCCAACAAACCAGTATACGGATGGAAAAATACGACACCTTTGATCTACTTACTCAAGTTTTGTATCATATTGGGGTTTGTACCCGATTATATGCACTGCGTGCTGCTAGGAGTTGGAAAACAATTTACACAATATTTCTTGAACATGCTCTCTCCATCAGATATCGAAAAAATTGACATACTACTTATAAGAATCAAGTTTCCTCGTGCAGTTTCACATTTAACAAGGTCGTTGTCAGACATCAAGCAGTGGAAAGCGAAAGATTGGGAGAATTGGATTTTATATTCTAGTATACCTGTGCTAGCAAGTGCGCTAGAAAAAAAATATTTATTACACTGGATTATATTTGTTGAAGCCTTTTATTTATTACTGTCAAGTGATATCTCCGCTGCGGATATTGAACGTGCCCAGGACTTGTTCGCTGATTTTGTTGGAAAAACAGAAATCTATTACTCAAGAAGTGCTATGACGTACAACGTACACCAACTTTTGCATATAACACAGAGTGTTGCTGATTGGGGTCCATTGTGGGCTCATTCTGGTTTTGCATTTGAATCAGGAAATGGTCAAATATTGAAGTATATCAAATGTGCAAAGGGAGTAACATCTCAGATTGCAAGGGCCATCGCAATGCGAAAGAATGAAGTCCTCCTGAAAAATCATATCTTTCCAAGTTCATGTGAGAAAAGTATCAATTATTACATGTATCTCGATAGCAAGATCGCCAAAAAAACGGTAAAAACGTCGTCTATTCGATATTTTGGTATTCCTTGCATGGCAGATGAAAAATGGATCCAAAGTCTACATTTATCCATGCACACCAATGTGTATGAAAAAATAGTGAAAGATAAATGTTTGTTTCAATCCTCAACCAAAACTAATCAGAGATCAAACAACAGCTTTGCGCAGACAGTTAATGGAGGATACATTGAAATTTTAAAATTCTTGTCTGACCAGAACTCTCGCAAAGAGTACACAATTTGTAGAATACTGAAAACAACGAACGCATTTAGTACCAAGTTACCCACACTAAGAAAAGTTACAGAAATTGAGCGGCGACTAATAGCGGTTCCAACTAGCAAAATAAATAAAATATGTCTGTTCATGGAAGTTAACAAGGTACAATATATTTGTGCAGTACCGCATATGTACGTTTATTGAGTATCTAGTTGGAAGTTCGAAGAGTGCACAAACTGAATATTGTAAAGGCACGAACTAATTGTGACGAAGCAAAATTGCTTCGCTCTTGAAATATGCATGTAGATTTATGTTTCAACCACCTCAAATAAACCATTGTGGCGTCGGTTCATTTTTCAAATTGCTTTTTCTTTGTACCAGCATTTTGTGATTAAATAACCCAGAGCGCTGTAATTAATTTTTAATCGAAATGTATTAAATATGGATTACAGTGCGCGAGGTGCTAGAAAATTAATTCTCTGGCAATACTTCACATTTGCTGAAAATGAATGCCTCCGCTGTATTTTTCAGGCAACTCACGTTATATTCCCATCGATTTTTCGCAAGAATATGTATACCTAACCAGATATTGCTGTGTTGATTTAATCAATTCTGGAGTCCTTATTATGATTCTACGATTCTTTGATTTGATTTGAACTTCAGTGAAAGATATATTGAATAAAACTTTCGACAGACTATACAGATGAGAGTGATGACCGTCGTATTTTACGATTATAAATGCATGAAATGCGTTCATTTTGATGGAATTCCATCAAAAATCCAGTGGGTTTGCCAGCAGGTTTTCATGAACCTCGACTGAATTTCACCGTGAATTTCCATGGAATTCTACATTTTTCTATGGACTCCTCACAAAAATCTATGTGACCGAGCATGGATTCGTACGTTGTTTTCCTCTGATCTCGTCGAAAAATCCAGTGAATTTTGTGTAGACACGTCCATGAATCACTGCTGGATTCCACCGTGAATTACCATGGAATTCTACATTCTTCTATGGACTCCCCACAAAAATCTGTGTGACCGCACATGGATTCTTATGTTGTTTTTCTCTGATCTCGTCGCAAAATCCAGTGAATTTTGTGTAGAGACGTCCATGGATCACTGCTGGATTCCACCGTGAATTTCCATGGAATTCTACATTCTTCTATGAATTACCCACAAAAATCTGTGTGATCGCACATGGATTCGTATGTTGTTTTTCTCTGATCTCGTCTCAAAATCCAGTGGATTTTGTGTAGAGACGTCCATGGATTACTGCTGGATTCCACCGTGAATTACCATGGAATTCTACATTCTTCTATGGACTCTCCACCAAAATCTGTGTGACCACACATGGATTCGTATGTTGTTTTTCTCTGATCTCGTCTCGAAATCCAGTGGATTTTGTGTAGAGACGTCCATGGATCACTGCTGGATTCCACCGTGAATTACCATGGAATTCTACATTCTTCTATGGACTCCTCACCGAAATCTGTGTGACCACACATGGATTCGTATGTTGTTTTTCACTGATCTCGTCGCAAAAACCAGTGAATTTTGTGTAGAGACGTCCATGGATCACTGCTAGATTCCACCGTGAATTAGCATGGAATTCTACATTCTTCTATGGACTCTCCACCAAAATCTGTGTGACCACACATGGATTCGTATGTTGTTTTTCTCTGATCTCGTCTCAAAATCCAGTGGATTTTCGTAAACACGTCCGTGGATCACTGCTGGATTCCACCGTGAATTACCATGGAATTCTACATTCTTCTATGGACTCCTCACCAAAATCTGTGTGACCACACATGGATTCGTATGTTGTTTTTCACTGATCTCGTCGCAAAATCCAGTGAATTTTGTGTAGAGACGTCCATGGATCACTGCTGGATTCCACCGTGAATTACCATGGCATTCTACATTCTTCTATGGACTCCTCACCAAAATCTGTGTGACCACACATGGATTCGTATGTTGTTTTTCACTGATCTCGTCGCAAAAACCAGTGAATTTTGTGTAGAGACGTCCATGGATCACTGCTGGATTCCACCGTGAATTACCATGGAATTCTACATTCTTCTATGGACTCTCCACCAAAATCTGTGTGACCACACATGGATTCGTATGTTGTTTTTTTCTGATCTCGTCGCAAAATCCAGTGAATTTTGTGTAGAGACGTCCATGGATCACTGCTGGATTCCACCGTGAATTACCATGGAATTCTACATTCTTCTATGGACTCTCCACCAAAATCTGTGTGACCACACATGGATTCGTATGTTGTTTTTCTCTGATCTCGTCTCAAAATCCAGTGGATTTTCGTAAACACGTCCGTGGATCACTGCTGGATTCCACCGTGAATTACCATGGAATTCTACATTCTTCTATGGACTCCTCACCAAAATCTGTGTGACCACACATGGATTCGTATGTTGTTTTTCACTGATCTCGTCGCAAAATCCAGTGAATTTTGTGTAGAGACGTCCATGGATCACTGCTGGATTCCACCGTGAATTACCATAGCATTCTACATTCTTCTATGGACTCCTCACCAAAATCTGTGTGACCACACATGGATTCGTATGTTGTTTTTCACTGATCTCGTCGCAAAAACCAGTGAATTTTGTGTAGAGACGTCCATGGATCACTGCTGGATTCCACCGTGAATTACCATGGAATTCTACATTCTTCTATGGACTCTCCACCAAAATCTGTGTGACCACACATGGATTCGTATGTTGTTTTTCTCTGATCTCGTCTCAAAATCCAGTGGATTTTCGTAAACACGTCCGTGGATCACTGCTGGATTCCACCGTGAATTACCATGGAATTCTACATTCTTCTATGGACTCCTCACCAAAATCTGTGTGACCACACATGGATTCGTATGTTGTTTTTCACTGATCTCGTCGCAAAATCCAGTGAATTTTGTGTAGAGACGTCCATGGATCACTGCTGGATTCCACCGTGAATTACCATAGCATTCTACATTCTTCTATGGACTCCTCACCAAAATCTGTGTGACCACACATGGATTCGTATGTTGTTTTTCACTGATCTCGTCGCAAAAACCAGTGAATTTTGTGTAGAGACGTCCATGGATCACTGCTGGATTCCACCGTGAATTACCATGGAATTCTACATTCTTCTATGGACTCTCCACCAAAATCTGTGTGACCACACATGGATTCGTATGTTGTTTTTTTCTGATCTCGTCGCAAAATCCAGTGAATTTTGTGTAGAGACGTCCATGGATCACTGCTGGATTCCACCGTGAATTACCATGGAAATCTACATTTTTCTGTGGACTCCTCACAAAAATCTGTACGACCGCACATGGATTCGTATGTTGTTTTCCTCTGATCTCGTCGCAAAATCCAGTGGATTTTGCGTGGAGACGTCCATGGATCGCTGCTGGATTCCACCGTGAATTCCCATGGAATTCTCCATTTTTCTATGGACTCCCTACAAAAATCTGTGTGATCGCACATGGATTCGCATGCTATTCTCAGGAAATTTCATGGATCGACTAGTGGATTTCGCATGCTCATTTTTATGGATTATGGATGGATATTCCCATAATACTTACATAGGAATTTATATGTATTCCGGGGGTGTTCCTATGTGAATCTACATTACATCCATGCAGATACCTATGGGCTCATCCATACTAATTTCGTCCACTGTTTCAGGTAGTTAAACCACAGAAAATCCATGTGCACCTTACTAGATTTCATATGGGAAAACCGTGGAAATACCCATATGGATTTTCCATGGTTCTGGATTTTGATGGATTCGTATGTGATTCCATGGGATTCTACCTGAATCCATATTGTTCTATATGGATTCCCACCTGGAAATTTTCAGTAGGGTACAAACAACTTCGCCTAGGGTCCAGTACATGAATCATACAAACACTAACACATAAAAAAAAAAAAAAAAAAAACGTTTCAATATATACATATATGTATACAGGGTGAATTCGTGCCGTCCGAACAGATCGAACCGCGTTGAGGCGGCCACGAGTCCAGAAACGGCAATTGTTTTCAAGAAACAGCCAATCAAGGATCAGAAAACTGTTGAAACAATTGCCGAATTTGACGCGCGGCCGCCTCAACGCGGTTCGATCTGTTCGGACGGCACGAATTCTCCCTGTATATATATATATTGTAACGACAATTTTCACAACTCAACGTATTGCCGCCATTTTGTGACGACGATAATCAAAGATAAGGTGCGAGGACAACTATTGTCGAAACCTTACGTCCTTCCAAGTTAATTATTCGATTAATGTTCAATAAAAGATGTTCGCGGGATTTGTTTGGGCGCCAGACGTAACTAAACTTACGTCAGTCAAAGATAATTTGCACAGATACTAAACTTTACTCAATAAACTTAATCAAATATAATAATCGACTTGAACATGAAATTTTATATCGAATAACTCATAGGAACGACGGCCTTGAAGCACGGCTAAGTCAGCTAAAATAAGGTACCTATAGGGTAGAGTGCGTGGATTCACCTTTCACAGATATTTTTCATCACGCCGTGCGAAAAAGTGCCATTATATGCACGCAAAAGTTCGGACACCAGATTTAATCCTTCTTTGGAACCGAGGTTCCGTACATTGTACTCTCTTTTTATTACAAAATTATGCGAGCGATAAGTCAAAGGAACATCAATCAGATATCAGGTAGCGAAAAAGAAGCGAATGACAATTCATACTTAGCGAGCTGTACAGGATTAGTTTTTCAAATCAAAATACGCGAGAAATACATTACTCTAAGCAAGCAAATAATATAATTTCTCAGCGGCAGCGAAGTACCGAGCAATAACACACGAGGTGACCTAGCTAAGCGTGCTGTATAGGTGAGCGATATAATACAAAAGAGCTATAGTCGAAGTTAACCGTATCACTGGGCGATACGATACCCGAATGAAACAAAAGAATTCAAATCAACACTTGGCGGTAAAGAAATCATTCGCAAATACCTAGCAATAAAGAAATTCGCAGAGAAGCTAATTTATCAATCAAAGAGTTCAAATAACGATCTTCAGAATGAATAAGTCACGAATTTATCAATTATTACGAAAGAATAGTATCAAAAATTACGGAGAAGAAATCTACTTTATCAAATGACTCGACTTTACTTAACTAACTTAACCTAATGCAACTATGTTCAGCCTACCTACTAGATACGGATGGAATAGTAACACACCATGTTCGCAGATAATAATTAGTAAAATATTCAGATGAATTAATAATAAAAAGCTAAGCAAATCTACAGAAATCAAACACGAGAAATAAATCATCTGACAAAATCAAGCATTATACTCTATAAGGCATGCGGAAAATTGACTCAACAGTAAGATCGAATAAAAGAGTGGATCAGAAACGAATTATTAAACAACTAATCAATCACGAAATCTCTCTGCTGGATTTGTTCTAACGCGAGACTCATCACGTGGCTCATCGGCTCACGCTACACAAAATGTCCAACTAACTCCTCCAGAGATTTTTCGAGGCTTTACAAATATCCAGAACAAGTGACCTTACCTTACAAAGAAATCGGCTTCATCACTTTGAGCACAGTTACTAATTAAAGCGGGAAGAAACTGAGCGGAAAGAAACTTAGCGGAAAGAAAGCAACTAATTTACAAATAGCATAGCAAGACTTAGATAAGGTGCGGTACGGTGGTGCGGAGAGACACGTCTTCGTCGGAGAGCTGCTGAACGTAGAAGGAAGAGCGGGATGATCGTCTTGGGTGGCTTGACCCTGGTCCTCGGCTAGGGGGTGAGGTGGGCCCAGATAGCACGCCATATCCGATGGATGTTCAGTTATAGTCCGTTACACGTCCCGATGTCCGTGGACATTAAACGTACAGTCATTTGACATATGGTTCCGGACATTTACCGGATATTTAATACTAGACATCCTGCGGATGTTTATTTTATGTCCGAATGTGGATAGTCCGGAAATATACATCCGATAGACATTTTTTCGAGGACATGCGGCGGGGAACGCAGTGTCGGATATCGATTGGATACTTGATTTCGGGTATTCAGCGGATATGAATTATAGGACAACTTACAGATGTCTATTCGATGTCCGAACTTGGATAACTTTTACGAGCCGTAATTATAATAATGTATATTATAATATATATTATATATAATATAATATATATGTGAAAGGCATAGTTTCGGGACAGTTTTTCAAGCGCGAGCATGTTTTGAGAACTTTTGTATACTCCGGGGACAGGACTCAAAGTATTTTCATATAAAAGCGATGGTTTGAGGACATATTGAAATTGATATTTTACATGCATGGTTTGAGGACACGGAAACCAATTCAGCTAGAAATGACAAATCTGTTGAAATGTCCCCAATTCATTGGTTCTGTATTTGTATGTAGATACTTGGAAACCTATTTCCAGAGTATAAAAATGCCCCAGAAGCATGCACTCGCTCGAAACCGGACGAGTGGTTTTGTATAAAACCGATGTTTTGAGAACATCTTATGAAATTCATGTACTGAATGCATGGTTTCTAGAACACAAAGCCAAATCAAGTTGAAATATTATATATCTCAGAATGTCACCGATTAATCGGTTATATTTTCATATGGATGCTTTTTAACGTGTTTCCAAGATATAAGATTGTCCCGAAAGCACGCGTTCGCTCGAAATTCTGTCCTTAAACCATGCATCTGACAAGCATACATTTTTCGTTATCCGAAATTATTCGTATATCCATATGGTTCGAATTAGGGGATGAAATCTGATGCTCTATGAATTCGGGTATGTTGTACATCGTGAGCAACCTTCATCCACACATCAAATAACATGTCAACGTGGGAATATGAATTACGAATTATTTTTTATTCACATCGAGTCCCAACACCATCAATATCTACATTTAGCATAGAAGATGGCATTACTGAAAGCAATGATATTCGGAGCAGCTTCTAATTTGCATACTCAAAATTGCTGCTCAACAGATCAACTACGCCATGTACAATGTGGTCACGCAGAGGATGTTTCATCTTTACTCTAACTCGGATTCGAGCAAATATGAATAATCGAAATCAACATTTGTCCCCGAAGCATGCGTTACGTAATTTTTCTAACCTCGCTTTCGAGTCTAATTAGTTTACCAAAACTCGCTTTTCCGGAACTATTCATTCTAGGATCATGTTGTATTACGACCGTTGAGCACTTTTCTTCATTTTTAGACTAACGAAAACTTCGACACATGATGATTTTTTTTTTCGGCCGAAGCAATGCGCGTGAGATATTTGTCCTCAAAGTATGCGTTGGGCAATATCTCCAGCCTTACTTCTATGGAATATATGAAACAATTGAAAGTTACCCTTAACAATCACACAATAATCATAAGTTTGGAAATACCCACTGATCTCTATGCCAGTTGTGAAATATCAATTACGCCATGTTACATATCGCGTGTCTAATGGTATAAGGTCGTATGCGCCAATATACGACCTTTCACCACGTATAAAGGTAAAAGGGCATATCCATTTTTTTTTTCATATTTCCGCCCAAAATGTCCAAATACCTTCAAAAAAGATAGATTTAAAAAATCATTCAATTAACGGTAGAAGGTCGTAAGTACTGGCGGTTACGCCCTTTCATTTCTAAATTTCTGTAATCGGATCTCGTTAACTAACAGTATAAGGTCGTATTCGCCAAAAACTGTTTTGTTTTTGTGCAACTGCTGCATAAACTTCTAAAATGCGAAGATTCGTCGATATCTGACAAAAATCAAAATTTTTTCTTATTTTTGACAAAAAAATTGCTCGACTAACGGTATAAGGTCGTAACCGCCAAAAAATGTTTTTTCCGTGCAACTGCTCCAAAAACTTCGGAAATGCGAAGATTCGTCGATATCTGACAAAAATCAAAAATTTTTTATTTTCGAAAAAAAAATTCTGCGACTAACGGTATAAGGTCGTATCCGCCAAAAAATGTTTTTTTCGTGCGACTGCTCCAAAAACTTCGGAAATGCGAAGATTCGTCGATATCTGACAAAAATCAAAAATCTTTTTATTTTTGAAAAAAAAAATTCTTCGACTAACGGTATAAGGTCGTATCCGCCAAAAAATGTTTTTTTCGTGCAACTGCTCCAAAAACTTCGGAAATGCGAAGATTCGTCGATATCTGACAAAAATCAAAAATTTTTTGTTTTCGAACAAAAAATTCCTCGACTAACGGTATAAGGTCGTATCCGCCAAAAAATGTTTTTTTCGTGCGACTGCTCCAAAAACTTCTGAAATGCGAAGATCTATCGATATTCGAGTAAAGTCGGGAATTTACTTATTTTCAAAAATAATAATTCAAAAATAACGGTATAAGGTCGTATCCGCCAAAATTCGTTTTTTGTTATAAAATCTCTGAAACCTTTTGATGCATCGATTCAGCGAAACTGTATCGACCACTTAAAAATTGGGACTACAGTATTTGACAGATGGGTTGAATTGAATATTATCTATGTATCATATTATTAATATAACAAAAAAGTCTAACTCCGAATTCCGTTAATCCGAAGGAAAAAAAAAACGGAATGTACTGACAATGAGACTTGAACACGCGACGCATTGGGCGGCGATATTTTATCGACGCGGCTCCGCGTTCTTCGTTTGTTTGAGTCTTTACACGCTCGAAGTCTGGCTCATCATTCGGTTGTTTTATGTCCACGGCACTGATCTGTTCCACAGTGAAATTGTTTTAACGGTAGTGGTGCATGCGCATCCTGAAATTGTAAGTGTGATACAATGTGAACTGAGATCGCGCGCTGGTGACCACCTAACTTCATTATATTCAATAAATTGTGAAATGGAATCGGGAAAAACGAATATCAAGCATAGTGAAATGAAACAGCTGCGCCATGACATAATCCCCGAAACAGAAGAATCATCTTCCGATGAATCAATTCAACTGAGTCGACGAGATCGAAAGAAGAAATTGTGTCTTCAATCAGACAATGACGAAAATGATTCACCGAACACGAAAAAACTGCGGCTGAGCTTTAACAATGTGAACTATGAGACCGAAGTAATTCGGGAGACATCTAAGCTGACTATTAGCCAGCAAAGTTGTAGTTCGTCTGGTGATCTGAGGTTGAATATAACATATTCATCAAAACCCACACCTGATCGGAAGTTTGATGAAAATGACTCTGAGGCGAATCCGGAAATATCTGATTTTCAATCAGTGGATTATACCAACGAGATTTCCAATGATTCACTCGCAACATTCTCTGACGATGAACCTGCTCCGGAGTTGATCTCACGCGGATCTTCAAACGACTCGCAAATAGAACCACCGAAACGCATCCGCCATAAAATTGCGAGGCCGCATGAGTGGAAACAAAACAAGCGACGAAACGCTCGTAACCTGGGTCTCCCATATCAATCTAACAATGGTATACACCGTCCGGGAAGGAAATTACTTCCGCCATGCAAGTGTCATATGCGATGTGACGAAAAATTTACCGCCGGAGAACGCTGGCAAATCTTCAAGGGGTTTTGGAGCTTGGGTAATGTAAACCGACAGCGGGAACTGATTGGGAAATTAGTCCAAATCAGGAAGATTACCCGGCATCGCACTGAAAATGTACCAAGACGGAGGTAAGTTTTTTTTACAATAACATTATCTTCGCGGAGATTGACGCCTTCAAGCACAGCCTGAAGTTGCCGTAGACATATTATTATATTATTAGTTTCTTTGCCGATACGCGCCTGCGAAGAGTTAATATATTCAGTGACAATTGAAGAAAAGAAGATATTCAAAAGGTAGTTGAGAAAAGGTTATCAAAGAATACAGTTGCATCAGTATATGGGGCTATCCACGTCAATTCACCTAGCCTTCAGATCGCGCCATTTTCGATTCGCCTCGTGATTTTTTATATTGTTGTCCTTGGTCTAAGACATTTTTTAGAATGTTTTAGAATTTTTTCGACCAAGCTTTTTTGAGTTATGATTTTTTACAACTCAAAAAGAAGGACCATTTTTAAACATCTGAAAAAATTCACAAACATCGTCTGCCCGACGTGAAACAGTTTGCCGCTAGTGAGAATGTGGAACACATTTTTGTTATTTTTTTTTTCTTTTAATTTTCAAAATAAAAAAATTGAAATAAAAAAACAACAAAAAAATCCGCTATGGACGTGAAACGTGGTTTTTGGGACATAAAATGATGCGGAACATAATCTTTAGATAGATATTCATATTTTTTCCTGTTAAAAAAAAAAATACAACAAGAATGTGTTCTACATTCTCACTAGCGGGAAACTGTTTTGCGTCGGGCGGAAGATTTTTGTAAATTTCTTCAGATTTTCAAAAATGGTCCTTCTTTTTGAGTTATAAAAAATTATAACTCATAAAAGCTTGGTCTGAAAAATTTGAAAAAAATTCAGGAAAATATTTTAGACCAAGGACAACAATGTAAAAAATCAAGGGGTGAATCGAAGATGATACGGTCTGGAGGCTAGGTGAATTGACGTGGACAGCCCCATATATATACCGTCGGTTCGAAATAATTAAATCTAATTATATTTGTTGTAATTGCATTATTGAGAATTTTCATTTCTCAATTGTTGATAACAGATAGCTCCATCACAGATAGTTCCATCAGGCGAATAGATTAAGATACCGATTCAATATTACCAGAATAGGTCCCCGAAATATTCATCACTTTCTCAACATTTATCTTCAAACTAAATTCTGAGTATTTTTTTGAATTTTCGGAAAATGTACAAGTGTGTATACCCTCTTGGAAGTGATTTGCGGCGAATAATACTTCAATTCTGTTCTTCAACGTTAGTACTACATACATAAATGAGTTTATTCTTGTTGTATTTTGATTCTATAGGCACACGTTGCAATACCGATTCAAAAAAGGCGACAAATACGTCAGGACGTGCAAGGTGTTCTTCCTCAACACACTTGGTCTAGGGGAAAAAATTCTCCGTGTGATTATAAATAAACATAATCGTAGTGAAACGGGAGCGCTGTCTCCGGATCAACGAGGCCGTAACGTCCCTCGGAACAAACTAAATGAGAACGATATTGCTGGTATCAACAAGCACATTTCATTACTCCCAAATGTACCAGCACATTGGTGTCTTCGAGACTCAACAAAGACTTATCTGGAAGGGAATCTTGATCAGGAGACCGTTTATCAACTATACAGATCATACGCTACTCAAAATGGATTACGTCTGGTATCCAAACCAATTTACGTACGTCAGTTGAACGCACTCAACATTGGATTTCACCAACCACGCAAGGACCAGTGCTGGTGCGCACGCTTCCACGAATTGCCAGAGGAAGAAAAAATTGCAAAAGAAGGCGAATACGACTTGCACGTCAGACGCAAGGAAGCAGCTCGAAAAGAGAAAATTACGGATACTGATGCCGCAAAAAATCCGAAAATTATGACAGCCTGTTTCGATCTGGAGGCAATACTTTATTCGCCATGGGCTCCAGGCAAACAGCTGTTTTACAGACGAAAACTGGCGACGCACAACTTCACCGTTTTTTCGATCCGAAAAAAGCAAGGTAAATACAAATCCTTTTTTTGTTGATCCTGTTTCGTTGCCTCTGATCTCAAACGGCAAGAAATATTTTATTGCATTTATCACAATTATTTGGATTTATTTGATATAATGAAATCCGCCACAATCAACTGAATGGTATTTAACCCAAATAAATTCGATGTCTGTTCGAAGGAATAACAAATAATTCATTTGGATTAACCGCACGTTGATTATTTCGAAAAAATGAATTGTTGGTGGAGTCGCGACAAAATATTCGTTCTGAGAAATTTTGTCAATTTAAGGGGGGCCCATGCGGCTGATTCCAGCCCCACGAAATCATGATGTCACAAGGTTGGTGATTGTTTTCAGAGTACAGTTCCACTCGAACATTAACCACCCGAAGGGCCGAAATTTTTGGCACATTTGTTCTTGGTTTTCAAAAATGCGATTTTTGAAAAAAAAACAAAATTCCGAAAAACCCGAACGAGAAATTGTTCGAAATCTTCCGAATACGCTCAAAAATCAGCAACCCTCAATATGGAAAATTAAAGGGTTTGATGGGTTTTTTTAGAAAACACAAAACTCGAATAAAGCTATTTTCGTTATAATTTAATCGTGAAAACTATTGTTTGTGGGCTCTATATCTCACAAAACTATTAATTACGTGAAAATTGACACGTTGGCGTTAACACAGGATCTTAAAATTGTCCAGCTCCGTACGATGGGGGCCTTCGTTGCTCTGAAATGTTTTTCCTCTTCTCATCGTTGCTAATTTTACAAGGTTACGTGCACGCTAGTATTTTGAATTACGACGTTTTTTATACCAATCAATTTGTACGTGAATAATTTTGTGGGGTATAGGGTCCACAAACAATAGTTTTCACGATTAAATTATAACGAAAATAGCTTTTTTCGGGTTTTGTGTTTTCTGCAAAATCCATCAAACCCTTTAATTCTCCATATAGAGGGTTGCTGATTTTTGTGCGTATTCGGAAGACCATTTCGAACAATCTCTCGTTTGGGTTTTTCGAAATTCTGTTTTTTTTTTTTTAAATCACATTTTCGAAAACCAAGGAGAAATATGCCAAAAATTTCGGCCCTTCGGGTGGTTAATGTTCGAGTGGAACTGTACGCTGAAAAAAATCACCAACCTTGTGACATCATTATTTCGTGGGGCTGGAATCAGCCGCATGGGCCCTCCTTAATTTGAGTAACCAAAATTTGGTAATTGCAAAAAATGTTTTGTAGGCGAAGTTGAATATTTGAATGGAATGAATAAATTTTAGCAAGAAAGTTGATCAAATATTTCTTCGCGACTCCGGAAATAATGCATTTTTTCAGATCAACCAAGTTTTACTTGGTCCACATAAGTCATTCGTGATGCCATTGAACGAAAATAAAATTCATTTGGGTTAAATAACATTTAGTTAAAAGTGGCTGATGTTATCGCAAGATCGAATAAAACCAAATATGATTAATCCAATGACATTTTTTCTCAGTGAACATCACATCAATCAAATGATGAAAAATTCACGCTTCAATGAAAAATATTAAAAGGAGAATGTATGTTGTGGTGTCAATATTGTAAGATCAATTCGTTCAAAATAAAAATTCATACCACAAGTCGGATTTAGAAAGAGGCAGATGAGGATGATAATAGGATATCGGACGCAAAGAGCGAAAACGCCAGTTATTTCCTGAAGTTCGCATACCAGTTTTCTGAACGCTGGGGCAAAAATGCGAGTTGTTGATCCGTTGCGGAATAAAAATATATCGCATCTTCAGTGCCATAAGTCTGAATTGGACAGGATAAGAAGTAAACAGTCGTCAAAACCTTCTCTCATAATTTTTCAATTGTGATTTTACGAAATTACAATCTTGTCCACGCTATGAAAAGAGGAAAACAAGATTTTTTCAAAAGTTCACAGTGCACTGTAATGTGGTGGTCGAATGATTATAAAATGCTTACTCTTTTGACTCTCTTTGAGATGATTGTCGTTTTGTTTTTGTCAGGATACTGCTACATGTGGCCGGAACACTTCGGCAGGAAAGGATCCCAAGAAATGGCCACGTGTTTGACCAAATACATCAACGAAGAAGTACCGAACGGTGTTAAAAAACTAACATTCTACGCAGACAATTGTGCCGGTTTGTAAAATGCTTTTCACGATAGAAAAACTGACTCGAGTGTGAAATATTCTTTCTTTATACTGTCATTTAATTTGGGTTTCCTTTACATTATTTGTAGGTCAAAACAAAAATTCTGTTATCGCCGTAATGCCAGGCAAGGCGTTGCAGATGCATCCGTCATTGAAAAAACTGAATTTGAAATTCCTCGAGGCTGGCCACACCTATATGGAATGTGACACCATGCATTCGACCATCGAACGTGCATCACGCCATCAAAATATATACGTGCCCGCTGATTGGACAAAAATTGTTCGTCATGCGAAAAAAACAGGAAACCAATACAGCGTTTTCTCCATGAAACACGACGATTTTCGTGATTTCAAAACTGCAAGGGACAAAGTAAGATTGTGACGAATTATATTATTTTTTTGCACTTGCGTATTGCTCGAGTATGTCATTAGATGGGAAATTGGATATTATGGTTATAAGCACATTTAATATTCATCAAAGATTCTTCCGACGAATCTCCGATTCACCGACACGACAAAAGTGAAGTGGAGGCAAGTCAAATGGATTCAGCTTCGACGAGACCGACTGAGGTTTTCATTATAAATGATATAACTCATATTATAGAAGTCGAATTACGTTTCATATTGTACAACCGACGATTGATAAGATATTCATAAAAAAGTACAAATCCTGATACAGTACAATCGAATTAGTTTATTAGGTCCTTCGTCACAATTTGGTGATTTTTTAATATTTGGCACGAGGAATGATGTTACAATGAAAATAAAATATGCCTCTCCTTCAGATCAATCTTCATCAAAAATGAATACTGGGAACCATTTAAAGAAGTGATTCTTAGAAAATCACTCACACGTGGGACCCTTGGACAGTTATACAATGAGCCCATTCCGATCGGGAGATCTAAGTACGATGACCTAATGCATCTGTGTCGCACAAATATAATCCCGCAGCAGTACCACCGATTCTACCGTGACTTGCCTATCGATGAAAGTGCGTTTTTGCACTTTATTAGTAATTTGTGTTTTCATATTGTTCAAATATTCATGTCGAATTACTTGATCATTACCATATGAAACCACTCATCTTTTTTAGATGATGGAGATGAACCAGATAACGTTCATAACGGTATAGCTCGAGGTCCACGACGACGGCAATAATTGCCCGAGACGTAATTCGTCTGAATAACTATTTTCCAAGAGAGGATAGCCCTAGAAAATTGCGAAACATTGAATGAAATTCAACGGCTACGTGAAACAGCGAGCCTACCGGAGCAGCGCCACCGTGGAACGGCACGCGCGGCGACGCACGTTCGGACGTTTTAATTTTTTTCTCCGGACCTAGTGTGGTCTCCATGAATTTTTTTTTACGAATTTGAAGGGAAAGGATCCAGCTATCTAAAAAAAATTGTCTTCATGAAATTTACTGTACCCTTTGGGAATGGCGGCCAAATTTCGGAAAAAAATGACGAAAAAAAGGTGGAGAAATTAATTTTTTTTTCAAACATATTTTTTTAACAGTAGCTCTTTCTTTTGTGAATGAAATGAGTCCAAGATCATTCGGCTGCGATTAATGGTTTCGGAGATATGAATTTTCAAACCAAGCAGTGCAAAAAAATTCAAACACCCGTAACTCCGCCATTTTTGAAAATTTTTCGAAATCCGTGAACTTCTATTTTTTTTTTCCATAGTACTAAAGATTCCTCGAAGGGCGCAAAGATCCGCGATTTGAGTGTTTTTTTTCGAGTGAAATGACATGGACCCGCTCATATACTGGTTTAGCTGTGTTCCAACAAATTCGTCAAGATGCGGAGCATTACCCCATTCCACTGGGGTTGCCCAATCATATGATGTGTGAAATCCTTGAACAAAATACATGATTAACTCAGAAATCGTGGAATAATAATATTGTTTCAAGACATCAGGCTCTACTTACGATTGTATAAGTCCGTGGAATTATCCACCGCCTCATTGATATCCTTCCTCGTAATCTCGTCTATTCGCAGCTGAAGAACATTGGCGAATGCATAATGGTCGGGATCAGGGTAATCGCCATAATGATCCACCCTTTTAAACCACCAGCAGCGAATATTGTTATCTACTCGAAGGATGGTCTGGATGCCATTAATTGTTATTAAGGCACCATCGACACGTCGTCTGACTACATATGGCTTGAGTTGTGTTTCAACCAATGCATTAAGATGACGCTCATTACCCCACTCCAAAGGGGTTGCCCAATCGTACCGCGCGTAAACATCTTGAATAGAACCACGATGCTCTTAGCGGTTGTAAAATAATATCATGTCTAGGAATTAGGCGCTACTTACGATAGTATATATTCGGGGCCATAACGTTCGATGATATTCAATCTGCACTATGAACTTTCACCGATTTTTTTTTCAAACTGAAAATTTTCTTCGTCTCAAATCGATCTGACAGGATGGGTGATTTTTTCAAACTGTGCTATGAATTTTCATCGATTTTTCAAACTGAAAATTGTCTTCTTCTCGAATCGATCTGATAGGATGGACTGCATCCTATTGGTTGCATACCACACCCAAAATAAAGCAAAGCCCAATCAACCGGAGAACATTTCTCAAAGATCCCGCCTCTCCCATCATAAATCGACAGGTCTCACTGGAAAGCATGCATTTTTCCTTTCACCAATCGAAACGCTGGAATTTGTCAAGCTGCGTGTGATTGGTGCACAACCATCAGGCCGTTTATATCACTCAGATAAAATCTGTTATCTGCTAACAAATAAAAGATTGCAATGCTTAGACATCGTTTTAGAAGATTAGAGATTCTCACAGTCTTTCACATTGCACTACCTGTATACCTGCATGCATATCTGGCCGACGCCTGCTTGGATATTGCAATCTTCATGTATGACCGGTTTTATCTGATTGATTGATTTATGTTTCGGGTTGACTGTTGTGTACCAATCACCGACAGATTACCAAAATTTCAAACATTTCAGATGGTTTAGGGCTACCGCATTCTTCTACATGGTACCACCTCTATACATGCATGCATATCTATCCTATGCCATAAATGATCAAATAATGGCTCAAAACTGGTGTTTGATTAGGATAAGCTGGGGTATGGAATCGTGAAATGTTACAATTGCAATCGCGTATATTTCATCGATATAGAGATTATCATACCGAAGCAGGGTTCACCATGACACCTCCGAGATACTGAGATAGTTCAGTGGTTGGAGAATTGGTACTTGGAGGAGGGCCAGAAAAAATCTACCACACTTGTCGTGAGGGTGGGAGATGATGGTTCAAAAGTCCAGAGCTCGCAGGGAGCTGTATTCGTGCGTCTCGACTACTCATCATTGATACATCTTCCAACATACCGTTGAAACTCGCAAACTATTTTGAGCAAGGTAAGAATCCCATTACACCATAATCATATTCAATTATAATATAAAACTAATTCCGAATTACTCATTTTTCCTGCAGATGGACTTCAGCAACCTGAACAGCACCAGTCGCATGGACAACAATGACATGCCGATGAAAAAAATGTCGGAGCTGGACATCGGGCAGAAATACGACATCACAAAACTAAGGCTGGTGAAGACGAAATTTGGTTGTAGAATCATAGCCACAATTGCCAACGAATACATCATGTTCCTGCCTGCGAGAGTTGGAAAGGCCCTAGAGAATGATTCCGCTCAACTGGATCAGTTGAACAACGAGGCGGATCACAAACGTCTGCAGATACTCTACCTTGGAGGACCCTACAATAAATTTGAATTCTGCGGCAAAATTTGAACATAAACACACACACACACACACACACACACACACACACACGCACACACACACACACACACACACACACACACACACACACATGTAATGGGATGGGTTGAGTTGAATAAATAACAATGAAATTGTGATAATATTTATCCATTTATTTAATGTTCCTTAGTTTAGCATAAGTCTAATCTATAGTTCTCAAGCATGTAGAATCCTTAAAATGTGGATAATTTTTTGACGGTACCGCTAATGGGATTGTATTCAACAATGCGATCATGTATAATCATACAGTAGGCTGAAGTACTCGCTGGAAATGCAACGCTAGTTTCAAATTCTAAACGAATATCCACCGCTCCACTCTTTAACGACTCACTCTGCTTGGAACAGTCTATAGCAATGAGCGGAGCTCTTTCCAAAAAATTACTCTTCGACAGAAGAGGTTCGGGTTCTTTATCGTAGTATGAATATTGAAAGTGAGTATACATATTGTAGAGAATGGCGTATTGATTGTTGGTAATATCAAGATTCAAATTTCCATAGGGATAGCACTGCGAGTTTAGAAAAAGTTTCACATCTCTAATCATACAATGATCGAATTGGCTAGCATTTTTCTTTGGATCGTTTCGTCGTCCGGTTTGAAATCCAAGTATGACGTGTCTCGGTTTCTCTAGCTGTGTGGATGTCTTGACAACCCATACATGTCTCGTTGTTGTAGGCAGCATTGGGTACTCGTACATTTCCCACGAGCGAAAACTCAACGATACAGCCGGATCCTTAGCGATATAGTTGAGCATCTTGATCTTTGCAGGATCAGCCAGTCTGATGTATGGCAACAACCATTCAATTTTCTCGAGCGAGACTTTCATTCCATCCTCGGTGGTTTGATGTATGGCATTTAAGTCATTGTTTGATCGATTCAAAATTAGTTCATGTTTTGCATTGACGATGATTCTATTATAATCCTCGGCGAATCCAAACAAAAAATTCAGCGGTATAACAACATCGAAGTATCCATCGCTGTTGGCTAGTTTATTATTATTATCTACCAGCCAACCGGTGTTCTCCAAGAGATGTTGTTGTCCAGGGGTGAATGATAAATACCCCTTCATAATACTCGTGATACCAACATTCTTATTCTGATCAATCTCATGTCCATTCAACTCGTAACGCATATCGCCAAACATGTAACACACAGCCATATTGACCAATTTCGTGTTTGCGTGGACAGCGGTGCCATCTGATTTTGTAATCCGACCATAGATGTGGAGCGAACTTTTACTGGGTAATACGCAGGCATCTTGATTCTGCACAGCTATGCGGATCTCATCGTTGTTTTTGAAGGTAGATGCTGCATACGGTTGATGTGCATGTATTTCACAGTGGGCAATTGACTCGTCGAAGGTTACAGGAGTTTGGATTCTTATCATTTTCGCAATGGGAATATACAGATATGGCAACGAATTCTTAATTTCCACCGCCACCGCCACGAAGTCGAAGTCCTAGACTCTGAAGAAACTGAGCGTTCTGATGTGTCACTCGAATCAGAGCTGCTCGATGACTGATGATGCCTGGCCATGTTATTGGGCTTTTATAGCTACAACCAAATTTTCTTGAACTCCCAAACACAATACCCATATCTTATCACAAAGATTTCACGTGTAATCGTATAGTTACAGTTTCACCTTGAAAATTGATCAATTCCCCGTCCTGATCAACTATTCTTAATTGTATATCACGTATTGACTGTACGGTGATTGGATGGTAAATGACATTTGTCGGCACTTCCACGATCTTATATCCTGGTGGTACGGTTGGAAAAAATTGATGAATCGTATGTACTCGATGCTCGTTCATGTATGCGCCTGTGGTAATATTACACTCAACTCGCAAAGCGTTGACTTTGAGTATGTGAACGGGTAACTGGGACTTGTGGGTAATACCAGGTTCGAGAACGTTGGGAGTGAAACCGAGCAATCGGCCAATAGAATCGTTCGGTTTAAAGTTCACAGGATGATTACATCTAATTTCACTGCGTAACTCATTGTTATTAGCTCTCAGACTGATATTATGATCCTTAGGTAGTGTTTTTTTCAAATAATTTCCGATGTCTTCAATCTCGTAGCTCCCAGTGGGTATTGTAATTATTGTATTGGTTGATGTATAAAACTTATTACACCCCACATCTATATTGGGGATTGCGTTGAATGTTAGGAGCTCTATGAGACCGAGAACATATGTCTTTGTTGGTAATAGCTCGATGGGCGGAAAATATTGAGTCCTCAACACCGACGATTCTCCGGAGAGTGTCAACGTGAACGAATCAGACATGACTGATAACACATCAACGATACGCGCACATTTTATAGTTGTCCGCTGAGAAACTTGAGACACAAATGACCGCAAATTACCGTGTTATATTCTTGATATCTCTTATGATTATATTTCACGCTACCAACACCGAGATATTTCATTAGATCTCTAGGTGGTTGTAAATCACCGAAACTATCGAAATACGTCGCATCGTTGCCGTTTTTCATGTATGCAACCCAATGCGTCCCCGGACCGTTTTTATCATCAAGATTTATGATTGCAGATTCACGCTTCCTAGGTCCTGAACATAGTAAATCATTTCTCATGAAAACACCTCGAATTATGCGGAATTTTCAGCGCTCTTGCATAGTTGAGCAAATCGGCATCTGTGAGGGCTCGGTGTGGTAGCTTCCTTAGTTTTTTGCTGGATTCAAATACAGCCCCATCCCTCTCTTATAAGGCTTCAGGTATAGTCCCTTTCCTAAAGCAATCGCCTCCATTGTCGCGTTGTGACGCTTGGATTCTTGTAATTGATGTTTGTTCGCTTTAGCCTGGTTGACAACTTTTGCTATACCTGCTGCACCACCAGCTAAAGCACCCGTAGCACTGAGGGCGGCAAATATTGGGATGAGAAACGGTAACAAACCACCAATTTTCTGGGGAACAGGTAAGATACGCGGTAGGTGCACTTTTCCATTAGACATAGCCGAACGGGCACCAGCCAACGCCGACTCAATAGCTCTCGTGCCAGGCTTCATGGATTTCTTTGCTGCTCGTATGATGAATTTTAATGTATTTTTCTTCTTGTTCTTGACCGGTGTTTGCGTCTTGCACCCTCTCATACCCATACCCAGTTTAGATTTTGCTTTCATGGTATTGGTGACCGCCCAAGCGACGGCTTTTTCAGCTGCACTTGCGTCTTTAGCCAAAACTCGATTCCAAGCCCTCTCGGCAAGCACTTTATCAGCCTTATGGCGCTCTGCAATATTATCTGGATTCTTGGAGTATGCGATATCGTGCTGCTTGCACGCAGCATCTAAGGCATTGATCCCCCGATCACCACGAGCTAACCTCTTTGTCAATTTTGTACCAGGTCCGCAGTACTGATAGCCAGGAACATGTAATTCGACCGGGAGATTGTTGATGATTTTATTTATCAAACCACAACCGGTCCTTTGTCTACGTGATTGTCCAACCATGGTTGACCATGAACTAACATGAGTTCTATAAAAGCGCATATTTTCATATGAATATATCAGTCCCGATTGCGACGTTTACCGAGCATCATGAAATTTCAAGATCAAACGATTAAACTACTCATTGCCAATTTCGATAAATTGGTCGAGCGAAAAAAGAAAAAGGGGAAACGTCACGGGGCCCTACTACCAAATAGTGTGAGGGCTGTCTTTTGTGGGCCCTCGAATTGTGGCAAAACTAATGCCCTTCTCACACTACTGACTCATGCTAATGGCCTACGATTTGGAAATGTGTACGTCTATTCAAAATCCCTCAGTCAACCAAAGTATGAGTTCTTGAAGAAGCTGTTGGAACCGGTGGAGGGGCTGGGTTATTTTCCGTTTGATGAGCACACGGAGGTTGTACAGCCGAAAGATGCGCGCCCCAACTCAATTATGATTTTCGATGACGTGGCCTGTGAGAAGCAAGATAATATCAGAGCCTATTTCTGCATGGGACGACACAGAGATGTCGATAGTTTTTATCTTTGTCAAACGTATGCCCGAATTCCGAAGCATTTGGTGCGCGATAATGCAAACTTATTGGTTCTTTTCCGTCAAGATAAAATGAATTTGAAGCACATATACGCCGATCATGTGAACACGGATATGACGTATCAACAGTTCAAAGATTTGTGCTTGGCGTGTTGGAATGACGGTAGATATAGTTTTGTAACCATCGACAAAGACAGCGAGATCAACGCTGGACGGTATAGGAGAGGTTTTGACTGCTTTATAAGTCTGGATCACCAATAAACCACGTACAGTCATAACACATTCATCAAGCCAGCAGCATGGAGAGCTCCAAGATACGCAAACAAAACGATGTGTTGCGAGAAATAGCGAGGGTTAGCGATATCATTCGACGTAAACACAAAGTGATCAAAATGGAGAAAGACACCAATGAGCAGGCTATGAGTGAAGTTTTCAAACCTCTGGTGGCACCTCTGCATAAGTTGGTAGATTCATCGCAGGAGCAGCAGCGGTTACTAATGAAGCGAGAAGTAAAAACAGAGCCGGGTTCGGTTAAGATAAAGAAGACAGAGAAGACGGAAGACTTCGTGACTACAGAAGCTTATGAGAACGCTGGCGATGATAATGATGATGATGATAATGATAATGATGCATATAGGAGTGCGGTTGAGGGGACTTTGGCAACTAACGCTGCTATTGGTAACAATGCTACAAGCGTCGTTGCTATGGATGATGCAGATGATGTGTATGGCGGTGATGATGATGATGATGATGATGATCAAGATGATGCGCTTGCATCCGCCTCTACAAGCACGCCTATATTGAAAAAAGAAGCTAAGGCGGCGCGCTATTTAAGTATGTCTACATCGTCCAAAGAGCGCAAGAACTTGGATACGAAATACGGTGTTAGAAAGTTGGCTAGCGGAATGAAGATTGGTGATTCGGATATCATGTTTGGTGATGATCAGATATATGTCGGTGATAAGAGCTATGATATTACATTGGGATTGCTCGAGTTACTGTTCAAAAAGTTGCCCGATCCCTCGATTGTAAATAAAAGCGACAAATTAAATTATATCAGAATCGTTAAGAAAACGAATGCATATCGAAAATATTACAAAGCTGAAAAAAGCCCTCATCATGATAGGGAAAAAAGTGCAAAGTATAGAGATTTCATTGCTCCATACATTGATTCACCAAAGAAAACATCTGGGCAAAGATCCGGTGAAGGTTTATTACCCACCCATAAAATTGCGCGAGGGCAAAGTATGGATTATGTTTATTGGGATGATCCCAATGAGATTGTCGATCGTCTTCGATTACTCATGGCATCTCAAGCAGCCGGTAATACTAGCCATACCAATGAAATCTCCTCCATTATTGAGGAGCTACGCGAGGCGAAAATCATTTATTAGCATGAGATTAATCATAAGATTATCAGTCGCTCATAGATCGTTGAACAATGAGCATTGACATATTTGGAAGACAGCTAGCGGGTGCGGGACCCAAGGGCGGTATTCGAGGGTCTCCAGGTATAGGATTTAAACTAACCGCTGATGGTAATTACGATCTTGAGCACAGACGCTTGTGTAATATTGCTGATTCACAACAACCGACCGATGCTGTTCCAATGAAAACGCTCGATATCAAATATAATGCGCTTGAGGCTAAACTTGCTGCTCTGGAGAAAAGAATGATTGAGAAACAACGCGGTGCTATTGATGCACTTGAAACCAAACTCCTTACTCCCGATGTGGTAATCGTTGAGGCCACGAGGAGCATAAGGCGACGTGATGAGGACATTAATACTCTTCAAACCGACCTCACAGCCCTGAAGAGCAAAATCGCTGAAAATGCAAAGCAGCATGAGTCATCGTATGGAGACGTTTACAATTTTGCCGCTCACATGTCGCAGTTCTTGAAATATGTGGATGGTAGATTGGCGAGGGTCGAAGCCGTTTGTGAACAATCGCACACCGGAAAAAATGTCAAAGATGCGGATCGAGCGCAGCTCCTGTCATTAAATGCAAAATTTCTCAACCAATTAGCCGCAAGAGTGCGAGGGATAATCTAACCAAATATATAACACTACCACGAAGATGACGAGCTTAGTTGCGTGTGAAAACTTTGTCAAATCAGAGCATCCAACGGCTGCCGCCCGATGTGTGATATGAAGAGTGCGATAGCGAACGAGCTGCACAGACCTGCTCGACGTAATTATCCGCGACGCTACGTTGATATACGCGGTTTGGATGAGACTTGGCAAGCTGATCTCGTCGATATGTCCGCATACTCGTCCGTCAACAAGAACTCAAAATTTTTGCTCACAGTGATTGACATATTTTCCAAATTTGCATGGGCCGTACCAATCAGGAGTAAAAATGCCAAGGATGTAACAGTTGCGATGAAATTCGTGCTAACTCTGGGTCGCATACCGAAACATCTACACGTTGATCAGGGCAAGGAATTTTACAACAAAGAATTTGAAACTCTCATGAGACATCACGGAATCAACATGTACTCGACATTTAGCAACTTGAAGGCATCGATATGCGAACGCTTCAATCGTACACTGAAAAATAAAATGTGGAAGCAATTCACACTTCAAGGTTCTTATAAGTGGATCAACATTCTCCAAGATTTGATTGCATCGTATAATAACACTAAACATCGTACGATTAGGATGAAACCTAAAGATGTCACTATAGCTAATGAAAAACAGATATATCGAAGTGTGTATAAGCCGCGTCAGATCAAAAGAAGCAAACGAAAATATAAATTCAAGGTTGGCGATAAAGTTCGAATCAGCAAATATAAAAATGTGTTCGAAAAAGGTTACACGCCGAATTGGACAACAGAAATATTTACAGTTAATGAGGTAAAAAATACCAACCCTCCAACATACAAACTCACCGACTACCTGAATCAAACCATAGAAGGCGGGTTCTATGAGGAGGAGCTCAACAGGGTGCAATATCCCGATGGCTATCTTGTAGAAAAGGTCCTGCGGAGGCGTGGTGATCAACTCTATGTAAAATGGTTGGGATTCGACAGTTCGCATATTAGTTGGATAAATAAATTGGATATGTAATATAATTGTATCAAATAAATTTATTATAAACATATTTACATTTTGTTTCTTCACTCTCCACAATCTTAATGCTAGTTTACATGATCAAGGAAAAGATGTTTTCTCATATTCTCACACACTTCCCCAGATTTTTTTCACATTTTCTCACATTTTCTCATATTTGAAAAGTTTTTCATACATTCACATGTAAAGTGAATGGGTAATTATTTTAGTCTATTCTAGAAAACTTTTTTAAATTGTGAGAAAATGTGAGAAAATGTGAGAAAATGTGACAGAACTATTTTCAATCATTCGAGAAATTTACTAGTTTACAGAATCTCGATAACCCCAGGGTAAAGTATCAGTTTTACCTGGTATCAATTTCCGTTTGTTATCACACCAGCTTAAAGCTAACTTATTTTGTACAATAGTGCTAACTCTATGTCGACTACTTTTTATCATACACTGTTTTTCAACTAAATTTTGATGATCAATAAGACATCGTTTGTAATCATCAAACGTGATGAATTTCAATGTTGAACCCTTGACACCCTTTGCACGCTTCTTATCAGTATCGCCACGGGTTCTGAACGTGTAGAGTTTTGCGCGCAGTCCGATGAATTCGGTCATAATCTTTCCGTTATTCTCATCCTTCATCAAACCAATGTGTTTTTTATTCAGTAGAGGGATGTCATAGGTATTATCTGGTGGATAGTCTGACGTATCGAACATTGTCGCAACATCACGCTTGATGATTTCGTAGATATTTGGCACGGTAAATTGATATATCAGACTATTTGTGTCGGTATACATCAATTTTGCTTCATTCCGTGAAAAATTATTCTTCACATATTCATAGTGGAAGTTGTAGAGAAATATTTTCGAAAGATCTAGAATCGCAGCACCGATGTATATAGGCTTATTGAAATAAACCTTGGTGCGATTTAGCTCAATAATCACCATATCTTCATCAAATATAGTGCAGCTATGAAATGTGGGTCTTGCAATGAGAGCACGCGCACCACCCCTACCGTCCCACCTTGTGATTAGTTTTACTGTTTTATGGTTGCGCACATTCTCCATGGTCTTGCCGAATACTGCGTTATTCATAAGTTTGTAAAAGTTTTTCTCAAACTCGTTTTTCGAATGCTTTCGCATATTTGTATTGAGATCAATATAAGATTTTAACCATGGCGATTGCGCAAATCTTAGAATTCTATGCACTTTCACTAGCTTCAACCCGAATTTGATGCATTGTTTCAAATTACGATAGTGCAGTACATATTTTTCTTTGGGTAGAAGCGTTGTCGCGAGTTTTCTAATTTTACTACCGGGCGGCGTGAAATGCTCGGGGCAGAGAGGTAAGTCCGCATGTTGTTTATGGAGCTCTATGGGATAATCTAAATCTACCTCTAGCATATAACCGATTGGAGAGTGATTCGGATGGGACATTGCATCAATGGCATTATTTTCCCACTGGAACGACCCAGTAGGCAAATGCTCGCTCATAGCTGCACCATAGAGATTGTTAACATCAAAATACATCAGATATGATTCCTCTGTGCATGGATCATAATCGTCTCCCATAAATCGATTATTTGCTTTAGCATATCGATTCGAGCACTGCGCCACACCGCCTCTGATGCTTTTCTCGATAAACAATAGCATTTCGGGGTCGTCTAACAGTTGGAGATTGACTTTGGTATGCTTAAGCATCGCGTGAAAAGCAAGCCCCGGTGCGGTGTAGTAGTGCAAGGGGTCTAGATTATATGTTTTAAAGCAGCTATCGCGAAAATTTTGGAATATGTCAGCCAACAATAGCACGTCTGTCTTCAAATATAGGTCGGAATACTCCCCCAACGTTTTTAAATTAAACTTGATCCAAACATTCTGTGCATGCTTATAATCAGCATCGGTAATACCCACGGCGCTGAGTTTTGAATAGAAATCTTTCTTGTCGGGTAATTTTATTTGGTCGAGTTTCTCCCAAGAATCAATATACTCGTATGAAAAGATACCCTTACGAATCATTGAACTGAAATCATTCGGATTGCTGTAAAATTTCCGCGTTATTTGCTTATCAGCATCGTCAACGTATGATGCTAATTTCTCTATACTGCTAGCCATGAATCGGAGTGAGTCTATGAACCTCAAACTAATCACAGTACCATCGACTTTCTTTGTGAATGATATGTATTTTTCCTTATTGATTGGTAGCAGCGAAACTTCACCGGGAAAAGTTGTGGCTAGAGATTTTATGATAAAGTGAGAATCGTAGCCTGATAAATTGTGAAAAACTACCGGTATCGTGTGCGACTCTTGAAAATTCAGGTTGCATCGATTGTGTGCAGCTCCGCGATATTTACCCGTGAAATGACAATGATCGCGACATTTTTTCTCCTCCGGTAAAAATGGCTTCTCGCAGATATAACAATGTTTCGCGCGCATGTGGCGATCGCGTTGCGCCTGATTCAACGCCTCCATTGGAATGATATTCTTTATACGTGACTCTACTTTCACGGATAATTCGCGGAGCTCCGTGATCAACCATTCAATACAATTAGACCCACGGTTGCTCTTGTATCCCGATAGTGCATCATCGTACGCGCAATGTGTGTAATACGCTGCACTATGCGGGATATGCTCTTGTGATCCTTTTACCCCAGGTTTCATCATGCATTCAAGATCGGCATATACGACGAACGGTGCTATACTCTGATTTTTAAAATTGGAAAATTCCAAAGTCTTCTCCTTGGGGAATTCCATTCGGACTTTATTCAACTGTAGGCAATCTTGTCTATGGTTTTTATATGCATTCTGAACGCTAAAGTGGCACAGACATCTGTCACACAAAAATTGTTCACCATTATGGTGTGATAATTGTTTGCCGATTGAACGAGAAAGATTCTTGATCCAAGCAAAGTGGAATCTGGGTTTGAAATTACCTAAATCATCTAGTTCACCCCCACTTTCAATCATGAGTAGGTGAATTGCATTGTCCTTCGTCACATTTTTACTTAAATATAGCGGGGTAATTACACTATTATTAGAATTTTTCTTACTTTGAAAAGTTTCCGACTCGATTCCATATACGTTAATGCTCAAATTGTTCAACTTCTCAAATTTTTCTACACTGTACAGAGTTGCTGGAAATTTGATACCCGTACAATTTAGCTCCGATAAATATCGCCGATAGCTGTGTGCTCTGGTTGCGTTGACGCGTATGGGGTGAAGAGCTGCAGCAACGGACCAAAGCAAACACCGATCATCATCATTCTGCACGTTGACCACCGCTTTTTTTGTTGTATATCTTCAGGTAATGATGCGAATGTTGAGAGACCACTGCGAAGAGGCTCGTATCGATTGATGCAGATCACAGCATTTATAATTTCAATCATGCTCCAACCAGAATCTCGTTGCTCAAAATCCTCGACCATGGTCAGCAGAGGATTCGTCACGTTGTCGGCGAACCAAGTTCCCAAATCGGTCGATGGTAGAATCGTAGCATTGCGCGTATTAAAGTTCTTCACCTCTAAACTGATTTCGCCGTTTTTAACGTTTTCAAATCTACACGAAACCCCCACATTCACCTTAATACTTCCTTCTTCGCGTAGCACATTCTTCAAGCGTTCCATCGCTACTACCCCAGCGTCAGTCAAAAATCTTGCTAAATCCTTGTGTTGGAGATTTGTCACGGCTCCGGTGCGTATACGACATTTAAAGGCGCTCTCCATATCATCCCATCGAACACGATTATGAATATCATCACCAATATTACCACCCACAATACCCACACGTTGTTGTTCGAATTTCACTGCCCATGATTGAAGGAGTGAAATTATATGCTGTAGCTGCTGTTTTTCACTCACACACAGTTTTGATTGTGTCAAAATGTTGTTCAAGAATTGGACATTTTCAAGTGCGATATCACGCCAGTGAATAAAAATATCTTCACTCGCTTGTTCGGGGGGTAGAGTACACAGCAGCTTGTGTCCATCTTCCATCATCTCAACAAGATTCATATACCTGAGGTTATCCATTTCTTAACGAATTTCACAGCGCTGTATTCGAACTGATACTGTACGACTGCTCACATCAACCATAGGTTTTGGGGTCTTATACGTGCACGCTCCTCCACCCCCCAACCATGAAAATATAACACCGTGTTACTTTTGAGCATTTCAGCTAGTATAATTTCAAAGCTAAGAATTCGATATTTCCGAGCGGTCATCTTGGATCGATTGCCGGTAAGGGTAAAAGTTCGAGATCGTTATTGGTAACAAAAAAATATCGACAATCGTTACCATGACCCAACATCGTTACCATCAGACTATAGGTAACAAAAAATATCGGCAATCGTTACCATGACCCACGCGGTCATCTTGGATCGATTGCCGGTAAGGGTAAAAGTTCAAAATCGTTATTGGTAACAAAAAAATATCGACAATCGTTACCATGACCCAACATCGTTACTATCAGACTATAGGTAACAAAAAATATCGGCAATCGTTACCATGACCCAGCATCGTTACCAACAGACTATAGGTAACGAAAATATCGGCAATCGTTACCATGACCCAACATCGTTACCATCAGACTATAGGTAACAAAAAATATCGGTAATCGTTACCATGATCGAGAAGCGAATCGACAGTGACGCCACCTAACGGAAAATATCACAACCATCCGATTCTCGGTAACACGAAATCGACAATCGTTACCATAATCCAAAATCGTTACCATCATACTACCGGTCACTTACCATGCGATCCCTAATTTACCTACTGCTTGATGGCCGGTAAAGAAGGCTGGATCCAGAACTCTCATATTATATCTACTCAGATTACTTGTGCTCTGCTTCATACGTGTGAATGTCATGCACTTATGATACTACTGATATTTTTCGCAATAAACTATAGAAGTCACTAAAAAACATATTATTCTGGTGGATACGAAGTTGCATCGTTATTTATGATTTTTTTTTGTTTTAATTCAAAAAATGTTCGAATTTTCTCGAATATCGATGGATCTTCGTGTTTCAGAGGTTTTTAAAGCATTAACATGGAAAGCCCAGATTTTGGCGGATACGACCTTATACCGCCGTTACGTTTGAATTTTTTTTCTGAAAAAAAAATAAAATTTTCCCAAGTTTCTCAAAAATCGATGAATCTTTGCGTTTCAGACGTTTTCAGAGCGTTTGCAATAAAAAAATTTAAAAAGGCGGATACGACCTTATACCGTTACGTTTGAATTTTTTTTCTTAAAAAAAAAAAATCTCCCCAAGTTTCTCAAAAAACGATCAATCTTTGTGTTTCAGACGTTTTCAGAGCGTTCGCAATAAAAAAATTTAAAAAGGCGGATACGACCTTATACCGTTACGTTTGAATTTTTTTTCTTAATAAAAAAAAATCTTCCCAAGTTTCTCAAGAAACGATCAATTTTTGCGTTTCAGACGTTTTTAGAGCGTTTGCAATAAAAAAATAAAAAAAGGCGGTTACGACCTTATACCGTTAATAAATGTGAGAAAAAAAATATGAAGTTAGTGATGAAAGGATGGATCTACCAAATATACGACCTTTTACCTTTATATATTCTTTCACTCAATTCCGATGAATCTAAGCGTTTCGAGTACTTTTATAGTGAACGCCGCGAAAAAAAAAATATACGACCTTTTACCACCAAAATCGCCTTTTTGGCGCATACGACCTTATACCATTAGACACGCAATATGTGGTCACGCAGACGATGTTCCATCTTTACTCTATCTCGGATTCGAGCAAATATGAATAAACGAAAATAACATTTGTCCCCGAAGTATGCGTTACGTAATTTTTCTAACCTAACTTCTGAGAAAATCTTCCGCAGTAAACCCTGAGTCGACTGTTTCATCGAACAGGTTAACATCATGAATTGTCAGCATTGAATTTCTTACAACTCGAAAAACTGGAAGTTATTTTTCATGCGAAATTGGTGGTGGTTATTGAAAATAGTATATTACATACCTAGGCTAGTAAAGTAAGAAATGTCTCAGATCACATGTAATTGTCGGCCGAAGCGAAGCTGAGGTCGACAAACATGTGATCTGAGGCTTTCTTATTTATTGGCCAAGGTGTGTATACTATTTTTTTGCTCGACGCAGCCAGAAAGCGGCAACTTCGTTTAGCGCAACGGCCCGAAAGTTGACGCTTTCTGGCCGGAGGGCAGAAAATAATTTTTTTTGTCCGTTCGATTTCACTAGTCTCCTCCAAACCAGTTGGAGTACCCAATAGGTATCATTTATAATACAAGGCAGCTGCTTGCCCAGCATCTCATAAAGCCCAGGTTCGTTATAGGAATCGCACTATTATCAATGTCATACAATATCAATTCTGAGGATACTCGAATTTCACAGCTCATGATTATTGTGTGATGGTTTTAGGCGTGAATTTCAATTTTTTCATATCTTTCATGAAAGTAAGGCTAGGGATATTGCCCAACGCATACTTTGAGGACAAATATTTCACGCGCATTGCTTCGGCTGAAAAAAAAATATCATCACGTGTCGAATACTTCGTTAGTCTGAAGATGGAAAAGAAGTGCTCAACGGTCGTAATACAATATGATCCTAGAATGAATAGTTCCGGAAAAGCGGGTTTTGGTAAACTAATTAGTTTCGAAAGTGAGGTTAAAAAAATTACGTAATGCATACTGCGGGGACAAATGTTGTTCCCGATTATTCATATTTGCTCGAATCAGAGACAGAGTAAAGATGAAATATCGTCTGCGTGACCACATACGTAACATGGCGTAATTGATATTTCACAACTGGCATAGAGATCGGTGGGAATTTCCAAACATTTGATCATTGCGTGATGGTTTTAAGGGTAACATTCATTGTTTCATATGTTCCATGGAAGTAAGGCTGGAGATATTGCCCAACGCATACTTTGAGGACAAATATCTCACGCGCATTGCTTCGGCAAAAAAAAAAAAAAATCATCATGTGTCGAAGTTTTCGTTAGTCTAAAGATGAAGAAAAGTGCTCTACGGTTGTAATACAACATGATCCTAGAATGAATAGTTCCGGAAAAGCGGGTTTTGGTAAACTAATTAGACTCGAAAGTGAGGTTAGAAAAATTACGTAACGCATGCTTCGGGGACAAATGTTGATTTCGATTATTCATATTTGCTCGAATCCGAATTGGAGTAAAGATGAAACATCCTCTGCGTGACCACATTGTACATCGCGTAATTGATCTGTTAGCAGCAATTTTGAGTATGCAAATTAGAAGCTGCTCCGAATATCATTACTTTCAGTAATGCCATTTTCTATGCTAGATGTAGATATTGATATTGTTGGGACTCGATGTGAATAAAAAATAATTCGTAATTCATATTCCCACGTTGACATGTTATTTGATGTGTGGATGAAGGTTGCTCACGATGTACAACATACCTGAATTCATAAAGCATCAGGGATTTTATCCCCTAATACGAACCGTATGGATATACGAATAATTTAAGGTAACGAAAAATATATGCTTGTCAGATGCATGGTTCGGGGACAGAATTTCGAGCGCACGCGTTCTTTCGGGACATATAACATTTTGGGGACAGTATTCTGACGGCACGCATGCTTTGGGGACCGATTTCAGAGGGCTTGCAAATATCCGTGAAGTTTCCATACTTGAGGATAGGTGTTACGGTATCCGCAATTTCATGTTACTGACGTTCATGAAAATCTTTCCAAATATCATGTGACACATATACAATGAAAATATCAGTCAATATGTTCTCGAAGTATGCGTTTCATCCCCAAATCTTTTTCCAATCTTACGCATAGTTCAAGGTCAGTTACTTTTTTTCGATTCCTTATAAAAATGGTTTCAAATCATGCCCAACGTATATGAATCCTCGAAATATGCGTTATATACGAAATAAGTCATAATCATCAAATTACTGTCATACATAGCAAATGACTAATTGTCCATTGCTCAGGAGACTTTTCCACGGCTTTGTATGCAATAAAAAAGTAGGGTCCCAAACTATACGCTTGACATATATATATATATATATTATATATATATATATATTACAACTTTCTGGCAGTTCCCAGATCGGTAGATCGTCGGGATCTGACAGAGTTGTCGAGTTCAAGTTCTGTTTTTCGGTGGTTTTTAGAGATTGTTCATTAATTTTATGTGGAACTGCGCCAGGTCTAGAAACTCTGGCTAGAATTTGGTTGAGTAAAGTAGGGAAATCACAGATCCGGGTGTCTGCACACCAGTACTGCGATTTAATAGGATGGGTTCAACAGATCCGGGTGTCTGCACACCAGTACTGCGTGTTGGACTAGGACGCAGATCCGAGCGTCTACCCGCCAGTACTGCGTAGTGGAATAAGGAAACAGATCCGAGCGTCTATCCGCCAGTACTGTATTTTGGAAAGGAAGCAGATCCGAGCGTCTATCCGCTAGTACTGCGTTTGAGGTTATATTGGAATGAGATGTGATCTTACAAGTAACGTCACCTGAGTGTCCCCCTCCGATTTTGTTCTCCTTTTGGTATGTCATAGAACATCGAAAATTAAGCGACACGTATTTTTTTTTAGCTGCTGTAACTCGCGTTTAAGGGGTGAAATCGGGGTTCGAAGTCAGCTATGTCAAGAGTCAGTTTCACGGATTCACCCAGAAGCCGAATACCAATTTAAATCGAACCAATTGTAAAATTGTCGTTATGATCAGCCCTCAGATGGAAGCGTCAAGTTCAGCGCGGAGGTCCATTTCTAGGGGGTTAGCCACCCCTCGAAAATCAGATTTTCGATCTGACGGGAAGAGTAATCATCCGATTCGAATGCAACAAAAACTATTTTGACGAGGAGGGAAAATTATGATATACGCGTCCGAGATTTTCGTCGGAACAACCCCCTTTCAGGGGTGAACAACCCCTTTGTTTTTTATATTCCAAAAAGGGCAGGAAATTGGTTTGTTCTCAAGATTTTGTTATTTCAAGATTGATATCGGCATTGCGGTGGACCCCCCCCCCCCCCCCCCCCCCCCCCACGAATGCAACAAAAACTATTTTGACGAGGAGGGAAAATTATGATATACGCGTCCGAGATTTTCGTCGGAACAACCCCCTTTCAGGGGTGAACAACCCCTTTGTTACTTATATTCCAAAAGGGCAGAAAATTGGTTTGTTCTCAAGATTTTGTTATTTCAAGACTGATATCGGCATTGCGGTGGACCCCCCCCCCCCCCCTCCCCACTCCCACCCCGTCCCTTCTTTTACGTTGTAAGTGAATAACTCCGTAGAAAGTTTTTATTATGTTGAACTCATACATCGGTCACACAATTATTGATATATGGATAAACCGCACTTTTTCTCTCTCGGCTCTTTGCCACCAGAAGGCAAAGTTATGGATTGTAGATTGTACAATAATGATATTCATGGAAAAAATGCTTCAGACACAAAGATTTCTTACACCACGAACATCTGACTACTGCTACTTTGTGACAACCTTCGATCTCACAATTTGGCTTTGATGAATCTCCGAAGCCAAACGTCACAGGATTTTCAAATTCTCCCTCTCTCTTATCGATATATATCCGCTCTTAAACCAAGAATACTGGAAAAGATTGACGTATCTTGGAAAAGATAATTGATTGTGCGTGAGAGATTGCGAATTGATGATATTGTTCCGCAGATACAGATCTATGTTCTGATTTAGCAATAAAACGCTATCTGAAAAATGCCTGACATAATTTTTTCACAATCGGAATCCAAAAACATCGAGGGGTTGTATTTTTCCAGTTGTGCCTTGTGGTATAATCATAGGTATGATATTTTCATTCACTGGGATCTTCTGGCGCACAGTTTCAGGACAGTGTCCGCTCCATGAATCCAGCAAGAGTATACTGTTTTGACCAGTATTCGGAACAAAAGCTTTTTCTAGCCACAATTTAAAGTGGTCTGAAAATAGATATAAAATTCTGTTTAATCACTATAAATTTCAAAGGTTGTAACGTGGCAGCTCACTGCCAGTTATTTGCCTCCTCCAACGCCGCGGAACGTACCCTGCCCTCCCCGCCCCGCCTGAGTCCAGGCCGGTCGACCGGACCGCTAGAAGACGGACCACGTGGTCGGACCGGACTTCGGACTCGGGCCAACCGCCCGGTTCCCCGCGACCCCTTCCCCGCCCGACCTATTTTTGCCGGTAAATCGCGCACCTGGCGACGATTTGCCTGACCTAATTACCGGAAGAAGAAGGCCGAGCCATCTTGTTCTGGAGAGTGTTCCTTGATAGACAAGTGATCTAGCCCTCTGCTTTTTGGAATCGTTTTTGGTATCGACCTGACGTTAGAATTCCGCTGCACTTCCACCCCGTGGAAGCCTTAGACCCCCGAGTGCCTAATCCTAGCTTTTTGAGCAACCAAGAACCCCGAGTGCGAGTGTGTGCCCCACAGAACATTGCCACCTCCCTTGGACTCCCGTTGCCCAGCTACGAGAAGGTAGGAGATTTATATATTCCAATTTTTCCGCCTGGACCAGCCTTCCCCGTTTTCCGGAGAGGAAAACCGACGTGTACTACGTCCAAGGAACGCGCGGCTTCCCCGTCTTCCAGGCTGAGAATTTGCCCTGTTGTATTTAGCTCTGCTTGTGCTTATTGCATGCCCGCTTGCCTCCCCGCTCTCCCCGTCCCTTGGCTTGCCACCAGCTTCCTCTCGGCCCGCGCCCGTCTGGTCGGTGAGCTGCCGGTCCGACACTCACACGAGTCTGGGAGTATCGGTGTGCTCGCTCTAACACTACCCTGTCTGCGCCTGACGGTGTGCGAGCTAGCGTTACCCCCACCCCCGCTCCGCGCGAGACTTGCCGTTCGCCCACTTCTAACGGGCTATCTCATTCCTGCGTGTCCGCGCTCGCTCTCTCCCGAGACCGAGCCGCACCAGCTGATCGCGCTACCCGGCCGATCACTCAGCCGGAGAGTGACGTACTCGCCCTGCGACCCCTCCCTCTAGCCCCTTTCATATCGCCGGATTTTATTGCTTGCTGTAATTATTGAGAAATACACTATTTATTATTACCAACGCCCGTGTGTCTTCAATCTACGCCCCCACGTTCCCCTCTACCATATCCTGAGCCCCGGCACTCCCCCAATCCTTCCCGATATCCCGTTTTCCCGACTTTCCTTCGCGGCAACGCGACGAGTGGTTCGCGTAACGGACCTGGCGCCCAACTTTCTCCATCTCTCTTCAGACCATCCTCACCGTGTAACGTTGGACGAAGCGTCAAGTTTTGCTAGCATTGCCGACCCGAGTCGCCAAGGACTCGGGAGAGCGTGTTACAAATTTGGCGCCCCACGTGGGGCCCGATTGAAGACCACCCTTGGTTACCCGCGTTGGTGAACCCACCCCCTCTCCTCCTTCGTTTCAGCCCGCCTAGTTATAAGTTTCTTTTTTTCTTTGCTTGGTGTTTGCATCCGTACTTTTTCCCTACTGGCTTCGCCTGACTGCTTGCGCCTGCTGGCCATACGCTACCGCCCGTAGTTGTATCTTTAGCCCGTCACTAATTCCTTCCTCAAGCGCAGGTGCATCTCTCAACGAGAGCCATGGGGAACCTGTCGTCCAGTGGACCTGACTTGCCAGTCCCTCCACAGGGATTTAACCCGGACGACACGGACGCCGTGATCTCCTGGATCTGCGATCTCTCCGACCCGGCTCTCAACCGCCTGCTCACGCAGTTTCATCTCCGCGTGGATGAGAACCCGCACCTGAACCGGTGGCGGATAATCCGCTACCACCAGATGACCCGCTGTCGCAATGCCACCTGGAACCCGTCGGAGGACGAGGTCGCAGGATCACCGCCGCCGACGCTAGCATCGGCTAGCGCGCCACCGCCGGAACCTAGTCCGAACCCGATTGGTGTTTCCCGACCCCCCACGTCCACCGGGACATTTCCGTACGCGAGTACCCCCGTAGGCACCACGGTGGCTCCTACCCCGCGCTACGCTACGGACCTCCCCGCGGAGCCAGGAAGGACCCGCGTACGATTTCGGGACGCGTTAGAAGCCGGGGACCACCGCGAAGCACCCAGTACCGCTCAGGGACAAACCCTGCCGATCGCGAACCCGGTACCCTCGCCCCGAGTCGCGTACGGACGCCCCGTTGACCCCCTGACACCCGCTTCTCTCCCCCGGCGAACGGTAGATGACTACGCGGCAAGATATCCGCGACCTCCGTTCCTGGGGAACCCGGAAACGAACCCCCCGCGCTGGGACGCGGCAACCCACTCCGTAAACCCGGCCTATACTACCCCCCGCGTGAATACCCTACCCCCGGAGTGCATAGCTTCCCCCGCGCAACCCCCGACCTACTCCCACTCAAACCCATCCCAAACCAGTACCTCCCCACCCCGCACCCAAGACCTGCAAAACATAGTTCGCAAGTGGAACGTGAAGTTTGCCGGACAACGCGATAGCAGCGTCGAGGAGTTCCTCCTTCGCGTCGAAGAATGCCGCGCGGGAAGTAATTTGACCGATCGCGACATTTATCAGTCCCTACCTTTCCTCCTGACCGGTAAAGCGCTACAGTGGCATCGACTATACCACCTTCGGTGGCATAATTGGAGCCAGTTCGCGACTGCCTGCCGGGAACGCTTTGGAGGGATAAACTTCCAAGGACGCCTACGCGATGAAGTACGCCGTCGTACCCAAGGTCCGGACGAACCTATCGCGGACTATTTGATGAGCTTGCGCCTATTGTTAGCGAAACTCACGACCCCTTTCCCCGAGGAAGAGCAGCTCGAGCTCGCGTACGCGAACCTACACCCGGCCTACCGCGTCGCGATCCCTCGCACCGACTTCGACACCCTGGACGACCTAGAACGCGCTGGGGAATTGTTTGAAGCTTCGAGAGCGCTCGACCGCCACTATCAACCACCCCCAAAACCAGAAGACTCCGTCTTACCCGAATTCGCGTATCGAGGGTCGGAACCTACCCCTCCCCCGTCCGAGAGCGCCGCGCTCACCACAGACCTGCCAGCCGCGACCCCGCCAGCAGCGAACCCGCCAGCCGCGAACCCCTCTGCTAACCCCGTAGCAGCCGCGCGGCGAGGACGCCGATCCCGCGGCAGGCGAGGCCAAGCCACCGCGCCGGCGACCGCCATCCACCCGACCTCTACGCTGAACCCTCCACCCTTGATGGCCCTCCACATCCCTCCTCCTTCGCCCCTGATCTCGTCCAACCACCCTCCGCTGATGCAGTACCTGGTACAGCCTCCAATCCAGTACCCAGGGTCCTACTACCCCCCGCAACCCTGCATGTACCCCCCTGGCTACCAGATACCATTCCTGCCTACAACAGCGACGAACGCCCGTTATCCGCCCGCGGTGGCTACTGCCAGTCCCGCGTACCATGGGCAGCAAGCCGGCTGTTTTCGCTGTGGCGACCCGTCGCACTTTGCAAGAGAGTGCCCCCACCCCTCACCTGCTCCTTCCTACCCGACAGGTGACACCCCCGGAGTACCCCCCACGAGCTATGGCAGCGGCTCAGGACCCACTTCGGGAAACGCTCGCGGGAATTAGAGCCGAGGGTCCGCTCTATTCTCCCGCTGACGCGTGGACCTCCCCCCTCCCGAGACGTCTCAACCTTGAACCACCCTGTACCCCCTAGAAACCCCGATCCCCGATATTTTCTACCCATAAACATCGGAGGACGAGATCTCCGTGCCCTGTTCGATCCAGGCTCCAGCCGGACCTATATTGGACAACCTGCCATCCCGTTTTTCGCGGACGCGATAGCCCGATCCCCGCCCCGGTCTCGGGCGATGATCCAGTACCCGAATGGCACTGTAGACTCCATCGCCGGCGAAGCCACCCTCCGGATGCGATTCGCGAATCGTCACCGAGACCTCGCCGTGCGTTTTGCCCCCGCGATTGCCACTCCGTGTATTTTAGGAATAGATGCCATTACCGCGTTAGGAATGGTAGTAGACTTTGCCCGAGCGAAATGGAGACTCCCCGACGGAGCCGAGGGTCACTTCGAGGTGTCCTGGCCTTCCGGGCCAGCCAACCGGTCGGAAACCTCGGCCTGTGCCGGTCTCCTAACGCTTTCCCCAGCCGAAGCAGCCCGAGTAGACGCACTCCTCCGCGCTAAAGTACCGCCCCCGTCCCCCAAACCCGGAATCACTGATCTGACGATGCACACGATCGACGTGCAAGGCCACCCGCCGATTAAACAGCGGTATTATCCAGTATCTCCCAAGGTACGGGAAGCCATGTACGAGGAGGTAGATACCATGCTGGCCGCAGGTATCATCGAACCTTCTCGCAGCGAGTGGTCCAGCCCGATTGTGATGATCAAGAAAGCGCCCGGGAAATACCGTTTCTGTCTTGATTTCCGTGAAGTAAATAAAGTCGCGAAAAAGGACGCGTACCCCCTCCCCTATATGACTAGCATCCTCGATAAACTGCGCGAAGCGCGATACCTCACCAAGATCGACTTGAGCCAGGCCTACTTCCAAGTCCCTCTAGATCCGGCCAGCCGCGAAATCACCGCGTTTACCGTCCCCGGTCGCGGACTTTTCCAATTCCGGCGTATGCCCTACGGTTTATCCGGCGCTCCGGCCACCTTCCAGCGTCTCATGGACCGCCTCATCGGCCCAGAGATGGAACCTCACGTCTTTGTCTACCTGGACGACGTGATAGTCGTTAACCAAGATTTTGACGAGCACCTTCGGTGGCTGAGCCGGGTTCTCGACAAAATTAACGCCGCCGGTCTCACGGTAAACCGCGACAAATGTGAATTCTGCTGCGCTGAGGTCCGATACCTAGGCTTTCTGGTGAACAAGGACGGCCTCCAGGCCGACCCGGAGAAAATCCGCGCGATTACGGAGTACCCTGTCCCGCGAACCGTGAAACAGGTACGCCGCTTTCTTGGCATGACCTCCTGGTATCGCCGGTTCATCGACGACTTCGCGACGTTAGCTGATCCCCTGACGCGCCTTCTGAAAAAGAATCGACGCTGGAGCTGGGAAGCTGACCAGCAACGCGCGTTCGAAGCCCTCCAAGCCGCGTTAATATCCGCCCCGACCTTGACTTGCCCCGATTTTTCCCTTCCCTTCACCCTGCAGACCGACGCTAGCGACTCCGGTCTAGGTGCTGTCCTCACGCAAACCACTGAGGACGGAGAGCACGTGATCGCGTACGTTAGCCGTACCCTGACGGACGCTGAACGGAAATACACAGTGACCGAACGCGAATGCCTCGCGGTCCTTTGGTCCATCCGAAAGCTTCGTCCCTACCTGGAAGGTTACCACTTCACCGTGATAACCGACCATAGCAGCCTTCGGTGGCTACACCACCTCCGTAACCCGACGGGCCGCCTCGCCAGGTGGGCCCTGGAACTACTCGAATACGATTTCGACATCGTCCACCGGAAAGGTGCGCTGCACCAGGTGCCTGATGCGTTATCCCGCGTATACGAACCCCTCCCTGAACCCACAGCCGCCCTGAACGATCCCCAGGATCCCTGGTACACCCGCCGCGTCGAAAACGTGAAGAAAATGCCGATCCAATTCCCTGACTGGAAAGTCGAGGACGGACGATTGTACTACCACCGCGTCGATCCTTTATCCGATCCCCTGCTACCCGATCTAGACGCGTGGAAACTCGTCCTTCCTGCCGAAACCCGTCCCGCGGTACTAAACGAAGCGCATTCGACCCCGACGTCCGGTCACCTAGGAATCGAGAAGACGTACTCGCGTATCGCCCTTCTATACTACTGGCCGGGGATGTATCGCGACGTAGCTCAATTTGTTCGCTGTTGCGAGACCTGCCAACGTACGAAGGTCGAGCAATCCGGCCCGCGAGGCCTGATGGGACGCCGCGTTAGCGAACGACCTTGGGTCGCGATCGCCGCCGACATCATGGGTCCGTTTCCTCCGAGCCGCCAAGGCTTCGCCTACGTCCTTGTGATCCAAGACCTCTTCTCCAAATGGATAGAGTGCTGTCCGCTGCGGAAAGCCAACGCCGCGTCGATTCTCAAAGCGCTAGAAGAACTTGTGATATACCGCTGGGGCGTTCCAGAAGTCCTTCTGACCGACAATGGCACCGAATTCGCCAACCGCGTCATCGACCAAGCGTGTACCGAACTCGGCATCTACCACACGACCATCCCTCCCTACCATGCCCAAGCTAACCCCGTGGAACGCGTGAACCGGGTGATTAAGACGATGATCACGGCCTTCCTCGAAGGAGATCACCGACACTGGGACAAGCATCTCCCGGAATTCCGTTTCGCCATTAACTCCGCGGTCCACAGCTCCACCAAAGTCACCCCAGCCTTCCTGAACTTCGGTCGCGAACTCCACCCCCCATCCACGGTACGCCGCGCCGAAGAAGGACCCCCCGTGATCGTTCCGCTCACTCCCGACGAGTGGGAAGTCCGCGTGAGGCGCCTGGACGCGCTCCGCGACCTAGTCGGCCAGCACCTGGAAGACGCTCATGTACGGCAGTCCAACTATTATAACAAGGGACGTCGAGACATTCAATTCGCTCCGGGCGATCTAGTCTTGAAACGACAACGAGTCCTGTCCTCTGCGCCTAACTATTTCGCCGCGAAACTCGCCGCGAAATTCACCGGACCGTACAGGGTGAAACGCCGACGAAGCCCAAAGGTGTACAGTCTCACCGACCTGGCCGGCAACCCCGTCGGGAAAAGCCATATCCAAGACCTAAAGCCCTATCAGACCCCCCTCGAGATCCCCGCCGACCTCGCCGAGGAGGACAGTAGTCCCTCGGAGAGTGAGGAAGACCATCCCGACCCTCCAGAATCCCAAATCCCTCCCGTACCCTCCACCCCGGCTCGAACGACCGTACTAAATCCCGTCAACTTACAGAGAGTGCAGAATGGCGACGCCCCGCCACGGCCAGGGACGAGCCAGCCGACCCCGCCGAACCCCAGCCGAGGAGCTGGACCCAGCCATCGGCCGGGAGCCGATCGACGTGACCGACCGGCAGATTCCCCTGCCCCTGGGCCTAACTCCCGGCCTTCGACGTCGCAGCCCGACGTCCCTCGCGACCCGGCAGCAGCGGGAACTCAACGCGATCCTGCAGAGGAGGCTGGCCGAGGAGGACGCGGCTATGGAAGCGGCCGACGAGGCCAGACTCCTGGCGACGCCACCCCCGTCTCCACCTCTGATGACGACGCCGACGAGTCACCCCGTGGACGAGGACGCGGCCGAAGAGGTCGCGGTCGCCCAGATGGCCGGATTGGCCATCACGACCGCTCCACCGGCTCCGACCCCCAGTCCCATGCGTCGTCCCCGAACCCCTCGCCCGATCATTCCCCTGCGCCCTCCCGTCCCCCTGGGGTCTATCCCGCCCTTGATGGGACAACCCCATCTCGCCCCACTCGGTACCTGGTACCCGCCCGGCCCTCCACTCCCCCGTCTCATGGAGATCGACCCCTTCCCGCGGTTTTACGCCCGCGGGGAAGAGGAAGACCTCGCGGTAGCCGCTCTCGGCGCCGCTCCTCCCTCTCCCGTCCCGTTCCTGCCGCCGTGCCGACCGCTCCTGGCCACTACGCCCTGCGTAGCCGCACCAGGGCCTAGCCGACGTCGCAGGAACCGACCCCGCCCTCGCCAACCCCGCCGTCGCACCACCCGCCCGATCTCCCCGTCCATCTCTAGAGCCGACGTGCCCCGAGAGTGGCACCCCGAGCCCCTAGCCAGTTTAATGGACCTTCCGTCCAACCCTCCCCCGGTCGAGGAATACCTCCCTCCCCCCCTTGTTGACCCGCGAGCCTTCCTCGCACCCCCCCCTGTGCCCTCAAACGGACCCCTCGTTTTGTTTGGCGTGCGAGCAGCCGACTCGCCGTCCGCCGTCCGGCTTCTCCGGGCGACGACCAACCCCCTTCGCCTTTCCCCCAGCCCCCAACCCCCAGGACTTGCAGCGGGACGCAAACGACCCGCTCGTCCGAGCCCTCCTCGCCACCCTGAGGTACGTCTTCCGCGACCCTCAGTAGGTCGTGACCCCCCAACCCCAGTAGCCAGCCCCCACCCCTCCCTTTTAAAGTAGCTTGCGACCCCCGGACCTCCCTGTTTTAGTAACCCCAGACCCGCGTAGTCGGAGGCTGCGGAAACGTACGCCTCCGGCGAGCCCGTACGTTCCGTTTGGCGGGGGGGTGTTGTAACGTGGCAGCTCACTGCCAGTTATTTGCCTCCTCCAACGCCGCGGAACGTACCCTGCCCTCCCCGCCCCGCCTGAGTCCAGGCCGGTCGACCGGACCGCTAGAAGACGGACCACGTGGTCGGACCGGACTTCGGACTCGGGCCAACCGCCCGGTTCCCCGCGACCCCTTCCCCGCCCGACCTATTTTTGCCGGTAAATCGCGCACCTGGCGACGATTTGCCTGACCTAATTACCGGAAGAAGAAGGCCGAGCCATCTTGTTCTGGAGAGTGTTCCTTGATAGACAAGTGATCTAGCCCTCTGCTTTTTGGAATCGTTTTTGGTATCGACCTGACGTTAGAATTCCGCTGCACTTCCACCCCGTGGAAGCCTTAGACCCCCGAGTGCCTAATCCTAGCTTTTTGAGCAACCAAGAACCCCGAGTGCGAGTGTGTGCCCCACAGAACATTGCCACCTCCCTTGGACTCCCGTTGCCCAGCTACGAGAAGGTAGGAGATTTATATATTCCAATTTTTCCGCCTGGACCAGCCTTCCCCGTTTTCCGGAGAGGAAAACCGACGTGTACTACGTCCAAGGAACGCGCGGCTTCCCCGTCTTCCAGGCTGAGAATTTGCCCTGTTGTATTTAGCTCTGCTTGTGCTTATTGCATGCCCGCTTGCCTCCCCGCTCTCCCCGTCCCTTGCCTTGCCACCAGCTTCCTCTCGGCCCGCGCCCGTCTGGTCGGTGAGCTGCCGGTCCGACACTCACACGAGTCTGGGAGTATCGGTGTGCTCGCTCTAACACTACCCTGTCTGCGCCTGACGGTGTGCGAGCTAGCGTTACCCCCACCCCCGCTCCGCGCGAGACTTGCCGTTCGCCCACTTCTAACGGGCTATCTCATTCCTGCGTGTCCGCGCTCGCTCTCTCCCGAGACCGAGCCGCACCAGCTGATCGCGCTACCCGGCCGATCACTCAGCCGGAGAGTGACGTACTCGCCCTGCGACCCCTCCCTCTAGCCCCTTTCATATCGCCGGATTTTATTGCTTGCTGTAATTATTGAGAAATACACTATTTATTATTACCAACGCCCGTGTGTCTTCAATCTACGCCCCCACGTTCCCCTCTACCATATCCTGAGCCCCGGCACTCCCCCAATCCTTCCCGATATCCCGTTTTCCCGACTTTCCTTCGCGGCAACGCGACGAGTGGTTCGCGTAACGGACCTGGCGCCCAACTTTCTCCATCTCTCTTCAGACCATCCTCACCGTGTAACGTTGGACGAAGCGTCAAGTTTTGCTAGCATTGCCGACCCGAGTCGCCAAGGACTCGGGAGAGCGTGTTACAAGGTATATTACTGGTGTATGTATATATCATATACATATATTATTGGAAGTATCGCCATACCTGAAGTTAGTTTGCCCGATTATGAAGCTGCAAGTAAGACGTTTGCCGGTTAGAATAGATTCCGTTTAACTACGGGTCCGAATTTTTCACTTGATTCTTTCAGCACTAAATATTGGCGACAGCAATTTCCCATCTGCAGATATCGTTGGTTTCATTCTTTCACTATGCGTGGTTGCAGAATCAGACTGCACGAGACATTTCACTTGTTTCGTGCCCTCCAATGGCTCATGTTCTTTCAGAATGTATCTATCTGAAACCCACTCTGATCCCAATTATACGGGTGGATATACGATATTGGGTCTCAGATCCTAACATTCATGGCAAAACTCAAAATGTAATGATTCCGGTCAATTCCATATTTACCGGAATATTAATAGTCTTCTGATGATTGCTACCAAAGGGCCAGTAACTTTTATTATTTTTAATGACTTTTCAAGGTGCCAGGGAAAAGATACTGATCAGGGCCGATATTCGAAATGCAGGGTATATTTACGGGCAAGGGAGGGAGTATTCCTCATGAAATCGGAGAAATAACAGACTTTAAGATACGAACATGTACAGATAATATACTGTAAAGGCATGACAACATCCGCAAAAACGTCTTTCCCCTGGCATATCGCCCCTGGCACGACAATATGCCAGGGGAAATACGGCAGGACGAGGGCAGGGGAGAGACATTTTTGTGGAAATTCATTGATATTATAGACACAAATTATGCTTTCGATTCTAAATTTGAACAGGATGAATATTGCACTTATAACAATAGATGTTGCCTACAACTAAGACAAATAGATAACTAATCGCGATGCACAACTTGCCAGGGTAGAGACAGGATCACTGGCACGCAGAACCGAACGCGGCATTTGCTGCGTGCTAACTATGAAACCAAAAGCGCAACGGCGTTCACCCGTCACGTGTTGCTAACTTCGTGCGAAACTCTTAACACGCTGACATGGTATATTGAATAATAACATTCTATTGGTTCAAAAATAACGGTTATAAAAATGCCAGGGGAGGAGACATCAAAAAGTGGGGGACAGAACGGAATATGGAATATTTCGAAAACTCCCAATACGGGATCAATTTTGTTACTGGAATACAATTATACGTTCATACAGCTCTAAGAAAGTTCATTTATAATTACAATCTATTGAATAGATTACCTAATATTGCTACTGGAATCAACAAATATGTTGGAGGGGCATGCCAGGGTACTGACAATTTTGGTGTTCGAACTCAATTTTCTCGAGTTGTGAAAATGTTTCATTTCTAAAATTCAGCGTCCATATAGAACACAGTTCAAATGATAGTTATAGTCACCTTAAAAAATTTTATCTTTCAGTCTGTGCTATTATTTTCCCGGGGCACGGGCAAACCCAATATCGTATATCCACTCATACACATTGTGTGAGCCATATTGTTCAATATGTGGTCGGACCTGGTTTACGAACTAAACAGCTGCTCTTTGTAAGTCTTCTCCTCTCTCCAATGTTTTTCTTGCCACAAATTTGTTAATTTTCCGCGATGTCATACGATGTGCTTTTTTGAACTTCCATACCCAATTACGGGACGCTTTAAATCGCAAGTCTTGCATTCTTATTTCTCGTTTTGAAAAGTCTTGGGCGTGCTTTCACGTATCAAAAGTCTTGCATTCCTTTATTCTCGTTTTCACAAGTCTTGGGCGTGCTTTCACGTATCGAGAACATAGCCGGCGAAAGATGAAAAGCCCGTGTATGGTACCTTTTGGACGGGAGCAGGGGGGGAAGAGTTGGAAAAAGTTGATAACTAAATAACGAGGGTCAAATATTACTTTTGTACTTTAGTTATTTTATTTGGTTTAACAATCGCAAATTTCGCCGAACGTTTTACATTTTTCCTTATAAACTCATCCATAATTTCGTGGATATTTAAAGCTTCAGCTATTTCCCAATGAACATTTAATATTGCAATATTGTTCAGTCGGTCTTGTAGCATTGTCGAACGAAGATAATTCTTCAAACGTCTCAGAGCAGAGAAACTTCTCTCGTTTGTACACGTAGAGCTGGGTATTGTCAACAACAATTTGATAAATCTGAAATACTCAGGAACTAATCCAGTACACCACGAGTTCGCTTTCATAAAAGTCACAACATCTGTCATGTTGTGCAAAATAGTACTGTTCGCTGCAGCAATACTAATGAAATCATCACGATGCTTTACCAATGTTTCATGATCGAAATCTCCTTGATAAAATTTCATAATTTCATCTGAGCAGCCCCCCCTTCCAATTGCAAAAGCCGCCAGATTATCAAGAAATTCAGTTGTATCTGTACTAAAACGCTCCTTCAGAGACATGACTACAGTATCAAACACTTCATAATAGATCTTTCGGTAATAATCTTTCGGGGTCTGGAATGTGTGAGGTTCACTGGCGTCATCGTTTTCCAAACGTTTTGGAATTCTACGGTTTCCACATTTGCGCTGCAGTTGTGGATCGTCGAGGTCTAATTCCTTCGCACCAGTGATGGCTTTATCCCAAATCGTTTCAAATTTCGAGTCCCTCATTTGTTCTAAATTTTTTGTCACAGCCTCAACTTTCCTGTGAGAGTCGTGTATACATAAGTCTTATTTTTGGAGCTCTTTGTTCAAAATCTCAATTCTATCGAATAATTCTATGACCAAGGTAAGCAGATAATAGAATTCAAATGACTCTAGGTTTTTCAAAAATCCAGTAGCTTTTGCCGATACACTGCTATCCACTTCACGATCAGTTCTCCTTGTTCCAAAGAAATGCAAAGCTGCGCTGTAGTTGGTCTTACAGTGTATCGATTTCAAAGAACGTACACGCATACACCACCTGTATACATTCAATATTTCCATCAGCATACTCTAAACAGTGAATGAGATATTGAATTATATGAATGGAAACTCACCTTGTTGGACAAAAAGCTACCAGCGCTGGGCAATCATCTTCCTCTGCAACTATCACTGCCGTTTGGAACTGTTGAAATTGGGCTAAGCGCTCGGGCGAATCCCTCACGAAATTTATGAGGTCTTTGATGACTCCGATGAAATTCTTGACGGGAGAAACACTTTCCATTGCGTCTTGTACACTGAGATTCAAACGATGGGCATTGCAATGGACGAATACTGCACGACTTTGTTTCTCTTTTATCCGAGCTTGAAGACCCGAAATCCTCCCAGAGACATTGGATGCACCGTCATAGCATTGTCCACACAATTTCTCAAATTTCAAACCGCTCTCCTTAAAAACGTCTCCTACGATGGAGAACAGTGTTTCTGATTTCGTATCAGATGTTTTATAGAAACCAAGAAAGATTTCGCTGACGGACAAATCATCTGAAACGATTCTTATGGACATAGAAATATGCTCTAAACGAGAAATATCTGACGTTTCATCCAAAGTCAACGAGAAGAAAGGCTCTGCTCTAATTGTTTCGAGAATTTTCTGCCGTACTCGTGAAGCCATCATATCCAGCATTTCATTTTGGATGTCGTGATGAACCCATTTGTGGCCTGGCCGGCGCAGCCACTTTTTCAATTCGGGAACATCTTCTGCTCTTGTTTTCAAAAATTGCGTTAAATTTGAACGTTCGTCATTACCGCTGCCTCTCAATGGTAGACCTTGTACACCCATCATCTGTACTGTGCTGAAGATTTTATGGAGTGCTATGCGATTATTTAACATTTCGGTCTCTTTGGCTGCAGAAATATGTTACACTACGCTCGTAGCTTCTGAGCTCACTAGTAGTTGATGACAGACTCTCTGGAACTCACTCAATTCGTGTTGGGGAAATGCTCTGTAAGCATTTCTCCAGCAATTGTAGCCTACAGTGACAAAGGCTTCTCGTGAATTTTGACTATTTTTACCAATTGGTACGGGTAATCTCTTTTCCACTGCTTTTGAGCATACAGTGCAAATTACTTTGTCGTCAGAATTAAATTGGAGCCAGGCGTAATTGCTCCTCCAACGAGTAAGAGTCGCGTCAGATGGAGGTTTAACCTTCGTTGAATCTAGAAATCCGAATATACGCTGGCTAAATCATGGAGGAGATTGAACTAAGAGTCTAACGTGAAATACATATCACATACTTGATGCTATGTTCTGATTTTTATCAGTCAAAATATTCTTCGGATTAGACAGATCATAACCTCGATTTTCAGAGGTTATGTCTGTTTTCGGAAGGACTTTAGAAACATGTGATGCTTCCTCTGACTCTTCAAGTTCTATCCTCTGTCTTTTACTTTTCTTCACAGTAAATTTCTCCATCCTCTACTATTACTACTACTAATAAAACGCTGTATATGTACACAATGCTACTTCCACGCAAACAGGTATAGCTGCTTTCTGAAACGACCGCGTAGCTGTTAGGTCTTTGAGGTGGTGGGGAGCGTGACAAGTAGACCTGCAGAAAGGGGCGGTGCAAGTGAATTTAGTGAAGGGTGGGACAAGGGCCCAGGAGCGGATTTTTCTCTCCTGAATTCACGTTTGATGAAAATTTTTTTAGAATTGCTGTGAGCTTGTGGACATTAAAATAACATTGGAGGAGATGAACATCTTGTATTTCAGTGTATGGTTTCCCATACACCCGTGTGTGGTGTACCATACACCCGGGACTCCCGTGTGTGGTGGATACCATACATACCACACACCTTTCGCCGGCCCTGATCGAGAAGTTAACCCATCACTTTCAATACGATTGAATTTTCATTTGCGCCAAGAGTGCTTCACTTTTGATGTAGCCAAAAGTTGAACTGAAATATCATGGATTTTTTCGGAATCAGCAGTCATTTTTTTGTACGTAACCAATACTTTATTTTCTACTAAAGTCACGTACAATAAAGAACAAAAGGCACGGGGGGGGGGGGGGGGGGGGGGGTCAACCGCAATGCCGATATCAGTCTTGAAATAACAAAATCTTGAGAACAAATCAATTTTCTGCTCTTTTTTGAATATAAGTAATGAAGGGGTTGTTCACCCCTAGAAGGGGGTTGCTCCGACAAAAAGCTCGGACACGTGAATCATAATTTTTCCTCCTCGTTAAAATAGTTTTTGTTGCATTCGAATCGGATGATTACTCTTCCCGTAAGATCGAAAATCTGATTTTCGAGAGGTGGCTCACCCCCTAGAAATGGACCCCCGCACTGAACTTGACGCTTTTATCCGAGGGTTGAACATAACGACAATTTTACAATTGGTTCGATTTGAATTGGTATTCGGCTTCTGGGTGAACCCGTGAAACTGACCCTTGACATAGCTGACTTCAAACCCCGATTTTACCCTTTAAACGCGAGTTACAGCAGCTAAAAAAAAATATGTGTCGCCTTATTTTTTATGTTTTATGACATACCAGAAGGAGAACAAAATCGGAGGAGGACACTTAAGTGACGTTCCTTGTTAGATAGAAAATAATAAGGTTAAGTGATATTTTTGAAAGATAAAGAACCAAAGTGATTTTAACTGGTAATTTAATCAAAAATTAATTGACGAATTGTTTAACAAACAAAAATATGAGTTTAACAAAAATTAAAAAAATAAACTTAAAGTATAACAAAAGAAAATATTAATTTCTAATTTTAATGGTTCGGCGAAATGATCATTTCTTATCTCGCGTTTAAAACTACGAAGCTAAAGCTAAGTTAAAGCTAAGTTTTTGTCTTGCTAATTTTCGGGTTTTGGTTTTTTCTGGATGATAGCCACGTATGACTGAAATTTTGAGGTCAATTCCTTTAAATGCGAATTGCCAATACTCTATATTTTTCTACTTCTGAAATTTTATCGAGAGTGATTATTAGTGATCGTTTAAAGAGCGCTTTGCTCGCAATTTTTGAGGTTATATTGTGATTCTACTGAAGCTAAATTCACCTAACAGTTCAAGGCGAACTGCCGATGTTTTCCAAGTTGAGTTGTACGAAATTTTCTAAGTTCAAAATTTTACATGCCGCTTTGGCTATGAAATTTTTCTAAGTTTTTTTTCAAATTGACGCTAAATTCACCTAAACATCTCAAGACGAAATGCCGGCGTACCAAGGTTTTTGTGAAGCTAATAACGGTGAAAAGAGTCAGCGAGCATTTTGCATCGACTGCTCACGAGCGGCGTTTTTCGTTTGCTTTTATACCCCCCGAAGGTGGTCGGCGCTAGCTGCTTGTCCTTTTCTCTGAGGGTGCGCGCGCAGCGCGTGAACTCGGCTCGGTAGTTGGCGTTCGGCGTAATACGTCACAATATATATATTTATAAAAGTGTTGATAAAGTTTCAGAAAAACTCATATTGGTATACATATTTTGTTTTCATTTTCTACCTTGTATAACCTTAGTGAAAACCTTTCGTATGCCTTGGCAAAAACCTTTCCGTACCATTGGTGGAGTCTTTCAGAAGCCTTGACGAAACCCTTTCCCAACCATTGGCAACCCATTCAGAAGCCTCGGAAAAACCCTTTCTTAACCCTTGGTGAAGTCTTCCAGAAGCCTTGACGAAACCCTTTCTCAACCCTTGGTGAAGTCTTTCTTTAGGCTTGACAAAACCCTTTCTTATCCCTTGGCAACCCATTCAGAAGCCTTGGAAAAACCCTTTCTTAACCCGTGGCGACCCATTCAGAAGCCTTGACCAAACCCTTTTTTAACCCTTGCTAAAGTCTTCCAGAAGCCTTGACGAAACCCTTTCCTAGCCCTTGGCAACCTATTCAGAAGCCTTGAAAAAAACCTTTTTCAACCTCTGGTAAAGTCTTTCAGAAGCCTTGACGGAACCCTTTCTTAACCCTTGGTGAAGTCTTTCAGAAGCCATGAAAAAAACCTTTTTTAACCCTTGGTAAAGTCTTTCAGAAGCCTTGACAAAACCCTTTCTTAACCCTTGGTGAAGTCTTTCAGAAGCCTTGAAAAAAACCTTTTTTAACCCTTGGTAAAGTCTTTCAGAAGCCTTGACGAAACCCTTTCTTAACCCTTGGTGAAGTCTTTCAGAAGCCATGAAAAAAACCTTTTCTAACCCTTGGTAAAGTCTTTCAGAAGCCTTGACAAAACCCTTTCTTAACCCTTGGTGAAGTCTTTCTTTAGGCTTGTAAGTTATCTTGGGAAACACTTGAGAAAAGCCTTGGCAGTTTTGTTTCAATTTGCAAGCTTTCAAACAATGGTTCTGCAAGCGTTTAAAGTAATGGTTTTGAAAGCGTTTTGCAATCCTATTTCAAGGCAAAAATTTTTGCACGGGTAGCTGTATTTTGTACTCAATTTCTTTGAGAAGATGAAACAAAACCTATATCGTCGAACATAGATGATAACTAATACTTTTCCATAAATTAACCAGCATTTAATCTCAGAGTTAGTCTTACTGTACAGTAATTATGGTAGACGATGCTATTCATATCATAAGTTTTCCTGTATACCGCGCCTGCTGATACTATCGCTCCAACTACTACACGCATACCGTGCATATACGTGAGGGGCTGCCAGTGACACAGTTTCGATTATTTATGTAGCAAGCAGGGTGGTATATGGCAGTCAGTAGTAAATTTAATAAATTAGGGTTGAAATTCATCGAATGAATGTCATTTTGGAACAGCATCATGTATTTCAACAACGCTGAAGCTAACGGACCGTTTTGGCAGATGCAACACAGTGACCGCAGTATTATCCACTCGCCGCAGTGTTCCATATGCCACAATCTTTGATATTATGTGATTCGTTCTTGAATGTTTTAATGAGTATCTTGGGATATTTATAGCTCCTCATTTTAGATACTAATACAGAAATCCCCATTTCCAAAAGTCTAGCATAACAATAAAAATGCATCTTTGATGTATCATACATTACTTGGTATCTCATTATTTCATACTTTTAGAAGTTCTAAGATTATAATATACATAATATTTCCTGCAAGCACACAAATACTACTGTTTATTCTAATGAACTAATGATCCTAACATTATGTATTGATTGCAATTGAATCTGGACATCAATTTATTGAGTTCATCATTGTGTGATACACCACCCTGCTTGTCAGTCACAAAAACATAGTGCACGTGTGTAGTGGACGAACTGTATTGTTAGTTTCGATGGATGCTACTTACAGAAAAACTCATATATGGTATATGGCAAGTTGATTCGAAAATTAATGTAAATTATAGATATGGAGGAGATTGACGACAACGCGTCTGAGTATGAACCATCGGGGGATGATGATTCTTCAAATACATCTGGAGAAGAAAACAGCAGTGAAAATGAGGAAAACGAGAGTTTAAATAAAAGTAAAAATAGAAGTTCCAATCAACGCCGTAAAACTCAAAATTCATCTGCGAATGTTTCCTTCGCAATTGAGCCCCAAATTGTAAGTGATGACGCAGATATGTTTGTCGTGACATCAGACAATAAACGAGGACAGGGAAAACGTACCTATTGTATGTATTGTCAAACGATGCAATGTAAATTTGCTCGTCACCTACAATTTGTCCATAAAGACATTCCAGAGGGCAAGGCGTTTTCTGTCCTGCCGAAAGGTACCGCTGAGAGGAAAAAAATTATCGACACAATCCGCAAAAATTGTCAGTTTTCCTTCAACACTAATAACAACGTGAATGATGGGGAGTTGATTATCTGTAGAAGACCTAGAGCTCATCTACGAAGAAAGGCAAGCGACTTCACAGTCTGCTATCATTGCAAAGGATTCTATTCCAAAAACAATATCAGACACCACGCTCAAAAATGTTTTGGTCATAATGGCACAAAAAGCCGCACACTGATGATAATGGGCCGGAAGGTTGTCGCACACATCGACGAAGTAGCATCGAAGCGTTTGATAGATGTATTTGCTGTTTTGCGAGAGGATGAAATTGTACGACTCATTAGATACGATAGATTACTCATTCTTTGCGGCAACAAATTGTGCCGTAAATACAAGGATCAGCACAACGGCGACATGGTCAGAGCGCATCTTAGAATGCTGGGACGCCTTTTATTCGCCCTGAAAAGACTAAACAAGGATATTATCGAATTTGCGACAATCTATGATCCCAAGTACTACGACGACGTCATTTCAGCAATAAATATTGCTAGTAAGTTTGATGAGAAGACCAATACATACGTCCATCCGTCGACAGCCTACAATCTAGGATCATTTGTGAAGCAAATTGGAAATCTTCTAATTACGGATTGCATCAAGCGTCACGACGCAGTACAGAACGCAAACACGGAGGATTTCCTAAAGCTAGCTCTTGACGACATCGGTGTCAGTGTCAATAAGACTGTTGTCGAGTCGCAGACCCGACAGAAACGTAGAAAGAAAGTTGAGCTCCCATCTGTGGAAGACATACAAAAATTGCTTTCATATATAGACGCGAAACGAAAGGCAGCCTATCAAAGCCTCGCAACTGAGTAGACGTATGATGCCTGGTTGATCTTAGCTCGAACTAGCCTAACATCTGTCCAAGTCTTCAACCGTCGCCGAGCTGGGGAGATTGAACGAGTTTTCATCGAAGACTTCCAAAATTTCGAAGGAATCAATGAAGACCTCTTCAGTACTTTACCAGCTGCCTCTCAGGTACTAGCGAAGAAATATGTACGCTTTGTAATCCGTGGAAAACTTAACCGTACGGTCCCAGTTCTCTTATCTTCGGATTTACTAGCATGCATTAAGATGATATTGCAGTATCGAGATCAAGCCAACGTACCTTCAGGAAATCGGTATGTGTTTGGTACCCCAGGCTTTGAGAAAAACAGGTATAAATATCTACGGGCCTGTTACTTACTGCGGAAGTTTGCGCAAGAATCAGGCACTGATTTTCCATCACATTTAACCGGAACAAGACTAAGAAAACATATCGCCACTAACTGTATCAATCTGAATTTATCTGAAAACGAAGTCAATGATGTTGCCAACTTCATGGGGCATGCAGACAAAATACATAGGGAGCACTATCGTCAGCCAATTGTAAGTCGTGAAATCTTACGCATGTCCAAAGTCCTCGAACTAACACAGGGAGGTGTTGATGCCAGCGAAGACACTAACGATGAGGAAGAGCAGAGCGATAGTAATGCAATGAATGATCGCAGGATGGCTCAGGAGGGTAAGGGTAAGCATAGTCCAGGGCATATTCCACAAAAATTTCTCTTATCCACTTATCCACTAGTGAGTACATTTTCCTATACAGTAGAACCCCGCTAAATAGCCATCTGATGGGGCTAGAGGAGAGGAAAATGGCCATTTACTGAGTTCCCCTTCTACGCAAGTAACGAGCGCGCGTCAGAGAGAGAGCGAGAGAGCGACGTGTGCCCACGGTGCGCGAAGGAGCTGCGCAAGCACGCCGGTGGCTTGGCAGAGAATTGTAGTGGGAAACAGCATGCTCACGTATATGTTTGTACGTGTGGAGGGGAAGCTGCTAGCTTGGCCATTTAGCGGGTGGCCATTTATCGGGGCTTGACTGTACTACGTGTGGGAATATTATCAACTAGTTTGGGCTCCTGTTGCATTCTGTCCAGTTTCTCAGTCCATAGTGTTATCGTCGAAATGCATTTTGCATTTTTCAAATTATTTGGCTCCGTATTCTAATTATAATGTAATTATTCATATTTACAGTCACCAACACTAGAAAGCAGTCCATCACGTCGTATTGTTTGTGAAATGGATGACACTGCTAACAATCTTGACGTAGATCCATTATCTGACAGTGAAAATGATTCAGCACCAAACTGCAAACGAAAACAAACTTTCAAGCGTAAAACTACCAACCAAAAAAAGAAAAAACGATCGAGCAAGTATTCCAGTCTTGCATATCTTTCAAACAGAATTCGTATTTTTACTCACCATATAATCTTTACAATACGTCTAGCGTCACCATACGGTGCCGTAAAGAGCAAGCCCCGATGGACTCAAGAAGAGAATGAAGTTGCCCACAAGGTTTTTGGAAAACATATACAATCTGCGACCTATCCATCATTAAAGACGATCCAAAATCTCTGCACGGAATACCCGAGTTTGGTAAAACGCTCTCCATCTGTCATTAAAACTTGGATATCCAACAATATAAAGAAGAATAAGCTGGATTACTAATGAAAAAACACAAGAAAAAAAACGTATTCGAATATAGGTCTCCAAGTGGTTCGAAATGATCAGGTTTATCCATTTGACATTCTGAAATCTAGTAAAATTTCAGGGAATACCCTACTGAAATTTTCATAAAACGCAGTTTTTTCATTTTTTAAACGGCCCGAAAACGTTCAACCCAAAATCGAAAACCACTAGTTTCAGATTATGGTAGCATATGTTTTTTAAAAAATTTCATTTTTTTGTGATGATAGTTCACTTGCAAGCAACTTTCCGCAGCCCTGCGGAGGAGAGATTCTGCGAAAGGTTCCTTGGGCATGAACTTTTATCGTACAAAATTGAAACTTCTGATCAAAACATATCCTATCATAATCTGAAACTTGTAGTATTCGGTTTTTGTTCGGATAGTGTTTAGCCGTTTGAAAAATGAAACACTATTTCCTACCACAATCTCAGTAGGGTCTTCCCTTAAGGGGGGACTTCGGTGAAGTTTGGATGAAACTCATTTTTTCAATTGTAGAATGACTTAGAAAAATTTGATGAAAAATCGCTTTCAGCAAAAGTTAGTGTTAGTATGTGTATTGAAAAAAAGTATGAAAGTTCTGCGATGAAACTGTAGATGCAAGGAATCTTTCGCAGAAAATTTCCAGCCTACCATTGCGAAAGGTTCCTTGCGTCTACACTTTCATCGCAGAACCTTCATACTTTTCTAACACTAACCAACTTTTGCTGGAAGCAATTTTTCATCAGATTTTTCTAAGTCATTTTGCGAATAAAAAAATGAGTTTCATCCAAATTTCACCGAAGTCCCCCCTTAATAGAAATTTTGTTGATGACAAAAACAAATTTTTCAAATTCCTGTCAGAAGAATGTCTCTCAAGCGCTATGATCATATATTTTCATGAGAATGCGGTCCTATTATACATCATGAATCAAATGAAATTTATTCTTGACCGAGCGAAATCCAATGTCTTGAGCATAGCAAAATCGCAATATATATTCGTAATTCCGTTCGACAAAATCCCGAGTTTATGCGAATCACTTGTGCTATATTTCGCTTCAAATAGTCTGCTATGTATGTACACAAAAACAAAGCGCATATAGTCAGGTCCTACCGGCCTTGCCAATTTCGAATTCTGTTTTAATTTCTGTTTACACTATTCCTACTGATTCTATTGGCTCAACTACAGAAAAAGTTAGTACTCATCGTTACCGACTCGAGACTATAAAAGACGTTGGTTCACGCTTGGGTTTGTCAGTTCAAAGAAAGGTGTGGTCGAGATTACATCTAGACGGAATTATAACCATTCGGGAAAATAAGAAGTAGATGACATTTCTGAAGAATAAACGTGAGTAACATGAATACCGTATCATTTTCAAACTGTCAATCAAGAAATTAGTTATTTTAACACTAAATATGTGGATAAGTAATTATAACTGAAATGCAAATATTTTGTAGGTATCCTACGCGTGATAATGTACCGCAATTTTGGAAGCGCTCCGCAACAGATTAGTCGCAGACGCCCAACACGAAGAAATGCAACGACATTGACCCGTATAGATTAGGGTGGTCGTTATTTGGGGTCGAAATGAATTTTACCCCTTCCGCCCCCTAAATCGGTTCCAAATACGGAAAAAAAAATGCTGTAATTTTTTCAGATTAAAAAAAAATTGCTTGACCCTGGACCACGGGGCTTGAACTTTTCCGTTTGAAATACACGGGGTTTTCCCGCCTTGGCAGTTATTATTTTACTGTAGGCCCAAATATGTTCGTAGAATCTTGAAATTTTCAGGGATTACTTGACAAGCATGTTGCTACGTACAAAAAATTTCCCAAACCCCTACCCTTAAAATATTGTGTAACATGACCATATTATTGAAATTTTTTTTTTTCAAATTTTTTTTCAATTTTTTTTTCGTTTTTTCTATGAATGTGAACAGCGTTTACCAATTGCAATAAAATACTCACACGAAACGAACAACAAGAATAGTTCATTTTACAAATTGTAAGTGAATATCGAAATAATAATCGAAACGCCAAAAAGGAGACAATACTCAAGAATTTGTAACTCGGTCAGAAAATTATTTTAGTGTAAGTACATTTATTGGAAAACGGGGAAGAAAATTTAAAAAAATTTGAAAAAAAAATAATAATTTCAATGGACTAATAATATAGGGGCGTGAGCGCCGAAAAAAAAATTTTCCTCTTTTAGTGGCAAAATCTTTTTCATGCGATATAAAACGTTTTGGGCATATCCGCAAAAAAAAATTTTTGTTGCCGCTTACGCGGGTTGGTGTTAGTCCATCGATTTCATTACTATGGTCATATTACACAACATTTTGAGGGTAGGGGTTTGGGAATTTTTTTCCATATAGCGACATGCTTGTCAAGTAATCCCTGAAATTTCAAGATTTTACAAACGTATTTGGGCCCACAGTAAAATAATAACTGCCAACGCGGGAAAACCCCGTGTATTTCAAATGGGAAACTTCAAGCCCCGTGGTCCAGGGTCAAGCAATTTTTTTTTAATCTGAAAAAATTACAGCATTTTTTTAAATTTTTAATAACTATCACAAAATTCTAAAGCCCCGGAAACAAAACAAACTGGTACGTTGAATTTTTTTATGATTCGGATTACGAACACCTCCCCACAGGCGTGGAATTATATAAAGATCACTCAATTACATAAGTTTATCGTTTTCAACAGTTATGTTCGCAGTGGAAGAACTAGTGCTACCCTCAGTACCTATGACGTTCGGAAATCGGTGTGATAAGCGATTCTTCAACCTGTGCTGGAGAAATGCTGTCTTCAACCGTTACAGGCAACATGTTTGCATCACTGATACCCGAAGAAGTATGTACTACGGAGTTGTCAAAGTCGTCAGAAGTTTCGTTCAGACGCTTGGTAGGCTGATCAGAAACGGTCGTATTCAAAGAGTCACCAATCTCGGCAGAACAGTCATCCTTGCCAACTTCTACAAACGACACTTCATCGAGATTCACATCAGTGGAAGCATCAATCGTCGAGTCCGCTACTTCACAAGCATCGACTAGTTTGGTACGTCCATTGATGAGTCCTGTAATATGCTTCTCCGTGAAGGCATCGACCCTCATCGGCATAGGGGTGTTCTTAAGAAGTAGATTTTTTATAATATTGAACTCGCTTTCAACAGGAGCACTTGTGGCAGGAACACGACCATGTTTGAAACGGTCAGAGAATATATTCCCCCACAGAGGCATCCAGCGAGTATCGTTGACAAGCCGATCAGCAAAACTTGGCAGATAGTGCGCATTTTCACGGTCGCCTGATTCATCTGCAGCGATGTGGCGAGCTTCCCGATCAAACCTTTGAGCCCACTCTTTCCGCGTACTATGGCCAACCTCGTCGCAAAATATGGAATCCTCAGGCGGAGGGTCATCACAGCACGTGTCGTTATCACACACGTTATTTTCGTCTCCGTTTGGATCAAGTGCACGTTTCAACTTTAACTTGTGGGCATCACATGTTGAAAGCGCTCCGGAAGGCAAATTACCCTCAGTCTCACATCGTGCCACAATAAGGATCGACCTCAAGTAATCTCCAGCAATTTCAGCGTTCCGTGCCAACACTAACTGACCTATTGCGCCCAGAAAAAGTGCACGAACCCGCCTTTGAGCGCCTTTCAAAAGATTGGCATACATCTTAATGAAATGCGCGACATCGATTCGGACATGACACGGAGGAAAATCAAGACTGTGGAGGCTGAATGCATTGGCGTATTGTTCCATGGTAGAGTACCCTGTAAATAGTGATGTATACGGACAATTTTAATGAAGAAATATTCGATTTTAGAACTTCAGTGAAATATTGATTAACGCTACGATTATCCTATTGATTGAGTTATGTATATTTGGCGTTGCCTGATACGAGCTCAATGCTTAGGAAATACCATATTGAAAAAGTGGCACATGAGAATTAAGAGGACAAATGTAATCGAAAATTTGCAAAGGCATCCCACCAGTTCGTGAAATGGTGTATCTGTACCTGTGAAAGCTTTTATAACGCCGGTGAGCAAAGCTTTTGAAGAGTCGCAAATGACTTCTCGTGGGTGTGGAGCACCTGAGCGAGCCCACTCTGAAAGCCAGTACATAATTGTATTGGTATTGTGGCTCTCGCTCAGCATCTGCGCGACTGAAAATTGATTTGTGTCATCGTGGACAACGCATATGTATAAAAATATATGGTTTGACTTCGATCCGTCACATCGGTCAATTCGTCGCACGATACTCCCAGTTGCATCGATGCACACAGAAGCCGGCCTCCGCTTTGCGTAACGACGATACACGTGTAATTGATGGTTCGTCCAGTAGTGCAATGCAAATGGATAGAGTGCGAGGAAGTGGAAAATATTTTTCATTGAGGTCACCATCATAATTTCCAAGGCACGAATTGGATCTTGATGCAGATATTGCGAGGAAACGTACTCGTTTTTAGCTACTCTCAATACCGCTGAGTTATAAAGATGCGGCGGCTCCTTATCGCCAGGTGACATGAGTTCATCGGCTTTTTCCGTTCGCCATATCGTAGCAGACTTCGTGCATAATTCCTCGCCGAGCTTGCGTCTGATTGGGTCTCTGAGGTACCGTTTCCCACATACTCCGGAACCTATTTTCACGGTACACTGGATCTTGACGTTGCGTTCGCCAGAATTGTCGATTTGGCAATTGATTGTCCCACCACATGAACACGTACCTGGACACATGCGTAGATGACGATACAATCTTTAGTTCACATACCTATAGTTCGCACGGCGTAAGTCATGCTCAAGATTCGAGATTTCCAAAATCAAAACACTTATATCACAATATGTGTGTAAAACATACATATATGGGGCTTCCCAGCTCGACTCAACCACTTCTTAGACCTCATGGATTCGGATTTTTTTGAAATTTCCTGAACTTGAAGTATTATTCAACGAGATTACCAATGATTTATTCAATAATTTTTCGGACCCCCGTTTTGGAGTTATCAAGGATCGAAGTTCGACACCACGAAATTTTCAACGAAGTTTTTCGCCTAAATATTTTGAACTTCTACAAAAAACTTCGAAGATACATATAAAATGTTAAGCATTGAATGTACTTTCGGAAACAGATTTGTTGAATTTTTTCAACCCGGCTGCTTGGGGCTAAAAAATTGCGTTATGTGACAAAAATTCGAATAAAAAAAAAATTACCACGATTTTTTGAATGGAAATTTATTGAAAAATTCTTTGAAAAATTACAAACTTTGGAGGCCTGATAGAAAGGGCGTAGATCAAATCTCGCTTCACTATGATGCATTTTATGAGACAGCGCGTGCGAATAATCAAGTTCCCGCACGCGGACTCTTGACAAAATGGATTTCGTCCGACCTATTATTCGTGAAATACCGGACACTACGCAATTTCAACAATTTTACATTTTTCACAAAATGCATCATAGTGAAGCGAGATTTGAACTGCGTCCTTTCTATCAGGCCTCCAAATGTTTGTAATTTCTCAAAGAATTTTTCGATAAATGTTCATTCAAAAAAATCATGGTAATTTTTTTTTTTATTCGAATTTTTGTCACACAACGCGATTTTTTAGCTCCAAGCGGGGGTTGAAGTAATTCAACAAATTCCTTTCCGAAAGTACATTCAATGCTAAATATTTTATGTACTTTGAAGTTTTCTGTAGAAGTTCAAAATATTTAGACGAAAAACGGGGGTCCGAAAAATTATCAAATAAATCATTTGATATCATTTTGGTAATCTTGTCGAGTAGTCTTCAAGTGTAGGAAATTACAAAAAAATCCGAATCCATGAGGTCTGGGCAGTGGTTGAGTTGAGCTGGAAAGCCCCATATATATATGCTTTTACAACTGGGGTAGTCACAATAATCGAATTTGCCTAAAAAATTCATTTTCGAGAATGCGGAATTTCTCGTTAACATTTTTTAAACAAATGGGGTCATGGGTAACAAGAAAATTTCGATGAATTTAGCCCAAATTTTTACTGATCCTACTTCAAAATGAGAAAACAGTCTTGTCAAATTATTAAAATGCCCTTACTTTTTTTCAATTAAATAAACGGAACAACATATCGCGTGACTAATGGAAAAAGGGCGGCGAAAAATACAACTCAAATGCGGCGAAAGGGTGTATAATTTTTGTCCTCGCCGTTTGATAGAAAGAGGGCTAAACGAAAGAAGCCGCTCCATTTTTCGAGAGGGAAATTAATTCGCAAAAAAGGCGTAAATATACGTCTTTTTGGCATTAACTTGAGTGAAAGAATCAGGCTTGCTCATGCCAGAAGGGCGTATGCGCCAAAAATTAATGTTTTCTGGAATTCCTGTTTGACCGAAAAATTAACGATTCAGGAATAAAATGCATTTCCAACAAGAAAGTTAATTGTCTGGTAAAACATGAATTTTTTGCGGGTACGCCCTTCTGGCTTCAGCGGACGCGATTTTTTCAATAAAGTTAATGCTAAAAGGGCTTCCACCAAAATTTCTTGCATTTCGAAACCTTAATTTATAGTCGAATAACGAAAAAAACCAATTTTACACCCTTTTCGCCCTTCAGAATTGCAAAAGAGCGTGAACATGTCACTTGCGCTCTTCTTCATTATGGTCACGCGATATAGCAATACGTAGAATGATTATGAACATTGGAAAAATAGAATATCGGTCATGTTGGAATCGGATTTCGTTATTTTTGTTGATTTTTTTTCAATTTTTATAATTATATTCGACTGCGATGTATATTTATTTGAAATTGAAAAATGAAATGACGTACGACTCCCACAGAGACCTAAATGAAAACCTGTGATTTCAACACAATCATTATGTTAGTTCTAGCCGAATCTGAGCAGTTTTTGAGCCTGAAATATTCCATTACCGGCTCATAAATAACGCAGCAGGGTTATAGATGCAATTTACCCATGTTACTTTTCCCACCTCCACCCCAGTTGTAAGCAGTGTCGGGCGAATTTTTATTCGATTAATTACATTTGTAATTCATACTTGAAAGTCAAATCAATTACAAATTACAAAAGTAATTGACTGCTTTTTCCGAATCACTCACAAATTAACCAAGGAATTAACAGCTTTTTCCGAATCGATTACGAATTAAAAAAGACATCGACACCGTTTTCCGAATCAATTACAAATTGAAAATGTTATTTGAACGTGTCCGCGGATCAATTACAATTTCTGAGTACGTGTCAACTGCAGAAGAAAGTTGTATACCGTCTAATTGAGGAGAACATGTCGATTACATTCGGAATTTGTAATTGATTCGAAAAAAGGTATCAATTACTTTTTCAATTTGTAATTGATTCGGCAAACGGTGTCAATTACTTTTTTAATTTTAAATTAATTCAGAAAAAACTGGTTATTACTTTTTTAATTTGTAATTGATTCGGAAAAAGCTGTCAATTACTTTTGTAATTTGTATCGGAAAAAACCGTCAATTACAATAGTAATTTGTAATTGATTTGTCTTCATGGTAATTTGTAATAATTACAACCCTGCTGAAAAAGAATCATAAAATCTCATAAAAATTTACCTTTTTTTGAATGAGAATTTATGATTTTACCAAACTGTATGAGGGACGGAAAATTTTTCTCATTAGAGGGCTTATGAGAAAGTATAAGTTTTGTATAATTCCGAGAATTTATGAGGTAATACTCACGATATATCTATCAGAGGTGATGAGAAACAAAACTTCAATGCAGTTTTATGTTGAAAATAAAAACAAACGTCCATGAGAGTATATAATGAAAATGATGCTGTATAAGATTTCATCCGTATTGAGTAATACATCTTCGATCTGAAATTCTATGGTATATTATGAAGTGATGAATATATGAGAATATATGTGTTTTCCACACTGCGTGCGCAAAGTTCAATTTTGCGCACGCTTCGCGTGCATAAAATTCAACTTAACGCGCGCTGTGTTGAAAAATAAAGTTCGATACACGTGCGAAAGATGATTCTCGACTCGTGTGATTATCACCCTCGCTTCGCTCGGGCGAAAAACTTCACACTCGTCCGAGAACCAACACTTTCGCACTAGTATCGAAAAGTACTATTTTCTACTACCGATAACAAGTCCATCCTAAGAAGTTTTTATGAGTGTTTTATATTATGGATTTCGCGATAAAATATCATGTGATATCTATGAACTTTTATGAGAGATTTCAGACAAATTATTTGGGTGTCAGATGGCTTAAGTTTATCATAAAAAGAAAGGATTTTCCAGTGACAGATCCACATCGTTTTCTCATTGGAAAAATATGGGCATTTATAAGGTTTTTCATCCTGTGAAATAATTACGTTCAAACCTCATGAATAGATGACCCGACGACCGAGGATACGAGTTTTTATGAGATTTTTTGAATCTGACCGATCCTCTCCCGAAACTTACGAACATGCTACTCAGCATGAATAATGGGTAGTTGTTACAGAAAAGCAAATGGTCAGGAACGTGAATCGAGGCTTGCGATTGAACAGTTTTTTCTGCGATAATTATATCGCCGTACAATATGTTTACTATTGTCACGTGAGGGTGAGTCCGAGCGGTGACTAATAAATAATCAGTCTGAGATTATGGTCTCACGTAATCAAGGGTATCAATAATAAAAGACCTACCTTTTGATAAGTCGGTATATGGGATCGTTAGTTGTACAGCCCAGTACAGGACCGCTCCAATAGATCTTACTATGAAATGAAGTTAGATCGGGGAATGGAGTTAAATAATTAATCAGTAAAGGAATGAAAGAATATTGAAATTAACTGGTAAAATCATAATATATTCTGAAAACGATTATTTTAAGTATGATCGGTTCACAAAGATTAAACAATCATTAAAGAATTCGAAAAATTATCAATTGAAGAAAACGTTGATTTGGTTAAGATTAAATGTAAAGTCAATTGAAACAGTGAGGGATATTATCTTGTGTACTCGTATATGCAAATCTCTCTCTCTCTCTAAATGTTCTTAATATCTAAATACGTCTATGGTCTATTACACAGATTATGATGTTATACGTATGAATACATATAATAGAAGTTAGAAAAACAATAATATATGGCAAATGATATGGCACGTACAATGAATTTAGGTCTATCCTGATTAAATTGGCTATAGTGGAATATGTTTGAACTTGGATAAAATGGCTTTTATAATTATTCTCACCTGACCGGTTGGTCTCACTTTGTAATGCACTTATTTAGATTCGTTTAATTTTTATTTATTAGGTTATTATTTATGAAACTATAGTTTGGATTTGTTTGTATTGTTTTTGTGTCTCTGCACTGACGCTACTATTTAAAATCTCTGTTAATAACTAAAATCTTTTGGGCCGTCACTATAAAAGATTTTGGGACACCAACTCTAACTTTTGTTAATTAACTTTGATTTTAAATTGTACTGAATTTAGATTTGTTTTACGAGAACTTGAGTCTTTGGGTCGTCACTATAAAAGATTTTAGAACACCAACTCTGGCTCAACAATATTAGCTCTCGGGCCAGTACAACCACGCACCTCGCGACTTGACGGAAGAAAGACGCTGTTTCCATTTCGGAAAATGCGAAGAAGCGCATTTTGAACAAAACCATGTATTACTCCGCTCGACGGTTAACCAATCAGGCGTCTCGCTGATCTATGATTGGTCCATGAAAGAAAATAGGCCTTAAGATACGGAAATGCGTCCTTCGGTTTCCTTCACGTCCTATAGTCTATTGCTAGTAACTCTGATAATCTACTTTCTAATCTATTGCCTTGATTTTTCATGTCTATCAATTTTGGTATTGTTCAATCTCTGTTCAATAATTGAATATGTCATGCTTTTAGTAATTGCTATTGTTTGTTCTTATAAAATTTTCAATTTAACGAGAGGAGTTACGACGAACTGACTATACGGGTTTTCGTAAACTCCAAGGGTCAGCACACGTGTTGCTGGGGCCTGCACTGTTTCACTTGACACTTAAGGTTTATTACCTAAACTTTCCAATACTATGCCTATGCCGAATGGGCCCAGGCGCGACAGTTTTTCGCCTTCTTAAGGGAGAAAATGTCTATATTCTGGTTATGAATTATAGTTTATTGCATTATCTATTTAGACTGTGCGATACTGTATTTTGGAATGTATAGAAAAATAATGAAGATGAAAACAAAAGAAATTATAATTTATAAAAAATTATATTCGTTAGGAAAAACTATAGTTGAGACGTAACATCCTTCCCCCCTTAAGAGACATCAACGTCCCCGTTGATTTTATTATAATATAATTATAAGCACAAAAAGGGTCTCTTAATGTTTACGTGGTTAATATTGATATAGTAACTAAAATTATCATGCATATATGAAACAAAAACACGTAATGTTCATATGAAAAAAAATTGTTAATATACCTTTGCACGTTATTGCTCAATCAGAAATATTCTATTGTTGTAGCGAATTATAATGATAGTACAAAACAAAAGATATTTAAAAACAAAATTTGCTTATTTCAGGTTATGCGCTATTATACTATCAAGTCAAAGAAAATGATATCGAGTAAAAATATAAAGATGAATTCGGAAGAAAAATTTTGTTCATCAGTTGACCTGAGCTTTCTGACTTGGTAAAATGCGACGTTGCTTCGGATCTTCCTTTACGACATTAGATTTTATGAGCTCTGTGTTGTTCGGGTCTGATGCTTGGATTCCATTTATATCGATGTCTTCTCCTTCCTTACATTGTTCTACGTCGTCGGTGTTTTTAGTCTTCTGCCAAATTTTTCTCCACAACTGTTTACGATAGCAGATGATTATTATCAAAATGATTATCAGTGCCTGCAGAGAGTATCCTCCATAAATTAATTCATCTTGATAGATTCTATTCCTACGATGAGTTTCCAATTCTTCAAGCTGCTCCTCCACTTCGTATAAGGATTTTCCCAGATCGAAAGTTTTACTGCTCCGAGTTTTTTCACTCTTGATGTAGTCAAGTAATTGTACTTCTTGAAGTTTTGGTGATAATTCAGTTAAATTCAATGCCAAATTTGGTTGGTATATATATTGCTGTTTTTGTGTAAAAATTTCTATTCCCGGTAATGTTGTGTAAAGAGTTCTTCCATCACATTTATCTTTCAAATAAAGTATTCCAGTTCCAGTTATCTTGATTAATTGATCCTTTAAATTTTTACAGATGATTCGAATTTGTTCCGGACCTTCCAATGAGAATAGCCAGGCTCCAATAGAATTTAAACGAGTCCAAAATGGTTTATGCGTTACTTGTATTCTTATGTCACACTGCCGCAGCATTTTAGTTTCTGGTTTTATGAGTAACGAAATTTCACAAGCTGTTGATGACGCTACTTCAGTTAGAGGAATTCGTAATGGACATAAATGACAATACCATGTAACGATGCAATCTTTCAAATAAGTTTCGTCAAATAAGAAAAATGTTCGATGTTCATCGCTGAGTCCGATGTACGATGCTTGAGGAATAATCTGCGCTGACATGGTGTTGTTTCCGTTCTTCTGTGGTGTAGGCCATGAGTGCATTTTATATAAGTGAAACGATGTTCTATCAGTTAAAGGAATTCGTACTAGAATTAATATTTTTCCCAAGTGGTATCCCACTTCTGTAATGGCTATTTTTGCAATTTCTTTCAAGTGATAACTGTGTTTTGCAATTGGTAATTCGTATTCTCTAACCGACTCATGGATTTCCCTTATTATTAATTTCAATTGAGCTTCAGATAATAATGATGATTGTACCTTTCCTTCGCGGGCTTTTTCTATTGTCAGAATAAATTCATTGGCTGCTTTGATGTAATCGTCCAGAGAATGTTCCATAGTAATTCCATAATCCCAAAGTGACATGGAATATTCATCTCTAATCGATTTTTCTGTTAAGTTATTCACCTTTGATAGTACATCACTCATTTTTCTCTTCATCAGATTGATAACCTCTCCATGTTCTTCAATTTTATCATGCATTTCGTGTAATTTGCTTGCTATAAGATGGGTCTGGTTCCGTAAAATTTTTGTTAATCTCTGTTGATCTTGATATAATTTATCAATTTCTGCATTGAAATAGTCGCCATCCTCTTTTGATAAGGTTCCGAATAATGAACGACTGATTGATCCTACAATTTCTAGTGGTGCCCGACGAACAATGGAATGAGGTTCTTGGTCTATGTCGGGTGAAGATATTCCTTCGGCTAGTTCTCTGATACCATTTTGTAATGTCAATGCTTCCGCAATCTTCTTATCCAAGTAATCCTTCTTCAGCAATGTTGGGCAGTTCAGTCTCATATTGTTCACTGATTTGCATTGTTCTAGGATATTTCCGTAGTTCGTTATCGTCTCCGGCAATTGTTGTTCGAAACGTTGTATATCAACGTGCATTATCAAACGCCATTCTGCTCGCTTGAATCTGATATTATGCAGTTTTTCATAGTACAATCCTGGGCTTGAATCTATTTGCGTTATTGAGTAATCCGCTTCTGCATGTACTTCCGATATTATTAATATCATCCATAGTCCCATCCAAAATAGCAAAGGATTCTTCATTTTCTTGATCCGGCCTGGTAGTAAGTGCAAAATTGTTAATGAACCACTTATTTTCGGACGAACTTGAGTGTGAACTTGTATATTAATTTATTGTTATCTTATTATTTATTTATTTATTCTTCCTTTGTTTTTCCTTTTAAGAACTATCAATAATGTGCCAATTTATCTTTATCTGTATGTTTAACAAAACGTTTTCCATCTTCCATTTCCAATACTACATTATTATTCTCCAGAACTTTTACAATTTTATATGGACCTATGTATCTCTTACTAAACTTTCCTTTTCTAACATCAATCAATACGTATGCCATATCTTCTATTTTTCCTTCAAATGGATGAGTAGCACGATCGTAGTACCTTTTGGATTTTTGTTTAGCTTGAATCAAGTTATTTATAGCTAAATTTTGCATTTCAGACAATCTTGTGATTAACTCACTAAGATAGGAATTATATGTAACTAGCTTGTCATTAGTTGGGAAAGAACTTGGACAACGAGCTATTCTACCAAAAACTAATTCATATGGTGTAAAGTTAGTCGATTCGTGTACTGCGGTATTATATGAAAACATGGCAAATGGTACTATTTCATCCCAGTCGTCAAAATCTCTGAAATAATGTTTGATGTAATCTGCGAGAACAATGTGACTTCGTTCCAAGGCTCCATTAGATTGAGGTCTATAACTTGATGTGGTGATATGTTTAAGGCCCGGCTTCACTCAATTTTTACCGACATTTGTTATTTTGTCGAATATCTGCGAAACAGCATCACCAAACGGATTTTCCTTTGCGGATTCCATGATTTGTAAGGAATAGGTTCGATCTATCACGCGAGAGTCGGTTTTCATCGATAAAAATGTATTTATTGTTCATCGCGATGTGTAGGCGTGCGACATATTTTGACTAATATTGAAGTCTACGCATCACTGAGGCCAAAAAAAGGTTAACTGCGGTGGCCTTTATGTAACGCCGAAGACATCGATCGTGAAACATTATCGTTTCAGGCATCAATAGGGTTGTATTTTGCAAAACAGGGACGGGTGACAATTCGCAATTGTCAATCGTTCAGACGCCATGGAAACTCGATGGTCATCTTCAGTTCTGGACAGGGTTCGGGTAGCGCCCGGGAGATGGAGGTTGGAATCATCACGTAGAACTGACGAATCGGGCCGATTTTAGTCGCGCGCTTACCTCCATCTTGCGGGCACTGCCCGAACCCCGACTAGAACTGAAGATTACCATCGGATTTCCATGGCGTCTGAACGATCAACAATTGCGAATTGTCACCCGTCCCTGTTTTGCAAAATACAACCCTATTGATGCCTGAAACGATAATGTTTCACGATCGATGTCTTCGGCGTTACATGAAGGCCACCGCAGTTAAACTTTTTTTGGCCTCAGTGATGCGTAGACTTCAATATTAGACAAAATATGTCGCACGCCTACACATCGCGATGAACAATAAATACATTTTTATCGATGAAAACTGACTCTCGCGTGATAAATCGAACCTATTCCTTACAAATCATGGAATCCCCGAAGGAAAATCCGTTTGGTGATACTGCTTCGCAGATATTTGACAAAATAACAAATGTCGGTAAAAATTGAGTGAAGCTGGGCCTTCATTTTGAAGGTTTTGGCTAATTCATTAAACAATTTATTAACGAAACTAGTTCCTCTGTCGGTAAGTATTACTCGTGGTGCTCCATACTTTAAAATCAAATGTTCAACTAACGCATGAGCTACGGTCTCAGCCTTTATATCGGGTATCGGTACTGCTATACAATATTTGGTTAAATTATCCTGCATGGTCAGTATATGTTTGTGATTATTCGGTGTTGTGGGAAGAGGACCTACGGTGTCTAGGGATATTTTCTCGAACGGTTCAGATGGAGTATCTGTGATTAACATTGGTTCCCTAGTTCTTACGCGAACCAGCTTTTGTTCCTGACAACTTTTACACTTACGTATGAAATTGCTTATATCTTCCCTCATTCTTGACCAATAAAATCTTTCTCGAATCCTTTGATAGGTTTTCGTCACCCCTTTATGTCCTCCTATTACACTTTCATGCATTTCAGCAATTATATCAGAGCGAATTTGAAGTGGCGGTACCTCTGTGATTCCAAAACAAATAGTGATTTGTATATCTTCATCTTCAAAGATTTCAAATAATAGTTTGGGCCAGACATTGATTGATAATTCATCCGTTAAATCACCTGATTTGGAAATTCTGAAGGATTTTATTTCTAGTTTGTTAAGAACTACCCTCAAATTTTCTAAACCAATTTTAACGTTGTCTATTGAAATTTGATCATAATATTTGTTTTTGATTACTACGCTGAATATTCTATATTTTCTTCTTTTAGTAATTAGAATTTGACCCAATTTTGGTTTTACATTTCGCTGTTCATCAGCACTTATGATTTCTAGATCAACTAAAAGTTTACTGATCTGTGTTGTGTATTCTGAATCTATTGATGTAAAATGTACGTAATTACCTTTGACATAAGTTAAATTTTCTCTACTATTTATTATTTTGCATGGTCTGATATTTCGTGATCCAGGTAAATTTAATGGTGACGTAGGAATTGTATCGGGTAATATTCCTTCCGTAATCTGTATGCCAGATGGGCCTGGTTGAAACTCTGTTTGTTGCTGCAAACGCGTTGATTCAATAGCTTTTGATGGAATAGTTACTTTATCGCCCAAATTTCTTTCCATTTCCCTTGCTATTGGATACGGAGTGGAAAGTGCTAACGGTCGAGGTACAACTACGGGTGTTGGTACTACTGCGTTCCTTGTTATCTGACTAACTATTGACTCATTCGAATTTTTCTGAGTCTTATCATTTAATATAGCTGGATCGGTTTTTTTAGAAGACTCTTTAGCTCTTTCTAATAGTTTACTGATTCGACGATTCAGTTCCTCATCCTCTGTTTCGTCATCGAAAGGATCTCGTGCTGATAGTACTTCCCTAATTGTTTCATCAACTTCTTCACCCTCGGATATTGCTTCGGGTAATTCGACTAATGATGCAACCTCGTCTTGTTGAATCAAATTTTTCTCAGTTAATGATTTATCAAATTTACTGAATGAACGTTGCAAATCTTCCAAATTTATTGGCGGCCTGGATGTAAATACGTTATCGTCTACATCGCTATCACTATCGCTATTCATTGGATCTAATTCTATCGCGATATTCTCGTTTTCCAGATTTATTTGTGATGTTGAGTCTTCTTCGGAAAATTCTTTTGCTACTTTTGTAAGGATCTTAGAAGGTTTTGCTATTGTTTTTGGTTGAAAATCTAAACTTGGTAAAACACTTCTTCGTTTTCGATAGGCCGGCGGTTCAGAAGATTCGTCGTCAGATGAATCCACTTGAACCGTCTCCTCTATTGGATGTAATACATTCTCGGGTGTATTTTCATTATATTTCGTTTTTAAACGCGTTCTGGTTGCAATAGTATTTTTATTTGGGTCAGGAGAAATTTTCAATTTACTCGTGAATTCCTGATTCTGTCCTGCTTGAGAAGCTAAATTTTGGGGAATTCCTCTTGTCGGAACATCCGGATTTTTAGATGTTGATGGTGTCGGTATTCCTGATCGTTTCGACGCGCTCCTAGTGATTGGATATAATGTGACCTCAGTTGGATTATCAACTGTTTTCCGAGTCCTCAAATTTGTACAAACCTTTATTTTTATGCCTGTTCCCCTAAATATATAACTCAACATTATTCTCACGTTATTCCATGCCAATTTATCTAATCCGCAACCAACTTTTGGCAAACTGACTGATTTAATATTATCTATTTCCAAAGTTTTCCTGAAATTAACTAAACTAATGTAAAAATCCTCGTAAGTTGGTTTGCTGTCATGATGAGTTTTCGTCATGATGTAATAAATGTTTCGGCCTGCTACCTCTAGTTTTGCGGTATGATGTAATTTCGCCTGTAGTTTGAGTTTTTCTGGTATACCATATCTCTTATGAAATTCTACAGCTATTCCCTTTCTCATTACCAAATCTACTGAAACGGTATGTGCGTAATTGTCATCCTGATTGAAAAGGTCGTCATGAATCTCTACTATGTCAGGATTATAAATAGTTACATTTTCTAATAATTCCTTATATTCCGCAAATTTAGGTAATTGATCTACCGATGTTTTATATGGTGTATAATATTCCTCTTCACTGTCAGAAATAGAACTAGCTGTTGAGTCGCTTGAGTTTGAGTTTGATGATGATTGTTGACTACCGATTGGATTACGAGATAACGCATCTGCATTAGTGTTCATTTTTCCTGGTTTATAAGTAAAAGTATAATCGTAATCTCCTAATTTCAATCTCCAGCGTGCTAATCGTTGTCCAGGATCTATGACTGAATTGATCCAACCTAAAGGCTCATGATCGCTCACTAAGTTAAACTTTCGCCCATAAAGATATGGTCGAAAATGCAAAATTGCACTTAACACTGCTAAACGTTCTTTTTCGGTTGTGAAGTAATTTTGTTCTGCGCTAGTTAATGCTCGCGACAGATATGCTACTGGCATATCGAAACCATTTACTTCCTGGCTTAGGACTGCTCCGATTGCATAATCAGATGCGTCGGTGGTAACTGTGAAAGGTTTATCAAAATCAGGATATTGCAAAATTGGTCTTTTACAAAGTTCTTGTCTCAGCAATTTAAAGCTTTTACGTTGTTCTTTATTCCAAATAAATTTTGCGTTCTTTTTCAGCAACTTTGTTAATGCTCTCGCTTTTTCAGCAAAATTTCTAATAAATCTCCTGTAATAACCCACTAATCCAAGAAATTGTCTAATGTTCTTTTGCGTTTTGGGTCGCGGAAAATGTTTAACTGCCACGATCTTCTTTGGATCTGGTCTTACTCCTGTTCTTCCAATGATATGGCCTAGATAAGTTACTTCAGTTTTGAGAAATTCGCACTTATCCGGTTGTAATGATAAGTTCGCTTCCGCTAGGCGTTTAAACAATCTACGTATTTTCCTACCATGCTCCTCTAAATCTTTCGCAAAGATAACTATATCATCTAGATAAACAAAACATTCTGTGCCTTGCATTCCTCTTAATACCTGGTCCATTAATCTTTGAAAAGTGGCGGGCGCATTTTTCAGTCCCTCCGGCATTCTGAGATATTCATAATGACCATTTGGAGTTGAAAAAGCGGTTTTTGCGCGATCTCGTGGATCCATTTCAATTTGTTGAAAACCACTGGCGAGGTCAAAAGTTGAAAAATATGTCGCTTTGCCAAGATTGTCTAGAGTTTCCAAAATATTGGGTAATGGGTACGCGTCTCCAACTGTTTTTTCGTTTAATTCGCGATAATCCATAACTAATCTCCATCTGACGTTTCCTTTCGAATCAGGTTTCTTTAGTACGATCCATAGTGGAGAATTGTATGGTGAATTCGATTGTACTATTACTCCATTATCTAACTTGATTTTAACTTGACGCTCAATTTCTGCTTTATGAATTGGAGGAAAACGATACTGACGTGTATTTATTGGAATATCATCTTTAGTAGGAATTCGATGTTTCATGACTGGTGTAAATTTTATTTCATCTCCAGGTAATTGAAAGATTTCCGGAAATTCGTCAATTATTTCCAACGTATGTTTTCGTTCTTCGGAATTTAAATGGTCGAGACGCAATTTTGATATTATTTCCTCGCTTCGATTGATCACTTTCGGTTGTTTAAAATTTTCATCATAATCATCGGTATCAAATTCAAATTCTTCAGGGAAATTATGGTATTTGAACGGAATTAATTCCTGATTAGGTATTTCTATTTCTATATCTTTCTCCAAAGTGTTAATGGCTAATACATGGCAAGTACCATTATTAATCGTTATAGCTGCTTCACCTATGTACAATCCATCGACAGTTGAGATTTTAGGTAGATAACCTTGCTTCAGATCTGTGTTGGTTACATTTATCGGTATAACTTGTCTGCTTCTTTCCTTTATAAGTAAAATCCGTTTAGCTGGTTTAAAATCGATTTCGGATTCAGTTTCTTCGCAGATAAATCGTATAGGTCTAATCGGTTCAGTTTTTGTAACAAGTGTGTTGTGGTGAAAAGAAATTTCTGCTTTTTCTCTACGTAAATAATCTTTACCAAGGATTCCGTCACAAGTTAAAGGAAAATTTGATCTCACTACATGAAATGTATTGGGTTGTCCCTGTAAGGTCAATTGTGATGTTCCTAAGGTTTCTATTTGATCTGTAGTTATTCCGGTGATTGTTGCTTTTTCATGCATTGCTACTAAGGTATCAGGATCTAATACACCGACTTTAACTAGACTTATGTCTGCACCTGTATCAACTAGAAAAATTCCGGGCTTTGATTTTAATTCAGGAATTTTTATTCTCACTAATGGCGATTCTCTATTTGTCCCGCACGTGAATACTCGGGAGTTGGTTCCACAAATTTCACCATTGTCTGACGCTCTGCTGTCGCTTGACCCGTCGTTGCGTCTGATCGTCGGGCTGCGAAGGAGTTTAAATGCTCAGCTGCTTTGTTCGGAGATGGGGATCGAGATCTACCTGTTATGTTATTTTGTCTGTAGGATCCGTATCATGTTGAGTTATTTATCTCGAAAAGTCGACCACTTGGTGACGCTGATCTCTGATTTGAAACGAACGATGTAGAAGATGATTGATTATTATCGGATATTTGAGCATTATTTGTATGTGCTGATTTTCCTGGGTATACAAAAGGTGGATAACAAGGGTATGGTATAGGTGGATAACCATACGAGAAAGCTGCAGGGTAAAAAGGTGGATATTGAAAACGCGAATATTGTGACTGAACGTCGGGTTGCTGTCCAGGGTGATATGCAGTATGAACTGGCATATTAGGATTGAACGAATAGTTACGCGATTCCGGGGATCTTTGCCGACGGAGTATTCCCGTTGGATTTCTCGGACCATTTGGCGATGGACTCCTCGCTCGCGACTCAGTTTCATCCGCAATAAAATAATTAGAGTAATTTTGTCCTGGATTTTGAAAATCGGTCAAATCTCTCTGTTGATTATATTGCGTATTGCTGTGATTTGGAGATATTGATCGTGTAAACTCAGATTTAGATGTTTCACCTCCAGGTAATATTCCTGCTTTTGTTCTATTTTCTACACGTAACGCGTGTTTTAATGCTTCGTCCAAGGTTTTTGGATCTCTGGCATCTATCGATCTAGCCATTTCGTCGGGTAATCCTCTTATAAATGCATCTAACGCATAGTCTTTCACGGGTATCAACATTTGTTCTGCTTGATTTCCGTATTTATCTTCTAACGCTACTCTAGCTCCGCTGAGTAAGATATTCAACCTATCGTAAAAATCACTGACTGTTTCATTTCGCTTCATCCTTACACTTTCTATTTCGTGTTGATAATATGCAAAAGTTTTTCCTGATGCGAATCTGTTTTTTAAATGCTTTGTCAATTCATCTACGGTATTAAATGTTTTTCCATAGGTACTATCACGCGCTGCTCCTTTCAACTTCCCTATTATCGTTTTTACATACAATCTTTCAGCTGTCGCGGGCATACACGCAATCCCATTGTGTACATCTTGTAAGAAATCTTTCAACGGAATATTCTTGCCATCGAAATAAGGAATGTTAAAAGTGCTTTGTTGTAATGCAAAATATTCCGCCATGGAAGTCGACATCATATTGCTCTCGTTTGATGCTGATAAATTAGAGTTTGAATTATCATTGTCGTTTATAGACATTTTGTTGGAAGAATTTTCCTAATTTGTTCAGATAATAGAAGAAAATTTTTTGGAAATTTCCTTCAAATTAAATTATACTAATTACATATATAGGAAACATATACGAGTGTATAATCTATTGTTGAGAAGGAGAGAATTGTATATAACTGTTTCGAATGATGAATTAAAATTGAAATTTATTTAAAATTTTTTTTTTTTTTCTTTTTTTTTAAACTTTACTGATTATTGAAATAAAACAACTATGCAATTACATTGAATAGTATCCCACCGCTGCCACCAGAACTCCTGTCACGTGAGGGTGAGTCCGAGCGGTGACTAATAAATAATCAGTCTGAGATTATGGTCTCACGTAATCAAGGGTATCAATAATAAAAGACCTACCTTTCGATAAGTCGGTATATGGGATCGTTAGTTGTACAGCCCAGTACAGGACCGCTCCAATAGATCTTACTATGAAATGAAGTTAGATCGGGGAATGGAGTTAAATAATTAATCAGTAAAGGAATAAAAGAATATTGAAATTAACTGGTAAAATCATAATATATTCTGAAAACGATTATTTTAAGTATGATCGGTTCACAAAGATTAAACAATCATTAAAGAATTCGAAAAATTATCAATTAAAGAAAACGTTGATTTAGTTAAGATTAAATGTAAAGTCAATTGAAACAGTGAGGGATATTATCTTGTGTACTCGTATATGCAAATCTCTCTCTCTCTCTCTAAATGTTCTTAATATCTAAATACGTCTATGGTCTATTACACAGATTATGATGTTATACGTATGAATACATATAATAGAAGTTAGGAGAACAATAATATATGGCAAATGATATGGCACGTACAATGAATTTAGGTCTATCCTGATTAAATTGGCTATAGTGGAATATGTTTGAACTTGGATAAAATGGCTTTTATAATTATTCTCACCTGACCGGTTGGTCTCACTTTGTAATGCACTTATTTAGATTCGTTTAATTTTTATTTATTAGGTTATTATTTATGAAACTATAGTTTGGATTTGTTTGTATTGTTTTTGTGTCTCTGCACTGACGCTACTATTTAAAATCTCTGTTAATAACTAAAATCTTTTGGGCCGTCACTATAAAAGATTTTGGGACACCAACTCTAACTTTTGTTAATTAACTTTGATTTTAAATTGAACTGAATTTAGATTTGTTTTACGAGAACTTGAGTCTTTGGGTCGTCACTATAAAAGATTTTGGAACACCAACTCTGGCTCAACAATATTAGCTCTCGGGCCAGTACAACCACGCACCTCGCGACTTGACGGAAGAAAGACGCTGTTTCCATTTCGGAAAATGCGAAGAAGCGCATTTTGAACAAAACCATGTATTACTCCGCTCGACGGTTAACCAATCAGGCGTCTCGCTGATCTATGATTGGTCCATGAAAGAAAATAGGCCTTAAGATACGGAAATGCGTCCTTCGGTTTCCTTCACGTCCTATAGTCTATTGCTAGTAACTCTGATAATCTACTTTCTAATCTATTGCCTTGATTTTTCATATCTATCAATTTTGGTATTGTTCAATCTCTGTTCAATAATTGAATATGTCATGCTTTTAGTAATTGCTATTGTTTGTTCTTATAAAATTTTCAATATAACGAGAGGAGTTACGACGAACTGACTATACGGGTTTTCGTAAACTCCAAGGGTCAGCACACGTGTTGCTGGGGCCTGCACTGTTTCACTTGACACTTAAGGTTTATTACCTAAACTTTCCAATACTATGCCTATGCCGAATGGGCCCAGGCGCGACAGTTTGGCGCCTTCTTAAGGGAGAAAATGTCTATATTCTGGTTATGAATTATAGTTTATTGCATTATCTATTTAGACTGTGCGATACTGTATTTTGGAATGTATAGAAAAATAATGAAGTTGAAAACAAAAGAAATTATAATTTATAAAAAATTATATTCGTTAGGAAAAAGTATAGTTGAGACGTAACACTATAATTAGTTCTCCAGAAATCAAAAGTACGAGCCTCTATGTATATGAGTCTCTATGAGGTTTTTCATCCTCCGACAAAGCTTATAACCAATCTCATACGTCACAGATCTATTTATCGTCAACCGATGACCAAGGATATGAGTTTTTATTAGACTTTTTCGAATTCCATCGATCCCCTTCCGAAACTGACAAACATTCTCAAGTTCACCGAAAATAAAAAATATGAGCCCCTATGAGTCTCTATGAGGTTTTTCATCCTCCAACTAGCTAACCAATCTCAAACGTCATAGATCTATTTATCGTCAACTCACGACCAAGGATATGCATTTTTATCAGACTTTTTCGAATTAAACCGATCCCCTCCCAAAACTTACAAACATTCTACTCAGCAATGATGCGCGATTACAAAAAAGCAAATCATCCGGAGCATTAATCGAGGCTTGCGATCGAACAGTTTTTCCGACAATAATTATATCGCCGTATGATATGTTTACTATAATTAGTTCTCCAGAAATGAAAAGTACGAGCCTCTATATGAATCTCTATGAGGTTTTTCATCCTCCGACAAAGCTTACCAATCTCAAACGTCACAGATCTATTTATCGTCAACCGATGACCAAGGATATGAGTTTTCATTAGACTTTTTCGAATTCCATCGATCCCCTTCCGAAACTGACAAACATTCTCAAGTTCACCGAAAATAAAAAATATGAGCCCCTATGAGTCTCTATGAGGTTTTTCATCCTCCAACTAGCTAACCAATCTCAAACGTCATAGATCTATTTATCGTCAACTGACGACCAAGGATATGCGTTTTTATCAGACTTTTTCGAATTAAACCGATCCCCTCCCAAAACTTACAAACATTCTACTCAGCAATGATGCGCGATTACAAAAAAGCAAATCATCCGGAGCATTAATCGAGGCTTGCGATCGAACAGTTTTTCCGACAATAATTATATCGCCGTACGATATGTTTACTATAATTAGTTCTCCAGAACTAAAGAGTACGAGCCGCTATGTTTATGAGGCTCTATGAGGTTTTTCATCCTCCGACAAAGCTTATAACCAATCTCAAACGTCACAGATCTATTTATCGTCAACTGACGACCAAGGATATGAGTTTTTATCAGACTTTTTCGAATTCAACCGATCCCCTCCCAAAACTTACAAACATTCTACTCAGCAATGATGCGCGATTACAAAAAAGTAAATCATCCGGAACATTAATCGAGGCTTGCGATTGAACAGTTTTTCCGGCGATAAATATATCGCCGTACAATATGTTTACCATGATTAGTTCTCCAGAAATGAAAAGTACGAGCCTCTATATGAATCTCTATGAGGTTTTTCATCCTCCGACGAAGCTTACCAATCTCAAACGTCACAGATCTATTTATCGTCAATCGATGACCAAGGATATGAGTTTTAATCCGACTTTTTCAATTCCGACCAATCCCCTCCTGAAACGTATATAGGGAATTCCACGCCAACCGGGACAGCTTTTGACCCTGACCTCTCTGAATTTTTTTCATATTCTCTTCTGATATTTGGTGGACTGAAAGGAGTGCTTGTGATTTTTTTTCAAATTTTCATCTGAATTCGTTTTCGATTTACATATTTTTGAAAATTCTGTTAAAAATAGAAAGCAATCGAGGCCCACGATCAGCCATAGCTCAAAATTTTTGTCTCTTCTCGAAGTATTTTTGAGAATTTTTTAAAAATTTTGAATTATGTCATACCTTGAGAAAAATCGATTTTACATGTTTGAACGAAGATTTCACTATGAAGGACGAGACACAATTATCCCAACATATTTTTTTTCAAAAGTACACTTTTCCGAAGAATTTCGTATGGTCATATTTTGTAATCCGACTGATAGATTTAGAGATACAGGCATTCAAACGTTTGACGATCGTCGGGAATTGCGAATTTTCAAAAATATGTAAATCGAAAACGAATTCGGATAAAAATTTGAAAAAAATCACAAGCACTCCTTTCAGTCTACCGAATATCAGGAAAAAAATATGAAGAAAATTGAGAGGGGTCAGGGTCAAAAGCTGTCCCGGTTGGCGTGGAATTCCCCATATGCTTTCGAACAGATGAAGATGTGATTCGTAATCATTACAACATTCATAATCCCTGGAAATTCTTGACTTGAAAGATGGCAAAATTATCAGTGAATAAGTCGTGGAAAAAATCAGTACTACTATTTGAGCATAAACAAAAATACGCATGAAATCAATACCATTATTTTGTGGATCAAACAGAAATTAACCATCTGCTTAAAAAACAATCGAAATAGTACATTTCAGTACGACCACGGAAAGGCTTTTTTGGCGAAACGAGAGGTTTACGGCCCGAGCCGAAGGTGAGGGCTGTAACGAGCTTCGTCAAAAAAACCTTTACGTACGAGTCACGGTCATTATTTTTCATCACGAGAGCTGATTAATCGCGACGAAGTTGCGATTTTGAGATTAGAATGATGAAAATAATATTTCGAGTTCAGTTTGTGTTTTTATTCCGTAAATAGTGATTAACGGTGCAGACGTTTGTTGATGAAAATATTACAATCAAACGGCTGCTGTAGGTTTTATGAAGACCTTCAAAAAATGAGCCTAAGTCAGATTTATTTATTACAAAATCCGTATAACTCGAAGTAAAACGTAGTGTGATTTCAATTACATACTCAAACCAGAAAAATTATCGTATCACTTAACACCGTCCCTGAATTGTATGTCATCGACGCACGTACTTTTCTGTCTTTTTTTATGTAGCTTCTTTCATATTCAGTTCGATTTAAGGCCAAAGGACTGTGGGCGGCGATGCTTGTAAATAAAGGCGGTATCCTTTGAGGCCGCGCGAAAGCTGCATGGTATGGTGTGTTGCGACCGCTGTGTACAAGGTGGTCCATTGTAATCGCCCCAGGCGAATATCTCGGAAAATGAAAAAGAAACAAACAAAGGTTTGATATAAAACTTGAAGGGTTTTAAGGGGGAAAGATGATGATGACATGTGTTAACTTGTGGATTCTGCCACTCCCGAGATTTTACTAGTAACTTCGTATTTCAGACAGGGAACACATATTTATTAGTACACATATTTAGTTTTTCCAAGAATTTTTCAGAATGTTTGAATCGGACTCAAATTTGAAAAAAGTGTGATTGAAATTTTGAAACCGCATTTTCACAATGTTGCGCTTCGTTTGGAATAGAGCCGATATTTTTGAACGAAAGTACGATAAAAATCCGTGAGAATACATGTATCCACCGATTTTTTCACTTCCGTTCCGCTGTGACAGAATTATTCAAATATCAAAAACGTGGAAAATCGCCGATTCCGAAAATGAAGTGTAGCTTTGTGAAATTTTGAGTTTTGACGTTGAAAACTGTTAACAACATGTTTTTTGGACCTTCTGAATATACCACAAAATTTTCATGAAATTCAAAAAAACCAACTGAAAAAGTGGCCTGCCTGACGTGGTATACCCCATATGTATACTGCATCGTCTATACCATCATCAGGAGACGGTAGAAGACGTAAAATAGGTTAATTAGGTTATTTCTATATTATTGTTGTTTTTAGTAAAGAACTAATAACAATTAGAGACAAAGAATAGTACCGATCATTATATGATTGCTGTATCAATAACTACTCGTGAAAGGGAATACATAGACAGAGATTATAATCAGTATTATGAACATCAAAAATAATTCGATTCGGAAGAAAATGTAACGCATAATTGAACAACGTCTATAATCGCCATCAGTAGGATTTTCGCGAGGTTTTTATTAAAGAGGATTTTCTCACATATTCCTACAGAGTTCAGTGCAAGTCTGCTGTCAGGCCCAATAACAAGCCGTGCGGCGGCGCGCACCTTCAGTTGCGCAGCTGGGGAGAGCTGAAGAGTCAGTTGGTCGCCGGCTACCGTCGAGAGTGTCTCGATCAAGCGTTTCAGTGTTAAGTATCGCTACCGTCAAATGTATACCTACGTGAAAATACTAAATACTAGCTAATTTGAAACAGTGCATATCAGTGCGATCCAGAAATTTAAGGCAGATCAACCGCGGGAAATTTTCTACATTACGGTTGGTGATACGACGCAACGAGGAATTGTGGTTTTTACGAAAGGCAAGTTTAAAATAATTCATATCTGCCCTTCACAGCACGCTGCATGTCATATACACTTTCGTTCAATCGGTTACTTCAATAACTTCAATAATAATCACATGAAGCTGAAACTAGCAGCCAGAATTAGCAGCCCAACAATTCTTAGTCAATGAAAATGAGGCAGCAAAATTTGATAAAAATTTATTTTTGCTATGTTTCATGAAAAGCGAATGAATTTTACCAAAAAAGTCATCAATCGGTACTGCATCATCCTATTTTGAAGATGATTAGCTCGTTTGGCTGCTAACTCTGGCTACTAGCTTCAGCTTCATAATAATCAGAGTATTTTATGAATATGGATACACATAGATGGACAGATAGATTTATATTTACCTTAACGACGAGCAAGATTCTACAGAGGCCAATACATTCTTTCAAGTATTTCATTACATTTCTCTTCTCAAATAAATTATTCAAGACTCAATGTCTTCAATACTTCAAGTACGTTATGGATAGAGAAAATATTGTCGCTGCTTCTAGGATTAATATACTCGCCAAGAGTCACCCAGACTCGCCAGTACTCACCGATCCACGAAAGTATTCGTCATTTACTCGTTTCTTACTACCCCGTACTTTCATTTCAAAAGCTTATTTAGCATACAATTTGAGATTGAAGATTAATCACTTCATACTGATAAAATCTCATGCAGGTTTATTTTGATTGAATATACTCTCATAGACTTTTCTTTTTGTTTTTACCATAAAACTGCATCGAAGTTTTGATTTTGATCAACTCTGATAAAGATATTGTAAGTATTACCTCATCAATTCTTGTAAGTATACAAAACTCATACTTTCTCATAAGCCCTCCTATAAGAAAAATTTTCTGTTTCTCATACAGTTTGGTGAAATCAGGAATTCTCATTGAAAAAAGGTGAGTTTCTTTGAGATTCTATGATTTCTTTCCAGCAGGGCGAAGAGAAAGAAGAGGAAGAAGAGGAGGAAGAGGAGAAAAAGGGCAAAGAGGAAGCCAAAAAATACGAGAAGAAGAAAAAGGAAGATGATGAAGTGAAGGAAAGCGCAGAAGACGTAGAAGCTGACAGTGCAAGCGCGAGTGACGAGGATGGTGATAGTGAGGAAAATGATTGAAGAAATTAGAAAAGAGACTTGACATATACTCACAGTGTATACGTCCATACCCACAACATTTTTAGTTTGAGATTACCAAGAGTTAATTATCTACTGAGATTTTGATTAAAAACATTTTCGCAAAAAAAATATTCTCCATATTCTATTCAATCATACTTATCTGCGATGTCCAGATCCCAAACTACGTTGAAAATGTAATTGAAAAAACCATAACCTGGCACATGTATGATGAGTATACAACAAACAAACATACGTTCATGTATCTCGTGCCTAAATGGGTGCATTGATTTTCATCAGCAGCAATTTCACAAAGCGCGCACCTCATTATAATCAAAACAGTTTCAGAGATTCAACGAACAACTTGGAAAATGCTCTGTTATAACCTAGGTGTGCCGAAAAGGTGTTCCACCTATCTCTCGAACTTCCGTTGAGAATTGAAAGCTTGTTATTCGTGCTTACTGATATTATTAGTATCACCTCATTCAGGCTAATAAATTTTCAGTACCAAAATCCGTGTAAAATACCTCACAGGATATCAGAGACGATCGCTAATGGAATCCGAGGATTCGTTGACGAAACTCATACAGTCTGAAAAGTATTCGGTAACGAAATCCGCGTAAAACGTCGTAATTCATTAACGATGAAATACCTCATACGATATCATAGACGATCGCTACTAGAATCCGAGGCTTCGTCGAGAAAACTCATACAGTCTGATAAATATCCAGTACCGAAATCCGCGTAAAACGTCGTAATTCATTAAAGATGGAATACCTCATACGATATCATAGACGACCGCTACTAGAATCCGAGGCTTCGTCGAGGAAACTCATACAGTCTGATAAATATCCAGTACCGAAATCCGCGTAAAACGTCGTAATTCATTAAAGATGAAATACCTCATACGATATCATAGACGACCGCTACTAGAATCCGAGGCTTCGTCGAGGAAACTCATACAGTCTGATAAATATCCAGTACCGAAATCCGCGTAACACGTCGTAATTCATTAAAGATGAAATACCTCATACGATATCATAGACGACCGCTACTAGAATCCGAGGCTTCGTCGAGGAAACTCATACAGTCTGATAAATATCCAGTACCGAAATCCGCGTAAAACGTCGTAATTCATTAAAGATGAAATACCTCATACGATATCATAGACGATCGCTACTAGAGTCTGAGGCTTCGTCGAGGAAACTCGTACAGTCTGATAAATATCCAGTACCGAAATCCGCGTAAAACGTCGTAATTCATTAAAGATGAAATACCTCATACGATATCATAGACGATCGCTACTAGAATCCGAGGCTTCGTCGAGGAAACTCATACAGTCTGATAAATATCCAGTACCGAAATCCGCGTGAAACGTCGTAATTCATCTGTTAATTATTGTATTCGAGTTAAATAAACGGACACAGGATTGTTTGGATAATTATAGATTGATGATAGTTTTATTTATTAGCACCTTGACAAATCACATGTGTGTGTATCGAGATCAGTATAGCCAACTTAATACATACATATCTTACTCTTACGCATGGCCGCCAACTCTCATTCACGCATGGCGCGCTCTTTTAAAGTAGGGTGATCATTGTATTCTTAACACTCTCTTTCAATGATTACCCACTTTGGTTACATGATTGTACATTTATCATTTTTCTTAAATAATTAAATCGCTCTCGCTGTAACGGTTTGGTCAGTAGATCGGCCTGTTGCTCTGCGCTGGGTATATATTCTAAGCTAAATAGTCCTGACTGATATTTTTCTCTCGCAAAATGATATTTTCTTCAACAGCGGAGCGAAAACGCTCGTTTTCGCTCCGCTCGGGAGGATCGAAAACGGGCGATTCTCGGTCGGCGAAAGAGAGGATTGAAAACGTGTCGCCGAGGGTAGGCGGCTCGGGATTGGCTGATGCCGATCCGCGCAAGTGGATCCGGAATAGGAGAATCGCGACCACAAGTCCGTCTCAGTCCGTCTAATATTCAAGTCACCAAAAGACCTAACCTCAATTGCGATAAGGATAAGCAGCAGAGAGGGGGTTGAGTGAGGAGCTCCACTCGTATTGCTTGTGTACGTGTCGCACTCTACGGAAACATTTCGGAAATATTGGAAACGAATCCATTGTAAAATAACTGCACTTCTCAGAAGACAATTGTCTGTTTGACACTGCGTGCGTAAAATCCGCGTTTTAAACACTAATTTTAGTGTGTAAAATGGACTATTTCGATACCGCGTGCGTAAAACGCGATTTTTACACACCAATTTTACGCATCGCACTGCGTGCGTAAAAGAGATCACTGCCAAAATTACGGTCTAAATGTAGATTTACTGCAATACCGACCATGTCTGTTTAGTACCCGACCAGGTTTGTTTACATCCCGCTGCCTTTGTCTTCTTGAGTAGACCTGTCAATACGATTTCATATTCCCGTATCAATTTCATAACCAAACATCATTCGATATGAATTTGTTAATTTTTAGAGTTTTCATGTGTAAACAATCCGAACCGTTATTTGTGAAAATTATGAAATTGTGGCAAGATCATCACAGATCATAATTGTATCGATTTGAAAAATATTTAGAATAAAAATGAATTATTTATTCACGTTTTTTTTTTGCAATAAAAACTTGCCTCTTGTGTTTTGGGTCGGGGGGCCTCTGGCCCCCCGAACCCCCCGCGGGGGCTTCGCCCCTCGACCCCACCAGGGGCTTCGCCCCTGGACCCCGCCGTCACGCACAGTGATTTGTCAAAAGTCGGTTTTTCCAAGATTTTTGGACTCACCCGAGTTTTTTTAATTTGTGACATGATTGCATTACATTCCTACCGGGACTAGATTACTTATATATACATGCAACCCCCCCCCCCCCCCCCCTGGACCATTGCCCCGAGCCTTCGCCGGCTGAACTCCCTTCTGTCTCTGTGGGCCATCGTGCCAAGTTACAAAACTAATCTGGTGATATCCACCGATCCGAGAATCGCCCGCTACGCGAAAACTTGCGTTCGCACCGCTGTTGAAGAAAATAGTATGTGAACCTCGAGAAAAAACGGGCATTTGCGCCTTGTATAAAGTTGAGATTCCTCGGCTTCGCCTCGGAATCCCAACTTTATACGCGGCTCGCAATCGCCCGTTTTCGCTCTCGGTGCACAATATACTATTACGTCAATGTGCTTGGATCGTCTATGAAACTCTGGATTCTTTAGTAGTCTAATCGCGCTTTGATTATCCAAGTACATTACAGGTGTATCACAGAGTTTTCCAGCGATCTCTTTGCAAAGACGTTCTAGCCAGATAAGTTCCTTAATCGCTCGAGCTGCTGCTATATACTCAGCCTCAGTCGTAGACAAGGCGACTACTTTCTGCCTTTGTGAGCTCCACGCTATTACATTTTTACCTAAGGCAAACACATAGCCAGTCGTGGATTTTCTAGTACTTAAGTCTCCTGCGTAGTCTGCATCGCTAAAGCCTGTCAGCTTTAACTCATTTTGTGTTGTATATTTTAGTCCGTAATCTACAGTTCCTTTTAAATATTTTAGGATTCGTTTGACGGCATTCCAATGAATTTTATCAGGATTGTTCAAAAATTGACTAACGTTACTCAGTGCGAAAGCTAGATCAGGACGTGTTCCAACTGCTAAATACATAATACTACCTACTGCTTCTCTATAAGGTACATTCATGGCAGGTTGTGTACTTTCCCTGTGAGCTTGAACACACAATTCGTGATTCTTATCCGCTGGGATCGCTGCAGGGTTCGCTTCAGTCATGTTAAATCTTTGGAGTATCTTTCTAGTATAGCCAGCCTGATGCATAACAATGCTTTCGTCAGCCTGTACGTCTATCTGAAATCCTAAAAATAACGTTAAATTGTTCGTGGTTATTTCAAATTCCTTGCGTAACACGCTTAACAGTTTCTCGGCTGTAGCTTCAGTCGACGCTGCTATCAATCCGTCATCAATGTAAATTGCAAGTATTAGCAATTCGTCTTTTGTCGAGCTGATAAAAACACACGGATCTGACGCAGTTGGTGTGAGATTGTTTCTTTGTAGGAAACTCGTGAATCTCTCGTTCCAGCAACGAGATGCCTGTTTCAGGCCATATAAGCCCTTCTTGAGTTTGCAGATTTGTCCTGTTCCATCTTGATATCCTTCTGGTTGCTGCATGTAAATATCTTCGTTAAGTGTGCCATTTAGAAACGCAGACTTCACATCAAATTGTCGCAGCTTTAACCCTCTTGACGCAGCTAGTGCTAGGATGACTCGAATGGAGTCAAACTTGACTACAGGGCTAAAGGTTTCTCCATAATCAAGCCCATACTGCTGTGTATATCCCTTAGCAACTAGCCTTGCTTTATGTCTCTCTATGCTTCCATCTGCTCTTCTCTTGATTTTGTAGACCCACCGATTTTCAATTATCTTCTGCTGATTTGTGGGCTGTGTCATTATCCAGGTTTCATTTTTCTTTAACGAGGCTATTTCCTCGTCCATAGCTCGGATCCATTTGGCTGCGTCCGGTCCTGCGATGGCTTCGTTAAACGTCCTCGGTTCTTGTTGAATCGACAAGAAAACCGAATCGGGATCGAGGTATTCGTCATACCTGCTGGGTCTCCGAAGATTCTGTCTCTCTCTTAATTGACGCTCAGGTGGTTCAACCTCGTCTTCTGAATTTGAATGATCCCATGGATCATCATAAACCTCTTCATCCGATTGTTCGCCCTCATCAGGGTCTGTTGAAAGTGAAACAAGTTGCTCTTCTGCTTCATCTGGTTCATCTTGTTCTTGAGCACTTGGAATATAAATGTGGGCTTCTTCTGGTTCTCGTTCTTCATGCTCATTTATATTTTTCTCCGGCTGCTCGATAAACACAATGTCTCTTGTGTATTCAACTTTGTCTTTCAAAGGGAACCAAACTCTAAAGCCTTTTACATTTTCGCCATAGCCTACAAAAATACCTTCTTCGGCTTTACTTTCTAACTTCTTTCTTTTCTGTTTCGGTACATGCACAAATGCTTTGGCTCCAAAAACGACTAATTTTTTTAAATTGAGGTGCCTTACCGTACCATAGTTCGTAAGGCGTTTTTCCTGGCACGCTGCTTTTCCCTGTCCGATTGAGCACGAAAACTGCTAGATTCACAGCTTCGGCCCACAGCTTTTTGGGTAGACTTCTACTGTGCAGCATGGCTCGTGCGGATTCCACAAGTGTCCTATTCTCTCTCTCTCTGCAGAGCCGTTCTGCTCCGGAGTGTAGGCAACGGTTCTCTGATGATTGATTCCTTGATTAGAGAGAATTTCTTGTACTCGTTGATACAAATTCTAACCCATTATCAGTCCTGAAGGTTCTTATGCCATTGCCAGACTGATTTTTCACTAACTTCAGGAAGTCCTGCAGACAACGAGCAACTTCGTCTTTGCCCGCAATAAAGTAGACGCTTCTGTAACGAGTATAATCGTCTTTAAACAAAACAAAATAACGCGATCCTTTTATTGATGGTTCCTGCATTGGCCCGCAGACATCTGCATGAATCAGCTCTCCCGGTGAAGACGTCCTCTTCTCATTGTCTTGACGTTTTGGAAAAGCTGTCCTGTGCAATTTTCCTTTCACGCAGCCCTCACACAGAAAATTTGTCTCCACGTTGACTTTGATGCCTCTGTTTTTCAGAAACTCTTGTACGTAGGCCTGATTTTGGTGAGCCAACCTTTCATGCCATGTTCTGAATTCTTCTTGTGCTGCAATCCCTGCAACACCATCGGATATCTGCCCGTTCTTCTTCTCTGGCAGTTCCCTAACCTTAATTTGTATCTGACACAATTTGTGTCTACGAATGCCAATCATCTCAGTCTTGTTGTCTCGTACGAATTTGCAGCCTTCTGCAACTGAAATTTGCCTCATGCCTTTATCGAGTGCCGCTCCGGCTGAAAAAAGATTGAACTGCAAACTTGGCACAAATAATACATTTGCAAGATACTTTGGGTTCCATTCTCTGCCATCGTAGGCCAATACATTGATAGTCCCTTTTCCAACGGCATATATTGGTTCACCATTTCCCAATCTAATTGGAGTGGGTTCCGGAAAGTCTTGATATTGATCGAACCAGCTCCTTTGATTACTCATATGGTCTGTGGCGCCAGAATCTACATACCAAATGTTTTTGTCTGTTGCATTTGCCTGCAAAAGCGTTACCGCTTGTCCGATCAGTGCTTCTCCTCTCGATTCAGTCTTGTTTGATTCCAGTCTGCTGTTTGCATTCTTCAACTTATAACAATCTTGCTTCCAATGTCCTAGCTTCTTGCAATAATTGCAAATACCTGGTTTGCGCTTCGTCGACGACTGTTCGTGGTCCTTCTTTTGCTGATTGTATTTACCACCTTGTCGCTTCATGGTCAAAAGAGCTTCGTTCTCTTCTTGAACTTGCCCTTGAACTCTTATCTCTTCAGCCAGTAGTCTTCCTGTCAGATTTCCTAGGGTTCGTTGCTTCTCGTCGGTGGATTCCCACGCAGTCACAAAATGATTATAGCTGGATGGAAGTGTCATCAGTATTTTTGTTATTACCATAGAATCTGACACTTGCTCACCAAGCATGCGCAGTTTGTGCGCTAAGTCTTCCATCTTTGCAATGTGGGAGGCCATACTATCTGAGGTGCTCTTCGTTATGTGAAACCATTTTTGCTGAAGCATGTGTACTGCGGTTTGCGACTTTTGTTCGTAGACGTGATGCAACCTATCCCACATACCTTTTGCGTTGTCGCAATTCATTATATGAAGGAGCTGAGTGTCCTCAACACTAGTTGCTATCACCTTTTGCGCTGCAAGATCGCCCTTGGTCCATTTCGCTCGCTCGGTAGCATTTTGTTCTGTCGGCTCCGGTAGCAATTCTTCACCAGTAACTATTTTGTACGAATTTTGTGCTTTTAATAATACCGTGACCTGGAATTTCCAAGTCGACCAATTATTTGATCCTTTCAGTTTTGTTATCTTTACTTGTCCTTCGCCTTCCATACTGGCTTTCCACTCTTGCACATGCGGCTGGATAACCTCAAAATAACCGGCGTTTTCGGACGCGACTTTAGACAATCAAAAAAAAAAAACTCGATAACCCGAAAAATATTTCCACCCGCGAGCCTGGGCCCATAACCTGTTAATTATTGTATTCGACTTAAATAAACGGCCACAGGATTGTTTGGATAATTATAGATTGATGATAGTTTTATTTATTAGCACCTTGACAAATCACATGTGTGTGTATCGAGATCAGTATAGCCAACTTAATACATACATATCTTACTCTTACGCATGGCCGCCAACTCTCATTCACGCATGGCGCGCTCTTTTAAAGTAGGGTGATCATTGTATTCTTAACATCATCAAAAATGAAATACCTCATACGATATCATAGACGATCGCTACTAGAATCTGAGGCTCCGTCGAGGAAACTCGTACAGTCTGATAAATATCCAGTACCGAAATCCGCGTAAAACGTCGTTATTTATTGAAGATAAAATACCTCATACGATATCATAGAAGGAATTGTAACAGCAAGTAGTTGTTCGTGGAGGCAATTGCTCACATAGTCTCTTGAAACTCACATAGAAGATGTGTTTGTTAACAGAACTCATAAACTCTGATAGCACGGTCCTCATAATCATTCTCATAAAATCTGCGAAATCGTGAGTGTCTCATAAATTCTGGTGGAGAAACGTCGATTCACAGGTCAACTAACCGTTTTTGATACACTCTCATAGAGTTCTCATAGAATTCTCTCATATGAATTCCATTCAATGATCATCAGTATTTATGAGGATTTTCAGTGACACATCCACATCGTTTTCTCATACATTTTTCATCCAATTTTTTTTTTAATGAGATTTTATGATTCTTTTTCAGCAGGGAAATGTAATTGAATGCTGCCCAACACTAGTTGTGAGACAAATTATTATGCATACGATAGTTGCTTGTTTGCGATAACAGAAAAATGAGTGAACCATAAAAATTTGACGTACCGACTATCATGCCACTGTTAGCATCTTGTGTGAGGGTATGCTTGCGGAAATTGAACGCGCATTTCAAGCGTTTTTCTTTCCAGATCTCAGCAGTTACCCACTCTTGCCAAAGACCAGGCTTTAAAACAGTACAGCGACGGTTATAAGTTTTTTTTCTAGCTAGCTCTCGCCTCACGTACGTTTTCTCCTCGCAAAGATCTCGAAACTCCTCCTTGCTAGCGAAAATCGTGAAAGAAATTGGCATTTCACAATCATTGCCACTTAAATCCGTCTGAGAAGTCGATGCATCTCGTTCAGAACTCGAATTATCAAGGTTCGCAAGTGCCTCTGTCTGATTTTCGATAGTTTGTTCGCGGAAATCTTTCTGGCATAGCATGGAGTAAAGTGTCCGGCTAGAAACCTGATTATCTAAATCAGCAGCGATTAAACTCCAAACCGGACTCGATTTCGACAATCATTTTCCATTTCCGGAAATGATATCATTTTTCCGTTTTCGGATAGCACTGATTATAATATCCTTCGCGACTTTCCGCGGTCTTCCCGCTGTGCGTGTCATTGTACAAATTATCACATACGCTTATGCGAAAGACTCGCAGGAGACTGAAGAGCTCTCGCTCGAATTCGAAGAAGTATGGAAGGGATAAAACGCGCCGAAAAAGCAGGAAATGCCTTTGAGATACCGTGCAACGACATTGTTGCACCAATTCAGTCAAAGCAGTTGAAATTCATTCGCAGCGCAAAGTTACAAGTTAAGACCGAAACCTTACCTGTGAAATTTGATAACTAATTATTTTAGTTGGCACCCAAGAGAAATTATTTATAAATTTAATATATTCATAAAATTAATTACTTTTACAATTTTAATATTATTATTATTTTTATTTTTTAATGAAATAAAATTTATGTTAAAATAAAGCTAAATTAATAATATCGTAAAAATAAAAATGAATTAGATATCAATGTCCAAAGTTGCGACTGAAATCTGTATTATACATCCAATCTGTGTTGTGAGGGAACGAAAGAATAGTGGAGGTACCACAGGAAATATAAACATAAACATATAAATATAAACACTTGCAATAAATTAATGTTATTATTGTTATCATATTATATACATATATGTCGTATTTGTAAAGTTGAAAAAATATACAAGTAAAACTGATTAAATTGTATACAATGAATCGTATTAATTGAACCCTATAAGACAACACTGGAGAGCAAACGTAAACGCAAAGAACAGAATTTCGAAGTACGGCTAATTTCTCGATTTTTTTACATTTATTCGCCGTTGAGTGCATTCTTCACCAATTCAATTTTAATGGATTTCTATTTTACACACACCATTCTATTTGTGATTTCAAATCGAAGTAATTCTGAATTTCTAAAAACCCATTTTCGCCTATAAAGATGAGGCTAAAACTTAGTGGTCGGAGCTATAGCGGCCAGAATCGAAAATCCAGGGAAGAATAGGATGCCGGGGCCCTTGAACAAACAAGCGGGTTTGGCTGACTATAAGCCAGCCTTCGAACTTCCCGTTTTCCAACTCAATTCGAGATGAAAGAATAAAAAATTTTGTTGAAAAAAAAAAAAAAAAAAATTTGATTTGAAAAAAAATACTGCCTTGATGTATTTCAGAATTTAGTCATTTTCAAGATGGAGCAAATGCTATCGATGAAGACCAAGATGATCGAAATCCGTTGATCGGTTCTCGAGATATAGGCGATTGAAATTTTTTTCTTCAAAATTTTGATTTCAAATAACTCGAAAACCACTCGACCGATCAAATCCAAAATCTAATCAGTTCTAAGTTGAGAAAAGCCGCGTCGTTTGAGACCAAGTTCATCAAAATCCGACCACGCGTTCTCGAGATATCGTCGACCAAAAATTTGACCACGTACATACATACATACATACACACACACACACATACATAGATACACACACACAGACGTCCATTTAAAAATGATGGGAGGTGATTCTCTGGACCTTAAATCGTGGAGATCCAGTGAAAACTCAACTTTCGATTTTCGGGGTGATCACAATAACTTCCTATTTTCTCTGAAATCAGAGAAACGGGAAGTTAAAAAATGTATGCATCGTCTCAAAAATCTGGAAAAACTCTGAAATACTCTCTTTCGTCTTAGAACACGATTTCAGTTGAAACTCACCGTGGACGGCTTGCGTTGTTTGTTTGTAAAATTAAGAACAATCGGCGGCTAGAGGTAAAAGTTACACGCATCGTCTCAGAAATCTTAGTCTAGTCAATCTGGACTTTGACCCTCAAATAATTCAGCGGCGCATGAAAAATATACCAATCGACGCAGAAACTTGTCCAGAATAACATATCAAAATGTTTATTCACGAAATTCCCGGGGTCATAGTTAAATTAATTAAAAACTATCAATAAATCGCGAGTCCGTGACTAAATCGCTCGGGGTTTCGTCCTAACTCATAAAAAATAAGCAAAAAAAATCGCAGCTCGTAGAGGAGATCATTCCACACAAATCAGAAGTGAGAACCCGTGTTCCACGATCAGCCGTTTTCGCGTTAAAAATTATTGAACTTTTTCTGGCCCAAACATCGCCAAACGATCAGCTGTGATCTAGCAACGCCTCCCGCTAACGCGCGGAGCCTGGGGGTAGGCGCGCGAATGCGCAGCGAATGCGCAGCGAATGCGCAGCGAATGCGCAGCGAATGCGCAGCGAATGCGCAGCGAATGCGCAGCGAATGCGCAGCGAATGCGCAGCGAATGCGCAGCGAATGCGCAGCGAATGCGCAGCGAATGCGCAGCGAATGCGCAGCGAATGCGCAGCGAATGCGCAGCGAATGCGCAGCGAATGCGCAGCGAATGCGCAGCGAATGCGCAGCGAATGCGCAGCGAATGCGCAGCGAATGCGCAGCGAATGCGCAGCGAATGCGCAGCGAATGCGCAGCGAATGCGCAGCGAATGCGCAGCGAATGCGCAGCGAATGCGCAGCGAATGCGCAGCGAATGCGCAGCGAATGCGCAGCGAATGCGCAGCGAATGCGCAGCGAATGCGCAGCGAATTTAAACTCACGCTACGTGCTATTCTTCAATAAATATGATTTTCATCCATTAGCAGTTCATTTTTGGTATGTATGTGTTTATTTATCATACAAATCGTGGCAGTTTGTTGAAATATCTGATAAAATGACAAGGTAATCAGGGTATTAGGTGAAATTACTTACTACATCGAATAAAACATTACAAAATTTGGTGTATTATCAAAATCTATCATTCAAACAAATGAAAAAAAATGATTCTGAGTCAAATTAATATTATATTTTATTTGTTTGATTGATAAATTTCGATAATATACCAAATTTCGTAATGTTTTATTCGATATAGTAAGTAATTTCACCTAATAACTTGATTACCTTGTCATTTTATCAGATATTTCAACAAACTGCCACGATTTGTATGATAAATAAACGCATACATAGCAAAAATGAACTGCTAATGGATGAAATAAGCGGAAGGCGTCGCTAGATCACAGCTGATCGTTTGGCGATGTTTGGGCCAGAAAAAGTTCAATAATTTTTAACGCGAAAACGGCTGATCGTGGAACACGGGTTCTCGCTTCGAATTTGTGTGGAATGATCTCCTCTACAAGCTGCTATTTTTTTTCTTCTTATTTCTGATGGGTCGGGACGAAACGCCGAGCGATTTAGTCACGGACTCGCGATTTATTGATAGTTTTTAATTAATTTAACTATGACCCCGGGAATTTCGTGAATAAACATTTTGATATGTGATTCTGGGCAAGTTTCTGCGTCGATTGGTATATTTTTCATGCACCGCTGATTTATTTGAGGGTAGGCCCATTTTTCGAGCTACATTGACTAGACTATCTGGAAAAATTCTGATATACTCTCTTTCAATCGTGAAACACGATTTCAGTTGAATCTTGTCGTGGACGGCTTGCGTTGTTTGTTTATCAAATTAATAACAATTGGCCGTCAGAGGTATGTACAAGGCACGCATCGTCGCAAAAATTTGCTCAAAGCCCGGGACAGAAGAAAAGCCATGTGCCGTTCGACGAATCACATACAGGCCATTCATCAACTCACATATATGAGCGGGTCCATGTCATTTCACTCGAAAAAAAACACTCAAATCGCGGATCTTTGTGCCCTTCGAGGAATCTTTAGTACTATGAAAAAGAAAAATAGAAGTTCACGGATTTCGAAAAATTTTCAAAAATGGCGGAGTTACGGGTGTTTGAATTTTTTTGCACTGCTTGGTTCGAAAATTCATATCTCCGAAACTATTAATCGCAGCTGAATGATCTTGGACTCATTTCATTCACAAAAGAAAGAGCTACTGTTCAAAAAATATGTTTGAAAAAAAAATGAATTTCTTCAGGTTTTTTTCGTCATTTTTTTCCGAAATTCGGCTGCCATTCCCAAAGGGTACGGTAAATTTCATGAAGACAATTTTTTTTAGATAGCTGGATCCTTCCCCTTTAAATTTGTAAAAAAAAATTTATGGAGACCATACTAGGTCCGGAGAAAAAAATTAAAACGTCCAGACGTGCGTCGCCGCGCGTGCCGTTCCACGGTGGCGCTGCTCCGTTAAGCTCGCTGTTTCACGTAGCCGTTGAATTTCATTCAATGTTTCGCTATTTTCTAGGGCTATCCTCTCTTGGAAAATAGTTATTCAACTACTTTAGACTTCCAGAATACGTCTACTGGTTATTTTCGCTTGAAATTATACTTGTTCCGAAAATTCCAGCACGGTTATTGTTAAGTTGAACACACCTGTGCTGCAATCAACGTTCTGGTTCTATTGCAATAGGTTTGTGCAATTTAATGACTGTGGCTCTCTTGTGATTCTCTCGTAACTTTGCAGAGAAGAGCTAGTAGTTATGCTCCGTGGAATGGAAATGATTGATTTCTGCAAAATTTCGGTGACTCTGAAAAGGGCCAATGTTTTGAGTGCAATTGCGCTCGATAGCGCTTAGTTGGATACGCAAGTTGAATATTAATTTCTAACTTTTACATGATCAAAATTTTCTGATGCGGAAAATAATTTCGTTTCTATAAATCCATCAGAAATCGGAATGACTACATGTAATTCCAGAATGCCACGAACCATCAAAGCTTCATCGAATCGATTTTGTAAAATAGCTTCTTCTGCTGTATGTTCTGCAGCAGGCAAAAGATATGCTGCTGAAATAAGAGCATGCCCGATTATACAAATCCAGCGGTGTTCAAATAGGATCTGAAGTGCCAATCAATTGTAAACTCGCCAGACAGTTTCATCTACCCCATCGCATGGCCATTGGCATGTGATGTAGCCAAAAAAATGCCACTCAGCTTGACATCCGAACGGTTCAAAATAATGCGTTATGTTAATGAAATTCTTTTCATTTTTATACTCGGAAGCTGCTCCATCTGAGAAAAACTTCTCTTTTAATTGTAATTGAACCTTGAAACTTCTCCTTCATAAAGTCGATCAATTTTTTGTTTGTAATAAATCAACTGCGATCGTATTATGTTTGAGACACTATGAAATTATTACAAAACTAAAATGGTTCAATTCTCCCTCGCTGTGACTTTCATAATAAACTACGATTGGATGGATCTCTAGTTGAACCTTTGAGTGGAATCTTGTACAATAAACGCATGATTGTCAGCGAAATCGCACACGACTAGAAATTCACCAGCTTTCACGGTTTTTTTTTATCTCCTGCCAATAACTGATTTGCTGCTTTGCAATGAAATCATGTGCTGGAAATTAATAACCGTGCTGGAATTTTCGGAACAAGTATAATTTCAAGCGAAAATAACCAGTAGACGTATTCTGGAAGTCTAAAGTAGTTGAATAACTATTTTCCAAGAGAGGATAGCCCTAGAAAATAGCGAAACATTGAATGAAATTCAACGGCTACGTGAAACAGCGAGCTTAACGGAGCAGCGCCACCGTGGAACGGCACGCGCGGCGACGCACGTCTGGACGTTTTAATTTTTTTCTCCGGACCTAGTATGGTCTCCATAAATTTTTTTTTACAAATTTAAAGGGGAAGGATCCAGCTATCTAAAAAAAATTGTCTTCATGAAATTTACCGTACCCTTTGGGAATGGCAGCCGAATTTCGGAAAAAAATGACGAAAAAAACTTGAAGAAATTCATTTTTTTTTCAAACATATTTTTTGAACAGTAGCTCTTTCTTTTGTGAATGAAATGAGTCCAAGATCATTCAGCTGCGATTAATAGTTTCGGAGATATGAATTTTCGAACCAAGCAGTGCAAAAAAATTCAAACACCCGTAACTCCGCCATTTTTGAAAATTTTTCGAAATCCGTGAACTTCTATTTTTCTTTTTCATAGTACTAAAGATTCCTCGAAGGGCGCAAAGATCCGCGATTTGAGTGTTTTTTTTCGAGTGAAATGACATGGACCCGCTCATATGCCTCTGATTGGTCGGCGTGTGGAGTGTACAGAAAGCTCGTTGCTTGCGGCCTGTTGGTGATCTGTCGATCGGCACATGGCTTTCCTTTTGTCCCGAGCTTTGAACGAATTTTTGAAACGATGCGGGTGACTTTGACCTCCGGCCGCCAATTGTTGATAATTTCATAAACAAACAACGCAAGCCGTCCACGGTCAAATTCAAATGAAATAGTGTTCTACGATCAAAAGAGAGTATCTCAGAATTTTCCCAAATTTTTGCGGCGATGCATACAACATTTTTTGTTCAGGGCCAGCCTCGGTGTCCTATTCTTCCCTGGATTTTCGCTTCTGGCCGCTAGCTAAAGAGTATACAGGGTGAGTTTTCTCCGGGGTCTGATCTGGGAGGAGCTTCAACGTGCTGAAGCTCCGCCTTATTCTATTTTGACTGGTTCGCTTCATCATAATACTGTGTGATTATCGAGCAGATACCCTTATCCCCAAATTTGTTTACATCCACACGTATAGCACACCTCGGAAATACAGTCTTATCGCATAAGGTATTATTTTGATAGCGGGATACAAGCATTGCCACAAGTACATAATGTTGAAAATTCAATTTATTCAGAAATGAGATCAACTATACGAAATTATTTTGCAAATAACTCATGAAAAATCATCGAAAGAAATGAACCACGAAAGCCTCAATTTATTGAAATTGGTAAAGAGATATCAGTTACATTACATGTTCAAACTGACTGCCTTCACATTCAATACAGGCTAGAAGTCTGCATCTCATGTTCTCGCGCACAGCTTGCAGGGTTTCGGGTGTAATCGCCGCACAGGCTCTAATAATTCGATCTTTCAGATCTTGAAATCTCTGGGCTGTGTCTTATAAACCTCGGCTTTAACGTACCCCCACAAAAAAAAATCTAAGCTAGTTAAATCAGGTGAGCGAGGAGGCCAGGCTGGGACACTTCCTCTGCCAATCCATTTGCCTGGATACTTCTCTACGCAAAAGATATCAGTTCAATAACAAGCCAATTCATATTTTTCGGGCTGTGTTTTAAATTTGGACACATTATGCTGACTGTTGTATGATGATCTCCCAGTATTCGATACATAAAACGTGAGTTTGTTAAGTTTCAATATGAAGTGAGTGATTCTTTCTACAAATGATGATCAGCCAACTTATTACCATTCAAAAATTGACGAACATCTCTGGCGAAATGAGGTGGCGCTCCATCATGCTGGTACCACATACGCAAACGCGTGGCTAAAGGCACATTTTCCAGCAAGACAGGTAGCTCGTTTTGCAAAAAATCAAGATACCGAGCTCCATTGAGGTGCCCTTCAAAAAAATATGGTCCCACGACATAATTTCCAACAATCCCGCACCAAACATTTACCCCCCATTGAATTTGAAATGCTGACTCTCTCATCCAGTGAGGATTAACGTCTGCCCAGTAATGCATGTTATGACGATTGACGATGCCGGTATTATTGATTCGCGATTCATCAGAAAACATAACAAAAGATAAAAAATCATCGTTTGCCAAAAGCTGATCCTCTAACCAATGAGAATAAATTAATCGGTTTAGGTGATCTTGTGCTCGCAACTCCTGTACTAACTGTACGTGATACGGGTGGAATTTATTTCTTTTTAAAATCTTAACAGCAGACGTTTGGCTCATGTTAACGATACTATTCGCGATTGTGCGAGTACTTAGGTGGGGATCAGCCGCAACAGCTCCTAAAACTACTTCTTCGTTGATACCCCGTGTCACAGGGCATTGCCTATGATTAGCGCCTCTCTTTACAGAGCCCGTGGCCCGAAGACGTCGCTCGCATTGTATAAATGCTTTAGCAGATGGAGTGATTCTATCTGGGAACTTGAGCGCATAGTGCATCGCAGCAGCTCTTCCACTCGAACGGCATTCACCATAAATTAAAAGCATGTCAACGTACTCGTCGATAGAATAATTTGCCATATTTTGCTTCAGAATTATTGCTGTGCTAGTGCTTGAAGAGACTGTGAACGACTAGTTACTGGCAAGGTATTTGTGGCAATGCTTACATCCCGCTATCAAAATAATACCTTATGCGATAAGACTGTATTTCCGAGGTGTGCTATACGTGTGGATGTAAACAAATTTGGGGATAAGGGTATCTGCTCGATAATCACACAGTATTATGATGAAGCGAATCAGTCAAAATAGAATAAGGCGGAGCTTCAGCACGTTGAAGCTCCTCCCAGATCAGACCCCGGAGAAAACTCACCCTGTATAGAACAGTCGAATTCGATTTTAGGGTTTAAATGCAATTATTTTTTTCCAGTTGAACAAAAATACACACATGTACGGAATGGTCCAATCGTCAAATTACCACAAGTCCCTGCAATTTCTTGGATTCGGAGCCTCTCGGAATCGTCCCGAAGCAATTACAAATGAAAATACGAGGTATAGAAGTTCAATGAAGAATCTGAAGAAACTCATAGCCCATCTGTATGCTATAATAAGCATTGTCAGACCAGGAGAATGTTTTTGTGTCAAAAATTGGAATTTTGCCGACGATTTTTGCAATTTTTTATTTTTTCTTCCTCCACTTTTTCCGGCTGATTGTTGAAGTACTTTCGAAAGACATCGCAAATAAATTGCAGCGTAGTGGTGCTGACTAGCCTTCGAGCTATAGTACCGCCAGTGGATAGAAGAAGAAACAAAAATATAGGAAATCCGGTACCATGGCATTTGAATAGCCTGAAATGAGCCTAAAATTCCCGTATGATCAGTTTTCCGAAATAATTTTCCACTCTATTTATTTTAGTGTGGTGGTGCTGACTCGCCGTTGAGCTATATGAGCGGGTCCATGTCATTTCACTCGAAAAAAAACACTCAAATCGCGGATCTTTGCGCCCTTCGAGGAATCTTTAGTACTATGAAAAAGAAAAATAGAAGTTCACGGATTTCGAAAAATTTTCAAAAATGGCGGAGTTACGGGTGTTTGAATTTTTTTGCACTGCTTGGTTCGAAAATTCATATCTCCGAAACTATTAATCGCAGCTGAATGATCTTGGACTCATTTCATTCACAAAAGAAAGAGCTACTGTTCAAAAAATATGTTTGAAAAAAAAATGAATTTCTTCAGGTTTTTTTCGTCATTTTTTTCCGAAATTCGGCTGCCATTCCCAAAGGGTACGGTAAATTTCATGAAGACAATTTTTTTTAGATAGCTGGATCCTTCCCCTTTGAATTTGTAAAAAAAAATTTATGGAGACCATACTAGGTCCGGAGAAAAAAATTAAAACGTCCAGACGTGCGTCGCCGCGCGTGCCGTTCCACGGTGGCGCTGCTCCGTTAAGCTCGCTGTTTCACGTAGCCGTTGAATTTCATTCAATGTTTCGCTATTTTCTAGGGCTATCCTCTCTTGGAAAATAGTTATTCAACTACTTTAGACTTCCAGAATACGTCTACTGGTTATTTTCGCTTGAAATTATACTTGTTCCGAAAATTCCAGCACGGTTATTAATTTCCAGCACATGATTTCATTGCAAAGCAGCAAATCAGTTATTGGCAGGAGATAAAAAAAAACCGTGAAAGCTGGTGAATTTCTAGTCGTGTGCGATTTCGCTGACAATCATGCGTTTATTGTACAAGATTCCACTCAAAGGTTCAACTAGAGATCCATCCAATCGTAGTTTATTATGAAAGTCACAGCGAGGGAGAATTGAACCATTTTAGTTTTGTAATAATTTCATAGTGTCTCAAACATAATACGATCGCAGTTGATTTATTACAAACAAAAAATTGATCGACTTTATGAAGGAGAAGTTTCAAGGTTCAATTACAATTAAAAGAGAAGTTTTTCTCAGATGGAGCAGCTTCCGAGTATAAAAATGAAAAGAATTTCATTAACATAACGCATTATTTTGAACCGTTCGGATGTCAAGCTGAGTGGCATTTTTTTGGCTACATCACATGCCAATGGCCATGCGATGGGGTAGATGAAACTGTCTGGCGAGTTTACAATTGATTGGCACTTCAGATCCTATTTGAACACCGCTGGATTTGTATAATCGGGCATGCTCTTATTTCAGCAGCATATCTTTTGCCTGCTGCAGAACATACAGCAGAAGAAGCTATTTTACAAAATCGATTCGATGAAGCTTTGATGGTTCGTGGCATTCTGGAATTACATGTAGTCATTCCGATTTCTGATGGATTTATAGAAACGAAATTATTTTCCGCATCAGAAAATTTTGATCATGTAAAAGTTAGAAATTAATATTCAACTTGCGTGTCCAACTAAGCGCTATCGAGCGCAATTGCACTCAAAACATTGGCCCTTTTCAGAGTCACCGAAATTTTGCAGAAATCAATCATTTCCATTCCACGGAGCATAACTACTAGCTCTTCTCTGCAAAGTTACGAGAGAATCACAAGAGAGCCACAGTCATTAAATTGCACAAACCTATTGCAATAGAACCAGAACGTTGATTGCAGCACAGGTGTGTTCAACTTAACAATAACCGTGCTGGAATTTTCGGAACAAGTATAATTTCAAGCGAAAATAACCAGTAGACGTATTCTGGAAGTCTAAAGTAGTTGAATAACTATTTTCCAAGAGAGGATAGCCCTAGAAAATAGCGAAACATTGAATGAAATTCAACGGCTACGTGAAACAGCGAGCCTAACGGAGCAGCGCCACCGTGGAACGGCACGCGCGGCGACGCACGTCTGGACGTTTTAATTTTTTTCTCCGGACCTAGTATGGTCTCCATAAATTTTTTTTTACAAATTTAAAGGGGAAGGATCCAGCTATCTAAAAAAAATTGTCTCCATGAAATTTACCGTACCCTTTGGGAATGGCAGCCGAATTTCGGAAAAAAATGACGAAAAAAACTTGAAGAAATTCATTTTTTTTTCAAACATATTTTTTGAACAGTAGCTCTTTCTTTTGTGAATGAAATGAGTCCAAGATCATTCAGCTGCGATTAATAGTTTCGGAGATATGAATTTTCGAACCAAGCAGTGCAAAAAAATTCAAACACCCGTAACTCCGCCATTTTTGAAAATTTTTCGAAATCCGTGAACTTCTATTTTTCTTTTTCATAGTACTAAAGATTCCTCGAAGGGCGCAAAGATCCGCGATTTGAGTGTTTTTTTTCGAGTGAAATGACATGGACCCGCTCATATAGTACCGCTGCTGAATAGAAAAAGGAACAGAAAAATAGGAAATCCGGTACCATGGCATTTGAATAGCCTGACATAAGCCTAAAATTCCCGTATGATCAATTTTCCGAAATAATTTTCCACTCTATTTTATTTTAGTGTGGTGGTGCTGACTCGCCGTCAAGGTAGCACCGCCATTGGACAGAAAAAAAATTAAAAAAATAAGAAATCCGGCACCATGGCATTTGAATAGCCTGAAATGAGCCTAAAATTCCCGTATGATCAGTTTTCCGAAATAATTTTCCACTCTATTTATTTTAGTGTGGTGGTGCTGACTCGCCGTTGAGCTATATAGTACCGCTGCTGAATAGAAAAAGGAACAGAAAAATAGGAAATCCGGTACCATGGCACTTAAATAGCCTAAAACGAGCCCTAAATTTTCATCGTAACCATTTTGAAAAAATCACCCCCCTACCATGTTTTTTTGCTGTGGCGGTGCTGACCGAACGTTAAGCTAGCCCCACCACTGATTTTTCTGGGTATTTTCGAAATTTTGATTTTTGGCACTGGAGCATTCAAATAGCCTAAAACGAGCCCTGAATTTTCATCGTAACCATTTTGAAAAAATCACCCCCCTACCATGTTTTTTTGCTGTGGCGGTGCTGACCGAACGTTAAGCTAGCCCCACCACTGATTTTTCGGGTATTTTCGAAATTTAGATTTTCGGCACTGGAGCATTCAAATAGCCTAAAACGAGCCCTAAATTTTCATACAACCCGTTTCCCGAAAATCACTTCAGTACCTATTCTTTTCGTTGTGGTGGTGCTGACTTAACGTTAAGCCAGCACCACCACGGGTTTTTGAGCTTTTTTCAAAAGCCCAAAATTCGGCAATGTGGCATTTAATTAGCCTGAAATGAGCCCTAAATTATGGCATAGGTCATTTTTTGATTTGACGTTGTGGTGGTGCTAGCTTAACAGAGATGTGATTTTTGATTCTCCTATTTTTCGAAGATTTTCGATCGCGCGCGAAATACGCCAGAGTCGTTCGGATTGTAGATCGATGACTTTGTTGACCGACATCCTGGTGAGTTAGCAGCTGGCTTGTTACACACACACACGCGGAGCACTCGTTAAGCCGTAGCACTGACACTGTGTCTTCGTCACTGTTGTTGTTTCGCGCACTGTCAATATCTGGGCTGACCGGTGTCGTTGGCGACCAGAGGGGGTGAGGAGAGTCGTTCTGTCGATTACGAAACTGAATTTTCCGAGATTGCACTTATTCCTTACACAACTCGTTTCTTTTCGCGGTGCAGCGAATTTGTGTTCACTTCGCAGGATTCCCTTCAATTTTTGCCTTTTTTTTTTTTGCTTGCTGATTCGCTTTCCGAGATTCGCGAGGACTCGACGGTTATGACTTGTCGCGCTTCGCGATTAATCCGACTCGAAGGATCAATGTTATGGGGAACTGCTAGTTTTTGACGTAGTAAGCGAATCCGCTTGAGATTGAGGAATTTGAAGGGAATTGAGGATTTGCAATTGATGACTCGAGATCTGTAGTTTCTCTACTTTTCTTTATTTCCAACAGCGGAGGTCCATGGTGATGGCGAACCGAAGGTTGACGCGATACTGATTTGGTCTTGAGGGAATGGGGCAAAGTCTCGTTCGCAACTAAATACTGACGGTAGTGGTATAGGTGTACACGCACACCATACCTCAATGTTTCGGTCACACTATTGGTGTATCTAGCCCAAACAAAGTTGGAATAGCCGTTCCGGCCACCGCAGACACCGCTCACGCTCCAGGTCGCGCTTGAAACGTCAGAGCCGCCGCAGGGATGCACGCTCTGCGAGCTCGTCACCTGAAAGATACGTTCGGCGTTCCCCAAGAGGGCCGTCAAAGCGTCCTTCTGGCAATGATGCTTCTTCTAGTCGGCAGGAACGTCTCCCAAGAGGACCGACGACCGCACGGTCTCCGCCCTCAAGGTCGAGATCTCATTCGCCCTCTCGAGAAGGCGAATCCACCCTCGAGCAGTCACTGGACACGCAACTGCTGGCTGCTGGCACACCAGCGACCATCGTCAATGAGCCCACTGAGAAGCTTCGCGCGGCCGAAGCCGCTCTTGACCCAACCCTACTTACCCTTCTTGGAGGGGCGGGGGATGAGGCGACACCAGCTATGCCGATCCACGATTACCTGGTCGAAACTTGGAAACAGATCTTGTTAAAGGGCCTGCCCAAGGAAAATAAGGAAGAAATCCTGAAAAAATATCCGAGGCCAGAAAACCTACCAATTCTCGTTGCTCCGGAGTTAAACCCAGAAGTAGAGGCCATCTTGTCTGCATCTACAAAGACGAGGGATGGACACCAAAAAAGCTCGCAGACCCAGCTCGCTGCTATACTCCCAGCACTTGGTACCACTCTATCGGAACTCATGAACATGTTCAAGGAAGAGGCACCCAGGTTCGATATATCCATCCTGATCAATCGACTGGGAGATGCAGCGCGGCTCGCAGCGGACCTATTCTACGGAATCTCAACAGGACGGAAGCACCTCGTGTCCCAGGGAGCTCTCATCACCCCAGCGGCCAGGGCCCTTATAGGGAAATGCACCTCTGATAAGTTCCTGCTGGGAGAAGATTTCGGCGATAACTGGAGGGCAGCCAAGGCCTCCGAGAAGGCAGGCAAGGAGATGCTGCAGAAGCCGACCCCTCGGCCCAAACCCACTCCGTCCAGCAGTCAAAATGTTTTGCAGAACAGGTCTTTAAACTCCAAGGCCCCAGCGAAGTACGCGTCCTCCATCAAGGGCGATCCGAAGACTGGGGCGAACAAGTCTCGGACTTACAACCCCAACAAAGCCAGGTCCAATGCCAACACGAACCAGCGTCATCGCTAAACCAGGTGAACCTTTCATGTCGCTTAAAGTCTTTCTCCCAGAACTGGGAGCGCTTAACTAATGACCCAGTGGTTCTCCAAGCAATTAAGGGATATAAAATCCCGTTTGTATCACCGCCGTTTCAGAGTGGTTGGACCGAACCTGCTTTGTCTCCGGTTGTTCGGTTAGCACTTTTCTCGCAGGTGGAGAAACTCATGGCCAGAGGTAATATCAGCAGGGTTGCACCTTGCGAAGGCCAATTTATTTCCTCTTGCTTTCTCGTGGATAAACCTAATGGCGATAAGCGTTTTATTCTTAACCTGAAAAAGTTAAACGAGTTCATAGAACCCCCCCATTCCAAAATGGAGGACTGGAAGACAATCATTCGCTTAATCTCCCCGGGAGATTTTTTAGCTACCCTCGATTTAGAAGAAGCGTACACATTGGTCTCCGTTCACAGTTCCTTCAAGAAGTTTCTGCGTTTTCAGCTTCAGGGGGTCCTATACGAGTATAACGTGCTTCCCTTTGGCCTGAGCACGGCTCCCTTCATCTTTACCAAGATCATGAAGCCCTTAACTGCACACCTTCACTCTAGGGGTTTCCTGTCAGTAAACTATCTCGACGACTTTCTCTTGATAGGAGACACCTTCGAGAAATGTTTGGAAAACGTCCAAGCCACCGAGGAGTTTTTAGAATCCCTGGGCCTCGCCATAAATATGCGTAAATCAAATCTTGTCCCATCGCAGTGCTACAAGTTTTTGGGCTTTGTCATAAATACCGAAGCTTTCTCGATAAGTCTCCCTTGTGAAAAGCGTCGAAAGGTTATTAGTTTGGCTTTTTCCCTTCAGAAACAAGTCCTCTTGCCGGATCCTGGAGTTGGCACAGTTCATCGGCCTCGTTGTCTCTGCCTGTCCGGCAATCAAGTGCGGCCCTGTCTATGTGAAAAATCTCGAGAGAGCCAAATACTTGGCCCTCTTAAAAAGTCACGACAATTACGAGGCTCAGATGCAACTCTTGTAGGATCGCAGAAAAATTTAGGCTTCGGGTGACTGGACTGGGATTCGAACCCAGGTCCTCTCGATTGCCGGTCGAGTGCTCTGACCGCTGAGCTACCCAGGCCCTAGACCCAATCCTTCTACGATCCGTACATGTTCTTGTGTAGAGGCCTCCGATCCCACACTCTCAGCAGATCTACACCAAGACTTGGAGTGGTGGATCAGCAACATGACCAATGAAAAATCATCAAATCCGATCAAAAATCAATCGAGTACCCTGGAGATTTTCTCGGACGCCTCCAACTCGGTTGGGGTGCCCACTGCAATGGCGTCGAGACTGGAGGCCTCTGGCACAGCTCTCAAAGACAGTAACACATCACTTTTTTAGAGCTCCAGGCAGTTTTCCACGCTCTCAAGTGTTTCGCGCGTGAACTTCGTTCAGTAAGTTTGCTACTCCGCATCGATAGCACGACAGCCCTTAGCTACGTAAACAAAGTGGGGAGTATTCGTTTCCCTAAGTTGTCGAGGCTTGCCCGAGAAATTTGGTGCTGGTGCGAGGAAAGAGACATCTGGCTGACTGCCTCGTATATCAGGTCAGCCGACAACGTGGAAACAGATAGGCAGTCTCGGTTGTCTACAAAAGAAACTGAGTGGTCTCTCTCACAGGATGCTTTTTCGCGTATTGTATACATACCTTCGGCCTCCCCAGCATTGACCTCTTTGCTTCTCAGATGAATAACAAGTGTTCGGAGTATGTGTCGTGGTTTCCAGACCCAGAGGCTTCGGAGGTCGACGCTTTCACAATCTCATGAAAGAAGATCACCTTTTACGCTTTCCCCCCATTTGCTCTAGTGTTGGGAATGTTGAGGAAAATTATTACGGATAAGGCAGAAGGTGTTGTGGTGGTCCCCCTTTAGGCTCCTCAGCCATGGTTCCCCCTTTTCAAAAAACTGCTAGTTGGAGAGCCACTGGTTTTTGTACCTGAGCAAAACTTACTGTCTTCACCTTCCAGGGACCATTGTGGAGCAGCCTTTCCCTGGTGGCCGGGAGGTTGTCAGCCAAGCGCTGCTGAAGAGGGGAGTTCCAGAGGAGGCCCTGGAGTGTTTCCTTGCATCGCTTTCAGCGGCCACTTGGAAGCAGTACGAATACCCGCTCAAACTATGGTGGCATTTCTGCGCAGACAGAAAGGTGTCTGTCTTCAATCCATCGAATAGCCAGGTCCTCGAGTTCTTGGCGCATTGTTTTCCCAAGGTCAATTCTTACGGAACGCTGAACTCTTACCGCTCTGCTCTATCCGTACTGCTCAACAACGACTTGGGCCACTCTTCCCTGATAAAACGCTTTTGTAAGGGCGTGTCGACTCTTAAGCCCCAGAAACCGCGGTACGATTTTACCTGGGATCCAACCCCGGTCTTGAAGTTTCTGGAATCCTGTTTCCCTCATTCCGGAATCTCGTTAGCTTCACTAACTATCAAGCTAGTGACACTACTCGCGCTGACCACAGCGCAGAGGCATCAGACAATTGCCTCAATAAAGGTTTCGAACATTTCATTCAGAAACACCGAGTTAGTCATAACAATCCCAGATTGATTAAAAACCTCAGAGGTTGGACGAACCCAACCATCTTTCTCTCTTCCTTTTTTTACCGAAAACAAGGCTATTTGCGCTGCTTCGACCCTCGCCGATTACTTGGATAGAGTCCAGACTCTGAGATCAGTGGGTTGTGATACAGCGATCGTCACGATCAAGAAACCCCACAAAGCCTGCTCGGCGCAATCTATAAGTAGATGGGTGAAAACGGCCCTGGCTCAAAGTGGCCTTGACGTTTCATTGTTCAAGCCTTACAGCACAAGGCACGCAGCCTCATCGGCAGCTCTTCGTTTCGGGGGCAGTATTGACGTGATCCGGAAGACCGCTGGCTGGTCAAGTAATTCGAAAACGTTCGCCTGTTTTTACAACAGGCCTTTGGCCGATAAGGAGAACTTTGCTCAGGCTATCCTGAATTTACATACGGGCTAGGCCCCTATATGCACGCTGTTTTGTATAGTTCTCCCTATTTTTCTACCTCTTATAATAATCTATTCTAAGTCGGATACCAAATATATATTACTAGTCATAACGTTCCTGAATGTTACGTTTTACATGTCTAAGTCTCTCAACTGTGATAAAAGACTTTATTAAAATATTCTACAAAAAATTGTTTTGCTTTAAACAACTACAAGTAATTGATCTTGAGGACGAGACCTCCTAGTATAATTGAACGATCAAACGAACTTACCTAAGTGAAGTTCGATCGTGATTATACGTGAGGTCTCGTCCGAATAGATCAATCCCCCCCTTCCCTATATTATTATTTCGAAACCCAATTTGATCTATCGACAATTTTTTGGGCTTTAAACTGAATGACGAGATTGCGCGGGACGCGCGGGAAGCGCCCCTATAGGTGGGAAATTCAACTTTCTTTGAAGTTAGTTGTGGTTAGACCAAGCAGCTGGCGCTACTACAAGTAATTGATCTATTCGGACGAGACCTCACGTATAATCACGATCGAACTTCACTTATGCCTGGGCTACACGCTATGATAATCCATGATAATCATGGTACGATTAGGTCTCCCATTGGTCTTCAGCTCGATTCCGGCGGAAATTACCAATGGGAGACCTGATCATACCATGATTATCATAGCGTGTAGCCCGGGCATTAGGCAAGTTCGTTTGATCGTTCAATCAATGTATACTTACTACAACGTAATTACTAGTGCTCTGGATCCAAGTGTTCTCGCCGACTTCTCTTCTTTAGAAATGGACCAACAAGGTCCAATAATTTGTTGAATGTTTCAACCGTCATTCGCGTGTACTTGAAAATTGTTCATCATCTTCATTACGCATGAATCGAAAAAGAGTGTGGAACTGGCCTTTATCTTTTCGGTGAAGAAGAATAGGTCAAACCCACCAACGACGTCGTCTTCTACGTTTTTTTTTTCAAAAGCGTCAATAATATGGATAATGTACTCATTACAAGTAAAGATCGTAGTCCCGGATTATACACATCCATTTTGAACGCAACGGTCTTTTCAACAGGTTATGCGACCACTTTGTTTTTCTACGCTCATTGGACGGAGAAAAGAGTGACTTCCTATTGGTGGAACGCAGCATTTCATTGTATACCAGCGCCGTAATTTCTACGTAAACGGAAACGTATGCGTCAATTGTAAACCGACCTTTAGCTGTGAAGGATATGACTTGTTCATACACATCGGGTTAGCCGAAATAAGTGCGGTAATATAATAAGGAAATTAAGCTCCGAAGAAACCGACGTCAATACATAGATATCGGCGAACAAATTGAAGATTGATAATATAACTCTGTAATTATGCAGAGAACCTCGGTCAGCAAGGACGAGACTTCAAATGACTGTGAGTACGTGCGTAGTATGATAATCAGAGGCGATGTCTTTTTTGAGATTATTTGAATAAGGTCCGATCGAAAACCGGATACACACGGATAGAAATTTTGAGGTTAGGATGGGTGTACATACTGTACAAATACACACTGAACGTGCATGATGTATTTGATATTCAGATACGGATGAGCCGCTAATGTAACGACGTAAGTGCATGTATTATACTGACGGGCGTAGGGCGGTAACTGTGGAAACAATACGGCGTCGGCGAAACCAGTGGTTGGCGGCTCGTCGAGGAGGTGGGTTTGATCAAATGAAATGTATAAAATTTGAAGTATACACATTAGGGTGCTTTTTTTGGCGACTATTTCTTTGTTTTTACTCCCATGTCGAAATTTTCTTGGAAACACCTCAAAAAAAATTCCCTGAAAGTTTGAGCCCTTAATATTAATATTAAGTACTCGCCCTCGGCGTTTGAAGATTTCCCATTTAAAATACAAGTAACTTAAATTTTTTTTCTTCAAATTCCTATAGCGCACAGGTCCTTTATGCCATTCGAACGTTTGAAAAACCAAATTACTCAGAATTTAATGCTCTACAATAATGCCATTTCAACGGGAATGTAACTTACACGGGTGAGATAGTACAGGGGATTAAAGTCAAAATTTCATAAATTTCTTGTTTCTTCGTTGTGTTTTCAGAATTGGCTGAAAATACAGAAAAATTTTAAATGACAAAGTTGTAGCAAATTGAATTTCCTTCAAAAAAGCCTCCAGGCACCGATCTCTATTATTGATATTTTCGAGATAATGAGCTTTTTGTTTTTCATGATTTACGATTTTCATGAATTTGCGGCTCATTATGAGGTCCTGAAAAAAAGGTCCTGAGCACCGGTTCTTAGCACTTTTTTAGAGCATTAAATCCTGAGTAATTTGGTTCTTCAAACGTTCGAATAGCATAAAGGACCTCTGAGCTACAGGAATTTGAGGAAAAAAAAATTCAAGTTACGTGTATTTTGAATGGGAAATCTTTAAACGCCGAGGGCGAGTACTTAACATTAATATTAAGGGCTCAAACTTTCAGGGAATTTTTTTTTTAGGTGTTTCTAAGAAAATTTCGACATGGGAGTAAAAAAAAAAATAGTCGCAAAAAAAGCACCCTAATACACATACATAATATATTGATTAAAAGTTGTAGTGCTCTCTGCGCAACGTAGTATAATTTGTGCATTATTAAACGTATGTTTGTTTATGATGGTACAGGTAAATATGAGCTATGCCATTACGTATAGTATTGCAGGGTGGAGTGCCTTCGCAAACATTGTGCGAAAAGGAAAAGAACCGACCAAACGAAACCAACGAATCACCCACACCTAGACCGTCAGGTTCCAGTTGCATAATTGTGGAGACAGCTGCGGACTCCGACGAATACCTGTCCGATGATCCCGTGTCTCCTGGCCACAGTGAGCATGCGGACTCTGACGAATACCTGTCCGATGATCCCGTGTCTCCTGACCACGGTAAGCATAATACGAAAACGGATGGATCGATCTACGTCAATTTATATGCAGTGCATTGTTTGGTTGATCCTGATGCTTATAAAATGGTTGTCTTATAGTAAACAAAGCGTCTTCCGGGACCCCATGATTTTCGGATCATGATTCCAGCAACGACAGTGAGGTACTAAGAAACGCTTCGGCAGCCTGTCACTTATCGTCGCCAACTGTGGCTGCTTCGTCATCACCAACATCCTGCCCCAGAAGCAGATGCGACCGACTCCGATTTACAAGGATTCCACATGAAGAAAGTGAAGGATTTCATAGCCAACGGAGGCGACGCTATTATGTTTAAAGAGGCCAATTTGGCTGCATGACAGGTTGTTATAATTATACTTGGACTTTGCAACCGGGATTCGTTAAGCATTAGAGGTAGGCGTGCCTTGATAGAAGCAACTAGATTATTCGCTGGTCCCGCGTTCGGTTCTTGGGATATCAGCGATTACGAAATCTGTCAAGTATCTGACCCACCCGACGAGGTAATCAAATATCATTTTTATTGCGAAGAATGTTACGAAGAATTGGAGAAACCGACGACGAAACGTCTGTTTAGGAATCACAAGTCAGTTTGTAAGCGATGCTTGGCAAAGTACGAATTGTCAATGAACTCGCCTAATTATTTCGTACATCTTGACTTGCGTTATCAAATAACATCGTTCCTTAGCTTGCCAGTAACTTCTCACTCATGTTTTTAATACGGACGGTGCGCCTTTGTTCAATAGCTCGAAACGAGGTTTTTGGCGTATCCAACCGATCATCAACGAACTGCCTCGGAATATTCGGTTCAAGTATCCATTACTAGTAGGTTTAGCTATAACAAAGAAAGAGCCACCGCCAGATTTCATGAACACTTACTTGAAATCGTTTACAGAGGAAGGAAATAAGTTGAGTAGCGAAGGTTTCGAAGTAAAGATGGACGGAAGAAACGTGCGCTTTGTACTAAGACCCTTGGCATGTAGCGTCGACAGTGTCGCTCGCCCCATTTTACAAAATCGAATTCAATTCAACGGATACCATGGGTGTTCTTGGTGTTATTCGATGGGTGAACACACTCGCGGATGCACTCGTTTCCTTATGGAAGCAAACGACCCACCAGACAGGACGCATGAAGATTATATGAAGGACTGCAAGGCCGTGATAAACAAGATAGGATCGACGTTACCAGCTAAGAAGGGAAAAAGAACGAACGTACGGGGAGTGAAGGGTGACTCAGTTCTGCGCAAACTGAAGGGGCTTGATATGATATGGGCCTTTGTCAGGGACTACTTGCATGCCGATTTACTCGGGGTAGTATCACAAATGACGAACATGTGGTCCGATACTGAATGTCCGATCCGGCTGACGAAGAATCAATTTGCTGAAGTAAATGAACGACTTATGGGAATGACTCCGCCACATGAGGTGCATAGACTTGTGCGTCCGTTGGTCACTGAAAAAGCAAAGTGGAAGGCGTCCGAATGGCGCAGCTGGCTGCTCTTTTATGCGATTCCCTGTCTGTCAGGGATTTTAGAAAATTACGCGTTACAACATTTCGGTCTGTTAGCTAAAAGTATATATAAACTGCTAGAAAGCAATATGACTGAGGATGATTTACGAAGGGTGAATAATGATTTGGAGCGATTTGTCATTGTATTTGAGTTACTATATGGTGAAAGATATGTTACGTTCAACGTTCATTCTCTCAGGCATTCGGTACGCTGTGTCAGGTCTTGCGGCCCACTTTGGGCAACATCAACTTTCCCCTTCGAAGGTGCGATACGTAATTTAAAACGATATGTGCATGGAGCGAAGGGTGTATACGAACAAATAGCGAAGAAAGCTTTACAGGGAAGCATTCTCCACAATTTGGTTGAGGAAATGGAAGATTCTCCGGCTTGCTATGCATTTCATAAATCGTTATTTGGAAGGTATGAGGTAGCGACGTTCCATCGAAGTGAGCAGGGAGTTGTATTGATCGGCCGCGGTGCAGAGTACAAAAATGAAGATGATACATTAGGATGCGAAAAAGACGACCGTGTTCTTCAGTTTCAACGTTGTGTGAAGTCAGGCATGGTGGTGAGTAGTGTTGCTTACGACAGACAAAAGAAATCAAACGATACGATTTTTCTCGATAAACGCGGCATCGTTGTGCAAGTATTGTATCTGCTGTATCGCAATAATACCGCATTTGCTGAAGTTTTGTGCTTCAAATCGAGGAATGTCATAGTTCCGAGTATAGCAGAAGGTCGGACGAGTTTTGAAGACAGATGTCCGATCATTATAGACGATGTGATGATCGATCATTTGTTTCTGATAGATGAGGAACCATATCGCACAACTGTGATTCCAGTTCTAGATTTAACTGAGAAGTGTGTTTTAATGAAGATGAGTTGCAAAACCTACGTTTCAAGGTTGCCGAATGCTATTGAAATCCAATGAACGATAAATGCGTGTATATGTATTTGTAATTACAATATTGAAATATAGCGAATACGGGTAAAGTTTCGGTGAGAATGACTATAGTATATATATTTTGTAAAGCCCAAGTATGTACCTACAATTAAGACTATGCAGCAAGTTGTATACCATATCTATATGTACTGTAACGACAATTTTCAATACTTAACGTATTGCCGCCATTTTGTGACGACAATAAACAAAGCTAAGGTGCGAGGACAACTATTGTCGAAACCCTACGTCCTTCCAGGTTAATTATTCGATTAATGCTCAATAAAAGATGTTCGCGGGATTTGTTTGGGCGCCAGACGCAACTAAACTTACGTCAGTCAAAGATAATTTTCACAGATACTAAACTTCACTCAATCAACTAAATCAAATATAATAATCTACTTGAACATGAAATTTTACATCGAATAACCCATAGGAACGACGGCCTTGAAGCACGGCTAAGTCGGCTAAAATAAGGTATAGGGTAGAGTGCGTGGATTCACCTTTCACAGATATTTATTTAGCGTGGAATAATTGAGGATAAAACTTCGGACACCAGATTTAATCCTTCTTTGGAACCGAAGTTCCGTATATTGTACTCTCTTTTATTACACAAATATGCGAGCGATAAATCAAAAAAACATCAATCAGATATCAGGTAGCAAAAGAAGCAAATGACAATTTATAATTAGCGAGCTGTACAGGATTAGTTTTTCAAATCAAAATACGCGAGAAATACATTACTCTAAGCAAGCAAATAATATAATTTCCTAGCGGTGTTGAAATACCGAGCAATAACACACGAGGTGACCTAGCTAAGCGTGCTGTATAGGTGAGCGATATAATACAAAAGAGCTATAGTCGAAGTTAAACGTATCACTGGGCGATACGATACCCGAATAAAACAAAAGAATTCAAAGCAACGCTTAGCGGTAAAGAAATTATTCGCAAATACCTAGCAATAAAGAAATTCGCAGAGAAGCTACATTTATCAATCAAAGAGTTCAAATAACGATTTTCAGAACGATTAAATTACGAATTATCAATTATTACAAAAGAATCAATATCAAAAATTACAGAGAAGAAATCTAATTTATCAAACGACTCGACTTTACTTAACTAACTTAACCTAATGCAACTACGTTCAGCCTACCTACGAGATACGGATGGAATAGTAACACACCATGTTCGCAGATAATAATTAGCAAAATATTCAAACAAATTAATAATAAAAGCAAAGCGAATCTTGTTGTGCAAAAACGAATATCATAATTCTAACGATGTATAATTTTATAACGGTGGAGCCGCTCAAGACTCTTCTACCGGATGCGTTATCGCATGTAGCCATAAGAACGCATGGGTCAGCATTTTCTGTAACGTACGCTTGAGAGCTCCGAACCGGCAGTTCACTGTAGGCTACAAACGGTCGAGCAAGGGCCGATGTAAGCTACGATTCAAGGTATTTCGCAAGAAGTACAATAAAGGAATAATTAGTTATATCATAAATCTTCGATTCATCTGAGTAAACTTCATTGGACCGATCCCACATCCTAATCTCAAAACTCACAACGCCTACGGCACGACAAATTGGTGGCAGCGAAAAGGGATTTTATCGCCAAGAAGAAGAAAGGATAAATAAAGTGAATATAACAACGGGAACCCTGTCATGGAGCAGAAATTGTAAGTACAAATTTCTTTTGTATTACAAACGCTCAGGACAGTTAGAATTTTATTCTAAGTGCTTTCTGCACACAAGTTTTACGTCATTGAACTCCGTAAAACGATTCCTAGAAGAAAAATGTCAGACGACCAATTGGTCCCGCTTACAGAAGCGCTCACAAGACTGACAACAACTGACACGCTGAGAGCAAAAGTGAGTCAGAAAAACATTGCGAGGAAAAGCGGGAAATACTATTCTTCAGCGCAGAAATACGATATCTGATTTAACTCAGAGTAAAAACGGAACAACTGTAATTCAGAGCAAGAGTGGCACAGAGAAAAACTGCGAGCAAGAACGAGTCAAGTATTTAACTCATTTTTACCCGCAGCGAAAACTTGATTTGATTTTGCCCGCAGCGAAAACTTGACTCGTTTTTACCCGCAGCGAAAACTCAACTCGTTTTGGCCCGCAGCGAAAATCTGGCCCATGTTTGCTCGAAGCGAAAACTTGAATTGTGATCGCTTTCAGTGTTATTCTGTTTTGATGAGTTTTCTCTTCGCACGCAGTATCACTTCGACTTAATATTTGACATAACATTTTCTTAGGTGAGGTAATTTGGATTTCGGCTGGACACATCCGGCGCGCCTGATTGACCCATCATTTTTGTACAATTCTTCGAAGTATAAAATTATCAGGAGTTCGATATTCAATCTTTGGAAGGAAAAATTGAAATTACTTATGGGAACCTAACACTGCGATCAACATTGTGATCATTTGTTGAAAAATCGTTCGAAAGACGAAAATATTTAAAGACAGCGGTTCAGTTGCGTCAAGCAGATTACAGCGTTACATGCGTGTAAATTTTCAATTTTTATAATATGTATCATTACAATTGACATTCAGGGGATATCATTTGACCTTTGACAGCAAGAGAAGAAAAATCATATTCGACGATAAGTTCTAAAAAATAAAACGTAACGACGATTGTCATTGAAATTATTGGCTTCTGATAACGATATCAAATTACAATCTTTCAATAACATTTCGAGATTGAATTTATAACGAATTTGCCCTGTCATTTTTACCCATCCATGAAAAAATGTTGCAAGACAGTCAGAAATCGAATCTACGAACTCGAACGAAAATTGTTATTTTATAATTATTAATAGTAAATTTCAACGTGAAATAAATCCAAACCGTTTACGTAATGATATTCGTTGAATAGAAATATACCTCAATTCAAAAATTATAGGGCCCACGAACAATGAAATCGTATTTAATCCTGCCCACTCTGAGACCCACTCCAGTTCTTGCGATGTTCAAATGTTTCGATGCGTTGTGCACGTACCGTGTCTTTCTGCAAGTACAACCCAGTGGGGCCCCACCAACACAGCTACAGCAACGTTCATGTGGCGCGTGCCCAAAGTGTTCATACCTGCCGGCAAACGGACGCCCTGTGTCTGTGTTCGTGGAACCCCACTGAGCCGTACCCACACAAAAGACATGGTATTTCCCTACCGCATTTTATTATTACCTCAGTTTTACGTGAAAAGTTGAGCAGTGAATAAGTCAAACGTGCGTTTCAACCTCTGATTACTCAAGTGTTGTATTTTCATAGGAGTTTATATAAATAGTGGTGCATAATGGAATCAGGTTAGTATTATTGGAAGACTTGAATTATTAATATTCGTATGATAATAAAAATTGCATGGAACTGCCTGAAAATTCGTGAAGTCAAAGAAGGTTTTTATATTCCAGCAGCACGGGAATTCGATTCCGATCTTGAATTAGAAGAAGATGGTGAGGGTGAAATTTTTTAGTTTTTCCATGATATGAAATTTACAAGCTATTAAAAATCATAAATTTTATTGCAATAGAAACACATTATCCACAATAATCAATATTCGCGACGTTCTATAAATGTGAAATTCATGAGATTATTTTACTTCTAAAATCGAGAGTCGGGTGTCTAATAAGAACAGATACCGCTAGGATTTAATGAGAATTCTATATGATATTGTTGAGCTGCAATTCTGGATAGAGGGTATTTACAATATCGGAAAATATGGACTAGAAATTGTCCTGAGCAGTCTAAAAAAATTTCGGGCTCAAATCATCTGTACATGCACCACGCCTGATGATTTTTTGAATACTAATTGTCACATTACTAGTGGTGAGTGTTTAGAATGGAGTAGATGTTTATAATTATTCAGGCTTACCACATTTTGAACTTTGACTGCCAGAAAACTAGTCAAGAAATTCCCCCGACTGCTCAGGAAAAGTAAAATGTATTTTCGGACTTTAATTCAAAATATGCAGTCATTATAATTACGATAAATCGATAAAACTAGTATCGCAAGTGACTCACCAATAACGCCGTATTTACGAGTTTTGCGACACCCTGTACATGTATATAAAAATATGTCAAACAATTTTCATTTTCTATGTCACATTACATACCAATTGAGTATCTATTTTTTCGTCTCCTGCAGATTTGTCGCTACCCGTTCAAAGGCTCTCTCGAAAGCGGAAAAGGCAACCCCATTTGCATAAAAAAAGAATAGCGAAAGAAAATGTGGAACGTGGTAATGAGCACACAACAGCAAAAGGAAAGGTCATACCCGCAAAAATATTCGAAGGAATTACTGTTTGCAAATGTGAACCTTACTGTTCGACAAATATCGACCTTGCTCGGCAAAAAGAAATATTCTCTACCTATTACGATTTATCCAACAAGATGCAGAAGACACTATTAATCCGTTCATCAGTGAAGAAGACGCCTGTGGCTCCAAAAAAAGACAAGTTTTTGCCAATCATTCCACAGACGAAAAGAGAATGTAATTTTCGTTATTATCTTAAGGACAGTAAGGGAGTCGAACACAAAGTATGCCGGTCATTTTTCCTGAAGTGTTATCAAATTACTTCATCCTCGATGAACAGAGCAGTACAATCGGCAGCAACCAATCCGAGCGGATCAGAAACACGCGGCAAAGCACCGTCGGCAAATCGTACGAGCGAAGCTGCAAGAAATGGCGTGAAAAATTTCATAAACAGATTTCCCAAATATGTGTCACACTACGGCCGATCATCAACGCAAAAACAATACCTTCATTCAAATCTCAATTTAGCAACCATGTACCGAATGTACAAAGATGAAAGCAATAACAACATCAAGGCAGTATCCGAAAATATCTTCCGCGAAATTTTTAACTTCGAATTTAATTTGAGCTTCAAAAAAAGGCACACTGACACGTGCAAGATATGTGACGCCATCAAGATTAACTTGAACAACGGAGATTTGCCGGACAACGAGAAGAAAAAGTTCGAAGAGCTGAAAGCAGAACATGAGGCGGTGAGAGAACGAATTGCCGGAGAGTTCAAACGAAATGTGACTTAATCGTCGGAGGAAACAGCGGTATTAACGTTCGACCTTCAAAAGGTGTTGGAAACGCCATCCTTGACGACGAACATCGCCTGCTACAAACTTCAACTTGCTACGTACAACTTATGCGTTTATGATGAACTAAAAAAAAAAGGTGCTCATCCAAAATAATCATTAATAAAATCGTATGTCGAAGGACGACAACCGGAATATATTGGCTCATTTTCATTTTCTTTCCAGCCTATATGTACGTCTGGTCAGAAAATGTTGCCGGGCGCGAAGCACAGGAAATCGCATCGTGTTTGCGGGAGCACCTGCGAAATCATCTACCAGATCATATCAAACATCTTATTTTGTACTCAGATTCGTGCGGGGGGCAAAATCGTAACATCAAAATGACGCTTATGATGAAGCATTACTTGGCCTCTAGTGAAATCGATTTGATCGAGCAGAAGTTTTTCTTATCCGGCCATAGCTATAACAGCTGTGACAGGAATTTTGGCCTAATTGAAAAGGAGCGGAAAATGCACGAAATAGTCAATACTCCTGATCACTGGATTCAAATAATTAAAGGAACCAAGAAAAAGGAACCTACTTTCGGAGTGACGAAAATGGAATGCAACAATTTCTTCACGTCGCAAGAATTGCAAAAATTAATCGTGAATAGAAAAGTGGACGAAAACAGAAATAAGATCAACTGGTTGAAAACGAGAACGATCAAACTTGATAAAGAACAACCCTTTCACTTGTTCATGTTTTATGATGATGAGTTGCTGCGAAGAGTTGACATTGGCAAAAAAAAAACGTCACAGAGGAACAGTTCACACAAACGGAACTTTCAATTTTGTACCCTAATGGAAATACCATAACTAAAACAAAAAACGACGACCTGATGCAATTAGTAAAATTTATTGATCCAAAATACAGGCTATTTTACTCACAACCGAGAGCCAATGAGTCACCAGATGATCACGATTTTGCCAGTGGCGATAGCGACGACGAATAGGGAGCATTGCGGAAAATTATAGCTGACAATTTTTATTGAATTACGAAGAGTTTTATCAAGCCCTACATTTTATTGACAAAATATTGATTTATCCAGTAAGATTTTATGCTTAAGAAATGTAAGAATTTACGGCAGATAAACATTTTTATCCACAATTAATGAGTTATTGAGTTAATCCTGCATAGTTCATCCCGTTGTTTGATATATGCTCTTAAACAAATGATGTCACTTTTCGAACTTTTCGTGGGGGAAATAACTCAGTATCTGACTGACACATTATTTTTTTTTGTGAAATAATTCAAATTATCACATTTATTCCAAATTATTTTTTTTATCTAAAATTATTCTTTTTTATTCCACGTTATTTCAGTTATTTCAATATTATTTTTCTTATTCCAAATTAATTTCTTCAGTTCGAATTAATTTTCGGGAGGTTATTTCACGATAAATTCTCGTTGTTTCAGGTATTCCCTCGGTTATTTCTCATTATTTCATTTATTTCTCATTATTTGAGTTTTTTTTCCTTCATTTATTTCAGGGTCATTTTTTACTATTTCGAATCAATTCCTCTACTTCTAATTATTTTTTCATTCCAAAGTAATTTTCCTACTTCGAATTGATTTTTGCGACGCTATTTCAGGGTAGATTCTCAGTATTTCAGTTATTTCTTCGATGATTTTTCATTATTTCATGTATTTCTCATTATGTTAGTTATTTCGCATTATTTCAGTTATTCCCTGGGTTATTTCTCAATATTTCACGAGCTATTGACACGTTATTTCAACGAGTTATTTCTCCCTCGGTACTTTTGAGATAGTATTTTTCTGTTGAAATAATCTATTCAAGAAATTGATTCTACAGTAGGTACAAAATGTTATACCAAAATAATGGGATAATTCGTCGGGCCGGAATCTCAATTGAATGGCAAGTAAGTCCATAATTATAATACTGCATGAAGATCAAACTCGAGACAGAATCAAAACGAGGGCGATTCAAGTTTCCGTTCCGAGCACAAACGTGTCAATTTTTCACTGCGAGCAAACATGAGTAAAATTTTTGCTGCGGGCAAACATGAGTAAAATTTTTGCTGTGGGCAATAATGAGTCGAGTTTTTGCTGCGGGCAAAAATGAGTCGAGTTTTTGCTGCGGGCAAAAACGACTTATCTATCCAACTCGGGCAAAAACGAGTTGGATAGTTAACTCGTTTTTGCTCGCACTCTTTCTCTATACCACTTTTGCTCTGGACCACAGTTATCCCATTTTCGCGCTTAATTGTTTCCACCCCGCTTTTGCTTGCGATGTTTTCTTGACTCACTTCTACTCTCAGCGTGTCAACTATAAACGATATGAATAAAGACATTAACGCACTTAAAAGTGAAGTGAATGAAATGAGAGAACAATCCGCGGACAACATATCCGAGGATCCAAGAAATGAAACAACTAATACATCGCGGAGATCAAATCAACGCGTAATACCTCCGGTAGACTATAAATTAATAGACACAATGGTCAAGTTAGTGACAGAATTTGACGGATCGAATATCTCGATTGAGAGTTTCATCCAAGAGATAAAATACGGAATCGAAACCCTAACGACAGAACTAGAGCGCGAGTTTTTTATAAAACAAGTAAAAACTATGAAACTAAAGGGTCGCGTTAGAAGAATGATCGATTCAGAAGAAGTTCGCGATGAAGAAGAACTCTTTGAAGCTCTGAGACTTCATTTCGGAGACAAATTAGACTATCAAAGTGCTTTGACGGAAAGAGCGCAGTGCAAACAAGGATCGCGTAGCGTAACCGAATACGCTCATCAGTTTACAAAATACCAAGACATTATCGTGCGAAGTATAACCGACAGATTTAATAACCGCCCAAAAATAAAGAAAGAAATAATCAGAGACGACGCGGAAACTAGTGTCGACCAATTCGTTCGCGGGCTAAATCGTGAATTAAAATTACTAGTAAAAACCGAAAAACCGGATACGTTAAACATGGCTATTAAAGTAGCTCTCAAGGAAGAGAGAGAAGAAAATAAAAACCGGAAACAATACGATAACAGTAAACGACTAGAGGAACGGAAAACTAATAAACAATTCGTTAAACGGGAAAGTCATGTTTCGGAACGTCACAATAGTCAAAAACCAGAACCAATTTGCTTCCTATGCAAAGAAAATGGACATTATTCAAGTAATTGCCCGAAGAAACAGGATTTTCACACATCCGACAAACACCCGAACAGACACAAACCACCTCAAGTAAAGTTTATCGAATCGGACGAGACTCAGCATCAGTCGGACTCAGAATCGGAAACCGAAGAGGAGAATTCTTGGTTGATACCGGAGCAAACGTCAACCTCATCAAACAGCGATTGGCAGGAGAATTCCGATACAGAAACAAATTGAATATCCTCGAAGGGATATCCGGCGCAGTTCATTGTGATCGTGAATGTTTAATACCCGTCGGAGATCGGTTTCACGTGTTCGTAGTAGTTAAGGACGATTTTGCATTGAAAGAAGACGGTATAATCGGAATACCATTTTTGAAAAAGGAAAAAGCCGTAATAGACGTTAGTAAAAAGAAAATAATTTTCAAACTCGAAAACAAGATAGCTAAGGTGTTTAACGTTAATTCAATCGACCAACCGTATTCTAAAGAAAGAAGTGATTTACTGCTGGAAAATACGAGATTACATCATGTATCAGATAGACGAGAACAAGAAGAGCTCTGGAAGTTGATAGATGAATACCAAGACATCTTCCATTTACCTGGAGATCCGCTACCAGAGACTAATTTAACAACCCACAGAATAGACACCACCGATGACATACCGGTTAATGTAAAACAGTATAGATTTCCACCTATTCACCAATTAGAAATCGAAACGCAGGTTAAAGAAATGTTAGACCAAGAAATTATCCAAGAATCTAGTTCGCCCTATAACGCACCCTTATGGGTTGTACCAAAAAAATTAGACGCAAGTGGCAAAAAGAAATGGCGTATCGTGATAGATTATCGCGAATTGAATAAGAAGAGCAAACAAGATTCTTACCCTTTGCCTAACATTGAGGAAATTCTAGATCAGCTGGGAAAGAGTAGATATTTTAGCGCCTTTGATATGGCCAAGGGATTCCATCAGATTCCTTTGGAAAAAGACCATCGACAAAAAACAGCTTTTTCGACCCCTCGAGGTCACTATGAATATAAAAGAATGCCCTTCGGATTAAAAAATGCTCCAGCTACGTTCCAACGTATGATGGATAACGCATATAGAAATCTGAACGGGAACACGTGTTTCACGTACATAGATGACGTAGTAGTTTACTCTGTAACGTTCAAAGAACATCTTTCAAAATTACGAGCATTTTTCGATCAAACAAGAAAAGTAGGATTGAAATTACAAACTGACAAGTGCGAATACATTAAGGATAGTTTAAAGTATCTAGGACATGTTATAACGGAAGAAGGCGTTAGGCCCAATCCCGAGACAATAAATGCAGTAAAGAACTTCCCAACACCTAAAAACGCTAAAAATATCAAGCAGTTTATAGGGTTAGCAGGATATTATCGAAAGTTTATCAAAGACTTCAGTAAAAAGGCAAAACCGTTAAACCAACTGTTAACCAAGGACGTCCCTTTTGAATTCGGAATGGAACAACAAAGGTCATTTCAAATCCTGAAAGAGGAACTTTGCAAAGAACCGATACTAGCTTATCCTAACTTCAGGAAAGAATTTACATCAACGACAGATGCTTCAGACATAGCTATAGGCGCGGTACTTTCGCAGAAAGATGAAAAGGGGAATGATCTACCCATTTCATACGCCAGTAGAACCTTAAACAAAGCTGAACAAAACTACAGCACGACTGAAAAGGAAGCATTGGCAATAGTATGGAGCGTTAGACATTATAGACCATACTTGTACGGACGCAAATTCAACATAGAGACAGACCACAAGCCCTTAGAGTTTATTACAAAAACTAAAGACCCGACGTCACGGATAATGAGATGGAGAATCAAGTTAGAAGAGTACGAATACACCATCAAATATAAAGCAGGTATAAAAAACCAGAACTCGGACGCGCTGTCTAGGAATCCTGTGAAGACAATCGAATTACGCGACGAACAGAGCATTTATCAGAAGGTTTTATCAAACCGGTCTTTTGAAGCAATTAAATTAACTTTGAGCAAAACTAAGAACATATTTTTTTCTGACGAACCTCTACCAGAAAACAAGTTGCACGTAACATCTCGTTATACCCAGAATCAGGATAAAATAAAAATAATCGAGCACAAGGACAAAATACTAGAAATACAGTTACTAAGACATAAGATTTTGAAACCTCCACTGCCTATTGAAGAACTTACTTATTACCTGATCGCTTCTGAAGAAAACGAAATTCACTTGGATGCTAAACTCATAGCCTACCATTTCGAAATATCAATATCAAAATTAATAGAAGAGCTTCAAGAAATCCGAACTAAGAAAGTAAAGATTTATCTGCATAATATAAATCGGAAGTTGATAACCACTCCTAGTGAGAAAAGACAGATAATTGAAGAAAATCATAACGGTACGATTGGCGGCCATCAAGGTATTAAGAAGACTTTCTATAGAATCAGCGAGAATTATTATTGGAGACGCATGTTACAGGACATAACTCAATTCATTAGTGAATGCGCTATATGCCAACAGAGTAAGAAAAGTAAAACAACGAAAGCTCCATTAGTTATCACCGACACTCCCGACAGATTCAATAAAAAGATCAGTATGGACATAGTAGGACCCCTACCCATGACTTCCAAACACCATACGCACATACTCACCATCCAGGATAACTTGACCAAATACATGACGGCAGTACCATTGAAAGATGCAGACTCAAAAACGATTATTGACAAATTGTTCAAACATTATATTTCAGTTTTCGGTGTCCCAGAAATCATCCTCACGGATAACGGAAGTAACTTTACAAGTAAATTCAATAAAGCCGCAGAGAAATTATTAGGAATCAAACGAAGCGTAACAACAATATACCATCCCGAAAGTAACGGTAGTATTGAAAGGAGTCATGCAGTACTGAAATCATATCTGAAAAGTAACCTCAAAGGGAAAAAGGATTGGGATGAAATATTACATCTCTATTGCCTTACGTACAATACGAACAAGCACGAATCAACAGATTTCACCCCTTATAGACTAGTTTTTGGACAAAACGCAAAAATCATCAATGACCCGCCAGAACACTACACTTACGACGATTACGCAACAGAAATAAGAAACCGAATTAACATTCTAAATAAAGAAGCAAAGGAAAATCTCATGATAGCAAAAAATAAAGTAAAGGAAAAATTCGATAGAGTATCAAAACCAAAAGAATTCAAAATCGGCGACCTTGTGTGGTTTAAGAAAGAGAAAACGATCGGTTTAGATAAACCCTACGAAGGGCCCTATCAAATAATCAATAAACTATCAGACGTTAATTATACAATACTTAGGAATAATAAAGAAATCTTAGTACATGTCAATCGCTTGAAGTACGCTAATGTAAACCTCATTGCAGAATAGTTCTGTTGCTCCTTTTACCATTCGGACTGACGCAACTAACTCAGGAGGAGATCAGAAACAAACCAGGTTTCCTGCTGGAGGAGGTGTCTACGGCTTTCATATACCATAACGAGTGGACGTTCGTAAATGTGCTTCACCTCGCGGAGCTGGAGGAAGAAATCAAAACGATCGAAAAACTCTACGACAATTTGAGAAACCAACTCACGGTAGATGTCGGAAGATGGACGGGATCAGACGGGATCGATTATAGTACGCGAGTATTCCCATTTATCTATGGACACGTTGCGAAAAGAAGATCCCTCCTTCGAGACTCGAGAAAACTGCTTAACGATATATATCAGCTGATAGGGTTGCCAAAGACTAAACAAAAAAGAGGCTTATTCGACTTTGTAGGACAGATCAGTAAAACACTTTTTGGAACTTTGTCATCCGAAGACTCGGAATATTACAACGCCGAAATTGATAAATTATATCGAACGAACCAAGAGTACAGTAACTTAATCGCTAACCAGACAACTATCATTAAAAGCCTAGTATTTGATAACGCAGGATTGAGAAGTGTAACGGCACAAATAAGCGAGAGGCAGGCTAAAGACTTCCAAATAATTGCCAAGGAAGTGATGGCATTAAAAGCAGCAGACTACGCCATATTAGACCTTTTAGATTTGTATAGAGCAGAAGAAACTTTAGATGATATTTTGAGGGAATTGTTGAGAGCAATCGAAACAGCCTATCAAGGACACGTGTCTCACATGTTCCTCAATGACGATGTTATAACACAAATATGTGCGTCTATGCCGAAATTCGAGACTTTTGGACTATCTGACTTAGCAACACTTTTGCAAGTCTCACAAATCAACATATATACTTTGAACGGGAAATTCATTTATGAAATAAGAGTACCCGAATTGGAATCAATCCCATTTAGAATAGTTAAAATCACATCAATTCCAGAAATCGATGAGCATGGTTATGCTTATTATTGGCAAGCCCCAGCAGATTATGTAATTCAGAATATAAGGGACCAGTCAATTATGTTAACTAGCGAAACCGAAATGAGCGAATGTATAATATTAAGAGGGCATAAGATTTGTAAAAGGCATGCAGGGTCCCGACGGATCACGCCTTCAGATGGTTGCTTGTATAATGTATTCAATCCTTCGGCTGTGACCGATTGCAAGTGTGAAAGAAAGGTTACGCCTGTATCAGGAACACATTTCGTCCCTCTGTATAATAAAAATAAGATGATTAGTTACAATAACAAAGTGATGACGATTTCGTTACTTTATGGCAAAAATAAACATCAAAATGTAGAACTCTACGGAGTGAAATTGCTAACACTGTTACCCGAAACAACGATCGTAACCGACGACGAAGTCATTTACAGTTATGATACAACCAAAAAAACTTTGAAGCTTTCCGATAAAATTCAGATATTGCCTTACAACTTCAGATCATTTGAAGAAGAATTAACTACCTTCTTAAAATTCAATGACAGCATCATAGAAGAAATTAAATTACCAGAAAGTAAAATTGATCAGAAGACCACTCTCAATACTCTCAATGAGATAAACTCAAAAGCAAAACTACTAGAGTCTCATAAACGAACCTTGACATACGAAGAAAAAACAACTAATTGGATCAAGTACTTGTTTATTGGTCTGGGAGTTCTAGGATTAGGATACATTTTGCATTTATTCGGAATAATGAATTTTGTCAGAGGACTACTGATTAACATCAATTTATGTTGCGGAAATAAAATGAATATCAATCTGTTCAGTAAAAATAGGCCAGAAAATCGAGAAACAAATCCACCAAACTTGGCATACGACACTGCAGAACCAGAAGCAGTTCTATTTAGTAACGAAGGGACTGTTAACGATCCACACGAAGTTATGGTTAATATGCCAAAGATAAGTTCAAGATCCAAAGGGCCATTGACGAAAGAGAGGCAGAGCAGACCTCTGGACCTAGGAGGTCGAAGCTACTCTCCCGAAAGGGATTAATTATTGATAAGTTCAGTTTAAAAATTAATACTATATATATACCTATATCGAACTTTGTAAACTTAACTTACCTCCACTTGGGGGGGTGTTGTGCAAAAACGAATATCATAATTCTAACGATGTATAATTTTATAACGGTGGAGCCGCTCAAGACTCTTCTACCGGATACGTTATCGCATGTAGCCATAAGAACGCATGGGTCAGCATTTTCTGTAACGTACGCTTGAGAGCTCCGAACCGGCAGTTCACTGTAGGCTACAGACGGTCGAGCAAGGGCCGATGTAAGCTACGATTCAAGGTATTTCGCAAGAAGTACAATAAAGGAATAATTAGTTATATCATAAATCTTCGATTCATCTGAGTAAACTTCATTGGACCGATCCCACATCCTAATCTCAAAACTCACAACGCCTACGGCACGACAATCTACAGAAATCAAACACAAGAAATAGATCATCAGACAAAATCAAGCATTATACTCTAAGACATGCGGAAAATTGACTCGACAGTAAAATCGGATAAAATTACAGAGCAGAAACAAATTATTAAACAACTAATCAGTCACGAAATCTCTCTGCTGGATTTGTTCTAACGCGAGACTCATCACGTGGCTCATCGGCTCACGCTACACAAAATGTCCAACTAACTCCTCCAGAGATTTTTTGGGGCTTTACAAATATTCAGAACAAGCGACCTTACCTTACAAAGAAATCGGCTACATCACTTTAAGCACAGGTAACTAATAAAGCGGAAAGAAACTGAGCGGAAAGAAACTTAGCGGAAAGAAAGCAACTAATTCACAAATAGCATAGCAAGACTTAGATAAAGTGCGGTAAGCGGTAACGGTGGTGCGGAGAGACACGTCTTCGTCGGAGAGCTGCTGAACGTAGAAGGAAGAGCGGGATGATCGTCTTGGGTGGCTTGACCCTGGTCCTCGGCTAGGGGGTGAGGTGGGGAACCAATGATGTTTGACACTTTCGATGATTGGCCAAATTTTGAATTGCGAGCGGAAAATCCTGTCGTCGCGACGACTCGTCAGCCGGCGTGACGTCAAAATCGGTCCGATTTCTTCCTTATCGAGCGGAAAGGAGGGTTGCCTGCTTCTTAGTCGTCCGAGGGAGGCGTTACTCTGGATCTTCGCGGTCCGGTATCGTCCGTGCGTCAACCGGGCGGATTCAAATACTGCGGCGGCAGAGTCACCCGAACTCGACCTCGCTGCAGCTCTCTAGGTCGATCTGGATGTCCCTTTCCCGGATCTGCATCCTTCGTCGGCCTAGAGACGATGCGGAACGTTGTCTTCGTCCTATGTCGCACGATTCTCTTCCTTCCGATAACGAATCTATTTCACTGTCTGCAGAGCTGTAAAACGTCGATGATAACGCCGGAACAATAGTTAGTGTAGTCGGTTCGGTGGCGGGAATTTCTTCGGTTTCACCGATGAACCTTGGAGCGGGAGACTTGTGATACTTGGCGTATCGTCCTATACGCCGCTTCCTTGGTATCCGAGCGATAGGCGAAGTAGTCTTCGGGCGGGAAATCTTTTGTGGATTCTATACTCCATCCATCCAACTTCTATCCAGAGTAAGCATACCTCTTCTGCGTAGGTGCTATCCTCGGCACTTTCCAAGGCGCAAATCCCGGATTGCACACCCATGAGGTTAAGGTGGCGGTAATTCGAACAGACGTCTGCAGTTGCAATTCCTTTGAGCGATAACCTCCTGTCATTGGTTCCTTCCCCAGCCTTGATGATCTCGAAGTCGTCTCGAAGTCATCTTGTCGTCAGACGTACTCTCTCCGTTTTACCGTACCTACCGGTACCATGTTCAGAATAAATCAAGAGCGTTAATTACTATCTATAAATTTCCCTATTTTTGGTGTGTCACTACCCATCCGTGGTGTTTCGTCTAAAGACGCACCTCCGCACCTGTTTCCGCCTACTTTTCTCTAGATAATCTGAATTTACTGGGACGTTGCAAAATGCAACGTCACAGTACGATACGGTTGCATTAATGATGATAATGTTTGTTTATTGCTTGCCCGCACGGCGTTACAATGGATAAGGTTGTAAGACTGGCGTGCATTAATTTGATGTGATATATGTACGACATATGAATTTGTACATTTCATAACATAGTACCAAATCTGAATCATTAAATCGTTGTATCAAAAACATTTGAATCACCTTATAATTTGCCGACCTGATACCTGATATAAACGTAAAGAACCCCGCCCCGACTTTGAAATATTTGTACCTCATTCAATCACCTTATGATGTGCTGACTGAAAACCCGATAGAAACAGATCAAGCCCCGAGCGGGGACTTTAAATATTTCCCACGTAGATGAGCGTGGCGGTGTACGGGATCGAAACCAGATGGAAACGGATCGAGCCCCGCTCGGGACTTGGAAATATTAGCCCCGCGCTCCGACAAGCCGAATGAAAACCAGATAGGAACAGATCGAGTCCCGAGCGGGGACTTTGAATATTTCCCATGTAGATGAGCGTGGCGGTGTACGGGATCGGAACCAGATGGAAACGGATCGAGCCCCGCTCGGGACTTTGATCTACGGGATCGAAACCTGACAGGGACGGACAAAATTTAGTACAACGTTCAAGCGACGGATGCTTTACGGATAAGACAAGATAGATCACCGACTCTTCGGATATTCGGTTCCGCATGGATTCAGGATAGAACCCTATAACGTCCGGACAGATTTGCTAAAAAGGTTGGAATGCAGATAGAACCGAATAAAATTGAATTGGATCCTGCACGGAACCCCATCCAGAATCTTTTCCGGTTCTATTGAATCCTATAGGCCATTTTCAGTAGGGTTTCACTTTCAGGAGGTGGCTCACTCTTTGGTATCCGTGATTGTTAGTGAATTAGAATACACAATTTTCAAAATCTGAGCAAAAAAAAAAACATTTATACATTTCGGGTGACTAAAAGCAAAAGGGCCTAAGCGCCAAAAAAAATTTTTTTTTGCGACTATGCCCAAAAGTTCTTACGTTGCATGAAAAAGATTTTGGCACTAAAAAATCGAAAATTTTTTTTTTTGCGCTTGGGCCCTTTTGCTTTTAGTCACGCGATTTCATAAGTAGGTAAATGGCTACAGTTTTCCATTTACATTCGCTGAATAGATTTTAAACATAAAATGACAAATGCCATTTTGCATTTTAAATAGCTATTTCAAATTATTCCATTTCAAATACTACCCAACCCTGACTTTAGCTTCTATTGTACTACTTGAATTCTTAATGAATGAGGTAATTGTGGGCTTGCGATTCCGCAAAATACAATTATTTTCGAAACGTATAAGTAGTTTATGTGGCATGCTCGTGAACAAACTGTTTTTAGGCGTGGGTGATACTTTTAGACGGAGAGCTGACTGCAAAAATAGGTGTCTCATTCATCGAGCGATTAAACCTAGTTTAAAAGTAGGCCCAGACATGATTGTTAATTGATTCGGACGCCTGGCAGCTGTTCGTCGGGGCATGCGGGCGTAGCGTGGGTGCGAAGAGGCTGAAAAATCAATCGAAGTTGTCTCATTTATCGAGCGCTGGTTTTTGGTCTGAGTAGCTATTGATGTCCTAAATTCGATATAAAATTTCCAAGCAATTTGGTTGGGGCAAAAGTAACGCCAGGCGACGTTAAAAGTGCGTGAAATACGGCCGAAGTTGTCTCATTCATCGAGGGCTGGGACAAGAATTATTTGTTAGCTACAACCCTCAGGAACGTGTTCGTAAAATGACAGGTGAAAATTTTGGGTCAAACACTGCCAGGCATCGACGAAGACCGGGAAATGCGCATTCAACAATGGATCAGACGCTACAGGTATGTATAATGGGATCAACGTTACACATAATCATATTGACATGGATCGAAGGGGAAGACATTGTTATTCATAATTGTTTGTTATTTTCAAGCTCTATTATAAATTTCGGGTTTGTTATATTATAATACATGGATGGTAAGTTAATCGAACTCATCATCCTCGGGATCGGCATTATAGTCCGGGAGCCAGCGACATTTTTTCATGACACATTTGATAAACAATAATTTCATTATTTTCGTGTTATATTAATGCCATCTTGACATAGAATCAACTCCTGCCAGAGCACGAGTGGGACAGCGCTTATCAGCAGCTTATCAATGTTGTTAAAAAAACCGAGTAAATGACAAACATGATAAAAGCTGAAACTTTACCTATCGTTCAATTACATATTGGTTAGTAAAAAAATCAACTCCTGCCACCTGTATCGTAGAACGATGTACTCCTGCCATGGACCTAATTATATGAAAAAAAAAAATAAAAATTGACTTAAATGATAAAAGCTGAATTTTATTTTTACGGGTAGTTTATTAATTAAGAAGGCAGAAAAACTTACGCTGCCAGCTATTTGTTGGAACCTGGCCTCGGCAGGAGCAAAACAGTTGCGCACGAACATACAGTATGTTTCGCAGTATTATCAGGTTCTCAATGTGCCAGATGGAATTATATGTAAGTTTTCAGTTCAGAACTCTTGTCTGTTGCCAGGTATAACTGCATGCTTTGTCCCTTATATATTTGTATATAAAGAATAGGACGAGGTCAGGCACTCCTGTATATTATATATATATATACTTATAAAGAAAAAAAAAAAAAATTTCCAATTTTTCAAATTGGAAACGAAAAACTTTGACGGATCTATTTCGCCACCGTGCAAATCGGAGCTGCGACAACAAATTCTCAGATCTGCTTATATCTCCAGTATATGATCCAAAGCTCATTCTCAGCATCCTACCTTGCTGTCTCCGTGTGATTGTGGATGGCAAGAAACAGAAGAAAAGTTGAAATTTCGATGGTTTGAAGGCGAACAATTACCAACTTTAGTCGGCGAAGTCGTAATCGTAGATACTAGTCGAATCAATGCTCCAGGTAATGAAATAATATCCCTTTTACCTCACTTTACACAGCATATCATTTTTACGTCACTGTTTTTTTTTTTTACAGACTCCAACTTCCAAAATGATGATGCCGATGACGTAGATGATCCCGAGGAAATGACGAGCAACCAGAGAAGCGATAGTGAGGGTTCTGACGAAGAAGATTTAGCGTGATTTGTGATCCAATAATGATTCCTGTTTGTCAGTTGCTTCAGTAAAACTATCCGAATTTAGCCATCATTATTTTTATAATGTTTTTGTAAAGTCATTCATTGAAAAAAAATGACAAAATAAATGAAAAATATTTTTTTGAGATGCCTTCAGAGTCGTTCCTGTACTGTGTGTCACTCATCCAGCAACAACTTTACAACCTCCTGCCGAGGCCAGGTTCCGACAAATAGCTGGCAGCATAAGTTTTTCTGCCTTCCTAATTAATAAACTACCCGTAAAAACAAAATTCAGCTTTTATCATTTAAGTCAATTTTTTTTTTTTTTTTTCACATAATTGGGTCCATGACAGGAGTACATCGTTCTACGATACAGGTAGCAGGAGTTGATTCTTTTACTAACCAATATGTAATTGAACGATAGGTAAAGTTTCAGCTTTTATCATGTTTGTCATTTACTCGGTTTTTTTAGCAACATTGATAAGCTGCTGATAAGCGTTGTCCCGCGATTGAGGTGGCAGGAGTGGATTTTGTTGATAAGCTACATTATTACGACAGATAAAAAGATGAACCAAGCTTTATCAAATAACACATTGAAAAATGTCGCTGGCTCCCGGACTATTATCTTCGTCATCTGTAGAATGAATTTAAAGTTATTGAAACATTGTAGTTACCTTATCTCTCATCATCGATGATAGAAACATACAGGGAGAATTCCTAACGTCTGGAGGCTCAAAGGAGCATTCAGGTGGCGGCGTATGAAAAAGCAGGGGCATGGCCACCTCAACACTTCGTTGAGTCTCCAGATTTTAGGGATTCACCCTGATTCACCACCATATAAATCCCGGCAATGCGCTGGATACTGATTCCCCGAAATTGTTGTGAAGTAATGTAATGTCTATATGGAGAAACGCCGATTTGAAAACTCCAAAGCAATTAAACCCACTCGATTATGGCTGGACACAAAACGGAAACAAATTCGATATACTTTGGTTTGAGGGGGATCAATCACCGACCTATAACGTGAATGACATTGTCATTCAACCTGTAAATCTGGATGACGAAATCAATGTGACAGGTATACAGGGTGATTCAGATTGAAGGCGCCACCGGACAATGTCGTATTCCTCTCGAAAAAATCAGACGACAATTAAGAGTGACATTTTTTTTTTTAATGCCCGGTTTCCGAATAATAGCCGTTCAAAGTTCAACCAATCAGAACGCATCTTTAGGATACGATGCATTTCATCTCATCTCACATCCAATATTTCATCAATCTGACCCTCGGCCCCATTGTCAGTTGTTGGTATTGTTGGGTAGCGGGCTGTGGCGCGGTGGGTATATCGGCGGTAACATGCCACGCTCGGTTCGACATTCCGCGTGCGACTAGAATATGATCCTGAAGATGCATTGTGATTGGTCGAACTTCAAACGGCTACTACTCGGAAACTGGGCCTTTAGGAGAAAAACGTCACTCTTGATTTTCGTCTTATTTTTTCGAGAGGATTACGACATTGCCCGGTGGTGCCTTCAATCTGAATCACTTTGTATATATGTTCAGTATAGATCCGATATAAAATCTGGAGACTTAGCGAAGTGTTGAGGTGGCCATGCCCCTGCTTTTTCATACGCCGCCACCTCAATGCTCCTCTGAGCCTCAGATGACGAAGATGATGCCGATCCCGAGAATGATGAGTTCGATTAACTTACCATTCATGTATTATAATATAACAAACCCGAAATTTATAATAAAGCTTGAAAAAACCAAACAATTATGAATGACAATGTTTCCCCCTCCGATCCATGTCAATATGATTATGTGTAATGTTGATCCTACTATACATACCTGTAGCGTCTGATCCATTGTTGAATGTGCATTTCCCGGTCTTCGTCGACGCCTGGCAGAGTGTTTGACCAAAATTTTCACCTGGAATTTTACAAACACGTTCCTGAGGGTTGTATCCAACAAATAATTCTTGTTCCAGCCCTCGATAAATGAGACAACTTCGGCCGTATTTTACGCACCTTTAACGGCGCCTGGCGCTACTTTTGCCCCAACCAAATTGCTTGGCAATTTTATATCGAATTGAGGACATCAATAGCTACTATTAGACCAAAAACCAGCGCTCGATAAATGAGACAACTTTGATTGATTTTTCAGCCTGTTCGCACCCACGCTGCACCCGCATGCCCCGACGAACAGCTGCCAGGCGTCCGAATCAATTAACAATCATGTCTGGGCCTACTTTTGAACTAGGTTTAATCGCTCGATAAATGGGACACCTATTTTTGCAGTCAGCTCTTAGACTATTTCAGCATGAGCCATAAAGGCGATCGCTTGACAGCGAAAACTGAAAAATCATTCAATCCAAAAAGCAGTTTACGAGCATGCCACATACAGTATTTCTCACGGTATTTCTATGGAAAAGCAAAAAATGTATAAGTTTGTCGGTTAGAATCTATCTAAATTTCTATTTGTCCCTGAAGGGTTTCTTGATCCAGTTTGATGAAGAAATAAAAGGTGAATTAATACTATAGCTAAAATAATGAAAGGAATGATAAAATGAAAAGTAAAAAATCGAGTTAAAGTAGCATTATCAACTGAAAATCCACCTCATAATCATTGAACTAAAAATTCACCGAGTTAAGGAATTGCTGATAATAAATTTGTAGCATAAATTATTCCAAGAGTTCCGAAAGTTTCTTTTTTTCCTGATTCTTGTGAAATAATATGAGAAATTATTCCAAAAGCTGGAATAATTAAAATATAAACTTCAGGATGTCCGAAAAATCAAAATAGATGTTGATATAAAATTGGATCTTGTGAACTGCCATACCAAAGTCTTTATACCGTAGAAAATAATTTTATGGACATACACTGTGACGGAATCGCGAGCCGCCAGCCTAGCTAACAAGAGACTCGGCCGCACAGAAATTGATAGTCGGCAACCCACCGCAGGAATTACATTTTATTTAAGAAAATGTCAAAATTGCTAGGCGCCAGGCTATTTAGATAGAGAATAATGAATTTTGTCCGAGCTCAATCGGAGAGGGAGGAAACGTGAGGTCTAGGAAATTCGAGAAAATCGTACCTTTTCACGTAGTTTATTATTAATAATTTAATAACATTCGAATTCAGGTAAAAGCATTAAATTCTTTGAGCAATTGTTTATAACAATGAGTTTGTTTAACGAAGATAAATTAAGAAATTGAACAGAAGAGAAAATCAGGGAAGATAATTAAATTAGAAAAGGAAATATTTAGAAATTATCTCACATATAACAAGTACACGCGCACTTATGCGAAATACTTGACAAGGTAAAACAAACGAAATTGAATATCTCAATTCAAAATTAAGAAAACTGAGCTCAAGATATTTAAGATAACAATTAATTCTCAAGTTTAACAAAAACTGAACAAGGTAATAAAGAGAAAACACGAAAACCCGAGTATGACGCAGTAGCTAAATTACCGACTTGAAGGCCAAGTGCTAAAACGTCGAAACTCTAATTTTGGTAAGAAAACGAAATTTAGATAAAAACTCGGGTAGACGTGGTAACGTAAGCTTACCTTAGTAAGTTATTATCCAATTTCACAAAACAGGAACTGATAAAATCACGTTAAAGTGAGTTTTTGACTTATTGCGCAACACAATTACTTAAAATTCAAACAAGTAAAATGCTCGCTGTATGCTCGCAGGAACAGAAGTGTCGAGAGAAATTGCATTCCTCCCCTATATCCCTTCCGGTTTTCGGTAGTAGGGCGAAGATTGGTAGAGTTGAGGGCGCCACAAGATAAGAACTCCGTTGACGGCAGGAGCTCTCCACCACAGAGCTTTCATCGTATCTCTTTACTACGCTCTTCGTCGTTGAGTAGGTAGGCGAGTACCGGTGCCTCGGTCTGAGAACCTCCAGTCAGATAAGCTCGGCTCTCGTGCAGCGCCCGCTCTCTAGCAAGCCTCGATGTAACTGCATCAGGTCCTGGCTCATTTAAACGTACGAGGTAAATTCGGTTTGATCTCCAGGTAGTTGTAGATAGTAGAGAATCAAACCACGTATTTCTTTCTGGATCTCCCAGGCAATTCGTTGAAAGGATTCTTCAACTTTTTGAAGATCCCGAATTGTAGATAGACGAAGATAGGAGGAAGTGATCCAGGCCCAAATTCAAACAGTCGATGACGTAGTACTCGCAGTTTTAGCGTCATTCAACGTAGATGGAGACACGATTACTAACTACGGGGCTTCGAGACTACCGTAGGAAGCGTAGAAAAGTGGCGTAAATCCCACGTAGTATAGGGAAAATTCCAGAAAGCAACGAAGATACGAGATCCCTCGACGAGAGGAGGTATAGAGACAAATATGGAACAGACATTCCAACAAAATACAAACATTAGAAATTCTTATAATTAACCAGATTAATTATCCTTCGCTTGAGCTCAGTTGACCCCTATCCCTGCGCATCCAGGCATACAGGAATGTATTGAAAATAGATATTGATACGGAACATGAATAACGACGAGGGTCGGTAACAAGGCAGCCAAAATGCCACGTTACAACACATACAATCAAAGGTGATTTTTTCTCAGAGTGTATGAATTCGTACAAGGGCTTATACTCAGAGGAGAACTGGTACAAGACACAGTAGCTCATAATATAATGACTTACAATTAGACAAAATTAGCATAAGGTACAATAGTGAACGCTCAGTTATACAATCGAGTAAGTCCCCTCTGTTTCCTCCGCCGCTTTTTGCACACAACCCATCTGCCAGTTGCGCACATTATTATGATAATGGACAGGCGAATATCTCGAAAAATAAAAATAAAACGAAATAAAGTTTGCTACAAAACTTGAAGCGTTTTAAGAGGGAAACATGATGATGATGTGTTGACTTGTGTATTTTGCCACTTCCGAGATTTCGCTAATAACTTGATTTTAGATAGGGAACAAATATTTTGGATATGAGCAGCTATATAGTGGCGACATCAAAGACTGATTCCATTTTTTTCAATTTTTTTCAATTATTTTGTTATGTTTGTTTTTCTTCAATTTTTTCCATTTTTACTTTTCATCACCTTTGGTGATATAAGAAAAGTATTGGTTTAGTACGGAAAGTGACTTTTGTTATTTGAACAAATTTTTACGTTTCCGATCCACAGGTATATGTAGAACAGGTTTGCGAACAAATGTATGTCTGTCTGTCTGTCGGTCTGTCGGTCTGTCGGTCTGTCGGTCTGTCGGTCTGTCGATCTGTCGGTCTGTCGGTCTGTCCGGCGGACAAACTCACCTAATGATCTGAAGAACGGCCCAATGAAAAAAATTGACATTTACAGGGGATCAAGAGCAAATGATGGAGATGAGAAATTGCCATATCCCATCCAATTCGAATGATCGGTTCTACCGGAAAAAATTCGACTTCCAATTCTTTATTTCATTTTTGTCGTGTAGATCGAGGTACGGGGTAGAATCGCGTGGATTGGGGTGAAACACAAGAATATATGGGTGAATTCGAGTAGATCGAGGTACATGTAAGCATGTATGGGGTAATTCGGAACAATTGAGGTACGTGCGAGTATATATGGGTGAATTCGAGAAAATTGAGGTACAATGCAAGTAGGAGTATGTATATGAGTGCATTCGGATGGATTGGGCCACTTGTCTGTAAGGGTGAATTCGAGTAGTTTGAGGTATGTACTGTAACGTTTCGCTCTGACCCCGACCACGCACGCCTCAGCTTTCAATGTCACGTACCGACGTGGATTGCAAGATCCAGTCGGAGGTAAAGTGTCTACAGATCTGATATATAACCGATCTCCGAGCGGCTGAAGATCGGTCTCTCGGTGGGTTGTCCTTGATCGAAGTGCAAAAGCACACCTGCAATGCTAGAACAATACTATCCCAGGGATTGAGGGTGGTATTCATATAGAAAAGAACGATGGAACTCAATTAGGTGCGATAATGAGAGTTTAATTGTGTGATTTGGAGAGAATAAAGATAAATGATAACACTCGATGGTAGAATTAAAGAAGGTTACAGGTATGATACGTCTAAAGATTAATTAAATAATGGGATTACATATAGGATTGGTGATAGATGGAAGGAGGTGAGCCGAGGAGCGGGCCACCGGGGAAGGAGTGCGGGTGGCTTTTGGAACCTACCATCGAACCACCGAGCTGCTGTCGACCTGAGTCCCCGCCTCGCTATCGGAGAGATCCGCTACTAGGCCGAAGCTGGGCCAACAAAGGTTCCGTAGAGGTGCTCGCCGTTGGGGTATCCTCCGAACTAGGGCGAAAGGTCTTCCGTGAGCTGGGTAGATACGGCTAGGGTGCACCACACACGTTCTCCCCGGCAAAGAGCACGTTGATCTTTCGCTCCTCAAATTTGGAAATCGACTCGCTTGGCGGCGGCGTTCGGTCTTTCATTATGGCTCGGTTTTTCGGTGGCGTGATGTTTGTAAATTGCTAGTTTGCACTCCTTCGTAGGGTTATTGTGCTCCTAGGCTCAGCTGTTCTTGTGTCCGAGTGAATGACCGAGAGGGAATGCGCTTAGCTAAGCGGGTGGTGCGAGGCACGAGCAACGCGAGTTTAGGGCCGTATGTAACATCAAACCAACGGACGACCGAGTGACGTCACCAAGCGCTGCGCGATTATGATTCGCGCGCACCAGGATCTAACCTGGGGATATAGACCGGTGCTTTTCGGTGATCGGGAGCGTCTCGAGGTATAGCACCCGGTCAGCTGTGGGAAAATCCATTCTGTGCCTTTCTCGCGAAATGCCGAGTAAAACCAAAATTTTTGATAAAATCACCGTCTACCTTATCGACCTCGGCCTATCACATCCCGTTAACTTCAACCAGAGCGACTCGAGGTATAGCACCCGGTCGACTCATGTGTATTAACTTCAACCAGAGCGACTCGAGGTATAGCACCCGGTCGACTCACGTGTATTAACTTCAACCAGAGCGACTCGAGGTAGAGCACCCGGTCGACTCATTTGTCTTAGAGGAAATTTTGAACAGAATGGTCACGCCTAGTGGCTATTGCTGAATTTAGAATCAACCTTTGCATTAGAATCAACAGCCGCCTGTGCTAAAGCAGCCAGGACGAGCAATCTTAAAATCTGAATATAACTTTTGCGGTGTCAAAATTAAAACAATTTTGCAATCACCTTTAGCGTCAAATAAACTCCGAGTAGCAAAACGTCTATTTCGAAAATTGAACCGTAAACAACTGCAACGTCGAGTATAAGAAAATTAGGAATTAATAAAACAACCTAGACCGAGCTTTAGAACTATTCAACCGGTTGAATCTACTTAATAATAGAATTAAGCGATTTTATAATTCGAAAGTCGGTCAACCGTATCATTTAAATTAGCATTTCACTTTCATTTGAGAAGGGATTAGCCCGCGATGTCAACAAACACGCAGAGTAAAGTCAAGTAGCACGGCCGTTAGGTTAAGACAATAATCTTGTTAAATTTATGTTTTTGTTAAACTTTCTTTGATTTAAAATCCGCCTTTTCAGAATATAATTTATGTTCGGATTATTTAACGAGTCTTAATCTTGGTTCGACACCTGCTAATCTAATTACGCTATTCCCAGATCGTTCACCTATTGTCCTCACATCACAACAAGCCGATTAGCTCCATGCAGCTCTGGTGAGGTTTGGCATACTCTGTGCTGCACTGGTGGATTTAGAACCTTCCCGTGTCAGTTGAGTTTGTCGAATGACGAGCCCACTGATCTCTAAAGTACACTGGATAGGGTATCCCGTGTAAAACTTTTGTGCCGAATTGAAGCGGTGAGGCGGCCATGTTGCTTGTAGTACGATTTGTCAAATTCAGCGGGAAATTCAAATAATACTACTAACAGATATGCAGAAAACGGTGCAAGTTATTTGAAAATCAGATATTATTATAGAAAAATTTCCAGTTTGAGATTGAAACGGAAGTAAAATGATATTTTTATCGACGATCCATTGAGAATACATAAAATACAGAAACTGGATACTAGGAATTTGAGGGAAAAAATTATTCACATCAAGAATTCGTTGAAGCAACAAAAATAGCGTCACTAAATAGCAAAAGTTTTTCTATATGAATCAAAATTATTTCTAACAAATACAGAAATAGCGCAATCATCATGTGAGATAGCTCAATTCGGATTACAGTCACTAGGAATAGTGGATTACAGTAGATATAGGTTAGAATAAACTGTATATTTGAATGCACGAAGATGTATAAACAATTGATAGAACATAGGTCCAATACAATTATGCAGTTGCAATCAAATCACGCTCTTCTCTCAAATAAATCCATTACATATGTAATGCGAAGAATCCATGTAGTCGTGGAAACACTTTTTCGTCACAGCGAAATTTGTCAATGATTTGTCGTGGAAATTCAATTCATCTCCAGAGTCCAATGATGATAAGGATCGTCACCTACCAGGAATACTTCGTGGCCGTAACGTAACTCTTTCTTTTCTCAAAGCATTCAGCTTTGAAATTAATCGAGTAGCGAGCCTGCTATTATTTGTAGGGGCAAAAGTGAGTCCTCAATTAATCTCCTCCAACCACACTTCGAGGGTCTCGAGATCTTTCGGAGGAAATCTATAAACTCATATAAATGAATCATGCAAGTGAATGTTAGCGAATAGGGAATAGAACGCGAAGAAGTTGGTATGACTGTGGATAGGGACGAGAAGGAGACAGGGTTGGTAGGACTGGGACGGAGAGAAAAAGAACGGTGGCTCGCCACGAGTAACAGAACGCAAAGGAAAAGAAGAGAATAAACGAAAAGTCAAAGAAAAGTAAAGCAAAGAAATAGTGAGCTATCGTAGGGAGAATAAAGAATAAATAAACGAGAGTGTACCGTCAATATTCGTGTTTTAATATAATCATTATTAATAAATTAGAATTTCAGCCACGTGTTCGAGTTATAACCCTGAGTTCACATCCTAATCCCTAACAAATCAGAAGTGGGATGCCAAAAAAAAAAGGGATTGACGAAGGAACTCAAGTGGTTACATAAGTTAGTGTGGTGTGCTGAAAAGAAAGTCGCGAAAAGAAAATCGTGAAAAGAAAGCATTCAAGGCCAAGTATCAGTGTTAAAGAAAATGGCGTCGCATCGCGTCGGTTGAAGCGTATGCAAACGAGTTTTGCGCGCCAAAAGTAGCGGGCAACGGAAGTCGCCATAACGAAAACGGTAGTGACGATTCAGGTACAAGATGGCAGACCAACAACTCGTTGAAGCGATGCGAAGGATCGCGCAGATGGAAGCAGAACAACGTGAGTTTGAAAAACAGTTAGCCCTCGCGAATACAGAACGCGACGAACAACGAGAACGTCGAAAACAAGTCGAACAATACGCACAAACTCTGTGCCGTGAGAAGGAAGCCCGGACGACGAATCAAGGATCACGCCAAGACGAGCAGACGACTGAGATGCAACAGTTGCTGCGAACAATGACACAACTCTTGACAAAACAAACTGAAAATACGTCAGTAACGTATAGCGTCGTACCAGACAGTCAGAGCGCAGTACGAGATTTCAACGGCACGGAAGATCCTAATGTTGCAAGAGCTTGGCTAAAGGAGCTGTGTAGCGCAAAAACAGTACACATGTGGACGGATGCAATGGCCTTCAGTATCGCACGAATGCATCTTAAAGGCGCAGCACATAAGTGGTTCCTAGCTCGAGTCGAAGTAGTCAAAGACTTCGAAACATTTGTTACGGCATTCAAGGGAACATTCACGTTCCAGCGCAGCCGCGCTGAAAAGATGAAGTTGATGAGCCAACGTGTTCAAGGAGCTCGAGAAAGCACGCAAGAGTATTTCCACGACAAGGTATGGTTGTGTCACGATTTAGAATTTGACGTCGAAGAAACGAAAACTGAGATAGTAGCTGGCCTGTGGTCTAAGGATATGAGCCAATACATCATGTCTCGTGACTATGACCATCTCGATGCCCTGTACCAAGATCTTGTCAAATACGAGAGGATGGACGCAGTGCGCAGGGAGCGCATCGGAGTCAAGAAGCCTATACCGTTGAACACGAGCAGAGGAAGCAACGCGGCGGTGAGCAACGATACAGAGAAGCAGGAGAGAAGACCAGCAGCGAGTACAGACAAGGGTTACGATAATAAATGTTTTAATTGCGGCTCACAAGAACATCGAATCAAAGATTGCACAGCACCACGTAAGGAAGTAAAATGTTTTAACTGTAATAAACTAGGTCATATCGCAAGGAAGTGTGATCAACCACTAAGAAAGCCTAGACTAGATAAGAATGAACAAGCCGAAGTGAAAATTTTGCAAAACATAGAACAGGGTGAGACAAAAGGAATAGCAAAATTTATTAGACAAGTTAGGATTAAAGAAAAGGAAATGTGGGCACAAGTAGACACCGGAGCATCCATTTGCACAATTAAGGCATCAATAGTTTTAGAATTAGCGCTGGAAGTAAACAGAGTGATAACGACTATCGAGGGCTTTGGGAGAAATCGGGTAACTTCTCCGGGAACAGTAAGCGAAGAAGTAACGTTTGAGTCGTTGAAACCAAGAATTGTTAAATTCACTATCATGCCAGATGACGCACAAACCTTTGATTTAATCTTGGGAAGACCCTTCACGGAAGCACTCGATATTAGTTACACAAGACTTGGGTATGAATTGAAGTTCATAGAGGTAGATTCTACATTGTTTGACGACACGCAAGGTGCCTGTAAGCCATGTGTCAGAGACGACGAAGTATTGGAGCCTGGAACGGTTAACCTGATTAACGTAGTTGCAAACAACAATGAAATTGCTTTACCTATACTTAACTATGGGGACAAGCGTGAAACCCTGCAACAAGATGAAGTACTAACTGAATCAATTCTTACAGTACAGCCATTTCCAGAAGTTCAAGTTAGGAAGGACGAGGTGGTCCATGACGAGGTGACAGTCGGGGAGACCATAACGACAGACCAAAAGAACGATCTCGTGAAAACTTTGAATCTGTTTAGAGATTGCATCGCAAATAATTCATGGGAGTTGGGTTGTACTCATCTAGTAGAAATGGAGATCCAGTGTAGAGAAGGTAGTCAGCCAGTAGCTAGTAGACCTTATAAGTTGAATGCTAGAGACAGGGCGGATTTGGATCAGATTGTGTCAGAAGGAAAGAAGGCAGGTGTCATAACGGAGACCCAATCACCGTATGCGAGTCCAGCTTTCATTGTCAGGAAGAAGGATGGCTCTCCGCGCATGGTAGTAGATTATCGTCGACTAAATAAAGACACAAAAGTGATCCACTTTCCAATGCCGAATTTTGATGAATTCCTCGGAATATTGTCCCAGGGAGGATTATTTATCCTGCTCGATCTGGCTCAAGGGTATTTGTAATTACCGATGGCAGAGGCGTCTAGGGAAAAGACGGCATTTATCACAGAAGACCAAACTGGAGAGTTCACGCGAGCAATGTTTGGCTTGGTAGGTGCACCGTCGTATTTCGCCAAAGCTATGAAGATGGCACTCAAGGAAGCACATCAGAAACAAATCGCTGTAACGTATTTTGATGACTCCTGTGTATTGGCAAAGACATGGGAAGAGTTGATGAGGAACTTGACATCAGTTTTGAAGTTGCTCCGAAACGCCGGGTTGACATTGAATCTTCGAAAATGTGAATTCGGAATGACGCATATTGAGTTCCTAGGGTTTAGAGTAGGTGGGGGTTTAGTAGAACCAGGGACCAGGAAGGTAAAAGCAATTGAAGAGTTCCCAACACCTAAAAATGTCCACGAAGTCCGTAGGTTTGTGGGATTAGCGAGCTTCTTTAGGCGATTCGTTCCGGAGTTTGCAAGATTAGCTAGTCCACTGACGTCGTTAACTAAGCAGGCGTGTAACTTTCAGTGGACCGAAGAAGAAGAAAAAGCATTCCAAACGATTAAGCAGAAGATGATATCAAAACCAACGCTACGCATCTAGGATCCCAAGGCTGATCGCACAGAAGTACACACAGATGCTTCGTCAAAGGGAGTAGCAGGCATGTTACTTCAGGCCAACGACGGTGAGAGTTTAGGGCTAGTATACGTCATAAGTAAGCGCACAACAGATGCGGAATCAAATTACCACTCCAGCAAGTTAGAATTAATGGCAATAGCTTGGGCACTTGGTCGATTAAGGTCGTTTTTGATCAGTTTAAGATTCACGATCGTGACTGATTGTGAGTGTTTGGTTCATTTGAACGCTTGGAAAACTACGCAGCCGCAAGTGGCTAGGTGGTTGAGTGAGATTGGCGAGTTCGATTTTGAGATCAAACACAAACCAGGTACTAGAATGCAGCATGTGGATGCACTATCACGTGCTCCTATACATGATCAAGTTGTGGACAGGGAAAGAGAAGGTGTTTTCATTATTGCTACTCGAGAGGAAGAAGTTCTAATGTTTCAGAGAAAAGACGAATCAATAGCTAGAAAGATAAGAATCCTAGAAAGAAAAGTGTGTGACAGATCAAAAGCAGAATCAAAGGAGATCCAAGACTACGAACTACGTGACGGGTTGCTATATCGTCTAATAGAAAAGGAGAAAGGTAGAGTTGGTCGATTAGTTGTTCCAAAGAACATGAGGAAGGCGATAGTAATCAGGCATCATGATCTTTCGAGTCATTTTGGAGTAGAAAGGACTGTCGCTAGAATACAAGCCCATTACTATTTTGCGAAGATGAAACCATACGTCAAGAGGCACATTCAAAATTATTTAGAGTGCATTCTTGCAAAACGTAAGACGGGAAAGGGGGAAGGGGAACTTCACCCAATTCCACCGGGTAAACGTCCCTTCGATATAGTACACATAGACCACCTCGGACCTTTTGTTTCGACGCCTAGAGGGAATAAGTACGTCCTAGCAATTACTGACAACTTGACAAAATTTGCACAAATCGAAGCTGTGAAAAACGTAACGTCAGTATTGACAATAAGAAAGCTTGAACTATTTGTGAACCGTTTTGGAGCACCTAACCGAGTCGTGTCTGACCGTGGTACGTGTTTCACTTCACATGCATTTACAGAGTTTTGTAATAAATATGGCATCAAACATACGCTAAACTCAAGTCGCCATCCGCAAGCGAATGGATTGGTGGAGAGGTTGAACCAAACGATTTTACCTGCTATGCGCAGCAGTGTGGTAGAAATAGGCGAAAACAATTGGGACTCTAATATCAAGAAGTTAGAAAGAGACCTAAACACAACTATCAGTAAAACAACAGGTATAACTCCGTTTGAAGCGTTGTACGGATACTTACCTCGCTTTAATGAAGGCAGAGTTGGAACCCTCATTTCGGACAATGAGGCATACAGTATGCCAAGAGAGTTACAACAGGAAGTTCGTAACAACATAAAGGAAGCCCAAGGAGAATACAAAAAAAGATATGACGCTAAACGATTTAAGAACGTCAAATATTGTGTAGGGGACATTGTATTTGTCAAGACAAATCTAACAGCAACAGGAGAGTCAACGAAGCTACAACCTAAGTTTCGAGGACCCATGGTAATAATTCAAGTATTGCCAAATGATACTTATAGAATTCAGAGATTAGGAGTGAAGAAGTCGAAAAACTTTGACCCGACCGCACATGTGAGTCAACTAAAAATATGGACAGGTCAAAAGGTAGAAGGCGAATCAGAAAGCGAAAGCGAAGGCGACGAAGGTCGTTCGGATATCGAAGTAATTGAAGATAGTGAAAAAGAAAAATTAGTAGATAACTTAACACAAAAGGAAAGCGAATTACATATTAATATAGAAGCAGCTAGCAATAAACACAAAGAAAAGGAGACAGTAACAGAGGTAAGCCTCGAGCAAGAAGAGTGTGAACCTACTGTGAGTGAAACTGTAACGATTAGACGTAGTACTAGAAACAAAAAAATTCCAAAGAAACTGAGCGACTATGTAACCAAGTAGGGTAAGAAAAATAGCACGTAAGAAATAATAATAGAAAGCAACTATGATTGTCAAAAATTTGAGATAAGTAAACTTAAGAAGATGAACATAAAACAAACAAAACTGTGATACATGTATGTACATTTGTACAACCTATGTAAGTAGTACTTAAGAAATCCTGTGATCTCAAGTTCGTGGACGAACTAGTTTAGGATGGCCGATTGTTAGCGAATAGGGAATAGAACGCGAAGAAGTTGGTATGACTGTGGATAGGGACGAGAAGGAGACAGGGTTGGTAGGACTGGGACGGAGAGAAAAAGAACGGTGGCTCGCCACGAGTAACAGAACGCAAAGGAAAAGAAGAGAATAAACGAAAAGTCAAAGAAAAGTAAAGCAAAGAAATAGTGAGCTATCGTAGGGAGAATAAAGAATAAATAAACGAGAGTGTACCGTCAATATTCGTGTTTTAATATAATCATTATTAATAAATTAGAATTTCAGCCACGTGTTCGAGTTATAACCCTGAGTTCACATCCTAATCCCTAACATGAATTATATAAAAATAGCAAAATTAGACCCGGAAAAGTAAACATAACCTCACGATTGTATGCATGATACTCATTTGTGCAATCTTCTGCCTCCACCCCACCTTATTTGCCGCAATATTGTCAGACCAGCATGATGCCTCCGGTTTCTCAGTTTGATATGTGTTAATACCACCACTGGCACTATATTTCTTAGTCCATCTCGACTATAACATAACACTAACAATCACGCGCGACCGCGTCGATTATGGGTGCTGCCATATTGAAATTGACAAATGTACTACAAGCAACATGGCGTTCAAATCGGCACAACTTTACCCATTACAATACCCTATCCAGTGTATAATAGAGATCAGTGGACGAGCCCGAGTCTGTTCCAGGCAGTTGGTTCTTATCAACTGGCGCTGGCGTAGGGTGGATGCAGCCGCGGCAGCTTATAAACTGACCACGGTCTGCGGTTAGAAAATGCAGCTCTGACAGCCTGGCAAAACTGTCCGAGTCTGTGATCCAATTTATCTTCTACTGGGTTATAATCTTTTCCCTAAAGACGGCTCAAAAATCTCAAAAATCACTAACCAACCTTTATCCCGAGCAAAGACTCCCACATAACGAAGGTATTTCCCTCCTTTCCATCCGGGAAATAACCCAAACGTTACAGTACATGCAAGTGTGTATAGATAAATTTAGGTTCATGCCGTTCGAGTATTCATTGTAACGTGATGAAAAGTATCGTGAAAAAAACTGTTTTTTCCGCCTTGTTTTTTAATGGAAAAAATTTTTTTTAATTTTATTTGCTTTCCGTATTTGAGTTAAAGTCTTTGGTCTCGCTATTAGCTGCTCACATCTAAAACATATTGTGTTCCCTATCTAAAATCCGAAGATTATAGGTATTAGCGGAATCTCGGAAGTGGCGAATTCCACAAGTCAACACATGACATCATCATCTTTCCCCTCGAAACCCTTCAAGTTTTGTACCAATCTTCGTTTGGTATCTTTGTTATTTTCGAAGATATTCGCCTGGGGCGATTAAAATGTACCACCCATACCTACATATTTGAGTTATCACGGATATTCCACTTCACAGGCACATTATACATACTGCAATAGTACATTTCGATATCGGCACGAATAGGCTTTTTTGGCGAAACGAGAGATTTATGGCACGAGCCGACGGTAAGTATTGTAATGAGTTTCGGCGAAAAGCCTTCATACACACAAGTGACGAGATGAAAATAGTATACTGCTGTCCGAAAGTTTCCGGACAGGGGTATAATTAGAAAAATTCACAATCAACACCAGTTATTACTTATTATTATTATTATTTCTTCTCATAATTACAAATTATCATTACTTATCATTACTAATTACTATTGTTATCATTATCTTATCGCGCAGTAAGACTTTATTGTTCAGGCTCAAGCACTGTCCGGAAACTTGCCTACGGTAGTGTGTATTGTGTGCCTATAGTGCGAAAAGTATACGATGTCCGTCAAATACGAAGTTAGAAGCAATGAGCAAAATTATTTAAGAAAAGCCGGACCTGTCGGCCACCCCCTCCGATTTGGCTGATTTTTTGTGGGCATGTTACCTACCTGGAGAGTACTCAAAAGCCAAAATATTAGGTCCCGCGAAAATTGATCGGCTGAGCCAGAGCCATTTTTCGTTCTTTTTCACATTTTTGACTTGAATTTGGGTATTTTGGATTACGCCGAGGTTTCTTGAACTAAGTGGCTGAAAATCGGTTTCCTAGCGTGAAATTGACCAAGGAATGAGAATATGGCCACAGATTTGACCTACGACAAATAGCTACAGAAATATTGATCAAAAACACTCCAAATTTACCAAAAAAGTCCCAAATCTTGGGGAAATGGTCAAGAAATCTTTTTTCTAACTATCCAATAGAGCCATCTTGTAGAGAAAATACCAACGAATCCAATGAGCACACGCTCAGATTTTTAGGACGAACCGTTGAGAAAATACGGGTTGTCAAAGTTCGAGGTTTTTTTAAATTCTAGTTAAAAATTGAGATTTTTGGACTTGTGGGACTATGTTCGACCTACAAGCCTGTCTTGCGGCGTGATTTCTGACTGCCTGAATGGTGTGATAATGGGTATTCCTCATTGAATGAGATTATGAGGTTTTTGCCAAAATGATCGAATTTATTTTCATATGAAACAAAATAAGTGATAAGAGCCTGCAATAAAGCCTTCTCAAAATTCTCAAAGCGTACATTTCGTCAAGCTCACGTTGGTGACCGTTGCAATGCATCTGTTCTTTGCCAGCCTAACAACAACATACATTTCATCGAAAACACTATTCCGGCAAGCTATTGAATTGTCTGAAAAAAAAGAACGAAAGAAATATATCTAAATTCTACGCGTCTTGCGGCGTCCTCTGTGACTGTCTGAATAGTGTATTGATAGCTTATTCTTATTTAATGGGATTCAATTAGGTTTTTGCCAGAATAATTAAATTTATTTTCATATGAAACAAATTATTAAGAACCTTTAAGGAAGCCGTCTCAAAATTGACAGAGTGTACATTTTCTCAAGATTAGAGAAAGTCAAAAACATTTGACTGAGCTTCTCTTCAAGTGCTATACTTATGAAGCACGTCTATGATTCGCGACGATGTTACGATTTTGAGGTTAGAATGATGAAAAATAAATTGAATAGTAAAATATATAAAATGGACATCAAATCTATTCCATTTTATCCTAGAATTTAGATATATTTTTTAGTTCTTTTTTTTATAGACAATTCAGTAGCTTGCTGGAAGAGTGTTATCGATGGAAGTTGTCGTTAGGCTGGCAAAGAACAGATGCATTGCAATGGTCACCAACGTGATCTTGACGAAATGTACACTTTGAGAATTTTGAGGAGGCTCTTATTATTTATTTTGTTTCATATGAAAATAAATTTGATTATTTTGCCAAGAACCTCATAATCTCATTCAATGAGAATTACCCATTATCACACCATTCAGGCAGTCAGAGAGGACGCCGCAAGACAGGCTTGTAGGTCGAACATAGACCCACGAGTCCAAAAATGTCAATTTTTGACAAGAATTTAAAAAAACCTCGAACTTTGACAACGCGTATTTTCTAAACGGTTCGTCCTAAAAATCTGGGCGTGTGCTCATTGGATTCGTTGGTATTTTCTCTACAAGATGGCTCTATTGGATAGTTAGGAAAAAGATTTCTTGACCATTTCCCCAAGATTTGGGACTTTTTTGGTAAATTTTGAGTGTTTTTGACCAATATTTCTGTAGCTATTTGTCGTAGGTCAAATCTGTGGCCATATTCTCATTCCTTGGTCAATTTCACGCTAGGAAACCGATTTTCAGCCACTTAGTTCAAGAAACCTCTGCATAATTCAAGATACCCAAATTCAAGTCAAAAGTGTGGAAAAGAACGAAAAATGGCTCTGGCTCAGCCGATGAATTTTTGCGGGACCTAATATTTTGGCTTTTGACTACTCTCCAGGTGGGTGACATGTCCACAAAAAATCAGCCAAATCGGAGAGGGTGGACGACAGGTCCGGCTTTTCTTAAATAATTTTACTCAATATGAGCCGAAGGCGAGTGTTGATAACTTCGTACTTTTCGCACTGCCACGCATGATATTTTTTGTAACACCTGCTTGTAAAGTTTCATTTGAGAGAATCAAACGCACGGAATAATTATCAAGGTATACGTCACCCGCGCCGGATGGCGTTACTGTCAGTGCGTAAAATTGAGCTATTTCGAAGCACGCATGGGCCACGAATACTCTAGAGCGTAAAATGAAGCATGCGCCAACTCTGTATTTTTTCATTGTTTAGAAATAAGGTCACTTCACGCACGCTACACCAGCCTCGAGAGGAACACTTTTCAAGCAGGTTTTACGAAATAGTACAGGGTGTATAAAAAAGTTTAGTCGCCACTTCGCCAAATGATACTCAACCTCGAGATCGGCGGAGCGCCCCAACAAGATGTCCCCGCAAAATCCATCTTGACCGTGTTGCGACTTTTTGGAAATTTTTATTATTTGCTGAAAAGAATCTTCTCATCAGGAGGGAAAAAAGTGTCAATGGTACCATGGGTCACACATGGATCCTTCATCGCGAAAAATGATCTTGCAGTTGAAAAAAATGCGGAACTAAAGTTAATTTTCGACTTATGGTTCTTCAGAGACTTTTATTCCTACTGACAATCCAAATTTTGTAAGCTCACAAAAAAATTTGACCTTGAGTTTCAGGGTCAAGGTCAATTTTGCGGGGGCATGTTATTGGGGCGCTCCACCGATCTCGAGCTGGAGAATCATCTGGCGAAGTGGCGACCAAACTTTTTTATACACCCTGTACATTTCGTTACGACTACGGATAGACTTTGTTGGCGAAACGAGAGGTTTACGGCACAAGCCGGGGGCGAGTGGTGTAACGAGATTCGTCAAAAAGCCTCTCCGTTCAAGTGACGGACATTATTTTTCATCACGAGAGCCGAAAAATCGCGACGAAGTTGCAAACCTATCGTTTCGTCAAGAATGCCTGTCGGTATTCGTAACGAAATGTATAATAGTATTTCCTCGCGCTGACCTCATCAAAACTACAACTTCGTCGCGATGTCTCAGTTTTCGCGAAGAAAAATAATATTCGACACTTTTATGGAAAAGTTTTCTGGAGAACTCGTCTTCGGCTCGTCACGTGAGCCTCTCGTTCCGCCAAAAAAGCATATCCGTAGTCGTACTGAAATGTAGTAATTTCATATACAATTACAAGTAGATATAACAATAGAAAGATTAACAATAGATTTTCTGTATATGGGGCTTTTCATCCACTTTCGCCCACGTTTGACCTCGACATTTTTTTTTTGCTCCATTTTTGAATATGTTGTCGTACTATATCGAAAAATCGTTTTTTGATTTTTTTCAAATTTTTTTTGGAAAACCGTTTTTTTTTAAATAAATAATACTAACTTCGAAAAGAATACGTCCTTCGAAAATTCTAAAAAAATCACCGATATTCTACGTCCGAATCTTGATTTTTTTACACTTGTCCTATCGTGGACGCTCGAGATCTTCTATTTTTCCAACCAATTTCAAGATGGGAAAATCGTTTTTTAATTCAAAAAAGTATTCTTCTGGCCTCATGGCATTTATTTTTGATGAAAAAAAATACATTCCAACAAACGATTTCACCAGTCCAACAATCTCCAACTACCAAGACTAACGATTTATGAAAAAAAAATAAATAGATACTCATGTGAAGTCCACGGGAAAATTTCAATTTTTTCAATTTTTTTTTTTTTTTTTATAAATCGTTAGTCTTGGTCGTTGGAGATTGTTGGACTGGTGAAATCGTTTGTTGGAATGTATTTTTTTTTTTCATTAAAAATAAATGCCATGAGGCCAGAAGAATACTTTTTTGAATTAAAAAACGATTTTTCCATTTTGAAATTGGTTGGAAAAATAGAAGATCTCGACCGTCCACGATCGGACAAGTGTAAAAATATCAAGATTCGGACGTAGAAAATCGGTGATTTTTTTCAGAATTTTCGAAGGATGTATTCTTTTCGAAGTTAGTATTATTTATTTGAAAAAAACGGTTTTCCAAAAAAATTTGAAAAAAATCAAAAAACGATTTTTCGATATAGTACTACAACATATTCAAAAATGAAGCAAGAAAAAAATGTCGAGGTCAAACGTGGGCGAAAGTGGATGGAAAGCCCCTTATGTATACAGTCAAGCCCCGATAAATGGCCACCCGCTAAATGGCCAAGCTAGCAGCTTCCCATCCACACGTATAAACATATACATGAGCATGCCGTTTCCCACTACAATTCTCCGTCAAGCCACCGGCGTGCTTGCGCAGCTCCTTCACGCACCGTGGGCACATGTCGCTCTCTCGCTCTCTCTCTGACGCGCGCTCGTTACTTGCGTAGAAGGGGAACTCAGTAAATGGCCATTTTCCTCTCCTCTAGCCCCGTCAGATGGCCATTTAGCGGTGCTCCACTGTACTATTCAGGTGTGCACATTTTTATCCACAAATATCCTATATGAAGCTATCTGAACGACATTTTGATTCGCACATTTTACGATTCTCCGAAAACCTTATACCGCTTCTGCAAAAGAATAGTTTCCACATATTATCTTTAGACGTACGGGGTGTATAAAAATTATGTGTCGCCAATTCGCCAGATGATTCTTCAGCTCAAGATCGGTGGAGCGCCCCCAACAACATGCGCCCGCAAAATCCATCTTGACCTGGTTGAGGCTTATTGGAAATTTGTATTATTGGCTCAAATAAATCTTCTCATCAGGAGGAAAAAAGTGTTGATGCACTGTTAGAAAAAAAGTGTTCCAGGAGGTCTACTATAATTTTTGTGTTAATTTTTACACGTTTTGTTAGTTGAAACAACATTATTTAGATTAAAAATGATCAATTTATGTTGTTTTGATTAGAAAAAAGTGTCAAAGTAACACAAAAATTATAGTGGACCTACTGAAACACTTTTTTTCCAACAGTGTGGGACCATGGGTCACAAATGGATCCTGCATCGCGAAAAATGATCGTGAAGTTGAGAAGAATGCGGATCTATAGTCCATTTCTGACCTTCAGTTTTAGGGTCGAGGTCAATTTTGCGGGGGCATGTTATTGGGGCGCTCCACCGATCTCGAGCTGGGGATAATTATCTAGGGAAGCGGCGACACAACATTTTGTTCCACCCGGTACGTCTGAATGTCGAAACATCCGTGGAAGAGCTGGGGCGGATACCAGTTGTACAGAAACCGTTTCTACAGAGTAATAGTTCTACAGGGTTCGTTTCTGAATCATTTTTTCTACAGAGAAATTATTCTACACGTTCCGGTTCCACAGAACGTCTTTGGGACCGTTTCTACAGAGTCCGTGAGGAGGGAATAATTTTTCGGCCCAGAAGACGTTCTGTAGAACTGAACCGTGTACAATTATTTCTCTGTAGAAAAAAATATAGACACGGACCCTGTAGAACTATTACTCTGTAGAAACAGTCCTCGTCCTAGTTACGCAGACGAAATCGAAATTCGACATCTAGGATCCAGATTCAAAATTTGTATGACCAGTGTAATCCATTTCTTCGATTTTAAAAATGTTGCCATAACTTGTAAAAATAAACGATTCAGCCAAATTTCCAAAACAACGACATCTGGAATCATTGTATGTATTTTGTATAACCCGCTGAAATTGTATTCTTGGCCAACAGTTGACACTGTCGCAGAGGGCGATTCCAATTCTATTCGAGCTGATTTATAGTAATTAGAACGTGCCGGAAATCGAATTTGCTAATTTCTGCTTGAATTTGCTAGAGTATGACAGTGCTCAACTTTCCGTTTACTCCTAATTCCGCTTCTCACAATCTTGTAGATACCATCTGACCCTTTGACAAGGACATATTCCTCTGCAAATAGAGCTGCGAGATAATGAGTGGTACAAAAACTTCCGATACAATTGCAAAAAGTAAATCGAGTCAGGCCGGGGTTCTTGATCGAGTTGACACAATATATTTCGGGGAACTCGGGCTCCTCGTCAATAAATAATGAGGCAAGCTCATATCTTCTATGATTCTGTACCCAACGGATGAGGGTCGTCAAACATCTCGTCCCTTCATCCTGTTTGTCAGCAACGATCCGTACCGTGTCATGACGAGTGTCATTGTGCTCTGCCAAAGCAACCTCAATTACTCTAGCCATTGACGCAATGTCTGACGCCTCCAAATATACCGAGGATTTGTCCTCCGTCAGCAAAATACTTGATTGTTCATCGGTGAAGTTTGTGGCGAGTTCTGTAGCATACTCGCAAAGCCATTGGGCATCTTTATTTTGGTCTCGGAGCATTTTTACTTCCTTTTCAAGTCTTGACATCATTTGCTGATGTGAATTCACCCAGAGGTCATATCTGTCATCTGGCAAAATCATTCCCAAGTTCCAGTTTCTTACTAACCTACCAGCTAGTTCCTTGTTTACCTTATGGCGAACTTGCGATGTAAATTCATTAAGTCTTGCTACTTCATTCGGAGCATCTCGTAAGGCTTTAGCATTTATCCATTCACAATTCTGACTTGCAATATAATTACGGCGACTGTTATCTGCATCTGTGAGCACGTAACTCTTTGTGTGTGCATACAAAAGAGCCTCCAGACTAGTCCAGGTACTGAGTTCTCTATTTTGAAAAATCAGTTCCACAACTTCGGGAAAGCTGATAAACTTACGAAACGGAAGCTGCTCGCTGGATGAGCTGTTCAATAAATTTTGAAAATCTTGCTGATGATACATCTCCTCAATACCGTTAGTGGATACTAATCTGGTGATACAATCTAGGTCGACATCAGATAAAATTTGTTCAACACACTCATTTATTTTCTTTGTTGGTGATCCCTCTTCCATGAGCCATTCATCTGTTAATGAGTTGTACTTCGTGTAACGTGACTCCTTGTCCACCCATGGAATCTTGGCGAGATCGCCCAGATCCGTCGTTGGTATTTTATTTAATTCGTCAACCCATCGAGCCTTGACGATCGCGTCCAATTTTTTAATACATTCTATTTCTGAGTTGTATCTTTCAGCAATTGCAATGTGGTATTTCGCTTCGAGTGCCGGCAGCTTTGTAAACGAAGTTTTCTGGCAGTACGCAACACTGCCGAGAATCACTGACAGCAAAATCACCTTCATGGTCACTGAGCCTCGCACTACTACGGAATTTATCACGGCCAAGCGAGTAATATAGCGACATGAATTGCGCTCGAAAGTTAACTAGCACGCGAAACCAGTTTCAACATCCTTTATGTTGTGTATGAGGCCTTGTGTAGATTGGTCCACGTCAGAGTTGACGTTGGATGATTACATTTTTTATTCAATGAAACTGTGTGATTCTGTTTATTTTATCTCGAAACGAAATTATCCGAAAGGATTTTCTCCAGAAAAATTTGTTGTAGAAGCTACGAGGCTTTGGGAATGATATTTTGCTTCTCATATTTTGGGAGTTTCTCATTTCAGAATCAGGAGAACGATTGAAGATCCACTAATGAGCCTGGGTCCATTAGGAAAAAAATATTTCAATACAACGAAATCATCGATAACATATCGCCCATTGGTTACTAATAAGATGGAATATTTTTGAATGATTAATGCTACATTCACGATCACCAAGATTGTTTCGTGAGGAAATTCACGAACCATCTTCAATACATAGTTTCATCGGTTTCAAAGAAGAATTCTGTGATTTTCTAATATGTTCTGTATGTGTCTGCCCATTTTGTATTTTAATTCCGGACGAACCGCTTGGCCGATCGGATGGAAATTCATGCAGATACTCACATATCCCGCGATGATACACCCATAAGATCTTACCTTTTCAACATTCCAGTAGACGTTTAGTCTCTACCTGAAATCTTTTGGGGAAGTACAGCAGAGGAAATATCTCCAAGAGGGACTCAAAAAGGTTAAAATTGAGCTGTAAGTTGGTGTGAACAAATAATTGCGATTCTTTCTCGTGTCTTTATTAGACTTTTTGTTAGAAAATGCACCGTATGCGTGCGTACGTGTGTGATCAATTTTATGTCCAACAATATCTTGAGAACGAATCGACGGATTGCGATGATTTTGGTCTCAATTGAACCAGTTTTCGTAATTCAGGGCTGATTGGATTTTAGGTTTAATCGGTCAACTAGTTTTTAAGTAGGTAATTGAGTCAACAAATTTTGTCAACGAAGATTTCGAACAGACGCTGTTTTTTAATTTTTTTTTTTTTTAACTCAGTTTTCCAATTTTTAAAAAATAACCAAGTTTTTTGCTTCAATCGACAATAAAAATGAAAGCATGTGATGGATGAGATTCTGACAGCTGTCTAGTGAGTGAGAAAGTTTACTAGAAACAAACCATTTTCGATACTACGAGTACTATTACTTGGATTTTCTAAGACCTTATATTGAACGACCCTTGTATGTACCTACCCAGTATGTTTGGCGCACATGCCAAATGCCGAATCCTGATGTAGCCTTTTACGGGACACCGAGTTCACGACGTCGGTCATGAACTCAACTACAAAGGGCCTCTCCAGTTTGATGAGGGTGGATTATTTGTTCATTATTTTCATTTTTGTAATTGACGCGGGAAAAAGATTTTTTTTAAATTTTTTTTCGTCTTTTCGATGAATGTGAACAGTGTTCACCGATTGCAATGAAATACTCACACGAAACGAACAACAAAAATAGTTCATTTTACAAATTGTAAGTGAATATCGAAATAATAATCCAAACGCAAAAAAGAAGACAATACAGAATAGTACATTACGATACGAGTACGGAAAGGCTTATTTGACGAAACGAGAGGTTTATGGCACGAGCCGAAGGCGAGTGCTGTAACGAGTTTCGTCAAAAAGCCTTTACGTACGAGTGACGATCATTATTTTTCATCGTGAGAGCCGTGAAATCGCGACGAAGTTGCGATGGTTAGAATGATGAAAAATTATTTTAGTGTGAGTACATCTATTAAAAACGGGGAAGAAAATGGAAATAAATTCTAGAAAAAAAATAATAATAATTTTGATGGACTGGTAGTACAGGGGCGTAAGCGCCGAAAAAAATTTTTCCTTTTATAGTGGTAAAATCTTTTTCATTCAATATAAAACGTTTAGGACATACCCGCAAGAAAAAAAATTTTTTGCCGCTTACGCCCGTTTGGTGTTAGGCCATCGATTTAATTATTATGGTCATGTTACACAACGTTCTGAGGGTAGGGGTTTGGGAAATTTTTTCCATGTAGCAACATGCTTGACAACTAATTTCTGAAAGATTTTACAAACATATTTAGGCCCGCAATAAAATAATGACTGCAAACGCGGGAAAACCCCGCGTATTTCAAATGGGAAACTTCAACCCCCGTGGTCAAGGGTCAAGCAATTTTTCAAAAATCTGAAAAAACTACAGCGTTACTTTTTACGTATTTCAAACCGATTTAGGGGGCGGAAGGGGTAAAATTCATTTTGACCCCAAATAACGACCACCCTAGTAGGTACAGACCCACACAGCACATCACCTCCATGCGATATCCAAATTTGGTCCCAAATATCCCACTGATATCAGATATGTCCAGAGGAGATTTTGCGGATATCCCATGGGATAGTGGTAATTTTATGTATTTGAGACTAAATAAGATGTCTGTAGAAAGTTCTGAGGATATCTTGCACTATCTATGAAATATCTGGAGTGGATTAAAAATTTCCTGATATCTCGTAGACATTTTCTAGAGATCCTGCGGATATTACATGACGGAAAAGATAGGACAGCCGCGGTACATCCCAGGGATATTATATAGGGTAATTCCGGGAGAGATGGGCCACTGGGAGAGATGGCCGACCGTCTAGATCTCAATAAATACTCGACGGATGTCAGCAATTAAATTCTCAGTTGTTATTCGTAACCCAAATTTCAAATTTTCATCCAGAAAAAATGTGAAAAGATGTTGTGGTTTGAGATACCACCCTTTTATTGGTACGACTATAAATATTGATGCTGTCATAATTTCTCGCTTTGCTTACGTCGCGATTCCGATTGACAATCAATAACAAACGTGAAGTAAGAACAAAGGCATATTGGAACCGATAGTTTGAAGCTATGTTCATGCAATTTCGGCTCCAGGAACAAGTACCTAGCTGGCAGCAGACAGAAAAACGCAATAATCCGATACCCCGGGGCATCTAACCCATACCCTACGGGTTAGATGGCCGATGCGAATAGGTTCATATTTTATCATATCATTACTGAATGTCGTACTTTTAAATTATTGTAAACATATTGCATGATAGCTTAGGGTTCATGTAAAGATTCTATGCGGAATAGAACTTTTCCTTATGTAAACTAATAACTTTTCATACCGTCTTTCGCTTAAGTGGTTCAACTCTCCCGGAATCACCCTATGTACATTAGCGGCACCTGAAAATGAGTGCCAGAACATCAGGAAAAGTTTTATACGCTCTACTACATTCATCTCATTCTGAAAAACTGTAAAAGTTTACATGTTTTCGGCACAATTATGTGTATAGGGTATTCCACAAGGAGGGAATAGAAAAAACAGAAGAACAAAAATGCGATCTATGGGCCATCATATACATATAATGACCTTGTTTAACGTATCTGGTAACCATTTTCCGTTTTACTATAACAGAAATTGCATTTACAGTATAAATTTAAAATCTGTAACGATAATAGGCTTCTATACTGTCTGGATTATTTATGTGGACTAGATTTCAAACCATATAGGGTATTATGAATCACATCTAGTCGTCAAATTTCATAAGGTACTTTGGCGCAGTCGGTAGGGCGTGCGATCCGAAATGCTATCCGAGCGAATGCGAGCGGCGAACGCAGGTTCGAACCCCGGTCTGGACAAACAGCGTATGATAGCGTTCTTCTTAGAGGAATTAAAAATGTGTTTCCATCGATTTGCGGTCAATTTCCAATTGTTTATATGTGTTACGGACGTGTAGAATTTTAAAAAATATACATATTATGCTGAATTTTTTTTTCTTTATTTGTGGCTGAGGCACGCACTTGATCGCGATATCCTCAATATGGGCATCTCGACTTTGTTTTGTTCCATGAATACTAGTCGATTTCACGTAACTGCTAGACAACTTGATATGCAACAACCGCGCGAGCACCATATTCTTCACCTGTTCTTTATCAAACTAAACCATACATTTTTTATTGTGCCATGCTGGGTAGAATTTCGACAATTATAGATATCAGGAACTCGACAGGATATCCTCAACATATCAGGGAACTAAATTGTTAGCCCAATGATATCGTTGTGATATTCAGAGGAGATCTTCGGATATCTTTCGTACACCTCCTTAGGATATTGCGGGACCGGCCAAATACATAACCGTAGGATATCCATGAAACATCGCCGGATATCATAGGATATTACGTGGATATCCACAATATCCGGAATTATATCTATGGGATGTTGTCAGGACTACCATGTGCTGTGTGGGGAGTAGGAGAATCCTGGTTCGTCAATTCCACCATAGGCAAAATGAAACCTGAAATCTAAGCTTTACAATAAGCTTTTATTCGACTCGACACAAATTGAAAGTTGCTCGATGGAAAATGAAAATAGTCGTGGCATATATTTTTTTCAATGTTCAATCATTGTTAGCAATCAATGTTCAAGCAATCATTCGGTCAGCTATTTTCCGACTCCATGCCAACCGAAATATATGAATAATTCTTCATGAGTTTAAGGATTAGGGGATTCAAATAAGCCATATCAAATTCGAATTCAGGTTACTTATTGAATTAAATTATTTAGGGATTTCGGTCTGTGCCATGCCCTAGAATTATAGTCAAAGAATACGAAATGTGAGAATCTCAAGACCGGTGAGATAAACTTGTCCAAGTCTGCAATACTTTGCTTGAATAAGTTCGATTGAAACTGCATGAAAAAGGTCTGATAATAAAAGTGGCGTAAGAATGAAAAAAATAATTTGCAATGTCGACTTCATAAAAATCCATATAGTCTACCAAGTGTATAGAAATATATATTTATGCGAATGCTGTGTAAAATTCAAAATTCATATTATAAACATTGTTCTTAAAAATAGAATTTGATAAAGTATTCACTATCAACAAGTACAAGTTAGGAAATGAGACACGAAATAAATTTGTATAATCCTATATTGATGCGCTAGCAACAAAACTGTAATTGCGTAAACTTAGGAATTACATTTAATGCGCAGAAACAATAAACGAAAAACATAATTAATCGAAACTTAGAATTATTCCCATAATTAAATAAAAGTAAACAGTGCTTTTGCATTACTTTAGGATTTCATGAAAGTCTTCATAATGAACAATGTTTCATTGGAAAGTAGAATTGCTTCTCCACAATAATCCATCCAACTGCTGTAAGTTTTCATGGAAATACTAAACGTAACGTAACGATGACGTTACCTCTTACCTACGACAGAATTTCTCGAGGTATGATCGTCAGATACTAAATTTGAAAAACAGAATTATTCGGGCGTTCGAATTTAATTTGTCACACATTTTATACGGAATAATAAATGAAACTGCGTTAGTTGTCGAATGTCAATCATCGTTTCATCAATCAATGAATCATTTCATGATACGCATTTGCAACAAGTAGACATATGTTCTTTGCTTAAAAATTATAATATTCTCTACATAATGTGCCAGTATTCTTTGGAATAACTGGCAACATAAATCTTGCTTACCTATTGAGTTTGTCATTAGATATATGCATAATTAATCTGATTGAACGTTACATACTTTTCAGTGCTCAGTGACCTTTACCATCTAAATAAATTTTTATTAACGTTTGACATTCTGCGGAACACCAGTGCTGGATTAGCAGATAACTTTCAGACTCCAGCGCAGCATCCAACTTCTTACGCAGGCTATGCCGCAGTAATGTTTTCGTTGCCTCCATTGACTGTAACACGATGAATACATTCAATTTTAGTCATACGGTCTATTGTTAAATTATTGCAACAAGAATTGAGTAATCGTCAAGAATAAGTGATCCTCTGCATCTTTTTTATCTCTCACCATGGAAACCTGGGAAAAAATTTTTTACCTTGAAGGCAAACAAGCAAATTCCAACCGGCAAATCCACCGATTACCGATTATGTGAACGATCTGGAGCTAAAATCGCGACATCTTATAGTGTGTTCCGAGATGTGGAAATTCCCCCAAGTTTCAAACCACTAAGCTTTATCGCGCAAGAAAAACACAATAATTAGTCTTCCAACTCTGGCCAGATGGCCTTTCACATTGGAATTTCTATCGTGATCAAATACGTTTACTCAGAAAACTTACAAAAGAACGCGGTTTTCCACCAAAAACCATCCCCCCACCCCCGACTTTTCCCAACTTCTATTTGAAATTGAACCTTTTCGTTTGAAAGTTCGTGGTTGTTCACACAGATACTTTGAATTTTCGATGGATGTTGAAGATACGTTCAGGAGGCAGCTACAGTAGAACCCCAATTAACAGGGGTCAGGTCATCCGGGGAGCGGATTAGTGGTGGCGCTTTCCGAGCACTCCTGTGCCGCTCGAGAAGCGCCCAGCCTTGAACGCATGACTATTTGCATCTCAGAGCAATGAAATGATAAAAGGAAAAGTCCTGAACAAACGAGATCAACTTGCTGTTTCAAGAAACAGGAGAAAAGTATCAATACTGAACGCAATTGATTCTGAGCCAGAAGCTACAAACATGTACAGGGTGTATGAAAAAGTTTAGTCACCACTTCGTCAAATGATACTTCACCCCGAGATCGGTGGAGCGCCCCAACAAGACGTCCCCGCAAAATCCATCTTGACCGTGTTGAGACTTATTGGAAATTTTTATTATTGGCTTAAAAAAATCTTCTCATCAGGAATGAAAAGTGTCAATGAGAGCATGGGTCACAAATGGATGCTACATCGCAAAAAATGATCATGAAGTTGAAAAAAAATGCGGATCCAAAGTGCATTTCCGACCTATGGTTCCTCAGAGACTTTCATTCCTACTGACAATTGGAATTTTTAGAGCTTACAAAAAAATTTGACCTTGAGTTTTAGGGTCAAGGTCAATTTTGCAGGGGCATGTTATTAAGGCGCTCCACCGATCTCGAGCTGGAGAATAATCTGGCGAAGTGGCGACCAAACTTTTTTATACACCCTGTACTCACATTCTAAATATGTAGACATGAAATAAAGATCTACATATAATTTGGATTAACGGTAGTATCGATTATCCGTGAATTCTCCGGTCCCAAGACCCCGGTTAATCGGGGTTCTACTGTATGTTTTATTTTGCTCTGGCTCAAACTTTTTCCCTGGCTCAGCAAAAAGTGATTCCATCTTATTATGTCTTCCGAAATATGTCAGATAGTTTTCGTATATGGGGAGGTCCATACGAAATCGAAAATTCGTTGTCCACTACCTCTTCGAGTTTGTTGTAATTTGGTGAGTTTGGAGGCATAGTTGGAAGAAAATTTTCTGTGGAGTATAAAAATTCTACTGCCTATAGCTTTCGAGAAACAGGGGACTCGAAATTTTTGTAAGCTTTTTTTGAAACCGCCATAGCTCAGAACCAGCTCATGGTATCTTGAAACTTGAGTAGGCTGAAAATTCGGTAATTGAACGTAGATTCGAATGGTTTCAGAGGAAAGATCATATCGAGGGCCCAGGACCAAAAGGGCTTAACCTACAAAAAAACGGAGTATACTGCCGTAAGGGCGTATCCCCAAATTTACACAGAAGTTCCATAAGGGAGAAATTAGGCAGCTTACAGCCAGAAGGGCGTAAGCCCACTCCAATACTGCCAGAAGGGCGCAACCGGCAAAAAGTGGGTTACGCTCTTCTGGCAGATCGCTGATCATTTTATCCCCGATTTAAATCGCCTCCTTACTGCGAGAAGGGCATTACCCTCTTTTTTTTAAATTTTTCGTGGCTTGCGCATTTTCTGAAGATAACCAGTCAATTTTTCCGAATTTCCTTACTGCCAGAAAGGCGCCAGGGGCGAAGAAACAAAGTGGGTTGGGCCCTTCTAGCAGATCACTGATAATTTTTTCCCCGATTTAAATCGCCTCCTCACTGCCAGAAGGGTGTAACCCTCAGAAATTGGAAACGTGATGTTCACCTTATTAGATGTGTGTAACAATTGTTGGTTTTGGAATTTGGTAACCTTGATACAGCCGGAAGGGCACACCTAGAAGTCAACGTATGAGAAAATTTTACACCTAACAAAAAAACGAAAAGAAAAAAGAAAAATGAGAAATTATAATAAATGACACTAGAAATCGAAAATCTGCTATTCTTTCAAGGCAGTCTCATTACAGTGATGTTCATAATATGAACCGAGCAATCCATGTTGTTTTCAATTAACCAGCATCTATTGTCAGCGGGAGTTGACAGGTGGCATTCTGTAAGTGCCGAAAATCCTGGGGGCTGAAAATCTTGAAAGCGCTGTTTAATCCTGCTGGAAGACCAATTGCGGGCGGAAGTAGATAACTTGAATAAAATTACATTCGTCAATTGGGAGCAACAGAGTTATGAATAGCTTCAGATTTGTCATGAAATTTGTGCAACTTGTCCGACCTTATACGAACATAAAATTTATAAAAATTGTTCATAGCTCGAAATTGAGTGTCAATCTGATGCTAAAGAAATTTCATGCACATGGCAACATTCTTGATTCGTTCAAAAACCAGGGGCTTTGCTCGTCAATACCCTTCGTGGATTCTTTCGTTTGCTCCACAATGGCCGCAGAAAGACTTTGTCAGAAATTAAATATTCGAGTGTGAAATGGAAGTCAAATTTTCAAGAAACTAGTGTCTTGATATTCGTATTATTATATTAAAAACCATTTCGTTCGCATAGATCATTACATTTTTTTTTTTTTTTTTTTTTTATCGTAGGACTTCGGCATTTTCAGAATGCCACCTGTCAACTGCCACTGAAGATAGATGCTGGTTATTTGAAAACAAAGCGGATTGCTCGTTTCATATTATGAACATCACTTTGATGAACCTGCCTTGGAAGAATCACAGATTTCCAATTTCTTATTCGATTTATTATAATTACTCATTTTTCCTTTATTTCCGTTTTCTTTTTTTTCTATTGTTAGATGTCTAATTTTCTCATACGGTGACTCCTAGTTGTGCCCTTCTGGCAGTATCAAAAATACCAAATTCCAAAAACAACAATGTCACACATATCAAGTAACGTGAACATCACATTTTCAATTTTTGAGGATTACGCCCTTCTGGCAGTGAGAAGGCGATTTGAATCAGAAAAAAAATGATCAGTGATCTGCCAGAAGGGCGCAACTCACTTTTTGCTGTTTGCACCCTTCTGGCAGCATTGTAGTGGGCTTACGCCCTTCTGGCTGTAAGCTGCCTAATATGGAACTTCCGTGTTAAAGTTGGGGATACGCCCTTATGGCAGTCAGGTCTTGAAATGTCAAAAAACAGTGGGTTATGCCCTTTGGGTTGTAAGCCCTTGATATTGTCAAGATTGCATGTCAAAAAATCAAAAAGTAGTCGAAAAATCAAATTTTGAGTTTGTTCCCTAAACTTTTTTCATTTCAAATTTTTACCAAGGATGCGTAAACTCATCAAAAAAATTTCCGCGGTCACAAAAGTTTCTGCTCTCTTATGGTTCGTGTGATACGAATTTTTTTTCAAATTCCCGTATCGCGCTGGAGGTGCATTTTCGGTGCAGATCGAAGAAAAAGTGATCCAGACACTTGAAGTGTACTCATATTCACACATTCATTCCATTGGAAGAAGAAAAAGGGTGACAATCATATCGCGTCGCCAATGCCATTTGGTCGTGAGCGCCAAAAATGCAATTTTATCGGATTTTAGTGCCGGAAGGTTGTATAATTAACGAAAAGGTTGAAAATACCATTTATCGTGAGAAAAAACATTGATTGAGAGCAATGGGATAGATAAAATTAAGCATTAGGATAGATTTTGGAGATACCACCTGGCTTTAATTTTGAGAAAAAAAATCAGAAAGTCAAGAAAATTTTGAGAAAAAATCAGGAAAATTCAAGCCAGGAGGTTGTACCTTCAAAATTTATCTTAATGCTCCATTTCATCTACCATTGCTCTCAATCGATGTTTCTTTAACATTTTCGTTGAATTACACGACCTTCTGCCATTAAAATTCGCTAAAATCGCATCTTTGGCGCTTAGGACCTAATGGCATTGGTGACGCGATATCATTGTCACTTTTTTTCTTCTTCCAATCGGATACATGTGTGAACAAGAGTAAACTTCAACTGTCGGAATCACTTGTGCTCCGATTTGCACCGAAAATGCACCTCCGAGGTTTTGAAAAAAAAATCCGGGAATTTGAAAAAAAAATCTCACCAACCATCAGAGAGCACAGACTTTTTGGACCACGGATATCTTCGTGATGAGTTGACGCATACTTGGTAGGAATTTGATTGAAAAAAAATTTGGGGAACAAACTCAAAATTCGATTTTTCGACTACTTTTTGATTTTTCGACACAAAATCTTGAAAATATGATTTTTACTCTGAAACTGTTGGCATCTCCGTCACCGCTAGCGTTGACTGAAGAATTTAAAGACGGCTAACCCTGGGTAGTTTGGTGTGCCGAGCAAATGGACTTGGTTACCGACCGAAATAACATTGTGGTATATCTATATTATGTGCACACTATAGATATAGTGCAACGTTATTTTGTCGGTAAAGTTGGAGACCGTTCGTATCCCCGAGTCCACTTGGGCCCACTTTACTGGCACACAAAACCCCATAAGGATAGCCGTCTTTAAATTCTTCAGTCAACGCCGCTAGATTTCAGATAACGAACAACTAGAATTAGGTTGGTAGTACTTACCTGTTCAAAAATTGTAACGTTCCTATTTGTGCGCAACTTCAGTATGTTAGGCCGACGCCATGAAAGCGTGCATGCAAATTAATAAGTGATCCATGTAAAAGCTAATACTTTAATAAAACCATCAAGTAAATATATTCACTAAAGTTCTACAGAAACCATTCGAATCTACGTTCAATTACCAAACTTATAGCCTATTCAAGTTTCCAGATACAATGAGCCGGTTCTGAGCTATGGTGGTTTCAAAAAAAAAGCTTACAAAAATGTTGAGTCCTCTGTTTCTCGAAACCTATAGGCGATAGAATTTGTATACTTCACAGAAAATTCTCTTCCAACTATACCTCCAAACTCACCAAGTTACAACAAAGTCGAAGAGGTAGGGGACAACGAATTTCCGATTTCGTATGGACCTCCCCATGTAGTGTCGTTGAGAGAGTATACTAGGTAGTCCTTGGATGAAAAGACCTTCAGGCTTCTGATAAAAAAGTCTAATTGGATATGAAAAAAGTGAAGACTCGAAAAATCACGGTTTCTCGTAAAAAATACAGTTCTTTCAAGGTTCCAGAGGACCCAGTCTGCGACAGATTTCATTCTGGTAACTATCAGAATTTTATCTATGGAGCACTTGGAATCATAATTTTTTTTTGTGATAAGATAGAATAGGAATTCAAATGTGAAAGTCAATGTAGCCGCAGTTGAAAGCCTAATCAATTTATTCACCTAAACGGTAAGGCATAGAGATTTGAGACTCGATGTATTGGTACATCCTGATGCGTGCCAATTTCAAAAGCACAGACAAATCGAAATTTTTGCCCCAAGTCGACACAAATACGAAGCGTTCTCACCTGGGAAGAATGTTCGCTCATGGCTCGCAAGGAAGGTATCAATTCTCCTTGAAAACGGTCCGGCCATAGGACTCGAGTGACAAGTCCAGCTCTCAGTGCTTCACTGGCGGTCAAAATCCTTCCACCAAGCAACAGCTCACTTGTCTGTAACGAATTGATGTGAAAATAGTAGCATATACAGTAGTGTCCAAAAGTTCAAAAAGCTCTTTCTAGCATTTCTTGGAATACTTTTACAATGTTTCTCTTTGAAGCATTTTGTGAGATACTTTGACAATTTTCCTCTTTTTGATCGCAGAATAACTCCAAAATGGATATTCTTGAACATTTCTAGCGCGCAGATTTCTGGAGAGTGATCAATCAAGATACACAACGAGGGCTTTGAAGTAGAGAATAAAAGCTTCAATTCTATTGAAAGCTGATTTTTTTGCAAAGTTATTCATTTTTTTGTGTGCGATATCGATTTTTGACGGATCAGTGATCGACTATCAATTTCATTGAAAATTTAACCTATTTTTACACTCGTTCTGTGGTATTTTTTTAACATTTTTAGATGACGTGTACACTCCATACAAAGTTTACACTGAAAAAAAAAGTCTATTCACTTTGAAAATTGATGATTCAATCCTCTTTGTACTCCATAGTTTCTTTGGTAAAAGTTGTAATTTTTCGTCTTAATGAACACAGATTTTGAAGCATCTCGCCAATAAAATCTGTATTTTTTGTAACAAGATAGCTAGAAAAAATCTTCAATGCACTTCAAGTCAATCTAAGGTGAAAAAAAGAAACTTCTCAATTCCCGATACTTTTCGTACGCTGAACAGTTTCCGAACAATGAGCAATTTTATTAAATCAATATCAACAAAAAAAATTGAATAATTTTGAACAATAAATTGTAAATAAGGGATTTTGGAACAGAACATGGCGCTTTCAGCGCTAAAATGATGGAAGAGAATCGAAAAAAAAGTCATGAACAAACGAAATTAACTTGACATTCCAAGAAACTTGAACGAAGCGAGTCGCCATCATCGCCAAGGTCTTAAAATTTTTGTCGATCTCTAAACAATTTTTGACATTTTTTTTTTCTAATCGAGGATGGCATTTTTTCAAAAAACCGATTTCTGATGTTTGTTCGCATGAAAAACGACTTTTGAGCGGCATAAATTTTCGCAAAAAATCTTCCTCAAAGAGAACACTCAAATACCAAAAGATTTCGTATCAGAAGTTTTCCGATACAAGTACGAGGATTCGAGTTATCGGAGCACGAAATATCCAAAAAACCGAAAAGAGCGTAATTTCAAAAAAATCGGCTGTCTAAACGGACTGACTTATCGACAAACCAGGAAACAGGGGTAGGTTTTTTTGACTTGTAGTTCGGGGGAAAAAATAATCAGTCATTTTGAATAAGTCAAGGTCCCTGGCTGTGTCGAGTCGAGGTGGAATACCCTATATATAATTATAGACAAAAACCAAATAGACGGATGAAAAAAATATTCGGATTGTTATTTTTTAGTTTTGGTGCTAAAAAGTGGTGGCCCGAGTTCTGCATAGAGATATAAGGAATAGAGTGCGTGAGCCGTAGAAGCGTATGCAAGCGGTGGCCAGTATGGGATAGAAAAAGAGAGAGCAACTAGTGCGTCGGATCTCTACCTCCAATTGCGCATGGTAGACAAGGACAACCCTACGCACTAGTTCTCCTCTCTCTTTCATTCCGCTATCGCTCTGTCTTTCTATTCTGTGCTGGCCGCATCGGCTGACTCCCGTACTCTATCACTTATATCTCTATGGAGTTCTGTGGGGGCCCCATCTCAGTGGGGGCCCCTGGGCAGTTGCCCCGTCTGCCCATGCCTAAATCCGGCACTTTCGAAGGGTTTCTTTCCTTCACTTTCTCAATGTTTTCGCTTAGAAGGTTATCTCGCAGAGGTATCGCCCTTTTGTTCTGCCTTCGGACCAGCAAATTAGTCTAAATCGTATGGGCCTTACTCGACTTGACAGACGTGAAGTAGGTAAAATGATATTTATGATCCTTTCCTCAACTTCTGCTCTCAAAACGGAAATAGGAATACTGAAAATAAGTTTCGAGAATAGAACTCGAGTAATACTTACGATAGTATTTCCAACGGTTTGTGACAGAGTTAGGATAGCTGCACCTTCAGGAATTTGACCCAACTGCCCATAAGGCGTACTGAACGTCGCCTTGTCACTGGCTATCACTAGATCAAATAATGGCAACATTGTGACACCCAATCCAACAGCTGCTCCTTGGATCCCAGCGACTATGGGCTTGTTAAAATTGGCTAAGGTTTTGATGAACTCCCTAAAACCAAACAAAAGGGGGTTCTATACATCCAATAATTGCTTTCGATACAAGCAGTGGTCAGAGTATGAGCAGGTCAATTCTGCTCTTGAAGAGAAAGACATTTCTGAGAATTTGCAAAATTTGCCAACAATTATTTTGCAGTTTTCTTCAATTCCCAAGAAGTGTGGGAAGTTCAAGAAACATGAAATCAAAGAATGGGCTTTTTCGGAGATTTATAACATTACAAAAGCCAAGTTTTTGGAATTCACCGCTTTCCTAGATAGTCCACTTATGAACAATGTGATGGATCGATTTCACCACAAATACCTTATTGGCCCTAATATAAGTCGAGATTTTTGGTAACCGATTTCACCCTCGAAAACCGTACTCAAGTTATATTCGGACTCGACTTACATTCGAGACCTTTTTAGGGCATTATTGATTGGAAATTCCGTTATCGACCGATAATCGTCACATTCGAATTTCAAGTATTTCCAAAAACATCATTCTGAAGTTGGGCTGAGGAAATTGTTAATATGATATGTTGTGCGTACAATGACAGATTGAGAAGACTAACGAGCAGAGGCTGCCGATCGGAATACACCCGGAAAAATGTCTATAACTTTGTTTGACTCAAGTTCAATTTATGCTGTGTATTCAACAAAATTCAATATCATAAATGGATATCCAGATATGGCGATGAGAAATTTCCTCCTGAAATTCGACTTGTATCAGATAAAAAAAAGTCCTGAATCAAAGGTCGATTTATATTCGGGCTCGACTAACATTCGAAGCAATACAGTACTTTCATGCATTCATAGATTACGTGACAACGCGCCCAGAGAACAATCGCAACTCAAATAGGTGATTTGCAATAATTGCAAGTACAACGATCTTCTTGGAAGCAATTGTAAACTGTTGCTGTTGCTAATTTCCCAAATAATATGTTCAACATGGGGTAGTCTTTGTCAACTGAGCTACGTTATCCCATCAACATCTTGAATATTTTTCATCATTTACCAGTCGGTATTACTACTTGAGAAAAAATGTCGCGAATTATTTCTTTTACATCTTAAAAGACCAAGAGTTTCGAACGTGCGCTTTTCTGTTTAATTCGGTAGATCGTGAAAAATACGGATTATCCGAAAAAAATTTTAAGACCAATGAAATTCTAGTTTTTTGCGAATTTTTTAATACGATTGCAGTATTTATTCTCTCGACGGTGCACAGGTCAGTATCGGCTAAAAAGGAGGGAAAATCGCTTTTGTTATCTAATACCATACCTTGGGTTTAGCTCGGAATTGCACAGAATTTTCAGGGTTTCACGAATAACTTATCGAACAAAAAGTAGATACAAATTTTCGGTTTCAAGAGGATTTCGTGCATTTCATTCTGTTACTTCTGAACTATGAAATTTGCCACGCTGCCGATTTTTCAGCAAGTTAATCATACACCCAGGAAAATTTTGTAAAATTCTGAACCAAATCGCTGGTGAGTTGTTGGGTGAAAAAATATTGATTCCCCTTTTCTGGCTGATAATGGCTAAAATTGCATTCGAAAAGTCACAAAAAAAAAACAGAATTTTCTTGTTGACGGACTTCATTTGTGCCACTCAAATTGTTCACAATATGCCGAATTGAACAAAAAAGAGCACTTCCGAGATGGTTGGTGTTGAAAAAGCTGAAAAAATTTACGCAATATTTTATTAATCAGTACTTTCGACTGATAAGTTATAGAAAATATCCAAGAAGTTGATAGGAGAATGCAGTGTTGAGCAGCATTCAATTACATTTGTAATCAATTACATTCACAATTGTCATTCGTAATTGAAAGTCAAGTCAATTACAAATTACAAATTTAATTGACACCTTTTTTCGAATCAATTCGGTTTCCTAATGTAATCGGAACGTTTTTCGAATTAATCACATTTCCAAATGTCATTTGAACGTTTTTTCGGATCAATTACAACTTCCGAGTATGTGTAGACTATAGATACAATTTTTATAGTCGAATAGTCTACACATACCTGGGATCATCCGTTCATAATCAAATCTAATCAACATCCTCAAAACGACCCTGCATTATCGGAATTATACATTTGGGGCATTCCACGTTAGGCGGGCCACTTTTTCAGTTGTATTTTTTTTATTTCATGGAAATTTTTTGGTGTCTTCAGAAGGTCCAAAAAACATGTTCTGAACAGTTTTCAACGTCAAAACTCAAAATTTCACAAAGCTACGCTTTATTTTCGGAATCGGCGATTTTCCACGTTTTTTGTTTTTACATAATTCTGTCGCAGTGGAACGGGAGTGAAAAAATCCGTGGATACATGTACGAGTATTCTCAAGGGTTTTTTCCGTACTTTCGTTTAAAAATATCGGCTTCATTCCAAACGAAGCGCAACATCGTGAAAATGCGGTTTCAAAATTTCAATCACAATTTTTTCAGATTTCGGTCCGAATTAAAAATTTTTTTTAATTCTTAAAAAAACGTCCAATTCCTTCAAGTTTATTCCCCTAAATGAGCATCATGGGCCGAGGATTTGTTCTATGTGAAAATCTCGTTTTTATTCCACTCCGTCATGAAAAGTCACCGGACCTTTATTCGATTAAACTCCGGAAACCTATTTTCCTCCGAAGGTATGTCATTGAGGACGGTTATTATTATCGAGAATTATATTACTTGTCGTTTTTTTTTTTTTTTTTGTTTCATTTTTTTATTTTTTTTTTTTCAATTTCTACTTCGTGTTACTAATGCCATAAGGCCGTAAGCACAAAAAAAAAAACTTCGATTTCTTAGTGCCGAAATCTTTTTCACGTGATATATCATCTTGTGGGCACATCCGCAAAAAAAATTTTTTTTTTTGCCGCTCACGACCTTATGGTATTAGTGACACGAAATATAAATTCAACGAAAAACCAAAATTGAGAAATAAAAGCAAAAAAATTAAAATTCGACAAGTGATATAATTCTCGATAATAATGACTGTCCTCAATGACATTCCTTCGAAGGAAAATAGGTTTCCGGAGTTAATTGAATAAAGGTCCGGTGACTTTTCATGACGGAGCGGAATAAAAACGAGATTTCCACATAGAACCCACCCTCAGCCCATAATGCCCATTTAGGGGAATAAACTTGAAGGAACTAGACGTTTTTTAAGAATTTTTCAAAATTTTTGAATCGGACTGAAATTTGAAAAAAGTGTGATTGAAATTTTGAAACCGCATTCTCACGATGTTGCGCTTCGTTTGGAATGAAGCCGATATTTTTGAACGAAAGTACGGAAAAAATCCGTGAGAATACATATATCCACCGATTTTTCCACTCCCGTGTCACTGCGACAGAATTATTTAAAAACAAAAAACGTGGAAAATCGCCGATTCCGAAAATAAAGCGTAGCTTTGTGAAATTTTGAGTTTTGACGTTGAAAACTGTTCAGAACATGTTTTTTGGACCTTCTGAAGACACAAAAAAATCTTCATGAAATTCAAAAAATACAACTGAAAAAATAGCCTGCCTGACGTGGTGGAATGCCCCATAGATATCGTGTGGAAATTGTAATTGATTTGAAAGAACGTTTTAATCACATTTGGAAATTGTAATTGATACAACAAAATGTTTCAATTACATTTCTGATTTTTAATTGATTCGAAAAAGCTGTCAATTAATTTTCAATTTGTACTCGATTGAGAAGAAGGTCTCAATTAGAATTGTAATTGGTAAATTGAATTCAAATTCTCCCAACACTAGGAGGAAGTGGCTCAGTGGCAAAGACTGCCCCACGTATGTAGGAAAAACACAAACTTGACTCCATTGGCCATTTCTTCGGCGTGGACTCGACGCTCTTCTTTGTTTTCGTGTATCAAATTAGAAAGGTCCAATCCTTCGCAAAAAGTTGTACCAGTCGAAGTTAAAAGCACTACGCGGCATCCCTCGTCTCTTCTCAGAAGCATTAACGCTTCACGTAATTCGTACAATATCTGTAACGCAAGAGAATATGAAAATGAATATTTCTCACAAGAAACAAATTGCATTTCAATTTTTTAGTCTGTCAGCTCATTCAGATTTAATTTTTTCACCAATCATTGTCAGTAGCTTATAAATGAATGTTTTCATCTTCTTACAAGTTTTCATCTTCATTACCTGCAGTGTGAAGCCATTTTTAAATTTGGTAGAAGATGGGGTCAGTATCAATTGGACAATATTGCCGTGCCTTCGTAAGTTGATTTCTTCATTGCTAAACTGATCCAACGCATGAGGTGGCAATTTTTCACTTATTTTTGATAGTATTGTGGGTGCTGTGAAAGAAAGGTATTACATGCAAGTTAAAAACGAATTTTGAGGAGGAAATTCGGATGACGACTTTGAAAAAGGTAAGAAATTGTTAGGATAGAACAAAGCTTTACTATCACGCTAGTGACTGCGACTCAACTTGAGAACTCGTTGAATACTCTTGGATGGTTTCAATTTCGAGTTCTTGCAAGATGTAAGGGCATTTGAATACGGAGTTTTCGTACATAAATATAAACATTTTCCATGTTCATTTTTATATTTTAGATAGTGGGAAGTACGGAAACTTGGAGTATTGTGAAAAATAGCTAGATTAACTCGAATAGATAATACAGTGGTTATAGTTTCTCGATAATTATTAATTCGAATGTAGAAGAATGAAGATATGTCCTATCCCGAATCCTATTAAAGGTTTATCAACAACATTCTACACAAGTTCACATACTTGAAATTCTACCCTTCTTTTTCGAATAGATAAACTACTGATATTCACATTACAATGATGCTCATAATGATGTGAAATTCACGCATGGAGTGAATCATCAACGAACTTACGGATAATTAATATTCATGAATGCTCGATTCGAAAAAATCCAAACATCCTTCACAGTACGTAACAGATTTCACAATTTCTGGTGAAATCTTATTTCAAAAATGAATTTTAATTCGAAACAAAATGTTTGTTTCAATGGAAATGCCCTTTAAAAAGGTTCGTATATCTAAATCAGTATACTTGTATTTAATTGTATTGACCGATAAACGTACATTGAATATTAATCACGTTTATTCACTAGTAAACTACGATAGATTCCCTACGATTTGAACAAAAAAAAAATCCAAAAATCTTGAACGAATAAGCAAATGTCAGTGTTTCATTTCACAGCGCTTCAAAATTATGAAAAATCTGTCAATCCATTTCATTCTACGCGGGCATGTCTTGATCAGAAAAGTAATACGCACAACTTGACCATGACAAAATAATTTTTCTAGTTTGCTATTTCTTGCTCGCAATTGATATCGCTGCAATTTTATGAGATTTACTACTTGGCGATTGAAGGTTGAAAATAAATTTGTCACGGTCAAGTTGTGCGCATTAGTTCTCTGAAGAAAACCCAGCCCACGTAGAATGAAATTGTTCGAATATCACAAAGGGCCTAACCGGATAAGGTAGTCAAATCCGGCCCCGATTCTTATGGGCTCATGATTAGGCTATCCTTTTCGTGATGTAAAGCGAATATTTTCTGCCGAGTTTCAAGCTCCCAGGTGCCCTCTACCGCTTGTCATCTCAATGAAGGTGTTTTCTCGTTTTTATTTTTTTTCTCCGCGAATATTCAACCCACAGGCTAGCGGATTTTTTCCGTGGCAGATGTCATGAAAATGCATGACCCCAATTTTCGGTTTTGGACCAGGCCAAAAATTGCAATTTTGGCACCTAAATGAAATTTGCACATCGTGATTACTCGCGACCAAAAATAGGTGCCCAACTTTTTATTCCAGAATAATGTGTATCTATGTGGAATGTATGCCCCCAAATTTTTTTCGAATTTTGAGTTTGGTGGAACAGGGTCAATCGTTCGAAAAACCGCTTTTTTTTTTGCTGTTTTTGGCGGTTTTCGGCTGTCTTTATTACAGTTTTCGACTTAGTAGTTTGTAATATAGAGCCAATATGTATATTTTGCCAAATGCAAGTACGTACATGATGCTCATGCAGTTGGTCCAATCGATTAATTTCTCAACCCATAGGAAAGTGATTTCTCTCCTTAAAAATTTGAATTGCGCGCCAAAATTCTGAGAAAATCTTTTGAATTACTCCAATTGCGTGCGAGTCATTATGACGGAATGTTTATCGAGGTATTATTTATTGAATTTATTATTTATTCTATTTATTATTTATTTTATTAAAAAAATTGGGGATTTTTTTAAATTTTATGATTAATTTTTATTTTTTTTTTAATCAAGGTGGTGAAAAAAAATTAATTCTTATTTTTGTTACAATCATTATATTAATATAAAATATAATTATCTAATTTAATTAAAAACTTATATAATATCCATTTAAAAATGATTTTTGAGAAAGATTAAGTTATTCACATTTAAATATTGATTAGGAAGCATTCCATCTATATTTATTATAATAATATAGATGAAAGCTATCTATAAGATGATTCAGTACTCATCAGGAGAATTAAAGAGAATCTTTAGATGTGATATAAATAAAATAACTTGAATTATTATAATATAAAATTATTATTCAAATATTAATTAATTAAATATTCATATAATTGATCAATAAATAAATAATTTAATGAGAAAGGATTGTTTGAAATTGAATATTCTATATAATTATATGATAATAATTATATTATTATAATATTATAATAATAGATATATTAATATAATATTATAATAATTATATTATTATTATATTATAATAATAGAATATTAATATAATATTCTATATAATTATATATTTATATAGAATATTTAATTAATTAATATTTGAATAATAATTTTATATTATACTGAATCATCTTATAGATAGCTTTCATCTATATTATAATAAATATAGATGGAATGCTTCCTAATCAATATTTAAATGTGAATAACTTAATCTTTCTCAAAAATCATTTTTAAATGGATATTATATAAGTTTTTAATTAAATTAGATAATTATATTTTATATTAATATAATGATTGTAACAAAAATAAAAATTAATTTTTTTTCACCACCTTGATTTAAAAAAAAATAAAAATTAATCATAAAATTTAAAAAAATCCCCAATTTTTTTAATAAAATAAATAATAAATAGAATAAATAATAAATTCAATAAATAATACGTCGATAAACATTCCGTCATAATGACTCGCACGCAATTGGAGTAATTCAAAAGATTTTCTCAGAATTTTGGCGCGCAATTCAAATTTTTAAGGAGAGAAATCACTTTCCTATGGGTTGAGAAATTAATCGATTGGACCAACTGCATGAGCATCATGTACGTACTTGCATTTGGCAAAATATACATATTGGCTCTATATTACAAACTACTAAGTCGAAAACTGTAATAAAGACAGCCGAAAACCGCCAAAAACAGCAAAAAAAAAGCGGTTTTTCGAACGATTGACCCTGTTCCACCAAACTCAAAATTCGAAAAAAATTTGGGGGCATACATTCCACATAGATACACATTATTCTGGAATAAAAAGTTGGGCAACTATTTTTGGTCGCGAGTAATCACGATTTGCAAATTTCATTTAGGTGCCAAAATTGCAATTTTTGGCCTGGTCCAAAACCGAAAATTGGGGTCATGCATTTTCATGACATCTGCCACGGAAAAAATCCGCTAGCCTGTGGGTTGAATATTCGCGGAGAAAAAAAATCAAAACGAGAAAACACCTTTATTGAGATGACAAGCGGTAGAGGGCACCTGGGAGCTTGAAACTCGGCAGAAAATATTCGCTTTACATCACGAAAAGGATAGCCTAATCATGAGCCCATAAGAATCGGGGCCGGATTTGACTACCTTATCCGGCTAGGCCCTTTTTCATTATTTTGAAGCGCTGTGAAATAAAACTATTGATATTTTTTGCTAAAAAAAAAAACATACTCCAGGAACATGAAAATCGGAATATATGGACTCAGAGGAAAATTTGCTGAAATATTTTGACTTTTTTCGCATTACGCTTCATACACCAAAAACAAACGAATTGATTGAAACTAAAGAACCGCTGGAAGAGATCTAATAGCGTTTTCAACTGGGGCTACACCGGGCTACACTAGGGTAGTGTAGCCATGTCTGTCTCCGTCTGCTTCAAAAGAAAGAAAGAGATGGGAATAGCTGCACTACACCAGTGTAGCCCACTTGAAAACGCTATGAATTTGACAGCTTTAGAGAAAAGAATTGTCAAAATTGGTCGAAGTGTTCAGAAGTTATAAAGGTTTGAAAAACGACTTTTTACAAGAAATCTTGCATCTCATCTACAAGGCGCCGATAGCTTCCACAAGTCAAATCTCAAAACACAAGTTCCCTCAAGTTATATAACGAATGAGAAATTCAGAGTGAGTACGAAAGGATACCGTGATGATCCAGGGTGTCTAGCGTCTACGGCATGTAAAATTTCCTGACATTTCCAGGACTTCCAGGCCGAAAATAGAGATTTTTCCAGGACTTATTTGAACCTAACTCACATGACGAACTTTTTGATGCTGATTCATTAAATACATGGATTGTAAAATGTTTTCATTTTATAAGTTGAGATTACAGTAAACTGTGTCATTTCATTCGATTCTGATCGAACCCCATTGCCTAACTCACGGATAAACATTACAAATGTGAAGAAACTAAAGGAAGATTCTGGTCAGCCATCATGTTTATGGAATTTCTATCTTTGCTTCGTTAGATAATAATTATAATCTCAAACAGCGAAAAAATTTCGCAATTTTCGAAATCGTACAGCTGAGTAAATGATGAAAATTGAAAAGTTCCAGACATGTGCCCGAATTCCCTGACAGTTCCCAGTTCTTCCAGACGCATTCAAATTCCCTAACAGTTCCCAGTTTTACAGATTTCCCTGACAGCTGGACCCCCTGTGATCATCCAGAAAGCTCAAACGATTTTCAGTGGAATCAGCCAATAGCAATTAATTAAAACTGCTGTTTGTAGTTCTGCGATCTTATACTAATTGTGAGATAGAAACCTACTTCTGAGCTTGCGGTTTACAGGTGTGCTTCCAGACTGATTAACGGTACCATCAACATTTGAAAGTGCGGAAGCCGCCTCGGCTAAACAAGCAGAAAGCTTATCCTCCTCAACGACCTCCATTTCAGTCTCGACAACATCCTTAGCTCTGTTTCCAGCCGCTTTCGTTTTTGTACCCTTTTTGGTTTTCATACTATCTTTCTCCCCAGGTGTGCCGTTGGATCTGGTTGTTATTTTACTGCCAGAACCGTTGCTACTCGATTTACTGACGTCAATATTTTCGCTGTTCTTAGTTGTTTTCTCAACGCTCTTCCTCTCGGTACGCAAATTCGGCCGGGTAGCCGGCGCGCCTTTTTCGGTAGGTACCACAACGTCGACATCTGCACTTTCGGTGGATTTTTTCCGATTCACTCCGTTCTTTTTCGGCAACGATACGACTTCCGCGAATTGTCTGTTTTTTTCGTTCTGCGAATGTCGCCGTCTTGACGATCTCGTAACATGAGCCGGACCTTCCTCCGATCCACTGGCTTCCATTTGTCTGTCTGGTCCGTCGATGCTGGCTCTGGGACTTCCGGAGGTGCTTGAAAACGAGCTTGAGGAATGTCTTCTGACGATGACTGACGCATCCGCAGCGTTTCTTATTTTAGCTGGATAGATAAAGTCGGGATTCGAGGATATCGAAGATCGGGTTGACTTGTTACGCTCGTTCTCTCTGTTCTCGTTATCCGGAAGGTTGGACACGGTGCGTTTGGACCTGGATGATATTTTAGTGGGAGTTCCGCCGGAAGTGCGAAGTCTCAACACGGCATTCCGAACTAATTTTGTTCTTATTTTCAGTTCACGTTGCACCTTGTGAAGGTCCATCACCTTCGTTTGAGACTTGGTTATCGGAATAAGGCGTTTTCTCTCAGGCTGTTCGACGTCGTACAGCAAATTGACGACACCCTCGTCCTGAAGCAATTTGTCTATTTCATTTGATTTCTTCTTCGGCTTCATCTCACCAACGGAAGAAGAAACGTCGAGCAAACGCTTCTGCACCTTTTGCTTCATAGCGTTCCTGTACTTTTTTGGCGAAGCGGTAAATTTCGATTTCATATGAACGGTCTTCGGATTCGTAATGTTGCTAGGACCTTTTTGACGGAGCAATTTCTTTCCTGGCATGTTACCGCGCTTCGCGATATTCGGAAGCAGCTTGCCCCCCATTTTCGAAGGCTTACTTTGATATATTCGATTTTTAGTCGGAGTAATTTTCGAGAGAATATTTCTGCCGACGGTTTTAAGATCCGCAGCTGAAGGTAGGTCGCTTTCTCTTGTTTGTCTTTCCAGTTCAGGAGGTTCCTCAGCTTCCAGAGGAGGCTCGTGAATTTTCTGAGATTTTCTGTGCTCCGTTATCTTCCCCTTATAGACCTTCTGCTTTTTTGTTGAATTCTGCTCGTGTTCCCGAGCCTTTTCTGTTGGTTTTCGCTTCCTGCCAGATCGCGATTCCTCCACGTGATAGTCTTCTGTGCCGACATCCGTTCCTCCCGCCTTTGGCCTAACCTTGACGCCAGGAAGCGGATCGTCTTCTTCTGCAGAAAGGTTTTGCTCTACTTCAACCTCTGCTGCAACAACCGTTGTTTTGCGAGCGACTTTCTGCGCGGTTTCATCAACGTCAGTCGACGATCTGCTCGGTGCTGGCTTGAAGGTTTTTTTCTTCTTGGCTGCATTTTTTTTCAGAGTTATTGAGGGAAGTTCTAGAAGCTGCTTTAACGCCAGCTCTCTTTCAGTTAGCCGATCAAGTTTCCCAGGCGTATTGGAATCCGGGACAGTTTCGGAGCTCTTGCTAGCTTCTGGTACAGATTGTGGTTTAAGATTGGACCAATCCGGGTCAACGTCGCCCTCCAAAATAGCGAGTAATTCTCTGTTGTCCGCAGTTTCAATTTTCTCTGCATCGTCCATGGGCTTTTCATCGGATGAATTGTTGCTGTGATTTTCGGAAGACAAGCTCTTAACCTGAGGGGAATTTTTTTTCCCCGAAAGAGCGTGATTTCCCGCCGCGGACAGTTTGCTAGATAAACGCTGGGTGATTTTTTTAACAAACAAAATATCCCCTCCCTGCGGGAGCTCGATATCCTTTTGCTTCAGCTTGATACGTTCCTTCAGAACCTCTGTCACCTCATCTTTGGACGCTATCTGGCTCATCAGATGTCGTGCTGTCACTTTGGTTCCTGGTGTCGAAGTCTGCGCTTTTTGTTTAGAAGCTGTTGTGTCCTGCGCCAAATTGACCAGCGGCGTAACGAGCAGCGTGGTTGTCGTGTAGTGTGAAATAGTCTCGGTTCCTTTGCGAGGCGAATTCCCTCTACCCTTACTGGTTCTGGGCTTACTTTCCAACCCATTGACATGCTCTTTGGTGATAAATTCGGTATTGGTTCGCGACCTTTTAACTTGTTCTCCAACTCTTGCTTGGCTGGTGATTTTATTTGCAAACTTGTTTCCCTCCTTGATTATTTGAATATCTTTTATACTCGGTTTATCCTCCGCCAATAGAGTTTTCAGCTCAATTTCAACAGAGTCGTGAGAATCGCTCGCGTTATTTTTGGACTCGCAAACGTCGTCGTTAGTGTCATCAATCCAGTCGTCTACTATTTCTTGTATCACGCTTCTGTGGTTCTCGCTTGTTTTTACGTAACTTGTTTCCTCTGCATTCTGGGTCGCTAGCTTTTCCTCGTTTTCGTCACTCTCAGCCACTTCTTCGACAATTGCAATTTCAATTGTTTCATCCTGAACTTCTGCCTCCGCCGAGCTCTGACTGTTGTCCTCGACTTCGGCTTCGGACAGCAATATTTCGGTGGGTATTTTTTCAATGCTACCGTCACACTCCTGGGTCTGTTCGATCTGCATCTCGTGCATTTGATCTTCGTCCTCGTTAATCGCCCCCTCACTTTCAGAGACAACTTCCAGCATCACCAAGTTCTTTGTAACAAAAGCTTCCCCCCCATTCGTACTGTCTTGCTCTTGTATCTCAACGGAGTAAGCCGACTTGCTCGTCGTTACAATTTCTTCCACCACGCTCATCGCGCTTGGATCGCAAGTTTCTTGAGCTATTACACTCTCTTCAACGTAAGTCATATTTTCTTCCGACTCTTGAGTACATTGTTCGTTTTCAACAGGATGATTTTGAACTTCCGAAACTAGCACTTCTTCGGGTTTAACTGGATCAAGCGGTACGGTTGCCTCGCTGTTTGCTTCCTCCAGAGCAGCGCTTGTCTCACTTTGTTCAGTAACTTCTATCTCAATATTGGTAGAGCCTATCTGTGTGGTTTCAGCTTTGACTGGTTGTTCAGCAGGTTCGGAACTCGGCTGACTATTAGTGTAGCATTCTGGTATCTGAGCATCGTTATTTATCACAGCAATTGCAATTTCGGTTGTTATCTCTGTGACGACAGGTTCGATCTTCAAAGTGTCGATCAAAATATCTCCGGAACCAGTTTCCATTTCTGGCGCCACATGAGGCTGCGATTCCTTGTTTACCACATTCTGGACGGAGTCTTTTGAATCGTTAGACGGATCTTGTTCAATACTCTCTACTTTTGGCTGCTCCATTCTTTTAATAAGTGATCAGCCAAATCACTCATTAAATCGTATAGGGTATCCTGAAACGATACTGTTATGAATATCATATGACGTCTCCTGGATTGCTTTCATAAATCGAACACATAAAAGATACAAGGTGAATATTCATATCTACGTGTAACATGTATAACATGAGTGAGCAATCTTACGTAAGATGGAGATTAGAAATTATTTCACTTGTATCAAATTGCACTGTTGTCTTTCATCATTGGCGGACATCCATAGCAAGAGAAATAGTATCCGGAATGAATAAGTCTTGGAAGTACGAGTTCCAGTTCCAGTTTTTTGTTGATATGATCTCAGAGGTATTCGGCGATTACATAGTCAGCTTCTTCTATCTGCGAATTGAAATACATGCTATGAAAGACTTGATTTGAAGATTTCATTCAAATAACCCAATGCTCAAACATTCATTGAATCGAATAAACTTTGTCGGACCTGAAAAGCGAATCCAAATCAAAAGATATATTCTCATTTTCATGCAATATTCTTGAACTGAACCAGCGATAAGTGGAAACCGATTGTACGACCGTATGAATAGACTCAGGTAGATTATACACTGGGGTTGACAAAGTCTTTAAAGATAAGTTTCAGTATTTGAAGCGATTGCAATTTATTGTGCACCAAGGATATCAATTGACTAATTTTAGGCTGTTCTCAAGAAAATAGAGCGGTGCGGATCTAATAAGTAACTTCAAGACGCAAAATACATGCAGATTCGAAGATTTTCGGGAACATAATCAACGGTTACTAAATAATCTAAATTCAAAACTACGAATCGATTTGAATATGTGACCTTCGAATGAAACTCAAAAAATCATTCACATGTTTTTGCAACAAACGGATATAATTTTACAACAAAATCTGAAATCTGAAATTGTTCTCATACACGTGTGGGTCAGATCCTATACCGTTACAAAAGGACAAGATAAAATTTTCGCATCTGGTAATTGTTGAAATTTATGGGCCGATTCAGAAGACCGACGAGCTCCGTTTTGGAGTATGTTCATGACATTGCTATTGCTAGAACATTAATACATCAATTCCAATTCACGACTAAGTGCTTATTTGATAATTGCAACATGAGGCCTTTCAGAAACCTGACAACACGTCCGAGACACGCCAGCATTATCAAGCGACTCTCAAGCCTCGAATGAGTTTCACAATTTTTCTGAATTTATGTAGAATTCAGTACGGCTACAGTACACTACTGACTCAATGATAATATTACCATCGCTTGTTTCATTCCTGGCGACAGCGGCTGCTCAAGTCGATGTGTGAATGTAATTGTGACGAAGATGATAAGCGATAATGAAAAAACAATATTATCCCTAGAAAATCAAAACAACTATCATATCTCTGATATATTTCGTTCGCGAATCTTTTCTCCGAGAGTTACGATACAGTAGAACCCCGATTAACCAGGGTCGGGATTAACCGTGGCCCTTCCAGAGCGCTCCTGTACCGCTCGAGAAGCACCTAGCCTTGAACGCATAACGATTTGCTTTCCAGAACAATGAAATGATAGAAGAGAATCAAAGTAGAAGACATGAAGAAACGAAATTAACTTGCTCTTTCACAAAACAGGAGTGAAGTAAGTAGGTATATACCTAACGCAATTGATTTCGAACCGGAAGCTATAAACATGTAAATATGTATATATGTATGTATTTAAATTGTTACAAATATGTAGGGACACATATGAAATAAGGATCTATGTATAATTTGGATTAACCATGGTTTCGATTGTCCATGAATTCTCCGGTCCCGAGCATCCCCGTAAATAGGGGTTCTACTGTACTCTGAACTGTCTCATAACACTGAAATCTCTGAAAATATGATCTCCACGGCTAGTTCTGCAGCAATCTACTGACCGAATGAAAGTTTGAGAATTGAATTTGTGCTGTTGATTGGTGAAGTTTGCGGACAGTTAGTTTGCTTCCCTGACTAGCTCCGAGGTGCGAGAAGACGTACACACATAAATCTAGAGGGTAATGAACGAATAACCTAAAAATCACTCCTGCCCCGACGAAAGTTGATTAACTGAAAACGATTACCCTCTAGAGACGTCGAGGTTCGATGGAATCACTCTTATGAATTCGGCCAAATCTCAGGATCCGATGTAGCAAAAATTTTCCCGAATGACTACTTCTTTCATTACTAGATTACATTTCCACTATTTCAACACGCGCAATAATATGCACATGCGTATATGTATGTACGTATATCTCGCATACGAACGCGCATTTGTCGTATGTGTGCATCGGGCAAATATAGGCGTAAAGTGCACCAACCGATTTGAGCCTGAACCGATTATGCAGGGATAAAACACTACGGTGTCGGAGGGCGGAAGAAAAACGATAGTTGCTTCACGGTAATTAAGGGCTTGTTGTCGGGAGTTGAAAAAGACTTGAATGAATATCCATACGTATGAATACCGATGAATATATGAGGTGAAGTTAGCGAGATATACAAATGGCAGATGAGAAAGCTTACCGCTTCGTAAAGCTTATACGGAGTTGGCAAAGTCCAGTCGCGTATTTGGAAACGATTACATCTCTGCCCCAGATTGGGATGGGGAGAAATTCGGAAACTAACGTGCGAAACGGTCTGCTTATTATCTAATATCTTGGAGAAACTATGATTCAATTATGAGTTATCAAATACAAAACATATACGCAATGTTTACATGAACAAAATCGCAGACACGCACTACTCGCGTCAAATTAGACACGAGTTTATCATTCGTTTCTTAGAATTCGTGAAACGCATGTTTACCGTTATACGCAGGCACTCGAATCACCTTCATTCAATTCTCATTTCTTGTATTATTTTTATTCACAGATTTCAGACTGTTCCACGAAGTTTATTATCACATTTCACCTTCATATCACCCAAAGCTTTATTTTGATGACGTTTTATGTTTTGTCATCATTGGTTAAAAACTTGTCGGAGACTCGGAGTGCCCGAACGTTCACACGAATCTACCGACCTCCCCTACAGTTGAGCAACACGGGCGACTTCACAAGAAATTGTCGTCTGTTCAGGCGGGCAATGGCGCTGGTTGGCTCTGCCAATCCTATCGGGCTGAAGAATACAGTGGAAATAACCAATGGCAGCCTGCAGTCGCTGTTACTGCAGTGCGGGCGATTTCTCCGAAGGCATACGATTGGTCCACAGCCCTTTGCATGTGGGGAATTCCATGCCGTTTTGACCTGGGTTCGACCCTTCACCTCACGGATTTCGCTCGTGATTTTTTATATGATTGTTCCTACTTCGAAAAGCATTAATTTTTTTTCTAATTATTTTTGCGACTTGATTCGAAATTTCTCGAATTTTTGATTCAATTTAAAATTCTGAAAAATTCTCCAAAATCAAGTGTCATGTATCAAAATTTTCAAGCGTATAGCCGAGGTGGGCAGATATTTCCTTCTTACTGTTTTCAAGCTTTTTCTGAAAAAAAAACATTCGAAAAATCAGCACCGGGAATCATTTTACTGCGGATGGCAACTGAAATATTTCCAAATGTCACACCAGATTTTTCGGAATAATTTTCAGAATTTTCGCGAGAAGTTTTTTTATTTTTTATTTTTTGTGATTTTTGAAAATTTTTTGTTTACTGAAAAAAAAAATTTTTTTTGGGTCTAAGAAATCCGATGTGGCTTGTAAAAATGTTTCAGCAACCATTCATAGTAAAATAACTTCCGTTTCTGGGTTTTTCAACGTTTTTTTCCGGAAAGGTTGAAAACAGTAAGAAGGAAACATCTGCCCACTTCGGCCATACGCTTAAAAATTTTGATATTTGACACTTGATTTTTGAGATTTTTTTCAGAATTTGAAATTGTGTCGATCATTATGGCGGATTTCAAAAATTCTAGAAATTTTGAATCAAGTCGCGGAAATCTAAACAAAAAAAATTAGGACTCCCAACCAATCACCGATTGAACATCGCCAAATCCTGTATGAAAAGGTCTGTTCGTTGCTCTTACACTTATCTACACTTTCTACACTAGTGTAGAAAATGTGATTCCTGATTGGTCTATTGCTACACTATTGTGAAAAGTGTAGCTAAGTGTAAGAGCAACGAACAGGCCCAATGTCTCTGATAAAAGCAGTGGATATAATCTAAGGTCTGCTCGTTGCTCTTACACTTAGCTACACTTTTCACAATAGTGTAGAAATCGACCAACCAGGAATCAGATTTTCTACATCAGTGTAGAAAGTGTAGACAAGTGTAAGAGCAACGAACAGGTCTCTAATCTAACGCAAGTTGCAAATCTTAGATATTTTCAACTACTATAATTCTGCAACAGCTGTTCAACGCATTCATTTAACCGGAGGATAAACGAATGGTTGGTTGGTTGGTTCTCCTTTATTTGACTGCCTTCCCAGCAAACCACAAATGGCTGGTTTATCAGATAACAATGAGGATCCGGCGCGCCGCTCTTTGCCGCTAGGGGCGCCACCGGGAGAGAGACCTTATAAACTTTCCCGTAAATGGAAATCATGGAGACTAGAGACAAGGAGCACGAACTGCGGTTCAGCTGAACGAACATAGCCACATGGTCCCCAGGCGGCGCTAGTAGGCTCCAATAGTCTGCACTAGAGACCCTAGAAAACAGAGTCTTGCCACCGCATGATCGATTCTTATTGGCCGCTATCAATTTGCCGAGTAATGGCGGACCAAAATGGCTAAACCAATCAGAATAATCGTTGAGCCACGGTTAGGACTATGGAGGGTAGAGAGAAGGAGTACGGACTCTGCTTTTGCGGGCTGTTCCAAATTCTACGAAGCTAGTATCTACCAATTGTTCCGTTAGAGACGCCATCATTCACCCGAAAAGCCAGTTACCCGAACCGGTCAAATGCCCGAATCGCAAAATACCCGACCGGTCAGATGCCCGAATCGCCATTTACCCGAAGCCGTCATCTACCCGACTCGCTGTTTGCCCGACCAGTCAAATACGCGACTCGCCATTGACCCGAACGCCATTGACCCGACTCGCTATTCACCCGACCAATCGGATGCCCGACTCGGCGTTCGCCCGAACCGCAGATGAACGGTTTCTATGCGCGCGACAAGCCGCACGGGGGCGTCCGGCGACATGTCGCGCGACGCCACCGCCATGGCGGGCGCGGATTTGAATTTCTTAATTCTCTCGAGAGTTTTTCGCTCACCAATTGATTTTATTGAATGGTGTCCACTTTTATGACCATCCCCACCGGAAAAGACTCTCGATACAACTATTGAGAGGTGGAAGGATAATGTTTTATAAAATCTTGTGGGAATATCCGCGAAATTTATTTATTTTTTTTCTTGTGCTTACAACCTTATGGCATTAGTGACGCGATACGTATATATTATCTAAATGTGTTATAATATTATCTTTCGGATGGGCCAAGGTAAAATAGAATACAGGCAATACCATGTGTGTAATGATATTAATTATATTGTTTTTCGAATGGGCCAAGGTGAAATAAAATACAGGCAATACCATGTGTGTAATGATATGAATTATATTATTTTTCGGATAGGCCAAGGTGAAATAAAATACAGCTAATATTTGGTACTCAATTCACGTGTATTTGTGCTGCACATGAGGGAAATATGATACCAAGTGATGTTTATGTACAAATAGTAGTGGTATAGTAACTTCGTCGACTGACTTATATCCAAAACGAAGGTAGGGTTTCATGTCGTATATATACGATAATTCGGGATTCGAACGTACTCGAATAAATAGGTGAAAATAAAGCATAATTGTAGTATGACACCCCAATCGAAACAGCTGACTTTGACAGAAGTCAACTGTGCTTGTACGAACGCGTTGAGAAAGTGAAAAAGTGAAGAAAAGTGGACATTAGGAAGAACACTACACGAGTGAGATATTAGGATAACATATTATGTGGGTATGTATGTATTTACAAATACGACGTGTTGTAAAAGAATATACATGCAGAGCGTCTCATTTTGTTGAGAACAATCAAGTAAAAATTGCGCAAATGTCCCGTTTCTCGCTATGAGGGACACGTATCTACCGGGTGCATCTTAGTTTATGGCAGAAGTATAACAAGTGTAAATGAGAACAAAAAGTGGTTTTGGTTTTGGTAATGGCTACTTCCCGGAAGGGTATATGCCCAAGCAACGGAACTGAAAGAATGAATGAACAAAAAGTGGGTAAGCCATAAAAAGAAAAAGAAAAAGAACAAGAAGTAGGATTATAAGCCGAAGCAACACTGGTACGCATTATGGTCCCATTCATTCGGATCCGTTGATGGGCTTATACCCTTTCGGGACGCGTTATGGTCCCAACCTTTGGCTAACGGACTTATAACCATAAAGGATGAGAAGAACAAGAAGAAGAAGAGAAAAAAAAGTGTGTGTCACGAAATAAGAGACAACTTCGTTCTGTATAAAGTGAGCACGTGGTGTGAGACGGAAGCAAACGAAAGAAATGTGAGCACGTGGTTTGTTGAAGGATCAAGGTTCGAATCAAGGGGTAGGAGAAATACCGTATTTATACGGAAATAAGCCGCACATCTTAATTCGCTTTCTGAACCGCAAAGAAGACGGGTACGGCTTATACGCGAACAAGCGATTATTATCGGGTCTGACAGGGCCGTTTTCCAGAAATTACCCCTCAGAAAACGGGGTGCGGCTTATACGAGGATGTGGCTCATATCCGTCTAAATACGGTACTGAATTGATAGAAAACAATTATTCAAAGAATTATACACAATGAATTATCTGTGTATGTATGTGTAAAAAGAAAAATCAAGCACGCGGGACCAGGACGCTGTGACGACGTTCAGTTCGATGCCTCGAAGGATGAGAGGGATATGGAAGTGTCATCCCTTGTTCTCCTGCGTTGATGACCGAAATTACGCCTGCGGCATGACAGCTTTTCTAAACTCGGTGGCTGGTAAATTGCAGAACGGACACCTTATTTCCCCAAAAAGAGGGTTCTCGCCGTCCTCCCACCTTCTCGCCGTTCGCAAAATCGAATTCGCGCACAACCCGCACAGGACTAGGTGGAAACAAGGAAGGCTGAGGACGGTGCTTCGGGAATCTCGACAAACGCAGCACAGCATGTCGTATTCTGGCTCATCAGGCGGGAGATTCGGGAGGGGTACGTCGGCTGGGATAGGTTGGTTATCTGGGTCATAAGGAAAAGCAGGTTAGTTTTGGTTATAGTTCCAAAGAGTAGCGAATAAGATAAAAGATCCGGTTCCCAATCCGGAAACTGAGAACGTTCTCCTTTCATCCGACCTGTGAGATTTCTAACATGGAAATATAATTTGTAAGTTATCGATGAATGTCCCTTGAGCTCAGGTATTGTAATTCATCTCGATTCGTGGCTTGACTGTGTTTCAGTGACAGGCCAGAAACGACATCGAGAGACGAATCGCAGTGCTACTTCTTGTAAAGATTCATCTAATCCAGGTAAGACTAGTGAACAAACCCTCGCTCGAGGTAAGGTCGGCGTCGCTTACTAACATTGCCGAATGCCAACGACTGTAAATATGTCGAGTTACTTGCTGGCCACCTCCCAACAAGTGTATCGAAACGATTTGATAAAGGGAAAGGATCTGTCGAGTTACCATGCAAAGCTTCGTAATATCAGTTGAATTAAGTAAGTCCAGGTCAGACCGATGACGTTTTAGAGTCAGACGAAACGTACGATCATCATTTATAAGGAAGCAAGTTGTCCCCCCCCCCCCCCCCCCCCAAATATTGCAATGAAATATTTATCAATCATTTATCCGGTTACAGCAACCCGAGAAAATAAGACGACACATTTTTCGATCTGCATATCTTAAGAGCGGTAAGCTGGATGGAGACATGACTTCTTCTGCCTATAGGTATGTATTATACAGGTATACTTTCATGTAAATCCATTCATCCCCTCGATCAACAATATTAATTTGTCTCTAAACGGATATGTCTAAGATTAATCATTTTACGTATCGTTCTCGAGATGTGTGGGTAAAAAATTTTGCTGCCTCATTTTCTCCGATCGAAGCAACTTCATAATATCGAGCGAGAGTGATTGTCATGACATAGATCAGATCGGAGAGCTATGATTTATCAGCAAAAGTAAATGCTCCACACGGCAACGTCATCGGTTCACTTGGAATTGCCCTAGTATTCTTATACTTTACCATGCTCTCACTGGGAATTTTTCTCCGTACTCGAAATAACACAAGTGTCGCATACCTTCTTCCTCGTCGGGAATTATAATTGCCGCTGCTCCCTCATCTTCTTCCTCATCCGAAATGAGGATTCCCTCCTCCGGCCCCGGCACGAGTCCTTCTAAAAATGTCGATTATTAATGAACGGGATACATCGCGTTGTGTCAACCCAAACCTTGGATTTTCGGTATGATAGCAACTTTTAATTCACTTGGCAAACTTTTCGCTACGCTCAATTCAATTTCGACTCGAGATTTGCAAACTATTTTCTATTGATTTCGTACCATTTTCGGCGTTCTCGTATCCGACGTCGGCTTCCGGGATTATCTCAGGTTCTTCTGGAATGATTAAAAAATATCTATGTGTATTGGAATTCCATCAATGTCCTATCTCAACATAATTGTTTATGTCGATTCCAGTCATATTTTTTCTACTTCAGCCATAAAGCTACGCGCTGCGCTGTTTCTTGCATATCAAGTGATCATGAAAATATTATTTTTCAGCAGCGGTAAACAATGGTGACGACGCGAGGCGAGAACCGGACCTCCAAGTACAGACGAAGTCTTTACATCCGGTAAGACCATTTTTTATAAACGTCGAACAGATGTGGGTCGTTTAATAAGTTTGGTAAAAAAGCAAGTAGAACTGAAGTGAAGGACACTATTATTTCTCAACATAGTTCCCTCCGAGGGTTGCACATTTAGTCTAGCAAGTCCAGCATACCAATTATGTCATCCCTTCAGAAAAATTAGGTTCCTCGAGGTCTGAAAAGTACGTATTGACAAAAATTAAAAATTAGAATGATTAATAACAATAACTGTTTTCAAAATTTCAGCAAAGAAGCAAAACCCCCGTTTGCTTCGTCTAAGTTCGGCTTTAATCCGCGCGGCCATCTATGAACTCTTCTTCATTTTTTCGACAGCTACTAACTACTCACTTCAAACGTATGCTAAACGTAAAGTAAGCGTTTTTTGTTTGTTGTTTTTTGCTGCAAATTGGTACGCACTATTTTCAAGAATGGTACTGGCTGGTACTGAAGAGTTCCCTGTGGCACCATTTACGAGTAGATTTACCTTAATTATCAAACGACCCACATATTCCCCATTGATTACAGCCTGTGAAGCTGTGCTGCTAAACGCTACTTCACCTGCCACATCGGGATGATCCCCCGCCACAGCGACCTCGGCGTTCCCGACCTCTGCTTCGATCAGGTCTGGTTCCTCACGATCATCGGCGCCTGGAACGTGCCCCAAATTGCGAACTAATCGCGATACAAAATTTGACGCCTGTTCCAAGAACTCCGTCGTCGTTATCCTGCCCTCCTCGAGCTTGCGCCATGCCCTCAAAATTTGCTCGTGGTTAAAGACATACGCAAATTTCGGTGCCCGAGTCACTCTCCTGCCTTGCTCCAGGCTCAACAAATCGGAATGGGCAGCGGCCTGGATGTTCATCAGCTTTTCTAATGAGAACAACGAAACCAAGATTCAGTTACCTATTAGATATAAATCACGATATATGAATTATCAGATGTAAATTAGTAGACGTAGAATTATTAGATGTAGATTATTAGGTATGAATAATTAGATGTAAGATTAGTAGATGTAAATTAGATAGCTAGATAAATAATTAGATTAGATTAGATAGTTAGGTCAGATAGATAAATTAGTAGACGTAGAATCATTAGATGTAGATTATAAGGTATGAATAATTAGATGTAAGATTAGTAGATGTAAATTAGATAGCTAGATAAATAATTGGATTAGATTAGATAGTTAGGTCAGATAGATAAATTAGTAGACGTAGAATCATTAGATGTAGATTATTAGGTATGAATAATTAGATGTAAGATTAATAGATGTAGATTAGATAGCTAGATAAATAATTAGATTAGCTTAGATAGTTAGGTTAGATAGATGAATTAGTAGATGTAGATTATTAGGTATGAATAATTAGATGTGAGATTAGTAGATGTAGATTACATAATTAGATAGTTGATTAGATTAGATTAGATTAGATTAGATTAGTTAGTTAGGTTAGATGGATAAATTATTAGATGGAGAATTATTAGATGTAGATAATTAGGTATGAATAATTAGATGTAAGATTAGTTGCGACAGATTATTAGACATGAATCACTAGGTATACGTAAATATATATAGATTGAGTAGAAATAGATGGCTAGATGGGGATTCGTTAATTTGAATATGTTTGAAATAGGATTCGCGGAATGATGCAAGGGAAAATTCTCGACGCGCAGACTTACTGGTAAAGTCCCAGATGTTCGGGTGCGGCGACATTTTGTCAAGTAGCACCTTATGGTACGACTCGACGCAGTTATTCGTCCGCCGAACTAGTCCGTGAACCGAGAATAGTTCAGGTGTGACTCTCCGCACCCATTGCCGTTCGTAATAATCTAAAAATGCTGCCAGATTCTCTCGAACTGCGGCATTTGCGTTATCCCGCATATTCCGAAACGCCTCGACTATACTGTCTGCCGGGAGCAAAGCCAAGGCCATTAATTTGCGCAGGAATTTCGCTGCCTCTGCATTGTTTGCCATGTATTCGGCGAGATGTAAGTTTCTCATTTTCCGGTACAGAGCCTGAAGAGAGAGAAAGAGAGAGAGAACAATATTTGAATTCTAATTGCCACTTGCGGGTTCGCTACAAAAGATGTGAGAAGTTTTGATCGGTGGGTAGTTCTCAAACCTGGCAATAATGAAAAAAGCATCCGTGCGGCGTGGCGTTGGCGAAGACTTCTTTCAGCGACGTTTGCAGCGCGCTCTCAAAGTCCGTCATGAAGGATGTTGGCGCCATGGCAGGTGCCAGCACCGTTTGCACGTAAGTCAGCACACAGTCGTATGCGGACTTACTCTTCCGGCTCATCAATGCCCATGCGAACGGCAATGTCTGCGAAGAGTATTCAGTGATAGATAATGAAGCAGGGAAGTAGAATTAGAAAGCGACAGAGAACGAATGGATGGATGGATGGATGGATGGATGGATGGATGGATGGATGGATGGATGGATGGATGGATGGATGGATGGATGGATGGATGGATGGATGGATGGATGGATGGATGGATGGATGGATGGATGGATGGATGGATGGATGGATGGATGGATGGATGGATGGATGGATGGATGGATGGATGGATGGATGGATGGATGGATGGATGGATGGATGGATGGATGGATGGATGGATGGATGGATAAGAGAGCGAACACAAGCCGGTGAAAATTGATAAACTTTTGTTGTCTTCATTACTTCAATTCTTCAAAACTTCATTACACATACTAGTATATACTTACATGATCGTGTGCAGTGGCCATGATGGTGAGTAGTTGGTAGGCTCCATTGACGGAAGGCACCACTTTGTAGGTGGCATCGACGAACACTTCCGTACAATCCGATAGATTGTGGATAAAATTCTCGTCACCAAAGACCACGGAAATGCTCAGATCCGTGGCACTGAGCGTTGCGCATCGCACCGTGCCCCGGTTATACACTAGCAGCCGTTGCCACTGGGGGTCGTCAAGGATCCCCCCGTATTCTCTCAGTGTCTGTGGAATGGGTGGTTGGGTGGTCTTGCGCCAGCGACGCATCGTCGATTTGATGCTTGGGTAGGTCACGATGACTGCGGCCTGAGGATGTCTGTTGTTTTGGAGCCAATTTTTTATTATGAGCAATTTTCTAAATAATTTTTTTCATTCACAAGTTCTATCAATTGTTCCATTCTTATTAACTATTTTTCGAGTGTGGGTCTTGAGAGTGAATGCTGAACTATTAACGTCTCTGTATTTTTATATATTTATTCAAGTTTTTTAGTGTGGGTCTTCAGAATGAATGTTTAGGTTTTTATATTTTCCTCTTTCTGTACTTTTATAATTTTATATCCTATTAAAAGTTCTAGTTTGTATTGTTCTTGCGATACGTACGAATGATCGTGGGAAAATCAATCATCGCCTGCTGTTAATAATATTGTCAACCTCCGAACGCCTGCAACGAGTTTTGGTACTTACAGCATCCTTATCTCATCGTAGATATCCTTTTGCCGATCGAATCGCCTCATGCACGCCTGGCGCAATTCATGCCTGAATATTCCAATCATGGCTGCGTTTTCGTCAGGTGCATGATTGTGATCCGCAGTGAGCTGGAAGGCCCCTGCGACGATTTTGGCACGGCCTTTGCAGTGGTGCGACCGGGTCTCTTTGCATTTCAGGTATCTGGAGAAAATAAAAAATGTTGTCTTTGGTGAATTTTCAACCGCAGCATCTGTTTCTGATTACGATTTTCAACCATGACATGTATTGCCCAAAAATGGATGAAGAATAAAAAAGAGACAGTTTCGTCTAATGCCAAAATAATTATTGGACAAGGTATTCGGTGTGTGTTCAACGGGAAAACTGAATCAATTGACCTGATTTATATTTGAAGAGGCAGAATAATGTTAGTAGCTCGAAATCATTTCGTTTATCAAACGTTGATAACACCGTAATCATTTCCTTGAGTACTCAATTTTAAATAATACTGTGATTTACTCGTTAGCTATTACGGCCCGATAAATAATTAATTAAATTATATTATATTATAATTATTATATATTTTAATTGATAAAATTATATTCCGTCATTCCCGTTTTTGACTGAAATAATGTAGTAAGCAATTAGTAAAGATATACTGGAAAGTGTTTCTAGATTTCTTCAGAGAATTAATTTTGTTCGCAATAAAAGAAAAGTTGTTTTCGAAAGTTGAAAATCGCAACTTCGTCGCGATTTTCCGGCTCTCGTGATGAAAATTATGTCTGTCACTTGTACGGAAAGGCTTTTCGACGAATCGCGTAACAGCCCTCGCCTCCGGCTCGGGCCGTAAACCTCTCAGTTCGCCAAAAACGCCTATCCGTAGTCGTAACGAAATGTACTATTAATTTCAATTTTACTTTCATTCCTCCGTCTAAGTTGAATAAAGTTTTCCCAAATCCCGTAATAATCTTTCCGTTGGCGCGATATAAATCACCGACTCCATGTTACCTTCTCATTTGAATTCAGAGAATTATATCATATAGACTGAAGGAAGAAATCGAGGTACCTATATGTAATACAATTGTTTCAATTTGCAGCCGCTGAATAACTGCCGTTGCATTCTTGGCGATAAAATATGACGCGACATGAGACAAATGAAATTGTTGTTTGCGTGAATTCAACTGTTCGCATGCCAGGGCACGATGTCTCGAACAACATTGTTACCCGCCGATTGGAACGGCGTTATTTGCGGGCAATGTTATGAATTATTACGATCGGCATTATTCCACATAGCTATTCCATTCCCCAAGAAGCATCTCATCACCCGCTATTTCGAATTGAGCCCTCGCTGCCGCTCTTTTCAAGCCGCGCTATTTTTGCCGTTACGAATAAGTACGCCTGCAGAATTGCCGAATGAGCTTTCAGGTTTCGCCGCGGGCACGCATTCGAACTCAACGTTGAGACTTATATGACGAGCAATCGAAATTCACCGCCAAAGCGACTGCAACGCGTCCCTGATTTTCATTTTTGTCACATCTACGGAATATACGAATATAATTAACACTCACGCTACGTCATTCTTTCTCTTATCTATCACGTAGGTAAACCCGTCTTGGATTCGATCCTCGTCCGGCTCCATGATGTTCAATTGAAATATACTCTTTTTTCTAGATCTATTATTATTTCACTGTTTCCAATAAGTCAACAATTGCTCTCGCACGGAAAACTCGATACGCTGATGCACAAACGAAGCGTCTGACGAACAGAATGCCGCAGAAATATAGCGTCACTTCGATCGTCTTCTATTTTTTCGTAATTCGTTTGGTCGGCTATTGTTCGATAGTCAATTTGTTCAAACGTTAATAATAAATCCAGGTCCGTAGCGAAAAAGCGATGACACTGGCCGTACCAAACCATCAGCACCAACAACATTCACCCATTGCCATTATTTATTGCAATATAATGATAAATTCGATAAAAACTAAAAAAATAAAAATAAAAAAAATAAATAAAAACGGGCGACCTATCATCCGTCCTAAACGGACGGTTCTGCCGAAATACAGAAAAGGAGTCGGATACATTCTACGAATAAAAACTACTTATCCGATAATTCTCTGCTGCGATATACCTCGATTGGTTTCCTATTCTTTTACAATATATTTGTTGTTGGTCACGAATTTTTGAAGGCTCTGCTGAAACTTTGTACTGAAATAAAAATTTTACAATATACATCTGCATACATATATAAATAATGCATGTATAGTCATTGATGTCAAGTCCATATTCGAACAATTCCCCAACATGCATTATCTTTTTAAATTTTCTGCGAGAGTCGGGGCCCCGCGATTAAACCCGCAGTCCGGTACAGGCCTGGCTCCATAATTGTCCAGGCTGGCGGTAGGCCTGAAGCGCGACGGCGAACCAATCGCGTCTCGTTGTCGTTCCCGCCTAAACTGAATAATTCTTCAATCCTTCTTCAAAACCGCTGAGAAACATTTTTTGATATTTATCGGTTTCCGTAATTTAATTTTCATTGAAATCATCTGCTTTTCGTCAACTTTGGCGGTAATAATTAATCAGGCATCCTTCGCAGGTCTGAACGGAAGTTGGCGTCGCCAGTTTCTTTCGGCCAATCAGAACAGCCTGTTTCGAACTCGATTCGCGGACGACTCTGGGAATATTCAACCCGACAAGTTTATCTTTGGAAAAGTTCCAAGGCTGAGCTTAGGCCAAAAGCCGATTCGGCTGAGCTTAGGCCAAAAGGTCAATTCGATAAAGGACGAAATGTTCGGTGGCACTGCAGGCGGGTTCTCTACTTTGTCATATCACAGCTGTGTGAGCTGAAATATATGAGGTTATGACATACGGAATTAGCTTTCAACGAATAACCCTTGCTCCGACAATAGAACGTATCAATCCCTAGAATATCACCAATAGGGTGTGAGAGGTTGAAGATTTTCCCTTGACGACGCTGCGGAGCTATCTTCATTACACCAAAAATATCCCGTCGAGCCTGCCGTTCAAAAAAGGCAAGACCTCCATTTTTTGTCGCCGGAAAAAATTCCTCGAAATACCTCTAACCTAACTACATGCAATCTGTAAGTTTTTTTGTAAATAATTCAATAGATAAAAAGTTACGAATATTTCAAATTCAGCGAAGAAACCTAAATACAGAATATAAATTTATATGGATTTCAATATTATTTTACCTATTGAATTGTTGACAACGAAACTCACAGGCTACATGTAGTTGGGTTAGAGGTTTTCCAAGAAATTTTTGACCGCAAAAAAATTGAGGGTCTTATCGGAGGTATCGCAATTTCAGACAGATAAATGCGATTCAGCCATGGTAATCGGCAATTCACAATTACGTAGTATTTTTTGATAGAAAATTCAGAAAATTTCTTATAAAAAAGTGTATCGACTCAAATCAATAGGATGGACCCCGCGAGCTCAGCAGTCATTTGAAAACCAAATTTCATAATAAATTGACCTCCGCTATCTCCTATGATATTAGAGTTGGGATCGTCCTGACCGGGGGTTCCGGGCGGACCGGGCCGTTCGAATAATTTTCAAAAAAATGTGGAAAAAGTTCAAGCACTCTATTTCAAAAGATCGCCATTGGCAGCGGGGGCTGATTTCCCCCTTCGAATTCATCTCAAACTTTCTGAAAATCTCGATTACTGCCGAATGCGTTCCCGATACCCATATCCTCTATCCATACGGATGAATCGAATTTTAGAATCATGACAGCTACAATATGGGTGATTCCGAGAGAAAACCTTTTTTCGGTCCTAGGGTCACGCCAGTTAAACATTGGTTGCTTTCCAGCAAGAGACACAGATAGAAACTCAGCAGTCTGATTGGCTATTTCCAATAGATCCGACCAATCACAATGCTCAATGTCTATCTGTGTTTCTTGCTGGAAAACAATTATACGAAATGATCTTTCCAATCTTAGGATCAATATTTTTCACAAAAAAATATTTTCACGGCTGAACAAAATTTTTCAGCAACTTCAGGAGAAAATGTTGTTTTTCAAAATGTTACGGAATGACCCGTTTAGCTGTGCCAATAGATAGTCGCAATCGATTTGAAAGTCATTTGTCATAACCTCATATATTTCAGCTCACACAGCTGTGATATGACAAAGTAGAGAACCCGCCTGCAGTGCCACCGAACATTTCGTCCTTTATCGAATTGACCTTTTGGCCTAAGCTCAGCCGAATCGGCTTTTGGCCTAAGCTCAGCCTTGGAACTTTTCCAAAGATAAACTTGTCGGGTTGAATATTCCCAGAGTCGTCCGCGAATCGAGTTCGAAACAGGCTGTTCTGATTGGCCGAAAGAAACTGGCGACGCCAACTTCCGTTCAGACCTGCGAAGGATGCCTGATTAATTATTACCGCCAAAGTTGACGAAAAGCAGATGATTTCAATGAAAATTAAATTACGGAAACCGATAAATATCAAAAAATGTTTCTCAGCGGTTTTGAAGAAGGATTGAAGAATTATTCAGTTTAGGCGGGAACGACAACGAGACGCGATTGGTTCGCCGTCGCGCTTCAGGCCTACCGCCAGCCTGGACAATTATGGAGCCAGGCCTGTACCGGACTGCGGGTTTAATCGCGGGGCCCCGACTCTCGCAGAAAATTTAAAAAGATAATGCATGTTGGGGAATTGTTCGAATATGGACTTGACATCAATGACTATACATGCATTATTTATATATGTATGCAGATGTATATTGTAAAATTTTTATTTCAGTACAAAGTTTCAGCAGAGCCTTCAAAAATTCGTGACCAACAACAAATATATTGTAAAAGAATAGGAAACCAATCGAGGTATATCGCAGCAGAGAATTATCGGATAAGTAGTTTTTATTCGTAGAATGTATCCGACTCCTTTTCTGTATTTCGGCAGAACCGTCCGTTTAGGACGGATGATAGGTCGCCCGTTTTTATTTATTTTTTTTATTTTTATTTTTTTAGTTTTTATCGAATTTATCATTATATTGCAATAAATAATGGCAATGGGTGAATGTTGTTGGTGCTGATGGTTTGGTACGGCCAGTGTCATCGCTTTTTCGCTACGGACCTGGATTTATTATTAACGTTTGAACAAATTGACTATCGAACAATAGCCGACCAAACGAATTACGAAAAAATAGAAGACGATCGAAGTGACGCTATATTTCTGCGGCATTCTGTTCGTCAGACGCTTCGTTTGTGCATCAGCGTATCGAGTTTTCCGTGCGAGAGCAATTGTTGACTTATTGGAAACAGTGAAATAATAATAGATCTAGAAAAAAGAGTATATTTCAATTGAACATCATGGAGCCGGACGAGGATCGAATCCAAGACGGGTTTACCTACGTGATAGATAAGAGAAAGAATGACGTAGCGTGAGTGTTAATTATATTCGTATATTCCGTAGATGTGACAAAAATGAAAATCAGGGACGCGTTGCAGTCGCTTTGGCGGTGAATTTCGATTGCTCGTCATATAAGTCTCAACGTTGAGTTCGAATGCGTGCCCGCGGCGAAACCTGAAAGCTCATTCGGCAATTCTGCAGGCGTACTTATTCGTAACGGCAAAAATAGCGCGGCTTGAAAAGAGCGGCAGCGAGGGCTCAATTCGAAATAGCGGGTGATGAGATGCTTCTTGGGGAATGGAATAGCTATGTGGAATAATGCCGATCGTAATAATTCATAACATTGCCCGCAAATAACGCCGTTCCAATCGGCGGGTAACAATGTTGTTCGAGACATCGTGCCCTGGCATGCGAACAGTTGAATTCACGCAAACAACAATTTCATTTGTCTCATGTCGCGTCATATTTTATCGCCAAGAATGCAACGGCAGTTATTCAGCGGCTGCAAATTGAAACAATTGTATTACATATAGGTACCTCGATTTCTTCCTTCAGTCTATATGATATAATTCTCTGAATTCAAATGAGAAGGTAACATGGAGTCGGTGATTTATATCGCGCCAACGGAAAGATTATTACGGGATTTGGGAAAACTTTATTCAACTTAGACGGAGGAATGAAAGTAAAATTGAAATTAATAGTACATTTCGTTACGACTACGGATAGGCGTTTTTGGCGAACTGAGAGGTTTACGGCCCGAGCCGGAGGCGAGGGCTGTTACGCGATTCGTCGAAAAGCCTTTCCGTACAAGTGACAGACATAATTTTCATCACGAGAGCCGGAAAATCGCGACGAAGTTGCGATTTTCAACTTTCGAAAACAACTTTTCTTTTATTGCGAACAAAATTAATTCTCTGAAGAAATCTAGAAACACTTTCCAGTATATCTTTACTAATTGCTTACTACATTATTTCAGTCAAAAACGGGAATGACGGAATATAATTTTATCAATTAAAATATATAATAATTATAATATAATATAATTTAATTAATTATTTATCGGGCCGTAATAGCTAACGAGTAAATCACAGTATTATTTAAAATTGAGTACTCAAGGAAATGATTACGGTGTTATCAACGTTTGATAAACGAAATGATTTCGAGCTACTAACATTATTCTGCCTCTTCAAATATAAATCAGGTCAATTGATTCAGTTTTCCCGTTGAACACACACCGAATACCTTGTCCAATAATTATTTTGGCATTAGACGAAACTGTCTCTTTTTTATTCTTCATCCATTTTTGGGCAATACATGTCATGGTTGAAAATCGTAATCAGAAACAGATGCTGCGGTTGAAAATTCACCAAAGACAACATTTTTTATTTTCTCCAGATACCTGAAATGCAAAGAGACCCGGTCGCACCACTGCAAAGGCCGTGCCAAAATCGTCGCAGGGGCCTTCCAGCTCACTGCGGATCACAATCATGCACCTGACGAAAACGCAGCCATGATTGGAATATTCAGGCATGAATTGCGCCAGGCGTGCATGAGGCGATTCGATCGGCAAAAGGATATCTACGATGAGATAAGGATGCTGTAAGTACCAAAACTCGTTGCAGGCGTTCGGAGGTTGACAATATTATTAACAGCAGGCGATGATTGATTTTCCCACGATCATTCGTACGTATCGCAAGAACAATACAAACTAGAACTTTTAATAGGATATAAAATTATAAAAGTACAGAAAGAGGAAAATATAAAAACCTAAACATTCATTCTGAAGACCCACACTAAAAAACTTGAATAAATATATAAAAATACAGAGACGTTAATAGTTCAGCATTCACTCTCAAGACCCACACTCGAAAAATAGTTAATAAGAATGGAACAATTGATAGAACTTGTGAATGAAAAAAATTATTTAGAAAATTGCTCATAATAAAAAATTGGCTCCAAAACAACAGACATCCTCAGGCCGCAGTCATCGTGACCTACCCAAGCATCAAATCGACGATGCGTCGCTGGCGCAAGACCACCCAACCACCCATTCCACAGACACTGAGAGAATACGGGGGGATCCTTGACGACCCCCAGTGGCAACGGCTGCTAGTGTATAACCGGGGCACGGTGCGATGCGCAACGCTCAGTGCCACGGATCTGAGCATTTCCGTGGTCTTTGGTGACGAGAATTTTATCCACAATCTATCGGATTGTACGGAAGTGTTCGTCGATGCCACCTACAAAGTGGTGCCTTCCGTCAATGGAGCCTACCAACTACTCACCATCATGGCCACTGCACACGATCATGTAAGTATATACTAGTATGTGTAATGAAGTTTTGAAGAATTGAAGTAATGAAGACAACAAAAGTTTATCAATTTTCACCGGCTTGTGTTCGCTCTCTTATCCATCCATCCATCCATCCATCCATCCATCCATCCATCCATCCATCCATCCATCCATCCATCCATCCATCCATCCATCCATCCATCCATCCATCCATCCATCCATCCATCCATCCATCCATCCATCCATCCATCCATCCATCCATCCATTCGTTCTCTGTCGCTTTCTAATTCTACTTCCCTGCTTCATTATCTATCACTGAATACTCTTCGCAGACATTGCCGTTCGCATGGGCATTGATGAGCCGGAAGAGTAAGTCCGCATACGACTGTGTGCTGACTTACGTGCAAACGGTGCTGGCACCTGCCATGGCGCCAACATCCTTCATGACGGACTTTGAGAGCGCGCTGCAAACGTCGCTGAAAGAAGTCTTCGCCAACGCCACGCCGCACGGATGCTTTTTTCATTATTGCCAGGTTTGAGAACTACCCACCGATCAAAACTTCTCACATCTTTTGTAGCGAACCCGCAAGTGGCAATTAGAATTCAAATATTGTTCTCTCTCTCTTTCTCTCTCTTCAGGCTCTGTACCGGAAAATGAGAAACTTACATCTCGCCGAATACATGGCAAACAATGCAGAGGCAGCGAAATTCCTGCGCAAATTAATGGCCTTGGCTTTGCTCCCGGCAGACAGTATAGTCGAGGCGTTTCGGAATATGCGGGATAACGCAAATGCCGCAGTTCGAGAGAATCTGGCAGCATTTTTAGATTATTACGAACGGCAATGGGTGCGGAGAGTCACACCTGAACTATTCTCGGTTCACGGACTAGTTCGGCGGACGAATAACTGCGTCGAGTCGTACCATAAGGTGCTACTTGACAAAATGTCGCCGCACCCGAACATCTGGGACTTTACCAGTAAGTCTGCGCGTCGAGAATTTTCCCTTGCATCATTCCGCGAATCCTATTTCAAACATATTTAAATTAACGAATCCCCATCTAGCCATCTATTTCTACTCAATCTATATATATTTACGTATACCTAGTGATTCATGTCTAATAATCTGTCGCAACTAATCTTACATCTAATTATTCATACCTAATTATCTACATCTAATAATTCTCCATCTAATAATTTATCCATCTAACCTAACTAACTAATCTAATCTAATCTAATCTAATCTAATCAACTATCTAATTATGTAATCTACATCTACTAATCTCACATCTAATTATTCATACCTAATAATCTACATCTACTAATTCATCTATCTAACCTAACTATCTAAGCTAATCTAATTATTTATCTAGCTATCTAATCTACATCTATTAATCTTACATCTAATTATTCATACCTAATAATCTACATCTAATGATTCTACGTCTACTAATTTATCTATCTGACCTAACTATCTAATCTAATCCAATTATTTATCTAGCTATCTAATTTACATCTACTAATCTTACATCTAATTATTCATACCTTATAATCTACATCTAATGATTCTACGTCTACTAATTTATCTATCTGACCTAACTATCTAATCTAATCTAATTATTTATCTAGCTATCTAATTTACATCTACTAATCTTACATCTAATTATTCATACCTAATAATCTACATCTAATAATTCTACGTCTACTAATTTACATCTGATAATTCATATATCGTGATTTATATCTAATAGGTAACTGAATCTTGGTTTCGTTGTTCTCATTAGAAAAGCTGATGAACATCCAGGCCGCTGCCCATTCCGATTTGTTGAGCCTGGAGCAAGGCAGGAGAGTGACTCGGGCACCGAAATTTGCGTATGTCTTTAACCACGAGCAAATTTTGAGGGCATGGCGCAAGCTCGAGGAGGGCAGGATAACGACGACGGAGTTCTTGGAACAGGCGTCAAATTTTGTATCGCGATTAGTTCGCAATTTGGGGCACGTTCCAGGCGCCGATGATCGTGAGGAACCAGACCTGATCGAAGCAGAGGTCGGGAACGCCGAGGTCGCTGTGGCGGGGGATCATCCCGATGTGGCAGGTGAAGTAGCGTTTAGCAGCACAGCTTCACAGGCTGTAATCAATGGGGAATATGTGGGTCGTTTGATAATTAAGGTAAATCTACTCGTAAATGGTGCCACAGGGAACTCTTCAGTACCAGCCAGTACCATTCTTGAAAATAGTGCGTACCAATTTGCAGCAAAAAACAACAAACAAAAAACGCTTACTTTACGTTTAGCATACGTTTGAAGTGAGTAGTTAGTAGCTGTCGAAAAAATGAAGAAGAGTTCATAGATGGCCGCGCGGATTAAAGCCGAACTTAGACGAAGCAAACGGGGGTTTTGCTTCTTTGCTGAAATTTTGAAAACAGTTATTGTTATTAATCATTCTAATTTTTAATTTTTGTCAATACGTACTTTTCAGACCTCGAGGAACCTAATTTTTCTGAAGGGATGACATAATTGGTATGCTGGACTTGCTAGACTAAATGTGCAACCCTCGGAGGGAACTATGTTGAGAAATAATAGTGTCCTTCACTTCAGTTCTACTTGCTTTTTTACCAAACTTATTAAACGACCCACATCTGTTCGACGTTTATAAAAAATGGTCTTACCGGATGTAAAGACTTCGTCTGTACTTGGAGGTCCGGTTCTCGCCTCGCGTCGTCACCATTGTTTACCGCTGCTGAAAAATAATATTTTCATGATCACTTGATATGCAAGAAACAGCGCAGCGCGTAGCTTTATGGCTGAAGTAGAAAAAATATGACTGGAATCGACATAAACAATTATGTTGAGATAGGACATTGATGGAATTCCAATACACATAGATATTTTTTAATCATTCCAGAAGAACCTGAGATAATCCCGGAAGCCGACGTCGGATACGAGAACGCCGAAAATGGTACGAAATCAATAGAAAATAGTTTGCAAATCTCGAGTCGAAATTGAATTGAGCGTAGCGAAAAGTTTGCCAAGTGAATTAAAAGTTGCTATCATACCGAAAATCCAAGGTTTGGGTTGACACAACGCGATGTATCCCGTTCATTAATAATCGACATTTTTAGAAGGACTCGTGCCGGGGCCGGAGGAGGGAATCCTCATTTCGGATGAGGAAGAAGATGAGGGAGCAGCGGCAATTATAATTCCCGACGAGGAAGAAGGTATGCGACACTTGTGTTATTTCGAGTACGGAGAAAAATTCCCAGTGAGAGCATGGTAAAGTATAAGAATACTAGGGCAATTCCAAGTGAACCGATGACGTTGCCGTGTGGAGCATTTACTTTTGCTGATAAATCATAGCTCTCCGATCTGATCTATGTCATGACAATCACTCTCGCTCGATATTATGAAGTTGCTTCGATCGGAGAAAATGAGGCAGCAAAATTTTTTACCCACACATCTCGAGAACGATACGTAAAATGATTAATCTTAGACATATCCGTTTAGAGACAAATTAATATTGTTGATCGAGGGGATGAATGGATTTACATGAAAGTATACCTGTATAATACATACCTATAGGCAGAAGAAGTCATGTCTCCATCCAGCTTACCGCTCTTAAGATATGCAGATCGAAAAATGTGTCGTCTTATTTTCTCGGGTTGCTGTAACCGGATAAATGATTGATAAATATTTCATTGCAATATTTGGGGGGGGGGGGGGGGGACAACTTGCTTCCTTATAAATGATGATCGTACGTTTCGTCTGACTCTAAAACGTCATCGGTCTGACCTGGACTTACTTAATTCAACTGATATTACGAAGCTTTGCATGGTAACTCGACAGATCCTTTCCCTTTATCAAATCGTTTCGATACACTTGTTGGGAGGTGGCCAGCAAGTAACTCGACATATTTACAGTCGTTGGCATTCGGCAATGTTAGTAAGCGACGCCGACCTTACCTCGAGCGAGGGTTTGTTCACTAGTCTTACCTGGATTAGATGAATCTTTACAAGAAGTAGCACTGCGATTCGTCTCTCGATGTCGTTTCTGGCCTGTCACTGAAACACAGTCAAGCCACGAATCGAGATGAATTACAATACCTGAGCTCAAGGGACATTCATCGATAACTTACAAATTATATTTCCATGTTAGAAATCTCACAGGTCGGATGAAAGGAGAACGTTCTCAGTTTCCGGATTGGGAACCGGATCTTTTATCTTATTCGCTACTCTTTGGAACTATAACCAAAACTAACCTGCTTTTCCTTATGACCCAGATAACCAACCTATCCCAGCCGACGTACCCCTCCCGAATCTCCCGCCTGATGAGCCAGAATACGACATGCTGTGCTGCGTTTGTCGAGATTCCCGAAGCACCGTCCTCAGCCTTCCTTGTTTCCACCTAGTCCTGTGCGGGTTGTGCGCGAATTCGATTTTGCGAACGGCGAGAAGGTGGGAGGACGGCGAGAACCCTCTTTTTGGGGAAATAAGGTGTCCGTTCTGCAATTTACCAGCCACCGAGTTTAGAAAAGCTGTCATGCCGCAGGCGTAATTTCGGTCATCAACGCAGGAGAACAAGGGATGACACTTCCATATCCCTCTCATCCTTCGAGGCATCGAACTGAACGTCGTCACAGCGTCCTGGTCCCGCGTGCTTGATTTTTCTTTTTACACATACATACACAGGTAATTCATTGTGTATAATTCTTTGAATAATTGTTTTCTATCAATTCAGTACCGTATTTAGACGGATATGAGCCACATCCTCGTATAAGCCGCACCCCGTTTTCTGAGGGGTAATTTCTGGAAAACGGCCCTGTCAGACCCGATAATAATCGCTTGTTCGCGTATAAGCCGTACCCGTCTTCTTTGCGGTTCAGAAAGCGAATTAAGATGTGCGGCTTATTTCCGTATAAATACGGTATTTCTCCTACCCCTTGATTCGAACCTTGATCCTTCAACAAACCACGTGCTCACATTTCTTTCGTTTGCTTCCGTCTCACACCACGTGCTCACTTTATACAGAACGAAGTTGTCTCTTATTTCGTGACACACACTTTTTTTTCTCTTCTTCTTCTTGTTCTTCTCATCCTTTATGGTTATAAGTCCGTTAGCCAAAGGTTGGGACCATAACGCGTCCCGAAAGGGTATAAGCCCATCAACGGATCCGAATGAATGGGACCATAATGCGTACCAGTGTTGCTTCGGCTTATAATCCTACTTCTTGTTCTTTTTCTTTTTCTTTTTATGGCTTACCCACTTTTTGTTCATTCATTCTTTCAGTTCCGTTGCTTGGGCATATACCCTTCCGGGAAGTAGCCATTACCAAAACCAAAACCACTTTTTGTTCTCATTTACACTTGTTATACTTCTGCCATAAACTAAGATGCACCCGGTAGATACGTGTCCCTCATAGCGAGAAACGGGACATTTGCGCAATTTTTACTTGATTGTTCTCAACAAAATGAGACGCTCTGCATGTATATTCTTTTACAACACGTCGTATTTGTAAATACATACATACCCACATAATATGTTATCCTAATATCTCACTCGTGTAGTGTTCTTCCTAATGTCCACTTTTCTTCACTTTTTCACTTTCTCAACGCGTTCGTACAAGCACAGTTGACTTCTGTCAAAGTCAGCTGTTTCGATTGGGGTGTCATACTACAATTATGCTTTATTTTCACCTATTTATTCGAGTACGTTCGAATCCCGAATTATCGTATATATACAGACATGAAACCCTACCTTCGTTTTGGATATAAGTCAGTCGACGAAGTTACTATACCACTACTATTTGTACATAAACATCACTTGGTATCATATTTCCCTCATGTGCGGCACAAATACACGTGAATTGAGTACCAAATATTAGCTGTATTTTATTTCACCTTGGCCCATCCGAAAAATAATATAATTCATATCATTACACACATGGTATTGCCTGTATTTTATTTCACCTTGGCCCATTCGAAAAACAATATAATTAATATCATGACACACATGGTATTGCCTGTATTCTATTTTACCTTGGCCCATCCGAAAGATAATATTATAACACATTTAGATAATATATACGTATCGCGTCACTAATGCCATAAGGTTGTAAGCACAAGAAAAAAAATAAATAAATTTCGCGGATATTCCCACAAGATTTTATAAAACATTATCCTTCCACCTCTCAATAGTTGTATCGAGAGTCTTTTCCGGTGGGGATGGTCATAAAAGTGGACACCATTCAATAAAATCAATTGGTGAGCGAAAAACTCTCGAGAGAATTAAGAAATTCAAATCCGCGCCCGCCATGGCGGTGGCGTCGCGCGACATGTCGCCGGACGCCCCCGTGCGGCTTGTCGCGCGCATAGAAACCGTTCATCTGCGGTTCGGGCGAACGCCGAGTCGGGCATCCGATTGGTCGGGTGAATAGCGAGTCGGGTCAATGGCGTTCGGGTCAATGGCGAGTCGCGTATTTGACTGGTCGGGCAAACAGCGAGTCGGGTAGATGACGGCTTCGGGTAAATGGCGATTCGGGCATCTGACCGGTCGGGTATTTTGCGATTCGGGCATTTGACCGGTTCGGGTAACTGGCTTTTCGGGTGAATGACGCTTACCTGTTCCGTTAGATAGCGCACAAAACGCTATGTCCCGGTAGAGTTCCTAGAATACAGAGTTGAGTCAATCGATGATTCCTTTTGATTGGCTCTTTAACTTCGGCACGTAATGGCGGAGACGGGCGAATATTTGAATATAAACATCCTCAATATCTACGTTGACTGAAGAATTTAAAGACGGCTATCCTTATGGGGTTTTGTGTGCCAGTCAAGTGGGCTCGGGGATACGAACGGTCTTCAACTTTACCGACAAAATAACGTTGTACTATATCTATAGTGTGCACATAATATAGATATACCACAATGTTATTTCAGTCGGTAACCAAGTCCATTTGCTCGGCCGTTGACTGAAGAATTTAAAGACGGCTATCCAGCTATGTGAAGTTGGCCCGCGACTTTGTTTGATCCTGATGAATCATATACCAAAAAATTGCTCCCGAATTGCTCCTAATTGCTCCACAAATCCCGTTAATTGCTCCAGTACAGTTCGAGAGAAAATCGAAAAAAACGAAATTGCCCTCCCCCTAAGTTGAGAACCGGAAAATCGAAAATTTCATTTCGACTGAACGACATAGATATTAATTGCTCCTAATTGCTCCCGAATTGCTCCTAATTGCTCCCGAATTGCTCCTAATTGCTCCACTCGTTTTATTACTCGTACCCTTATGATTGTCGAAAAAATTTGAGAAAACAACATCGACATTCCTCTTCAGGTCAAGAGGCGCGAAATTTAAATATCTGTTCCGCGTCGATCAAGTAATTCAAATTGCTCCCGAATCGCTCCCAATTGCTCTCTAATTGCTCCTAATTGCTCTGTTGTTTTTATCCCTCGGTTTCCCATAGATTTTTCAGAAAATTGAAAAAACAAGAGATGTATTTTCGAGGTTAGGTCGAGCGGCGCCAATTTAGAACTCGAGTTGAAACAAAATTGAGTAAAATTTGATCCGTGATGAACAATTGCTCCCAATTGCTCTCTAATTGCTTCTAATTGCTCTGTTATTTTTATCCCTCGGTTTCCCATAGATTTTTCAGAAAATTGAAAAAACAAGAGATGTATTTTCGAGGTTAGGTCGAGCGGCGCCAATTTAGAACTCGAGTTGAAACAAAATTGAGAAAAATTTGATCCGTGATGAACAATTGCTCCCAATTGCTCTCTAATTGCTCCTAATTGCTCTGTTGTTTTTATCCCTCGGTTTCCCATAGATTTTTCAGAAAATTGAAAAAACAAGAGATGTATTTTCGAGGTTAGGTCGAGCGGCGCCAATTTAGAACTCGAGTTGAAACAAAATTGAGTAAAATTTGATCCGTGATGAACAATTGCTCCCAATTGCTCTCTAATTGCTCCTAATTCCTCTGTTGTTTTTATCCCTCGGTTTTCCATAGATTTTTCAGAAAATTGAAAAAACAAGAGATGTATTTTCGAGGTTAGGTCGAGCGGCGCCAATTTAGAACTCGAGTTGAAACAAAATTGAGTAAAATTTGATCCGTGATGAACAATTGCTCCCAATTGCTCTCTAATTGCTCCTAATTGCTCTGTTGTTTTTATCCCTCGGTTTTCCATAGATTTTTCAGAAAATTGAAAAAACAAGAGATGTATTTTCGAGGTTAGGTCGAGCGGCGCCAATTTAGAACTCGAGTTGAAACAAAATTGAGTAAAATTTGATCCGTGATGAACAATTGCTCCCAATTGCTCTCTAATTGCTCCTAATTGCTCTGTTGTTTTTATCCCTCGGTTTCCCATAGATTTCCTGAAAATTGAAAAAAACACGAGACGCATTTCTGAGGTTAGGTCGAGCGGCGCCAATTTAGAACTCGAGTTGAAACAAAATTGAGTAAAATTTGATCCGTGATGAACAATTGCTCCCAATTGCTCTCTAATTGCTCCTAATTGCTCTGTTGTTTTTATCCCTCGGTTTCCCATAGATTTTTCAGAAAATTGAAAAAACAAGAGATGTATTTTCGAGGTTAGGTCGAGCGGCGCCAATTTAGAACTCGAGTTGAAACAAAATTGAGTAAAATTTGATCCGTGATGAACAATTGCTCCCAATTGTTCTCTAATTGCTCCCAATTGCTCTGTTGTTTTTATCCCTCGGTTTCCCATAGGTTTCCTGAAGATTGGAAAAAACACGAGACGCATTTTTTGAGGTTAGGTCGAGCGGCGCCAATTTAGAACTCGAATTGAAACGAAATTCAGTAAAATTTGAACAATTGCTTCCAATTGCTCCCGAATTGCTCCTAATTGCTCTGTTGTTTTCATCCCTCGGTTTCCCATAGATTTTCTGAAAATTGAAAAAAACTAGAGACGCATTTTTTGAGGTTAGGTCGAGCGGCGCGAATTTAGAACTCGAGTTGAAACAAAATTGAGTAAAATTTGATCCGTGATGAACAATTGCTCCCAATTGCTCTCTAATTGCTCCTAATTGCTCTGTTGTTTTTATCCCTCGGTTTTCCATAGATTTTTCAGAAAATTGAAAAAACAAGAGATGTATTTTCGAGGTTAGGTCGAGCGGCGCCAATTTAGAACTCGAGTTGAAACAAAATTGAGTAAAATTTGATCCGTGATGAACAATTGCTCCCAATTGCTCTCTAATTGCTCCTAATTGCTCTGTTGTTTTTATCCCTCGGTTTCCCATAGATTTCCTGAAAATTGAAAAAAACACGAGACGCATTTCTGAGGTTAGGTCGAGCGGCGCCAATTTAGAACTCGAGTTGAAACAAAATTGAGTAAAATTTGATCCGTGATGAACAATTGCTCCCAATTGCTCTCTAATTGCTCCTAATTGCTCTGTTGTTTTTATCCCTCGGTTTCCCATAGATTTTTCAGAAAATTGAAAAAACAAGAGATGTATTTTCGAGGTTAGGTCGAGCGGCGCCAATTTAGAACTCGAGTTGAAACAAAATTGAGTAAAATTTGATCCGTGATGAACAATTGCTCCCAATTGCTCTCTAATTGCTCCTAATTGCTCTGTTATTTTTATCCCTCGGTTTCCCATAGATTTTTCAGAAAATTGAAAAAACAAGAGATGTATTTTCGAGGTTAGGTCGAGCGGCGCCAATTTAGAACTCGAGTTGAAACAAAATTGAGAAAAATTTGATCCGTGATGAACAATTGCTCCCAATTGCTCTCTAATTGCTCCTAATTGCTCTGTTGTTTTTATCCCTCGGTTTCCCATAGATTTCCTGAAAATTGAAAAAAACACGAGACGCATTTCTGAGGCGTTGACTGAAGAATTTGAAGACAGCTAACCCTGGGTAGTTTGGTGTGCCGAGCAAATGGACTTGGTTACCGACTGAAATAACATTGTGGTATATCTATATTATGTGCACACTATAGATATAGTGCAACGTTGTTTTGTCGGTAAAGTTGAAGACCGTTCGTATCCCCGAGCCCACTTGGGCCCACTTGACTGGCACCGTTGACGGAAGAATATGAAGACGGTCAGCCCTGGGTTATTTTGCGTGACGAGCAAGTGGGCTTGAAGTGGGCTTGGGGACGAAACAGCGTGCAAATTTACCGACCGAAATCACATTGCAGTATATCTATATATTCGCACACTATAGATATACTGCAACGTTATTTCAGTAGGTAAAATCGCACGCTGTTTCGTCCCCAAGCCCACTTCAAGCCCACTTTCTCAGCACACATTTCCCCGTAAGGCTGACTGTCTTTAGAATCTTCAGTCAACGCTGGCACACAAAACCCCATAAGGATAGCCGTCTTTAAATTCTTCAGTCAACGTCTGAGGTTAGGTCGAGCGGCGCCAATTTAGAACTCGAGTTGAAACAAAATTGAGTAAAATTTGATCCGTGATGAACAATTGCTCCCAATTGTTCTCTAATTGCTCCCAATTGCTCTGTTGTTTTTATCCCTCGGTTTCCCATAGGTTTCCTGAAGATTGGAAAAAACACGAGACGCATTTTTTGAGGTTAGGTCGAGCGGCGCCAATTTAGAACTCGAATTGAAACGAAATTCAGTAAAATTTGAACAATTGCTTCCAATTGCTCCCGAATTGCTCCTAATTGCTCTGTTGTTTTCATCCCTCGGTTTCCCATAGATTTTCTGAAAATTGAAAAAAACTAGAGACGCATTTTTTGAGGTTAGGTCGAGCGGCGCGAATTTAGAACTCGAATTGAAACGAAATTCAGTAAAATTTGATCGATGATGAACAAGTGCTCCCAATTGCTCCTAATTGCTCTGTTGTTTTTATCCCTCGGTTTCCCATGGATTTCCTGAAGCGAGGAGCAATTGGGAGCAATTGTTCATATTTTACTGAATTTCGTTTCAATTTGAGTTCTAAATTGGCGCCGCTCGACCTAACCTCAAAAAATGCGTCTCGTGTTTTTTTCAATTTTCAGAAAATCTATGGAAAACCGAGGGATGAAAACAACAGAGCAATTAGGAGCAATTGTTCATCATGGATCAAATACTCAATTTCGTTTCAATTTGAGTTCCAAATTGGCGCCGCTCGACCTAACTTCAAAAAATCCGTCTCGTGTTTTTTTTAATTTTCAGAGAATCTATGGGAAACCGAGGGATAAAAACAACAGAGCAATTAGGGGTAATTCGGGAGCAATTGGGAGCAATTGTTCATCATCGATCAAATTTCACTGAATTTCGTTTATATTCGAGTTCTAAATTCGCGCCGCTCGACCTAACCTCAGAAATGCGTCTCGTGTTTTTTTCAATTTTCAGGAAATCTATTGGAAACCGAGGAATAAAAACAACAGAGCAATTAGGAGCAATTCGGGAGCAATTGGGAGCAATTGTTCATCATGGATCAAATACTCAATTTCGTTTCAATTCGAGTTCTAAACTGGCGCCACTCGACCTAACCTCAAAAAATCCGTCTCGTGGTTTTTTTTAATTTTCAGGAAATCTATGGGAAACCGAGGGATAAAAACAACAGAGCAATTAGGAGCAATTCGGGAGCAATTGGGAGCAATTGTTCATCATCGATCAAATTTTACTGAATTTCGTTTCAATTCGAGTTCTTAATTGGCGCCGCTCGACCTAACCTCAGAAATGCGTCTCGTGTTTTTGTCAATTTTCAGGAAATCTATGGGAAACCGAGGGATAAAAACAACAGAGCAATAAGGAGCAATTAGAGAGCAATTCGGAGCAATTGTTCATCATGGATCAAATTTTACTCAATTTTGTTTCAACTCGAGTTCTAAATTGGCGCCGCTCGACCTAACCTCAGAAATGCGTCTCGTGTTTTTTTCAATTTTCAGGAAATCTATGGGAAACCGAGGGATAAAAACAACAGAGCAATTAGAGAGCAATTAGGAGCAATTGTTCATCACGGATCAAATTTTACTCAATTTTGTTTCAACTCGAGTTCTAAATTGGCGCCGCTCGACCTAACCTCGAAAATACATCTCTTGTTTTTTCAATTTTCTGAAAAATCTATGGGAAACCGAGGGATAAAAATAACAGAGCAATTAGGAGCAATTAGAGAGCAATTGGGAGCAATTGTTCATCATGGATCAAATTTTACTCAATTTTGTTTCAACTCGAGTTCTAAATTGTCGCCGCTCGACCTAACCTCAGAAATGCGTCTCGTGATTTTTTCAATTTTCAGGAAATCTATGGGAAACCGAGGGATAAAAATAACAGAGCAATTAGGAGCAATTAGAGAGCAATTGGGAGCGATTCGGGAGAAATTTGAATTACTTGATCGACGCGGAACAGATATTTAAATTTCGCGCCTCTTGACCTGAAGAGGAATGTCGATTTTGTTTTCTCAAATTTTTTCGACAATCATAAGGGTACGAGTAATAAAACGAGTGGAGCAATTAGGAGCAATTCGGGAGCAATTAGGGGCAATTAATATCTATTTCGTTCAGTCGAAATGAAATTTTCGATTTTCCGGTTCTCAACTTAGGGGGAGGGCAATTTCGTTTTTTTCGATTTTCTCTCGAACTGTACTGGAGCAATTAACGGGATTTGTGGAGCAATTAGGAGCAATTCGGGAGCAATTTTTTGGTATATGATTCATCAGGATCAAACAAAGTCGCGGGCCAACTTCACATAGCTCGGCTATCCTTATGGGGTTTTGTGTGCCAGTCAAGTGGGCCCGAGTGGGCTCGGGGATACGAACGATCTCCAACTTTACCGACAAAAAAACGTTGCAGTATATCTATAGTGTGCACATAATATAGATATACCACAATGTTATTTCAGTCGGTAACCAAGTCCATTTGCTCGGCACACCAAACTACCCAGGGTTGGCTGTCTTTGAATTCTTCAGTCAACGGCTCGGCACACCAAACTACCCAGGGTTAGCCGTCTTTGAATTCTTCAGTCAACGATATCTAATCAACGATCATTTTCATCATGGTCAAGAGTGTTTTATACAGGTTATCGTGAAATAATGCGTTTTCACAAAGTTTTTATGATAATATCAAGAGTCTTTAACCCGCATTATCTTTTCGACCTTGATCCTAAAGTAACGCGTTAACTAACCTCAAATATCGCAATGCCACCAACAACGTCGTTAGTGAAACCGTGTTCGATGTTCCGAGGAATTTCCAAAAACAAAATAGCCGAAATGAAAAATTCAGTCATGAAAGAGCTCGTAATCCAGTTATTCACAATTATCAACGTTATATTACTTCCTTACATCAGTTTCAAACTTCCCGCAATTTTACTTCGATACAAAATGGCGACGATTGACTCAACTCTGTATTCTAGGAACTCTATGTCCCGGGTCTGTCCATTTGATGGACTGGGATCAATTAGAGACCTAGAAACTATTAGAGACTATTAGAGAAGGTAGCCTACGATGGGTGCGTTAAGGATACCACGTTGAGTGTTCGTTGGACGGCTAGACACAGTTCGCTGAAGATCGTTGATGGACTACGATTTCCAGCACCAAAGCTTCTTCGTAGGCTATTTCAACGCACTACGAATACCTGCGTCCAAACTGCTCTGTACGTCACCAAGCTTCGCCAACTGTGTTGCGAGTACTCGTTCTACTATCTGAATACTCATTGCGAATCTGAGCGAGCTCAGCTCGCAGTGCCACTGGATCCGGAGCGGGTTCTCACTCTTCGACATCTCTTGCCTGAGATAAGCTCGGACAACTACACTGACGATACTGTGCTCCAAGAGTTAGCGGATGACTAGTCATTGGGTACGCAGATACTGAGTCTAAGGATATCGAAGAACTTACAAAGATTGAGAGCGACCAATGTATTCCAGCTTTTGAGAGCAATTGAGCCATCGGTATTCTTATGATAGTCACACTCGCCTCGCAGCGACGTCTCAGTGGATGCTACTCTTTCCTGGGAAAGCAACGTCTTCTTCGACAACCTGAACTCTAATTTTCTCAGCGTTGTCAGATACCTGAAAATGGATTATTTATCAATTACTGGTTCACACTCATTTTCTTTAAATCATTCACTACTTTATCCTTTATGCTTCAAACGTAATAATGACAAATAAATTTGGGATAAGTGAAAAACACTTTGCATCTTATTTCGAATAGCTATTGCTACGCGAAAATGCTTTGAATTCACCCGGGACTGATGGACAATCTCAAAGAGTTAGCCGTACGAGTTAGTCAATAGCTAGTTACTAGGGGAATTGAGTGCTTGACGGGTGGCGGTAGTGGGAAGCAGCCGACAGTCTCACCAGCCAATCACGGCGGGCGCTCACAGCCTAAACTCCTCCATAATCTTATACACCATATTTCCTATGTTCGGCTTCAAGAGAATGACCCTGTATAGATATACTGCAATGTAATTTCGATCGGTAAATTTGCACGCTGTTTCGTCCCCAAGCCTACTTCAAGCTCACTTAGGCTGCTATCCCATGGCGTGCGGATCGACGGACCGGAGGCGCGGAACGGACAAATCCACTAGATTAAATCACTAGATCTCACCAAATTTAGGGTGCTTTCCAACCACAGGCAAAAATCGACACGATCAGACACACAGCGATGTGATTGGCTGGATCTAACGGAATAGACCAATTATATCACTGTGTGTCTGATTGTGTCGATTTTTGCCTGTAGATGGAAAGCACCCTTAGTTAGATCTAGTGATTTATCAAGTTAGATCTAGTAATTTATCAAGTTAGATCTAGTAATTTCTCCCGTCCGGGCTTCCGTTCCGGGCGCCATGTGACAGCAGCCTCATCGATTGGCTCATAGGGCACGAAGTCTATGTAGAAAAAAAAACCGATGGGCAGACTGCAGCCCCCGTGGAAACGCGACGGTCTACAGTGGTCTACAGTACTACAGTTGGCCACAGTGATGACAAGTAACTTGATGCAACAGGCGAGCTGAATTTCAATCGTTGGACCTGACTTATTATTCTAATTTCATAACCTATCCCAATAAATAAATACACAATTTTTTCGCACATTACGCAGTAGTGCCTGCATCGATATATGTATGTAGTAATGTCACGTGATTCGTGCTCATCTCTGGTGTTGACGTTTCGTGACACGTCATACTGCTATCAACTACGAGCTACGAAATGACTAATATCTAACGATTTTGGTTTACTCATTTGGCGGGTATTACACGTATCAAGTAAGTAGAAAATCTGCGCCGATAAAAATACGGTAGAGATAAACCTATCCTATCTATAGTTTCGTGTTCAACCAGAACATCCATTCAATACAACAGACTCTTTTTTTCTTTATTAGTTACAATTAATCTATCAATAATATGTAATCATCGATCCAGATACACCTAACACCCTAAAAAGTATTACATCCTCAGGAGACTAATCGACGGGTCGAATTTACCTGACATCAAATACGATGGATAAATTGAGAAAAGCTCTGAGTGGCGATGACCAGTGCGACGAAGAGAGCGGGATTATCACACAGGTAAATACTTTTGTTGCTTTATTGCATTTCTTCGCTCTGCCATAAGTGAGAACTGAGATGCACAGCAGAGGAGGAGCGTTATCTGTTTCGCACGACGATTGGTTACTTATTGTTATGGGATTAGGCAAAAATTGTATCCCAGAACACATAAATATGTTGATTTGATTTCTCTTACCGCTGCACATTCAGAGGCACGTCGATTTTGTGGTAAGTATCAGTTGATCATGAGTGCGAACACATCCCGGCGCACATGCAGCAATGTAAACTCGACTCACATAATCTTCAATCTGAATAATTGGGGATGACAGTGTCCAAATATTTACATAAGTCACATAATCTGCAAAAACATTTTCACATTTGCCAGCTCCCCAATTTCATTGTCACAAGATGCCCAATGCAACAGAGAACACTTACGTTGAAAAAGAAATGAAATGAATTTTGGTCACTAGGTGATGGACTCGTCGACGCTTAGTTGGTCGACAAGGATAAAAGGATTCGCGATTTGCTTTGTGATCGGTATTCTTTGCTCGTTCCTCGGATCCTTCGCTTTATTCCTGAGAAAAGGACTAGTTATATTCGCTGTTTTCTACACACTTGGGAACATCATCGCCTTATTGAGGTATATACTCGCTTCTGAACTTCCATGTCCCACATATTCCCTCGTAGCTTCACAATTCTACCTGATCGTTGATGGATCGGCTTTTTCACAGCAAATGAAAAACAGTTCGATAACCACGAAATTGCACAATCACCAACGCATAACATGTTTGATATTATATATTTTTTCCCATACATTGTTAACAGCACATGTTTTCTGATGGGACCGGTTAACCAGATCAAGAAAATGTTCGCATCGACTAGGGTAATAGCAACGTTGATTGTATTTCTCGCTGTTGCAATGACCTTGGTATCGGCTCTTGCGGTGAGTAACACAATCGTATTCAATGTGCCATTAAAGACTGGAAATGAATGCGTTTACTTTTATTTGTTCATCCATGAATTATGCGATTATACACATACAAATTTTAATTTTTGTTTGTCTGATAAACAAATGTGCCTCCCACGTTTCGGCAGGATTAGAATGACGTCTGCTAAATAGTATAGCTCTCACTTTGCCTCTGCTACCGCTACGATGTTGTGTTATTGGCCCTGTTTTTTCATAAATCGAAACCAAGTACATTATCTCAAGTCCACTGTGAAAATCTCGGAATTTCGTTTCACCTGGATCAACAAAATTCCAACTAAATTTCACATGTAGTTTTGTTTTCACTGCACTATGTTCCTATGTCGAATAAATTGCCCGCCCAAGTAATAGATGTGGTACATAATGATATTTTTCAATGTAATCTGACTTGATGTTATGTTACAGGCAAGAACTCTTCTTACAGTTACTAGATTATGCTGATTTGTGTGTTGAAAATTGATGTCAAGACTTTTTGTATACTAGTGAGCAAGGCAAGCTTTTCTGCACATAGTTTTCCATCACAGAGGATCAAAATTGGTTTTCTGTAACTCAGTGTGCGAAATTCGACTTCTGGTGCCTGTTGGTAGTGTGCTAAGTGCCCGATTCACGCATTTCGACGCCCAGTGTGCGAAGTAATCTCATTCGCGCACTGAGTGCGAGAATCTGGTTTCGCGCACTGGATGATTTACTTCGCACACTACGGCTAGTTTAATTGTCAGCTATTGCCAAAAATACAGTGCTTGCACTCGAGTCAAATCTCGCATACTGAGTTCCAGAAAATAGTATACGATACAAGTGCGCTTACGTGGTTCTCGCATTCGTGTTGTTCGTGTTGTTGCTCGCTTCGCTAGGCCGACAACATACACTCATGCAAGAATCACGTACTACCTCAATACATTCACCATAATAATCTATAAATTGTACGAAGGATTTTTTCAACTCGTCAGTTTCTCGTCTGTTACAAAAATCTAAAACAGTCTTCTGTAAAAGTTTCGCCAGCATTTTCAATTAGATGCTTTGCGATGAAGAATAACTGATATTGTGATCTATAATCGATAAAAACACGCACTAATGTTGAACTATTGAGGCTCATTTTGTTTGGAATTTCTGCGACTATTCCAACTAATTTCAGGCATAATAACTATAGCGGAAGATCTGTAACAGTGATCTTTCAGTCTTCGAATCACACCTTTTCCGATGTCTCAAATCATTACTTGGACTAGTTCAATGCTTGCATTTGAATGTCCCAATTATGGGGTTTACAAACTTTGCTTAACAACTCTAGCTCTTCTATTTTATCTTGTTTCCAGCTCCACAACGCAGGATTAGCGCTTCTGTTCATAATCATACAATCGCTGGCCATGACGTGGTACTCCTTGTCTTACATACCATATGCTCGCGACGCCGTAAAGAAGACAGTTAGTTCGTGCATCTCGTGAGCATCTATTAACATGCAGGAATGGAACAATTGTCATAGCCACATGCTTTAGTGTGAAACATGGTCGTAAACCAAGAGCACGAACATTGAAGCGCAAAAAATCTATGGCAGTTGCGGGTTTTATAACTTGCAACAAACCAGGTCGTTTGAATAATAACAATATACTTTATTAACCACTGGAAAATGTTAACACTATACATGTGCTGTTGTATCTTAATTTTACCAAAAAATGTTTATCATCAAATGCTGGAATCAGGCTGTGGTCTTGAGATTATTCTGGTTATTCTGAAACTCTGTGAAACGCCGTATTCTGCATCTCTTTGATAAAATAGGTAGATTGTAAACACAGTTCAGGGTACAGTCGCCATAATGTTATTGGCAACAAAAGCTTGCATGAATAACGGCGTATGCAAGCTCTTTTCCGTGCCAGCATTATCATTTCTTCCATGTTCTCGAATTTGTCTTTTTTGTCCTCTGTGTTTCTAGAGAATGTAAAGAATTGTGAGAAAACAATGACTGAATTTTTACCAGCAAAATTTTTCTACCTGTATACAACAGTATTTGACGTTCTTCAATATTACCTGGAGGCAAGCTGCGTTTTCACTGATTATATATTCATAGTTATACAAAAAGAGAGTTAAAATTGTACATATTTGAAGGAGTATGGGGACAGTGATTGAAAGGAGCGAAAGCGGATTACTTCCAAATAATCAACATGTCGTGGTGTATGCCTTTACGTGTGGACTGCTATGTAATATCGCTATTGTATTTTTTTTTCAGAATCGCAGAAAAACACTTGTATAATTACCAATGCAAATAATAACCAGCGTTCTTGTTATTTGTGGTTGCTTTCACTGCAAGGAATCCAACGAATTTTGTAAAACTCATGCGTATTATTAGTGTAAGACAACATAGAACAGACAGTTTCGATATTGTGCTATTTTTGGTACAATTTTTATACGTTCAAAGTTATTCGCACAAACCTATACAAACACATGATACAACTACTAGATACATAAGGTTCAGAGAGGCGTTACTTGCGTACGAAAAATAAAAATAAAAAACTGTCTGTTTGTTTGTGGATATACAAGAAAAAATATTACACAAAGTCGGTTTTGTAATCGGTTAATGTTAATAAACACTTTCAAGCTGAAAACTGAATTTACATAATCTCCCTTTTCATGAATTAATGCGGAGCATCCTGATGCCTATGATCCTTCAAAATAATTTGTTCTCAAAAATAGTAAAGTCGAATCTAGCTGTGAAAATTTGGTCAACCAGATCGCCCCAGACTTTTCATACAACCATTCTTTTTGTATTTTTGCGGCTCAACTAATCGGTCAATCTTAAGGGCTCGTAACAATTTAGCTAAAAAGCCCGATAGTCGAAAGTTTTTTGAATTGGAGAAGTCGTTTTTGACACGAAATCAATTCTGAGAAGTCAAATTACCTTCTATTAAGCCTGAACAAAAAGTATTTCAACAAATTAGGCTTTCCCAAGTTATTCTTTATACAAGCATTTTACGAGTACGAAATCATACTTGAATATTTCCTTTATTGTTTTCGTGGTTGTCTATCATCTGTATTATAATTATGAGTTGTGAAATTCGAGGCTTAATTGAGTATTAACCATTTGTAATAAGAGACCCTATGCCCCCTAGTGGAAAACACACCTGAAACGAAATTGGACTGTATTTTATTTCATTTTGAAATTTAGTCTCAATGGGAAGTACGTGAGGTAATCATCATTAGCAGTGTTTGTAAGTGTTTAGATAGACCAGGCAATAGAGATTTTTTCCGGCCAAAAATTTTAGCAGGATGCCGCGAGTGCCATCGCACAAAAGACAGTCCGTAGATGTATAGTGTTATGTTTTCGACTCGCAAATATGGGCGGTTAATTTGTTATAAACAAAAAACATTTTAAAAAACGCGTTTTTTTTCGTTTTTTGCTTGTAAAAGCTGAACCGATGGAGCAATCTTGGTGCTCTGAACAAACGAATTGTAGAGAATAAAAAGGCCAAAAAAATGAGCCCTATACGGTCTCGTTCGGATTAATATTAACGGAGAAAATCCGGAAAAACCTAAAAAATCTGCGTTTTTTTTTAAATTCACAACTCCGCCATTTTCCAAGTTGTAGCGCGGGCTTTTCGCGAGAAAGTACCGATCCACGGGTACTTCACGTGTGCACGATTCAGGCGCTGTCGGATAATTAGTTTTTGCGTAATTGCGATTTTAATTTTTTCATGACGTATCTTGCAGAGCGGCTGGATGCTCTGGTAGTAGTCCAATTTTGATTTTGAAAACGGATTTTGAAAGTAGAAGTATATCGCTACAAAACGTCTATCCTGATTTTGCGTGAAAATGCTGCGAAATGGGTGAAAAATGCCCGTAAACATGACCAAAAACGGCAGAGAGCGCGAAAGCGGTCGAGTAGTGGGGTACAAGGCAGACGCGGGACGGTGAGTATACTTGTATTGAGTATACCTATACTCGCCGTTTTTTGTCATGTTTACGGGCATTTTTCACCCATTTCGCAGCATTTTCACGCAAAATCAGGATAGACGTTTTGTAGCGATATATTTCTACTTGCAAAATCCGTTTTCAAAATCAAAATTGGACTACTACCAGAGCATCCAGCCGCTCTGCAAGATACGTCATGAAAAAATTAAAATCGCAATTACGCAAAAACTAATTATCCGACAGCGCCTGAATCGTGCACACGTGAAGTACTCGGTACTTTCTCGCGAAAAGCCCGCGCTACAACTTGGAAAATGGCGGAGTTGTGAATTTAAAAAAAAAACGCAGTTTTTTTAGGTTTTTCCGGATTCTCTCCGTTAATATTAATCCGAACGAGACCGTATAGGGCTCATTTTTTTGGTCTTTTCATTCTCTACAATTCGTTTGTTCAGAGCACCAAGATTGCTACATCGGTTCAGCTTTTACAAGCAAAAAACGAAAAGAAACGCGTTTTTTTCATGTTGTTTGTTTATAACAAATTAACCGCCCATACTTGCGAGTCGAAAACATAACATTATACATCTACGGACTGTCTTTTGTGTGATGGCACTCGCGGTATCCTGCTAAAATTTTTGGCCGGAAATCACTAATTTTCTGCTCTATTGCCTGGTCTAAGACGGTTCTCTGGTTGTGTACAAAAAATCTTATTCGCCACGTTTCACGGGCGATTGAGTGCAATTTTGAATTTTTTTTTTCAGAAATTAGAAACAAGCCTATCACCATATTGCCGACGTCTTACGATACAATACAATCATTAAAAAAGTAGCAATAATTAATGCAGGCGCTTCTTGTAAACGTTATAATTCTAATTTCCGTAATTATACACGTAACTGAAACTCTAGGTGAAATCGATTGTACGGATTTATCTGCGAATTTTGAGGAAAATTCAAACGCTTCTTGTGAAAATTGTGACCTTTCTCTAATATTACCGACAAAAATAGCGATCTGTTGTGAACAGCTATGAGAATGAATGATTTATTTAGTCCTAAACTATTTAAATCTACATACAATGCCGTGATTACTATACAACTTTGCATGCAGAGGAACTATGAAATGTTCCAAATTTCCAGAAAATTCGTAGAATTTCGAAGGAATTGAAATTTTCATGAGAATTACTGGCATTTCTCATAGACTCAACGAGTGTAATGATTAGTATTATACTGAGAATGGTCCGGAAACGACTCGGACATTCATTTTCTGAATCATTTTTCTATTCATATATAGCCGTGGCATGCATGATTGTTCCACAACTGATAACAAGCGGGTTTGGGCTGACCATAAGCCAGCCTTCGAACTTCCCGTTTTCCAACTCATTACGAGATGAAATAATAAAATCGAAAGGAGAACAAAAAAATTACGGCATTGATATAATTAAAAATTTAGTCATTTTCAAGTTGGATCAAATGCTATCGATGAAAACCAAAATCATCAAAATCCGTTAATCGGTTCTCAAGATATCGGTAATTGTACATTTTTTTTTTTAATTTTGATTTTAAATAACTCGAAAGCCACTCGACCGATAAAATCCAAAATCTAATCAGTTCTAAGTTACGGAAAAGCGCGTCAATTGAGACCAGAATCATCAGAATCCGTTGATTCGTTCTCGAGATATCGTCGGACAAATAAGTGATCACGTGTCTGTTAAAACACTCAATTCTGAATCGGATTGGACGCACCCCCTACAATGATTCCAAATAAAAAAACAAAAATTTCAAGCCCTGTTTGATCCTTCTATCTCAATTAGAAAGCGTGCCTAAATGTCCAAACTGCACTTTCCCATTTAAATAACATTGGATTTTTTCATTTTTCCGATGCCAATTTTTGACGTAGCCAATAAAAGGTAGAAAAAATCATTAAATTATACAAATCTATTGTAGATACATACGTGTATCTAGAAAAAAATTGGCAGTGCAGTATTATAGCGAGGATGAAATTCTTTCTCATCCATACGAGGGTTTCTTCGTCAAACGGGCCACCCATTCAATTCAATGTCTCCGAAAAAAATCCGTAAAAATTTATGCACGTTAGTGGGGATGAGAAAAAATTTCAGGAATTTTTTGATTTTTTGGTCAAAAAAATTTTGGACATTCCAAAAATCCTTTTATTCAATTATTTTCACGTAGCGTGATAAGTACGCGCAGGAGAGAAAAATGGTTGAGATGAAACTTGTACCTCTTTCTCAGTTTTTCGGTGGAATTTGAAAAATCAAATATCCCATCTATTTGAACCCTCTTTTTCCAAAAAACCGTTTGGAAATGTGCCTTCTCCAAATTTGGACAGTTTTTTTTTTCTCGAAAAAAATGTCCGAGAAGGGTATTCATAGCAGCGTTCTGGAAAAAAAAAATTTGGAGTAGAGACTTGAATGCTCTCCCATAAAAAAATTATTAAATGGATTTTATGAATTTTCGGAATTGAATAACATTCATTTAATGATTTTCTTATGGGAGGACATTCAAGTCTTCACTCCACATTTTCTTTTCCAGAACGCTGCTATGAATGAAAAAAAAAAACTGTCCAAATTTGGAAAAGGCACATAAACGGTTTTTTGGAAAAAGAGGGTTCAAATAGGTGGGAATTTTTATTTTTCAAATTCCACCGAAAAACTGAGAAGAAGAGATACAAATTTCATCTCAACAATTTTTCTCTCCTGCGCTTATCTATCACGCTACGTGAAAATGATTGAATCAAATAATTTTTTGGAATGTCCAAAATTTTGTTGACCAAACAATCAAAAAATTCCTGAAATTTTTTCTCATCCCCAACAACGTGCATGAATTTTTATGGAATTTTCGGAGACATTGAATTAAGATGAGAAATAATTTCATCCTCGCTATAATACTGCACTGCCAATTTTTTTCTAGATACACGTATGTATCTACAATAGATTTGTATAATTTAATGATTTTTTCTACCTTTTATTGGCTACGTCAAAAATTGGCATCGGAAAAATGAAAAAATCCAATGTTATTTAAATGGGAAAGTGCAGTTTGGACATTTAGGCACGCTTTCTAATTGAGATAGAAGGATCAAACAGGGCTTGAAATTTTTGTTTTTTTATTTGGAATCATTGTAGGGGGTGCGTCCAGTCCGATTCAGAATTGAGTGTCTTAATGGACACCTTAAGACATACATACACACATCACACACACACACAGCGTCCATCCAAAAATGGTTGGAGATGATTCTCTAGACCTCAAAACGTGAATCTCAGGTAAAAACTTAACTTTTCATTTTCGGGGTGATTACAATAACTTCCTTTTAAAAAAAAAAAAAAACGGGAAGTTAAAAATTCAGGTCGGTATAGACCATCAAGAACAACCGAACCACAAGTGACAGTATCGCACACATGATCTCTATAGTCATTCCACGTCAACCGGGACACCTTTTTTTCATCGATCTTTCAAATTCTTTTCAATTTTTTTTTTACAGATTCTATGAGTGAAATGAACAGGTGAAACTATTTTTTTTTTTTATCTCCGATAGTTTAGAAGTTACAAGAGGTCGAAAATCGCCAAAAATGCCAAAAAACGCCAAACACGCTCTCCTCCGAATATTCATAACTTGGCTTCTATTCATCTTATCGATTCGTGCTTGGGCTCATTCGAAATGGCTGGAATCAGGCTTTCATAACATTTTCATAAAAATCTTATTCTAACAATAATTAAGGATTGTTAGTAACAATTAAATTTTCAAACGCGATTTCCATCATCGAAACCGCACTTTATGAATCCAAAAAAATTATGAGCGTATTCCTTGATCAATTTTCTATAAGATTGGTAAGTTTCAAATTGGAGAATTGATCTAAAGTATTTAAAAAATATTATTTAACTAGCGGTCGCGCGCGCGCGCGCGGTCATAATTCAGCGGTCAGGTACAACGTGGAGTTCGCAATACCGTGTAGCTTTGCAGGGAGGTGGTGAGAGGTAGTTAATGATCAGCGCCCAAAAAATGCAATATTTTTCATTAAAAATTTTATTATCATAATTTTGTCGTATAAGTGATAATCAATTCTTGAAAATGAATCAAACTATAATGAATAATATAATATTTGAGGTGGATTTGTATGTATGTATGGTATCGCTAAATAAGTATACTCCCATTTTAAAGTATCATTATGATTATTCCTAGATATATTAACATTATATAATAGGTTATAAATAAATGAGAAAATATATGATCTGTTTATAAAAATTATAATACATTATGGACACTAACTATTTCACTTATAAACAACAGCTGTTACATGGTTTCCTGCTTTTGAATATCTTTTTGCAATTAATTGCGATTTTGAAATAGGTTGTATACTATGAAAACTCAGTGTACCACGTACTACCTTCGCTTTGGCAAATCGAGCTGATAAAAACTCAGTTTCTTTTTTATATTCATCGTTCGTAAAATAATCGAAGCTCATGTTCTTAATATTTTTGTTATTTGTAGCCCAAGCAAAAAATTTTTGTGGAGTAGTGATGGGATCTTGTAATACTTCGAGGCTACTTTTTGCTGCTAATCTTTTGAGCGCTCCTCCGATGCCGTCACAAGGTCCTTTTCCCTGAGAAGTTGCAAAAAAGTTCCATTCCGCGCTAATTTGAAAATCTTCTTCGTGGAAACATAGATTGACGATTTTTGTTTTTGTTTTTATATTGTGCACTAGCACTGTCCGAAAAGTAAATTATCTTATGTATTTCTTGTAATTTTTGTTTGAGAAGGCTGACAAATTTTCTTTGGAAAAGGTGAACGGCAACGGTGTCATGTTTAAGGCACTCCGAAATCGCGACGTAATTTATGTGTTTCAATTTGTCATTTTCACGGTAATAAACCACAAACGTATGTAACGTCACCTGATCATTATTCCAATGAATGCCCTGAACTGCATCCTGTATGACGAAGGAGTAGTTTTCTGCGAAGTCGCACACTACCAAGCACTACCCTGGTTGTAATTTCTCCTTCAGTTCTGTAAAATATGCAGATTGTTCTTTGGCAATCAAAGCATGTGTGCGTAGGGGCTGTAGTTGTGTCCCAAGTTTATCCAGGAAATCTTCCACCGGAACTTGAATAATTTCCAGGTTAGTACGATCCACCGATACCCACTACCTGTATGTAACAGTATCTATTATTTCTCCCTCGAATACATCTTTCAGCTGGTCAATCGAATTTTCCACTCCTGGGCAATCTGCACATTGCGACAAGTGGCAGGCCGTCGTTTGCGGGGAGCACATCATTCGTGCAAGACAATCTTTATAATCGTTCAAAGGTTGTGGTGTTTTGTTGGTGAGATGGGCACCGTCGAGAAGCAATTTTACATTTTCGTGGATTGTACACACACAAACGGTGTGAGTTCCACTGGCACCAGGTAGAACGCATTGTTTGGGTCTCAACTCGCAGAATTTCGAAAAACCAAGCTTGAATATCGGATAATTTTTTTTGAACAGACAATAACATTCTTTTAAGTTAGTTAAAATGAGTCGTTTCTGTCTTTGCTCTTTTTTTCCATCCTCTCGAACTGAAATATAGTTTTTCTTTCCAGGCATTACACGGCTGACATCATCGGATTGATAGAAATTTACCGCGGTATTTTTAACATTCTCATCTAAAGTTTTTCCACTCTTTGTGTTAGGTGTCGATAGGATACCTTGTTCTTTGGCTATAGCCTTTGCTGAGGTAATCATCCTGTTCGAAGTAGCAAAATGTTTGTGAATCCTATCGAACGACCAATGGTGGAAAATGGTTAATATTTAAATTTTCCTGCTGCGCTCTATGGTGGATTCAAAAGCGTGTTTCAGTACTTGTATTATATCCTCTTCCAATTCCTCTTCGTTATTATCGGGTTCGTCGATATGAAATACGCTCGAGGCCAGTGTCCTTTTCACCTTTTCGAATTTTTCTTTGGGATACTTTTTTTGATCTAGCTTCCTCACATCGATTGGCGATTCTCCGTATCCAGATAGGCTTTCACTCAATTTGGTGACGTTAACTGATCCCAGCGTGGGTGACGAGTCCTGTCCTGACGAAGGTAGTGTGAGCGAACTGTGTGGCTCCTCAATAAATGTTGAACTGTCACTTGAAGCACTGATTACCGAAACTTTAGAGATTCGTAGTCGGCAGTTGTCGCAAATTTTCAAATGTGGTGATAAAGCTTTGTCACTGATGCCCAGTTTCTTTAGCATCGATGGAAGTACTTTCCTCAATTTTTTTATAGGCTGTCTGCCGTGATTTTTCAGTCCAAAAGGGTTGAAACAAGAATCGTAATTTTTTTCTTTTGGGTGACATTATTTTTTTGTTGTTGTTTCTGAACTGAATATTTTATTTCGGATTATATAGCCACAGACCAGATATTACTCGCACAAGCTTCGTGAAGGTACTGAATGTTAGAATCCATACACATCGCCGATTACCTGCAGAACAACCGTACCCCCCCCCCCCCCCCCCTCAGGTATCCTCTTTGTGAAAAGCAACTTCACCCTTTGGTTTCATACCTGAGTACAATGAAACAACCAGTTCTACGAATAGTGGTCATGCGAGGTGCGTTGGGACTACCTACCTGCGATGAACCCCAGCTCAGTGCGCGCGCCACCGCTAGTTGAATAATATTTTTAAAATACTTTACATCAATTCTCCAATTTGAAACTTATAAATCTTATAGAAAATTGATCAAGGAATACGCTCATAATTTTTTTGGATTTTTAAAGTGCGGTTTCGATGATGGAAATCGCGTTTGAAAATTTAATTGTTACTAACAATCCTTAATTATTGTTAGAATGAGATTTTTATGAAAATGTTATGAAAGCCTGATTCTAGCCCTTTCGAATGAGCCCAAGCACGAATCGATAAGATGAATAGAAGCCAAGTTATGAATATTCGGAGGAGAGCGTGTTTGGCATTTTTTGGCATTTTTGGCGATTTTCGACCTCGTGTAACTTCTAAACTATCGGAGATAAAAAAAAAAATTGAAATAGTCTCACGTGTTTATTTCACTCATAGAATCTGTAAAAAAAAATTAAAAAGAATCTGAGAGATCGATGAAAAATTTTGGCTGATTTTGTCCCGGTTGACGTGGAATGACTCTATATAGTAGAGATTAGTGGTATTACGTATACCGTACGTATGGTAGGTATATAAAACAAAGAAGAAATCCGAATACGTAATTAAAGGCGCCAGAGAAAATGTTCTGAATCGAAATTCAGATGCTCATTGAGATAATTATGTTCTTCCCTATATGTTTGTAACTGAAGGCCGCTTTCGCCAATTTTCCGACTCACGTTGGCACAAAACGATATCATTGGCCTAGTCGATTAGATCCAACCGATCATGTCGTTTTGTGCCGACGTGAGTCTGAAAATCGGCGTAAAGGGAATCCCAGTGAACCAAAACGTATATTGAAACCACTGATCTCTGATCAGTGATTGAAACGAATTGAGTATGTCCAAAACCGAATCAATACGGATTAAATAGATTTGCAAATAATTGTGTAGCAATTCTTTTTTATTCCAAAGAATTCACGTACAGTTTGTCACAATATGCTCAATGTAATGTATATCCTTTTCACAAAAGATGGCTTATACCAGCAAGGGAAGTAGCCTGCAATATGCTCAATTCGATTTGGATTAAGCATAAAGCGCGGTTTACAATTGACGTATACGTTCGCGTTTCCGTAACACCAACGCAATACATGGATAGAATGGTCATGTGTTTATGTATCGATGTAACCATGTGTTGTGTTGGTGTTACGCGACGGGAACGATGCGTGAATTGTACAAGACGCTCCAGCTGACGCCATCTGTGGCCAGCTTCACACAGAACAACGGCTTGAAGTTACCACGCATCGGTGTGCCGTGTGGTGAAGACACAGATGGTGAGGAAAAACGAATTACGTCCTATTCGCACGATACTTCAGGTCTTATCACCGATACTGCATTAGGCAGTACTATTTTCACAATCTTGGACAAGTGTAGCCAGTCGAGAAAATTTCATCAGCAGTGAAAACGGCTCTTGAATATCAAAGAAAATCGTGCTCGCCCGGTATTGCAGCACTCCTCTCGAAACAAAGGGACAGATAAAACAATCTAATATCTACGCATTTGAACCCTTGATAGCAATCATGGAAAAATATTGAAGTTTCGTAATTTTCTAAGTATAATACGCATCGGCGTGTTACCGCGTTGTCTGCGGGACCTCGTGAATCGTGATTACGAATATATTCAAAAGATACGTTGAACCCTCAAACGGGCCAATCGGTTTTCCTGGGAACGGATCTGGCCAATCGCGGGCCAGTCTCATCTCCCTTCCCGAGTATCGGGCGTTCGGATTGGCAGAATGTAGGATTTTTAATCCTCTGCGATGATCATGTTAAGGTGAATCCGGTACATTCGGTAAATACAACAGCAGCAACAGGTCCGCAGAGGACAGACTTTCCGTAATCCGATTCTCCCTCAAATATACCAGACGAGTATCTCGGTGGCCGGCCATTGCGCTACGAAACCTACGAACGGTTGCGAATCGTCGCGCGGGCTCGCGAGATACAGGAAGTCAAATATAATAACAATTCATTCGTTCAACGTGCGCTGCTTCGTTTCCCTGAGGTGAGTATAACTTTTTTTCGTATGTATATTCCGGAGCACGATTACTGCTACGGATAATATCGTCGAATGATGAATTGAATTTCCTTCGATCTCCGTTCAACCGTCAAAATCTCGCCCCCCCCCCCCCCTCCCTCCCCCCGGCGTTCCTATGCAGGACGCATCTGAACACATTGTGGCTCCCGAATACCCGACTAGGTAAAAAAGAGTGATATTTTTTACAGAAAATGCCGGCACCAGAAGCGAACGCACCCGGGCGCATGTCCAAGTTCAAGAACAACAGCAAACCCGAGGTACATACATTTGAAATCCTTCATTTCTTCTTATACATTTGTTTTACATCATCGTTGTTCACAACAATTCGAACCTCGTTTATCCTGTAGAAAAACTATTCACGGTCGTTACCTCAAGGTCATCTTTGTCTCTTCCATCATGTTCGTTGAACGGTTGGCATAATCAGGGTGAAACTTCTCTGCAACTGATACGGCAGCTACAGACACGAAAATTAATCCCTTGAGGATTTTGATCAACATTCAAAAAGACAAAGACCGATACCAAAGTCATTATGTAGTTTTGGTCACTCCGATCAAAACCCTGATCGACTAAATGCTGTCATAGTGTGCTTCAATTTCTTTATTTTGCTCAGCTGAGTACAAGGCGCGTGGTTTTTCATTTTTTTCCCTTGTAATAGATGAGAATCTGTACTTTACACGTCAATGCCATAAAGTACAGAGTGAGAATTGAACCGCCTTCTCAACATGATCTATATTCGAATATCTTTGCAAGGTGTGATACGTGAATTATTCTGTCATGGCTCTCGGTATTGTATTCAATCTACATAAGAAGATTTTCATACACTTCGATCCGGATATCCACTTGAATTGAAAATCGCGAAAACCTAAACTCATTATCAAGTTGAAATCTTTCAAATAGATGTGGTTGAAGTTCAACTAACATTGATGCAACAGAGAGGGAAGTGAATGAGTAAATTGGAGAGAATTCTCTTGTTTGGAAAATGAGTGTTATGGAAATCTAAAAATAGGACACACATTACTATTAATTTGGATCATTTTGCATCGATTTCTGCTCCTTTCCCCCTATTTTAATCCTGAACTAAAGAACTTTATCCGCATTATTGTGTTGTGTTAATGTCACGACCCTCACCCTCGTCAAGATATATTAGTTACCGTGTGAACTAGAGTTATCGATCGTCATTTCCTCAAAGCGGTCAGTGAAACACAACTGAAAAGAAGCGAGCGTTAGTTGTTGAACAAAGACTCTAGTTTTTTGAATATATATTCTTTAGAGTCTATTCCTCACTGAATATGGTCTGAGAAAATTTGCGAATCAGAGTCTGAGAAGCCTGGGCAGATCAGGCAATTTCATATTGTAATTTTAGCAGACATCCTGTTGACTTCTTCTTCCTCATCAATCCAAAATTTAGATCAACTGCCATATAACATTAGTCAATCGCCACTTACACACCATCTTATCATTCAACCGCAACAAGCATAATTCCATCACAAGGGGTCACCTGGAATAGTCTGGCATTGGCATTACATAGATTTGGGCTCTCCCGAATCCTGGATTGACCATCTTTCGTTTGAAATTGACCTATAAAACAGCCTAATATGTTACTACTCCTTAAAATCCCCTGGTGAGAAAATACGTCCAATTATTATCTCGAAACCTATGGGGTGAATTTGAAAGTTGCTAAAACCTATGTGAAACTTCTCACGGACTCTAATTACTTCCTAGTTTTCTCTAAAAGATTTCTTAAATTTCAATACATAATTCATGAGTATGAGTAAATAGTTTTCAAAGTGTGTCAAAAAATGTTCAGATCTGAGTTAAAGAAATAGTTAAAACTGTGTTGAAAGCAAGGGATTTAGTTGCATTAATGACATAACGTTGATCTTGACTTTTGTCAGGTGAATTTAATTTTTTGTTCTAAGTATAGCAAGATCAACTTCTTCTGAAATTTGATTACATAGAAAGTGTTCGAATTTTGAGAACTTTTTCACTACAGCTTCAGAGTATTCTGGTTTTTGGAATTTTTCGAAATTTTTAGGACAGGGTGTCTGGTCATCATGAAAATTCTGAAATCGTGGAATTTCCATAAAAATTGATAGCATCTGATGAAAATCCTGGATATCTCAGGCAGTATTTCGTTGTATTTAAAACGTTTTAAGATTTGAGCATCATCAAAGTTCATTCCAGACGAAATTTGGTCGAATCTTGAGAGTTGTCTGTGTAAGGCAATTTCTGCAAGTTTTCGGAACTTTCTGCTCCAATCAAAATGAAATATTAATAATCTATTTTTTGCCGTGTCTTCAACGTCGAACTGGAAATTTATCATTTTTTGCTAGAGAATCTAAATTTCTCATGGAATTTCATATCTATCGACATTTCACTGGACACCCACAGTGCGATTCTGTTTGTGCAACGCCCGGCATTGACTGATAGCGACTGCGGTCGGCGATTCAAGCACATTCGTTGATTGGCCACGCCTTGGCAATGGATCACTATTATTTGTTAGCGCCTGGTGTTAAGTTATGCCAACAGATCCAGAATCGCCCTACACGGCAGAGAGCCATCAATTACTTTTCTATTAATTTCGATAACCAATACGACTATTTGTATTTGAAATTATTTGCCATGAAGTACATAGTTAAAAATGTAATAGAATTCACTTCAAATGCAATTACATTTTTCGCAACCTTGCTGGGTACCGTGAGAAAACCTTTGGCAATACATTTTCACCTGGGAATCGCTGATCGTATACATCAGTAATGTAACTACCTTGAAGCATATCTTTCACAAATTATTTACTTTTCATCCGAAAAGGATGCGCGACGGAGAAGGAACGAAGTCTCGCTCGAGTTGCGCAAGGCAAAGAAGGAGGATCAGCTGTTGAAACGTCGTAACATCAATGCTGGAGCTGAGCCCCTGAGTCCCCCGGGAGACAATGGCAGCATGGTTCAAGTCAGTATGAATGTGGAGGAGATCATTACCGGCATGAATTCCAACGACGAAACTGTTCAACTTCGGGCAACTCAGGCATGCCGCAAGATGTTGAGCAGGGAGAAAAATCCTCCCATAGACAACATGATTCGCCAAGGCATTGTTCCTCGTTGCGTCGAATTCCTTGGCCATAATCACAAGTGAGTCTTTTTCCAACTCGTGTATTTTGTCATTCTGTAACAGGGTGGCACCGGTCAGGGAAAACCAGGAAAATCTGGAAATGTCTAGGAATTTTTCATCTGGTCAGGGAAAAATTGGATGAAAATGAGGAACATTAAAATTGCAAATAATTTCAGACCTTTTGTTTCAAACATGGGATATCCTCTGCGTACTTGAAGTTTGACTATTGTTCACATACTCAAAACTTTCATTTCAAAGTTCTTTATTGTTCCTGATGGGAGATGATTATAAAAAATATTTCATGTGTTACGTACTTATACTCTTCTTACGATCAGGTGATGAAAGAAAATTGTTGGTATGTACCCCTAAATTCTAGAATACAAATTGTTTTTCTTCTATAAGTCGGAATTCCAATCTGTGTCAATTATAGAGTTAATGTGATACATGGAGGCACATGGATATTGATAAATTTGCCAAAACCGCTATTTCCAAGTATGTATTATTATACTCATTAGGTGACCAACCTGATAAGCTCCTATTTCATGTAGATTTTGATTAGGGCTAGTTGGGTGTTTTGTCAAGGGAAAGTCTGGGGAAAGTCAGGGAATTTTTCGACACACTTTTGTGGCCGCTATGTGAAAGAATTTTGATTCTATAGTAAGCTTGATTATCATCGCATTTACTCAAGGATTCTGATCATTTTAAGTCCAGTTCACACACATTTCATCAAGTCTCAACAACCGACTCTTAACTCTGGAGGGCATGTTGCCTTTGCTTTTTGAAACTAGAGTTATGGTTTCAATTTGACGAAATAATCCCACAATTATTGGTTCTCTGCTCCAGTCCGGCCCTTCAGTTCGAAGCTGCCTGGGCCCTGACCAACGTGGCTTCCGGAACTTCGGAGCAAACCAACGTAGTGATAAAACACGGCGCGATCCCTCGGCTTGTGGCTTTGCTGCAATCACCGTCTGCGAATGTTGCCGAGCAAGCTGTTTGGGCTCTGGGAAATATTGCTGGCGACGGACATGCCGCTCGTGATCTCGTTCTATCCCACAGAGCACTTCCGCTACTTCTGGAATTAATCCAGCCCGATACTCAGGTGGGCTTTTCATTATTTCAATTTTTAAATAATTCTGTGGAAGCTTTTTCTCGAGGGGCTACGACTCCAGGAAATCATTAGTTCGTCTTTGACAAAATCAATGAAATCATCTGAAATCTGATTGAAGCATTCGAAACAAAATCCATAAAATTGTATGAAATGAAATGATATTAATTAATTTGAATTCATATGAAATTAAATCAATGATAACAAATCAATAAAATCATTCAAGAAATTATAAGAAATCGATTTGGGATGGAGTAACTTCTACACGTTGGTATGGCTGCCGGAATTATCAATTTTCGCACGAGCGGTATCTTTCTGATTCATTTCTTATCTCAAGTATTGAAATTCTGCCGCTGATCACATTCTGTTGATGGAAGATGAATGTTCACCCTAATTGCAGGTCACATTTGCTCGCAACATTGTCTGGACACTGTCGAATTTGTGCCGCAACAAAAATCCACCGCCAGATTTTGATAGCGTCAAGGCTTGTCTGCCGGTATTGAAGCAGCTCCTCAGTTCTCCGGACAACGACATACTGGGTGAGTGGTAATCAGTTTGCCAAATTTCCTCCATATATATATGTATTTTCAACCAATGAGAAATGAGTAAGATAACGTCTTGAGGCAATCTGCTCACAGTGTAATTCATCAGTACAATCCGTTCGCGATGAATACAGGGTGTACCAGAATGAGGCACTTTCCTCGCACCAGTGGATTCCTTGTGAAAATTTAAGACGAAAACGATCAATGAAAAAATGTCGAGGGAAGAACCGTTTTCGAGTTAGAGCCGTTCAAAGTTGGCCAATACGAGAGCCGATGAGAGAGCACTGCAGGACCGGGCCACCAGTCTTTGCCACCCCGATGTCAATTGTCAGGTGCCGCGTAATATTTTACTACAATTGCGTCGTCAGAATAGCTCAGCTATAAACAACCGATCGTCCGTCGCGGCTAGCTTGTCATTTTGTCGGTTGGCGAAATCAAGGCGGCGAGTGCCCCGCTACGAAGCTCAGTAGCCTCGTGATAGCGGCCCTGCAATGGTCCCTCATCTGCTCTCGTATTGGCCAACTTTGAACGGCTCTAACTCGAAAACGGTTCTTCCCTCGACATTTTTTCATTGATTATTTTCGTCTTAGATTTTTACAAGGAATCCACTGGTGCGAGGAAAGTGCCTCATTCTGGTACACCCTGTATATACACTGAGGAATAAACTCAACCCTGTAGGTACAGGATGATCATTGTGCGAGGTGGTCGCATCGCGATAGGACATCACCGGCGGCGTGCCGCGTACAACCGAAATGTAATTTGATCAGATTTTATCATCATTAAAAAATGAGATATTTTGCTTGGCTGTTGTTCCATGCTTGAGCTTTGTGTCTCTGTTGGTTCAATTCTATTTCCAATTCAAGAGTCCGGAGCTTCATTCGAATCATGCACTAATATCATAGTAAGAAACCTGTAGCAGATAAAAATACGTTTATAATTCATCTCGTTGTTTCTCATGAAATACCATAGTTCTAAAATTCGTGAGTAATTACTTTGAAATGCAGTTGTTCTTTTAACATTTAATAGATCTTATGGATTCCATTGAATGACTTCAACAAGAGGCATGTTCCATGTTCAATTTTTCATTTTCTATCATATTCTATTTCACCTAACACTAGTCATCTTTTTCATAAAAGCTTTTGGAAGCACATGTGATACATGCAGCGTAGAGCTTACTGTTTCTTCAATTATTTCCATTGATGACATTGATTGAAGTTTTGTTTCAGTGTCTTGTTTCATATGCGTTGAGAAAGCACTAACGCTCGCAATGCAACTAATTTCATGTATACTTGTGTACATTGGTTTTACAGTTGGCTAAGAAAAAGTGCTTATTCAATTGCTTGATCGTTACATGTTTATCTACAATAACATGTACTCTGATCGGCGGTCAATTAATCAATCATGCAGATGTCTCACGATTGCGTTTTACGGAAACTAGGCAGCTCTCGAGCTCCCGACTCTGTTGATTTCATGTTAAGTCCCTCAATAGTTCCGTTTCTATCTTATCAATGCGACGCTGTTATGTGTGGAAAGTTTAAACATTGCAAAGTAATAATTGCCGCATAACGATGTCTGCACAGCTTATTGTAACATTGATTAAAAAATGAGGCTGAAACTAACGGCTAGAGCTAGCGGCTGACCGTAGTAAAATTGATCAAAATAAAGCAGGGAAATCAATAATCAACATTTTATCAAATGTCGTAAAAAGCCAATAGTTTCGGCAAATTATAGGCATAAAGCAATGATATATTATCCAATTTGAAAGACTTTCAGCACATTTGGCCGCTATCTCCAGCCGCTAGTTTCAGCCTCATGATTAAAAACCGTCGATATTTCACTTATAGGCTCGGGGTTTTCAAGCCATACCCTAATTTCCTAAAACTCCTCTGGTTTTCCGTCAATCCCCTGAACTTTCCTGGAATATTAGATTTTTCTTAGGAAATGATTGTTCATGCAAAATAAGGAGTTTACTTTTGTTGTGAAACTTTGATTTGACTTCACAAAAAATAAAAATGAAATAAAAAATAAAACAGCCTCCTGGCTTGCACGTAAAATTTAGGCATCCTTGCCAATTTTGATCTGATTAATCGATAAATATTGTTCACTACATTAACCCTAGTTTCTGGTAAACTTTGTGAAAATGACATTTTTGCGGTTTTCCAGCACCTTCAGGTATTTGAATCGATTTTTCACCGACTAAACTTCAATGAAATTGAAATTGCTTTTTAATATTCTCTTATAGATGAAAAAATGAAGAGATTCATGTACTTACGAGTCTCATTACTGCTTTCAGAACGATTTTACGAACAAGAAACACGTGGGGTAAATATTTACCCCGGTTTGTAGTTTAAAGGTAGGAAAAATGGGTTTGTGGTTCTAGGGTTAAGGGCGTTGACTACCTAGAGAGCGCGGGCTACTCCGCTTCCCGCGTATACTGAGGCGAGAGAGAGAGTAAAGCAGCGAGTGTGAAGGAGCGACTGAGAGGTCGCTGGAGGGGGGGGGGGGGGGGGGGGCGATTTGATGCGGTCTTTTCCGTGTTCAGTGCTTCGTGACGGCTCTTCTCATTTCCGTATTTTAGAAGATAATGAGAATTTTGTGGTTTCGTTTTGCAGATAAAAGATGGATCTATGTTTGTGCTTCGGCCGAATTTCGAAAAAAAATTCACCCTTCGCTGTGTTTCATCTCAAAGATAGCGTACTTTCGCGTACGATTCCCGCAAAATTGAAAATGAAATCGAAATTTGGCCGAAGCACAAACATAGATCCATCGTTTATCTGTCAAATGACACCAGAAAATCCTTCTTGTCTTCAAAAATACGGGAATGAGAAGATCCAGCGTAAACATCTGTTCGCGTGCGCCCGACGGGGCATAGGCAACGCCCTTAAAAAAACTTGATATTACTCAGGAATTCCACATGTATTACTATTAATGAATATTTTCGGTAAATTTCTGAAGAATGTAAAACTTGTACTGCTCAATTGCAGGCCATTTCATGATAGTCCGCAAAGGTCTGATAAAGATTTATAGAAAGAATATATTTTCGCAATTATAGCAATGTCAATTGTTCGAAAGGTTGTCTTAGAATAACCAAGGTGCTCTGTTCGTTCGATATTAGTAGCAGATATTGATTTTTTTAAAAATGTTTTCGAAGTATCTTAACGACATGTCTATTAATTAATATAGGTACTTGTTTCATCATCCGCCTCAAACTCCCTTCATTTCAAAACAAGATTCCCTTAACTTTCCTCAATTTTGCTGGTCCCTGGCTATCAACTCTGCATAAAACGAGTGACAAAAGATGAAAATTCTCCAGCATCCCAGCTCAGCAATGCACCCTTGGCTGGAATTGATCCTCATCATATATTTCAGCCGACGCCTGTTGGGCCCTTTCTTATCTCACCGACGGCTCTAACGACAAGATCCAAGCCGTTGTCGACTGCGGAGTAGTTCCTAAGCTCGTTGAATTGTTGGCTGCAACAGAAGTCACAGTTCTCACTCCTGCCTTGAGAGCAGTTGGAAACATAGTCACCGGCAACGACGTTCAAACTGATGCCATCATCGCTGCCGGAGGACTTCAGCACCTAGCTGCTTTGCTACAGCACAAACGAATGAACATCATGAAAGAAGCTGCCTGGACAATCAGCAATATAACTGCCGGAAACGTCGATCAAATTCAACACGTTATCAACGCCGGTCTACTGCCACCTCTCTTACAAGTTCTTGAGTCCGTGAGTAAACTTCTCTGGCACTGACCTGCGCATTGTCATTCACCGTTCATTGCCAGCTGCTTCTAGTGTTAATTTCTCTGTCTTGAAACAGGGAGATTTCAAGTCGCAGAAAGAGGCTGCTTGGGCAGTGACAAACCTGACCTCAGGGGGGTCAGTGCAACAGCTTGCTCAGCTCGTCCAACTTGGTTTCCTGACTCCATTCTGTACGCTTTTGGAAGCAAAGGACTGGAAAGCAGTGCTGGTCGTTTTAGACGGCCTAACGAACATCCTCAATGCTGCTCAAAAGATGGGGGAAGTCGAACGTGTCGCGATCATGATAGAAGAAGTCGGCGGACTCGACAAGCTCGAAGCTCTTCAACACCACGCTAATGAGCAGGTCTATCAAAAGGCGATGGCGATGATAGAAACGTACTTCTCGGAGGCGGTGAGATATCTGAATATTCATGATACGAGGTTATGGAAATTGTTGTCAAATTTCATGTCCATTTCTAGGAATCTGAAGAGGCAAGTATCGCTCCAACATCGACAGATGGGCAGTTGGATTTCAAAGCTACCGAAGGAAATCCGCAGGGAGGTTTCCAGTTTTAAGATAAATTGTTTACATTCATCATTTTATTTCATGTTACGGGGACACAACTCGTCATTTGTAAATATTTCCCCGTTATTGTTTCCACAAGGATACACAACAATAATAATTATAATAATAACAAGCACATAAAGTGATATCGTTAATGTATCATTGGAATCATTTTAGCACCGCGTATTGCCGAATCTCTGCCTTAATTTTCCACGCAGCGAATGAAATACGCTTTAAATAAAGGAGGCAATCAATAATTGTATTCATGTTTAGTGCTGTTTTTTTTTTTTTTTCATATAGAAATGTGTTTAAGTCATGGCCGATCAAGGTGGCTGTAATCTATGTAGGTATCTATTATTCTGTACTGAGTAATGCTTAGGAACTCGATAAGTTCTTTTTTTTTTACAAACCCTAGGCGTTATTTTACTGTAATTTAATTCGAAAACAACGAAAAATCAATATGTTTCAAACTTTTTTTTCCCCTTTCTATTTTATACAATAAATTTTTGATACAAAATATCTGCATTCTTCATTTCTGTTATTCGTGATATATTATGAAACCTACAGTACCCTCCGCGATCAAGTTCAAGATCACTGTCCCACTATCGAACTGCAACATGTAGAAAATGGTATTCCGAGGTAGAGAAAACAAGCCTTACTAAAATATTTCTATCATTTGGTTTCGGTCTCTGACGAATGGATCGGTAATTCGAAACATTTTTATGGCTCTCTCCAAAGCCATGTAGATTTTTGAAAACTAAAGGTGATTATAGGTAACAAATAGTACCATTCGAAGTGGAAAAAACTGCTTCAATACGGTTCAAAAAAAATCGTTCCGATTTTTCTTCGCAAAGCTATTCCATTTTCTGGGCCAAATATTGATGTTCCGAAGTTCGCATAACTCCCCAACTATTGAGTTTACGCAAAAGTAACAAGAGTATGTACAAACCTCGATCTCTCTATATTTCTGACTCATGTTACACCTTTTTAAAAAATCTTCGAGAAATTTACTGTTATCGCTGCATCTTGCAGTAACTCGAATATTTATTAGCTAATCTGAGTAATTATGAATTCTGAAAAAAGCAAAGGTTTGAATTCTGGAAGTTCGATGTAACTATGTTGAGAAATATTTCCATAATTCAATTAACTTCATTCACTTATTATTTATTCAGGATTATTTCAGCGTCGATCTTGGGAAATGAAGAGCATCCATAAGTAAAGAAAACGAGCTCTTCAAAGTTCTTCATGACTAATTCGTACGATTTTTTTTTAATCGGTCTAAAGATAATTCTGAAAACTAGTATTTCGACGCAATCATCGAAAAACATCATTTCACTGACTTTGAACGCACCGCATATTGTTAGCAACTCAAATCTGGAGTGGGAAACATGTTGGCTTTCATCCAAGTCACCAAGACTACAAGAATATGTGGGTCGCTTTCACCCTAAAATTGTGGCATGAAAAAACCCTCGTTTCCTGGACTAGCTGAAATAACGAAAATTATGGAAAATGATCACGATATGATGAAAATAAATTAGGTAGATAGTTTTTGTTTCTGATTATTTATCGGTTTTATTTCAACAATGATTATTCATACATCGTGACAGATCGTACAGAGAGAGATTACCAGGCTGTTACTGAAGTGGTGATTCAATGTTCCTTCTCGTCAACATAGTAGGTGAGTATAAGTACGAGGGTAAATGAAAGAAAATACATAATGTTATAAATTAGATAAATTAACAACGGAATACTAGAATACTGAAGTTCAGTTAATTTAAAATAATCCTAAAGAATATACCTAATCTAGTAATGATAACTAATATGGTTTTCATGAAATTGTTGGCATCGCTACGCGTGACTCGTTGTTTCTTTTGTAAATCAAATTCGACAATAATCGTTATAACAGGTACTATAGAAACGATATAAGTAATTACGTATATTAATATCTACAATGTTATCGATATCAATCAATCTTTATACATTTCACATGAAAAAAAATTCTAACAGCCTCAATCTTCTTTGACGGATTATAGTCTGCACTTACTATTCTCTTACAACTACTGTCGGCGCAAAAAGGTTAGAGCCCTGAGTTTCAGTGGTAACAACTTCTGAGGGAAAAATGATACAGCAAAAAATCAAAGAGGATTGCAGAGCGCCGAGTTTTCTGCGTTCATTGATCATTCAAAAATTTCGGTGCGAAAATCGTGCCAACCGCAGTGACCTCCAAAGGGTCAAAAAACGTAGTTTTCTGGGGGTCCATTGCCGTTGGTCAACTTCAACTCGTCACCGTTCATCCAAAAAGAGTTTTAAAAATCTTGAAAAAATCAGGAGTATTCCTCAAACATTCATGAACATATTGGCGTTTTGAATTTTCGAAAATGTTGAAAGGCCTGGTCGCCAGGTGCAAAAAAGTCCAATCGTGCGATTTGGAGAATGGCTCGGTACTGGTGAACCTGAGATGGCTCAAAATTTTCGTTAAAATATAAACTATTTGATTCTGTGATCAGTCTCCAATTTGCAATACTAAACTTGTAGATATCGACGTCAACAATTTTCTTAATATGCACTGGGCGATGCGCGCCCGAGTTGCGATATTCGTCGCTGCATTTTCCCCCCTTCGGCCCCGCTGCCGACTCAATTGTTGCTTACAGTTCATAGTATGCAATATATGTATACGTAGCGTATGTGTGTGACCCGTCAATAAGTAATGGTGAACAAAACAAATCAGTCTGTAAGCAACAATTGAGTCGGCAGCGGGGCCGAAGGGGGGAAAATGCAGCGACGAATATCGCGACTCGGGCGCACATCGCCCTGTGCATATTAAGAAAATTGTCGACGTCGATATCTGCAAGTTCAGTACTGCGAATTGAAAAATGATCACGGAATCAAATAGTGTATATTTCAACGAAAAATTTGCGCCATCTCAGGTTCACCAGTACCGAGCCGTTCTGCAAATCGCACGATTGGACTTTTTTGCACCTGGCGACCAGGCCTTTCAACATTTTCGAAAATTCAAAACGCCAATATCTTCATGAATGTTTGAGGAGTACTCCTGATTTTTTCAAGATTTTTCAAACTCCTTTTGGATGAACGGTGACGAGTTGAAGTTGACGAACGGCAATGGACCCCCAGAAAACTACGTTTTTTGACCCTTTGGAGGTCACTGCGGTTGGCACGATTTTCGCACCGGAGTTTTTGTATGATCAATGAACGCAGAAAACTCGGCGCTCTGCGATCCTCTTTGATTTTTTGCTCTATCATTTTTCCCTCAGAAGTTGTGACCACTGAAACCCAGGGCTCTAACCTTTTTGCGCCGACAGTAGGTAAATTTTATTCAAAGTGACCATCGTTTCCTTAGAAACTCACAAACAGAATATCAGAAGATAGAGGCTATCATTATCTGGCATGTTGATGACAAAACGAAACAGGAATCAGGGATCAAAAAAACGTAATGAGCAGGAAAGTTCCCTAATGCCAGCGTTACCGGAATACATGCTTCTCAGCATAATTCAATTCTCAATACACAGTCAAATTATTATAGCCTGGGAAATGAAACCGCTGAAAAAGGCTCCTGTTGTTCTAAAGAATTAGTGAAAAGATAATAAAAGTGTACTACATCTATAACGTGGCTGAAAAAAGCATCTACAGTAATTGTGGAAGTAATGCCTTTTACTAATCGGTGAACACAGATTTTTCAACTCTAGCTGACTATGAATGTGTAAAAAATAACTATACTTTGGTCTTATTTCAATGTTGTACGATTTAATTTTTGTAACTGGCCCGAAGATCTAACACCGTGCATTTGTGAGCCTTTAGGATTATTTTTTTTTTGCTTGAAGAGGCAAATGACGGTGAACCGAGTAAATTGTTCATGTAAAAGTGACAAAACGTTGACATCTGAATACTTAGAGGCCTAACGCAAGCTAGTTTGATCAGCTTTGGATACTGGAGATATACATAAATCACAAAATTATTCCAGAACACGAGCTTATTGTTAGTCTTCGAATTTTCAACTTCTTTCTTACCAACAGTTGACTCGACTGAATTGGTTAAGACCTTTCCTATGTATGTACAGGGTGGAAAGAAATTATGTGTCGCGGCTTCGCCAGATGAATCTCCAGCTCGAGATCAGTGGAGCGCCCAACAATATATCCCCGCAAAATCCATCTTGACCTTGTTGAGACTTATTGGAAATTTTTATTATGGGCTTAAAAAAATTTTCTCATGGATCCTTCATTGCGAAAAAAAATCATACAGTTGAAAAAAATGCGGAACTAAAGTTCATTTCCGACCTATGGTCCCTCAGAGACTTTTCTTTCTACTGACAATCGGAATTTCCTAAGCTCACAAAAAATTTTGACCTTGAGTTTTAGGATTAAGGTCAATTTTGCGGGGGCATGTTATTGGGGCGCTCCACCGATCGCGAGTTGGAGAATCATCCGACAAACCAGCGACACATAATTTCGTTCCACCCTGTACAACACATACGGGGCCGTCCACCTCAATATGACACACCTCCAGACTTCACCATCTCCAATTCGACCAATTTTTTTTTTCTGCCTCGTCGTTTTGGCTCTGAAATATACTTCTGAATTTTTTTAGATTTTTACCACCAACCCTTCCTGAATAATAAATCTTTCTGAACTCAAAATCTGCACCATTTTGTAAATTTTGGAAAAATTCACATTCTGAAAAAATTCAGGGCTAGAACATAAAATTTAAAAAAAAAAAATGGATCGAATCGGAGATGGTCAGGTCTGGAGATGTATTGAGGTGGATATTCCCATACGTGTAATTATAAGTGTTAATTTCACCATGAAAAATCTTTGAATTTTGCTTTGCGGCTGATGATGTTGTATATTTGCGATATGAGAAATTTCTCAGAGCCTGGATCATAAACTCTGAAGTTTCATTTTCTCGTACAGAATTCCAAACCTCAAATCTTGTGAAATCAATCCGCAGTACTTAGTATAATATTGATGACAACTAAATAGCGAGTTCTTATTTAGGGTCCACTCCTAAAAATTATCCCCCAGCCCGCTGTTTTTCATCTTCGTTATTTTCAACGGATTAAGTTTTAAAACACTAGAATTATTCTGCCTTTTAATTGAAATCTGGGACTTGTACGTCTTTTCTCTGTTAAAAATCTCAAGTTTCTAGCCATCTCTGTGTAGAACTTGGACAAGCGCGCTCCGAAATGTATTAGATTTCTGCTATGATAAAAAAAAGCCAAAAAAAATCCCTCAATGACATTTTGCTAAGTTGGAATACCCACTCCGCCTTGAGCTTTGATTAGCTAAATTTTCTCTTAGAAAATGTAACCCAAGAGACACAATCTAGAAGAAATATGGATTCGGGAGAGATTTGCGATGAATTAAAATTCAGTGGTCTCTCTTAGCGAGCAAGAAACATTGATGATGAAAAACGAATTCTTTCTCCTAGATATCTCCCCTCGCTAAATTTTCAAGAACTATAAATATTTAATATTACATCATGTATAAAATGCGGTCTGCGATTAATAATTAAGTAGTCGTGTTACAGGCGATTATTTAATTATTTTAATCTACTCTAGGTGTACTTGAACTTATCTAGAATTATATTTACCTATAGTCGACGAATGTTTAAGCTTTGTACAGTGAAATTTCTCTCCTCAACAATACTTGGCCTACAGCAGTGCCAGAACATTGAATAATTAAATGATCAATTCAGTGATTGTATAAATATTCGACTCATTGAAGTATTCATCGAAGGTTTAATCAGGCGATCGAATCATGTTTCAAATGACTATTGAATAGGTAATCCGAAGAAGCACGTATAGGAAATCGTCAAAACTATTAATCTGTTTGATGTGGAGTATTTCTGGAAAAGTATTCTGGGATGTCGATCATTTGAATAATCGACATAAGTTTATAATCGATGTAATTTCAATCAATATTTGATGATAGAGTGAAGGCTCTATTTTAGTTTCTTCAATAACGGACAACGTTGTAGCCCCACAGGTGTCTGCGATGAGGAAATTTCAGAGTATGTATGTACCTATATTATGTCGTAGCAATTCCTATATCTCATTTTGGAGCTGTGATTGGAAGCAAGGCCTGCACAGGCATGACGGTCAGTTAATGCCTTACTACTAAATACATATTTAATGAACAGCGAAATCTGCACGAAGATAATTGCTTCGGTTCTTCCAACGCCTTTCTATCTTTGTAGCAACACTTTTCAGCTATCGAAACTACTTATGAAGCGCTATTGGTACACCTAGCGTAATTGAATCTAAGGTGGAAGCTATGAGCAAATTCCAAGTATTTTGGACCAATCGTTGCTATGGATCATCACAAATCCAGAGCACCTATTGGTTATTTCGATATTAATTGTTCATAGTTTCCGGCTCAGACTCAGTTACGCTAGGTGTACAGAGACCATACGTGCAATTCCACGTCAAGCGGGCCACTTTTTTGGGTCGTAATCACCGATTTTGGTCTCCATCGAGGATTTTGTACTACTCATGGATGTAAGTCTCTGGGCCGAACCAAAAGCCAATACGCGACTCGGTGGTCTACCTAGCGGAGGTTAAAAAATTCTGTTTTTGCGCGCCAACTTCTCTTCGGCGGCTCATATCTCAGTTGTTTTTGGAGATAAGTACCAAAGTATGTAGTGATTCTTGTAGCTATTTTCACACGCTTTCCGGTGATTATAATGACATCGCTCCCCAACCAAAATTTGGCAGTCAAAAACGGAGTCAAAATAAAATTTCCATTTTTCAAAAAGTTCGCCCATTTTGAAAATTCTGTGATTTGTCTCTAAAAAAGTTTCGAAGTATCCCCTACATGTACCTGAAGTGGCAAAGTGGGCCTCTCTTCCGATGTTTTTTTGTCCAAGTTTTAGTCGATTTTTCCACCATTTTTTTTCAATTTTTTTCAATTTTTTTTCAATTTTTTTCAATTTCGTCCCCGACATTTCCCAATTACTAGAAACGAGCTCGTCATGCGGAGAAACTGTTTCAAAAAATTGAAATGCGTGACGAAAAAATTTGTTTATTAAAATAATTCAGATTATATGGACAAAAAATCAGATAAAAAACCAAGGAAAAAACGGCCCACTTTGCCACTTCGGGTACATGTAAGGAATACCTTGAACCTTTTTTAGAGACAAAAAACAGAATTTTCAAAATCGGCGGACTTCTTGAAAAACGAAAATTTTATTTTGACACCGTTTTTGACTGCCAAATTTTGGTTGGTAAGCGATGTCAGTATGATCACCGGAAAGCGTGTGAAAATAGCTACAAGAATCACTATATACTTTGGTACTTATCTCCAAAAACAACTGAGATATGAGCCGCCGAAGAGAAGTTGGCGCGCAAAAACGGAATTTTTTAACCTCGCTAGGTAGACAACCGAGTCGCGTATTGGCTTTTGGTTCGGCCCAGAGACTCACATCCATAAGTAGTACAAAATCCTCGATGGAGATCAAAATCGGTGATTACGACCTAAAAAAGTGGCCCGCTTGACGTGGAATTGCACATACGTATTTTGCTGATTATGCTTATAGTGAGATTAGGACTGCTATAAAGTTTATGATCTTTGAATAGCATGTGCATCGTTGCGTTACGTTGAGCGCTACGAAAGACAATTTTCAAGATAGAACTAGGATGAGCAATTGAAGAAATTAATTTTCTGACCATTACCTGAGCTAGAATTATTCTCCGAGGAATATTTGTACAGGCATTTGATATGTGTCAGCTTTTCAGTTAGATGGTTAGATGGTTTTTCCAAGTCTTTTTTTTAATTGTGATGCAATGCTGCAAAAGTGTTACGAATACAAAGAGGCCACGAAAATCTTCTCTACATTTGTAAAGAGGAAAAAATCTGGGATCGGCTATGGATTCAAGATTAGGAACTAATTACAAATCTTTCTGATCCCTCTTGAGTAGTCATAACTGTTCCTAATCAATCATTTTTACTATTGCATCAGCGTTTTTCAATATTTCATTCCTTTACGTTTTTGAATTTGTAAATATCATTCGTTCAATAGTCGTGCGAAGGGAATAATCATAGATCCATCTTCCAGCTGCCGAACTGAACTAAAGCTAGCCATTCTTCTTTTCACTTTTGTATTCATATACAAACTACGAAAGAATAGTTGATGAGATCTATTCTATTTAGTATAAGCACATTGCGTGATGAAAAAAACAGAATAATCAATCAAAATAAAGAGGCAGTTAGTTCGCTGTAAATCAACCAACGAGCTTTCTCGGCGTGCAGCAAATTCGATGTATCTAATCCTTATCTACCTTACGGTTTGTTAATATTTACATCTATCGTCCGAGGATAAAATCGCTTTGATCATTGACCATGAAGTGGTAGACGAAGGCTGCTTTCCTTCGGTCAAAAGTCACTTGACTTGCTCGGCTCCGTTGACTTCGATCGTCTCGACTTCTCGGCGGATCTCGTAGAAAAATAGACCCGAATAGACTAGCTGAATCATTGAATAATTGTACCATTAATTCATGCAGTTATTTCAGAAATATTCAGAAGCCAGTCTTCATTTCAAACTATTTGAACTTACCAAGCGTTTTGGCATCTTGGAAATTATCTTGCGTGTGATTCAATATCTCCTGGAGGAATGAACAGATATACAGAAACACCGTTCTCCTAATCTCCGGCAACTGCATGACGATCTGCGAATATATTTAACATTGATATTTGCCGTTGAATAATATTAGAAAGCACTTTAGAACTTGTGTAATCAGATCAATTGTATCGGCAAGTCTAATTGTAACGCTTGAGGTCAAGGAATACCTGTTTGCACTGGGAATAGTTTGTCGCTGCGGTCAAACAGACGTTGTGTAAATTGTACGGAACTAAAGGCTCGGCTGTCGATTCTAGGAGCAGCAGCAAAGCTTCCGCTACAGAATGTACAGAACCAGCTGAACGATTGATTATCGTTAAGGAATCGATGTTGATTGTAAGAATTATCTGTCGGTCAAATTTGACGATGAAACTGCAGTACAGCTTCATTTTCGTTTCAGATAATGAAATGGAGAATTTGGACATTCCATGTTTATTTGACCGGACAACCCAAGAAATAAACCTTACCTCTTCCAAACTGGTTCAAGCCAGTGTTGGGCGGATTTTAATTCGATTAATTATGAATATCCGAAGAACTGTTTAAATTACATTTGGAAATGTGTTTTCCTAATTCGAAAAAAAGTGTCAATTACTCTTGTTATTTGTAATTGATTCGACAAAAGGTGTCAATTATATTTGTAATTGCTTCGACTTTCAATTACAAATTACAATTGAAATGTAATTGTAATTTGAAATGCAATTCATTACAAATGCAATCGAATGCTGCCTCACACTGGTTCAAGCTATACGGAAATATTGTTATCAACTACTAACGAGTTCGTGTAGAACCGTTTTTGCGAAACGTGATATTTAAAAAAATCAGGTTCACACCTGATTTCTTCCAACTGGATTGAGTCACAACGTTTGTTGAGTAGTTTTTTGATCCGTAATCAACTAATCCATAATATCAAAGGTCGGAAAAATGACTCCGGAATATTATTCTGCATGTTATTCTATCTTCAGTACTCTATTTTATTTTCTGGTGAGCACCTCACCTCTCATTCATCTCCTTATTTTATACTATGACATGTAGAGTTTTGCCACGTGGATTCAAACAATTTGAGCTATTTTTGTTTTATTGAGGATTGAAAAATTCTTTGCACTTTCACATTATTTTTATCTAAAAACTTTTCGAAGCTCTCTCACCTCTTCTAGAAAGTTTTTCAGCTGAAAATGTGTTTCATGTAATGGACATAGATGGAGTACAAATAAAACTATCAAAGTGATAAGACATCCATACCAAAAAATAATGACGACTGGCTCAAAAACACGGCTAGTTTGCTAGTCGACTGATATGGACGATGACGAATTATCGATTTTCATACCTTTCTACATTATAAATTTCTTTTTAGTGATCTCAAAAAGTATGAAGGAATCGCTGAAGCGACCTTATCTCTCTAGGATATGATAGTTCAGTTTGATCGCTTTGAAACGGGTGGTCAGCAGACCTTCGAGCTGAACCTAGTCCCGAAATATTCAGCCTAATCCGCCATTTAAAAGATCTTAAATGATTTGCCACTGGGTAATTTGACGTGACATTGTTCTTGTCGGATCAGAACTTGTGCTAATTGTTTAGACAAAATCGGAGGAGGTGTGGTTTGGAAGGTGGTCGAATTGACATGGAATAACCGTTATATGTCAGGATTGAGGCGACACTGTTGTTTAGGCTTCGTGAATCCGTTAGGCATTATATGTCAAGGATACGCATGGGATCCTGGCTCCCCTCATCTAACCAATCTCTTATAGCGATGATCTCGGCTTGGTATCCACGGCTCTCGAAGAGCTGTTTCGTTTTAATTCCATGCCTGTATAAGTTGTCGACTAGAAGCCATACCTCTTTCGGCACAGGATATGGTTCGGTCGATAGATTCTTGTGGTTCTCCTGAAACAGTTCCAAAATTTAATTTGATCACTTGGTTGAAATTGAATATAGGTAATCTGAAATTGAATCTTTCATAATCTCATTTCAATTCAATTTCACAATTCAATTTTTGTTGCCTTCGATGATTCAGGAAATCCGTTAAGTGTAATCCGACATACTTACCAATTCAACTAGTCTTCCAACAGGAATTTCCCTTACCGGAACAGGGATATGAACAAGAGCTTCCATGGAGGATCCAAAGCAGCTCCTTTGATACGTACCTGGAATATTAAAATCAATTCATTTTCTGGCCTGAATTTCTCATGATAATAATCAACTTGCATTTACTTGGGTTGAATATCATGGCAATAACAGACATTGTATAATTGGAAGAAACATTATCATCAATGATGCGAGGATTCTATCTTCCTCAGTATGGAATTGACCCCCAAAAATCGAAATAACGTGACAGCACAAACCTGTGACTGTGATGAATATGTCTTTGCCACCTTCGAGATGTAGAACGAGAATATCGTACAGTTTGTCTTCGCCAGAGTTCAACTTGCAGGCAGATTTTTTATCGACGTGCACTTCTAGCTGAATGTCGCACTTTTCACCTGATTGAAATTAATCACAAAGAGATAATTTGAGTGAGATAGTTACATTCTGCAAACTGGGTGAAATCTGAATTAAATGTGCGAATCGCCTAGGAACGCTAGTGCAAATTGGCAACCTTTTGTAGCTCTTGGAAACAGAATACGATAAATACAATATTTTTACCTGGCTTTATAAAATCTGTGTAAGGCTCTATCTTCAACCACTCTTTGCAATAACTCGTGTCGTCGAGCTTTTTGATGAATTCAAATTGAACAGGCACCTGGAATTCGTAAAAAATTTTAAGTAAAAATAAGGTTTAAGTTGAGTAAAGTAGAGGCGTATATTGTATTTCAAATGTGTTGATGCAGTGTGGGAGAATCACTGACCTGCCCGGTGTTGGCAATGATAAGCCCTTGCCTGCTGGTTTCGAGGAATTTCAGCGTATCAAAGATGATTTCGGTTGTATCCACCATAACTTGGGGCAGAAATTCGTTTTCTAATTTGTCCAATTTTTTCATTACCTCTTCATGGATCTTTCGGTATTTTACTACGTCTACCACCCTGATCTGCAACGAGCAATGTTCATTTTTCATTCGTCCAAACATTTCAACTAATAACAGGGTGGCGACAATTTAGCTGAGATGAAATTCCCTTGCTTTTCCCTCTAGAAAACGTATTATTCCTTCTTTTATTTCCAACGAATCCAAATAATATCGAGAGGTTTCGGTGAATGAGCAGTAAAAAATTGTCTAATTTTCTAGTGTTCAATAGAACTATACCTTTAACGAATATGAAAAACAAAAAAATAAATAAATAAAAAAACAAAAACTAACTGAAGACTTCCCTGTGAGTCTATGAAATTGCCTGACTTTTCCCTGACTTTCCCGACTATTCCCGGTTTGTTGCCACCCTGTAATAAGGATGTCAATCACCATTTCTGAACTCGTGTGTTTTTCTTGTTCAAAAGTAGAACTATTAATGTTGCAGTAGAAATATTTATACATGAGTAATGTGAATTGCCAAAGGTTCTTGGATCAAGGAACTACCATCGCTCCTGATCACCGATTGCGGTAGGACCGGGGGGTGTGGGAATATATTTGTTGCTTTAACAATAAGTTCGAAACGAACTGTTCAATTTTCCGAATACTTCAATGAAGTCGAATATTTCACTTTTTCGAATATTTGGTACAATTCGAATACGTTGGCCACTTTGCATACTTCAAGTAAATCGAATAGTTGAAATAATTTGAATACTTCTCAGGATAACTCGAATAGTGTGAATAATGGAAAATCAAAGTATTCAAATATGTGCTAGATAACTTGGAAGCTTTATATTATTTGATAACAATTTTGAAGTGAATCAGGGAATTTAGTATCAAGACAGTCAATATGTTAGCAAAAGGTATCAACAACAGACATTGAGGCTGAGCTGAACTCGTGTTTTTATACCAAGAAATTGAGCACTATACGAGACCAGAGAGTAAAGACAAGATAAATTGACGTGTTATTGACTAATACTCTGTCAAAATTAATTGACGCGAATTATTTATCATCCGATAACTCTCAGGAGATACTTTTTTCGACCCATATTATGAGGAACTTTTTTGTCCATCCTATCGTGTAATAGTACATTACAGTTCGAGTACGGAAAGGCTTTTTTGACGAAACGAGAGGTTTACAGCCCGAGCCGAAGGCGAGGGCTGTAAACCTCTCGTTTCGTCAAAAAGTCTTTACGTACGAGCAACGATCATTATTTTTCATCTCAAAAGCCGAGAAATCGCGACGAAGTCGCGATTTTGAGGTTAGAGTGATGAAAAATATATTTCAATTACATTTAGATATTTTTCCGTATTTTGGAAATTTAACTCTTACTTATACCATGGAATCTTAATCTTCTACTAGCGCTCAGAAATTTTGTTGTATTTTGTTAGATTTTTCAGAATGTTTTCAGATTTTAGAAAACGGCGCTTTCTTTTAATTGAAAAAATTCATATATTCGATACGGTGGGTTGAAAAAATTTCAGAAAAAAATTTGGTATGCATTTTCCGATAAGAGCTTGTGTACAATAAATTATGGTTCAGATGTAAGACATGACTGTCAGATTTTGATCGCCGTGGCATGGAATGCCCCATAATTACCTATGTCCATTCGGGCTGACAGCACATCAGTTATGCTTTTGAGCTGTCGCAAGCAGAATATTCAAAATGTAAGTTGTTAGGAAAAAAACTTTCCAGCTAGTTGAACCGATTGCATAGTCAGATTTGATGAAATCTCTATTTAAACACCCTAACTGGGAGTCGATACACTCGCTCATATCTTACTTGTGAGTCAAAGATCGTGCTGACTGGCTTATGATCTGAAATCTTGAGTTCAGGATGGCTCCTGTACTCAATAGGCAAGATGGCGTCTCCTTTCCAAAGAATTCGATCGCACCAAGCTGGGGCTCTGCCCTTTTCACTGTATGCATAAAATAATCATTCTGTTTATTGGCTGAGCATATTCAGACAAGGAAAACCAATTTCATATAAATAGTTTGCCATTGTATACCGGGAATAAAATTTACTTTAAAAATCTCTGCACAATGATTGTTCATTTTGCAAATACTGAATTTTCAAAGCATGCTGACCTGGAGTCCCAGTTGTCTGTCCCTGGATCGTATTTGTAAGTCGGTTTGAACTTGATGTCAGCTTCGTGGTAGCCTTGAAGAACTTTGCCAAGCCGTCGCTGTTGAACCAGTTGGTCTAAGGCGAGGACAGGCTCAAAATCTTCTGTCGAGATATGGTGCTTTGCGATAGAAGCTTCCATTTCTGTTATCCGATAATTCAGATCGCCCAGCCAGTACACTTGACTGGAAGAATTCTTCAATATGTATTTTTTGCGTGATGTGAGTGTACGTTTCACAATTCAAGTTAAGAAAAACCCCCACCAGACTCAGACGCAATCGATCTGATTAGCTGAGAAAGAAGAAAGTCAATAATTTCTGATGTTTAAATTCTTGGGAACTTACTCGTGGTCTTTGAGTGCCTTGGGGGGAACGTATCGAGAGAAACTAAGCCTCGCACAGATATCTGCGTAATCTTGATTCCGCCTTTCGTACTCTTCGCAATGTGCTGCCAAATGGGCATTCACAAAGCATACGGACGTGTTGTGGATTGAACAGCTCACCGCCACTCCACCTTTGTTGCCCTGCATCAATTGTTAAATATTCAATGGATGCGGAAATTCGTATTCAAGATATTGATAATGATAAATCACACAGAAGGAGAATTCTATGTCATTTCGCCGAATTCGGCTATCTTTTTACCTGAAATTAGTTTAGCTAATTAAAACTTCTTTAGAAACAAGTCGATATATATTCTGGTGACCATCCGGAATATCTTTTTTCAAAAGTTATAGACCGGGAGCCAGCAATAAAAACCACGTATGATTAGCGAAACGCTAAAACTTTTTGAGAAGTTAGCCAGTGTCATAAGTAAAAGGGAAACGCAAGTATGGCGGCCCTTCGGTGTCGGCGTTGCGGTGCGCAATTTTTTGAATGCGTCAAAATAAACTATGCCCTTGGGGAATGAGCGCCAAGATAATTCTTGTTTTATATCATACATTCGACAGCCAGAATATGACGGAGTTGTACGCCATACCGATGCGGTGTCTCAAACTGTCCGCCATACTGAATTCAACGTGTCATTTTTTGTATGTTCTCTTGAAATACTAGCGAAAAGATAATTTTTCCGCCAAATGATAGAGAAAAATGTGTCATCGCCGATTATGACCATGCCATACTGTTCCGGTGTCCCTAAGTACCCGCCATACCGAATCAAAGATGTCGAATTTTTCACTGGTCCATGTATCAAAGGTGAAAGTATGGCGCTCCGTTTTATGACCCCCATGGGCCATTATGATGGATAGATGCAATGCCATATTGATAGGAGGTTTTTAAATGGCCGCCATGATGAAAAAAACTAATTTTTCCCGAGATCTGGAGATTGTACCAAGTCCTCCTCGTGAATTGAAAGAACTATTCAACAGTGAACATATCCCTTATCCCATGATTTTTTGAAACGTATGAGACACAATCAAATCAATACATCATTATATCCGGCGGAAAATGAAACCCCAAGTTACGGTCATCTTTTTATCATTGACGCACAAGAAGCCTTAAACTATCGCTTGCAGAATCATTCTGAATTTAATTTTGAAACGATGCATTTACTCGACGTAGTCCGTAGTAATAATATATTTGCCCAATCGTATCAAAAATTTCCCTACGTCAACCAGTGCCGGCTGCCCGGTGTTACAGTCCCCCCCCTCCCCGAACCCTCGCTGCTCGTCCCTCTCGTCCAGGCATTCCAGAAATAATTCCCGACCTTGTGCGCTTCAAAAATTTTTCAACTTCATAGGTTTATTGCTCGCTTCAGCGACACGATATCGGTATGGCACATATTTTTTCGTGTTTCAGACATTGAATATGACTCAAAAACATGAATAAGGCACTTTCGCGAGTTATACATCACATATGTGATAATTTAACAACTTTAAAAATTAATTTCTCATGTTTGAGATATACAATCGGTATGGCACATACAGACTTGTCTCCTAGACATTAAAGTCAATCGATAAATGTTTTTTTCGGGTGTATTCCTATGATACATGGACTAGTGAAAAATTCAACATCTTTGATTCGGTATGGCGGGTACTTAGGGACAGCGGAACAGTATGGCATGGTGATAATCGGCGATGACACATTTTTCTCTATCATTTGGCGGAAAAATTATCTTTTCGCTAGTATTTCAAGAGAACATACGTAAAATGACACGTTGAATTCAGTACGGCGGACAGTTTGAGACGCCGCATCGGTATGGCATACAACTCCGTCATATTCTGGCTATCGAATGTATGATATAAAACAAGAATTACATTTGCGCTCATTCCCCAAGGGCATAGTTTATTTTGACACATTCAAAAAATTGCTCACCGCAACGTCGACACCGAAGGGCCGCCATACTTGCGTTTCCCTTTTACTTATGACACTGGCTAACTTCTCAAAAAGTTCTAGCTTTTCGCTAATCATGCGTGGTTTTCATTGCTGGCTCCCGGTCTATTACAAGACAATCAAATTTGATGAGGGCTGCACGAACAGTGTACGAATCGAATCGAATATTCGAGTTTTCGAATAATTCCAAATATTCGAACTATCCGGGAGATTCGAATTATTCGGAAGTCGAATCAAATGATTCAAATATCCGAACTATTCGAATTATTCGATTCGGTTTTCGAATCGAATTTTACTATTCGATTCGCGACGAATAATTCGAAGATTCGAATATTCGGACAGCCCTAATTTTGATGCAACATGAGAGTGCAACTCCTAACCTTAGGAGCTGAAATCACTGCTTCCATTCGCCGTAAAGAGATTATTCACATCACGTTCGAAAGCTCTGGAACACTTAGCTTTCACGTCAGATTTTTCCAAATTGAAAGATTATTGACAATCCTATCGTTATGAGAAATTGGAATGTTCAACTATTCAACATTGAATTGCCCAGATAAGAAGTACTATTGAATTGAATTAATCCAGGGTAGCGAATGGAAGTCTTTCCATTTAAGGAGTTTTGAGCACATGATTTCTTTACCGGCGGGACGCGGGTTTTCGTTGATTCCAGCAACGCTTCACGATATTCGGTCTCATTTGTTCGTAAGACTACGGATCAGCTCCAAAATTTTTCTGAATGATCATTGAAATGTTAGGAAGTTCGCGCTGGTCAGCTAGGGCCAAAAAACGACCAAACCAATTTTTATTATATTTATTTCCGCGACGCTGCAAAGTCAGCTGTTACTCACACATGTAAGACACACAGATAGAAGCACTTGCTTTTACCTATGATTAGTTTCCAGCACAAAATACACCCTCATTCGGACCAGCCGCCACTTCCTGCCGATCCCAGCAATATTTTGATACACCTCCGAGACGGATTAGTGCCGAAATGGCAAAATGAGACCGAATATTGGATGCGAAATGATAGATGCACAACGCGTCCTTCCGAGCACGCAACTGATATATCTATATATACCAGTGTCGCACGCACACATGCAATCCGGCTCGTAGCCGTAGTTCCTGGTTTTGCCGTATTTCGGAGTTCGCCTCTCGTGCTCAAAACCCCTTAAATTTTTGTTTGCACCCTGAAGTCATTTTACTGGAACATACCATTTTGCCCATGATTCCAGTCCCCACGGTATCGGTAGATACACTTTTTATGAATGGGACATGCTTCTCCTGCGCAAAAACTATCAGCATCATCCCCACGAGCCTGACTAGAGCTATGCGACAATAAGTTCCTTTGGGATGGAGACACTTGGTGACAACTTGGCTGAAAAATGTCAATTTATATTGCCGTACCAAGGATCTTCCGAAAAGGATGGTTTTCTATTTTTTGTACTCGGTGCGGCTGGATATTTGATAATAATCTAGCATGCTAGGACACGTACCACCACTCTTCTTCCCGTGGTGTATCATTGAAGAGAAATGCTTCCTTGCTGAGGTCCAGTTCTTGAAAACCGATAGCATATAAATCTGGTGGTTTTGGATCACAGCTGAGCCACTGCTCCAGTGTGATGCCGTTTGGTGGTTGGCCGTTAACGTTCCATGTACCTATAAACATTCTAACAGAGACATTAATCCAAGTATTCAGTATTTGTGCACAGGGTGAAAACAGTTTGATAGATCGAGCGAGGTGATCATTCGGAGGAAAAGAAGACCAACCTGAAGACTTGGGTGTAGGTGTAGTCGTCTTCTTTACAAGCCATCTGATAACGTACCACAGACTCTCTAGCTGCTACGGGTGTTTTACCCTTTGCAATGTTCTGCCTCGGGACCACAAGGTCCGGACTCTCGAGCTCCACCAACTGTCGATAATAATACAACAGAAATTTTCATTTGTGAAGAGATTTTGAATATTTTGTCAAGAACAAAGTTTTTTCTTCATCAGCACTTGTATCTGATTGAAAACTAGCAGATAAAGAGAAAATTGAAATGGGGGAGTTGTGCAAGATTCACTAGGGAGATCTGACTCTGAATCTGAATTGTTTAAAATATATTCCCATTGGTGAAGTTTGGTAAATTCAACCAATAGGTCAAATGGATGTCCTTTTAGTTCTACCTAGGGCTATGCGGGTACTAAAATGCTTCCGATCCGGTCGGGTCGGGTTAAACGGATTACTTTCGGGTACCCGAAAATAATTTTGCCAGTCACTAAATGAAAATGAATTCCACTTTTTTTCAAGAGCTTTCAGTATTTATTTCAACCGAGATTACCTGCACCACGCCGCGTTCACGAAAGACGCAAACGTTTATTATTTTACTTACTTAAAAATAAACATGAATGCCATGAGATTTTTCGGAGATTTCGTTTTTCCCAAAGATTTCGGGATTCTCGACCATTATTGGATTACCCGAAAATTTTGGAATACCCGAAGATTTCGGGATTGGCAAAAAACCTGATGCAATGTAAACCCGGCTCGAACCCTAGTTCGAGTACCCGTACAGACCTAACTAGAGGTAATACGAAATTATTAAAGCTCTATTCCGCAACTCCAAGAAACCTTGGAGTAGAGGAAACATTTAAGTAACTGGACACGAAGAGAATAAATAGTGATGCTAATAATAATAATACCTTGGTGTACATGATTTCTGATTTCATGACATGATGATGGATGGCTTTTACTTTTGAACAAATGTTATGCATTGAGATACCTGACTCACGTATCATCTGCATAATCACTTGCTCTTAGTTGTTATACAACTTGTTACTACCATTGATTTTCATCAGAAACTAATTACGAGTTTCAAGCTGCTTAGAGGAAGTAACATATGCACACACTATACTACATGTATTGGATACCGGAACACATTCATATCACTGAATAAAAAAGTCAAATGGCAATTCAGATAAAAGTTTTTCCGCCTTTGACCACAAGTTAAGATAGTTTATTCCCAGTCTGTAAAAACAGTTACTAATACGTGTAGAAGAAACAAATCTTATCGCGGTAAGAACAGGGCAATTCTTTAGATGCTTGAATTTATGTCTCAAAATACTTGTTATGTAGCAATCTTGCCGACGACCAAAGTTCTGTCATCTCCGATCTTGATAAACTTCAAACTCGTGAAAGTAGATTATATTTCAAGAGATACAATTTTGTTTTTTTTTGCCACTGGACACTTATTTGATCAGGAATTATATGCTGAAATTTGACTGCACCCAAAATATGTTTTCATATGAGGGTTTCTTCGTCAAACGGGCCACCCGTTTAATCCGAGGTCTCCGCAAATTCCGTAAAAGTTTCTACACGTTATTGGGGATGAGAAAAAATTTTGGGAATTTTTCAGATTTTTTGGTCATTGCATTCAAAAAATCATTTTTTTGAATCATTTTCACGTAGCGTGAGAAATAAGCGCCGGAGCGAAAAATTGTTGGGATGAAATTTGTATGTTTTTTTCTCAGCTCTTCGGTAAAATTGGAAGAAAAAAATTCCGACCCATTTGAACCCCCTTTTCCCAAAAAAACGTTTGGAAATGTGCTTTTTCCAAATTTGGACAGTTTTTTTTTTCTTGAAAAAAATGTTGAAGAAGGGTATTCATGAGAGAGTTATGGAAAAAAAAATTTGGAGTGGAGACTTCAATGCTCTCTCAGAAAAATATTATTACACGGATGTTATGAATCTGCGGAATTGAATAAAATCTATTCAATAATTTTTTTCTGGGAGAGTATCAAAGTCTCCCCTCCAAATTTTTTTTTCCATAACTCTCTCATGAATACCCTCCTTCGACATTTTTTTCGAGAAAAAAAAACTGTCCAAATTTGGAAAAAGCACATTGCCAAACGTTTTTTGGGGGAAACGGGGTTCAAATGGGTCGGAATTTTTTTTCTCCCAATTTTACCGAAAAGCTGAGAAAAAAACATACAAATTTCATCTTAACAATTTTTCGCTCCGGCGCTTATTTCTCACGCTACGTGGAAATGATTCAAAAAAATGATTTTTTGAATGCAATGACCAAAAAATCTGAAAAAATTCCCAAAATTTTTTCTCATCCCCAATAACGTGTAGAAACTTTTACAGAATTTTCGGAGACCCCGGATTAAACGGATGGCCCGTTTGACGAAGAAACCCTCATATATAGAATGATACAGAATTGTGGATACCAGTATCTAAAATCGTATCTCAAATTCAACTTGATCAAATAGTATCTAAATACAGGCATAAAACCTACTCTCAAAGCTCACTTAAATACATAACACTTGAAACAATTGGTTTGAGAGATTTGTTGGAGTGTAATTTTTTTTCGAATTCACAACTTTATTTGTGGCATCAACTTCACTCGATGAAATTGTTTCAGAATTACATTTGCTGCGTTGCTTCAGAAACACCCTCGCAAACGCATATAATTTAACGTCACTTTGACAAGTTGAATTCCAGATGCAATTCCACATGATTGTGCACAGAATTTGTCATCATATCACGAGAACAGTTTTTTGGCTATAGTGAACTTCCATGTATGATAATTAGGGTGGTCCCTAATATGGGTAAAAAAAAAAATTGATCGCGCCGCCCTCTGAAGCGGTTCCAAATATTAAAAAAAAAATCCACGCGAACCCCCAGCTATGTCCGTTAAGAGGAAGACGTGCCTGTAAGCATGAAATTTCCGTAATTTTAACAAAATCCCTTATATTTTCATAATCGTCGTCATTTTTTTTTTTTTCTAATTATGTTGATGTGAAACTTTTTTTGCATCACCGTAACAACGATTCATACGTTAGAATTTGATTCACTTTGCCGACTTTCTTCAATTGATGCATAGATAAATAAAGGCATCAACATTTTACTTGATGAAAATAAAAAAAAGATATTTTTAGCAAGAATAATCTACATACTTTCTACGTTTTTTCTTCATTTGTAATTTTGAATTTGGCGGTTCATCATAAAAAGCGAATGATAGCCCCGTCATAGTGACACATGCCGCCAAGAGGTGGCGACACAGAAGAAAACGTTCGACGGCAGCTAAATCAAACTATTGTTCCAAAATAATAGGATGGTAGAACTGAACGCTCATCAAATCTAGTATGGAGGACCTTATTATTTGATTTGTATATTGAATACCAATATACAATAGCTCCGGAAAGTTGAAAAAAAAATTGACACATGAACTAGTTTAAAAGAATCAAAATTTATCCAATCATGAAGAAAAATTGATATTTAAATTTAAGTTCATGCTTACAGGCACGCCTTCTTCTTAACGGACATAGCTGGGGCTTGGCATGGATTTTTTTTTAATTATTTGGAAACGCTTTGGGGGGCGGCACGATCAATTTTTTTTGTTACCCATATCAAGGGCCACCCTAATGATCATTCAGGAATTTGCACCCACTGGCAGGAGAAATGAAATACTTGTCTAGTGAGAAATCAGCTGCGTCCATCAGTTTGAATTTTATCAAGACAAAAAAGATACCAATGTCATGGTCTCCCTCGAGTGAGTGATGATTGAAAATAAGTCGATTTTTCGAGCTGCCGTGTTAAACGATATCCACATTATTGTCAACAACTTGAAAGACCTCGTCAGAGAATTGTTGAGTTTTATATTTCGGGGAAGTTTTGTGAGAATTGTCACAGACGCAGATGGTGGAAAACTAACAAAACGTCGAGAAATCAACTATCAGTAGCTGGAAATTCTGACCAGTTACATAGCTCTCTAACTGAATAGTAGTTTTGAAGTTCTAATGTTAATTGCCTGTTCAAATAACATACTACCAATAACATATCTCTAGAACATATCTAGTTTGTTTTACAAAGTGATTACCTTGACATTGACAAGCTAAACAATTATTCATGATTGGAATGTTAGTCACAAATGTATCGGAAAATTCGGAGTAGGATGTGCAGATTAAACTGATTTTTTTTCCAAATTAGATACCGTGCTGCTAAGCATCAGCTCAATTGAATACCGAGTTCAAGACAAGAGATATTTGTTTCCGAGTGGGGGTCAAATTATCGGAAGATCGAAGATTTGAACGGCTAAAAGTACGAATGTTAGAATAGCGAATGTTGAAAATACAAGAAGGTTGCATTGAAGAAAGACTGTGGAGCAGTACTAAAAGACTTGCGTATATTTCATACATCGCCATTTGAGTGTTTGTATTTAAAAAATTCGAAACAGGTATCGGCCATTCTAGATATTGATCTTTAGACATTTTTACCCGCACCCTAGTTTTTCTTCGAACAATTGACCAATTTCAAACGAAATTTGCAGGAAATGTAGAGCAGCTAGGACGCAAGCATATAGCAAACAGATCCGAGTCATCTAGCCGCGAGAAGTTATTGAGGAAAAAATGGTGGCAAACTTTAGATGCTCAATTTGGCTAAGAGTATCCCAAGCACAGTCTTCAAATTTTCATTTCTCACGGTTTTCAATGACTATATAGATAGTAAATTCAATAAAAATACGGGGTGTCTACAGAGTTCTAGTTTCCGAATATCAGGTCTTTCCCAGGATTGCCAGGGATACTTTTATGAAAATTCAAGACTACTCAAGAGTATGCCACAATATAACTACAGGATTTTGAGGAAGTCGAAGTACTTTTCCACCCGAATCAGACAAGTTATTCGACCTTTCACATGTTGGTAAATCACGTACTGCATAATATGATTGAAGTACTATTACGGCTAGTATCCACAAGGCAGATATCAATTGGAGAATTTAACATACTCTGAAGAAAATAGAAGAATTCTTGAATTGGAAACAAAAACAAGGATTTTGAAAAAATTCCAAACTATTTCCAGGATTTCAAGGCACTAAAAAAATCCCAGGCTAATTTTAGGATTATCCGGATTTCCAGGGCCTGTAGATACCTTGAAATATGTTCCTGCGGCTCGAACTCTTTCAAAAAAACACTAAAAAAGATCGTTTCGCCACTTTGTCTGTAAGAAACTTTAATCCCGCACCCCCTGCTATCGTGGTTGAGATTGGTTGTACAACTTCAGCTTGCCCATACAATCAGTGTAAAAGCTGTATCACCACGTATCACTAATAATGAAAATATTTAAGAAACTTACAGGATCAGATCCATCCTGTAAATCATTCGGAGATGACTCCAAGTTTCGAGAACTACCGGTCAGCTTTTGGATCCACAAGTATTCCGTTGGTGGATTTTTACTCTTTTGATAATCTGAAATTTTTTATATTTGTCAGGTTTGCTAGAGGTATAATTATGCTTTCATAGCATGAACAATTGCTCTTCGAGGCTGAACTACAGTTTCATCATGAAACGCTAATATTTCATACCCAAAGAACAGGAGCGATGAACTAAATTAGATTCTTACAGAAGAGTCAGGCAATCAAACACAAGGATCTATGGGAAGCAAAATAGATCGCCCTTTGGTTTGAGAAAAAGTACATGTATAATTTTGTGGTCAAAACCCTACTAGAACACTATAAACCCTAATACAACACCTGCTTTGTTCATGCAGATTTTGTACATTATTGCTCATTTTGGTTCATTGCATTAAATTAATATATCTTACCATCAAAAGCTCTGAAAATTTCCGAAACTAAGGCACTGGTTGCTACTCCAGGTTTCATCTCAAACACCAGCTGTAATTTCCGAGAAGTGACATTCAAGAAGACATCCGCACCATCCGACTGTTTCTCATCAGTATCTAAAATGAGTTTTGTTATAATTGAAAATCAGAAGATTCAGGGATTTCTCCTTAACAGTTTCAGAATATAAAAATCGATCGATTAGCACAAAGCAAGCTGCATTTTTTCTAGAGTAATATAATCACGTTATTATCAAATAGAGATTTTACTCATTGGTTTGAATAGCATTGATCGAAGTTGTAGAGCCCCATTGAATAACTGCATAGAAAAGCATAAATAGATGATAAGTAAATAGACAATTTTGTAACTAACTGGGAGGAAGAGACTGTAAGTTGCATTTCATCTTACTAATGTCACATTTAAAATCTTGGTCCACAGGAAGAACCCTCTCGATAGTCAGATCGCTGAATACTCGAGGCGGTGTTCTCGATGTGAGTAAGATGACTAAGGCATGAGTGGAGCCTTTACTGACTAGAGCTAATATTCTGGCTGCTCTCAGCCACCCTTGTATCAACGGTGCTTCTGTTGCCTGATATTTTATTATTAAGGTGATATTTTATCTCTCGATGAGTTGGGCCTGCTGAACTCATTTGAAATTCATTCCGCTCTGCATGTGAAATACATCTCAAAACTTAATCTTCAGACTCGGTGAAACTAGTGAGGTACAAAGGATTTAAGATACAGGCTTTGAGTTCAGTAGCATTTTTTATCAATTTTGTCTCAGATTCAGATCGATCGAAATTGTAAAAAGCATCAGATTCGATAGAAATCTGAATGAATTCTATGAATTATTATTATTTTTTTTTTTTTGCCTCTCAAGTTTAGATTCATTTGTCGACGTTTAATGATTGCCAGAGTTTCAGAGAAATTTAAAACAAGGATTTGGGTTCCATCCGAAAATTGAGTAAGGACGTCACTTTTAGGCGTTCTTCTGTTCTGAAACTCTGAATTACAGTTTCACTGTTTTGAAAGTGTAATGCTGTAGTAACATTCCGGCTGATCTAAAGGATACAACAACCACAGTTTCACCAGAGGTGAATTTTGATTGGACAATTGCCAGCTGCTCCGATGACGAAGACATCTTCAAGTTCTACCTAAAAATGTAAAAAAATCAGAGGTCAATTCCCGAATTTATCATGCTCACCAATTTTGCAAATAATTTGAAAGGTTTAAATAGGCAGAATGATCGATTTGCTGCACTTGTTAGTTACTGGCATAATGACGAAGACTTATATAAGATTAACTAGACAATTTATTGCGTAGTGAAAGAAAACGTGAATTTCAAGTATTTCATAAAGAAACGAGAATTCTCAAGCCTCAAGAATGCCGTCCGGATTTTGTAGACAAGTCCTTTTCACACACATACTGAAGAAGTGTGATAGAAGTCGTGAGAATGACTCTGAAATGGCATCACTGTTTCAAGGTGACCAAGCTGTGTCAATAAATGAGTAAAAAAGCAGTTCGATGTGAACTGATCACGAAAGACAAGAGTTGTGAAATGCGAAGAAGCAACGATTGTCGGCGTATTCAACTTCCAGTTCTATCTGACAAAATCACCGTGACCAGAAGAGCTGAATTCTGAAGTATCCCATAAATTCATTAGATCTTTTAAATCTTTTTCATGAGTTTCAAATTCAAATAGAATTGTAATCGACTCAGGAAATCTAATGAACATTGTTTGCATTTCAAAATGCAATAGCTAGACATACATTTGAGTTATTCGTTTCGAGTACAACGCTGCTGTTTTGCTTTCACAGCATGCGGTACGACGTGTTTGACTGAACTGCGTATATACCTAAGTGAGTATTCAATCTACGTATTGTTTAATGCTGTCTACTTTGAATTAACTTGGCGACGATATCCAAAGCCACCCTGTATACAAGAGACCGAGTTAGCTCGATCTATGGAATTTTCAACTCAAACACAAGCATAAATCAAGCTATGAGAAACAGTTCGAGGAATGCAGGTACGGTGAATAAAATGACGAAATTTAGTTTCACAAGGACGGATTTTGCTCGGAAATAGAATACACAGGAGGGGACAATGTTTCGATGAATGAATACAGAGGTGGTAATCTGATTTGTGAATATAATGAAATTAGTTTTTGACATTGAAATTCGTCTGTGCGTGTTATATTCACGCCACGTTCTCCAGACGATATATCGTACATCGATGGACATTGAGCCTACGGGTGATAAGGGAGCGTGAAAAATAGCTTAGCGTTTTTTTAATCTGATAGAAGTATCATACGTAGTGTATGTAATTAATTAAAGAAAATGCCAATAACCAAGCAAAGGTAAGCCTCACCTTTGGCTCGACCTATTGAGCAAGGAAATTTTCACGAGGATGTCCGCGGAGGTAATTCCTTGCTGTATTGGCTATTTTGAGCCGAAGTTTCATACAGCAAATATGCCCAATTTGATGAATTGAGCTAAAATTAATTACGTGATTGACAGATGCCGTAGAGCAGTCATAACACTTCCATTCGACTATTTTCACCATAGGCAATCTAATCCCGCAATAGAACCGACTTCGGCCACGAATTACAATTCGCCTGGAATTCAGATCGAACGACAAACTAGAGATGGCGCACCGTATTCATTCTTGTTACGACCCAACGGCCGTCCGAATATTATGATTGGCTCTCCCAGAGCCAGTGGAATGGAGACGATGATTCGTCGTTGCCGTGGCGAATAGAAATTCGCTCCTGAGTGCCGGGAAAAGGGATTTGATTCGAATTTATAGGTATATTAAGACTCTGATATTTAGTTGGAAAAGAACATGAACAGAAAACTATTTATTTAGTAACGCGTTACAGACAATTTGATAAATCTTTCGGATATGAAATTCAAAGAGACTTCTTAATCTTAAGAGATGCAAACTGCTTCAAGTTTAGATCAAGAGTGACTTCTAGTTTGCGCTTGGCCTTCCGGCGTTCCTCGCCGAAATCGGCAAAGAGGTCGAAGATCCTCCCCCACGTCGTGTCATCTACCAATCAGTGAAAGCGTCTTCCCGCGCTTTCTTTTCCGTTAGCTGGGGGAGGTTTCCCGCGCCTTTGCCCGGTCGGGGAACCAGGTATCTGGGTCTTGCCGAGCGGAGGACCCCAACGCACATGTGCGTTGCAGGCCTCGCTTGACCCTTGAAAAATGTCCTCGAGTATCCTTTGTTTCGATTTTAATTTAGAATTTGAGCAACCTCCCCCAAGACATGGGTTTTTCCCTGCACATGTGCCTGAAGCCAACAAAGGTGCTCGAGGCCTATAGAAATATATTGCTCGGGACTCGGTTAGGAGTCGTCGCTTTACAATTTAGGATTTATTGCTTCCTCTTAACTGAGCAAAAGGCTCCTATGTAAAATATAACTTTTAGTTTAATAATTAAGAAAAGGAATCTTATATTTATACACTATGTATACTAGGTGTAAATAGATATATATTTGCATTTCATGTATACAGGATGATACAGGGTCATTCTCTTAAAGCCGAACCGTTGACTGAAGATTCTAAAGACAGTCAGCCTTACGGGGAAATGTGTGCTGAGAAAGTGGGCTTGAAGTGGGCTTGGGGACGAAACAGCGTGCGATTTTACCTACTGAAATAACGTTGCAGTATATCTATAGTGTGCGAATATATAGATATACTGCAATGTAATTTCGGTCGGTAAATTTGCACGCTGTTTCGTCCCCAAGCCCACTTCAAGCCCACTTGCTCGTCACGCAAAATAACCCAGGGCTGACCGTCTTTATATTCTTCCGTCAACGGCCGAACATAGGAAATATGGTGTATAAGATTATGGAGAGTTTAGGTTGTGAGCGCGCGCCGCGATTGGCTGGTGAGACTGTCGGCTGCTTTCCACTACCGCCACCCGTCAAGCGCTCAATTCCCCTAGTAACTAGCCACTGACTAACTCGTACGGCTAACTCTTTGAGATTGTCCATCAGTCCCGGGTGAATTCAAAGCATTTTCGCGTAGCAATAGCTATTCGAAATAATGTGCGAAGTATTTTTCACTTATCCCAAATTGATTTGTCATTATTACGGTTGAAGCATGAAGGATAAGTAGTGAATGATTTGAAGAGAATGAGTGTAAACCGGTAATTGATAAATAAATCCATTTTCAGGTATCTGACAACGCTGAGAAAATCAGAGTTCAGGTTGTCGAAGAAGACGTTGCTATCCCAGGACAGAGTAGCATCCTCTGAGACGGTGCTGCGAGGCGAGAGTGACTATCCTGAGAATACTGATGGCTCAATTGCTCTCGAAAGCTGGGATACAAATGTCGATCTCAATGTTTGTGAGTTATCCTCAAACTCTGTATCTGCGTACCCAATGACTAGGCGCCCGCTAACTGAAGAGGCACAGTATTGTCAGCGTAGTTATCCGAGCTCATCTCAGGCAACAGATGTTGAAGAGTGAGAACCCGCTCTCAATCCAGTGACACCACGAGCTGAGCTCGCCTAGTTTCGCAACGAGTATTCAGATCGTAGAACGAGAACTCGCAACGCAGTTGGCGAAGCTTGGTGACGTACGGAGCAGTTTGGACGCAGGTGTTCGTAGTGCGTTGAAACAGCCTACGAAGAAGCTTCGGTGCTGGAATTCGTAGTCCATTAGCGATCTTCAGTGAACCGTGTCTAGCCGTCCAACGAACACTCAACGCAGCGTCTATAACACACTCATCGTAGGCTGCCTTTGCAGTACCTTCGAAGCAGCTTCGACAGCACTCAACGTAGCATCCTCAACGCACTCATCGTAGGCCACTTCCGAAGCAGCTTCGACGCAGCTGTTCGTAGTGCGTCGGGGTAGCCTACGAAGCAGCTTCGATGCTGCAATTCAGAGTCCATCAACGATTTTCAGTGAATTGTGTCTAGCCGTCCAACCAACACTCAACTAAACATACTTAACGCACTCATCGTAGGCTACCTTGACGCACTACGAACAGCTGCATCGAAGCTGCTTCGAAGATGTTGCGAAGGTAGTCTACGATGAGTGCGTTGAGGATACCACGTTGAGTGTTCATTGGACGGCTAGACACAGTTCGCTGAAGATCGTTGATGGACTACGAATTCCAGCACCGAAGCTTCTGCGCAGGCTATTTCAACGCACTACGAACACCTGCGTCCAAACTGCTCCGTACGTCACCAAGCTTCGCCAACTGCGTTGCGAGTACTCGTTCTACGATCTGAATACTCGTTGCGAAACTAGGCGAGCTCAGCTCGTGGTGTCACTGGATCGAGAGCGGGTTCTCACTCTTCAATATTTGTTGCCTGAGATGAGCTCGGATAACTACGCTGACAATACTGTGCCTCTAGAGTTAGCGGGCGCCTAGTCATTGGGTACGCAGATACAGAGTTTGAGGATAATTCACAAACATTGAGATCGACGAATGTATTCCAGCTTTCGAGAGCAATTGAGCCACCTGTATTCTCATGATAGTCACTCTCGCCTCGCAGCGATGTCTCAGTGGATGCTACTCAGTCCTGGGATAGCAACGTCTTCTTCGACAACCTGAACTCTAATTTTCTCAACGTTGTCAGTTATCTGAAAATGGATTATTTATCAATTACTGGTTCACACTTATTTTCTTTAAATCATTCACTACTTCATCCTTTATGCTTCAAACGTAATAATGACAAATCAATTTGGGATAAGTGAAAAATACTTTGCATCTCATTTCGAATAGCTATTGCTACGCGAAAATGCTTTGAATTCCTCCGGGGATTGATGGACAATCTCAAAGAGTTAGCCGTACGAGTTAGTCAATAGCTTGTGACGTCCTGAGTGAATCTAGTTAGAATTCAGGGCGCCAGATTCAAATAAAGCGTAGGCTCTAGTCGCCAAAGTCGTTGACTGAAGAATTTAAAGACAGTTAACCCTGGGTAGTTTGGTGTGCCGAGCAAATGGACTTGGTTACCGACTGAAATAACATTGTGGTATATCTATATTATGTGCACACTATATGTAGATATAGTGCAACGTTATTTTGTCGGTAAAGTTGAAGACCGTTCGTATCCAGCGCCGGATTTAAGTGTGTGGGGGCCTGTAGGCGGGAAGGTGGTGAAGGCACAATTGAAAAAGCTTCGAAATAAGGTTGTTTCCAGCTGAAAGTTCGAAATATTTGTAATGCCTGCGCATGTTTGCTCCATAACATTTTGTCAACCTTCGAAAATTTTTTCTCTTCAATTTTCAATACTTGATCGGTTAGTCAATACGTATAAAGGGGATTTACAAAAAAAAAAAAAAAAAAAAAAAAACACCAGCTCGTAGACCATGTTATTTGGAATTTGACTGCATCTTTTTTCCCTGCGTACTTTTATCCATCGAACACAACCCTCGCAGGATTTTTTGGACAGCCAGTCAAAGTTTTTCATGAAATGATTAATTCAGGCAATTTGTTATGCAGAAGGATTGAGAATCCGTAAAAAAATTGCAAGAATGAAAACTGCTAGTCTTTTTACTTATACTTTCGAACAGAAAATACGGCAATATTGCAAAATCACGCGGGGAGAAAATAACCACTCTACTTTTGTCTCCTGAAAATGTGCAATTTTTCCGTTTAATAACTCGAATGTATAACGATTGCTCGAATAACCACGCAACTCTTGGGCCTAATCCGAACATGGTCCGATCCGATCTTGGATCTCTATTAGATCAATTTCGTTCAGATTCATCAATTTTTCGAGGATGTGTTCACCAGCCTGATCCGAACGTGGTCCGATCCGATCCTTGATTTTTTTTACATGATTCACATTTCAGATTTATTCATTTTTCGTTGGTGTTTTCGTATATTTCAGCTGGTAACAAATCGAAAAGCTTCGGTGTTAATAAAGCCCAGTTATTTTCATCAACATCGAAGCTCTTTTATTGGTTACCAGCTGAATTATACGAAAACACCTGTTAACGTTTCAGGGAGACTCTGGGGTTTTCTTAATTGTTGCGTGTATTTTCATATATATATATTTATTAATCACATAGGAAATGCCATACATAGAAGTTTCTCACTCGGATCGCTGTTTACATTCGCACTTTCGGACTCTAACGCTCGATACATACTGATCCGATTAACTCGGGACTTTCAGGCTCGGACTGTCGTGCCCCTTTTCTTCTTTCTCTCTCTTTCTCTCTCTCTCTCTCTCTCTCTCTCTCTCTCTCTCTCTCTCTCTCTCTCTCTCTCTCTCTCTCTGTTGCGTTGTGCGATTTTGAGTTTCACGTCCCAATCTCGTCCTTCCGCATCCTTAAGGCTCGCACGAAGTACTGGAATGAGGGTGCTGTTCATCCGTTCTATTTGCCCATTAGCTTGTGGGTGTCGTGGCGAGTTTAGGGTATGATGAATTCCGTGGCGTTGGCAGAAATCTTCGAACTTTTTTGCGGTGAAGCATGTCCCTCGGTCGGATATGATTCTCACGGGTGCTCCGTGGTTAAGAACAAAGTCCTCCATCACTTTGACTACGTTCGTAACCTTGGTGTTTCGCACTGCCTTTAAAATCACGAATTTTGTTAAATTGTCTATTAGCGCGAACACGTATTTGTTTAGCCGTGGGGTCATAATTAGCGGTCCCAAGTGATCCACGTGGACTGTAGCGAAGGGTCGTAGTCCCGGCGGGATCGGGTGCAGAAGTCCAGCTTGCACTCCTGGTTTGTTTTTAGTCATGATGCATTGTACACACGCGCGTATGTGGTACTTTACATAGCGTCGTGCTCCTGGGAAATAATAGTGGTTCGAAATTTTCGCGATCGTTCGGTCTAATCCGGGGTGTCCCTGCAAATCGTGAAATCGGATTATGAGTCCCTTTCGCATTGTTTTCGGGACAACGTAAAGTAGTTTCTGACCTTCTTTCTTATAGAGGATCCCGTCGCGGCACTCGTATTCGTTCACTTCACTTTTTTCTCGATTCGTTCGAGCACTCGCGGGTTTTTCTAGGATGATTTTCTTTTTGCGCAACTCTTCATCTGCATACTGGTACATCAATATTTCGTCTTGATCACTCAGTATGGTGAACACTTTACTAAGTCTTTCTGTTATTTTATTCTCACACTCTGGCATACCTACAGGAGCTCTGCTTAGGGCGTCTACGTGTGCTAGTTTCGCCCCTGGGCGATGGGTAACTTCGAAGTCGAATTCGCTTAGTTCGTTTGCCCATCGCACTATTTGCGCGTTTTTCGTTTTTTGAGTATTTAGATACAGTAATGCCTCGCAATCCGTGACTACCGTGAAGTGTATATTGATTAACCAATTTCGTAACCGTGCTACCGCCCATACTATGGCGAGGAGTTCTAATTTGCTCGAGTGATAGTTTCGTTCTGGTTCGTCTGTCCTACGACTGATCGCGTAAACTAGATGCCAACGGTTATCCGCGCCTCGCTGTAGCAGCATCGCCGCTAATCCCCTCGAACTCGCGTCCGTGTGCAGTTCGGTCGCATTCTTAGCGTTGAATGCTTGTAGAGTCGGTTTATTCGTCAGCGCCTTTTTTAATTGCTCAAACGCCTGATTTTCGCGATCTAGCCAGCCGAAGGGTCGGTCCTTCTTAAGTAGTTCGTACAACGGTCCTGCGATTTCGGCGAATTTTGGCACGAAGCGTCGAAAGAAGCTCGTCATGCCGAGAAAACGTCGCACTGCGTGTATGTCTAACGGTACTGGGTATTCGGCGATCGCTTTGACTTTGAGTTCGCCTGGTTCGATGCCGTTTTTAGATATTTCGAATCCGAGATAGGTTACCTTGTCTTTCAAGAACTTGCATTTTGATAATTTTATAGTTAGTCCGGCGTCGCGTAGGGCTCCGAATACCGCGATTAACCTTTCCTTGAGGTCACTCCAATCCTTTCCGGGGATAAAAATATCGTCGAGATAGAATAACACTACCTGATTTCGTAACGGTCCTAGTGCCTTATACATCGCCTTTGAGAAATAAAATGGGCTATTCATTAGGCCGAACATCATTCGGGTAAATTCTCCTGTTTCATCCGGGGTAATAAATGCGGTTTTCGCGCGTGCTTCCTCATTCAGCGGTACCTGTAAATACCCGTGGGCTAAATCTAACGTTATGTACAGCGAACTGTCGCCTATCTTTGTTAGATGCTCGTCGAGATCCGGTAGTGCAAAATGTATTCGTTCGGTTTGTTTGTTTAATTTCCGGTAATCGACTACAAGTCTAGATTCTCCGTTCTTTTTCTTCACAAGCAATACTGGGCTAGCGTACGGAGAATTTGTTTCGGTGACAATGCCTTCGCTCCTCCATTCGCTAACTATTGACTTAATTATTTCGCGTTCGTTATCGCTCGCTCGGTACGGTTTACTACTTACAAGTCTAGAGCCAGGTATTTCGTGTATGTCCATTTTCGTTTGGTTCGTGCATCCTAATTCTTGCAAATTCGTTGCAACGCAATCGCGGTACTTATTAATAACACTTAATAAGTCCTTTATGATTTCTTCCGGTAGATGACTTCCCACGTCGATGTCGTTCCGTTCGATGGGTTGTCGGGTTGCCTCTCGTTGCGACGTTGGCAATCTGGATACATCGCCTCGTAGATGTGTGTTTTTCGGTGTTACTGGTTGCGGGGTAGTGCTCAAGTTAAGCACGGGCAGATCGTACACTTCGTCGTTCGTCATCAGTTCGATGAAGTTGATCGAATGTGGCGGCAATTCGATTTGTGCGCGATCGTTAGTCTTTATTTCCTCACCTTGTTGTTCCTTTTCGCTTTGTTTAAACGTTAACTGATTTCCCACCTTATGATATTCTATCAGCGGTGCTTCTGTAAAAGTACGCCCCACTAATACGTCCACTGACTGAGCGTCATCCGGAACGATTCGTAGTTTCACCTTATCCACTGTCACACCATCAATTGTTATTGACGCACATACCACTCCCGGTGACCTAACTTTGAATTGTTCCGGTCCGAAGCTTTTCAGCTCCGTGATCACTCGCGTTACTTCGAATTGTTCTAGTAAGGCCACGGTAGCTTTAATCGTGCACTCTGCGCTTCCGGGGTCGATCAGTGCTTTCAGTTCGCATTCGTTGACGAGAATAGTCTTTAAATATTTAATTATTGTGGACGGGTCGTTACTCGCGATAACGTTTACGGCGCTCGTCTGCGCGTTTACTTGCACGGTGCAATGTCGTTGGGTATGTCCTTTGCCGTTACACTTCAAACATATCAATTCTCTCCGCGGTTCCGTACAATCTCTCGACAGATGCCCATATTTATTACAATTGTAGCACTTAGGTTGTCCATCTTGATTCACTAAGGGAGGTCGTTTGTCCGCGTTCCGATGGTTTGTATTATTCGCTGTCGTCTTTGCCGGGCTTGCATTCGGTGTTGACGTTGGGTTGTGGTGTGGTTTATTTTTATTGTTGTGAGTGTCCTTTTGTGAACGCATCCGTTCCACTCGTTGGCTGATCATCCTGTCATATTGGAGGATGTCATGAAGTAGTTCGTCTCTGGTTGCATGGTATCGGGCGGCCATGGCGTTACATAGTTCGCGTGACCAGAGTCCTACTAACAACTGTTCCTTTGTTTCTTCGAGGTCTAACCTGACGTCGTTGCACAATTTTGCTTTGGCGTGGAAGTATGTGCATAGTGATTCATCCTTTTGTTGAACCCGATCGGTCATCCGTTTCCAAAGAACCGTTGTGCTTTCCGTGGTTACAAATGTTGCTTGGAAGGCTGTTCGGAATTGGGCCCACGATCTGATCTCGCGCGCGTTGATCTTGAACCATTCGCGTGCTCCTGATTTGAGACGCATTCGCGCGGCCTCCAGAGCGAAATTATCCGGCCATTTATGCAAACGGCGCATACTTTCAATTGTTTCGAGCCAGTCGTTGGCGCGTATGCTCCCGGTGTCTCCTGTGAAGTCGGCTATATTTGCACTGAGGTCGGGCATAACATGATACGTCGGTACCATTTGTTGTTGTTGTGGCTGTTCCGTGCGGGCAGGTGGTATCGTTTCACGATCGTTCGCGGTGAGCCGTTGGAAGAGGGCTTGTAATACCATGTCTCTTCGTCTTCCTTCTTCTACCATAGCCCATATAGCGTTCTCCAGGCTGCCGTGATCACGTGCTTCTCTTGCGGCTTGTTCGTGCGGAGCTATTACGTCTTCGCCTTCTGTATTCGTATCCTCAGTCGTATTAATTGATCGGTTAACAGGTAGGTTGCCTGCGCCAATGGGATTCGCGCCCGTTCCCGATCTTAGGTCGTATCTCCTTATGGTTCCTCGTCCTCGACCGCTTTGATTCTCGTCGCCATTTCGCGATGAATTTAACGGAATTTGATTGTTCATGTTCGGGGGTTCAATTTGGTCCGCGTTCGGTACGTTGTTCGCGACGAATTGGTCGGACAGGTTTTCGCTAATTCCTTGGTAATTGTTTGCCATTTTGTGGCTGATTTAGTTCACTGATCACTCGCGTACTCGCTTTTCGTTCCCGTTTTCGACGGCCATTTTCGCGCACGGACCGTTAAGACTTTGTTTCGAATCTTTCGTACTTTCGTTTTACCTTACTTCGTTATCAGGCTTTCCGTTCAGTCTTTTAGCGTTTGTTCATCCCACTTCTGATTGTTAACGTTTCAGGGAGACTCTGGGGTTTTCTTAATTGTTGCGTGTATTTTCATATATATATATTTATTAATCACATAGGAAATGCCGTACATAGAAGTTTCTCACTCGGATCGCTGTTTACATTCGCACTTTCGGACTCTAACGCTCGATACATACTGATCCGATTAACTCGGGACTTTCAGGCTCGGACTGTCGTGCCCCTTTTCTTCTTTCTCTCTCTCTCTCTCTCTCTCTCTCTCTCTCTCTCTCTCTCTCTATCTCTCTCTCTCTCTCTCTGTTTCTAAACTATGTTTTGTTTACACATCAACGAAAAATGAATAAATCTGGAATGAGAATCATGTAAAAAAAATCGAGGATCGCATCGGACCACGTTCGTATCAGGCTCAAAAGGCCGTTATTATTTGAGAAATCGTTATACATTCGAATTATTGGAATAAAAAATGGTTAATTTCAAGGGGATGAAAATATGACGGTTATTTTATCCCCGCGTGACTCTGCGCGATATTGCCGTATTTTCTTTTCACAAGTACAATCAAAGACTAGCAGTTTTTGTTCGCGGAGTTTTTTTGAACGATCTCACTCCTTCAAGCTGAGAATTTGTCCCGAATCTCATTTTATCAAAAACTTGGACGGGCTGTCCCGACTGAATGATCTTCGAAAATCTTGCGAGGTATGTGTTCGATAGACGAAAGTACGTAGGGAAAAAAAGCCTCCGTCAAACTCCAAATACCATGGTCTATGACCTCTTTTTTTCAAAATCCCCCATAAGTTCAAGTTGGTGGGGGCCTCAAGTGGTGGGGGCCCATAGGCTGCCGCCTACTCAGCCTAATGCCTAAATCCGGCACTGTTCGTATCCCCGAGCCCACTTGGGCCCACTTGACTGGCACACAAAACCCCATAAGGATAGCCGTCTTTAAATTCTTCAGTCAACGCCAAAGTCCTGATGGACACTCCAGCGAATTGGACTGTGATATTTTGAATATAATTGAGGGATTTGCTGGATGGGTGATATAAAGGTTTTAATGAACGTACAAGCTCTTGGAATTACTGGTGGAGAGCAACTTTAACTAATTTATTGAAATCTAGAATCTACTACGATACAACTTTCTCACTCAAGAGCTAGAAAAGAAGTGAAGTATACCTGGCAGGGCCCAAGGGTTCGAGCCCTCTTGGTCCCTTCACTCACACATACATATACGCTCAACCACGCTATTGCACACCTACACTCAGGTCTTACATATCAGCTCCTCCCTTGGCGCATCCCTGCTAGTGGAGGGCGCTACGTCATAGCCCCCTCCATGCACACGGGCTGGGCCTCGCCCCTTTTTGAGACGCTTTCCTATTCCCGCGCATTTCGGACGGTTCGAGAGTATATTGGCGCGGTTTTGGCGTCGCTCCGACGTGCATGTGGCATGCACGTGGACAGTAACATAAAACAGTCGGCCACTCTTGACCGTCGGGCCTCGATATTCGAAAGCTAGTTCTGCAATTGTAACCGGATAGGGTCATCTTTAGAAAACGTAAAGATTTATGTTTTACTCCGAGTTCTGTTGTTTAAGAGCTAAATTCATTACTTCCTTTTCTAGGTCTTCTTGCCAACCAGCTAAGCTCCGTGAGAACGGTTTGGCGAGTACTATTTATTCGTATGATTTCATTGGAAATATTTGATTTAGGTATAATTTGAATTCTAGCGCGATAGTAAAGTGGCGTCATCTATTAAAGGTACTAGGGAATCAGCCGCGACGTAACAAGCTAGTTACTAGTAGAGACCCTAGAAAAACAGAGTCTTGCCAATACGCCGCCATGTTTCGGCAAATCTTGCGCGCGAAATTTGAATCACTTCTGGGGGGATATGAAATAGGAATGGATCGTTGACTCGATACATTCTGCAGTCAACGAATGGATATGCAGCTGCAAAATGTAATGAATATTTTTCTCATGAAACAAAAGTTGATACTCACGCACATATGTGATGTGCAAAAAATACAATGAGTGAACGTCTGAAAACACAAGTACGGTACCTCAATTATGTAATAATGTTATAAACGTGTTATAAAACCGATGAAAATAAAATCAAGATCGTTTTTCTATTTATAGTTTCAGATAAAAACTATTGAATTATGCTAAAATATACTGACAATAAGTGCACTATCACCAAGGAATCCACATTAGAGACTCTTGTATTCTAGGGTCTGTAATTCACATAATTATGCCAACCAACTATTAGGAATTGAAGGTTAGGAGCACTTATTTACCGTCCTGACTATGGAGGGTAGAGAGAAGGAGTACGGACTCTAGGCTGTCTCACATGGGGATCGCATAGCTATGATTTTGGCGAATAGAGTCTCTATTTTCCGCCACAGAAGGCGCTCGCGTTGATTGATCCCAGTCCATCGAATGGACAGACTCGGGACATAGAGTTCCTAGAATACAGAGTTGAGTCAATCGTCGCCATTCTGTACCGAAGTAAAATTGCGGGAAGTTTGAAACTGATGTAAGGAAGTAATATAACGTTGATAATTGTGAATAACTGGATTACGAGCTCTTTCATGACTGAATTTTTCATTTCGGCTATTTTGTTTTTGGAAATTCCTCGGAACATCGAACACGGTTTCACTAACGACGTTGTTGGTGGCATTGCGATATTTGAGGTTAGTTAACGCGTTACTTTAGGATCAAGGTCGAAAAGATAATGCGGGTTAAAGACTCTTGATATTATCATAAAAACTTTGTGAAAACGCATTATTCCACGATAACCTGTATAAAACACTCTTGACCATGATGAAAATGATCGTTGATTAGATATCGTTGACTGAAGAATTTAAAGACGGCTAATCCTGGGTAGTTTGGTGTGCCGAGCAAATGGACTTGGTTACCGACTGAAATAACATTGTGGTATATCTATATTATGTGCACACTATAGATATAGTGCAACGTTATTTTGTCGGTAAAGTTGAAGACCGTTCGTATCCCCGAGCCCACTTGGGCCCACTTGACTGGCACACAAAACCCCATAAGGATAGCCGTCTTTAAATTCTTCAGTCAACGTAGATATTGAGGATGTTTATATTCAAATATTCGCCCGTCTCCGCCATTACGTGCCGAAGTTAAAGAGCCAATCAAAAGGAATCATCGATTGACTCAACTCTGTATTCTAGGAACTCTACCGGGACATAGCGTTTTGTGCGCTATCTAACGGAACAATTGGTAGATACTAGCTTCGTAGAATTTGGAACAGCCCGCAAAAGCAGATTCCGTACTCCTTCTCTCTACCCTCCATAGTCCTGACCGTGGCTCAACGATTATTCTGATTGGTTTAGCCATTTTGGTCCGCCATTACTCGGCAAATTGATAGCGGCCAATAAGAATCGATCATGCGGTGGCAAGACTCTGTTTTCTAGGGTCTCTAGTTACTAGGGGAATTGAGCGCTTGGCGGGTGGCGGTAGTGGGAAGCAGCCGACAGTCTCACCAGCCAATCACGGCGGGCGCTCACAGCCTAAACTCCTCCATAATCCTATACACCATATTTCCTATGTTGGGCTTCAAGAGAATGACCCTGTATGTTCCTTTTCCCGTAACACCAACGCAATACATGTAAAGAACGGTCATGGGTTTGTGTATCGGTGTAAACATGTGTTGTGTTGGTGTTACGGGAACGGGAACGTATGCGTGATAAGACGCAGTGTTTTGAGGTTATCTGAAATCTACCAGAAAAGTAAGCATGCTACATTAAGTTGTTTCCGGGAATGTGGATTGTCCCGAAGCCGACTAGGGCCAACGTGAATCATACTTCTAGTCTGCGCGGCATATGAAAGTTTGCAAAGTTTTATCTGAACCGGCAACGTACAGCAAGATATACAATGAGGATTGCCGTGGAGGGTTGTGCCCACGGAGAGTTGGAGATTATTTACGATGCAATCAGCCGACTCGAGGAGATTGAAGGGAAAAAGATAGACCTGCTCATTTGCTGTGGAGATTTTCAATCGACAAGAAATTTAAATGATCTTCACTGCATGGCCGTGCCAGACAAGTACAAAGATATGTGTACGTTCTACAAGTATGTATGCCCTGCATCGCCATGCTGCATCGCAAGTTGTAAAATTAACGCGCATTACAATAAAGGTGTAATTCCCTTAGTGGGCTGAACCTCCGACTCGAAATTCTCGAATATTTCCTTTCTCGCAATTCGATCTACAACCGCGTAACATAACCTTAAACACGGGCGGTGGAGACGACGGAAATCGTGACATTGCCTGTCGGCTAAATTAAATTGAGCGAATTCCTTACTTTTGCATTATTCACAGTTATTATAGCTAAGCGTATGATTTCAGATATTACTCTGGAGAAAAGATAGCTCCAGTACTGACGATTTTTATAGGCGGTAACCACGAGGCTTCGAATTATCTCCAAGAATTGCCGTACGGCGGGTGGGCAGCCCCAAATATATACTACCTGGGTTACGCGGGTGTTGTTACTGTAGGCGGAATAAGAATAGCCGGGATTTCAGGGATCTATAAAAGCCACAACTGGATGCAAGGCCATTACGAAAGACCTCCGTATACGGATAAGACATTGCGGAGTGTTTATCACACTAGAAATTTAGAAATATTCAGATTGAAACAGGTGCGTTATTGAGTTTTTCAAGAATTTTTCCAATGCCATTGAGACGAGTAGAATATTGCAGTTGAAACGTGTTTTTTTTTTCAGCTCAGCGGTAGCATCGATATCTTCTTATCTCACGATTGGCCCAATGGGATAACAAAATACGGAGATGTAAATATATTACTCAAGAATAAACCACACTTTAGGCAAGTAGAACTGTGAAATTTTCACTTACGCCTAACGGCTTCATTCAATTAGGGAGGTTGATGCGTCTAAGTCAGTATATTTTTATTTGATTGCATTGAGTGATAACCGTAAATCGAATATTAATCACGTTTATTTACTTTCAAACCGCAATAAATTTCCTGCAATTTTACAAATAAAAGATCTAAAAATCTGAAACAAATAGGCGAATATCAGAGTTTCGTTTCACAGCGCTTTGAAAGAATGACTAGTCTGTAATCGTAATGTGCATCGATTTTATTCTTTACATCGGCTGGTTTTGTTCAGAGAACTAATACGCGCAGCGTGACCGTTACAAAATAATTTTTGTTAGTATAGTCAGTTAAATTTTACTATTTGTTAAATTTTACTCGCAATCAATATCGTTGCAATCTTATAAAATTAATAACTCGATGAATAAAGGTTAAAATAAAATTCGGCAGAGTAAAGATTTGCCCATGAGTTCTCTGATCAAAACAAGTCCACGTAGAATGAAATGGATTGAATATTCCAGATTTGACATTCTTTTGTAGCGCTGTGGAATGAAACATTGATATTTGCTCATTTGCTTAGGATTTTTTCGATTTCTTTTCTCAGAACAATCGCGGTGTATTTATCGTAGTTTACAAGTAAATGAATGTGATTAACATTCAATGCACACTTATCAGTCAATGCAATTGAATACAAATGTACTGATTAAGATACACCAACCCCCTTGATACTACCCACTTTCAAGTTCGGCAATATGACAGAGAGTTTGCATGAAGAATGTTTTTCAATTTTTCACGCCGCCTCATGTAGCGTAAGCCAAAACAATATGGATGAATTTGTTCTCTACCATTAAAAATGATAGTTGTACATTTTACAGGCGAATTTCACCAATTTTGATGTATGCGACTTTCCACCTGAAGCGGGCCACTTTTTTCGATAATCATCTTTTTTTGAATTTGGATGATGCAGTACAGATTTACGTCTATAATTCAATAGAAGCTTTGGTTTTGCTAAAAACTTGACAAAATTTTAATTTTTGTCCTTCACAGACTCATTTTTATCTAATTTCATTTGGTTGCTTATTTTGGCTGCTAGTTTCGGCTTCATTCCACACGCTTTCAGGTCATTACACTTACATTTCTTCCTAACCACAATTCGGCACTCAAAAACGGTGTCAAATAATATTATCGTTTTTCAAGAAGTCTGCCCGTATTGAAAATTCTTCATTTATTTATTTATTTTTTAAAGAAAAAGCTCTAAGTACCCAGAGTAGGAAAAGTGGGACTATCTTTCGTTGTGCTTTGTTCTAATTTTTTTTCAATCGAATCCTAATTATTTGATTTGTTTGAAAGAGTACTTTCTCGTTGTGTTTTTTTTTTTTTTTTTTGTAACTGAAAGAATTTGGAAACAAAATTGAAAAGAAAAGACAAGAAAGTGTACGAAAAATTGAAAGCAATTGCTTAAAAATGAAAATAAAATTTTAACAAAATACCATGATAGATAAGTCCCACTGGGCCACTCCGGGGATACTTCAGGCTTTTTTTATTAACAAAAAAAAGATTTTTCAAAATAGACGGACTTCTTGAATAACAAAAATATCAAAATATCAATATAGCCGTTTTTAGGTGCCGAACTGTGGTTGGGAAGAGATGTAAGCGTATTGCCCCAAAAGCGCGTAAAAATAATTACAAAAATGATTTACGGGTTGATCCGCAGCTGTCGTTATTCAGCTATTAGGTAAGTCCTTACGAAATACTAAAACAAAAATTCCTCAGCACAAATGTCGAGTGATCAGTCCTTTTCGAGTTACAGATGCCTTAAATCGACAAATCGGAGCTCTGTCGCCTCAGTTAGTCGGTCCGGCACCGAAAACTTCATGTAAACTAGCCAAAATCAATGTGAGATTTGTATTACTTTGGAGCCTGCGCACAGCAACGGACCTCCAATTGGTCAACTTGAATCATTCATAATTCGAAAAGTACCAATCACTCGAAATATCCGTTAAGGAAGTTTCGTTTTAGTTTTCCGCGAGGCATCCGCCCATCAGAAGACCGGCGGCGGCCATAGATCACCCAGTGTAGTGGTACCTTCTTTCCAAAACGACTGAGATATGAGCCGTGGAAGAAGAGCCTGCATGCTAACACCGCATTTTCTTACCTCTGCTACATAGACAAAAAGTCGCGCACTTGCGTCCATGAATAGTACAAAATCTTTGGTCCATATCAAAATTGGTATGTACCATCCGAAAAAGTAGCCCGCTTCACGTGGAACGTCACATAATATGTATGCACGGTGTCCCAGAACCTGAAGACGACCGGGCATTAGCGGATTCCTCGACGTGAAATAAAACAACGAACATCCTTGAAAATTTTGATTTAAATCAACTGTATGTGGGTTAAAGTCGATTTAAGTTGGCTAATACTGGCGTGGATAGAGGACCAGCACAGGGAAGAATAGTCAGCTGGCGACTCCACCGAGTCACAGAACGATCGTCGCTTCGACCGTCTATTACACATATTTATTAGTTACCTACTCCACCGAGGCAATTGAACCAGATACCCAATCGCGTTCAATTTCTCCCAATTTTCAACTCCACGGGTGATAAGTAAATGTTTTTTTAGCTATAAAATTGAGTTCTATAAATTCCTGCCCACAGTTAAGATAGACTGATCCACCCATGAAACTTCGGGTTTAATTGCCTTGGGGAAATGAATAAATAATACATCTTAATATCAGTGAGAGACCGTCAGAGCGATCGTCGTTTTGTCACTTGGTGGAGCCACGCTCACCGCACAAACCGCAACCCGCGCCAGCGAGCCGAGCCGAAAAGCCGTATTTGTGCCACTCTCTCAGGTGGACTGATATGGCACGACTTGAATCTGCTGTAACTCAATTACGGTTGATAATGAGAAAAATTGCAAGAATATTTTCCGTCTTGTTCAATGTCAACGAAGCTGGAAGTACACGGTAGTCTCCAGGTTCCGGAATAGATATATCTTGACACAGGGGACTTGACATTCTTACAGGTTTCAATGTGTTATATCAGCAGCTATCAGATAAAGAAATAAAAAATACGTCCCAAATGTATTGGCTTAGATACTAGAATATGGAATTAAGCAAAAATCATGCAAAATCCCAATTTAGTCCAGCAATTCTTCACCGTCTCGATGAGAGTGTCTAGCGGTCTTGGAAGTCCTAGAAAGTCCTGGAAATGTCCTAAAATTACCAACGACTTCTTGGAAAAGTCCTGAAATTGTCCTAAAATTACTAACGACTTCCTGGAAAAGTCCTGGAAATGTCCTTGAATTTTCATTGTGTCCTGAAACTGTCTTTTTATGCTTGATCGGTAGTATGTTCATGTTTGCAATTTCGATGATCGAACAATTCTGAGGTGCTCGCTGGTGGCTTCTGTAACTCTCAGCTGGGGTTCGGTACTACTCATCATAACGTCATGAAATACATGATATTATTATGAAATTATCCGAGATTTTGGTTAAAAACTGCTTCTCTCTCTAGATACTCTATTGATACATCAGTTCAAATGATTGAAGTTTGTAAAGTTGACGTAACAAAATATTGTTGAGACTGAATCCAAATGAAATCATGCAGGCCAGCGGACGCGATGTTCCAGAATCGTTCGGCGTTGAAGTATGTTATTCCCCATACAGAATGAGCGGATACGTATGTCATAGTTCACCCCGAAAAAATTATCCCAGCCCGATATCGATTTTTTAAGATTCACAATCGAAAAACGTTGTTCGCCGATTTGAGGCATAACATATTTGAAAAACAGCCGCCAAATCCGTAATTCTTGAGCTTTTTCGACGATTTTTGTTTCATGTGATCCGGAATTTCGTACTCTCTCGAGAGAAACAAAAAAATTCTGAAAATTTTGAAAATTGCGGAAGATATCGACGGTTTTTGGAAAATATAAAAACTCACTTTTCTCAAAAAGACAATTTTTTTTTTCTCCCGAAATTTAGTATGTTCTTCGGGGGAATATGGACTACTTACGCTATCAATGGCACACTGAGAGAATTTTATAGAAGCCATTGCTAAAAAAATATAGCACAAAGTGCCATACAGTATTGTAATGTTGGGACATACTTGCAATATGGTGGTTTCTACCATACTGTATGGGAAATACCACAAGCTCGGTTTTACTGTACATGGTGTAGCAAAAATTGCCATACTGATATAGCAGTAAAAGCCGAGGTAGTGTATTTCGTTCAGCTAAACTATCGTATAGTAAATATTGCCATACAGCATATACCAAGTACTCGAGTAGAGTATGGTGATTTATGTCTAAGTATGAGATGAGATATTTCACCATATGGTATAGCCAGGACTCCTATACTGGACAGTAACCCGTATCCAAGTATCATATTGGAAATTTTACCATACGGCATAAGTACTAACTCCTTTACTATATAGGAATCCTTACTCAAGAATACTGGATTTTTACCGACCTGAGTTATTTTGTCGAATTTCCTCGAAACGGCAGCACCAAAGAGATTGTCTGTTTGAGATTCGATGATATGTGAGGATGAGGCTCGATCTATGACGCGAAAGTGGTACGCGCACACCCCGCGATGCATAATTAATACATTCTCATCGATTTGATCGACTTTCACGTGATGGATCAAACCTCTTTCTTATAAATCATCGAATCCCAAACTGACAGTCTATTTAGTGTTACCGTTTTAGAAAAATTCAACAAAATAACTTACGTTGGTAAAAATCGAGTGTAGCAGGGCCTTCCATTACTACCAGATGTTGTTGCCTCAAAGCCCTGATCATACTTTGTCGATGACCATTCAACAAATCCAAATGAACCCTCTACGCATAAATTCAATTTTCTTGGCATAAAGTGGCTAAATATGTCACTTCCTCAACAAAAAAAACTGATAGGATTTCAGTAAAACTCCTCTTTTTCATGTTAGCCAGGTTAAGTTGAAAGTAATCTTCACTATGATCCTTAAGGTGCAAGCGTCCGCCTCACGACGATGCTCGGAGAGAAGTAACTCAGTCAAAGCGCGTCGCGGTGCAGCTACTTGCTTTGTGTGATTGTTCGTGGACGAAATTTTTTAAAGTTACGTGGCACAATATCAGGGACTCCTGAGTAGTATAGGAATCCTTCTCATACGAGTCGTGGGAAATGCAATGAGCATAGGTAAACGATAGAATACAGTCAAGGCATCAATTCATATGCTGAGTTGTCGAAAAAGACCTATCTGCTGTATGGGAATAATTACTATACGATTCACAGAAAGGTGTGGAGTAGTATTATAGAACATATCATCTTAGCTTTAGCAGCGCTTCGTTTTGTAGTGTTCCTTACAAAATAATACCTGCAGTAAGGTAAGGATTGATACACAGAAGGTATGGAGGGCCGAATGTATTGAAAAATGTGCAAGAGTTTTCAATGTAACGCCTCATATACGATAGCATCTGATAAGTCAACATCCTTTGTACGGTGAATATTGCGGAATTGCACGGCTAAAAATGCTCTGAATATTTAGGACAAATCACGCTAACCTGTGGCACAGATTATTATATTATCATGGAGAAGTAAAAATTGTACTTTTTGAGCTACGTATAGCAACTATCAATTGACGTCGCAAGTCGTAAATTACTGTATTTATAGAAGCCATACGCATAAGCATAGGATCGATCGCCATAGTGCAAGTATGTCCCACAATTACTATACGAAGTATGGGAATATCTCCCATAAAATTCTCTCAGTGCAACTGGTATATTTTCCCGCTTTCCGAGTAATTGAATATTTTATACTTTGAATTCCTGGACGGCTGAATTTTCACTGTTTCCATGCTATATACTTGTGGGCTTTGGTTTTGCGAAAAAAAGAAGCCTTTCAAAAGGAAAATAAAGTAGAGATGTGATTTGTTCGATGAAATCTTTATTTTCCCACAGATGCTTGTTTGACATTGAATGATTCCATGAATTACATATGGAATTTTCGTTCGTGAAACTTTCACGAAGGACACGTACCTTTCCTTCGGTACGTCTTTACTTCTGTTCGCCTCAATCTTAAAATTATTCGGTCCATGGTAACGTTTTTCGGAACATCAGAAAAATGAATCAAGTTAGAAAGTTCCCGATGAGAAACTGATATTTCAGACCCTTGTTTTTCCGAAATCAGTCATTTTTTAAATGCGTGTATCTCGAAAACTAAAACAGATATTCTAAAGTTCAACACGGCGAACGGAGGCTACATTCTTTCCGCTTCGAATAAGCGCACGGAGACCGGAATCGGCGCACTTGTTGATTTTTTATGAATTTTTCAGTGCTAACTGGTCTTTTGGGGTTTATTCTCCATTTAAACCCCGTGTTAAAAAATTGAAAACTTGGAGGCGTTTGCCGAAACAGAAGATATTGATTGTAAATGTTTTCCTTGATCACCCTTTTCAGTGATGCCAAGGCGCAACTTTTCCGCATTATTAGAATACGATCCGCGGGAATTGACGTTTTTCAATCCGGCCGAATACGTATGCTACGACAGAATCAAGTTTTTCAACTATGTAACGCACACGTTTGAAATAAAAAAATTCTGTTCCGACCATAGACCGAATAATTGTAAGATTGAGGCGAACAGAAGTAAAGACGTACCGATGGAAAGGTACGTTTTCTTCGTGAAAGTTTCACGAAGAAAAATTCCATGTAATTCATGAAATCATTCAATTTCAAACAAGCATCTGTGGGAAAATAAATGATTTTATCGAATAAATCACATCTCTACTTTATTTTCCTATTGAAAGGCTTCTTTTTCTCGAAAAACCAAAGCCCACCAGTATATGTATAGCATATGGAAACAGTGAAAATTCGGCCTTCCAGTAATTCAAAGTATAAAATATTCAATGACTCGGAAAGCAGGACAATATACCAGTTGCCATTGATAGGGTAAGTAGTCCATATCACTCCAAGGAACATACTAAATTTGGAGAGAGAAAAAAATGGCCTTTTTGAGAAAAGTGAGTCTTTATATTTTCCAAAAAACGTCGATATTTTCCGCAATTTTCAAAATTTTCAGAATTTTTTCGTTTCTCTCGACAGAGTACGAAATTCCGGATCACATGAAACAAGAATCGTCGAAAAAGCTCAAGCATTACGGATTTGGCGGCTGTTTTTCAAATGTTTTGTGCCTCAAATCGGCGACAAACGTTTTTCGTTGGTAAATCTAAAAAAATCGATATCGGGCTGGGACAATTTTTTTGGGGTGAACTATGACATACGTATCCGCTCATTCTGTATGGAGAATAACATATTCTAACGCCGAACGATTCTGGAACATCACGTCCGCTGGCCTGCATGATTTCATTTGGATTCAGTCTTGACGAAAGTTGTTCATCGCAGGACCATTTTGGATGTTATGAAGATCTCAAGACACGCACTAACTTTTGCTGTTTTTACAACATTCAAGTCATGATATTTGTATTATCTCGTTACGCTAACGTTATGAACTTTACCATGATATCAGTGAATCTGTTGCTTCCAAAAACTATCTTGTATCCTAATTCAAACTCGAATCAATGATAATAGTCAATGTTGGATTTGTATTTTGGTTTCCGTTTTCTCATTTCCCTGAGAGCCCAGTATTTTTTTGGCGCTTTTGAAAACCTAAATAATATTTTTAGTGCAACCACTACCGTGTAAATCACGTTGAAGGACTTGGTAAAAGCGCGCGGGCGCCGAATAGTTCATATTGTATAGGGATGTAACTAACTTGCTGTACTGGAAAGTTCTTCGGGCAGTTCGCGCATCACTCAGTTGTTTATCCTCTGGATTACAGAATCCATTGCAGATGGCTAGCATTCCGTAGAGTGAACAATTGAGCGATGCGCATGCTATATCTCGAGAAATTCATCGCGTACCGGCTTACGCTGAAAAATCCCACTGGAGCCAGCACTGATGCGCTCTGAGCAGGTCCTTTCACGTGATTCTCACGGTATAATATGTTCTTTCCCATTAGCTTGAGAAATCAATCAATTTTCCCAAAATCGGTCACTCATGCATTGATATGTCCCATCAAAAGCCTACCTTGAGCACCGCCGAGTCTGTAATACTATTGCAAACTATCACCTACTTTTGATTTTCATACCAAGTTTGTTTTCGGAATACCCTCGCTCTAGTTTTCAATAGTAGCCTAGGATGATTACACTGATTTTGTTGTAAGTCGTTTCAAAATAGGAGCACCTCCTCTAATGTCATGATTTTATCAACAGGCAAGATATTGAGAACAATGTGCTTGGCAGCCAGCCATGCATGGAGTTGCTGCAGTACCATTATCCATCCTATTGGTTTTCTGCACATTTGCATTGCAAATTTGCGGCGTTAGTTCCTGAAGAAAAGGGTACCAGGCTCACAAGGTTCTTGGCACTCGACAAGTGTCTGCCTGAGCGAAAATTTCTACAAGTTGTAGAAATTGAACACGATGAGAGTGCACCAATGAAGCTATGCTATGATTTGGAATGGCTCACTATATTGTTTCTCACCAATCACTTATTGAGCGTTAAACCAGGTCTACATTACATGCCAGGACCAGCTGGAAACGGAAGATGGATTTACACGCCGTCGGTCGAAGAAAAAGAAAATGTTTTAAAGAAATTTAATCACGATCTGGATATACCTCTAAATTTTAAACCCACGGTAGAACCCTACAAGCTTGAATGTCCCAATACACCAGCTAAGAATTCTCTGAAACTACAAATAAATCATCAAACTACAAAATTTTGTAATACACTGCGGATAGATGATCCGGCAGTATTGTTACAAATGGTAAAAGGTAATCAGGTGGAATCAAAGTCTGAAATGGAAGATGATGAATCGAGGCATGTCGATACACCGTGTACAAGGCACGAAAGCAGCGATATTTCCTGCACCTCTATTGAAGAGAGTTCTGAAAACATTACGTTGAGTGAATTTAGAGATTCTCCAGGAGCTATCAACTCTGCGGAATCATATATCGTGCCGTCTCTGCTAAATGATTCGAGCTTAACTGCTGCGCAAGAAGAGAGCACTGATGCAAATATATCGAAAGATAATGAATCAGAAATTTCAATTACAGGTGAGTTAACTTCGAATTTCTAGAACTAACGGTATTATTTTTTATATCAACTAGGGGCTCCGCCCCTGCGCGCTTCGCGCGCCAACCCCGCCTCGTCGCTCGCTTCGCGAGCTCCCGAGGCACTCGGCGCTTCGCGGCTCACTCCGTTGATCCAAAGCTTTTTCTGACGGATCACTGGAGATCGAACCTATTCCAACCCTGTTGTGAATTCGGGAAGCCTAACCTTTTCCAACCCTGTTGTGAATTCGGGAAGCCTAACCTATTCCAACCCTGTTGTGAATTCGGGAAGCCTAACCTATTCCAACCCTGTTGTGAATTCGGAAAGCCTAACCCACTCCAGCCCTGTTCCGTTCGGTTTCATTTTTACTACATTGCGTTGCATTTTCTCTGTTCGCATTATGATACTAACATAGAGAGATGATGATGATCTCTCACCTAGCGATGATCGCATTATGATACTGATTTGCGCGCCTGCCGCCATGCAATCCCAGTTGCATTACGATACTCATTTTTCGCGCCTGCCGGCACGTAGCGTTCAACTTTTTTGACCAAAAAATACATAGTTACCGGCTCGTGAAAATACATAGTTACGGGGATAAAGATTATTTATAGAGAGATTAGCTACATTGATAGTGTTTGGCTATTCAAAAGAAAGGCTCAAAATCATAGTGGATGACGTCCATAAATGCTCTTTCCTTAGGTTATTCGCGATTTTGAAAAGACCACAAATCCGCATGATTCCTTCGAGAATATTCTGGCTTTCTACTAAAACACCAATTCTCAGATTTTGACACCGCCGTCTGCATCATTTGGGCCTTTCTGCGTCTCTTCTTGGACTGTTAATTTTTTAATTTACTTTTTCGTCGAACTTAACGTTCGTTTCGATCAAACCATTGAAGATAAATGATAGTAAAAGCAGTATAGCGTACCACTAAAGATAATACTCATTTTTTTTCAACACTTCATACTTCGTATCGTATGAATATTCATAACAGTTTTCAGGTTAGCCCTGAATTATCATTTGCATTCCCTTGAACAGTGAATCCACTGTCTATTTGGCCAATATTTGTGACGAAAAACGAAAGTCATATCATAGCAGCACTATTCTGAACACCAAAATTAATGCCGCCGGTCTTGCAGGCCAGTTTCATAAATGTGGCCATCTATCTCTACAGTTCCAAATTTTTGGAGTTGGTGCGCATGAAGACTTTCAGGAGATCGAAATCTACAACATATCAAAGTTTCATAGTAGTATTACCTTTCAGTCATATAAATTACTATTGAATCAGTATTACACATATGGGGTACTCCATGTCAAACCATCGGGTCATCAGCCTGACCCCCTGGGATTTTGATGTCCAATAGATTTTTGGGTTCGTTTTGGTCAAAAATGATGCCTTTAATTTTTTTGAAATTTTTCCGCCATTTTTTAATGCTGTGGCGACCTTAAATATCTTTTGCTCAAAGATGGAAGTTTACATTATCGCTGATTTTTTTTCTTTTGTAAAATCGGGGACTTGGAAATACATATTTTCGTCATGATTTGAAAATAGAATGAAAATGTTGAAGTTTTGTTCTTTTCGATATCGTTGTTATGTCGGGACTACCCCTAGGTGTAGGTGCTAGCCCGGCATCCGTAGTTCTTCCGTATGATACTTGGGTTCGAGCCCCTGACAAGTGGGTATAACCCTACTAAGGGATGGTGGTAAGGATGTTCGTGTGAATGAAATGACACTGATATAGATAAACTTCAGTAATGTGTTCCAAATAGTCGAAAGTATAGAGTGTCGGAAGGTATAGGAGTTGAGCCAGAAGTGAAGTGTCGTAGAGATGGATAATAAGTGCTTCCAAAAGGTGGAAATGAGGTTTGAGGTTGAGGGTTGGTATATGGAGGGGATTCAAAGATTGCTGACTCGTTGCACATGCAAGTGCCGCGTGCAACGGGTCAGCGCGCAAAAAGTGGCGAAATTGGAAGACAGGATGGATGGGGTGGGATTACAGAAAGGTGAGGTGTAGTAAGCAGTTGGCTGGACGTAACATCGTGTTAAAAAAAACAACTTTTTATTTCACTTATTTGAAATGGTGATTTCTAGTGGTGAAAAATAAAATAAAGAGACACTTCGTCTTGATAAATTCCAATTTTCTTGTTAGTTCACGAGTGAAACAAAGAAACCGTTTGAAAATTCTTCGGATTGAGCATTGTATTTTTTGTTTCACTCTTGAACTAAAAAGAACATCAAATTTTATTAGGGCGAAGTTTCTTTTCATTTTGATTTTTACTACAAGGAACCACAATTTCGAATAGATAAACTGGAAAAAAAAAAATTTCGGCACCAACAAAAATTCGACAGAAAAATGTAGCATTTTCATCCCATTCCCAAATCATGACAAAAATTTGACCCCACAAAAATGTCCATCTTCAAGCAAAAAATATTTGAGGTTGCCACGACCTTCAAACTGGCAGAAGAATTTCGAAAAATTAGAGGTACCATTTTTTACCAATCGAGCCAAGAAATCCATTGGATATCAGAATCCCAGGGGGTCAGGCCGATAACCGTTGGTCTAACATGGAATGCTCCATACATACAAAGTGAGTACAAAAGAAGTAGCGAACATTGGCTGTGGGTAATGCTGTGGGAACAAAAGGTTGTAATGGACTCATACCATGAATCCCGGAGAAAGCAAACCTATAGCTCTACCGAAACGCGTTCACATTGTATGCATGACCCATAGTGGGCTATCCTTAGCTGCCAGTTGAAGAAGCTCACGTACACCATTTGAGCGTGTATTGGTCAAGCTACAGTTTCCCGATGGCCTACTTTCTCCAGGACTCACAGTGTGTTTATAATCATCTGTTTTGGCGATACTCCATCTCAAGCTTAGAAGATCATAAATTTATAATTAGTATTTGAATTAGCAGGAGCAGATGTCCACTAAGGCCCTAAAATACTGTTTTCGAAAAACTGCCAATTTTATGAATTGGAATTTCTATAACCTGAAAAGTCACTTTTTTCACTTCCAACAAACAAAACTTTGAATAAATTCTGCACAATGTGTACACTGTACATGTATTATGTATAAATACATTTTTCGGATAAAAATATCATGATTTTGAGAGATAAATGCTGGCAGTCTGCAGGTTGAAAGACTGTTCGCGAAGTTGTGCAGATAGAAGTCGTAAGCATTACGAAACTTGCAACTTCTAAAAATTAAATAGTGTCCTCAGAAAATGTTGTGGTTGTGAAGCCAAAGACCTGTCCTTACCTTGAATTAATATCCAATCTGATAAATGGTAAATAATTGAAAATCTCAATTCACAACTAGGTGTTATACTCTAGTTGGAAATATGCTCGGTTGAAAAAATGTTGCTCAAGATACCAGTTATGCTAAGATGGAGAACTTTGAACGACGTTTGCAAACAAACTAAACGGTTATTTTTTCGATCCACAGATGACACCGAACCTGTACGGATGGAGCCTAACTGTAAAAAATTCAAACGACGAAATCATTCAATATATTCCTCAACTTTTTGAGTAATCCTTTGTATTTTTGATTGAATAAAGCTATCTGTTTGTTTGTATCTGTATTATGATTAGCGAAGCAATACGTTGCTGAACTTTTCAAATATATATTCATCGTTGATTGTCATGGAGGGCATTACACTTCTCATTTGTATTCATCCAATATATTTTTGTAACACATGCACGATTTCTGCGTTTTTTTGACCTATTAAGCGAACCTAAAGTAACCTTTTTTTTGTATGCTTTGCAATCAGCGGGCAAAAATGGATTCTTTTTACCAGAGGGGGGTGATTTTCCCATTTAAAATACACGTGTTTTTTCCATTGTTCGAAGATCTGCGTTTTAGAGCGTCCTAAACTGTTCTTAAAAATCCCGATTCCTCACGATTGCGTTCTTGGTACCCATATTCTATATCCAGATGGATAAATTGAATTTTTTATTCAACCGTCACAGCTTAACAGCTATATGGGTCATTCCATTAAAGGAAAAAATCACGTGACTAAAAGCAAAAGGGCCTGAGCGCCAAAAATTTTTTTTTTGCGACTATGCCCTAAAGGGCTTTATATGTTACATGAAAAAGATTTTAGAACTAAAGAAACGAAATTTTTTTTGGCTCTCAGGCCCTTTGGCTTTCAGTCACGTGAAATTTTCTCGTGTTTTTTCTCGATTACTCACGAATGCGATTCTGATACCCAAATTCTAAACCCAGATGGATGAACCAAACATTTTCTCATTCAATATTAAAATTTTTCATTTCATTATCAATATTTCCAATGCCGGACTGTTCTTACAAAATGTTCCAGCAACCACGGACAGAGAAATTTTTTTTTTCTGCAATGACCGGGGTGCAATGAAAGGGGTGGCAACACGAAATATTGAAAAACCACCAACAAGCACACACAAAAACATAGGGTGCTTGAAGACCGTAGGTACCTTCAGATAGTGCATTCCGGGTCATGCGAAAACGGTCCACACCACTGATCTCTATTATACACTGGATAGGGTATTGTAATGGGCAAAGTTGTGCCGATTTGAACGCCATGTTGCTTGTAGTACATTTGTCAATTTCAATATGGCAGCACCCATAATCGACGCGGTCGCGCGTGATTGTTAGGGTTATGTTATAGTCGAGATGGACTAAGAAATATAGTGCCAGTGGTGGTACTAACACATATCAAACTGAGAAACCGGAGGCATCATGCTGGTCTGAAAATATTGCGGCAAATAAGGTGGGGTGGAGGCAGAAGATTGCACAAATGAGTATCATGCATACAATCGTGAGGTTATGTTTACTTTTCCGGGTCTAATTTTGCTATTTTTATATAATTCACTTGCATGATTCATTTATATAAGTTTATAGATTTCCTCCGAAAGATCTCGAGACCCTCGAAGTGTGGTTGGAGGAGATTAATTGAGGACTCACTTTTGCCCCTACTAATAATAGCAGGCTCGCTACTCGATTAATTTCAAAGCTGAATGCTTTGAGAAAAGAAAGCGTTACGTTACGGCCACGAAGTATTCCTGGTAGGTGACGATCCTTATCATCATTGGACTCTGGAGATGAATTGAATTTCCACGACAAATCATTGACAAATTTCGCTGTGACGAAAAAGTGTTTCCACGACTACATGGATTCTTCGCATTACATATGTAATAGATTTATTTGAGAGAAGAGCGTGATTTGATTGCAACTGCATAATTGTATTGGACCTATGTTCTATCAATTGTTTATACATCTTCGTGCATTCAAATATACAGTTTATTCTAACCTATATCTACTGTAATCCATCATTCCTAGTGACTGTAATCCGAATTGAGCTATCTCACATGATGATTGCGCTATTTCTGTATTTGTCAGAAATAATTTTGATACATATAGAAAAACTTTTGCTATTTAGTGACGCTATTTTTGTTGCTTCAACGAATTCTTGATATGAATAATTTCTTCCCTCAAATTCCTAGTATCCAGTTTCTGTATTTTATGTATTCTCAATGGATCGTCGATAAAAATATCATTTTACTTCCGTTTCAATCTCAAACTGGAAATTTTTCTATAATAATATCTGATTTTCAAATAACTTGCACCGTTTTCTGCATATCTGTTAGTAGTATTATTTGAATTTCCCGCTGAATTTGACAAATGTACTACAAGCAACATGGCCGCCTCACCGCTTCAATTCGGCACAAAAGTTTTACACGGGATACCCTATCCAGTGTACTATAGAGATCAGTGGTCCACACTCACTAAAAATTCAATAACTTGGTGAAACAAGATCAGAAACAAAAATTTCGAGAACCGTTTTGAAGAGCAGACCTGAGGCTACACAACCATTGTCGTCAGAATTTTCAGCGATTTTTTCACCCCTACAGCCAAGTTTGCAAATGTCGGATTTCTCTTGATTTCGCAGCTAGTCATTCAAAACTGCGCAAACAGGTGAAAAAGAATCGCAGGTGAAATTTTCAAAAACGAGCTTGAAGATGATGTTTCAACCTCTGAAATGCGCCTTTGACATTTTTTTTCAAATCTTTTTCAACCGAGTAATACCGCTTTCGAAATCCACTGTTTTTTCCGCGGAACTTGAGTGGCCCGTTAATTTTGTGGCTGAGTTTTAGGCTGGTTCAAAAAAAATCGACTATTTTTTTCCTGAAATTTCGCACTGAAAAATCTTCAGGGTACCAAGAAAAGACGTCTGTGAAAACCGGAGCTCTTAATTAACAAATTTAGAAGTCGCGCATTGAGAATTTATCTTTCCCATTTAAATATCATGGGGAAAATTTTTTTTCAATCATTTTCTTATAGCTCACAAACTAATCTACAGATTTTTATGCGTGACACATATTTTTGTAGGAAATCGGACGCTCTACAAAAAATGTTTCTTATCATTTTTCGATAAACCGACGAGTTCAAAAGTTATTTGAAGTAATAGTTAATTTATGTCATAATTGCATTTTTAGCTGAATCTTAGGCAAATTTACTAAGGAGGTTCGGCAGTCCCGCGTTTGCGGGGCAAGGGGACAGGGAAAATATCTTCCGTACCGACCTTTCTTTTGCGTATACGAAGGTGCTACCACTGTTGCGTCGTACGATATAAACATAACCAAGGAGTCGAGTAAGCGACACTAACCGCAAAATCCATAAAGTATGAAGTGAATATTTAAAAAAATGAATGAGTTTGAGGTTCAATTATTCGATCAATTATTAGAATACATTTGTCATTTTCGAATTTACACGAATCAGATCAGTACGCGGGTGCGTTTGAATAACTGCGCGCTAATGCCTCAACCAGCACTGTCGCCAACATTATAACCTCACTCGCACGACTGTGCTTCACAACTTTCTATCGCTTGTTTATTAATAGAATGACCGGTGAGATGCTATTTTTTTATAAATACTAGATCACTCGCGCGCGTCTGCCTTCGAATTTCCTAATTTTCCGCTTCTTTTGGATAAAATTTTTATTAGTTACTTGTGTAATCAAATTCTAGTTTGTTTCCCCGATGAAGAATGTCGATCGATCGCTTTAACTTTGATCAAACCGTTTACTGCACCTTCTTTCTTATTGTTTAATTTAGTCTAGTCGTATTGTTCTTGTGCCTTATCGATCTCGAGCTGGAGAATTACCTAGCGAAGTCGTCACGCATAATTTAAATTCCTCCGCTAATTCTTTTTTTTTTTTTATTACATGAAATTACGCATGATTCTATCATTATCTGTTATCTTCTAAAAATTTTTTACCTTCTGTGATTATTCATTTTATTTCAATTAAGATTGAATTGTATTGCACGATTGATATTTTTTTACTGAATGCTCTAACTTTTAATACAATTGTAAATTATTCAACGATCAAGTGAAATATTAGGTGTGCAAGTAGAAACTCGGCTTTTTTTGGTCAAATTCAACTTTGTTAAAAAGATACTTGTTACAAAGACTAAAAGTCGAAGTATTCGCCATTACAATCTATGGTCTTTTGCCATTCATCGGGTAGATGATGAATGCCTTCGCGATAGAAACTTGCAGTGGTTCCGAAGCAAAATACTCATCAAGCCATTTTCGCACATTTTCAACTTTCGTGAGCTGCTAGTCTTTTTGATATGATGACATCGATCTGGATAAGTAGTAATCAGAAGGTGCCAAATTGGGGGAATACGCCGCATGCTGGACAACTTCCCAGCCTACTTCGTCTTTAAATTTTTTCGCTGCTACTGGACGTGGATCATCCTCAAGACTGAAATTTCCATCCCGAAATCTTGCAAACTACCTATTTTTACTGTTGAATGACTTACAGAATCTTCGTCAAAAGTCAAATTAAGTAATTCCATAGCTTGAGTAGCATTTTTTTCATTTGAAAACAGAATAAAATGCAATGTCGTAAATGTTGCTTATCGACATCCATATCTATTCAAACTTGATACACACGGAAGGACAGCTTGTAAATGACTGAAACTTATGTCATATGAACAGCACTGACTAAGCGACATATATCCAAAATGACAGACGAATCGGATGCGTTCACGCATGTTTTTCCTGCAACCAACTTCAGAGCCGAGTCTCTACTTGCACACCTAATATACATTCAATACTTTTTCTTTTTAACAATTAACAATTTTTCTAAATAAACAACACAGATTTTTTTTTTCTCCAATTCCCAATTTTTCTTACTCATAAGGGATGACTCTACCGAAATTGTAGTTAAAATTAGTTTTTCTTTTTCAAAAAGACCAAAACACGGTCTAATTCAAAAATGGTCACATAGAATTTCAGATTATGGTAGGATACCTTTCACGCAGGGAACCTTCCACAGAACGTTTCCGTTGCAGGGCTTTCTTTGCGCGCCAGCTTTCATTGCAGAGAATTCAAAATTTGTTTTTGAACGTATAATCTGAAATTCTATGTGATCGTTCTTTAATTGGACCGTGTTTTGGTCTTTTTAAAAATGACAAACTACGTTTTACCACAATTTAAATTTATCCATCGAATAACTGATGTTAATTTTTTTTTATTGTTTTTTGCGGTGTTTCGTAATTTTCAGTCCGTTTTTCTTTTTGTATTACGTTATATCCTCTTAATAATTCCGTCAACTGCATTCGTTTCTTATCTATTTTTCTCACAGCGTTGATCGATTTGCATAGTATGTACATCGGATTTGCTGTGAAGATAATACGAATATTTTAATTGAAAGTTGTGTCTCAAGTACAAAATATGTATGTGGCATTTCAACTCAACTCAACCATCCCCCCTAGACCTGACACCCTTTGTATTATACTTTCTTTTTTACTTCATTTCAAGTTTGTATCAATCTCGGAGTTGGTTCATAATTTGTTTCAATATCTACAACCACAGCCTAATCGATTTTCTAGATTATTATATACCGTTTATTTGTAGTTCTCCTTCCACTTCTACGTGATCCCCCTTTTCTAATTCGTATAAAATGTTCTCCATTTTCGGAATACGAACTTCAATTTTAAAATGTCCGTCCGTAATTGACCCACATCCAAAATCACTTCCCGCACTTTTCGTCTGTTTGACTATCACGCCAAAGTTTGTTTTGATGAACCCTTGTACTCCTGTAATATAATTAGATCGGATACATGCATACGTCGTTGAACATGATCTTAAATGTACGTCGGTCTGTTTGTCTGTCTGGCGGTATGTCTTTACATAAATCCACTGGTCCTTTTTTTCCCCAATCGGATGGATAGACGTTCAACTTTTCTAGTTTTTCAAGCTGCTGATGCCCAGAAGGGGAAAAATTGTTGTTGCGCCTCAAAATTGACCCATTGGCTATGCCTTATAAAGTTATTGACTTTTAAATCGACTGCAATCAAAATAGCGCAGTGATCTCTAGAATAGCTTGATTCACAAAATTTGAACTCTACCAGATGATAGACTCAGGCTCTAACTTTGGAAATTTGCTATGTGCCATTGAGATAAATCAACGCGTTAGTTGTTAAATCACAATTTCTTTATGAATTCCATCAGAATGGAATGGCACAGTGATCTGTCGAATGGCTCTGACGAAAAATATGAAACTGTACAGGTTCATAGCCTGTGTCCTCACGATAACGAATTGCTGTGTCTATTTTTTCATCAGATGTTTGATGATGAATGGTGATGGCAAGTCAGGGCAACTTTGGAAATACCAATTTTTTTATTCATTTTCAGCAACCTTGATAACGATTAAGTCAATGTAAATGCAGTGATACTCGCTGATGCAATTGCTTTGCGCATTTCCAAGATTCTTCAAAAGAATTAGTTCTGGCATTATGTTTGCATTATTTTCATTGAGGGAATGATAGCCAAATACGTTTAATTTTGTCGCTGATTGGATTATTAATTCGAAATTGATGGTTCCTTTGTTGAAATTGCCAACTAAAAATTTTGCGTACGCACCATCGATATGTAGTATCTGTAATGTGAGCAGACATTTATTATTCCTCACGTAAATTGAAATGTGTCTGTTGGATTTTTATTTCATTTTTTCGTCCCTGTGATGTCTCTAATTTTAATAATTCTTTACACTCGATCGGATAGATATTGTTTGTTGTTATTTTTTCATAAGATTTTTTGTACATACTAAATTCGTTTTCAATATTTCTTCACATCGTTTTACTTCATCCCTCCAGGCTACAACTTGAATTCGATCTCCCGAGCCGTTATTCAAAAAAAATTTGAACAGTTTCAAATTTCTTTCCCCAACCAGCCTTGCCGCTTCAATCGAATCGACATAACCGATTACTTCTCTATAAAACAAAAGATAATGTAAATTTGATCTTACAAGATCAGGTGATCCTGCAAGGTATAATATATACAGAATTTTGTCTTTCGTATGTCGAATTTCAATCTAATACTTCAGGTGATTCAACAAAGTATAATACGGTGAATTTCGTCTTTCGCATGCTGAATTTAAATCCAATACTTTTATACGTTTTTTTATTTAAAAGATTCAATAAAAATTGTACTAACATGGTTGAATCGTATGCTGTTATGTGCTGTAATTGTTCGCTCGGCGTGTACTCAATTTTCGTCAGGTCGCAATCCAGAACATTATTATCGCCTAATTTGAATTCCATTTCTTCGTCATCTTTTAACAGTAACGATTCTAAGGAAGCTGTACGAATAAATACAAGAGTGGTAAATGGGACGAATTAGAGCGAATTTCAAAATTTTACCGTTTTTGGTTTCATTTAGATGGATGAGTGTTCAAATATGTGTAGCCAATAGCTTATTTTTTGTGGTCTTTTGACTCATTTACGAGCACTTTTCGGCACACGTCGGGTCTGTGTATGTGTGATTGATTTCAGCTTTGTTCGATGATATCTTCAAGACGAATGTACGTCAATGATTTTCGCTTCGATTGATACGGTGAAAAATGTGTCTCCATTAGATCACTCGAACATTCGATGTCATCGATAAGATTGAACTTATTTTGAATCTATTTAATTCTATCATTCATCCATTCAGCGGTTTTCGAGTAAGTTGAAAGAAGCATTCATTTTTTCGCTACACGCGGTGTAATCTGAACTTAATTAGTCTTCATGACTCATTTGGTGGGAGGGGGATTGAACTGGAATTTGTTTCATCCTCGTAAGTAATCGTTCAGTGGCTTACGTTACTATTACAAATTGGGGCTCATACAGACAAAATAGGCCTATGGGATTGACTCGTAGAGCATGGTTTTTATATTTTACCTCAAGAAGTGACCTATCGCAGTCTGAGCTAAATCTCTGATTGGAAGGTATGGTCCTCTTCTTGTGAAATCGATTTAGGATAAAATGAAGCGTGCATTCGGCTTTATACCGTCTCGTTATTTTTCACCATTTTAATACTTTTGCGTAAATGACTTGGAGGTATTATATTTTTTTTTATACCATTCAGTTCGGCATAACGTAAAGAAACGGAGAATAAGTATCGTGGGACGTGTGTACTTACTGCTGTTCTCCGAATTCTTAGAAGCCATCATCACTTTCGAATTATTTTCAATTTATATTTATTGCACGTTTGCGCTTGATACGATTTTCGGTAGTTATGTAAATAATTTTTTTACGACAATTGCCAACTTTTTATCAACTGTTTGTGAGCAAATTCGATCAGGTGTGTTCGTACGACCCATTCAGTGAGTGAACTGCTTCGGTTAATTAAATTTAATAAATCTATTATTAATGTTTTATTTTTATAAATATAACATTAATATATTTATATATTTTTCATTATATATTAATATATTTAATTTTTCATAATTATAATTGGTTCATATTTTTTCTACTTTCTAATGATGACGATGAGGACGCGACGATGAATTATGAAATGCAGCTGCTGGCTCAAGCAACTTCACGAATACACTTATTTTTCAGTTGTCAGCTGTAGAAGGAAACCACTTTTAACAAATGAAAAGTATTGGAACAACGTGTGTACGCCGTGTACCGAACGTAATAAATCATTAGATCTTTATTTTGATCTTCACTGTTTTAACTTTTCCATTTGTAGGTACGGATATTGCTGTTATTCATAGAGTTCTCTGTATACATAATTTTTAATAGATTTACTGTCGCGTTGATTGCCGAGGTAAATTTTTAACGAATCCCATGAACAAACGCGTGAACAAGCGACGTATAATTGTCCGTGATTAAACACATCTTTGCGTAAATCAAGTCCAAGTTTATAGAAAGTCTGTCCTTGTGATTTATTAATAGTCATGGCGAAAGCTAATTTGATTGGGAATTGTCTTCTTTTAAATGTAAATGGATACTTGTTTTGACAATACAGTGTGATGCGATTTAGGAACACAATTTCTCCGGCCTTATCACCAGTAAGAATTTCACATCGAAGTAGATTATTTTGTAAGTCTAATATCAATAATCTAGTACCATTACAAAGTCCTTCATTAATACTGAGGTTTCGAATTAGCATTACGACACAGTTCACTCTTAATCGCAATTCGTGAGGAGGAAGCGACGGCGGATCTAAAGTATTCAGATACTCTGGTTAAAGAGTTTCGCTGAAGTCTTCGGAGCCCTCGCAATTTTCAGTGCTATCTACACTCGTATACACTTTTTCACTCCCAATATTCAATAGATTCACGGCTCTTCCATTTATTTCATCTACATCAATATTTCGGGCAGATAAGACTGCACATTTCGCTGCCTCTCTATATTGTTTCGAATCAATTAGATCTCCGAAGGTGTCTTGTACTATATCAGCATTACTGTGTGCCAGACAACGGTGTGGAATGGCGACGTTGTCGTTTTTGTCATTCAACAGTCCATCTCCAAGATTGATCAAAAATTGCGAAAACTCTACCTCTTGAGGGTCAGTCCGCATGTTCTGTGTTAAAAAATACTTAACAAAGTTTCGCCAAAGCAAACTGAATTTAATTGATAAACTGACTGTTTCACTTCGAGTACTGTGCATTTTGATCGGTAAAAGTTGACGAAAATCCCCGCCAAGAATTACGAGTTTTCCACCAAATGGCAAATCATTGTTCATAATATCACGCAAGGTTCTATCCATCACTTCCAGAGCATATCGAGGGGCCATCGGCGCTTCATCCCAAATGAACACATCTGTTTCCTTCAGATTTTTGGCCTCTTGAGATTGTAGTTTGATATTCGACGAAGAATCAGCAAATAGCGGAACTGGTAATCCGAATATTTTGTGAACTGTTCTCCCTTTCGGAAGTAATACAACTGCAATTCCCGTAAATGCCATGGTGATTACGCGTAGTTTTCTACCTTTTAAAATATACCACAAAGTTATATACAAGAAAGTTTTTCCGGATCCTCCCGGTCCGTCGATATAGTAATATTTATTCATATTATTATTTGTTTGATCTATCACGTTAAGAACAATGTCTATGAATTTTTTCTGTTTCTCGTTCAGTTTAGCGTAATGCTTTTTCGCGATTTCTATCATTTCGGCAAGTGGCATATCGTCGTCAGTGTCAATTATCTCTTGAGACTGTATCATGCTTGGAAAATTGCTGATACTTGTACCTTCTACATCAAGCATTGCAATTATTTGTGCATACGATTTTTCCTGTCCCTTGATTGTACCTATTTTTTGGGTATAATCTTCCGACATTGAGATTTTGAAATCCTCCCAAAGGCGTTCGGGGTGAAGGGGTTGGCAATGTATCAAAATACGAACGAACAATCTACGTAATTGTCGAGGCATCATCCATACCTCTGCTTCGTGCATTGCTCAATTCCATTCATCATCATCTTCAATGAGACCTAACTGCAAACACGCTGATGAAAATGTCTGTTGAACTTCTCCGTTTACAGTTCGCAAGTGTTCGAAGCTCGTAGCCCCCTTTACTGTCAATAATAGCAATCGTAGGTGAAATAATTCGATTTGAGTAGGACTGACCGCATACATGCGCCCTATGCATCTGAAATTAGATTTACGTCTCTCCCAATGATTTATATTCCTACCGTTACCGTCCTTCTCTTTTTTAAATGTGTAATGAGACAGAATATCGACGTACAGGTAGTTCCTAGCTTGCTCATCACGGAAATTCAGCGCAAAATAGTCTGTTAGCATTGATTCTTGGTTCAACCTGGATAATATTTCATTTTCACACGCTTCGGTAGATATTAGTAAACTTTGTTCATTTGGAAGATGCACGGGCAAACGCACAATGCTGTGACTTTTATCATGTAACAGTTTACTTAATATACGCCAATAGGCCTCTACGGGTCCAACATATCGGGCATCTATATAATCGCTTATTTCATCATGATTTATAGTTGTATTCTCTGGAAGTGCTTCAATAACAACAGTTGCAGCATCATGACCTTTATATATATATTTATATAAATATTTTACGGACTTGATGCTCGAAACAATTTCGACATTAATATGACAATTGAGTAAACATAAAAGCATCGGGCAATATGGTACAGTATGACGGTTGTTAACTCTGTATCCCCCCGGACGTTCAAAAAATGTGTCACCAATTTCGCGACGGCGATATGATGGATATCCATCTTCATCCATTGTTGTTTCCTCGATTAATGGTTTGGGATAATGTTTAGAACACTTACCATCTACCAAACACAAATCCCCACACGGTCCATGTATCATGTGTTTCATGACTATGTCGTGAAAAACACGATTTTCGGTTGAATCGGGAATTCCTGCAGAAATATAACGATCAACTACTTGAGGAGTTGTTATCTTGTAGTTTTGCTGTAATGTTATCAACATATGCATGTGAGTCAAGCCTCGTTTTTGGAATTCTGTAACATACACATACGCTGCTACTTCCCCAAAACATTTTTGCTTGACAATTAAATTGATCAAATAATTTTTTTTCTGTTGAAAACGCGTGCACAAAGGTCAGGTCTATCAGCTGTTTGTTGCCCGGGAAGGAGATTCTCTTCTATTTCTCTCCATCTAGGATTGCATGTCATTGTGATGAAGAGATCCGGCTTACCATATTTTCTGACAATAGCCATAGCATCTTGATAATTTTGTAACATATTACGAGGTGAGCCAATGAAAGTGGATGGAAGTATGATCATTTTGCCGACACGAGCGTTTGCAAGATTTGCTGTACTTTGCAAGTAATCAACGAGTCCTTTGTAAGATTCTGCACGTAATTCTTTTTGGTGCGCCTTGCAGTATTCTATTCTGTCCTTCTCAATTTTAACGTAATTGTCAACTATCCATTGTTGAAATAATCGTCGGCCCATGATGAATGGGTTGAAATCGTCTCGCAAAGCGATGCGATATTTCACGTAAGCCGCTCTTGATATGCGTCGATTGCTGTTTAAGCGCATTAGATTACGGTGCCATCCTCGTGAACCACAGGGATAAAACAACGAGTAAATCCACGGCTCTACGTTTGGATCCATGGTGCTAACTGTCTTCAGATCTTTAGTATGTTTGTTCCGTATAGTAACGTACGATTCTGGAATTTCAAAATACGGCTGCCACTTCATTTGTACTTTGAAAATTATATCGACGACGATCTACTCCTGGTCTCAAAGTGAATAGCATTTGAGGTTCAGGGAGTGGCTCATTATTATCTATTGCTAATTGTTGTTGAATAGCTATTTCTTCTCCCATCATTCGATATGATTGCGCGAATACGTTGTTTTCTCTCATAACTCGATCAATCAGAAGTAGAATGCTATTATCAAGTTCTGAGTTTCTTTCCAAACGATGCTTCATTGCTTCGCTAGAATCCACTATAAAGAGTTGACCGTAACTCGGAGGTTCATTCGAAGTGGAATACAATGATGTATTAATCTGATAGTAAATTTGTCCTTGGATTTTAAAACAGTACGGTCCAGATCGTCTCGTCCCAAAATTCACCAAATTAGCATTGAATGAGGCAAACGAAAACGAGTTGTTGTAGCATCTTATGCGTGTATAAAAATGATTTGACTTATTATGCGTTGCTTCGAACAGTGCACGAAGATCAGTTGGGAAGGGAGGCAAGGCATCAAGAACTACACTCCCGTGACTACAGCAGTCATTAAAGGAATTTCCTTTATTAGCAACCTTTTCAGCAAAAAAGTGTTTAGCATTACAATGGATGCACGATACTACCATCTTTCCACTATAATGCTCAGATATTTCGCACAAATGTTCGATATCAAAGTTATGAGAAATCGAAGGAGAATATCCCTGTCCCGTTCTGACTCTGCGCGGGCGTTGAGAATTTTGATCATAAGCAGAAAAATTAAAATCAATCGATTCATCCGAAATGTTTACATTCACTGTACTCCTACTCGGATGTCCAATCACTTCTGAGTCGGTAGCTACGACATTTATTAAGTTTCCGACAGACTCATAATTTTCACCAGGATTGACGATTTCTACGTTTTGATCTAAAACACGACTACAACCTGCAATATATGGAACATTTTCTTGACATTGACGCTTACGTTGTATCTTGACGCTACCGTCTGCAGCGCTATCTGAAACATTCTGACAACGACGCTTTCGTTGACTTGCAATATTTCTTTCTTTACGCAAACGTTGAAATTCTCTTTCTTCTTCGTCAGTTCGGTTACTTCTCCTACGTGGCATTGTTTTGCAAGATGTTTGATTCAATCTGAATCAAGTTACTCGTATTTATCACGGTGGTACTCATAAGGGTTACTCATAAGGGTTACTCATTGTTCTCATTAGGGTACTCATTTGGGTTGTCAGGTTACTCATTGTTCTCATTAGGGTACTCATTTGGGTTGTCAGGTTACTCATATTTGAACAGCGTACTCATGTAATTATGTTCATGTAACGTAATATGCAGTATAGGTTAAACGATAAATGATAAATTGTTAATATGTTTACATTTCTTCAGCGTTGACTTAGATATGAATCATTCAACACAAATGCGATTAGCGATTAAAATTACAGCTTAATTAGTGTTAATTTGAGTAAATAATTCCGCCTTCGCTTTGACTTCTAATCTCCGCCGATATACCTGAAAAAAAATTATGCCATTTCATAAAAGACATTCAGTTCGATTCAGTTGAGTCTCATGAATTCTATAAAGCAGCCTAATTGACTGGGAAGCGATGACATCAATTATGTACGAATGTGAAAAGATGAAATAAGTACCTGTGATTCAAGAGCTCTGAATCCGCACAACCGCAACAACGTTTGTGAAATCTACTTCATAAGTTCAGCAGCTCTAGCTAAAGACTGGATGACTCTGCAGAAAAAGTAGACGATGACAATTATAAACATGCCTAGAATTTGTAGAAAAATTATGATCTGTTATTGCTACGAATTTTTATAGAAAAAAATTACATTCACCTGTGATTAATTTATTTCTCGATTTATCTTTACGGAAAGTTTAGCAGCTCTGGAGACAATTACAATTTTAAACATGCATACCTGTGATTGAGTTATCTCTCGATTTCAGCAGCTGTAGCTCGAAACTGCAGAAAAAGTAGACGATGACAATTTTAAACGTGCATAAAATCTGGATTATATGTACAGCAAAACTCTATGATCTGTTAGAAAGAAAAGAATTATATTTACCTGTGTTTAATTACCAAACTGCCAGATTGCCATCGACTGTAACCTTTTTGACATTCTGTCAAATTAACTGTCCGGAAACACGAAACCACGGCACAGTTCACGCGGCTGCACACACGCAAATACGAGGACCAATGAAAACAGCGTTAAAACGATGACGGAAGTGCGAGGATTTCGATGAATTCGATATCTTTCGAGGTCACGACTTTTTTAAGAATGGGATTATTGTGCACATTTCCCATGGGTATGTCATTCCAAATTTACTTCGTTCAGGGGGGGGCGGGAGGGGGGGGGGGGGGGGGTCCATCGACCAAAGTCGCTACCAGAGTATAGATCGCAGATGGCTGTCAATTATTTTCTGAATGCTATTTGGTGTTCCGAAAAACATGCCAAAAGCTCGCAGAGGAAAACAAAATTTTGACCTTGGCCGATTTTGTATGTACGAGCCAAAACAAGATATCAAAAATCTGACACGTTTGATTGTTTGGAGTAGTAAACAGTGTCTACACACCAAATTTCAGCGAAAAATATTGAAAATTGTGGGAGGAGATACAACTTGAAAAATCCAAAATTTAGATTTTTGAAGATTTTTCAATGCCACTATTTTTTTTCGTAAAGTGTAGCTAATTTCGAGTAAAAAAGGTCTTTACTATTTGTAGCTATCATGAATAGTTCGGAAGATATGAATTTTCAAAAATAAATTTTTATCACCTGAAAAGTTTCAAAAATGTATAGTTATTGAATCTGGATAAAACGCGATACCTACGGCGCGGGGGAATTTAAATATTTCTACGTATTATAAAATGATTTATCCAGATTCAATGAATATACGGGGTGTAATTCTCGCTCATCCGGGACACTTTTCTGCGAATAGGTCACCGATTTTGATGCCACGCGAGATTTTGGATCGGACCCAACCCCCAACCACAAATCTAGAGCTATTCGCCTCATTATCAAGTGGTTCAAAAGTTATTCGATTTTGAAAATATTAAAAAATCGGTTTCTGAACGCACCCAACGATCTGTAGGCGTACGTATCTTCGCTTTGGGTGGTCCGAAAAATATTTTCAAATAGTGATTCAGAATCGCAAAACTTCCATCTTTAATGCTATGAGCTCAGAAATTCTCGGAAAAAATTGTTCGCCCACGAATTTTCCAAAAAATTTTTGATTTTCAGTTTTCGAAACGAAGGTAATAATTTTTTTCAATGAAAATTTAACTGAAGGTAGTTCTCTGAATACCAAAGAATCCCTGAATTTGCGGGAGGGCGTTCGGTCTAGTTTTTTTTTCCTGATTTTTTTGAATATTTTTTTTCAATTTTTTTCGATTGAATTTTTTTTTTCTCATCGGCAATTTTTTTTTGCCTAGTTTCTCGTTCCTTTCACTCTTACAGCTTGATCTGACAGCGCGGAGCAATTTGTTTTTCATATTTCCAGTTTTTCGATTTAAATCAAAAATCTTCAATGAGGTACGTCGAACTTTTTTTAGCGCTGTCAGATCAAGCTGTAAGAGTGAGAGAAACTAGAAACTGAGCCGAAGAAAAAATTTTTGAATCGTAAAAAAAAATTCAATAAAAAAAAATTCTAAAAAAATATGCAAAAAAACAAGGAAAAAAAAACTAGGCCGAACGCCCTCCCACAAATTTCAGGGATTCTTCGGTATTCAGAGAACTACCCTCAGTTAAATTTTCATTGAAAAAAATTATTACCTTCGTTTCGAAAACTGAAAATCAAAAATTTTTTAGAAAATTCGTGGGCGAACAATTTTTTCCAAAAATTTCTGAGCTCGTAGCATTAAAGATGGAAGTTTTGCGATTCTGAATCACTATTTGAAAATATTTTTCGGACCACCCAAACCGAAGATACGTAAGCCTGAAGATCGTTGGGTGCGTTCAAAAACCGATTTTTTAATATTTTGAAAATCGAATAACTTTTGAACCACTTGATAATGAGGCGAATAGCTCTAGATCTGTGGTTGGGGGTTGGGTCCGATCCAAAGTCTCGTGTGCCATCAAAATTGGTGACCTACGCGCAGAAAAGTGTCCCGGATGAGCAAGAACCCCCCATACATTTTTGTAACTTTTCAGGTGATAAAAATTGATTTCAAAAAATTCATATCTCCCAAACTATTCATGAAAGCTACAAATAGTAAATGACCTTTTTTTACTTGAAATTAACTACACTTTACGAAAGAAAATAATAGCATTGAAAAATCTTCTAAAATCGAAACTGGATTTTTCAAAGTGTATCTCCTCCTACAATTTCCAATATTTTTAGCTGAAATTTGGTGTGCAGACACTGTTTACTATTCCGAATAATCAATTTTGGGTCGTACATACAAAATCGGCCAAGGTCAAAATTTTTTTTTTTGCTGCGAGCTTTTGGCATGTTTTTCGGAACACCAAATAGCATTCAGAAAATAATTAACAGCCATCTGCGATCTATACTTCTGGTAGCTACTTTGATCGATGGACCCCCCCCCCCCCCCCCCCCCCCCCCCCCCCCTTAACGTGAAATGCACGCTCCCATAAGAGACAATGTTAAACTCAATATTTTTTCAAATTTTTATTGCCCAAAAACCACGGTCAAAAATTATGAAAAAATTCATGAAATTTTGTTTTGACATGAAGAATGTCGTGTCTCAATTTCACGGCCCTGTGTCATTTCGTATTTTCACTGCCGAACCTCCTTGAAGTTATTATCAAATATAAAGAAAAAATCATTCAAAAATCAAAATTACTACGCTCAATAAGCCTTTGCAATTAATTCCACTGAAACGTCTACTATTTCTGAAAAGAATTGATTAAAATCCATTTTAATTAATCAATTCTTTCCAGAAATAATAGGTGTTTCAGTGGAATTAATTTAAAAGGCTTATTAAACATAGTAATTTCGATTTTCTGGATGATTTTTTCCTCATTCAATGATAACTATAATGAATTTGAAGTAAATAGATTCGTCGGCTGGGAGGAAGAAGGTGCTAGCTCAGATTCGCCGCGAAAAGGGTGTTATTTCGGCTCCACCGTGAAAAAGGTGCTACCTCAGATTTGCATTGAAGAAGGTGCTATCTCAGATTCGCTGTGGAAAAGGTGTCGTTTCGGTTTTGATTTGGAAAAGGTAGGTAAAATACAAATTTAATTATTACAAAGAATAAAATAAATAGTTATTCAAAAGCGATTCTTTTATGTGAATAAACCACTGAACTGTAACTCTAACGTAGAGTTCAGTGGAATAAACTGATAATTCATATTTTCCGCGCGTGTTGCCGACTTAAAATTATGAAGAAAACAAATCACTTGCGAAACATTACCTTTTTCAAATCGTAACCAAAACAACACCTTTTCCACGGTGAATCTGAGATAGCACCTTCTTCAAGGCAGAGCTGAGATAGCATCTTTTTCACGGCGAAGCCGGAACAACACCTTCTTCACGGCGAAGCTGAGATAGCGCCTTCTTCCTTCCAGCCGATGAATTTAACTATGATTTTGAATAACTTTTGAACTCATTGGTTTATAGAAAAATGACAACAGACATATTTGTAGAGCGTTTGGTTTCCTACAAAAATATAAATCGCGCATAGAAATCTGTTAATTAGTTTGTGAGCTAGGAAATGATAAAAAAAAAAAAAAAAATCCCCCATGTTATTTAAATGGGAAGTAGAAATTCTCGATGCGCGACCGCTAAATTTTTAAATTACGAGCTAACGCGGTTTTCACAGGCGTGTTTTTTTGGTACCCTCAAGATATTTCAGTGCGAAATTTCAGAAAAATAAAATCGTCGTTTTTTTTTTATTTTAACCAGCCTAATATTCAGGTATGTATAAGAGCTGGCACATCTGAATGAAACCAGGCAATATTTGCTTCAAGCGCAAGTTCTTTGCACCTATTTCAGATGCTAGTAGTTAGTATGATGAAGTTTATTTTATGTACATAATAATAAATGCAGATGTCACCATACATGATTAAATAATGTGTATGTGATGATAATTTTCGAACTGTCCCTTTAAGGACTTTAAGATGGTAGGAGGTTGTTTTCTGTGAGAATATTTAATTCGGTGTTGATAGAATCAGTTGACCCAGTTCCTTTCAGTTACCCTTTTTCCAAACAAACTAAAGTTTCGTGCAAAGTACTTTCTAGTTGAATAGCTGGGGTGTTCTAAATCTTAGTGTTCGTCTGCATAACCTCTCTCCGAGCCGCGTGGCTCTAATTTCTGCTTATACTCATCCCAATGGAGGATGATGTCGATGACAACAACGTAGATCTTGACCCTCCGTACTCTTCCCACACGCTGCGCGACCTAAGGTCGTCTCAACTGTATAAATCCTTGACGGAAGAGGCAAGAATGGGCAAAAACGGTAAAGGTAAAAAGAGACAAAGTGTAACACGTGACAGGAGTCGCAGTCCACTACCATTGGGTGATGGCCCATCTTCTTCAACTATCAACAAAGCTAACTCCAATGAGAATAACTTCAACTCATCTGACTCAGAGTATCTGGAAACCTCAACACCGCATCACGAACCAAGGTATGAAATAGCCGACAAAGACCCCTTTATCGTCTTCATCAGACAGACCGCGAATCCAGGTGACGTGGTCAAACCTATCGTAACCCTACAATTAGGAAGAATACTTAACAGAGCCGCAGTGGAATATAACCTGATTGAAGCTGTCTCTAGAAGATGTTGGCAGGTGTCCTTTGACACTATAGGGATCTTGCAAATGCCATCCTAGAAAATTCTCTACTCAGAGAGCTAGGTCTGACCGCCTTCATACCTTCCCAGAGGATCTACAGAAGAGGCGTCATAAGAGGCATTCCGGTTGACCTTGGTATGGACGAATTGATAGATTCAATCAACGAAGAAAACACTTCAGTAAAAGCCATCACTGGACTCAGACTCAAAAGACGAACTACTGTTGACGGCAACAATGTGTGGATATAGACACTTTATCGGTTTGCATCACTTTCCGAGGTCAGTCCCTGCCGAACCAACTTTCAATCGGTAGGGCCTTCATTAGGGTGGACCTCTACTTCCCGAACATCCGTCAATGTTTTGAGTGTGGCAAGATTGGCCACACCAAGAGGTGGTGCTCTGATATCGAGAGGTGTTTGACATGTGATGGTTGCCGCCACCCAAATGACGAAGAATGCCCAAACAAAGCTAAGTGTTGTAATTGCGGAGGCGAACATAGGGCTTTGGACAAAAACTGTCTTTCAGTTAAAAAAGAAATTGCCATTAATAATATTATGGTGTGCGACAACGTTCCGTTCGTCGTTGCTAGAAAAAAGTACGAATCGAGTGAGGGAGGGTACAACCTTTCCACCTCAGACACCAGATCCTTCCCACCGCTCAACAATCCAGTTACAGCTCATATCCAACAAATCAGCTCCTCCGAGAAGACTCTACCCTGACCAAGCCACAGTTCTGCACAGTCATCTAACAAGCTATTAGGCGTTAACAACAGAATAGAACTGAGTCGTCTTCAAGACCTGCTAGAAACCATCCCTAACTCCAACTTACTGTGGAACAGAATTTGGAACGCTGTGAGACTTCACTTTAAATTTGTTAAAGATGGTGGAATCGCCTCGTCAGCTTCGGATCCTTCAGTGGAACTGCCAAAGCATCAAACGGAAAATTCCTGAACTCCAGAAAAGGGCTGTTGACTTTGATGTTTTACTCCTGTCTGAAACATGGCTCAAGCCAAATGATGTTATTTTTTTGAAAGGTTTTGACTTGGTTAGATCGGACAGGGTAATCCACAATGGTGGCGGCGTCGCCATTTTCATTCGTAATAAGATTAAATATCAATCCATTAAAGACTTGTATAGCTGTAATGGTAGAATAGAACTGTGTGCCATTAGGGTCTTCCTACCAGAGGAAGAATTACTTTTAATTTCATCTGATAAACCCCCTGAACTTCTAGTTTCTAGCGATATGTGGGATTTATTTTTTGGTCAACTTCAGGGAAAATATCTGGTTACTGGAGACTTTAATGCACATCACAACATGTGGGGAGACAAAAGAATCTGCCCTCAAGGAGAAAAGATCGTGGACTCCATTCTAGATCTTGGCATAAGTATCATAAATGATGGTACGCGTACTTTCACTTCTCGTCAATATAATTCTGACTCTGCAATAGATTTAGCATTTGTGGATGATTCCTCAAAATTTGACTTTGAATGGAAAGTTAACGATGATCCGTGGGGTAGTGATCACTTTCCGATATTTATAAGCTTCAAAAACAAGATACTAACAAACAACTCCCTACACATAAATCGAAGAATAAGTAACAGAAAAACGAGCTGGGAAGCCTTTCAAAAAGATGCTAAAGAACGTGCATCACAGTGTATGTCCATATCCCTTGACCAAGAGTTAGAATCAGAGGTGAAATACGCTACGATCACTTCAATTATTGTAGACTGTGTTAAAAATAATACACCAAAATACTCTAGTAACATAGAGCCTAAGAATAACAGAGCGGGTCCATGTCATCTCACTCAAAAAAAAAACACTCAAATCGCGGATCTTTGCGCTCTTCGAGGAATCTTTAGTACTATGGAAAAAAAATAGAAGTTCACGGATTTCGAAAAATTTTCAAAAATGTCGGAGTTACGGGTGTTTGAATTTTTTTGCACTGCTTGGTTTGAAAATTCATATCTCCGAAACCATTAATTGCAGCCGAATGATCTTAGACTCATTTCATTCACAAAAGAAAGAGCTACTGTTAAAAAAATATGTTTGAAAAAAAATGGATTTCTTCAAGTTTTTTTCGTCATTTTTTTCCAAAATTCGGCCGCCATTCCCAAAGGGTACAGCAAATTTCATGAAGACAATTTTTTTTAGATAGCTGGATCCTTCCCCTTCAAATTCGTAAAAAAAAATTTATGGAGACCATACTAGGTCCGGAGAAAAAAATTAAAACGTCCGGACGTGCGTCGCCGCGCGTGCCGTTCCACGGTGGCGCTGCTCCGTTAAGCTCGCTGTTTCACGTAGCCGTTGAATTTCATTCAATGTTTCGCTATTTTCTAGGGCTATCCTCTCTTGGAAAATAGTTATTCAACTACTTTAGACTTCCAGAATACGTCTACTGGTTATTTTCGCTTGAAATTATACTTGTTCCGAAAATTCCAGCACGGTTATTAATTTCCAGCACATGATTTCATTGCAAAGCAGCAAATCAGTTATTGGCAGGAGATAAAAAAAAACCGTGAAAGCTGGTGAATTTCTAGTCGTGTGCGATTTCGCTGACAATCATGCGTTCATTGTACAAGATTCCACTCAAGGGTTCAACTAGAGATCCATCCAATCGCAGTTTATTATGAAAGTCAAAGCGAGGGAGAGTTGAACCATTTTACTTTTGTAATAATTCCATAGTGTCTGAAACATAATACGATCGCAGTTGATTTATTACGAACAAAAAATTGATCGACTTTATGAACGAGAAGTTTCAAGGTTCAATAACAATTGAAAAATAAGTTTTTCTCAGATGGAGCAGCTTCCCAGTATAAAAATGAAAAGAATTTCATTACATAACGCATTAATTTGAACCGTTCGGATGTCAAGCTGAGTGGCATTTTTTTGGCTGCGTCACATGGCAAAGGGCCATGCGGTGGGGTAGATGGGGAAGGAACTGTCTGGCGAGTTTACAACTGATTGGCAATTCAGATCCTATTTGAACACCGCTGGATTCGTATAATCGGGCATACTCTTATTGCAGGAGCATATCTTTGGCCTGCGCTGCAGAACATACAGCAGAAAAAGCTATTTTACAAAATCGATTCGATGAAGCTTTCACTGTTGGAAGTTTCGAACGTTTTTTGAACGATTTTTTTTCCTTCACTTCTTCCATTTCATATCAACACCACTTCTTCCTTGAAAAATGACGCGACCCTGGAAATTTTTTCAGAATTTTAGATGCCCCGGAAGGGGTGGATTATACCGAGTGTATAAAGAAAAACGGAGTCTCACGTCTGTAAGAAACAAGCCCGTGTGTTCTTCCATTTCATATTGACACCACTTTCACCCCAAACAATGACGTGACCCTGGAAATTTTTTCAGAATTTTAGATGCCCCGGAAGGGGTGGTTTATACCGAGTGTATGTGAAAAAACTCGTTCTTCCATTTCATATCGACACCACTTTTCTTCCGAACAATGAGTTGACCCTGGAAATTCCGAGTAGATGATTATTCGACGGTCCCACCTCACCTCAAAACGCGTAGATCGTATTTTTTTTTTCATTCGAAGAATCGTGTGCAACAAGGATGCAATGGTCCTTCTGACTTCCGTATTTGCAATATTCGTCTTCAGCTCATATGCGCGCTCACGTATGACTCATATTGCAAACTTACGCTTGACATGAAAAGACTAACATCGCCTTCTAGTTGCACAATATACTATAGACCGAATCCATTCCAAATCGGGCAGGCAAGGCCAAAATGGATTGTCCGAAAATTCAAAACCTAACAAAACTGAAATATGTTGTTTTCTAGGGTAATGAAAAAGATACGTAGTTCATCATTTGGCTGAAAAAAGTTTTCCGACGAAATTATGGCCGTTTGAATATTTACGCGCCCGCTGGAGATTTTCCGGAAACCGAACGAATTTTTTTTTCAAACTGCTATATCTGCGGAATGGATCATCATAACTGCATGGATTTGGTCTCATTTTGTGAGGTTTTTAACGTTCTTTCAAAGCCCATGAATAAACTGAAAGATTTCTAGAAATTAGCAACATGGCGTCCCTTTTTCGAAAATTCGAAAAAACTGATTTTCTCAAAACTCCATTTTTTTTTCTTCACCTACTCTGCACACAATATGTCAATAATTGGGACACGGTCAGTAACTGGTACACTTAACCTATAAGGAATACCTTGTGTCCTAAAATAAATTCTAGATTACAAAGTTCTTCTCCGTTTTAGACTGGACCGTTTGGTTGCCTTAGAACTTGATGAAAATATGATTTAGAATTCCTACATCGTACGTTGTTCGATTATCTATTTCTCCAGCAGTTCAGTTATAGCTGGAACAAGTTCTGAGTATATTTATTCCTCGATCAGAAACTCCCCCGTGATCTGTATTAATATGAAAACATTAAGAGTAGTACAGGAATTGGAGAATTTCATCAGAACGCAGGATTTGTTTATTTTTCCAAATGAAGGAATCCCGTAACATCGATGAAACTTATAGGATATATGGAACATATCACCGCGCATATTGTGTGCAAAGTAGGTGAAGAAAAAAAAATGGAGTTTTGAGAAAATCAGTTTTTTCGAATTTTCGAAAAAGGGACGCCATATTGCTAATTTTTGGAAATCTCTCAGTTTATTCATGGGCTTTGAAAGAACGTTAAAAACCTCACAAAATGAGACCAAAACCATGCAGTTATGTTGATCCGTTCCGAAGATATAGCGGTTTGAAAAAAAAATTCGTTCGGTTACCGGAAAATCTGTAGCGGGCGCGTAAACATGCAAACTGCCATAATTTCGTCGAAAAATTTTTGTCAGCCAAATGATGAACTACGTATCTTTTTTTTTGCCCCAGAAAACAACATATTTCAGTTTCGAACAAATCTGCAACATCACAATTTCCAGCCTGCCCGATTTGAAATGGATTCGGTCTATACTATAACTCTCATGCCGCTCCATCACTTGAGCTATATTTTTTCATTGCCTGTGAAGAAAGCTGATTGAACTATTTGCATGGTTGAACAAAAGATTCGAAACTACTGATGGTGAAGTGTACCTTTCATTGTTTACTTTTCATGCGACCAGTTTGGGTTATGTTGACCGTTATTCAATTCTTTTCGGCATTCAGTTTCAAAATACTCAACAATCAAAGCAAGCGAACAACAAATAACATTTCATCCCTCGCCCAAAACGCTTATGACTATCTTTATTTTTTGTCTGAACCTTTTGCTGAACTGGCTTATAGAGTTATAGCGCTCTGATAGAAAAACGAAACGTGGCCTTCAGAAATTGCAATAAAGGTATATGCAGCGTATCGCCATCTATAAGAATTCAGCACTCATTAGATCAAAATAGGTGTCTGCTGGACAGAAAACCCCCATTATCTCGTGTTATGTTAGTTGACTACGCACACATTTGTGTAAGGGTTACTTCACTGTGTTAGTAATTATTGAGCTTTGCGAATCCCACAATTTTGAGTGCATGTTGATACGAATTATGTCTGGTACCTGAACTTTTCGTCACTCAAAATCGTCTGCAAAACCGAAAAGGCATCATGCCGGGTCGGCGCAATCGTCAGGTTATAAACATCGGACGTCTGGCTGACGCTATATCCCAATTAGTTGTGGATATCGCAGAAGTAGACTTTTCTTCGTACGACAAAAAGTCTTTATTTGTGGCCGTAAGTAAATAAATTTCAATAATCACCAGTAATAGTATATTGTACGCCGTGGGGGCAAGTTCGATCTTTTGAGGTGATGTCTTACTCAAAGACCACGAACTCGTATATTTCTGAATGAAGCTGCCCTACTGTTTAACCTTGTGGTATTCAGTACTCTTTCACAATAATTACAACATTTCTTTGAAATGTCGACATAATTAGCCATTTCGTGTGCTTTTGTCATTGAGAGCTGACTACAGTAAAACCTCGATTATCCGAACCCGTTCGGGTCGGGCCTCGTTCGGATAATCGAAAGTTCGGATAATAGAAACGTGTTGTCGTGGGTAGCTGTTTTATGAATTGTATATGAAAAAAAATATAAAAGGACAGGTTTTTTTTGGTGATGCTTGTTTATTTCTAATTACATTTAAAGGAAAACATAATATTCATCATTTGCATCGCTTCGGTCAAACCAACGCCGACGCTCGCCAGCACGTACGAGCTCGAACGCGCAGTTGTTAGCAATAATGTAGCTCATATTGATAGAAATATGAAAATGTATGGGCAATTCCACCAATTATCAACGAAATATGAAAATATATGGGCAATTCCACCAATTATCAACGAATGTTTTGGCCCTAAAAAATCGATTTGCCTCAATTTTTTTTTCGTAATCTGTGAACCAAGATTGGTCAATTCACGAGGAATACGATGTATTCAATTTTTGGGACAAAATTTTTATGCGCATTTTTAACGTATTTCTATCGTCTCAATGAAAATTCGGACAAATACGTTTTCTTTGTGAAAAACTCTCAGCTTTTCGAATCCGTATTTTGTTTTGTGTCAACTTTGCTGAAACCTCCTCAAAAACACGTTTTTTTTGTCAAAAAACAGCGATTTTTCAAAGTGCTTAATGTTGTATCATTTTTTGGAATTTTTTTTCGGAAAGCTGCAAATTTTTCAGTAGGGAACCCAAATTTTTAGAGTGGGACGGCTACGGGGTCGCGCGTGAGCTACGATTAATTGATAAAGAGCGGTGAATAAAATTCACTTTTGAGACTCAACGGAATATCTTTATCGCCCCAAAAAGCACCTCTGGTGCGAAAACTTTCCGCCAAGTACATTAATGTGACAAACACCTACAAAAATGTCACCAAATTTGATACTATTGCCAAGTACAATTCATTTTGTTGTACTATAAATAACGTTGTGCTCGATTTGGTTTATGATTATCTGTGAAAAAAACAATTAGAATGAATAAAGTGGAGATGATCACGTTCATAAAAAAATATTCGTGATGGAAAGTTTATTCAAAAAAATCTATCAAAAAAAATTGGAGTACGTGGTACTTGGCGGGGCAATGCATGATCTTAACACCGTTCAATTTATATTTCACAGTACGTTTTCAATAAAAGGCCCGCCAAGTACATACCACTGCCTCCGATTTTTTGTCCGCAGATCTTTTGGAATAAACTTTTCGTTACTTGGCGAAAAGTTTTTGCACTAGAGGTGCTTTTTGGGGGGATGAAGATATTTCGTTGAGTCTCAAAAGTGAATTTTATTCACCGCTCTTCATCAATTAATCCTAGCTCACGCGCGATCCCGTAGCCGTCCCACTCTGAAAATTTGGGTTTCCCACTGAAAAATTCTCAGCTTTCCGAATAAAAATTTAAAAAAATGATAAAACATTGAGCACTTTGAGAAATCGCTGTTTTTTGCCAAAAAACGTGTTTTCGAGTGGGTTTTAGCAAAGTTGACAAAAAAAAAACAACGGATTCAAAAAGCGGAGAGTTTTTACAAAGAAAACATATTTTTCCGAATTTTTATTGAGACGATAGAAATACGTTAAAGATGCGTAAAAAAATTTTGTCCCAAAAATTAAATATCGTATTCCTCGTGAACGGTTCGTCCTATTGGGCTAAAACTTGGTGAATTTACCAATCTTGGTTCCCAGATTGCGAGGAAAAAAATTGAGGCAAATCGATTTTTTAGGGCCCAAACATTCGTTGATACTTGATGGAATTGTCCACATAACAAAATTCCGCCTCATGATTCGGATAATGAATCGTTTGGATAAAGCAACCACCGTTCGGATAACGGAGTGTTTGGATAGTGGGGGTTCGGATAATCGAGGTTTTACTGTACTACTCTACTTTGATATCAATCGGAATAATCACCACCCGCACTTCTTACCCCTCACCATAATGCATGACGGATAATTTTTTCTTGATTTCGTTGACTCTAATGACTGGGACGAAACCTATTGTTTATGAATCATCCAAACTCAAAACGACGGACGGGCGAAAGCATCGTTTTGAAGATATGCGAGTTCGTAATAAATTTCAAGTAGAGCATCACCTGCAACACGAGTCGTAGTTTAATTACATGAAATTACTTGGCTAAATGATGAAGAAGTCTAACAATCGGAAATTGTAACAGGTGACCAGAGTACTGAAAGAAAAATTCGTCAAGAAGACTCTATACCGGTATCAAAAAATTTGGAGGGATAATACAGATGATATCCGTAACCGAGTGAAGGAACTATTGGATCTCAGATACGGAATTCCGGAAAATGTCCTCGATGATGCCTCTCCAACTGTTCAGGACCGTGCTAGGTCAGTAGATGGCCCTTCTCAAAATCTCCTCAGCCGCACCATAGAGAAGATCCCACACGATCTCATTGCAACCGGGGACCTAAACTATGAAGCAGTGGAGATCAGTGCGGGTCCGACAGGTATTCCAAAAATGCTGACAAACGGTACTACGGACAAGATTACGAACGAGTTTTCTTCAATTGCGGAGGTAACTCCTGAACCTCTGGTTATCAGCGACGGTTCATTTAATGGCCGTGATACTAAAAATCTGTCGAGTAGCACTATCAATAAATCTCCACATGAGCGGGTCCATGTCATTTCACTCGAAAAAAAACACTCAAATCGCGGATCTTTGCGCCCTTCGAGGAATCTTTAGTACTATGAAAAAGAAAAATAGAAGTTCACGGATTTCGAAAAATTTTCAAAAATGGCGGAGTTACGGGTGTTTGAATTTTTTTGCACTGCTTGGTTCGAAAATTCATATCTCCGAAACTATTAATCGCAGCTGAATGATCTTGGACTCATTTCATTCACAAAAGAAAGAGCTACTGTTCAAAAAATATGTTTGAAAAAAAAATGAATTTCTTCAAGTTTTTTTCGTCATTTTTTTCCGAAATTCGGCTGCCATTCCCAAAGGGTACGGTAAATTTCATGGAGACAATTTTTTTTAGATAGCTGGATCCTTCCCCTTTAAATTTGTAAGAAAAAATTTATGGAGACCATACTAGGTCCGGAGAAAAAAATTAAAACGTCCAGATGTGCGTCGCCGCGCGTGCCGTTCCACGGTGGCGCTGCTCCGTTAGGCTCGCTGTTTCACGTAGCCGTTGAATTTCATTCAATGTTTCGCTATTTTCTAGGGCTATCCTCTCTTGGAAAATAGTTATTCAACTACTTTAGACTTCCAGAATACGTCTACTGGTTATTTTCGCTTGAAATTATACTTGTTCCGAAAATTCCAGCACGGTTATTGTTAAGTTGAACACACCTGTGCTGCAATCAACGTTCTGGTTCTATTGCAATAGGTTTGTGCAATTTAATGACTGTGGCTCTCTTGTGATTCTCTCGTAACTTTGCAGAGAAGAGCTAGTAGTTATGCTCCGTGGAATGGAAATGATTGATTTCTGCAAAATTTCGGTGACTCTGAAAAGGGCCAATGTTTTGAGTGCAATTGCGCTCGATAGCGCTTAGTTGGACACGCAAGTTGAATATTAATTTCTAACTTTTACATGATCAAAATTTTCTGATGCGGAAAATAATTTCGTTTCTATAAATCCATCAGAAATCGGAATGACTACATGTAATTCCAGAATGCCACGAACCATCAAAGCTTCATCGAATCGATTTTGTAAAATAGCTTCTTCTGCTGTATGTTCTGCAGCAGGCAAAAGATATGCTGCTGAAATAAGAGCATGCCCGATTATACAAATCCAGCGGTGTTCAAATAGGATCTGAAGTGCCAATCAATTGTAAACTCGCCAGACAGTTTCATCTACCCCATCGCATGGCCATTGGCATGTGATGTAGCCAAAAAGATGCCACTCAGCTTGACATCCGAACGGTTCAAAATAATGCGTTATGTTAATGAAATTCTTTTCATTTTTATACTGGGAAGCTGCTCCATCTGAGAAAAACTTCTCTTTTAATTGTAATTGAACCTTGAAACTTCTCCTTCATAAAGTCGATCAATTTTTTGTTTGTAATAAATCAACTGCGATCGTATTATGTTTGAGACACTATGAAATTATTACAAAACTAAAATGGTTCAATTCTCCCTCGCTGTGACTTTCATAATAAACTACGATTGGATGGATCTCTAGTTGAACCTTTGAGTGGAATCTTGTACAATAAACGCATGATTGTCAGCGAAATCGCACACGACTAGAAATTCACCAGCTTTCACGGTTTTTTTTTATCTCCTGCCAATAACTGATTTGCTGCTTTGCAATGAAATCATGTGCTGGAAATTAATAACCGTGCTGGAATTTTCGGAACAAGTATAATTTCAAGCGAAAATAACCAGTAGACGTATTCTGGAAGTCTAAAGTAGTTGAATAACTATTTTCCAAGAGAGGATAGCCCTAGAAAATAGCGAAACATTGAATGAAATTCAACGGCTACGTGAAACAGCGAGCTTAACGGAGCAGCGCCACCGTGGAACGGCACGCGCGGCGACGCACGTCTGGACGTTTTAATTTTTTTCTCCGGACCTAGTATGGTCTCCATAAATTTTTTTTTACAAATTTAAAGGGGAAGGATCCAGCTATCTAAAAAAAATTGTCTCCATGAAATTTACCGTACCCTTTGGGAATGGCAGCCGAATTTCGGAAAAAAATGACGAAAAAAACCTGAAGAAATTCATTTTTTTTTCAAACATATTTTTTGAACAGTAGCTCTTTCTTTTGTGAATGAAATGAGTCCAAGATCATTCAGCTGCGATTAATAGTTTCGGAGATATGAATTTTCGAACCAAGCAGTGCAAAAAAATTCAAACACCCGTAACTCCGCCATTTTTGAAAATTTTTCGAAATCCGTGAACTTCTATTTTTCTTTTTCATAGTACTAAAGATTCCTCGAAGGGCGCAAAGATCCGCGATTTGAGTGTTTTTTTTCGAGTGAAATGACATGGACCCGCTCACATGACCATTTTCCAATGACGGGTGCGAGCACTGAACATCTAGAAACTAGTGAGGGTACAAAAGATGGTCCTCCTCAATATCTGATGGACAGCTCTACGGACACGGACCTACGTGACACCTCTCCAATCGCAGACGTGAGTGCCGAATGTGAAGAAATCAGTGCTGGCTCGATGGACGGTACATCACAAAAAGTGATTGAGGTCCAACAACGTGATAGTCGTACTCGGAATTTGTCGCCACCACTGGAGACAAATGACTTACTTAACTGGAATACACCAAAGTCCAGTAGAAAAACTATTAATAACGAAGAGAATGAGGCAGATATAGGGACTGTAGGCAGCGCCGTATCTAACAACGGAGTCGAAAATAAGTCAGGCACAGAATGTGATGACAGTACAAGTTCCAGAAGTAGTAGTTGTTTCTCTGACAATCCTGAAAGTTCTTCTGATGACAGTGATGCTGGTTACGTGGAACCCCCGAAATCACCATCAATCAGGAAAAAATTTACTGAAGCCTTGGGATGTTATGAAATTCTCTCGACGATCCTGCAAAAAGAGGATGGTCAGATGGACCATCATGAATTGCGGTGCACATTAGCAAAAGTAATGCTAGAGGATCTCGGGTATCCTTGCCCACTTGCTTTCTATGGCGACGTCCGCCGAAATCAAAATGGAACCTTTGTTTATTATGCAAACTGTAGGTACGTAAGCCACGTACAAAGTTTTCGTTTTGCCGTAACAAACTTCGAAAAACTTATAGCCTGTATATATTTTTCATCGACCAAATGTGATGAAATAGTTCATAACGGGCCTAAGATTTTTTGTACATTAAGAGGCAAGGAGAGGATCGAAGTTCAGGATAAATTGAAACATATGGCTGCGAGAACGTTACAGCTGCAAACCGCAAAAGAAATTGACGAAGAAATTGCGAAAGACGGTCACATGCAAAAATTGAGGCGTCTTGCCGTTTATAATAAGGCAAAATCTGAAGCAAAGTGTAAAAATGATACTATTCTTTGTTCGAATGACTTATCAGATTTATTTCAGCAGCATGTGTTAGACATGGCAACTAGTGACCCTTTCATTAGGTACACGGGTATCCCACTTCACGCACACATGTATTCCGAGGAGCAACTGAATATTGTTGGAACGGAAGACATAATTGCTTATTTTGATGCAACAGGCTCTGTGGTAAGGAAACCAAAGGACGTGAAGTGTAAGCGAATCATGTACTACGCGGTGGTAATCAACAAAAACGGTTCTATCGTACCCGTTGCCGGAAGTGTTAACTCAGAACAGCATGTTCTTGCAATAAGTTCATTATTAAAAGGATTTCGTTACTTTGTGCTTGCAAAACATGGACGTTGGCCACTGTTTCGCGTAGTAGTCACAGATTGGAGTTGGGCTATAATCAATTTGATTATGAATGATTGGAATCTGATGTCCGTAACTGATTATTTGAAAGAAGCTTATACTTGTGTAATGAATAATACGAATCTCAGATCTGATCTCGTGGTGGCTCACAGTTGCTGTGCTCACTTTCAAAAGAGAGTTTCTTCAAACATTCACCAGAATTTTCCAAAATATGTTCGTCATAAAGCGTTTATTCTAGAATGTATGGGACTCATGACCCACTGTTCGGACATAACAAGCTTAGATGAGGTGTTCGAAGGCTTCATGACTGTCCTTGTAACGACGAGTTCTGTTCAGGCCGCAGCTAGTACAGCTAATCTGCATCAATTACACATTCGTATAACAAAAGCTCCTTTCGGTTCGGATGAAACAGAAGATGTCTTGCGAGACAAAGAAATTGTCGATCTAGACCCTAATGATTCAGAAGATGGTAGAGTTTCTACGGATTCTCCATTCTTCAATCATTACTTCGCTAAACTTACGAAAATTTAAGAAAAAATTATTCATAGCGCCGGTAGCAATGAATATTGCATGCCTGAAATTGCGGACTTCATAACAAAAAGATTCATGCCATTTGTACCTATGTGGTCTGCCTTGTTGTTGAAAAAAGTAGCGCCAAATGTAAGCCGATTGAGTAACGCGAACTTAGAATGTCATTTCAACTCGGTGAAACATCAACTCCTAGACGGTGAGGTGGATTTAAAAGTGGGTAGATTCATCAACAAACTGAAAGAATATAAGGCCCAGTTATGCAAAGAGATCGCTATCGGTGTCCCTCTTAAGGGTCGCCGGAATCGGAAATCACGCCAACTCGTTGTTCGGTCGAACGCTGATAGTCCCAACAATCCGCTGGTGACTGATATGTGGGAACGTAAACGAAAAGCGCAGATCAGTCACCTCGAAGGCGCTTTACTCGGGAAATTAGTAAAGAAACGAAAGACTATCAGATCGAGTTCTGTACCCAGCAAAATAAAAACCGAGCGTACCGTACCTAGTAAGAAAACCACTAAACTTCACGCTAGTACCCCGAGAGAAGAAGTGGTCACCCCAAATAGTTCAATTTCTTCTGAACGAGAACGATCACTCGTAAATAAAAGTAAAAACCTAACTAGTAAAAGAGCCACTATACTTCACACTAGTACACCGAAAGACAAAGTGGTCATCTCGACCGATTTACTTGCTTCTGAACATGAACAATCACTCTTAGATAGAAGTGATTGCTCGACACATACAAACGCATTGGCTAACGGGTTGTTTCGCAATGTAGATTATTATATGGGAACGAAACAGCCCGAATTTGCAGTTGGACGATACGCCTCATCTGTGTGCGCCCCGGTCATTGCGTTTGATGAATTTCAGCTATTTTCTACTGAATATCAAAGCTTATACGGAAACTCGTGGTTAGACGGTGACGTAATTGATTGTTTATCCGTTGCCAAGATGGCAAGTTGGAAAAATACGACTTACGTACCTACGAAGTACACAAGTCATTTATTAGGAAATTTTTCCAATACAAAAAAGCCTGACACGTGGCGAATGTTCAATATCGAGTGGCCAACAAGCGGTAAAATCCTCATGCCGTATTTATACAAAAGGCATTGGTGTCTGTTAGTCGTTGATATAGATGAGCAATCACTAATGCACTTGGACCCACAGTCCATCAGTAGTCCCGATCGTACTCGCGCTTCCGAAATGCTCAAAAAGTACGTTGCGGATTTCTCAAAAAAACGCCCTGATCGCCTATCTGGCATAAAGTGGTATGAAAAAACTTGCAAAACCGCTCGTCCGATGCAACACGATGGACATAACTGCGGTCTTTACGTATTGCACTTTCTCGAAAGTATAGGAACTAGACTGGTTCAAATAAAGTGACTATTTTTGTTTTCGAAACAATTTCATTTATACCTTCCAGGAGGTGTAAAAAGGTGCCTGTTAAAAGGAGAGCTCTTAATAATAATATTTAGAGGTCGCTCATCGCAGATTTCTATTTCCCATTGAAATAACATTGGAAAAAATTTTTTTCAAATTTTGGAATTTTATATTTCGGTCTAGAATCAAAATGCTGGGATGAGCGATACATATTTTCATAGAAAATTAGTTGCTCTACAGAAAAGGTCTCTTATCATTTTTCGATCAATTCACTCCTTCAAAAGTTATTCAAGGTTAAAGTTTAATTTAGAGTAAATTTAAGTTTTTTTTGTTTATTTCTGACAAAATATTGAAACTTATCGCTTAAAATCATAAAATTTTCATGAATAATTTTCATGAATAATTTTCATGAATCATTTTATGATTTGAATGATAAGAGACCTTTTCTGTAGAGCAACTAATATTAAGAGCTCTCCTTTCAACAGGCACCTTTTTACACCTCCTGGAAGGTATAAATGAAATTGTTTCGAAAAAAAAAAATAGTCACTTTATTTGAACCAGTCTAATAGGAACCAATCAGAAATTCAATTTGAAATTCGACCCCATCGCATATCGAATGGAGGTCGCGGAAGCTTTGCTCACTCTTTCTGGCGATATGAAGGATACATGCCAGTATTGTTTCAGGGAATGGAAAGACTTAGTTATGTGTAGCACTTGCAGGCGCTGGGCACATCGATCATGCATCGAACTAGCCGTAGGCACTAAAAAGACTATTGATGAGTGGAACGACCCATCATCAAAATATAGATGCCCTTTATGCAGCCGCGGCATAAGGCATTGGATGTTATATTGAAGTATGTATACATGAATCGACAGGTCGAAAATGTTGATCATTCATTGATAGTCGATTTCACTTGTACGTTTATCAATTTTATCAGCGATTCCGTAATGATAAAAAATTTGACGTTGGTGCAGTGAACACCTACGTCTATCTTATTGATCAAATGAGAGATCTGTTATGTGTGTTAGAATACTGGTATAGCACTTGACGAAATCTACGATCCGGTAATAAATATATTCCGAAACATTAAGAGAATACAAACGTCAAATTTGGATAAATATCATATTCCTGCGTTTTCCGATATTTTTCGAGATAATAACATGTATACAGAGAAAATAAAAAAATTGTTTAGGCTGATGATTCTTGTAATTACTCTGAGAACCCTTTTTCTCAAATGCATTGTAGCTGAAACAAAATAATTACAGTAGAAACCATGCGAATCCACTTTTCTGCCCTCTCAGATGGGTGATGAGACTATAAATTTTGAAGATGTTTTTCCAATAGTGCATGGTGAGATGCATGGTGGATCTGCCTGTGAGTGACAAAACACGCAGCTTTTTCTTCATATACACTTGATATAAACCACCCCTTCCGGGGCATCTGAAATCTGAAAAAATGTCCAGGGTTGTGCCATTGTTTGGGGAGAAAGTGGTGTCGATATGAAATGGAAGAACGCGTTCTTCTTCATTCACTCGGTATAATCCACCCCTTCCGGGGCATCTAAAATCCTGAAAAAATTTCCAGGGTCGTGCCATTGTTTGGGGAGAAAGTGGTGTCGATATGAAATGGAAGAACGCACGGGCTGGTCTCTTACAGACGTGAGACTCCGTTGTTCTTCGTACACTCGGTATAAACCACCCCTTCCGGGTATCTAAAATTCTGACAAAATTCCCAGGGTCGCGTCATTTTTTAGAGAAGAAGTGGTGTCGATATGAAATGGAAGAACGCGTTCTTCTTCATACACTCGGTATAATCCACCCCTTCCGGGGCATCTAAAATTCTGAAAAAAATTTCCAGGGTCGTGCCATTGTTTGGGGAGAAAGTCGTGTCGATATGAAATGGAAGAACGCACGGGCTTGTCGTTTACAGACGTGAGACTCCGTTTTTCTTCATACACTCGGTATAAACCACCCCTTCCGGTGCATCTAAAATTCTGAAAAAATTTCCAGGGTCGTGTCATTGTTTGGGGAGAAAGTGGTGTTGATACGAAATGGAAAAACGCACGGGCTTGTCTCTCACAGACGTGGAACTCCGTTTTTCTTTATACACTCGGTATAATCCACCCCTTCCGGGGCATCTAAAATTCTGAAAAAATTTCCAGGGTCGTGCCATTGTTTGGGGAGAAAGTGGTGTCGATACGAAATGGAAGAACGCACGGGCTGGTCTCTTACAGACGTGAGACTCCGTTTTTCTTTATACACTCAGTATAAACCACCCCTTCCGGGCATCTAAAATTCTGACAAAATTCCCAGAGTCGCGTCATTTTTTGGAGAAAAAGTAGTTCCGATATGAAATGGAAGAACGCGTTCTTCTTCATACACTCGGTATAATCAACCCCTTCCGGGGCATCTAAAATCCTGAAAAAATTTCCAGGGTCGTGCCATTGTTTGGGGAAAAAGTGGTGTCGATATGAAATAGAAGAACGCACGGGCTTGTTTCTTACAGACGTAAGAGTCCGTTTTTTTCATACACTCGGTATAAACCACCCCGTCTGGGGTGTAGAAAATTCTGAAAAATTTTCAGGGTCACGTCATTGTTCGGAAAAAAGTGGATGGTTGTTTTCAGTGAGATAAAAAAAATCGTTCGAAAAACGTTCGAAACTTCAACCATATCCTAGAAAATAGCGAAACATTGAATGAAATTCAACGGCTACGTGAAACAGCGAGCCTACCGGAGCAGCGCCACCGTGGAACGGCACGCGCGGCGACGCACGTCCGGACGTTTTAATTTTTTTCTCCGGACCTAGTATGGTCTCCATACATTTTTTTTACGAATTTGAAGGGGAAGGATCCAGCTATCTAAAAAAAATTGTCTCCATGCAATTTGCCGTACCCTTCGGGAATGGCGGCCGAATTTCGGAAAAAAATAACGAAAAAAACTTGAAGAAATTCATTTTTTTTTCAAATGTATTTTTTTAACAGTAGCTCTTTCTTTTGTGAATGAAATGAATCCAAGATCATTCAGCTGCGATGAATGGTTTCGGAGATATGAATTTTCGAACCAAGCAGTGCAAAAAAATTCAAACATCCGTAACTCCGCCATTGTTGAAAATTTTTCGAAATCCGTGAACTTCTATTTTTTTTTCCATAGTACTAAAGATTTCTCGAAGGGCGCAAAGATCCGCGATTTGAGTGTTTTTTTTCGAGTGAAATGACATGGACCCGCTCAACATACCAAAGGAACCAAAACCAAACCCCCCTTGGTGGGATTTCGAATGTGATAAACTCATACGCTTAAGAAACGCAGCATACAAAAAACTAAAACAATACTTCACCCCTCTAAACTTCGTAGAATATAAGAAAATTGAGGCTAAAATCCAATCAAGCTTGCGAGCAAAAAAAAAGAGTCTTTTAAAAATTTCACTGATTCCCTAGACAAAACTTCTAACCCTAGCAAGATCTGGAACGTAATCAAAAGCTTCAAGAATAGATTGATCCAGCCGAGTAATGCTCATGAATATACAGAAGAACTCCTTCTCAATGCCAAATAATGTTTTGACTCGCTGTGTCCACCTTGGGCTGAGGTAGAGCCCCCTACATTAGAAAATGCCGGCGCTGACACATTCCTCGATTTACCTTTTTCGTCTGATGAATTTGAATATGTTTTATCAAACTTGAGACTAGACGCTTGCCCTGGTATCGATGGCATCGATTACTTTACAATTAGCAAATTACCGTCAGAGATGAAAGAAGTTCTGCTCATCTTGTTCAATGAGATATATGTAAAAGGTGCATTTCCGAACGATTGGAAGCATTATGGTGTCTTCTTCATCCAAAAGAATAACACGCAAGGCGTAAGGGGAATACCATAATCTTTTACCCGACTCACAATATGGATTCAGAACAGAAAAATCATGTTTGGACAACATCGTTATGTTAAGCTCTGTAGTTCAACTCGCCTTTGAAGAAAAACAAAACGTCTCCGCTCTTTTCATGGACATTAAAGGCGCATACGATAATGTGGTCACTGATATCCTCATTGATGACCTTAAAGCCCTTGGTATTCCCACAGGTTTACTGAAATTTATCCACAACCTCACGTCAGATCGTATAGTTCACTGTAACTTTGGTCCGCTAGACGAAATTAGAGCCTGCCACAGGGTACTAACACAGGGAGGTGTTCTCAGTCCCATATTGTACTCTTTATATGTTAGCAGACTGAAGGACCAAACCTCCCAAGATTGCAAAATCATGGAATATGTTGACGATTCAGCCATCTATACTGTTGGGCCCAACGTTGAACTCAACCTAAACTTGATCTATAACTCAGCACGGAACATTTTCGAGTATCTGAAAAGCAAGGGTCTTGAACTAGCGCCAGAAAAATGTGTTTTAGTAGTATTTAGCAAAAACCCACTAATCATTAAAAAAAAATGGGCAAATTTCAATAGATAGTACCAATATCAGTTCTCAAACCTATGTAAAATTTCCAGGTATTATCTTTGACTCGTCTCTAAATTGGCATAGACAAATCCAAGCAATCACTAAAAAGTGCTTGAACCCAATTCAGATATTGAGTTACCTAAGGTCTACTGAGACCGTTCAAATCACGCGCTCCCGTGTCATGCTTAGAGTCCGAAGTATAGCAAATTGTCTAACCGGCCACTATAGCACGCGTCCCTCAACCCAAAACTTCTATTAATTTCGATTGCATTTATTACCGTACCTATAATGATGATCTATTCGGGATCTGCGGTAATCGATGCATAATAGTAGTAAAATACCTGGCACATTAACTAGTCCATACAAAAGTGCTTAATAATCGTGGCAAACGTATTATAACGTAATAAATAAGGATGTATTGCTCTCGTTCCATGACGTTCGATGAAAAATTACTTAGAATATAAACATTATACTAATACGGGGACCAGCCCCAATTATAGACGAAAGACTATTGAACACCTCTGGGTGCATGAACAATTGTTATCATGATTAGTAGTACCAATATCTTTAATAATCACATTGTCATACGCTATACGAACGAAGATGTTCTGGAAGGAATCGGACACGCATGGAGCAACGAGGACCCCCACTCCTGGAAATTGGACGACATAAAAGGCTGCGAGGACCAGCAACGAGAGGCATTCGTCAGTCAGGCACTCAGGCACGCCAAACGATTCTTGATCTAAACCACTTCTATTGTCAAACTCAACATACGTATTCACTTTGCATTCTTTGCTTTTGATAATAAACATTATTCTTTAAACATAGTAAAACAATTCATAAGAGCCTGAGGCCGGCTGGCTTACCTCACCTTCACCTCACCATCACCTCATCATCATCCCTGTAAGCTATTCACTACCTGTGATTATTACAATCACAGGAGTCGTAATACTTGCGTCATCCCATCATCACCAGACACATCTTCCATATCAGAGATATACGTTTCGTATCCTTATTGCAAGGTTGCGGGCGTTATATCCTCATACATCTCACCTCTCCATCATTTCACGTAAGTCATTCGCTACCTGTGATTATTGCAATCACAGGAGCTGTAATACTTACACCATCCCATTATCATTCATAACATCAAGTCATAAAATATACGTCACGTGCACTTAGTGCAAGGACGCGGGCGCTTATATTCCATACACCTCACCTCACCATCATTCCACGTAAGTCGTTCACCACCTGTAATTATTGCAATTGCAGGGGTAGTAACACTTACATCACCACCACCATCATACATTTCATCTCGCCTCCATTTCACATAGGTCATTCGCTACCTGTGGCTAGTGCAGCCGCAGGAGTCGTAATACCCAATCATCCACCCATCATCCATTATTAGTTGTAAAAATAGAAAACTAGGAGACAAGATTCACCGACCGAAGTATATAGAATTCGAGAAAGAACCCTGACTATCTCCGTTTTGTAGGAACATTAGAAAACGAGAGGGTCACACTACATGGTGGCGTGCTGACCCGCGTATACTCATCGGTCTTTACAAAGCATTGATAAGATCCAGAATCGAATGTGGTGCCTTCGCTTTCTGTCCATTGACTGGGAATCAGGCTCTCTGTCTTGACCGACTCCAGTTGAGGGCTTTAAGAATTGCTCTAGGTTACAGAGCTTCTACTCCTACAAACATAATATTGGCCGAAACAAAAGTTCCCCCTCTTTCAGTTAGATTCCTTTATCTGTGCCGAAACTTTGTTACGAAACTAAGTATTTATCAAACCCATATACTGACACCGGTAGGTACTTTTGGACTACAAAGACTTGTTGGAATCCCCCACAACGGTCCCGAGGAGTTCCGTCCCTTCAGTGGTTCAATGTTCTATTGAACTGGAGTCCCTTAAACACCTGCTACCCATAGCTAGTGTTCCTCTGAAATCAAGATTCGCGGTAACAAATCGCCGCCAAGTACACTAAGGCCAGCGAGCGCTAGCAAAGAATCTTTTACCCGAGGCAACTAGTTACCTGTAAGCCCTGCTCATATCTACCGAACCCAGCTATGTCAAGGAACGAAATTTACAGCACGCAAAGTTCAAGTCCAGATGAGCTTTATAAGAAAATTCGGACAGGATCGACCGAGTATTTCCAAAGTTATAAGCTGGCAAAGTTGATGAAAAAACGTCTTCTTCTTCTTCTTCTTCTTCTTCTTCTCCTTCTCCATCCCAGTTTTTCGCAGACCATTCTTTGGGACCACGATATCTAACGAGCCGATGCATGGATCGACTTGAAACTTGAAATGATTGTTCTGTCCATCGAAATCTCGCCCCCTAATGATTTTGGTAAAAATTCGACGACGTACGTACCGACGAGATTGACCCCGATGAATATCTGAAGCGCCGCATTCACTACAATGACGTCACGATTTTCGTAGAATAAATCGGAAATCGAAACTCGAAACTCGAATCTAAAAAAAAGTTAAAAAAATAAACTTCCAAGTCCGCTACTCCGTAGACTGTGGGGTCTGAGTCCTCCGCACCGTCGTTCCGGGTGTCCAGGTCGTCTGTGTCATAGTTCCTGGCGTCTATAAGGTTCTCCACATCATAGTTCCTGGTGTCTAGGTTCTCTGTACCGTAATTTTCGGCGTACAAGTCCAGCCGTGGTTCAACAGAAACTTCGGTAATCTCTCAAAGAAATCGTTATTTCAAGCTCGAGAGTCATCACTTAATTACTTCGAATACGTTAGTTGGAAATGACCTAATTATTCGAGCTAAATATTGGAATGGAATACGCGAATGAATAGCAATTGCTTTACACGCATTACTAGTCAGAAAGTAACGCCGCTCCTTCATTATACGTATAACATTTCCACCCCCGTTACCTTGTACCGCTTCCGCCCATGCAAAAATATACTAACACGTTTTCATTCACGTATAATTATCTCTAACAAAACTTGCAAAAAGTAGTGAAATACGGGACAAAAACATTGTAAATGTAAAACATACCGCCAAGTACAAAAATGATTCCATTAGCAAAAATCAATCGCCAGTTTCTGCCGTGAAATCAGGAAATAATGCCAAGCACTATGACCTCCTCGCAAGTATAGGTCCTAAAGTCGGACCTCGCGTTGACTCGTTTAGGGATGTCGAAAAATCATTTCGAGAGCTACATACTTGGCGGGCACATCCCTTTCTCCTAATTTTCTTACTTTCTCTGAACCGCCCATTTTGAGCAAAAAACGAATAATCATGAGAATACACTTTTCATTGGAACAAAACTCGCAGTTCTGAACATCATGTTTTGATCCATTGCCTGCGTTATTTTTTGTTTCGAAGAAAGTTGTTCAGTTGAAGTTCCAACTATTGCCAGATTCCAGACGCTCTGAATGAACAGTTCTTATACAATAATATTCATTATTAACCAATTTCAGATTCATGACTATTTTTTTCCTAAGAAATATTCACAGGTCCTTCTCAATAAATGCACACATTTTTTCGGACATTTTCTAAATTTTGGGCTTAGAGGCACAGAAGTGAATAACAATTTCTGATAAATCGCATCAATTATCAATTGCAAACACTACCTTCCCAGCAATTAAAAATGGATTAGCGAATCCGATTTTTGAAGATTTCGGACACCGAAATCTTCAAAAATCTAGGATTCGTTAATGCATTTTTGATTGCTGGGTCAGTTCTCCCAGACTCGAGTGCTGTGAGCAGCAAATGCATTGAACCAATTGCAATGCCAGTATGATCCCTCAGCGTATACTATCCATAATATACATACGTAATATGACTCTGTATGATGCACGCTGATTCAAGGACATTTCGAATTGGAATTCAATTCAAAAAATTGCAGCTCATAATTGAATCAGTACCAATCATTCGGATTCTCGAGACATTCAAAGTTTATGAATAAATTACATGCCACGAATTATTCCAATTTGACTCTTTGATTACACACAGGTGCAAATTCAAACTGAGGAATTCACAGCATTGAATAAAATGGGAATACAAGGTTAAGCAAGCCGTTTTCTTTGGCGCATGGGTAAAAATTATATGCGAGAAGTAAGCACGTATAATTGTAGCACAGTAGGAGAAAGGGATGTGCCCGCCAAGTATGTAGCTCTCGAAATGATTTTTCGACATCCCTAAACGAGTCAACGCGAGGTCCGACTTTATGACCTATACTTGCGAGGAGGTCATAGTGCTTGGCATTATTTCCTGATTTTACGGCAGAAACAGGCGATTGATTTTTGCTAATGGAATCATTTTTGTGCTTGGTACAATGTACCCTATGAAGCTCTCGCCTCTCTTATACAAGCCTTCAGTTTCCCTCGAGGAGGGAACAACTTTGAATGAGTCAAACAAAGCAAACAATGTTTTTAATGATATTTTTTATAAGACACTGCTCAACGAAATATGCTTTTTCACTGACGGTTCAAAGATGTTGAACAAGGAATATGTTGGGCTGAGGAGCAGTTTGCTATAATACTAAAGTAGTTAAGGCATACCGCTCCGCTGGATGTGTCTCAATATCACACCGGAGGCAATGGCCATTCTGGAGATAGTCCAGTCGAATAGAACATGAGATCTATTCTTGAATATGTGAGGTCTGCCGATTTTTTCACGAGCTCATTTTACCCCCACGCATATGCCGGTAAGTTGTCGTCAGGAATTTCCGACGCGTTTCGTGGCGAAAAATGTTTAAACAATTGAAAACCTACTTTTTGCGATCCAACTTTTTTCCTGTAGCTTTTACAGCAAAATGTTCAGTACAAAAGTTGTTCGTCTCGTCGTCCCGAAAAAATGAGCCCTTACAAAGTCATTTATCATTATTATTTCAACTGGAAAGAGCAATAAACAACGGGATTTTTTTGTTTCGTTTTTTGCAAGTCATTCGCCGAATTTTCACGATACAACAAAACTCATACTACACCTAGTATGGATTTTTTTCGAAAAGAATATGTAGGGTCGAGCTGGCTATGCATAATAGTTTCGCTGTAATAAACAATCTGCGAAAATCCTTAGATTGGCTCTAGTTTTACATATCCTAGGCTCTCATCGAGGAATAAATTCTGAGCGACAGTTTTCGATACCCACTTTCAATATATATCGAAAAATAATTTTTTTGGCGCAAAAATAGTACTCATTCCGAGGAAATAAGATTTCTGCTTATAAACAAATGGAAATAATTCCGACAATTTGTAAGTTACATGGAATGTTTTGACGGAGTCTTATTCGTCTTTTTAAGACGCAAATTTTCAACAACAAAAAATTGAAATATCTTTGTTAGAACCGGAGATAACGCTGTTTCGCATATTTATTCTTCAATGCTGTTGTAATTATTATTTTTAGTTGAAAAAAATACAACAAGCGCTAGAGACCTGCACAAATGAGTATGAATTTTTTCATGCACCTCAGGGCGTCTGTGTCGTTGCAAAAAATTATTGAATTGAGGCAAGCGCGGCGGAGCGCGTCCGCGCTTACGGCGGGCGTGGTGGGGGGCCACTCGGCCGCCCAATCCATGATGTCACGGCGCGCCGGACCCGCTTGATTGCAAATTGAATATCTCCGTTATAAATTGTCGTAGAACATCGCGTTTTTTCAAAAACTAACGTGCTTTTTTCCGTACAATCCGATAATCTAGTATAAATTACGTTTCTACTATTACTTACCGTGATTTTTCTCATTTTCCAACGAACGCGTCCTAAAAACTGCCGTAAGTGAATAGTAATTCGGTAGTAGTGATGGTAACATGAATAAAAGACACTTGCATTTCAGTAATATTTATTTTACAAAACGATGGCATATAAGCCTCCGCATCTTTACAATCTGCTCCTTTTTTTGCGGGAGGTAAAGTTGCGCCTATTTCTGTCTCTACTCGAATCTCGATACCTCTTGCGCGCACGGTGATTGTGTCGTCTTCTTCCAACGATTGCTCGTAGATTAGACACTTTTCTGCATCCATTGCGATCGATCTGGTTTGCAGTTGATCATACCAATCTGAAATACATTCCGATTGAACTTACATGAATCACATTGTTATGATGATATTGTAAATAATTTGCAGAATAAATAATCGACTCTCAAACAAATGCGAAACTGGTAAAATGTATGTACATTGCGTAAGAATATGAATTTCGTAGATACGAGTATACCAATTAAATTAGTTGATTACTTAGTATTATGGAGGCAACATAATATTATCACTTACCAAAATGATGTGCTTCCTGCACACTTCAAAAGTTTTTCTTCTTCAGGACACTTCAAAATTATATTTCGCACTGCGATATTCGGTTGGACTACATCGTAAAAAGCTAGACAGAGGGTCCGACCCGACCAGTTTCATACTTGGAGTCCCTAAATCCCCTCCACTTCCTGCCGAACATCTGCCTCTCGAGTAGACTTTTAGTCCTTGCCGACGCAAATTTTTTCTTCCATCTCTTTCTCTCTGCAGCCGATAATAGGCCGATAAAAACCACACTTTCGGAACTCCCAGCACGTCGAAACACGTTATATTGCAATATTTCAATCCATTCATGGAAATACGTCAGTAACTCGATACTTAATGACAATACCAAATACCTACTACCGAATTACTATTCACTTACGGCAGTTTTTAGGACGCGTTCGTTGGAAAATGAGAAAAATCACGGTAAGTAATAGTAGAAACGTAATTTATACTAGATTATCGGATTGTACGGAAAAAAGCACGTTAGTTTTTAAAAAAACGCGATGTTCTACGACAATTTATAACGGAGATATTCAATTTGCAATCAAGCGGGTCCGGCGCGCCGTGACATCATGGATTGGGCGGCCGAGTGGCCCCCCACCACGCCCGCCGTAAGCGCGGACGCGCTCCGCCGCGCTTGCCTCAATTCAATAATTTTTTGCAACGACACAGACGCCCTGAGGTGCATGAAAAAATTCATACTCATTTGTGCAGGTCTCTAGCGCTTGTTGTATTTTTTTCAACTAAAAATAATAATTACAACAGCATTGAAGAATAAATATGCGAAACAGCGTTATCTCCGGTTCTAACAAAGATATTTCAATTTTTTGTTGTTGAAAATTTGCGTCTTAAAAAGACGAATAAGACTCCGTCAAAACATTCCATGTAACTTACAAATTGTCGGAATTATTTCCATTTGTTTATAAGCAGAAATCTTATTTCCTCGGAATGAGTACTATTTTTGCGCCAAAAAAATTATTTTTCGATATATATTGAAAGTGGGTATCGAAAACTGTCGCTCAGAATTTATTCCTCGATGAGAGCCTAGGATATGTAAAACTAGAGCCAATCTAAGGATTTTCGCAGATTGTTTATTACAGCGAAACTATTATGCATAGCCAGCTCGACCCTACATATTCTTTTCGAAAAAAATCCATACTAGGTGTAGTATGAGTTTTGTTGTATCGTGAAAATTCGGCGAATGACTTGCAAAAAACGAAACAAAAAAATCCCGTTGTTTATTGCTCTTTCCAGTTGAAATAATAATGATAAATGACTTTGTAAGGGCTCATTTTTTCGGGGACGACGAGACGAACAACTTTTGTACTGAACATTTTGCTGTAAAAGCTACAGGAAAAAAGTTGGATCGCAAAAAGTAGGTTTTCAATTGTTTAAACATTTTTCGCCACGAAACGCGTCGGAAATTCCTGACGACAACTTACAGGCATATGCGTGGGGGTATAATGAGCTCGTAAAAGAATCGGCAGACCTCACATATTCAAGAATAGATCTTTATATATTTTTGGTATAATTCGACTGGACTAAGACTGTTAGTCAGTTGTTTCAGAATTCGTGATCAAAATTTCACACGGTGATTCCTCGCGAAAAATGGAATCGAAATGTCCTTTACCATTTTTTTCTAAAATCCATATTTTCGGAGATATCGCCCAACGAAGAATGACCAATCGAGCGCTCAGACACACGTCGGTGAGTCGTGCGGTTGTTGGTGGTAACACACACACAACCACGCGTGCGGCTCACCGACGCGTTTCTGAGCGCTCGATTGGTCATTCTTCTTTCGGCGATATCTCCGAAAATATGGATTTTAGACAAAAATGGTGAGAGACATTTCGATTCCATTTTTCGCGAGGAATCACCGTGTGAAATTTTGATCGCGAATTCTGAAACACCCTGTAGATCATGAAAATTTTTTTATTTTTTCTGACTCACAAAGCGTTCTCTTGGCTATGTTGGGAAACTATAGAAACCAAAATCATTATCTTATGCTTGTTATTAAAAATAACCTGAAAAATTAGAAAATCAAGGCAAAACAGTTCGCTTCTTTTGGCTTCCATCACATCGAAACATCGAATTTGTCGGAATCGCTGCTAAAGCGGCAAAAAAAGCTATTTGCAGTGGCATTGATACACAAATCAGCATATACCTCCTTCAGACTTCAGAAATAGATGGAAGAATATAATGAAAGATGACTTCAATTTGTGGTGTGTGAAGAGTGGGCAAGAGAAGGGTTCTTTTTATTTCAGTAACCATTACAACAGTCAAACGCTCCGGTGGTTTGGGGACACAGACTTGAGACGGAAGGCTATAGTATCTCTCTGTCGTCTCACATCTGGTCATACCTGTTTAAAACACAGCTTATATCGTTTTAGGATAGCTAATTCCCCACTATGCAGTTGTACCTTAGAAGAGGAAACCCCAAACCATATCTTTTGGCAATGTAATAAATACGGAGTTCCTCGACAGAAACTTATCAAATCTCTGTTAATACAGGGGCATAAGCCTCCTTATTGCATTGAATCTTTACTTCACATAGAGTAAAATTATTTAAGAAAAGCCGGACCTGTCGTCCACCCTCTCCGATTTGGCTGATTTTTTGTGGACATGTCACCCACCTGGAGAGTAGTCAAAAGCCAAAATATTAGGTCCCGCAAAAATTCATCGGCTGAGCCAGAGCCATTTTTCGTTCTTTTTCACACTTTTGACTGGAATTTGGGTATTTTGAATTATGCAGAGGTTTCTTGAACTAAGTGGCTGAAAATCGGTTTCCTAGCGTGAAATTGACCAAGGAATGAGAATATGGCCACAGATTTGACCTACGACAAATAGCTACAGAAATATTGGTCAAAAACACTCAAAATTTACCAAAAAAAGTCCCAAATCTTGGAGAAATGGTCAAGAAATCTTTTTTCTAACTATCCAATAGAGCCATCTCGTAGAGAAAATACCAACGAATCCAATGAGCTTACGCTCAGATTTTTAGGACGAACCGTTTAGAAAATACGCGTTGTCAAAGTTCGAGGTTTTTTTAAATTCTAGTTAAAAATTGAGATTTTTGGACTTGTGGGACTATGTTCGACCTACAAGCCTGTCTTGCGGCGTGATTTCTGACTGCCTGAATGGTGTGATAATGGGTATTCCTCATTGAATGAGATTATGAGGTTTTTGCCAAAATGATCGAATTTATTTTCATATGAAACAAAATAAGTGATAAGAGCCTTCAATAAAGCCTTCTCAAAATTCTCAAAGCGTACATCTCGTCAAGCTCACGTTGGTGACCGTTGCAATGCATCTGTTCTTTGCCAGCCTAACAACAACATACATTTCATCGAAAACACTCTTCCGGCAAGCTATTGAATTGTCTGAAAAAAAAAGAACGAAAGAAATATATCTAAATTCTACGCGTCTTGCGGCGTCCTCTGTGACTGTCTGAATAGTGTATTGATATAGCTTATTCTTATTTAATGGGATTCAATTAGCTTTTGCCAGAATAATTAAATTTATTTTCATATGAAACAAATTATTAAGAACCTTTAAGGCAGCCGTCTCAAAATTGACAGAGTGTACATTTTCTCAAGATTAGAGAAAGTCAAAAACATTTGACTGAGCTTCTCTTCAAGTGCTATACTTATGAAGCATGTCTATAATTCGCGACGATGTTGCGATTTTGAGGTCAGAATGATGAAAAATAAATTGAATAGTAAAATATATAAAATGGACATCAAATTGATCAAATCTATTCCATTTTGTTAAGGATAAGGGACAGAGTTCGGTCGGACACAAGAGGGTTGAATTGAAATGAAAAGAAACTTTATTTAACGATAATAATTAGGTAATAAGGAATAAGTAAGACAATATGATTACTTCGGTAATTTCATAATCAGTTATACTCGCACACATTCGTTCCGCGTTACACGACCGTCTCGCAACATCGCTCATTTCGTACTAATAAGGTAATTCGCTCGCGTACTATGCTCCGGAGGGATTAGCAGGGATTATCCCCGTTTTCCTCGTCCTATTTCTAGTGCGTCGAACGTCTTTGAATTTTGGCTGTTAACAATTTTATCCTAGAATTTATAAGATATATTTTTTAGTTCTTTTTTTTATAGACAATTCAGTAGCTTGCTGGAAGAGTGTTATCGATGGAAATTGTCGTTAGGCTGGCAAAGAACAGATGCATTGCAATGGTCACCAACGTGATCTTGACGAAATGTACACTTTGAGAATTTTGAGAAGGCTTTATTGAAGGCTCTTATTATTTATTTTGTTTCATATGAAAATAAATTTGATTATTTTGCCAAGAACCTCATAATCTCATTCAATGAGAATTACCCATTATCACACCATTCAGGTAGTCAGAGAGGACGCCGCAAGACAGGCTTGTAGGTCGAACATAGTCCCACAAGTCCAAAAATCTCAATTTTTAACTAGAATTTAAAAAAATCTCGAACTTGACAAGGCGTATTTTTTAAACGGTTCGTCCTAAAAATCTGAGCGTGTGCTCATTGGATTCGTTGGTATTTTCTCTACGAGATGGCTCTATTGGATAGTTAGAAAAAAGATTTCTTGACCATTTCCCCAAGATTTGGGACTTTTTTGGTAAATTTTGAGTGTTTTTGACCAATATTTCTGTAGCTGTTCGTCGTAGGTCAAATCTGTGGCCATATTCTTATTCCTTGGTCAATTTTACACTAGGAAACCGATTTCCAGCCACTTAGTTCAAGAAACCTCGGCGTAATCCCAAATACCCAAATTCAAGTCAAAAATGTGAAAAAGAACGAAAAATGGCTCTGGCTCAGCCGATCAATTTTTGCGGGACCTAATATTTTGGCTTTTGAGTACTCTCCAGGTGGGTAACATGCCCACAAAAAATCAGCCAAATCGGAGGGGGTGCCCGACAGGTCCGGCTTTTCTTAAATAATTTTGCTCATTGCAAGAAAAAGATTTTGCCACTAAAAAACCAAAATTTTTTTTGGTGCTTACGCCGTTATATTATTAGTCCATCGATATGTTATTGGAAAAAGAAAGTTTATTTGAAAAAAAAAATTAATCACACCATTCTCGTGGGATAGCCGTTCGTGATATTTTTATTTTTCACTGTAAAGAAGATGAATCTCAACATTCGAGAATATGGATTTTTGCCTGCGATTAACCTTGAAATGCAATTTAGTACGAATGTAGTGATCAAACATATTTTTGGATAATTTGAAAATTGCCGTGCGAACATGGAGACCAGGGGATTGAAATAAAAAATTCTTAAAATTAGGGAATTTTTTTTTAATATTTGGAACCGATTCGGCAGGAGCAAACTTGAAATTTTTTTTTACTCCAAATAACGACCACCTTAGTACGTACATACACACCACTGATCTTTGTTAGTATAGAGATCAGTGGTAAACACACATACATAGTAATAAATGGGCACAAACATTTACACGAGATACGCGATCCAACGCATAAGTATAGAGATCTTCTTTCCTTTGATTGGTGATAGGGTGTTTTAAAACAACCAAATGCCACTGCTGGCCGATTTCTTCACCTCATTGGTCATTCGTTCATCCTCGGGTTAAATGCTTAATCCGTTTCTCTGATTGGTTATCGAGGAGTTTAACCGAAGGATACATAAATAACCAAGAGTGAAGAAATCAATCATTCATTCAGATCCTTTCCTTGGGCCATGCTTGGGCTTATACAAGAAATCGGTCATCATTCATTCAGATCCTTTTATTGGGCTTGAAGTGGGCTTGGGGACAAAACGGTGTGCATATATTCATCGACCGAAATGACCGTACATATGTGAATTTATACATACGTTGACTGAAGAAACATGTATATGAGGCTTTCCACGTGAAACGGGCCACCTTCAGACCTCACCACCTTCGATTTTGTTCATATTTCAGGATTTTGTTCTAGTATGTAAGAGTACGTTTTCTGATTTTTTTCAAAATTTTTCGGCCCCCCATTTCGGAGTTCTCAATAATCAAAATTTTGCTAATTACAAAATCCCAGAATTTTCGATCGAAGATATCTCGCTATGAGAATATCATATCAACATAAACAAGGTGGTCAATGGATTCGTGTTGAATCCAGCTTTTTGATAAAAAAAGACATTGGATTTTTGAAAAATCATTCGGGTGTTCAAAAATTGATTTGAAAGTGAAAAACCAAAATTTCATCAATTATTTCATTTTTGAAAATTTTGAAACATTTTTTTTCGGATTCCACACATTTTTTCACATTTGAAAACGTCCTCTTCCAGATGGAGAAATTCGATTTCGATCAACTATTAAATAAACAAACAGAAAAAAAAACAATTTTTTTTCGTGTTTTCATAGTTTTTTTTTCCATTTTCAAGTTAATCCATGGCTTCAAACTTTTGCGAAATTAAAATAGGTTCGAAAACCGAAATTTCAAAATGAGGAGAAAATTTAAAAAAAATTTAAATGTAGTCAGAAAACTCAACGAATTCAATTCATATGGCAAAAAAGAACATTCTCTGAAAATTTGTTGAATAATGTTTTGTTTAAACAATTTATCGATAACTCTTGGGCATTATTATTATTTCAAATCAATCTTCTTATCGTCGTTATCGCGGTTGAATTTTTCCGATTTCTATCTGATCATAAAGTATGCAATATTGTCGACGAAAGTCACTTTAGGTTGGGAAGATTCGACCTAAATATCCTCGAAGAATGATGCTTCTAAACGACTAACTTATTACAAAAACACCTTGATAGCATACTACTTCACTTTTTGTGTAGGTTTGGAGCCATGGATTAGGTTGAAAATGGGAAAAAAAAATTATGAAAAAATAAAAAAAAAATTGTTTCATTTCTGTTTATTTTATAGTTAATCAAAATCGAATTTCTCCATCTGGGAGAGGGCGTTTTCAAATGTCAAAAAATGTGTGGAATCCGAAAAAAATCTTTCAAAATTTTCAAAAATGACATAATCGATAAAATTTGGGGTTTTCACTTTCAAATCAATTTTTGAACAGCCAAATGATTTTTCAAAAATCCGATATATTTTTTAACGAAAAGCTGGATTCAAGACGAAACCATTGACCACCTTGTTTATGTTGATATAATATCCTAATTGCGAGATATCTTCGATCGAAAATTCTGGGATTTTGTAATTGGCAAAATTTGGATTATTGTGAACTCCGAAATGGGGGGCCAAAAAATTTTGAAAAAAAATCAGGGAAGGTACTCTTACATAGTAGAACAAAATCCTGAAATATGAACAATATCTAAGGTGGTGAGGTGTGGCCCGTTTCACGTGGAAAGTCTCATATTATGTATACTGCGATGTAATTTCGGTCGGTAAATTTGAACGCTGTTTGGTCCTCATATGACGTCCTGAGTGAATTTAGTTACAATTCAGAGCGCCAGATTCATATAAAACGTGCGCCAAAGTCCTGATGGACACTTCAGTGAATTGGACTATGATATTTTAATTATTATTGAAGGATTTACTGCATAGGTGATGTGAAGGTTTAAATAAGTTTCAGAGCTATTACAATTTCTGGTGGAGAGCACCTTTAACTAATTTATTGAATTCTAGAATCTACAATACTACAACTTTCTCACTCAAAAGCTAGAAAAGAAGTGAAGTATACTTGGGAGGGCCCAAGTGTTCGAGCCACGATGTAAGAATAATAGGTGGACCGACTGTGGCTTGGCTGCTGTGATTATTTTAGCATAATTCAGTGCACCTCCACCAGACGGCTACGGGTTTGTGGGACCATTGTAAACAATAATAATGGCGGCACGCAGTGTTCGAAATACGTCAAACAAGGGTTGATATAGAGTATTTTTATAAAAAGAAACGGTATATTCGTGAAATATGGGCAAGAGTTGTTGTGTTTGTCATCGGCGTAGTGGGAAAGTAGGATGCGGAGAAGAAATACATCTCTTCACTGTTCCTAAAGCAATCGATCTCTTTAATAAATGGAGAGATGCAATTTCCGTCACTGGGATACTTTTGAAAAAGACTCATTCCATTTGTCATAAACATTTTAACCCTGATCAGATAAAAGATCAAGTGACTGTCCACGACCAATATGGAAAAGTGTTGTTTCAAGTAAGTACCTCATTAATTATTATCGTAAAAGTAATACATGTACCCACTGACTCGATGTGCAATGAAGCTCCGAACTGCAAATATTTGCAAAATATTTATCCATTGATTCTGAAGTATATGTATACTGCATTGTTTTATAGTCATGTGAATATTTTCAAATCTACAACACTTGATCTCTATATTTCATGATAGAGACAATATCAGAAGGTTCATCTTATGAAAGGCGCTATCCCATCGATCTTTGAAAGCAGTGACAATATTTTAGAAAGTGATAATGCAGCTGTAATTAGAGAGCCGTTATTCAATATAACAAACAGCCCAGCTGACCCATTGCTCAATGAAAATGACAACCTCCTAAAAATTCAGCAGACACCTGAAACTGCGGTATCAAGTAATATGAATGACGTTGATTGTATGATTGTAACGACTGAGACAGATCTTATTGATACAGAAGTTTCTCTAACCTCAACCTTTTCAGGTAAATCCATTTGTCGATTCAATAAACAAAAATTATTCCAGCAATCAATGGTCACAATACTGTTTGTGAATGGTTGTGAAAATCAGTAATATTTACAAATATACTATCCATCTGTTTCTTCTGAAACCACTTACTTCACTATGAATAATAATGGAACAGTTCCTTATTTCTTCTGCTGAAGTAGATATCGCCAATGAAGTAACAGCCCAGGCACCACAAATTAGTTTGTTCAACATTCTGTACGAGGGAGCAATCACTCCGCAACTTCCTCATTCAGGGTGGAGTATAAGTATTCAGAAGTTACCCAAATTAATAGTGTTCGCTGAATTGGGACAATCGTCTGCGGGTACCGTCCAAGCTCCATGGTTCGTTAAACAGGTATGTGCCAGAGTAAATTTCAACTGAGCTCCTTAAATAGTAGTTGTGAACCTTTATTTTTACTTCTGAAGAAAAATGTGGAACACTTGTTCATGATGCTATAAGCAACATTCTCCAATAAACAGACTTACTTTTTCAACAGATAGAGAATGCGCATAAATTACGTGATTCTACACAATCTTTATTTCTTCAAGCTATCTATTAGTGACTTTATTCAATGTCGGAGGTCCCGAGTATGAAGATCTGATTCACGGGCGCATAAGTTTTATTTTAACTTGCAGATCACACTGGACGAACAAATGAATGTACAGATATTTATTTTTAACAAGTTTGCACATACCGCGGCGATGTCTGGTGATTGCAATAGCATCCTACAATTAGAAAATATCATTGCCCAAATTGATCAGTCAGCAGTGTGCAGCGGAGGACCTCCAGCCATGCATTACCGGAATGTACAGACAAGATGCGCATATAAGGACATGAGTAGCACATGGCGACACAACTCATGTACATTGACAATTGAAACCGGTTCAACTTGTAAATCATGTGCATCTTTGGACAGTATTTTGCGGAAGCATCTAGCTTGCAAAAAAACTATCAATAAACAGCATATTCCACTTTCGCCTTCACGAAAAAAAAATATCGACATACTTAGGAAAGCAAAACGTGTCCAAGCTCAGGCTCTCAAGAGAACTAAGCGAAGTTTGTACAGCATATCACAAGAAGTCAACAAATTGCATGACAAATTAGCACACGTTGAGGAGAGTACATTTGAAGAAAATTTGAAAAAGTTGAATCTTCCTGATGCTCAGGTATGTATGTACGCTTAACGAGTTTAATTCTGACCGGTATGAAGTTGACGCTAATTCTTGTGTCCTCTTCTCTCTTTGATAGTTAATAATGACGGAAAAGGACAGAAGAATGTGTACGCAATTTGATACCGGTCAGAATCAAACTCATTAAGAAACTCTACATGATCCGTGCTTCAGGATGTGTACTAGGTCTTCTATAATTTTCAGAATGATCACCCATTAACCCATTATATACCTATAAACTAATTTGACTTATCGTACGAGACTTCACTTTCATCAAAGTATTATGTTGATGAAAGGATTTTTATGCATCAGTCGATGGTCGTTTACACAACAATTGATTAATTCGATTAATCAGAGTATTTGCGGCCGAAACTATATACTTAGTTATTAGTCGATAATATTGTACCTATTGATTAATCAATTTGTGGAGTCAAAGTATTTTTCTCCCGAATTCAAGTATTTATTTATTAATCGATGATCTTGTACATATTATTCAATCAATTTGTTCAGTCAAAGTATTTTTCTCCCGAATTTAAGTATTTATTTATTAATCGATGATCTTGTACATATTATTCAATCAATTTGTTCAGTCAAAGTATTTTTCTCCCGAATTTAAGTATTTATTTATTAATCGATGATCTTGTACATATTATTCAATCAATTTGTTCAGTCAAAGTATTTTGCTGCAGAATCTATGTATATCCCTTCATTAATCGATGATCTCTTTGGTTGTCAATTGGAAATCGTTCCCATAATAATTATTCAAGTTGTTTCATCAAACTTTTTTGTTATTGCCAATTATATGCATAAGATTTGTCAAATATGCATTAATCGAAGGTGTTCTTCTATTAGCGTGTTCTCGTCTGCATGCATGTCGATTATTATCCATGAATTACAGTCGATCATGCATTTAAAATGACTTTGTCGCGGATCAGAGTGGAGTTTTCCACTACCAGGAGTTTTTCACTACCTGGAAGAACATGGAAAACCTGTAAATTTTTGGGAATTTCCAGCTACGTAAACTCATTTTTTGGAATACTCTTCAAATAATCAATTTTGGCCATGAGTGACGAGGATTATAAAGAGTACTTTGAAAAATGTAGTTCTCAAGGAATTTTGCTGCCAGATTTCAACAGACACTCTGCTGGTCACATAATTGTTTTTGCTTATACAGCCTGGCTATTCGGTTAAGGCAGTTTTTGCGCTGCAATTGCACGGCAAAAAAAAATGCTGACCGATACCCAACAAATCATGTAAAATAACGCTGGTTGGAGCTTTCGCCGTCCACATGAACCGAATAGACAAGCTGTACATGCAGATGATATTGATGTAAAAAAAATTGCAATAATTGTATTATTAAACTTTAAACATATGTGTCATTGTGATATGATTTAGCTGACCATTGTATTATAATTTTATGTGGAATAAACTGCTCTGGACTGTTATCTCAAATCTGTATATGCTTGGATCTGTTCATTAGGTTTTACTTATTAGAGAGTGTGCGACGGTAGGCAAATGCACTAGATCCAATGGCAAGAGGTATACCAATGAATGGCTCCTCTTGTGTATGTTGTTACGAATACGAAGCCCAGCTGCTTATAATTTCATGAAAAACAACAACATATTGCCTTTACCATCTCGAAGTACTATCCATAAGTACCTCAGTTCCATCAATTTGAAAAGCGGTTTCGATGCGGATTTTTTTGTAGCTTTGAAAAAGAGATTTCAAGATCTACCAGAAATAGCTCGGCATGGAGTTCTTCTCATCGATGAAATGAAAGTACGGGAGAGCATTTCACTCAATGTGAAATCCATGACATTCGATGGGCTCGGAAATGGACGACAAGATGGTCAAGAGAGCGGGATTACAAATGACTTGGCAGATTATGCCTTAGTATTCATGTTTTCATCCTTGGGTGGGAAGTTTCACCAGCCAATAGCAACGTTCCCTTGTAAAGGTGCTACACCGGGGCGGATACTCGCACAGCTTGCCTTGCAAGCAATTATAGAAATAGAAAAAGCAGGAGGGTATGTAGATGGCATCATTTGTGATGGTGCGACAACTAATCGCAAGATGTGGACAGAGTTCGGCGTTCAAGGGAACATAGATAACGTATCCCATTCCTTTGAAAATCCAATGGATGAACGTAGACAGATCTACATATTCTCCGATACGCCACATTTGATAAAATGTGTGCGGAATAGATTACAAATGAATAAGATTTTAAAGGTTAATTCACTTTGTAATAGTGAAAACTGTAGTGTCGTTTGCCACGTTAATCGACCTTTTTGGACCTCATTTGTCATATACAGTAATTCACAAACGTGTTATTTTTTTGTCGACAGATCGATGGTAAGTTCGTTGAATGGCGGTATTATAAAAACTTATATTACGAAGATTGTAAGAACCCTGGCAATCTCAGAGTATGCCCAAAATTAACTCAGAACCATATCAATCCGACGAACTGCATGAAGATGAGAGTCTCATTAGCAACACAAGTATTTATTTTATTTCTTTTGAATACTAGAATTTCCCTAGAATTGTTGATCACTCTTTATTCACACCACGCATGCATGTACATACTTGTTCAAACATACTTTTAATAGATTTTCAGCAATAGTGTTGCGGTAGGCTTACAATTTTATCAGAAAAAAACTCCATCAAAATTTGTGAATTGCGAAAAAACCATACAATTCACACTTTTACTGAATGGAATGTTTGATGCACTCAATAGACGTTTTCCATGTGAAGGAATAAGGAAAGACAGTAAGGATCTTGAGGTGTGTATTAAGTGAAATTGTGGAAAATAACATTATGAGTTGCCGGAACAATTTTACCAGTAATGCACTGTCATATCTATTGTATGTATGTATGTACAATGCTTCATGAGCAATCAAAATAATTTGTCGTAGACACTTCAAAATACTTTGAACTGGCTTGATAATTGGGAGCGCGAGTTAATTAATGGCCAGATCACCCGTGATCAATTTCTAACAAAGAGCACAACTGAAGGCTTGCGAGTAACCCTTCTATCTACCATAGCTTTGTGCAAACACCTTTTTGACACAAATGATTTCAAATATGTTTTGACAGCTAAAATGAATCAAGATCGTTTGGAGGTAAAATTTTGAACATTTTATAATTCTTGTGCATTCCAATTTTTCATCTTTGTGTCAAACCAATTTGTATTACAAATTCAATACTACATTTTCTACTGTCAAGCGTATTTCAGCTATGAAATGGTATCTAATCTATATTAATTAGGCTGAAACTAGCGGCCAGAGCTAGCGACCAATCGTAGTGTATATCTCCAAAAGTTGACAATATGCTATAGTTGTTTGCATTCAATTTGTTGAAAGTATTGGCCTTTCATAGGATTTGATGAAAAATTTGACTGTCAATTTTTCCTGCCATATTTTAATCACTTTTAATATGTTTGGCCGCTAGCTCTAGCCGCTAGTTTCAGCCTCATTCTATATTACAGCAATTTTTTGGGATTATCCGACAAGCAGGAGGTGCTAATGACCACCCTACGCTTCCCTCATTTTTGCAACTGTATAAGTTAATCTCGATGTACCAACTGTTGAAACCACCAAAATTTGGAAATTGTACAGTACAAGAAGACACGCACAAGCCTTTAGTTTCACTGGAAGATTACCCAATGATTTTCAAGAAGAATACGACACACATTTCAAAACACTTGAAAGAATTAAAGACAAAGTTAGACTCCATTATTCTAACAACGGAATGGGAATGCGAAGATGTTGTCAGGATTGACCATGATTATGCATCAGCTTCAGTTGTCAATTGCATAATATATTATGTGACTGGGTTTTTGTGCCGCAAATTGAGAAAACGTAATAACTGTGAAGTATGTCAGAAAGCCTTTCAGTCAGTGGAAGAAAATGATACTCTCAGTGAAGCAGAATTGATCAACATGAAAACCCGAGGTGGCTTGATTCATAGCAATATATTTCTGTTCAATCTACTATCGGCAATCGAAAAGTACTTCTGTAACCATATCGAATCTGAAAATCGGTCTGTATATGAATCGACTGTATCTGATATGATACAGAATTACAGCTTTTCATTTCCTTGCGAAGAACACAAGGATGAAATTATATCATACATCATGCACTACTATATAACTATGAGAATGCGGCAATGGGCGAAAATTCATACCCGGGACGTTTTGAAGCAGAGCCGTGAAAAGAGAAAATTATCTAGGTTGATGAAAACATAAAGTTTTTCACTGTCTAATTTTGTACGCTCAATTCGTTATTTTTTCGTGTCTGTACCAAAAATCCTTTCGACAATATACGTTGTCAACTGCAACCTCTGCCCATATTTTATTAAATATAACACGCTTATCCACGATGTTATTCTTACACCGTGCGCTTATCTTATAATTAACCTAAAATTACCCTCCTCTGTTTCGAACACTGCGTGCCGCCATTATTGTTTACAATGGTCCCACAGACCCGTAGCCGTCTGGTGGATGTGCACCGAATTATGCTAAAATAATCACAAGCCTTAGCATTGCGGGGATAGGATAGTCGGCCCACCTATTATTCTTACATCGTGGTTCGAGCCCTCTTGGTCCCTTCACTCACACATACATACGCTCGGACACACTATTGTACACCTACACTCAGGTCTTACATATCAGCTCCTCCCTTAGCGCATCCCTGCTAGTGGAGGGCGCCTACGTCATAGCCCCCTCCATGCACACGGGCTGGGCCTTGCCCCTTTTTGAGACGCTTTCCAATTCCCGCGCATTTCGAACGGTTCGAGAGTATATTGGCGCGGTTTTGGCGTCTCTCCGACGTCGTTGACTGAAGATTCTAAAGACAGTCAGCCTTACGGGGAAATGTGTGCTGAGAAAGTGGGCTTGAAGTGGGCTTGGGGACGAAACAGCGTGCGATTTTACCTAGTGAAATAACGTTGCAGTATATCTATGTATAGTGTGCGAATATATAGATATACTGCAATGTAATTTCGGTCGGTAAATTTGCACGCTGTTTCGTCCCCAAGCCCACTTCAAGCCCACTTGCTCGTCACGCAAAATAACCCAGGGCTGACCGTCTTTATATTCTTCCGTCAACGCCGACGTGCATGTGGCATGCACACTGATCTCTATTGTACACTGGATAGGGTATTGTAATGGGCAAAGTTGTGCCGATTTGAACGCCATGTTGCTTGTAGTACATTTGTCAATTTCAATATGGCAGCACCCATAATCGACGCGGTCGCGCGTGATTGTTAGGGTTATGTTAGAGTCGAGATCACTGATCTCTATAGTACACTGGATAGGGTATCCCGTGTAAAACTTTTGTGCCGAATTGAAGCGGTGAGGCGGCCATGTTGCTTGTAGTACGATTTGTCAAATTCAGCGGGAAATTCAAATAATACTACTAACAGATATGCAGAAAACGGTGAAAGTTATTTGAAAATCAGATATTATTATAGAAAAATTTCCAGTTTGAGATTGAAACGGAAGTAAAATGATATTTTTATCGACGATCCATTGAGAATACATAAAATACAGAAACTGGATACTAGGAATTTGAGGGAAGAAATTATTCATAGCAAGAATTCGTTGAAGCAACAAAAATAGCGTCACTAAATAGCAAAAGTTTTTCTATATGTATCAAAATTATTTCTGACAAATACAGAAATAGCGCAATCATCATGTGAGATAGCTCAATTCGGATTACAGTCACTAGGAATGATGGATTACAGTAGATATAGGTTAGAATAAACTGTATATTTGAATGCACGAAGATGTATAAACAATTGATAGAACATAGGTCCAATACAATTATGCAGTTGCAATGAAATCACGCTCTCCTCTCAAATAAATCTATTACATATGTAATGCGAAGAATCCATGTAGTCGTGGAAACACTTTTTCCTAACGGCGTGCGGAAAACACTACTTTCGCGCACGCATTTCCGTGCGGAAAACACCACTTTCCCGCACGCTTCATTTTCGTGCGCGAAAGTTACTGCCGCGCACGGAAATGAAGCGCCTGGAACAGTAGTGTGTTCCACATGGAATTGCGTCCACGAAAATAGTGTCTTCCGCACCACGCTGTTAGGAAAAATAGTATACGCAACACGTGTGGAATAGGTATATCTCGCACTCATGTGATTGTCACCCTCCCTTCGCTCGGGCGACAACCCTCACACTCGTGCGAGAATCACCTACTTTCCACACTAGTTGCGTAATGTACTATTTCGTCACAGCGAAATTTGTCAATGATTTGCCGTGGAAATTCAATTCATCTCCAGAGTCCAATGATGATAAGGATTGTCACCTACCAGGAATACTTCGTGGCCGTAACGTAACGCTTTCTTTTCTCAAAGCATTCAGCTTTGAAATTAATCGAGTAGCGAGCCTGCTATTATTTGTAGGGGCAAAAGTGAGTCCTCAATTAATCTCCTCCAACCACACTTCGAGGGTCTCGAGATCTTTCGGAGGAAATCTATAAACTTATATAAATGAATCATGCAAGTGAATTATATAAAAATAGCAAAATTAGACCCGGAAAAGTAAACATAACCTCACGATTGTATGCATGATACTCATTTGTGCAATCTTCTGCCTCCGCCCCACCTTATTTGCCGCAATATTTTCAGACCAGCATGATGCCTCCGGTTTCTCAGTTTGATATGTGTTAATACCACCACTGGCACTATATTTCTTAGTCCATCTCGACTATAACATAACACTAACAATCACGCGCGACCGCGTCGATTATGGGTGCTGCCATATTGAAATTGACAAATGTACTACAAGCAACATGGCGTTCAAATCGGCACAACTATACCCATTACAATACCCTATCCAGTGTATAATAGAAGTGAATACAAGTGACTAGAGTCCCTTTAATCAGAGTCCCGCAAACGCGACGCCATATTAACGCGAGTTGTTACATTTTACCCACAGAATGTGAACGTCCAACTACATACGAGGTTATCTATGCTCAAATCATGAAGACTAGAACCAGGAGACCGAACTACGCTTTCTGAGACGTCCCATGAAGCGGCGCATGCCTTAAGTTCCAATTTCTACCACCGTGACGCTGATGCAGTTATGTGGCCCGAAAAGTGACTGTTGTACAAGATAACCTTATTTCATCTCAAGTAGGATGAAGATTGGAGGATCACGAATAAATGAATAAAATGAATCATTAATCATTTCTGACAGCAATCCTTACAGAATCAGCTTATTACTTATTGGGAATATTTGTATTTATTGAGGATTGCTTGGTTACTGACGTCTAAACTGACACGCGGCATGTTTGAACATATTTTTCGAGTCTCGTGTATGAATGAAGTAAAATGTCGGCTATGTGAAAATCACGAAGATTAGGTTAAAATGATAAAATAATGATCTAAACGTCGTGATTTGACACTTGTTGACTTCGCTGTTTGCAATTTAATGCGAGCTTATGAGGCCACATAACTACGTCAGCACAGCGGTGGCAAAAATTGAAACTAACGCCAAGCGCCGCTTTTGGGGACGCGTTGAGAGTGTAAATAGCGAGGAGTTCGGTCTCCTGGTTCTAGTCTTCATGGCTCAAATTTTCTATAGCTTCTATGGAGGGTAGAGAGAAGGAGTACGGACTCTGCTTTTGCGGGCTGTTCCAAATTCTACGAAGCTAGTATCTACCAATTGTTCCGTTAGATAGCGCACAAAACGCTATGTCCCGGTAGAGTTCCTAGAATACAGAGTTGAGTCAATCGATGATTCCTTTTGATTGGCTCTTTAACTTCGGCACGTAATGGCGGAGACGGACGAATATTTGAATATAAACATCCTCAATATCTAATCAACGATCATTTTCATCATGGTCAAGAGTGTTTTATACAGGTTATCGTGAAATAATGCGTTTTCACAAAGTTTTTATGATAATATCAAGAGTCTTTAACCCGCATTATCTTTTCGACCTTGATCCTAAAGTAACGCGTTAACTAACCTCAAATATCGCAATGCCACCAACAACGTCGTTAGTGAAACCGTGTTCGATGTTCCGAGGAATTTCCAAAAACAAAATAGCCGAAATGAAAAATTCAGTCATGAAAGAGCTCGTAATCCAGTTATTCACAATTATCAACGTTATATTACTTCCTTACATCAGTTTCAAACTTCCCGCAATTTTACTTCGGTACAGAATGGCGACGATTGACTCAACTCTGTATTCTAGGAACTCTATGTCCCGGGTCTGTCCATTTGATGGACTGGGATCAATCAACGCGAGCGCCTTCTGTGGCGGAAAATAGAGACTCTATTCGCCAAAATTATAGCTATGCGATCCCCATGTGAGACAGCCTAGAGTCCGTACTCCTTCTCTCTACCCTCCATAGTCAGGACGGTAAATAAGTGCTCCTAACCTTCAATTCCTAATAGTTGGTTGGCATAATTATGTGAATTACAGACCCTAGAATACAAGAGTCTCTAATATGGATTCCTTGGTAATAGTGCACTTATTGTCAGTATATTTTAGCATAATTCAATAGTTTTTATCTGAAACTATAAATAGAAAAACGATCTTGATTTTATTTTCATCGGTTTTATAACACGTTTATAACATTATTACATAATTGAGGTACCGTACTTGTGTTTTCAGACGTTCACTCATTGTATTTTTTGCACATCACATATGTGCGTGAGTATCAACTTTTGTTTCATGAGAAAAATATTCATTACATTTTGCAGCTGCATATCCATTCGTTGACTGCAGAATGTATCGAGTCAACGATCCATTCCTATTTCATATCCCCCCAGAAGTGATTCAAATGTCGCGCGCAAGATTTGCCGAAACATGGCGGCGTATTGGCAAGACTCTGTTTTTCTAGGGTCTCTAGGATCAATTAGAGACCCTAGAAACAGAGTCTTGCCACCGCATGATCAATTCTTATTGGCCGCTATCACTTTGCCGAGTAATGGCGGACCGAAATGACTAAACCAATCAGAATAATCGTTGAGCCACAGTCAGCGCGGTAAATAAATGCTCCTAACCTTCAATTCCTAATAGTCGGTTGGCATCATTATGAGAATTACAGACCCTAGATAACCGAGTCTCTAATGTGGATTCCTTGGAAATAGTGCACTTATTGTCAGTATAGTTTAGCATAATTCAATAGTATTTTATTTGGAACTATAAATAAAAAAAAGATCCTTATTTCATTTTCAGCGGTTTTATAACATTATTACATGATTAAGAAAGCGGTATTAGTGTTTTCAAACGTTCACACATTGTATTTTTTGCACATCACATATGTGCGTGAGTATCAACTTCTGTTTCATGAGAAAAATATTTATTACATTTTGCCGCTGCATATCCATTCCTATTTCATATCCCCCCAGAAGTGATTCAAATGTCGCGCGCAAGATTTGCCGAAACATGGCGGCGTGTTGGCAAGACTCTGTTTCTAGGGTCTCTAGGATCAATCAACGCGAGCGCCTTCTGTGGCGGAAAATAGAGACTCTATTCGCCAAAATTATAGCTATGCGATCCCCATGTGAGACAGGCTAGAGTCCGTACTCCTTCTCTCTACCCTCCATAATAGCTTCTTACGGGATCGGCGGCCATATTTGCGCGAGTTCGAACAGCCAATCATGAAGAGGACGTGCGTTTGCAGGACTCTGATTAATGGCGCTTTCCATTGGAGCTACACCAGGCTACACCACTGAACTCTACGTATACTGGAACAACGATGTAGTAATAAACCCGGTGGGAGCACTCGGCGTTTGAGCTGACGCCCGCAGCGGGACAGAAAAACAGTTCCGCAAACCGCCGCTTGGGCGTGCTCCCGGTCCATCTGGTCCTATCGAGACCTAACTGCGGTAATCTTTAAGTGGAATTTACGAGAAATCCGAATGCATGCTTTGTCAATCAATCTTTGATAAACATGGAAAATTGATGAATGAATGAATAAAATATTTGTCTTGTTTTAACTTATTACCCAGGCTTCAGTTGACACAGCTCTTATACATGATATGAGGGTTTCTTCGTCGAACGGGCCACCCATTGATTTCAATGTCTCCAAAAATTCCGTAAAAATTTCTACACGTTATTGGGGATGAGAAAAAATTTTGGGAATTATTTTAGATTTTTTGGTCGGTAAAATTGTTGCCGTTCCTAAAATGACTTCATTCAATCATTTTCATGTAGCGTGATAAATAAGCGCACTAGAGAAAAATTGTTGAGATTAAATTTATGTCTTTGTCTCAGATTTTCGATAGAATTAAAAAAATCAAAATTCCGACCCATTTGAACCCTCTTTTTCCGAAAAAACGTTTGGAAATGTGCTTTTTCCAAATTTGGACAATTTTTTTTTCTTGAAAAAAATTCCGAAGAAGGGTATTCATGACGGCGTTTTGGAAAAAAAATTTGGAGTGGAGACTTGAATGCTCTCCCAGAAAAAAAATTATTGAATAAATGTTATGCACTTCCGAAAATTCATAAGATCTATTTAATAATTTTTTTTCTGGGAGAGCATTCCAGTCTCCACTCCAAATTTTTTTTTTCCAAAACGCTGTTATAAATACCCTTCTTCGACATTTTTTTCAAGAAAGAAAAACTGTTCAAATTTGGAAAAAGCACATTTCCAAACTTTTTTTTGGAAAAAGAGGGTTCGAATAGGTCGGAATTCTGATTTTTTAGATTCTGCCGAAGAGCTGAGAAAAAGACATACAAATTTTATCACAACAATTTTTCTCTTCTGCGCTTAAGCGAAACATGGCCAAACTGGCGAAATTTTAAAAGGAACATTTTGAAGTTACCAGCTCCCATTTGTACATACACTGGACCATGATACTATTGAAAAGTTTCAATACTTCATTTACGAATTATTTATGCCAATTTTTATCTACCATTTAATGTATAAGGATACACAACTGGCAAATTTGAAAATGATGATATATCTGGCTTCAGTAAATGTAGTTCTTATACATAGATCAGGAAGTGATTTCATAAGTTGTCTTCATTTTCACTTTCTCGGAAAAGATATGACGAAAGAATGAAGTCATTTTCAACAGTCTAATTTATCCAATTTTACCGCAAACCGTCGTCCTTTTGCCGTATCAACACATGTGATTACGTTAAAGACCGGCCCAGGTGCGACACCAGCGCCAACTATGCCTGAAGATTCGAACTAACCAACTGGCACAGAAGCAGGCTTCACTTTTTTGCGGCTGTGGCACGCGAGTGCTCCCACCGGGTTTATTACTACATCGTTACTGGAACGAGCGCTACGGTAGTGGGGGCGGTTGGCGTGTTTGATGGTTACTATGAGTGCGACGAGAGCGTACCGACTTCAACCACACCTATCTCTCTCTTTCGTAGCTGATTGGTTGCCATGAGTGCGACAAGAGCCTACCGACTTCAACCACACCTTTCTCTCTCTCACTGCATTTTGTTTAGGCGATACATAGGCTGCGCTCGTTCCAGTATATGTAGAGTTCAGTGGGCTACACCGATGTAGTGTAGCCATTTTCATCTCTTTCTTTCTTTTGAAGCAAAAAGGGACAACAGATGGCTACACTACACCAGTGTAGCCTGGTGTAGCTGGTGTAGCCCCAATGGAAAGCGCCATAAAGGGACTCTACAAGTGACACATCAGCAGCGCTGGCATAACCTCAGTTTCTGAAAATACATGAATCTACAGTTAGTGGGCAAGAACTTGGATTCAGTCCTGTAGGAATGTAAAACTTTGACCGAATTTCATTGTTTCGGGTAATAAGTTGATAGCTTTGGAGACATAGAAGAAGTAAGAAAACAGTGGTATAATGACTATGCGATAGTTTGGCGTATAGTCGATGGAATAAGTGGAGATCTGTTGCCAATAATGTGAGTGTTGATTTACTTTGTAGAGATTTTGAGATAAATTATTGACTAACAAAGGAACAGCCCCAATTAGTGTCTCCCTCCGAGTTCAACGAAACTTCGAGAGATTGTAAAGGGGGTGAAAATATTCGACATAAATTTTTTTCAAATCTGCGAAACTCCACCCTAAGGGGGTATAATCAATCTCTGAAATTGGAAGTCGCGGCTACATCCGAAGATTTCTGGCTGAAAAGGGTCATCCTAGGGGTTTTCGGGGTCGCTGATATGAAGTATGGGGAGAAGGAGCACAGATTGGGCCGTTTTACACGGGGATCGCATAGCAATAATACTTGATGGACCCTTTTTCACCATGGAATATACTCGCATCGATCAATTCCAGTCAATTCCTCGAATAACTACCTTGTTACCGATGGAAATCCGGTACATAGCGTTTTGTGCGCTACCTGACGGAAAAATTGACAGATACTGGCTTTGTAATTTGAAACAGCGCACGAAGGCAGAGTCCGTACTCGTTGACTGAAGATGCGCAAAGACGACTCACCTGATGGGACTTCGTGTACCGCCCATGTTACCGACACATTGACATTACTGTACTATATATCTATACTAGGCTGGTTCAAAAAAATCGACTGTTTTTTTATTTTCAAATTTCGCACTGAAATATCTTCAGGGTACCAAAAAAAAGACGCCTGCAAAAATTGGAGCTCTTATTCTGAATATTTAGAGTACTATTTCTCTTCTGTAAATATGTGTATACCATATACAGGGTCATTCTCTTGAAGCCGAACATAGGAAATATGGTGTATAAGATTATGGAGAGTTGAGGTTGTGAGCGCACGCCGCGATTGGCTGGTGAGACTGTCGGCTGCGTTGAAATAGCCTACGAAGAAGCTTCGGTGCTGGAATTCGTAGTCCATCAGCGATCTTCAGTGAACTGTGTCTAGCCGTCCAACGAATACTCAACGCAGCGTCTTTAACACACTCATCGTAGGCTGCCTTTGCAGTACCTTCGAAGCAGCTTCGACAGCACTCAACGTAGCATCCTCAACGCACTCATCGTAGGCCACTTCCGAAGCAGCTTCGACGAAGCTGTTCATAGTGCGTCGAGGTAGCCTACGAAGCAGCTTCGATGCTGCAATTCAGAGCCCATCAACGATTTTCAGTGAATTGTGTCTAGCCGTCCAACCAACACTCAACTAAACATCCTTAACGCACTCATCGTAGGCTACCTTGACGCACTACGAACAGCTGCATCGAAGCTGCTTCGAAGATGTTGCGAAGGTAGTCTACGATGAGTGCGTTGAGGATATCACGTTGAGTGTTCATTGGACAGCTAGACACAGTTCGCTGAAGATCGTTGATGGACTACGAATTCCAGCACCGAAGCTTCTTCGTAGGCTATTTCAACGCACTACGAACACCTGCGTCCAAACTGCTCCGTACGTCACCAAGCTTCGCCAACTGCGTTGCGAGTACTCGTTCTACGATCTGAATACTCGTTGCGAAACTAGGCGAGCTCAGCTCGTGGTGTCACTGGATCGAGAGCGGGTTCTCACTCTTCAATATTTGTTGCCTGAGATGAGCTCGGATAACTACGCTGACAATACTGTGCCTCTAGAGTTAGCGGGCGCCTAGTCATTGGGTACGCAGATACAGAGTTTGAGGATAATTCACAAACATTGAGATCGACGAATATATTCCAGCTTTCGAGAGCAATTGAGCCACCTGTATTCTCATGATAGTCACTCTCGCCTCGCAGCGACGTCTCAGTGGATGCTACTCAGTCCTGGGATAGCAACGTCTTCTTCGACAACCTGAACTCTAATTTTCTCAACGTTGTCAGTTATCTGAAAATGGATTATTTATCAATTACTGGTTCACACTTATTTTCTTTAAATCATTCACTACTTCATCCTTTATGCTTCAAACGTAATAATGACAAATCAATTTGGGATAAGTGAAAAATACTTTGCATCTTATTTCGAATAGCTATTGCTACGCGAAAATGCTTTGAATTCCTCCGGGGACTGATGGACAATCTCAAAGAGTTAGCCGTACGAGTTAGTCAATAGCTAGTTACTAGTAGAGACCCTAGAAACAGAGTCTTGCCAACACGCCGCCATGTTTCGGCAAATCTTGCGCGCGACATTTGAATCACTTCTGGGGGGATATGAAATAGGAATGGATATGCAGCGGCAAAATGTAATAAATATTTTTCTCATGAAACAGAAGTTGATACTCACGCACATATGTGATGTGCAAAAAATACAATGTGTGAACGTTTGAAAACACTAATACCGCTTTCTTAATCATGTAATAATGTTATAAAACCGCTGAAAATGAAATAAGGATCTTTTTTTTATTTATAGTTTCAAATAAAATACTATTGAATTATGCTAAACTATACTGACAATAAGTGCACTATTTCCAAGGAATCCACATTAGAGACTCGGTTATCTAGGGTCTGTAATTCTCATAATGATGCCAACCGACTATTAGGAATTGAAGGTTAGGAGCATTTATTTACCGCGCTGACTGTGGCTCAACGATTATTCTGATTGGTTTAGTCATTTCGGTCCGCCATTACTCGGCAAAGTGATAGCGGCCAATAAGAATTGATCATGCGGTGGCAAGACTCTGTTTCTAGGGTCTCTAGTTACTAGGGGAATTGAGCGCTTGGCGGGTGGCGGTAGTGGGAAGCAGCCGACAGTCTCACCAGCCAATCACGGCGGGCGCTCACAGCCTAAACTCCTCCATAATCCTATACACCATATTTCCTATGTTCGGCTTCAAGAGAATGACCCTGTATATTATTCTTAATCGGTTCAATATTACTGAAGGCCACGGACGTTCCGTGCTGAAGGCGCAAGGCCAAGAAAAAACGCGAAATCCTCACATGTGTTACAAAAAATATGGTGTGCACAATATACTATTTTGCAGTCGCATAATTTTTGAAAAGATAATTTTTTTTTGCGACTATGCCTAAAAGGTATTATGTTGCACGAAAAAGATTTTGGCACTAAAAACACGGAAATTTTTTTTAGGCGCTTAGGCCCTTTGCTTTTAGGCACGCGACATAAATTGAACTGTGACTTTGAATAACTTTTGAACCCGTTCGTTTATCGAAAAATGACACAGACCTTTTTCGTAGAGCGTTCAATTTCCTACAAAAATATGTATTGCGCATAAGAATTTGTTGATTAGTTTGTGAGCTAGAAAATTATGAAAAAAACAAACAAGTCTTCCCGTGTTATTTAAATGGTAAATAGAAATTCTCGATGCACGACCTCCAAATATTAAAATTAAGAGCTCCAATTTTCATAGGCGTCTTTTTTTGGTACCCTGAAGATATTTCGGTGCGAAATTTGAAAAATAAAAAATCGTAGATTTTTTCGAACGAGCCTAATCTATACCTATGTATGTATGAAAGATATAGATATACCGTAATTATAATTTTGGGTAACGTAGGGCACTGTTGATATACCCGTGCCCACTCATGCCCACTTTTTCGGCTCACGACATTACCCAGGATGAGCCTTCTTTATAGATTTTCAGTCAACGCTGTACTCCTCTCTGCTCTCCAAATATTTTTCAAATATTTTCATGAAAATCATGGCCGACGTTTTGATGAATAATTTCTCAAATTGAATGTTCTGTAAACGATGTATTGCGATATTACATAAAAATACTGGTTCGTGAATATCTATGGCAAATATCTTTTCCTGGCTCATCTATACTGTAGTAATAACAATAATTAATTGAAAATAATTTTGGTGAATATGTTGTGTTGATACAAGTGATATGTGTTCGTAAACACGAATAATGGATAGTATAATTGCTCTTCACTGGTATCATATTCTAAATGCATTTTATCTTATTATAACAAATCATATGGGACATTCTATGCCAAATCGACCCGACGTGGACCCTCACCATTTTTAATTTTGGGTTTCCTCCGCGTATGTTGTAAGGAAGCGCGAAGAATGCACGTCTGGATCTGACAAAATTTTGTGGACCCCGGGTTCAGAAGTTTATTCATTTTCAGGCACGAACGATTCGTGTGTTTCGCCATAACTTCTTGGCAAAAAGTTTGGTGTCTTTTCCAAGAATGGATGGCGAAATTTTTTGCATCGATAACGACTATAATGCAGTGGGAATCTCAAATTAAAAGTGTTTTATCGGAGAAAAAAGCATATCAATGATTGAAAAATTCTCAAAAAATAAGTTTCTGTCACCTAGCTCATATTATTGTTAAACTTTTGTATTCCGGTGATTATCTCGTACGACTCTACACGTAGCTTTTCAATGCTATGGAATAGCCTGAATTTCCAGTCATAGAATCCGAAACGCAGCTGAACCAAGAACTCGAAATCATGATCGAAGATGCTATAGTTCAGCCGGCGGAGACTCATACCGAATGAAGTTTGGATTTTGCGCACCCAAATGTAGTGCACGAACTAGAAATCATAGGGGACAATGACAAAACGAAAAACTAGAATCGTTGAAGATTTCTGAATCCAAATACATACATATGGTATGTACATACACACCGGACCAAGTTTGCACGATCGATGATAAAGATTTGGATTATGATTACAAATATACGAGCGATAGAACTTTGGACGTCCAGGACATCGGGAAACCGCAGGAGACATCATCTGTTAATTCACAATTCAGTGCATGGTTCTCGCGTGCGGAGAAATTATACAAATTATTCCTCCGATATCGTGATCCTATACATCATTTATACGACGTGAATCTCCATTTGATAGTAGGAGAGCCCACGACACTAGGTAATTAGGTATACCTCGAACGGGAAGCCGTTTGAAAATAACTTTTTTCTTAAGACATAGTGCAACCTATTGGATTATTTTAATTGTATTTTACAATTGGTGAAATAATCCTCAGTTGTATGAGTTCTTGATCTGAACTATTGAATCTCTTGATAGTCTGAAATTTATCTGAAAAATGAGCTGCGCTGTTGGAATAAGACAAACGGGTAACATCGGGACTTTAGCTTCACAGATCTGGATGATTCGTCATCAAGACTGTACTCAGCTGGATAGGATTCACAGATCTGGACGATCAGATCGTCAAGACTGCATTAGGGAGGTATCACAGATCTGGGGCGAATAAATCGTCAAGACTGCATTTGAGGGAAGGTCACAGATCTGGGCGAATAAATCGTCAAGACTGCATTGGAGGAAAGTCACAGATCTGGGCGAATAACTCGTCAAGACTGCATTGAGGAAAGGTTTCGTGGTTCTCAAACTAATTCAGCTACAATAATCAAATCAGGCAAAGAATCGTTTTAAATCAAATTTACTAAGAAATTTTATGCGAGAAAATTAACAAAACAAAAATAATATCCTTTTCTTAAATTTTGAGAAATCTTGTCTTCATCGGTTATTCCCGATTCCTATCGATAACATTATGTTTTGAAACTTATCCTATCTTAACCTACTGGCTCTTTGTTTTGGCTTATGGTGAATAGACTTTGACTAGGCTGACTCTATCACAGTGTAGCTGCACGTTTATTTGTGATTTTGGCTTTTGTCTAAGAATTACTTGAATGGCTAATATTTGATCGTCTGGACTCGAAATATTATACTAGATTATTCGAAATAAAGACCGCTTTGGTACAATGCTTAATTTGACTCGAATTTCTAAGTTATACAATTTTAAGAAAGAGAAGGACAGGTGAGCGCTTTGCCACACCTTCCTGGAGAATTTACAGTGGGTCGCTCGGGTGCTATACCGCGACTACGCCGCCGAGCGCGATGATTCCACGGCTTTTATAGTCCGCGGAGCGTCCTGGTGCGTGATTTCGTGTTGCCGCCATCTTGGTTCTTCTGGATGCGTGCGCAGCGTGCGAGGTCATGTGGGTCACGTGACCGTTCCGTTACAATAGGTTTTATATTATAGAGATATCATATCTTATGAAAAAAGTGAAAAATAATTCAACGCTGTATTTAAGCTCATACAATTACATAAATTAAATTTGAATTATGAAGTCTTTAATAGAAATTTGATATATTTCATAATACAAATGTTTATTTTATAAATATACTCGATAATACTGATAATTATAAAAAAATTAAACTTTGAGCTCGAATAGCTTTCAAACGAATACAGACATAACGAAAAATAATAAGAAACTTTTCTTGTGGAGCGTTAAATTCCCTATGAAAATATGTATTACTCATCATTATAGATTCATTTGTCCCCGAATTATAAAATTCTAAAGAACGAAGAACATTTTTCTCATGTTATTTCCATGAGAAATTTAGGTAGGAATGCGGACTATCTTAGAGTTAATATTAAGAGCTCAAATTTCCAGGGAATTTCCTTTCATGAATTTGGAAGCGTTTGAGCCCCTGGGAGCAAAGAAATTCGAAAACACCAATGTTAACGACCACCCTCATCTGTATGTTCATCCGAAATAAAATACGGCGTGTTTGTGTGATAAAAAATGAGCTACTTCCCGAATAGCGGACATATTTTAATACCGGACAAGATGCCCAGTCCCGAAGGTAACCGGCATTGTGCAGGTTCACGGTATAATAGTTTGCGAACTTCTGAACAATTTTTCGATACAATGAAACCCTAATCACACATTTTATAATAAGCTATATACGCAGAAATTATCTTTTACGTTTGTTTATGAAAATTGCTAACAACAATTTCTTCGTATTTATACGCAGAATGTTTTTTTTTTTTCTTATTGAAAGGATTGAAAGACAAAATAAAAATTGATTTTTATCTGATAAGACGGCTAGAAATTCATCTACGAACATTGCTGGCAGTGCCACACGCATTCGACAACAATTCTGTGTTGAAACCCGAATGATTTTGCTGAAAAAACAGCTATGGATTCGCCTTGTAACGAGCGGTGCGACAGAAGAACTACGCTCGGAGCAAGGGCGGGTTTCCGTTACTGTGCCGAGGGTTCGGGTCAACCTGAAAGCTGGCACAGTTGACTTTCTGTCGGAAGCTAATCCTGATCTTCGATTTTTGTCAAGGTTTTTTTGGCCTCCCCAAAAAAGTAGTTTACTGCTTATTCGCACCTCTTCGAATTAACTGTGGGTTAACGCTAGGGTTAGCGACTGATTTGGAGGTCGCAGTGCAGTGATTATTTCCGATAGTGTTTGTTGCTAAAAATCTGCATCTGAAATGGGTTTTATGTGGCCGTCTTGAAGTGGCAGACATTACAAAAACAAATCACGAGTTTTTATTAATTACGGGTAATCGGGTCAGGATTCGACCCGGCACAGCTTCGATTCAACTTAGTGCGGGTCACTCCCCATCACGTTACATTATTTTCAAACGGCCTTCCGTTCGAGGTATATGTCGTGGGCTCTCGGACTATGAGGGGCAATATCGTCAAGCGCAAAGTCTCATTTACAATCAATATTCGTCTCTTCGATTCACACACTTTTTTCAATATTCATGATATGAAAGTGGATACATAGACGCAGGCGTCAGGATCGCCGAAAATTCGAGAATCCGGTACAATGTTGTTTCACTAAAAGTTCTCCCACTCGTGACACATACATATTGGGAGCGTGCAAGGCATTAAAGTAGGGGGGGGGGGGGGGGTGGCGCTGACTGTCCACTTTAACACGTAACCTTATGGGATTTTCCGGATTTTTCGCCGACGGCCGCCGCTTTAACTAGTTTTACTCCATAAGATTTGACATGGAAAATCCGGATTTTTGGGGGCAGCACCGAACTTGCACGGTCCCAATAGGGGGAATTCCATGCCGTTTCAACCTGGGTTTGACCCTTCACCTCACGGATTTCGCTCGTGATTTATTATATAATTGGTCCTACTTCGAAAAGCACTAATTTTTTTTTAAGATTTTTTCGACTTAATTCGAAATTTCTATAATTTTTTAAAACCTTCATATTGATCGACACAATTTAAAATTTTGAACAAATTCTCAAGAATCAAGTGTTAAATATGAAAATTTTTAAGCGGATAGCCGAAGTGGGCAGATGTTTCCTTCATACTGTTTTCAAGCTTTTTCCGAAAAAAAAACATTCGAAAAATCAGCACCGGGGGTCATTTCATGCGGATGGCTACTGAAATATTCCCAAATGTCACACCGGATTTTTCAAAAGAATTTCCAGAATTTTTGCGAGAAGTTTTTTTATTTTGAATTTTTTTTTTTTAATATTTGAAAATTTTTTTTTTATTGCAAAAATTTTTGTTTCTTGGTCTAAAAACCCGGTGTGGCATATAAAAATGTTTCAGCAACCATCCATAGTAAAATAACTTCCGCTGCTAGGTTTTTCAACGTTTTTTTTCGAAAAAAGCTTGAAAACAGTAAGAAGGGAAGATCTGCCCACTTCGGCTATAAGCTGAAAAATTTTGATATTTGACACTTGATTTTTGAGAATTTTTTCAGAATTTGAAATTGTGTAGATTAATATGACGGTTTTCGAAAATTCTAGAAATTTCGAATCAAGTCACAAAAATAAAAAAATAGTGCTTTTCGAAGTAAGAACAATCATATAAAAAATCACGAGCGAAACCCGTGAGGTGAAGGGTCAAACCCAGGTTGAAACGGCATGGAATTCCCCATAGGTATATGCGGTGACGTTACTATCATCAAGTGTGCGCGGTGTGCAACGTCTCTACATCTGAAGGCCTTTTTCATTAATATCACTTGACTATTGACCCGTGACGAGATACGCATGATGACAGCTATATCTAATGTGAGGTTCAATCTACAGAATTGTATTTATATTACACATGGAAACTTCAATTATACGGGGTGGCCCATTTTAAAGGGACCAGTGGAATATCTTCTAAACCATAGGAGCTGCAAAAAAAAGTTTCAGATAAGAGTTGTACGGTTCCGAGAGGGACACAAGTTAGGATTATTGGCATTATCCATGCATTATTCTAGATGGCACCAATTTCGAGGAATCGAACCGACTTCACTTTGTTTGAATGGAAACCAATTTTTTTGCTTTGTGGCCGAGTTTTCGGTGTCATTCGCTCGGGCGTCAATTCTGCCTGCTTTTAGCCTGGTACGTCAACAATCTTCACGGGGTTTTATTTTTTCTTTCTCTTTCCTTGCCTTAATTTTCAATACCTATTTTCGCATTCATTCGTATCAAGAATTTTTTGGTCACCACGTTGCTTATAATGTCTCAAACGATGTTCGAAAACGTTTCTAATAACATTAATGCAGACCTCAACCCTCCAACGGAACGCCACAACTGTAGTATTGAAATACATCGACACTGACATGTAGTATGAATAGATGGCCAATATTACAATCCGCGGTTGGCATCCCAGTCAGCCGAAACGAATTCAAACGAATTGACTGTGTCAAAAACAGAATTAACACGAATTGAAAAGATTTGAAAAGGATTGTGTGGCAATTTTTTTTTTTATTCTTAAGAATTGACGTACAAGTCTTTCGAATTCTGTTTAATTCCGTTTTCCACATACTCAATTCGTTTTGGTTTACTGGGATAAGCTACTCGTTTGATCGTCACCTGACCGCCGTCTTTGTTGATGGTTCGAGAACACTCTTTTACGTGAACATTGAGTTGCACACTGCTTCTCCAATTAGTACAACTAGAATTTTGTAAGATCCTCGACTACAGTCCGAGTAAAATTATGAACATTCCTTCATTGGGGTTCAGGTCTGCATTACTGTTAATGGAAGCGTTTTCAAACATCTTCTGAGACATTAAGCAACGCTGTGATAAGAAATTATTGGTGAGAATCAATTCAAAAATTAGTGATCAAAATTATAGTAAGGCAGGAGAAAGAAAAATTGAAAACCCGTGAAGTTTGCTAACGGACCAGCACGGCTCACATACCAGGCTGACAGCAGGCGGAATTGACGCTCGAGCGAATGACACCGAAAACTTGGCAACCACGCATGGCACACACATAAAAGTATGTATGTACATTTTTGGATTCATCATGAAATCTGCTTCAAACTTTGTCCCAGCAAAAAAATCGGATTCCATTTAAAGATTAAGTGAAGTTGGTTTGATTTCCACCAATACCTAATGCTAACTTGTGTCCCCCTCTGAACCGTACAACTCTTATCCGGAACTTTTTCTTGCAGCTTCTATAGTTTAGGAGATATTCGGCTGGTCCCTTTAAAATGGGCCACCCTGTATAATGCGATTATGGATCTTTTCTAGTTCTTCTGTATGTATCTCTTCTAGTGCATTGTCATATCATGAAGGCGAATAAAACGATTGCCTAAAGTATAATACCTACGTTTATAAATTCCTAAATTTGCAATTTATTTACCAGATCGTTTCATTTTCTTTACGGGCATGAAATTGTTTGAAAATTTCTGGGCCATTCGTGTTGTTTAGTTTCCGCCCTATTGGATTAGCCATTTTGATTTGAAATCAGCGACCCCGAAGCCCCCCCTGTGTCACCTTTTGAGCCAGAAGTCTTTGATTGGTTGGTTATGGCGAGCCATCGAATAGCGAAATCTGCTATTTTCGGGGGTTGAATAAACTCATGGGCAGAAAAGTGCTGTGCAAAAAATTCGAGGAACAGATATTTATCGAGTTAAAAATTATTTAAGGTGACCAATTCCCGAGCTCATGCAGGACCACGTCAGGATTGGCTCGCTATAACCTACTGATGGCTAAATGATGTCTTCCAGATATCTGTGTATTATCTGGGTACTCATATCGTTGTCTACACTCAAAGACATTGTTATAATTTTTAGTTGATAAGCTGTCTCCCAGAGCCGTCAAGCAGAGTGTAAGTCTCTTATCAGCTGCAAGACATTCATAACGCTGCTGATTTGCACTCCGTCTTACAGCGATATCAGTTCAGTTTAGTTCAAATCATGATAGAAAGCGGTAAGTACACCAATATTTCGGGTAGTATTTTTGTTTTCGCCGAATATTCGTGGACAGTGGGGAATCAAAACCAGCAGTTTCTTATCTTGAGACAGCGAAATACCTCAAGAAATACGCATCGTACAAAAAATCTTCATCACAAAAACTGTTCGATCTCGGGGGTAAAACTGACCCCGTAAAATTCAACACCCCACTAGAACCCCCGAGAACGGGAGGGGTAGTAACTTTGAAATTTCAAATGGAAGCCCCTATTTTTTATTGCAGATTCAAGTTTTTCATGAAAAAATACTCAAGTTTCATTGAAAATTTTCTCTCCGATTCGACACCAATGGCGCTGCAATTGCAAAAAATCATATTTTCGATGATTCCAAGACATGCGCTTTGTATTGAAGCTAAGGAAATACCCCACGTATGAACACGTTCGTATAGAGAGATACATACATATTGTACACACATATATTATATATATAAATATGTGTGTATCTCTAGCTGCGGCTAGGAATCGCACCGAGGAAGGATATTATCCTCAGCGTATTGAATGTTTTCGAGGGAACAATTCCATTGTGCCTAATTTCACCTCAATAGCCCTCCTTCCCCTCCCTTTAAATCGCGTGTCTTGGAATAACCGAAAACCTGATTTTTCGCAATTACAGCGCCATCTGTCCTGAATCGAAAAAAAAATTTCCAATCAAACTTGAGTATTTTTCCATGAAAAATTCGAATCTGCAATGAAAAATAGGGGTTTCCATTTGAGATTTCAAAGTTATTACCCCTCCCGCCTTCGGCGGTTGGGGTGGGGGTTGAATTTTACGAGTTCAGTTTTACCCCTCAAGATTGAGCAGTTTTTGTTCTGGACACTTCTTTGTACGATGCGTATTTCTTGAGATATTCTGATGTCCCAAGATGAAAAATTTACCCTGGAGAAAATCACGTGTCTTCATTTGCTATTTTCCTTTGCTGCAAACTCTTCGCTTGTTATTTTCCAAGCAACCCTTCATAGTCCAGTCAAATTAGACATAAAATCGAGTGACTTCTATATGGCAGAATTACCGAAGGAAGGGATTTTTATTCTACGTAGATTATACCGCCACGGATATACTCTGAGATTTACTTTGATTTCTAAGTCTGGATTTCTGGGTTGAATATCGTAAAAATTCTTTGGAACAAACACTGTATATGGGGAATTCCAGCCCAACCTGGACAGCTTTTGACCCTCACCCCTCTCGATTTTTTTCATTTTTTTTTCTGATATTCGGTCGACTGAAAGGAGTGCTTGTGATTTATTTCAAATTTTTATCTCAATTCGTTTTCGATTTGCATATTTTTGAAAATTCGCAATTCCCGATGATCGTCAAACGTTGAAACGCCTGTATCTCTGAATCTATCAGTCGGATTACAAAATGTGAGCATATGAAATTCATCGGAAAGAAGTGTACTTTTCGAAAAAAATATTTCTGGATAATTGCGCCTCGTCCTTCATAGTGAAATCTTCGTTTAAACATGAAAAATCGATTCTTCCCAAAGTATGACATAATTCAAAATTTTCAAAAAATTCTCAAAAATACTTCGAGAAAAGACAAAAATTTTGAGCTATGGTTGATCGTGGGCCTCGGCTGCTTTCTATTTTTAACAGAATTTTAATCGATTATTTTGAATTTTTTCTCAAATTTTTTTATAGAATTTTAATTGATTCAATTTAAAATTTAATTGAAATTCTGTTGGAAATTGAGAAAAAATTAAGAAATCAATTTTCAACAGAATTTTGATTAATTTGATTTAATTTGTTTTTCAATTTTCAATAGAATTTTAATTAATTTGATTAAAATTTCCATTAAAATTCTGTTAAAAATAGAAAGCAGTCGAGGCCCACGATCAGCCATAGCTCAAAATTTTTGTCTTTTCTCGAAGTATTTTTGAGAATTTTTTGAAAATTTTGAATTATGTCATACTTTGAGAAAAATCAATTTTTCACGTTTAAACGAAGATTTCACTATGAAGGACGAGGCACAATTATCCAGAAATATTTTTTTCTAAAAGTACACTTCTTTCCGATGAATTTCATATGCTCACATTTTGTAATCCGACTGATAGATTCAGAGATACAGGCGTTTAAACGTTTGACGATCATCGGGAATTGCGAATTTTCAAAAATATGCAAATCGAAAACGAATTGAGATAAAAATTTGAAATAAATCACAAGCACTCCTTTCAGTCGACCGAATATCAGAAAAAAAAATGAAAAAAATCGAGAGGGGTGAGGGTCAAAAGCTGTCCAGGTTGGGCTGGAATTCCCCATATACAGCTATGTGAAGTTGGCCCGCGACTTTGTTTGATCCTGATGAATCATATACCAAAAAATTGCTCCCGAATTGCTCCTAATTGCTCCACAAATCCCGTTAATTGCTCCAGTACAGTTCGAGAGAAAATCGGAAAAAACGAAATTGCCCTCCCCCTAAGTTGAGAACCGAAAAATCGAAAATTTCATTTCGACTGAACCAAATAGATATTAATTGCTCCTAATTGCTCCCGAATTGCTCCTAATTGCTCCACTCGTTTTATTACTCGTACCCGTACAATTGTCGAAAAAATTTGAAATAACAAAATCGACATTTCTCTTCAGGACAAGAGGCGCGAAATTTGAATATCTGTTCCGCTTCGATCAAGTATTTCAAATTGCTCCCGAATTGCTCCCAATTGCTCCCAATTGCTCTGTTGTTTTTATCCCTCGGTTTCCCATAGATTTTCAGAAAATTGAAAAAACCACGAGACGCATTTTTGAGGTTAGGTCAAGCGAAGCCAATTAAGAACTCAAGTTAAAACAAAATTGAGTACAATTTGATCCATGATAAACCATTGCTCCCAATTGCTCTCTAATTGCTCCCAATTGCTTTGTTGTTTTTATCCCTCGGTTTCCCATAGATTTCCTGAAAATTGAAAAAAAACACGAGACGCATTTTTTGAGGTTAGGTCGAGTGGCGCCAATTTAGAACTCGAATTGAAACGAAATTCAGTAAAATTTGATCCATGCTGAACAATTGCTCCCAATTGCTCTCTAATTGCTCTTAATTGCTCTGTTGTTTTTATCCCTCGGTTTCCCATAGATTTCCTGGAAATTGAAAAAAACACGAGACGCATTTTTGAGGTTAGGTCGAACGGCGCCAATTTAGAACTCGAATTGAAACGAAATTGAGTGTTTGATCCATGATGAACAATTGCTCCCAATTGCTCTCCAATTGCTCCCAATCGCTCTGTTGTTTTTATCCCTCGGTTTCCCATAGATTTCCTGAAAATTGAAAAAAACACGAGACGCATTTTTTGAGGTTAGGTCGAGCGGCGCCAATTTAGAACTCGAATTGAAACGAAGTTCAGTAAAATTTGATCCATGCATGATGAACACTTGCTCCCAATTGCTCCCGAATTGCTCCTAATTGCTCTGTTGTTTTTATCCCTCGGTTTCCCATAGATTTCCTGAAAATTGAAAAAAAACACGAGACGGATTTTTTGAGGTTAGGTCGAGCGGCGCCAATTTGGACCTCGAGGCTTTATAATTTTGAGAATAAAATCAGAAAAACAGGAAAATTGGGAGCAAAAATCAGGAAAATTCAAGCCAGAAGGTCGTACCTTCGAAATCTATCCTAATGCTCCATTTCATTTACCATTGCTCCTAATCGATGTTTTTTTTCACGAATGATGGTATTTCCAACATTTTCGGTAAATTATACGACCTTCTGGCACTAAAATCTGCTAAAATCGCATTTCTGGAGCTTACAACCTCATGGCATTGGTGACGCGATATCATTGTCACCTTCTTTTTTCCAATCGAATACACGTGTGAATATGAGTAAACTTCATCTGTCTGAATCACTTTCCCTTCGATCTGCACCGAAGATGCACTTGCAGCGCGACGCGGGAATTAAAAAAAAAAATTCATATATCACGAATCACGAGAGAGCACAGACTTTTGTGACCGCGGATATCTTCATGGATTAAATTTTACTCAATTTTGTTTCAACTTGAGTTCTTAATTGGCTTCGCTCGACCTAACCTCAAAACTGCGTCTCGTGGTTTTTTCAATTTTCTGAAAATCTGTGGGAAACCGAGGGATAAAAACAACAGAGCAATTGGGAGCAATTAGGAGCAATTCGGGAGCAATTTGAATTACTTGATTGAAGCGGAACAGATATTCAAATTTCGCGCCTCTTGTCCTGAAGAGAAATGTCGATTTTGTTATTTCAAATTTTTTCGACAATTATACGGGTACGAGTAATAAAACGAGTGGAGCAATTAGGAGCAATTCGGGAGCAATTAGGAGCAATTAATATCCATACGGTTCAGTCGAAATGAAATTTTCGATTTTCCGGTTCTCAACTTAGGGGGAGGGCAATTTCGTTTTTTCCTATTTTCTCTCGAACTCTACTGGAGCAATTAACGGGATTTGTGGAGCAATTAGGAGCAATTCGGGAGCAATTTTTCGGTATATGATTCATCAGGATCAAACAAAGTCGCGGGCCAACTTCACATAGCTCCGGTTCGGGGGCACAGCGGGGCACGCCGGTAACAGCAGTGTTCGAACTTACCGACCAAATACAGGTGATGTATATCTATATATTCGTTAGTTATAGGTATACCGTTTATAGCTATAGATATACTGCAATGGTACTCGGTCGGTAAGCGACCAGGCTTCACAGAGTCCCATTAACCTGGCCGTCTTTAGTAATCCTTAGTCAATGACGTCTCTTACAGGTTGATTGGCGCTGCTAGCGCGTTCACTATGAGTACTAAAACTATCGCTCAAGTAGAGTCCCTTTAATCAGAGTCCTGCAAACGCGACGCCATATTAACGCGAGTTGTTACATTCTACCCACAGAATGTGAACGTCCAACTACATACGAGGTTATCTATGCTCAAATTTTCTATAGCTTCTTACGGGATCGGCGGCCGTATTTGCGCGAGTTCGAACAGCCAATCATGAAGAGGACGTGCGTTTGCAGGACTCTGATTGCTCTGATTAAAGGGACTCTACGCTCAAGGTCCCGCTGCTGCCATCTACCGTAGCTTTACTTAATTTTATTACTATTCTCTAACAGTGTATCATCTCAAGTGTATCAAGTGTCGTTAACTGGAGAATTTAAAGACGGCTAACCCTGGGTAGTTTGGTGTCCCGAGCAAATGGACTTGGTTACCGACCGAAATAACATTGTAGTATATCTATATTATGCGTACACTATAGATATAGTGCAACGTTATTTCGTCGGTAAAGTTGGAGACCGTTCGTATCCCCGAGCCCACTTGGGCCCGCTTCACTTGGACCGTTGACTGAAGAATTTAAAGACGGCTATCCTTATGGGGTTTTGTGTGCCAGTCAAGTGGGCCCAAGTGGGCTCGGGGATACGAACGATCTCCAACTTTACCGACAAAAAAACGTTGCAGTATATCTATAGTGTGCACATAATATAGATATACCACAATGTTATTTCAGTCGGTAACCAAGTCCATTTGCTCGGCACACCAAACTACCCAGGGTTAGCTGTCTTTGAATTCTTCAGTCAACGCTTGAACACAAAACCCTATAAGGGTAGCTGTCTTTAAATTCTTCAGTCAACGCAAGTGTCGAGAATGAGAATGAGAGAAATCGAAGCAAATATACGTGATACGAATACATACATATAATATACGAGAATAGAAAATACAATGTCTTGGCGTGTGAAAAAAATCCTGCCAGTTGTTCATTGACTGACAGAACGTGGCTTCGTGTCGAATTTTCTCATTCTCATTCTCGACACTTGAGATAATACAGGCTGTATATTTGTATAACTACAGACTTGAAATATCATTGCAATTTTCCTTAGTACTCGGTCCGGTGAAGCTCACAAAGCTTGGTCGCATTTTAACCCACGAACATTTCGCGTTGGACTTCACAGGATTCTACGTGCCACCCCCTGTTCATTTGAACAACTATTTTCAAGAAAAAATCACTCTGCAGAATGTCGGCCTCGTCAAACAATATCCGTTAGTAATTTAATGTAAATAAAACTCAAAACTATACACATAGTATATAAAAGCAACTTGACCGCTTTATTATTTGAAGGACGAGTGAAATGCTCAACCACAAAAAAAAAAAAAAAAAAATAGTAATCAAATTCTTGGCAATACTTGTCTAACTGTGAGATACAAGATAATCCATAAACAGAGAAAACTGCAAGATACATAAAATATGAAACACGTAATGAAGAGTATGAGCCTTTACATAATACTTGATCGTTTGCATCGTTATCTGTATATCGACGCCTGGGCGGAAGAACATCGTATCTCGGGAAACTTGTGAAGAACATCCTAACTCGGAAAACCGGTGAAGAACATCCTAACTCGGCCAGCGCGTGAAGAAGATCGTAACTCGGCCGACCTGTGAAGAAGATCCTATCTCGCAAAAATATTTTCATCACTCTAACCTCAAAATCGCAACTTCGTCGCGATTTTCCGGCTTTCGTGATGAAAAATATTGATCGTTACTCATGCGTAAAGGCTTTTTGGCTCAACTCGTTACAGCACTCGCCTTCGGCTCGTGCCGTAAACCTCTCGTTTCGCCAAAAAAGCCTTTCCGTAGTCGTGACGAAATGTACTATTTGCGTTCGAAATTTTGTAGTGGTACTCCTGCAAGCGGTAATTGCATTTATCCAAAAGTTCGGATCACTTTACCATTATTGCATTCACTGCATTGCGCAGGCATAAGAATCGACTTCAACTTTCGATATTATTTCGAAGATCGCTGAGGCGCGAAAAGCGTCTGCGTACATGTCAATTTGGAAAAAAAATCGCTAATATGGATTATAAACACTACATGTATACTTACTTTATTGATAAATATATATATCGAGATTCACCGAGAATACTTCATTTCACGCTTGAATTGCTTACCTTGATCCCGGAGTCGATTTTTATGCCTGCGCAATGCAGTGAATGCAATAATGGTAAAGTGATCCGAACTTTTGGATAAATGCAATTACCGCTTGCAGGAGTACCACTACAAAATTTCGAACGCAAAATATTTTTGCGAGATAGGATCTTCTTCACAGGTCGGCCGAGTTACGATCTTCTTCACGCGCTGGCCGAGTTAGGATGTTCTTCACCGGTTTTCCGAGTTAGGATGTTCTTCACAGGTTTTCTGAGATACGATGTTCTTCCGCCCAGGCGTCGATATTCCATTGTAATGTAAAGTATCACTGTAAACATATTGCTGTGTAACATAAAGTTTTTCCACAGGTATGGCAGTATGTACAATGTCACCTTCAACGACACAGATACTCGTGACGCTATTCTCTCAGATGTTAGTCTGTTGAATAAATTTGGTGGCGGTACAATCATCGAAAATACTAGCCATGGAATCTTGCGTGATATCCCTTTCATGAAACATGTGAGTCAGGCAACTGGTATACATGTCGTGGCCGGCACAGGTAATCCCAACAATCATACCGAGGACTAAGAAATATACAGGCATATGCCTACAGCCTATGGGCCTATGGCTTGCACTATGCCGTGCCCACCGGCACCGAACCGCGCAGAAGCAAACCGAAATTTGATGCGCAATAGGATGGCAAGATCTTCACTTTGAGTTCCCATTCGGATTTTTACCCCTGAGGATTGTATTTTTTCGGTATAAAATGAACCCCCCCAAAGATGAAGGGGATTGAAGGATTGTTAGAAGTCACTCATTGTTATAGTGGTCCCAGGAGTGAAAGTCCGCATCGGAACTCGAAGCAGAAATCTTGCCACCGTATCGTGCATCAAACTTCGATTCGCTTCCGCGCGGATCGGTGCGGTTCCGTGCGATTCAGGACCGGTGTCGGTCGGCGCGGCATATTGCGCGTAGACCTTTACTTATGATATGGTTTACACTCATATGATGCTCAGCTAATGATACAGGCAGCTCGACTGCAGTCGTGAGTAAGAAAGTATTAGTAAAAAATTCAGACAGTGCGCCATGTAGCCACAAATCGAGCAGTCAACTCCAGATAGCCTCTGTCCTTATATATCCCGTAAAATATGATGCATCGCATATCCTCGATGCCTGAAACACAATAGTTGAGATTTTCATTATTGCTGGTGATATCAGGCTCTCAATGAATAAGAAAACGTGCATCGGGTATTGATACTTGTCTGTATGATTCAAGAAAGCATATGGGGTATTCCACGTGAAGTGGACCGGTTTTTGGCCGATGGTCATGGAATTTGACGCAAATGTAGATTTGGGTTAGGTAAAATAAAAAAAAATGAAAAAAGGGCAGGCTGAAACTTTCAGAATAATTTTTTTCTGGTTTGAAGTAATTTCGGCTAAAATTTCAAGAAAATCCATTAGCCCCTTGTGGTAGAAATACAGGTTTTTCGAGATTTTAATTCTTTTTTTTTTTTTTTTGAATTATTTTCATTTAGTAGAAGCTGAAACTTTCGCGACTATTTTGTTTTGGTTTGAAGTAATTTCTGTGAAAATTTCAAGAAAATCCATTAGACCCTTCTGGTGGAAATACACATTTTTTGAGTTTTGAATTCTTGGAAATTTCAGATGCAATTTGATTGTTACATATTTGGAAACTGCTCGTTTTTGCGAGTAAAATGCACTATGACAAGTCATGTTTCCGTTCACGGATCGCGGCGATATATGGAGTTGAAAATATTTTTCTGAATAATTACTAGCGCCATATTTCTCGTAAATTTTTTTTTTAATCTACAACTTGTGGTGGCGATTTCTATAGTGACAAAGAACCCAAATCTGCATTTGCGTCAAATTCCATGACCATCGGCCAAAAAACGGTCCGGTTCACGTGGAATACCCCATATAGAAATGGGTTTCACGTAGTTGTGTCAAGATGCTATTTCGATTCGCATCCTTATCTGCGATGACTTAGACATTCGAATCAAATTGATTTCAAACGGATAATACATTCCAGGCTATTACGTTGCTTCTACACAAACCGAGAGTACCCTTGGCACTAGTGTGGAACAAATGTATGATTCGATGTTGAAAGAACTTACAGTGGAATGCGATGGGGCGCCTGGTGTTAAGACTGGATTCATTGGAGAAGTGGGCAGTACTTGGCCGATTCATGGTAAATTCAAATTATTAAATCCTGCTTTGTGCTGAAATTATCATGCCGGTTATGTCAGTCATGTTGCACGAGCATATCGCACGTGGGGAACATTCACACATTACATCACATGCCAAAATATAATAGGAATAGAAATTGGTCCCACTCGCTCTATTAATTGCATGATGCTAGGCAAACTGTGAACATCACGAAACCTACTCACGATGTGTGTATAATTGTATATTTATAAGCCCTAATTGTGGGAGCTACAGACAGACTTAAAATGATGCATGAAACACCGAATTCGCACCAGGGCACAAGAAATTACGAATCTCATGCGATCCACATCCCAACACGTCCGTTACGCCTGTTAGTTCGGTCGAGACTAGGTTCTTGGATCCTATGTTCGCGTATAAAAGTGCAGTTGATTATTTCTAGAAAAGTTCACAGGGCTCTCAATTCATATGCTGTGAGCAATCGTCATTGCAAAAAGATTGTGGTGGCATCAGAGCCACCACCAATTCAAAGCGCTGATTTTTCGGTACGAAGGAAGGCCTGCTTGTTGGTTCCGCAGGACATCAGTACTGCAAAGTCATTTCAGTATTTTCAGCAAGTTTCTGGAAATCGAGGTCTGTCAGAACTGACAGAAATCCTCAACAAGCTCTCGAGATTTTCATCCGTTAATCATGATCTGAGCCTTTATTGACGAAAACATTGACTTGCAGAGATAACTCGACCCAAGACAAGAGAGCAATCTTCCGTAGAGATCCGTAAGATTGCTATATTTCATTTGATCAACCGTTTTCAAATTATATTTTTCTGTGTTCGTCACGGATTCGGGGATTCTATTGCGTTCCTCGGGACAGGGCCCATCACACAGATACTCCTTGGGCTTCGATTTTTGTTTCCCTGTAATTGCAGGGTCGTTGAAAAGATCAAGTGCGTCAGTATACCTATTCGGTGCGCCTGGCGCACGAAGTGCGCCAAATGCCCACCTCTGAGCTAAGGCGTAGCGACCGTAGATAAACTACGGTACAGATAAGATGTGACATTTTGTGATAAGAGGACCGTAATATGTGACGTGATATTTTTTTTGAATTTGCGACTATAGTTTAAAATATGAAATTAAAGAATAATACAGTATGTAATATATCGGGATAAATCACAGGGTAGACACGTCGAATATTGATTGTCTCTATTTATTAGATCGTCATAGCTTAGGCTTACAATACATGTTTACTCGTTAAAGTCGTCTAGTTGAATGCGTAGTCTGGTTTAAGCTATTTCAAATTCTGCCTATATATACAATGTTGCCAACTTCAATACATCACAGTCCTCCCTTTCCAGATTCATACCATACCATCAACTTTTGCTTACATGTTTTTTATTTCCGAATTTACATATTCAATCTTTGGACAGGCCTAATTTTTCGCTTCGGCCTATTATTCAAATTCAAACTCGCAACTCTCTCTTTTTCTAATTCTACTACCTCGCTCGCACTCTCATTCCTACAAACATTTTTCTCCTCCTGATCAATTTCTGACGCACCTCCTACTTTCTTCCAAACCTTCTAGTTCCTGTTCATAAAATTTACATGTTTTCAATAATTGATTGGGATGTCTTTTCCAAACCATTTTTTCTTCGTCTTCGGTTCTTACCATAAACATTCTTTTCATAACACGTGCATGGAAAGTGAGGCTTTCCATGGCAGTTTTGCGGGACGAAACTAGCTGATTGCATGCTAGGTTAGGTTTGCGCATGCGCAGTCCATAATTAGCTCACTTTCGTCCCTTGGGCGAATTTCCATTTACTTTTGCGCATGCGCAGTCCACATTTAGCTCACTTTCGTCCCTTGAGCGAATTTCCAGTTACGTTCGTCCCCACTGATCTCTTATGGAGATCAGTGTTCGTCCCGCTAAACCGCCATGTAAAGCCCCACTTTCATGCACTTGTTATGAAAAGTATCGTGTGTGACGCGGGCTGAAGTTGGCAATGATTGCAACTCGTGTGATTGCCGCCCTCGCTTCGCTCGGGCGGGCAAACTTCACACTCGTCCGCAATCGCCAACTTTCGGCCCTTGTCACACAATATACTATTCACCTAGTTTTTCTATTACACGCGCTCTCCTCCAGGTCGGTTTGGCTGGATTTTTAAAATCCCTAGCATAAACTATTTCGTCAATTCCGAACTCCACCTCTCGCTTACCATGGAAGTATTTCACTTGGTTCTCTCTGACTTTTTCCACGGTCGATCTGTTCAAGAAATCAAGTCTAGTTTTCACACTTCGTCCCAACATTCGCTTTGCGGGCGTTTCCCCGGTTGTTGAATGCGGTATCAGTAGAGACTTGCTGATTTTGGTCTTATAATCATTTCTCGCATCAAAATACCTGACATTGATGAAATTTTGGAAAATTAATTTTTGTCCGCTTTCTAAATTATTTCTTCCGAATTCGTTGAGATATCGAAAATCCCATCAGCTAGATTGTTCATTGTGACCTAAAGAATGTGTAAAAAAATCCACGACCCTTGAAGTCACATAAATCGTCCAAATAAGTAAAAAATGTGTCAAATTGCCTTCTGATTGAATATTCTCGGTAGTTTTTACTCCTTTTTCGTTATGAAAAAATGAATTAAATAAACTAATAGGTTATAGTATGTAATAATTAAGAAAATGGATTCCAAGGCCTAAATAGGAAGATGTCTATGATATGCTCAAGTAAAACTTTACTTGGACCAAATTATACACTCGTCAGTTGTCACCATTGTGTGATATAATCATACTTAGTAGTTATCATATAAATGACCTCATGATCGTTTACAGTTCAACGGAGGGTACGGGCGCGATGTTTCGAGTGAGAGCGATGCCGTTTCATCTTACTTTTCTTTACTTACGCCGTCAAGAATATCCTTCCTGTATTGTGTGCAAATCAGTCTTTCTTTACAGGTTATGTTATGTTGTGATAATTAAATACCTCAATTTCTGAATTTTAGTTCCAGACTTGCCGCTCTGGGCTAGTAGCGGGTATAGGTATACCTCACTTTGCGCACTAGTGCGAGAAACGGGCACTTTGCGTACGCAAAACAGGCATGAAAAGTCGAATTTTGCACACTGGGTTACAATAGTACATTACAGCTCGATTACGGAAAGACTTTCATGAGCAACGATCATTATATCCTTCATGACAAAAGCCAAGAGATCGCGACGAAGTTGCGATTTTGAGGCTAGAGTGATGAAAAAAAAATTACGAAGCAAATCTATGGCATCAGCGCCGGATCTTCATCGAAATATCATTGGATGCCCCATTTAAACAAGTGTTCCTCACGTTGTCACGCTTATGAATGTTTGCATGCAGTCAATTATTGCAGGGTACGTTTTGCAATGAAAATGATAGAAGTCTTCGGAATTAGAAGTGCATTCTGGATTATGCGTCATTATGCTGAGGCACATCCTCTGACAGGGAAGATTTGCCTATATGTGACTAGGTGTAACAAGGGGGCGGGATCAGGTGGAAAATCAGGGAAGAAGGTGTGGTGCAATGTGGGCAGAATCTCATTTAATTGAAAACGATAGATTGACGGAAGTACATTTCGCTAGGGTAATTGAAATAGTGTGTAGGCATGTTCCCTCTTGTTCAAACTTTCGGGCGATATCTTTAAATAATCCGCATGTCTGTGTGTATAGATTTTGAAAAGAAAGCAATACGTGCTACAGGAGAAGTACAAGCCCAATTAGGTTGTCCCGTGAGTTTTCATCCAGGAAGGGACCGGAAAGCTCCTTTCGAAATAATCAGACTTTATTTGGAAGCTGGCGGTGCGGCAGAAAAAGCTATAATGTCCCATCTTGATCGTGAGTTGTTTACTGGATAGAACCAAGTTGTATACATAAGATGCAATGCACCCATTTATTCATAAAAAGGTATCATCCAATAAGTTGGAAACTACAATTTCTACTATACATCGGTTCGCAATAATGATGAATCACATTGCTCTAAATTATTCATCATAATTTTAATAACATAAACTCCTACAAGGTACACTACTGAATGATGAAGATCTCCTCGAATTCTCAAAGTCTGGATGCTACTGCCAATTTGACTTATTTGGCGTCGAATGTTCACACTATCAGCTTCACCCGCCGACTGATATGCCTTCCGACGCTCAACGCCTTGATAAAATTAAACTGCTCCAGAATGAAGGACAAATCGACCGAGTACTCCTCAGTCACGACATTCACACAAAGCATCGTTTGGTAAGCGAATTATGAGCGAGTATGAGCATCAAAATCGACATCTGGCAATGAACCGCACTTGTGTTGGTAGTTTTCTTTCCCGAAAGTTCTTACCTTGTTTTTCGTAGCTTGTTTTTTAGCGTATAACGTTTCAGTCAAGGATGTCTATTTAAAGTGCATTGCCTTATGAATCCACATAATTATTATGTTGTAGATCTATTGAGTAAATCGTTCACGAGTCAATAACAACAATAAAAAGCATAGCTTTGTTCTAGGCAATAAGAAAGTTTTTTTTTTTTTTTTCATTTCTCTTCATAGATGGCTTTTGGAGGGCACGGATTTTCTCACATCTATAACAATGTTCTACCTAAAATGTTGATAAAAGGCTTTTCACATGAAGATATCGATCTTATCACGATGAAAAACCCAACAAGGTGGCTCTCCCCATAACTGCAGTATCAAACATCACCTGTATCAAAAATCCCGTGAATAAAAACATACCTATACTTCCACACTGTATCAAACTCAAGGAAAATCACGTTATATTTGTTATAATTGATATTCACTGACATTAATCAAACACTGATCGGTTTCGGTCTGTACATTCTTGTGATTGCCGCACCAATGTCTATATTAGCATCTCATAACATCAAAAATGAACGAAATTGTTGATCAGATCGCTGAGGAGAAACTGCCAGATCTCAGTGTTTACACACATATTGAAAAATGTTCCCAGTATATTACTCGGCGTATCAACCAGGCGAGACGCTTGATTTACTTTCCAGTCAGCATTTAACTGCCTATTCACTGCAGTAATGCGAAGATGTAATACCACTCATTCCTGCATTTAGAGATCACAGACATAATACTATTCCAAAGATATAAGCAAAGTATCTTATCTATATCTTTACACGTATAAATTACGTCTGATTTTTCATATTAACGATTATTCCATTTATACAGCATGAAAATGACATACCTATACATAGGTATACTGTAGTAGCTACAGTGAGATGTGTTTCGCCACGCCTGCTGTTTATTTCGCAAATAATTGAGCTTATTGAAATTATTGAACAGTGTGGCACAGATTCTTCGAAACATATTTTTTGAATGCCCTGCATTGATAAGAGCGGCAAGGTAACCAAAGAGATGGATAATTATGACAGCTGTGGAAACTGCAAGACCTGAGAGCGACATTTTCAACATTTGGATTTAGAAGACTTAGAAATATGATTCATTTATGAAATTGTACATAGTAGCGTGCACAATAAGATGCAATTTCATACTACACTGACCAGGTAAGAGCAATTTTTTTTCTTGTAATTAAGTATCACAGTAGACATGATTGTCTTCGCGGTCGTAGGATGTAGACTGAAATAATTGACATTGTCACGATGGGGATAGAGTTTGTGACGGTGGATTCCGAGCCTTGGCAAAATAATCTCCCAAAGCAGACACTTTCACTTTTCATTTCGCCAGTGCTCGGATAGTTGTGAGAAGAAGATGAAATTGAGACTTGACTAACGTCAGACGTAGGGGAGACCGGGGCTAGTTGTTACACGGGTTAGTTGTCACAAGGGTCATATCTACGCCGTCTAATGTTTGAACGAGCAGTGCGATATATTGAAGTTATAGTTCAATGTTTAAAACAAATGAATGTTGTTAATTTGGATATCGCATTATACGGGGCCTCGCAGCGATTGAAAAACTGAGATTAGACCTGCTAAGTAATCATTCTCCATCTTGTAATATGTTTTTTCTCATTGCCTTGGGATATTTTGCAATGAGATAATCGTAAACGTGATTCTTGTCGCTTTCATTTGATATACATGTTTTCGATATTTGAATACCGGGTCAGCAAGATATGAACATTTTAAAACAAAATCGCAGGTTGGGGCAGGTTGTCACAAAATTATTGGGGCAAGTTGTCACATGCATTCTCGTGTGATTTCGACTTTTCCATGGTTTTTTGAGTCTGGGTCGAATTTTCCATGGTTTCTGGGGTTTTCGGAGTCTAGGTCGACTGTTTCGTGGTTTCCAGGAAAAGATACAAGGAGGAATAGAATTATTGCTCAAAAATACATATTGAAATCCCGAGTTGCTGATATCAAAACAAAAACTAAGAAACAAAGGTACAGAAAAAATTATTCATCATTATTGGCTCGTTTTCGCCATTCAGAATACTTGGGACAATTTGCCCCGGGGTCTGTGACAACCTACCCAGCCCCGGGGTAAGTTGTCACGCTCCGCAATTTTTTTTGGAAATTCAAAAAACGCTATTCAGACTTGCTTCGGAATGACCTGGAATTCACCGTAGGTGCACAAAGGATACATCTGCAATACCCTATCTATGAATTCAAAAAATTTTGAATCCGAAGAATTCTAAAAATCAAAGAGTAAAAAGTGTGACAACTAGCCCCGGTCTCCCCTACTATAGTTGATCAAGACTCACCGATATACCTTCAGTTTGGACTCTATACGATGCTCTCGTCCTTTTGTTTCTGTGTAATGACTCAAGTGAAATGAGAGATATATGACACGATGATACAATACCTCGGATACTCGTCACCCGCATTACAGCGCTTGCTACATAAAACATTAGTACAGAGCTGAGGATGTTGACGGTGAATGATGTGTACAAAGTAGGAATAGTTAGAATAATATTCTTTGTAATGTATTAGGGATAATATATGATAAAGAATTAAAAGATATAATTTCTCTTTTTATCTCATCCATAGTCTCTTCTACAAACGTTTCAGTCGGTAAAATTACAATTAAATTGGAATTATATCCTCGCCCAAACACTTTTCCCCATTAACAACCATTTTTCTATTTCCATCGAAATGCCTCAGACATGAGAAACTATTTGCATAAATCGACCGACCATTCCACCGAATCATAATCAATTCACAATGAAATTGAACAGCTTCGTGGAAATAATCGGCAGGCTCAGGCAAAATGCGATCTATATTAAAGAAAAAAGCTGGAAGTTTCTCTTATAAAAATAAAAAAGTTATTTAGGCCTATGGAGGAACCTAGCTAAACTTAGGTAATTTGCATCATTTATTAGGCAAGTTAAACGAACATACTTAAAGGATGTGCCCGAAATAGAGAGAAAGCACCTTGAATTTAGCCCAGAGAATCAACGAAATAAATGATGCTTACGAGTCTGCAAATTACTGGCTGTTGTAAAAGATGAACGATAAAAAATTCGAATGCCATGTTTTCATTCGATTTGATAGTAAAATAAATTCTATTAAAAATGAATTATTCCAGCTTAACTATAGGAGCCGACATAACTTAATATCAGTTAAATAGCTTTTGCTATACCTATGCATTAATTACCATATACATGAAAAAAAAAAAAAAAAACATTGAAGATCGGAATATGAAATAACAAGGTCCCAGTTAACAGCGGTATGTAAATGGGAAATGTTGAGAGAAATTTCAATAAGTGATTAACGTTGACACTGGACACGATCCAGCCAAGTCTTCTGTAAGTCTCTCATTTCACAAATTACAGTATAGAAAAGCCGTCAGTTATTTGTACGTTAGACGAACAGTAGTTTAAAGTTAAACTCAGGCTATGGATTCGGAAGTTGTTTTTAGTCTTAAACACAAGGCGAGACATTGTTTGTATTATTATTTTCTTTTTGAAATTACTCAACGTTTCACATTTTGGCAACGCGGTTTTCTTCAGCCTACTTTGCTCCACGTGACTGAGAAGAAAATATACTTAAAGTAAAATTGATTTTCTTGAATAGTGTACTAGGTTACAACTCATCCTTTCTTGGCACGTCGTCGTCTTCATCTTCCTCTTCAGCCTGAAACAAAAATTAAATAAAATTGACACAAATTCTAAGACTTACTCCAAAAATCGAGAACACTTTGATGTGTGCAATAATCATTATAGATTTTAATTATGTTGATTACCTCTTCGGCACTCTGGCCGTAAACGCCTCCAGTCTCCAAGAATTTCGATAATCCTTCGAGCGTTCTTTCTCCGCTGTATTCAATGACCTGTGAACATGATTTCAGTGAGATTTCATTCACTTCTATCGAAGATTCGAGACGCAAGCGTCTATCGTTAGCCAGTCGCGAACAATGCTGGTTTTTCTGTATAGTGAAATTAATGCTCGGACTTGTATGATGGAAAAAGGGCTAAATCAATCTAGTCAAGGAAGTTATCTTGATACCAAGCGAAAAAATGATGAAAATATTCCTCACAGTTTTGGAAAGCCTATTTTACTCTCTCGCAATATGCTTTCTAACATTTATTTCTACAGCCTAATATCACCGTACAATTGCAGTTTTCGCTTCGCCTCAGAATAAGCAAGGTAATCTCGCACTCATGGATTGTACTAGTATGTAACATAATTTCCTAATGTTCACAGTTCGAGCCAACTATTTTCAATAGTTTCGATCCCATGTATACAAAAGACACGGTGCATTGGGTCAAAGTATGAACTGAGTTTTTAATATTTGCAGACCTGACAGTGCTCAAGGCAATCATTCTCAGGTGGGAAATTTGTGTATCAATAGAAGATTTCAGGGGACTGGTAAAAACAGAACCATTTAGGTTGTCGAAATACAATTTTGTTCTTCACTTACAAATTTGAGTTTGTCAAGGCAAGGGCTGAACTAGAAATATTATTATTTGGTTCTTGGAACAAAATTTTTCGTTGATTGCCTTCAGAATATTTTGGGGAAGCTCCAACTTACAATTAGTGCATTACGAAAAATTATTCTGAATTACCTGAGTAAAGAAATTCAAATATTGCCTGGTGATTTTAGGGTAAATCATTTCTTTTTTCAGTGTAAGCGTCGACATAAGGCAAACGAAAAAAAAAAACTTGTATCTTTAGGGGCATACAGTAAGAATGTACGAATGTATGTATGAAGACTGTTATTGTAATATGATACATTCCGAGCCGCCGGTTCTCATTCTATTGAAAATTCAGCTTTTATCAATCACTTCCCACATCGATCCTCTGAGCACTAACCAGCATTTTGAGATCTTGGTCTTTGAATACTCACGTTTTGTATCTACATGAATGTCCAAGAAACCAATGAAGTGGAATTGATTGTCGCCATAAAAAGTCCAAGAAAAGATTGGATTTCGAAGGAATAAATCCAATGGCATTATTCTCTCAACTAAATTTAAAAACTTCCATCGAATACTAAATCAGTGTGTGCATCTAGGAATTGTGAGGCGATATCAATTTTTGCTCAAATTGATTTCCACGACTCAAACGTTAGTAAGTTTCGAAAAGTCGTTAACTTGTATGTACGTACCTTGTTTTCTCCTTTTTGGTACAGTTTGATTGTCGGGAAGCTAGTGATCTTCGTGTGTTCCAACTCGTTGGCAGTGGCATCCATCTTTGCGATGACGGTGGTTTCACTGTCCTTGTATTTCTCACCAAGCTGTGTAACAAACATATATTATATTCTGTAATTAGAATTTTACACTTTGTTCTGACATCCCCGCCATACTTGATCCAAGTACTTTCACGTCAACACAAAACTCTGAAGTAACCAATTGAAACTCAAACGATTCCTCCACTACTTCAAGTCGCACCATTGGTTGAAAAGTAATTCATACAAACGTTTCCGCCTCGAATTCGGGTAGATATGGAGTTAATTTCATACTAAGGAGTAGAGAAAAACGAACTTACAGCGTCGTAGATGGGCACCAGCTGTTTGCAATGGCCGCACCACGGGGCGTAGAATTCGACGAGAACGTCTTTGTCGGGGTTGAATACAACCTCGTCGAAGTTGGTGCTAACGAGTACCTTGACAGGTTCCTTGTCCCAATCTTCGGGCAAATCTTCAGACAACAGATGCTTCTTCAATTTGTTTTCAATGAACGCAGTTACGAACGCAAGTACATTTTCGGGCGAGATTTCTGCGTTATCTGGCTTATATTTGGCCATGTCCTCTTCCAGCTTGATCAAACGCATAGCAGGTACTTCTTCTTTCTTCATTCCAAAGAACTCCAGGATTCTTTGATGATCTTCTTCATCGGCATTGATGGTGACAAACAGGACCTGCGGAATCAAGTCATTGATTACGAGCCTGAGTTACGTTTTCAGGTCGGAAAGATAGCTGGAAATTTTTCAATCGGTTTTTACCTGCTCTCGGAATTTCTTTGCGGATTCCTTGATTCCTTCAACATATTTTTCAAAGTCTCCACCTTCCTTGCTCAAGAACAACAGCAAATGACTCTTCATATCTCCGCCAAAGATTTTCTGCGCGGTGTCATGGTTGAATTCTACGATCAAAGGCAGAGATTGGCTTGCGACAAAACGTTTCAAAGCCTCTACGGTCACTTCGCCATCGAACACGACCTTTCCTTCGTCGAACTGTAAAAGAATGTGAGTGTAATACACAAGCAGAGAAACATTCATTCAAATAGTATTTGGATGTTCAGGGTTTATATCTAGGTATGTTGATAAGAACAGCTTGGAAGATTGAATGAAGAAACATTTGTGATACAACTAGGTATCTCATAATTGAGTACCAACGAATCACATACCTTCTTGAACAGAACGATCTTGCCATCTTCAACGTTGTATTCACCGAACACATCTTCGCTGCTGGATATTCCAAAGGGTTGGTCATCGACGCTGTTTGCGAGGTCCAAGAATATTTTGGCAGCATCTGAATCCTGGTTCTAGAATGAAAGAATAATTATGTCTTACTTGTGAGTCATTTTAATTATACCAAATGCACCCTTTGATCTGAAGAACCAAAACCTATTTTCCTGGATGTATATCCGAAACTATGATAACAAATGCACTTTGCAAAGGAAGATGAACTCTGCTGTATAACTGATCTCGGGGAACTCAATCGTTATAACAAAACAGAAACCCTTTCAATAATATCAGCATCGTTACCAAACAAATTCACGAAGACCATGTTGGTGCGTGATTTTTATTCATAGAACATACATGAAGCGATGTATTCAAATTATCAATGTTATCGTTGTCCCAGCGTACGAATGATGTGAGCATAAATCTCTTTGTCGATACCATTTCTGTTCTTACCCCTGACGGACGATTAGAATTTACCAGATTGACAAGAAAGTAGTTGTGACTATCACGACCCTCATTGCTATGACACAAATAATATCATCAGCGAATGAAACCCATGGTACAGAAATTACTTGCATGTTGGAAAGTGCATACGTTAATTTCCTCCATAAAAATACATTGATCTTGAGAAGCATTTGAATTTACCTTGAAGAAGCCAACGATGGCAACATTATTCCCATCGATGAAGGTCTTGGCTTCATCTACAGATGTTAAATCCTTTGCTGGAGGTCCAGTTTTTTTAAGAAGCCAATTGACAATGTCATCGGCTTGACGACCGCCGCCGTACTCGACGGGAGATCCTTTGCGGAAGAATTTAAGTGTCGGGTAACCCCTGACACCATGCTCTTCGGCGAGTTCTGTTTCTTCAGTTGCGTCAACTTTTCCAAGCTTCACCTCAGATCCCAGGTCTGCCAACTGCTTAGCTGCCTTAACGTACTCTGGAGCCAACGCTTTGCAATGGCCGCACCACGGAGCATCTGGAAAAACCCGGATTTCCTCAGTGATTTTTGCTTCAGTTTTTTTCCAGATCTAAAGACTCTTCCACCATTTTTGATTCGCCTCTATACGAAAGGTTTGAGCAGCACATTGCGCTAGTCAGGGTATGCGAGATAACAGTGGTTGTTACGCTATCCGAACTTTTCGCGTAATAAATCACTCAAAATAATTCTGTGTTCATGGCATGGCAGTCATCGACCATTCATTTGCTAGTGTTCGAAAAAACAGAGAAAATGAGAACTAGCTGTTGGTTCCACTGAATGGCGTACTACGTAAGTTGAGATGAGACCAGATACAAATCTACAATTTACACTACATGTTTGAATGACTAGCATTCTATCCATAATAAAACTGAATCACCCTGGTTCTAATTGATATTATTGAAAAGTATTTGCAAATATTACGTAAAAAATTAATGGTAGTGCTAGCTGAAAAAATAAGTAGTCAAATTTTCTAATGCAGCAAGCTGCAGTTATATAATATTTAGATGAAGATGTAGAAATAGTGAATCCTGATAAAAGGAATCAACCACTGGAAATATCAATGAGCATATTTAGGTAGAATGTGATTCGTTTCAACGGAGTAGTTGATTCGAAGATATTTAAAATCTTATGAACATTGCTGATTGTGAAGCAATCGGAGAAAATTATTGTCATATCTTTGACATTTCAATATCAAAGATGTGGCTAAAATTGACGAATATTATATCCAAATAATAAAGCTATCACATCCAGTATGATATATCAGACACTTTTTGAAGTGAAATACGTACAGCATATTTAACAACTTCAGGATCATCTGTTATCTTCGATGAAATTATGACTTTAGAGCAGTCCTATCGGGAGAGGTGGAAATGATACGTGGCTGTGATTGGACCTAAATCACAGGGAGCAAGGTTCAAAGGTAGCTTGAGATAACCTGTTGAATAATTGGCTGCAGAACCGAATGTTGAAACTCGACTAACTACCAGAAACTTGTTATCTTTGGGACCAGAAATTTGTACGAAATAGATTCAATTTACTTAGAGGAATGAGTTTAGCAGATAATAGCCTAAATATTGTGCTGCCCAATGAATGTAGCATATGAATATCAGAATACGAACAAGAATCTAAGAAAGGAGATAAGATTGGTCGAGTTTGAATATCTCATTTGGAGAGAATTATCTTATTCTTGACAGCAAGTGACAAATCACTTGCGTAATAGTCTTGGGGATAATGGCTCGGACACGGATATCTCCATGTTGATGAAACAAATAAAAATCGCCTGCCCAATGTGGAATATCAAGGATTCATCAGGTTTTATACGTGGGGCTACCATTGCATAGCTACAAATCATAAAACACACTACTTCCAAATCATACAACAGTTCCCGATGTGGCAGAAAAATCATGTAGCCGTTACGGGATCAATCGCCGCTCTCCTACTTTCCTAGTGCTCTTATTCGTGCTTCAAACACCGTGTTGGTTACAAGTTTTATGTGAAAGTTATGGCTCTGTAATTAAGTGCTACTACTCCAACCTCATCATTGGTATGATGACCAGAGGGTTGGCATTGGCAGGAAAAAAAAAACCATCTGGCCTATCGCTGGCTTTTCCAATTCTTAGAATTTTTTTCTTCACATGAATAGTTTACCATTATGAATTTCGGTAAACCATCTTGGAGATTATAATAAGTAAATTTCAAAACCTCCAGATTATCGCTAGAAGGCAATGTTTTCTTTATGTGCTGCCTATGAATACAACGTAATCTGTTCAAATGAAAACAAAATAGTAGGGGAGAAGTTTTTCATACGTTCTCAAGAATGGAGCACAAAACGAAAATTCTATAACTTCCACAGTAAGAAAGCCACATTATCTACTATTGAGAAGTGTAACAGATGGTCAGTTATAATTTGGCCAAAATTTCTCAGCTCTGAGGCTTTTTTGGAAGAGTCCACCAGCCAGACGTTTAAATGTTGTGATGATGCTTCTGAAACTCAATCTAGGTAATGAACACGCTAGTCCCTAGATGAACTAATTGTAAGTGGTAACCTCTGCTGGCACACTCGAAAGTTTCCACACGTTATTATGCTACATCGTTAGAAGGCGTGGTGATTTCACAGCAGGCTTGTCAAGATTTGCAAAAAACTTGAACGATACTAAATCAGTTGATCCGATCCTCAAATTATTCTTTAGGAAGACATAACAGAAGAAAGACTCAAGACCAAAAATAACAAGAATCTAATTGCCGTTTGGAAGTTGATACTTATATTTGCAAGAGATCACAGAAGGATTCTGCACAGAAAGAGTAAACTATAATGAATATGTATATGACGTTAGCAGAGGGAAGGCAAGTGTTGAAGAAATTTTACGACTGTCACGTGTACAGGTTGGCAAACATACGGTAGATCGAACTACTTAATCTTGACCAATTTAGCAAGCTCCTTTAGCCGGAGAACTCTAATTACGGTAAATCTGTTGGCGCCTTCTTTCACGAATGACGTGTCAACTCTATAGGACATTGACTGTACCGAGTACCGCTTGCCATCGGTACAGAATGAGCAGTACTCATGTCCGGATGACGTTCATTGCAACGCGACTTTCGAGATGATGATTTTATTTTATTCAGCGGTTGTAAGTTTAAAAATATACGACAGAAGATGTCGAAGTTGCGCCTGGATAGATGAATGAACGGAAGAATGAATAGTTCGGAAGAACGAACGATAGCGACGATGTACTCACAGAATTCAACAAGGACGAATTGGTGGTCGGTGATTATCTGTTGGAAATTTTTTTTCGTTACTATCAAAACGCCATCCTCAGCTCGGATCGGTTCTTCGTCTGCAATAACGGCGGCGATCGCGAAAATAGCGAGAAAAATAACCGGCTTCATGGTTGCTGGTAAGCTACGAGACGGTATGTAGTGTAGTACTTTGCCTGCCGCGACACCGCTGCACCTCTACACCGCTGCGCGAAACAAATGCCGGCAACAAAGGACACGGAACAAGTGACGAAGGTGCCCCACGAGCAGCGGACCCAGACACAACGCAGCACAACGAAATACGAGTCAACCAACAATTGCCGGAGGATTGTATACGCGTGGCACGGCGTCGGTCGTGGTGCCCTACGATTGGTCAATCCTTAGAAGTTTACGCGGCCAGCAGCGACGATGCGCCGGGAATCGGACTAGCTGACCACGGTACGTGGAAAACAGCAACGCGAGGTGCGATCGGGAGTTAGAAACGGTACCATGCGTCGTTCGTATTTCCGCCGTCTACGCGTCATGGTTTGTGACGTCAGATCCCAAGGGGATTATTGCACCTAAAAACATCGGTCGTTATACGTGCGCACTTGTGCCACTACCTTTCTCCAATATCTCTTATGTATGTTAGATCTGTCCATTCTGTTGATTCATCATGTGAAATTGACTCTAAGCTCATTTCAATCCGTACGTTCATGTATCAAAAATTATTTTATTATGAAGTAAATGACCGATAATACGTGGATCAGCGAATTGCGCGAAACAAATGTTCTTTGAACGGCGTTTACGATTTCAAATTTATACCCATACATCCACTAGATGGTGACGGTCACCGCGTGTAAAATTGAAGTATGAAAATGTATCCCCGTTCGAAAACAAAAAAGTATTCATGCAACATTTCCTCCACTGCCTCCACATCGTAAGACTATCGCCCGGACGAGAACAGTATAATGTATAATTACAATATAATAATTCATTATTCCTAAACGATTTCATGATTTTCCTAAAGAACATAGCGATCAACATAGCAATGATCGATCGAGAGTTCCAGTTTACCCGATTTGATGTTTTTAATTAATTTGCCATTTCTTCACAGCGCAGTCGCTAATCCTACAATTTCAAAATTTGTACGAAATGTTTGCTCGCTTGTCAGTCAGTTGTTTTTTACGGTTTCTTGGCCTATCTAAGTGGCGAATAAAAATTTCCAGAACATAGATTCTTATGTTCTTGAAATTTTACTTCTCCAAACAGGAAACACAATTCCATGGACTCGATGTTCCACGTATGTATTTACTCGGAGGTATGTATATCGTACATACCTGTAAAGTCACAAGCGCGCTGATACCCCAGTCTGGAAATATGACCTGTATTCAATACGCATAAACTGAAGACTTTGGAGGTCTGCAGTTTCCAAAGTAGACATTTTTCCATTTTTCAGTCCAAGATAGGGCGAGATTATTTCAAGCGAGTATATTATGTTCACGATTATGAATCTCATACACGTGCGCGCTTCCCCGAGTCCAATTTTTTTTGCTAGGGGCTCAGGAGCTGGGGGCCGCTACTATCTTTCGCTCAGTCTCTTTCTCTATAGTCATTTTCAACCTAAGTACTCTTCATGTTTTCAACATTCGAATTTGAACTCGCAAGCTGCTCGTCGTCAGCTGGTTGTCAGTTCATGCGTTATATTGCTAGGAATTCTTTGCATACGTACGCTGTGTACATACATATGTATACATATACATACAAAGGTATATCGTATATGTTTGAACTTTGAAGACTTTAAATACATTATATAACCGGGATCATACCGATTAGAAGGTATACACGTCAAATACTCAATTATCAATACTCTATTGGTCATAAGCAATTGTATTTCACAACGGTTATACAGTTCAAGTATATGTATAAAAGTTGTAAGTTGTAACGGTGAAATTTTCTGTCTTGTTACATTGGGTGATTTTTGGTACACTGCAAACACGCATAGATAACCTATAATAGCTAATTGCAGGTATGCCTCGAACTAATTGACGTCAACCTATGGCACTTATGTCATTTTGTCAAAGTCAGTTTCGCATTAGCAACAATTGACTTCACGTGGAGGCAAATACTTATCCTGATCGTTAGAAACGGTAAAGCAAATCCCGGTAGAAAAGCCGATCGACTTTATTAGGAGAATATCATTTCATTTAGATTATATACAAGAGTTATTTATCTTATGTAGAGTTTCACTTCTGACGACGAAATAAATATAGAGCTTAGCTGTACAATATTATTTACAATTGGCCGATTACGGAAAGAAATTGTGTTTTTTTGTTTGTTTTTCTATGTCTCCTATCGCTTGGTGAAAATTATGAATTATTTGGCAAAGTTATACCTTATGCCGGGAAATCACATGATTAAATAATATCCTCAATTAGTAGAGAAACACTCCATTTTTGAATTAAATTAAATTAAATTATGTGGGATATCAATATTCCATCCCACAGTGGTAATGCCCGCGTACTATACTTTCACAGCTGAAACAATCGTCTTTGAGGAAAGCATGGGGGAAATAACTCAAGATTTGATTGACAAGTTATTTTTTTTTCATGAAATAATTCAAATTATATCATTTATTACAAATTAGTTTTTTTTATTTCAAATTATTCTTACTTAGTAATGTCCTCGGTTATTCCTCATGATTTCATTCATCTTCCATTATTACAGTTATTTCTCATTAGATTAATTATTCTGTTATTTTTTAATATTTCACGAGCTATTGACACGTTATTTCAACCGAGTTATTTTCCCCTCAGAGGAAAGTATATTTTATAAGTATACAACATTGTATGTGGGTATATTCAATGGTTTTATCGTAATTTTGCACATCTGCTAGCCTAGGAGAACGCTGCGTGTGACTTGGTGTTCTGAAACATGAAATGGCCATGGGTGTGGTTCTGATAAGGCTGATAGAAATGAATGCAGTAGTTGATGGCAAATAATTAATTTGAAATAATAATACTAACAATGACAACGATAAATAAATCAATAATGTGACAATTCGAATAATGTAATTACAGATACTGTACTGGCCCAGCACCAACGACAGCTGTTTGTGGCATATCGTTGATAATTTTCCAAGCCTAATAGAACAGAGTTTTTTTCTCACTTAACAACCTCCTAGAATGAGGAAAGCAAATTGTAAATATTGCCTCATGTTGGCGAAAATACGTCCAAGTAGTGAATATCGCGCTCAAACAGCAAGCAGCTTAAGCCTAATAATCATTTGACTTTGTCAACGTTGTTACGCCCAGATAGAACGTAACCCAAGGTAGGCACATCATAATAAACTATTTATTGTCATTTTTCACTTGCGCCAGCTGAGACTTGTGTGGATATCGATGCCCAATACCCCGATTATAGGCTTTCACTGAAACGACCAAAAGCGTTCCCCTCAACTGAAAAGCAACCGATTCAGAAAACTTGAGGATATCGATCCCTCGTCATCTCTCAAACTTCTGAATTGAATTTTGTTCTTTTGTGCAGATGTAGTGTTATATGAATATTACGATAACTTTAATTACCTGTAGGTGGAATCTCAAACGAGCATCGCTGGTCTCTGTCGTAATGCAGCAGAAGAGCTATTTGGTTCAAGAAACGCCCTCTGCTCCGGAACAGTTACCACTCCCCAGTCTCTTTCTAATGCAGAAATTTCTGTAACTGATTGATACACGTTTTTCTATTTATCCTTTTTCCTTGACAAGATTGCAAGAGCTATTTTTCTACTTGTAACTTAAAGGAAAAAATTAATTATTTAATTCTATTGACTGAAGCACAAGGAATACTTGGCACCATTCCCACTTGAAAACCCAATCATTGAGCACATCCAGCAAAACATATTCCCGAATGGAGATTCAGCTTTGAACGATTCCCTATCGATTGGTCTGTATCCCCAAAACCTTTGCATGGCGATAGAAGCTGTCTAATTAAGGGTTACGCGCACCAAACTGCAGCGAGCGGCCACGAACCGAAGAAAACAGTGACTATCATCAATTCTTTGTTTTAAAAAGCATTATTACAACCAGACTTTATTGATGCATTGGGTGATAGATACTGTTTTCGTCGGTTCGCCGCCGTTCACCGTGGCTCAATGCGCGCCAGGCCTTTACTATGAAATAAAAAATCTTTTATACTCTCACTGTCTGGAGTAGTCACATAGTTAGAGCCACTAACTTTTGTTGTTCAAAAATAATGATACATGTGAGTGGTTATTTATTTCTACCAAAGGCTATATGTGATATTCAAGTGCGAAGGGAACTGAGAAATATTGCTCCAAAACAAGTACAATTGTGTGACCACTGTTGAATAGCTTCAAATGCAATAATAAAGATTATTACTCCATCTTGATGCAATTAATTTGCTAAATTACCCCAACAATTTCAAACCTGCATGGTCCGCTTTCTGCTCAGACGCTAAACCAGCTGCACATGAATCCAAATAACAAGCCAACAAAGCAATCTTCGGATCGAACTCCTCACAACTCGCTTCAAAAGATTATATTAGCAACATGTGCGAAGCACGTGATATTCGACTTATGTGATTGTCAGCTTCACTTCGCTTAGGCGGCAAGATTCACACTCGTCGAATATCACCAACTTTGCGGACTTGTTACACAATGTAATATCTATCATTGAAGAATTGCATGTGATATTCAGTTATGGGATTTCTAATTATAATCGAAGAGTGTCTTTAGATGCTTGAAACCCTAATACAACGACAACTGCCAAACTACTAACCCAAAAATATGGTTCTCCATTCCGATGATATTATCTGGGGTACTGGTGTTTGCATTTCGTTTCTTTCGTATGGTATCAAGATTTGTGATAAATAATAATTCTGTCAATTGAAGTGAATTACAACATGGGATTTCTAAAGATTTCAGATGGAAGCTTACAAGGTAACGTCAGAAATTCATACAGAAAATGACAATTTCTCTGTGCCGTCGAAAGAACAAGGCAGTGAGTATCTCACAATTCATAATCGATTACTTATCGTGTATATTAGGGTGGTCTTGTATTTGGGGTCAAAATGAATTTTACCCCTTCCGCCCCCTACATCGGTTCGAAATACATAAAAAGTGACGCTGTAATTTTTTCAGATTTCTTAATGGGATTACAAATGGGAAACTTCAACCCCCGTGGTCGAGGGTCAGGCATTTTTTTTTATATCTGCAAAAATTACAGCGTTACTTTTTACATATTTCGAACCGATTTAGGGGGCGGAAGGGGTAAAATTCATTTTGACCCCAAATAACGACCACCCTAGTGTATATAATTCAGAGAATTTAAAATTTTACAGATGCAGTATCAAAGTTTTTCTTTAAATATCCACAACATTTGATAGAAATTCGAGGGGTTAATGGATTCAAGTTTGACAGTGATGGAGATTTTATCATTGAGCAGAAAATAGAAGGCGAATTGATAATTGGTAACTGAAATAATCTGCGATGATCACAATAATTAAAAATTCTATTCACATTTGCCGTACACCTGTGTTCACATTAGAATACCAGAACCCGTCCTCGCCCATATTTCAATTAGAAATAGGGATTTGAATATTGAATTTCAGAAATTGTTATTATTTTTCAGAGCACAGCATATCAACGGGATTAAATCTCGTTGGCCTACAAGTGTGGCGCGGTGCATTCTTACTCGCCGATTATATTTTGCATAACGCTAAATTATTCCAAGGACAAACTGTTCTGGAGTTGGGATCCGGTGTTGGCCTGACAAGCATTATAACCGGAATGCTTGCCAAAGAGGTCATATGTACTGGTAAATAAAACTGTTTGAAATACGCGCACACACACACACAGCACACACATATATGTACACACACATACACACAAATACGTCGCTTATGTAAGTACTTGTAAGATCATTATATCTGAGGAAAATCAATCTCTCACTACCATCCATAGTGGCTAGCTTCTGTTTCGTTCTTCAAATTCGTGTCAAGAAACTGAGATGTACCATACCTGTAATTTGCCACGCGAACCACACAAACATTATGAATGCATGAAGACTATAGTCCGTTGTCGTAAATGATTCACAATTGAGTTTGCAGATGTGAATGTAGGGGGGATACTGAAATTAATACAGCGAAATGTGGATAGAAACAAGGTGCATATTAAATCAAAATTCTCTGTAATGGAGTTGGATTTTTTGGACACGAATTGGTCGCCAAAGTTGCAGGAAAAGTTTGACTCCGCTTCTATTATTCTCGCAGCAGATGGTAAGTCACGGTGGATTCCACCAATGATTCAAACCTGTGTGTTACTCGAAGATCTGCTTCATGTCTTTTCATCGTTATGCATTCATATTGGCCGCACATTTGTGTGATAAGTGATGAATATTCACAGACTTACATGTTCACGTTGGTTGACGTGTTACAGTAATTTATGACGACCAGATTACGGACGCGTTTGTCAGAACCATAACGAAGCTGCTGGACTCACGGACTTCGAAGGCCGTCTATTTAGCCATGGAGAAACGATTTGTTTTCACCATCTCAGATCTCGACTCTGTAGCCCCGATGTATGAGGAATTCCTGAGATGTGTTGAGCGACATAAAGCCAATTGGAACATGCAATGTTTGAGTATAGATTTTCCTCAGTACTTCAGGTATGATAGAGTGAAACAGCTGGTACTGATGAAAATTGAAAATAATGCTATGTGTATATAAAAGTGAAATGAATCGACACTACGCCAAACTAGCGTTCTGCAATTTCTAACCAGGGAGACCATGTATGTTCTACAAGATTATAATTACATACATATACCCAGTTTCATCTGTATATAGACATACCACGTTGTTAAGGTAAACCACATTGTTCTATGAAAGTAAAGACAATTTCCAAACTATTTACAGATCTTGTTATCATTGATAGTACGCCATTATCCATGGGCCCCGAAATTTATAGGTATTAAACGCAGATAGAAGGTTTTCATTCAAAGCCAATTCGACGAATCCACTACGTCGAGCTTGTTGATCTGCCTCTTCCCGCAGAGGTTCCATTTTACGTCGAACCACCTTCCCTAGAAATCATGGGGTGAAAATGTAACCTGTGTGGAAAAAATAATTTCCATAAAACAAATACAGTTTACCATCGCTAGTACATACTGCAGTGCATACCTCCATCCATATCCCCAGAATAATAAATAACGTCAACTTCCGAATTCCACTGCACAGATCTGTTTTGGGACTCGTAATCTTGATTCTGTCCTTCCTCAGTGTGAGGTATTTGACAAACGCTCTCGACCTCATCAAACATCGCCTTTAGGGTCAGGTTTCTAGTGTCGTCTCCAGAACTTAGGTCCACCTTGGATGCGCATGACTGGAAGTCGACGAAACTACTGTTATCCTTAGCCGCTTTCAGTTTTGAACAACGTACAGTTTTATGGTCTATTTCTGTGAACTCTTTGAACTCTGATCCACGTTTGTCATAATATTCCTTCAGCGTATTTAGTCTATCAACTCGATTGTGAATCGAATCATCATTGATCCATGTCGAAGGATCGTCATTGTTGGTTACGTCATTGTCTGCCGATTGCTGCGATGCTTCTAATGGTATTGGTTGTACAAACACTTTGCGCTTTGCTGGGGTTACCCTTAACTTTTTTAAGGAGTGCAACATTTCCGTACTGAGATGAGACCCGCTTGGGGTAGTTGAGAATGCACTTGCTTCGTTGGCTCGTAATTTGAATTTATGTGCAGCTGGTTCAGCGTCTGAGCAGAAAGCTGACTGTACAGGTTTGGAATTGTTGGATAAAATTTGCAAATCAATTGCATCATCTTGACATAGCGAAACAATGTTTTCGTGAGATAAGCCCTGATACAAGATGCTACTAGAATGACCATTCGAAGCTGCACCGGTGATTCGATTTCTTACATTCTGGACGAATCTGCCATTAGAGAATCTATTGAATACTTTCCTTTCCTTTGCCAATCGATGTCGAAGCTTCTTCAGATGCACCTCTGGGCAAGTATCATTGTCTATCGCATCTGGCTCATTACTTTCGACCACAGTTCCCGCTTTGTTTTGATAAAGCCGACGCCGGGGTCTTCTTTCAAGACTGTTGGCTTTGACAAAAGATCTGAGCAAATTTCTTCGTGGAAATCCACCGTATCTTCCAGTTATTGAAATATGTTCTAAAGAATCTCTAGTGCCGGGCAGCGGCAATGATCTATAATTTTGGTTTTCACATGGCTGTTGACACGGAAAAGTTAATGTTACACTCGTAACGCCAGGCAGGGGTTTCTGGAAGATGGTAATTCTATCATCAGCAACTTGCAAAGGATCCAGCTTCCAACCGGTTTGGAATAATTCTTTCAAGACAGTTTTCCTCCGCTGACTTTCATCTGTAACATTTATAGCTAATTCAGCTCACCATCACAATCGACATTCAAATCAATCGTTCAAAAATCTATGGTGAGGTTCTCTCAATTAAACAAAAAAAAAACTCTAGATGAAGAAAAGCTCGGCTGTTGACTCTAGCAATGAAACATCAACCACTGCTCTCTGATATGGATGCTAGACAAACCTTCAGGTGTAGGGTCATATTTGTTGCAAGATGGGGCAGGCGGACGAATTGATTCAGACATAACTTTCGGTACAAGAAAAATTTGACACAGGGTTAGAAATTTGATAGTACTGTTTGCAATGTATTTATGTATTTCAGCCACAAATACTGTAAAAATGTTCATTAAAATAAATTTTAGTATGCTGAATTAGGCAAGTTCACAGATAACAAACTTTTGTTTTGTAATTTTATTGAATGTTTTTTCACTATTTACAGTTTAAAGTGGACAATAATAATGATAATAATAATAATGATAATAAAATAATAATAATAATGGACAATAATGACGAAGACCAGATAACATAAAATTGTCTCGCTTTTTGAAAAGGCTGACGTACTACTATAGAAGAAGGAAGGCCGATGAAAGAAGAAGAAGAAGACGACCCTAAAGTTTATCATCCGAACACTAGAAGGACCCTGTATTTAAGGGATGAAAAAAATCATTCAGCATCTAATGCAATAACTAGTCCCATACTGACAGGAAATTAGTGAACCTCAATCGAGACAATCTTATTTCTTCTACCGGTCTTTGATAATAGTTAAATATATTACACACACGTTACATTACGACGTACCTAACAGGTAAACTCCGAAAGTATGAGTCATGGGAGAGCGTTGAATATCAATATTAGACGGCGTAAGTGATGACAAATATGAGTTGTTGTTGGTAACTTACACATAGTATTTTTGCAAGCATCTCGGCCAGGATCCCCAAGTATTAAACTATGAACGCTTATTACGAATAATGAGGGTGCAATAAAAAAGTATAAAAACCTCTTCCACGATATTATGAATTACATTTAGTCGATATCATTTTAATGCTCTTGAATTTTTTGCTTCTGCTGGTTTCTGGTAACTCACCTCTTCGTATTGAGACTTAAATCACTACGGATGTCAAGAAGTTGATTTAACAATATTCTATTGAAATTTCATTATTCATTACCTATATTGACGTACAACGCTCTACTACTAATACTCTAAGTTTTTGCAAAGGCACTTTCACTTTATCAATTTATTTTTTAAGCCCGAAAACCAAGGGTTTCTCAGTTGAAATAACATGCCATGCGGCAACTACCGCTGTGGTGTCAGCTAAATCGTTTAAATGCATTTCAATAAATCACTTTCCTGCGCCGACTACAGCGACTTGCTATAACAGATAAGATCTGATTTAGAATCCATTCGAATATCGATGGACGAATACACGTCGTTACACCAATCACATTGATATTTCAGATTTCTATGCTTGACTAATCAGAGCGTGGAAAGGAGAAAGAGGAAGGGGAATTTTGAACAATAACGGAGGATCCTTTCTGAGTGGGGGGACCAACGCAAATAAAGATTTTCTACGCGATGCCCACACAGAGCTCTGTCTCGAGCTTTACAATTACAATTTGAAAGTACAACTATAAAGAATACACGGATTTGCTTCACATACATATAGATTTCATGGTAATCTCGCCAGAAAGACATTCACCATTGCGAAAAAAAAAGAATTAATCAATAAGCAAGTTTGTATTTCGAAAACAATATTCCTATCTCTCCTATCATAATTTACTAGTTCACAGTTTTTAGGGTCTCGAAAAGTTCAGAGATGATCAATCGATTCTGCTCACAGTATAACTGATACTAATGGAGAGAAATTCATTCGGAAATATTGACCATTCGCCTTTATCCATTGCATGATTAAGGTGTGGCATAAACAAATACTGGTGGAATTCGATTACGTAACGGGGAGACTGTATCATCGTTTTTCAAACGCGACTTACGTTGATATATAATGTCAAACTATGAAAATGAGATAGAGTTACGGCTGTTTACTTCTGAGCACGTTAAACTTCTCATCCACGTTAATGTAAAATCTCACATAATATTTGACGGGCAGTTTTATTCCCTCTCCACCTTATTTTACTCTCCAACTGCTGAGTTGCGGTGGCGGTATCCTGAACTACTCAATTGCAACAGTTCCGCTTTCACGTCGAGCACGGCAATCCGGGCTTGCATTGGAGTACTACATGTTAAGTAAAATTGAATCATTCTCTTTCGACAATCGAACCCGTAGGTCCCAAATCTCCGTCGCAGATCTCTGTATTGTATATGTCCGAACCCAGCAGTTACAAGAGGTATAAAATTGTAATTTCAAAAACTAAAACATTAATTACGGTACGTGAAAGAAAAAATACGATTGCTCAAAAGTCACTTGCTCGTATTTAAATTTAAATTTAAACGACGAATGGGAAACAGAGAAATTTCTCTTCGAATAGAGTAGTACTCTCCGCATATACATATAGGTAGTTAATATATATCTGTACTAGCGTGTTTACTGGCATTATTGTGTACGGTAACAGTTATCTTGCTACTCTGTGGATTTGGCGGTGAGCCCAGTGGTAGTGTAGTCTTTCTGCGTGCGTTTGAATTAGATACTTCGTTGTTGAAGTTGGTCTTCGCACTGGATCCGCTTGGCTTTGTAGTTTCTAAACTAGATGCATATACGCCGGTGGTAACCCATCTCTCAACTTGCGCTTCATGAGACTTTTGCAATATTTTCTTAACGTCGCTATTCTCACCGCCTTCCTTCATCATTTCTTGAAGCTTTTGAATCGTTTGGTACAAAATCACTGGACTGACTAGACCAAAATCGAACAAACTACACATGTGCAATACGAAATTGCGGTATAAATTCTTCATCAACAACTCTTTACCCTTCGTCTCTAAAAACATTTGACATGCCAAAGGTATTTGGCAATCGCCGACGTAGCCATGCTTCATTACATGCAGATTCCACATCTTCATTAACTCCTTTTCACCTTCGTTCACGTCCGTAAAGTCATCTATCATCATCATTGTCTTTGTCTGCAGCCATTTTGGATCGTTCTCACCTTCTGAATCAACGTCCATTTCTTTGGGATAGATCGGCAGACACGTGACCGTATGATGGTAAAGCCTAAGATATAGAAACAGTCCTTCATTTTTACCATTTAGAGCCAAATTTTCACAATATCTACAGCACCGTCTAGAAGTTCAAAATTTCTTCGCGAATTTCAAGGCAGAACAATATTTCAATTTCTTGGCAAGAACAAAGATTGCTAAACAAATTTGAAGAAGAATTTCAAAATGAAGATGACAAGTATTTTCTCTCAAGAAGAGTCTCAGCTCTTCTGCAACGGCTGGCAGACTTCCAGAAAGCGATCGGACAAAAAAAGTACTCCAGAAGTATCTCAGTGCAGATGGAAGAATCTTAAAATTTGTTTGAAAAATAATCTCTTTACAATTCTGTTCCGTCGAATCATTCAATAAAGCATGATCAATTTTGATGTTGAGAAAATTGTTAAAAAGTAGAAATTTGGGTGTAGATTTGATCAAGATGTTCGAGGGGTGAAAATGTTCTACTTTTTTATTTCGAATGCGAGTGCATTGTTTCAACACGATTTAATTTTTCTATATAACGATTAATGATTAATAGGATTCTTTCAATCCACCTGTTATGGCCTGTGATGTAAGGACGCTGACTTTCAAAGTCATTTTCGTCCAATTCCAAAAACTCCGATAGACTAGGCTTGGTCCTCTTTGGTCGGCAAACCAAGATGTTGGTCACGCTGGTACGTCGGGTAGGGCCAGTTCGGGCGAATGCAACTCCTGACGGTTGAGAAATCAGTTCATGCGGACTGCCTGAATACGAACCGTCGTAGCATTCGTTTATGGCCACATCTATTCTAGCTCCTTGTGTTATTGGCTGTAATTAAGGGAATAGACAGGACCTCGTGAATTCTGTATTGGTCAGAAGTGTAACTTTGAGCTGAATAAATATTTGGAGGTGAAACTTACCACGTAAGTAAATGTGAACCTTGAGTGGCATAATTTAAGATGCTTTAACAGCGAGTACAATTTTCCACAGTCCAATGAACACCAAGGGCAATGAAGATCCTCGCAAGCCTCAGTTTGCTGGCGACTATTGTTATTATACAAAAATTGGTATACTATTTGCTGAGTAGTCGACATGTCCATTTTTTCCACGGACAGAGATAATTTCGTAGGTGTTAATGGACTAGAAGTTGGCAGTGTTGTGTTATTATTATTGTTGTGGTTTGTTGGACAACGCTCCAGTGCACCTATAATCGAAAATAAGATTTGCAAAATTTCATAATTCCACAGTATACTGAGAGGTGTTGAAAAAAAATTATTCAATAAGTGTAATAACAATCCCCAACCCATCTATTGAATTTGTTTTCTATAGATTGACATAGGATATCTGAGCTGCGATCAAATTTTCGAAATACGTACCACAATAGACTTATGGTCACAGGTTATTTCGCTGGTAGGAAGTTCAGGCTTCACAGAGCTTAGGTCAGGGAATGATATCGGATAAATAGGAGAAAGCCTAAGTAAAGATGAGGTAGTAGGGGTCAAAAATTTCGGCATGGTAATAACGAAGGTTTCTATTGTATAGCAGTCTTTGAATATCGATCCGTATGCATACAAGGCACTTGAGATGAAAGATACAGCAGTCATTTGTTCTTGTTTCCCAAAATGGACTGTCACGAATTATTTTAAGGAAAATTCTTAATTAAATTCAGAAGCACCACGATATTTAAACAACAAAAAGGAAAAAAAGCGAGAAACTGCCAAAACAGGTGAGTTTTAGGGGGAAAGAGTGTGCTTCAGGGTGCATTTAGAGAGCTGATCTTATTATAAAAAACAGTAAGGCTGGTGTGCTATATATATCTGTCATCACTTTATTCGTGCGGTGATTGGCTGCGGATGACGACCGTATTGTACCGTCGTTCGTTCGTTCTTTTTTCCTTTCGACTGTTTGACGATCTGTCATGATGATATGATATGTTGCGAGGTTCAACTTGGACGTCTGATATCGTTTGCGCGATCCGTGTCTTCTGTACGTGTGAAACGCATTCATGCCAATGGGGGCTACGTGATTCATGTATGTATTTGTTGAAGAATCAATAAGATTATAATAAGATCAGTGACGCTGATTTTAGTTTTAAAATTATACTTAGTGATACATTTTTTTCTTTTACAATGGGCCGTCGTAAACTTACACCCGAAGAAAGCGAAGCAACTAAAAGGCGAAGAGTTGAAAAAAATGCGGAAAATCAGCGCCTATTACGGCAACGACTAAAATTGCATTAATCAGCGTTAGAAAATTCACCGAATCAGATGCAATTAGACAATCGTGCTGGGAGCAGTTCAAATGTTGTAAAATGAGAAATTGGCGTCGCCAGCAGTTCATCTGGCGGCATTGAAAGCAATAACATTGAGCGTATTACGAATATTCAAAGACCAACTACTAGATCATGGAGAATGATAAATCAAGAATCAGAAAATGTTGTATTGATTGACGTACAAAATTCACAATCTATTGCTAATGAATGTTCTGATCCACTTCATAATTTGACCAATATTCACGAGCATTACATCGGTAGAATGGATGTCACGCGCAGTCATTGCAACGCAAAACATTTCTCAGTAGAGAAAGTTCAGGGTAAAGGTACGTCTTTCAATGATTGTTGCGGTCATGGTGCTGTTACTCTTGAATCACTAGCTTTCGTGCCGGAATTAAAATCATTATTCGACATCCATCATGAGAAATCAAATGAATTTCTGAAGCGTATACGTGTTTACAACAATTTATTTTCTTTTGCTTTGTTTAATGCAAATTTAGTGAATTTCAATAATACAGGGCGTCCCGGACCGTATTGCTTCAAAATTCAAGGACAAATATAAAAATAGTGCTTCATGTGGATCTACCACAAATAACTGACCATATGAAGGTTTCTCATCATTTGTTGTATTGAGAAAAAAAAATCTTCAATTTTTTCTTTTTTCTATACATGATATAATGTTTATACGTATTGTTCTCATAGTCATTTTATTTTCCGTGTGCAAAGAAGAGACATATTCACAATCATCAACTTTTTTTTTTTTTTTTCAAAGCAGTAAAGGTACCTACTATCCTCAGTTGTAAGTCCTTATCGGAAGGCAAGATCAGCTTATGTGAAATATCGCATAGCCATTAGAGAAGATTTCAATGCTTTTTTAAGAGGTGGTCGCTTATTCCAACAGTATATTGTAGACTTTTATGTCAAAATAGAGAAGGATAGAATAGATTACTGCAGATCGCATCAAAAAGAATTGCGCATCGAATCATATAAGGGACTATTTGATTATTTGCATAATAAATCAACCAATAGTGCGAACTTACGAATTGGAAAAGTGATCATTCTTCCATCTACGTTTGTAGGATCACCTCGAAATATGTTACAGAACTATCACGACGGAATGGCAATAGTGCGTGAATACGGGCAACCTGACATTTTTGTTACTAAGATTCATTTCATCATTTAGAATTGAAATAATCATAGGATAGTATCTTTAAACAAGGGTATAAAAAAACCATGTTTCAGCTAATATCTATCCTAAAGTTCCTCTTGAATAGTTCAACGAGCGCGCGAAGCGCGCTCTTAAAGATAAAACTCTAGTAGGGTAAAAAAAGTAAATACCTATCTCGGGCAATTTCAAGCCTGCGAACATAGGCGTAGATATTCTGCGATTGTCTGTGAAAAGTTCAAGCATCACCCCATAAGTTACAAAATAAAGTAGAAGATACAACTTCCTATCAGCGTAATAACGTGTAGCTAGTAGATTTAACCAATGGTTAAATTTCGACACTAGGTAACCAACGTCCGCGCATTAGTGATTTTTAATTTCCGTTTTTCATATTTCAAGCAAGAGCATCTCTATTCCCATCGCAAGATTAACAGCTGAAATGCTCGTATAAAGGTGTAGCTAAACGACTCTGTCAGAATTTTGAGAAAAGTTCAACATGCAGCACTGGGAAGTGAAATACAAAGGAAGGGAAATACTGAAGGGGAAATAGAAAGGCGCTAATGTCCCATTGGAAATGCCGGACAAGTTTTCGACCCAAAATAATGTAAAACCAGAAGAAGTATTGTAGCTTTTCGTGTGATACGAAACTAAGAAATTGATAAGTTATTTGAGAAATTCGCAAGATCTACGTTGTCAATGACTAATTGTAAGTAAGGGACGTACAGTTTTATTCAAGCTTTGAATCAAAAATTGTTCCAGTCATATGCGTGCACTTTTCAAGAGAATTTTGTCACTTTTTAAGTTACGAATACATGCACAGGGTGTTGCAAAACTCGCGCATACTGCGCAGAGTGTCATGTCCTGTGCAAAAAAACTGAGACGAAAGTTGCTCTTGCAACAAAGTCCACAGGTGCTTAGTTTTTGCTCACAAGCAGAAAAAGCACGTGCCGATCATTGCTCGGTTTTAGAATTGAGTAAAAAAAGATGGGGTCAGCTTAGTACGAATATGAGAGCGACAATACGTTGTGCTCTTTTCACCTCACTGCCCCATCAGGTTGACATGCTTATGTTTTTGCGGGGCTTGAGGTACGGGGAACCTTAGGCATTGCTAACCCGATCTCCGCAGTTGGCTGCTTAGTTTTTTTTTTTTCTTCAGTTAATTTTCAATTCGAGCATTGATTGGTGTGTGCTTTTCTTGCTCGTGAGCAGAAACTAAGCACTTGTGGGCTTTTTTGCAAAAGTAACTACCTGTCTTAGATTTTTGCGAACTAAACAACACACCGCAAATTTTGGGTCAACATGAATGTGGGGTAGTCCAATTGAACGTGAATAGAGTTTGACCCCGACTCTCACCAATTTGGTTGCCGATTCTTCCCCGTGTTCTATTCCGAAGAAGGTACACTTTCTGATTTTTAAAGATTTTTTCGACGTGCCGTTCAGATGCAGCGATTTTTTCAAGTTTTTTCGTTTATTCAATTTAACTCAAAAGTTTCACGTTTTTTCGCAAAGTCATGAGGGAAGAAGTGCCTACGCCTCGTTTTGTGTGATAATTTCAATTTTTTTGTCATATTTTTAATAAAGCAGATTCCTATCAGAAACCAAATCATTCGATTTTTGAAATACAAAATCTGGGGTCAACTGATTTATTAAAAATATTACAAAAGAATCATTCACGTACTTTACTGAAATTATCACACAAAACGAGGCGTAGCTCTCAAACGAAGGCCATGCCCACTTTGTGAGTTTATGAAAAAGTTGTATTTTTAGCTGAACAAAATTCACAAAAAATTTCAATTTTTTTTAAAACGTCTTTTCAGAGATAACTCAATTTTTGTGTCTTTTTCGTCAAAATCAACAATTTGGGATGCTCTAAAAATTCGTGAAAAAATACTCACTTGAGAAGCAAGAAAAAACAAAACTTTTTCCCTCTATGACTTTCGGATAAAATGTGAGACTTGAGTTAAATTGAATAAACGCAAAAACTTGAAAAAATCGCTGCATCTGAATGGTACGTCGAAAAAATCTATAAAAATCAGAAAGTGTACCTTCTTCGGAATAGCACACGGGAAAAATTGGCGACCCAATCGGTGAGGGTCGGGGTCGAATTGTTCACGTTCATTCGGACTACCCCATGTATATGACATCTCAAGCCATTTCAACAGCCATTCAGCTGACCAACAGAACTTACCATTCCCTGGTCTATTTTCTTTATTGTCTCCGTTGGGCAGTGGATTAATGGGCACCGGTCTATCGACCAAGCCGTTACTTGGCTCAGAGGTCCAACTGAGTCTGAACTTTAACGTCGGACCACGACTGAACACTTCGAAGGGGCCGCACTGTGATAAGATATTACAGTGTTATCAGAAATTTGTAGGATAAATGCAAACTTGATAATGTCATATGCAAATGTAGCAGCATAAAGGAATCAGGCTGGAAAATGTAACCAGAGCACAGTCCCGTCTGGTTATAAGCAATCGTTCGTGGCCATATAAAGGCAGCAAATTTGCAGAATAGCAGTAAAATAGTTCTACTTCTACAGCGTATCGGTGCAGCGGTTGCAATATGTGTGAGTGCGCGATGGAATGTCTACCACTGCTGATTATAAGCATCTTCCAATTCTGCGTAGCCAGGTAACATGCCAGCGATTCATTGGACGTTTTTTTCATGATTACAGCTCGGTTGTTAGCTGGGTACTCCATGGGAGTACGAAAAAAACATTCCGATATTCACCTTTTCTTCAAAGAGTTTTGGGACACTAAATAGGTACATTTGTATATAATTGTATCGACTGATAGCGTAGATTAAATATTTATCACGTTCATTTACTAGTAAACTACGATGAATCAGCTGCAATTTTCCGCAGAAAAAATCGAAAAATCACAAACAAATAAGCAAACATTAGTGTTCAATTTCACAGTGCTCCAAAATGATAAAAAATCTGTCATTTTCACTCGATTTCATTCTACACGGGCTTGTTTCGTTGATACGCACAACTTGACTTTGACAAAATATCCGTTATAATCAGTTGAATATTGCTATTTGTTGCTCGGAATTTATATCGCTGCAATCGCCTAATAGTATATTACGATACAAGTGCGCACGAGTATCGTACACTCTATTTCAAAACGGCGTGCGCAAGAAAATTATAATTAATTTATTATAATATATATTATATATACAGGGTGAGTTTTCTCCGGGGTTCTGAGAGGGTGTGGCTTAAATTGGGTGAGATTCCGCCTTCTTCTATTCATACTTGTTATTATCGGAATATTATTCCCCGCCTACTGTCAGTTATAATTGTTTACTGGGCTCTAACGCAGACTTGTTTTGTGTATTGATGCAGAAGGTGGTCAGTTCGAAAACCTAATGTGATACTACCTGAATGAATCAATTTTATTAAGGCTTATTGTTAGTGTCATCGCTTTCCTCACACTATCATCATAATACATTATGCGATCAGACTGTTTGTTGTCTTGATCTAGATCGCCGGGAATAATAGGTAGATTTGGGAATAAAGGTACATCTCTACATGAATCGAGATTATTGTTAGGGTCATTGCTTTCCTCACACTATCATCATAATACATTATGCGATGAGACTGTTTGTTGTCTTGATCTAGATCGCCGGGAATAATAAGTAGATTTGGGAATAAAGGTATCTCTACATAAATGGAGAATATTTTCTTGACAATAACAGGTATGAATAGAAGAAGGCGGAGCTCCAACCAATTCAGGCCACACCCTCTCAGAACCTCGGAGAAAACTCACCCTGTATATTAGGGTGGTCCTTATTTGGGGTAAAAAAAAATTTCAAGTTTGTTCCTGTCAAATCGGTTCCAAACATTGAAATAAAAAATTCTAAAAATTAGGGAATTTTTTTTCAATATTTGGAACTGATTTGACAGAAGCAAACTTGAAATTTTTTCTTGACCCCAAATAAGGACCACCCTAATATATATATATATGTATATATAATATTTTATTTGGTTGAATTTATATATTTTATTAATTTATTTTCATTTTTACAATATTATTAATTTATTTTAATTTTAACATAAATTTTATAATCAATTTTAGTATCTACCAAGGCATCAAGTTAGACAACGGTGTAAACAAAGCGCTACAAAGTATACGATCGGTGTGCGATGTGCTATATCGCTCAGTTCACTGCAGATCCATTACCGCACGCAAAAACGTAAACAAACCATTACCGCACGCTAAAAGAATTCATTGCCGCACGCTTATTTGAGTGCGGGACAAGGGCACTTTGCGCACGCAAAACTGTGTGCAAAAACGATCTTTGCGCACGGCGTGCCGTTGTGAAAAATTAATTACTAGCGGATTAATCTTAAAAAAAAAAAAATTCGTCAACGGCAACTTGTACGTTTCGTTCACTGAACGAAACAAACCCAAGTGAAATAAAACCGATTGGAAATTACAGATTTCTTATCATTTTAAAGCACCTTGAAATGAAATACTGATATTTGCTTATTTGTTCATGATTAATTGATTTTTTTTTTTCAATCGCAGCTGATGCATCGTAGTTTACAAGTATAAATAAACTTGATTAATATTCAATGTATGCTTACCACTCAATACAATTAAATACAAACGTACCGATTTGGTGTCCCCAAACTCCTTAAACCTTCTGTGATTAGGTTGAAATCAGGCTTGACATGATTGCTTATAATCAGCTACGTTACGCGGAACTCAGCATTGGCCTGTGGTGTGGGACTAAACTGAGTGAATTTATAAAAAAAAAAAAAACCAGAGAGGAAATGCTCATAACCAGATTTAATTGTACACAACATGATGCTGTGGAAAGACGAAGTTCCACACGTTCAATAATATTCTCTTAAAATACGGGAATGCAACAATTAACAATGAATCGCCTAGGTCGTATGGTACCCTTTACCTCTTTAATTTCACTAATGCATTCCCAGGAACTGTGTTTCTTGGGGCTGGCTCGGACGTTCGTTTGAACTTCTTGTAAACCTAATTCGTAATCACCGTCTGTCAATAGGCAGCGATTGTGTTTGTCGTATACAATAAGCTCGGAACCATACAATTTGACCTCTTCGCCACCATTTTTTAACGAGCCTGTGGCAGACTTGCGCTTCTTTTGAGCAGGTTCTGTGAACAAAATATACACTTGTATCATGTGAACCATGGACAATATTTATAATAAATATGGAAGCCAGAGAAAAACTATTTGAACGAAAATCACTTCAGCTTGACAAAAGGTCTGTGGAATCACACCTGGATGTCATTCGAAATTGTACTAGAATTCGTGATGATATTCCTTACCATCAAAATCACAGTTGGATATAAGGCAGCTATTGTTCGACATACAGTAAACTCGAAGGAGCAGCATGTATGTTTTTACAATGTGACCGTTGCTTAGACTAAATGATTCGTTTGGTATTGAAATTGTTGGTGCTTTAGGAGGCGGCTGATCTTCGGAAGGGTTGATTGGTACTTCACTTGTACCAACGGAGACCTGTAGAGATACATTTTTACCAAGGTGAGGAATACTTTAGAAGTGAAGGTGTGAAATATTCTTATAATCAATCAAATAACTTCCAATATATTGAGTAATGGTTGGTAATATTTGGATGCACAAGGTGTCCAGCCAAAAAAGCTTTACTAGTTACCGAAAATGATCCTTGTCATTTTTCCAGGCTGAAGAGGTCGTTACTCAACCGATATAATAATACAAACTTTGGTACTTATGTTATCGACAATGACTTTCATTTTTACGCAATCAATCACTGACAGTGATTGGCACGCAGCATGCACATTATACATCAGCAGAACAATGAAAAAGTTGAAAAAAGTCTACGCACTTGAAATCTATTTCAAGTGTAGATACTCGAGAGAATCACTGCAAATTTTTTAATTTCGACATTTTACAATATGCCCTGAGATTTCTATGAGAATTTCACGTGAAACTAAATTTCCGGGAATTGCCAAGCAGTATTGCTGATGCAGTATCAACTTAAAACGCACAGACCGAAAATTGATTAGCTATTTTATTCTTGTGGTAGTATGTCTGTTTTCGATATTAATTTTTCATCTCTCTGCGGCGATATAATTTCTAAGCAACCTTGTGAGGTTAAGAACATCAGAGGAAGTAATCCCCACACTTAGTTGTACCAGAATTTTGCAATTCGGGTGGAAAAAAAAACATACATACCTGCATTATTGGCAAGCTAACATCCTTTCGTTTTTTATGACAAATTTTCAGCAATAAGGTTTCTACTTTCACAGGCTCCTGGTAAGTTTCAACTGCAAAATATGAAGATTTTATGAGGTATGTCAATTTTGGTGAAACAGTTGATGTAAGATAGTCTGTAGCATTGTTGCTTCATTATTCACCATGAAAATCCGTTCATGAATTATTCTCTTCGAGTTTGAGATGAAAACAAATTTTTATTGGTTGACTATATAAAAGCACATTGATCGATGTACAATTGTGTGAAACTGTTTTACTCATAATTGTTCAAGCTATGTGAAATTTTTAGATTTTTACCTTTTTTATCATAGAATCCTAAAAACGTCAGCGTCATGTAGCCGCGCACACCAGGATTGTGCCCCTGATTATTTTTGGACATTAGGCCTTCCAAAATTGTGTCGATCCGGAAAGCTCTTCGAGACTTGTGACTTCTGGACATGCGTTGTCTCATGTAGGACAAATTTCTGTACAGAAATATCGGCTGCAAGTAAATGTGACATTACAGTGAGGGAAATCACTTCGGTATATATTGTGCTAGTTTGGAAAAAAGAAAACCTGCAGATCTTGCATCGGTCAGTTTCAACTACATCAAGTACTATTATTTACTGTAGGATTCATCCAAGGCCTAACACTGTTCTGACTGGAATGATTCACCACAACAGATCTGCGTCGTTTGCAGCTCGTGTAACAATCAGAGATCAGCCCAAATCAACGATGTTCCAAAGCTAAATGAAAAACTAGCTATAATATGATTTTTGTCAAAGATAAACGCAAAGTATCTTTTGACCTTCTTGGACGAAGAACTCCTGATTGGTCTTTTTCATATTAATGAATAATTGATTTTACTGTGGGCAATTGATCTGAATTGATTTATCTATTTGACTTGAGAGCCATCAAGCTGAAGCTATGCCTGCGCCGAGACAATTAACACCACTATGCAATTAGTGCTGGAATTATTTCTCACCATGCAAGGTACCTAGTTCAAGTTGACGTTCTCACATGAGGTAACATGTGAATATGCTTTCATTTATTTTGCTTGTTCGTATGACCGTGCTTGATTTTCTATAATTATTCTGGCACTCATACTCATATCCATACTCCCATCAACAAGGTTAGAAAATCAATGTTATTAGATGTGTATATTCTAACAGGTGGGGAATAAACCTAGGTTTCAATGGAAAAGTCCAATAATCCAGGTTTTTAAAAATAAAACCGGAATAAATGCGGCCTTTTTTTTTATTTGACAGTTGGCTAAATTACTGAAACGTTGATCGACTGCTAAATTGATGTGATCAATTAATTTTCGCAGACAATAATTTTCTATCATGTGCACTAAAACAGTATAGTTACTCTTGATCGACTGAAATGACCCGTATCAGTATGAGCAATGGACGAAATCATGTTCATTAGAGAGACAATATTGTAACCAACTGAATGTCTGAAATCCAGCATAATATTAGTATTCAAGACAAATATGCGACCAAATGTTTCGTGTCACAAATGCCGTAAGGTCGTAAGCGCCAAAAAAAAATTTTCGTATTTTTAGTGCCAAAATCTTTTTCACGCCATATAAAATCTCGTTGGCATATCAGCAAAAAAAAATAAATTTGTTTTGGCGCTTACGACGTTATGGCATTAGTGACGCGGTTTTATATTTGAATAGAATCTACAAAAATTATTCATGATTCCTATTTTGATGCAAAAGTGATGGAAAATTTTCTAGAGTGGGTTCTTTCCGGGTTTTATTGACCGGAATGTTCTGGTTCAATCTTAATTGGGTCAGGAAAATTAGTGACCAACCTGTGTTTTAGGCTCTTATACGGATGGTTTGTCTTACAATATCCGCAATTGCTGTACAGGGTGATTTTTTTTAATCGCCCCAGGCGAATATCTCGAAAACTAGAGGAGATAGAAAAAAAAGTTTCGTACAAAACTTGAAGGGTTTCGAGGGGGAAAGAACATGGTGCGGTCATAATTTCTGTAGGTGAAGGCGCTGAGCTGCGGTGAAGGTCACCTTGGTTTTTTTAAATGGAATGGTATTTTTTTTTTCAAGAATCTGAAAGAGCATCAAATTCCGCGTCAAAAACACCCCAACACATATGGTCCAAAGTTGGTGGTTTATGAGATACGACCCGGGCAAGTTCGGTCCAAGGAGGACGTCCAAATTACGTAAATACTATTCTTACGTCTTCTCGAAAGTGTCTGAGATACTTTTCGACTTCGAGTTGTCAAGACAAGGTATTTGGGTCGAATAAGTTGATTTCGGGTGAGGTAAAATCGATCAATTTGAATAATAACGTTATTAGCGTAATTGTCAATACCGGGTTCAATCATTCTGTACCCGCTTTCAATTCTCATTTACTCTGTGATACATTCTTCGGCGGACTCGTGTCGGGTATGATTAGCGGATCAAAACATTCCGAGTAAAGAGTGAATGATAAACAGACAGGAGATACTATGAGATGTAGCCGGGGAAAAATGTATCACAGAGTAAAATGTACGTGGTAAATAAGAATTGAAAGCGGGTACAGAATGATTGAACCCGGTAATGACAATTACGCTAATAACGTTATTAATCAAATTGATTGATTTTACCTCACCCGTAATCAACTTATTCGACCCTAATACCTTATCTTGACAACTCGAAGTCGAAAAGTATCTCAGACACTTTCGAGAATACGTAAGAATAGTATTCACGTAATTTGGACGTCCTCCTTGGACCGAACTTGCCCGGGTCTTATCTCAAAAACCACCAACTTTGGACCATATGTGTTGGGGTGTTTTTGACGCGGAATTTGATGCTCTTTCAGATTCTTGAAAAAAAAATACCATTCCATTTTAAAAAAACCAAGGTGACCTTCACCGCAGCTCAGCGCCTCCACCTACAGAAAATATGACCGCACCATGTTCTTTCCCCCTCGAAACCCTCCAAGTTTTGTATGAACCTTTTTCTTCTATCTCCTCTAGTTTTCGAGATATTCGCCTGGGGCGATTAAAAAAAATCACCCTGTATACTGTATACATGCAACGACACTCTTCTAAAAAGCAAGTCAACAATTTTCAAGAGATGTGTATGTTTTCATCAACATATCGGTTGGTCAAGATTCTTATCATTACATCTTGAACACATCTGACAAAAAGCCGTTTCATAGAACTTGTTGCAAAAATGATAGCATTGAAAATAAAGGCAAAGCGACAATGAGGTTGCACTTTGTAACATTACCACGACAAAACCATTGGAAGAAATTTGCGTTTTGAGACTCGAATGTCTCAAAGATAGCAAAATATATATAAATAAACAAGTTTGAAGTTTTCTCTGCTACATTGACATTACCAACTCAAATCTCAGAAGTAACACACATAATTTCGGATGTTATGAAAGTGTAGGCTTGATTGTTGCAATAGCATCCTCGTAGTCTCTTGATTTTGTTAAACAGATCACCAATGGTTTGAAATTCTCAGCGTTTACACATACATGTCAATTTCAAATTATCTTTTAATTAAATTCTTCAGACTCACCGAAATTTGATTCCTTGTACGTAGGAATCTGTATATCTGTGTGGGCTCTGGAAATAATAATGATAATAATCTGGACAAGCATATTTATGTACATATACAGACATTATGAATAATAACGATTCAAGATTTGGTAAAACTATGTATAATATAAGCAACCTCTAATTAGAGTGGTGTTGAAAAATATCTTGCTACTGCCATGACTACTGAAATAGTAATTGGAAGCAAAAGTGATCAGATTTGACTACTTGAGATTTTAGAGAATAGCTAGAATATTTCAGCACGACTATGAATACTATTCTATGCATGACCATTGCCAGCAATAGAAAAAAATAAGCAATCGAATAAAAATATATTGAAATAGCAAAAAAGAATAGATAGAAATTCAACGGCAGTAGAGTACATCGATGACATTGCAAAATTAGTAACAGCCGGAATCGAAGATCCCCAAGTATTAATAATATTTTGCGTATGTAGGTGGTTAATCGTGAGAATTTCGTAATATCAGACAAACGCCAATGTCGAAACGGTATGCGATTTCTACGGAGCATCTTTGCATTCAAATTTAAAATTCCACTCCGCAAGTCTAGGGAGTCTTAGCTTCAGCAATTAGCTACCTATGTAAAGAAGTCCCGAAAGGTACACCGACGATGCGCGCGCCGGTATGGAGAGAAAGCAGTCGCTAAGCTTCGGCGGTTTGCCAACAGATGAGAAACGCGCTAGTCGGTATACAAGTTCGTTCTCGCGAGTAAAACTGATCACCGGTTCTTTAAACGACGAACAAATTGCGGGGTTGACCGATCCTTCTGAGATTCAGAACGGGAGATGATGACACGGTATAACCTATCCGTATGGGACGCCTGCACCGGCAAACCTTGTTACGATAACCGCAGGTCAAACCTCTCTGATCCCGTTCACGTTAGATCGAAAATAAACAGATGAACATAGTAGGGTATACATACGTTCAGAAATAATGTATCAATATGAACAAAGGAAACTGCATATATCTTTGCAGACAAGACAAAACGCGTATAAGGGCATATCCACAAAATTTTCACATTTGGAATTTCGCGCCTTCATTCAATGTTATTTTCTGATTTATCAATATTTTAACTATCATATGGACGTTTTTAATCGAAATTATGATGAAAGAAAAGTTTTCCATGGGTTTGTAATATCTGTAAGCTATCTGAGAAGCCAGGAAGTCGTCGAAGAATTGAAATGCTGAAAATCGCCTTGTGACTTGGTTAATTTTCAAATATTCTAGGATAGTTGTAGGAGAGCCGTCAAATATTTCGATGTGGCAATAATTGGAAAAGATAGCGGTTATGTGAAATGAACCTATCAATATCATATGTGTGCCATCATTCTGTAAATAGTTACACGACCATGAAAACATATGATCAACTTTTATCAATTTTCCAATTTCGCATTATTTTGTTCCACGAAATTCACGCCGTCTAATTTCTTTCATTTCTAATTCTTGAAATTTGTTAATCTTATGAAAAGGAACCAATCCTCACGACCCAGATTGATGTGCCCCTTTTTCCAGTGAGTTAGAGTCGTTTGACAATTTTGTCCAAAAACGTGATCGATATGAAAACTCCAGTTTTCGATGGAGCACATTCAAAATACTGCGAACCAAGCTACATAGAGTAACTTTCATGAAAAAAACTAAGGCACCATTCTTACGTGAAAAGATATATATTCGAAGCTAATAAATGCGTATTCTATATCATAAAAAAATCGACCTATGAAAAAATGATTTAAAAAAATGAAACAACATGGTATGAAGTTGTTTTGAAATGTTTTTAGCAATTTTCGACACTCGAAAACCTCTGTAAGTCTAGTATGTTCGCATTCCCAACTTAGTCTGCGTGAAGAGGTTTGAAGCAAAAACGTTCCGCGCATTTTAACTCGGTTACTCGGCCAATGAGAAGGTTTCAATTCATTATTTATTTATTTTTTTTCAAATGTTTCGCTTCGAATATTATAATTCAAAAGCTGTTTTTGAATTTTAGCTCCTGATATCCACGCCGCCAAGTGAAAATCAATCACGCATACAGTTTTTGTTAGTTCTTGAAGGTGTGAATGTGTGTACTAAATTTGAAGAATGTGCTTCCGGAAAAAAAAATTTTTTCTTCCAATTGCGAATGTGAAAATTCTGTGGATATGCCCATAAACGATACGCATTGTCAATTCGATTATTACAAATTACAAACTGTAATTATCAATCGTTGAATTGATAATAGATTCGTTCGTGTTACACTAATTGGGCTGCACTGGATTAACTTGACCCAATCACGTTGAAGCTTAGACAAGAATCTACCAATCGAAAAGTTCCAGTGCACTTCGGTGCAGTCCAATTTTCGTAACACGAACGCAGTTATTGTTCCCGAAGTGAAATTATCTCTCTGTACGTTGATTGAAGATATTTAAAGACGGCTACTCTTACGGGATTTTGCGTACCGTAAAGGTGGGCTTGAGTGGGCCCGGGGATACGAACGGTCTCCAACTTTACCGACGAAATAACATTGCAGTATATCTATAGTGTGCACGTAATACATTTTTTTTGGCGACTATTTTTTTTTTACTCCCATATCGAAATTTTCTTAGAAACACTTCAAAATAAGTTCCCTGAAAGTTTGAGCCCTTAATATTAAGATTAAGTACTCGCCCTGGGCGTTTGAAGATTTCCCATTTAAAATACACGTAACTTAAAGTTTTTTCTTAAAATTCCTATAGCTCAGAGCCCTTTATGCTATTCGAACGTTTCAAGAACCAACTTACTCAGAATTCAATGCTCTGCAATAGTGCCCATTGCAACGGGAATGTAACTTACACGGGTGAGACAGTACAGGTGATTGAAGTCAAAATTTCATAAATTTCTTGTTTTTTCGTTGTTTTTTCATAATTGGCTGAAAATGCAGAAAAATTTTAGATGACAAAGTTGTAGCAAATTGAATTTCCTTCAAAAAAGGCTGTGGGCACCGATCTCTATTATTGATATTTTTCGAGATAATAAGCTTTTTGTTTTTCATGATTTACGATTTTCATGAATTTGGGGCTCATTATGAGGTCCTGAAAAAAAGTTCCTGAGCACCGGTTTTCAGCACTTTTTTAGAGCATTAAATTCTGAGTAATTTGGTTCTTCAAACGTTCAAATAGCATAAAGGACTTCTGAGCTATAAGAATTTTAAGAACAAAAATTCAAGTTACGTGTATTTTAAATGGGAAATCTTTAAACGCCGAGGGCGAGTACTTAATATTGATATTAAGGGCTCAAACTTTCAAGAAATTTTTTTTGAGGTGTTTCTTAGAAAATTTCGAGGTTGGAGGAGAAAAAAAAAATAGTCGCCGAAAAAAAGCACCCGAATAGATATGGGGAATTCCATGCCAAATCGACCTGGTGTGAACCCTCACCATTTTTGATTTTCTTCTCCTTCGAGTATGATGTAAGGGGGGGGCGAAAAATATACGTCTGAATTTTTTCAGATTTTTTGGACCCCCGGTTCGAAAGTTGATTTATTTTCAGGAAAACGCGTATTTGGAAATCTGTTAGTCGTACAAAAAATCACCTCAATGAAAAAGTTTGCAAATAATATGACTTGACAAAAACTTATTTTCTGAGAATTTTTCAATCATTGTGGGTGCTATTTTTTCGATAAAATACTCCTAATTTTGGGTTTTCACTGCGTTAGCCGTTATCGATTCTTGTCAAATTTTTACCATAAGTTCTCTGTGTTTCATTCCGAAAGTGGTACCAGCTCTGGTTCGGCTGCCAGAATTAAATGAATTTCAAACAAACTGGAAATACGAGTGAAGTAGACGTACTGCGAAAACGAACTACTTATGTTGATGTATGAAATGCACAAGTTTTTTGCATTTGTAAAGTACCATATATTCACAGAACAATGATCCAAATGAACCGAAATATGTCATCACCTCAATTAATCTAGTCATAAGATTTGACAATTTTTGAAAAATTTTCTCATCATTCTGGAATTGCCGTTTTTCAAAAATTTTTATTTTGAAAGATGGAGGAAAAACCGTGAATTTTGGATATGTTTTCCCAAAAAGGTTGTATATTACAGTTAAGAAGTTTCCGGGGCATTGCACGAATAGATTCGCAAATACAGTCTTAACAAATTTTAGAAAACGGAAATTTCAAAATGATAAGAAAATTATTCAAAAATTCATGTGTATTTTATGAAATGAACGCGATCGTTTCACAGGATAAAAAAACATTATCTGAAAGTTTGTTGAACAATGTTTTGTTCAAACAATTTCTTGATAATTTTCGGGCATTATTATTGTTCAAAATTAGGTTTTTCATCGTCTTTATTGTGGTTGATTATTTTCAGATTTTCATCTTATCATAAAGTATGCAATATTGTTGGTGAAAGTCACTTTTAGTTGGGAAGGTACGTCCGATACATCCTTAATTAGCAACAAAATAATAGGAGAGAAAATCTTTATATGTTGACGCGAACGATTAAAAAACGGCAAAATACAGTCGATAATTTTCCGAAGTGAGCAAAACATATCTACCTCGTCAATTTGGCAACTCTAACAACATTTGAGTCATGAAAAAGTGAATTTTTTTCGATGATTCTGTAACATTTACGTTACGAACTTCAAATTTATTTATCGACAGAAGTTGTAACAATTGGATTTGAAATTTTATGGATAAGTTCTTCACATAGTAGAATGATCACAAATGGAGCACAGCGCGCAGCCTCTAGTTGCTTACAAAGCTGTTTTGATCCTGAATGCTTAGAGTACCATTCATTGTGAGCAAAATTATTTAAGAAAAGCCGGACCTGTCGGCCACCCCCTCCGATTTGGCTGATTTTTTGTGGGCATGTTACCCACCTGGAGAGTACTCAAAAGCCAAAATATTAGGTCCCGCAAAAATTGATCGGCTGAGCCAGAGCCATTTTTCGTTCTTTCTCACATTTTTGACTTGAATTTGGGTATTTTGGATTACGCTGAGGTTTCTTGAACTAAGTGGCTGAAAATCGGTCTCCTAGCGTGAAATTGACCAAGGAATGAGAATATGGCCACAGATTTGACCTACGACAAATAGCTACAGAAATATTGGTCAAAAACACTCAAAATTTACCAAAAAAGTCCCAAATCTTGGGGAAATGGTCAAGAAATCTTTTTTCTAACTATCCAATAGAGCCATCTTGTAGAGAAAATACCAACGAATCCAATGAGCACACGCCCAGATTTTTAGGACGAACCGTTTAGAAAATACGCGTTGTCAAAGTTCGAGTTTTTTTAAAATTCTTGTCAAAAATTGACATTTTTGGACTCGTGGGTCTATATGGTGTGATAATGGGTAATTCTCATTGAATGAGATTATGAGGTTCTTGGCAAAATAATCAAATTTATTTTCATACGAAACAAAATGAATAATAAGAGCCTTCTCAAAATTCTCAAAGTGTACATTTCGTCAAGATCACGTTGGTGACCATTGCAATGCATCTGTTCTTTGCCAGCCTAACGACAACTTCCATCGATAACACTCTTCCAGCAAGCTACTGAATTGTCTATAAAAAAAAGAACTAAAAAATATATCTAAATTCGAGGATAAAATGGAATAGATTTGATGTCCATTTTATATATTTTACTATTCAATTTATTTTTCATCATTCTGACCTCAAAATCGCAACATCGTCGCGAATTATAGACGTGCTTCATAAGTATGGCACTTGAAGAGAAGCTCAGTCAAATGTTTTTGACTTTCTCTAATCTCGAGAAAATGTACACTCTGTCAATTTTGAGACGGCTTCCTTGAAGGTTCTTAATAATTTGTTTCATATGAAAATAAATTTAATTATTCTGGCAAAAACCTAATTGAATCCCATTAAATAAGAATAAGCTATCAATACACTATTCAGACAGTCACAGAGGACGCCGCAAGACGCGTAGAATTTAGATATATTTCTTTCGTTCTTTTTTTTCAGACAATTCAATAGCTTGCCGGAAGAGTGTTTTCGATGAAATGTATGTTGTTGTTAGGCTGGCAAAGAACAGATGGATTGCAACGGTCACCAACGTGAGCTTGACGAAATGTACGCTTTGAGAATTTTGAGAAGGCTTTATTGAAGGCTCTTATCACTTATTTTGTTTCATATGAAAATAAATTCGATCATTTTGCCAAAAACCTCATAATCTCATTCAATGAGGAATACCCATTATCACACCATTCAGGCAGTCAGAAATCACGCCGCAAGACAGGCTTGTAGGTCGAACATAGTCCCACAAGTCCAAAAATCTCAATTTTTAACTAGAATTTAAAAAAACCTCGAACTTTGACAACGCGTATTTTCTAAACGGTTCGCCCTAAAAATCTGAGCGTGTGCTTATTGGATTCGTTGGTATTTTCTTTACAAGATGGCTCTATTGGATAGTTAGAAAAAAGATTTCTTGACCATTTCCCCAAGATTTGGGACTTTTTTGGTAAATTTTGAGTGTTTTTGACCAATATTTCTGTAGCTATTTGTCGTAGGTCAAATCTGTGGCCATATTCTCATTCCTTGGTCAATTTCACGCTAGGAGACCGATTTTCAGCCACTTAGTTCAAGAAACCTCTGCATAATTCAAAATACCCAAATTCAAGTCAAAAGTGAGAAAAAGAACGAAAAATGGCTCTGGCTCAGCCGATCAATTTTTGCGGGACCTAATATTTTGGCTTTTGACTACTCTCCAGGTGGGTGACATGTCCACAAAAAATCAGCCAAATCGGAGAGGGTGGACGACAGGTCCGGCTTTTCTTAAATAATTTTACACTGTACGCGATCTGTCAAAGTGGGCACAATTTTCGTGCAACTCTCGCGTAAAAAAATTCGGTGGGTAAAGGAATTATCTCATATCATTGAGGACGCTAAAACTATGTACAACTATGTAACTACGATAGATTGAACTGAAAGTTGGGAATAAACTCGCGATTGGAAATAGCGGTCCCATTGATCGAACGCTTCACCATGTTTATCTCTGCGGGGGACATTCGTTCTATATTTGTTGTCACCGGCTGTATTGTACAACAGTCTCGAAATTTTCGAGGACTTCAGTTATTTTGTTGAGACTGATTGCGAGAATAAATGGGTTGAGAATACAGACTGAATCCGCTGTTGAATAACAGTGGCAGTTAAATTTGCAATCAATCAGAAATATACATTCAAATAATCCGCATTGCGCCTGGAAAATTAAAGAGGCGTCAAAGGCATTTTGTTGCGCCCGTTGAGCCGAAGGGGCATTAGCTATTCCGAATAATCGCCTTTCTAGTATTAACAACTATAGGCGCCAATTGTTCGGACGCATGTGGAATTACCAGGTAACATAAATTTATCATACTGCGGACAATGGGATTTTTCGGCGAATGTCATCTGACAAAGCCTCTCGCCGAGGAGGTAACGCGTGTTTCACGACATTGAGATTCTATTCCTACGTTTCGATAAGAAAATTATGACAGGTGTCCCGTTCAGTGTTGCGCCAGTCTGGTGACCTGACGCGCGCCTAAAAGTGAGCAAGTATCGGGAGAAAATGGGGTTATGTTCGGTCTGTGGCAGCGGCGATGCGGATTTTATTTTCACACAAAATGTATCCCCTAATCCCACGCAACGTTAGACAGGTGCCAAGTATATTTCGCACTTCACAATCACGGGAAAAGCCTCCTCATGTGCGTAAAGACGGAGAGAGAGATGAATGACAAATTTTTACTCACTTTCGAAGGCCTGGAGAAAGAGTTCGTGATCGGCTTGAATTTGATCCATTCTCGGTACTTTTTGACCCTCGGCTTCTTTCTCGCGCTTTTTAGGCGGCATCGTATCTCGTGATTTCTTGAAGATTTTCCACAAATACTGACTTTAATCACCTAAAAATACAACGAAAACACGCCCCGCGGGAAAACTTGCTGCAGCAGCTTATTGGGCAGCTGCAGCGCGCTCTGGCGGTTCATGAATTCACTTCCCAGAAAAACACCCGCTCCTCATTGGTCTAATAAAACAACCGAAAGACACGGTCGAAGTTCAAGCCTAGTGAGCGACGACCGTGGGAATCTAGAGGACGAGAAAAAAAGTTTCTTTCGGAGACTGGGACAAAATGCCAGGGTAGCATCGGGCTCATTCGCATATAGCGAACAGAAAACTTTTCTACAGTCGACCGAGGAAAGCAACTATGTAGTCCGATGGCATATATGTAGTCACATGGCATTTTTCAGTCTCGCAATACATACATCGTTGACTGAAGATTATACATCTTCAGTCAACGCATACATATAACAATTGCAGGTCTTTTCGTTTTACACGAACTGGGGTGCACTGGGGCTGGACTGGATTACCTTGAACCAATCACGTTGAAGCTTAGACAAGTATCTACCAATCGAAAAGTTCCAGTGCAGTTCGGTGCAGCACAATTTGTGTAAAACGAAAAGATCAAATGTCGCACTCGTGCAGCATCGAGTGTAATTGGCGGAGCAAGCTCAAGCCTGTTTTACATGGATATTCGCTAGCCATTCTTCCCTGAAATGATTGTCAAGTCAGGAAACGGTTTGCTTGTTTTTTGGCTGCTAAAATCTTTTCCATTCGACGAGAGTAATATTAAAAACTACGCCCAACAATAATGAGAGCTTTCCATCATATACCGCTGTGTGTCTGAATGTACCGATTTTTTCCCATTGTATCTGTTCTTCAAGTATGTAACATACATACATACAACTATTCCTTTTGAAAAATGGTGGAAAGAACACTTTCGCGGTGACATTCATCGGACGGACTATTCTTATATGTCAAATTCGACAAGGAAAACGACGATAAGGTCTTTTCAAATTTTATATCACAGCGCTGACTAAAGATACATATCTTCAGTCAACGATCACAGCTTGACGCGGTCTTTCAAATTATCCCGCTGTGACAATAGTAATTTGTTCCAGAATACGGATGATTCGTCTCTTTGAAAACTTAAAAGCAGCAACTTACAAAAACATACCCATTCTTAACGTTCGAAGAGCGTTCGACCCATAATAATTCACCCTGTAGGTATACATTGACTGCAGAATTCTTCGATCGCGCTGTAAACAGTCGTTGACTGAATTCAGCCAACGATGAAGCTGAAGAAGAGCGTATAATCCTATAATTCATTTATTTTTTCATCAACAAAAATAATATTTTGCAGCTCTCTTTATTTCGTAACTGAAGCGCTTCAGCCAAACGTGATCGGGTCGTTGAAATTTTGGCGCCTCAAACATGTCTCTATTCCGCCGTGTCATCTTTATACCCCACATACATGCTCCTCCACATATCGAAAGATTTCCTATGTCCATGCATGATCGAAAGCTTTTCGCCATCACCGATTGCGTGGACCAATCATGTCGCTTCGTGTCTAATTCTTCGTCGCTCGGTGGAAAGCTTTCGTTATCGAGGGATGTGTAGGCATAGTTCGTGGAAACGCGGGCGAAGTGATATTGGCTATTTGTACGGAAAGGTTGGACATACATATACCAATATTAGGATTCGTGAGTTGCAGTCAGTTTTCTTCCTTGATGCTTCCTGATCATAGACACTCGTGTAGATAGTGATAGTAGATACTACATCATCACCACGATACATCATGGAGTGCGATGGTGAGTGAGAAAATTATTTTAATTATTTTAAATTTTCAGCCGATACGTTCGATGAATTGTTTCCATTTGAACTGATCTTGAATTTGTATTCGTAACTCGTTTTTAAGGTTCGGTCGGCATGATAACGATACTTCGGTAATGTAAATATCATGAAGTTGACTTTTATCTAAAAAAAAACTCTGCAAGTCAGTCTTGTAACGTTTTGACAACAATGATATTTCATATTGAACATTTCGAAAATACGTTCAACGTCCTTTCTCAAATATTGGATACTGCGACCATTCAAATAGCTTGGATTTTTTGATGATATTCATTCTTCATAAATATCATTAACATAACATAACATAACATAACATAACATAACATAACCTTAATTCGTATCATTTGTTGAATTTAAATCGTCATCCTCATCTCGCCGGGCAAGATTAGGGTGTATTCCTTTTTTCACTTCTACTCAATTGATAATAACCTTAAAGCACAAATCTATCCATTTATGACCAACAGCTGTACTCTGCTGGGTTTCATCAGCTTGCATTAGAAAGAGAGTTTCACTCTCTACTTTCACGTTATGTTCATTTTTAGGTGAATTATTTCATTTATTTTTCTACATTTTTCTACATTTTATTTATTCTACACATAATTCAGAAACCTATTTCACTGGAAATTCGGTGAAAACCCTTTGTGCCTAAATTAGTCGGATAAATTATGCGTCATTGTTGTCAACTGTGGATGAAATTCGTCATGTGATATTAGGATAATGTACGTGTGTACAATTATATCTGTCCTCCGCATGGTTGCATGCCAAGTTTTCCGTATGCTCCAGATGCCTCGCACGGGAAAACTTTCTCACATTCTAAACGATTTTATTTTCAGGCATTAAATGTCTCTCGAATATAAATCTAAAATGCAATTAGCGTTTGTTCATGCTGCCTTTGATCGTATTGAATATACTCAATACAAAACGGTGTTTATTCATGTATTAGATCACTTCACATTTTCTTTGTATTCTACTATCCGAAATTTCACACATCCAGTCACCATTTAGATGATTTTGTTCAGCAATGTGGTACGGAGATTTAAGCAGTTAGGTAGTAAAATTAGTCAATCACATAGCAGAACTAATTACTAGTTGATTGCTGAAAATAAATCATAGTGATCTTAGTTTGCATTTGGTAATCAAGTAACTCCAATATCACCCAATTTTGGTCCAGTTATCTGGAGTATATGGACTGATTTTTGCAGATGTAGAAGATCAGTTGTGTTCCAGAATAGCAGGATAGAATATATAATTGTTGGACACACTGGCACTTGGCTTGTTGTATCATATAATTTAGTCAAGATTCTTGAATTTGTGCTATCCATTTTGCAGATACAGCAAAAGGTGACAGTAACGACAATTGCTCTGTCCCGGAATTAATTACCAACTCAAAAGCGAATGTCAATCCTGAGAGTTCAAAGAACGAATTGTCTGAAACGACAGGTTCAAAGCCGACCGACATCACGGCTGTGGAATCGCAAGAGGAACCCAAAGACACGATAGACTTCAAAATAATCTACAACAAACAGAAGATTGACGTGAACTTCCCACTGGACAACACTGTCAAGGATTTAAAAGCTCATTTACAAGATATCATAGCAGTGCCACAGGCCATGCAAAAAGTTATGATCAAAGGCTTAGCCAAGGATGATCAAACTCTAAGAAGTCTAGGCGTTACCAGAGGCGCCAAAATTATGATAGTTGGTTCCAAGCTAGACGATGTGTTGGCTGTTTCTATTCCAACTAAACAAGACCTTGTTGATGAAGCAGCCGCCGCAGCCAACAAAGAACCTTTGTCACAGCAAAAAATGCACCGCAAGGTTTTGGATAAAGGTATTCCCGAGGATGTGATACCCGGTATACTGGAGAGCAAGGTTTGTATCAACTTGTGAATCTTGTTCCTTCGAGTTTACGAACGTGTACCTATTGATGACAACTATTGGCATAGCAAGTCATACATACGTTTGCAAAACAGCTTACACAAGATGGGGTAAAGACAGTTTGCAAAATTTGAAACTGATGAATCTGTCAATGCTATGTTTGCATCCATGCGTGATCGAAGCCTATCTGCGACTTGTTCCTAGCTAGCAATTTGTCATTTTCATTCAAACATAGAAGTGGATTTTTGTTCATTTTACCCTGAACGATCAGTGAAACGCTACAACTGGAAGTTGTAATGCAACTAGTTACATTAGTTTCTCTTCTGATGAGTGTTATTTTATCAAATAAACGTGTAAAAATTTCTCTCTGTATCGATTGATTATGAAATGTGGTTCGGTTTAGGAATCACTTCCGGATTTTCCACTTGCTGGAATGCTGAATAAATCTGGTGGAAAAGTCCGCCTCACTTTCAAATTGGAACAGGATCAACTGTGGATTGGTACCAAGGAACGAACTGATAAGATACCAATGAATTCGATAAAAGGCGTCCTCAGTGAACCCATCCACGATCACCCGGAATATCACATAATGGTGATTTGGCAAAAAATCAAAACACATTTTCCAACTTACCACATTCGCACTTATGTTTGAATTAATGTCAAAGCCCTTACAATCAGAGTTTTGTTATTGGGATCTGACATTTAGCAACACGACGTCTGGTGGCGAAAACACGAACTCGTCGAGGCGGATAGCTTCGCGACTTCCTATGGTATTCAGTGTAATTTTGGGAAAATTCAATCAATGAAAACAAATCAATGGACAGACAGAGCTTTATGGAACGATGGATCAATGTGAAACAAATTTATTTTCCACAGCTTATGAGTGCCCAACTGATGATTATCATCGCATTTACCGAGTAATCTCGAATTCAAAATTCACCTGCACTGCATAGGGCAACGCATGGCGCATATGGTTTGGCGGCGCAAACGCAAACTATTCCAAGACGAACTTTTCCTAAGCCACGCCCCCATGTCAGATCCCAATAAAGAAATACTACTTTACTATACTAACTAATTTTTTTAATACAATACTATTTAACTACAACTAATAAGTCTTTGTTTCTCAATGATTTTTCAGGCAATTCAATTAGGCCCGACTGAAGCATCCAGGTACTGGATATACTGGGTACCTGCGCAATATGTCTCCGCTATAAAAGATTCTATTTTGGGTAAATGGCAATATTTCTGATTCTACATGGAGTTAGATATGTCTCTGTGCAAATAAAGTGAAAGCCTGGTGCAAAGATCGACACAAACAATTGTGCTAGTCAAGCATTTTTCAGAGTAAGTTATTACCGGTGTCGTTTCGACCGATAGACCGAAGTGTTTCGAATAAAAACAACAAATTCATCCTATAAAATAGATCGGAAAACCTAACTAGCGCAATGCAGCATATGAATTAGTTAGGAACTAAAAATTACTTTAGTCAACAGTTGGGCCTTGGGCCACAAGAATATTAGGTATATCCATTGCTCATCGAGCGAGAATCGCAAATTTTCTACACTTTTTATCTCTCGATGTGTGTATATTTTATAACGGTTCTCACTCGGGTAGCGTCTCCGATAGCTTAGGCTTACATGACTCTCAAATTTCTAGGAATCAGATCTGTCAAGTGAATTTATCAATTTTATTCGAATAATCTGATGAAATACCGTCTCTGAATGTAAAGTAAGTCAGCGAAAAGGTTTATTTATGATTATTTATTATAATAATCTAGAATGTTTTTATACGAATAAATGCTGAGCCACAAGTAACTTAACGTGATACATACCTACTTTCAATGCATTTAGATACAGTTTTCAACTTGAATATAAACATTGCATTTTATTGAGTGGTATAACTGAAACGAGCAAAATTTTGACAGTCCTTCGATACCTTTATCCAACAATCGCTTATCTAAATTATTCTTAGAGACTAAGTCCAGCCAAAGCATGATTTGAAAATAGTCTTGAACAATGTGAATCTGATGCGAGGAGTGGTGTCGTAAATTCATTGGTTTGATGAGCAGAGTTACCGTTGAGCATTCATTCAAGTGAAAGCTGTTGCCGGATCAAAAGGCTTATTTGCTGCACTTCACGTTTTGTGCAATTTTCGTGCTCATTATATCATATGGTCGAATGGAAATGTTTGAAAAAAAGAGTGTAAAACAGCCTCTTCAGTCCGCCGCTCCGCAAACGCAATTTTTATTGTTAATTTGCCGCGAAAGAAATCATGCGTCTTTAGTCTTTGGAAGTTGTGACTCTAACATTTTTTCGCTCCTCTCGGACTCCACTTGGAATCCTCAGAAAATTCTTAAAATGTTGCAATATTTTTCAGCAGAACCCATAATAGATGCGGAAATGTATTCTGGTCAAAAAAAATATCACCGATTCTTTCCAGCTCTTCAAACCTGGAAAATGCACTCACAAGTAGAAAAAAAAAAAGTGAATTTTTGCCATTTTTATACATGTTCCATTAGTTTGATTGAAGTTGGGACTTTTCGATGACAAAGTGTTATGACCCGCATATTTGTAATTCGAAAGTTCAATGAAACTTCGATCAAATCGTTAACTAACAAATTTGAAGGGCTGAAAAAGATTGGTGATATTTTTTGGACCAAGATATATTTTCCGACGAGATTTGACTGCGTCTACCTTAATTGTTACTTGAAGAATGTTCAAAACATTTCATGAATCTTTTCAAGAGTCTTAGTGGACTTTGAGGAAACTGAAATTAATTGAGTACGAAGACCTCCAAAGGACTCTACAAAACTGGAATTTTTTTCCAGGCAAACCTATCAACACTTGTGGAGAACAAAAATAAAAAATAAAAGTAGGGTTTTTTGTGCTGCTGGGGAGATGAGCGGGGGAACGGGGCTCATGAGAATCATATCGAAAATTTTTTTTTTTACCATAACGATGTAACAAAGACCGAAATTCTGCAAGAGAATGAGTGGACTAAGCAGCCCTTTTTATCAGCCAATTGTTTCCAGGTGCACAATGTTTACCAATAACCCACAAGTAGAGTTTCATACACTCTCCATTCCATTGGCAACGAACTACGCAATATTTGAATGGTCGCATTTGGATTTTGACTTAACTTGTAAAATAGCTGTGTCAGGTTTCAGGTATCGTACAATTTTATTCCGATGAACCTAAAATTTGGCAATTTTCACACAAGCGGTTGAAATATAATGAATACAAGAAATATTTAGTCAATGCTTTGTGATAAAATCTTTATGGGGTAGTCCACCTCAATTCGATACGCCCGTGGACCTTGACTTCTTCAAAATGAGTAATTTTTTTTTTTTTTTTAACATAAACTACAAGTCAGAGAGACTTGCTCCCCTGCTCCCTGGTTTGTCGATAAGTCACACTCTTCAGAGAGGACATCTTTTCGAAATTATCCGCACTTTGTTTTCAGTTATACTTTGTGCTCAGATGATTCGAAACCTTGCACCTGTACCGTGAAACTTCACATATAAACTTCTCGGTACGCGAGTATTCTATTTGAAAAACTTTTTTTTGGGAATTTGTGCCACTTGAATGTAGTCACTGATGCAAATAAACGCCATAAATCAGTTTTGCGAGAATCAGGTAGACGTCGATTTTTCCGAAAAAAAAATGCCAAAATTCTGTAGAGATTGACAAAGTCCTTGAAACCTTGGCGATGATGGCGACTGATTTGGTTCGAAAAATTCTGTATCTACAGTTGGTCGATACAAGTACGAGGTCTTCAGTTATCGGAGTACAAAGTATCACTGAATTAATTTCAAAAAAATGTCCTGTCTAAACAGTGTGACTTAATCGACCAACCAAGAAGCAGGGGTAGGTAACTTTGACTTGTAGTTCACAGCAAATTAAAACAACGAACAAATTCAGTTATTTTTTAAAATTCGAGGTCCTCGGGCATGTCGAGTTAAAGTGGACTACCTCATGCGTATGTGTACACATGTGTGACAAACTGTCATATATTCACGTATACATACACAGGGTGAGTCACGAGAAACTCCGAGAATAGGAGGAGCCTAATTGTCGAATAAGTCCATCCCTTCAACCAATCAAACGAATAACAGGTAATGACAATAGGAACTGTGTGAGCATAAAATTCAAATCAGAGTCCATAGCAGTAGATGATAATCAAAATCACATCAGCTAGTAACAGACTTTACTTCAAACGTAAATATTGTTTGCACTGACTGCCTTCTTCTTCAATACAAACATCAAATCGATTACGTATGTACTTTCCTTGATTCTAATATTATGCTCACAAAGTTCTTATTGTTATTACCTGTTATTCGACTGATTGGTTGAAGGGGTGGGCTTGTTCGACAATCAGGCTCCTCCTATTCTCGGAGTTTGTCGTGACTCACCCTGTATAAATATACATGTATGTACAAAAATATATATGAAATAAGGATAAGTATGCCATAATCACGCGAAAATAAGACGCACCTTTTGTTGCTTCGAAAACCTGGGTGCGACTTATTGTTAAGCCCGGTGTATACGGTACGTGTTTTGTTACGATATTGTATGCGGGGTGCCTTACGGGTGGCTAAAGGTGAGTTTTCGTTGAAGTTGCCGGCCATCGTGGATCACTGCTACATTGGTAACCAAAACATGTAACGTAGCGACGGCCGGCTGCTCCAACGAAAACGCACCTTTTGCTAGCCCGCAGGATACCCTGCATACAATATCGTGATAAAACATGTACCGTCTGCACCAGGCTTGCATGTTCGGTTACAGCTCGGAATGGCCAGGGGTGACACAGAACGAATATGAGGATGGCGATGATTGAAATAATAAGTGGAAGTTACAGAAATACAGCGCAGCATGTTTTATTAAGCAAGGTATTTCAATACCACGCTGGGCTAAGTGCCGTGTCTTATAACAATGTAGAAGCGTTTTTGATTTTTTGTTTTGTCTTTGTTTATAAAATGAACCCTCAGAAAATGCATCCCGTTTCATTTCCATGTAATTACGGTTCACTGGGCCCAGTTATGGAATCTTCTATGCTGTAACAACGAAGTTCACACCAAATAAAATGTAACGATAAAATTTACCTATTATTTGCCTAGTAGCCTAGACGTTGAAGGTAAACTTGAAGAAAGTCTGAAACAGTTGCGCTACTAAAAGCACAAATTATCGTTTTCATCTAGAATGTAGCTTGTAAAATAGGTTTTATACCGTCTTAAGTATAATATATTTAAAAATATGTGGCAAATGAATATCAGCTGAAACTATTGCATTCTACATAGGTATACGTCAGAGTTCATTTGTTGACAATATGAATTGAATTTCGATTACTTCCGCTAAGCAAAACCGTGTGATTTAAAAAAATGAATAAAAGAGTGAGAAATATATCTAAGTATGTCTTATTTTTACCGCGTACCCATTCCTAGCCAAATTACGAAAAAACTTCAATATTTCGGAGCAAACGTAATCGTTTGAAACCCATGTCGCCCTAGCCAATGGATAATCGCAGAGTGCCGAACATAAAATAAGTCCTGACTTGACTCGTAGCCGCGACTGTGGCTATTGGAAACAATAATGTATTTTGAAAATCAGTATTTTGGATAAAACGCAACGAACGATTAAAAAATATGTAGCTTTTGGATGAAAGGTACTATTTGATTCAGGAAATGAGTGCCGTTTAGTTCTGTAATTTGCACATGTTTCGAGGCAGATAAAGCCGCTGATTTGCACCGCAGGTTCATTTGAATAATTCAGTGTGATTGTCAAGTCCAAAAGTAAATACATCCGACTTAATTTACTGTTCGTCATAGTCCGTATATGTATTTATTTGTTCATTGGATTATGTCAAATGCGCCTGGTTTCACTAACAATGAGAAATGTGAACAGTGACGCACTTGTAACGGCCAACCGCATGAGTCTGTATGACTGTATTACTGATCAGTGATGCCTAATTGAGAGAAAAATGTCGACGCTTGAAACCTGTGGTTTTGTCGAAATTTCAGGACGTAGTCCAGTCGAATTAGACATAAAATCGACTGACACCTATTCTTTTTGAGTACACGTACGCCGATTTTTTTCCAGATAGATTTGACCTCAACGAAGAAACACTTGATTTTGCGTGTTGATAAAAGTGCCGGAACAATGTTTAAACAAATGTTGAAAAAAAAATCACGTTTCTGATTTTTTAATTTTTTTCCGTGCGTGTGAGGGAAAAACATTGAATACAAAAGTTGTAGGCCACATTAGACTGGTTCAAATAAAGCGACTATTTTTTTTTTTCGAAATAATTTCATTTATACCTTCCAGGAGGTGTAAAAAGGTGCCTGTTAAAAGGAGAGCTCTTAATATTAATATTTAGAGGTCGCTCATCGCAGATTTCTATTTCCCATTGAAATAACATTGGAAAAAAAATTTTCAAATTTTGGCATTTTATATTTCGGTCTAGAATCAAAATGCTGGGATGAGCGATACATATTTTCATAGAAAATTAGTTGCTCTATAGAAAAGGTCTCTTATCATTTTTCGATCAATTCACTCCTTCAAAAGTTATTCAAGGTTAAAGTTTAATTTAGAGTAAATTTAAGTTTTTTTTGTTTATTTCTGACAAAATGTTGAAACTTATCGCTTAAAATTATTAAAATGATTCATGAAAATTATTCATGAAAATTTTATGATTTTAAGCGATAAGTTTCAACATTTTGTCAGAAATAAACAAAAAAAACTTAAATTTACTCTAAATTAAACTTTAACCTTGAATAACTTTTGAAGGAGTGAATTGATCGAAAAATGATAAGAGACCTTTTCTGTAGAGCAACTAATTTTCTATGAAAATATGTATCGCTCATCCCAGCATTTTGATTCTAGACCGAAATATAAAATGCCAAAATTTGAAAATTTTTTTTCCAATGTTATTTCAATGGGAAATAGAAATCTGCGATGAGCGACCTCTAAATATTAATATTAAGAGCTCTCCTTTTAACAGGCAACTTTTTACACCTCCTGGAAGGTATAAATGAAATTGTTTCGAAAAAAAAAATAGTCACTTTATTTGAACCAGTCTAAGGCCACATCCTTGTGCATCAGAAAAAAATTGAAAATTCAAAAAATGTAGGGTAGTTTAGCCGCAAAATGCCAAAAACCACTTGTTTTTTTTATTTTTTCATTTCCATCCAGTTCCCCTAATTATCAATGTACAGATTCGAAACTCACGTGGCGTATGTGAAATCTGTGTCCCAAGAACCAGTCCAAAAATCAATTGATTATCTCGCATATTTTGGCAACAAATAGCGATTTTCGCAAAATTTTTGGGTGCCAATAGAATTGGAGCCAATAGGGTTACAGCGTCAAACTAAAATTCTACTGGTAGGTACAGATTAACAAATACGATAATTACTGACATTATCGACTTACAAAAATCATTCTTCGATATTGTTATTCCCGTTTCCGAGACGAAAAATTACAGACCAAAAAGACCTCTTCATCTTGATTAGAACCGGAGATACACTTGTTTCACTTATCCGTGATTTATTAGCAATGTTGATGATATTAAGACTTGAAAAAAATACCGTATCTCGTACATATCTGAAGGATCACCCATGAATTATTTCGTTCAGATTCGGGATCTGTTTTCGTCATAATTAATTGCTGAATTGAGGCAAATGCGTGGCGTCGCGATTCAGCGGTGCGGCGCGGTGGTGGGGCGGCGCGCGACGTGGTGTGAGACCGTTAGTTGTTAAAGGAATATCTCCGGTAAAAACTATCGTAGAAGGATCAACTTTTTTTGAAATTCAATTATTTTTTCCCTCAGCATTACGAATATACTATCAGTTTTTTCATTTGTTTCATGCTTCATGATTTTGTTGTTCAAATGAAGATGAATTTGACGTTATTGTCCGCGATGATGAAGCAGAAAATAATTTTGTAAGAATGACTAGACTGATCAATAATCACGAAGTCATAGACTACAATTTGACGACTAATAACTGAGAATAACGTCAAATTCACCTTTATTTGAACAACAAAATCATGAAGCATTACACGAATAAAAAAACTGATAATACATTCGGGCCGTAAATCTCTCGTTTCGCCAAAAAGCCCTTCCGTACCGGTATCGAAATGTCGTGTGACTAATGGAAAAAGGGCCTAAGCGACATGTTTACGCCCCTTTGTATTTCTGAAGGGCAAAAGGGCGTATGTTTTTTTTTTCTTTCGTCATTCGACTGGAAAATCGTCGGAAAGGAAAAGTATGTCAACATTGAAAAATAAAAGCAAAAAGGCGTAAACGCCGGAGTTACGCCCCTAGCTGCTTAAAAAAATCAGTCGAATTAATGCCAAAAGGGCGTATCCTTAAAAAATGTTGAAACTTCCGTCGGAAACAAATTTTGGTGGATACGCCCTTTTGGCATTCACTTTACGAGAAAAATCGGGCGGACTAATGCCAGAAGGGCGTATGTCCGCTAGAATTTGTTTTTGACGGAAATTTGAAAATTTCTAAGGGATACACCCTTCTGGTATTAGCCAGCATGATTTTTATCTGAAAGTTATTGCCAGAAGGGCGTATCCTCTGAAAATGTTCAAATTTCCGTCAAAACCAAACTTTGGCGGATACGCCCTTCTGGCATTAGTCGGCACAATTTTTCTCTCAAAGTTAATGCCAGAAGGGCGTATCAGCCAAAATTTGTTTTTTTACGGAAATTTGAACATTTTCAGAGGATACACCCTTCTGGCATTAGTCGGCACGATTTTTCTCGTAGAGTTTATGCCAGAAGGGCGTATCCGCTAAAAAAAAGATCCGTGTTTTGACAAACGCCAATTTTGGCGATTACGCCCTTTTGGCATTAGTCCAGAAAATGGTTACTGGCAGAAGGGCGTATTAAAGGCGTTTACGCCCTTTTGCCATTCAATTTTAGACTCGAAAAAAAACAGCAGCCTTTTTCATTTCAAATGATTTCCCATCGATTGGCGAGAAAAAAAATATATACGCCCTTTTGCCATTTAAATTGCACTTTTCGTCGCTTAGGCCCTTCTTCCATTAGTCACACGATGTACTATTTCCCATCTCTTTTCAATAATTTCGACTTTTTCAATAACACAATGAAAATCACATATTTTTCACAATAAACAATTTACTTTTCATCGCTCTAACCTCAAAATCGCCATTCGTCGCGATTTCTCGGCTTTCGCGTTGACTGAAGATGTATCTTGACAACGATGTAGTAATAAATAACTACATCGTTATCTTCATGGTCAACGGTTTTAGTGATGAAAAATAATGATCGTTGCTCATACGTAAAGACTTTTTCGTCAAAAAAGCCTTTCCGTGCTCGAACAGTAATGTACTATTTATAAAAATAATGATAATTTTGCTGGCAAAGTAAAAAAATCTAAAAAATTACTAAATCTACAAAGTTCAACTTCAACCTTGAATAACTTTTAAACCAGTGAATTCATCGAAAAATCATAGGAGAGCTTTTTTGTAAAGCGTTCAATTTCCTACAAAAATATATGTCTCTCATTGTTGTATATCAACTTGCTCAAGAGAAAAAAAATCAAATGTAAAACGTGCCGAAACCCCATGTTATTTAAATGGGAAATGTATCGTTTTTGTGGCACGGTTTAATATGAACATTACGGGTTGATATGCGGGCCTGATATTTTTTCTTACGTCATGAACTAAGAATTTAGGGAGCGCTGCAAAAAAATAAACCAAGTGGTAAATAACGGACACCCTATAGTATGTATGTATGGTCACTTTTTTGTCCGACGGTATCTCGAGAATAAATCAACGGATTGTGATGATTGTGGTTTCAACTGACGAACTTCTCCGTAACTTGGAGCTGATTAAATTTTGGATTTGATCGGTGGAGTGGTTTTCAAGTTATTCAGAATCACAATTTCGAAAGAAAAATTTCAATCGTTGATATCTCGAGAACAGATTAACGGATTTTGATGTTCTTGATCTTCATCGATAGCATTTGCTCCAACTTGAAAATGGTTAAATTTTGAAATACATCAATGCATTTTTTTTGTTTTCATTATCAGAATTTTTATTATTTTTATTATTTCATCTCGAAATCATTCGGAAAACGGGTTGTTCAAAGGCTAGCTAAGCTCATGGTCAGCCCAAACCCGCTTGATTATTCTCCGAAATATTCGCGCCTGTGACGATTAAAATGGACCACCCTGTACAATCCTTCCGTTTATTCAATATTGAGGTGATTTGGATCTTATTTGAAAGCCTGGCATCTGTGCCGAATATGAATAACAGCTAGATCCATCATATCTTGAATATTGTGAATTACAAAAGGGTATATTAACTGCAATCTGTTTGATTTCAAAGTTTCAAATTCTACGGAAAAAGTAAAGATTTCCTTTGCAATATTACCGTCGCCTGTCGCGATGACTTCTCGCATTCCCCAATATCCTAACGAAGAGCATGAAACCCGGCATCTGCTCAACATTCGAGTACCGGAAATGTCTAATTAACGTCTCTTCCAGCTTCTTCAGCTGTTCCAGCATCTCCACATTCAAATTTAAAATACCTACGCGATATGTATTTGGCTGCGCCGTGTGTCACGTGGCCAGGCCGAACGCTCCATTGGCCAATCAGAGAGGAATCAGCCCGTCATGTGGCAGTCTCCAACTCTCCACACATACCCCTCCGGATGTAAGTATGTGAAGACCTTGTGTTATAACTACGCATGAGGCTACGACTTACAATCAGTTCAAGAGCAGAAGCGAAAGCGGACCGAGCATTCCCTCCTTTGCAATTTGTTTACAACTTGTCATGCTCGTTGTAGAAGCTGCTCAAGAATATTGTGTGAATGTTCAAACGCTGTACGATGTGGTACCGTGACAAGCGGCTTGAAGTTAAATTTTATCGATTCTTGGCGGTAATTTGACACGAATGCTGTCTTCGGAAATCTTGCAAGGCAGGCGAAATAACAGCTATTAAGTGTAACATCTGCGACAGTGTTATAGTGTGACATTGACGATGTATTAAATAATAATAAATATCACGCCGGGGAATTCTGTCCGAAATATTATTGATCAATACTCGTGATGTGGGAAAGAGAACGACTGCAGGCGTGAATACTTCTCTCTGGTAAATATTCAAACACTCGCGACAACTGAGCGAAATTAATGTAACTTCAAGTCTCTCTGGGCTAATGAAAAATATGAGAAACTTGGAGAACTTTAAAACAAGAGTCAAGCACCACAACGTAAGAGCGTCGTATCGGAGATGAAGAAAATAATGGTGTAACGACGGAGAGAAAAAATTTAGAGAGTGCAGGTCAACGAAGAATCACATTCCAATAATAATGTATAACACCTACGTTGGAAATGACGAGTACGAAGATGTTAGCTGAGGGCAAAACCGATTATAAAAATGATGAAAAAATTGCCAGAGCTATACGAGACGCTTTTTTTTCGCTCAGTGTTAATTATCTGAGACAAGGAGCTTCGATAGTCGATTTGCGATCAACGAGCACTGTTGCTAAAGCAGAAACGAAAGTTGCCAATAATTCTATAGCGCAGTTAACTTGTTCTAAAAAAATATGTTGCCTGATTTTTTTAACGTCGTTGATTTATGGTTTCCTACTCCGACATCCAGGCAGCAATTCCCTCTCAAAATATGCTCTGGGCACTCGCTGCTTGATACCAAATAATTACTTTGCTTGGGAGTTCACAAGGCCCGTTTCCAACTGTGATTTCTGCCGAGGAGTAGAATCTGCGCTAATTCTCCCCAACTTGACGAGGGATGAGTTTGCACCTTATGCATACTCGTCGAGGCCAATGGTGATTAAAAGTGCTGCGGGCCATTGGCCAGCGAGGAAAGTCTTCAATTTATACTTCTTCAAAAATCTATATGAAAGTATCGATGGTGCATACGACAGTGTTCAGGAAGAGTGCCAGTTCCTTCATTTCAAAAGCAACTTTGCTAGCCTCAAAGATGTTTTTTCAATGAATGATCGCAGGGCGCGCAATTTGCCAGGCGAACAGCCGTGGTACGTTGGGTGGAAAAACTGCCATTCCCAGGTATTGGAGATTATGAAAGAATTTTATGAGACTCCCCATTTCTTGCCAGAAGATGCGGAGACGCCGCACACCAATTATGTCTTTCTTGGATACGAACAAGGTGCAGTTATGCATGTAAGTTCATTGAGCCTTGCCCAACAAAAACGATCTTCAGAAGTATGATCTAAGGCACAGATAACAGAGTATGATGGGGTTGGTTTGAATTTTTTGGGGTCAAACGGTTGACGTTATCATCTTGAAATAATCCATTGGAAAAATGTCGAGTAGAAATGAGAATTGACATGGCAGGGCTTCTTGATTGGTTGACCTCTTTACTTCTAGTCACTTTTTTCAGTTCAACTGAGAGTAAGTCGCGTCTCAGTAACATCAATACCAACAAATCACTGATTATCATTATCATAAGTTGATTCGAACGAGTTTTTCATTTTGTCCCAAAACAGCGACCAACACAACGCCAATTACCAAGACCAAAAGGGAATGGTATACAGGGTGATCCGCAGCTGCCGCCACAGTATTCAGCTAGTAGGTAGCTGGTATTCCTTACGAATAACTGAAACTGAAATTCCTCAGCGAAAATGTCGAGTGATCAGTACTTTTTGAGTTATCGATGATTTAATTTGACAAATCAGAGCTCTGTCGCTTCGTATAGTCAGGGTCCAGCTCCAAAAAGTTTGTGTAAACTAGCCCAAATTCATTCGAGATTTGTATGACTTTCTGGTTCGCGACGGATATCTAAGTCAACTTTTCTCAACTCAAACTAATTAGTCAACTTGAATCACTTATAACCTGACAGGTACCGAATACTCCAAATGTCCACTAAGGAAGTTTAGTTTTAGTTTTTTTGCACTGAAACCATCTATCAGAGGAATGTCGGTAGCCGTGAATTACCTAGTACAGTAATACCCCCAAGTTACGCCATGGGTCTTCCGGCATCGACGGCATAAGTCGAAAAAAACGCAAGTCGGGGTGCACATTCCATACAACTTTATAGTGTAGCTATATATCTACTAAATACTCACCAGAGATGATCATATATGTCACAGAAAACCTCTGAAGAGAAAGCTATATTAAATACTGTTCATTTTTGTAGTACAAAATACTGAAATAATACGTAGATTATTTAGAAGTGGATGGTTTTCCATGAGGACGGAGGGTGAGCGACCGATGGCGTAACTGGGAGTTGGCGTAAGTCGAGGTATTATTGTACATCAGATACTCCAAAATAATCCCAAATCCAATGCTGAAATATATTTCGTGCATGGTCCAGCTGAAGGACATTAAACGCCATCAGTAAAGACGACGAGTCAACGTTGGTTGTCCTAATCTTGCTGAAAACATCTGTTAATTAGATACTTCGACTAATTTATTTATAAGAGCAATCCTTTCCTGAAGCATCTGGCACTTTCTCTTTATTTTCAATTGAAAGTTTCCAAAAACACCTTTTTCCTATCTTGATAACATCTAATGCACCAGCTGAGATTTGTGCCCAAATATTGCAGGATATGAATGTATACCAGGGTGGTCATTAAAATAAGCTTGGATGCATTTTAATCTCATTGCCCCCAAATCATTTGAAATACATTTTCAAAAATCTGTTGCACAGCACCAATTTCCATCTCAATCTGTGGGCATTCCCGTGAGGGGGCGTCAATTTTATCATTTTAAATACGTGTTTCAACTATAATTTTAGTGTATGTACATTTCATTGTGCAGCTGATGATTCGTCAAGAAATCTGCAAATGTGTAAAGTTAAGGTACATTTATGCTATTATACTGACAAAAATATGAAAAAAATTGGTCAAGCGTGTTCATTGGATTTTCTATTAATTGAAAAAAAAGGCAGATTTGGATAGTGTATAATACACATAGAATATTTGTATCGAACACAAATTTGATATTCTTCACACAAATTCTGCATTTATAGTTTTTTCTTTTTCGGAAACTTAGTTCTGCAATCAAATATACATATGTGTACACTGAAATTATAATCCATAAGAAAAATGTTTTTGTTTCCAGCTCGATTACATTCCGCGTTTGATGTGGCAGGGTCAAGTACTTGGAAGTAAGACCTGGTCAGTAGCGCCAACGCCGGAGTGCGACAAAGTTTGTAAGACATTTGACTTCTCTGTTGATGCCGGAGATATAATTCTATTAGACACCAGAGTTTGGTATCACGGCACCAATGTAAAAGACGGGCAGTTCAGTCTTACAGTGACGTCTGAATATGGGTAGGCATGGATTACCAAGTCAATATCCTGATAATAATTGTACATAAACAATGCTCGGGGCTATCTAAACTACTAGGTAGTCACAAATTTTAATCATTTAATTCCAGCAAAGTATGAATCGTAGATTTCAAAATCTTCCTAAGCCATTGCCATAAGTCGTTCCGACTAGTATTCCTTTTGAAATCTCCAAGTCACTTTGCTACATTTCATTTTTGTATTCGTACGAATATGCCTCTTTTTGCGTTGATCGATAGGATCGTTTTGCTCGAAACAAAAAGTTCTTTGGAGACAGCCGACTAGCGTTTCGGATCTTCAAATGCTACATCAAACGTTGCCTGTTAATGAAGACTAAAATGTAACAGATTTATCAAACCAAATTGTCTTGCCAATGAAATATTGAGAATTTTCAAGTACAAACACTTTTTTGGTGATTAAATGACGCGCAAATAGGGGGACATTGTCCTCGATATTCAGGTTATATGTAAAAACTGTCCAATGACGCAGGGTAAATTAATTCAAACCTGTAGAAATATGTACCAATATACATCGCAAATTTATATTATTTCATACTTGTATTATTATATATCAGCCTTTTTCTTCTCAAGTATTATCTTGGTAATTTTGTTGCTGCTCCAATTGTGTCTTGCTAGATCTTAACAATCTTTTAGTATACTCGACAAAGTAAGATCAATCTAGAAGTGCCTGATTGTGTCCAAATGTACTAACAATAAGTGCCATACTGTTTAGCGTACACTTTTGAGTAATTACAAATTATTGAGTAAGCAATAGTACAAACGAAGAAGGAGATCTCGAATGATAGGTGTTATCTACGAATATAACTAGTCTTAATAATTATTCTTATCTTCTTGTATTCCATAGAGGGTATCCACTATAAAATGCTATATCATAGGCCACCTTGGGGTCAACTTCAGTATACAGTGGGCCGTTCGGCGTAAAGAATAAGGTGGTTCAGAAATATCTCAGTGACATGATGTCATAGTCATCATATTGATGATACAGACATTTTCCAAAAGGAGTGCGCAAAGCCATGTCTGTGTGCAATTGCCTCCACTGCTTGCTACATTACAATTATATTCCCTGTATGTTACCCATTAGTTCAATTTTTGCATCTTGTATAATGATGATCAATATGAATCGTGTTTCAACATGAGATGAATATTTATATTTGCGTGCATAAAATGTTATCATTTCTTTGAGTATTTATAGGAATGTCTGTTAATGGCGTTAAAATCATTACAAATTCTATGTAAAATGTTATCAAATATAATCAGTGCCGAAAAACACTGATGGTGCTCTAATTTTAATATCTCAAATCTTGAACTTTGAGAATTTTATGATGTAATGCTGAAATCAAAATTGTTGACCTTTGATTTTACCATATAACTGTAAATACTATTTTTTATCAGTTTTCAAATTTATTGTATCTAGGGTGAATTTCTGCCGTCTGTGTACTTGAGGCTAATGCTATTGTCTCAGGCCCGGTGTGCACTAGATGGCGGCGAATGGAAGAAAGCAGTGGCTATCATCAAATTCGTTATTTCAGAAGTATGATTACAACAATACTTTGTTGATGCATTGGGTGATAGCTACTGTTTTCTTCCGTTCGCCGCCGTTCGCCACCGTTTAGTGCGCGCCGGGCCTTAGCAGTTCCCTACGCCAGTAGCCCTATGCTGCAGCTACCTAAACTTTACTCTGAGTGTCCGGAGGATAGGAATTCTTCTGTATGTGTACTGAACAATAAACTGTTTACAAAAAAAAAAGATGCCTAATTAACAATTAAAAACCCGAGTGATGGAAGGAAAATATTGAGGTAAGTTTTCTCACACCGAATATCTACATTATTTGGTCAAAATCACCAAAAGGAAAAACAGTCGGCATGTTACCAAGAATCAACAACAGCCAGGATGTGAGTCATAATACAAACGAAGCAATCAATTCAAGCGTCGCAGCAAACTTTCCACAGAAGCTATGCTTTATTTGTAGTACATACATGGCATTCAGTTAATGTACAATAAGAAAAGTGCTCACAACATGTACCAACTCTCTGACTTATTAACATTATTGGTTTATTATCACTTCAATAAATATATGTATATCTTATAATACTAGCTAAAATCTAGGTGAATGCTGCTGCTGCTGCATAGCGATACCAATGAACCAGCAAGACGTTTCAAAACCAGTAATTAACCTCAGTTACAAGTTTTTTGTGTGGAAAATACGAAAATTCAACTATTTCTTTTCGATATGGCAATCTTTATGTTCTGATCTCACATTATTACATTTCATTCATCTACTACTTTGCCGTTGTCACAAAAACAGAATATATACCTACGTAAATTTATTAGATATGTATGCAAAATCATTCAACATTGGGATGAAAAATATGTAGCTTGATGTAGCATTCACCTTGATGAGTGTTGAGAATTAGCAAAGTTTCATATGAACATTGCATTCGGTCGATTAAAGAATAAATAGATAATCGCGTTGAAGGAATATTTTTTATTTATTTTTTATACACAATATTTTGGTGCTGAGTTTAGTCGATAACAGTAATTATATTGCATTACGTAGCAATACATTAAATATATTATGTAGATATATATATGGGGTATTCCACGTGAACCGGACCGGTTTTTGGCCGATGGTCATGGAATTTGACGCAAATTTGGGTTCTTTGTCACTATAGAAAACGCCACCACAAGTTGTAGATTTTTGAAACATTTTTTACGAAAAATATGGTGCTGGTAATTATGTGGAAAAATATTTTCAACTCCATATATCGCAGCGATCCGTGAACGAAAACATGACTTGTCCTAGTGCATTTTACTCGCAAAAACGAGCACTTTCCAACCATGTAACAATCAAATTGCATCTAAAATTTCCAAGAATCAAAAACTCAAAAAACGTATATTTCCACCAGAAGGGTCTAATGGATTTTCTTGAAATTTTCACAAAAATTACTTCAAACCAAAACAAAATTATCGCGAAAGTTTCAGCTTGCCCTTATTTTTTGTTTTTTTTTTTAAATCGAATTTACTAAATGAAATCAATTAAGAAAAAAAGAATTAAAGTCTCGAAAAACCTGTATTTCTACCACAAGGGGCTAATGGATTTCCTTGAAATTTTCACAGAAATTACTTCAAACCAAAAAAAAATTACCGCGAAAGTTTCAGCTTGCCCTTATTCCTTGTTTTTTTTAAATCGAATCGACTAAATGAAATTAATTAAAAAAAAAAGAATCAAAATCTCGAAAAACCTGTATTTCTACCATAAGGGGCTAATGGATTTTCTTGAAATTTCAGCCGAAATTACTTCAAACCAGACCAAAATTATTCTGAAAGTTTCAGCCTGCCCTTTTTTTTCTTTTTTTTATAGAGTCCGTATAAAGTCATCTGCAAGTTTTGGAACTATACAACCAATAATTTAAAATTGGAAGGAAAAAAAACGGAAGTTTTCTGGGCCACTAGGTATACGAACGCAAAGGTACAATGTGCAATGAGCTTTCGAAGTAGCGGAATTGATGATTAAATTGATTGGTTACATGCTGCAGTTGAGATTTTTGGATTAATTTTGTTTAATAAATTCAATAAAAAAAAAGGCAGGCTGAAACTTTCAGAATAATTTTGTTCTGGTTTGAAGTAATTTCGGCTAAAATTTCAAGAAAATCCATTAGCCCCTTGTGGTAGAAATACAGGTTTTTCGAGATTTTAATTCTTTTTTTTTTTAATAATTTCATTTAGTAAATTCGATTTAAAAAAAAACAAAAAATAAGGGCAAGCTGAAACTTTCGCGATAATTTTGTTTTGGTTTGAAGTAATTTCTGTGCAAATTTCAAGAAAATCCATTAGACCCTTCTGGTGGAAATACACGTTTTTTGAGTTTTTAATTCTTGGAAATTTCAGATGCAATTTGATTGTTACATGGTTGGAAAGTGCTCGTTTTTACGAGTGAAATGCACTATGACAAGTCATATTTTCGTTCACGGATCGCTACGATATATGGAGTTGAAAATATTTTTCTGAATAATTACCAGCGCCATATTTCTCGTAAAAAATTGTTCAAAAATCTACAACTTGTGGTGGCGAATTCTATAGTGACAAAGAACCCAAATCTGCATTCGCGTCAAATTCCATGACCATCGGCCAACATGCCAACATGCTTGTCAACTAATTTCTGAAAATTTCAAGATTTTACAAACATATTCAGGCCTACAGTAAAATAATGACTGCGAACGCGGGAAAACCCCATGTATTTCAAATGGGAAACTTCAACCCCCGTGGTCAAGGGTCAGGCATTTTTTTGAAAATCTGACAAAATTACAGCATCACTTTTTACGTATTTCGAACCGATTTAGAGGGTGGAAGGGGTAAAATTCATTTTGACCCCAAATAACGACCACCCTAATATATATATATATATGTATACAGGATGAGTTTTCTCTGGGTTTGAACAGGGTAGGGGCCTATTCTACCCATTCTTATTATCGTCTGCTAATGTCGAATGCCAATTACCCTACAAAAACATATACAATCTGTTTTTGTGTGAGAGTATTTGAATGAGAATTCTCATTGAAACCATAACAGGTATGAGTTGAAAAGGTGCCTCCCTCGTTTGAACCCGTGAGAAAACTCACCCTGTATGTATGCGCGTTAGTGTTACATGTATCTTAATATTATGTTAAAAATTTACAGCGAACATTATAGATTCATTTTCAATTCTGCGAATATAGATGTTCTCAAGATTCCGTTTATTATGTACTCAACATAGTCATCATTGAGATTTATTGTTAGTCTGATAAATGTTTACCAGACTTGTTATTCTGAACAACAAAAGTAAAAATCTTTAGCCTGCAAGCATGGAGTTAAAATTGGAAAATGACTCCATTACATAATTTTTGTACATTTTTACCAACCAGTCCTCATAATTAGACAGAGCCCGAATCAATCTGAAATAAATGCTCAAGTACTGCACCTGTGATATACTAATTAATCATCATTGTATGTACCCAATGGCAATAAACATCGGAATGTGCAGTGCTTTTTCACAGAACAGGCACAAATATGAAAGTGTTTGATTGGTATATAAAATGCCTTGAATGATTCATTGTTGGAAATCCATCTCACTGGTCTTTTTTATCGGTAGCCTGTTGGTAACTTGGTGGGCTCTCCTGAAAATTCAAGTACTGCAATAGAATTTGTAAGCTACGTCAAACATCGTGAATCCATTAAGATGATTTAGGAATAGTCACTTGACACGCTGCACGAAATTTGATTCACTGCAATGCAGGGCTGGGTAAAATGCTTTTCAAAATCCATATGAAATGGGAAATGCAAAATGCTTCCATAACTCTATTTAAAATGGAAAATGACAAATGGTTTTCGAAGAGCATTTTAAATGTAAAATGTAAAATAGGTATTTGAAATGGTTTTCTTAAATTTTTTTTTTTTCTATGGAAACTGACGGTTTGATAATTCGCTTATCATTACAAAAAAGAAAGCTTCTACTATGAATTCTGTATAAATTATAAAGAGGATTATCATATGCATATAAGTTATTTCATATTTATTCCAGGTTTCAACAAATTAACATTTATATTCGGTGATTACCACTTCTATAGTAATAAGATATCGCCCCAATGAGCGGCCGTCATGCCAATCTGCCACAAGTAGTCAAAAATAGTAGCAAAAAAAAAAAATGTTTGATTTGTATGAAACCCAGTTACGCTCGAAGGTTCTTTCCATCGGTATAGGTATACGAATTCGGAATAAAAATCGCGAAATTCGAAATTGCGGATTCGATATGACAGCCAAAAAATGTATTACTTCGATGAGATTCTATGAACTCAGTATTGAACAAACTCCTTCAAGATCAATGTCCGAACAAAAAAAGTTTTCGTTCCATGCTCCAGCCATTTATGCGGTGTGGTTATTTCATTCGAATTGTCAGTTGATTAACTAAGAGCCTGAAGAAGCATTTAGGCATTTGAAACTATTTGAACATGGTTAAATGGATGCAGATTTCAATTTTAAATATAAAGACGAAATGGTTTCCAAAATTCCATTTGAAATACAAAATGTAAAATGCGATTTCCTTTTCAAATGCACATTTTAAATGGAACCATTTCAAATATTACCCAGCGCTGCCGCAATGTGATGCTAAAGTGCATGGTAAGATAAATAAATGAAAATTCCGTTCAAAAACTTGGCAATAATTTGTGAATGAAGATTAAAAACTTACATAGTACGCAGGTGGTGGAACATACGCGCATTGGGGCCTATTCGGATCATAGTATGCACTTTGCGCAGCCTCAGCAGCTTTTGCATCTGTGCAAAAAATAGATATTTTGTATTAAGAAAAAGAATTTGAACTGATGTCACTTTTTACTTCAGGTAATTTAAATTCAATATTGAATTAGTACCAAGCACTCACACGGATAAGCTTTGGATAGCACAGGTTTGGTTTCTTGAGGCATAGCATTGGCTTACAAAATTTGTAAATTACGACACAGACTCTATTACCGCTAACAATCAAAAGTGTTCTTCGACCTAATTCAGCGTAAGTTAGCCTTCAGAAGTAAATAGGATGACTCGATAGATGTGGCTCAAGAATTAAATTTATGAAATAAAACTAATCGAATAAAACCAATGTAGTGTTGAAGTACCTAATAAAATTTTACAATGAAACACCACAAATCCTAGCTATGAAACTGTTAATAAATTAATGTCACTCCTTTGACATTATTATTTAAATATTCGGAGGGACCTACGATGCAGTGTTAACATATTAATATGTAAAGAAGTGTATCACGATTGCTGAGATGTATGGAATATGCTTGAAAACGTTCAAGGAAATCTTGGAAATGCGTTAGAAAAGATTATCTTCTGCAAAAACGTGTTCCCATGGAGACATGGGATATTTCAACTTCTAACAACAGCAAACCTTAAGCAGTATGTCGGGTTCATTGAACCACAGCACAGCACTAGTCAAAATTATTGGTAAACCTCGGATATTGCCTTAGATTTAACGGTGAGAAAATCACTCGATATAGTGGAAGCAAACTGTTTTTTTGCAAACAAATACTATTTCTGACATACTAAATGCCAAAGTGATACAATTTCGATATAAAGTACGTCAGAATGATTACAATGCCATGCATGTGTTCATAATAAAGTCAATATAACGTTACAATAATTGGTATTAAGTTAAGGACGTTACATACAGATATTTTAGGATGTCTGTATGGACGCTATGAAATAATAACTGAGACAGGTGAAAGCTAATCTGGTGGCAGATCTGTTGCAGAGTTATTGCGCAATGCTATTTCATAATCTTCCACAGTCTGATATACGAGGTCATAATACCTGGTGTACACTATTATATGCCTCTACTATTGCTATTTCCCGTGGCTTATATCCATTTCCACGCAAGTAGCCAGTTATATGACCTAATACATTCGTTCTTAACCATGACTTACAGGGATGTGCATTTATCCGTGTGTATTGCTTTTGAAACTCACATGATCAGATAGTTTCCTGAGAACGTCTATAAATCATAAGGTCGTTTGAAAGAACAAAAAATAGAATTATTATTTTGGTTTATTTCATTTTTCCATTCATAAATCTAATGTTGGGGCGTATACTATTTATTGTCTCAATAATCAACACAATGCATACTGAGGATATTATTTCAAAACGCGGATAATAAGGTAAATGCAAAAATAATTACATGCAGCTTCTACAAATTCAATGACTTAGCATCATCATGTGCCGAAATTCTAAAATTGTGACTAGCAATTTGATCTGATCATAATATGATATCACCATTTGTAGTGAATAAAATGTAGGGAATATTATGCAGTTAGGGGAATCAGTATGTTACAATTCGAAAAATATAACATCGTCTAAAAGCAATAAATTTCTTTACCACAGTTCATTCCACATCATTAGTCGTTTCATTTTAAAAAACCTGCTGCACGAATTCAGACGCACCTTGGTCCGATTTGATTTTTTTAGGTTTAGAATTGTTCGAAATACAGGTTGTCATAAATTGAACCAGGAAAATAGAAAAATTCCATTTTTAGGCAGAGTCAATCATAAATAGGTGAAACTGGAATGTTGAATTTTTTTTAAATTGACCATATCTTCTGTGATAAATTTTCACAATGAATTCCTCTCGTCCGGTTTAAAATGGCCGGTATTCTGAACAACATTCACAACAGTTGCTTGTAAGAGAAACATTTTTTTGGATTGCGAAGGGCAGAACAGACAAGAGTTTGGCTTATTTGTTTCCAGAGAAGTGAAAATCAGGATTTTCTGTGATTTCCAATTTGAAAAGCAAATTATGGCGACAGCATTAGAACAATATGATACCTTTTCAACATTGATAGGTGCAAATAAAAACAGCAACTGATGTTCAATAATTGTATTTTAATATTCCATAAAGCTATAATAATATGACAACATACAACAGCATAAAACATTTAATCTATTACCAGCGCCCGGGAATTTCGTGACACAACTGACTGGTTTGCTACTGCTCCACTCTTTTTTCGAAAATCATATCAAAAGACGTAAGCCCCAGAAAAATATTTAATTGCAAGTACATATCATTTGTCGCGCCGGCAATTCATGGTGATCAATTCAAACATATTTGGGCAGAGGTGAAGTATTCAATATGACGAAATACTAAGTAGCACGTAGCGATAAGGTTCAATCGTCATTAAAAAAATATTGATTTACTTGAATAATGATTGACAAAATGTAACGCTGGTAGAAACCGAACATTTTCATTGTGTCGTGAATGCACCATATCATACAGACGGAGCAATTAGATCAATATATGAACCGAGTCAACTGGAAACATCTAAATCAGGGATGTTGAAAATTCAGATGTGTGCGCGGTCAAGTTCATGAGAATGGATTTACTCCAGCTGCAACTAATGTCCAAGATTTTGTGAGAGAAGATGTGTACTAAATTAATATATTTTCAAGAAACGAAATTTTGCATAGGACAAAAAAAAAAAAAAGTTTACACCTTACTTTGAACGCAGATTTGGCAAAGCCTACCAATGCTTCAAAGACCTATTCAGATGGAAAAGCATTCTTTTCGTTGTTGTTTCTCACAAAAGATCTCAAATTTACAATATTTTTCTTATTATAGACTTACACTTTTAGTACTAATGAATATATTTTTTATTTAGAATCGGAAGCTATCCCATTCAGGAGAGGTTCTTAATTTATCTTGTAATTGAATCTAATCGTAGTTAAAATGCATTTTTATTTTGATACAGAAGCAGATAGTATCCCGTGTGATCTAAAGATTTATTAAATTCCAGAAAGCGACCACGGAACACATTTCTAATGGATATATCCAGTCCCACAGAATCGATTGTTTTGTTAAAACAAAACCTATCATCTATCATTGTAATCTTGTTAAACATTTTTCCTACAATACCCACAAAAAAATTCGCAGCAATTTTGGATGACCCACTAGAAAAATCTTGATCAAAGGCCAGGTACGGGATGTGGACAAACAGTATGATACTCCTGGTCTAACTAATGCTGGCTGATATCAAGAACAAAATTCTTACTACAAACAGGCTCTTGGCTTTAGATGTTGAATTTGAATCGAATTTTAGTATGTCGCGGGCACAAAGTTTTATAGTAAGCTGCATAATTATGATTCAAGAATTCGAATATAGGTATAATTCGCTTTACGAGTATATATACTAGTTTTCTCACTACCTATAATAATAATAATAATAATAATAATAATAATAATAATAATAACAAGATCAATGATGATAATAATAATAATAATAACAATAATAATAATAATAATAATATGGTTATAGTCCTTAAATTAACTGCATATGAGTATAGGACGAGTTTCAGGACAAATACTATGTCTACAGGATTATAATTTATAGAAGAAGCTCAGATATCCTCTTGGGAATTACGGGTGGATGTGAAAGAAGAGAAACATTGGAAAATTGTAGTACTGGATGAATACCAAACATAGATAAAGGTTTCTATCTTTTACTCCCCGCAGAGGAGACGTACCCTGCATGCAAGTGCATCTAAATCAGTCTCACCGCATGCCGGATCAAATTTTCTTAATTCAAAAATTGTGAACCATCGGAATAGTTAGTAATTGATGTTTACAAACGTATCGGCAAAGGAAAACTTGAGTCCCACCATTCCAAGTGATGAACTCGAACATTTATTGTGTATTCAAACATTTTCGAAAATCCACACCACTGCATGGACGTCAATAGGTGTAATTAAGTTAGCAGTAGATCGTGCTATTACAAATTGACTGTTATGTACACAACTTGGCGGTACCTGATTGATCATTTGAAATAAGAACCTGTTCCCATTCGGTTTATAAGGATGCTTCAGAGGTTGGAATGGAGCTTATCGCAATTAGTTCAATCTAATACTAGTAGGGCTTTTGCTGTGGATATGCTCCTGGTTGACCGTAATATCCGTCTTGTGGGTATTGTGGATTCTGTGAGTATTGCGGATATTGTGATGTTGGCTGCGGATATTGGGGTGGGTTTTGAGGATACTGAGAATATTGGGGTGGACTTTGTTGATAATTATTGTAACTATGCTGTCCGTAATTTGGATACGCACCTCCTTGAGACATTGATTGAGGGTTGTAACCCGGGTTGCCCCATCCGGGTGCTCCGTTGGATTGTGGTGGTCCCCAGTTATTCTGCTGCGCAGGCGCGCCCCAAGCACCAGGCTGTGGCTGCTGTGGCTGTTGTTGCGAACCTCCGCTACTTGCATAACCTTGATAAGGTCCATTGATGCCAGGGTATGGTGGTGGTGAGTCCGTCATATAGACACTATTGGCTGAATAAAGACATACCAATTCAAGTTGACCCTCAGGATTTTCAACAGATGGGTTCAAGTATGCACAATCACTGTCGAAGGCGAATACAGAATAATTTTGGTAACTTCAATAGATTCGCATTGCTTTGCACAAGTTCTTTCAATACTAACAAGATTGACAGCACTGCGTTGAATCCGAGTCGTTGTCCACTAGAAAGATCAGGCGCTTATTACAAAAGTACTGCTTTATTGTAGCATCAAACAAAATTTTTAATGACACTCTGATCTATCCACGAGTTGGAAGCGCATCCCAAGATCTGCTACGGTTTTCAGAGCAAAAATTGATTTCAATTTTCCCATATAGTAATAGTCCGGGTGCCAGTGAATATTTTTGGAACTTATTTTCGCACGCCGCTACCAAGGTTTTTTCGATTCAATAGATGATGCTTATCAAAAAATCTCATAGACTTTTCATTGCATTCCGATGGATTTAGCGTGGGGGGGCGTTTGAGAAAGTGAGAAAAAATGTCAATGCGTTGAACTTATTTTTGCAAGGATGCTACTTATTGTACTTATGAAGGCGATCATAAAACCTAGTTAAAGGGTAGTCTGGCTGATTTCTGAAGATGGGAACTTCGTCTGGCACGTTTCGTTTTTTACTGAGTATTATTATGATGCGAACTAGTACAACGAGTTTCATCTGGGCGACAATAAGTTCAAGGCAAAAAAAAAAAACCCCCGATTTTTGTAAATTTGAAAAAAAAAACGGTCAGACTGACTTTCCAGCTTCGAAAACCAGCCAGACTGCTTTGTTTTACGGAGTTTTAGGGTAATACTAATTAATAAAACAAGCTTCATCCGTGCGAAAATAAGTAGCATGAGTTTGTAATTTTCACTCAGCGATTCCATCGGAAATCGATAGCCAGACTGTCGATTCCTTGAAAAACATCATCAATTGACCCGGAACTACTATAAATAGGGCTTGCGGAAATAAGTTCCAAAAAAAGTTCACTGGCTCCTGGACTATAATTTTGAATATTTGATGTACATACAATGACGTTTCATTGATACTTTTTAACTAACGAACTGATAAACTACTGTTGAAAAAATTGAATTAACGTTGACAGATTGAAATCGTAACATCGGCTGCTCGGTATCTTGGCATATGAGTTAAGATGGATGTACTCAAGTACCACTTGAACGCATCAAATTGCAATGCTAACCTCGAGAACCACATGGGTATACCATAATGGATAAATTCCAAGTTCGACATTTGGACCTATGCTACAGAACTCTATCATTTTTTATTTGCATACACGCATAGGATGACATATGGCAGTTATTACTACTCGGCATCTTCGAGAGTTATACCGAGGTGATTGACACCCGGCTTCAAAGTAAACATCACAGTAAACTTAAGTATGTAGAGATTATTCTTAGATGGTTATTGCTGCAGGCTTCCCAAGCTGTCATCCATCGTCTGATTTGATTGCACGACCACAATACACCTTGGCTTTATCTGATGAAGTATAACCATGGCAGATTTGGTTCATAAAGTTGGAGTTTCAATTCGGTTCCGTTACTTTCTTCATATCAAACGAGGATGCGGATTCGTATTCAATACGGATTTTTGATGATTATTTTATGAAATTATATGGATTATATCATTCACAACAGTATCTATGACCGGATTCAGTTTCTCAAATACCATCGAGGTGGCGAGAGGTGGAGATTGGCAGTGATTATTCCAACATAATCAGCAACTCAAAGGAAGATGTGCAGCTATGTGAGGGGTACGAAATTGAGGAACCCACAGGAGTAGATTCACCACAAACCCTTAGAAATGATAGATTGTAGTATTCTACGAATCACAATGACTTTCTTAGGAAAGGTATGTAACCGCAGACCGATTGCCTAGGAGACTTCTAATTGGGAACTCGGCTTACTTTTGATCCTATGCAAACAGTTCCAAACGATCATGAAGAAGATGACAAGAATATCGAATACCCATGCGTCATGTTACTGCCAATTGTAACAAAATATTGATACAGCAATAGCGTCGCTTAAAAATGAACACCTGACACAGTATCATAACCGAATTTTGGATTGGCGTACTGAACCCTTGTGTCATTTCATCTCGGAAGTCTATTGAAAACCATAAACAATGTTGTCTCACTGTCAATACTTTTTACGGTCAATTACTATGGCTTAATTTTTGGAATGCTGATCTGAAAAATTACTGTTAAACGGAAATTGTCATTAATCATGTCTCAATTGTCATTGAGACCTGTGTAGGTATCCCGAGAAATCTCTACAAAAAATTTGGGCAGTCGATCCATCTGTAGTCACACAGATTAGCGCTCCAATATCCAAATTATCACATTGTAGATGTATTAGGAAGTTTGTCATGATCACACAAAAAATGGGTGATGTAAAATTCGGAGTCACAGCGAACTACAGAATACATCAGTTTTGTGGCATCACAATGTTGTCAGAGCAACATTCGGACTTGGCCCACAAGGACATTTCTCGAATATTGCAACGATGACACAGCCAAAATCAGGTGAGTTAAGGGGACGAATTAAGCGACTACCATTACATGATTGAATCTGCAGGTATTCATACTGGTAATGAGATGAATGCATTGAGAATTAGTTAAAGGAGACATAAAGCATTCAGTGAATGCCTCGCCCGGCCTGTGCATCACGAGATCTGCCTTGGAGTGGTATCAGAAGATTTCTAACATGGGTACAATAAGGAATTGATCTTGAGCAGGAAAAATGTTATCCACTGCTCATGTCTTTATCCTCTCTATCTATCTATCTGTTCTGTCTATGCATCAGTGTGATCGGATTTTGTAGTCTTGTAGAAATTGATAGATTGTTTTTATTTCAATCAGATTAACTTTCTTCTCTGATACGAGCACGTTGTAGACTTTAGTGCGGACTTCGCCGGTTTTGTTAAGGACACCACGTTGTTGCTCTTGAAATCACGGAAAAACATCCAATTAAAAATTCCTGACATTAAATTTCAAATAATAATATTATGTGCCTCAAAAAAAAAATGTCATCTCTCTGCGATGAAATTGTATGCAAAGGGAACCATTCGCAGTCTCTTCGCTGCGAAAGGTTTCCTGCGCATACACTTTCATCGCAGAAAGTTGGAACTTTTTTTCCAAGACACATTATACTGTTATCTCAAAATTGCTGGAAGGGATTTTTGATTGAATGTTTTTCCGTGATTTGAAGAGCAAAAACGTAGAGTCCTTAACAAAACCTGTGGAGTCCCCCCTTAATACTCTTAGGATTATGCAAACAGAACCTACTAAACGGTTGCCAATTCTTCATAGAGATGTGACCTGCTGACTGATGACATTGAGTTGCATGAGACTAGTCACAGGATAGTTACAAATATTTCTAATCATAGTGACGGGGATTGTCATACTCTTATCTTTAGAGGAACGTATTGAGTCAATTTTACCCGGCGGTGAGTCAGGGAATACATTTGTCGGTAGTTGCCATCCGTAATATCCAGCTGGAGCAGCCTGATATGCCGGAGGAGGTGCAGCATACCAATCAGAAGTGGGTGGTTGATACGGTGGAGGAGCATCAAAACCAGGACCATTGCGGTTTGCTGAAAATAAATATTACTTGCTATTCAACTTCATACTGAATGGTATAGTAATGTGATGGTAATGGTGGCCATGAAACTTGGGAGACCCAGAAAACTTGGAAATATCAGGGAAGTTATAGTGTCTGGAAAGGTAACAAGATTCTTGCTGATTTGATCAAAAGTTACAAATGTCTCAGATGCAATCCTCAGATTGTAAACCTTAAAATACAATGTTAATGGAAAAAAAAATTCATGCGGGTACTGGGAAACCCAGTTTTTATGGCCACCTCAGTCCTATACATGTTATACAAACTAGTGATCATGGCTCTTACAACAGTAAATGAATGCTGAATATATGTATATTAGGGTGTCCGTTATTTACCAAGTTGGCTATTTTCACTTGGGTATAGTCAAAATCGTTTCTTTTTGATCTAAAAACAATTCTAAAAGCGAGTAATAATTTTTACAATGCCGTTCAACCCTGCCTAAATAACGATACTTTTCCCATTTAATTAACATGGGGTTTTTGCACTTTTTAGTCAATAATTTTTATTTCGCTTATTATACTCTTCAACTTACCAACAATGCTTGATTCTGCCCCTATTATGATCCCTTTAGATGGAAAAATGTTCATATTGGTGGAAAAAAATTTATTATCTAAGTTTTGAAAAGGTAAAAATTCATTTTTATTAAACGAAAAAAATAAAAAAATCAATAAAAAATGGAAAATACAATGTGGAAAATTGTATATGCGTTATATGTGGAAAATACATGGTGGAAAAAAAATTTATTATCTAAGTTTTGAAAAGGTAAAAATTCATTTTTATTAAACGAAAAAAATAGAAAAATCAATAAAAATGAATTTTTACCTTTTCAAAACTTAGATAATAAATTTTTTTCCACCAATATGAAAATTTTTCCATCTCAAGGGATCATAATAGGAGCAGAATCAAGCATTGTTGGTAAGTTGAAGAGTATAATAAGCGAAATAAAAATTGTTTACTAAAAAGTGCAAAAACCCCATGTTAATTAAATGGGACAAGTATCGTTATTTAGGCAGGGTTAAACGGCATTGTAAAAATTATTTCTCGCTTTTAGTATTGTTTTTAGGTCGAAAAGAAACGGTTTTGACTATACCCAAGTGGCCAACTTGGTAAATAACGGACACCCTAATGTATATGTGCTTTTGCTCCCCAATGGAACCTATTTACTACAGCATCAACATAAGGAATAGAAAGGTTTTACATCACATTTTATCAACGAATGGTAGGAACAAGTAATGCAAAAATCCAAAAATAATCGCAATCGAATTTCCCATTTTTTGTGGGTATGCTCCTTGAAAAATTAGATTTGCAAGGGTAATTGCATGTAAGAAGAACTATTCAGGTTAATTTATTTTTTTATAATCGGCACACCTATAGTCCATGAGGAGTTCGATTTTTGGGACAAAACACTTTGCAAATAGTGTAAGATTCATCGAGATATTTGCGACTGAAGATTCAGACATAGTTTTCTCAACGAATTCACAACTCGGTCAATATTGATGCTACAATCTACGAACAGTGAACGATGTCTTAGGATTGGTATGAGGATGGCAATGATTCAGTGATAATGACAGAAATACAGCATTGAGTCCCATCATGACATTTCAATAGCATCCTGTTTTCAGTGCCATGCTTTATACCGTAGTAAAATGTTTCGCCCAAACAATGTGGTCCATCTTTTTCTCTTTCTTTCCTCATAGCGATGTCGGCAGTATTCAATACATAGCTATATACCTATAGATACGAACTAATGTAGGAGTGTTGGGTAATAAAATATTACAAACACATATACTCACCCATAGAAGCAGCTCTGAGCATGGCTTGACCAAACTCAATGGCTCCTCCATTCTTGAAGTGTAGTTTGAATTTGCACTCTCCGTTCCAATTACCATTGGGTTGTGCACGGCACTTTCCTTTGATATAGTTGGCGCCAAACATTGGTTGTTCAAGTTCAACTTCGCTCAGTGTAATAAAAGGGAAGCTGAATGACTGCATTCTTTCCTTCTGATCTTTAGCGTTAAAAATCATTCTATGGGTGGTTAGGAACAACCTGCCTCGTTTTGACCCTATGAATTCGGGTTGATCTTGACCGTGAAATTCCATGCTAACATTGTCCGAAAATAGAAGAATGCTGTAGAAATGTGAAAAAGAAAAAACAGAAATGTAGAAAAATATCGTTTAGAAGTGTGAAGTGTCTTCAAACGAGTAATTGCCATCCACATAGGGAGATCATTTAATACTTTTCACAACTCAAGGGACCGAAAAGTATAGGTTTTGCGTCAATGAACGACTTCAGCCAAGTCAACACATTTGTAACATTTCGACTCTTCGGCTAACATCGCACAATATTCTGAACATATGTTGATCTTTCTGCCCACCCGGCTGTTTGTTTGTTAATATGCCTGTCGGTTTGTTGAGAATGAAAAAGTCTGGTGTTCCAGAAAACAGTAGGATAATAAAAATTGAAACTTGACTGGATTATACAGGATTATGTATTGTACATATTGTATACTATATAGATTAAAGTATGCTACCCTAATGGTGGAAAATTGCTATTCACCGACTGGATTGATTAAAGACAGTATTGACACCTCAATTGAGCAAAATTTGATGTGTTCTCTTCCACTCGATCTCGCAAAAATTGCACATGTTTTAGTACACTCAAGGACCCAATTTGTTCTCAAGGTTGGAATATTCAAATTCTTCAACATTATTATATTCGACATAATTTGGATAAAATTTCAATGAAAATTAGCATGTTACGGGTAGGTAGAATATGTATTACGGTCTATGCGTGTACTGAAACGTGAACAATTTTCATGGTAAAACAATAAAATAGTTTCGGTAAATTGGGTTTGAATTGTTTCAGTATTATCGAAAGCAACTCTCCTGCTGATTCACCCCTGTCAATTAGGAATTGACTGAATTTTGTGAAATTTCGCACATTATTGACAATTTTTTCAACAGTTATGCCTGTGTGCAGATAAATTACAATCAACAAATTTTCCGGAAAGCTAGCCAAGAGAAATAATAAAATACGCCTACAAACCAAGAAAACTTTTGAAAGCAGAATACTGGAACAGGTTGTCCATGAAATGGACCAGAGAATGACATTTGACTTCCAGGTGATAAGGAATTTTTGTTCTTAACAGCCTGAATAATTTGAAATGGATCGAGTCAATAATAACGATTAGGGACCTATGAGTACTTGCAGCGGTACAGTGTGTTTATGAGGGTGGTTGTTGATACGCAGGTTAACAGGAAACACGTACTATCTACTATTGGTGCGAAATGTGTCAAGTTTTAGACGTTCTGAAGCGTTACTTCCAAGAAAAAAAAAAATTAGTCACAGACTCCAAAAAATCCTGTGCTATTCAAACCGGGGAATTTGATGGTTTGGAGGCAGTAGTTGAAGTTGAAATAGAAATTTTCGGTTTTGGCTATATTTTTATTTACCTATTCAGGGACACTTCGGAGCATGGGAGTGAAGGGATTTAAATTTGACTTTATTAAGGAACACCTGATTCGGTTCAGCTTCAGGACAAAATGAGGAATCAAAGTTGAACGTTCTGTTCAATGTTATTGAGCATTGTATTTTGCCACAGGATAGCAGTGCAGGAAAAGTCTCATTGTCAGCTGAACATACGACAAGCTGATGTATGTATTGTAAGTATATACCTACATACAATACGTGAATATTATTTCAGGCTACGACTCATTGCATATACCAATTGCATCACTCTTACACCGTGAGTTGCATCCATGCGTTTCATACTTTCATGTTGTTGTATTATTTTATCTTTTTTTTTTTAACGGGAAGGGGATAGAGCTTCGCGGATGTGTACGTATGAGTACAGTGAGAATAATGTTGAGAAAAGAGGCGGCGATTTGTTGCACATGTAGATATTGCGTTTCCAAGAAGAAACGTCATTACGAGAATATTCGACGAGATTTGGGTACGTGCAGGTACTACGTAGCAACAAGGAATTTCACGTCAGAGTCGACTTACCACTCGCCGGAATGTATGAGGACGCCGCCGTTGGCGTGAGCTGTATTTAGAGACATTTTCTAGCCGCTTTAACTCGCAAAAATATTGCCAAAAACTTATAAGCACGGGGGAGCGATTCACGCGATCAGCTGATTGATAAAATTATACATGGACTGTGGGCGGCTGACGACGTTCAAAGCTGAACGCTGATTGGTCGCGAGTAGGCAGTTTCGGCCACATGAGAAATACGAATAATTACTCCGGCAATTCTATTTGCTTTACGTCAGCGTGTCGAACTTTGTTCGGAAGAGTGTTTACTCTTTTAACAATATTTCGTTGTTGAGTGACGGAACAGCGCGTCGAAGTATACTTTTGGTGACATGGGACGATATGTCACTTGTAATTTAAGACATTTCAGAGTAATGCCGCGTCTACAACGAAGCGACTGAATATACATGTACATCGCGAGCGATTGTAGCATTCGAGCGGACTGTGACGTCGGGGCGGAACTAGAGTTCCTAGAATACAGAGTTGAGTCAATCGCCGCCATTCTGTACCGAAGTAAAATTGCGGGAAGTTTGAAACTGATGTAAGGCAGTAATATAACGTTGATAATTGTGAATAACTGGATTACGAGCTCTTTCATGACTGTGTTTTTCATTTCGGCTGTTTTGTTTTTTGAAATTCCTCGGAACATCGAACACGGTTTCACTAACGACGTTGTTGGTAGCATTGCGATATTTGAGGTTATGTTAACGCGTTACTTTAGGATCAAGGTAAAAAAGATAATGCGGGTTAAAGACTCTTGATATTATCATAAAAACTTCGTGAAAAAGCATTATTTCACGATAACCTGTATAAAACACTTTTGACCATGATGAAAATGATCGTTGATTAGATATTGAGGATGTTTATATTCAAATATTCGCCTGTCTCCGCTATTACGTGCCGAAGTTGAAGAGCCAATCAAAAGGAATCATCGATTGACTCAACTCTGTATTCTAGGAACTCTAGGCGGAACGTTCGCGGACAAATTCCTAGTCTAACTATTGGACCTGATCGCAAGCGACTACCTAGACGTAACTTCTTTTTTCCGAGTTTTGCTTCCTTTCTACTGATATTTTATGTGCCCATGACCGGAGAAGCAGTCAACGGTAGGTTAGCAGATGACAGCGGCGGGCGATTGCAGCAATTGAACGATGTAGTGGTTTATTACTACATCGTTAGCAATTGTTTATCAAGCTGCTCCTATCAACTGCTCTGCGCGCCATAGGTACATGACACACGAATAGAAAGGAAACGAAACGCGGAAAAAAGAAGTTAGCCACGAAGCATGCATCGATGAACATTACTGTACACTCAGTAGTTCGGGGTGCCAATCGCCGATGAAGTACTAAAGTACACAGCATGGTAGAGAAGTCACATCGTTTCAAGATTGGAGTCTGTCTAACTGTCTGTTTAAATTGCCTCCCTTTTCTCGGACTAAGTTTAAGTCTGGTTTCCGAGATGAGAAAGGATTATTTAGAATGGTTAGATACTATTATTGATAATTGTCTTGATTGTTACCTGTTATTGTCGGGTTCTCAATGGTGTCTGTCGTGATGATGAAGGGTTTTAGCTCTGGTTGGTTATTGCTCGTAATTCAGTTTTTATCATTACTTTTAGATTTCCGATACAGATTTATATTATTACAATTTTTACTATATGATTGATCTAAGCCTTTACTCAAATTGTGTGTGATACTTTTTAGGGTTTTAGATTACAAGAAATGTTCGTACTAGGTCTGATCAGAGAACAAAATGTCTAGATAGAGTTATAACGAATCAACGATTTTGAATGAATTTAAGATTTGATTGAGTAACTTGACTGTAGGTTTTATGAAAGGGAAAAGAGCGCGCCCCGGTATTCCTGGAGGGGGCTTTATATAGGCGAATAAGTTTCTAGGGGGGATTCTTCAGTTCTCTGTGATTCGTCCGTTAATTCGTCAGTTTTCTGTGGTTCGTCAATCATTTCGTCAGTTTTCTGTGGTTCGTCAATCATTTCGTCAGTTTTCTGTGGTTCGTCAATCATTTCGTCAGTTTTCTGTGGTTCGTCCATTGGTCGTTAATTTCTGTGTGGTTCGTCTGGGGGGGTGTTACGTCTTGAGTAAAGAATTAAATTTGCTTAACAATTTGTTGGTCGAGTTAGAATTGAGTACGAACTAAGCCAATACTCCTGGTGAGTCTTAATTAACCAACTCCTTGTAACGACGTAAAACTCTATAAGGTAGTTTACCCGTAGGTTCTTTTCCAGCCACCGCTAATAGCAGGTGAAATAATTAAACACTCTGTGATGTTATTTTTATAACATTAACAGTAATTTATTTAGCACAGTTGTTGATGATAGTTTTACAGGTAATTGTTTATATCGTAATTATTCACTATTGCACAGTATTTGTAATTAGAACTGAGTAGTTATTCACTATTGTATAATATTGGAAATTGGAATTGAGTAGAGAATGGAAGTTTTCCATTCACTATGAAATTATCACCAAACACTTTTAAATCTTGAGAAATTGAGTTCGATGTCTGAATATTAGAACGATCTTAGTTGTCTGAGAGTTAGTAATGAAGTGAAAGATTTGAAGGGAGGAAGATCTCTTCTCCCGGCTTCGCGAGGGAGGAGTCTTCGATTTTTGGAGGGAAAGCGTGGTTTTTTCCCATTGGAAAAAAGGTCATTTCCGTAAAACGCTAAAACTATGGTTGGTCGGAAAAATCTATACACGAGACGATTGGGTCTGAAGTCCCAAGCGTCGAGATGCTGTAAGGGCGGGAAAAATCGCGCGCTTGCTGTCTGTCTTTTTCTAATAGGGTAGTTCTTCTCTCTCTGATTCTCAGTGTTTGGTTATAGCTTTTCAAGAGTCCTAAGATTTATGGTTTCCTCAATAAAGTTGTTTATTTTAACCTAAAGATTTCTAAATTCTAGTTTTGAGAATTGCCAGATGTGGTCGTGAGAAACTATAGAAATTGTTTGAAGTAAAAAGATGTATGCTTCTAATAAGTAAAAATGAAAAAATTATATATGAAATTATAATGATAATGACGTTAACATTACTCCGGTGGTAATTGCACAATGGTAACTAATGTTACTAATGTTATCGACGGAATGAATGATAGGACGTAACAGTTTAACCATTGTCGGTCGCGCTTGCGCGGTCATAATTTTCAATTCACGCTACGCGCTCATACGTAACACGATACACCCTGTAACCAGAACTTGCCTTTACTCGGTCACCCCAATTCCAATATAGGTTAGATCACACTCACTCTCAGCGTTTATGATATTTCGGCCACTAAAATATTGTGAATTATGAACGTCACAGAATTGCGGACACGCGAATAATCACTGGTCAATCACGAGAATCTTCCGAGATTAGAGATCGAGCGACATTACGTTTCCGAGACCCTTGCGCGACTTTTATAACCACTTCAACGTGCGAATACTCATAGCGTGTCGTGAAACTGTTCAATATTTGCTTGTATATTAAAAATCAAAATCACCTCTTGCTTGTTTTTCAGGTCGGACAATGAAGTTGATAGATCGGCAGATCGTGCTACCTGTTGTTATAGGTTTATCGCTAACAGGTGTCGGAGCTGCCATGCTGTATTTATTGTATAAAAAGGTATATTTCTGTTATAATATTCCGTTCGTGTCTTCAGGCCGATTATTATGGTAATGGACGATGTCGGCTCGACTCAACTTTGCCATCTCGTATAGATTTACGACAAATCTACGTATGAATTGTTGAATTTTTTTTTGTGGACACCGTTTGTTCTCTGTTGTAGCAACAAATTAAAACATTCAAACTGACCCTCGCATGCTCAGATTCTGCTTCACTTAGTTGTATGGTTAGTATTTGCCTCAAGACAAGTCCCCTGCGATCAAGTCGGCATCGAGATTGACGGCGTAATTTATGAAAGGCGAGACTTTATCGATTGTAACTTTATTCATGGTCAACACTGGTTTCTCGCTGGTTCTGAGTTTTAAGGAACCGGTTATAGATAGAGAAAATAAACAATCTCATCTCTTGAATACCCAATCTTTGAATCGGGCTGAGCATTTTTTCCAGATTTTTCAGGCATATGCCTTAATCTTCATGATGACGTTAACACTCGGGACGTAGATATGAAGGGAAGGTCATAAACAATCCATTTCAGTCAACTAAGATAGAATGCCTGACGTTTCGGCAGTAGTGTGCTGCCCTCATCAGAGGCTTAAAATAATGCCTGTTCAGTGTGAAATCATCCTGTTTACATAATGGAATTAGGAGCAGAAAGACTATCGTGTCTTATGCCTTGATGTCTAGAAATTATCCTCGGGATTTGTTATTGACATGATCTTGAGCGAAATACTAACATATCAGTTTTGTCATCTGACAATACAGGATTCCAAAAAACTTTGGCATCGGGGAAATCAAAGAGTGTTCAAGTTCTGGAAACGCTATGAAAATCTTAGGGAAATCCGTAAAAAGCTTACTAATACAGAGAAAATTTTGGAAAGAGGTTCAAACTATATGCTCGTTATAACATATGCCCCTGGTGTAAAACGAGGAATCAAATCAAATCTTCCAGAAAAATATTGTCACCATATTTTACAATTATTCTAATTCAGTCATTGATTGGCATTCACCACAACAATAATAAGGCTACTGTTAGACATCGATTACTGATTGTGAGTCGAGACAGAAAGTTGCGATCTACAGAGTTGTGAATCGTGGCCTACTTTATCGGCTTCGCATAAGTTGTTTCAACTGTTTTGATTCATTACAAGCTGATACATCATCCTTTATTGCTTTAATTAATCGGACACTTGTTACAGCCTTTCAGAAACTTGGAACGAATACTATGAACTGGAATCAAAATATTCCCTCACGAAATTATTTGAGCATGAGGCCAAAACCTCAACGTTTAAGGGTGGGGGTATTTTTTGGGAAACAATTTTCATTGTATTCATAACTCATTATTCGTACAGCAGAAGCTTGATTGTCAATTTGAATTAATTGGGGCTGTGCTGTGTTCCGATAAACGCAAGTTTGGATAATGGATACAGTAATGTTGCTTATTACAATGTCGCATATGTACACGAGTATGGACTACAAAACAATGGTGAAACAATTTTCAACATGCATTTATCACTGCGCAATGTCAGGATCTGCTCAAGACTGTGTGTATGAATAAACATGAAAGATTATCTGCATTCTTATTTAATGTGATAATGTATCCAGAAATTTCAGGCCATCGATTAAATCATAAAATGTTTGAAGAAAGCGAGTGGCCGTTCGGATAACGAAACTTTAAGACCAAGCAGATGGTATTTAAAATAATGAAGGTTTGGAAAATCGGAATATTATTGTATTTGGAAATCCCAGAGACTATCGGACCTAAATTTGATCCATGAATTCATGAACACAAGGTACCTCTGTTAGCTAGTTATCGATCTACTTTTGACCTCAATCAAAAGTCTCATAATTGAAGAAAAGACAATCAAATATATAATTTTCGATTAAGCAGATCTTACAAATTCGACAGAACTACTTCAGTCTGGTTTGAAGGAAGCTATTATTATTGCCATTAGTTAAGCTGAGTTGCAAGGCTTGAAGGACATTCATTCTCCTATTCGACATAAAATTAGTCGTATTGAAAATTACGCATCATTCGTTATTAAACTCAAAGGATTGCATTGCTCCACAAAGATGTCGACAGGTCTCGGCAATCCTGCAAAGTCTAGAAATCGTGAAGCTGAAGAAAGCAGCCAGAGTTAACTGCCAAATGTGCTGAACTTGTCTCAAATTTGGATGATACATTACAGATCTACGTCTATAATTCAATAGAAGCTTTCGTTTTGTTGAAAACATAACAAAATTTGGATTCTTCACCTCCATAGACCGATTTTTATTCAACGCATTTCATTCACCTGCTAATTCTGGTTGCTAGCGTCAGCTCCACCTAGAAATCCCTAGAGCGTTTGATATCCTGAAAGTACTCTGGAATTTTTTCTGAATTCTTCAATTTTTTTTAATTTGAGTATTATTTTTGGTACTGTATTCGTTTTTCAATCAATATTGGGTTCGTATTCATACTAGCTGAAGTGATGAACTAGTCATATTATGTAACACAGCTGCTAATAGTTGAAAGATCAACCAAGAATACTTCCCCAATTTTTCTAATCCGATCGAATACTATTTTCTTATCAAAATCCTTGAAATATCACTTTTCTGGATACTTTCTCCAATGTCTTTGCATTTCTCTGAAAATATACCTGGACATTCTGGAAGAGACATGGATTTGGAAAATAGGAACTCTGCAACTCACCTTGTTTAAGAGAACGTCATTAAGAATCTTCAAACTCAATATCACAATAATTTTGAATCGAGCCATCAATCATGTCAATGTACACATTTCCTAAAAAGTCAGATAGGATCGAATTTACAGAAAGCACATATTCGATATTTGCAGGTATAATTTAGAAACTTCTTTTCCAGGACGACGATCCAAACAATCGTCGAACTACGAACCTGGCAACTTCGCGGCAGAACGAGGTCGAAGTTAAAGTACCACGGCATTTTGTGCCTGTTATAATTGGCCGTGCTGGAGCTACGATTAAGGATATTCAGGAGAAGACGGAAACTAGAATAAACTTTGCCACTGACGACAAAGACATTCCAGAGAGGATTTGCAAAATTCGAGGCCGACCAGAATGCGTTCGTTTGGCCCAGGTCATGATTCAAAATATTATTGCTAATCAGCCAATCATTGAAGTGTACGAGACTTATGTACCACAGCGGGTATGTGGACGAATAATCGGAAGAGGCGGCGAAGTTATGCAAAATATCCAGGCAGCGTCAGGCGCAAAGGTCATAGTGGAATCTTCCCCAAGTTATAACGATCCTGGTACGTAGTAATGCAAACTTTTGGAATGAAACCATGAATTTACGTATCCAAGATCTGCTTTTTAGACTTCTTTGCAAGTTATTCATGCATCTCGGGGCATCGTTGATTTTTTTTTTGCTGCGATGAAACAAATTCCTCCTGATATACTATGCCATACTTTATTACTTGATTTTTATTTTCACAGATGCGAAAAGGAGATTAATCATAAAAGGAACCGCCGAACACATTGCTGCAGCCTTGGCACTAATCGAGGAAAAAGTGCGAGAAGAAAACGAAATCCGTGAAAAATTAGATGTTAGTTTGTCTACCCGTTTGCCTCGCGGTAAAATTTCTCCTCGGAGCACAGCGGTTCACACACCCGAGAATCAGTCAGATTCTACAGACGCTTTGATTTCACAAGGTTCTGCTGTGTTATTATATTCTATTTTTTTTTCTAATTCACAGTGTCTGTGAACTTTGCACGAGTTTTAAGAAACCGACCCAATTCAGCTATATTGTAATACCATCAGAATTGATGAGCTTAGGATAACCGGGTTCAGATGAAAAAGAATTCTAGTATTTAGAATACTTTTGCAGGATATGCGGGATGATTTATCAAATGTTCAAACGCTCTTCGTTCCATAACCGGAGATGGTAGAATCTTGAAAATATTTATGGGTCAACTCCACTGATGTTTGATTCTCCCTGCATGTTTGACACAGGATGCTGGAAAATGTTAGAAATTGGTTATCCGAGTGATAAAACGGATTTTCAAGTCAATGAGAACTTTTTGTTACTTGATGTGACATTTTTGCAGTGACAAATCCAATAGTCACTCTGCTATGTGATTGCGTTGAAAAATAATTAATTCGGATTCATATTGCCATCTATAGATTCTGTCTAGGATATGAGTAGGGGAATGTCGTCAGGGTTGGCCAGGCATCTAGGTAGGCCATCCGCGATTTTTCAATTATAGTAATTCGCACCACCGGTGTGCGAGTGCAGGGAAACTTCTATCATCGGCAGGAAACTTTTCATGACCTTTCACATGCGAAGCATGTAAGCAAAACACTTGTTTTGTATTTAATGTCTCGCACGGTACGAAACAAGTTTTTGTTCATCACTAAATACTCGATTAAAAAGTGAAGGAAAAACATGGCATCGTCAAGATAAGCATTTGAATGTGTCGTGTAGTGCATGTCTCGAAATTAACCAAAGGAAAAATTCAATCCCGTCACGTGTTTGCCCATGGCATGGTGCTAGACAAGAATAGCACATGTCGCCAAGGTAGGGCAAGCTGCGTAATCAGGGTTCGCCAACCGTACTTGTGTGCATCAATCCTTTCAGGAGCCCATTTCTTCCATTTCCTTTTCATTTTCAATTTTTCAAATGTTTTACATTTTTTTTGCATTTTTTTTTAAATTCCATCTATTCTTTCAAATGGTGACTACGTGAACCAAATTTTGTCATGCAACATTCGGGTCATTTTCAATGATTTCAGCACATATTTCGTCGATTTTCAGCAATGGGCCTACCTAGACCGCATAGGCCGACCTAGACAACCTTTTTTCTCTTTCAAAGCCAATAACTTTTCCACTTTTCACCCAATTAATTTGCGATGCATAGCAAGTGTTCCTCTTCTTTAGACCTTTCCGACGCTGTGATTGGATCAATCTAATTTCTCTCAAACGAAACTTATGAGCAACAGTCAAAAAGCTGGCCGATCCTGACGACATTCTCCTATCGTTTTATTGCTGTAATAATGAGATTATTCATAAATGTTTCGTACTCCACAAGTCGATAACATTGATGACTAACGTCGGTGTATGCGTCCGTATGTAATAATATTTTACGAACAGTTGATTATTAGAGCTTGCTCATTTGTAACACAACCTTAACCATTTAGGCGGTAGGTTTTCTGTCAAGGAATCATTCCCACGCTGAAGATACTCAGAATATTTCTTCATTAGCACATGAACATGTAGACGTCCTGATACCCCCACCATAGGGGACATCGCGTGTTGAAGCAGTGGTTCAACTAATACACCAAAGTGCTTTTTCCAAATGATCCTCAACCGGGTTTATACATGGCTATATCATACATGCTATAATTTGTGAATGATGGTGTATATTCACCGATGAGATATTCTGTGTTTCACTGGAATGCGAAATCATGCTGAAGTAGTAGATTTGAGTGTGAAAGAGTCTGCTCAAGTCGGCAAATCTCACCAGTGATACTTAGTTCTAATAACTCTGACTAACTCTGATGTTTGCACAGGTGTTTTAGCCTCCGACGGCTTGATGGAGGTGTACGTGAGCGCTATGGAAAATCCCAGCCAATTTTGGGTCCAAGTCGTAGGCCCTGGGGCTGTTGCGCTTGACAGGTTGGTAGAGGAGATGACCGCATACTACAACGACGAGGACAACATAGAATTACACACACTCAAAACTGTAAGCATTTTTGTATATGTATACTTTTGAAAAGAGCCTATAGCATCATAGCGACTGGGAATTTTGTAATTTCTGAGCATTTGAAATTATATATGGCTTTTATTTGAGTGTTGGTTGAAACAAAGAGAATCCTCTAAGAGTCGCATATCGCGCGTTCAATGACATACGACTGTTGGTCATCTGAAATTCCATGAACCAATCAAATTTCAAGTCACAAGAATTGTGGGTGAACGAAAAAGATTTAATCACGATTTCCGCAATGTTGGATATGGTAAATACTGCGCCAGATTCTTCTATCAGACTGTATAATTTTGTATTGAGTTCTTCGTGCAGACTGCAATCAGGTTGCCTGAACAATCTGTACTGAAATACACCTCATAAGCATGGCTACAAACGTGTAGTGTATGATGGCTGCCTTTAGATTCTGTATCTAATATGCTGATTTTCTTGCGAAGTAGTTCCCACGCTTACAGTTAGGAGCAAATAGACTGTAATTCTGTCCCATAGAAAAGAGTGTGCACTGTCGATATGACAATGTGTGAATGATCATTCAGCCAATGTTCGCTGGATCGACTAATCTTGGGATTCGTCTCGGGTGCTGTAAAATGTTGTTACATTTTTTATCGTCTCACTTCGTATACGGATGATAGGAATCTGATTGTATGTTGCTTGGCTTTGCTTGCACATGAATTACAATAAAATGAACAATGTGGAGCGGATCACTGGTGATTTACATAAAATTATACATTGGAAGAATCTGCAGGATCCTTATGTTTGAGGCAGCTTTGTGAAAATTCTAATTAAATTTCAACTATCTATCATGTTTGTCATGTGTCATTAACCTGCTGCTTATTACACATTAGAAAAAAAATGGGTATTACACTTTTATTCTATGGCATTCATTTCGTGAAATTAAAATATTTGACTGAATAAAGGGAGATTTTGGCAAAAATCTGGCAATAAGCATTTAATCATTTTTTCAACTACGAAGAAAATCCGGAAAATGTATGTGTATTGGAAAAGAATATGAATGTTGTGACAATGAGTACAGAGACGAGGAACCTTTCGCAATGTTGTGCACAGGAAACATTCTGTGAATAGTTTCTTGCATCTACACTTTCATAGCAAAACATTCATCTTTGTTCTATACGTGCACTACAATTTATCGAAATACTAGTTTTAGACACACATCAATAATACAGCTTGGCCAGCCAATCTTTTTATTATTTCCGCATACCAAAGATTCGCTTACAGACTCGCAACACTAGTTTGAGGATGGTATCCATAAAACTGATTATGAGATAAAGATCTATCTAATGATGTATTATATCAAAGATCAGTTTCCGTATCCTTTAGAATGAATGAATCTCGATTTTTCATGAAATTCGGTTAAAAGCTCTTATCACAAAATCGAGTCTTGGCCGTTTTTCAAAAACAAGATACCCAATTTCAACTAGTACAACTTCAAACAGCATTTGACAGTTCGAAAGTTGAATATAACGTTGAATAATTCCTGCACCTGCAAAGGCTATTGCCGGATAAGAATGGTGATTTGGCCCACAAAACCTTTTGGGCTATTTATGATTTTATTATGTCGGTACATTAAAAAAAAGTGATCGACACGAATTTTGACCCCCTCCCGATGCATTTACAACCCTCAAAACCCAATTTTTTGTCTTTATTTCATAACTCATCGCCAAGTCGACGAATCCTTATGAAAAAAATACAGTGTATAGTGAAAGTAGAGTTCTTTCGACTCGAATTTTTTCAGATTTTTTTCATCACCCCTCCCCCTTCAAAAAATTTTTTGAACTATTCAAAAATTTTTTTCTCGACAACTAGGACAGAGGCACTCGTTAAATTCACACTTGTAGTTTGCGTTGATTCAAAAAATACGCTGTATTTTTTTCAAATTTTACAAATTGGTGGAACACACTGAAAATCACGAAAAACTGTTATTTTCGTCGTTCCCGGCTGTACTTTGTTCTAATTTGCAAAACGAAAAACAATTTTTTCAATTGAAAAAACATCGACTCCAATACTCCCTACCTAATATGATACTTACGCCATGCATATACGGGGCATTCCACGTCAGGCGGGCCACTTTTTCAGTTGTATTTTTTGAATTTCATGAAAATTTTTTGCTGTCTTCAGAAGATCCAAAAAACAGGTTCTGAACAGTTTTCAACGTCGAAACTCCAAATTTCACAAAGCTACGCTTTATTTTAGGGAATCGGCGATTTTCCACGTTTTTTGTTTTTAAATAATTCTGTCGCAATGGAACGGGAGTAAAAAAATCGGTGGATACATGTATTCTCAAGGATTTTTTCCGTACTTTCGTTTAAAAATATCGGCTTCATTCCAAACAAAGCGCAACATAGTGAAAACGGGGTTTCAAAATTTCAATCACACTTTTTTAAAAAATCGGTCCGATTCAAAAATTTTGAAAAATTCTTAAAAAAACGTCCAATTCCTTCAAGTTTATTCCCCTGAATGGGAATCATGAGTTTCGCATGGGTTCTATGTGAAAATCTCGTTTTTATTCCACTCTGTCATGAAAAGTCACCGGACCTTTATTCGATTGAACTCCGGAAACCCATTTTCCTTCGAAAGAATGTCATTGAGGACGGTTATTATTATCGAGAATTCTATCACCTATAACCCATGCGAAACTCATAATTCCCATTCAGGCCGGGAATCAACTTGAAGGAATTAGACGTTTTTTAAGAACTTTTCAAAATTTTTAAATCGGACCGATTTTTGAAAAAAGTGTGATTGAAATTTTGAAACCGCGTTTTCATGATGTTGCGCTTTGTTTGAAATGAAGCCGATATTTTTAAACGAAAGTACGGAAAAAATCCTTGAGAATACATGTATCCACCGATTTTTTCACTCCCGTTCCATTGCGACGGAATTATTTAAAAACAAAAATCGTGGAAAATCGCTGATTCCGAAAATAAAGCGTAGCTTTGTGAAATTTTGAGTTTCGACGTTGAGAACTGTTCAGAACCTGTTTTCTGGATCTTCTGAAGACAGCAAAAAATTTTCATGAAATTCAAAAAATACAACTGAAAAAGTGGCCCGCCTGACGTGGAATGCCCCGTATATGCATCGCGTAAGTATCATATTAGGTAGGGAGTCTTGGAGTCGATGTTTTTTTCAATTGAAAAAATTGTTCTTCGTTTTGCAAATTAGAACAAAGTACATGTCAACAGCCGGGAACGACGAAAATAACAGTTTTTCGTGATTTTCAGTGTGTTCCACCAATTTGTAAAATTTGAAAAAAATACAGCGTATTTTTTGAATCAACGTAAACTACAAGTGTGAATTTAACGAGTGCCTCTGTCTAGTTGTCAAGAAAAAAATTTTTGAATAGTTTAAAAATTTTTTTGAAGGGGGAGGGGTGATGAAAAAAATCTGAAAAAATTCGAGTCGAAAGAACTCTACTTCCACTATACACTGTATTTTTTACTTTTCATCACCTTTGGTGATATAAGAAAAGTATTGGTTTAGTACGAAAAGTGACTTTGGTTATTTAAACAAATTTTTACATTTTCGATCCACAGGTATATGTAGGACAGGTTTGCGAACAAATGTCTGTCTGTCTGTCGTTCTGTCGGTCTGTCGGTCTGTCCGGCGGACAAACTCACCTAATGATCTGAAAAACGGCCCAATGGAAAAAAATTGAAATTCACAGGGGATCAAGAGCAAATGATGGAGATGAGAAATTGCCATATCCCATCCAATTCGAATGATCGGTTCTACCGAAAAAAATTCGACTTCCAATTCTATTATTTCATTTTTGTCGTGTAGATCGAGGTACGGGGTGGAATCGCGTGGATTGGGGTAAAACACAAGAATACATGGGTGAATTCGAGTAGATCGAGGTACGTGCAAGTATATATGGGTGATTTCGAGAAAATTGAGGTACATATGCAGGTAGGTGTATGTATATGAGTGCAGTCGGATAGATTGGGTTGCTCATAAGTATGTAAGGGTGAATTCGTGTAGATTGAGGTACATGCCAGTGTGTATGGATAAATTTAGGTTGATCATGCCGTTCAAGTATCCATTGGGAATGCTGTTCAAGTATCCATTGTAACGTGATGAAAAGTATCGTGAAAAAAACTGTTTTTTCCGCCTTGTTTCATAAGGATTCGTCGACTTGGCGATGAGTTATGAAATAAAGACAAAAAATTGGGTTTTGAGGGTTGTAAATGCATCGGGAGGGGGGAGGAGGTCAAAATTCGTGTCGAGCACTTTTTTTTTACTGTACCGACATAATAAAATCGTAAATAGCCCAAAAGGTTTTGTGGGCCAAATCACCATTCTTATCCGGCAATAGCCTTTTCGATGACAATCAGAGATTTCCTTTGGTTCTAATGCACTAAAATACAATTCAAAAATAATCTCAACGTAAAAATTATAATATTTCCAGGTGATTAATAGGATCCCCTTATGGGGGGGACATCGGAGTAAATTTAACGAGAAAAATTTAGCTTTATCAGACTAGCAATTAGATTTATGGATCTACGCTCTTTTACAGGTAACAATCGGGCAAATGGTGGCTGCGAAATTCCTTTTCGATGAGAAATGGTATCGAGCTGAAGTGGTTGTCAAGCTCAAAGATGGCCAGTATGAGGTGTATTTTGTGGATTATGGTGACCACCAGGTAGTCACTCTCGGAGACATGATGGAACTTCGAACCGACTTTTTGAGTTTACGTCTACAAGCAATCGAGTGCTCTCTCGCAAATGTCAAACCCCGGCAAGTCTTCTTCATTGTATTCAACGTGAAATTTTTATTCCCAAGTAATAATAGCCCACTTCCGTGAACGTTATGTAGAGTGTCCCATGTTACGTTACGTTATTTACAAAACTAGACGGGGTAAATGATAGTGTTTCATATAAAACTTGTCCAGTGTAGAAGGGAACGTAATATTAGGTCAGCGGTAGAAAGCGCCGTGCGTGTGGTGTTGTACGAGTGTCATCAGTGATTTTGAACCACATTTTGTAGTTGGTTAATTCTGCATGGTAAGAGAGGGGGGGGGGGGGGGGGCGACAGGATCTCCACGATCACCTCTCCGGATATGTGCCTGATCGGAGTTACTTTGAAATGAAGTGTATTGAACAGCAGGGTTGAAGCTTCAAAGTCATCTCGGTTAAACTTTTCTGCTCTTTTTTCATACTCCGGAAACTACGTTGAAAAATTGGAAATCATTCTCCTTCAATTGGAAATCACACTCCTTCATTCAACCCTGCGTAGCTGAGTGAAAAACTAATGTGAAAATACCATCTCTAACTAAGAATTTCTCATTTCAAAATGTGTTTTTATAATCGTTTTATAAAATCTCTGATCACTAGCAACAGAATCTGTGTGAGATTGTGGAAGAATCAAGCATCGTCAAAAAATGAGCTAGCTTAAATTGTAGGTGCAAATTTTGTTGAAGCTATAGAATTGCATTTCTGGTTCTGGTCCTCATGGTTAGGATAATCGAATAGTTATAAATATAATTATATTTTTGGGAAAATGTGTTTCGATGGACATTATAATTTGAGTATTATCCATTTTGTCATAGTTTTTGTGTTGTAGAGATGGCGAATGGAGTACGGAAGCATGCGACAGATTCGCCAAACTTAGCTGGGTGGCCCAGTGGAGATCTTTGACTGCCAGGGTTCGAGGGTACAGGGAACGTGCTATAGCCAGAGGGAGGTCCCGTCGAGAGGGGTCACCCATCCCTTGCGTAGAACTCTATGACAAGGCTGATAACATGGTAAGCCTTTGTAAATGTCATGTACGTACTCCACAGATGTGCGGTCTACTTGGGGAGTTTCATGTGCCATGGAGCTATGATTCTAGCCTAGTTCAGGTGTGAAATACATATAGCTGTCCTCTTTACCTTTCGTCACGTGAGTGAGACGAAAGTATAAAGACTGTCGGCCTGTCCCCCATATCATTCAGCCAAGTGTTGTGGAAAACGGCCAGACGGAAAAAATTTGAAACCTTACACGACTACAGCTTATCCCCTGACGATGAAAAATTGGATCGATCGACTGGTTTGGCTTCTACTTCGAAATTGAATGAAAACAGAAAAGCTCGTTCTTCTGGCGAACGGTTTGTAGTCTAGTCAATCTAGACTTTGACCATCAAATAATTTATCCGCGCTTGAAAAATACACCAATCCATGCAAAAACTTGTCCTGAATAACATATCAAAATGTTCAATCGCCAAGTTTCTGAGGTATAGGTGAATTAATTCAGGAGTATAAATAAATCGTGAGTCGACGACAAAATCTCGCACGGTTTCGATTCAACTCATCAAAGAAAGCAAAAGAAAAAAATAACCTCATTTCATAGAGAAAAACATTCCACATGAATTCGAAGCGAGAATCTATGGTATGTTCCATGATCAGCCGTTTCCGCGTTAAATAATATTGGACTTTTTCTAGCCCAAAAATTGCCAAATGATGACCTGTGATTTTGTAGCGACGCCTCGTGGTTGCGCACTAGGCCTGAGTGAAAAAGGTAATTTCCTGCGGATCGTATTCTAACAGCGCGGAAAAGTTGCGTCCTGGCATTACTAAAAACTGTGCCAAAGGAAAAAATTTACAATCGATATCTTCTGTTCCGGTAAACGCCTCAAAGTTTTGAATTTTTGATTACGGAGTTATGGAGGAAAAACCCCAAAATACCAGTTCGCACTGAAAACTTCATAAAAAATCACTGGGTGCCCCGATTTCGGGCTCGGTGCGCTTATTTGAAGCGAGAAGAATGTAGCTTTCGTTCGCCGCGTTGAACTTCAAAATATCTTTTCAAGTTTTGGAGATACAAGCGTTTTAAAAATGACTTTTTCGGAAATACAAGGGTCTGAAATATGAGTTTTTCATCAGGAACCTTCTAACTTGATTCATTTTTCTGATGTTCCGAAAAACGTAACTTCTTCGCACCACAGAACTTAACTAACGACATTGAGCGTTTTTTTTTCATCTGTTGTCAATTTTATGTTTTTTATTTACCATTTTTTTCCGCAAACTCATATTTCATACCCTTGTATTTCCAAAAATGGACGAGATATTCGTCTGTCGGAACCCTGAATGAAAGCTAGATTCTTCGTCGAACTTTGCTCATTTCTTCCTGGTGCTGACTGGTCATTTTGGAGGTTCTGTTTTCTCAATTTAATTTTTTTGTCATTTCCTAATTTTTTTCCTCGAAAAAAGTCATTTTTAAAACGCTTGTATCTACAAAACTAAAAGAGATATTCTGAAGTTCAACGCGGCGAACAAAAACTACATTTTTCCCGCTTCGAATAAACGCAAGGAGGCCAAAAGCGGCACACCCGGTAATTTGTCATGAATTTTTTAGTGATAACTGGTCTTTTGAGGATTTTCCTCCATTCAAACCCCGTGTTGAAAAATCAAAAACTTTGTGTTTGCCGGAACAGAAGATATCAATTCTGAATTTTTTCCTCTGGTACACTTTTTAGTGATGCTAAGACGCAACTTTTCCGCACTATTACGATCCGCAGAAAATGACCTTTCTCACTCCGGCCTACTGCGCACGCAGCCTGGTGGTAGGCGCTCCAATGCGCAGAGAATTTGAACTTATGCTACTAATATTCTGCAATAGATATGACTTTTATTAATTCAAAGTCAACTTCTGCTAAGTATGTGTATTAGGGTGGCCGTTGAAAACAAATTTTGCGCTCCGAATTGGAAAATCTCAAGTTAACCTTGAAAGAAGAAAATCCTCAAAGTTTCAATGCTGTATCTCACTGTTAAGAGATGCCTGCAAATTTTTGGAATTTTGGAATTATTTTTGTAAATTTTTTTCAAAATTTTTTTCCTTCAAACATTCTCAATTTCCCATGATGGAAACTGGGACGCCGACATTTTCGTTTTGTTTCTCTCAAATATTCTAAATTTCTATACAGGGTGGTCTTTTTCGATCGCCCCAGGCGAATATCTCGAACACTAGAAGAGATACGAAATAAAGTTTTGTACAATACTTGAAGGGTTTTGAGGGGGACGGATGATGATGATATGTTTTCACTCGTGGATTTTACCATATTTCCGAGATATCGCTGGTAACTTCGGATTTCAGACAGGGAACACATATTCTGCATATGAGCAGCTAATAGCTAGATCAAAGGCTTATTCGAATACGAGAAGCAAAAAAATTTTTGTTTTGTTTTCCATATTTTTTTCCTGTATCTTTTCAAATTACATTTTTTTTTTCACACTTTTGAATTTGTCTCCAACTCCGCTATTGTTTTGGTGGACAGAAAATAAACAAATTGAACGAAATCAAAAAAGTTATAAAATAAAAATAAGAATAATTTGAGAAAAAAAATGCCTCTTAATTATTAAATTTTTTTTTGCTCTTTGTATTTGAATTAGTCTTCCATCTCGCCATTAGCTCATACCTAAAATATGTGTTCCCTATCTAAAATCCGAAGTTACCAGCAAAATCTCGGATATGGCAAAGTCCACAAGTCAACACGTATCATCATCATCTTTCCCCCTCGAAACCCTTCAAGTTTTGTGCAAGACTTTTCCTCATATCCCTCCTAGTTCTCGAGATATTCGACTGCGGCGATTAGAAAAGACTTGTACCCTGTATATTAATGGACTAATACCAAACGGGTGTGAGCGCCAACAATTTTTTAATTTTTTTGCGGATATGCCCACAAGGTTTTATATTGCACGAAAAAGATTTTGCCACTAAAAAAATGAGATTTTTTTTCTGGCGCTTACGCCCCTGTATTATCAGTCCATCTATAGAAAAAACGAGAAAGAATAAAACAAAAAGTCGGCATCCCGTTTTCCATCATGGAAAATTGAGAACGTTCGAGGAAAAAAAAAACAAAATAATTATTATTGTATTGTATTGTATTGAGGTGGGGGGGGGGGGGGGGGGGGGGGGGGGGGGCGTGGCCAGGCGCTCAGTCCTACTGGACTATTGTGCCCGGGCCCTGTAGGGCCCCCTAGTCCATTGGAGTGGAACTAAGCCCCGCAAGTCTAGCGAAGTGCAGGAGCCTGTCCACTCCAATTTCCTCCGAGTGAGTCGGTGCTGGCGTAGGATGCGCCGAAAGCCTCTCTGCGGAGGCCTTCGAGCTCCACGCAGCACGCTGTTGGGTGGTGAGGAGTTTCATATTCCTCTCCACATCTCGTACAGAGGGGTCCCCTGCGGAGCCCCAGCTGCACTAGCTGTTGGCCTGTCTCCCGGTGGCCGGTAGTGAGTCCAATCACTACCCTCAGCCCGGTTCTGTCAGGGCTGAGCTTGGGTCCCAGCTTGGCTGGAGGTCCCTGGATCAGAGATCTTGTAAGCACCTAGCCTGGTGTCCCTGCCTCGGCCCAGCCCTTGTAAGATTGTGCGCGTGTACGTTCCCCGGGATACCGCTGTAACCTGGCACCCAGAGCACCGTGGCGCGCTTGTGGCGAGCGGGCTCCTTGGGAAGCTCCACGTGTTCGTTGACCAGCCCTGATCCACGACGCAAGCGTTGATGGGTCTGAGCGTGGCCCGGTTGATGCAGGAAGGGTCGGTCCACCCCCACAGAGCCTGGGTGCGGGGGTAAGGCTGGATACAATGGGGGGTCGCCTGGTGCCCCAAGGGCATCGTTAATTGCACCGTACCCCGGTGCCATTCAGCCCTCGGCACGATAGCTTCCACCTAGGCTCGGGAAGTTGGTCCGCGGCTGGGGCTTTGGTTCACCTGGGCCAGTTTTTAGGCCGGCCGGATCCCTTATGGCCCCAACTAGCCTGGGCACCTTTGGGCCCCGTCTCCTTAGCCGGTTGCCATGGGCCACCCCAGGTCGGAGACCGAGCCGTCGGCCTCCTTGGCCTTCCTCCTATCCGCCACCCGGAGACGCGCTCGGTTGGTACTCAATCCCCTTACGGAGCTCGAAGGGCCGAGAAAAAATTATTATACATGAATTTAAAAAAAATTCAAAAACTTCAAAAATTTGCCGGCACCCCGTAAAAGTGAAATACAGCATTAAAACTATGAGGATCTTCTTTTTTCAGGGTTAACTTGAGATTTTTCAACTTGGGGCGTAAACTTTTTTTTGAACCGTCGCCCTAATGTGTATACCAGATATGTGTATGTCAGATACGAGAATACACTTGGGCAAAACTCGCTATATGTTTGTCAGGATCTAAACACCCAAACGTACGCACGTATCCGATGATTGGTTAAACAAGTAATTAACAAGTAATTATTTCACTGACTACCGCAGTGACACGGTTAACAAATATTTTTATTGGGTGCTTGATTAAAACAAAAGACAGAATTTAAACAATCAAGCACCCGATAGCAATGCTAGTGGGGTGTATCACGTAGAGCCTTTTTTTAAAATCAATTTAACGTCTTGTCTTACTGGCTGACCAAGAAGGAATGCCTGGAGCACCCTGAGTCTCCACTTCAAAAAGCCTAGGCCTCTACGTGACACAAACCACTCGTGGTCTATGCACCACACACCACCATCGGGGGAGGTTCTTTCCAGGACGCACTCATTTGGCGTTATATTACATCTGCAACTAAACAGTCCGATCCCTTGGCATCTCGCACTTGAGGCTGCATAAACATTGGCCGGGCATCGAGAGCGTTGTTTAAAAACTCAGCCTGGTTTAAAAATATCGAATGCCACGGCGATGCGACATATATTTATTGTAGAAATCATTGGAGTTTGTTCATATTTTGTACAAAATGACAAGGTAATGAGCTTATCAGAGGAAATTATTCACTACATCGGATATGGGGGGGTTCCATGGCATTTCACTCAGTCGGTGAAGTTCACAGACGCCGATCTTGATGGCAATTTTTTTCTCAATTCGTTCAAAAAAAAAAAGAACCACTGTATGGCCGTTTTTCGATTAGGCCACCTGTATTGATTTTTGTGGATTTTCTGATTTCTCAAATTTTTCGAAAACAGACTTCTTTCAACTGGCTCTAACTCCAAGAGCTTTGTCTTGATTCTTTTCAAAAAATGATGGGAGCATAAAATGTGTCAATAAGTCCGAGCTTTCTGAAAACAATTGTTGCAGATTTTTCCAATAAAAAAGGAAGAGTCAATATTTTTGAAATTGCGACACCTTTGATTTCCCAGAATCTTTTCACTTGAATTGGATCAGTTACAATCAAGTTTTCCTTCAAAGGAAATTATGGACTTCCGATTCATTCGGGAGTGACACCATCACAGGTGCCGAAAAATTGGAAAAATTCACGGAAATCAAACTTAATTTCGATAAGACGAGTTTTCATGTTATAAAAATCCGTGTTTGCTGAAAAATAAAACTATTCGGAATATACCAAACAATTCCGAAAATATTGATTTTCTCTTTTTTATCAAAAAAGTCTTAGAATTGTGTCGTTGAAAAAATTTGCAAACATTTTTTCGGAAAGCTCGGACCTATTGACACATTCTAAGTTTTCATCATTTTTCCAAAAAAATCAAAGCTCTCGAAGTCAGAGCCAGTTGCAACAAGTCTGCGTTCGAAGAAGTTGAAATATCGGAAAATCCATAGAATCAATACAGGTGGTCTAATCGAAAAACGGCCGGACAGGGGTTTCATTTTTTGGATAGAGGAATTGAGAAACAACTTGACATCAAGATTGGTGTCGGTGACCTTCACCGATTAGGTGATATGCCATGGGACCCCCCATATGCACAACTGGCAGAGAGAATATCAGGCCTCTGGGTCACAGATCTCGCTCAGATTTGCAGGCGTGGTTTCTTGGTTCAAATAATAAAACCCATGGTGTTCCATCTGATAGATCCTCGTTTTCTTGGCGAGCACCACTTAAAAGTAACATCCAAGGGCAGATGAATATTAGGCAGGGGTTACAATAGTTTGAACTTTTTCATTGGATTGAGTCCTCTTCGCTAGAATCTGGTGAAACAGAACAGAAATGTGAATTAGCATAATGAAGAAAATATATTACGCAGGTACAGCAAGCTGAAGATGTACACTATTTTTGGTTACGCGCTAGTGAAATTATTAAAATGGCATGAGTATGAGAAAAAGGTAAGTTGAAGTGTCGAATCATGATCATTATACTAGTTTGAGGTAGTTCAACCAGCCTTTGAGCCTCCAACGCGCCTGTAGCAGCTAAACTATGCTATGTATGTTGGATCGGAAGAGAAAGTGAGGTACATTAGGGTGGTCCTTTTATGGGATTGGGATGAATTTTGACTGGGCTGCTTCCCAGATCAACTCCAAATAATTTGAAAAAAATATGGTGAAAGTTTTAGCCCTGTATCTTAAAAATTGGCCATTGGGGGGGGGGGGGGGGGGGGGAATTTCTCCCTTTGAAATAATAATAATAATAATAATAAATTCTCCCACATGTTTTTCTAGAATCTTCAAAGACCTGCGTACTAGAGCGTCTTAAGGCGATATGGTACAAGTCGCTTTGAATCTCTCCTAGCTAACATAAGAAATATGAATCTGACTGGAATTCTATTCGTTTTTTTCAAACACTGAAATACTAATTGTAAGTCAGTTTCTGCCGTGATAAAGCATTAATCTCGTGGGTTTCATTCTGGTAGGATGTATAGTTTGGAAGGACTACGGATCACGTTTTTGAGGTGATAACAATTAGTAATAATGGAATTCCGAACATAGTCCCGTTGCTAAAAATTCCGATTACTGACGTATGTGTTCCTGATAACCATATTTTATATCCAGATGGATAAATCGAATTTTTTATTCGACCGTGACAGCTGTATGGTTCATTCCGTAAGAAAGAGCATTTCTTTTCTATAGTTGCTAGAAAATCGGATCCGAAAAAAATTCGGCATTATAAATATTGATCGTGAAATGAAATAGTACTTTGCGCAACTAGTGACGAAAACGAGTCACCAATTCCGAGTTTCGTCACCAGTTGCGCACTCTACTTTTTATCCCATGCGTCAAAAACTCAATTTTCTCTTTGACAATCAGTGTGCGGCCTGGCAGACTGTCAGACATAAGGTGTATTCTTTTGACGGTGTGATCACTGATCAGCGTGATCCTGATCACATGAAAGTTGTTCTTTTGACTCGTATCACTTCCCCCACCACGAGCACCAAGTAATCATGATCACTTCCGAAGTGATCGCCGATTTTATGGGATCACTTGGTATGTGATCAGAATTTTTACCGCGAAAGTGGTCTAAATTTGAAATGTGGCGTCGGAATATAACCTAACAGCACAACTTCGAGCGGGAAAGTCATAGCTCCGTTTCGTCTTAAAACTGTGTGAAAAATGAGTTAAAAATCCTCGATCTTGATTCTAATTGTGAATGACGAAGGGGTTCATTAAAAAAAAACGCTACATTATTTTAAGATTATGTTCATACCAGTGTACAAAATTTTTTGGAAATTGGGAAGGCTAGCCAGCGTCAGGCCTGGCATGTAACGCTAGGCCTGGGGCCGGCTAGCCTTCCCACTTTCAAAAAATATTTCTACACGGCTATAGTCATTTAAAGGAGAAGGAGTAAGGTTATGTTCTGCTGTGTTCCGTGAATTCCGCTTACCGCGCTAAAATCGCAAAAGTTGATTGTTCGTTTCAACTGATCATGATCACATGTGATCACTGAACACTTTTTTTTCTCATCCCCAATAATGTGTAGAAAACTTTACGGAATTTTCGGAGATGTTGAATTAAATGGGTGGCTCGTTCGACGAAGAAACCTCATATGCGAATGGCATAACAGGGTACAAGAAATTCCAAGTCTATTACATCCAACCGACTAATGTAGTTTTTGGTAGTGTCGAAGTCAGTACAGGTCGAACAGCCTGATTTGAATTGTGGTTGATTTTGTTTTCTACACTAAAAAATTGTATCTTCTGGTTGTGCGGGAATTTCGGTCTGCAAAAGCCTTTCCTTTGTTGATTGGTCATTGGGGCGTGGCTTCACGTCAACTACGGCCCTCCCATTCTCGACACTTGAGGTGAGACCATAGACATATAAGAATAGACTGCGCGAGTGGTGGGCTAGCGTGTAAGCGGCTGCGATAGCGGAATAGAAAGAGAACGCTGCATATAGGGCCCCCTCTGTCATTATCTAATCGCGCATGCGTGCTAGCATATTCATCCATAACCACACTATGCAACGTGCATTACTACTCACAATTTTCTAAAATCGTTCAATGTAGGCATGATAAAACGAAAACCGATCATAAATATCGTTTGTCACAAACAATTATCCAACGTAAAAATAAATAGCATAGCACGTAGCAGACCCAAACCAACCCTGCTTCTGCCGCGTGAGCCGCGCATGCGCGTTTAGACAATGACAGAGAGGGACCCATATGCAGCTGTCTCTTTTTATTCCTGTATCGGCTATTCGACTCCCTCACGCAGTCTATTCTTATATGTCTATGGGTGAGACACTCTGTGAATAGGTATATCAAAAGGACGAGGTTGATGTAGTTTCTGCCCGTTAAATTACAGAGCGCGGACTCGGCGCTCCACAAGATTGAAATCAAATCAAACAAGAAGAGAGTAATCAATGTCAGCATTTCGAAAGCGTTTCGCGGCTTCGGCATCAACTAGACGTAAAAACTGTTATTTTGGCGTGAAAAAGCGGGATTTTGGCATCGAAAAGATGCAGTGAATCACGAATAAATGTCATATCGTTAAGATTGTTATATTCAATTGAAACAAGCTGCAAAATTATGATGGCCGGTTTGATATGAAACTCCTCATGCGTATGTTTACCGAAAGTCCTAATCTTATAAAAGTGGAAAGGATTCGCAATCCAGAAAGGATTTATGTATTTCACTCGTATTCTGAGTCCGTTTGAAAACAATTTAACTGATAATTTCTGACAGAATTGATACATTCTCAAAGCTAAATGGATAGTTTTCTTGGGAATGTGAAATATGGACCCAAAACTCAATTATCAATCGCAATATAAGTATATGGTTCAAATCTATTAGTTCGATTTCTCAATTCATATAATTGCCATCGTTTCTATCTCCGAATAACCGGAACGTAATTTCTTGCAGGATATTAACATAGGAAAGGAATTGGTCACCGAAACTGTCGCCGAAGATGATGAAACCAGGTCTGTGGCTAGTTCTACTCTCTCCTTGACCCGGCGCAACAACTACGAATTCCCAGCGACCCCTACAGCTAGTTCTTTGGAAGCGCTACCTTCACCGTCATCGAATACACGTATTGCCGAGGGAGATTCGCCTGCGGGTACTCGACAGGTTCTCCCCAAAACAACGGCCCAAGAAGTGATGGAAATCGACTTAACGACGCCCAAGGTCAGGAACATTATTTTCATCATTCTAACCTCAAAATCGGAACTTCGTCGCGCTTTCTCAGCATCCGTGATAAAAAATATTGATCGTTACTCATACGTAAAGTATGAGTTTTGCGAAAAAAGCCTTTCCGTGGTCTTACTGAAATATACTACAGTAGAGACTCGATAATTCGCCGCTCACGGAGCTAGAGGAGAGCAAAATTCTCCGAAACGGCGAATTACAGAGTACCCCCACTCTTCTCTCGCCGTGCGCGGGTTAGTAAGGATAGCTCCGGCTGATACATGCAGAGTGCGGGGGGGGGGGGGGGGGGGGCGGTTGTGCGTGTAAAAGTTGTGTTTCTTGATATAGGTATGCTTCGGAAGTTGGATTTTTCAAGCCCGTATGGCGTGTCTAAATTACTGTATTGGCGAACAGTGGGATAAAGAGGAGTCGGCGCATGCACGCAGCCGAAAATCTTTACTTGCCGTATGGGCAGTCATGGGTTTCTATGTATATCCAACTTATGATGCCGAAGCTAGCAGGTCATAGCCAGCAGGTAATTCGAACTCGTGACGCTCCAGCATTGACTGTCAAGCACTTTTGTCATTCGCTAGATGTAACGCTTAAGACGATGCAATAGGCCTGTAGTTACCAAAATAGCCGAAATACATTAAATGCGTGATATTTTAAGTAATCGCGAAGCCTACGGCCTACGTCCCAGTGACTCTTGGTCGTCGGCAATAATGGCGCCTCACCCAGCCTTTTACAATCGTTGATTACCGACTTCAACTCGGCAGTGGGAAACAAAAATGTGCCCTCGCCAGTGCGTGAAACGGGAAAGTTTTGATACGATCGTGTTCGGCTTTCCAGCTAGAATGTCGTACGTAAGCTTCGTTATTACTCGAAATATCACGCATTTAATGTATCTCGGCCATTTTGGTAACTACAGGCCTATTGTATCGTCTTAAGAAAGTGACCCAACGATTTACCTTCACAAGATTATTAAGGAAACTTTCTTGAACACATTCTACGACACTTTGTCGTTTGCTCACCCCCTGAAAAATAGACAGGGGATAGAAATATCGAAATTCAGCGATGAAAACGGCTACAACTTTTTTCCGGGGGTGAGCAAACGACGGAGTGTCGTAGAATGTGTTTGGGAGGGTACTCTCAACATTCCGATCCAGTTTTGTCGTTTGCTGACCCCCGGAAAAAGTAGGGCTGTGCGAATATTCGAATTTTCGAATTATTCGTCGTGAATCGGATAGTTAAATTCGACTCGAAATCGAATCGAATAATTCAGTATAGTCGAATAGTTCGAATAGTTGAATAGTTCGAATGGTTCGAATATTCGAATCATTTGATTCGGCTTCTGAATAATTCGAATCTTCCGAAAGACGAGGATTTTCCAGACAATTTTTTTTTTTCTTTTTTCGAAGAACAAACGTTCGATTTCCTCAACAAATGGAAGAGCTCCTACATCAATCAACATTGAATCTGGAAAAATTCGTGCGCACGTTCAGAAAACAATTTAGAAAAAACAAGCGATAGATTTTTGCGAAATCGAAATTTAGACCGAAAATAATTTTGCTCATACGAAAAAAGTTCAACCTAGTGAGCGTATAATGAAGTGGCCTCTTTCGAAATACATGATAATAAAATGTGCGGTATTCGGATCGAATAATGCGAATCCTTCATTGTTATGTTCCTAGGTTTATTATTAAAATAAACAACGAGTATTCATAATTATTAATATGTTTATTAAGTATTTACGATAATATCAGTTATTATAAGCAGTACGATTAACGTGTGTCGTGTCGTCTTCAGACGACTCTGCCGTAGGGCCTGGCGCGACCGCATGGTGGCGTCCTAGCATAACTCATCTTTATTACATTCATTAACTTTAATTACTTCAATTTTTGGGAGATCAGACTCTTCAAATAATTTGAAGCGCTTGAAAAGTGCGAAAAGTTCGAATAGTTCGAATACTTCGAATATTCGAATAGTTCGAATACCTCGAATACTTCGAATAGTTCCAATAGTTCGAATACTTCGAATAGTTCGAATTATTCGAAAATTCGAACCATTCGAAAACTCGAATATTCGATTCGATTTTCGTTTCGAATATCGTTTCGTTTCGTCTCGATATCCGATTTTCGAATCGAATAGCACTATTCGATTCGATTCGATTCAAACACCATTCGCACAGCCCGAAAAAAAGTTGTACCCATTTTTATCGCTGAATTTCGATATTTATATATCGGAGCGATGCTGATTACAAACAAAGATTACTCTGAAACTTAACGTATCAAAGCACCGCTACGTCATTACCGGCATGTTGTGCCAACAGTTCGATGTTTTACCTGAATTCCGTTAATCCCAAAGCACAACAAATAACCAGCGGCGCTTGTATAAGGACACATTTCTTAGATCAACAGTGACTGGCCCAGTCGGCCAGCTGGGCAGACGTAATTGAGAGCGTAGGCTCCGGCTGATCTAGCTAAACCGAGATGAGCTTTCCATCGCGATCAAATCACCTGGAACCCGCTAGCGGGGAAAGTGACGAGGATGGCGATCCTTACCGGCAATCGCCCATCTTACACCACACTAAATCCATTGATCCCGATATCAGTAGTGGAATCTACTTCCCACTTCCCACAGAAGTATCCCACTTCTTATTGATTGTTCATTGCGATGTGTGGGCGTGCCATATATTTTGACTTATATCGAAATCTACGCATCACTGAAACAAAAAACGTTTTGCTATGATGTTCTATGTGAACGGTCGAAGACATCGATCGTAAAACATTATCGTTTCAAGCAATAATCGGGTTGTAAGTTGCAAAACAGAGACCGGTAACAATTCGCAGGGAGGTTGGATTCATCGCGTACAGCCGATGAATCGGGCCGTTTTCGGTCGCGCGCTTACCTTCATCTCCTGGGCATTGCCGGAACCCCGGTCGGAGCTGAAGACTACCATGCCTTCTGAACGATTGACAATTGCGAATTGTCATCCGTCTCTCCTTTGCAAACTACAACCCTATTGTTGCCTAGAATGATAATGTTTTTCGATCGATGTATTCGACGTTTCACATAGAACACCACAGCTAAATTTTTTTTTTCCACCTCACTGATGCGTAGACTTCGATATTAGTCGGAATGTGTGGCACATCTACATATCGTGATGAACAATCAATAAGTTTTTAACGATTTAATTGACTTTTTTCAGTGATTATTAACAGGCTGAGCCTCGATAAATGTTAAGATAATATGATAATACCTACACTCGGAAAAATAATTGTCCCACAGAATGGATGGTCTGACTGAAGCGTCCTCCACTCCGAATATGTCCAAATAACGAGGTCATAAAAATTATTAGCAACCAGCTGTTTTTTTTCATGCAGCTTAGTACCTAAATATTTGTACAATGAAACGGCCACATAGTCTTACAAATTTAGTGGTACGTTTTCCCAGTCCTGCGCTTGGAAGTTGTCGATACCACAGTAACACTTTTTTCATTAACAACCGTAGGACAAAGATAGCACATGTTGAGTTAGTACATTCTTTGCCCAAATCGAACAGTGTCCCGCCAAAAAATGGGTATGCATTGCTAGTCCTACAACAATACTGAAAAACTCGACAAAAAAAAAATATATTGTGCTCGTTTGCTCGCTCACTCGATTCGTGTATGATTGTCTGGTGTAGAAACAATTTGGATAAAAGAATTGGAGATCACATTCTTGAAAAAATATTCATAACGAAGTATTGATTTTGAAAAAATGGAAAAAAAAATTTGGAGGTAGTGGTACTTTGGCGGTCCATTGAATAAATGATTTTCGGAGGACATTGAAATGGTTCGCAATGTGGACTTCACAGTCTTTTTTCTATGAAAGGCCCGCCAAGTACCACTACCTCCAAATTTTTTTTTCCATTTTTTCAAAATCAATTCTTCGTTATGAATATTTTTTCAAGAATGTGATCTCCAATTCTTTTATCCAAATTGTTTCTACACCAGACAATCATACACGAATCGAGTGAGCGAGCAAACGAGCACAATATATTTTATTTTTGGTCGAGTAGTATTATACAAGGTACTTGGCAGTTGTATCTGATTTCACTACTTTTATATGTTGACAATTATAAACCAATCGAGTGAGCGAGCGTAGCGAGCAAACGAGCACGACACCTTTAATTTTTTGGTTGAGGGATCTACACATTAATGTACTTGGCGAAAGGTTTTTGCACCAGAGGTGCTTTGTTGGGGAATATCAGTTCTTTTTGTGGGATTTTGCTTGATCAGCTGATAATTGTGCTCGCTCGCTACGCTCGTTCGGTTGAATAGTTCTTTGCTTAGCTGTTCGGTCAACTTCTGTATTCTTTCTTCCTCAACCACTCAAAACCTCTCAATAGTCATGACAGTAATTATGAATTTGACTTTCACCACGAATCACGATAACAGATTACGGAAGTCGTTCATTTTCAGCATCGTCGAATCCATTTTGTCGACATAGAGTATAAAATAGAGTCTCTCTTACTCCAACGTACTTTATCGACGTCTGGAATATAAAAAAGACTTCATCGAGTTCAAGTTCAAGCAAACTGTATCGACGTAGAGTATAAAATAGGGCTTATCAATCTTTAGCGCCCTCGGTCACTACAAAGTATAAAGTGTACAGGCGGTCCTCGAGGTAAATCCTTCTGAGTTACGTCAAACAACATTCTGCCTCCTTCAATAGAGCCTCAATTGTCACAAGTTACGTCGCTTCATGGTCGACATGCAGCCATAAGCACAAGAACTACCTGTAATTCACCGAAATTCAATGTATTATATTGACGTATGGCGTGCATTGAAGTTTATCGTAGCCTAACACGCTGCATAGACATATAACTTGGAACTGAAGGTATGCGCCACTTTATGGGACGTCTCAGAAAGCGTACAACGAATTCAGACTTACATAGAAGCACAGGGCCCGTGCTAAGGCTTGAAGCCTGGTTTTTATTATCTGCAGTCTACGCCAGATGGCGTCACTTCAGCGATGTTTATATGTGTTGAGGGCAGTGGTATGTATTGGTATGTGTACATATTGATGGTGGAGTCTGTGTTGGGGAATGACGCTTAAGTGTGAGTGCACATGGACATTGAGCGACTGTAGCGCCAGTCCTCGGTCGGGGTAATAACTAATCTCGGGGTACCCCGAAAATGAGCTTCAAACCCGCCTATCTTTCTGTGCTTCTATGTAAGTCTGAATTCGTTGAAAGCGTAGTTCGGTCTCCTGGTTCTAGTCTTCATGATCTTGGGCATCGATTCTCGATCTTTTTCAAAATGGTGAGTGTTTACATTCGCGGCAAGACAAGTGCTGCACTCTGCGACACGGTGCTTGACGCTGAGCTATATAATTGGCGATTTCTGTTAGATCCCGCGCATCGAGCCAATCATATCACTTTACCCATAAGTTGAATATAGTTAGATCTGGTGATTTAAACTAGTTCGCACACTGATCTCTAGTTCGCACTACCACCGTCTGCATCGTGATGGTCGCCATTAACGCGATTCTGTACAACTTTGGTGGTGGTATTTCTCATCTATCGCGACAAATCGTGACTTCATCCGCATGGGAATAAGCCTGCTGGTCTGAATAATGTATATGCCCAAGCAACGGAGCTGATGAATGTTGGTCTGAATAATTTTCGGTCTGAAGAATTTTTGGTCTGAAGAATTTTCTTACGATGAAACGGGATGTTGTAAATCTGTAAGTCGTCATATCTCAGCACTTTGGACACCGATTTAGTTGATATAGGGCTCAAAATGAAGGTTTTTATGCCTACATCTGAGATTGAATTAGTTTCAAGTCGTGTATATAGCGAGGCGGAAGAAAACAAATATACTAATTCGCGGTATAGGTTAGAGTAACTCCCGTTCGGGTGTATAAGGCTCGGTCCAGCGAGCTCGCGCGTACAAAAAAATTTTTTTTTCAATGTACTTGGCGCGAGGCTCTACCGAGCCTCTTGATAACATTTCTTCGTAGTTGACTGAATCCAAATAAAATCATGCAGGCCAGCGGACGTGATGTTCCAGAATCGTTCGGCGTTGAAATATGTTATTCCCCATACAGTATGAGCAGATACGTATGACATAGTTTACCCCAGAAAAATTATCCCAGCCCGATATCGATTTTTTAAGATTTACAAACGAAAAACGTTTTTCGCCGTTTGAGGCACAAAATATTTAAAAAACAGCCGCCAAATCCGTAATTTTCGAGCTTTTTCGACGATTCTTGTTTCATGTGATCAGGAATTTCGTACTCTGTCGAGGTAAACAAAAAAATCCCGAAAATTTTGGAAAATTGCGGCAAATATCGACGTTTTTTTGGAAAATATAAAAACTCACTTTTCTCAAAAAGGTCATTTTTTTTCTCTCAAAATGTAGTATGTTCTTCGGGGTGATATGGACTACTTACCTTATCAACGGCAACTGGTATATTTTCCTGCACTTTCCGAGTAATTGAATATTTTATACTTTGAATTCCTGGACGGCCGAATTTTCACTGTTTCCATGCTATATACTTGTGGGCTTTGGTTTTTCGAGAAAAAGAAGCCTTTCAAAAGGAAAATAAAGTAGAGATGTGATTTGATCATTCGATCCATGGTCGGAACAGAATTTTTTTTATTTCATCGTGTGCGTTACATAGACGAAAAACTTGATTCTGTCGTAGCATACGTATTCGGTCGGAGTGAAAAACGTAAATTCCCGCGGATCGTATTCTAATAACTCGGAAAAGTTGCGCCTTGGCATCAGTGGAAAGTGTGTTAAAGGAAAAAATTTACAATCGATATCTTCTGTTTCGGCAAACGCCAAGTTTTGAATTTTTTAACGCGGGGTTTAAGGGTGTTGCAGGGCAGCGGCCATTTTTTGAATCGATCGCAGCGCCGTTGCGGTGTTAGTTTTTCGAACTACTCCACCAGGGACGAAATCGTGCCAAACATACATGGTATGAAGAGGGGGGCCCCTTTCGCGAATATTGCGAATTTCTCCCAGTATAGGCTATTAGTGGAACTGGTTATTGAATCTTAATTTTTGTATGACTGTGAAAAAAATTTTGAAAAGCTAGATAAATGAACAAACGAAATCGTTTCAATACACACACCTTGTTATTTACCGATTGATTATTGATTCACTTATCGAACGCAATTGAACTTATTTGTCATGTCCAGAAAATGCAATGTGATCGTGTTCTTCTGGAATGATTCCGATAATCCTTTTACATTCTACTAGTTGCCGTGCCTGAAAACTGTAGTGAGCCAGAGAGCACGACCACAGATTTGACATTATACTCTGGCTTCATATATTTCGCACCGCAAATAAACGCCTAAACTGACAGTTGATTTGATGTTCGAGGACAAAAAAAGATTGAGAAGATTTTTTACAAACATTATTTTCATCGCAATCGATGTATTACGTACAGTACTCAACGGTATTCCAAAAGTTCAATATTTCAGAATGAATGATTCAAATTTACCGCTAGAAAGTCAGGTGATCAAAAACGCTCTCCGATTGGTTTGAGCCACGGAGTCTGACGTCACTATGCCATATTACAGATGAAGGTGAAAGAAAAAGCATGGCATCAACGTCAGGTTACGTAGGTTAGGCTAGTAAAGCGAGGTTAGGTACACCTTATAATGGCGCGCTAAAGAGACTGTTTCAAACGCTACATTATTCGCCGTCGATATTACATTATATATTTAGTAAATATTACTTGAATAATCGTTTTGGACAATCCAAGGGAATCGTGGAATACCTATTTACGTCACTCTAAGATGCCAATATTAGCGCCTACCCGAAATCTTTAGTCTCATCGGTCTCATCTCGCTCGGTTATTATTATTTAACGCCTCATAATTATCATCAATAACTTCCATCTATGCCGAACAAGACATCGCATTGATCGTCGAATGCCATTTGCTGGGATATCCGAATATTTCAATCTTTAGGACTTTACCACATTCTCATAACGCTGTCAAAGTGCACAGCTTCGTTGACTGAAGAATTCTCAGCTTTCAGCTGTGTGAACATGTGTGACTATGTGAGTGAAATGGCTGGGGCCCTCGAGAATTTCTGGTCGGCTATGGGTTCTGCCAGCTGCATCGGCTAGTCACTAGTAGTGCCATCTATCGGCGCTGAAATTTTCGCCTCCTAAATTCTCCCAAGTCAGACTTCTCGCAGACATGAGAGGATAATTAACCTCAAAGTACCATGATATTGCAGCGAATGAAATAATCCCCGACGATCCTCGAACGCCAGGAATTCTTATGACACCGAAATGCGTCCACAGTTGTTCTGCCCGGCAGCCATGTTTATTGTGTCAGTGTGTGTATCCGTGTGTCATCATATTTTACCAACAGTTTATTGTTACCGCAGCCGCGTTTTGGCTATTCACAACTAATCATTCGCTACATTTACAACAAAGGAATCATTTCCACGTATCAGGTATTCGAAATATTATTTTATCAACGAGAATTTAGAGGGCGAAAATTACTCGTATGTGTGTACATGTGTTGGTGCTGATACCCCCACCATGTGGACCCCTGCAACACCCTTAAATGTGAGAATAAACCCCAAAAGACCAGTTAGCACTAAAAAATTCATAAAAAATCACCAATAGTCCAGTCGAATAGAACATGGGATCTATTCTTGAATATGTGAGGTCTGCCGATTTTTTTACGAGCTCATTTTACCCCCACGCATATGCCGGTAAGTTGTCGTCAGGAATTTCCGACGCGTTTCGTGGCGAAAAATGTTTAAACAATTGAAAACCTACTTTTTGCGATCCAACTTTTTTCCTGTAGCTTTTACAGCAAAATGTTTGATACAAAAGTTGTTCGTCTCGTCGTCCCCGAAAAAATGAGCCCTTACAAAGTCATTTATCGTTATTATTTCAACTGGAAAGAGCAATAAACAACGGGATTTTTTTGTTTCGTTTTTTGCAAGTAATTCGCCGAATTTTCAACATACGACAACAAAACTCATACTACACCTAGTATGGATTTTTTCCGAAAAGAATATGCAGGGTCGAGCTGGCTATGCATAATAGTTTCGCTGTAATAAACAATCTGCGAAAATCCTTAGATTGGCTCTAGTTTTACATATCCTAGGCTCTCATCGTGAAATAAATTCTGAGCGACAGTTTTCGATACCCACTTTCAATATACATCGAAAAATAATTTTTTTGGCGCAAAAATAGTACTCATTCCGAGGAAATAAGATTTCTGCTTATAAACAAATGGAAATAATTCCGACAATTTGCAAGTTGCATGGAATGTTTTGACAGAGTCTTATTCGTCTTTTTAAGACGCAAATTTTCGAAAAAAAAAAAATTAAAATATCTTTGTTAGAACCGGAGATAACGCTGTTTCGCGTATTTATTCTTCAATGCTGTTGTAATTATTATTTATGGTTGAAAAAAATACAACAAGCGCTAGAGGCCTGCACAAATGAGTATGAATTTTTTCATGCACCTCAGGGCGTCTGTGTCGTTGCAAAAAATTATTGAATTGAGGCAAGCGCGGCGGAGCGCGTCCGCGCTTACGGCGAGCGTGGTGGGGGGCCACTCGGCCGCCCAATCCATGACGTCACGGCGCGCCGGACCCGCTTGATTGCAAATTGAATATCTCCGTTAAAAATTGTCGTAGAACATCGCGTTTTTTTTTAAACTAACGTGCTTTTTTCCGTACAATCCGATAATCTAGTATAAATTACATTTCTACTATTACTTACCGTGATTTTTCTCATTTTCCAATGAACGCGTCGTAAAAACTGCCGTAAGTGAATAGTAATTCGGTAGTAGGTATTTGGTATTGTCATTAAGTATCGAGTTACTGACGTATTTCCATAAATGGATTGAAATATTGCAATATAATGTGTTTCGACTTGCTGGGAGTTCTGAAAGTGTGGTTTTTATCGGCCTATTATCGGCTGCAGAGAGAAAGAGATGGAAGAAAAAATTTGCGTCGGCAAGGATTGAAAGTCTACTCGAGAGGCAGATGTTCGGCAGAAAATGGAGGGGATTTAGGGACTCCAAGTATGAAATTGGTCGGGTCGGACCCTCTGTCTAGCTTTTTACGATGTAGTCCAACCGAATATCGCAGTGCGAAATATAATTTTTCCACACTGCGTGCGCAAAGTTCGATTTCGCGCACGCTTCGCGTGCATAAAATTCAACTTAACGCGCGCTGTGTTGAAAAATAAAGTTCGATACACGTGCGAAAGATGATTCTCGACTCGTGTGATTATCACCCTCGCTTCGCTCGGGCGAAAAACTTCACACTCGTCCAAGAACCAACACTTTCGCACTAGTATCGAAAAGTACTATTGAAGCCTCCTGAAGAAGAAAAACTTTTGAAGTGTGCCGAAAGCACATCATTTTGGTAAGTGAGAATATCATGTTACTCCCATAATACTAAGTAATCAACTAATTTAATTGGTATACTCGTATCTACAAAATTCATATTCTTACACAATGTACATTTTACCAATTTCGCATTTGTTTGAGAGTTGATTATTTATTCTGCAAATTAATTACAATATCATCATAACAATGTGATTCCTGTAAGTTCAATCGGAATGTATTTCCGATTGGTATGATCAACTGCAAACCAGATCGATCGCAATGGGTGCAGAAAAGTGTCTAATCTGCGAGCAATCGTTGGAAGAAGGCGACACAACCACCGTGCGCGCAAGAGGTATCGAGATTCCAGTAGAGACAGAAATAGGCGCAACTTTACCTCCCGCAAAAAAAGGAGAAGATTGTGAAGATGCGGAGGCTTATATGCCATCGTTTTGTAAAATAAATATTACTCAAATGTAAGTGTCTTTTATTCATGTTACCACCACTACTACCGAATTACTATTCACTTACGGCAGTTTTTACGACGCGTTCGTTGGAAAATGAGAAAAATCACGGTCAGTAATAGTAGAAACGTAATTTATACTAGATTATCGGATTGTACGGAAAAAAGCACGTTAGTTTAAAAAAAAATGCGATGTTCTACGACAATTTTTAACGGAGATATTCAATTTGCAATCAAGCGGGTCCGGTGCGCCGTGACGTCATGGATTGGGCGGCCGAGTGGCCCCCCACCACGCTCGCCGTAAGCGCGGACGCGCTCCGCCGCGCTTGCCTCAATTCAATAATTTTTTGCAACGACACAGACGCCCTGAGGTGCATGAAAAAATTCATACTCATTTGTGCAGGCCTCTAGCGCTTGTTGTATTTTTTTCAACCATAAATAATAATTACAACAGCATTGAAGAATAAATACGCGAAACAGCGTTATCTCCGGTTCTAACAAAGATATTTTAATTTTTTTTTTTCGAAAATTTGCGTCTTAAAAAGACGAATAAGACTCCGTCAAAACATTCCATGTAACTTGCAAATTGTCGGAATTATTCCCATTTGTTTATAAGCAGAAATCTTATTTTCTCGGAATGAGTACTATTTTTGCGCCAAAAAAATTATTTTTCGATGTATATTGAAAGTGGGTATCGAAAACTGTCGCTCAGAATTTATTTCACGATGAGAGCCTAGGATATGTAAAACTAGAGCCAATCTAAGGATTTTCGCAGATTGTTTATTACAGCGAAACTATTATGCATAGCCAGCTCGACCCTGCATATTCTTTTCGGAAAAAATCCATACTAGGTGTAGTATGAGTTTTGTTGTCGTATGTTGAAAATTCGGCGAATGACTTGCAAAAAACGAAACAAAAAAATCCCGTTGTTTATTGCTCTTTCCAGTTGAAATAATAACGATAAATGACTTTGTAAGGGCTCATTTTTTCGGGGACGACGAGGCGAACAACTTTTGTATTAAACATTTTGCTGTAAAAGCTACAGGAAAAAAGTTGGATCGCAAAAAGTAGGTTTTCAATTGTTTAAACATTTTTCGCCACGAAACGCGTCGGAAATTCCTGACGACAACTCACCGGCATATGCGTGGGGGTAAAATGAGCTCGTAAAAAAATCGGCAGACCTCACATATTCAAGAATGGATCTTTATACATTTTTGGTATAATTCGACTGGACTACAAGTGCGCCGATTCCGGTCTCCGCACGCTTATTCGAAGCCGAAAGAATGTTGCTTCCGTTCGCCGTGTTGAACTTTAGAATATCTGTTTTAGTTTTGGAGACTAAATGACTTATTTCGGAAATACAAGGGTCTGAAATATGAGTTTTTCATCGGGAACCTTTTAACTTGATTCATTTTTCTGATGTTCCGAAAGACGTTACTATGGACCGAATAATTGTAAGATTGAGGCGAACAGAAGTAAAGACGTACCGAAGGAAAGGTACGTGTTCTTCGTGAAAGTTTCACGAAGGAAAATTCCACCTGTAATTCATGAAATCATTCAATTTCAAACAAGCATGATCTGTGGGAAAATAAATGATTTTATCGAACAAATCACATCTCTACTTTATTTTCCTTTTGAAAGGCTTCTTTTTCTCGAAAAACCAAAGCCCACAAGTATATAGCATGGAAACAGTGAAAATTCGGCCGTCCAGGAATTCAAAGTATAAAATATTCAATTACTCGGAAAGTGCAGGAAAATATACCAGTTGCCGTTGATAGGGTAAGTAGTCCATATCACCCCGAAGAACATACTAAATTTTGAGAGAAAAAAAATGACCTTTTTGAGAAAAGTGAGTTTTTATATTTTCCAAAAAACGTCGATATTTGCCGCAATTTTCCAAAATTTTCGGGATTTTTTTGTTTACGTCGAGAGAGTACGAAATTCCGGATCACATGAAACAAAAATAGTCGAAAAAGCTCAAGAATCACGGACTGGGCGGCTGTTTTTTAAATATTTTGTGCCTCAAACGGCGAAAAATGTTTTTCGTTTGTAAATCTTAAAAAATCGATATCGGGATGGGATAAATTTTTTGGGGTAAACTATGACATACGTATCTGCTCATTCTGTATGGGGAATAACATATTTCAACGCCGAACGATTCTGGAAAATCACGTCCGCTGGCCTGCATGATTTCATTTGGATTCAGTCAGTTGTAGTTTTGTTAATTCGGCACATATGTATTCGTAAGCAGAATCAATACTTTTGAAAAATTATACAACTGATGTATGATATTCGTTTCATCTGCTGCAATAGCTCTTCTTGGGTTGGCGGTAGAATAGAGGGATCCGTATCCAACAACGATTTTTTTTACAACCTTCTTGTCTTGATTGTTGCATTTGTAGGCTTTTTCGAACTCCTCGTACCGTCCTTTGTTGATGTGATTCTTTTTTTCCAACGCATACAATCTGCACACGTACTCTTCAAGAACTCGGAACACCTCACTCGATGTTGCTAATTCTTCACACCCGCTGTGCAGTTGTACAGAAGCCTTTTGAAATTTGGTATTTTTTTTTTAATTTCAGAAGGCCTCTTCTTTTCTTTGCGGTAGAAAGCACGGTTGTAGTCGTTCTCCGCAAAAATGTGACATAGCAAGCGACCGCGATAACTGTTCTCCAAGCTTGGCATGAATTTCGTTGATGTAGAGGTCAATCAATCACATCAATCAATTGATGTCAATAAAAAATTTAACAAATTTTTATTTGAAATTTCTACTTCTCAACAATTTAGTGAACTCAGCGGGACGTTTATTTCCTTTGCGCACGTCATACTGTACGATCTCTTCACCTCTCAGGTCATGCTCATAATCCTTAATACTGGGTGTCTCGCACTTGTCGAATGTAATATGTACTTCTTTTCGATTAGTATATGTAATTATTTTAAAGATATGTTTCGAGATTTTACCATAACTTTCCGGAGGGTTCTTCAACATATGTAAGGAATAGAATCCATCAACTAAGTGAATGTCTGCTTCCGGAGGATCTACGACTTCCGCCTGATATTCAATTAATTCTTTAATAATCACAGATTTTGGGGTCTTGTAAATTGTTCCATCGGTATGACAAAACGAAAACGGAATGGGAGCCAGAGGATAACTCAGTGCTTTTTCTATATCCACTTCATTTTTTAATGACACATACAGTAGACGACCAAAAACATCTTTCTGAATCTTGACTTCTTTAGTTTTTCCAATAACCTTGACTTTTTGGGAATTCTTGCATTGAAAATAATTATTTTATTTCTGTGAATTGCTTTGTCAAACCTATCTGGTGTTTATCTCGAGTCTCATTGTCAGCAATGTATGTACGTTGTTTTTCGCCCGCTATTTCAACTGACGCCACAAACTCATACACTTCGTTGTCTACCAATTGACCTTTTGAGATGTTATAAATATGGTCTTTTGACAATTCTAATCCAAAAGGGTTCGTGGACTGCTTTATTGATTGCAACAACACTTCCAATATCTTAACAGATTTAGTGATTGCAGACTTTCGTTTTCGTTCCGTTTCTCGATCTACTCTCACCATCAACGACTTATACTGGTAAATTAATCCAATTTTATGAAATTATTTTGGCGAAAGGTTCTGAAAAACTCCAAACGGCGAGGAATGCTTCGAATGAGTTTTTTAACAAAATATATCTATTCCTGGAGATACATACCATTTTCTGTGTAGGACAGTGGTAAAATTGTGTTCTACACTATAATTCCCGATAGGGAAAAATTAAAATTAGGTTGTTATTGATGAAAAAAGTGTTACCGTGGTATCGACAACTTCCAAGCGTAGGACTGGGAAAATGTACCACTGAATTTGTAGGACTATCAAGGGAAGCATCAGGTACGTGGGTCACCGATTCGGACCAAATTTATACCACAGGTGACAGGTAACATGAAAAAAATTTGGGCATCTCGTCGAACAGAACCTACTCACGGAGGTTCAGGAAAACACAGGCGGTGGCTGCTGGACTATTATTGTTACCGTCATAAACGTGATGCAAAAAGTATTATTCTTTGTGAAACTTCTTTCCGCGTTTCCAGTTGGTTCCGAATGGGATACTTTTGAAGCAATGCCGTAGTTGTACTGTTACTAATATTTTTCAATAAATCAAACCACATGAACATTATACTTTTTTTGTCCATTTCCCTGCAGGAATCGCATGATCTTGTATAATTTAAGGGGAGGGTACACCCAACTTCCAGCTACATGACGTAGTAGTATTACGGGGATGGAAAATTCATACCTGTAAGTGTTTTTTCCAAGGAATTTAATGGTCATAAAATCAAAACGGTGAAAAATTTTCCTGACCATTTTTGAATTTTTTTTTTCTCGAAATAATTGAAATATGGCAAAATCCATCCCCTTATTTGTCGAAAATGTTGAAAAGAGATCCCAAAAAAATTTCAATTTCTTAACTCATTTTTTACGACTCCTGAAACCTTTTTTCGGCACACGAAAGCTGTTTTTGCCAAATATCTCCATAAAAATAAGAGTTCACCAAATTCTGCATTGTAGTGTATCGGTAGTTACTGAAACGTTGTTGAACAACTGTAATCTTATCAATATTACCGTGGAAGTGAATTTTCCTGAGGGAAACTTATATTTCAGGTGCTCAACTATTCGAAATAAAACTATGCACATAAGCGCAAAAATTTATGAAACCAAAAATACACGTCTCGCCAAGACGTACAACTTCGGTGAATGAATGTTTTGCCGAGGAACTCTTATTTTTATGGAGATATTTGGCAAAAACAGCTTTCGTGTGCCGAAAAAAGGTTTCAGGAGTCGTGAAAAATGAGTTAAAAAATAGAAATTTTTTTTGGGATCTCTTTTCAACATTTTCGACAAATAAGGGGATGGATTTTGCCATACTTCAATTATTTCGAAAAAAAAAATTCAAAAATGGTCAGAAAAATTTTTTACCGTTTTGATTTTATGACCATTGAATTCCTTGGAAAAAACACCTACAGGTATGAATTTTTCATCCCCGTAATACTACTACGTCATGTAGCTGAAAAGTTGGGTGTACCCTCCCCTTAAGAGTGGTTGAATCAAAAATTAGTACCGATGGAAAAAAATCCTTCTCTTAGCCTCCAGATCAAGTGATATCAAATTTCGGTTTGTGTGCACTTTCACACTTTGCTTTCCCACCCCGTCGATACGAAAGTATTCTATAAAGAATGACACTCTTTCGGTTTCCGCGAAATTCGCGTACTTATTCCAATCTCTTCTTTCATCCAATTATGATTCACAAATCCATTTCCACCTATATCTTTGGAGTTATTTCCGTGATTTCGAAAAAGTTTTTTTGATCAGTATCAAGACTGATTAATATTCTACCATCTTCAGGGATCTTGTAATCGAAAATAGCAGCAGCATCTCGCGGCTTTTGAATTTCCTTCGTGTATTTCAGAACACTTGTTGGTAAGGCATCGTGCGCTCTATCAGAAAAAAATATAATTGTAATTATTTGCTAATATGGTTCAACGCAATGGTGTAATGAGACTTTGCTGAGAAAACTGCTGTAATATTCGATGGAGATGAACGGTTAACTGATTCGATCAGATCTTCTAGTATCCAAATTAATGTTAGTCTCTCTCATTATATGCATCAGATGTATTCGATCAGATCTTCTAGCATCCAAATTTATATTCTTTCTCTCATTAAATGCAGAAGCAGATGGAACTCATCGACTTGGTGACTCCAGGCAAGACTGCCGATGCAACGAACAGTCTTATCCTCAGTGAAAGAAAGGGCGGTGTCGGTCTCCAGAGGAACGGGAGTGGGGATTATTTCGGCAATGGCTGCGACTCCCAAAACATGCTTCCTATCGTGAAAAGAGAACATGCTCCGCCTAGAAATGTGCTTCCTGCTGGCTATGAAAGTGACTTCGCCGAGGATTCTGATGATTTGGAACTAGGATAGAGGATCATTGAACGATGTAGTCTATCATTGTGATTCCATTTATCACTTGTCATTACTAGACATTTAACGATGCGTCGAAAAACACGATATTTTTATTGAAATTGTTTTTAGACTCTCGTGGATTTTAGATCTGCGATCCGTCCAATCGAAGCATGCCCATGAGTGCTCGTTTGATTTTATTAACTAATAATTCTCATTGTCGGTAATGTTTTCACTAAACAGTATAGATGCAATGGCGTCCAGAGTTAACATGCCTGTATTGCTGGATGGCATTCGGGAGGGGGGGGATTCGGATCAAAGTGGTCTGTGTTCAAACTGTGCCCAGAGAATAATAATTCTACTTTATTGCTTTTATGTTTCTGCCAATTCTGCTAGATGTAAGAAGGGTTAGTTTAAAACCATGAACTTTTGATTTCCATCAATTTTTCATTTTCAATTATTAAAAATCGACAAAAAAAAATTACAAACGAAATTAGTTTCGATGAATACTCAGATTACATTTTCTCAGATGGTCGTAGGGAACATTTTAAGGCGTTTTTCTCTAATGTGTGTGAGTGAGATTACAGTCACATCTAGCATATCATGTACAGTGAAACCCGTTGAATTCGAACACTTTTGGGACCGGTAATGTCTTGGCTTTAACACGCGTAAGGGAGACCCATTCAGCAATAGAGAATTAAAACTGTGCCCAGAGAATAATAATTCTACTTTATTGCTTTTATGTTTCTGCCAATTCTGCTAGATGTAAGAAGGGTTAGTTTAAAACTATGAACTTTTGATTTCCATCAATTTTTCATTTTCAATTATTAAAAATCGACAAAAAAAAATTACAAACGAAATTAGTTTCGATGAATACTCAGATTACATTTTCTCAGATGGTCGTAGGGAACATTTTAAGGCGTTTTTCTCTAATGTGTGTGAGTGAGATTACAGTCACATCTAGCATATCATGTACAGTGAAACCCGTTGAATTCGAACACTTTTGGGACCGGTAATGTCTTGGCTTTAACACGCGTAAGGGAGACCCATTCAGCAATAGAGTGGGGATAGAGTTCGTAGCCTTCTGTGAAGGCAAGCTCCACTTTTTGGGTGAAACTGAGATAACCTGAGAGTTTCCAATCTATTTCTCTTTTTGATATTTGATGCATTCCTCACAAATTGTTGGTTGGCACTTTGTTGTGGTATGGAACATACAAATTAAATCGGTTAATATAGATTGTCCTTAATATTAATTCTTTGTACAGTCTCCTACAAATTGAAAAAAAGTGACCATATCCCTAATTTTATCAGAGAAAATGTACTTTGAACATGCGATTAGACCAATTTTCCATTTGCTTTGCAAAAATTCTGCAAAATGAGCGGCAGATATCAAGGGTACGTGGCTTTGATCTTGAAATTGTTATAATCTATAGAATCCGAACGAAATGAAATATTTGTTTCCTGGGGTGAGAGTTTCCGAGTTTTTGTTGTTAGTTGAAACTAATGTTCGAGGCAACGTTTATTAAACTACGATATGTGAGGGGCAACATCACTCTACTCGAGATGCTTTCGGCTTCGAAGACGTTCTTATAAATGCTTTATGTATCCAGTTTTCCAACGCGATGTCCCCATCAGACTTTATCTTCAAGATCTTTGCTGCAAGTAAGCTTGGTATAGTACTTCTGTACGAATATAGCGTGCGATTTTCGTCCTCATGATTTTTTGTTTTGAAAATCTTACTCCTTAATACATAATAATCCTCTTAGTTCCTTAATACATTTTTTCGTCTTAAGTATCTTTGTTTATGAGACATACGATCGAACGAGTATGCATATGAACTTCGTTTATTGTTGAAAATTAGTCTAGTCAGAATCTCAAAATTTTCAAAATCATATCTGAAGCTAAGATTCATGTATATTTCTGTACTCAAAACTGAAGTGTGCCTTATACCAGGCTTCATGAGATACCATGAGCCGCATTATTCGATATTATATAATGTAAATTGTGTAAAATATAAGATGATATTGTACATGTGGTGTTTTACGTGAAATGCGCAACTTTTTTTTATCACCATCGTCGACTTATCGTTAGACCGCTACCGATTATTTGGTACCACTCATGGACATAGTGTCTCTCAGTGTGCCAAAATTCATTGCATAGCTCTGTTGTCTTATTAGCGGGGATAATTGAAATGCTCGAAATGAAAATTTTCGCGCACCAGGCTCTTTCTCGCCGGTTCATATTTCGGCTGTTCTCATGAGAAAATACCACTATACTGGCTTCATTTCGATTCACCCAAGCAGTTTTGGACCGAAAAATTCAAACCACCTGTCAATTAAATATATCATGTTTTGGGTAATATAAGGGGACCCGTATTACAGGTAATCTTTCGGAAAGAATCCCCCTGCGCTTTGTACGGTTATTTCAATTTCTCACAAAAAAAACTCGTTTTTATCAATTCCTTCAAATCCAATTTTCGCAAACGGTTATAATTATTGTGAAAATCAATTGATTGGCATAGATTTTTGTTTTCTTCAGAACTCGCGGATCTTAAAGCTCTTCGAGGAAACCCTTGATTAATCTGAATCTGTATGGATGGCCATCAGCGGTCAAGAAACTCATTAATAGATCTATATAAAACTTCCCGAGTTATTACCATGTACGAGTACAATGAGGGGGGAAAAGTCGAGCGTAATTTTTGGCAATTACTTACTGATCTTTATCCAATTCTTTAGTAAATAGCCTTTGGAAAGCCTGAGCTTTTCGTGAACGTTTCATGTGGGGCAAAGGGTCCTAGAGAGGAGTTACGAATTTATTTCAAATCATGCACGCGCGTTATCATTATGCAGCTTATTTTTGGTGCCAAAATGTTTATATGTACTGTTACTTCGGCGTTCTTTAATTAGGTCTCAAATTCTTTTTCCCGAACATATTTGTGTGCTTTCGGATGAATGCTGAACGACTTCCTGGCATCAATAACTGCACATCTTGTACGCAAAATCAACGACTCGCAGCCGAAAAGAAGCTGGACAATGTAACGCAAATGTATAATGTGCAAAAATTCACAACTCCTTGCAAGCGCTTTGTCGCCCACATTTGAAACTAACTAACACGAAAAGTTAAGGTTTTTCAATCACTATTCATGATAAGATCAGTGAACTTATGAAAAATATATGCATTTTCCAAAAACTGCGTGTGAATTTCATTCCTCCATTGTAGATGGTACTGAATTACTCTGGCAATTTCATGTAGCTTCAAGCAAATCAGTGGTGTTCTAAGGGAGTGCTGAATTGCGCGAATCTTACACATAGGAATTTGTTTTCCGTTCTAAGAAATTTTGAGGAAAAGATGATGTTTTGTCTGAAGAGTTCAGCAATTTCCGGATGCGGAAAATTGTAAAAATTGTCGGGCAGACACAAGTCTCGGCTGACACGTCGAGTACGGCTCGGAACGGCAATGGATGACTTGGGAGGCGTGTAATCCGAATAACGATATCTGATCGAACATAACTGAAATACATCATGAAATCTATTACCTAGCAGGGCATTTCAGTATCGTGTCATCTCGTGTACCGCGTATCTTATATCAGGGTAAAAACGTTACTCCTCAAATGACCTTTGGAGACGGGGCCCGCGTTATTTGCGTATGATTACGATAAATTCACATATACAATGTATAATCCTATTGTCAAAAAAATGTATAATGCACGTATACTTATTATGTATTTTTATAAGAAAAAGATTTATCCTTTTGTGTTTATTATTACAATGTTCATCCATCGCTGCTTCCATTACTATTATAATTCTAGAAATTATGGATATTATTAAAATTGTTGATGCGATTACTTGAACGTACCGTAAATCATATTTGTACTCGATCTGAGTGTTCAGTGCATATTTTCTACCTACTCAAAACATAATACAGTATTTCTAGTTTGAAGTTGACATTATGCACCTCCCGTTGCACTCCAACATCTTGATGGCTCTGGGAAATTAAACTTTGTTACAACGAATACATTTTATCATTTTTTTTACTTTCGCTTGTGATAGATTCAAATTTTTGTGATGTGCAAGTTGAAATCTTTGATTTCCACGCGATCTAGCTCACGCTCTGAATTTGGCTGTTGCATTGACCCAGTTCGTGTTTGGCAATTTCACATGGCAAATTGACTAATGAATTCTCGTTATCAATCGAGAAATGCAGTTGAGTCCTAAGTTTATGATATCGACAAATGATGTGCCTAGTTGTAAGTTATAGTTCTAGGAAAACGTTGAATTATTTCATGAAATCTTGTAATGAGTAGAGATATTCTGTATTTTCATTGAGAAACAGCTCACTTTTATTGAGTCATTCACTTACGAGAAGTGCGATTAAATTTGGTACCGAAATTTCCAAAAACAAAGTGGCGGCCGAGATATCGTCGTTCCGTCTTAGAAATACTGGTTGGAAATGGCTGAAAAATACTGGAGGAGTATTGGGGTGGACTTTGGAGGAATTTGAGACATTTTGTGACGATTGATCATGATAGTCGCTTTTATTCGAAAAAATTGTATTGAAACTCAATTAGATCCAATTGAGTTGTAACGAGTCATAATACTCTTCCTCTGGACAGCTCCCCGGTTGAATCATCTCCTGCATCGCTACAGGATGTCAGCCGCAGTTGAGCATCAGTCGGTAGTTTTTCGTGCTTCTTCGCTAGAAGTCCCCTTAAACTTGCGATAGGTGTATGGATCTGAGGATACCAGTGCAGGGCGTCTTGCATCGTCCTTTCTCGGGAGCATTCGCGAGAAAATTTCACATAAACACATTTTGGAGAGGACAGTCTGTTGTTATCCAAATGCTAAAATCACATGAACTGTCCCTCACCCCCCAGTGATCCGTTCCGAGAAGAGACACAACGTAGGTGCTAGCTGAGCTGCTGCTGTTGCGTAGTGCGTCGAAATAGCCTACGGTGAGTGCGTTGAGGATGCTACAAACAGCTGCGTCGAAGCTGCTTCAAAGGTGCTGCGAAGGTAGCCTATGAAGAGTGCGTTAAGGATACTACGTTGAGTGTTCGTTGGACAGCTAGACACAGTTTGCTGAAGATCGTTGATGGACTACGAATTCCAGCACCGAAGCTTCTTCGTTGGCTACCTCAACGCAACACGAACACCTGCGTCCAAACTGCTCTGTAAGTCACCAAGCTTCGCCAACTGTGTTGCAAGTACTCGTTCTACGATCTGAATACTCGTTGCGAAACTAAGCGAGCTCAGCTCGCAGTGCCACTGGATCAGCAGCGGGTTCTCACTCTTCGACATCTGTTGCCTGAGATAAGCTCGGACAATTACGCTGACGTTACTGTGCCCCAAGAGTTAGCAGGCGACTAGTCATTGGGTACGCAGATACAGAGTTTGAGGATATCGAAGGATTCACAAAGGTTCGAGATCGACGAATTTATTCCAGCTTTCGAGAGCAATTGAGCCATCGGTATTCTCAGGATAGTCACTCTCGCCTCGCAGCACCGTCTCAGAGGATGCTACTCTGTCCTGGGATAGCAACGTCTTCTTCGACAACCTGAACTCTGATTTTCTCAGCGTTGTCAGATACCTGAAAATGGATTTATTTATCAATTACCGGTTTACACTCATTCTCTTTAAATCATTCACTACTTTATCCTTTATGCTTCAAACGTAATCATGACAAATAAATTTGCGATGAGTGAGAAATACTTTGCATATTATTTCGAATAGCTATTGCTAGGCGAAAATGCCTTGAATTTACTCGAGACTGAGGGTGCCGTCACATGAAGAGCCGGAACGGAAAAGCGGAATGGAACGTAGTATGTATGGGCGTATACCGTGCTTTTTCGTGGATGCGGTCCAGCAGTGCGATCAACTTCGTAGACGCGAATTGTCCAGTAGCGCAGGGATACCAATGAGCGACGCAAAACTCCCGGCGACGGGTGGGCTCGCGTCCGACCATACCCTGTTCAAGCTAACTTTATTCAGACTGAACTCGAGGATAGCGCGCGTAAAATTTGAAGCATTTGCAGGTTAGGAGTATTTTGTTAAACCGAAAGCCAAATACAATAAGTTACGTCTGTGTGCCGGATTTATTCTGCGAATATTTATGAGAAATTTATCAATGTGATTTCGATATCAGGCGCTTTATTGTAAAAAAATTAGTGATTTGTGTAAATCAGTGGAATCGCAGGAAAGTGGGACCAGGTAAGAACAAAATATTAGCAACTAATGTCAAGTTCGACTTGCAATCGATTTATTATAAACCAAATTGGTTGAAAATGATTGATGACTGACAAGTTGTTTAATATTAATGAAACAGATAAACAATGGATTCCTAATCGGAAGTTTGCTGCGGCTCGAGCGTAGCGTTGGGGCTCATCGAGGGACTACGTTGAGTTTCATCGAAGAATTTGACTCCGAGCTCTTGCTTTGCTGCGCCTATAGCGTAGCCGTCAGGGCTCATCGAGGGATTTGACTCGGAGCAGTTGCTCCGCTGCACCTTCAGCATAGCCGCAGAGTTTCATCGAGGGATTCGACTCCGAGCATTTGCTTCGCTGCGCCTTCAGCGCAGCCGTTGGGGCTCATCGAGGGATTTGACTCCGAGCAGTTGCTCCGCTGCCGCTTCGGCGTGGCGTTGGGGCCTATCGAGGATCTCGAAGGATGTTCCCTCCGTAATACTGAAACATTCAGGTGAAAGAGATATGAATTTTTTTTCCACGGAGTGCCCTGTATACCATGCACAGTTATCAGAAATTACCTGAGACAATTTGCTTTAGCAAGAACCTCAAGTCCAGTCAGTTTCTCAGCAGCGGCTTGGATCTGAGAATCGTTGTGAATCCAGGAGCGTAGACCACGGATAATTCAACGATTAAACGAACTTACCTGTAAGTGAAGTTCTATCGGAATTGTATGTAGAGCCTCTTCCGAATAGATCACAAGGTAGTCCCCCTACTTTATGCCGATAGCGCCACAATTTTTAAAGTAAAACAAATAATTTGTTATGACACCCATCGAGTGCTCTATGACTCGAGCGTACTTCATTTCTTCAAAGTTCTGCCGTAACCACAGGGTTTCACGGGATTTGGGTGGGATTGATCTATTCGGAAGAGGCTCTACATACAATTCCGATAGAACTTCACTTACAGGTAAGTTCGTTTAATCGTTGAATTGTACTTCGAGCCTCTTCCTCAAGATCACAAGGTAGATGTTTAAAGAATGTTACGGCAGATAATAGGTTTCGGTAAATAAAGTAATACAGACGAACTTTATTTTCAATAAGAACATATAACACAACTTTATGTATTTTCACGAATTCAGAATAGACTTAGCAAAAGAGTCTCTTTCGTCTCTTAAATTCAAATTATAAAACCTTGCAAAGGTTTCAGACTCTTTAGTCCAACCAGCTGTCAGGCGAATCGTATCGATACTAATACCCTTCCGATTTGCTGCTGACGTAGAAGCATGACGTACACTATAGGGCGAAAAATTTTTAGTATCGATTCCACTTTTGATCAAAACCATCTTGATCCACCGACTAAGTGTTTGGGTGGATACTCCTCTATGTGGTTTTTTAAAAGATATAAACAAGGATTTTATCTCATTCCGGATATCTTTGGTCCGGTTTATGTATGAAAGTAAGGTAGATGCAGCACAAATATTCACATCACTGAAAAAGGGGAGAATGAGAAGAGGTTGACTTCGTCCCGGACCCGAGGTCTTAATGCGTGCTGGTACCTTAATTTCTATTTTGGTTTCGTATTTTTCTATATAACTCAAATCTATCAGAGAAAGAGTTTGAATTCTCTGACCTGTTACCAAGGCTAGAAGAGTGACTAGTTTTACAGAGAGATGTTCCAACGAAATTTCATTATTTGGAGAACAATTGGCTAAATAATCTAAAACTATTTTTGGATTCCAAATTGAATCATACTTAGGACGAGGGGGTCGAAGTTTACCAACACCTCTACAAAAGCGTTTGATATTAGAATCTTGCCCCACCTCTGGACCTAATAATAAGGCTAGCGCCGAACGATATGTATTTATAGAGCCGTAAGAAGCTCCGTTATGAAATTCGGAGGTAAGAAACTCTATAATTAGAGAAACTGACGTTTTGAAAATATTTAAATTTCGTTTTTGACAGAAAAACCACCATTTTCTGATTGGACCTTCATACTGACGCAGGGACGATGTAGATAGAGAGGATATTGAAATATCCAAAGCATCGGTTGGAATTTCTCTCAAACTGAAAGCATCCCTGATGATATGCCTGCCGCCAGGGAAAGCTGTGCCCATAATGGGTGAGGTTCTCTATTGGAAGAAAGTAAGAGGTTAGCATCGGGTTCGAAAATAATTGGTTCGTTTTCGAACATTGATAAACAAAGAGGAAACCAAGGTTGTGATGGCCAGTATGGAACTATTAGGATTCCTCTCGAACCTTCGCTTCTGATCTTACGTAGAATTTTTAGAATAAGGGTGAAGGGTGGAAAAGCATAAAAATAAAACGGAGACCAATCAATCGTAAAGGCGTCAACTTGAAAAGAATTAGGATCTTTTTTCCAGGAAACATATTTTTTGCATTTTGTATTAGATCTACTTGCGAATAAATCAATTTCTGGTACACCCAGACATTGAATAATTTTTTCAAAAGCTTTAGGAGATAAGCTATACTCAGTTTCTGGTTCGAGGCGTCTCGATTCATAATCAGCGATACTATTGTCTTTCGACCTGATGTAAGAGGCAAAAATGAAGATCTTCCTTGACTCACACCATTTCCAAATGGCTTTTGAAATCCCGCTCAATTTTTTGCTTTGAACTCCCCCTTTACGATTGATATAATTTATTGCAGTCGTGTTATCAATTCTGAGAAGAATGTCACTGTTATCACGATCTTTAGCGAAACATTTTAAAGCTAAAAAGGCTGCAAGTAATTCAAGGTAATTGATATGGTGTTTTCGATCGATCTCATTCCAAAAACCATGAACCTTTTCATCATTACAAAAACCACCCCAGCCTGTATTTGAAGCATCAGAGTAAATTTCCAAACTGAAAATAGGGTGAGTAATAGGATTCACGATTGATAAAATGTTGGATTTCCACCAAGAGAGATCTTCACTAACATCTGATGTCAATTCCATAAAAGCTTCGTAATTGTTTTTATTTCGATTCAGTGCGACAACCTTTGCCCTCTCAAGATCCTTTACGTAAGCCCAACCATATATCGATGCCTGGCAACATGCACCCAGAGAACCTATCAAAGATGCCACATTTCGTATTCTAAATCGATTTCCAATTTTGAAGGAATCTAACAGAGACAGAATGTCACTTCTCTTCTTATCGGGGAGTTCAATTATCATTTTTTCTGAATTCAGAATGAACCCTAAGAATTTTAGTCTCATACAAGGTACCATTTGACTCTTCTTTTCGTTGATAATAAAACCCAGCTGCTTTAGTAACGAAATAGTTTTTGATAAATTTTGTAGACAGTCTGAATAGGTATTCCCAATGAGTAAGATATCGTCTAGATAAATCACAGATGTGAGACCTAAATTCCTCAAATGGGTTACAACTGGTCTCATTATTTTCGTAAACACGAAAGGAGCTGAATTTAAGGGTGTTGCAGGGGTCCACATGGTGGGGGTATCAGCACCAACACATGTACACACATACGAGTAATTTTCGCCCTCTAAATTCTCGTTGATAAAATAATATTTCGAATACCTGATACGTGGAAATGATTCCTTTGTTGTAAATGTAGCGAATGATTAGTTGTGAATAGCCAAAACGCGGCTGCGGTAACAATAAACTGTTGGTAAAATATGATGACACACGGATACACACACTGACACAATAAACATGGCTGCCGGGCAGAACAACTGTGGACGCATTTCGGTGTCATAAGAATTCCTGGCGTTCGAGGATCGTCGGGGATTATTTCATTCGCTGCAATATCATGGTACTTTGAGGTTAATTATCCTCTCATGTCTGCGAGAAGTCTGACTTGGGAGAATTTAGGAGGCGAAAATTTCAGCGCCGATAGATGGCACTACTAGTGACTAGCCGATGCAGCTGGCAGAACCCATAGCCGACCAGAAATTCTCGAGGGCCCCAGCCATTTCACTCACATAGTCACACATGTTCACACAGCTGAAAGCTGAGAATTCTTCAGTCAACGAAGCTGTGCACTTTGACAGCGTTATGAGAATGTGGTAAAGTCCTAAAGATTGAAATATTCGGATATCCCAGCAAATGGCATTCGACGATCAATGCGATGTCTTGTTCGGCATAGATGGAAGTTATTGATGATAATTATGAGGCGTTAAATAATAATAACCGAGCGAGATGAGACCGATGAGACTAAAGATTTCGGGTAGGCGCTAATATTGGCATCTTAGAGTGACGTAAATAGGTATTCCACGATTCCCTTGGATTGTCCAAAACGATTATTCAAGTAATATTTACTAAATATATAATGTAATATCGACGGCGAATAATGTAGCGTTTGAAACAGTCTCTTTAGCGCGCCATTATAAGGTGTACCTAACCTCGCTTTACTAGCCTAACCTACGTAACCTGACGTTGATGCCATGCTTTTTCTTTCACCTTCATCTGTAATATGGCATAGTGACGTCAGACTCCGTGGCTCAAACCAATCGGAGAGCGTTTTTGATCACCTGACTTTCTAGCGGTAAATTTGAATCATTCATTCTGAAATATTGAACTTTTGGAATACCGTTGAGTACTGTACGTAATACATCGATTGCGATGAAAATAATGTTTGTAAAAAATCTTCTCAATCTTTTTTTGTCCTCGAACATCAAATCAACTGTCAGTTTAGGCGTTTATTTGCGGTGCGAAATATATGAAGCCAGAGTATAATGTCAAATCTGTGGTCGTGCTCTCTGGCTCACTACAGTTTTCAGGCACGGCAACTAGTAGAATGTAAAAGGATTATCGGAATCATTCCAGAAGAACACGATCACATTGCATTTTCTGGACATGACAAATAAGTTCAATTGCGTTCGATAAGTGAATCAATAATCAATCGGTAAATAACAAGGTGTGTGTATTGAAACGATTTCGTTTGTTCATTTATCTAGCTTTTCAAAATTTTTTTCACAGTCATACAAAAATTAAGATTCAATAACCAGTTCCACTAATAGCCTATACTGGGAGAAATTCGCAATATTCGCGAAAGGGGCCCCCCTCTTCATACCATGTATGTTTGGCACGATTTCGTCCCTGGTGGAGTAGTTCGAAAAACTAACACCGCAACGGCGCTGCGATCGATTCAAAAAATGGCCGCTGCCCTGCAACACCCTTAAGCCAAACGGCAAACAAGTGAATTCAAATAATTCACCCAAAAAACGAAATCTGAGAAATTTCATGCTCTTTTCTGCAATCGGGATTAAATAATAGGCGTCTTTGAGATCTAAAGAGGCCAAGAAACAGTTCGGAGCTAATAGATTTTTTGCGGTTCTAAGATCCTCCAATTTGAAATGAACAGTATTTACGAATTCATTAAGTTTTTTGAGATTCAGAATAAAACGACTTGAACCGTCAGGTTTTGGAATCAGGAAGATGCCCGAAATAAACTGATTCTTTGTCTGATAACATTTCCGAATGGCACCTTTCGATAATAATTCGAGAATATGACTCGATATCTGAATAATATCCTTTTCAGACCACTTGGGTTCCGAAGGTGGGCATCCTTGAAAGACTTGAGACTTGAAGGGTATCTCATACCCTTCAATCCACTGAAGGATAAATGGATCCGAAGTGATCAATTTCCATTTTTCAACGAAATATTTAAGTATACCCGCGGGTTTACTCACAGACATTATGGTTTCTGTTTCTTGTTGTTGGCGTTCGATTGGTACGGTCTCCGGTAGTTGAAACCCCGACGGAAGTTGTTGCCCCTGCGTTGCCCGTACCCCGCCGAGGAGCGTTGGTGGTATGACTGACGGGCCGGGCCTCTCGAGTTTTTTGGAAACCGATGAGAGGCTGCAGGTTTCACCGCAGGTCTGAGATCCTTAGACGATTTGTCCAATAATTTTGCAGACTTGATCCTCTCTTCCAACTGATTTCCAAAAAGCCACTCATCGGACTCTGCTGATCCCAATGTTTCTTTCATCGAAGCATTGAGGTTAGACAACAAAAGCGTCTTCCGCGTGAATGACTCTTCTCTAAACGCATCAATCAATAGCCTAGTAGTGTCGCTAACAATATTCAACAAATGAACTTTGTCGAATTCGTCGTTACTCAATAGTAACGAAGACGCATTGCTCAGGGCTGCTAGACAGACCGATAATTTTCCCTGTTTAGAGAACAATCTTGAATCTCTGGTAACCACGCTTTCTGATAGGGAAGCTTTAACCTCTAGATTCAATTTCGGGGCTTCCAGAAAAGGACAGTTTTCTGGCAATGCGTATTTGTTGTGAAGATCGCTTTTTTCTTCCGATGGAAGACCCACTCTTAAGACCTCCTTCCAACGAATAACAAGATCTTCGTGTAAGGCCGGACCAGTAACTTTGTCTTGGGTGAGCCGATTACCTAGAGCCTGAAGAACCTCTTGATCCAGAAGAGTGGGTTGGATCTCGGTAATTGAATGGTCAGATATCTGATTTTTCTGTGAATCTTCATTCTCACAACGAGATCGAGGAGAGTGGTCAAGTGGTGATCGGCTTCGGCGATATGAGCCATGATAACGAGACTGGCTACGAGATCTGGTTACGTCACGAGAGTAGCTTCTCCAAGAACGTAAGCTCTGATCAAGGCTTCGGTTCGGGCTCCGACTGCGTTGATGACGATAATTGTCATACCGACGCTGATGGCTACGCGAACGGCGTCGGTTACGACGACGGCTACGGCTGCGATAAGGGCTGTGACGTGGGCTACGATTCGGTCTCGAAACGGTCTCTGCATAGTTAGACCCACCCGAAGAGTTCGATGATATGACTAAAACATCGGAGTCAATACACCGGAATTAATCAACTGTTTGATAAACCTGGCCTAGCCAAGCATTCAACGCACACATTCTCTATATCTCAAAGATATAACACGACAGGCCTAACCCGTGTGTGAGAATAAATCTGTGTCCCTTGGACAAGGTCATCAAAGACCAAAAAAGTATCTCATACTTTATATCTCAAAGATATGACACAACAGGCCTAACCCGTGTGTGAGATAAATCTGTGTCCCTTGGACAATCTCTATATCCCATGGATATAACACTACAGGCCTAACCCGTGTGTGAGAATAATTGAAAATGCAAAAGCCGAATCAGCGTCCGTGTATAACGGCGTCCCCTAGCAACGCCGAAAGAGTCTGAGACTCAGTAGCCATCTTGGTACACCGAAAAGAAAAGAAAATTTTACTCACAATTTCTCTGACTGCGATCGCGAGTATGATGTTCTCTCTTCGACAATTTACGTTCAAGAATATCCAAACGACGTAACAGATTATAATCCTTATCCTTATCACGAGAAGATGATTTCCTCGGATTTTCCATTGCGAAAAAACACACCTTTGACGAAACTGCGTGTGACTCTCACGGCACAAAAGAAAGGAATGAAGTACGCTCGAGTCATAGAGCACTCGATGGGTGTCATAACAAATTATTTGTTTTACTTTAAAAATTGTGGCGCTATCGGCATAAAGTAGGGGGACTACCTTGTGATCTTGAGGAAGAGGCTCGAAGTACAATTGATAATTTCATCACGCAGTGTTCTGGAACAACGCATTTGGGACCTTTGCTCATCGAGCTCTACGCCGAACAAGTTGCTCGAAATGGAGTCCCTCTGCGGCACTGCAGTGTCCCAATCGGTCGTAGAAGGCATGAATCATATTCGTAACTTTTGCATTGTCGATGCTATCCAGAATATCTGTGATTCTGTCCTTGAGAGCCTGAACATCTTCCATAGGACCTTCAGCGTATACTCTGTTTTTCAGATAACTCCACAGGGAGTAATCCAGCGGGGTCAAATCTGGTGAACGTGGAGGCCATTGTGCTGGACCGCCTCTTCCGATTCAGCGTTCTGGGGATTCTTCATTGAGCAATGCTCTCACAAAAAGAGTATACTGCGGAGGCGCGCCATCGTGCTGGAACCAAATTCTGGGACCCGGCAAAAAATTAGAGATACGTGATTAGTTGGAAGCCAATTGAGCATCGAGGACTTTCAGGGTGGACTACGATTCAGCGGCCAACGACTACTTTCGTCAAACACAAATGTTACTCACAAACCCTTCGATGGCTCTCAATGCAGGAATTATCTGCTCATTGAGGAACCGCAGATACTCGGCGCCATTAAGATTCCCTTCAATGAAGAAAGGCCCAATCAAGGTATTCCCAATCATGCCGACCCATACATTTACTTTTTGCTGGTACTGTGTACCTGTCTCCAACACTTCGGTTGGCCGTTCGTCAGCCCAAGTCCGATTATTCTGTCGGTTGGGTGCGCCGACCAGTTCTATTGTGCATTCATCCGAGAAACAAATACGATCAATGAGCCCAGGATCTTCATTTAAACGGTCGATCATTCGCTCGCAGAAGATCAGCCGCTGCTGTTCGTCATTCCCTAGCAGTTCTTGATGTTCCTGCAGCCGGTAAGCTCGGTAGTGCTGAGATCGGAGTGTCTTGTACACCGAGCTCATCGAAACCTGCAGTTCTTGGGCGACTCTCGACAACGGTTTCTTACCGTGCGCCTCCACCACGGCCAAGAAGATGTTCAACTGCATCTCTGTAACATTTTGTTCAGTATATGAGATATTTATTTTTTTATTTTTTATTATTTTTTTTTATATATCACACACTCGCCATTATCAGTGGAATTACCTTCAGAAAGTCTTCGATTCGGGTAAATTGTTTTTGGCTTTTTCGCCGGATCGACATTCCCCGTGTCCTTAAAGCTCTTGACAATTCTGCGGATCGTTGTGTGTGACGGTATTGGTCGATCTGGGTGCATAGCAGCAAAATGGCCCACAATATGTCGACAGCTCACACCTTCATAATGTTCCTTCACCATTTCGATCCTCTCTGGCAATGTGTACACCACTCGCAGCATCTCAACACCTGGCTCAATGTTCCTCACTTCACCACAATTTTTAACTAACAAAAGTAAATTACTAAACGCTACACAATATTTGTTAACTAAACCTAATCAGTAATGTTTAGTTCGAAAAAGTTTGTGACGATGACAATGTAATCTTAAAAAAAATTCTAAACCTAATAAATATTGTTCGGCCCACAAAAGTTCTCGACTTATTCTTAATTCAAACACGATATTTAATGAATAAACTTAATTATTATTGCTCACTTCACGAGAGTTTGTGATCACAAGAATTGTTTTTTTTTCAAAATATCACGAAAGTCTGTGATGACGGTAATCTTTCTTAAACAGATTCGCACTTGAACGATAATTCGCAGATTTGTACCCAAAATTTAGACTGATAATACTTGAGACAATGGCGCTTGATATTGGGGGAAACTTTGGAGAGGAGAAAATTACAGGCCGTCATTGGCTGCAGGCCGAGTCAGCCAACCAATGGCACGTCACATTTTTAGATTTGGAACATAGCGCGAGAATAAAAAGATCAAAGATCAAAGATCAAAGATCAAAGATCAAAGATCAAAGATCTTTAAAGGAGGTAAGAACACTGTGATTATTTTTTTTTCCCCTTCTTTTTCTTTTCTTTTTTACTTTCTTTCTTTCTTTCTTCCCTTTCTGGTTTATCTCAAACTGCTTTGAGTTTCTTTCTTTTGTCTTTTTAATAGGTGTTTTTCTTTCTCTGTGAGTGTTTTGGGCTTTATAATGAATCTCTTGTGTTGGAACGCTAACGGTTTAGAAAATAAGTTTGCGGATCTTCTTAATATTTTTTCAGATTATGATTTAATCGGCATTTCAGAAACCAAATATAAAGACCATTATAGGTCAGATCAGCTTTTTGGGTTCAACCACATTCGTGCTGATAGGGGGGGCGATACTAGCGCTGGGGGCTTAATGCTCTACTTAAGAGACGTTTTGCAATACGAGAGGATATTCCCTTCTGTCGCTTTACCTGTGGGGGTGGAGTGTATTAGAGCGAAAATTTACAAGGATCACCAATCCCTGCACGTTTTTTTGATTTACATCCCTCCTAATCGTTATTACACGCGCGATGCCTTGAATCGTCTTTTTGATTTTCTCTTGTCCTTTAAGAATACAATCGTTTTTGGGGATTTTAATGCCCAGGCGGTGGCCTGGGGAAGTGAAATTCCTAACTCAAGGGGGACCTTTGTCAGCGACATTATCTGCGAAATGGGACTTAATGTTCTAAACTCAGGTGCTAGGACTCGCATTGTTCCCGGGTCTCCTAAAATTAGTGTTCCTGATTTGGTCATCGCTTCTCCGGAAATTGCGGATTTTTGGTCTTGGGAAGTCAGTAGTGACTCTATGGGTAGTGATCATTTCCCCATGGTTGTTAAAATGCAAAGCTCTTCTCTTTTCCTGGAGTCTGTCCGCGAGAGAATATGTCTTTCCCAACTTGATTGGGATAAATTTAAGGATTCGCTTAATGTGGATTTTGTTCTCGAGGACTTTAATATGGATGAGGATAACTTTTTACTCGTTTACGAGAAATTCACGGAGTTTATTTATGATGCTTTAAAAGCAGCTAATGCTAAGTTTTCCAGCGGTGATCGTCGTAGGCCCAAATCTCCCAGGCCCGCAGTATGGTGGACCTCGGAGTGCAGTGAGGCGGTGGAACTCAGGCGTTTGGCTCAAAATGAATATCTGGCACATTGCTCTTTCGTTAACTGTGCTTCTTATTGCAAAGCTAAACTGAGTGCAAAAAAAATTTTGGCTAAGGCTAAGAAATCGGGTTTCAGAATTTTCTGTAGCTCTCTGTCTCCTAAGTCTCCGATGGACAAAATTTGGAACCAGATCAAGGGATTTAGGAAAAGGTTCTCTAACCCTCCCGCGAAGTCTACGGACAGTTGGAGCTCTGTAAGTAACCCGCTTCTAGGTGCGGCTTTCGATAAAATCTCTACTTCTTATAACTATTCGGAGCAATTTAATGCTCCCTTCGAGTATGAGGGTCATGAGGACAAGTCCATGACGAGTCCGGTATCATTTGCAGAAGTTAAATCGGCTATTGATTGCTCTAAAACCAAATCGTCTCCCGGACCTGATAATATTTCTTACAAGGTTATTAAATGTTTCCCGGATTCTATGATCGATTGGCTCACCGTCTGTTATGGTCTGGTTCTTCGCGGCGGACGTATCCCGGATATCTGGAGGCATTATAACGTCTGTTTCATCCCGAAACCAAATAAATCGGGGTTTAGGCCTATTGCTCTTTCCTGCGCCCTTCTTAAGATTCTCGAGAGAGTTATAAACGATCGTATCATTTGGTTTGGCGAGAACCTTAGCAGGTTTCCCTCTAGCTTTTTTGGCTTCAGAAGAGGCAGGTCGTGCAATGATTGTTTGGCTTTACTTCGGACTAAGATTGAGGGTGCCAAAAACAAGGGTTACCATACGGGCGTTGTTTTTCTCGATATCGAAGGTGCATATGATTCTGTTAATATTGAAACCTTATGTTTGCGCCTAAAAGATCTGGGTATCAACTCTGATTTTGTAAATTTTATTCGGATTTCTATGGGCCACAGGGTCATTAAGGCCTCTATTAACGGTTCTCCTATTGGCTCTTCCTTCACTAATCGGGGTGTCCCCCAAGGTTCTATTTTGAGTCCTGGCCTGTTTAATTTATATATTGCAGATGTATGCAAGGATCTATCTTGTATTACATCTAATATAGCTTTTGCTGATGATTTGACCCTGGCTGTTTCTTCTAACTCGATTCCGGAGATCATTTTTGCCTTGTCACAAGATTTGGGGAAGGTTGCTAATTCTTTGAGCGACTTGGGTCTGAGGGTTTCAGTTTCAAAAACTTAATTTTTACTGTTTCCTAAAAGGGGTCTTTCTTTTCCGGCAAACTCGCTATCTTTAACCATCAACGGTCGGAGTATCAATAATGAATTGTCTTCTGTTTATTTAGGGGTTCTCTGGGATGTGCAGTTGAATTGGGAGGGGCATATAAATATGATAAAGTCTAAAGGGGATAAGATGTTGAACATGCTCCGCTGTATCAGTGCTTATAGTTGGGGGGCGCACCCTTCCAGTATGCGCCTGTTTTACACCGCTTTGATCCGCCCAGCCATCGAATGGGGTTACTTTCTGTTCGCGGAAGCAAGGAAAAACATCTTGTACAAACTAGAAGTCGTCCAAAATTCTGCTTTAAGAATTTCTTCGGGATGTTTCTGTACTACGCCTATAAATTCCCTCTTACATTTGAACGGTATCATGCCACTTGCCATTAGGCGTATTTGGATGGCTAAGAAATTCCTCATCAAAAACTTGCGTATTAGGGATAATGCTTTGGTGGTACAGTTTTCTTCTTTGAAGGCAATGTGGGTGGAGAGGGGTATAGATCGTGTGGTGGATCACTCTTTCATTTCCAAGGTCTGGATCTCTATTGAAAAGTTCTCTAATTTGGTGTACTCTAACCCCCTCCTTTCTTTCTTTTCTATCCCTTTCTTTTCCCACTTTCTTTCAGACGTGTGTATTACGGACCTTGGAAGAGCTGTCCAGAAATCTGCGGACCCAGTTGGAGTTTTTTCTGAGCTGATCTCGCAGCGGTTTCCTGGGGCGCATCTGATCTTTACGGATGGATCTAGAGATATGTCTAGTAAATCTGCTGCCTATGGTATTTGGTCCAGAGATCTGAATCTTTCATACAAAAGACGTGTCAATTTTGACTCCTCAATCTTCTCCATCGAGGCTTTTGCCATTTACAAGACCTTGGATCTAGTCCTTGGAAGGGGTAGGGTTGCAGATCTTGTGATCTGTTCGGATTCCCTTAGTTCGGTTCTCTGTCTTCACAAGAACGGCCTGGATGGTCGCATGCATTACATTATTGGCGGGATTAGGGAAAAAATTTTTCGCCTTTCTTCGCAGAATTGCAAGGTTCATATTGTATGGATTCCCGGTCACAAGGGGATTTGGGGTAATGAACGCGCTGATTGCCTGGCTAACGAAGGTCGGTCTCGGAAATTTTCGGATTGGGTTAAACTTGATTGCTCTGATCTTTTTCACATTCTTCGGGTGGATGCCTTCTCTTTGACCAGAGATGAATTCGAAAATTATGGTAGCGATGGTTACCGTAAAGGTAGGTCTTACTTGGATGTTGCTCCGGCTTTTACTAACTGCCCGTGGTATGGTATGGAGAATCTAGGAAGAAAGGAAATCTCTCTAGCAAACAGAGTTATGACTGGGCATATGCGTCTCAACGGTCACCTCAAAAGAATGAATTTCGTGGCTAGCGACAGATGCGAGTGTAATTTGGGGACGGAAAATTTAAATCATCTTTTTTGGGATCGCCCGCTCTGGGATGGTCTGGATAGGGAGCAGGTGATTGCGTATCTGAGAAGGAACGGTGTGTCAAGGCTGCATGATATTAGTCAGGCATTCATCACCATCCCAGAGATCAGAAGGCCTATTTTGAATTTTCTTATTAAATTTAATATTATTCTCCAACCCTTATTTAGGGACATATTGTATGCTGGTTTTTTTATTTCTTTTTTTCAATTTATAGGGGAAAGTGGGGGAATTGGGAACAGTCAACTTCCAACGGTGAAAAATAATAGAAAAAAGTCATAGACATATTCAACTTTTATTGCAACATAAACTTTACTTATCTGTTCACTCATTAGTGACAATAGAATTCTTAAAAATCAACGTTTTATTTAAAATATGAACGAAAACAGAAACCATTGTCGTTCCTTTTTACCCGATACCCTATGGGGTAATTGAGATCGTCCCGCGGGGGAAATGGGAATGGTATGGGGTAATTACGAACGACATAAATAATAAACTACACTTTCTTTGTGCGGCATACGTCACACACGTAACCTTTACTAGTCTCGCCGGTAGTACATTTTTCATGTGCCCAGAGATTACAAATGGCGCACATGATCCAATCTTCTGTCGGTGGGGATTCATACTTCTCGTAGCACATAATACAGTAAAACTCCTCTTCGTTTTCATTTCCTTCTAAAGCCTTCTTCAAATTTCTTACTCCTTTACCCTTGACTCGTGGCTTTTTTTGTATGGTTTTAGTGTTTTTTCCTGGTTTTTTAGTTGGAACTTTTTCTTTTTTAGCTTTCCTCTCACTTTGTCTTTTCTGTTTTTCCTCCAGTTGAATTTTCATTGGTGTGCTGTATAAAATCTGAGAATGCTTCTTATTCTGTCGCTTAGAAGTGGTACCTGTTTTAGGAATGACAGGCACATTGGTAATTTCGGCAAGAAGCACAGAAGTGGATGGAAGCGGAGTATTAATGGTAACGGTCAAATCGATGTCATTTTCAGAAATAGAAGCGGCGTCCTGTGTTGGTGTTTGTCCTTGGCTGATAGTGTTAACGGACTCATTCAAACTTTGCTCAGCTACAGTTTCATTAAGTTCGCATTCTTGAGTCTGACTGGTGTGGGATTGATCAAATACGGTATTTTCGAAGCTGTCTTTGAATTTGTCAGGATCAATGGGATGAATTCCAGCAGCTCTAAATCCACTGACAGCCTTGCTTATGTTAGCTGTTTTGTTGTACGCCTTTGTAAAAAGTTCTGCAACCTCGTATTGGCTTATTCGTTTGCCAGGATTATTAATCATGTAAAGCTCACATTCTTTATTGTAGGCCATCTTCAGTGAACTGAAGATTGTAAGATCCAGTGGCTGCATTTTGTGAGATACATGGGGTGGCAGGGAAAGAACTTGCAGGTTGTGCTCTCGAAAAAGCTGGTATGCGCCCAGGCTGATGTGACTTTCGTGATTGTCGAGTATTAATAATACTGGTTCTTCTTTGGTAGGTTTCACAAAAGAAATGAAGTGTCGCAAGTAGTCAAGAAATATGGATTCATTTATCCAACCGGAATCAGAAGTCGTGGCAATCATGTCGCTGTTACACCCTTTGACTAACAGTTCGTTCATTCTCTTTCTTTTGAAGATAAACATGGGAGGGACATATATGCCACCAGCGCTGACAGCACAAACTACTGTTGTTGTGACACCGCGTTCTCCGCTCGTCGCTTTTCCTATCTGCTTCAAACCTTTTGGAGCCAAGATCTTGTAATTTTTTTGGACTGTGCTGATGCCGGTTTCATCAATATTAAAAATACGATGACCAGGTATATTGTGTTTCGTTTGGATCGTTTTTAGTTGGTCGAAGAACAGATTCACTTCGGTGGCGTTGAAAGCTGTTATTCTGTTGAGTGAAGTAGCTTCTGGAATCCGTAAGCTGATGGAAGGATGTCGAGACATAAAGCCATAGTACCAGTCTTTGCCTGCCAGCTGGGTTTCTTTATTAAAACTGTGTTTCAGTTTGTTAGCTTCAGCAAATCGAAAAGCAATTTTCCGTAATGAATTGGGTGTTATGCCATAAAAAGACTTGCAGCAATCAAGTATGTATTTTTCTAGCTGGTCTTCTTGTTGTTTATTAAATACAGTGTATCGACCTTTCTTTGGTACCTTGAAGTCTTTTTGTTTCAATTGTTTGAATAATGTTGTTTTTGGCGCCGAGTATTTGGTAGCTGCTTGGCCCAATGTGAGCTTTTTACTTTTAACATCTTCGATTGCATGGCGAAGATCTTCAATTTGATATTTTGGTTCGGTCTTTCGCATGTAATTGCGAGGCATCTGAAACAATTTGTAACATCGAAACATTTTTATACAATCGTCCAGCAGCACTAGGGGTAATTGACAACGTAAGGGGTAATTGGGAACGTTCCCAATTACCCGCCTGACGCCATTCCCAATTACCCGAAGTAGTCAATATAAATCAAAATGGCCACCACCCTCAACAGTATTTTTGGTTAACTCGGAATTACGTGGGGTTTGAAAAAAGATAGTACGTGCATGATAGGGACCAAATATAGTGTCTTTAAACTCAAAAATATGATATTTACATCATTTATAACACATGACAAAAATTACAACAGAAATGCACAAAAAATTGTTCGACTCACCGTGACAACACACTCGCGGTTTTTCACTCTCTACTGTCACGTATGCACTAAGGGGCGCTGGATGCGTCCGTTGAACAGGCGCGGAACAGTATAGTGCAGGGGGAAGTATTAAATATCCCACTGTTCCCAATTACCCGCCGTTCCCAATTCCCCCACTTTCCCCTACTTTCAGTTTCATTGATAACTCTGTTTTGGCCTGTTTTCAGGATTACCAGTTTGTCCTGGGAGGAGTTTTCCCAAGTTTTTTTTGTGCGATATTCTGTTTCTTTTTTTGTTTTATGCACTTGATTTTCTATTGACTTGGGTTGCAACTTGAGTTCCGGGAGGATTCTCCGGCTATCTACCCATAGTCTGGGCTAATACTTCCGGCACTCTGTCGGGTGCTATTGTTGGCGGGATTGCATCTTGCAATCTCTCAAGCTTAAGTGCCCAGTTCCTCCTACCATTTCATACTTCTCTTGGGAATCTTAAGGATGGAGTGAGTGAAGGCTGTTTTGCGATGCCGGATTGGAGCTATCTGGTTCCCTCGGATTGAGGGGCTGCGTCTCTGTCCTTGTTTGGTGAAAGTGGCTGAGTTATCTTATATTAATTACAAATAAAGGTTTAAAAAAAAAATAAAAAAATAAAAAATAAATAAAAAAAAAATAAAAAAAAATTAAAAATAAAAATTAAAAAATAAAGGTTTTTGGAATCGGAAATAATATTGAGAGTATGTATGGGCTTAATAACTTTATATATTAAGAAGAAGTAACTCATGGAAAGCTGTTATAAAAGAAGATCTAAAAATTAAATAAATAAATGAACAAAAAAAAAATTAAAAGTATTGGAATTAAAATTAAAAGTGAGAGTTAAATTGGTGAAATTCTACTCGGCATTAAATTAATCATTCAGTTTCCTTTGGTTCCGGTTTTGGTTTTGGTAATGGCTACTTCCCGAAAGGGTATAAGCCCATCAACGGAGCTGAATGAATGAACGCAAAGGGTCGCCTCGGAGCGACAAGTGGCGCTGTCAGCGAGCGACTTCCAGACTATCGATGATAGCTCGAACACAACGCCGCGAGAACGGGTCGGTAACACAGATCGCGCGGCGAACAATACTGAGAACCTCGAGACCCTGCTGAGACGATTATTGGAACGTGCGACACCAAACGAACAACAACCGAGAGTGAGCTATGTGAAGTTGGCCCGCGACTTTGTTGGATCCTGATGAATCATATACCAAAAAATTGCTCCCGACAATTGCTGCACAAATCCCGTTAATTGCTCCAGTACAGTTCGAGAGAAAATCGGAAAAAACGAAATTGCCCTCCCCCTAAGTTGAGAACCGGAAAATCGAAAATTTCATTCCGACTGAACCAAATAGATATGAATTGCTCCTAATTGCTCCCGAATTGCTCCTAATTGCTCCACTCGTTTTATTACTCGTACCCGTATAATTGTCGAAAAAATTTGAAACAACAAAATCGACATTTCTCTTCAGGACAAGAGGCGCGAAATTTGAATATCTGTTCCGCTTCGATCAAGCGTTGACTGAAGAATTTAAAGACAGCTAACCCTGGGTAGTTTGGTGTGCCGAGCAAATGGACTTGGTTACCGACTGAAATGACATTGTGGTATATCTATATTATGTGCACACTATAGATATAGTGCAACGTTATTTTTTCGGTAAAGTTGAAGACCGTTCGTATCCCCGAGCCCACTTGGGCCCACTTGACTGGCACACAAAACCCCATAAGGATAGCCGTCTTTAAATTCTTCAGTCAACGGATCAAGTAATTCAAATTGCTCCCGAATTGCTCCCAATTGCTCTGTTGTTTCTATCCCTTGGTTTCCCACAGATTTTCAGAAAATTGAAAAAACTACGAGACGCATTTTTGAAGTTAGGTCGAGCGAAGCCAATTAAGAACTCAAGTTGAAACAATATTGAGTAAAATTTAATCCATGATAAACAATTGCTCCCAATTGCTCTCTAATTGCTCCCAATTGCTCTGTTGTTTTTATCCCTCGGTTTCCCATAGATTTCCTGAAAATTGAAAAAAAACACGAGACGCATTTTTTGAGGTTAGGTCGAGCGGCGCCAATTTAGAACTCGAATTGAAACGAAATTCAGTAAAATTTGATCCATTATGAACAATTGCTCCCAGTTGCTCCCGAATTGCTCCTAATTGCTTTGTTGTTTTTATCCTTCGATTTCCCATGGATTTCCTGAAAATTGAAAAAACACAAGACGTATTTTTTGAGATTAGGTCGAGCGAAGCCAATTAAGAACTCAAGTTGGAACGGAATTGAGTAAAATTTTGTCCATGATAATAACAATTGCTCCCAATTGCTCTCTAATTGCTCCCAATTGCTCTGTTGTTTTTATCCCTCGGTTTCCCATAGATTTCCTGAAAATTAAAAAAAACGCGAGACGCATTTTTTGAGGTTAGGTCGAGCGGCGGCAATTTCGCACTCGAATTGGAACGAAATTCAGTAAAATTTGATCCATGATGAACAATTGCTCCCAATTGCTCTCTAATTGCGCCTAATTGCTCTGTTGTTTTTATCCCTTGGTTTCCCATAGATTTCCTGAAAATTGAAAAAAACACGAGACGCATTTTTGAGGTTAGGTCGAGCGGCGCCAATTTAGAATTCGAATTGAAACGAAATTGAGTATTTGATCCATGATGAACAATTGCTCCCAATTGCTCCCGAATTGCTCCTAATTGCTCTGTTGTTCTTATCCCTCGGTTTCCCATAGATTTCCTGAAAATTGAAAAAAACACGAGACGCATTTTTTGAGGTTAGGTCGAGCGGCGCCAATTTAGAACTCGGATTGAAACGAAATTGAGTATTTGATCCATGATGAACAATTGCTCCCAATTGCTCCCGAATTGCTCCTAATTGCTCTGTCGTTCTTATCCCTCGGTTTACCATAGATTTCCTGAAAATTCAAAAAAACACGAGACGGATTTCTTGAGGTTAGGTCGAGCGGCGCCAATTTGGAACTCGAACTGAAACGAAATTCAGTAAAATTTGATCCATGATGAACAATTGCTCCCAGTTGAAACTGAGTAAACTTCAACTGTCTGAATTACTTTTCCTTCGATCTGCACCGAAGATGCACTTGCAGCACGACGCGAGAATCTGAAAAAAAATTCGTATCTCACGAATCACGAGAGACCACAGACTTTTGTGACCGCGGATATCTTCATGGATTCAATTTTACTCAATTCCGTTTCAACTTGAGTTCTGAATTGGAGCCGCTCGACTTAACCTCAAAAATGCTTCCCGTGTTTTTTTTCAATTCTCAGGAAATGTATGAGAAACGGAGGAATAAAAACAACAGCGCAATTGGGAGCAATTAGAGAGCAATTGGGGGCAATTATTGATCATGGATAAAATTTTACTCAATTCCGTTTCAACTTGAGTTCTTAATTAGCTTCGCTCGACCTAACCTCAAAAAATGCGTCTCGCTTTTTTTTTTCAATTTTTAGGAAATCTATGGGAAACCGAGGGATAAAAACAACAGAGCGATTGGGAGCAATTAGAGAGCAATTGGGAGCAATTGTTTATCATGGACAAAATTCTACTCAATTCCGTTTCAATTTGAGTTCTTAATTGGCTTCGCTCGAACTAACCTCAAAAAATGCGTCTCGTGTTTTTTTTTCAATTTTCAGGAAATCTATGGGAAACCGAGGGATAAAAACTACAGAGCAATTAGGAGCAATTCGAGAGCAACTGGGAGCAATTGTTCATCATGGATCAAATTTTACTGAATTTCGTTTCAATTCGAGTTCCAAATCGGCGCCGCTCGACCTAACCTCAAAAAATGCGTCTCGTGTTTTTTTCAATTTTCAGGAAATCTATGGGAAACCGAGGGATAAAAACAACAGAGCAATCGGGAGCAATTAGAGAGCAATTGGGGGCAATTGTTCATCATGGATCGAATACTCAATTTCGTTTCAATTCGAGTTCTAAATTGGCGCCACTCGACCTGACCTCAAAAATGCGTCTCGTGTTTTTTTCAATTTCCAGGAAATCTATGGGAAACCAAGGGATAAAAACAACAGAGCAATTAGGAGCAATTAGAGAGCAATTGGGAGCAATTGTTTATCATGAATTAAATTTCACTCAATTTTGTTTTAACTTGAGTTCTTAATTGGCTTCGCTCGACCTAACCTCAAAAATGCGTCTCGTGGTTTTTTCAATTTTCTGAAAATCTATGGGAAACCGAGGGATAAAAACAACAGAGCAATTGGGAGCAATTGGGAGCAATTCGGGAGCAATTTGAAATACTTGATCGAAGCGGAACAGATATTCAAATTTCGCGCCTCTTGTCCTGAAGAGAAATGTCGATTTTGTTATTTCAAATTTTTTCGACAATTATACGGGTACGAGTAATAAAACGAGTGGAGCAAGTAGGAGCAATTCGGGAGCAATTAGGAGCAATTCATATCTATTTGGTTCAGTCGAAATGAAATTTTCGATTTTCCGGTTCTCAACTTAGGGGGAGGGCAATTTCGTTTTTTCCGATTTTCTCTCGAACTGTACTGGAGCAATTAACGGGATTTGTGGAGCAATTAGGAGCAATTCGGGAGCAATTTTTTTGTATATGATTCATCAGGATCAAACAAAGTCGCGGGCCAACTTCACATAGCTCCGAGAGCGGACGTACCATTATACCACGTGATCCCGGACCTCAGTAAAATTATCGAGAATTTTACCGGCGATCGAGGAGGACCACGAGCGAGAGATTGGATAGAGAACATCGAGGGCATGCAAAATATACATAACTGGCCGCCATCTTATGCATTGGAAACCGCTCGTATGCACCTTCGTGGTGGAGCTTGCGATTGGTATCAAGCCTTGTCAGCCGAACTAGGCTCTCGGCCAAGATTCCGCGACGGATTTTATAAAACATTCGTAGTGGCCGAAAGTACAGCTGTCAGATGGCAGAAGATGAACGCAAGAGTACAACAGAAGGACAAATCAGTGAACGCATACTTTCATGCTAAGCGCAAGCTATGCGCGGATCTAAATCTACAGTTCGCGGATGTGCGTGAGCAGATCTTATTGTTAGAATGGCTATGGTCGAACGAATTGAATCTGGCCTTGATGGGACATACGCACAATACGACGGACGAACTGTTACACGACATCATCGCAAGCGACCGATTGTTAAAACAAGGAAACGCTAGAACCCGACCAAACACTTCTGTGCCGAAGCCGACGAGGACGGGGACACTGTCACCAGCGAACAAAGACGCAAAGGACAAGTCGTCAACCAGTGTAGTCGCGTCAAGTGTAGTGCCGAGTGTGCCAAGTCGAGACAAGCGTCCACCAGTGAGGAACGAAGAGGGACAGATGAAGTGTTATAACTGTAATGTGTTCGGACATATATCGCGCGATTGCCCTGAACCCAGGCGCGAACTAAAGTGCAAACGTTGCAACGGGACGGGACACACGCAACGACATTGCGTCGTGAAAATCGAGCCAACGGTAAATACGATACGCGGTACGGGTACCAATTCAATCACGAAATATATAAAGACGGTGCAAATGAACGGCCGTGATATGCGCGCGCTAATTGACCCAGGCAGCTCAGACTGCACCATAAAGGCCACTAAAGTACTGACCGAACAATTTAAATTAATTTACGCGCAGTGTGAATTAAAAGGGTTCGGACCCGCACACTACACAGTCACGAGCCCAGGAGTCGTGCGCTGTGAGGTAAACGTCGACGGTGTTGTAATTCCTGACATACTCGTACGCGTGGTTCCCGACAACACCCAGGATTTCGATGCGATAATTGGACGCACCTTTACGGAACAACCACATGTTGAATACCAAAAACGTGGAGACGAATTAACGTTTACTAAACGCGAAGACGCCTACTTGAACGACATCGAACCAGACCCAGAGAGCAGCGCTATCGTAAACGCTATTACAACGACGGAAGTCATTCTTTCACCGGCCACGATGCATCTCATTGACGTGATGTGAAACACAAACAACTACGAAGTAGCCGTATTGAATACAGCGACATCAGAGCGAAAACTACCAACGGACCAGTACATTATCAGGGGCGAGGTATCAGCCTTGCCATCGATACAACTGCCAGCTACGAGAGATCCAGTCACCAGAGAACATCTGGACATCGGAGCGGGTCAGCCTGAACACGTAGTGACAGAACTAGTCACGATCATGAACGAGTACCGCGACTGCGTCGGAATGAATCTCTCCGAATTAGGACAAGCGAACAATATGACTATGGACATTAACGAAGTACCGGATGGTAAACCTGTTGTAGCAAAGCCATACAGAGCGAGCAACTCCGAGCGAGAGGAGATGCGACAAATCCTCCAAGAATGGCGCGAAGCGGGAATAGTTAGGGACACGGATTCTCCTTATGCGAGTCCGGTATTATTAGTAAGAAAGAAAACTGGCGAATCGCGCCTGGTTGTCGATTTCCGTCGATCGAACAAGCAAACAGAGCGCGTAAACTTCCCGTTACCCAACCTGGACGATCACCTCGCACAACTTGAAAACAGTAAACTCTTTATCACGTTAGACTTAGCTCACGACTATTTGCAGATTCCGTTGTCCGAGGACGCGAAGCACAAAACCGCAATTATCACGCCGGACGAAACGGTTGAATTCAATCGAATGATCTTTGGTTTAATGAACGGGCCAGCGTATTTCTCAAAAGTAATGCACAAGACGTTAGGACCGCTACGCGACCAAGTGGTATTATACTACTTAGATGACATACTTATTCCAGGACGAGACTGGCCGGATCTGCGCGACAGATTAAGAGTAACGATGAAAGCTCTACAAGACGTGGGGTTGACAATTAAGGTAGTTGTGCTGCAAAGTGCATTTTCTATAGTATCGGCTGAGATTTGGACCACACTTTCATTAACGTGAAATCTAGTTCGACGAATTATTTCAGAATTTTCTGACGTCTGAAACGCGAAATAATTACACTCAAAGTTGGAACTCATCACACGCGGTCCCCATGTTAGGTATATGGAAACCACATATTGCTAATTTTAGTATAAAAACCGTTCTATGAATTATAACAAAAAACTAGCATATGGTAGAAGTAGGTTTCAGGATTAATGACAAAAAAAATCAGATCGATATACCGTATAGTTTCGCTGGTACAGCAATAAATGTCACGTATTTCGCACCGGAATTCGGTGTGGACAGAATGAGTAGTGGGGCTATTACTGACGACGCGGCAACACTGTATGTATACCTAACGGCTGACGGGGCGCGCGCGACTTTTGCAATCTCGTGCGGAGAGAACATGAGGAATCGACAATAAGGAACTCACGCATTCATTGTTTGATTGTTTATTTATATTACATATAGAATTTTTTCATGTGTTCATGTATTTTTCATAAACTCGTTAATGTGCTATATACTGTTACTATTGGATAAAATTAAATAAATCGGTCGATAATAATCAAGAACCATAACTTGATCAAGTATTCAATATTAGGAATTATATTTTCTTTATATTAGCGTCTACATATCTTTAGTGACTCGTGTTTAAAACGTGTACATCAACTGAACAGTACATATTAATATAAATAATAATAAATTACACTAAAAAATCAAAGATATTAGGAAATAGTACGTGATACACATTTGACTCTTTACTGACTCGTGTTTATAAAACTTCATATAATGGCTCAACAGAATATACGAATAGCAATAATAATGTATAAATAAAAAATCCATATATTATTATTATTATTAATGATAATAGATTTATACATTATTGTTGTTCTCTTCGAAAAAGGCTATAATTTTATCGAGAACGCGTTTATCTTTGGTAACTCGTGGCTTATTATTGCACATCTTTTCGGACAAAACTTTAACGATTCGCTCTTTTCCTTCATTCTCATACTTTTCTCTTAGAATTTCGTAAGTGATCTTTTGTCCGGCTATTTTTTTCAGCATACCGTCCGATACAATGTTTTTCAAGGGTTCTAAGTACGGTCGTGTATTTGCTGTATTCAGCAATTCCATTTCGTGCATGACGCAGTCGATAAATTTTTTCGAACTTCTGTACAAATCTGTCTTTTCGATGAAAGAAGAAGTTAGGTCTTTTAGTACTTTCACATCGTACGATGCTTCGTGAAAATTTTCAGTCGAATTTACGTTCAAAAAATCTTCAGCTAATTTGGATAGCTTGAACATACCTTCACCTCTTCGTTCAGGAAAACGCTTTCTGAGTAATGATAAAGTATCACAGAAGCCAGCAATGTGATTGAAATTCGAAAGCATTGAATTTGTGATGAGCGCACGAATAAAGTGAGAAGTATCGAATGCAGCATTGTGAGCAACTAGTATGCGAGGTTTTGAAGGAGAGCTCAAGAATTGCTGAAATGCGTGTAGAGCCTCATTCGAAGCAATCGATTCAACTTTTTTGCCACGTAAAAACAATTCCCCATCGATATTTTTCAACCCTGTATGCTTTGAGGCCTCGGGATTACCATCTTTGGTTGGATTCAAATATACATTGAAGATTCGGTTTTTATACTGAGCTGCGATCTGCCAAATTTCATTTGATCTGTAAAATCCTGAAGTTTCAAGGTCAAAGTATACTATGTTACAGGTCTCCGATGATATTGGAATATTTAGGAAGTTTCCGTTAGCAAGTTGAGAACTAAAAAGGTTCTCGAAACTTTCTGTATTCTCGGTAAAACCACAATTAGATTGGTATTTTGTACACCTTCAGACTTTTCCATTTTTTTTTCGAGAATTTTCATTTTCTCGCGATAGGTCAAGCCTACGTCTTTTCGAAGACGGTAACTTTTCCTTAATTGATCTTTTCGATTTGGTTGCATCTTTTCTTGCTACATAAGATGCTGTATGTTTTCCGGGTGATAACCTTAACTTTTTTTGTACAGTTAGCAGAGCGGTTTCTCCAACATTCTTACTACAAACAGCACTGGCAAAGCGATAGTCACTAGACTCGCTTCGGCTATAGCAGTAATTTTTCGGAGCCTTGTGCGCCATTATATTATTGAGGCTTTCGTTTGCCTGGCTTGATGCTGCAACAGAAAATTTCTATGCATTATCAGCATACCGTGAGAAAATCTCCTTCAACTTCACATATAGTTCTGGGCTTTTGAGTATTATTGTCTGTTGTTTTGTGTCGCTTCCTGTCAAATGGCTACACCAATTACCTCAGTTTTCGTGCTGATTGAATACGTGATCTGGAATGCTGCGTAGAGTAGCCGCCAGTGCAGCACTTTGGCCTTTATTTTGTGCTACTGCGTAGCCAAAGCATTTTTTCAAATGCGGAATAGTTTCTTTTCTCTTGAGCTCCTTGAAGTTCTTCTGTACAGCATATAGATCCTTAGTAAAAGACTTTTTAAGGTGATTCTTGTCTGCAAGTTTGAAAATAGTCTTCGAAGTTCCTCGGCGCACAGCAGCAATTGTTGAGCTATCTTCGTCACCGATTACTACACGCACATTCAGACTTTTCTCTATGAGAATAGCACTTTTATTGACCAATGCAGCACCTACATCAGGCTCCATAGCCTTAGCACTTCCTTGGAAGTTTTCTCGACAATCGTGCTCAGCTTTCGTTCGGCCAATGTCACACTGTTTACATTTGCGATTGCGTGTGGCAAAATCTAAAATCTTACCACTCAACAACCCTATCACAGAGCCATATCCATTTAAACTATTGTAACTTCTTCCGTTGCCTCGCTTACTCCATCCCATGTCGTAAGAAACGATAATGTTAACGATCTGTCCCACCGTCGCATCGAAATTTACAGTATTGTGTGTAGGTACGTCTTGGTTACTAGTCATGGACTCCGAAGCAATCAGGGTATTTGACGATCGGAGATTGTGAAAGTGTGGATAAATCTCGTCAACAACTTCAGCCGGTCTAGTAACAAAATTAATCAATAGAAGAAATGAACAAACTTCGAATAATATATGAATTCATCAATTTATTTACATTGAACCATTAGTTTTTACACAGTTACAGTTACGGATTTCACGTTCTACAATCACATATAAAATGAAGAAGATTATAATTGAGTAGTACAATGAAAATCATCGAGGTGTGTATTTTAGGATTCTTATATTATAAGTCACTGTGGAAAGTCAGATTAAAGAATGTATACCTCATTGCTCTGAGTATGTTAGTAAACATTTGGGAATTACATTTGAACTCGCTGCGATAGAAGTCAATATATTTTGTGACAAACCTTCATACAATCACTTCGAATCTCAGGAAAGAGGTTCGCAAAACCTTCCCTCCTGCTCAATGCTTAGCGCATGGGCTTAGCATTGCTTTGAAAGCTACATTCTATGTATGATCATCTTGTGAATTGGGCTATTTTAAATTATAGTCTTTGTTTTATCCAGACAAAGATATGGAAACATCATATATTTGCTCATTTTCCTGACTTTTAAATAAAATGGGACTCAAAGTAGATCTCTTCATTCAGCAAAAAAAAAAAAAAAAAAAAAATGTATATGAAACAAATCTATTAACATTAATTACCATTTTATTTCACGTCGATCGAAAATTCCTAAATATATGTATAATTCGCATTCAATTTTATATACAATTGAAAAATCCGAGAATTGGATTTCTCTGTAAATTTAGTTCGTTATACAGGAATTGCGTTGGGGTAGAAATCACATGAGCTGATAATTTTCATAGTGTCCTCACTGAATTATAACTTGCTTCATTGATACGTGTGAAAAAAGCCTTACAGTTCTTGACACAATTGGTCCAAATTTTCAATGACTAATTGTCGCTCTTCGTCAGCTGCTCGCGTACAGCTTTCTTTGGCTGCTTCTTCGATAGCTGGTCCAATCTCTCGTTCGTATCTCTTGAATAAATGAGTAGAGATTTCAGGGATATTGAGACACGCTAAGAGTTTATTGAGAGCGGTGCAGCCAACGCCGGCGTGTACAGCACCTGTAATTCCAAAGTTTGAGGTTATGTTTCAAACGAATAATTTACGATTAAATATTAGCGAAGAAAAATGTAACAATAACTCACCAAGTACAGCTTTTGAGTTTACATCACAATGCTTGGCATTGTTTCTTGTGATGTGTGTTTTCCCTGTCGCAACGTCTGTTGAAATATGACATTGCTCACACATTACAGACCAAATCGCATGGAGACCCAATTTTCTCGCCTTCGTTACGTTTTCTAATGAGAGTTTTCCTTTACACTTGCAGCATCGCAGTTCCAAGTTCTTTTACTTCCACGATGCGTCGCCCTATACATAGGTTAGAATCAGACCGCACTTGGCTCTGTGATTTTCGATCTTGTTTTGCTAAATTCATAGCCGCGACACATTTTAATTTCTTCTCTATCACTTTTTGTTTCGCGAATCTTCCATTATGCCGTACATTCGGCATTGCATCACATTACAGATACTCTCTTCAGGCAGTTCAAAACAATAGACAATAGATATGAGAGTCTACGGCCGCTGCCATTTTGACTCGAAGCAGACGCCAATGTGCGAGGTTGCCGCGATGGTCACTGAAGACAATGAGTCATAATGTGCGTGTATAGGTATAGAGAGCTGTACTCTGTGCGAGCGCGCTTTGAGTACAGTCGGTGGTAAAAGTCTTCGGCGCGTAGCCTATACCACTCAAGTGATTTTAGTACATACTGCGTGCGCGATTTGTTAGTCCGACTGTCGCGGCACAACTACCTTAAATTGACCAAATGCGAATTCTTACAAGAACGTGTGAACTACTTAGGGTTCGAAATATCAAAAGACGGTATCGAGCCAGGGGAAGTTAAGACCCGCGCAATAATAGATTTCCCAGAACCATCGAACGCGCACGATGTACGACGATTCATAGGCATGGCAAGTTTCTTCCGACGGTTCATTCCCCAATTTGCCCAAATTGCCGCGCCGTTACACGCATTGATGAAAAACGGAGAGACGTTTGTTTGGAACGAATCGGAGCGAAACGCGTTTGAATCATTAAAAGGAAAACTCGCGAGTAAGCCAATATTACAACCGTCCATGCCAGAGAGAAAAACTGAGCTTCATACCGATGCTAGCGCGAAAGGATTGGCAGCTAAGCTATTCCAGAGGGACGAACAAAATTGGTTGCGCTTAGTTTACGCTGTAAGCCGACGAACGAGTGAGCCAGAGAAAAACTATCACTCTAGTAAGTTGGAGTTGCTCGCAATTGTCTGGTCGGCGACGCGACTCCGATCTTTATTGATTAATATCCATTTCACTATTGTAACCGATTGTCAAGCATTGTTATACCTATGTACGCAGAAAACTGTAAACCCTCAGATTATTCGCTGGAATAATAGTTTAAGCGAGTTTGACTTTAGCATAACCCACCGACCGGGCACAAAGCTTGTACATGTAGATGCCCTAAGCCGAGCGCCTGCGTGCGCAGATGAGTGTGAGAAGGATGAATTGAGCGAACTAAGTGTGTTTACTTTGGTGAACGAGTATGACGAAGTGGCAATGCAACAAAGTGCAGACGCAACGATTAAAAGTAAAAGTGAAATATTAAAGAAAAGCGTAAGTGGACGAAACAAACACGAAATCAGTGAAGTGAATGGTTACAAACTGGTGAATGGAATCGTTTACAAACGACAAGGGGGCCGATTACTCTTCGTCGCGCCACGGGCGATGCGTAAAAGTTTGGTAGTACGGTTCCATGACCTGAAAGGTCACGCGGGAGTGGACAGGACGTGCGCGATGCTGAGTGAATTCTATCATTTTCCGGCACTAAGACGATATGTGCGGCGACACATCACCGCCTGCATACAGTGCGCGCTAACAAAGGTGAAGACCGGGAGGCAGAACGGTCTTCTACACCCCATACCACCGGGTGAACGACCCTTCGCTGTCATCCATGTCGACCACACAGGACCTTTCGTCACCTCCAAGAAGAAAAACAAGTATGTTTTTGCAATGATCGACAATCTCACGAAGTTCGTGATACTACACCCTGCGAAGGACACCAAGGTACAAGGTGTGCTCAAGGCACTTGAGAAACTTATAGACGATTTTGGGGCACCTCGTAAGATCATTTCGGATAGAGGCACGTGTTTCACCTCGCGACGATTTGCTGAATTCTGCAGGGAACACGGCATCCATCATTCACTGAATTCCCCGAGACACCCACAAGCCAACGGGCAGATTGAACGAGTAAACTTTACCCTCATTCCGGTAATCCAAACCAGCCTCGTCGACACAGAAGTGCGAGATTGGGACACAAAACTCCCTGGCGTACAGCGCAACCTCAATGATGCGCCTAATGCGTCCACCAACCAGAGCGCTTTCGAGTTGCTCTATGGATATACAGCGCGAAGACACGAGGGCGACATCCGTAAGGTCACCGACGAATCCAGGACGTATACAGCACCGGCAGTGATACAGGAAGCGGCTCGGAGCAAGATCCAGACAGCGCAACAAAAGATGAAAACAAGGTACGATGCGCACAGAGCGCGGAATGTCATCTTCCACGCAGGAGATATTGTCTACATGAGGATAGCACCCATCGGCACAGGAGAAAGCACGAAGCTTCAATGTAAATATAGAAGACCATTGGTGATAACCGAAGAACTACCGGGCGACACATTCCGTATAGCCGACCTACGACAGGACAAGGGTGGAAGAAGATACGCCTCGACGGCACACATCAGCCAGTTGAAACACTGGAAACCACAAGAATGCGACAATGAGTCCGATGATTCGGAGTCCGATCACGAAGAAGACCCCGAAGAACCTGAACTCGACGACGAAGTACCTGAAAACCAAATAATTGACGATGACGAGGGAAATGCTCCAGAGGAGCCTGAGCTTACATATTTACCTGTGAGGCGATCGACACGGGAGAAACGGAAACCGAAGCACCTAAGCGACTTCGACATGTCTCCATTACTCGAGGACGCGTAACATGCAGGACGGCCGAGTGATAACGATCTAATTCTAGCAATAGTCAACTAACTGTTGCGTCTACCTATAAGTTAGATGAGAACATGAAGTATGGACGAGTGTATGTAAGAGAGAGAAGATAGTTTTAGGAACACAGAGAGAGAGAAGAGGGGGGAAAGAGGAGTAGTAGACAAAGAAGACGACGAACGGGCAGTGTGAAAAAGTACGTTGTGCGGACGAGAGCGATACAAAAGAACGGATTTGCAATACAAATATCTTCAAATACACTGATATTACTAACCTTAAAACCATTACCGCAATAATTATTCAGAGTTTCCCTACCCACTCGATCCTGACGCAGACTCGAATATCGATATTCTATAAATCTTTATCACATCAATCATTTTCAACCAATTTGGTTTGTAATAAATCGATTGCAAGTCGAACTTGACATTAGTTGCTAATATTTTGTTCTTACCTGGTCCCACTTTCCTGCGATTCCACTGATTTACACAAGTCACTAATTTTGTTACAATAAAGCGCCTGATATCGAAATTACATTGATAAATTTCTCATAAATATTCGTAGAATAAATCCGGCAAACAGACGTAACTTATTGTATTCGGCTTTCGGTTCAACAAAATACTCATAACCTGCGAATGCTTCAAATTTTACGCGCGCTATTCTCGCGTTCAGTCAGAATAAAGTTAGCTTGAACAGGGTATGGTCAGACGGGAGCCCACCCGTCTCGGGGAGTTTTGCGTCGCTCATTGGTATCCCTGCGCTATTGGACAATTCGCGTACACGAAGTTGGTCGCACTGCTGGACCGCATCCACGAAAAAGCACGGTACATACATGCAACACACCGAAAAAGTTACTAGATTCCGTTCCGCTTCTCCGATACAGGTCTGGAAACTCTGGTGGTGGGGGTATGTCCTCTTATTGAAGCACCGGCTGTTTCGCCTAGTGACCACGAGTGTCACTGTGATAGAGTGATGCAGGCTGTGCAAGAGAGATGGAAACAGGTTGTTGACCTTGAAACCTATTTCTGTCTCTCTCACCCTCCCTAGCATTATAGCCTGCATCACTCTATAGCAGCGATCCTCGTGGCCACGAGTTAAAACAGTCGATACTTCTATAAGAGGCCACTCCCACCACTGAAATTTTGAGCGAGTTTCATGACCTGTATGTAAGACCGTGGTTACGACCTAACGGCCGTCAAATATTATGATTGGCTCTCGCAGAGCCAGTGGAATGGAGACGATGATTCGCTGTTGCCGTGGCGAATAGAAATTCTCTCCTGAGCGCCGGGAAAAGAATTTGATTCAAATTTATAGGTATATTAAGGGGGAATATACACCTTTGAATTTCGAAAAAATCAGCTTCTAGACATTCGCGTTTTTGAAACACTAGGAGTCTAATCTATCTGTAAAAAAAAGCATCATGTGACAATTCAGAGAAATACCCAAATTACAGCTATTTGAGGGACGCATACATCTGTAAATGGATTATCTTTCAAAATATGATGTGCACCAAAAAATGTTTTCAGGTACTTAAGTTTTATCGCAGAAGTTCAGTATGCTTCTGAAGCCTAATCAAATGGTAGTTGGGTTCGATAAGCCATCACCTCTCGATATATGACATACAGCCATGGACGTATGGACGGAGCGCAAACTAGGCTTTTGGGCGAGAGGTATGAATCTTGGGGGGAGTACATGTGGTAGCCCGTCGGCCATATTGATGAGCTAAATTTTCGGGTGTCACGTGGGGCGCCACCACAGACTTAGTATATTTATGTAGTATTGAACTTTGTGTATATATGCTGTATTCAGCTCATCAAGATGGCTGACGGCAGCTGATTCCCCTTCCGTCTTTCGCTTCAACCCCACTGGGGAAGGCTCCGTCCATATGTCCATGCATACAGCGAAGAGAAAAGCACTTATCGTAAGGATCGAGGTGGATCGCTGCTAAGATTCAAGATTTTTTGGTCTGTCATAGTCCAGGAAGCTCATTTTCGTAGTGTGAATGGAGAAGTTTCCAAAGATTAGTTTTCTGGATCATTACAGAGCCAAAAATTAAGGCAGCGATCTATCTGGATCCCTGCGTACAGTGATTTTCTCTTCGCTGCGTATCATATTGAGAGGCGATGGTTTATAAATCCAACTTGCACCTGATTTATTGGGTCTGCAAGAATACTGAACTTCTGTAATAAAACTAGTTAGCATAAATGAATGTCACAGTAGTGTGACAGTATTAGTCCAGGAGGCAGCGTCACAAATGACACGATCATTTTACGCCGGCTGATTTTGATATCCATGGTTGATCTCGTACAACTAATCAGTGAACCGACCGTCAGCTGCTCAAGTAGCGGTGGGTGTGGGCGTGGGAGGCCGGGAAAGTGGTAAAAAAATTAAATTCCTAGTAAGCCGGCTGAAACTTCTGTTATGAATAGTTGACATCATAGTGAGTGCAAGAGAAATGGTCAGCTGCGCCGCGGAGGGGGGATTATGCGTCAGCTACTCGCACGAACTTGTAAAAAATACAGGTGAAAAAAAGTAATAGTACATAATGGAAAGTACGAAAACAACTGTCAGCTGCGGATGCAGCAGTGGAAAGGCCGTCAGCTGACGTGGTGAAGATAAAAGTTATTCGAACAATGCATGTATCAGAGTGGTCCTTATTTAGGGCTCGGACGAATTTTTTATTCGACGTCACCCCCCCTCCCCCCCCCCCCCCCCCCGAATCGACTCCGAATGATCCAAAAACAATTCCCAAATTTTTTCGGTTTTTATCTAGACTCTAACCCCACCCACCGAGGAGGTGGATTTCCCCATTTGAAATACACGTGTTTTGGACATATTCTCAGGATATATTTTATTCTAAGAGTAATAATTGTCAAAAAAATCTACAAATGCGAGATTTTACTGTTCACTAGTGCTACTATTTTAGAAAAAATTTACATCATCGTACGGGTCAATCTCGACGAATGGCAAACCCTTTAATCTGACTTTTTCTCCGATTCAACAAAATATGGTATCTATGTGTGAAAATAGTTAATATGTCGTAATTCGTCCTCTTTCAAGGTCACACAGGATTGTAAGGTAGAAAATTTCATACTAATTTTCAGTAACTTTTGTGTGAACCTAATTTTCTACAACATCGTAATACAAAGCTGAAAAAATCACTTTTCATCGGAATATGTATTGTTCGAGATCACCGAAAGTTGATATGAATCGAGTTTCTTACCCCATAGGGCGTAACGTGAGCCTTTTCCGAACGGTTTTTCCCCACACGGAACACGACATCTGATAGATGTCCAACTAACATCCGAATATCCACTTAATATTATAAATATCTAATAGACATCCAGTGATCTTCTGTACCGTCATGTTCCGTACACATGCCAGTTTGATGTCTGATAGATATTCACTCGAACTCCACGTTTGAACGTCCTCTACAGATTCAACATGAATGTGTAATGGATATCGCGTGAATAACCGCAATGATTTGTATATAGTTGCTGAGTAGAAATTCGCACTTTATACATGAACCACACGGAATCGCATTCACCGTGTATCAGAGCCAACATTCCGACAATAATAATACCCTGTTGCAATATTTTGAATATGCTGGCACTATATCACCTCGTCGTGCGCACGACCATGCCGCATTCTGCGCACCGTCGAAATGTACTGCCCTTCCCGCCCGATTCACGTCGTAATGTGCATTGTGTATTTGTGTAGCACAAGTACATTTGCTTACAGCGTTACGCTAATATTAAATAAGCAATACTGATTAGTATATATTCTTAGTACGTGGTGTAAACAATTCCTATTGTATAAGCGCTGCAGGATCGAGAATTTGGCTGATTTGAAAATCGAACAAGGTATGTATACCATAACCTCAATGTGTACAAGCCACACGTGTTCGACAACCGGTCGCTTCAGAAGTGTTCCTATACGTTCGTTGTTTGTATTAATACCTTTGATATATTATTTGCTGTCATCATCATTTTATTCAATTGAATTCGGAGGTTGAAAATAGAAAAGTGATCGCAGCAGGTGGGCCTACCGTAAAACTGCTTTCTTCTCGGTAGTGAATCCGATTTTCGAGTCGTGCCAAGAACAGGACAGAATCTGGATTTTTCCCGAATACTTTCATCTCTATGCAAAAAACATTTTACTTCATTGAAGCAAGTATACTGTTCGTTTCATGGGAATACACGATAGATACTCAAGAAATCTTGACAAAACGCACTTATCGGTTGTTTTTATGACTAAAAAAAGAGATAAACAAATGACCCACCACACAAGTTTGAAGATAGTAGAATTGCATTACTTCCTTTTCTTAAGGGGGGGACATACACCTTTGAATTCCCGAAATTTCAGCTTCTAGATTTTCGCGTTTTTGGAACACTATGAGTCTTATCTATCTGTGAAAAAATCATTGCGTGAAAATTCAGAGAAACAACCGAATAATAGGCATTTGAGGGACGTGTACACCTGTGAATGAATTATCTTTGAAAGTCTGATGAGTGCCAAAAAATGTTTCCAGGTACTTACGGTTTATCACAGAAGTTTAGTATTCTTCTGAAGCCCAATAAGGTGGTAGTTGGGTTTTACAAACCATTGCCTCTCGATATACGAGACACAGCGAAGAGAAAAGCAGTTATCGTAAAGATCAAGGCGAATCGCTGCTGGGATTTAAGATTTTTTGGTCTGTAATAGTCCAGGAAGTGAATTTCCATAGTGTGAATGAAAAACTTTCTTAAGATTAGTTTTCTGGACCATTGCAGAGCCGAAAATTCAGGCAACGGTCCATCTGGATCCCTGCGTAGAGTGCTTTTCTCTTCGCTGCGTATCATATTGAGAGGCGATGGCTTATAAATCCAACTTGCACCTGATTGTTTGGGTCTCAGAAGAAAACTGAACTTCTGTGATGAAACTAGTTAGCATCAATACATGTCACAGTAGCGTGACAGTATCAAAAATCATCACCGCAGTATAAAAGTTTCAAAGTCAACTTCTAAGCAATCACTATTTTGACCGGTTGTCGTGAATGATAAAATCCATTGTTGGACCGATCTTCAAATTTTTGGTCCTGAATTATTCATAAGAGATGCCCCTACGGAATGAACATAGAACTTTCGGATAAACCCATTTGTATCTGAGATATTGGAAAAATAAGCCAAAAAAATTTGGACATTCAAAAAAAGAACGAAAATAATTGAATAACTCAGGTAATTTTTGTAACATCGAAGAGTTCTCTATTCATTTCATAATGGCATCTCTCATGAGCAATTGAGAACCAAAAAATCCAAGATCTGTCTAACGCTGGTTCTGATTCTTTACGACAACCGAGTGATTCTGTATTTTCCTATCTCCAGCGCAACGACCATTAGACTAAAAGTGATACATGATGCAGAATATGAATAATGAGGGTCAAACCCTCCTCTAACATGATGATTTTATTCAATTCGTTCTGAGTGTTCAAGTTACAGAAGAAAAATAATATAATTTCGAGAATTTCAACCCATTTAAAGGTGAATATGCCCCCTTCAAGGGAATTCAAACACCTTGAAATAGATTATTGTTGGAAAACTGGTTGTGTCCCAAAAAATATCCGCAATTCTATAGTACCATTACTGAAACTCAGAATTTTTTTGAAGCCCGTTCACCAAGCTGCAAATGCAAGTTGGGATGTATAGGCCAGCTTGCGGAGCATGAGATGCAGCGCAGAGAAAAGTACTTATCCGAGGGATTGACGTGCACCGCTACATTGATCAAGGATCTTTTGGTTTCTGATGGTCCAAAAAACACTCCTTCATTGTACTATAAAGATAAAACTTTTGTTACTGCTAATATGATTCAAGTAATTAGATTCAACTATGACCTGTCTGAGTCAGAATTCTGAAATGTACAAACTTCTATTGACTGTTCTTCAATTATATTTTGTGATAGTTTGTAACGTTGCAAATAGATTTGGACGTTACAAGCGTTTCCCGAACCCTTGGGGGGCGTAACTACGCAGGGAAAACTGGTAAAAATCCCCGCAGGGACGATTTAGCTAGCCCCCGGGCTTATTTGACTCCGAGAGGTGACCGTGGTCGACTCTGATCTGAGACCAAATTTCTTATCCGCTTTGTTTCTTTTCCAAATACATTCTCTTATGTGGGAGATTCGGCCTACGACCCTACCTGAGCGGGGGCATTCTTGACCAATCTACGAGGCCCTGACGGTCAAAACTGATAGAAAGTTTGGAAAAACGACATACGGCGCTACGGCTTCGCCAAGGACTCTGGGTCCAGCCAGAAGAACGTGGGGGAGTGCCGAGGGCACTTTGCAGCGGGGAAATAGCCGGTGGATGCGATTCCCGCCGGCGAGAAGAGTCCACGAACCACGTCCTGCCGTACTACGAACCCGGAGGGCCAATTTGAATAGTCCCGCTACCAGGAGCGGCTCGATCCTAGTTCCAGGCAACCGGACTAGCAAAGAGTTTGCGAAATCGACCATCGATAAGAGAGCGCCCTGAGCGCACCGATACTGTTTGCTAAGCACTCTGCGTTAGGCTAGCGCCTAGGGCACGTGGCTCTAGTTTGGCAATAATTTTGAATTTGAATTTAGATACCCTGCGGGGCTAAGTTTAGTTAGTTTTGTGGTCCTTGGTGATCCCTGGAGGGTCTGAGAAACACCCTGAGTCTTTTTGAGGAGACTGAGTCCGGTAAGCGTCCGTTTATTTAGCCCTTTTTGGAATTTGGAACCCGTTAGCGGCGGTTTGCCACTTTGGTTTGTCCGTGCGGCCACGAGGCCGGTCTTTCGAGTCTGTTGGGTCAATTCCTGCCGAATCCCGAGTCGGTAGGCCGTGGCCAGTGTCCCTAATTTGAGTTAGTCTGAGTCGTGTTTCATATGAGCCGTTTTTGAGGCAAAATCAGTAGCTTTTGAGTCAGAATTTAGTCCCCTCGAGGGAATCCTATGATCCGCCATGAGTGCGAGTGCGAGGGTCAGAGTCTAAAGCGGTCTCTCTCTCTCACACCTTCGAGTCCGTTACGTCAGAGTCAGTAGAGTCGTATATAGGACACCACGGGTGTCAAAACATCAGGGCAGAGTTAGTTGTAAAGTAGATTTAAGATCTGAATTTGATTTCACCCGCGTGGGTATTGTTCTTGCTTATTTGCTAATTTTTTGTTATTATTTCTTTCCTTATTTTTGTTAATTGGTTCCGGGGGAAACCCCCAGCTCGCATTCAATAAATTTTGTTATTTCCTTTACCCTACGTCACTCGAGTCGTCATTTGCCGAGCCTGTCAATCCCCAGTCCACCCAGACCTCTCTCCGCGGTACTGAGCCTAGCCGGCAACAGTTCAAGGCTCGAATTGTTCAGATTTGTCCCGTTTATTTTGTTAGCTGTCTCAGGTCCTAATTAATAAGTAATAGTGCACTAGTTCTGTCCTCCGACCTGGTACTCCGGCTTAGGGCGGGGGATGCTAAGGAACTACGTCACAAGTTATAGTTATATAATGCTTATCAATAAATGCGAAATAAATATAACTCCAATTTCCATATATTCGTTCGAATTTTATTCTCTATTCTACTCCCATGAAGTATACTAATAAGATTATCTGGTCTGAGTAATCTCCTTGGAAACTGTATATAATATCTCGTAGATGTCAAAAGCGATATGCTATGAACATCTTTGAGATGTGAAATTGCGCGACATAGGGATATCTATTGAACGTCCATATGACGTCATTTTGATATCTTATAGATATTCTGAATATCCCGTGTCGAGATTTATTGAATATCTATTAGACGTCTTTGTTCTGTGTGGGTCGTATTCAATTTGCGGATAATATATAAAGTAAGAGTTGGAGAAAGAAAACGCTATACAGTCGAAAAGTTCAGTGAATTTTACACTGAACAGTAAGAACAGACTTGTTAAAGTTGAAAAAACAAGACATGTTAAAAAATGGATGTTCACCGGTTCTTATTTTTGCATCTGAGAACATTCTTTGATGTTCACTTACGAGCTGCGTAATAAATTGTTTTCGTTCTTTGTCTTCAGTCAGAATTCCGTTGTACTCGGTAAACAACCGAACGCCTCTTTCTGCATGACGATGTACTGCATCACGATTATGAGTGAATATTCCAGGTTTGTATTACGATGTTGTAGAAAATGAGAAGCCTACAAAAGTTGGTAAGGTCCATTTACTGCAAATTGGTATGAAATTTTCTACCTTATGTGTGACCTTGGAAGAAGAAAAATTACGAAACATTAATTATTTTCACACATAGATACCATATTTTGTTGAATTGGAAAAAAAATTATCATAAAGGGTGTGCCATTCGTCGAGATTGACCCGTACGATGATGCAAATTTTTTCTAAAATAGTAGCACTAATGAACACTAAAATCTCGCATTTGCAGATTTGATTGACAATTATTACTTTTAGAATAAAATATATCCTGAGAATATGTCCAAAACACGTGTATTTCCAATGGCGAAATCCACCCCCTCGGTGGGTGGGGTTAGAGTGTAGATGAAAACCTGAAAAATGTGGGAATTGTTTTTGAATTATTCGGAGTCGATTCGGGGGGCGTCGGATAAAAAATTTCGTCCGAGCCCTGAATAAGGACCAGACTAATACATGCATTGCTCGAATAATTTTTATCTTCACCACGTCAGCTGACGGCCTTTCCACTGCTGCATCCGTAGCTGACGGTTATTTTCGTACTTTTCATTATGCAAAACAATCACCCAGTAAAATTTCATGCGGCATACTATTACTTTTTTTTACCTGTGTTTCCACAAATTCGTGAGAGTAGCTGACGCATCGTCCCCCCTCCGCGACGCAGCCAGTGCCGGATCTAGGGTATTTTCAAGGGGGGGCAAGACCTACGGCTGTCGCCCCTTACAAGCCCCTAACAGTTAGTGGCTAACTTAATCTACTTGTCGGCCCAATTTTTTTTCTTAAGAAACGGAAATTCCTTCAGGTATTCTAGAAAAGCAATGAAAGTGCCAAGTTAACGTAAGAAGCAAATGATTTGTTGCACAAATAAGTCACATAATAATATATCTAGGAAAACCGAAAGGTTGTAAAACTAAGATAAAATATCAGAATTCTACTTTTCGGGCCTTCTGTTCGGCGACCGCATCCATTACTTGCTCAAAATTTGTGGAGTGAGCGGTTTCATTTTCGATGGCCGTGCGATACAATGATTGGGGATGGCATATCATGCAAATCATTTGCATAGATCTTTTGCAGAAGACGTAAGGCGTTACGATGTTACAATCATTTATATGTCCCCGAATACTAGCGGAGCTGGTTCTCGAAAAACGACGAGTTCTTGGCAGAAATCATTTGTATCCAGATCACGGTCATATTATTGATAATTTCACGAACGGCAAGTATTAAAAAACGGGCGTGAGTCGTTTCCACCGAAACAAGTTTTACAGAATACAAGTTCTGCATAACCTATTCTACAGAGTCTATTTTTCTACATAGGGATAACTGGACATGGCCCAGTTCTACAAAATTAATTCCACAATCAGACAGTTTTCACAGCAGGTCTTTTTCTACAGAAAAAAATATTTCACAACGGTCGTTTCTTTAGAACAATGTTTGACTTTTTCTACAGAGTCCGTTTCTACAAAAAAAATTATTTCCTACTGAATTCTGGTGACCGGAACCACAACTGGGTGTTCTAATGCAATCTATAGGCATTTTTTGGCGACAGGCTCGTATACATACCCGGGTTGTTCCGGGTGGGGGCGGAGCCTAATCTGGATACTATACCCAAATATTAGAGGTCGACCTGACTTGACTCTCGCCAAAACTCGCGCGGTCGTAGGAAAGGTACTCGGTAAAGCGGCAAATTTGAAATATTGGTGAAAATAGTGAACAGTATTAAAAAAATATGTATATATAGAAACATATTTTGTTAAGTTAATGTAATAAAAAGTTACAATAAAAATGAATCGGAATTAGGGGTTATGTTTGATATTGCGACAGTTTTTTGATGACGATGACGAGCGGAGTGAAATAATTTTACAATTGATGAATCAATGACAGTAAGAGCTTGCAAAAAAAAAAAAAATTTATAGACTCGTATTAGTTGGCAGAGAAGTCCAGACACAGACCTTCCCTCTATTCTGAATATTGGGTAACCCTCTATTCAGATCATGATTTCTTCATGCATTTCAGGATGCAACGTCAAACATTTGACAATTAATTGCATTTTATCATGCAGAATGAACATATTTCAAAGGTACGTATAAATTATGGGTTTTCTCCTGTGTTTCCATACTATACACGTATTTGCATAAGAACTAAACATTTTTCTATCAGGCATTTAGAGGTGGATTCTATCCTATTGATGCAATGAAAATGCAACAGCTAAGTTTGTATTATTTGGCTCATCAAATTCCACTCTGTGAAATAGGAGACAAGTTTAATGTAGCTACTTCTACGGTTTTAAACTGTGTTGAGACATGGATAGGTAATCTCATACAGTTGGCCCCAAAGCTAATAAAATGGCCATCCACGAGAGAACGTGAAGATGTGGAACAACGTTTCAGAACTCTTCATTATGAATCTAGCGCTCGTACTCGGATATGCAAGTGGGACTAAATCAATCTAGTCGAGCCAAATCGTTCTTGTGATGCCTGACGTTTCGGCAGTAATTTTCTGCCCTCATCAGAGGCTGTTTATTAATTGAACAAACATGGGTTACAAAAAAACAGTTTTTACAAAAGTCATTCAAGAATAAAAAACCAAAGCTTGTTACAAATTTGTAACATTGACAATCATAAGAACTGTCGCGTACCAGCTCGTATGCTTTAGTTTTTTATGCTTGAATGACTTTTGTAAAAACGGTTCTTTTGTAACCCATGTTTGTTTAATTAATAAACAGCCTCTGATGAGGACAGAACATTACTGCCGAAACGTCAGGCATCATAAGAACGATTTGGCTCGACTAGATTGATTTAGTCCCACCTCCATAACGTTTCAGAACCCTGGCCGGATTTCCAGGTAATAAGTAATCAAGTAGTACATACTCTATTATACATATTTTCAACCTGAGATATTTTAGGCGTAATCGGAGCGTTAGATGGGTGTCACGTCAACATTCTGGCCCCTGCTGATCAACAGAGATCCTACCAGAATAGATACACTGCACACACCATAATTTTGCAAGGCATTTGTACAGCGGACTGTATGTTTACCAATGTCTTTGTAGGGTTTCCAGGATCTGCTAATGATTGCAGGGTATTAACAAATTCTGAATTGTACACCAAAATTGAAGAACATGGAAGAGCTCTATTCTTTGAGCCATCTGAACATTTATTAGGGGATTAGATATAACCCTTAAAAGAATGGTTAATGCCACCTTTCAAGGATTATGGTCGCATGACGGCGGCTCAAAAGAGATACAATAAAATCCACAGTAGAACTAGAGTGAAAATAGAGAACTGATTCGGGCTTTTGAAGGGACGCTGGCTCCGATTAAAATACATTCAAGTGTACGAAATTGAAAAGGCATCAAAGATCATAATGGCTTGTTGTCTCTTGCATAATTTTTGCCTAATCAACAACGATTTGGCAGAATCATTGGCAGTCAACGAACTTGAAATATGTAGGATCAACGTGATTCAAAATGACAGACAGCATAATGACAGAGAGGCTGCTATAAGAAAAAGAGAAAATATTATGGCGATGCTGCATTGAATTTTGTTAGTGATAATAACAAAAGACTGTATGAGTAAAAAAATAAAGGTGATAACGGTGGAAATGCATGATAGCAAGAATGTGAAAGAATGTCGAATAATTGTGTGCGAATGATTGTGGGTACCCGAATGAGTGAGAATGAGAGATAATGTATAAGAGAGAGAATGCGAAGGATGAGTCCAAAGGACAGTTTAGTTTAAGCGGATTAGAATGAGTGCGAAAGGAGAGAATGCGAAGAATGAGAATTAGGCAGTAAGTGCGTAGCAACGCGATAAGGCAGACGTGCCTACACGATTCTGTATTTCGAAACGTTAAATTATATTTCTTTATTTCAAATTATGTTTCTTTCCGTTATATCAACCTTCGCCGATTTCCTGACAATTATCGTTAACAATCAGAAGTCGGATTACTGAAATCTATACCGACGGTATTATTGCCTTATACGTAGAAAATACGAATAACGAGTTTGGTCAAAATTCAAAAAGTAGCATAACGGCTATAGTTTGCGAGTAATGGCTGACCGGCGGAAAGGCCAACGTGCGTACGCGAGTGTACGTAAGTGCTAATTGTGAGGAAATGAACGAAAACGTGCAAACTGTTTCAGAGGATCAGTTTGGACAATTTTACGGACAAATTCTTCGTACTGTATGCAGTACGGAAACGTTTAATATGTCGCATAGTTCGCAAATAAACGTGACGGGTAATGGCGGCGATTCTTCGGTTGACCGAACAGGAGGAATCGGCAGAGGTTTCTCGACGAGAGGAAATGGAGCGAATGCGCAGACGATTAGCGCAACTGGACTTCAACCCGGAGGACAAGAAACGAGACGAACCGACAACGATAGCCGAATTAGCGATATGGATATTGACGATCCGATAACCGCACGTGACCAATCGCAAGTTCGATCACGTGAGGGAATAAGCGGACTAGAGGGAGCGATGTGGACCATGATCGAGGAAGGGAGAAGAAGAGACATGCTGATGGGCTCGCTCCTAGATTGACTAATAGGAAACCACCCACCGCCACCCCCTCTGGATATGGAATCTCAGACGGTAGTCCCGAACTACCACATTATGCCCGATCTGAGCGCGAATATTGGCGACTTCCATGGAGAAGTGGACAGCCTGAAAGCGCGCGAGTGGTTAGATACGATCGAAAGTATGCGACGGTTACATAATTGGCCAGACAATTTCGCATTAGAAGCCGCGCGAACACATTTGAAAGAGCGAGCGCGCGAATGGTATAAGATGAACGCAAGCGAACTGACGACGTGGGAAATTTTCAAAACTGCATTTCGCGCCACTTTCCAGAAGGCGGACAGCAGAACCCAATTATGGAAAAGAATGACCGAGAGAGTGCAGACAAAAGAGGAAACTCTCAGTTCTTATTTCCATTCGAAGGCGAGACGATGTAACGACATTCAGTTGGGATTTGCAGATACGAAAGAGCAAATCTTAGTAGGACTGTGGTCGAAAGAGCTTTGCAGCGCGATGGCTGCAAGATCGCACTACACCCTCAACGCCCTACTGCACGATATGATAGATTACGATAGAATGTCGGCACAAGGGGCAGAAAGAATCAAAGCCAGTAAAGAGACAACGAGTAATAAACCTAAGGTAGCTGGGAGTACAACGACCGCCACCGCGAAACCGCCACCGAAAGTTCACGCTTCTGACCGAAGTCCGGACAAACGGCCGTCGTATGTCAACGCCGACGGTCAACCAAAATGCTTCAATTGCAACGAATATGGACACTTTTCCAGAGACTGCACCGTACCAGAAGACGTAACAACGCACCCGGTGAACGCGATCAACGGCCGCGATTATCGACACGCGACTAGTAAATACCTGAAACGAATTAGAGTTAATAACACCGAATTAAACGCGCTTATCGATCCCGGTAGCTCAGAGTGCACGATAGAAGCATCTGTCGTGATACTCGGAGGCTTCGAAATCATCCGATTAACGTCGAAACTGAAAAGTTTCGGTCCCGATCATTTTAAAGTTGTATCGCCCGGTATTGTGCGCGCTGATATAACCGTGGACGAAGTGACGGTAAAAGAAGTAACGATAAAAATCGTACCCGACGATGCGCAAACAGTGGACATACTTGTCGGACGATCCTTTACGGAAGCACCGTACGTAGAATTCCATAAAGTGGGTAACGAGCTACGATTTGAACTGAACGAAAATATCCTGTGCGCGGATTCAACCGCGAATGTATACAACGCGAGTGTGCCGCCGAATATGGAGAAGATCGAACTACCCCCGCGCTCGATAAACTTCATACAGATCTCGAATACACAACAAACCTACGAATTACCGATCTTGAATCTGAGTTCGGACACTCAGCAGTTCGCGAAAGGTAAAGTTAGTTTACCCGATAAAATCGCAAACATACCAACGATCGACCAGCAAGAAATATACTTGCCTATTCAACGCGCGGATATCAACGTGGGACAGGAGCAGCCGGAAGAAATTATAGAGGACTTGCTAAGTGTATTAAATAAGTATCGTAAGTGTATAGCAATGAATCTTAGCGAATTAGGTTGTGCACGAGACGTAGTGCTGGATATCCAGGAGATTCCAGGCGCTAAACCGGTAAGCAAACGACCATACAGAATGAATGACAAAGATCGCGAATCGTTGAAAAAAATTATACGCGCTTGGAAAGACGCAGGAATCGTAACCGAAACCGATTCGCCGTATGCGAGTCCTGCATTGTTAGTTAGCCAAGCCGGTAAGGATCCAAGAGTGGTAATCGACTACCGCGATATCAATAAACAGACGAAACGAATACATTTTCCGCTCCTCGATCTTGATGAGCATTTAGCTCAAATCGGAGATAGCACTATGTTTAGTATCCTAGATCTAGCTCACGGCTATTTACAGGTACAGCCGTAAAGTCCAGGCAATATCAGAATTTCCGACCCCGACGGACGTACACGGAGTAAGACGATTTCTAGGATTAACAAGTTTTTTTAGACGGTTTGTACCGAAATTTGCGCAAATAGCCGAACCATTACACGCGCTGCTAAGACAAAATCAACCCTTTGTGTGGGGACAAAAAGAGAGTGAGGCAGTACGAGTGTTGAAGTTAGCCTTAACGAATAAGCCTTGTCTACAACCATTTAACGCCAAGAATCCGACGGAGTTGCATACCGATGCAAGTTCCAAAGGCTTAGGTGCGATGTTGTTACAGCGAGGGCAAGACAAACAATTGCATTTGGTTTACGCGATCAGTCGCCGAACAAGCGATACAGAGAAAAATTACCATTCGAGTAAACTCGAATTAACCGCCATAGTATGGGCCGTAGGACGTTTACGCAATTTATTGATTAACATACCATTTACGATTGTTACGGACTGCCAAGCGTTATTATATCTTCATGCTTATAAGCCGAAAAATCCGCAAGTAGCTACATGGTCAGATCAGTTAAGCGAGTTTGAATTCGAGGTAATACATAGACCAGGTACGAAACTTGCGCATGTGGACGCTTTAAGCAGAGCACCGGTAGAACCGGCAAAGTGCGAGGATGGTATGAAAAGAGTGAACGGAGTATTCTCTGTATTAAATGAGAGCGACGAAATTGTAATGTACCAGTATGGGCATAATGAGCTAAAACGTAAACGAGACATTTTGTTAAAACTTCCGAGTGCGCGAACAAACCGCGAAAATAGTGAAGTGTTAACTTACGAATACCGAGACGGAATCTTGTACAAACGCGACAACAATAAACTAAAATACGTAGTGCCGAAAGCGATGCGTAAAGCGTTAGTCATACGCTTCCACGACCAACGAGGACATGCAGGTCCGGAGAGGACTCTCACGAAAATTACGGAGTTCTACTACTTTGCGGGAGTTCGACGGTATCTTAAAATGCACATACGCGCATGCATTCAGTGTATCATGGCGAAAGCAAAGACCGGAAAACAAGCAGGTGAACTCCACCCGATACCTCCAGGGAAGCGACCCTTCGAAGTGATCCATATCGATCATCTTGGTCCGCTGATGACAACCAGACGTCAAAACAAACATGTTTTTGCTCTGATAGACAATCTGACACGATTCGTGATGCTGAAAGCTGTCCGAAACACGAAAGTGTCAAACGTACTAAAGGTACTCGAAGAATTCGTCTTGAACTACGGAGCACCGATCAGGATAATTTCAGACCGCGGAAATACATTCACGTCCAGCGCATTCGAATCATTTTGCGAACGCCATGGTATACGCCATTCGTTAAATTCGCCAAGGCACCCCCAAGCCAACGGAATGGTCGAAAGTATGAACGGTACTCTTTTACCAGCAATTCAGGCTAGTCTCGAGGACGATGAAGGTCGAGATTGGGATAATAAATTAAAATACATCCAGCGAGACCTCAACGAGTCAATCAATGCGACCACAGGAAAAAGTCCTTTCGAACTATTGTACGGATATACACCCAGACATGACGAAGGTGAAGTATCGTGCGAAAATTTCTAGATTCAACGTGGGAGACATTGTGTTCATGAAGATCGCCCCCGTTGCGACTGGAGAATCCACAAAACTCCAGCCGAAGTTTAGAGGACCTTTGGTTGTTACCCGAGTGCTACCAAGTGACACCTACGCTATCACCGATCTCCAAGGTGATAAACCAGGTCGAATCTACTCCGCAACCGCTCACGCGAGCCAATTGAAAATATGGCAACCAGCTTTGGATGTTACCGAACAAGAAGACGACAACTCCACCGACGAAGACGAAAGTCGTCCTGAGGACGAACTTGCAAGGAACGACGAGAGAAACGACGGCGATGACAATACGAATCCCGATGCTGACGGTTCGAATACAGTAACCATGACTAATCCCGAATCCAATAATCTCAATAATGATGATCGACCACACCGAATAAGACGAAGACCGCGACGAATACCGGACTACGATTTACAAGTGATTAGTGCGCGAGGACGCTCACCAGTGAGGATGGCCGAGTGATAACGGTGAAAATGCATGATAGCGAGAATGTGAAAGAATGTCGAATAATCGTGTGCGAATGATTATGGGTACCCGAATGAGTGAGAATGAGAGATAATGTATGAGAGAGAGAATGCGAAGGATGAGTCCAAAGGACAGTTTAGTTTAAGCGGATTAGAATGAGTGCGAAAGGAGAGAATGCGAAGAATGAGAATTAGGCAGTAAGTGCGTAGCAACGCGATAAGGCAGACGTGCCTACACGATTCTGTATTTCGAAACGTTAAATTATAGTTCTTTATTTCAAATTATGTTTCCTTCCGTTATATCAACCTTCTCCGATTTCCTCACAATTATCGTTAACAAAGGTATTTATTTTGAGGCACCGAATATTAGTACTTGGCATTCTGAAGTATTCTAACTCTTATTGTAAGTTATGAATTACCTAAGTACGTATATCTAATGTCACAAATGGTTGACGTTATCACCTTACCTGGTCAATTTTAAGACTGATTGTGAGTATATTTAATATAGTATATTCACTTTTAACATAGAATATCTTAGTTTGTACGAAAAGACTAGAATGAGGTACCTTACGAATGAGATATACCTTGCAACGTTGCAAATAGATTTGGACGTTACAAGCGTTTCCCGAACCCTTGGGAGGCGTAATTACGCAGGGAAAAATAGTAAAAATCTCCGCAGGGACGATTTAGCTAGCCCACGGGCTTATTTGACTCCGAGAGGTGACCGTGGTCGACTCTGATTTGAGACCCAAATTTTTTATACGTTTCGTTTCTTTCTAAAATACCTTCACTTATGTGGGAGATTCGGCCTACGACCCTACCTGAGCGGGGGCATTCTTGACCAATCTACGAGGCCCTGACGGGCAAAACTGATAGAAAGTTTGAAAAGACGACTACAGACGGACGCTACGCTTCGCCAAGGACTCTGGGTCCAGCCAGGAGGACGTGGGGGAGTGCCGAGGGCACTTTGCAGCGGGGAAATAGCCGGTGGATGCGATTCCCGCCGGCGAGAAGAGTCCACGAACCACGTCCTGCCGTACTACGAACCTGGAGGGCCAATTTGAATATTTCCGCTACCAGGAGCGGCTCGATCCTAGTTCCAGGCAACCGGACTAGCCAATCGTAGCGAAATCGACCATCGATAAGAAAGCGCCCTGAGCGCACCGATACTGATTCCTAAGCACTCTGCGTTAGGCTAGCGCCTAGAGCACGTGGCTCTAGTTCGGCGATAATTTTGAATCTGAATTTGGATACCCTGCGGGGCTAAGTTTAGTTAGTTTTGTGGTCCTTGGTGATCCCTGGAGGGTCTGAGAAACACCCTGGGTCTTTTTGAGGAGACTGAGTCCGGTAAGCGTCCGCTTATTTAGCCCTTTTTGGAATTTGGAACCCGTTAGCGGCGGTTTGCCATTTTGGTTCGTCCGTGCGGCCACGAGGCCTGTCTTTCGAGTCCGTTGGGTCAATTCCTGCCGAATCCCGAGTCGGTAGGCCGTGGCCAGTGTCCCTAATTTGAGTTAGTCTGATTCGTGTTTTATATGAGCCGTTTTTGAGGCAAAATCAGTAGTTTTCGAGTCAAAATCTAGTCCCCTCGAGGAAATCCTATGATCCGCCATGAGTGCGAGTGCGAGGGTCAGAGTCTAAAGCGGTCTCTCTCTCTCACACCTTCGAGTCCGTTACGTCAGAGTCGTATATAGGACACCACGGGTGTCAAAACATCAGGGCAGAGTTAATTCTAAGGTAGATTTAAGATCTGAATTTGATTTCACCCGCGTGGGTATTGTTCTTGCTTATTTGCCATTTTTTTGTTATTATTTCTTTCCTTATTTTTGTTAATTGGTTCCAGGGGAAACCCCCAGCTCGCATTCAATAAATTTTGTTATTTTCTTTACCCTACGTCACTCGAGTCGTCATTTGCCGAGCCTGTCAATCCCCAGTCCACCCAGACCCCTCTCCGCGGTACTGAGCCTAGCCGGCAACAGTTCAAGGCTCGAATTTTTAAGATTTGTCCAGTTTATTTTGTTAGCTGTCTCAGGTCCTAATTAATAAGTAATAGTGCACTAGTTCTGTCCTCCGACCTGGTACTCCGGCTCAGGACGGGGGATACGAAGGAATTACGTCACAAATGGCGCCCAACGTGGGGCCTGAGAAAAATAACGCCACGTTCTTTTTGTTGAAATTTGGTCCGATAAACAATAAGTAAGTTTTTTAGTGACTTTTGTTTCGTTACTTTTCCATTCATTTCCCCACGTCGTTACGTCACAGGTGGCGCTCAACGTGGGGCCTGAGATTAATAATTATCATTTTTAGTGAAAAATTGAGTCCTCTTTTTGTTATACGAGTCTGCGATTTCAAATGCACTTGTGGGTCTGAGGTTTTTCTGTTTAGTCTCTTTGCTTTTGTTACTTCTCCCTTCTGCCCGGAGGAGGATTGACGGCGAATGCACTCGAATGAGCGTGAATAATTCGGTTTTGATTTTCGAGAACCTTTATATATTAGTACGGGCCTGATTTCGGGTATTCTTCTTTGTTTTGCGCGCGTCCTTCCTCAGTGGAGAATACCGCACGCGTTGTTGACGTCCACCCGTGTACACGTGTGTGTGACGCGGTAGTGACGGGACACTGGCAACGGAGCTCACACTAATACAGCCCAGCTAAACGCTATACTCCGATCACCTATGAATGTACCTGACTGTATTGTTTCTTTTGTAATTCCCGTGTGCATGCCCTGTGGTGGTGGATATCTTGCAATCGTCTGTCTTTCTTCGACCAACGATCAACCGTATACCACCTAATAAGCACAAGCTTGGTATTACCCCGAGACTTCGAACGGGGGAAATTTAAAAATACAGTCCCTTGCGGGTCAATTAGCTACAGTTAGCCCAGTGAGCGGTGCATACGAAGTCGCGCGCATCGACCAAAAATCCCTGAGGCGGGAAATTCAATCCCATCCGGGAGATTTTAGAAAATCCACCTTGGAGTGGCTATTTCGTTTGTTCGGGACATTCTTGGTTTTGGTTACGAACAATTTTAGTGCCTGCGTTCGATAAATAAAATTTGAGTTCGATTCCTTTTCGTTTTGGTTGAGTTGTTCGGTTATCGGTTCGAGTCTGTTTACATCCGAGGACTGGGAATAGACACTCCTCGTACCTGTGGTATGAAACAGCTGTCGGGTGACCGATATTTGAGTTGTGGGTTATTGACCCAGACTTGCTTTGTTTGTATGTCGCGGACGCGTGATTCTTAGAGATTTGAATTCAGTTTCGCGTAGTAACACCGCTCGACGGCGAGGTGTTATTTTATTACGCGCGTTCGAAGTTTTTGCGTTTTTCCTTTTTTTTGGTGTCGGCTCAGTGGCCTACAGGCGTGCATTATGGCGGTCATCGATACCCCGTATGGTCGCGCTCTGTGGAGTCTGACTCACGCTGAGCTTTCGCAGATTCTAAGTTCGTTAGAGATCAGCACGACCGGGTCGGTGGTAGTTTTACGAGACCGATACCTGCGGTATTGGCGTCGTACGCAAGGAGACGTGGCGATTCCTTGGGAACCGGAAGACGAGACCGTGTTCGCCAGCGAAGCCGCGGTCCTACCCCGAGCGGGGTCAGTCCATTCGGAACGACCTGAAAACCCTCGCGTCGTCTGTACAGCAAGTTCGGAGGCGAGACCGGCGACAACGACTACCACCAGCATAGCGTCGTCAAGCACGACCCCCGTGCTAGCTACTACCCAGATAACATTCGTGCCGCTCACGTAACCCTCAGCGCGTGAGAGTCACGCCGTGAGGGGCAAAACGCATGATTCGTGCTAGCACCGGCCTGCGACAAGGTGAGTGCGAGCGCAATGAGTCTCAGTTCGCAATCACATGTGTTATCTACACACCATGCGGGCGAAATGCGTCTCACAGAGTCCAAATACCACTGATATATAGACTAACTGGATGGAGGAACGGTCCGCGGATGCGGTGCCGAATTGAACCGCGAAACGCCGCCATTTTTTCAGACAAAATGTGCGCGGAATTCAATTGGCGTCGGTTGCCGCGGACATTTCGGAGCTGTTTTGCAAGCTGCGAATTCGCGCTTGGAGTTTTAAAATTAGTTTTTTATAGTATTTACACTCCCATAAGCAATGGGAGCATGTGTTATTTGTTCCAATAGAAGTGACAAACAATCGGGAAAGAGTTTTCACACGTAAGTTATGTTTAATTTATCACTTTTTTATTGTGCAATGATAATTCAAATGCGAGGTTACTGGTTAATTTTATTGTCTAACAGATTTCCATTTTAAAAAAATCCTGATTTGGCCCGGAAATGGGTAGAATGGGTTTCCCATGTGAAAAAGCGCCCCTGGACTCCCTGCCGAACGAGCACTATATGTTCAGACCACTTTGCAGCAAACAGGTTGAGTAAATCTGCCTTTCGTGCGGAACTCATCCACGATAGTGTACCAACAATTTTGCTGCCAAATAATAATCAAGCTGGTAAACATTGTTCTATTGATAATTAGTGATATCTTAAATGTTACGGTATTTACCATTTTAGTTTTTCCTCGGCCCTGAATCAAATATTAAGTTTCAGGAATTCAAGCTGACGACGAACATTCTTCATCTGTGATACATGAAATCTGTACAGAGAGTAGTTCAAAGAAGCATTGCGGGAATAATCCCAATATAACTTCCTCTTGCATACCTGACTCGACAGTACCAGATATTTCAAGCACAACAGGTAATTATTCTGAATTTCATGAAGTAATGACTGCCCATCCTTCAGATAATGTTGAGATAATCATAATGGACAAACTCAATCTTTCGCTACCGAATAAATACAATAGTCAATATTTGAACAAACATATGGATCTTCACAACTTAATACATTAATGAATAATTGAATAACAGTTTTGGAGTAACCACAAAAATTGACTGATAGTATACATACACCGCCTGACTAAAATTGGAAGGGTGTGAGCGCCCGAAAAATTCTTTTTTGCCAATATGCTCATAAGATTTTGTATTTCACCAGACAGATTTTACCATTAAAAAGACAAGAATTTTTTCTCACCGCTTAATCCTTTTTGATTTTAGTCACACGATATTTCAAAACATGCATAAATAGAAAGAGATGAATGTACATTTGTTCTACTTAAAAGGGTATCAAATGTGATTTCAGTCAAATGCTCGTGCATAGAAAAGACTCCCGAATTTGACATGACGCCAGAAGCTCAGACATCCATTCTTCAAGGGAATGTGACACCAAAGACATCCATGCCTGGAAATGAATGCCCGACTGGTCGTCGACGCACTTTACTGCTTCACGACCACAATTATGAGAACACCCCGGAAACCTATAGGAAAAAAAAACATGGATCTTAAGGACAATTTGAGAAAAGTTCGAGCGGTTAATAAATCACAGAGACAACGGATCAATAAATTGAAGAAACGGGTTGAATCCTTACAGCAATTGGTAGGTACACTACGAGATCAGCGTCGCCTTTCTGCGGAAGGACTACAGTGCCTTGACAGCTTTTCACAAACTCCACGAGAGTTATGCATGCGCATGATGAAAAATAAGGAAAATAACAAATTAACACGTGAAAAGTACCCACCAGAATTACGATCCTTCGCACTAACACTGCATTTTTACTCACCCAAAGCGTATGATTATGTTCGCCAAAAATTCGACCTGGTCCTTCCTCATCCAACTGTCCTTCGAACATGGTATTCATCTGTAGACGCTGAGCCAGGATTCATAAATGAATCTTTTGAAACCCTCCAGAATAGAGTACAGTCAGACAACAAAAATAGAAAACGTACGATTTGCTCCCTCATGCTTGACGAAATTGGCATTAAACAGGGAACGCAAAGAGGTAGAGATGGTAAACAGCGGGGACACGTAGACATGGGTACTGGCGTGATTCCTGGTGATTACCTTCCCGAAGCCAAGGATGCCCTAGTGATAATGGTGGTGGGTGTTGATGCATCTTGGAAATTACCTATAGGATACTTTCTGATAAATGGAATCGATGCAGAAACCCAGACAAACCTTGTCGTAGAGAGTTTAATTAGGCTAAAAAAAGTTGGCGTACAGGTCACATCTTTGACTCTCGATGGACCGCCTTGCCACTTATCCACGATCAAGGAGCTGGGTGGACGTATAGATTTACCAAATCCCCAACCATACTTTCCTCATCCAAGTGACCCGTCTGAAAAGGTTTATGTTATATCAGATGCATGTCACATGTTGAAATTAGTACGTAACTGCCTCGGAGAATACAAAGTTTTATTAGATGGTGAAGGGAGAAGAATAAAATGGAGGTATATTTTAGAATTAGCCAGACTCCAGGACATTGAAGGTTTGAGAGTTGGGAATAAATTGCGGTATTCTCATGTGAACTTCCAAAAAAACATTATGAAGGTACGTCTTGCTGCGCAGACACTGAGCGGCAGTGTTGCAGGTGCAATTGAGTTTTGCGACAACGAGCTCCACTTACCACAGTTTGCTGATAGCGCTGGCACTGTACGGTTTTTGCGCAGTATCGATTGTGTCTTCGACTTCCTGAATGTAAGAAATCCATTTGGTAAGGGATTCAAGGCGCCGATGCGAGCATCAAACGAAGGAGTTTGGCGTCCGAGAATGGAGAAGGAGTTGGAATATATCCAGCAATTAAAAACTCTCGACTCCAAGCCAATATACAAATCGAGGCGCGCCACTGGATTTATCGGTTTGTATACTGGCGTTTTAGCAGCATTTGGAATTTTCGACGATTTCGTGAAGCCTGAGGACTCCCAATTGAAATATCTTCTCACTTACAAGATGAGTCAAGATCATCTAGAGCTCTTTTTTTGCGCGGTGAGGAAGTGGGGTGGCTGGTGCCCAAATCCAACCGTCTCACAGTTCATTTCTGCTTTCAAGCGATTGCTGATACGTCATGAGATTTCATAATGTAATGGAAATGTTGAAGAAATGGATAACACAAAGATCCTGCACGTGTCATCTGGAAAACAAAGAGAAGCAAGATTAGACCGGTATGATCCAAGCATCTATACAGAGTTAGAAAATACCAGGACATACCAAAAACACGATTTGGGGCTTGAAAAGAGAACTGCTGTAGATGACTTCCAAGAATTTGTAAATTTTGCGTGGTCTTTGCCGGAAAACACTAGTGAGTTCTCAGAACATGTCGTCGGATACATAGCTGGCTTTATTGTGAGAAGGCTGCAAAAACACATAAAATGTGTCAGATGTATCACAGCTTGCTTCGGTGAAGTTGGCACTCCTGCAGAAAACCATCGGAACCGCACATCACTTACGATTCTGAAGTCTCGAGGTGGATTGATTGTCCCTAGTACGAGCGTCATTAAAGTGTGCCTCGCAACAGAAAAACTGTTTCGGCACGCATGTAATGTGAATATGGGACGTCCACCAATCGAGAACAACTTTCCTGCAATACTGTTGAATTCAGTTTTCAGCAAGATCGCGCAAGATACAGCCCTTTTTGTGGATCTAGAAGATCACATCTTCGATAGCGCACCAGAAGAAATGTGCAACCACGTGCATATTCTTATCAAGGCTGTGATAAAAGCTTATATTGAGCTTCGCATGTATACTATTACGAAAAACCACTCCCAAGCTACAACAGGCACTATATCAGACATTTCCTTACCAGACAACTCGTCTGGGCACATCAATAACAAGGCAATAGCGATGATTTTGTATTGGTTGTTGCATGTATGAGTTTTGGTTGTGGATATCCTGCTGCCATGCCTCACATTTAGATTAACATTCTTCTATATCCCTATTATTAAAAATATTCCTACTTATATCTATGTACCACTTATTTTCCATATCAAATATTACAATAGCGATGATTTTATATTGGTTGTTGCATGTATCAGGTTTGGTTGTGGATATCTTGCTGCCATGCCTTATATTTAGATTAACATTCTTCTATATCCCTATTACTAATAATATTCCTACTTGTATCTATATACTACCTATTTTTCATATGAAATATTACAATAGCGATGATTTTATATTGGTTGTTGCATGTATCAGTTTTGGTTGTGGATATCTTGCTGCCATGCTTATTAATATTTAGATTACCATTCTTCTATAGACTCATCCCTTATTAATAATACTCCTACAATTATTTATATACCACTTGTTTTTCATATGAAATATCAAAAATGATTACCCGCTCCACTTCTAAATGATTTATTTAGCTATTTATTCGTTTTAAAATTGATTCATTATCTTCTCATTGATGATTGTTCATCCATAATGAATTTGAACTTTCTTTCAGTTGCTTACACTAGACTTGGACGTTTGAAAAAAAATTTGACATTGGCTGTGTGGATTTCCGGATGACAGGAATTCTACAAAAAACTATGGGCAATCTCCATCCATCCCTTCTATATAATGTTTGTACGTCTCATGTCGGAATTCATGAATACCTGTTACAATGTGTATTTTGAATCGAAATATTATGACACTACAGTTGAATTTGATCCATGGGTTTTCAAGAATTTCAGCATCAGTCTTTGATTCGTGATACATTTTTTCCAAAGGTGAGTACATATTTTCTCAATAACTTGAACCAATTTCGACTGAGCAAGCAAGGAACATCACAGTCATATACTAACAGCAAATTCGAAATATTTTACTCTTGGTTGGGGTATCTCAAAGGTCTTCGTGAGTAAATTGGTGATAAAAGTAATAATAATTAACTTACCTTCCAATTTGAATTATTTATTTATTCATACTTTCCGTTTATATCGACAACGTAAGCCATTTTCCATTTCCACCACATGGATTTCCATTTCCACCACTTTTCATTACGCATGACGAAGTACACGCAACTTCATCCAATGCCACGTGCAGGTATGGAGGTTATATTTTTAAATTCCGCGCCGCTTTTTGTCCGAAAAGATGGCCGCCGCCGCCCTTCAAGCTGGCACGCAGTCAGCCGTACGCTAGCATGGGCTATCCTCCATCCAGTTAGTCTATATATCAGTGCCAAATACTATGAGAGCATTCATTTATTCGAACAAAACAAGAATTATTTGTGTATTATTTATTTCAACAAATGAACTAACTTACTGATTTAAATTCGTTCGAAAACAAACGAATTCAATTCTATTTATTCATTCACTGATTTTTCTAAAACACGAAAATTGAATCAATAAATGAATAAAGAGAGAAATGAATGAACAAGTGAATGAATAAATGAATAAGCAAATGAATCAATAGATTCGTATTATTCGATCAGTGAGGGAAATTTATATAGCACGTGTATAGTATTTTTTGCCAACTACAAGCTATATCAACAGCGTTCTATGGAGAAAATGATCGGTCAATTTTTTTTTTACCATTTCAATCGAATGTGAATACGTCGCAGCATTTTGGGATCTCAAATAACTGCACTCATGAACATTTTGAAATGTGCAAAACAAGCTGTTGAGTCAAAAAGGTGCGCATTTGAGGGTGCGCGTAGACACTGCTCTACTCCCTCCTCTGCAACCCAACCGTATTCACCAACGAATTCAGACTTACATAGAAGCACAGGTGGATAGGCGGGTTTGAAGCTCATTTTCGGGGTACCTCGAGATTAGTTATTACCCCGACCGAGGACTGGCACTGCAATCGCTTAATGTCCGTGTGCACTCACACTTGAGCGTCATTCCCTGACACAGACTCGACCATCAATATGTACACATACCAATACATACCAGTGCCCCCAACACATATAAACATCGCTAAAGTAACGTCATCTAGCGTAGTCTGCAGATATTAAAAACCAGGCTTCAAGCCTTAGCACGGGCCCTGTGCTTCTATGTAAGTCTGAATTCGTTGGTATTCACGGCCCGCCGTACTGGTTATAATTCTGCAGGTTCTGTGCAATGTTGCTTATTATTTTTGATGCCTTGCCGCCTATAAGTATATGTGCAGTTCATGACAATAAATATATATCCTTCACGCCTTGTTGTAAAGACACGTTCGATATTACCATAAAAACCAACGCTGAAGCTGAAACGTAGATACAACACGTGGAAATTCATAACCTCACTTTTTCCTAATTTCCTGTCATTTGTCTTCGTATTTTATAGTATTGAACGTATCAAACTTGATAAACTCTAGTAATACATCATTCATCGTTTGTTTCAAGAAGATTCTACATCCGCTGAATCAATTATACTAAGGGACGAAGATCATGGATAAAAAAAAATAAAAAGTTTCCCGACCTGAGTGTGAGACAAAAGCGATATATCGTAATGTATATTATATTACATTATTCATGAGGATATCCTATTGTATCCTTATAAGGATATCGTAAACATTTTTATTGTCGAAGTTTGAATGCAACATTCTCTGTTAAACTGTGAACTAGGTACAGTACATATATTATATTGAAAAATATTGAGAAATTGCTGTGCTACGGGACCTCTACGGTACCTGCTCGTTGTTGTTTTTTTTTTTGTTCCGTTTTTTTTTTGTGAGTTTTTCTCCTCCTATAACATTAAATAACTTTTGGATTGAATCTAGATCAAAATATAAACTATCGTGAAGCCCCGAATCAAGAAGTTTCGTTCAACACTTAAGATTTCGTGAATGAACAAAAAAGTTAACCGATTTTTTAAGCTGGAAGGGTCATGGTTTCACCCCTTGAGTGCTTCGATTCCTTGTAATGGTATACTGAAATATTTATATTGAAAATTTGACATATTTTGATGCCAAACTGTTTTCAATCATTTCTCGGAATATAACGTAACAATAAATCACATTTTCGCAATCCTCATTCCACCGGCATGACGTGTGAGCGATATGCGTGGCACGTACGTGAGACTCACGAAGTGCGAGCACCGTGAGTCGCAATTGATGACGCATCTGCGTGGTGTTATGAGCTCACGACGTGTGGGTGAATCCGCACGCGTGAGAGTGCATACGCATGCACTGTGCGGACATTTTGTTATCTGGGTATGTACGGAACACGGCCTACCGCGTATTCTCTGAGACCGATGGCCAGCCGAGGTTCGTTGGAATTAGATGAAGGCGCGAGGGACATTAGTAGATTTCCGCGAGAGTTTTCCCCGATAGAAGAGATTCCCAGGGTGGAAACAGTCGGTCAAAATCCACTGGCACCGATCACCTACCTTAGGGAGGTAGAAAATATGTTCGCGGGGCCAGTCCATTTCGAGAATGTGCATTTTGGTCAGTCCGATATTCCCGCGAATAATAGGCGAGGACAAACTTTAGTGCAACCTGCGCGACCCCCTGCGAGGACTGACTATCGGATACCGGAGCCCGTGTGGCGCGAACCGGAAACGACGCGTCGACAACCCGAGTTTAGGAGGGATTTTGTGAACCCTTTTTCAGATTTCGAGCCTACGCAAGAATACGTCTGTCCACCCGCCCCACACCCGCGAGTTGTACCGGCCCAGACCACTTGGGTCGAACCTCCCACGAATTGGGAGAATATAACGGCACACCCGCAGTTAACTTTTCGCGGTAGAGCTCGGGAGGTCGCGGACGCCTTGCGCAGATGGGACATAAAATTCGCGGGCGGTGGTGAGAAAAGCGCGGAAGATTTTTTGAGTCGTTTAGAGGATTGTCGTAAGTTTACTCCCCTCACGGGTAAAGAAATTATCCAGTCGCTGCCGATCATATTTATCGGGGTAGCAGCCGAGTGGTTCAGAGTTGAGCGAGATAGCTGGAATAGCTACGAGGACTTTCAGAATGCGTTCCGAAACTGGTTCGGAGACACCACGGTGAACAAGCGGTTCCGTCAGCAAGCGGCATCGCGAACACAGGGTGAAACCGAATCTGTTACCAATTATCTGACCTGCATTCAAGGTCTGTTGCATCGTATGACCCGTCCCTATTCCCTGGAGGATCAGTTAGATCTGGCGTTTGAAAACTTGAGGCCAAACATTCGTGAAACCCTAGACCGCGATCAGATTCACAGTTTTCAGGAATTAGCGCGAGCTGCTACCGCTCGGGAGAGAAATTTAGAATTGTCGCGTGCGTATCGCCCACCCCCATCCCCCGAGGATTCTTTTATGGCCGAACTCGCCTGGAAGGCGCAGCCAAGATCGGGCCAGAAAAACCTAGCTGTGGCTGCGGTAACTGAAGGTGGAGAGGCAAGTCAGCCAGGAACGCCATGGAAATCCAAACCATCCAGTGCGTCAGGGCTAAGGGGGGGGGGGGGGGGGGGGGGGGGGGGAGGTGTCCTTAGAAAAGGCCATTGCCGAACAATTAGCGGCGCTGCAGACGAATTTGGAAAGGAAATCAGAGTCCGCGATAAAGATGCGACAACCCCGAGGGGTAACGGCAATACAGTCACGTCAAGTCAGTCCGATTTGAGAAATTCGCGAGCTTCGGCTCAATTCAGTGCATCCCAGCCCGCGGAGCCTGAGTCTCAGGCTACCGGAGCAAAAGACGGTGGACCAACAGTGACATGTTGGAATTGCGATCGTCGGGGTCATATTTGGCGAAATTGTCCTCGGGACAAGACTCGATTTTGTCATAGATGCGGGACGAAAGATGAAATCTCCTCGCGCTGTCCGAAATGTAGTGCGGGAGACCGAACGGGGTCGCCTCGATAGGAGGTAGTCTACCTGACCTCCCCCGCGATGAGCTTAGTCGGTTCCGTTTTTTTTCTTCTTTACAGCTCTTTGTCCGTGTCCGTTGTGTTTTTGGAATTTAGTGTTTGATCCGGTCGTATGACCCGGTGGGTATTCTTGATTACGGGTCTTCTTTTTTTCTTGGTTCATTCTTTTTCTAGGGCTTGTTAAGACTAAGTTCGAGACTCAAGATCGAGTCGTAGTTATTTTTTTTTCGTCCGACTATGGTTACGTTGACGAGTGAGTTTTATTCCGTGCGGTTGCATCTCGGGGAAAAGTAAGTCATACGTAATGCGAACTGCGAAGTCATAGGATTTCATACCTCGGGTCCAGGGTGGACCGCAAAGGCATACGAATAAACCCCGAGAGGATTGAACCGATTGCCAGTCATCCGCTACCCCGGAACTGTAAGTAGTCGCGACGATCCACAGTGGTTCAAAACTACACAAAACGCGCGCATAATAGGGGAAAAAAAAAGTTGACCAATTTTTTTTTCTTGTTGCCCTAGCTGTTACAGATGTTCTAATGAGTCAGAATCTAGAAGGGAATGATGGAAAAAAATTGCATCATCAAGTTACAGTCATCTTCCTTTGCCCTTTCGTGATATCCAATTTCTTGATACTTTTACACGCAATTTGTATTTGGTTTTTGAAGCGAATAACTTCGCCATTTTTTCGCATATCAACTCAGTTTTTTTGTATGTTATTCTATGAATCTTGCCCTTCATTTTCGTTCTTCATACGGTCTGATTCGATCATTCTGGGCTGAGTTCTCAACAGTTGAAGATAGGCGTTTATTGTAGGGAAAAAAAAAATAAAATTTTTTTTAATCGAGTAGAACTCTTGATTCTCACCCGTTCTCACTCCGAATCTTTTTGGATACTAAAGTACTATCCTTCGTCAATATAGGGACACAAAATTCATCTGCCCAAACTTGCCCGTTTTGACGGGACGATTATTGCAATTGGCACGTACGCGTTTTACAAATTATTGAAAGGTGAATCGAACTCCGCAGATCAAAATACGAGTGAGGAACAAAACGGAAGTGGCGCAGAAAAAGAGGAAGAAGAAGATCAAGTAGATGATCAACTGAGCGATGAAGAAGGAGAAGAGAAAGACGAAATCGACGACAGTTGAGCAGAGAAAATACCGAAACGCTAAAATGAATATATTTTTTGGGTTTAACATAAAATTTGTAAATAGATGTAAATAGATTTTTATATATTTCATTTTATTTATTTATTGTCTTAATATTTTTTTTCTTTATTCTATACATATATATATATATATGTATATTAGGATGTGTCGAAAATTGACTTTGATTTTTTTTTTCCGCTCCTACCACTCAAAATTTTAGGTTTTGACATTAAAGAGCTCCTCGTTCAAGGAGGGCGCTGTAGCTTGAAGTTTAGAGGTCGCTCAACGAGGCTTTAGGATTCCCATCTAATTAGCACGTAAGAAATATTGTTTCTCGTTCAAAATGATGTCACGCAACCAAAAAATGTCCGATACCTGTCTTTCTCGGTTCATTTGAAAGCGAGACTCATCCCCTAAACGATTACAGGTCGTTGTTAATTGCTCTAATTTTTCTGAGTTTTTTTATACTTCCTTAATTTCATAATTTTCTTTCGTTTTTTTTCAATGTTCACTTCCGTATTTCCGTATCGTAAAAGATCATGTTCATTTTGAGAAGTTTTTCATGTTTCATCAATTCTTTGAATTGGTTCTTGACATCCGAATCAAGAATCAATACTTGTAGCAATTTATTTGAGACTCATTGATACCCTGGAGACTTTTTAAACTTGAAAAATGTGACTATTGTGGTAAAAAAATGCAATAAAAAAAATTGGACCGAGGTATGTCAAAGAACGACCTATAATTGTTTAGAGGATGAGTCTCGCTATCAAATGAGCCGAGAAAGACAGGCATCGGACATTTTTTGGTTGCCTGACATGATTTTGAACAAGAAACAATATTTTCCACGTGCTAATTAGATGGGAAATCTAAAGCCTCGTTGAGCGCCCTCCTTGAACGAGAAGCTCTTTAATGTCAAAACCTAAAGTTTTGAGTGGTAGAAGCGAAAAAAAAAAATCAAAGTCGATTTTCGACACACCCTAATGTAGGTATATATTTAATAAATTTGATAATAGTTGGGCGGAATCATAATTAGAATGATAAGAATTTTTAAATGAATAATTTTCAACAATCAGATGTTGTAGTGTTATTCATTCTCATATGCATTCAACATATTTATAAGACATACACATGAACGTATGTAATTCCTCATTGATTGAATTAAAAATAAAAGTTCAATTTATAGTCGGACTTTTATTACACATTCGGCAGGATATAACTTCATAACGAAGTATCGCATTAACTGATTCAAGGTCCCAAATTCAAGCTTGGACTCATAGCTTCAATTACCACATTTTTATATTTCTGTAGCATGTCTAGTTTCGGAGATATCACCGTTTCAACATTATGCGCGCGTTTTGTGTAGTTTGGAACCACTGTGCGATCTCTCGGGCAGGCCTCTCAGTACTGTCGGTCCAATTCAGCGCTCGCGGATTCTTTGGAGTCGATAACGCGGTTTCTCCGCAAGGTTGGATGGTAGAAACAGGGGAAAGGCTGATTAGTGACTTTCGAATAATTAACATCCGCGGTTGCCCAAATCCCGAGGGTGTCTATTGTGCGTTTTTTTTTTTTTTTTTGTTGTTTTCGATTTCGAACTTGGAATGCAGTCCTGTGCGTTTCGTTTCGGTGTTGGAAAATTGGATTTCTGTGTTGTTCATCCCTTAAATGATGGTGTCCGTTTTGTCTGATGTTACGGAGGTGTTGAAACCTTTGGTTCCGGTACTGGGAACCTGATGGGATGGGATCTTTTCGGGTCTTTTCGGGTCCGATTTAAGATTATTAATTTGGTTTTCTTTGTGAGTTATGCATACGATGCGATTTGTGTCTTTTGAAGACTTTACAGAAAATACTACGATTTTGAGTCTCTTGCATTTGATTATCAATTTTGTGCTATTAGAGCTCTGCCTTGTTGAGTTTTGGAATTTCTTTGTCTGTTCGGGTTGACCGGAAATTGAGAATTTTGTTGTTTTGAGATTTGAGATTTACGCCATTATTTGAGTCGATCTATGGAGATCGCTAGGTGTAAGACAATCGGCTGCGGCCGCCACTCGGAGTTCGACCCTTGGGTTAAGTCAGCTGGCGCTTCTCGCCCCAGTGGTCCGTCTAAGGGAGGGGGGGGGGGGGGGGGGGGACGTTGTAACGTTGCAAAGAGATTTGGACGTTATAAGCGTTTCCCGAACCCTTGGGGGGCGTAATTACGCAGGGAAAAATAGTAAAAATCTCCGCAAGGACGATTTAGTTAGCCCACGGGCTTATTTGACTCCGAGAGGTGACCGTGGTCGACTCTGATTTGAGACCCAAATTTCTTATACGTTTCGTTTCTTTCCAAAATACCTTCACTTATGTGGGAGATTCGGCCTACGACCCTACCTGAGCGAGGGCATTCTTGACCAATCTACGAGGCCCTGACGGGCAAAGCTGATAGAAAGTTTGGAAAGACGACTACAGACGGACGCTACGCTTCGCCAAGGACTCTGGGTCCAGCCAGGAGGACGTGGGGGAGTGCCGAGGGCACTTTGCAGCGGGGAAATAGCCGGTGGATGCGATTCCCGCCGGCGAGAAGAGTCCACAAACCACGTCCTGCCGTACTACGAACCCGGAGGGCCAATTTGAATATTCCCGCTACCAGGAGCGGCTCAATCCTAGTTCCAGGCAACCGGACTAGCCAATCGTAGCGAAATCGACCATCGATAAGAAAGCGCCCTGAGCGCACTGATACTGATTCCTAAGCACTCTGAGTTAGGCTAGCGCCTAGAGCACGTGGCTCTAGTTCGGCGATAATTTTGAATCTGAATTTGGATACCCTGCGGGGCTAAGTTTAGTTAGTTTTGTGGTCCTTGGTGATCCCTGGAGGGTCTGAGAAACACCCTGGGTCTTTTTGAGGAGACTGAGTCCGGTAAGCGTCCGCTTATTTAGCCCTTTTTGGAATTTGGAACCCGTTAGCGGCGGTTTGCCATTTTGGTTCGTCCGTGCGGCCACGAGGCCTGTCTTTCGAGTCCGTTGGGTCAATTCCTGCCGAATCCCGAGTCGGTAGGCCGTGGCCAGTGTCCCTAATTTGAGTTAGTCTGATTCGTGTTTTATATGAGCCGTTTTTGAGGCAAAATCAGTAGTTTTCGAGTCAAAATCTAGTCCCCTCGAGGAAATCCTATGATCCGCCATGAGTGCGAGTGCGAGGGTCAGAGTCTAAAGCGGTCTCTCTCTCTCACACCTTCGAGTCCGTTACGTCAGAGTCGTATATAGGACACCACGGGTGTCAAAACATCAGGGCAGAGTTAATTCTAAGGTAGATTTAAGATCTGAATTTGATTTCACCCGCGTGGGTATTGTTCTTGCTTATTTGCCATTTTTTTGTTATTATTTCTTTCCTTATTTTTGTTAATTGGTTGCGGGGGAAACCCCCAGCTCGCATTCAATAAATTTTGTTATTTTCTTTACCCTACGTCACTCGAGTCGTCATTTGCCGAGCCTGTCAATCCCCAGTCCACCCGGACCCCTCTCCGCGGTACTGAGCCTAGCCGGCAACAGTTCAAGGCTCGAATTGTTAAGATTTGTCCAGTTTATTCTGTTAGCTGTCTCAGGTCCGAATTAATAAGTAATAGTGCACTAGTTCTGTCCTCCGACCTGGTACTCCGGCTCAGGACGGGGATACGAAGGAATTACGTCACAACCTCTATACTATCTTACTTCAAACGTAGATTATCTTATTTTGTATTAGAAGACTAGGATATTGAAATTCTTGAAGTCTCAAAAAATAAAATACTTATAAAACTCATCAATATACATCTACACTACGATACTATATATTTCTTGAACTCTAGAATATTATAATTTGTAGCAAAATAGTATACATCTTTCGATATTTTATTTGGGCCATTCTTTAACACTTATTCAACTGGGTTTAACTCAATTCATACGTATAAATAAATTGTTCCCACCTTAAAAGAATGTCGATATGTTTCCTTACTTGAAGATAATATCACGAGCATATGGAAAAAAAACTATGTCGCACTCATTAGCTTTGCACATACCAGCCAAAACTTTTTGATGAGAACAAGAAAACATGAAATATGGGAACTTGTTTTTCTACTCAGATTCATCTTCATCGCTGCTGGGCTTCCGATTCTTACTCGACTTTTTGTTACTTTTCTTCTTATTTTTTCCTGTATATACTGTGCTCAACAAGTCCAGCAAGTCGTTTTGTTTTTCTATAGCTTGCCTGCGTAAGTCATTTTGTTCTTTCAAGAGATCTTTCATCATATCGAAATTTTTTGATTGCATCTCGAGATCTTCGTTCTGCAATTCTCTCAAAACAGTTGAAATGCTGTCCTTCTTTGGACGCACAGATTTCTTGACATCTTTCAGGATGCTGTCTTTTTTGTTTATTGGTGGTTGATGAGAAACCTTCTCCGCTGTGCTTTCTTCTTCTTCGTCTTCGTCATCAGGTACTACGGGAGTGTTTTCTTCCATTAGCTTGTCTTTCTTGGTTGGCTGTATTGGTGTTTTGCTCTTAAGCATTGAGTTTAACAGCAATACTGGCTTGGTGCTATGTTTCTCCCCTATGATATTGTGCATATCACTAAAGTACAAGGGCTCCTTTCTTTTCCCCTTTTCCAGTTGACTTTGTGTATACAATGTGGCCATTGTACATTTTAACTAAATTGTAACGAGGCAAGACCTACGGTAAAGCAGATACCAGTAACACCGAACAATTAGGTCTTACCTCATTACTAGAGGCAGCACCTCACGGGCAACCAGTCCCCCGCGCAACCGATACCGATACGAGGTCTCGCCACTAGGCGGCCGCCACGGTCAAGCGCCCGATAACCACGTGACCACACCTCTCCCGCGACTAAAGCACACCGAGGGAGAAGGTATCTAGACTACCTCGCGCCACAACAGGCAGACTTCTAGCCGTAATAGATTAGTGAGATCTCCGTCCTACCAGACGTATACGGACCGCGGGAAGAGACCCCGGACCGCTAGGCGCGTTCGCGTTTTGAAGTAATAAAGGCTTCTCCTTTAGTACGCACCATCCGTCCGCACTAGGCCGCGAAATGAATATAGTATAATATATTTCATGGATGCATATATACATGTATTACCGCTTTCCGTAAACATATTCGATAACGAATATCCTGACCGGAATACATATATATATCCAGAATTAATTAAGGCCGCGCATTTATTTAGCGCACTCCGTTGCCCGGTAATTCAAGCCGTTTAAGATACCTGCGGGATCTATACAAGTCAGCGCATTTATTTAGCGCACTCCGTTGCCCGGTAATTCAAGCCGTTTAATTACCTAAAATATTCTCCTAGAGAATATTTCCAGACCAGAATCCAGAGACAACCCTCCTCAAGGTAGTGAAGGAGTAGGTTAAGACGTCAAGTCACACGCACTCGGCATTTAGCCGTTTAAGCTTTCCCTTAGGGAATTATATAGGTGCTAGCGCACGTTTAACTTAGATTAAGCTAGTTATAGAGACCCCTTTGTATAGTTTTAAGATTGATACGTTACGCTGCTTTTCTGTGCACCAACATTACCGCATGCCCGCCTGTTTCTTTTGATTTCAGTCAGGAACCTCCTGGCCTTCAACCTCCGACAGCATAGCTGTACCACTGTATATATATATATATAACCAAAATACATTTATACTGTTTGCTACCAAAAATCATAAAGTCTTGTGCTATCATTTACCACCCCCACCTTCCGGTGGTCCCGAGCATCCGGCGGAGGGGGACGAGACCCCCAGACCCGTTTGCGGACTACACCGGGTATACCCGTCCCACGATCCACCCGGTCTAGCCGAAACGTTACAAAATTCTTCCAGCGTTGATTGCATTCTTCCCCAGCTTTATCAACACCGATCAGAAATTGTGATGCTTGCATTTCTTTACCTATAGTCTTCCACACTTGCTTCTTCGGATGTGATTTATCTTCCAATAGTCCTTTATACTTGACTACAAGCTCTAATAGTCGTTCAGTCATTGCTTCATCGAACTCTGTAAATATGATTGATGCATGAATTACATTCAAAAATATTGGACAAAAATGGTGTACATACATAAATAATATAAACACATCTATAAATGTGATTTTATGTACAATATCTTACTGTCAGTAGATGTAATCGAAGTCTCAGATGTTGAGGGATTATCAATACTCCTGCTGTTTGAGACATCTGGATCATCAGCGCTATTCGAATCTTCAGTTTCGTTATCGGTGTTAGGATCAGCGAAATCGGCATTGCTGGTAGAATTTTTTTCGCTACATATCGCGATTATATTCCCAGCTGCAAATAATATCAAATAATCACATCACTTTTGAAAATTGTGCTCTCTAGTATGGACGTCTGTGCTCATTACTAACGATTTCTAGGTTATGTGAATAATTTTGAACAATTTATCTTCACAACTTACTTGATATTTCGTAAAATACGAATCTCCCTGCCTCGTCAGTTAGCACACACCCGTTTTCATCGACACACTGTGTGTAGCCTTCCATTTTCAAGACGAAATGATTGAATTACGTATGTAATGTATAACGTACGTAACACGAGCACAGAGGATCTGTATGCACGAGGCAACTGGAGACAACACCGAAACTAATTCTGAAATTTTGAAAAATCCCGCGTGTCTTGGGATCTGTAATATACCTACCCAAAGGAACCCTGCCTCTGACTAGGGTTGCGCCAGGTACGTACCCAAGTTTAAGGCCACGCCTAGACCCGGGTACAACCCAGTCGCCAAAACGCTGTGGGTAGGTTCAGGTATGTTTGGGTTGGTATACCCGAGCCTGCCAAAAAATGCCTCATAATAGTCTTCGTTTAAGGTGTCGCACGCAACTCACAGAGGAAGAGGGGCGCAAGGAAAACCGTGACTCAGGTCCCAAAAGTGGATTATATATGGGGAATTCCAGCCCAACCGGGACAGCTTTTGACCCTCACCCCTCTCGATTTTTTTCAATTTTTTTTTCTGATATTCGGTAGACTGAAAGGAGTGCTTGTGATTTATTTCAAATTTTTATCTCAATTCGTTTTCGATCTACATATTTTTGAAAATTCGCAATTCCCGATGATCGTCAAACGCCTGTATCTCTGAATCTATCAGTCGGATTACGAAATGTGAGTATATGAAATTCATCGGAAAGAAGTGTACTTGTTGAAAAAAAGATTTCTGGATATTTGTGCCTCGTCCTTCATAGTAAAATCTTCGTTTAAACATGAAAAATCGATTTTTCTCAAAGTATGACATAATTCAAAATTTTCAAAAAATTCTCAAAAATACTTCGAGAAAAGGCAAAATTTTTGAGCTGTGGCTGATCGTGGGCCTCGGCTGCTTTCTATTTTTAACAGAATTTTAATCGAAATTTTAATCAAATTAATTAAAATTCTATTGAAAATTGAAAAACAAATTAAATCAAATCAATCAAAATTCTGTTGAAAATTGATTTCTTAATTTTTTCTCAATTTCCAACAGAATTTCAATTAAATTTTAAATTGAATCAATTAAAATTCTATAAAAAAATTTGAGAAAAAATTCAAAATAATCGATTAAAATTCTGTTAAAAATAGAAAGCAGCCGAGGCCCACGATCAGCCATAGCTCAAAATTTTTGTCTTTTCTCGAAGTATTTTTGAGAATTTTTTGAAAATTTTGAATTATGTCATACTTTGGGAAAAATCGATTTTTCATGTTTAAACGAAGATTTCACTATGAAGGACGAGGCGCAATTATCCAGAAATATTTTTTTCGAAAAGTACACTTCTTTCCGATGAATTTCATATGCTCACATTTTGTAATCCGACTGATAGATTCAGAGATACAGGCGTTTCAACGTTTGACGATCATCGGGAATTGCGAATTTTCAAAAATATGCAAATCGAAAACGAATTGAGATAAAAATTTGAAATAAATCACAAGCACTCCTTTCAGTCGACCGAATATCAGAAAAAAAAATGAAAAAAATCGAGAGGGGTGAGGGTCAAAAGCTGTCCAGGTTGGGCTGGAATTCCCCATATATATATTAGGGTGGATCGAAAAAATAAAATTTTCTCGGCTACCCTTAAAAATCGAAGATATCGCTGAAATAAAGGTCTTCGTAAAAGAATTCGATTTTTTGAATTATTTTAGGGGGCGCGCGGGACGTTCAAAAGTGCCATTTTTAGCGTCAAATTTACGTAATCGCTGATTAACGGAAACAGATTCATCCGAAAATTCTGATTTTTTTATATAAGGTGCCCAGGTATCTACTCTTTCAAACCCATATTCACAGACCACTACCAATTGTTTCATATCTTCGAAAAAAATGTCTGAAATTGAATGAAAAATTTTTCGATCCACCCTATATATTATATATATATATATATATTTATATATTAATATTAATATATATAATATTATATATTATATATATATATATATTATATATTAATAATATTATATATATTATATATATATTATATATATATATTATATATATATATATATATTATATATTAATATATATAATATTATATATATATATACGTAATTTAGCCATTTTGGTGACACCTTTTTTTTTCAGTTGAAAACACTGCGAAATGACCTAATCTTCATACTCCCGCGGGCCAAATTTGATTTCTAGTAACCGTTCTGATTTGAGAAACAATTTTATATGAATTGTACATTTTGATGACACCATATGTATAATTTTGTTCATATAATTTATGCACTTTCGTAACACTATATATACAAACTCATATATACAGATTTAAATATAAATTATATATAAACGAAATTTTTTCCCTCGAAATCCTGAGTCGTATTGTTTATCATGAATGGTTCTCGAAAGATAATGTGAAATTGAATTATTAAAATATTGTTAGGGGTAAATTCAACTGTCAGTAACCCGCGTGATGCTCAGTCTTGGATGTCAAACCTACATGGAAAATTTGTATCTCATAAGTGGGTAGCGCTGCAAGACAGACGAGTCTAACTTGTTAGCGTCAGTAGCTGTCGCTGGTTGTTGTTCACGTGATATTGGTGTATGTGTACCCATGAATGAGTTGAAATGAGTGTACGAACGGCAGTTTGGACATTTCTGTGACACTCGCCCATTTTCAGCATAACCACCGTATAGATATATCTATTCTCTTCTCCGAGTGTTTGAGAGCAATTCATTCTATCATCTGATTGACGCTAGAAATATATTTCTAATTCAATCGTCAGTAAAAGTAAAAAACTGTACCCAGAAATATTTATTCAGAAAGAGGTGGAAGTATTTTTACTGAGGTGATAAAGATACGAGGTGTATATTTCGAAGTGAAAACATTTCGACGACGTCACAGAAATGCACGATTTACCGTCAAATGTGTCACTGAAATGAGTGTACGGATGGCCGTTTGGACATTTCGGTGACACTCGCCCATTTTCAGCATAGCCACCGTATATGATGTATAGATGTATCTCTTTTCTTCTTCGAGTGTTTCGAAGCAATTCATTCTATCATATGATCGACGTTGGAAATATATTTGTGATCCAATTGTCAGTGAAAGTCAAAAACTGTACTCGAAAATTTTCATTCAGGAAGAGGGAAGAGTATTCCAACTGAGGTAATCAAGATACGAGGTGTATATTTCAAAGTAGAAACATTTCGACGACGTCACAGAAATGCACGATTTACCGTCAAATGTGTCGCTGAAATGAGTGTACGAATGGCCGTTAGGACATTTCGGTGACACCTGCCCATTTTCAGCGGTGCTACCGTGAAGTTTGCACGTGTCCAGTTACGCGAATTTCATCGGATTATTATCCAACGTTCAACCGACTAATTTTGCAACTTTTAATGTAGTTCGAGGGATTTCAAATTGGGACGTATCTATCTTCTCCTCCAAGTGTTTGACAGCAATTCATACTATTATCAAATTGACGTTGGAAATATATTCCCAATTTATTTATGAGTGAAAATTGAAGACTGTACTCGAAAATATTCATTCAGAAAGAGGAAAGAGTATTTTTACTGAGGTAATCAAGGTACGAGGTGTATATTTCGAAGTGAAAACATTTCGACGACGTCACAGAAATGCACGATTCACCGTCGAATGTGTCACTGAAATGAGTGTACGAACGGCAGTTTGGACATTTCTGTGACACTCGCCCATTTTCAGCATAACCACCGTATATGATGTATAGATATATCTATTTTCTTCTCCGAGTGTTTGAGAGCAATTCATTCTATCATCTGATTGACGCTAGAAATATATTTCTAATTCAATCGTCAGTAAAAGTAAAAAACTGTACCCAGAAATATTTATTCAGAAAGAGGTGGGAGTATTTTTACTGAGGTGATAAAGGTACGAGGTTTATATTTCGAAGTGAAAACATTTCGACGACGTCACAGAAATGCACGATTCACCGTCGAATGTGTCACTGAAATGAGTGTACGAACGGCAGTTTGGACGTTTCTGTGACACTCGCCCATTTTCAGCATAACCACCGTATATGATGTATAGAGATATCTATTTTCTTCTCCGAGTGTTTGAGAGTTTACGGTAATTGGGACGTATCTATCTTCTCCTCCAAGTGTTTGACAGCAATTCATACTATTATCAAATTGACGTTGGAAATATATTCCCAATTTATTTATGAGTGAAAATTGAAGACTGTACTCGAAAATATTCATTCAGAAAGAGGGAAGAGTATTTTGACTGAGGTAATCAAGGTACGAGGTGTATATTTCGAAGTGAAAACATTTCGACGACGTCACAGAAATGCACGATTCACCGTCGAATGTGTCACTGAAATGAGTGTACGAACGGCAGTTTGGACATTTCTGTGACACTCGCCCATTTTCAGCATAACCACCGTATATGATGTATAGAGATATCTATTTTCTTCTCCGAGTGTTTGAGAGTTTACGGTAATTGGGACGTATCTATCTTCTCCTCCAAGTGTTTGACAGCAATTCATACTATTATCAAATTGACGTTGGAAATATATTACCAATTTATTTATGAGTGAAAATTGAAGACTGTACTCGAAAATATTCATTCAGAAAGAGGGAAGAGTATTTTGACTGAGGTAATCAAGGTACGAGGTGTATATTTCGAAGTGAAAACGTTTCGACGACGTCACAGAAATGCACGATTCACCGTCGAATGTGTCACTGAAATGAGTGTACGAACGGCAGTTTGGACATTTCTGTGACACTCGCCCATTTTCAGCATAACCACCGTATATGATGTATAGAGATATCTATTTTCTTCTCCGAGTGTTTGAGAGTTTACGGTAATTGGGACGTATCTATCTTCTCCTCCAAGTGTTTGACAGCAATTCATACTATTATCAAATTGACGTTGGAAATATATTACCAATTTATTTATGAGTGAAAATTGAAGACTGTACTCGAAAATATTCATTCAGAAAGAGGGAAGAGTATTTTGACTGAGGTAATCAAGGTACGAGGTGTATATTTCGAAGTGAAAACGTTTCGACGACGTCACAGAAATGCACGATTCACCGTCGAATGTGTCACTGAAATGAGTGTACGAACGGCAGTTTGGACATTTCTGTGACACTCGCCCATTTTCAGCATAACCACCGTATATGATGTATAGAGATATCTATTTTCTTCTCCGAGTGTTTGAGAGTTTACGGTAATTGGGACGTATCTATCTTCTCCTCCAAGTGTTTGACAGCAATTCATACTATTATCAAATTGACGTTGGAAATATATTACCAATTTATTTATGAGTGAAAATTGAAGACTGTACTCGAAAATATTCATTCAGAAAGAGGGAAGAGTATTTTGACTGAGGTAATCAAGGTACGAGGTGTATATTTCGAAGTGAAAACGTTTCGACGACGTCACAGAAATGCACGATTCACCGTCGAATGTGTCACTGAAATGAGTGTACGAACGGCAGTTTGGACATTTCTGTGACACTCGCCCATTTTCAGCATAACCACCGTATATGATGTATAGAGATATCTATTTTCTTCTCCGAGTGTTTGAGAGCAATTCATTCTATCATCTGATTGACGCTAGAAATATATTTCTAATTCAATCGTCAGTAAAAGTAAAAAACTGTACCCAGAAATATTTATTCAGAAAGAGGTGGGAGTATTTTTACTGAGGTGATAAAGATACGAGGTGTATATTTCGAAGTGAAAACATTTCGACGACGTCACAGAAATGCACGATTTACCGTCAAATGTGTCACTGAAATGAGTGTACGAATGGCCGTTAGGACATTTCGGTGACACTCGCTCATTTTTAGCAGTGCTAGCGTACATGATGTGTGCATATGTCTATTTCCTTTCCCGAATGTTTGATAGCAGTCCATACTGGTACCAAACTGATGATGAAAATATATTTTCAACATCATTTTGGAAATGGTATGAATTGCTATCAAACACTCGGAGGAGAAAAAAGATACGTCTCAATTTGAGATCCCTTCAGCTGAATCAAAATTCGTAAATTCAGCCGGTTGCACCTCGGATAATGATATGAGAAAAAATGCCCAACTGGCGACGCGTACCTTTACGGTAGCACGGCTGAAAATAGGTGAGTGTCGCCGAAACGTCCAAACGGCCATTCGCACGCTTATTTCAGTAACACATTTGACGATGAATCGTGCATTTCTTTGACGTCACCGAAATGTTTCTACTTTGAGATATACACCTAGTATTTTGATTACCTCAGTGAAAACATTCTTTCCTCTTCCCGAATGTATATTTTCGAGTACAGTCTTTGATTTTCACTGATAATTGAATTAAGAATATATTTTCAACGTCAATTTAATAATAGTATGTATTGCTGTTAAACACTCGTCGGAAAAGATAGATACGTCTCAATTTGAGATCCCTCGAGCATTAAAAGTTGCAAAATCAGTCAGTTGAACGTTGGATGATGATCTGATGAAATTCGCGTAACTGGACACGTGCAAACTTTACGATAGCACTGCTGAAAATGAGCGAGTGTCGCCGAAATGTCCAAACGGTCATTCGTACACTCATTTCCGTGACACATTTGACGGTGAATCGTGCATTTCTGTGACGTCGCGGAAATGTTCCCACGTTGGAATATATATCTAGTACCTTGATTACCTTTGTAAAAATACTCTTTTCCGTTCCTGAATAGATATTTCCGAGTACAATTTCTGACGATCACTGACAATCAATTCAAAAATATATTTGTATTTTAATTGTCGGTGAGAGCCCAGGATTGTACTCGAAAATATTTCTTCAGGACCAGGAAAGAGTATTTCAACAAAGGCCATCAAGATCCAAGGTTTATATTTCGAAGTATACACATTTCGGTGACGTCACTGAAATGCACAATTAGTCATCAAAAGTCATCACACGTCCTATCGTCTGTTACTACCGACCCAATGATCACTCGACCGTTCTCGAACTCATCGGTCACTCCTTCGAACATATGAACGGATATTCAAAACTGCAGCAAGTCATAGCTAATCGATCCCCAGGTGAATCAATATTCTTTAAACTGTGCCGTTACAAGTTGCTGATGCGGAGTCGGAACATTTCAGGGATGTCATGAAAATGCACATTCGACAATAGTTCACCGATGATTATTTAGACATTTTGGCGACAGCCTACTATTCTGTCACTCCTTTCGAAAATATTGACGAATATTAAAAACTGCAGCAAGTCATAGTAATCGATCCCCACGTGAATAAATATTTCCCAAACTGTGCCGTTACAAGTTGCTAATGCGGAGTCGGAACGTTTCAGGGATGTCACGGAAATGTACAATTGACAATAGTTTACCGATGATTGTTCGGACATTTTGGCGACAGCCTTCGATTGTAGCTAAAACCTGTGAAAAACATTAATTAATCATTGCGTTTACTCGGACTAAGACTCTCATACAGTTTCCAACATCAGAGTTTCTGAGTTATCGAAATGCTGGGGAATATTGTGTGAAAATTGAATTTTGAATACTGTCACTGAAATGTACGATTGAAAATAGTTTACCGATGATTGTTCGGACATTTTGGCGACAGCCTTCGATCGTAGCTAAAACCTGTAAAAAACATTAATTAATCATTGCGTTTACTCGGACTAAGACTCTCATACAGTTTCCAACATCAGCGTTTCTGAGTTATCGAAATACTGGGGAATATTGTGTGAAAATTGAATTTTGAATACTGTCACTGAAATGTACAATTGCAATGTATGGATATATATGTATACCATGCATTTTGATTACTGTCATCAAAGTGTACAAATTAACGCAGGAACATTTCGGTGACGTCACGGAAATGTCCCAAAGTCACGGAAATGTACAATTCATATTCAAAAGTGTCATCGAAATGGCTAATTAACATACATATATATATATATAATATATATATATATATATACTAGGGGGGCTTCGCCCCCCTGCGCGCTACGCGCGCCAACCCCCCAATCACATTTTGTTTTTTGATCGCATGATTATTCCTTTTTTTTTATTTTTTTTTCTATCTTTTTTTTTGTTTCTCATGTTTTGTATAATACAACTATGTATATTAGGGTGGTCCTTATTTGCGGGGTCAAAAAAAATTTCAAGTTTGCTTCTGTCAAATCGGTTGTTGTAACTATTTGTGCACATTTAAAAATCTATTTCTGAAAATCCTATTTTATTTCCATCTTTTATTTCTCATCTTTCTTTTGTCAATTTTTTTATTGTGTCATACTACAAACTCGTTTACTCGTATTTTTTCGTTCTCTCTACTATCTATTACTATCTTTCTACTATCGGTTCACTTAGATATAGCATGTCAAACGCAAATGTCTTGATTTTACGTTCCGATAGTAGATCCGTTTCATCCTCATCTTTCATTCCCTTTTTCCTCCCCATTGCTATCATTGCCTTCTTTATCCCAACATTCAATGTCATGATAATATTACTCCTAATCGAGTCTCGAGTCTTGATTTCTTGAGTTTCATGTCTTATGTCCTCTGTCTTATCGCTTCAGTCCTAATTTCCAAGTCCTACGGCCTGGAACCTGAGTCCTTGATCTTTGAGTCTTAAGTCTTACCTGAGTCTCATGTCTAATCTTTTTTTACTTATGTGGTACGTCTCGCGTCTTACGTCTTACGTCTTACGTATTACATCTTGCGTCTTGCGTCTTACGTCTTGCGTCTTGCGTCTCACGTCTTGCGTCTTACGTCTTGCGTCTTATGTCTTGCGTCTTGCGTCTTACGTCTTACGTCTCGCGTCTCACGTCTTGCGTCTCACGTCTCGCGTCTTACGTATTACGTATTACGTCTTGCGTCTTGCGTCTTACGTATAACGTCTTGCGTCGTACGTCTTGCGTCTTACGTCTTACGTCTTGCGTCTTGCGTCTTGCGTCTTACGTCTTACGTCTCGCGTCTCACGTCTTGCGTCTCACGTCTCGCGTCTTACGTATTACGTATTACGTCTTGCGTCTTGCGTCTTGCGTATAACGTCTTGCGTCGTACTTCTTGCGTCTTACGTCTTACGTCTTGCGTCTTGCGTCTTGCGTCTTACGTCTTGCGTCTTACGTTTCACATCTTACGTCTGACGTCTGACGTCTCACGTCTTACGTTTTTATTCTTTTGCAGTCTACATTACCATAGTAACCAAGATTACCCATAATTCCTTGAATTTGGTTACCATGGCAACGGGAAATTCCGGGAATTCTGGGTAATTCCGGGAAATCCCCGTTGCCATGGTAACCAAGATTACCCAGAATTCCCTACGATCGTCTTTTGTTTATTCTGGGAAAAACCCATGGAATTCTGGGAAAAACCCATGGAATTCTGGGAAAAACCCAAGGCATTCTCCGAAAAACCCATCATTACCCAGAATTCCCTACGATCGTCTTTTGTTTATGACTGACACGGCGGCGGCGGCGGCGGCGGCGGCGGCGGCGGCGGTGGCGGCGATATATCTTTATAATATAGAGAGATATATATATATATTAGGGTGGATATATATATATATATATTAGGGTGGGCCAAAAAAAATTAATAATTTTTTTTTTCTTTGGTACCATGAAAATGTTGTTCAAGATGACGAAAAATAAATACTGTAAAAGTTTGAGCTCTTAATATTAATATTTAGAGGTGGCGCTTCGCGATTTTAGATTTCCCATTTAGATAACACGGGGAATTTTTTTTTTTTTATTCGGAATTTTATTCCGTTCTAACGAATCGGTGTATTGTGAAAATCAATACATGTTCTTGTAGGAAATTGAACGATCTTCAAAAAAGGTCTGACATGATTTTTCGCTAAGTCGACTCGTTTGAAAGTTATTCAAGGTTAAAGTTCAACCTCAAACGATATATGATGACTTTCACCATTTTTTACATTTTATCACGAAATAATGGCTCATAAAAATGAAACACCAAATATTCCGTGAAGTTCATCAAGTGTTCTGTGGTAGAACATTGAAATTTCTACGAAATACCAATAATCCTAATCGATTTTTTTCTATACTTGACTTTGAGTGACACTCGAAATTCCGTTTCACCTGAGGAATGACTTAAAAAAATTTATTATTCCTTAAAAAATACTAGAAAATCATAATTATTTCACTTAAATGTCTTATTGACACTTCATTATTATGTAATGTAAGATAATAAAAGCCATGTTTAATCAAAATACCATATTTTATTTTATTTTATAATTTGCACTTTTTGCACTACTTTAGAATTTCGTCAAATTCCTTTTATTACAGTTAGGATATTTTTGACGGTGATTCTTGACCACTTGCAATAAATATTGCAACTGCTCTTCATTTTTAGTGAGACATTTGTTGTACTCCTCTATTAATGCAACTCCTCTTTCTGCTACATCGTTAACAACGCTAAGACGTTTGAAAAATGCCAGGTTCTCTTGATAGCTTTCATGCTGTGTCCAAGATTCTACATTTTCATCGAGAAAGTCAATGGGTAAATCAAATATTTCTAATGTAGTCAACGACTTTGTTGAAATAAAATCACTCATATCTTTTGATAACAATACATCCAAATTTTCTGGCTGAATCTCAAATTTCTTCTGTTTTGAATCAGTGCTTCCTTTTTTTTTTAGAGCTTGAATCATTTTTTGTTTGACAGTCAGCCGCTGGAGCCGCTCCATGCAGTGATTTGATCTTCATGCAAGAATTAATTAAGTACGAAAGTATAAACAGTTCCATATCGAAAGCAGCTTGTTTGAAGATGGTGAATCATCTCTGGTATTTAAGTGAGCAATTAGCAATTATGTCTCTCTATGACGATAATGTGCCTCTGACTGTCAAACAAAAAATGATTCAAGCTCTAAAAAAAAAAGGAAGCACTGATTCAAAACAGAAGAAATTTGAGATTCAGCCAGAAAATTTGGATGTATTGTTATCAAAAGATATGAGTGATTTTATTTCAACAAAGTCGTTGACTACATTAGAAATATTTGATTTACCCATTGACTTTCTCGATGAAAATGTAGAATCTTGGACACAGCATGAAAGCTATCAAGAGAACCTGGCATTTTTCAAACGTCTTAGCGTTGTTAACGATGTAGCAGAAAGAGGAGTTGCATTAAGGTGGTGCCTCAGTCGATTTGGCCCCGCCCTCCCTCCCCCTCCCCCTCCCCCTCCCCCTCCCCTGTTGTTGATTGTCAAGTGTGGACATGGCTCACTATTTCGACTATTATCAAAGCCTACGCTTCACTGACACAAATATGATAGGGCATGCGCCGTGTAATATGAAATACCGAACATATGTATGCGAAAATATGTTGATTTTAGGTAACGATGAAGTCTCAATTTGTATTCTCGCAAAACGTTGACACTAGCGATTTTGAGAGTCGCGCGTTGCCATCTTTAATCCGTCATCCCGTCACTGTCTGCAAGGCTGCGTTCATTCAGCGAGCGTTCACGTCGCAGTTGGTGGCGATAAACTGAACTTATTTATCGCCACCAATCACGACGTGAGTTTCGCGAGCTGAGCTCCGTCTCGCGGAGAATGACGAACTAAGAGAAATAATAATGGCCTCGCGCTATTCTCGAAATCGCTAGTTGTCAAAGCTATAGGAGAATACAAATTGGGACTTCATCGTTGCCTAAAATCAACATATTTTCGCATTCATATGTTCGGTATTTCATATTACATGGCGCATGCCCTATCATATTTGTGTCAGTGAACCGTAGGCTTTGATAATAGTCGAAATAGTGAGCCATGTCCACACTTGACAATCAATAACAGGGGAGGGGGAGGGAGGGCGGGGCCAAATCGACTGAGGCACCACCTTAATAGAGGAGTACAACAAATGTCTCACTAAAAATGAAGAGCAGTTGCAATATTTATTGCAAGTGGTCAAGAATCACCGTCAAAAATATCCTAACTGTAATAAAAGGAATCTGACGAAATTCTAAAGTAGTGCAAAAAGTGCAAATTATAAAATAAAATAAAATATGGTATTTTGATTAAACATGGCTTTTATTATTTTACATTACATAATAATGAAGTGTCAATAAGACATTTAAGTGAAATAATTATGATTTTCTAGTATTTTTTAAGGAATAATAAATTTTTTTAAGTCATTCCTCAGGTGAAACGGAATTTCGAGTGTCACTCAAAGTCAAGTATAGAAAAAAATCGATTAGGATTATTGGTATTTCGTAGAAATTTTAATGTTCTACCACAGAACACTTGATGAACTTCACGGAATATTTGGTGTTTCATTTTTATGAGCCATTATTTCGTGATAAAATGTAAAAAATGGTGAAAGTCATCATATATCGTTTGAGGTTGAACTTTAACCTTGAATAACTTTCAAACGAGTCGACTTAGCGAAAAATCATGTCAGACCTTTTTTGAAGATCGTTCAATTTCCTACAAGAACATGTATTGATTTTCACAATACACCGATTCGTTAGAACGGAATAAAATTCCGAATAAAAAAAAAAAAATTCCCCGTGTTATTTAAATGGGAAATCTAAAATCGCGAAGCGCCACCTCTAAATATTAATATTAAGAGCTCAAACTTTTACAGTATTTATTTTTCGTCATCTTGAACAACATTTTCATGGTACCAAAGAAAAAAAAATTATTAATTTTTTTTGGCCCACCCTAATATATATACTAGGGGGGCTTCGCCCCCCTGCGCGCTACGCGCGCCAACCCCCCAACTATGTTTATAACATCCAGACAGATGATTTTGTTATTACATTTTGTTTTTTGATCGCATGATTATTCCTTTTTTTTTAAGTTTTTTTTCTATCTTTTTTTTGTTACTCATGTTTTGTATAATACAACTATGTATATGAGGGTGGTCCTTATTTGCGGGGCCAAAACAAAATTTCAAGTTTGCTCCTGTCAAATTGGTTGTTGTAACTATTTGGGTACATTTAAAAATCTGTTTCTGAAAATCCGATTTTATTTCGATCTTTTATTTCTCATCTTTCTTTTGTCAATTTTTTTATTGTGTCGTACTACAAACTCGTTTACTCGTATTTTTTTCTTCCTTCTATCTCTCTACTATCTATTACTATCTTTCTACTATCGGATCAGTTAGATATAGCATGTCAAACGCAAATGTCTTGATTTTACGTTCCGATAGTAGATCCGTTTCATCCTCATCTTTCATTCCCTTTTTCGTCGCCATTGCTATCGTCATTGCTTTCTTCATCCCAACATTCAATGTCTTGATAAGATTACTCCTAATCGAGTCTCGAGTCCTGATTTCTTGAGTTTCATGTCTTATGTCTGTCTTATCGCTTCAGTCCTAATTTCCAAGTCCTACGGCCTGGAACCTGAGTCCTTGATCCTTGAGTCTTAAGTCTTACCTGAGTCTCATGTCTGATCTTTTTTTACTTATGTGGTACGTCTCGCGTCTTACGTCTTACGTCTTACGTATTACATCCAGCGTCTTACGTCTTACGTCATACGTCTTGTGTCTTACGTCTTGCGTCTTGCGTCTTACGTCCTACGTCTCACGTCTTGCGTCTTACGTCTTGCGTCTTATGTCTTGCGTCTTGCGTCTTACGTCCTACGTCTTGCGTCTTACGCCTTGCGTCATACGTCTTGCGTCATACGTCTTGCGTCATACGTCTTCCGTTTTGCGTCTTGCATCTTGCGTCTTGCGTCTTACGTCTTGCGTCTTACGTCTAACGTCTGACGTCTTACGTCTTACGTTTTCATTCTTGTGCAGTCTACATTACCATGGTAACCAAGATTACCCCAGGATTCCTGGAATTCTGGGTAATTCCGGGAATTCCCCGTTGCCATAGTAACCAAGATTACCCATAATTCCTTGAATTTGGTTACCATGGCAACGGGAAATTCCGGGAATTCTGGGTAATTCCAGGAATTTTGGGTAATTCTGGGAAATCCCCGTTGCCATGGTAACCAAGATTACCCAGAATTCCCTGCGATCGTCTTTTGTTTATGACTGACACGGCGGCGGCGGCGGCGGCGGTGGCGGCGATATATTTTTATAATATAAAAGGATTATAATATAAAAGGATATATATATATTTAGGTGGATCGCACTAAACATTCGAGAATATTGATTTTTGCTCTGCGATCAACGTCGAAATGAAATTTAATACGAATGTAGTGCATAAACATATTTTTGGATAATTTGAAAATTCTCGCGTGAACAGGGAGACCAGGGGAATGAAATAAAAAATTCTGAAAATTAGGGAATTTTTTTTCGATGTTTGAAACCGATTTGACAGGGGCAAACTTGAAATTTTTTTTTGACCTCGCAAATAAGGACCACCCTAATATACATAGTTGTATTATACAAAACATGCGATAGTAGGTAACAAACGTGAGAAACAAAAAAGAGATAGAAAAAAAACTAAAAAAAAAAGGAATAATCATACGATCAAAAAACAAAATGTAATAACAAAATCATCTGTCTGGATGTTATAAACATAGTTGGGGAGTTGGCGCGCGTAGCGCGCAGGGGGGCGAAGCCCCCCTAGTATATACCGAGAGTTTTCTGTAACCGGACAGTTCCCCTTCCTACGGCCCAACCAACACAGGCACGGCCCGCGTGCGTGAGGTTCGGCCGGGAGGGGTTAGGCTGCCAGTGGCGCTTCCTCCGAATTTTTCACGCTAGGCCGAATCCGTATGGCCTATGCGTGCTAACTTGAGCCATTTTAGATTTGTTAACCAACGATACGCCGATTTGAGGACAAAAAGGTTGAAAGCAATTTTTATAACTGAACGGATATGAAGTGAATTCGTCCGATGTAAATATTCATCTTTGACATTGATCAGACATTTGAAATAAAGAGTCGATTGATCAGTCTATTGTTAATTCATTCGGTTAGCTTATTGTTAGATCTAATTATTATTAAATAGTGTTTTCGTGTGATATTCGAGGTAAACTGCAAGTAAGCAAGTGAGTGGTGGGTCAATCATTTGAGCCAATATGATCGAAAATCAGTTTTAAGATCTTAATTTTAATGAAAACAACGAGTATTTTTCCCCAGACTAGCTGCGTACAGTCAACGCTGACCTACCCAGGCTTCGCAGCATAATTCTTGCTGCGTCAACCATCTCCGAAGACTATTTTTCACCAGACTAGCTGCGTACAGTCAAATCAAACTTACTCAGTCTTCGCAGCGTAGTTCTTACTGCGTCAACCATTTCCGAAGACTATTTTCCACCAGGCTAGCTGCGTGTAGTCAACGCTGATCTACCCAGGCTTCGCAGCATAATTCTTACTGCGTCAATCATCTTCGAAGACTATTTTCCACCAGACTAGCTGCGTACAGTCAACGCTGACCTACCCAGGCTTCGCAGCATAATTCTTGCTGCGTCAACCATCTCCGAAGACTATTTTTCACCAGACCAGCAGCGCACAGTCAAATCTGACATATCCAGGCTTCGTAGCATAATTCTTACTGCGTCAACCATCTTCGAAGACTATTTTTCACCAGACTAGCTGCGTACAGTCAACGCTGACCTACCCAGGCTTCGCAGCATAATTCTTGCTGCGTCAACCATTTCCGAAGACTATTTTTCACCAGACCAGCTGCGTACAGTCAAATCTAACTTACTCAGTCTTCGCAGCGTAGTTCTTACTGCGTCAACCATTTCCGAAGACTATTTTCCACCAGGCTAGCTGCCTGTAGTCAACGCTGATGTACCCAGGCTTCGCAGCATAATGCTTACTGCGTCAATCATCTTCGAAGACTATTTTTCACCAGACTAGCTGCGTACAGACAACGCTGACCTACCCAGGCTTCGCAGCGAAGTTCTAACTGCGTCACCCATCTCCGAAGACTATTTTTCACCAGACCAGCAGCGCACGGTCAAATCTGACATATCTACGCTTCGTAGCATAATTCTTACTGCGTCAACCATCTTCGAAAACTATTTTTCACCATGCGGATAGTCAACGCTGATGTACCCAGGCTTCGTGGCGTACCAACGAGCTCCGAGAAAGGAGCTCCTACTGCGTCAGCCATCTCCGACGAGTATTTTTCACTCGACTGGCTGCGTACAGTCAACGCTGACGTACCCAGGCTTCTCGAGGCTCACTGGTACGCTGCGAAGCCTGGGTACGTCAACGTTGACTATACGCAGCTAGTCCCGTGAAAATACTCGGCGGAAATGGTTGACGCAGTAAGAACTACGCTGCAAAGACTGAGTAAGTTAGATTTGACTGTACGCAGCTAGTCTGGTGAAAAATAGTTTTCGGAGATGGTTGACGCAGCAAGAATTATGCTGCGAAGCCTGGGTAGGTCAGCGTTGACTGTAAGCAGCTAGTCTGGTGAAAAATACTCGTTGTTTTCATTAAAATTAAGATCTAAAAACTGATTTTTGATGATATTGGCTCAAATGATTGACCCACCACTCACTTGCTCCAGTTTACCTCCAATATCACACGAAAACACTATTTAATAATAATTAGATCTAACAATAAGCTAACCGAATGAATTAACAATAGGCTGATCAATCGACTCTCTATTTCAAATGTCTGATCAATTTCAAAGATGAATATTTACATCAGACGAATTCACTTCATATCCGTTCAGTTATAAAAATTGCTTTCAACCTTTTTGTCCTCAAATCGGCGTATCGTTGGTTAACAAATCTAAAATGGCTCAAGTTAGCACGCATAGGCCATACGGATTCGGCCTAGCGTGAAATATTCGGAGGAAGCGCCACTGGCAGCCTAACCCCTCCCGGCCGAACCTCACGCACGCGGGCCGTGCCTGTGTTGGTTGGGCCGTAGGAAGGGGAACTGTCCGGTGTTACAGAAAACTCTCGGTATATATATGTATGTATATATATAACAGAAAACTCTCGGTATATATATGTATGTATATATATAACAGAAAACTCTCGGTATATATATGTATGTATATATATATACCGAGAGTTTTCTGTAACACCGGACAGTTCCCCTTCCTACGGCCCAACCAACACAGGCACGGCCCGCGTGCGTGAGGTTCGGCCGGGAGGGGTTAGGCTGCCAGTGGCGCTTCCTCCGAATATTTCACGCTAGGCCGAATCCGTATGGCCTATGCGTGCTAACTTGAGCCATTTTAGATTTGTTAACCAACGATACGCCGATTTGAGGACAAAAAGGTTGAAAGCAATTTTTATAACTGAACGGATATGAAGTGAATTCGTCTGATGTAAATATTCATCTTTGAAATTGATCAGACATTTGAAATAGAGAGTCGATTGATCAGCCTATTGTTAATTTCATTGTAAGTTTCATTGTAAGTTAAATTTTATTGTAAGTTTCATTCCAAACGGTCAATTGGTTAAGGAGTTTTGGCTCTCCACGTTTTTGAGTTGATAACGCGTCTTTGATAGACGCAAAGAGTAAGCAACAATAATCCGTACGATTAGCATCATCATTGAATGGATCAAACAGTTACAATCAATTTTTTGATGTTGAACAATTCCAAAAATAGCAATCTGAAGATGATGCTAATAATGTAAGGTTTGTCGATGACGAGAAGCATTGACATGGGACTCTGTATTATCATCAGAAATGATTACTGCGTAAAAAATGGAAAACCGGGGATGGCTAGCCTGCAAAAAACAGACGAAAAACCTGGAGTGTGCCGAGTTGGCTGTGACTGAGTATTAACTTTCACCATAAGCTCTCGGTATGTATTGCAACGGGTAGAATTTCTCCTACGCGCTGTCAACCTTCGGCGAACCGCTCCGGGGTTTTAGTTAAGGTAAGGTAAGATAAAGATAAAGATATGTTGGGCGCCAGATACGTCTGTATCAATTTTTACTCAAAGTAGAAACTCGAAATTAGGCAGCGAAACAGATATGATCCGGAGGGATCGACGGACTTTGCTCGGCTAGTCCAGACTATAAAGAAAATGGTAGAGTGGCAGGGAACAACGTGTATAGAAAATCAGTCGGATGGTTAAATAACAAAATATATTCTTCAATCAAATTTCAGTCAGTTAGATATTCACAAAAGTCTTCAGAGTGAGAGGTAGTTCTTTAGTTCGCTTTACAATTGTATTGTTTTGAGATATAAGGTACTAGGTATGGGTGAGATAGAGAAATTCGGGAATTCAGATTTTAGCTATAACAGGGTGTGTGTGGGAAGGGACTCTATATAATGCAAAAAGAGAAGGGAATCCGATGATTCAGTATCACATAGCGATACTCTACTATATAAAACAAGAAAAGATGAAAGTTCCACGCAACACGGGAATCGAGAGATTTCCCAGATTTCAGATATTTTGTGTATCAAATACTAACAAACGCAAAAAGTAAAGGGATGACTTATTGACTAACGATCAAAGATAATAGATACTTAAACTAACGCGAAAGTCGCTTTCGCGGCTACTTGCTCGATTTTAGATATTAACCCAGGAAAAAAGGCATGGCAAATAAGATATCAGGCAAAGTCATAGATACAGGTAGTTCGAACTCAAAATTTAGGTAAGAAATATGCAAAAGAGATAGAGATAAGCCAGAGATATCAAATACTACCAATCAGCAATCAAAGATATTTAATTGGCCAAATCACGAGATCGCTCACAGTTCTTTCGTCAAATCTTAGAAAAGATAAAGATAAAGATAATCGTATCCATAGAAAGAGAAAGATAGGATAAGGTAAGGATACGACAATCAAAAGATACAGATTTGTGCGATCGTTCGCAAGCTCGTGTTTTTACATAAAGAATTAGGCCTTACCTTATCGGTGTTTTCGCCGATGTTCCTGCTATTCACTATTTTAGATAAACTCACTTTACTCATTCCTAGCGGCTAAGGTAGTAGGTAGTTGGCTGGACGGAACGTTTTGGGAGACGCTACCGCCTCAGCGGGAACGGCCTACGCCGTAAGAGATTCAAACAAAAAGAATAAAGAAAAGCAAGATATAGAGAATGTAGCGTCGGGAAGGAAAGGCATAGATTAAGGTATCGAAAGGCTGAAGGGAAGTTATAGGTACGGGAAAGAGAAGCTAAATTACACAAACTAGAGATAATTCAAGATACAGAATTCAGAGAGAATTCGGAAGAATCCGGGAGACACGTCTGCCTCGCTGAAGTGATGATCGGCAAGTAGATCGAGGCGAGCTCCTCGCTCGAACACCTCGTTCGATGTAGGGGTGCTTTGGTCATCCTGATTGGCCTAATTGCGTCACCTGACTATCCTTTTGTTCGTCTGGTCAAGCGGTGTGAGCGGGGAGAACCGAGGGAGAACCCCAGGCTCGTGCGTTGCATACCCCTCTTCTGGCTGTCGTCTCATGCTGTCTTCCCCGGCGCTGGATCTACATCGGGATCTCGCTCGCCACAAAATAAGAAACGGCGAGTTGTAAATGGACTCGTCCGTCACTTTCTCCGGGAATGTCGACTCCGCAGGTTTTTAGGCAGCAACGGAGTGCATCCCTCGGCAATTGTCACGCTGGGCACAGTCAGGCCTCGCTCGTGAAGGGATCCAACATGGAAACGGGACGTCTGTATCGGGAATCTTTCCGGGATAACCCCGAGAACGTTTTCACAGCTTCAGAGACAGTAGGTGATGAAGATGGTTCGACCTTGGTCGAGAAGCTTCGGGACGGGAGGTTCACAAGGCGCTTTTTACACGCGACCCTATACGCCATCTCCTAGGCATCCATCGCATTTGCTGTTGAAGGACGACGGGAGGATATTGCCTCATCCCTGTACGCCGCCTGTCCTTTGCTGGCCTGGACTCCTTCCTTGATTCGGGGGTGGTTGTTGTTTGCTGGTGCGTCACACCCCGGTGGCTTGATGTTGCTGGTTGTTCGGGATAGTCGTGGATCAGCAGTTTCGGCATCAGGATAACCTCGGCTGTTGTTGTTCCAAGGTCGTTGTTTCCCTCGGCGGTCGGGCTTACAGACGTGCTCATAGATAGGGAAGGAATACACAAAATAGTTTTAGTTAAATCTAATTAGCTTAGCTTTCCTATTTTTGCCATTTTTTCCTGGGTTAGGAGGCGAGACGTGTCTCCGTTCATCGTTAGCTAGTACCCTGGGACGGGTGGCCTAACACCACGTCACAGTATATGTACATGTGTATTCTATTAACACATCCTTTCCTCCAGTAACGATATAATGGATTCTCTATTTCAACTGATGTACACATCAAGAGTTACTATGTCGAATACTAGAAGCAACGTAACGCGCAGAGAGATTGCGCACAAAGCATGTAGACTCTTTTGTAGAAAATTGAAACGTAACCAAAACCTTTACACATTTACGATAGAATCACACAGCTGTGAACGCTCATCGCGCGCGGATGGTGGTATAAAACATCACGAGTTTGAAAATGGACACACGGTGGAATCACCCGTTTTCGGCTATAATAGCAGGCCCCTCAGGCTGCGGAAAATCAATTTTCGTTAAAACATTTCTACGTCATATCGCCAAGATGTGTAATACGCGATTTTCACGGGTAATATGGTACTATGCCGAGCAGAACTCTCTCCAGGGTAGCCATACCAGTAATAGCGTAGACGGTATTACAATCGAGTATCGCGAAGGGCTCCCTCAGGAATCTGACTACGATTCTGACAAATTACCGAAGCTACTAGTGATCGATGATCTGATGCGCGAAGCTTCCAATAATGTAATTGTTGACCTCTTCACCAAGGGATTTCATCATAAGAACCTAAGCGTTTTTTTTATAACACAGAACCTTTTTCATCAGGGACGAGGTCAGCGTGATATCTCGCTTAATTCGAATTACATAGTGTTTTTCAAAAACCCGCGCGACCGCGCCCAGGTACAACATCTGGCCCGTCAGGTCTACCCCGAGGATCCGCGTTTTTTACAGGAGGCCTATCACGACGCAACAGCTAAAGCACACGGTTATTTATTGCTCGATCTGAAACAATCCACACCGGAGAACTGCCGGTTTCGCACAGGTATATTCCCTTCTGATGCACATCACTACGTCTATGTTCCTGAAAAGGATATAAAGAATCGCTCCGTTCACGGATTACCAGTCGTGCGCTTGTAATGTCACCCGTGCAGCAGGAGCGGAGTTTTTCGGGTACAGCCCGACGCAAAGGTAGTTCAGCTATCGCAGCAGCACGTCGACGATTTGGTTGCACTAATACAGCGACCCTACAAGCTCTCTGCAGCATTAGTCCAAAACAAAGACAACTATTGTTACGTGCGGCCAATAACTCCCTTGTGAAGAGCATATGCGAGTGTGCCTTAAACACTGTCCACGGAAACATACCCTTAACACGGAAGGAAAAGGCGCAACTCGTTCAGCATAAGCGACTTCTACGTAATCTTGCTAGTAACCGCGGTAGCTGGAGCGGCAAAAAAAAAATACTAGTTCAGCAGGGTAGCGGTTTTTTACCTTTGCTGCTAGCCCCTATTCTCGGAGGGTTATTTTCCCACCTGTTCGGAAACTAGCAACAGAAACGACCATGGACCATGCGAAGAAGATGGTCCTTATACCTTCGGAAACTGTGGAGCGCCTACGGGATAATATAACAACGCCCCGCTTATCAGCCGAGAGTAATTATACGAAGGAGCAGCCTGTCAACACTAATCCCATATCCAGATTAGACAGAGAGATGCGGGAAATTCTTGATTCAGCTACACAAGATGAAGCCGTAAAATGGAAGCAGTAACAGCAGCTTCTTCAGCGTTTCTTATACTTTGCAGAGGATTCACGAAAACCTCTTCAGATAGAACTGCACAGCAAAGCAACGAGTGATGCGGCCTCAGAGGAGGATGGCTACTGAAAAAGGAGAACAAGCTCCGGAACAAGCAGCCATGCTATCGAGGATTATTTCAAGCGTACCCAAAAAATTCCAGTCAAAATCTGCTCTTTTGCTTGACCACCTATCTGGGGATCCGCGCCGATTCAAGTGGGATAGTAAAGGGGTCATAACTATTGACGGTGCTATTGTTCCGGGTACGAATATTGTTGATCTGGTAAACGATACAGTGCGTTCCCGAAAAGGATTTACGCCCCAGGGTCGGGATGCGTACGCATCGTTATCTAGCGTCTGTGAACACGCCACGTGAATATATCGGCAATCCGACAGTGTGGAAAAGTTCACGGACGCTTTCGCGATCGTACGTATTGGACAAATCTACGCCTGGTGGCTCCAAACGGTCAAGAACACCATCGTACGACTCAAAAGACAGGCGTAGGCTGCAGAGGGCGGTGCTCCAGATAGCGACGGCGACGACTCGTTCTACTCTTCATCGAAAACTCCTCGCAAAGAGCGCGGGTCTGGTAAACCAACGATCAGTCCTGTCAAATCAAGCTGGTTACCTTTCAATCTACGGAAATGAGAGAACTTGAACGTTTCTTCTATGACCCCGGACACCCCGCAGGGTTTGCGAGTGTTAGAAAGTTAAAGAAGGCCGCAGGAAATGTGCACTTGAATACCATCGTAAAGTGGCTAAGTAGTCAGGATGCCTATACCCTACATAGACCGGTGCGTCGGAAGTTTCAACGTCTGACGTATAACATCACGAATATAGATGATCTCTGGGAAGCGGATTTGGTAGAACTTGGTTCCATCAAAGACTATAACGATAGTTACCGTTATTTACTGGTCGTTATCGACGTGCTGAGTAAATTCGTATGGGTCCAACCGCTATTCAGTAAATCGGCCAAGGACGTTGCAGAGGGTTTCAATGAGATTTTATCCACAACAAACCATAGGCCGGCAACCCTACAAAGCGACAAGGGGAAGGAGTTTGTTGGCGGCCCCTTTCAAAAATTACCTTCTGCAAACGAAATTCGCTTCCGCGTGACGCGCAACCCTGACATAAAAGCGGCCGTTGTTGAACGATTTAATCGCACGCTGAAGCAGCGCATGTGGCGGTACTTTACGCATAACAACACGCACCGGTACATTGATGTATTGGAAAATCTTGTTCAATCGTATAATGACACCGTACACTCGAGCATCAACATGGCTCCTTCAGAGGTGACACTTTACAATGCTGCGGAGGCACGGGCGAACATCCAGCGTAGACACCCACCGCACAAGGAAAACAAACCGAAATTTGGAAAGAACGATCTTGTACGTATAAGCAAGACGAAAGGTACGTCTGCGAAGGGTTACGAGGCTAACTGGAACGAAGAGCTGTTCAGAATTAGGCGTATTCTAAGGGGTCACCCGAACGTATACGAATTAGATGATCTCGATGGCGAAGAGATCGACGGTATTTTTTATGAGCAAGAACTACAGCGTGTCGCCGAAGACATGAACGCCGACACGTTCAAAATCGATAAAATCATACGCAGCAAGGGGAGCGGTCGTAGTAAGAAGCTACTTGTCAGCTGGAAAGGTTATCCTGAAAAATTTAATAGCTGGATGTTCATTTACTGCGATATCATCGAACCACGTATCTTTGGTGACGTCTACGCGCCGCTTTTACGCATAGTACAGGCACGCCAGAACGCAGATAACGGATCCACAGAAGTGAAAACTTTTCCTCCGCCGCATTATATACCATTGATCCTCACAAGTTTCCGCACGATCGAGATATCTATAAGAGACCACCAAGGTAAATCTATACCATTCACCCACGGGACGTTGACTGTAACGCTGCACTTCAAGAAGATATATTAGCCCGACCGAACGCGAAGCAGAAGCTGGGAAGTTCCGGAGTCATACCCGTGGCGTACTACATAGAGCATTACGAGTCCCAAATAGGCGGCGGCATCGATCGTGTTTACGCCGGGGCAGCCAGCCAGCGTGGTCATGGGATTGGTAGTTTTTTAGGCGGTCTGTTCCGAAGAGCTATACCACTGCTATCACGTGGAGCCCGCGTTCTAGGCAAAGAAGTCTTGCGAAGCGGTATGAATTTCATGACGGATTTGGATTCCGATCGCCCATGGAAGGACTCGGTAAAATCATGCGTATGAAACCGGTCAGAACCTGAAGCGGAAGGCCCAGGAGGGTATCGACAATATCATGAAAGGCGAGGGTTATAAGCGCAGGTACGGGGGTGTTATTGACCAGTCGCTACTTGTCGGGCCACCGCGGTTAGCTATAACAGGTAGCTCCTCTAGGACCGTGAAGAAGCGTAAATCGCGTAAAGCCACCAAACGTCGTGAAGCCGGGCGGAGCGTAAAAACAAAGAAAAAACCTGTGAAAAAACATTTGAAGAAAAAGAAAAAAGCTGTAAAATCGACAACCGGTTCAAGAAAAAAGAAGTGCTGCAAGAGACGAGCAGTTACAGATATTTTCGGTCCTTTGTAGAAACGTTCGCGTTTCGTTGATAGTGTTATAAATACCATATTCAGTAATGGCTTATCTTCATGCCCACTCCTGTGAATGTTTAAAATCGGAACTAGACCTCTTTACGCTACCGCCTACACAGACATCTATTGAAAACGGTCAGTGGGTTCACTACAAACCCGTATCAGCTCTCACGGATGACTCGCCGATCGAATTCAGCGTACCAGGTCATGGTGATGAGTACATAGATCTATCGCACACTATGCTCAGAGTAAGCTCCCGTGTAGTTCCCCGAAATCCTACCACGACTACTACTACTACTGAACAGGCCGTGAGTACTGTTGATGTGGCGCCCGTGAACAATTTTCTACATAGCATGTTCAATCAGGTTGATGTATATTTCAACCAGAAACTAGTATCGCCAAGCAACAACGCGTACGCGTACAGAGCATACATTGAAACGTTGCTAAATTACGGCGAAGGTGCTAAAGTATCCCATCTGACATCAAGTTTGTGGTATGCCGACGACGCCGGAAGCTTTGATGAAACAACGGGCTCCGTTAATAAGGGTCTGAGTAAGCGGCGTCAATTCCTGACTAACGGTAGGACTGTGGATATGCTTGGACGATTGCACTGTGATGTCTTCAACCAGGAAAAGTTTCTCCTCAACGGTGTAGAGCTAAGACTTCGACTTGTACGTGCACGAGATGCCTTCTGCCTAATGGAGCCGTCCGACGATTCTAAGTTACAGATAACAGACGTAACGCTGATGATAAGACGTGTAAAAATCAGTCCCGGCATACTGCTAGCACATGCAAGAACCCTCGCTAAGACAACTGCTAAATACCCTATGACGCGTGTCGAGGTTAAAACTCTGAGGCTGCATGCAGGTGTACAAACTGAAACGCTGGATAACGTTTTCCTCGGTCAGCTACCGAAACGCATAATCATAGGGTTTGTGAAAAACAAGGCCTATAATGGGGACAAATCACTGAATCCTTACAATTTCGACGCCTTTAGTCTCAGTTACCTATCGCTGTACGTGGAAGGTACGCAAATTCCCTCTAAACCGCTCCAGCCAAACTTCAAAACGGATTTATTCGTCGATTCGTACAATACGCTGTTCTCAGGAACAGGTATACATTTTCCCAATGAAGGGAACGGAATTTCCAGAGACAGCTATGAGAAAGGCTACTGTCTCACAGCTTTCGATCTCACGCCTGATCTCTCGGCCAGTGATAACAGGCATTGGAATCTTGTGAAACACGGGGCCGTCAGGATCGAAACACGATTTGAAAAATCTTTGACTACCACGATAAATTGCATAGTTTATGCAGAATTCGATAATGTCATAGAAATCGATTCTATGAGGCAGGTTATCACGGACTTCGGCAGCTAGACAACCATGCAGCCCCATACATCTATCGAGCAAAAACCTGCACGTACCTGCTTGTACGCGTCGAATCATAAATGGTTACCCTGCCCATCGTTTCGTATACCTAATCACCCCGTCATAAATAGTCATAAACCATTGTTTGGGGTCTTGTCCGAGCCTGCAGCATAACGGCAACCCTACCCAGCGTAACTACCCCTCCCTTGTCTTACACGATGGACCTTTGGTGGGAGATGACCCTAGAATTCTGCAGATAAATACACGGAAGCATCCTCAGTGCCTTAGTACCAAGCGTCAGTTCGAAATGTGTTGTGTCCCGGCCGTTAACGTATACGGAAACTCATCATGAACTACATCATCGACATACAAGGTTTTCAAGATGATAGTGGGTCATTTATACCAAAAAAAGTTGCTGTTCTCTCCTACGGCCATAGCGTAATGGCCCATTGGGTGATCGCACCACCGTTCCCCTTCACCGATCTCAGTACACCATCGCGAGTGCGCAATAACTGGCTTACATGTAATAAACATGGTCTTGAGTGGTTTGAGGGTCGTGTTTCGTTCGATGAATTGCACGCAAACCTACGGGCTATCACGAGTACAGCAGTGAACATTTTTGCTCGTGGCTATCAAAAAGTGCGCTATCTCCAGGAAGTGATGACGCGTGAAGTGATAAATTTAGAACGAGCCGACAGCGGGTGCCCACCGTTCAAAAACATGGAGGCAATTGCCTGCTGCACGGTACATGCAGGGGCTTGAAAGGACTTCGCGTGTGCACTGGGCAACGCCATGAAGCTGAAAAAGTGGATGGAATCACGCTGCTTGCCTGAAATGGTTATGTCGAAAATACCCTTTTCCACGAAATGGCTGAACACTCCTGAAGAGCAGGAGGTTATTGTTGTTGAAGACACTGATCACGATACAGCCTCGGAGGGACATGATGTGTGTGGCTGCTTGTCAATGGAAAGGTCATTATCGGAGCCGTTGCTCTGTCCATTCATGTGATCGGTTATCACCCAGTGTCTACGCACAAAAACCTCACTACGCACATAACCGATGTTGAAGATGGATAGTCTTCAGATCTACAAGGCTTTGGAACTGATACCCGCACGCTCGAAGGGCGTTTTTCCAGCCGACCGAATCCCTCTGGCATGGACGCACCCGACGGCTATCATTGCTAACACGGATGATCATACGCAACCAGGATCACATTGGGTTGCTTTCCATGTCACAAGCAACGGACAAGGCGTATATTTCGATAGCCTGGGCCTACCGCCTCTCATACCACATTATCTTCGAAGTCTACGACGGAACTGTATATCCTACCGATGGAATAACAAGCAGCTCCAGAGTTCATCGTCCAGTGTATGCGGACAGTTCTGCATTATGTTCCTGCACCACATGTGTCACGGGTTCACCCTTCAACAATTCACAAGCCTTTTCAATGAAGATCTGCATTCGAACGACAGGTTAGTGGCGTCATTTTATAAGCGATTAACACGGAATAAGTACAATTGTCGAGAACTCTGTAATAACCGTTGTCTACCTGAATGTATACAACAATGCCTACCTTGGCGCCTCTAAGTCACTTTCCCTTCTCGTTTAGTCTAAGGAATAGAAATAACTTAACCGTAAGATAAAATATGTGATTTTTCTACTTTTGAATATTTCTATGGTAAATAGAGTAAGATTGTCCTAGTGTTCACTTTCCGTTTTAGTTTAAGGTATAGAATAAGCTAGCCGTAAGATAAAATAAGTAATTTTTGTACTTTTAAACATTTCTGCCGTAAATAGAGTAAGGTTCTAGTTTAAGGAATAGAATAAGCTAGCCGTAAGATAAAATAGGTAATTTTTGTACTTTTAACCATTCTGACCGTAAATAGCGTAAGGTTTTAGTTTAAGATATAGAATAAGTTAACCGTAAGATAAAATAGGTAATTTTTGTACTTTTAACCATTTCTACCGTAAATAGCGTAAGGTTTTAGTTTAAGGAATAGAATAAGCTAGCCGTAAGATAAAATAAGTAATTTTTTTATTTTCGAATATTTCTAACGTAAATAGAGTAAGATTGTCCTTATAGTGTTAATTTTTTTCGTCTTAGTTTCATTGATCTTTTTCCTGTAAATAATAATATTGTATGATTATCCCGAGCTTGAACGTACTATATTGCCTATTGTGATATAATCTGAATAAACACGAGTTAAAACCATATTCGACCGTGTATATACATATATATAAACCGTCATACCTGACCACCGTACCCTTTTCCTATATCTGCACATCCTTTCATACCTTTAGAATAATGGGAACGGTTTTTGGGTTTCTTAGATCGATATACCAGAACGTTGACGTTTCGACCCATGGAGAGGGCCCTCTTCAGAACTGAAGAAATTTATTATATGAGCAAGACAATAGATTATAACCGAGATACATAGAATATGTCTAGTGATACTTACAAAACAATTATCTAACCATATAGTATATTATATCTACATTGGATGACACTTGTGAAGGTCAATCTGTAACGGATTTTTGCTATTTAATTTTTCAATCTTAGGACCAGTGATCGAGGCTCATTAACAAACACATCTCCGCGACTCAGACTTATTACCAACCAATTGTTTAAATAAGCTATTTATCCGGTTCTTTTGGTGACATTTTTAAGTAGCGCAACGTGTGAACTCTGAAAAACCAAGGAGATGTAAATCACACGGACATCGGTAACAGGTGAGACTGAGACATACAGACGTCAGATCATGTTGACCACGAACTGTCAGAAAACTGATGGAAGAACACTGCTGACGGACAGGTGTTACATGGAAATAATCAGTACCGGAGAGATTAGCAGCTAAGTAGGTCAACTGCGAGCTATCTATCTTGCTTGATTAACGACTCAGCTCTAGATAAAAACATGCCTAGATTCTGCTTTCCGTACGTCAAAGGCCTATCACAATCGGTATCTAGGGTATTACGTCCTTTCAATGTTTCATGCTCTTTTAGGAATGCCAATGATCTATCTTACCTATTTAGTAACCTAAAGGACAAAACACCGATTCCACTCATGTCGAATGTAGTCTACAAAGTACCATGTGGTGGTTGCGATGCTACATACATTGGTCAAACCGGCAGATGGTTAAAATCTAGAATTTATGAACACCACACTAACATCCGTCGAAAACCCAGTGAACACACCGCACTCACAAAACATAAAATAAATAATGACCATCAGTTCAACTACAAAGATATAAAAGTGTTGAAAAAAGAACACAACTATAGGAAAAGATTAATCCATGAAATGTGTAACATTGTAAAGGAGAAAGACAGTATCAACTTGCGGAGTGATGTTGATAATTTATTTGCTAGTTACTTTGGACTATTCTAATACACTTTAATGGGTTTACATCTCGCATCTCTCGACCGCTAAATTTGAATCAGAAATGAGCCATACGTCACTCACTAGCGGGTACTCTACTCTACTTTACCTACGAAGCTACGCAAGATAGATAGCTCGCAGTTGACCTACTTAGCTGCTAATCTCTCCGGTACTGATTATTTCCATGTAACACCTGTCCGTCAGCAGTGTTCTTCCATCAGTTTTCTGACAGTTCGTGGTCAACATGATCTGACGTCTGTATGTCTCAGTCTCACCTGTTACCGATGTCCGTGTGATTTACATCTCCTTGGTTTTTCAGAGTTCACACGTTGCGCTACTTAAAAATGTCACCAAAAGAACCGGATAAATAGCTTATTTAAACAATTGGTTGGTAATAAGTCTGAGTCGCGGAGATGTGTTTGTTAATGAGCCTCGATCACTGGTCCTAAGATTGAAAAATTAAATAGCAAAAATCCGTTACAGATTGACCTTCACAAGTGTCATCCAATGTAGATATAATATACTATATGGTTAGATAATTGTTTTGTAAGTATCACTAGACATATTCTATGTATCTCGGTTATAATCTATTGTCTTGCTCATATAATAAATTTCTTCAGTTCTGAAGAGGGACCTCTCCATGGGTCGAAACGTCAACGTTCTGGTATATCGATCTAAGAAACCCAAAAACCGTTCCCATTTGAAATTGATGAGATCAAGAAAAGAAGAATCGGCTTTAGAATAATAGCTCCGTACCTTACACTCCCCCAACCTTCAGCACACATAGTCGCTACATATCCACATTTGTTATACGAAAACAAAGGCTCACGTCTGGGTCCTGCTGTGACCTAGTCAGGCCAGCAGCGAAGACCCGCGGAGCCACACTTCAATAGTAAGACAGCACTACATGATCTAGGTTAGGTTAGGTTACGTTAGAAAAAGGAGAGAGAAAAAAAAATGGCGACCGGAGAGAGAGAGAGAGAAAAAAATGGCGATCAGAAAAAAAAAAAAAATGGCGACCGGGGGGGGGGGGGGGGGGGGGGGGGAAGGGGGAAGGGGGAAGGTCATAAACGGGTATACTGCACCCTTTCTACTCCCGGGGGTCCGCCGCCGCCGCGTGTGTGAGCTTGTTGCCGGGGGGGAAAAATTATTTCCCAATAATCGTAACATTTATTCGATCAGAAGAAGAGATGAAAAAATTAAATACATTGAAAAAAAATAAAAATAAAAATTAAATCAATAGTAAAAAAATTAATTAAAAAAAAAAATAAAAATTAAATCAATAGAAAATAAATTAATTAAAAGGAGAAAAAAAAAAAAAAAATTACAGAAGAATTCGAGAAGAATCGACATTGGTCATTGCTCATTTGTCCAGACCCCTCTTGAAATAGAGGTTCTACGTTCAGAGCTGAATCTTCAGCTTACTGCTCCTATATTCAAATATGCCTATAATATTTTTCACAGAATATACCCATGGCTAGAATAAGGGCGAGGGTAAACAGTCGATATTCCACCCTTTACTGTTTTTTGCTTCACGCTTCCCACTCGTGCAGGTGTCTGCTGAGATGCTGACATCTGGTTGCAATATATATATTGTGGCTAAAAGGTTTCGAGGTAATTTATTGCTCAATTAGTGTCAACCCTCAAAAATGACGGAACCAAGTGTTTCTATTATACCCCAATGGTCCATCCTCCATCACGATACCGTCATTCGCTCCCAACACCCCCAAGTGTGAGATACCAACATCGAATTGGAGAACAAACATGGATTCAGAAAAGTGTTTGAAATTAATAAGCATTATGGCAAACGCCTATAAAATTGTGGAGCGAGGATCATCACTTGAGATTGCAAAATGGATTAAATTTGGGTCTCGTAATATTACGCTATTGAATAAAATATTGAAAAAGTCAGCTCTAACCACCGGCGAAAAAATCAAGATTCAGACCACAATTTCACATTTGACATCATTGAGTGAAAAATTCGAGGAAAAACAACGAAGTGGTGCGGGAGTTAATATTCAGAAAGTGAAAGATAGAGTTCGTTGGAAGGACATGGGATCTGTGTTTCAAGGTAGAATACGAACTGGGACTATAGTGAATCTACTTCACAGAGACTTACATTCCTTTTTTCATGACTCAAAAAATGTCACTGCTGATCGATTAAAGAACCTTCTTCGAAGAGACGGGAATTTTAAAGTAAACTGCGTTTTAGTCTGCAAGTTTCATGCGATACACAACGGCGAAACGATGGAAGAGATCAAGTATTTCAACACGAAGAATGAAATTATTCTTCCATCAACGAATATCAAACAGTGGTTCGATAAATACGTTACTAGTCGTCTGCTGGTGAAGGTGGAGGATTTTCAAGAAAGGGATTCCGGGTGGTCATTGATGGAAATTTGCCACCTTACGGTGAATATCAATCGTTTTGTACCGCTGCGTGGAGGCTTGTCGACATACGTTCAACTACCTAAGGATATCCAAGCGAAGAAAGCTGTAGTGAACATAAAAAATGAGGACGAATATTGTTTTCTATGGGCTCTTACGGCAGCTCTTCATCCGACTGAAAACAAGGTGTGTTCAACTAGCTCCTATCCGAATTTTAAATCAGTATTGAAATTTGATGGTATTCATTTTCCAATTACTTTGAAAGATATTTCGAAAATTGAGGCGATGAATAGTTTGTCGATCAATGTTTACGGTCTAGAGTCGGGCAAGAAAAGTGAAATAGTACCACTTTATTTGAGTAAGAATAAATCGGACAAAGACACGATTCACCTTCTCATGATTAAAAATGAAATCGATACATTTATCGATGATGACCTTGATGATGATGATGATGATCATGACATCGCACAAATTTACCACTTTGCTTGGATACGAAACCTTTCACGCTTACTCAGTTCACAAGTGTCAAATCATAATGGTAAGATGCTACTATGTGACAGATGCTTGTGTCATTTTCAAAAACAAAGCTCCTTTGAAAAACATCGACAAGATTGTGTGAATATGAATAAAATAAAAATGGTATTACCTAACGAAGAGGATAAAATTTTGAAATTCAGAAATTTTAGATTTAAAGAAGCCGTACCATCTGCTGTATATGCCGATCTTGAGTGTATCTTGCATCCTGCTGCGAACGGATCGCAGAAACACGCCCCACACAGCGTTGCATATTATTTACGATGTACCTTTGATGATTCTCTTTCAAAATTTGAATTGAAGCGGGATCAATATTGCATTGAGTGGTTTATTAATGAAATGAAAGATTTGGCTCGATTAGTAGATTCTTATTTGAAATGCGTAGTACCGATGAAGCCATTAAATGAAGAACAAATGCGTGATTTCGATGGAGCAAAAGTATGCCACATTTGTGAGAAACCTTTCACCTCTGATGATATCAGACATCGTGATCACTGTCATTTTACGGGCAAGTATCGTGGTGCTGCACATCAAGCATGCAACGTCAATTACACAAAGTCTCATGACATCCCGGTTATCTTTCACAATTTATCGGGCTATGACTCACACTTTCTCATCAAGGTTTTGGCTACATCGTTCGACGGCACCGTAAACCTACTACCCATCAACAAAGAAAAATACATTTCTTTTACTAAGAACGTTAAAGGGACATGTGTAAATTTAAGATTTATTGACTCATTCAGATTTATGCCAAGTAGTATTGAGAAGCTTGCATCATATCTCTATAATCCTGACAAATTAATTACGCGCGGTCAGTGTAATAATGCGCAGGAATTTGAATGATTAACAAGAAAGGGAGTCTTCCCCTACGAGTATATTGATAGTTGGAACAGACTTGATGAGACCAATTTCCCTCCAAAAAAATACTTTTATTCAAGGTTGAATAATGAAGAAATTTCAGAGCAAGATTACCAACATGCACAAAAAGTTTGGGAGACGTTTGATGTGAAAACTTTGGGGGGGTATTCAGATTTGTATTTGAAAACCGATGTCTTACTGTTGGCTGACATATTTGAAAATTTCCGACGTAATTGTTCTTCAACGTACAATTTGGACCCTCTGCATTATTATACTGCTCCGGGACTTGCTTTCGATGGGATGCTTACATGCACTGGTGTGGAACTTGAGCTACTCACAGACCCAGAGATGTTACTATTTATCGAGAAAGGTATTCGAGGTGGTGTAGCTCAGTGCTCAAACCGATATGCTAGTGCCAACAATCGATACATGGGTGTGGATTATGATCCTAGACAGAATGAATCATATTTAATGTACTTTGATGTAAATAATCTGTATGGTGCAGCTATGAATCAATATCTATCGTTTGGATCATTTGAGTGGGAAAATAATGACGTTTGTATTAATAACACCCCCGATGATTCTCTGATAGGATACATTCTCGAAGTTGATTTGGAGTATCCTGAGGAACTTCACGAGCGTCACAGAGATCTACCTCTATGTCCAGAACACTTTGTACCACCGAATTCTAAAAATTCTAAATTAATGACAACACTCCTCCCGAAAAGAAAATACATTATTCATTATCAAAATTTGAAACAGTGTTTGAAATTAGGAGTGAAATTAACTAAGATTCATAGAGTTTTGACATTCCAACAATCTCCATGGTTAAAACAATACATAGACTTGAACACTGAACTACGAATAAAATCAACCAACGAATTCGAACAAAATTTCTTTAAATTAATGAATAATGCAGTTTTCGGTAAAACGATGGAAAATGTAAGAAAACAGAAAGATGTTAAACTGGTTACAAAGTGGGATGGAAGGTATGGGGCTGGGGCCCTTATATCTAAACCCAATTTACATAGCTGCACTGTATTCGATAATGACGACATAGTGATTGTTGAGATGAATCGCGTTGAAATCAAATTCACTAAGCCCATATATGTGGGATTTTGTATACTAGATTTATCCAAAACATAAATTTATGATTTCCACTACAATTATATTAAGAATACCTTCAGCGATCATGCAAAATTAATGTATACTGACACTGACAGTCTTTTATATCACTTTACTGTACCTAATATTTATGACTACATCAGACGTGATTGGGAAAGGTTTGATACTTCTGATTATCCTGTTGATAATGATTACGGGATTCCGCAGTTGAATAAGAAAGTTATAGGTTTAATGAAAGACGAAAATAACGGCAAAATTATGACTGAATTCGTTGGATTACGAGCGAGATTGTATACTCTTAAAACTTTAGGAGAGAGAGAGAAAAAAAGGCTAAAGGAATCAGGGGACCTACTCTACGATGCATAACATTCGATGACTATAAAAACTGTCTTTTGAATCATCAAAATTTGATAAAATGTCAATATTTAATCAGAAGTATGAAACATGAAGTTTATACAATCCCACAAAATAAATTAGCGTGAAGTTGGTTAGATGATAAACGAATCATTGTACCTGATGCTACGGATACTCTTCCGTGGGGTTATGAAATAAAAAATACATAATGAATTGTTTTATATGTCTGATTTATTGATCCAACTGTTATGTGAATTATCAAAACCCAACCATTTTACGTATAATTTATTGCCACGTTTTCGCAGAATTTTTTCGACGAGATAAATATCGGGATATTTGACTTTCGTGAGTTCCTCCTCATAGAAACCTCCTTCGATGGGTTGATTCTGGTAGTCGGTTAGCTTGTAAGTCACTGGAACAGTATTCTTCACATCGTGTATTGTAAATATCTCTGTCGTCCAATTCGGTGTATAACCCTTCGCAAAAACATGTTTGTATTTGCTGACTCTAACTTTGTCACCAACTTTGAATTTCTTTTTCAGTGGTCGGTTTATTCGGAAATGGTTGTAGATATCTCGCCGCAGTTGATTCTCATTGTCTGGAGTTACATCGATCGGTCTCATTTTGATAGTTCTATAGTCCAGTCGAATTATACCAAAAATGTATAAAGATCTATTCTTGAATATGTGAGGTCTGCCGATTTTTTTACGAGCTCATTTTACCCCCACGCATATGCCGGTAAGTTGTCGTCAGGAATTTCCGACGCGTTTCGTGGCGAAAAATGTTTGAACAATTGAAAACCTACTTTTTGCGATCCAACTTTTTTCCTGTAGCTTTTACAGCAAAATGTTGAATACAAAAGTTGTTCGTCTCGTCGTCTCCGAAAAAATGAGCCCTTACAAAGTCATTTATCATTATTATTTCAACTGGAAAGAGCAATAAACAACGGGATTTTTTTGTTTCGTTTTTTGCAAGTCATTCGCCAAATTTCCAACATACGACAACAAAACTCATACTACACCTAGTATGGATTTTTTTCGAAAAGAATATGCAGGGTCGAGCTGGCTATGCATAATAGTTTCGCTGTAATAAACAATCTGCGAAAATCCTTAGATTGGCTCTAGTTTTACATATCCTAGGCTCTCATCGTGAAATAAATTCTGAGCGACAGTTTTCGATACCCACTTTCAATATACATCGAAAAATAATTTTTTTGGCGCAAAAATAGTACTCATTCCGAGGAAATAAGATTTCTGCTTATAAACAAATGGAAATAATTCCGACAATTTGCAAGTTACATGGAATTTTTTGACGGAGTCTTATTCGTCTTTTCAAGGCGCAAATTTTCAAAAAAAAAAAAAATTGAAATATCTTTGTTAGAACCGGAGATAACGCTTTTTCGCGTATTTATTCTTCAATGCTGTTGTAATTATTATTTTTGGTTGAAAAAAATACAACAAGCGCTAGAGACCTGCACAAATGAGTATGAATTTTTTCATGCACCTCAGGGCGTCTGTGTCGTTGCAAAAAATTATTGAATTGAGGCAAGCGCGGCGGAACGCGTCCGCGCTTACGGCGAGCGTGGTGGGGGGCCACTCGGCCGCCCAATCCATGACGTCACGGCGCGCCGGACCCGCTTGATTGCAAATTGAATACCTCCGTTAAAAATTGTCGTAGAACATCGCGTTTTTTTTAAACTCACGTGCTTTTTTCCGTACAATCCGATAATCTAGTATAAATTACGTTTCTACTATTACTTACCGTGATTTTTCTCATTTTCCAACGAACGCGTCGTAAAAACTGCCGTAAGTGAATAGTAATTCGGTAGTAGTGGTGGTAACATGAATAAAAGACACTTACATTTGAGTAATATTTATTTTACAAAACGATGGCATATAAGCCTCCGCATCTTCACAATCTTCTCATTTTTTTGCGGGAGGTAAAGTTGCGCCTATTTCTGTCTCTACTCGAATCTCGATACCTCTTGCGCGCATGGTGGTTGTGTCGCCTTCTTCCGACGATTGCTCGCAGATTAGACACTTTCCTGCACCCATTGCGATCGATCTGGTTTGCAGTTGATCATACCAATCTGAAATACATTCCGATTGAACTTACATGAATCACATTGTTATGATGATATTGTAATTAATTTGCAGAATAAATAATCAACTCTCAACCAAATGCAAAACTGGTAAAATGTACATTGTGTAAGAATATGAATTTTGTAGATACGAGTATACCAATTAAATTAGTTGATTACTTAGTGTTATGGGGGCAACATAATATTCTCACTTACCAAAATGATGTGCTTTCTGCACACTTCAAAAGTTTTTCTTCTTCAGGAGGCTTCAAAATTATATTTCGCACTGCGATATTCGGTTGGACTACATCGTAAAAAGCTAGACAGAGGGTCCGACCCGACCAATTTCATACTTGGAGTCCCTAAATCCCCTCCATTTTCTGCCGAACATCTGCCTCTCGAGTAGACTTTCAATCCTTGCCGACGCAAATTTTTTCTTCCATCTCTTTCTCTCTGCAGCCGATAATAGGCCGATAGAAACCACACTTTCGGAACTCCCAGCAAGTCGAAACACATTATATTGCAATATTTCAATCCATTTATGGAAATACGTCAGTAACTCGATACTTAAGGACAATACCAAATACCTACTACCGAATTACTATTCACTTACGGCAGTTTTTACGACGCGTTCGTTGGAAAATGAGAAAAATCACGGTAAGTAATAGTAGAAACGTAATTTATACTAGATTATCGGATTGTACGGAAAAAAGCACGTTAGTTTAAAAAAAAACGCGATGTTCTACGACAATTTTTAACGGAGATATTCAATTTGCAATCAAGCGGGTCCGGCGCGCCGTGACGTCATGGATTGGGCGGCCGAGTGGCCCCCCACCACGCTCGCCGTAAGCGCGGACGCGTTCCGCCGCGCTTGCCTCAATTCAATAATTTTTTGCAACGACACAGACGCCCTGAGGTGCATGAAAAAATTCATACTCATTTGTGCAGGTCTCTAGCGCTTGTTGTATTTTTTTCAACCAAAAATAATAATTACAACAGCATTGAAGAATAAATACGCGAAAAAGCGTTATCTCCGGTTCTAACAAAGATATTTCCATTTTTTTTTTCGAAAATTTGCGCCTTAAAAAGACGAATAAGACTCCGTCAAAACATTCTATGTAACTTGCAAATTGTCGGAATTATTTCCATTTGTTTATAAGCAGAAATCTTATTTCCTCGGAATGAGTACTATTTTTGCGCCAAAAAAAATTATTTTTCGATGTATATTGAAAGTGGGTATCGAAAACTGTCGCTCAGAATTTATTTCACGATGAGAGCCTAGGATATGTAAAACTAGAGCCAATCTAAGGATTTTCGCAGATTGTTTATTACAGCGAAACTATTATGCATAGCCAGCTCGACCCTGCATATTCTTTTCGAAAAAAATCCATGCTAGGTGTAGTATGAGTTTTGTTGTCGTATGTTGAAAATTCGGCGAATGACTTGCAAAAAACGAAACAAAAAAATCCCGTTGTTTATTGCTCTTTCCAGTTGAAATAATAATGATAAATGACTTTGTAAGGGCTCATTTTTTCGGGGACGACGAGACGAACCACTTTTGTATTCAACATTTTGCTGTAAAAGCTACAGGAAAAAAGTTGGATCGCAAAAAGTAGGTTTTCAATTGTTTAAACATTTTTCGCCACGAAACGCGTTGGAAATTCCTGACGACAACTTACCGGCATATGCGTGGGGGTAAAATGAGCTCGTAAAAAAATCGGCAGACCTCACATATTCAATAATAGATCTCATGTTCTATTCGACTGGACTAGTGAGGGGTGAGCTGATTTACCGCGGAGGGCGCGTAGAAAAGTGCTTGTAGGATACGCGCCCGCGCCGCGCCGACCCGTCAGCTCAAAGTCGGCGCGCCGCGTCGTTGCACGAGCCCCCTGACGCGCCATCGGCGTTGATGGTCGCGTGAAAATGTATCGTTGATGAAAATTTCTCAAATTGATTGAAAATTATGAAATTATATTGCCTCTTTTTTCTCTTTTCTCTGGAATCATTGTGATAAATGTCTTGAATATACGTGATCGACTATATTTTGAATTTAATGAATCTTATGATTTTGGGGGAAAAGATTGGGATATTTTGTGTGGAAAAAACTCATTTTCTGGTTTTTCATTGAATCTGATACGGCATTCCGTACTTGAAATGGTGAAAAGCCGTTGCGATGCGACGTTGCAGATCAAGGCTAATTATATGGATTGAGTCGCAGTCGCATAATCCGTGAAGGTGTCGATTGAGGCATTTGAAACGGGCATTTTCGATGGGTCCGCGATCTTGCCGCCAGAGCAATAAATTATCTTGAGTCCCTTTGACAAGTTATTACAAGCAGATATGAATTCGCGCCGCTCGGTGCACAGCTGTACGGATGTGTCCGCGCGTGTGTATGTGTGTGTGTGTGTGTGTGTTGTGTGTGTGTGTGTGTGTGTGTGCGTGCGCGCGACACTTTATCGAATATTCTAGAAAAAAGGGGTTCGTGACTCGGCTAAGATGGATGGTACATGTTGGTGCAGGGATCTGTATCCAGAACTCTCCTTGTTTATCTACTGATTCTGCATAATAACATTCACAAATAGTTATTAACAAATTGATGAAAAAAAACATTGTTTTAGAAATTACCCGTCAACCCAACTTTTTTTGTTGGATAAAAATGATTTGTTAATTTTTCTCAAAACGTATGAATTTTTTTCGAATTTTGTCAAATCATTTAAAATTGCGTTTTTTCATACGAAATATACGAATAAAACCACAATTTTAAATGATTCGACAAAATTAGAAGAAAATTCATACGTTTTGAGAAAAATTAACAAATCATTTTCGTTCAACAAAAAAGTTGGGTTGACGGGTAATTTCTTGAACAATGTTTTTTTTCATCAATTTGTTAATAACTATTTGTGAATATTACTATGCAGAATCAATCTTTTGAGGACCTTCAACACACTTGATTTTTTTCAAATTTTTTTACCATCGAGAAGTGTTGAAAATTTTCTCTGAAACTCACGTTTGGCGGTACTGTACCGAAAGAACCACCTTAAAATGCAAAAATTTCTGAAAAATATCCGAAATATCAAAATTTCATTTGTCAGCAATTTTCAGCAATTTTTGCATTGTAAGCAATACTGATAGAAAGTTTCTCAAGAAAAAAACGATGAAAGGAATACAAAACGTTTTAGAAGGAGAATTTTCAAAAATTTTTGTCGAAGATATGAAACAATTGGTAGCGGTCCGTGAATATGGGTATAAAAGAGTAGATACCTGGGCACCTTATATAAAAAAATTAGAATTTTTGGATGAATCTGTTTCCGTTAATCAGCGATAACGTAAATTGGACGCTAAAAAAGGCACTTTTGTACGTCCCGCGCGCCCCCTAAAAAAATTTGAAAAATCGAATCCTTCCACGGAGACCTTTATTTCAACGATGTCTTTGATTTTTGAGGATAGCCGAAAAATTTTTTTTTATTTGATCCGCCCTAATGTACACCGAGAAAAAAAATCAGTTGAATTAAACAAATATCATTTGGGTGAAATGAAAACGGCGATCGCGGGCCGCGAAGTGAAATTTTTATTGAATGAAGAGAATAATGCAGTCAAGTCAATAACGAGAGTTTGATAACGATAACTACATGAATCACTTGATTCGAATAACGAAAGCGCTGCTGAACATGAACTTGCAATTGTCAGAACCGTTTCATTTGCTATATTCAACTATATAACCACGTTAATTCCATGGTATTGAATCATTGTCTTAATAAAATCATCGATTGGTGTAAAACGGTATCAAGTTGGACGAATTGCAACTTGTATTTGCACTACATAAATAATCAGTCGGATTGGTCATACACCAAGTTGATAATTCAAATTATTTCGCTACACCAATTCAATATTCTACGAGTACGATCACTCATTTTTTTGGAACAAATAAATATTCCATTGAGTATAGCATGTTTTGAGTGCAGTTACTTTCACATTTGTTTCGTGTCACGGAATATTTTGTTACTGCAAAATAATTATGTATTCGATTCTGCCAATAATTGGTTAGACCAACCAAGTGTTGTCCCGACATGAGCATATACTTGGTGCTATTGATCTCGAATTTATTTGGCGTGATCTATTCTGTTATTGATGCAGTTACTTACGCAGTTGACGACACTTAGAACGAATTCACAGCGTATCGATGGTTTGTTTGTCACAAATGAACGTAAGTTATATTGTGAAGGGAATTCGTTTAAATCAACTGGCAAATGTTTTCTCGAGAATATGCATTTGGATCCTGGCACCGTCTAGATCTAGTGATACGATTCTATACTTGTTCAAGACAAGAACATATTTAGTCAAGGATACATCTTATCCGATTAAGCCAATCGTATATTACTTTGAAATCTGGTTAGTATAAGAGGGACTTTGGTGAAATCTGAATGAAATCCATTTTTTCATTTTGAAAATGAATCAGAAAAATCGAATAGAAAATCGCTTCCTACAAAAGATAGTTACTGTTAGTATATCGCACCGCTAGAGCAATAGCGTAACAAGTCGAAATTTACGAATTTTCGACTTGTTATACTATTGTTCTAGCAGTGCGATATGTGTATTGAAAAAAAGTAAGAAGGTTCTACGATGAAAGTGTAGGCGCAAGGAACCGTTCGCAGGAAATGTCCAGCGCACCGCTGCGAAAGGTTCCTTGCGTCCACACTTTCATCGCAGAAGCTTCGTACTTCTTTTCAACACACACACTAACGATAACTAACTGTTGTAAGAAGCGATTTTTTATTAGATTTTTATGAGTCATTTTAAAAATGAGAAAACAGATTTTATACCAATACCACCGAAGTCCCCCCTTTAACTAGAGATCTTGATGAAACGTAGATATGACGAGCTGGAGGAAATATGAAGAAAGATTAAATCACAGCGAGTTGAAAAATAATAAATTTATTGATTCATATGAATATTGCAAAATATGAAACAAAACCAGTTCTTTGTATTGTTACATTAACATTTTATCCACGCAGATAATCATACCAAAATTATTTTTTTTATCTTTTGTATGTCAGTACGGTAGTACATATAGAATATCTTTCGGTAAGGTTTAAACTTAAAACAATTAATCAAAACACTACAGTCTTCACCTTTGGAAGAGTAAGTGTGGAGATAAATGTAACGTGTGTCGTAGCGAAACTTCTTATTCATATTGAATGATCTCTGTTATCATTAAATTACACTGAGAATATTTAAAACAATTCACCATAGGTTGCATGTAGCATATTTTCATATATTTGAGCTCTTGCTAAAATAATATCACATTATCTGCTAAAGGGAATGTTGACCCTTGTTACATCCCACGTCATGTAACGTGTTGTCTTACCACATTTCAATTATTCTAAAACCTCCCTAGAATTATATCGGTGGCCCGACAACCAAGCTTTTAGTAATAGAATAGTTATCGGGTTAGGCAAAAGAATCGATACCAATACCAGGATGACACGCCATAGCTTTAACAGAATCTCGGTCTGTGAGTCGCAATGCAACTTGATATTTAGACATACACATATTCACATGTCCGGCCGAAAGAGCGTACAAGTCACGTACGGGCAGCGAGTAGAGTTTCGCTGAGGCTGAATTTTGAGTTTAGTCTCTGTTCAACAAGAGTTACCCCGACCCATAGACCGAGATTCACGTTATTAGCACAAGTGAATCGACCATAGGTAGCAACCGCAGAACGGTCACGGGAGAATAAGCATCTTACGACGAACAGTCCATCCAATGGCAGAGTAGCATTAGAGTAATTAGTTTCTCAAGTGGTCAGTTCCACTGGATCTGAATCACTGCGCGCGAACTGAACTAAAGGCGCGTGCAAGATCAGCAATTTGAACATCCAACACCTCGCAAGGTAGGATGCATTCCTCGTGGCATTCGTTCGTCAAGTCGCATAGAGCGTGAACGTGTGACCGAGGTTCAGCAGACGAGCAAAGGTGATAGTGAATCTTAAAGTTCTGCCTATAGACTCAGTGATCTCGTTAACCAACAAAGCTGCATCTAATTTAAGTGAGACAAACTCAGTTGTGCTCGACATCGCGCGGAGTGATTTAGAGACGCATTAACAGTTCCAACCAAAACCCAAAATTAATATTATTCGACTAGTGTAATCTAAATTTAAATCAATCCATAAGCTAAGTAATAGAAATCTACGTGCATCCATTAGTCTAATACTACGTCATTGGATATACTTCCCAGGACTGAGTAAAGTACTATCTATCATATTATTCGCCGCTCTGCACTATCTGGTTATTCCTCCAGATCTTTAGCGATATTTAATTGTTCTTTTCATGTCTTTTGATTCTCAGAAGCGTTGATAGGATCGAAGGATTATATTCCTACAGACTCACGAGGAGTATCGTATTATTTGGTATCGGTTGATCTTATTTGTCATTTGGGTTAGTTTGTAGTCATTTTTACATATATACCGTTCATACGACGTTCAAGCCAATCTGTATCCCAATCACCCGCTTGTCAGAATATACGTCAGCTTTTACCAGATATTTATTTTACAATCATTCATTTCGATTTCCCTTTTTCCATCCCATTCTTTCATTAATCTTTCATTATTTTCTTAGTCCAGTCCGGGCAAGGCAAGGTAGAACTCATTCCTTCCGAATTTCAGGGTCTATATTATTATTAGTATTATTATTTATCATGTATATGGCGTGAACCATAACCAAGTAGCGCCGCTCGGCTACAACCTCACGTCACACCCTCATAACACAGTCAAGTCTTTTCGTTACTATCACATAGGTATATAATAAACTATTCTTTTCTTTACGCTATTGAATACTAAACATTCTTGGTAGGATTTGATACAGAAATAATACTAGATTATCTTGAATAACAGAACACAACAGTGTACGTATACCCATGAAACAAAATACAGAATACATATTTCGAACATATTTGAGTCTTTCGATCTCTTAAAGAAGAATATATATCTTTTGTAATACACTGGATTAGGTAATACTCGCAGTACGATCTGATAGAAAAATAATAATACATCTTTCAAATATAGTATACCAAGTTTTCATACAAATAACGAAACACAAGAAAAAAAAAAAATTTAACATGCTTTATACACAAGTTATTATCAATTTATCCATAACATTTGGCTGTAAACCTAATTAATAAGTAATTCACATAAGTATGTGTGAGACACATAATTTGAAAAGGCTCTCATATGATCATATGTAGAACCAACACAGTTTTTAACATATTTATTGTGCTTATCACATCCAGGGATTTCGATTGTACATTTATATCCGTGTGACGGTGATGAAAAATTACACAATATATGACAATCACGTTCTTGATGAACAACTACATATAGTCTTTATGACATATTCAGCGACATACCACATAGTGATTACCATCTGCCATGGTATTCATATCATATGGTTGATAAGTAGTCAGATTGTTTTGTGAAATAAAACCCCAAGATTTCGTTTTCGCGACTTGAAATGCATGAACATGCTGCGAGAACTCTACAGTGTCCATTTCGATGTACAAAAAATGAGTATCTTGTTCTGCATCTATTAAAATATGCTGTATTTCACCGAATTGTTTGAGCTGATTAGTAATCCCTATTATCACAATTTGCCCTGGCCTATAAACAGTTCCATTGACGCTTGCCCATGAAGGAAGAATATATTCCTTGCCCTCTGTCTGAGGGAGTATGTGGCGAAACATAACGTAATCACTACAGTCACTCAACTCATCGAATGTTTCTACCCCCCATGAAATGCGTCTTTCAAAACCTTTGCTTGAAATGAATCGTTGACATAGTTTCAATTGATATCTAATCGCTAAGGTGCGAGCTATGTTGCGTCGAGAGCATACTACTTTGGCCATATTTTTTAGTTCTTTATGTTTCCCTTCAAAACGCATACACGAAATATCTTTAAGCGGACCTATTGTTGCAATGACTCTAGCATAATGAACGAGGTAGTAGTGTTTTGGTTTCAAGGGCTCTTTAAAAATGTTCAAATATTGTGAATGATGTTCAGCAACCAATGTACCAAGTAATTGACAAGTTTGAACATTACATGCGGTTGACCACACAATACACATGATTTCTCGGAGGTTGATATAAATTTCCCATACTTCATTTCCGACAGGAATAAGGTCGCCGATTATTAGGCCTAGGTACTGCATTAAACATAACATTTCCGAAGCTGAAGTTATTATTTGTCCTTTTTTTAGCGCTTGTTCGCTAATTTCAGGGGGGGGGGGGGGGGGTATTTCCTGTTGTTTTACCATAGTTAAAAAATATAATTCGATCATTTAACGTCTGAAGAGAAAATGACTTATCTACATGTATCAAGTGGTATAGAACTTTTGCTGAATCATATCGACATACACCTCCTAACAGATCGTGCATTAGGTCGACAAACAAATTTTTAATCACATGGAAACTTCGAATACTATTAAAGATGCACTTTTCTTTGATGCCATTCACGAATAAGGATGAATCTCTCGAGTAGTTTTCGATAGTACGAATGATTGAAACATCTTCGGATACCATACGCTGTAACGTGGGTTTATCAACCAAACAGAATCGACATGCGTTATTCGCATTGAAACTAGTCACAAAACCCATGATGCTGTGGAGGCCAAGATTGTCTCCTACAATCAACGATAGAGCGAAGTAAACTTTTTTTGTCACGTTAGATACAGTGATTTCTAGACCATTAGTTTCGAGATCAATTATTTCTTCTATGATTCTATGAAACATGCTATTATTACCAAAGGCTGTTTGGTCGAGCGAATTGTGGAGTTGAGCAAGGAAGATATTCTGCAACATACCGGAATATTCTGTAGGCAGACAAGCAATAGTATAATAAATTGCACCCATTTTATTTATTCCTGCCCGAGATCCCAATGGATTATTCACTTCAAAATCGTCGAAGTAAATAATGAGAGGTGAGACTATTTTGTTCTGAAAGTTTGATTCAATTGACTTCCACAAATTAGTTTGAACTATTTTCGTTATTGTGGAACTTGCTTTCAGCTCTTGATAGTATGATATTATTTTATCAAATACATTTGGCAATTCCAAAAATGTTTTCATAATGGGCTTCATAGGTATTATCTGTGCGTGATAGCTTACTACATCCATCTGTCGCGTATTGTTAACAGTAACCGGTGCTGTCGAAGTACCAACAGAATATGCCTTCGGCTTAATGAAGTGACGAGAATGTTCATAAAATTTGAATCTCTGGTGTTCAGTCATCAGATTGGCAAATGGATTTAATAAAATCTGAAACATATCCTTTAAGTCTGCATCATAATTTTTTGATCTATCACTGCTACATTTATGTTTTAGAATTTGAATCCAGCCTGAAGTGAAAAATTCTATCAGATTATCAATTATTTGTTGTATTAAGGATCGTGTTATAGAATCATTAGAGTATAATTTCGAAACGAACTAAAGAGCTGCATCAGAAATTATATTTTTCAGATCATCTACAGAACCCTCATGAGTATTATCATCAGAAACATGAATTTCTTCCTGCACAGGCATTGTTAATGAGTTGATAGGAGCTAGGTTTAATGTGTCGAGACATGGCGTACTCGTTTGTCTGATCGGTGAACTTCGCGAGGCTGTACTCACCGAATGTCTGCTCATCAAGTGTTTACGGTATGCATAAATGCTACTGAAATTTCGGAAGCATTTTGGTTGTTGACAATTGAACGTTGTGTATAACATGGATCTATGGCTTAATTTAAAGTGTACGACGATCTCTTCAACAGTCGAGAATGAAGCTGCACAAAATGGGCAGCCGTAAGTATTCATGATAGTCTGCAGTCACATCAATATTAAAGCGGCTATGATATTGAACGTCACATAAAAAACTGTGTTGGTACTATCATGATCATGATACTTGCAAAGATGAGCATTCACTGGTTAGACTTCACAATATCCATGACGTATGAGACCTGCTTATCATATTTGGTTTTGAATTTGTACAAACCTAATTGTATCAGGTACCGGATATGCTCAGACTCTGGTGGATATGCAGCGTGAAATGTGTGGAAAGCCTTGAAACAGATGTCGAATGCCTTCAGTGCGGATGGAAGCTTGTACAATACGTTATCCAAATTGACATAGAAGCTGTCAATATTCTTCAATGAAGGACCGACGACAATAATATAGGGTTGTACAGGCAGTCCCACTTTGTTCATAGCTTCGATTCTGCTCTCTTGAAGTTTAGTAATATCTCCAGGAATCTGTCGAAGAGGGTATGGTTGTAGTTGGATAATACTATATCATGGGACATGATCAAGGATCAACACATACATATCTTTGGAAATTCGTGATTGTGGCAAAAATTTTGAATTATGTTATGTAACTATTCTTAGTACTTTTCTTTTTGCCCAGTAGATTTTGAGAAAACTAAGTTGGAATTTCAGTGATAAAATATGATCAATTATACTCTGATATTTCATATTACAAAAAAATGAATGGGTATAATAATGGTTTAAGTAACATACATCGATGAACTTTTCATGAATTTACAATTGTATAAAACACAATTCTATAAAAATAACAAAAAAAATTAGTATTGTTGAGGAGCACTGACCTTTGCGTGCTGTAGGATACTCGCTGTGCATTCGCTGATAGATGGTTTCCAGTGCTCTTTTTTGTTGCGTATTCTGCCTCTGGGTGGGATCAGGTATGACAGCAGAAACAATTCGGTTGCTACTTCACAATCTGTCAAGAGAAAATAGATCATTTCATGAATTTAACAATCGCAATTTTACCAAACAGATGTTATCCTCACTACTGCTTATATCTTCTTCTTCTAGAATATCCCACAAAGCGGAGGCATTTTTTTCCTTTTGACTGGGACAGACTGCTTTTAGTTGTGCGAAGAAAGTTGACCAATTCATATATCCGTTGGAGTATTTTTTCAGTCCACGGTTATTGAAATCTGCTTCAAGTAGGGTATAACCCATCGGATGTCGCAGTACCGGCCACTGATTAAAGATGTCGGCTATATGTTTGCATTCGGTTTGTTGATTTATACTTCGCATTGATGCACTCAGGTCCCAATGTTTCAGTACCAATTCCCATGGTTCCCTATTGTGTTGCAACCATAATGCACTTTCTCGAATCAGCGTATCATCTAAGAAGACAAATTTTTATTCATTTCATTAATTGTTATATCCATTTACGCAATATAATACCTAAATGAAAATATGGAAATACTGTGCAATAATGACAACAACCTGCACTGGATTCATCTGTGGATGTACACTACCTTTAATTGATTCTGAGCCGGAAGTGTTCGTCCGAGAAACGATTTAGGTTGGTACCAAATGTCGGCAGCGCCCCTACAGGCCAGCCGTGAAGCAAGTTCTAGCTGTCATCGGCATAACCATAACACACGACGATGATACGTATCCTCGAAATGCGAACGCGGAGTGAAATGATAGTAAACGTCAGGTTACTCGAAAATGATTCTGCAGATTAGCCGCAAAACATTGTATTTCAAATACGTGGCGGCGAAAAACGAGAATAATATCTGAAGTTTGATACTTCATACTTGAAGACTGATTCTGCAAGTGTATAATTGCACTAAGGGAAATCTGTGCTTTGAGAACAAGATTCCTTCTGGGCTTTTACTATATAGAGCTGGAGCAGAAACTCCAGAAGGTCTCAACTGGAAGTTTCTTAGCGAATTGTGTCGGAACGATGGCTATCTGAACTATCCCAATAAGAACAGGTTCGTCGATTAAACGTCTAATATACGTTTTATTGGTATAAAATTGGTATAGGTAGAAAAAATAAACGTTTTCCAAATACGTCTTTGAAGTGTACGTTAAAACTACGTTTTCGATCTACGTTAATTTCACATATTTGATATCTAAACGTTTATTAGACGCATCAAATATGTAAGAAAAATCCAATTCTCCAACGTTTATGGTATCCGGATTTAGAACAGTCGAATATACGTCGGAAATACGTAATAAAAACGACCAACTAAACGTAAATTCTAGACGATTCTCCTGGCATTTCCACAGCGGATTATACACGTTTGTGTGCGTGGGATATGATCCCAACTTCAGCACACGCTTCTTGAACGTTACAGAATAGTTACCTCTACACCGAGTATATACGTTTACGCTATGCGGATTCAAGTTGGTCAAATATACGTAGAAGATACCGAATTCAAACGAAAACAAAAACTGGAATGATAAACGATTTTCCCGGTATCCACACAACGAGTGAGACACGTTTCTACATGCATGGCATATATTCCGAACTTCACTGAACGATCTTTGAACGTCGCAGAGTAGTCATCTGCACACCGATTATACACGTTTACGCTATCCGCATTTGAGTCGGTCAAATATACGTAAAAAATACCTGATTAAAACGGAAACATATACTGGAATGATAAACGATTCTCCCGGTATCCACACAACGAGTGAGACACGTTTCTACATGCATGGTATATATTCCGAACTTCACTGAACGATCTTTGAACGTCGCAGAGTAGTCATCTGCACACCGATTATATACGTTTACGCTATCCGCATTTGAGTCGGTCAAATATGCGTAAAAAATACCTGATTGAAACGGAAACATAATCTTGAATGATGCACGATTTTTCTAGTATTTAAACAACGAGTAAGACACGTTTCCAAACTTCACTAAACGATCCTTGAACGTCGCAAAGTAGTCATCTACTCATCAATTATATGCGTTTATGCCATTCGGATTCAAGCCGGTCGAAAATACGTAAAAGATACCGAATTCAAACGAAAACATAAACTGGTATGATAAACGATTTTTCCGGTATCCACACAACGAGTGAGACACGTTTCTACATGCATGGCGTATATTCCGAACTTCGCTGAACGATCTTTGAACGTCGCAGAGTAGTCATCTGCACACCGATTATATACGTTCACGCTATCCGCATTTGAGTCAGTCAAATATACGTAAAAAATACCTGATTAAAACGGAAACATAAACTGAAATGATAAACGATTTTCCCGGTATCCACACAACGAGTAAGACACGTTTCTACGTGCATGGCATATATTCCGAACTTCACTGAACGATCTTTGAATGTCGCAGAGTAGTCATCTGCACACCGATTATAGACGTTTACGCTATCCGCATTTAAGTCGGTCAAATATACGTAAAGAATACCTGACTAAAACGGAAACATAAACTTGAATGATGAACGATTTTTCTAGTATTCAAACAGCGAGTGAAATACGTTTCCAAACTTCACTAAACGATCCTTGAACGTCGCAAAGTAGTCATCTACACATCAATTATATACGTTTATGCCATCCGGATTTCAACCGGTCGAAAATACGTCCAAAATACCGATGAATAACGGAAACACAAATTTCAATGGAAAACCATTTTTCCTGTATCCGAACCTCACGAAATGATCTTTGAACATCATAAGATTATAGTGATCGATATACCGATCATCCACGTTTATTCGGTCTCATATCAGATGGTAGGTTTGACGTCATTAATCACCATCAAATTCGAAAAACGGGACGTTTTAGTAAGCGAAAGTCAGAAAAGGTGCCCGTTGAACAAAAACACGTTTTAAAAACGTTTTAATACGTTTCATGAAACCGCCACTAGGCGGCGATCCCACTATAGTCCTCCTGCGAGTAAAAACACTCCGCGATTTCAAGATAACCCCATACGTCAGCGGATGTATGTTCAATGACGCTGTCGCGTTTACAACTATCGTTCATGAATTGAATAACTACGCAAGAATTAATTATATTCTGCTGTATGCTTAGTCAGTTCATAAAATTTTTGAATACTTCTCTGATGTAGTCGTATACTGAGCTATAGTATCGACTACAAATTAAAAACGTATAATTGCATATTTATTAATTATAGGAAGAATTGCAAATTTCAGCACTATCACTATTTTCTACGTTCATAAACCAACCAAACAAATTTGTTAAATACATTTGATATTCAGATACGTACATGGTTTAATATACGCATACGTAGCGTGGTCTTTGTTCTGACAGAATCGACCATAGATTATACGACTACATTCTACGTATTTAAAGTGTATTGGGTAAACGTTAATATTTTCGTATATCACGCGGACATTTTTCAGTTTTATAAACGGTAATTTCTGGAGCATTCTAAACGTAGGTAATCGACCATAGATTATACGACTATATTCTACGTATTTAAAGTGTATTGGGTAAACGTTAATATTTTCGTATATCACGCGGACATTTTTCAGTTTTATAAACGGTAATTTCTGGAGCATTCTAAACGTAGGGTTGTGTCCATTTTTAAACGTTTATTCGACGAACTTGTTCTTATTGGGATCCTGCCAAAATCCATGACTTTTTCCCGACTGGCGGACAAATTTCCATATTTCTACGAAATCTTTCCGTACGATCTCAACATTCATTTTCAGACCTGATATTAGCGTGAATTTGTATCAAATATTCGAATTCATACGATGATACTCTCAAAAACCTCAAACACTTTATGGAACTCACAATTTTATCTGACGTAACCTCACTCTATCGATTCCAAATCATTATTAATCGATAATTGCGAAGCTTCTACTTCAGCTCAAGAATATTTTAGCTCTGTTTAAAGTTTGCTTTTCCTTGTTCCCTCCAGCTGAGGCCCAAATCACCGGACTTATCCAGGCTTTTCCTGTTTCCCCTGTACCATCCCGGACAAAGTGTGAAAAAAAACTACGCATCGTCCCTGCAGCACGCCGCTCGAAGTCAATCATCTGGCTGATATATTGTGGATTTTCATTATTTCGAAAAAAGCCATTTGCTGAACATTCGTAGTAATCCATTCGAAAAATATCGAATTCAAATTATAATAATGAATCACGCTGATCAGATGCTGGTGAAGATGTATTTGTGGACCTGTGAGGACGACAGGGAATTATTAATCCAATCCATACAACAAATTGCAGCGATCAACCTAATTATTATTCGTACGTGTAATTATAACGGGCTATATGAGAGTCATTCTCAGCGAAGAGTGACAAAATTGATGTCCACGCTTGTCATGACCAAACGTGAGCAAACAATATATCGTCAGGCATGCTACGACTAGACAGAGTCGACTTAACTTATATTTACATTTGCAAAGACCAAACATATGAACAAAATATACCGTCAAGCGTGGTACGACTAGACAGAGTCGACTTAACTTATATTTACATTCGTTACGACCAAACTTGGGCACAAAATATATCATCAGGCATGCGACGACTAGACAGCGTCGACTAAACTTATATTTACATTCGCAAAGACCAAACGTATGAACAAAATATATCGTCAGGCATGCTACGACTAGACAGCGTCGACTTAACTCATATTTACATTCGCAAAGACCAAACGTATCAACAAAATATATCATTAGGCATGCTACGACTGGACAGCGTCGACTAAACTTATATTTACATTCGCAAAGACCAAACGTATGAACAAAATGTACCGTTAGACATGCGACGACTAGACAGAGTTAACTTAATTGAAATTTACATTCGCAAAGATCAAACATATGAACAAAATATACCGTCAAGCATGGTACGACTAGACAGAGTCGACTTAACTTATATTTACATTCGTTACGACCAAACTTGGGCACAAAGTATATCATCAGGCATGCTACGACTAGACAGCGTCGACTAAACTTATATATACATTCGCACAAAATATATCATCAGGCATGCTACGACTAGACAGAGTTTTCGGTTTTTTTTCTACAACTCTTGAACACTCTGAACGAATTGAAAAAAAATCAATATGTTTGAGGGAGTTTTAACCTTCGTTATCCATATTTTACAGCATGTAATACTCTTAGTCTAATTGTGGTTGCGCTGAAGATAGGAAAATACAGAACTACTCGGTCGTCGTAAAGAACATAAAATATGCCTCCATGGAATGAACAAAGAACTTTTTGACACTGTAATATATTTTATAGAATATATTAGAATATAGAACTTTGTGATATTGTTTGTTGAGTTATTCCTTTTTTTTTTTTTTTTTGAATCTTCAAGTTTTTTGGCTTATTTTCCCAATATCTCAGATGAAAATGGGTTCATTGAAAAGTTCTACGTTCATTCCGTCGAGGCATCTCTCATGAATAATTGAGCACCAAAGATTCAAAGATCGTTCCATCGATGGTTCTGAGTCTTTACGACAACCGGTCAAAATAGAGATTTGTCAGTAATTGACTTTCGAACTTTTATACTGCGGTGATGATTTTGGATACTGTCACACTACTGTGATATTTATTAATGTTAACTAGTTTTATCACAGAAGTTTTAGTATTCTTGTGAGACCCAATCAATCAGCTGCAAGTTGGATGGTAAAAGCCATTCTCTGTCAATATGAGACGCAGTGAAGAAAAAAGCACTCTCGGCAGGTATTCAGATGAACCGCTGCCTGAATTTCTGGCTCTATAATGGCCAGAAAACCAATCTTCAGAAAGTTCTTCATACACAGTATAAAAATTTGCTTCCTCGACTATTGCAGACCAAAAAATCTCAAATCCTAGCAGCGATTAACCTTGATCCTTACGATAAGTGCTTTTTGCTTTTCTGTCTCCCATATATTGAGAGGCGATGGCTTATACATCTCAACTACCACTTGATTGGGCGTCAGAAAAATACTGAACTTCTGTTTTAAAACTTAATTACCTGAAAGCATTTTTCGGTACACATCAGACTTTAAAAGATAATTCATTTACAGGTGTATACGCCCTCAAATGGCTGTAATTCGATTATTTTTCGGAATTATCACATAATGATTTTTTTACAGATACATTCGACTCATAGTGTTCCAAAAGAGTGAAAATCTAAAAGCTGATTTTGTTGGAATTCAAAGGTGTATATATTCCCTTAATTGATATTTACATTCGTAATGGCCAATCGTAGGCACAAAATATTCTGTAAGGTACGCGATACACACCAAAAGCCGACCAAAGAGTTCAAAATTATCGAACCTATTTGAAATCAGATGGCTCTAATGATGACTTTGTGCTTCTTAATCGAATTGAGTCTTCTTAGGCTAAAATCTGGTCATTATTGTCAAATCATGATCATTTTACTAGTTTGAGACAGTTCAACCAGCTTTTAACCTTCCGACGAGCCTGTAAATGGCCCTTCGCTACGGTGAAATAGCCTTCGAAGCTCACGTCGTTGGCTTTCAAAGAATCCCTACACGGACCGGAGACTTTCGAACTCATAGGATTTGTTTGAAATTCGGTGACAAAAGTAACAAAGGAGTCAAATTAAAAGACTGGCTTGTACTTTCAAAAATGGTTTTCTTGGTTTTTTTTATTACATATGATTAGATTCAATTTTTTACTTCCCATTATTCAACGGATACATATTCACAAAGAAATCAGAAAATAAATCTACTCATTTCAAAAGAGTTCTGTGAGTTTCAAGGTCTTCGGTCCGTGTAGGGATTCTTTGAAAGCCAACTGCGTGAGCTTCGAAGGCTATTTCACTGTGGCAGAGGACCATTACAGGTTCCTCGGAGGCTCAAAAGCTGGTTGAACTGCCCCAAACTAGTATAATGATCATGATTTGACAATAATGGCCAGATTCTAGCCGTAGAAGACTCAATTCGATGAAGAAGAACAAAATATTGTCACCTGCGTCATGTATTCATCTGCCGCTGGATATTACTATCAAGCGGGGCTCGCCAAGAGAACGAAGGCCCATTCTGAAGAGTTATGTGGCCCACGCTAGTTATTTTGGTACTAGCAAACTTTCTGGTAACTGTACTACGTTGCAGTGCTATTTCAGCTGTGATTTAGAAAAACATTGACTTCATGTAAAATTGATCAATTGTGCGAAAAAACATTCCAATAAGTACCCAAGATCGGCCTCATAAAGAGCACCCATGAAGGACTCCAGTCATTTAGGTAAGTACAAATTCATTCTTTAACGCAAAACTGCTAATAGAGTTTAAACATCTATATGAAAACCGAAAATTTGCGATTATTTATTTCGTTGATATTGAATAATTTACAAATTATGTATTTCACTGTTTAAGTATATCAATTGGCTATCGCATTCTCCACGAAATCGAATTGTCAATTATCACATACAAATAAATCCATTATTCCATTTCTTTTAATAAAATCATTTCTCAACTTAAATCGAGTGTTCAGTTTTTCAAATATTTCAAATACTGTACACGAACTGATGAATGAAAATTGTTGTAGAAATTTGAACTCAATTGCATAAAATGAAAATTTCAATCGTATTGTGAACAAAAATGTCCCCAAAAAATTGCATCCCTTGAAGTGAAGTAATCGTTGCGTGAGTATAAAAAAAATTATGTGTTATATCTCCACGGTGGCCCAGATCGCTACTCTGCTTCTCCGAAACAAATGAATCGCGGAACAAGATACAGCGAAATCCCTCCACACGATGACGTGGTCTCGCTCCGTCGCCGTGATACAATTTTTTTTTTTTTTTTTTTTTTTTAGAAATACATGCAGAATCATTAGAATAATTGCATTTGAAAAATAAATTTGGCTTTTACAATCGAATATTACTGAACACCTCTATCGAATTAAATATACATTATATTCGGCATAAAAATTGTATTCAGCATTATTCTTCAAAAAATATTGCGCATAAACAATGACAAAACACTTTTACGAAAGCGATTGTTTTAAAACTAACATAAGGGGCTGAACAAATATTCAATCGCGTAGCGTCCATTGATTCAGTAGACCTGTATTGAGAAACAGTACGTTATAAACATAGACAAAGATAAAGCGAGATAGATTTTGAAAAGTAGAAGTGGTGAATTTAAAAGCTAATACGAAAAAATAGTGAGTATATATTCAATTAAATGGAGGTATTCATAGATATTTGTTGTAAATCGTTGAAATTCGTTTTTCATATGTAATAATTGTAATTATTCTTCACAAAGTTGAAGATGCTACGACTGACCGACCAGCAGCGCGGCCAAATAATAGGCATGTGGACTTCGGGCCATTCCTGTCGCGGGATTACGGGTAATGGGCAATTCCACCTCAAATCGGCCAGATTTGGGTGTTTTTTCACGTCGTATTTTTTAAATCGTACGAATTTTTTTTCGTGTGTTACAAACACAAAAAAAAACCACCCGTATTTCGGCGTTTGGTCAAAATATTTTTTTCACCGAAGTTATGAATTAATGCATCATGTCGCAAACTCCGCGCGCGCGGTTACCTTTGAGAATTAATATCTCCAGGTCTATAAATCGTAGAGAGAGGAGCTGCAATTCATTTTGAAGGTAATGAAATCGACTTTTTGAGGAAATTTGGCAAATTCCAGAAAAATTTCTAATTGTGCCCGTTTTGAACAATTGAAATGTTTAATAATTTTTTTCGCAAAAACAGCCATTTTTAAAATTTTGAAAAAATTCGACCATATTTCTTGTTAAATTTTAAAGACTATAGGATTTTTTCGTGATGGCATTATTTTTAGTTTTTTTTTAATGTAATTTTTTGGGAGGCGCTGCGCGCGCCTCGCTGACGCTTCGCGTGTAGAACCACGCCGGGGTCTGCAAATGGCGCAACACGTCGACTATCTTTGGAAATTAATCATTGCAAGAGGCAGGAGTCTATGTTTTGAGGATTCGTGGAAGAGTTGCGTGATTTTTCATTATGATGGATGTGAATTTTATTCAACCAAATCAATATTTACAATATTATTCTTATTTCATTATATTGGCTACAGAATGTTTTCCAGAGGCTGAAAACTCTCGCACTTCAATTTGTTTCTCGTTAATTGGTATGAATGAGTGGTACTTTTGTGTGCCGATTATGGGTTTAGCACACTCAAAACGAGGCTGTAAAATCTTGTCGTGTTAGCTATGTTCCTCGCTATCAAAATATAAACATTCTATACTAGGAATATTAGTTTTTGTCCAGTTGAATAAATCTTCCGCAGTCTTTATGATCTGATCCGGTTTCTGAAGACTTGCTTTTGCTGCTAATCTTTTTATCAGTCCTCCTATCCCATCACATGGTCCTTTTCCATGGGATGTTGCGAAAAAATGCCATTCTGCCGCAAGGTCAAAGTCGTTGCGATGGTGAGAGAGATTGACGAAATTCTTTTTATTCTTATATTGAGCTGCAGCACCATCGGTGAAATAGATAAGTTTTTTTACGTCTTTTAATGTGTTCTTAATTATCTCGATAATTTTTCCTTGGAATAAATGTACAGCAACTGTGTTATGTTTCAAGCAGTTTGAAAATGCAGCAAAGCTTTTGTGCTTCAATATTGAGTTTTCTCTATAATAGATGACGAAAGGATGTATAGTTGCTTGATCATTATTCCAATGCACTCCTTGAATCGCATCTTGAAATACGAAGGCATAATTTTCGGAAAAGTCACCAGTGACAATGCATTCTTCGTTCGTCAAATTCTCCTTCACATTTCGCAAAAACTCTGATTGTTTGTCCGCGATGAATGCATGCGGTAATAACTTCTTCAAGGCGGATGACAATTTTTGCAAGAAATCTGGTACAGAAGCTTGAATAATTTCCAGCGTAGCTCGATCGATAGTCACCCATTGTTTGTAAGTTATGTTTTCAATCATTTCTTCATTATATGCAGACTGCAATGAATCAATGAAATCATTCGTTCCTGGACATGTTCCGCAATGATTCAAATAACAATCGCTTGTTGGAGGATTGCAAATCATCTGCTCAAAACAATCGCGGTACGTTTGTATGCGCTTCGTCATCATTTGCGATATTTGCCCGATTTTTGCACCTTCTAACATCAGTTTCACATTTTGATGCGATGTGCAAACACAAACGGTGTGTGTACCACTTGCTCCAGCCAGGATACAATTCGTGGGTCTAAGTTCGGCGAATTTACTGAAACTGCAAGGTTCTTTGTCAGGATACCTTTGTTTGAACTCTTCGTATGCTTCTTTCAAATTGCATAAAACCAATCGCTTCTGCTTCTGCACTTTTTCCCCATTCTCTATGCAGGTGACGTAGTCCTTTTTACCTGGCATTATACGGCTTATTTCGTCTGACTCATAGAAGTTCACAATTTCTTGGGCGAGCCCAGCATCAAACCGCTTTCCACTCTTCGAATTTGCACATGCCAGGATCCCTTTTTCATCCTTTACTTTTTTTGCCACACTGATCATGTGTTTCGATGCATCAAAATGAGCTTGGATCTCCGAAACTGTCCATTCCGTGAAAAGAGTCAGGATTCTGATTTTTTAATTCTTATCATCCGTTTCCCGAAATCTTTCTTCAAGTTGTTTTAATATGCCATGGTCCTTATCTGCGTTTGCCTTCTGCTCTGCGATGTTCACACCAAACACTTTTTCCCCCAAAACTTTGTTAATTTTTTCAAACTTCCCTGCTGGGTATGATTGTTGAGATAATCTTCTCTTTTTTATCGGTGATTCTCCCAGTGTCACTAGGGTTTCATTCAATGAAGCTAGAGCTGCTTCATATTTTGGACCTGATAACGATGATGATTCCTCCGTTTCTTTGTCATTTGGTAAATTTGGAACGTCAGCAAGCGTCGAAGCTGATGTATCCAAAACATCATTCTCTGACATCGAAGACTCGCTCTCAGGTTCTGCGGTTCGCTCCAGTGTTGAGTCTCATTCGACAGGAATTACAAATAAATAGGTTGTCCGATGTTTGATCTTTGTTAAGTAAAGATAGCTGTGATTCAGTGACTCTTCGAAGGCGGTTTTTGTCTCGTACTCGATGGTTTTCCAATTCAAAAGGATTAAAACACTCGGGGAACGATTTTTCTGACATTTTTGCTCCCAATTCACAATTACAATTGACTGTGAGAAAACTTCTCACAGGGCTTCTCTAACGTAAACTGCAGTATGTCACTCTATTCACGAACGATCATTGACTGACCTCACCTTTGAAAATCCGTGCCTAAATACCCGAATCTAAACATTCACCGAGCCAATCAAATCAATTTCCATTGCATAGCTATTCGAAAATCCGGGAAATACCTTTCTTCGAATTGTAGTCTTGCAAAATAATTGTGAACTCCCAATTAATATACATCCAAAACGAATCTACAATATATATACGTGCAGTGACTTTGTCATTGTCTTTTGAAAGCCTATTGTTCCATGCTCTCATTGCAGCGGACCCAAGCGGTTAAGTTTCAATCCCCTGAATGACCTAATGAGTTCAGCGGCCCGTCATGCACCTGTGCATTTATACCTTCAAAATCCTGGAAGTACACAAGAATTTACCTGGAACTTTTGGATACCCTCATGGTATAGTGTGGTACAACTCTAAAAGAAACTTGCTAGTCGAACTATGACTGACGGTGAACGATTGGCTTTGCCATAAAAATCGAAATATATATCATTGCACAATATATAGTTATAACATACGAATGCTTCGGCTGATATTTTCTCAATTTTACCACAAATCTCGGAAACATAGACTCCTGCCTCTTGCAATGATTAATTTCCAAAGATAGTCGACGTGTTGCGCCATTTGCAGACCCCGGCGTGGTTCTACACGCGAAGCGTCAGCGAGGCGCGCGCGGCGCCTCGCAAAAAATTACATTGAAAAAAAAAAAACTAAAAATAATGCCATCACGAAAAAATTCTATAGTCTTTAAAATTTAACAAGAAATATGGTCGAATTTTTTCAAAATTTAAAAAATGGCTGTTTTTGCGAAAAAAATTATTAAACATTTCAATTGTTCAAAACGGGCACAATTAGAAATTTTTCTGGAATTTGCCAAATTTCCTCAAAAAGTCGATTTCATTACCTTCAAAATGGGGACTTGGTCACGGGCAATCGCGGAGAACGGACGTGTGAATGAGAACAGCGTGATTAGAGTGCACTCTAAGTGTAAAAGTTAGTGCATAAGTCATAGGATAGGCTAATACACAGATAGGCGTGAGTAAGGGTGAGTAGGAATACGGAAAATAAAAAAAGCACACTAGAGAATAAGAGAAAGGGAGCAAGGAAACTAGGAAACTAGGAAATAGGTTAGGTACATGGATAGGGATCGGCAGGGCTGTGTGAGTGAAAAAGGCGCGAAAGGAATGGACGCGGATGACAGAAAGTTAGAGATAAGCAAATCTGACAGTGACCCAACATCGCAGACGACGACGGAAGCAGAAAGGCTGGAGCCACCGACGGTAGGCAGAGAAGAGCACGACAAGACCAGGCGAGCGGAGAAGGAACCCGCAGGCAAGGCGGATAACAGCCAGCTAGGCGCTCCCAAGAGAGGCAGACCGAGGAACGTAGACCAACTGTTCAGGCAGAGATCGAATAGCGTAGGGATACTAGAAGCTTTCAACAGGAAAAGAGAGAGGGAAGAAGAGAAAGCGAAGGGAGACTGGGTCCCCCAACCGTTCAAGAAAAACGCGGCAAACCCGATCCCGCCGCCCCAGGAAACAACCGAATTCCAGCAAGAGAAAAGCAGTATGGGTGACGGGGATGAACGGGCACCGCAGCAACAAGGAAAGTGGGCCGGTGAGATGGGACCTATGGGGGTCCAGGACCCTCTGTTGACCATAATGAGGGAACTACAGAACATGAGATCAGAAATGAAGAGTGAGTTTGAGAAAGACAGATCCGAAGCTCGAAAAGAAAAGGAGGAGATGAAGGGCGAGATAAGGAAGCTGAGGGAAGAGATGCACGGGAGAGAGATGAGCTGGAAACAGGACCACGAGAAGATAGAAGATAGGATGCGAAAGCTGGAAGAAAAAAATAGAAAGACTGGAAGCCCAGGGAAAAGAACGAGAAGAAGTAAGCGCACGCAGGATAGAGGCAATAGAGGGAAACGTCGTGCAGGCGATGACAGGGGGAGGGGACCCGAGCTCAGGGGAGGGACCCTCAGGGAGAAACGTCTGGAGGGACAAGGTAGATCAGCTGGACAAGAACTTCGAGATGGCGGAGAGAAGAAGACGAAGAAACAACATTGTAATCAGAGGAAAGAAATGGACCGGACGCAACGAAAAGGAGGAAGCGGAGAAATTTCTGAAGGAGGAACTGAACACGGAGGTCAAGGTCTTCGAGTACGAGAGAACCACCGCGGTGGTCGAGCTGGAGAGCTGGGAAGATAAAAACGAGGTTATGACTAATAAGAAAGCCCTCGGAAGAAAACCGATCTATATCGACCACGACTACACACGGAAGGAAAGAGAAATCCAGAAGAAGCTGGTTATAAGGATGAAACAAGAGAAGGAAAAGAGGAACCAGTCGAAAGTTGGGTACATGAAAATCCAAATCCAACAGAAATGGTGGTTCTGGGACGAAGAAGAAAGCAAGCTAAGACCAGACAGGAGCTTTCGAACCAAAAACAAACGGACCCCAACAGGAGAGGAAGCCGAAAAGGAGTAAGGAGGCAACAGCGGGGAGAGGAAACACTAGAATAATATTCTGGAACGTAGCAGGGCTCGGGAAAAAAGACAAGGACACTTGGGAATACCTGGAGCAATTCGACGTCATATGCTTAACCGAGACCTGGCTGGAAGAAAAGAACTGGAACAGGATGGAAAAAGCTCTGCCTAATGGATACAGATGGGAGACCCAGCACGCGGAGAGGAGGTCGAAGATGGGACGAGCCAGCGGCGGAATGGTCACAGGAGTCAGAAAGGAAATAGAGGAGGTAGACATAGGGATAGGCGGAGTAAATGAGAAAGGAATGCAGGAGAGAAAGATAAAAATAGGTAGCTCAGCATGGAGAGTAGTCTCAATATACTGCAACGAAGGTATGAATGGAATGAAAAATGTAATAAACAGGAAAATAGGAGAACAGGAAGAAGAGACTCTACTCATAGGGGGGGACTTTAATGCTAGGATTGGGACAAGAGGGCTAGCGTACGGAAATAATGAAGAAGGAACAGAAGGGGGGGAGAGATCGAGGAGCACAAAGGACCCAGGAGTCAACAGGGAAGGGGAAACACTATTAGACCTAATAGAAGACAGAGGGTGGACAATATTAAATGGTAATGTGAGAGGAGATGAGGAAGGAGAGTACACGTTCGTGGGGGAACAAGGCGCATCAGTCATTGACTATGCGGTCGCAAATGAGGAGGCAATGGGCAAGATCGAGGTCTTCCGAGTAGAGGAAAGAGTGGACTCGGACCACCAGCCTCTCACGGTGGAAATCGGTGACAAAATACATAGACACTCGAGGGAAGAGAAAGAAATAACAAGACACCACGCAGTCTGGGGAGAGGGAGAGCTTAGGAACTACAGGGAAAAAACAGCGAGGAAAGAGTTCATTAAGGAGAACCCGGAGGAGGCATGGGAAGAAGTGCAGGAGGCTGTACGATCGTGCTTGACAATAAGGAGCGTGAAAGTGAAAAGAAAAGGCATGGGCTGGAAAAGATGGTGGGACCGGGAATGCAAAAAAGAAAAGAGAAAGGTAAAAAAACTGTATAGGAAATGGAAGACCGGAGCCACAACAAGGGAGGAATACACGAAGAAGAGAACGGAGTTCAGAGAGCTCTGCACGAGAAAAGAAAGAGAAAACGCGAGGAAACTAGAGGAGGAGCTCAGAAGTCTGAAGTCGGAAGGCCAGGTGCTGAAGTTCCTAAACAAAGAACGAAAGGCTAAGACGGCAGTAAGTGAGACGATAGGCATGGAAGAGTGGAGGGATTACTTCAAGGGTCTACTCGAGGGAAGCGACGAAATCCCGAACCAGGAGGACAGAGGGATGGGAGCAGCACAGCGCGACGAGAACGAGGAGGAGCTGACGGATGCTGAAATAGAGAAACAAATCAAGAGGTTGAAGAAAGGAAAGGCCGCAGGAAGCGACGGTATCCCCAATGAGGCATGGCTCTACTGCGAAGGAGGAACAAGAAACAAGTTGAAGGAGATTGTCAGAAAAGTCTGGGAGGGGGAAGGGTTCCCAGAGAGCTGGAGGGAAGGGATAATTACCCCACTCCACAAGAAAGGAGACCGAGAGGTACCCGAGAACTACAGAGGAATCACGCTATTAAACACGGGATACAAAGTCTACGCGGCAATCCTAGCCGAGAGATTAAGAGCGGAAGTAGAGAGGAAAAACATCCTCCCAGACTCACAGGCAGGTTTCCGGAAAGGGCGAAGTACCATGGACAATATCTACATCCTACAGCACGCAATAGACAAAGAACTCTCGAAGAAAAGAGGCAAACTAATCGCTTTCTTCGTGGACTTGAAGGCGGCCTTCGACAAGGTTGACAGACAGAGACTCTGGCTGGCAATGGAAAAAGGAGGGATAGGGGCCGGTCTAATTGCCAGGGTGAAAGAAGCATACAGGCTGACGAAGAGCGCCGTGAGAGTGGGAGAGCACACGACGAAGCCCTTCTTCACAGAGAAAGGGGTACGCCAAGGGTGCCCACTCAGCCCCACGCTGTTCGCAATACTAATAGCGGACATGGAGGAGGTAATGAGGAAGGGGCAGGCAGGTGGGGTAGTGGTAGGAAGGAAGAAGTTCTGGACACTGGCATACGCCGACGACCTAGTGTTAGTGGCGAATGAAGTAGGAGAAATGAAAGAAATGATGAAAACGCTAGAAAGATACCTCAGGAGAAGGAAGCTCACACTAAACTCGGACAAGTCAAAAATGATGAGATTTAAGAACGGGGGAGGGAAAGAAGGAAAAGTGGAATGGAACTGGGAGGGAAAGAACATAGAAGAAGTAAAGGACTTCGTGTACCTCGGGTATCGGCTCAAAAGGAACGGGGGGGAAGAGGAGCACAAGAGGGACATGGCAAAGAGAGGAAACATCTTAATCAGACAGATCTGGGGGCTGGGAGAAAGGAGGCTGAAGCAGGACTTCCGGAGACGCATGATGCTGTTTGACTACCTAGTAACGAGCGTCATACTATATGGGGCAGAAATATGGGGATGGAACGGCTGTGCGGAACTGGAAGGAATACAGGAAAGGTACATTAGATGGACCCTAGGACTGGACAGGTGTACCCCGGGGTACATAGTACTAGAAGAAACAAAAAGGGACCGGATACGGATCAAGGCAGGAGCGAGAGCACTGAGATTCGAGGAAAAAATAAGAGAGGGTGAGGGAAGACCCCTGCTGAAGGAATGCCTGCGGGAGAGAGATAAAGAAACGACAACGAAAGGACAGAGAGAGAGGGAGGACTTCTACAGGAGACATGGGTTCAGCAAGCAGGGAATAGAGTTGGAGAGGGCAAGGGGAAGGAATGTAGAACAAACGATAACGCAGAGAGCAAAGGATCTGCAGATGCAAGAGCAGAGAGGACACATCCAGAGTGCAAAATACAACCCGAGATACAAAGACTGTATAACAGTGGAAACCCCACGGTACCTGGTAGGAACAGGAAGGAGGATAAACATAAAGTCGGCGGCGAGAGCTAGATGTGGGAACGAGGAAGAGAAGAACAGATACTGGATGGACGACGAAAGAAGGAAGTGCAGACTCTGCGTGGAACACCCAGGGAGCTTTGAACACCTCCTGGTGGAATGCCCGAAGAGAGTAGAGGGGTGGGAAGGGATCTCGATAGACGACCTGCTAGACGAACGGGGAAAGGAGGGGGCCCTGAAGTGGCTAGGGGCGGTAAATAAAGAGAGGCATAGGCTAAGCAGAGAGAGAGAAAGGGCGAGACTAGAGGGGGAGGGATGAGGGAGGGAAGCAATACGTAAAACGGGGTAGCTTGTAAAACGGGGCAAAAGTATGGAGTGCGTGAGTGTGGCTCGATACAATTGTAAAGACCCGAAAGAAAACAATATGTAAGACCAAGTCCAGATTCTAGGCCGAAAGGCCGAATTCAATAAACTATTATTATTATTATTACCTTCAAAATGAATTGCAGCTCCTCTCTCTACGATTAATAGAACTGGAGATATTAATTCTCAAAGGTAACCGCGCGCGGAGTTTGCGACATAATGCATTAATTCATAACTTCGGTAAAAAAAATATTTTGACCAAACACCGAAATACGGGTGGTTTTTTTTTTGTGTTTGTAACACATGAAAAAAAATTCGTACGATTTAAAAAATACGACGTCAATTCTTGGCCGATTTGAGGTGGAATTGCCCTAATGTATTCAATGAAGCAATCATAGTTTCGAAAAATTCTTCATGTAGTATTCTTACGGGATTTTGAGAGACCAGCAACAAGTCTAGTCCAACAATGTTGGTTGTACAGAAATCGAGCTAGTTATCCCTTTATTGAAAAAGAATTATTGTATTCGCGTAAACTCAACTGTATTCACAGCGTCATCGCTTATAATAACAATAACATCTAAAATTGTATAATGAAAGCAACAACGAAGCAGCTCGCACAAATATTTAGGCGAAGCCCGATACTTAGGCGCACTTGACACCACGGCGCCATACCCTAGGATATACAACGGGCCCTAGGCCCGAACCCAAGGACCTGACGATGACGTAAACCAGGACTCTGTTTATATAGACGCATTGCTAGGGCTAGCAATGCATTCCGGGGCGTGAGGGCGTCACTTCTAATTCAGCCAAGACACGGACCACATCTTGGCATTCGGCCGTTCCTTTATTATATTCAGTTGTCCGCATATATTGGCATATTGTTCACTGTTTGACGTACCAATTTACTTTGTACAATAAACTACGTTTACTGATTAACCCGGAGTGTACAGAGTTTCTTACAGCTCAGAAGTGGGATCTGGCTCCTCGTGTCTAACCGCGACGCGATCGGAGTGTGGGGTTTTGTGTGAAAAACCCATTCAAAAGTGAAAGTGGTCAATAATTAATTGGCAGTTTAATGTGTATCATTAGGATGTGCAAGTTATCGTTCAGCTCCACATATATACGATAGTTGCATTGCAAATGAAAAGATCGACGAGCCTAACTCACGGACGCTCGCATCTTATTCCGAGTGATATAGCCTTGAATCAGTTTGACAAGTGCTTGGGTAGGATCACCAGCCACACTGATTCCCGAGGTTCACATCAAGCCTATATCGGAAGTTCATCCAAACGATGTATAAGATATAGTTGTTGAAGCCGCCGAGAAGAGCCGCGTTACGGAATGGCGACCATGGCATTGGAGAATGCTTGCCGTTACCGAGAAATGATGGCGTCGGATGCATTTTACCATGGAATAACCAAGAGGATATTGAGTATATCCTCACAATTCCACGAAACTCTACGGGAATGCAGTTCGACTAGAAGCTGATTGACTCGATGCTACGAGGCGGGACTGCATGGCTGTAGGGCCAGGGTGGCCAACCTGTGCTCTTCGAGCACAATGTGCTCGCGGCAGTAATACGTGTGCTCTCGAGCCTGTTACCCGTTCAATTACAAAGGATAAACCCTGTCTACCTGAGCCTACCTGGGGAAGACCGGGTCGCACAGAACAATAGGTTCTTGGTCAGATGTATACAACCCAGGGGATCCCGAGGCATACGTCAGCATTGACCTGACAGAGGGTCCGAAAGGAATGCAAGTGGTGCCGAATGAGGTTCCAGATGTTGCGTTGGTTTGCGACTTTTCACCAGTTTACCTGACACCATGACTGTACATGTGCGAATGAGTATCTACGACTGTTCGATACTTCTGCAGCGGTATAACCGAAAATCGAGAAGGTACGCCGCAGGGGTCTGCTAACTGGCGGAGGTGATGGTCGTCTGGCCTAGCCGTTTTGTGTAGACGATCGACGGTTGAAACATGATACACAAGATGGTGATGTATTTCCAAATTTAACGTACAGAAGGGAGCACGTATAGATTACGTTCCTTGTCGTATTATGAGTATGCCGTTGGCATTGTTATAGATAACATGTATTATTTGTCAGATTGGTCAGATATACCCGTGTATATCCAGATGGTTGTTAGAACAAGTATTTGCAAAGAATGTAAGTAACTGAAAACGAAAACAGGAAAAGTTATGAAAAACGAGCGCGATCACTATCAATCAGTCGTAATCGGGACACCAATAGATCCAAGCCATTTGTATTAGAATATTAGCCAAGAGCGAGACAAGGAAATTTTATGAGAAACTTGTGACGGCTATTTTGTGTTTGGTATATTAGCGATACAAAATATTCTTGAACGAAGAAATGCAGATAAAGAAAAGAAAGGGTAGAATAACCAGAAAGAGATTATCAATATCTTGGGTACGTAGGCGATCGGCGCAGACTTGTTCTGGGATAGTCGAGATTGTCACGGTGTCATATTTCAAGGTCTTCAATAACGTACGCATTGCTTGACACCGTTTGCAGAGCTTGAAAGCTATTTTGGAGAATTTGTAAATAATTTTGTCATAATATCCAGCTAATTAGTGGATCTTACAAAAATAACAGTTTTACCTAAGGTCAGAGGCAATAGGTTGCAGACACCGAGATTAATTAAAGATTCATTTGAGACCGGAATAAAGTCATACAAGAGGGATGAAACAATTTTGGTATAACTTTATCCATGATAAATAGTTGAAAGATTTTGTTCATGATGACTTTAATAGTTGAGAGAGTTTTATCGAAAGACACCTTGGTTGTTGATGACAAAGTTGACAAGTTCGATAAGGTTGAAGACTCTTTACAATAACAATAAAAGAAATTGAGAAAATTATCAGATCTTTTAGCACTGTTCGCAGTAGATGAATGGTCGGTGGAAGGGGTATGGCAAATACCTCACATGTTTTGTTGAGTTTTCAGAAACTGAAGCTATGCTTTACCGCATGAGTTTTGACGGTGTGCGTTAGATGGTAGACCACCCGGAGTCGGATGTGTGCTGACCAGGAAAAGCAGAGAACCAGGTTAACGCCCGTAGACGCAGATCACCCTGCTGTGAGGTGGATGAAGGCGTTATGGTCGTGGCCAACATGACAGATGTTGGACAAAGCTGAAAAGTAGTTCCGCAGTTCAATGACCGTTTTAGACCGAGGGGTGTTACCTAACAGCGGTATGAGATTCGGGAACTTGGGAAAGATGTTCGATGCGGACGAAAAATCTTGAGCACCAACCCTGCCGACTATACAGAGCAAGAGAGATGTACCGTGGGGCTTCGAGTATGCCGTGGTACCAGAGTTGGAGGCTAGTCGCGGGTGCGATCAGACTAAGAGGATCTGGTTCTGAACAACAGTCATTGACCGATTGTGGAATGTCAATGATTGGCGCTTCGAGCGTGCTACATAACAACTATGCAAAAGAACTGCGAAGATCATGAATTCGGTCAAGCGCCCATTGGCGGTGGTTCGCATAGGTTGTGAAGTAGTCAGACCAATCAGGTAAAAGTTCAGCCGCTTAGGCGATGGGTAACAGAAGGCACGGTTCTGGACAACAATCATTGACCGAGCGTGATATCGGGCAATGATTGGCGCTTTGAGCGTGCTACGTAACAGCTATGCACAAGAATCGCGAAGATCGTGGATTCGGTCAAGCGCCCATTGGCGGTGGTTCGCATAGGTTACAGAAGTAGACAGACCAAGTGTCAAACAGCAGTATTACTAGTATATGGCATGATAGTTACTAGGGAACATTGTCGACGATGGTCGAGATGTAACACAAAAAAATAATTGTAGCATGGAGCCGCTTAGCAAGTTCTGAGCGAGTACTGGGTCCAGTTTGTAAAGGGTAATATACAAGGGCATGATTCTTCTGATATAAGGCACGTTATCGGAATAACAATTAGGTACAAGGCGTTCAAGAGAGATCGCAGATCGACTCTTAGGTGCATGTGGCATTTTCATGAAATTGCCAAATCAGTACGAGATAAGAATTGTTGTGAGTTTAGGAAAACAAGGCATGAACCGAAGAGAGGAATAACGGAAGATGGGTGCAATTGAAGCATGGGTCGCCCTATAACTTATACCTATTATCAAACTATCACGTTCTGTCGATATCTTGTTTTTACTTGTCATGAACGCCAGTCTTGACTTTCAATTTGCTATTAGAACTGATCACTCTCATAGCAATGCGAAGGAATTGACTGAGAACATTCGAAACTATAATTAATCAGATTGAATACATTTATGACTGCTAGACAGAAAATATATACCTTCAAAAGTAATGATTAGAATATATGACGACCAGTCAGGCAGTATTGATAATACAGCAGCAAGAGGAATGCATGAAAAATAAAATAAAGAAGGGGTTAAAAGACGTTTCACAAACAACAGAGTTTTAACACAGGCTTACAGCCTACGGAATTGAGCATACTGGAAGGTCCAAGGGACCGCACATTAAGATAACTGCTCTTATTTGCTTGTTGAGTTTTCAGTACTCCCGAACCAACATGATACGGAAGACCATAGGATGACCGAACCGCGAGTTGGATGCAGAGGCGTTGGGCTAATATTGGAGAGAAATCGGAGATGAATCCGATGTTCGAGAGTTCCTTCCGGGAATCTAACAGATGGAAAACAGCTCAAAGAGCCAGGGTAACGCACGGTGACAATCAACTCGAATTGGGTTTTGCGATAGTCATTGTAAAACTGGCTTCTATCTCAATGACCACGATTCATTCGCCGGGGTTGGTGGCGATTGTTGGAAGATCTTCATCAGCTATGATAACTGATGAGATGCGGGGGCAAGGATGAGTTCGGTGCGAATTGCAAGGGCGCGTAGGCTAGGTCACGATCGAGCTGCAACGTCGTACGGCATTGCTGAGCCAGGACGAATTGCGACGATGCGTCAGAGGACGATCGGGTTGTAATGTCGTGGGGCAAAAGGGCACTGTCGGTACGAGTTGCAACAGCGAGTAAAGCTGGGCTCCGATCGGACTTCAAGCAATGTCGTCACGAACTGCAGAGTCAGATGCACCGGACTGAAGTTGAGGACGACAATGTCGAGCGTCTTGTGGATGCTAAGTAATCGAGAAGTTCGTTCGGATGAACGGATATGGACCTCAATGAGGAACCATGGGACCAGACGTTCCAGCAGCAGAGGTTTTGGAAAATTCGCGTTGACAAGCTATAGGAGTGTCAACGCAGGATGATGGGGGCTACCAGCTAACCGAGTTGCTGTTTCAAATGCTGCTGAACGAGTAATTAACCCGAAATGGCGGACACTAAGAATTGGCTCCGGAAGGTGATTGGTGTGAGCCACAGTAACGAACATGGAATATGAGACGAGATGCGTGAGATAAATAATATCGCATAAATACTTATTACTCTTATAATTATTACGAATCTGCATGATTTACACAACGAGATTATTCAGGTTACTACGTCATCTGATTGACAATGAGTCTGGTGGAAGTTCCGACAGAACCTCACCGACCTGGGGAAGAATGATGCGATGGCTGCGTTCAGTAGGAAGCAGACTGGACTAGATGAGAAGAGTATCCAATTGCTCGATAAGACGTTCATAACGTTGGCGATTAAAGTTTTAATGCATGCTCATGAGATGAAGCTGAACTTATTGTTAGAATGACAAACACCGTGTGACGGATTAGTAAACAAATAAGGCTATGATAATGAAAGATGTAGAGTGTAGACAATAATCTAGTGGTATGTTCGCAGATCAAGGAGTGTCCACTTCGTAGATGGCACAACATTTGTTAGGCTCACAGACGAGAGCCTTTTTGACTTGTTTCAGATCAGGGAATGATTATGGACATCCATCAAGTACACAAGTTCGCAGGGACGCGAACAAAATCAGAATGGCCGACTGAAAGCAACAACGAAGCAGCTCGCACAAATATTTAGGCGAAGCCCGATACTTAGGCGCACTTGACACCACGGCGCCATACCCTAGGATATACAACGGGCCCTAGGCCCGAACCCAAGGACCTGACGATGACGTAAACCAGGACTCTGTTTATATAGACGCATTGCTAGGGCTAGCAATGCATTCCGGGGCGTGAGGGCGTCACTTCTAATTCAGCCAAGACACGGACCACATCTTGGCATTCGGCCGTTCCTTTATTATATTCAGTTGTCCGCATATATTGGCATATTGTTCACTGTTTGACGTACCAATTTACTTTGTACAATAAACTACGTTTACTGATTAACCCGGAGTGTACAGAGTTTCTTACAATAAAACGGTTATATGCAATGCATATAGCGATTCTACTCGATCCGCGGAAAAAACAGAATCGATTGTGGAATCAATTGTTTCAACGTGCGACTTTTTCTACAACGGTTATTCAATTTCATTGCAATTCATTCGAACGGGAAATAATTCAAACCTGGATTAAGACATCAATTTTTCAGTTCGAATTAATTCGGATCGATTTTTTCAATTTCATCTAATTATTTGAATTGATATTAATTCATGTAAATCCAAAATAGTAGATAAGCAAGGGGGGTTCTGGACCAATCTAGGTCAAATTTGTTGGTCCAGAAGCCCCCTATGTCTGATTGGTTGACCGCCTCAGAGTAACGGTCATCCTGATGACGTCACAAAAAGAATTTGTACCGTTAGGGGTACGCTCCCTGGATCAACCCCCCTCGACCGCGGGCTGCTTATGCCCCCCTGACGTGACGGATTTATGCGTTACGACTTAACGGTATCGAGGATGAATTTCTGATATCAAAAATCCCGTTCGATGAATTTCCGATATCAAAAATCCCGTTCGTTGAATTTCTGATATCAAAAATCCCGTTCGCTGAATGGAGATGTATGCGTGTCTGTTCCTGAATCTGAAATCGGGACGTACGCGTGTCCGTTCCGCAATCTGCATGGCGTAAGCCGCCCCTCAGGGTACCGTTACCCCCGCCCCTCGGTACCGTTACCGATCACGTCGGCTGCTTGCAAGCCTATGTCTGACGTCACTTCACCCAGTTTCGATATATTCCGCCATCTTGTGTCCGCCATTTTGTGTCCGCCGTCTTGTGTCTGCCATTTTGTGTCCGCCATCTTGTGTCCGCCATCTTGTGCCGATATTTGAAAGCCTATGTCACGTGCGTACGTGCGATTTTTCGCGTGCATATATCTGGAGTGATCCGTCTACGAGGGATTTCTGTATGCATATATTTGAAATCATCTAGGTACGTGTGAGTTTTGCGTGCGTATATTTGAGATCACTTATACCTACGTGCGATGTCTGCAAGTTCATTCCTGCAATCTTACGGTTTCGGTGCTTGACCTCGATTTTAAACGCAACTAGCCGCAAGTTTGAACCGGCCGGGGATGAGTCATGAGTTTCTTACATCAAATATCCCGCTCGATGAACGAGGACGTATGCAAGCCCATTGCTGAATTCACCTATCTACATGGGGACGTCGACCAGCCCATCCCTGATTCCACTAGGATGTTTGAATTGTCGGATTGAATAGCCAGAGTTGATACTTATATAATGTTGTGACAACACGTTCCAACAGGCTCGACGGCAATTAAGATCACATCACTCACAGAATAAAATGAATCAGGCGGAGATATCAGGTTACACCAGCGACGCTTAAGCCTTAGGAAAGAGATGCAAGCAGTAGTCAACCCTTACGCTAATATACGATCAAGGATGAAAAAACATTTATATTCATTTCAGAAAGCTTTATTCATTAAAGACACATGGATACAAAATTCGGAGACGCAATTTTAATTGTAAAAACTTATTCTGTTTTTCGATGATGCTTCTGACATGTATGACACCAAACGAATTCTTTGTTCGGCTGCAAACGCTTTTCATCGGGTGGATTAGCAGCGCGATGCTTCAACAACCAATCTCTCAGGGAACGAACGTCCTCAGCTGAACAGTTTGAATTTAGTATGTTGTCTTGCGTACAATTTGGAGTGTTTGATATTTTCTTCAACGCATCTAGCGAAGGACAACCCAGATCTAACATTTCAATAATCTGAACATCTGGTAAAAATTTGGTTAGCCAATTCTTTTTCTCTTCCCCTTTAACATGAATCTTCTGCGCGTCCACCATAACAGTTGAAAGTATTAATTTGATATCTTTATAGGGTATTTCGCCAGAGTTCCAAGTCAAGCCATGCCACTGATCTCTACAATACACTGGATGGGGGATAGGCTGAAACGCCTGTGACCAAATGAATGTCAGTGGCAGCCATTTGCTTTAGTGATTTGTGCTACCCACCGACCCACGTGACCTCGGGCGCGCGTTATATACCAAACCGCGTTTGAACGTGAAAGATGTGTTATTACGATCAAGGGGAATAAGGCTGTAACGGCAGATTAAGTATGAAGCGTGTTTATTGTACGTCTGTCCTGTGTACAGGCAGACTGACGACTGGACTATAATCTGTTCAATACAATGAGGTGACTTACATATACTTATATCTAAGTCTGTACAGGTCATCACATCTTCCCCCTTTCAAATGTATAAGTTTACAGTATCACCAATTTCTTGTTCATCAATTCATTTACTCATTCTCTTCCTTAATTAATTGTAAAGTAATGTGATAAATATATATATATATATAATGCTTCCACCATCTCATTCCAGTCAAATACTCATTGATAATAAATTAACATTTAATAACTAAACAATTGTAAATATATATATATATGTTTTTTTTTTTTTTTTTCTTCGATATGCTATCGGACTATCACTATATCTATATATGACTTTAGCCTAACAGATACATACAATTTCTTTATTCACCTATACCTGTACATAATAAATTAACATTTTATCAACAAAGTAATTACTAACAGTTTAATTTTTTTTTTTTTTTTTTTTTTTTTTTTTTTTTTTTTTTTTTTTATCAAGTTGTACCTAGTATATAGATTTTTAATATAAAGTAATACATAATCTACTAACGTACCTAATCCTATTTCAAGTGATTGTGCAGGGTTTTAGTTAAGATCCTTGTGTGTGTTAGTGTGATTGATATCTGTCTGGTTTTCTTAACTTATTTTTATTCCTCAACCCTTCATGTCTTTTTTCCCTGTCTGTCTCGTGGTGAGAATTTGACTTGACTCTTTTACTTTTGTTTTCTTTATCTGTCGTGTTTGAATCCGAGTTGGTTCTTTTCCGTTTCGTCTTTCTGTCGCTCTGGTTTTCTTCTTTCTCTTCGTCGTTGTTCATGTTCCTCCTTGACATTCGTGGTCTCAGATGTCGGGTATTTCGTCGTATCATTTGTCCGTCTTGGGGTTGTACAAAATATGATCGTGGGGTTGTGTGTTTATTGACGATCGTTGCTGGTTCCCACTTTGCGTTTCGATATAGGTAGACTGTATCGTCTTCGTTAAATGTGACTTCTTTTCTCTGAGCCGTTTTGTCATAGTGGATTTTCTTTCTCATTTGACCTTCTTCCAGCTGTTGTCTAATGTTTTCCTGTATTGCCGGTTTGAGTTTTTCTCGTGTTGTTGGTAAAAGTGTTCTGGTCTGTCGGCTCATCAGGATCTCTGCAGGTGACACCTCTAGTCCAGCAACTGGTGCATTTCTGTAGTGTAACAATGCTTTCTGTAGACTGGTGCCATCGATTTTACATTTTTTCAGAATTTGCTTAGCAATGTCCACTCCTTTTTCGGCTAGGCCGTTTGACTGTGGATAACGTGGACTACTGGTAGTGATTTGGAATTCCCACTTTCTTGCGAATTCTTTAAACTCAACTGCTGAGAACGGCTGATTGTCTGCTACTAGTTTTTCGGGAATTCCATGGGTTGAAAATAAGTCCATCAGTATTTTAATTACTTCCTTTGCTGTTTTGTTCTTCAACTTCTTTACATCCATCCATTTCGAGAAGTAATCGATAACTACGAGGTAGTCTCTTCCTTCGTGGTCGAAAATGTCTGTTGCAATATTTTGATATCGTTCCTGGGGGACTTCATGTGGAATGAGGGGTTCTCTCTTTTTTGCTCTCATGTATGTCATGCATCCGTTGCACTTTTTAATTCGGTTTTCTATGTCTTCCGTTATCCCCGGCCAATACATCAACTGTCGTGCTCGTTTCTTCATTTTCGTGGTTCCTATATGGCCTTCGTGAAGTTTTGTGAGCATCATTGGTCGCAATGACTTTGGAATAATGACTTTATCTCCGTTGAACACCAGTTCGTCTTCTAGGTGAATATCGTCTCTTAGCTTCCAATATCTTTGTAATTCTGCTGATAAACTCTTTTTATGTTCTGGCCACTCTGTTTCACAAAATTCCTTCAGCTTACTCAGATCGGGATCAGCTGTTGTCTCCTTCTGCAGTTCAATTCGTCTCTCCTGTGATATAGCCATATGTTTGCTCACACTGTGTATGCATTGATTGAGATTGATTTCGTCGTTCTCATTGCACGGTAAATATGCCCTTGACAGCGCGTCAGCTATATACATGTATTTACCTGGAAGATACTTCACATTAATTGTGTATTTGACAATTTTCAGTTTCAGCTTTTGCAACCTAGGTGATCCGATTTTCGTAACGTCTTTTGTTGCGGTAGAAACTAATGGTTTATGGTCTGTTAACACGGTAACTTTCCTGCCGTAGACAAAATAATGAAATTTCTTTAGGGCAAATACTATCGCTAGCATCTCTTTTTCACTTTGTGAGTAATTTTTCTCAGTGTCCGTCAAACTTCGTGATCCAAAAGCCACTGGTTTATTCTCTTGTAGTAGGCAACACCCTAGACCATCTTTGGAGGCATCCGCTTGTATCGTTATCTCTTTTTTCTCATCGAAAGGTTGTAGTACCGGTGCGGTTGTCATCAGGTGTCTCAAATTTTCTAATTCTTTTTCATGTTCAGAGGTCCACATCCATTGTACGTCTTTCTTCAGAAGTTGTCTCATATTTGTCATTTCGGTAGACAAATGAGGAATATATTCTCTGATTTGATTTATCATCCCGTTTATTCTTTGCAATCCTTTTTTATCCGTCGGCGACTTCATTTCTACAATCGCTTTTATTCGATCAGGGTCAATTTCTTTACCTTTCTTCGAAAATCTGTACCCTAGATACTTGACAGAATCTTGCCTATACTGTAATTTTTTAGGATTGAATTTAATGTTCAGTTCTCTAGCCCTATCAATGACTTTTCTTAGATTTGAATCATGTTCCTCTGCAGAATCACCTGTTACAATGATATCATCAATGTATATTTTTACGCCTTCCAAATTTGCAAAATTCTTCTCATTCATTTGTTGGAAAATTTCCGGAGCACATGTGAGCCCGAATGGCAATCTATTGAATTGATAGCACCCATATGGTGTAGAAAAAGCACACAGCTGACTGGATTTTTCATCCAGCTCGATTTGCCAAAACCCTTCTTTTAGATCAAGCACTGTATACAACTGTTTACCCGCTAATTCTGAAGTTAATAGATTTATCGAAGGTATCTCATAATACGGTCGCTGTATATTGTAATTCAGATCCTGTGGATCAAGACAAACTCTAAGGGAACTGTCTTGTTTTTCTCTTATCAGCATGTTGCTTACCCACGAGGTTGGATTTTCGACTTTTTTAATTATGCCGCGTTTTTCGAGTTCGTTCAAATGATCAAGTAGTTTTCTTTTTATTACCGCAGGTATTCTCCTCGGTGGTTTTGCAATCGGTTTAGCTTTTTCATCAAGGATTATAGTGCCTTTTTCCGGAAATTTCCCTAATCCTTCAAAAACATCTTTGTTTTCTTCAATAAATTTAGACTTTTCTTTTTCTTTTTCCCTCTTATCAGTAATTTTAACTTCATTCATTCTCTTAACAATACCTAATTCTTCACTGGTTTGCAGTCCTAGAAGAGGCATTTTATCAACATCTGTTACAACAAATTCAAAAACACCTGTGTTATTTTTGTACTGGCATTCCAAAGTGATTTCACCTAGCGGCTGTATATCAAAACCTCCGTACGCTTGTAATTTTTTATCAGACTTTTGCAGGATTGTCTGAGTGTTGATTTTTTCAAACACTTCTTTTGGCAACGTATTTACGTCTGATCCTGTATCAATTTTGAATGTTACGGTTTTATTTTCTACAATAATTTTTTCTTTCCATGTTTTTGCTTTTCCAGTGTTATTCTCTGTTTCAATTTTTCTTATTTGTAAACTATCAATATTGAAATCGCTATCCTCGCTATCGCTTGGATCATAGGTCAACTGATTTATTTTGAATCTACAAACCTTAGTGAAGTGATTATACCTTGAGCATCTAGTACATTGTTTACCGTAAGCAGGACACTCACACGCCTTATGCCTAGTATCGCATTTCTTACATAGATAGGTCTTTCCCCCACGCGTCTCGTAGGTAAACTTGCCGGAAGATGAGTCCTGCTGTTTTCCCCTCGAATGGCTCCTCTGCGTAGATGGACCTGGTCTGCTCCGATGACGATGATGCCCAGGTTCTCTGCTTCTTGAGTTTCTTTGTTGTTTTGGATGTTCTTTCGTCAGCGCATCAACGTTTGATTTTTTATTTTTTTGCTGTATTTTTGCGGCTTGCTCTTGGCTTGCTTCACTGGCTTTTATATTTTTTATCAAGTCCTCCAATTTTATGTCTTTTATTTTTAATATTGACTGTTGGAGTTTCGAGTCTGTCATTGTTCGTATAATGTTATCACGCACCATGGAGTCAGTTAGATCACCGTACCCGCACGTTTTCACTAGTTTTTTCAGTTCCGTGACGTAATGTTCAATACTTTCCCCGTCACTTCGCGCTCGATTCATGAAAACGAATCTTTCGAACGTTTCATTTACTTCTGGTTTCACATGATTATCATAAGCTTGTATGATTTTCTCCGGATCTTTCGTATCCGCTTCGGCTAAATTAAATGTGTCCAACAGTTCGAGAGCTTCGCTTCCCACTAAATTTAATAGCACTGCCGCCTGCACTTCTTTAGTCTCCGTGTTCTTCCCCGAGGCAATCATAAACAGATTAAATTGTCTTTTAAACTTTCTCCAGTTTTCTGGTCCATCCCCGTCTAATTTATACGGATCTGGTTTGTTTAATCCGTCCATTTTGGATCGCGTTCGTCTTATGGTCTTTGTTTCAACACTTTGTGCCGAAATTTCTTGATCGCGCTTTACCGGGTTTTCACCGCTGCTACTCGGTTGATCGTCGGATTTTATCCCTGACATTCACGATCACTTTTCACATCCGCGTTTCAATTTACTGACTTTTGTACTTTATACATTTTCACGATTTCGCGTCGACTACGACTGCGCCATGTGTTATTACGATCAAGGGGAATAAGGCTGTAACGGCAGATTAAGTATGAAGCGTGTTTATTGTACGTCTGTCCTGTGTACAGGCAGACTGACGACTGGACTATAATCTGTTCAATACAATGAGGTGACTTACATATACTTATATCTAAGTCTGTACAGGTCATCACAAAAGAGACGAGCTTTTCATTACTCAAAGAAATGGTACAAACGTGCGTGTTTTGCGGTGAGAAACGGAGAGTTGGCAATGAAAGAACCTTCCACGCGTAAGTATTTGTTTTGAATAAATATAAATCGCACTACAGGTGTCATATTTACCACGGTGAATGAGGTTAGAGTACCGATAAGTTTTTGAACTCCAAATCGGCATAATATTCATGCATATTATATATCATTGTTTGCTCCAGGTTTCCATTAAAACAGCCAAAGTTGCTCCAATCGTGGCTGAACTCCATGAAGTTGGGAGAAAATTTTCTGCCGAAAAAGTGGATGAAATTGTGTTCAGACCATTTCGAAAAAGAATGTTTGAAAAAACCAGGCGTCAATGTGTCATTGGCTGAAAACAGTATTCCCAAAATTTTTGGTGTTTCGAAATCAGCTTGTGTACACTGCGGAGCGATTAAAAAACATGGAGACATACGCACGTTTCACAGGTATCGCATATCATCTGTGAATTCTGTTGAATGTTAAGATCTAATGTTCAAATTCAAATTTTAATTTATTCATTCGTTCATTTACTTATTTATTCATTGGCTTTCAAACTCAGATGATTTTTAGCATCTTCATGTGTCATTAATTACATGCTACTACCTATTATTACGATATGAGGCATAAAACTTCTCTAAAATAAAGAGAATCGATTTTTGTTTGATACTTTGAATCAGCTTGATTCGTCTTGATGAATGTAGTCAGCCTGAGCTATGAAGCAAACCAGAATGCCTGCTACAGAAAAGTAATTGAATACCCTTGATTTTTCAGTTTTCCACATAAAAATGCCCAGTTACTAGAGAAGTGGATTGAAAACTTGGGACCTGGAAACTGCATTGTTGGTCCTGGGAGCTTACTTTGTTCAGAGCATTTTGAAAAATCCTGTTTTCGTCCATCCGGTCGCAGTGATGGGAAACTGCTGCGCTTGCGTGATACTGCAGTCCCTACAATTTTTCATCATACAACATCTGAAGGTATAATTCAAGACTTGAACATAATCACACCTATTTGTACAATTCGTTGCTGGACTCATTTAGCTCAATAACGACATTTTGCAAGAGTTCGAAAGTCTAATTTTTCGATTGTTGAATGTCTCTTTTATTGTGAGTTTCAGAAAGACTTGGCCGAGAAATAGAAAAACGAACTGGTTCCTTTGAGGAGTTGCCTGCTGCGAAACGTCTCCATACCGAGAGTGATTCAATCCGTGACATTGTCATTGTACCTAATCCATTGGATCAAACTCCAAGTACTCCACAATGCAGTGTATCCAGTCCGTTGAATCGGACTCCAGAGTCTCAAGCTACTCCCCAATACAGTAAACTAGCGAGCACACCGAGTACCAGCCGCCGTGTTCGACTCACTCAACACGACCATCAGTACGAAGACACACCACGGACGATTAAATATAAATTATCTGCTACCAACCAAAGGCTGCGAAGGATGAAAGGAGAAAAGCGGGTCTACAAGCAGAAAATCAACCGACTGCAGAAGAAAGTTCGCTCATTGAAGGATATTGTAAGTGAACTCCGTAAAGCTCGGGCTATTTCAGAAGCTGGACTCGCGTGCTTAGATTCGATTGCTGATGAAGATATTTCTCAGTTTCTGAAGCGATACATGAAAAATAAAAAAAATGTTGGTAGAGAAACTCCTGCGGCAAAAAAAAAACAATGGAAAAGTTCAAACAAGAGCACAGGGCTAGGAATATCAAGACAGAGATATCCACCGGCTTTGAGGTCATTTGCAATGACGCTGCACTTTTATTCCCCCAAGGCTTATGGGTTTGTGCGTAGGAAATTTTGTAACGCTCTTCCAGAGCCTAGTACTCTAAGATCCTGGTATTCGACGATCAATGGTGAGCCTGGGTTCACATCGGAAAGCTTCGGAGCTTTGCAGTTGAAAGTATCGGAAGCAGAAAGTAGTGGCAAAGAAGTTTTAGTTAGTTTCATACTCGATGAAATTAGTATTAAGAAAGGGATGCAGTACCTCTCTAATGGAACGGTTAGAGGTTACATAGACCTTGGAAGCGGCATAGATATGTGTGGCACTGTTCCATTAGCTAAAGATTCGTTGGTTATGATGGCGGTATCTTTAGATGGTAGTTGGAAGATCCCTTTGGGATATTTTTTGATAAGTGGCATCGACTCAGAAACTAATTCTGGACTGGTCAGGGAAGGCCTTACACGTTTACACGAAATCGGGGTAAAAGTAGTTTCTGTGACGTTAGATGGTCCTTCCGAACATTTTGCGACGATGCGCTTACTTGGTGCAAATTTTGACATGCCCAATCCAAAGCCCTTCTTTCCACACCCATCCAGTGGGCACAAAGTAAATGTAATATTCGACGCCTGCCATATGTTGAAATTAATGAGAAACTGCCTGGGTGAGTATAAAGTTCTTAAAGATGGTGAAGGTAATCTGATTGATTGGAAGTTTATAGTAGCTTTAGCTGATCTACAATCGGAAGAAGGACTACGGGCTGGAAATAAACTTAGGACTGCTCACGTTCAATACTGGAAAATGAAGATGAAGGTAGCTCTAGCAGCTCAAACTCTAAGCAGTAGTGTAGCCGATGCTATAAAATTTTGCGCAGACTTAGGTTTGAAAAAATTTAAGGGAAGCGAAGGCACTGTCCGGTTCATACGATGTATCGATAGGTTGTTCGATTTTTTGAATTCACGCAACCCGTTTGCAAGAGGATTCAAGGCTCCTTTGCGAAAGTCGAATGAAGTTTTCTGGCGGCACGCGGTCGAAGCTGAATTAGAGTATCTGAAAAATATCACAGACATGAATGGTAAACCTTTATCAAGTACCAAGCGATATGTTCCTATTGTGGGCCTTGTGACAGGAGTTATGGCTGTTATCGATATTTTTGACGCATATGTCAAACCAGAGGGGGCCCAATTGAAGTACTTGCTTACATACAAGTTAAGCCAGGATCACCTCGAACTTTTCTTTTGTGCAATCAGATCTTGTGGCGGATGGTGTCCTAACCCCACCTGTACACAATTTGTTTCTGCCTATAAAAGACTGCTGGTACGCCACGAAATAACAGCAGTCAATGGAAATGTTGAGTCTATGGACTCAACAGCAATTCTAACTGTCTCGTCAGGTACTTCGAAAAAAACGAAAGTTGACCTTTACAATGCGGATGTCTATGATAATATAGCTAATATTAGAGTTTCCAAAAAATACGGTTTAGATGAGGAAAGTGAAGAGCTCAGCGATACTGACGATTTTTTGAATGAGTTTCTCGTTTTTCGGTCAAGGTTGCCCACGGCGCTTTCCTCTTTTTCAAATAGCTGCGTAGCTTATATTGCAGGCTGGGTTGTCAAAAAATTAGTGAACGAAAAAAAACCCATAATCAAATGTGAGAAGTGTCGACTGGCTCTCCTCCAGGACTGTCCGATAATGGAAGAATTCGATGAAAGTTGTGCTCTGATCCGCGCAAAGACCAGAGGTGGCCTGATATATCCTAGTGAATCCGTAGTAAAAATTTGCCATTACACCGAAAAACTCTTGAGGACTGCATTGAATGTAAATAACGGTATGCCACCAAGCGAACCGAATTTCGCTGCTGTTCTTTGTTCCAAAGTTATGATCGATCTACTCCAGGCGCCTGATAGTTTGTTCACGTCCTTGAACGATCATGTGTTTGATGATGCCATTGAGGAGTTATCAAACCACATTTATTTTTTAAGCAAAGAGATATGTAAAGCTTTTATCAAATTACGTCTTTTTGCTGTCACAAAAATCGCTTCAGAAAGAGCCGTTGGCACAAAAGTCCGTCATCACATGACACGGCAGATCATTTGGCAAAATCAATGAATGGATACAACTTCTCAATCCCAGCATACTGAAGTATCTCAGTGAGATTTAGGTAACCTTTCACCACCCGACACCCTATCATTATGCCTCAAATCATGTATGTACATACCTGGTCTCCATATCTCTATACCTTACGCTTCATTATTCGTACCTAAGATCCTAAGTATCACATACCTTAATACCTAAGCTACATTGTAATGATCCTCAAGCTCCTAAATTTATTCCTAGATACCATATACCTGATATACCTATGTACTTAAGATATGTTACAACAATCCTTCATCGCATCTACCTCTCGTCCTAAATACCATGTACCTCGGAATGTAAGTTACCGTACAGGAATCCTTCAACCCCCAACACCACATACCCATGTTTACCTTGAATTAAGTTCCTTGTATTACTATACCTTTATTATTCGTATATCTCATCTTTTATCCTAAGTATCACATATCCGCGTATGATCCTTTAGCGCCTACCTTCAATCCCAAGTACCATAGATACCATATACCTAAGTACCTAAGTTACGTTACAACAATCCTTTATAGCATTTACCTCTCATCCTCAATACCATGTACCTCAATATGTAAGTCACTGTGTAGGAATCCTTCAACGCCTAACACCACATACCTATGTTTGCCTTGAATCAAGTACCTTGTATTACTATCTGCGAACTCTATACTTTGTTATCCACACCTTGTGTAAAACCTGAAGTTTGCTAACATCATATTCCATTATTACTTCATTCCTAAAAACTCACATGACGCGTTTTTCCTTACCCTTCCAAACTTCCTACGAAAAAAATGTTCTAATAATAATTCCTGTAGTCTCACCAAATTTTCTCCACCTATAAATACCACAAATATCCCCTTCCTACACATCCACCAAAAACATAATATAGCATTTATTCAATAATCTGATGATTATATTTCTACAGATTAGAAAATATGGTCTACCTCTGGACGAAGATATTCTACAGGATGACGAACAAGCAGACCAAGCTGAAAGATATTTAGTCTATGAGGGTAACGCGTGACTGTCACCGGCCAGTAATGCTCCCTCATTGAACCAAATCTTAATGTTCCATTATTGATTGTGACATATTAATTTCGAATTGCAATTCTACACTGAATCATTGTTATATTATATTAAAAATCAACTCTTTCATTCGATATTCAGTAAGTATTTTAATTAATTTTACAATCAACACAGATGCACAGATGATATTTAGACATTTTTATACAATTCCGTAAATACAGATACGCATCGTGATTTTTTTTTATTCTAACTTTTTCAACTTTATTTTGAATAAATATATTTTTATATGCTTTCTTTTATTACGCAAGACTTGAATCGTAAGTTACAGCTACAATTATAAAATTTTTGGCTCTACTTTTTAATTTCTCCAATATAAGATACATGCATAACAGTATATTAGTCCATGAAATGTTCACAAATATCTGAGTTTTCAAGAACGCTAGCAGTTATTCAATCATCATCCGCACTTTTTCAGTTCTCTTGAATAATGATTTGAGATATCCTTTGTATTTATCATTTTCCATCTGTATCGATGGAATAATAATATAGCGCCCAAAAAAAATTTCGCTTCTTTAGTGGCAAAATCTTTTTCATGCAATAGAAAACCTTGTAGGCATATCCGCAACAACAAAAAAAATTTTGGCGCTTACGCCCGTTTGGTGTTAGTATTGTTAGTCCATCGATATCTTCAAAGCTCACTGTTCATATTTTGAGGTTTGACTTGCATCTATTCCTAAAACTTGAAGAAAATGTCATCTTTCCATTTTCATAATACCTAAAACATGAATAATTACTTCTATCAAACCTAACCTGACTTTTTTTTCGCTATTTTAAGTACCTAACAGGTCCTACTACTCATCAATCAGTCCTTCAGTTAATTATTTTATATTATACCGCTAACTACATATTAATATTGTTTGAATTGGCCGCTAAAAAGTGTCACATCTACCTAAACAAAATGGCGGCTGCTGACGTTCAAGTGGTTTCAACCGTTGCCTATAGCAAAGTCGCGTATCCCCCATCCAGTGTATTGTAGAGATCAGTGAGCCATGCAGATTCCGTTCAAGCCATGAATTTTCACATCGATATCTGGCTGGTAGTCTAGTCCACTCGTAGGGTGGTTCGAACAATAAAGTTGAAGGTTGTGCTTCTTGATCCACAGCAATTACAGCCAACTCTTTGATTACGAATTCGTTGAAGGGTCGCTTGAAACCCTGCAGATCAACTATGAACTCCATCTCGAACGTGACTGATCCGTACGATCAGACTGGATAGGGTTTTATACTCATTTCTTAACCCCTCCACTTATAGGGTTGTACTCAACTATACGATCATGCAAGATCAAACAGTAGGCTGACGTCTCCGCAGGAAAGTTATTCTTCGCTTCAAACTCCAGACGAATATCTACCGGTCCAAATTTGAGCGACTCGTTTTGTTTCGAACAATCAATTATGAATAGAGGCGCGTACTGTAGAAATTCACTCTTCTTCAGCAACGGTTCAGGTTCCTTACCATGATTAGTCCAGTCAATCTAGACTTACTTTACATGGTGTATAGGAAATTTCGCCTCAGGGCATGAAAGTTACATCAATCGATAGAAAAAGGTCCCCTTATGACTATATCAAAATGTATCCTCGCCAATTTCAGGGCGCGATTAGTTATTAATGAAAAACAATCGGAAATTTGCGGCCAACCGACTTTCGCCGGCCCTTGCTCGAATGTTACTGAGTCAATGAAGAAAATGAAATTACCAATTTGTAGCGCCGGTAAATTAGCATCAGATTCAACTAAAAAGTATGGGTAAATATGCACTGTTAATTAACTATAATTATTTCAAGTCATTTCTGAGCGTTTTCCGACAAGGCGTCAGCTGATCGTTCCGTCGTTCCCATGGCGTCGGCGCCTGCGTCCCGTGACCCGCAACGCGCGCGGTAAATTCAAATGTCCGCAGCAAGCTCCCGATGCGAGAATTTTTTTCTAATCGTGTTAATTATTCATTTTTGTGCATTCTGCGATGGGTATCATTCGAAGGAGTCATAATTTGAATCTTTGTGTCACAACCATTTTTTTTTATATTCTAGTATCGAATGAAATAAAAATATTGCAAAATATTACACAAAAAATTTGATTTTGGTTAACAGTAAAAATATTTTTATTAATTGAATGAAAACTAGATTTTAGTTTACAATGAAAATGTTGAAAAAAAAACACATAAAAATTACATTTTGGTTAACGATAAAAATGTTTTCAAAAAAATTTGAAAAAAATATTTTTACTGTCAACCAACATGTATTTTTTATTCAGTTTTCTTTAATACTTTTATTGTAAACCAAAAATGTATTTTTTATTTAATTTTTTTCAATATTATCATTGTAAACCAGAATCTGATTTTTCTGTGGTTTTTTCGTCAATATTTTCATTGTAAAACAAAATGTAATTTTTCGGTAATTTTTGAAAACATTTTTATCGTTAACCAAAATGTAATTTTTATGCGTTTTTTTTTCAACATTTTCATTGTAAACCAAAATCTAGTTTTTATTCAATTAATAAAAATATTTTTACTGTTAACCAAAATCAAATTTTTTGTGTAATATTTTGCAATATTTTTATTTCATTCGATACTAGAATATAAAAAAAAATGGTTGTGACACAAAGATTCAAATTATGACTTCTTCGAATGATACCCATCGCAGAATGCACAAAAATGAATAATTAACACGATTAGAAAAAAATTCTCGCATCGGGAGCTTGCTGCGGACATTTGAATTTACCGCGCGCGTTGCGGGTCACGGGACGCAGGCGCCGACGCCATGGGAACGACGGAACGATCAGCTGACGCCTTGTCGGAAAACGCTCAGAAATGACTTGAAATAATTATAGTTAATTAACAGTGCATATTTACCCATACTTTTTAGTTGAATCTGATGCTAATTTACCGGCGCTACAAATTGGTAATTTCATTTTCTTCATTGACTCAGTAACATTCGAGCAAGGGCCGGCGAAAGTCGGTTGGCCGCAAATTTCCGATTGTTTTTCATTAATAACTAATCGCGCCCTGAAATTGGCGAGGATACATTTTGATATAGTCATAAGGGGCCTTTTTCTATCGATTGATGTAACTTTCATGCCCTGAGGCGAAATTTCCTATGCAAAGTCTAGATTGACTGGACTAGATAAGTGGTTTGAAAGTTTGCGTACATATCGTACAATAAAGCATACTGATTACGACTCATGTCGAGGTTCAGATTCCCGTAAGGGTAACACTGAGAATTCAAAAACAGTTTGACATCGGAAAGGTTACAATGATCGAAAAGGCTAGCGTTTTAATTAGCTTTATTCTTTCGACTTGTCTGAAAGCCTAGCATGACGTATCGAGGTTTCTCCAGCTGAGTCGATGTCTTCACGGTCCATACGTGTTTCAAGGTGGTAGGGAGCAAAGGATACTCGTACAATTCCCAGCTGCGGAAACTCATAGAGATCGGTGTATCTTTTTCGATGAAATTTAGCAGTTGTACTTTTCGTTGATCAGAGAGCTTGACGTAAGGCAACAGCCATTCAATCTTTTCGATGGCTATTTTGAATTCTTCATCCTCAGCTTGCAGAATTGCGTTGGTATCGGTCTTCGATCGGGTCAGGATCAACTCATGCTTGGCATTCACAATGATTCTGCGATAGTCTTCAGTGAAACCGAGAATCATGCTAAGCGGTATGCATACATCGAAGTAACCATTGGCATCGGTTACTTTCCGATTTTCTTCTACACCAAACCACCCGGCGTTCTCCAAAAGCGAATTCTGTCCAGGGCTGAGAGAAGTGTAACCATTCATAAGACTCGTCAGACCGACGTTCTTGCTCCTATCGATCTCTATGGCGTTTAATTCATATCGCACTTCTTCAAACAAGTGGCAAATAGCGTTGTTGACCAAGGTTGTGGTCGCTGGAGTCCCATCAGGCTTCGTTATCTTCCCGTATACGTGCAGCGAACTCTTGCTTGGTAGTAGGCAAAGGTCTTGGTGTTGAACAGCGATACGAATCTCGTCGCTGTTATTGAAACTCGATGAAGCATAGGGTTTGTGAGCGTGGATCTCGTAGTGTGCGATGGATTCGTCAAAGACGATGGGTGTCTGGATATTTAGGATTTCTTCCTCCATGGTACGCAGCAGACAATACAGATGCAAACGAAGCGACGTTTTAGACTCTTCCAACAGGTTTGACCTTGAGACCGAGGCTTGTCAGAAACAGCGCGTTTCGACGTGTTAGCTCTTTGAGAACCGATTGATGACTGACCCTTCCGGGGCATGGTGGTTCGCTATTATAAATACCACCAGATTTCCTGTTATATACTATCCCCATTATTAAGATTCAATATGCAATCTTATACACTCAGCCACAAAATTAACGGGCCACTCGAGTTTCGCGAAAAAAACACTGGATTTCAAAGTGGTATTACTTGGTTGAAAAAGATTCAAAAAAAAAATTTCAAGGGCGCATTTCAGAGGTTGAAACATCATCTTCAAGCTCGTTTTCGAAAATTTCACCTGCGATTGTTTTTTACCTGTTTGCGCAGGTTTGAATGACGAGCTGCGAAATCAAGAGAAATCCGACATTTTCAAACTTGGCTGTAGGGGTGGAAAAAAATCGCTCGAAATTTTGGCGACAATGATTGTGTAGCCTCAAGTCTGCTCTTCAAAACGGTTCTCGAAATTTTGGTTTCCGATCTTGTTTCACCAGGTTATTGAATTTTTAGTGAGTATGGACCGTTTTCGTATGACCCAGAATGCACCATGTAAACGTACGGTTGACAAGCACCTCATGTGTCTGTGTGTGCTTGTTAGTGGGTTTTCAGTATTTCGTGTCACCACCCCTTCTTTGGGTGACCGCATGCAACCGTTTGCGCATATTAAAGCACTTCTCGATTCGAGCCTGAAGAATCGCGTTCCATACTTCGACGAGCATCACCCTCAACTCGTGGAGATTGGCCGGCTGGACATCTCGACTGCGCAATCCACGGTTCAGCATGTCCCGCGCAAAACTTTCTGGTCAATCAAAACATCGCAGTCTTAAACCACCCGTCAATGAGTCCTGATTTGAATCCAATCAAGCATGTTTGGGACTTGCTGAACCGTAGATTGCGCAGTCGAGACGATGCTTGTCGAAGTATGGAACGCGATTTCTTAGCCTCAAATCGAAAAGTGCATCAATATGCGCAAACGGTTGCATGCGGTTACCCAAAAAAGGGGTGGCAACACGAAATACTGAGAAACCACCAACGAGCACACACAAACACATGGGGTGCTTGAAGACCGTACCTTCACATGGTGTAGTCTAGGTCATGCGCAAACGGTCCTTACTCACTAAAAATTCAATAACCTGGTGAAACGAGATTGGAAAGCAAAATTTCGAGAACCGTTTTGAAGAGCAGACTTGAGGCTACACAATCATTGTCACCAAAATTTCGAGCGATTTTTTTCCACCCCTACAGCCAAGTTTGAAAATGTCGGATTTCTCTTGATTTCGCAGTTCGTCATTCAAACCTGCGCAAACAGGTAAAAAACAATCGCAGGTGAAATTTTCGAAAACGAGCTTGAAGATGATGTTTCAACCTCTGAAATGCGCCCTTGACATTTTTTTTAAATCTTTTTCAACCAAGTAATACCACTTTGAAAGCCAGTGTTTTTTTCGCGAAACTCGAGTGGCCCGTTAATTTTGTGGCTGAGTGTAGTTATAACTTCCCCGCGAAAATTAACTAGATCTCCGTCTTGATCAACGATACGGAGTTGGATATGATCTATGGTCTTGATGGTGATCGGAAGGTAAATGACGTGTGAGGGCACTTCAACGATCTTATATTCAGGCGGAACGACTGGGAAAAATTCCTGAATGGTGTGAACTTTACGCGCATTGACATAGGCACCCGTTGTAATGCTACATTCGATTCGTGAAGAGTTCACTTTGAGAATAGTTACCGGGAGATCGGATTCGTGAACTGTATCAGCTTGTAGAATACGCGGAGTAAATCCCAATAAACTTGCTATAGAATCTTTAGGTTCAAAATTTATAGGTTGACCACACTTGATCTCGCTACGCAGTGTGTTGTTGTTGGGCTTGATATTGATAACAATACCCTTATTTGCCAAGACGTCCTGTACATAACTCTCGATATTCTCTATCTCGTAACTTCCCGTAGGTATAGTGATTACTTCGTCACCCACATGGACTTTATTGTGACCAACATCTACATTGGGAATCGAATTAAAGGTTAACAATTCAACAAGACCTAGAGCGTAATTTTTATGAGGGAAAAGCTCGATAGGGGGAAAGTATTGAGCCTCCAGAACAGAGGAGCCTCCCGATATAGTTAATGTTAATGAATCATCCATGACTGCGAATACGAAACTGACTTCTAAGAATTATGACGTACGTTTATATAGCTGACAGAAACCTGAGACATAAGTGGCCACAGTCAAACGTATCGTAGTTTTGATATTGTTCATGGTTGTATTTGACGCTACCAACGCCAAGGTATCTGATGAGATCCGACGGTGGTCGAAGATTACCGAAACTGTCAAAATAAACGACTTCGTCCCCGATCTTCCTGTAGGCAACCCAATGCGTACCGGGGCCATCTTTATCGTCCAGATTAACGATTGCTGATTCCCGCTTGCGCGGTCCACTCTTCGGTAAATCATTTCGCATGAAAACTCCTCGAAAATATGGAATGTTGAAAATCTTCGCGAACTTCAACAGGTCCGCGTCGGTTAGAGCTCGTTGTGGTAGCGTCACTTTTAGTTTTTTGACAGGCCTTTGCCGTACGGTTTCAGGTGCAGACCCAAGCCCTTTCTGTAAGGTTTCAGATGGAGCCCCTTGCCCAGAGCGATAGCCTCCATTGTCTTGTTGTGTCGTTGACTTTCCTCCAATTCTCGTTTGGCGGTGCTCGCGTCGTTGACAGCTTTCGCAATACCCGCGGCACCACCAGCCAATGCACCCGTAGCACTCAATCCAGCCAAAATGGGTATAAGGAAGGGTAGGAAGCCTCCAACTTTGGACGGCACAGGTAGAATTCGCGGGGATCGCACATTGCGTTCACCGCCTGCTGTCTTAACAGCTCCTCGCGCACCCTACAGCGCTGACTTGATGGTGGCTTGTGCAGTTTTTCCAGGAATCATTGACCGTTTAGCTGCATCGATAACTTTTCTCAATGCCAACGGTTTACGGATTTCCATTCCAAACTTTGTTTTAGCTTTCATTGCATTCGTAACTGCCCAAGCAGCTGCCTTTTCGCCAAGATGTGCGTCTTTGGCTGAAACTCTTTGCCAAGCTCTCTCAGCCAAGACCTTATCTGCCACATGCCTAGCCTCAAGGTTGTCTCGATTCTGCGAGTAGGCTATATCGTGATCCTTGCAAGCTGCGTCTAAGGGATTGATACCTGGATCGCCTCGCGCAAGTCTTTTTGCTAGTTTAGTACCAGGCCCACAGTATTGATAGCCTGGTAAATGTAACTCTACAGGAAGCTTGTTGATGATTTTGTTTAACAGCCCTTTCCCGCAACGTTGCTGGTTCGTAGATCTTTTGCAACAAACCGCTTTGTGGACGATCATGTTGAAGCTCTTTACGCGACTGAACGAAAGTCTTTATAAACGCTGTATTTATACTATCACATCTCAGTCAGAGTTAAGATGAGGTTCGAAACACAACCTGTCAAGCTACCTGTCATGAACTTTGATAAGCTCGCTCAACAGAATGCCACAGAGGCTGCGAAGCGGCACGGCGATCTGTTGCCGAACAGTGTTCGTGCGATATTTTGCGGACCATCCAATTGCGGTAAAACCAACGCGCTGCTCACTCTAATAACACATCCCAATGGCTTGAGATTCGAAAATGTCTACGTCTACTCAAAATCGCTGAATCAACCAAAGTACAAGTTTTTACAGCAGTTACTCGAGACTGTAGATGACGTTGAGTATTTTTCATTTGATGAACATGAACAAGTAGTTGTGCCAAACGATGCACTGCCCAACTCAATTATCGTGTTTGACGATGTGGCTTGCGAGAAGCAGGACAATATCAGAGCCTATTTCTGTATGGGGAGACACAAAGATGTAGATTGTATCTATCTTTGTCAGACCTACGCTCGTATCCCCAAGCATCTGTTGCGGGACAACGCCAATCTTTTAGTTTTGTTCAAGCAGGATGAAATGAATTTGAGACACGTGTACGATGACCATGTGAACACCGATCTGACTTACACACAGTTTAAAGACCTCTGTTCAGCGTGTTGGAGCAACGATAAGTACGGATTCATCGTCATCGATAAAGAAAGTGAGATGAATGAAGGAAGATATAGGAAAGGGTTTGACTGTTTCGTGAGCATGAACAAGTGATAAATGCAATATTTCCATAGAGTTAGAGTCAGTAGCGTTTCAGACACAGTTGCGTCAACATGCAGGATACGAAAATTCGTGAGCAAAAAGACGTCTTGCGTCATATCACCAAAGCCAGCGCTGCGATTCCGCGGAAACATAGAATGATAAAGTCGGGCCGAGAGGTTGTCGAAAAGACCATGAGCGAAGTCTTCAAGCCAATGGTCACTCCGCTGCAAGAACTGGTAAAGGTTTCCCAAACGACTATCAACCCCGTCAAAGAAGAGATAAACCCAATTAAAGATGAAATCAAGCAGTTGCGAAAAGATGAACCACGCGAAGATGATAATGATTCATTTTTGACAGCAGATGAGGATGAGGAGGAGGGAATGAATTCAACTGTAATACCAACTTACTCGGATGAGGTTGTGAACGAGTATCTTGAGATGCTGAAAGATGAGGATGCAAAAAGTTCTCCAGATAACGTGTATGGTGTACGCAAACTTGCCCACGACAGATTGTATGTGGGTAACTCACCAATAAGCTTTGAGCAGGATCTGATTCGTGTAGGTGATACGCGTTACACTAAGACCAAGGGTTTGTTAGAACTTTCATTCAAAAAGATACCCAACGAGTCCTACGTGAGTTCAAGCGATATAGAAAACTACAAGAACATTGTATTCTCAACAAACATCCATCGAAAATACTATAAAGATGATCAACCTGTTCGAAAAGATCATACTACAAAGTTCAAGAAATTCATCAATCAAGCGTTTACTATTTCACCCCCGAAGCCTAAACGCACTGGTAAAGGTATACTACCGAAGTATATGGTCGCCCAGGAAGATAGAGGAACAGATTATGTTCACTGGGACGATCCCAACGAGCTGGTAGACCGTCTACGTTTGCTCCTAGCTTCTCAGGCAGCTGGGAACCCAAGTAATTCCAACGAAATTATTTCCATTGTCGAAGAATTGCGTGAAGCTGAAATCATTTATTAACCAGTCTCCCATGCTTGGAACATCATTCCCAAGATGAGCGTCGACGTGTTTGGTCGTCAGTTAGATAGGAGTACAGTTACGAGCAGTCGTGGTCCTCCTGGTGTTGGATTCAAATTCACAGCTGACGGACATTATGATATAGATAACAAGAGGTTGTGCAACGTTGTCAATCCGGTACAGCAGAATGATGCTGTTACTATGAGTTTCATGCAACAGGGGATAAACGTCTTGCGAAACGAAATTTCTAACAACAATTCAATGATACATGTTTTGGAAGCTCGTGTAATGGGAGTTCTACAGAACCTGAGTGTTGACATTCAAACAGTACAAGACCTTGCAACGCGTAATGCAGAGCTCATTTCACATCTGGACGAGAGACTGAGAACATTACAGAGCCAACGTGATAACGGAAGCTAAGGATGACGGAGCTATCTAAGTCAGTGAGTGTGTGAATTCATGTCTGCTACGCAAAATGAACTCTCAAAAGGTGTTGAAGATTAAGAACCAAATATTAGATTCATTGCGATACGTCCAATCCCATCAATCACAAGAACGAGATATCCTCGACTTGCAAATAACAACATTTTTCGAAGCAATTTTCGAAGCTGGAAAATCAGGCCTTGAATTTGCAACAAAAGATTGTGAGGAGATTGGTCCACTTATAAAAGAATCCATTTGGGACATAGACCTTTGTCTCGCTGGCATAGGCGAAGGATTCGACATCGACCAAGGTCCTATGGCGCTCGTTGTCAGATCTGGTTTCCAGTTCATGGTTGACAACTTCAAGAATTTTCCAGACGGAAATTCGGAAACGCTCGAACAAGTCTTCCAACATTTCCAGAAGTTTGATACTATCGATGTATTGGACAACTCGTTAGCTAGGTGGAAAGACAACCCGATCGGATGTGACGAAAATATTTGGCATAGTTCAGAAGCTCTGGACAGACCGGAAGAAGTTCCTGTTTCACATCATTGGTGGTTTTGAACGTACTTGGAAAAATGAACAAGGAAAAGCTGGAACTTGTAACGGAGTTGCATAAACCGGCGAGAAGAAATTACCAACGCAGACGTGTAGATATTCGCGGTATAGACAAAACGTGGCAAGCTGATCTCGTTGATATGACGGCTCACGCAGGACAAAACAAAGGCTACAAATACTTACAATCATTGATATATTTTCAAAGTATGCGTGGGCTGTACCGATAAAAAGCAAAACGGGCCAAGATGTTACGAAAGCTATGGAGTCTGTATTCGATCAGGGACGTGTACTTGAGAAATTACATGTGGATCAAGGAACAGAATTTTACAATACAAAATTTGAATCGTTGATGAAACGTCATGGTATCAAACTATACTCAACGTTCAGTAATTTGAAGGCCTCAATCTGTGAACGCTTCAATCGCACTCTCAAAAATAAGATGTGGCAGCAGTTCAGTCTACAGGGGAACTACAAGTGGATAGATATCTGCGTCGAGCTGGTATCCGCTTACAACAACACTAAACATCGGACCATACGTATGAAACCAAAGGACGTATCCGCCGCAAACGAACAGCTGCTGCTGCGAACTGTCTATCGGAAAGATGGTGCTGGACTTAGTAAACCCGCAAAGTTCAAGGTTGGAGATAAAGTTCGAATCAGCAAGTACAAGAACATTTTCGAGAAAGGTTACACACCGAATTGGACAACGGAAATATTCACGATCCATCAAGTAGCGAACACTCACCCGGTTACGTACAAGCTGAAAGATTACCGAGATCAATCCATCGCAGGTGGTTTCTACGAACAGGAGCTGCTCAAAGTCAAGAATCCCGACATCTACCTCGTGGAAAAAGTGCTCAAAAGACAAGGGAATAGACTATATGTAAAGTGGTTAGGTTTTGACAATACACACAATAGTTGGATAAATAGTTTGTAAGGTTTTATTCGAATAAATACAACAATTATATATATATATATATATATATGTCTCTTTTATTTCATGATGTATTATATCCCCATGGAAGCGTGTCCGTCGTGTCAGGAAATATGATCCTCTTATCGTCGTTCCAGCTCAGCGCTAGCTTCTTCTGCGTTACGGTGAAGACTGTATGATTCCTGCTCTGAATTAAATTTTGGCTTTTTACCAGATTCCGGTGACGCAAAGCACACTCGATGTAGTCATCGAAGGTTATCGTTCTGACCGTAGACCCTTGACTCCTTTAGCTCGTTTATTCTCGCTTTTTTCATTCAAAACCTTGAAGGAATATAACTTAGCTCTTAAACCAACGAATTCTACCATAATCTTTCCATTATTCTCATCTTTCATGAGGCCTAAGACTTTCTTGTCGACCAATGGCATTTCGTAAACATTATCCGGAGGATAGTCAGACGTGTCGAATCTGTCCAGGGATGGGATTCTGTAACTCTTCGCTAACTCCGCTAACTCCGCAAAGTCCGCTAACTCCGCTAACTCAGCGGAGACCGTTGGTTGGCTAAGAAGCCAACGGTCGTCCAATCAGAGACCGCTTCAGATTTCGGTGGTGCCTATTTCTTAGCGCTTATTTCTCATTACCTTTTTCCTATAGTCCTATTTCCTGTAGCCCACAGTCCAATATTTTGATTCATTTATTCGTTTTTTTTCCACCTTTTTATCTCCTCACTTTATTCTTGTGAAATTTATGCATGTGTATCAAGTGACAGGAGCTCTTGCGTTTGTTTATTTGTTGCAATTAGCGGCCGGACAAAGCCCACGGCACCACCGTACAGGGTACCACCGTACACAGCGCCACCGTATAGGCACCACCGAGGCCCGAAGTGGTCTCTGATTGGACGGTCGGTTGGCTTCTAAGCCAACCAACGGTCTCCGCTGAGTTAGCGGAGTTAGCGGACTTTGCGGAGTTAGCGGAGTTAGCGGAGAGTTACAGACAGCGCCGTGCCTAGGGGTGGGGCAACGGAGCAGTCGCCCCAGGCGCCGTGCCACGAATCCGGCCTAGGCCTGCCGTCATCTTCATTTATTTTTTCTTCTTTTGGCGTTTAAATTCATAACCAGAAAGCAACTTGTTATCAATTTGATGATCTGAATAAAAAAACAAGACGAATCTCGAAATTCGTTCGTCGTTGGTCGGCACGAGTTACTCAGATTCTCGGTGGGAGATCTTAGTGGGAGTTAAGCAAATAGGCACAGCATCGATAGTTATGTTACGCGTGAACCTTCATGCCGTAGATTACCTGCTACTACTGCAGTATACAATGAGAATTCTTTGAAAGCATTCACTCATCAGCCATAACCATCGCGGCAATACTCAGGTCTTTCATCTGCATTTTTTTCGCGACCTGGCCATCCCGGTTTTGGTTGAAATTACAGCTTCAAAAAGTGTTCAAACTGTGATTACGTCAATGATGATGGTTCCTTATGCCAGCTTGCGAAAAAACAGTGGTATCGGGAAAGAAGACTTTCTCGAAATCGAAAATCAGCAAAAATTATCTGTAATCGACGATGAGCCAGGAACGCTTAGTTGGATGAGCCACCATATTCATTGAAAACGAATTATGTGATTTCATCTACTACATAGGAAACTCATTGCGGACTTTGCAAAAATGAAAGCGAGAGAAATAAGTTTTGAGTAAGGACTATGTTTGGTGGTATAGAAAGTATAGTAATTCGGAGTCGATAAATATTGTTGCGTAATTGGGAATTAGCAACGGAAATGAGTAAGTTCCTGAGCGGATTTAGGTAAACAAACAGGCAAAAGATATGACCAGGTGAACATCAGTATATTCAAGGAATGTGTTTGCAGTTTAGAGTCCGAAACAAGAGTGTGAGGAGTTCCATACACGAAATGTACAATTGGTTGACCAAACGCCTTCCGATTTTTTTTTAAACTTAGTCTGGTTGAGTAATGGGTTGAGGAAAAAATTCTCCGAATCATGAAAATTCTACCTTCTACGGGTCGCGAGTAACACCGGATCCAAAATTTTCGAGTTTTTTTTTTCAAATCGCTGTAGCTCCCAAACTACATGTCGCCGCCTAAAAGTCAAGCAGATTAAAAGTTTCGTAATTTCACGTACTTTTCGATAGCGCCGCGGGACGAAGTCCATTTTGAGTTTTAGGTTTGAAAAACGCGAAAAACGTGATTTTGAGCTCGTTCCCCAAAATTTTTTTGACTTCAAGTTTTATCATAAAATACGGCTCTCTCTGCCGGAAATTTCAAATAAAAAAAATGTCACGCGACTCCACCAGTTGAAAAGATATGAAGGTTATTTCAGTAAAATAATTGGTTTATCCAATGAAGATGAGGATGTATCAGCCGTACCTTCCCAACCAAAAGTGACTTTTCCCAACAATATCGCATACTTTATGATGAGATAAAAATCGGAAAGAATTCAACCATAATAAAGACAAATGCCCAAAAAATATCAATTAAGTCTTCAAACAAAATATTATTTGAGAAATTTTCCGGAAATGTTTTTTTTTTTTTTTTTTTTGTCGTGCGGAATGAATTCGTTGGTTTTTCTCACTATACATGCATTTTTCACAAATTTTCTTATTATTTTGAAATTTTGGTTTTCGGAAATTTGTAAGGGTTGTATTTACGAAAATATTAGTTCAATGCTCCGCAAACTTCCGCATTGTCATACACAACGTTTTTATGAGAACATATCCAACATTCATCATTTTTTCTCCATTTTTTTAAATAAAAAATAGTTTGAAAACTGAAATTTCAGAATAATAAGAAAATATATTTGATATTTTGTTTAAAGAATTAATTGATAATTTCCGGGCATTATTATTATTCAAAATTAATTTCCTTATCATCTTTATCATGGTTGAATTCTCTCCAATTTTCATCTCATCATAAAGTATGCAATATTGTAGGGGAAAGTCACTTTTGGTTGGGAAGGTACGGCTGATAGGTCCTCATCTTCATTGGATTATTCAATTATTTTACTGAAAAACCCTTCATATCTCTGCCACTGGTGGAGTCCATTAATTTTTTTTTTTTTTTTAATTTTCTTTTGTTCTAAAATTTCCGGGAGAGAGAGCCGCATTTCATGATAAATCTTAAAGCCAACAAAATTTTGGGGAACGAGCTCAGAATCACGTTTATCGCGTTTTTTGGACCTTAAATTCAGAATGGACTTTGTCCCGTGGCGCCATCGAGAAGTACGTGGAATTACGAAACTTTTGACTCATTTGACTTTCAGGCGCAGACATGCAGTTTGGGAGCTACAGCAATTTGAAAAAAAATCGAAAATTTTGGATCCGGTGTTACTCGCGACCCGTAGGAGGTGGAATTTTCATGATTTAGAGCAATTTTTTCCCCAACCGATTACTTAAGCAGACTAATTTTGAAAAAAATCGGAAGGGGGCTGGACAACCAATTGTACATTTTGTATGGAACTCCCCTTGTACAATAATCTGGGTTGACGCAGCAACCGATAGTTCAATTGTATTTCAAGAAATGCATTTGTATTTTCAGTTATGCTCTTGTTTATAAGAGCTACTAGACCTGTGAAATGAATGTGGGGTGAAAGAAAAGTAAAAGTGCCCAATATAACAATATGGTAAAAGTGACGAACCACCAAGTCCACTATCAATCATTCATTAAATTGTGTTAAATTTTGTATGGAAATATTTGTATCCGAAAAGGCGGTTTTTCTCAGCTTGCCCCAGGTGCCTGAAGGGCTGGGCACGGCGCTGGTTACAGAATCCCATCCCTGGTCACGTTTCATATGTTCGTATATGAGCGGGTCCATGTCATCTCACTCAAAAAAAAACACTCAAATCGCGGATTTTTGCGCCCTTCGAGGAATCTTTAGTACTATGGAAAAAAAAAATAGAAGTTCACGGATTTTGAAAAATTTTCAAAAATGGCGGAGTTACGGGTGTTTGAATTTTTTTGCACTGCTTAGTTTGAAAATTCATATCTCCGAAACCATCAATCGTAGCGCAATGGTCCTGGACTCATTTCACTGACAAAAGAAAGGGCTACCGTTAAAAAAATACATTGGAAACAAAAATTAATTTTTTCAAGTTTTTTTCGCCACTTTTTTCCAAAATTTGGCCGCCATTCCCAAAGGGTACGGTGAATTTCATGGAGACAATTTTTTTTAGATAGCTGCTTCTTTCCCCTTTAATTTCGTAAAAAAAAATTTATGGAGACCTCACCAGGTCCGGAGAAAAAAATTAAAACGTCCGGCCGTGCGTCGCCGCGCGCGCCGTTCCACGGTAGCCGCGCTACTCCGGTAGGCTCGCTGTTTCACGTGCTGTTGAATTTCATTCAATGTTTCGCTATCCACCAGGGTTATCCTTTCTAGGAAAATAGTTATTCAACTACTTTAGACTCCCAGAATATTTTCACTGGTTATTTCCGCTCGGAATTATACCTGTTCCGAAAATTTCTCCGCGGTTATGGTTCCTTGAACACACCTGTGCTGCAATGCAATGAAAAGGGCCGATGTTTTGAGTGAAATTGCGCTCGATGGCGCTTAGTTGGACACGCCTGTTGAATATTAATTCTTAACTTTCACATGTTCAAAATTTTCTGATGCGGAAAATAATTTCGTTTTGATGAATTTATCAGAAATTGGAATGACTGCATGTAATTTCAGAGTACCGCGAACCGTCAAAGCTTCATCAAATCGATTTTGTAAAATAGCCTCTTTTGCTGTATGTTCTGCAGACGTGCAGTAGGCAAAAGATATGCTTTTGAAATAAGAGCATGCCCAATTATACAAATCCAGCGGTGTTTGAATGGGATCTGAATTACCAATCAATTGTAAACTCGCCCGTGAAGCTAAGCAATTCCAAAAAAAATTGATTGACTTCATGAAAGAGAAGTTTCAAGGTTCGATTCCCATAAACAAAATAATTTATTTCTCAGATGGAGCAGCTTCCCAGTATAAAAATAAAAAGAATTTTATTAATATAACACATCACTCCGAAGACTTTGGATGTCAAGCTGAGTGGCATTTTTTTGCGACATCACATGGCAAAGGGCCATGTGATGGGGTAGGTGGAACTGTTAAAAGATTAGCTTCACGGGCGAGTTTACAATTGATTGGTAATTCAGATCCCATTCAAACACCGCTGGATTTGTATAATTGGGCATGCTCTTATTTCAAAAGCATATCTTTTGCCTACTGCACGTCTGCAGAACATACAGCAGAAGAGGCTATTTTACAAAATCGATTTGATGAAGCTTTGACGGTTCGCGGTACTCTGAAATTACATGCAGTCATTCCAATTTCTGATAAATTCATCAAAACGAAATTATTTTCCGCATCAGAAAATTTTGAACATGTGAAAGTTAAGAATTAACATTCAACAGGCGTGTCCAACTAAGCGCCATCGAGCGCAATTTCACTCAAAACATCGGCCCTTTTCATTGCATTGCAGCACAGGTGTGTTCAAGGAACCATAACCGCGGAGAAATTTTCGGAACAGGTATAATTCCGAGCGGAAATAACCAGTGAAAATATTCTGGGAGTCTAAAGTAGTTGAATAACTATTTTCCTAGAAAGGATAACCCTGGTGGATAGCGAAACATTGAATGAAATTCAACAGCACGTGAAACAGCGAGCCTACCGGAGTAGCGCGGCTACCGTGGAACGGCGCGCGCGGCGACGCACGGCCGGACGTTTTAATTTTTTTCTCCGGACCTGGTGAGGTCTCCATAAATTTTTTTTTACGAAATTAAAGGGGAAAGAAGCAGCTATCTAAAAAAAATTGTCTCCATGAAATTCACCGTACCCTTTGGGAATGGCGGCCAAATTTTGGAAAAAAGTGGCGAAAAAAACTTGAAAAATTTAATTTTTGTTTCCAATGTATTTTTTTAACGGTAGCCCTTTCTTTTGTCAGTGAAATGAGTCCAGGACCATTGCGCTACGATTGATGGTTTCGGAGATATGAATTTTCAAACTAAGCAGTGCAAAAAAATTCAAACACCCGTAACTCCGCCATTTTTGAAAATTTTTCAAAATCCGTGAACTTCTATTTTTTTTTTCCATAGTACTAAAGATTCCTCGAAGGGCGCAAAAATCCGCGATTTGAGTGTTTTTTTTTGAGTGAGATGACATGGACCCGCTCATATGTCAGGAACAGCGAAGTGATACATAAGACTGTCTGTGTCGGTATACATCAATTCTGCTTGGTTTCCAAAGGTCTGCTTGATGTAATTGTAATGAAAGTCGTAAATGTAGGTTTTGGAGATATCCAAAATGCTGAATCCTACATATATAGGTTCATCGAATTTAATTTCAGTGCGATTCAATTCAATTATCACTATGTCTTTGTCAAAAGTGGTACAACTATGAAAATTGGGTTTAGCAATTAGGGCTCTTGCTCCGTACCTCCCATCCCACTTTGTGATAAGTTTGACATCTTTATGTTTCCTAACATTTTCCATCGTTTTTCCGAAGACAGCATTATTCATTAACCCTAGAACTACAAACCCATTTTCCCTACCTTCAAACTACAAACCGGGGTAAATATTTACCCCACGTGTTTCTTGTTCGTAAAATCGTTCTGAAAGCAGTAATGAGACTGGTAACTACATGAATCTCTTCATTTTTTCATGCATAAGAGAATAGTAAAAAGCAATTTCAATTTCATTGAAGTTTGGTCGGTGAAAAATCGATTCAAATACCTGAAGGTGCTGGAAAACCGCAAAAATGTCATTTTCACAAAGTTTACCTGGGGCAGATATCTACCCCGGTTTGTAGTTCTAGGGTTAATTTGAAGAAATTTTTCTCAAAATCATTGTTAGACCTTTTCCTCAATTCGGTATTTAGATCTATGTATTTCTTGAGCCACGGTGCTTGCTTGAATTTTAATGATCGATGAATTTTCGTTAACATCATTCCTAGACTCAAACACTGCTTCAAAAATGTATAGTGCGTAACGTATTTGTGTTTTGGAAAAAGTGTAGTCGATAATTTAGATTGCTTACTGCCCGGAGGTACGTAATGCTCCGGACACAACGGTAAGTCCTTATGCAATTCATGAAGTTCTCGCGGATATTCCAAGTCCACCTCAAGTATATAGCCTATGGGAGATTCATCAGAAATGCTAGAAACGTCCAGTTGGTCAACATTCGATACCCACTCAAAAGAATCGTACGGTAAGAAGTGGCTCATCGCTGCACCGTAAAGATTATTAACGTCAAAGTACATTAAGTATGATTCTTTTTGTGTGGGGTCAAACGCCGAGCCCATGTATATGTTATTAGCCTTTGCGTATCTATTCGAACACTGGGCTACGCCGCCACGAATGCCTTTTTCTACGAACATTAACATATCAATGTCAACGAGGAGCTCGAGTCTAACACCCGTGCACTTCAGCATCGCGTCGAAAGACAGACCCGGCGCGGTGTAATAGTGTAGGAGATCTAGATTATAAGTCGAGCAACAATTTCGTCTGAAATTTTGAAAGATGTCAGCTAAAAGTAGAACGTCCGTTTGTAGATATAAGTCAGAGTATTGCCCCAAAGTCTTGATTTTCAAACCCTTCCAAACATTACACGCGTGCAGATAGCATTCCTCCGATATATCTTTATCGTTCAATTTCGAATAACATTTTTCTTTAGAGGGTAACTGCGTTTCCTCGAGTCTCTCCCAACTGTCCAAGTACTCGTATGGAAATACACCTCTTCTGGTCAACAATTGAAATTCCTCCAGACTCTCACAAAATTTACGCGTAATTAATTTCTGATCATCACTTAGATAGGACGCTAATTTTTCAAGACCGCTCGACATAAACCTGAACGAGTCAATGAACCTAAAATTTATAGACGTCCCTTTGACACTTTTCGTGAAGGAAATATATTTTTCTTTGTTAACTGGTAGGAGACTGATTGAACCTTCGAAAGATGTAGCTAAAGTCTTTATTAGAAAATGTGAGTCGTACCCTGACAAGTTATGAAAGACCACAGGGATGACATGTGAGTCTTTATAATTCAAATTACAACCTTGATGCGCTGCACCTTGATATTTACCCGTGAAATGACAGTGATTGCGATGTTTCACATCCTCAGGCGTAAACGGTTTTTCACAAATGTAACAATTTTCAGCTAAATGGAATGCTAATTTTTGATCCTGATTCTGAGATTCCATCGGCACGACGGTTTTTAAGTACGGTTCTAATGTATAGGCTGATTTCTCCAACTCTTTAACAAACCATTCTATGCAATCTTTTCCGCGGTTGATTCTGAATTTGGAAATTGAGTCGTCGAAGGTACAATGAAGATAGTAAGCGATACTATAAGGTACATGCTTTTGGTAGATAACTCTACTCTGTGACGCGTCAGTATCAACAGATTGCAAGAGGCATTGGAGATCAGCGTGAATGCAAAACGGAACATTTTCTTTATGTTTAAAGTTTTTGAATTCTAAGATCTTGTCCTTTTCGGTAATATTACCTTACATTTATTTAAATTGGTGCAGTCGGATCCATGTTTTTCTAAAGAATTTTTAGATTGAAAATGACTCAAACATCGGTCACATAACCAAGTATGGCCTTTATGTTTCGAAATTTGCGTACTCAACAACCGCGATAAATTTTTGATCCACGCAAAGTGATATATTTTATCGCTCATATCATTGAACTCATTGTCAGTTTCTAGCATTAGCAGATGAATCGTAGACGTGCTTGAGTTCTGTAGACTCAAATAAAGCGGTACAATATCCTTTCTACCTTTATCATCTTCAATACCATAAACGTTGATCGTTAAATCATTCAATTTTTCAAATTTTGCAATCTCATCTAAACGCATAGGAAAACCCAAACCTTCATACCTGAGTACCGAACTAAAATGTGGATAAGAAGATATATTGTTTACATGATTACTCGCTGAAGAAAGCGCTGCGACGATCGACCAGAGAAAGCAGTAGACATCATTGTTTTGAATATTCACCACAGCCTTCTTATCTCGTATGTACAGTAATGTTCATCGATGCATGCTTCGTGGCTAACTTCTTTTTTCCAAGTTTTGCTTCCTTTCTACTGATACTTTGTGTGCCCATGACCGGAGAAGCAGTCAACAATAGGTTAGCAGATGACAGCGGCGGGCGATTGCAGCAATTGTTTATCAAGTTGCTCCTATCAACTGCTCTGCGCGCCATAGGTAGATGACAGACGAATAGAAAGGGAACAAAACTCGGAAAAAAGAAGTTAGCCACGAAGCATGCATCGATGAACATTACTGTACTTCGGCAACTCTGCGTAGGTGGACAGACCCCCTTGTAGTGGAACATATCGGTTGATATTCACAGACATGTTTATAATTTCAGTCAACGACCATCCTGAGTCCTTTTCTTGAAAGTCTTCAATCTCGACCAGCAATTTCTCCTTCACGTTTTTATCGAACCATTCGTCGATATTTGTTGATGGTAGAGCGGGAGCGTTTCTTGTATTGAAAAACTTCATCTCCTCGATAATTTCCCCATTCTTGATAGTATTAAATTTACAGGATAAAACGACATTCGCTTTCAAGTTTCCCTCTCTCTGTAAAATATTCTTCAATCTAATAATGATTAGCTTTTTAGAATCGTTCAGAAAATTTTGTAGATCTTTATGCAGCAAATTCGCTATGACTCCTGTTCGTATTCTTCCATTGAAGGTTGTCTCCAAATCTTCCCAATGGACTCGATCGCTCCTTCTTGATCTCTTCACACCTTCTCCTCTCTTTCGACACATCTTGAACCGTGCTCTCAGCGACTTCAAAATTCCTATCGTTGTTATAATTCTAGTCTTCTCTCCGACTCTTGAAGCAGTTTTTCGTAAAATTTTATTTAAAAGTGTAATGTTTTGAGCTCCAAATTTGATCCATTTTTGTATTTCGGCAGTTGATGATTCCGTTTTTAGAATTTGGTACGCATTTTCCATAATCCGAATAAGTTTAAGACATTTAGCTGGATCCATTTTGTGATCACTAATAACAATTGTACTCTGCAAAAGTTTGAACTCAAATGGCTCGCAAACATTATGGAGAGATCATTTTATAGACCAGCGGTGTCGAAAAATTCTAAGAACTCCATTAACCCAATATGAGCAAAGTAACTGGGTCCTGCGTACTGAGACTTGCATATTCTTGAAATAATTTATTGTACATGTAAACCCTAAGGGTACGGTTCATCGATAAGTAAATAATACTCGGATGGATTTGTATATAAAACGTTTATTTTCAAAATCGCATTCAAATACAATGAAAAATTTGACGTACAATCAAACTTGAACGTTTTTCAAATGCTGGTTGAACTCAATTTGATTATACGGTCCGCCAAGGTAGCGCATCTGGGCATCTTACCATTTTTTGGAATAGCTCATCATCATCCTTCAAAATTCCCATCATGCGTGCTGGTAAGAACACAGAGAACGAGTTGTCCACATCTGCTGTTATTCGGACACCGAACTTAGTCTGCACTTTCCTGAGATTGGTGATTCGATAGTCTTCGTAAACCTCGAGATCTGTCAGTTTCTTCGTTGGTAGGAATTCTTCCAGGCGACCAACTTTGTTAATTTTTGAGAGATCCATATCGTTGTTTTAATATAAATTTATGTTTTCAAATTTCTTAGTTAGACGGTTGAGGTCTGACTTTGTCTGAATCAAATTTTTCACTTCGTGAATGTTTTTCAGCAGCAGTTCTATTCTCACTTTTAGTTCTCGTCGCTGTTGAGTGATTCTCATTACTCCAGAAACATTCAAAGACTGATTTTTGGATAACATTTTTAGCCTTTTATAGCTGTTGATCCCCACCATACTGTAAAAATCAAGTCACTAGCGAGTGGTTAGAATACTCCATCTTCATTCTGAGAGAGCTTCAGGGATGAAGCTCATTCCAAGAAATATTTTTCTCGATTTATCCTAAGAATCGTTACAATGGGCTTGCATACGTCCTCGTTCATGTGTTAGAAACTCATGACTCATCCAGAGCTGGCGTACGTGCCGATTCATAGAGAAACTTGCGGCTAGTCCCGTTTCGCAAGGGGGCCCCGGCAGATGGGTGAATTCAGCAATGGGCTTGCATACGTCCTCGTTCATCGAGCGGGATATTTGATGTAAGAAACTCATGACTCATCCCCGGCCGGTTCAAACTTGCGGCTAGTTGCGTTTAAAATCGAGGTCAAGCACCGAAACCGTAAGATTGCAGGAATGAACTTGCAGACATCGCACGTAGGTATAAGTGATCTCAAATATACGCACGCAAAACTCACACGTACCTAGATGATTTCAAATATATGCATACAGAAATCCCTCGTAGACGGATCACTCCAGATATATGCACGCGAAAAATCGCACGTACGCACGTGACATAGGCTTTCAAATATCGGCACAAGATGGCGGACACAAGATGGCGGACACAAAATGGCAGACACAAGACGGCGGACACAAAATGGCGGACACAAGATGGCGGAATATATCGAAACTGGGTGAAGTGACGTCAGACATAGGCTTGCAAGCAGCCGACGTGATCGGTAACGGTACCGAGGGGCGGGGGTAACGGTACCCTGAGGGGCGGCTTACGCCATGCAGATTGCGGAACGGACACGCGTACGTCCCGATTTCAGATTCAGGAACAGACACGCATACATCTCCATTCAGCGAACGGGATTTTTGATATCAGAAATTCAACGAACGGGATTTTTGATATCGGAAATTCATCGAACGGGATTTTTGATATCAGAAATTCATCCTCGATACCGTTAAGTCGTAACGCATAAATCCGTCACGTCAGGGGGGCATAAGCAGCCCGCGGTCGAGGGGGGTTGATCCAGGGAGCGTACCCCTAACGGTACAAATTCTTTTTGTGACGTCATCAGGATGACCGTTACTCTGAGGCGGTCAACCAATCAGACATAGGGGGCTTCTGGACCAACAAATTTGACCTAGATTGGTCCAGAACCCCCCTTGCTTATCTACTCAAAATAATTCCTTCAATTCGTAATAATTCGCATGACGATCTAATAATTTGTATTAATTTGCGGACTATTGGCACATCGATCCATCAAGTGACTCCACTTTTGATTTGATCTACCCTATGTTTCGACGTTGACAAAACTAATGCCAATAGAAAAAAATTATACATATACATATATAATTCTTACATTCTACGTTATTAAATTCTAATCGAAGTCTTACATATTACGATAGTATGCTATTGCGCACGCGATCAGAAAAAATCGAACGACTTTTTATGACTATATGAATTACAGCTCCGTACCGCTCTTCGATATGATTGCCACAATCGAAATTTTTGAAGTTATTATAATGAACGGCTAATTTAAAACACTTTTCACAAAGAATAAAATCCATTACGAATACTATTTGGTTCAAGGACTAAACGTTTCATTCTCAAAAATGAACCACTACTAGTTATGTATGGATGTTCTGGGATCGCGATTTTTTTATCAAGTACAAAAATATATATCCGACCACTTATTGTATCGTCAGTTGTATGGCATGGGTATTAAGTGATCCAAATCTCTTAGCGGAAATAAAATTACAAAACGGTAACATTCATCCATACTTTTTAAAATTTATTAACCATTCGGTTGCTCCACAAAAACCAATGGATAAATGAATCATTGACGTCAATACATAGACAAATAAATTCAAGAAATACCCTCTCCTCAAGTGATGCAAACAATGTGTACGGCAAATACAGTTTCACAATGCGATTGATGTAACGAAATACTCGAAGTGTAATGAAGAATAATGAATTCGTTAATAATGATAACTAATTAATATTCAATTGTTATTTTTCAATTGCAGAGAGCCACGCGACACGTGGAAAAATTTCAGGACGGCGGGATAGAGGCGGTAATAGATGGGCGGGTAAATAATGGAGCGGCTAGATCGACGACGGAGGTTGAGGACTTGGTCTTGATTGCCGATGCTTTGTTGAATAGGCATCGGCCAGCAACTCAGGTTCCAGGTCGTGTCGGACTTGACGTCTCAAGCTATATAGTCCGGCAAAGATTGCATGAGAATGGCCTCCACTGCCGTCGTTCGCTAAAAACAATATTCTGCACCGCACGTCATCGGGAACAGCGCGTAGGCTTTGCCTTAGAGTGCCTCCCGATAACCCGTGCGGAGTGGTCTACCGTGGTCTTCATGGATGAGAAAGTTTTCTCGTCGGACAAAAATGGTCGCTACAGGGTGTGGAGAGAAGATGGTGAGCGCTACAATCCTGAGAATTGTCGACCCGATTGCAGCAGTGGACGCGTTACCACAACATTCCACGGGTGGATAGCTCGGGGAGGCGTGGGGCAACTCACAGAGACCACCCGACGAATGACTGCCGAGGAATATATTGAGATATTACATTTTTCAATATGATACCCTGAGGGAAATTGTTTTCGTAATCTATCAGGGATTTCACGATCTGTAATATATGCTATTTCTGTCACATTCTGCTGAAATAATTTCTGACAAATAATCAATCTTGGGAAAGGGTGAGAAATCTGTTCAATTTTAATGGAAAATTGTTACAATTCTTTCATTTCCACACCATGGTATCGGAATAATGAGCAGCATCGTTAGTTGTGAGTGTTCATGTAATTATTCCTACGATGTGATAAAAGAATTCTGTGTGTAATATATCACATGATCAACCTTGGGAATTCAATTATAGGCCTCCCACATGACTGATTGGTCAAAAAAAAAGTGAGAAAAATGAGTAGAATCACAACAACAAAAAGTTAGTAACAATTGCCGCGCAGGGTTCATAATCGGGTAAAATTTAATAAAATTTGGCGCAAGAAATGAAGAAACTGTGACCAAAAAACGCGAACCCAGCTGAGGACGGTATTAAAAAATCAGGAATCCTGATTTTTGGGTATGAGTCGTACAGTCCAAAATTATAGAATCGGATAAAAACGATGAACCAGATATAATCAATCAGGTTATGATTATTTATTTGAAATAAATTCTGATTATTCATTTTTTAGTATAAGTCGTATTGGGAGCATGCAAGGCGGTGAAGTGGGGGGGGGGGGGGGGGGGGGGGCGGCGCTGACTGTGCAATTTAACACGTAACCTTGTAGGATCTTCCTAATTTTTCGCCGACAGCCGCCGCTTTAACTAGTTTCACTCCAAAAGATTTAACATGGAGAATCCTAATTTTTGAGGGCAGCACCGAACTTGCACGGTACCAATAGTCGAAAATTATAGAATCGGATGAAAATACTGAACCAAATATAATCAATCAGATGATATTCGCTAATGCAACCGATCTACGCTCTGCTTTTCAGTGGATTTGCAATTTTTTGAACACTGCACACAGAAAATAACTTATATTACCATCAAATGAATGAGAAAAGTGAGTTTTTGATGAAAAAAAGTGTGTGAATAGTGAGATTTGTAATAAAAGTGAGCAAGTGGGAGCCCTGCAATTCAAGAAACAACTGTAACAAGCCACGTAGGCATGAATCATCATATTCGTTATGTCGAGAATCATATGGTCAACCATGACGTTTTTTATCTCATTTGTTACATACTACATTTGATGATTCGTGAGAACATGACTTAGGCATTGTGTGATTTCTTGTGTATTTCATCGCATTCACAAGATAAATCGGATGCAGAATTCTTTCACAACATTATGTGATTGATTACATGAACATTGCCATTAGGGAGCTGTCGTAGTCAAAGTTGTCAACGTGATAACTGATGTAGACGTAAGCATTCCAGTTCCAGTAACTACTCAAACAAGTCGTTGCGATTCCCTGCTGCGAACCACATCCATTTTTCCCAGCGCCCCTAATCTCTAGCGTTTAGCGTTGCTGGTCCAAAAAACTTTGCCATCGATTCAGGTATCGCTATCTGAAATAAATTAAAATTTCTCACTCTTTTTCTGAAGGTAAAAAATACAATTAAATGAAGGGTAAGTCCGCGTCAGGTTATTATTAGGGCAAGGTTTTTTCAATGTCATCAGCTTGCCGGGATCAGCCTCAGCCACCGACAATGGTTCTATGGACGTTAGATGACGAAACAGTTTCCCTTCAGAGGCTATTATTTTAGCTTGAAAATCTCACATGTGCGTTTCAGAAAGTAAGCCACGATTAACAGACCATTTCTCATTTCTTGATAGCTTGCATTACTTTATTGCAGACATGAACAGAGCAATAATCGAATGACAATGAACTGTAGGAACCAATTATTTTCTGAAATGTACAGGTGCGCTAAAAATATTTTTCTATAACCACTTGAGCGACATATTCTCAGAAATTTGTATAAGTTTGAATGTTTTTCGGTCAAGTTTGGGACGCAAGCAGACTAACGAAGCTGAAACCATACTCCTTGAAGGACTATTTCATTTGCGAGTTCTGAGTTCCATCCCAGATTGAAGGACTGATGAAAATCAATCAAACTATGTGATTGGGAACACAGACACAATATCGAGAGTCTATTCCAAGCTCTCAGCACTCGAGTTATATTTTTTGTGGTCAGTGTATCATTTCATTCATTTAGCTACCGTGTACAGCATCAAGTTATGTATTCTGCGGATAACTGTGACTTTTGTTCGTCAACTGGCCAGGCCAACACTCAATTTTACGCTAGTATAATTCTCAACGTGAGAAAGATATTATTGAAATCATCTGAGATTCATCAATTTAGCTCGGAAGCACTGTGAATTGGGTTCCAAAAGGAGAACAAATATCTATCGCGATGACCCGGACGTCCGGTATTCAGCTTGTGAATCTGTTACGGTGCAGCAATAGCTAATACTTTTTCGACGGAACCTCGTCACGACTATTTTTTGAGTATTATATTAGTCCAGCAATGTGTTTCGAGATCATGCATCTATCTCTTTGCATTGTGGATATTTTAATGCTTTGAAAGCGATTTACCGCTTGTATTACCCGGGGTTGATTTACCTCCAAACAATTGACCTTCCTTCGAACCTGGTTCTTCTGGCAGGTGGTTCAGTTCACCTGTGGCCGGTACTGGTTCGACTGCCCAGCTGAGTTTGCGAAGGCGCATGGAAAGCGTCTTTCGCCAGTCGAGGGTTGATACCGATTGGCAGCCGCTTCGTACAGTTGCCTCGTTTGGAGAATTGAGAAGCACTGAGCGCCCTGAATCGTAATGGCATAATATTCCGCTACTGCACAACAGTCATGAGTGCAACCACCAGCTCGATTAAGTTGCATGCTAGACACCCGTTTGTATATTGCAAAATACATCCTCGATCCGCCGTATCTTGAAACAAAAGTGAATTTATTTTGCAGTGATCCCTTGTGAGTTGTCTCACGCTCATCCAAGACGTTGGTATACCTATACCGAAAGGATTTAATTATCTTCGACCTGTGAAGCTGTTTCAATTATTATAACAAGATCCCACAATACAAACCACGAATTTTCGTCAAACGATCAAACCTGCAGCTGATCGAAGACTTTTTTAATGGAAAAGCCCTGCAATTTGTATCCGAATACTGAATTGCGAGGCAGTTTTCTTTCAAAACGGAAATTATCTTCCATTCTCTGTCTTTCTTCCATGTTACAAGTCAAGTTTCAACGAATCAATCCAAAACAATCTTTGGAAAAAAAAAATACAATACATATTCTGAATTCGCCGACGCAGGCACCGAATTTATCACACTTCGCTCCTGGCTCAGAGAGAGAAGGGTTATCACGTGACTGTTCCCCTCTTTGTCGTCATGCTTTTCGGCCAGGAGGCCCCCTACATGTCTATATGCTCCAAGGAGCGAGCAAATATACATATGGGGAATTCCAGCCCAACCGGGACAGCTTTTGACCCTCACCCCTCTCGATTTTTTCCATTTTTTTTTTCTGATATTCAGTAGACTGAGAGAAGTGCTTGTGATTTATTTCAAATTTTTATCTTAATTCGTTTTCGATTTACATATTATTGAAAATTCGCAATTCCCGATGATCGTCAAACGTTTAAACGCCTGTATCTCTGAATCTATCCGTCGGATTACAAAATGTGAGTATATGAAATTCATCGGAAAGAAGTTGTTGTGGCAATAGCTGAGCCAGCACCCCAATTTCGTAAGGCCTACACCACAGCACGCAATAGTAGAGAATTCGCATGCATCAGCAAGGCAGTCGTATTGCATACTTCTGACCTAGTTGATGCATGTTAATATAAGGCCCGGATTTGGGCTAGGGGAAGAATTTACGAGTCAGTCAGTGAGTCGGACAGTGTGTCTGAAAGAGTCGGTAGCCGAAGCTACGTTAGTACTGGGCCGAGCCCTGATTGTAATTAAGACTCAAACTACGGCAAGTGCTAGGAACAACTTCTTTGTATAACATCCACCCGATTTCTTTCGAATAAATATACTCAAACTGTTACCGGTTATACCACCCTCGTAACTAAGTGTGAGGACCTTTATTCCTTTCCTCCGGGAACTACCCATATCCCCCTACTGGGAGGTGAACCAGATACAACATTGGTGGCAGCGGTTAAGCGGATATACCGGAGCTTACGGGGTAGTGTAAAATATCGGGACAGAATATTTTAAAGAAAAAGGCACAACACGCAGTCGTTGTGACCAGAGAAAAGGTGAATAAATAAAAAAGTGAAGAGCCAAAGGAAGCAGCCGCTGCAAACGCACTGAAGATACGTCAACGGAAGCAGCACTCGCAGCCGGGCAGAACCCAGCAGCAGCACGCGGAAGGACAGCCAACCACAGGAGACAGGAAGTCAGCAACAGCCCAGCCGAAAACAAGAGCAGCGGAATGAAGACATTCATCCTTGTGTGAGTCAATTTGAAATCTTCGCAGTATTAGTTGTTAAGCCGCAAATATTGTTATTGAGAGCCTGACTGCCAGCGAGTAGCGTGCGAACTTTAGGATTTCACGTAATAGGCCTTATTCAGGTTTGAAAGCCTCCTTCCGAGGAGTTAGTTAACCCAGGCTCATTGAGCTTGGCGGAGAAATTTTGTTAGGGTAAATGTCTGCTACTTGGGAAAAAATAGAGGAGCTTGTCGCTCAAGGACAAACTGGGTGGATACAGGAGATCCGGAAAGACCTCCTTTTACAAGTGTGCGAAAGGTATAAATTAGCGGTTGATGATACAAACACTGTAGAGGAGATTAGAGCAGTATTACGCGCATTTATCAAGAAAAATAAGCAAGAGGGACCAACCCCGTCGCCAAAGCCTAAATCAAGCACGTCCTTTTTTCCCGGTCCATCCCCAGTATTACCCAGAGTATCGATAGACACCGTACCCCCATTGACAATCACAGAAGTACTGACAGACAACAGACCGCCGAGAGAGCAACCGGTAGCCAAGATGGTGGACTACTTGACATTGAAGGAAGTTCGTCAGATGATCAACGTGTTCGATGGAAGCGAACCACGTAAGGTAGTCGATTTACTGCAAACAATTGAGTATGCGAAGGACAAAGTGAATCCAGCCCAGAAACCGGAAGTACTAGAATTAGTCCTGAAAACCAAGATTCAGGGCGAGGCAGCCATGGAACTTAGATACAAGACAATAGATTCGTTTGAGAAGCTAAAAATCGAGCTCTTGGCATTATACGGAGTCAAAAGCTCGACACCAGCATTACTGGTAGAGTTATTTTCAAGCAGACAGAAGTCGGGTGAAAACGCGCACGATTACGGAAAAAGGATCACCCGCCTGATGATGGATCTAATCAGAGCGTGCGGAGCTAGAACAGAAATAGCAGCTGAAAGAAAGGGAGTAGAGGATCTACTGCGATACCAAAGTTTAGCAGTTTTTGAGAGCGGATTGCATAGTAACTTAAAAACGATAGTTAAATCGTATCATAATACAGATTTAGCAGCCGCGATAAAGAATGCGGAAGAAGAGGAAAAAATTCAAGCAGGAACAAGTGCCATTTACGGTCAGCGAACAACGCGTCACTACGATAGAAACGCGACACCAATAAAGTGCCTACGCTGCAATCAGACGGGTCATATCGCGCGTGACTGTAAACAAACAAGAGATCGTCAACCTTTACCGTCAGCAGGTCCGAACAGGGCCGTCAACCGAATCGAGGTCACTTGTAATTTTTGCAAGCGTCGTGGACATTTATACAAGGACTGCAAGGACAGAGCACGACGGGACGAAAGACGCTCAGGAAACAGCAACGGTTACGGTAACGGATTCAGCGAAAATCAGAAAACCCATAATACACGCATGCATGTGGCTCGGGGCACGGCTCGGAGCCGAGTGACGCTCGATCGACGCAGCAGCGCCAAGTACGGGTAGCCCCGCGCGCAAGTCTTGGCGCGGGCCAATCAGACGCTCGGGCGTCTCTCCATGGTCCGCGCCAGGCCGTTATAAACCGGCGCTGCGCCGCTAGTCAACTCACTTCTTTCCCGGACGCTGCAGAGTCGACACCAAAAGAAATAAAGAATAATATCAAAAATCAACCAAGCCTACATGTCTACTGTCTCCAACCGACCTCCTCCATCCCTGGCCGTGGAGGCCGAGTTAAGCGAACAGCAGCGAACAGCCCTAACAGCCGCTAGAAGCTTCGCCAGGAGCGAAACCGAAAAATATTGGCAGCAACGATTAGTTCAGGGGTACGCCAAGGGACGACCACCCGGGCCCTGGGCTTTGAACTCCCGAAACGTAAACCTGGATTGGTTGTTCCTACCCCTCCCCCCTCTTCCTCCCTCGCCTCCCGACTCGCTATCCTTCGGGCCTGCCATCGTGCAAAACATCCAGCGCGAATTAGAAAAGAGCCTCGCAGACGAGGGCTCGAGCTCGGACTCAGAGGACGAAGCTCTAGACGTGCGGGCTCCACATCGAGATAACCCAACCTGGCGACCGGGCGCGCCCAGTCTCACCCATCACCAGAGGGCGCTCCGACCCCAGAACAACGACGACATCAACCTCACCGCTCGCAAGGCTACACGTCCCCGGCCGCCGGCCACGAATACCCCGCGACAGAGTAGCGTATCCCTCACTCCCATCCTCAAACCTATCCCGAAGATTCCTTACCCTAAACACCTTCCTCTCATCCCTCCACCTCCTCCACGACGCCAAGTGCAAATACTACCGACCCTACAACCGCTTCCCCGACACTAATCCCTTCCCCTCTCCCTCTCCCTCCAACTCCCACAGCTCCCAACCAACAAGATAGAAACCACCTCCCTTCTAGCAGACCATTAACCTTTTGGTATTACCCATATATGGGTAGTTCACAAAACATAGGCAGCAAGAATGTGGGCCAGGACGGATCACCGCAATCAACACGAAACGCAGGATCGTACAAATCCATGAATATCGCTAACGCGAATAGGGAAAGCAGAAATAGAATCGAGTTAGCGGCCAGCGGAATCATTAAAGAAAAAATGACATTACTGGTGGATTCCGGAGCTGAAGCCAGTATCATCAAAATCGGAGTGCTGGAAGACGATATGCCAGTCATAGAGGAAACGACGAACCTAACCGGGATAGGGGAAGGCGTCGTCAAAGCACTGTGCAAGGTGGCACTACCGATACGTGTCGGGGACTTGGTAGTGACTCACCCCTTTTTCGTGGTGAAGGATGACTTTTGCTTGGATACCGATGGAATCATTGGAATAGACTTTATCGAGGACTATGACGCGGCAATCGGGTGGGGTGCACGAAAATTCCTCCTGTACGGCCAAAGGATCCCGATGATGCGTCCAGCACGGAAAGGAGAAATCAAGTTGGCACCGCGGACCGTAAGGAAGGTCAGTGTCAACACCAACAGCAAGTTCATTGGCATCGTAGAGAAAAAAGAACTTGCTGACGGCGTATACTTAGGAAATTGCTTAACTACACCAGCAGACAAAAAATGCGTGGTCGACATAATGAATCTCAACGACTACGAAGTGACATTGGATACCCCAACCGTAGAGTTAGAAGAACTATGTCAGGAGGACGGTATGCCAAACGAGGAAGAGGATACCTACATAGGTTGGATGACTGGGCAGACCGGCACCCAGCGGATGAAACTGCTACGAGAGAACATACGCACAGAACACCTCAATGATGAGGAAATAAATTCATTATTCGGGATATGCGAGGAATACAGCGAAATATTCTATTTACCCGGGGATAGGCTAAGCGTCACCGACGTAGTTAGTCATACGATAGAACTGTTGGACGGCGGGAAACCAGTGAAGGTTCGTCCATACCGTTTACCCGAATCGCAGAAACAGGAAATAAACAAGCAGATAGAGGCGATGCTTGAAAGCAACATAATACGGCCGAGTCGCAGTCAATGGAACGCACCGCTTCTAGTCGTACCGAAAAAAACCGACGCAGAAGGAAGGCAAAAATTTAGAATAGTCGTGGACTATACAGGGTGTTTCAGAATTCGCGATCAAAATTTCACACGGTGATTTCTCGCGAAAAATGGAATCGAAATGTCCTTTACCATTTTTGTCTAAAATCCATATTTTCGGAGATATCGCCAAACGAAGAATGACCAATCGAGCGCTCAGACACACGTCGGTGAGTCGCGCGGTTGTTGGTGGTAACACACACACAACCACGCGTGCGGCTCACCGACGCGTTTCTGAGCGCTCGATTGGCCATTCTTCTTTCGGCGATATCTCCGAAAATATGGATTTTAGACAAAAATGGCAAAGGACATTTCGATTCCATTTTTCGCGAGGAATCACCGTGTGAAATTTTGATCGCGAATTCTGAAACACCCTGTAGAAAGTTGAATGAGATAACGGTGGGAGATTCGTACCCTCTACCCAACATCACAGAAATATTGGATCAGCTAGGAAAAGCAAAATATTTTACCACGTTAGACCTCGCCTCGGGATTTCACCAAATTCCCATGGATGAAGGAGATAAAGAAAAAACCGCCTTCTCAACAGCGCATGGACATTATGAGTATAATTCAATGCCATTCGGACTCAAAAACGCACCAGCGACGTTTCAACGTCTGATAAACAGCGTTTTAGCAGGGTTGCAAGCATCTAAATGTTACGTTTATTTAGACGACATCGTGATCCACGGAGCGACACTCAAGGAACACAACGATAGGCTAGTGGATGTATTCAAACGACTGAAGGAGAGCAAGCTCAGCCTCCAACCAGACAAGTGCCAATTTCTGAGAAAAGAGACGAGCTACCTGGGGCACGTAATAACGTCCGAGGGAATCCTCCCAGATCCCGCTAAAATTAGGGATGTTAAGAATTTTGAAAGCCCAGCGACCGTAAAACAAGTACAATCTTTCCTAGGGCTAGCAGGGTATTACCGTAGGTTCATAGAAGGGTTTTCGCGTATAGCACGGCCACTTACGCAACTCACGAAGAAAGGTACGAAGTTCGAGTGGACAGCAGTGGAGGAGGACGCGTTCGAGACGCTGAAGATGAAGTTGACCTCTGCACCCATACTGAGGTACCCAGACTTTACCCAACCATTCCTCATAACCACGGATGCCTCTGACAAGGCGATTGAAGCGATTCTTTCGCAAGGACCGATAGGCGAGGACCTACCGATAGCGTACGCTAGCCGAACACTGAATAAAGCTGAAAGAAACTACTCGACGACCGAGAGGGAAATGTTGGCAATCGTTTTTGGGACAAAACAGTTCAGACCATATGTGTACGGTACACACTTTACGGTAATCACGGACCACCTTCCACTCAAATGGATTTTCAAGATCGAGGACCCAGGATCGAGACTTCTAAGAATGAGGTTGAAACTTGCAGAGCACGAATACGATGTGGTGTACAAGCCAGGTGAATTGAACACAAATGCAGATGCACTCAGCAGGATCTACAGGATCTACAGTTCTCAACAGGAATGCGCGCAAGAGCACACCCCTACCGAGGATATAGAAGCCTTGGAGGATGAAACACAACACAAGGGCGTGGAGCAAGACTACACGGAAGACGAAAAGAAAAGAGTTTTGTATGAATACCACGATGCACCCATGGGCGGGCATCAAGGACTAACGCGGATGATGGAACGGATAAAGCTGGAGCACAACTGGCCAGGGCTACGCAGAGACGTAGAAGAGTACGTAAGCAAGTGCGAAAAATGCCAGAAAAACAAAGTGCAGAAAAAATCGAAAGCCCCGATGGTAATCACGGACACTCCGAGCCGGGCTTTCGAGAAATGCGCCGTGGACATCGTGGGGCCACTTCCGGTCACACCACAGGGAAACAAATATGTACTGACGTTCCAGGATGCTCTGACAAAATTCAGCAAAGCAATGCCGCTGATGGATCAGGAAGCGACAACAGTAGGCAGGAAATTCGTCAAAAGTATCATATGCGATTACGGAACACCCAAAGTAATACTCTCCGACCAAGGGACAAATTTTCTGAGCAGCGTTTTTAAAAATATATGCAAGTTGCTGAAAATAGGAAAGATTCAAACAACGGCGTACCACCCGGAGTCGAATGGCGCGTTAGAACGCTCACATCGAACACTAGCAGAGTACTTAAAGAGTTACGTCGACGAGGATCAAACGAACTGGGATGAATGGTTGCCGTATGCCATGTTCACATACAATACGACCCCTCACACTGCAACAAGGTTTACGCCGTACGAACTTGTCTTCGGACGCCCAGCAGACATACCTTCTTCGGTAAAACAAGCGCCAAGACTCACCTACGCGTACGACGACTACGTCCAGGAGCTACGCGAAAGGCTCAGGGCAGCCAACCTCAAAGCGAAAGAGAACCTTGAGGCGGCAAAGGAGAAGTCGAAAGCCTATTACGACAAAAAAAACAGAGAAAGTCAAATTCCGGCCAGGCGATAAGGTTCTTCTTCTCGACGAGACAGTGAGACGGGGAAGATCGGCGAAATTGACGCCAAAATATATAGGTCCGTACGAAATCACGTCACAAAAAAAAGGGTCGGAAAGAGACCAAGGTTCATGCCAACCGGTTGAAACTGTTCGTGGAATATTGACTAGACGAAAAGAAACACGTTTCTCAATCCCGTCCTAGTATTTTCCTTAATCCCTTAGCGTTAATAAAGAAAATAGGTCAAGTAGTAAGGATGCCTGAATTACATTACAGGTCTTGCTTGGCAATTGCTGTGGCCAGTTCGGAAGGGGAGGCATCATACAAGGTAGAAAGTTTCAAGGACAACCCAGGCGTGTTTTTCGAACAGATAGGAACACTACAACTCTACAAAGACGTATGGAAGTTGGTGATAAACATGAATCTTCGCACAGTCTACGAGCGCGAGGACAACGTTAGGAAGCATCTAACAAAAATGCAGACGACATGCGAAGAACCAGGGTACAAGGATTCTCCTTTATGCGAGAGCCTAAGCGAAACTATAGGGAATTTATTAGATAAAGTAGATAAGGATCTAGAGATAGTTCGCGACATCGCAGGTACAGGTACAGCACGAAGACGACGAGGATTAATAAACGGTTTAGGCTCTGTGGCCAAGTCTTTATTCGGGACCATGGACGCAGAGGACGCGGCTAGGATAGACCAGGAGATCGACGATCTCCGAGACGATCAGGCTAACCTAAAAACAGCGATGCAGAAGCAGATTCAAATCGTATCTTCATCGCTGGAAGTATTCAATAGCTCCCTGAAAACGGTAGAAGAAAAAGAGGAAACACTGCTCGAAGCCACTAGACAGCTCAGAATTAGTCTCACGAATAAAATAGAGAGGACCGCTGCAATGCAGAACCTCGATGAACATGTAGAAGAGATAGGGTTGATAGTAGAAGCACTGCTCAGCGACGTGAAAGATTTAATACAGTTCCTAACCGAGATCAGAAGGGGAATCATAAACCCGACCGTACTCGCACCAGCTAGGATCTTAGAGAGTCTTTCGTCGGCACTGCCACATCTGCCACCAGGGCACAGCTTCCCAGTACCTCTGTCGAGAGCGGGAGCATCTAACTTGATGACAGTAGCCGATATAAAGTCATATGGGCGAGGAGACACGATAGTCACGGTCATAGAAATACCCCTGATAACCAATGAGCAGTATAGCGTGAGTAAGATATATCCTCTGCCAGCAAAAGCTCAAAATGACACATACTGTTATCTGGAGACTGAAGAGGAGCTAGCCGTAGTAGACCACGAATATCGAAGTTACATACGCATGCGAGAGGCGGATCTAGCGACGTGCAAACGAATGGGAGCTCGCTACTTGTGCGACCCGAGACGTCCCACAAACGCCATAGGAACAGGATCTCCCTGCGAGATCGCGATGTTCGCTAAATTAGATATACAGCTTTCGAAATGCCCTAAAAGAATAGCCAAATTGAATAAAGCATTAGCAATAGTCCTGCGGAGGCCGGGAACATGGTTGTACGTAGCACCAGAGCCCGAGGTTATTACCATAGCTTGCGAGGGATTACCCGCGGAACGGGAGACACTGATAGGCACTGGCACGTTAGCTCTCAACGGAAAATGCGCTGTAACCGAAAGATTTTCGAATAGAGACACTACGAAAATATCAGAGTGAGCGAAGTTTTAGTTACCTTCCAACGTTCAATCTCAGTTTACATGAAAACGATTGGAAGGCAATACCAAAATCGAATACATCAAGTGATGGCGTAGTGTCGAAAAGCGTCCTGCGAGACGCTAACGAACTAAATTCATTAGGCAAAAGCTTACAAGAGTTACATAAAGAGCTAGATGTAAAGAGTCACGTCCACGCACGGCACTGGCCATACGTGACGTCAACTTATTCAATAAGTGCGGTATTAGTAATATGTATTTTAGGATTTGTATTGTATAGATGTACACCGTTGAATAGGATAATTCCAGGATGTAGGAGGACAACGGTACAGACAGCGACACCGGAGCCACCGCAGCCGCGGAAACGATCGTCACTAGCGAATGAGACGGTCGTGAAATTCCAAAGGAACACGACGATTACCGGCACAACCTAGACTTTAGAGGAATAAGTTAGTTGATAGAACAAAATGTGTACCACTCGGGAATAGAAACATAATAAACAAATAAAACGTGGGATATTTGGGATATAGATATAAGAAGAAGAGAAATTAGCAAATAAGGGATAGTCGTAAAGATACTATACAATAGAAAAGTAAGGCAAGGTTACTAAGTAAACGAATAAAGTAGTCCGGAGGCCTACTCTCCAAAAGGGGGAGGGATGTTGTGGCAATAGCCGAGCCAGCACCCCAATTTCGTAAGGCCTACACCACAGCACGCAATAGTAGAGAATTCGCATGCATCAGCAAGGCAGTCGTATTGCATACTTCTGACCTAGTTGATGCATGTTAATATAAGGCCCGGATTTGGGCTAGGGGAAGAATTTATGAGTCAGTCAGTTAGTCGGACAGTGTGTCTGAAAGAGTCGGTAGCCGAAGCTACGTTAGTACTGGGCCGAGCCCTGATTGTAATTAAGGCCCGGCTTCACTCAATTTTTACCGACATTTGTTATTTTGTCAAATATCTGCGAAACAGCATCACCAAACGGATTTTCCTTTGGGGATTCCATGATTCGTAAGGAATAGGTTCGATCTATCACGCGAGAGTCGGTTTTCATCGATAAAAATTTATTTATTGTTCATCGCGATGTGTAGGCGTGCGACATATTTTGACTAATATTGAAGTCTACGCATCACTGAGGCCAAAAAAAGTTTAACTGCGGTGGCCTTTATGTAACGCCGAAGACATCGATCGTGAAACATTATCGTTTTAGGCATCAATAGGGTTGTATTTTGCAAAACAGGGACGGGTGACAATTCGCAATTGTCAATCGTTCAGACGCCATGGAAATTCGATGGTAATCTTCAGTTCTGGACAGGGTTCGGGTAGCGCCCGGGAGATGGAGGTTGGAATCATCATGTAGAACTGACGAATCGGGCCGATTTCAGTAGCGCGCTTACCTCCATCTTGCGGGCACTGCCCGAACCCCGACTAGAACTGAAGATTACCATCGGATTTCCATGGCGTCTGAACGATTAACAATTGCGAATTGTCACCCGTCCCTGTTTTGCAAAATACAACTCTATTGATGCCTGAAACAATAATGTTTCACGATCGATGTCTTCGTTGTTACATAAAGGCCACCGCAGTTAAACTTTTTTCGGCCTCAGTGATGCGTAGACTTCAATATTAGTCAAAATATGTCGCACGCCTACACATCGCGATGAACAATAAATAAATTTTCATCGATGAAAACTGACTCTCGCGTGATAGATCGAACCTATTCCTTACAAATCATGGAATCCCCGAAGGAAAATCCGTTTGGTGATACTGTGTCGCAGATATTTGTCAAAATAACAAATGTCGGTAAAAATTGAGTGAAGCCGGGCCTTAAGACTCAAACTACGGCAAGTGCCAGGAACAACTTCTTTGTATAACATCCACCCGATTTCTTTCAAATAAATATACTCAAACTGTTACCGGTTATACCACCCTCGTAACTAAGTGTGAGGACCTTTATTCCTTTCCTCCGGGAACTACCCATATCCCCCTACTGGGAGGTGAACCAGATGCAACAAAGTGTACTTTTCGAAGAAAATAGTTTTGGATCATTGTGCCTCGTCCTTCATAATGAAATCTTCGTTTAAACATGGAAAATCGATTTTTCTGAAACTATGACATAATTCAAAATTTTCCAAAAATTCTCAAAAATACTTCGAAAAAAGACAAAAATTTTCAGCTATGGCTGATTGTGGGCCTCGGCCGCTTTCTATTTTTAACAGAATTTTCAATTGATTATTTTGAATTTTTCTCAAATTTTTGATAGAATTTTAATTGATTCGATTCAAAATTTATTTTGAAATTCTGTTGAAAATTGAAAAAAAATTGAGGAATCAATTTTCAACAGAATTTTGATTGATTTGATTAAATTTGTTTTTCAATTTTAAATAGAATTTTAATTAATTCAATTAAAATTTCGATTTAAATTCTGTTAAAAATAGAAAGCAGTCGAGGCCCACGATCAGCCATAGCTCAAAATTTTTGTCTTTTCTCGAAGTATTTTTGAGAGTTTTTTGAACATTTTGAATCATGTCATACTTTGAGAAAAATCGATTTTTCATGTTTCAACGAAGATTTCACTATGAAGGACGAGGCACAATTATCCAGAAATACTTTTTTCGAAAAGGACACTTCTTTCCGATGAATTTCATATACTCACATTTTGTAATCCAACTGATAGATTCAGAGATACAGGCGTTTAAACGTTTGACGATCATCGGGAATCGCGAATTTTCAAAAATATGTAAATCGAAAACGAATTGAGATAAAAATTTGAAATAAATCACAAGCACTTCTTTTAGTCTACCGAATATCAGAAAAAAAATGTAAAAAATCGAGAGCGGTGAGGGTCAAAAGCTGTCCCGGTTGGGCTGGAATTCCCCATATACATACAAGCGAGCGTAGCGGCGAAGTTGTGCGTCAGGCCCCAGCGCGACGTCGTTGACTCGTGCCGACTGCCGCGTCGCCGTTAGACGGCGAGAGAGAGAGAGAACGAGGCTCTCCGCCTGAAGTATGCTTCTCTCTCCAACTAGCGTTGTCAAAGGGAGGCTCAGCGCCCCCTGCCCTGTCTTCTATTTTTACATGACCATTTCAAACTGAGGAGCAGAACGTTATAATTTGTAACATGTTCAAATAATATGTAGGTTAGTAATTTATACACGCAGAATCCATGTATTCCGAGAAGCGAATCATCATGTCAAGTTACAAAAAAATTAATGAATAATAAAAATAAACAATAACACATGAGTGTTATAATAAAATTAATCTAGGTTGTTCTATGACTTGAGCTTGATAGGTGATCATTTTCATGGAATTATCCCGTCCCCGAGGAGCAACGTCCATACACGCTGGCTAGCAGAAAAAGGATTTATTTCTATAAATACTGAAATTACCAACTACACATGAATATTATCGTACATGGTATCCCACTTGATTTTCTCCACACAATTATTTGGGTGAACAGTTCTTAGCATTTACCGTGTCCAGTCATCGCATAATGAATGACAGGCTGAATGATAAGATAACGAATAGAGAGAAACAAGTAGATTCGCTCTGCCTCGTGGTCGGCTAGACACTGACTGTCCTCCCTCGAGTTCAGGCGTCCTCGGCCAAACTCGGCCGAACTCGTGGTCCGGACGTTCGCGTAGAGTCTCGCCTCACACTTCACAGTAAGTATACGCTATGCCCCGACTATCGTACTGTACCAATAGCGTTAACGATACACGGTCCTGCTATGCTACCCTCACTCTCGAAAGGGATAGAAGTCGAGCTTTTCCTCGTATAGGTTACCAAGTATCGGACAAGGGGACTGAATATACAATAACTTACAACAATATGAAAACCAACTATTCGCTCACTTGTGAATGTATTCGCTGTCTGTCGACGAAAAATTCACAAAAAAAATTAACTAGCTCTTCGACTCTTCTGACGTAACAGCCACACGGACAGAGAATGACTGTTGAATTCATGCTCTCCACAGCACGATACTTGTGTGTTCCATTTTTTCTTCTTGCCACAGTTTACTATTTGTTTATTCATTTTTCCTATTGTTATCATTATGAACATCTTTTTCCAATGACAGTTTTTTCCCAGAGTTATAAACTTTGCAGTTTTCCCTGCGAGTGACTCCGAACAATGCGCAAGCCGCGCAATTTCGTCGATGCAACGATGCACCGGAATCTCGCGAAAATCTACGCTCGCAAACCGAAGCTCGTGCCTCCTTCGGTCCGGCCGCGCTAAAGTCTTATCTCACCTGACAGAGTCGTCGCAAGCGGATTTTCGCGAGCGGGGTTCCGCGGTAACCGGTTGACCATTTGCCGCGACGCGCGACGTCCCTGGCAACTGGTCGGTCGGGCCCGTATTTCCGTTGTAGGTGGCGCACGCAGCAATTATATTCGCGATTTTTTATCCCCCCCCCCCCCCCCCCCCCTTCCTCCCGCCCCGTATGCAGCCATGTATGTATCTCCACATTAGTGATTTCGGCGATCACTTCTCAGTCGTTCCGAAGCAACGGTTTGGGTAAGTAGATTGTTTCGAGGTGCAGCTCGCTTGACTACCGCGAAACCTTGTGCATACTCCCCGCGAGGGGTATGGAAATCAGGATCTATTGAAATGTGGCTGTAACGAAGTAACATGTAATACCACAGAGCTTTTCAAGTTTCCTCGAATTTCAATTTATTGTCGGTAACTGTTTCATACATATCCTTTCGATCGAACTCGGACCATTTCCATCGTGTTATACCGGAATAATTTTCCGTGAAATCTGTATTGATCGCATACGAGTTGCGTTGATATAGTCGTAAGCCTTCACATTGGTATTCATGCTTTTATTAATTCAAACAATTCGGGAAGTCACTCGTACATGGGCCCCGTGCGGTGCATAACCGACGGATAGCACAAAACGTATGAACAAGGTTTCGCTTTACGTATTATATGTATGTACATGGGGCTTCCCATCCACTTTCGCCCACATTTGACCGCGATATTTTTTGTTTTGCGTAATTTTTGAATATGTTGTAGTCCTATATCAAAAGATAGTTTTTTTGATTTTTTTCACATTTTTTTGGAAAACCGGTTTTTCAAATAAACAATTCAAACTTCGAGAAGAATACATTCTTTAAAAATTCTGAAAAAAATCACCGATATTCTACGTTCGAAACTTGATTTTTTGACTCTTGTCCGATCGTGGACGGTCGAGATCTTCTATTTTTCCAACTAATTTCAAAATTGAAAAATCGTTTTTCAACTCTCAAAAGTATTCTTCTGGCCTCATAGCATATATTTTTGATGGAAAAAACACAATCCGACGAATGTTTCCACCAGCCCGACGGTCCCCAACAAACAAGACTAACGATTTATGAAAAAAAAATAATACCCATGTGAAGTCCACGGGAGAATTTTAATTTCTTCAGTTCTTTTGTTTCTCTTTCATAAATCGTTGGTCTAGTTTGTTGAGGATCGTCGGACTGGTGGAAACGTTCGTCGGATTGTATTTTATTCATCAAAAATTAATGCTATGAGGCCAGAAGGATACTTATGAGTATTGAGAAACGATTTCTCAATTTTGAAATTGGTTGGAAAAATATAAGATCTCGACCGTTCACGATCGGACAGGTGTAAAAAAATCAAGTGTCGAACGTAGAATATCGGTGATTTTTTTCAGAATTTTTAAAGGATGTATTCTTGTCAAACTTTGTATTATTTATTTAAAAAAACGGGTTTCCAAAAAAATTCGAAAAAAATCAAAAAACGATCTTTCTTTATAGTACTACAACATATTCGAAAATTACGTAGAACCAAAAATATTGCGGTCAAACGTGGGCGAAAGTGGATGGAAAGCCCCACATGTATAATTGGTCGATTGGATTATCATTTCTTGTCTACTTCATGTCTCTTAATCAATCAGAAAATGTCAGCCGAGGATCTTAAAAAAGCAATGGAGCAGGATAGGGAGAGTTTGGCGGAGCAGCTCCGAGAAGTAGCTGCCATAAAGGAGGGATTAGCCCGGGAGAGACAGGAGTTGGAAGACGAGAAGAATCGGATTAGAGAGGAAGAAAGAAAAGATCGACAGCGAGAACAAAAGAAGAGAATGGAGGATAGAAGAAAGGAAGACAAAAAAGACGGCGAGAAAAAGACGAGAAGGAAGAGCGAGCGGCCGGACAGAGCTAAGGTGAATACTTCTTGAGCTTTGAACTCATTTCGCATAGAAAACTAGCCAAACCAAACAGATGCATAGAGACTAGAGTCATAGATATTTATCATTTAGATAATAATTACAGACGACGACTTTGTTGGCTGTAAGTTACTTCATAAGTGTAGCGCAAGTAGAGCAGTTCTGCAACAATGGAACCGTTCACTTGCTGGAGCCATTTAGTTAATTTACCAACTAGTTAATTGACCTCATATTTTGAATGACAGAAAAGATTGCTTGTCATTTAGTGTCAGTTTTTGTGGCAAATTTATTACAATCCGTATTTCAACTACTGCTACTGCTACTGCTACTGCTACTGCTACTGCTACTGCTACTGCTACTGCTACTGCTACTGCTACTGCTACTGCTACTGCTACTGCTACTGCTACTGCTACTGCTACTGCTACTGCTACTGCTACTGCTACTGCTACTGCTACTGCTACTGCTACTGCTACTGCTACTGCTACTGCTACTGCTACTGCTACTGCTACTGCTACTGCTACTGCTACTGCTACTGCTACTGCTACTGCTACTGCTACTGCTACTGCTACTGCTACTGCTACTGCTACTGCTACTGCTACTGCTACTGCTACTGCTACTGCTACTGCTACTGCTACTGCTACTGCTACTGCTACTGCTACTGCTACTGCTACTGCTACTGCTACTGCTACTGCTACTGCTACTGCTACTGCTACTGCTACTGCTACTGCTACTGCTACTGCTACTGCTACTGCTACTGCTACTGCTACTGCTACTGCTACTGCTACTGCTACTGCTACTGCTACTGCTACTGCTACTGCTACTGCTACTGCTACTGCTACTGCTACTGCTACTGCTACTGCTACTGCTACTGCTACTGCTACTGCTACTGCTACTGCTACTGCTACTGCTACTGCTACTGCTACTGCTACTGCTACTGCTACTGCTACTGCTACTGCTACTGCTACTGCTACTGCTACTGCTACTGCTACTGCTACTGCTACTGCTACTGCTACTGCTACTGCTACTGCTACTGCTACTGCTACTGCTACTGCTACTGCTACTGCTACTGCTACTGCTACTGCTACTGCTACTGCTACTGCTACTGCTACTGCTACTGCTACTGCTACTGCTACTGCTACTGCTACTGCTACTGCCCCTCCCCACGTAGGTGGGGAGGGGTAAAATATTACTGTTTTAATTAGTTTGTCCTAGTATACAGTACCGGTCAAATGCTTTTGCCCACCCAAAGACGAATTTATGCAAGATCGAGAGTTTCATATTTCACTCAAAAATCATCCCACACAGACCAGCTTGGATGCGTTGAGAAGTCCTTTTGAAAATCCGATTGCGGAAACCAATCTTCTAAGATCCTATCACATTTCGAGTCAAAGTTCACTAAAACAGAACTACGATGTGAAAAATATCCGACGTACGTTCTGGAAGACGACATCGTGCTATAAATTGGAAAACCAAAAATAGAACGACCTCGCACAGTACCTAGAATAATATCATGTCATTCCCTGGCTTTACGATATACATGGAGAAATCCATGCCAACTAGTCCGCCGATGATTCGTTTTTCATCTTGCGCATGCCTTGAACCATCTCATTCCGCGTGGCTAGAAGCAGAAGGTCGTAAATGCTGAAAAAATTTCTTTCTGCGAATATCCCCAAAAGGTTTTGTATTGCGTGAAAAAGATTTTGCCACTAAAAAAATTAAAATTCTTGTTCTGGCGTTTACGACATTCTGCTTTTGGTCACGCGATTGGTTTATTGAAATTTTTGCATCTACACAACAATTTAAACAGAATAACTTACAACAGTGATGATTGTCCTCTTGTCCAAATGTCAATTATTAGCTACTCACGAGTATTTCCAGGAGACGCCACGAGGAGGCTAATTGACAATGTCTCCCACAAGATTTCCTCTTTATCATGTATCATAATCTCAATGAGGATATTCGGAACTGCGACTGTTTTTTCAATCCGGTTCGGAGAGCCGCGGACTTCAAAATAACATGTTCCGTCTACTAGTTCAAACATCCTCCGTTCAGGATGCGAACTGACACTTAGATGTGAACGTAGCACACGGCTTGGGAATAAACATTCGGTAACGTGATATTCGATTATACTGCATTACGAATAATTTAAAGAAAAATACAACAGGGCAATTTTTCATATCACGTGATCAAGGCTATATTGAGGCAGGTCTCGCTTTTCACTCGGAGGTCTAATTCGTGCAAGTCTTCCGTTAAATTGGACTACCTTTCTTCCCAAATACCACCTTTTGTCATTACACGATAAGTCGAACCATGCGCAAACTATAGTTTTGACAACTCCTAATAGCACAGAATGCATGTAGTCAGGCACGAATGAAGCTATGATATTAAACAGAGGTATCAGCATTAATATAGACCATCCCTGAACACCTCTTACACTTTCATTTGTACGGATAGCTTCTTCACAATCGTTCTCATGCTGTCTTATGGTGCGTGGAGCGTCAATGTCTTCTGTATATACGCGAGCATACCCCTGTCCTACAGGTATTCGTTCGCCTTCTGCAAGACAAAATGAGCATCCGTACCGACCATTAAATTGATGAATATTTTGCAGTGCACAACGGGCAACCGAATCTACAGAGGCAAGAATTGTATGAACTTTTACACGAATCGGTTCTACTTGCAATGGAGTTTGACATATCATTCCCTCTCTGTGAAGTATTGTCAACTCATCAACAAACAGTGTCAGGAAGCTTGTCATGTCAGGTTTTTCTTTACCAAACCACAAGCCACGCAAGATCACATCCTGCCGCCTCAGGTTGTAAGGTAGTTCATTGACACATACTTGTATGGGCCATACTGATACATTGGATGATTTGAAGATGCTGACACCATCTGTGTTCCATTGCAAAGATACGTCGTGTTCGGAAATGACTTCTTTCTCAAGTAACCTACGGTAAACGTGCCCACCTACGACGTCGGAAGTTAACTTACACTCTTGACGCAAGTGATTGTATAAATCACTGTTCAATAATGATTTCAACTGCTCGGTTAGTGATAATTGAAAGAAATAATTTCCGGCTTTCGAAGCATCACGTTTGTCATATTGTGCTCCACAATGTTCACATTGTGTAATCACGTTTTCGCCGTATGATAGAAGATTTTTGCACTCTGTACAGAAATAATGAGTGGTTTTTAGAATGGAAGAGGTGTCGTATTTTTTCAGGAACAAGTATACAGATCCATGGGCATTATACGGTAGATGGCAATTAATTAGCTGGAGTAGATCCCGCAATGCTAAATCCATAAGTCCGTGTCGAATAGCAAGGCTTAATATTAATAGTTCGCTCTCTTCTAGTATCAGTTCACAACCTGGATAGAGCGGAATTCTTTCTCTCTGGACATCATCTTTTCCAACTTCCTATGAAAAAAAAGTTGTCAAATTTGAATTGGAGAAAAAAAATTTGATCGAAAAATTAGTACTATATATTATACTATATTATACGAACATGTCAAGTGATATTCGAAATTTTTCTATGGAGATATTAAAGAAGGTAACACCTAATTCAATTGATTCGTTCTTCATCAACCTGCAAGGTCTGCAGATAGATAGATAATTGGGATACCTATATTAATTGATTGTTTTTTTGGCGAAACGAGAGGTTTACGGCCTGAGTGGAAGGCGAGGGTTGTAACGAGATTCGTCAAAAAGTCTTTCCGTACAAGTGACGGACATAATTTTTCATCACGAGAGCCGCAAAATCGCAACGAAGTTTGAGGTTGGAGTGATGAAAAGTATATTTACGCAGCGAGCTTCTTGCCCTGGAACTTCAGGACCTCCTGGAACTTGGTCTCCCTGCAGCTCATCTGGTGCTGCAGGAAGAGCATCATCAGCGTCTTCGAAAATTCCAAAGTCATTATGGGCATGTTTATCTGCGTCGGTGATGTCTCCATCTGTACTCAGGTTATCATTGTCTCCGTTGAAGGATGCAATATCACTGTCAGTATCTTCCACCGAACCATCACTCAGTGCATCATGGTTTGCTGGCCTATCATTGTCATTTCCATTGTTGTTGACTGCAGCCAAGTTATGTTCATTATCGTCCCAGGCTTGTTCCAGCAGATTGTTGCCCTCGTTAAAATTCGGATCCTCAATTTCCTCTCGATTCTCAGGATTGAATCGAATCTACAATTGCACATATGCACATAAATGATTCATACATACAATTAGTTTTAATCGCGAGTACCAATAACGAACGTTATTCGTACAAGAAGTATACAACTAGGTGATTCAGAATTCGAGACGAATCTTTGATAGGGTCATTCTTGATCGAAAATGGAATCGAAAGTTCCTCAGCCATTTTTTCGAAAAATAATTTATTACTTTAATTTTTCGATTTTTAAATTTTCCCTTTTTTTAAATATTCATTGGGCCGAACTGTTTTCTTCAATTTCTGATGAAGAATGTGGTTGAAAGTTCTTGAGTCTTTCTTTCCACGTTTTTTTTTTTCCAATTTCTCAGAAATCGGGATTGAAAATTCGTTGAATATTGAAAAACAGGGGAAATTGAAAAATCGAAAAATTGAAATGGTGAATCATTTCGCCGCGGAATTTCCCGACCCCATTTTCGACCAAGAATGACCCTGTGAAAGGTTCGACACGAATACTGTTACGAATCACCCTGTACATTAGGGTGGCCTTTATTTGGGGTCAACATTAATTTTAACCCTTTCGCCCCCTAAATCGGTAACCCCTAAACAAAAATGCTTGACCCTTGACTACGGGGGTTGAAGTTGCTCATTTGAAATACACGTGGTTTTCCCTCGTTTGCAGTCACTATTTTACTGTGGGCCTAAATATGTTTGTAAAATCTCGAAATTTCCAGCAATTAGTTGACGAGCATGTTGCAACATGGAAAAAATTTCCCAAACCCCCACCCTCAAAATGTTGTGTAACATCACCATAATAATGAATTTTTTTTCTAGAATTCTTCTGTATTCTTCTGCCTCTTTTTTTCTGTGAATGTGAACAGTGTTCACCGATTGCAATGAAATACTCACACAGAACGAACAACAAAAACAGTTCATTTTACATATTGTAAGTGAATATCGAAAAAATAATCCAGACGCAGAAAAGGAAACAATACGTAGGAATTTGTAACTCGTTTAGAAAAGTATTCTATTGTAAATACATTTATAAAAACACGAGGAAGAGGAATTAAAAAAATCTAAAAAAAAAAATTCAATATTATGGTGATGTTACACAACATTTTGAGGGTAGGGGTTTGGGAAATTTTTTCGATGTTGCAACATGCTTGTCAACTAATTTCTGAAATTTTCGAGATTTTACAAACATATTTAGGCCCACAGTGAAATAGTGACTGCAAACGCGGGAAAACCCCGTATATTTGAAATGGGAAGCTCCTACCACCGTAGTCTAGGGTCAAGCATTTTTTTTTTTCAATCTAAAAAAATTGCAGTGTTACTTTTTACGTATTTCGTACCGATTTAGGGGGCGGAAGGGGTAAAATAAATTTTGAACCCAAATAACGACCACCCTGCTGTACATATACGTACTGTGTGCAAATATAGTATACATACATATATACACTTACCCCATGCTCGTGATCTACGTTTTGTTGCATATTAATATTCAATTGTGCGATACGTCGACTATGTAACGTTTGCCTGGGTCGAACCGCATTGTCGTTAAACAAGTATGCTTTATACGGACCTCTGTTGCCATTGTTATTCATATTAAAAAATAAACGTTTCAACGACAGGTAGTATAAATTTGTGTTGGACACGGATTTTTTACTGATCACTGCTGACCGTGATCATTGCGCAGGTACGTCGCGTTGCCCGTCTGCTAACTGACGTCACTACTAGCGTTTCTCGCGTCAACGCATGCGGACTGCGGAGAGCTTTCCCTCAGTCGCGTGTCGTGGCCAACGAGTCTGAATTCGTTGGTCGTGGCGTCACAGTGGAAAGTGAACTGAAGTCAACATGACGGAAAAAGACGGTGGTTCGTCCACGATGCTAGATGAACGAAAATTACGTTCGACCAAAGACAAAATACCCAGTAATGAGTGTATTCTATGTGAGTTTGTTAATGAAGATAACGCCGTCGCAGTCGGCTATCGCAGTTGGCTAGAAATCAACAATACCGATTCCGGACTGGATAATATTGTTGAAACCGGTGAAACGGTGAAAGTAAAATGGCCGAACGTAAACATCGGACCACCGTCTATAGCTATGACGAAAAAACTTGCGAAATGCGAATGGCAAGTTTCAGCAGCAAAAATTATTGCCCGTGGAGATAAGTGTTCAATGAATTGTACAATTACGTGGTACTTCGAATACCTCAGATTAGCCGAAAAAAGTTCAAGGTCATGATGATGACTCGTTGAATTTTACAATCAGCATGTTACAGGACCGTTTTTTTCTCATTTACTGTAGTTTTGAGGTAAGACCGTATAGTGAAACTTTGCCTAAAGATGATTGAAAAGCCAAATTAGTTTTGAAACTATGACATCATGTGGCTAAGAAAAATTGTTCATTCCCTCTGAAACTGATTAACCTTAGGTTAACCTTACCACACCTATTATTTGCCTATGTATGTGGTTACTACGCTGGGGTCTCGGAGACCCCAGTAAGATTTCACAAGTAATCTGGGGACCACGGCTTCAAAGCAGCTCAACAAACGGTTACTCGTGTCTTCAGTTTCATCGTTGAAGTTCTAATTTTCATTCCAGTAACACCATAACCTCATTGTCAGATACTTACTATCGCCGCAAAAAGTCTAGTCCTCTCACTTTGAGCGCGCATAACTCTACCAAAAAAAAATCGAGGAGATTTGAAACTACATCCATCAGAAAGCCTGGAGAATTCCGCGTAGAATGCGTAGGTATAAGTAACAAGACGTGCCTGCAAAGACTGATCAAGAACTTACTATGCGAAAAGTGTCCAAAAATGTCATATTTCGGGACTTTTGTACTAAAGTTAACTTGAACCCATCGGCATTCACTGAAACAACATTTCACAAATCTGAAATAATTCACGCAGCATCAGCACAGTATTCTCTGTCATGCTGTAAAAGCGATATCCGGAAATATGTGTTGGTTTCATTGCTACTAATGAAAATGGACAGAAACGCGATCTCGAGAACGCGCATAGGTACAGAAGTTTAGTAAAACTCAGAATGTTGTGAATCGAAAACTGCGGTAGATGCATTCTTCAAAAATTCGATCCCTGCTGCCCGACGAAGAATTATTAAGGGTAATCATTCGTTGATGAATGTAGGCGGAGCCTAGCGCGGTTCGATGCGTCGGTGTGCATCAGTGATCTGTAGACTGCGACACACAGTGGGGAATTTTCACGAATTCCTGGCCAAAAACAAAAACAAAAATTTTTTCATTCAGGTATAACGACCACAGGGATTGGTTGAGAACTAAATTCTGCGTAAGGACCTGACCATCCCGACCCTTTATTTCTAATAGTCCCGTAGATATTTCAGTTCAAAGTTGACCCTTGGCGGTGGCAGTCGTCCGCGTTAGTTGCACTGTATTATTCATCGAAAGTTTAAACGTTAACACAGCCGAGATACGAAGAGCAATTCAACTTTTGCGAAATGGATACTATTCCTCAAGGTATGTAGAAAATTTTGCCTTTTTAAAAATCTAAAAATATTATTTTTTAGCCAAACTAACGTAGTCTAAAGATAATCGTGCAAAGTGCCTTTCTTCCGAAGTAAATATTGACTTTGCATAGACTTTTAGTTTCCATCCACAAGCGTGCGCACGTTCTTTTTTTTTTTTAATTGTAGTTTATAATTTTATCTTTCGAATGGCGTATTAACGAAAGTGCGGGAATGTGCGGAGCGTGTTCCAGAGCTATTTCTGTGTGCTTACGCGTGATCCTAGAAGGCCCCCGAGCGTTCTTCAGCCTAGAGCGCGGCGGCTCGGGCGCGAGCGCGGCGCCTACCTGAGCTGCTGCTGCGTGACCCTACGCGGACTTGGTCGACTGGATTATTCAGACAATAGATTCGAAATATAAATATATTGTTAGCGAAAAATTCTGATACCTGATTGAGCTCACGTTATAGAATTAGTTTCCGAGAGGGATAATGATTCATAAGAAATTCAGCATTGTATTTGGAATACTAAATCGATTTTAATTCGTATGGCCAGATGCACACAGTCTAATCCTTATTCACGTTACTATACCATTAATTTATAATTAATAATAAATAATATTCTTTCTTTGTAGGTTCTGGAGGTTCCTTTATCTTTTTCAAGCGGAGGGAGGTATTTCTACTTCTAGAAAAATGTCTATATCCGGATTCAGATTGAAATATTTAATTGTAAACTATAATTTTTTGAAATAAATACTTTATTTACCATACCACAAGAGGGCAATTACTTTTTTATAATTTTCCAAATATATTTGCAATGTATTATTGTAGCCACTCCACGGACATATGTTGAGTCCTGTATGTATATGTATACATATATGTATGTATTTTAGTTAACATATTGGATTCGTAATCAGCAACCCCAAAAAAATAAAGAAAGTTGGTTTCCGATCGAATTTATTGGGAAATTCTTGATCCAACCGGCCATATTGGAGCCGCCATTTTGTTTTTTGAAATTTCGATTTTGTATTCTGATTCAACGACCCCAAAAACATAAACAAAGTTGATTTCCGATCGAATTTATTGGGAAATTCTTGATCCAACCGGCCATATTGGAGCCGCCATTTTGTTTTTTGAAATTTTGATTTTGGATTCGTAATCAGCGACCTCAAAAACAATGGTATACCAAATTTTGTGAACATCCGATAACCCCCTGAATAATGGCCACGAATTCGTGAAAATTCCCCACTGTGCAACAGCTCGGTAGCGCGGAGCGCGCCACACACACGCAAGCTTGAGACGAATAATTTACCCTTGATTATTTTTCATCGGGCAGTAGGGATACAATTTCTGAGAAATGTATTCACCGCAGTTTTCGATTTACAACATTTTACGCGTTGCTAAACTTCCGTGCCTATACGCGTTCTCGAAATCGCGTTTCTGTCTATTTTCATTGGTAGTAATGAGACCGATACATATTTCCGAATTGCGCTTTCACAGCATGACAGAGAATACTTTGTAGATGCTGCATGAATTACTTCAGATTTGAGCGGGTCCATGTCATTTCACTCGAAAAAAACACTCAAATCGCGGATCTTTGCGCCCTCCGAGGAATCTTTAGTACTATGAAAAAAAAAAATAGAAGTTCACGGATTTCGAAAAATTTTCAAAAATGGCGGAGTTACGGGTGTTTGAATTTTTTTGCACTGCTTGGTTCGAAAATTCATATCTCCGAAACTATTGATCGCAGCTGAATGATCTTGGACTCATTTCATTCACAAAAAAAAGAGCTATTGTTAAACAAATATGTTTGGGAAAAAAATGAATTTCTTCAAGTTTTTTTCGTCATTTTTTTCTAAAATTTGGCCGCCATTCCCAAAGGGTACGGTAAATTTCATGGAGACAATTTTTTTTAGATAGCTGGATCCTTCCCCTTTAAATCCGTAAAAAAAAATTCATGGAGACCATACTAGGTCCGGAGAAAAAAATTAAAACGTCCAGACGTGCGTCGCCGCGCGTGCCGTTCCACGGTGGCGCTGCTCCGTTAGGCTCGCTGTTTCACGTAGCCGTTGGATTTCATTCAATGTTTCGCTATTCTCTCGGGCTATTCTCTCTTGGAAAATAGTTATTCAACTACTTTAGACTTCCAGAATACGTCTACTGGTTATTTTCGCTTGGAATTATACTTGTTCCGAAAATTCCAGCACGGTTATTGTTAAGTTGAACACACCTGTGCTGCAATCAACGTTCTGGTTCTATTGCAATAGGTTTGTGCAATTTAATGACTGTGGCTCTTTTGTGATTCTCTCGTAACTTTGCAGAGAAGAGCTAGTAGTTATGCTCCGTGGAATGGAAATGATTGATTTCTGCAAAATTTCGGTGACTCTGAAAAGGGCCAATGTTTTGAGTGCAATTGCGCTCGATAGCGCTTAGTTGGACACGCAAGTTGAATATTAATTTCTAACTTTTACATGATCAAAATTTTCTGATGCGGAAAATAATTTCGTTTTTATAAATTCATCAGAAATCGGAATGACTACATGTAATTCCAGAATGCCACGAACCATCAAAGCTTCATCGAATCAATTTTGTAATATAGCTTTTTCTTCTGTATGTTCTGCAGCAGGCAAAAGATATGCTCCTGAAATGAGAGCATGCCCGATTATACAAATCCAGCGGTGTTCAAATAGCATCTGAATTTCCAATCAATTGTAAACTCGCCAGACAGTCTCATCTACCCCATCGCATGGCCATTTGCATGTGATGTAGCCAAAAAAATGCCACTCAGCTTGACATCCGAACGGTTCAAAATAATGCGTTATGTTAATGAAATTCTTTTCATTTTTATACAGGGAAGCTGCTCCATCTGAGAAAAACTTCTCTTTTAATTGTAATTGAACCTTGAAACTTCTCCTTCATAAAGTCGATCAATTTTTTGTTTGTAATAAATCAACTGCGATCGTATTATGTTTCAGACACTATGAAATTATTACAAAACTAAAATGGTTCAATTCTCCCTCGCTGTGACTTTCATAATAAACTACGATTGGATGGATCTCTAGTTGAACCCTTGAGTGGAATCTTGTACAATAAACGCATGATTGTCAGCGAAATCGCACACAACTAGAAATTCACCAGCTTTCACGGTTTTTTGTATCTCCTGCCAATAACTGATTTGCTGCTTTGCAATGAAATCACGTGCTGGAAATTAATAACCGTGCTGGAATTTTCGGAACAAGTATAATTTCAAGCGAAAATAACCAGTAGACGTATTCTGGAAGTCTAAAGTAGTTGAATAAGTATTTTCCAAGAGAGGATAGCCCTAGAAAATAGCGAAACATTAAATGAAATTCAACGGCTACGTGAAACAGCGAGCCTAACGGAGCAGCGCCACCGTGGAACGGCACGCGCGGCGACGCACGTCCGGACGTTTTAATTTTTTTCTCCGGACCTAGTATGGTCTCCATACATTTTTTTTTACGAATTTGAAGGGGAAGGATCAAGCTATCTAAAAAAATTGTCTGCATGAAATTTACCGTACCCTTTGGGAATGGCGGCCAAATTTTGGAAAAAAATGACGAAAAAAACTTAAAGAAATTCATTTTTTTCCAAACATATTTTTTTAACAGTAGCTCTTTCTTTTGTGAATGAAATGAGTCCAAGATCATTCAGCTGCGATGAATGGTTTCGGAGATATGAATTTTCGAACCAAGCAGTGCAAAAAAATTCAAACACCCGTAACTCCGCCATTTTTGAAAATTTTTCGAAATCCGTGAACTTCTATTTTTTTTTTCCATAGTACTAAAGATTCCTCGAAGGGCGCAAAGATCCGCGATTTGAGTGTTTTTTTTCGAGTGAAATGACATGGACCCGCTCATTTGTGAAACGTTTTTTCAATGCATGCCGACAAGTTGAAGTTAGCTTTGGTACGAAAGTCCCGAAATATCACATTTTTGGACATTTATCGTATTGTCAGTTCTCAATTAGTTTTTGCGGGTAGGTCTTGTTGTACACATTCTACGCGGGATTTTTCCGGGTTTCCAGTATTTGTAGTTTTAAGTATTTGCGATTTTTTTTGGTACAGGTATTTGCGTTCAAAGTGAGAGGACTGGATTTTTGCGGTGATAGTAGGTATGTTTTGAGGGGAGACTTTGGTGAAATTTTTGCCAAAAACAGGTTTCAAATTCTGACAATATCACAAAGAAGTGTAGGAAAACATACTTCCAACAGTTTTTCAATATTGGTAGGCTGTGGGGAAAAAAGTCAGTCTCTTGCAATAAAAGATGTAGACTCGAGGAATTTTTGGCATCGGTGGGCAATATTTTCGCAAGGTTCCTTGCGCTTATACTTTCATCGCAGAAGGCTGAAATTTTTTGCTACAGTCCATACTGACGTTATTACAAACTGCTGATGAGATTTTTTATATGACCTGTAATATCGATTTTCTAAATTTCACAGCTAGAAGCCTTCCATTCAGCATCTCGTCTTCAGATCAACTGTCACTGTATCTTGACTACAGTGAAAACCTCCTTTTAGGCCAAGTTTCATAAGGGTCTCACCTTTCTGTTTCGTTAAATCTTTTTGTAATACAATTACTGATATAATTACTAATGAATGACATGATTTCTTTAGAATGGACAGAAATGTGCGACAAGCTGATCAATCTGGAAAAGTATGGAATAGAGAGTCCTGAGAGGGACCAGAGAAAGATTATTCAAAGAAGAGAAGACACTAATAGCAGCCTACAAAAGTCTGACGTGAGTCATAAATTTATGGTTTTGGATTATCCATGCAAAAATATATCCATGTAGTAATACAAAATTTGCACAAATAGTCATTGGTATGTATCTGTTTTGCATTCAATCGTATGAAGTCGTTGAAAATAAAAATCGAGCAACAGCGATACTACAGTAATTTTCAGATATGCCTCCCCATATTTGGCCAACTTGTTGCTGTGTAGAGACAAATAACAGGCAGTTTTCGGTCTATGCGCAGGAACAAGTTAGCCAAATGTGCGCAGGCATATCTGAACATTTATACAACCCTTCACCTTCAATACTATATTCATTCATAATTTTTTATAATCGTTAATTTTTCTGTTTCTTGTGGTTTTTTTTTTTCTTTCTTTAATATTATTATTTTTTTTATTTTTTGCTGAAAGGTTTTCCGTACAATAAATTAATAAAATAGAAAATAAAATAAAATATTTGTCATCCACATTAGAGGACTACTGCGTGCAAGTCCAGTACGAAACGTGCAGAAGCCCTTTACCAGGCCTCAAAGCAGGACTATATATCACGAAAATACGAGGCACAGAAGAATATTCAACTTGCGGTGAGTAACATGATGAGTGTAATGACCAATTATGTGTTATTAACTGTATTCTTCAATGTCGTATGTCTGTTGAATCTGATGAAATCATGCAGGACACTTTTCATCTTAATCAACACTTCTTGCAGCATTATGAATTGATGACATTGAAGATGAATATGATTATATTTAGTGGACAGTTTACTGCAATTAATTAAATTTCGTTACATTTATTTATTATCTGTCCAGATCTCTGACGAATCATCAGCGGGTTCTGACAATACTCAGAGATCACCGAGAAAGAACCTACATTCTTCAGAAATTTCCAGACTCCAAAAAGAAAATAAAAAGCTAAAGGTAGAAATATCCAGAATCGAAGCATTTACTATTTTATCCAATGGTAATGAAACATTGATTTGTTTTACCGGTTATTGATTCATATTTGAATGCAAATCTTGACTATATATCGTTTCGTTTGCAGTTATTTCAGGTTCAATAATCTCTGACTGTTGACCTTATGTAACATTTTGTCAATTTTCAGATCTGACTGAAATGAAAAAAATCAGTCTCAGTGTGCTAGATAACTTGGAATCCATTAAAAAAATCACAGCAGCACCAGTCAGCATCGAAATCTCTAGAAAAGGAGCGGATCAATCAGCCAAACACGAGTATGAAGATACCATTTTGGAAGCTGCGGATGCCTTTCTGCTCACCGAAAACTCATTGGATCAAACACAGAGTTCAAAGCAAAAAGATGATATCAAAAAATCATCAGCTGCACCACAGAGTAAATCCACGTTTGTCGGTGTAAAAATGACAAAGCAGACTGATCAAACTGTACTCCGGCATAGTCGTACTAACAAAATCAGCCCACAATCAGCATCGACATCTAGTGGGCCATCATTGGTTTTGAAGGAAGCTGAATCACAGGGTATCGAAGAAACAGTTACTAAAGCAAGTAAGGTACAGAAATGTATAAAATGAGTTTGAATGTTCATATCATTGTCATATTATACCCTGTTCAAACAGAAGATTGCTCCATTTTATGAAGAGAATCTCATAACTTCATCAAGTACTGACAAATCAATAGTCTTTTGCCTATTCTGTCATCACGATAAAATATTATCATATTTTTTAGTTGGCACACATATAAGGGTTTCTTCGTCAATCGGGCCACCCATTCAATTCAATGTCTCCGAAAATTCCGTACAAATTTCTACGGGTTATTGGGGATGAGAAAAAATTTTGGGAATTTCTCAGATTATTTGGTCAAAAATATTTTGGACATTTCAAAAATGATTTGATTCAATTATTTCGGCGTAGCGTGATAAATAAGCGCAGGAAAGAAAAATTGTCGAGATGAAATTTGTGTGTCTTCTCCTCAGCTTTTCGGTAAAATTAAAATAATCAAAATATTTGAACCCTCTTTTTCCAAAAAAACGTTTGGAAATGTGCTTTTTCGAAATTTGGACAGTTTTTTTTTTCTTGAAAAAAATTTCGAAGAAGAGTATTCATAACAGCGTATTTGAAAAAAAAATTGGAGTGGAGACTCGAATGCTCTGATCCTAGAAAAAAATTATTGACTAAGGGTTATTTAATTCCGAAAATTCATCAGATCTATTTAATAATTCATTTTATTATTCATACATCAATTATTAAATAAATCTGATGAATTTTCGGAATTAAATAACACGGTCAATAATTGTTTGCCGGGAGAGTATTCAAGTCTCCACTGCAAATTTCTTTTCCAATACGCTGTTATGAATACCCTTCTTCGACATTTTTTTCAAGGAAAAAAAAGTATCCAAATTTGGAAAAAGCACATCTCCAAACGTTTTTTGTTGGGAAAAGAGGGTTGGAATAGGTCGGAATTTTGACTTTTTAAAATCTACCTAAAAGCTGAGAAAAAGACAAATTTCATCTCAACAATTTTTCTCTCCTGCGCTTATTTATCACGCTACTCCAAAATATTCGAATGAAATGATTTTTGGAATGTCCAAAAATTTTCTGACCAAAAAATCTGAAAAAATTCACAAAATCTTTTCTTATCCCCAAAAACGTGTAGTAATTTTTACGGAATTTTCGGAGACATTGAATTGAATGGGTGGCCCGTTTGACGAAGAAACCCCCATATATGCACATATCCTAATTATTATCTACTCTGAAAAGTAACCTGTATAACCTGTCTATTAATAATCATTCAGCGGTATACATATATATTACATTCTAAATACTTTTAATTATTCGTTAAATATAGTCGGTTTAAATAATGCTCAGTACCAAAAATGTACCCACTCTATATGACAAAATCTTAATAAAACGTAATTTTTGCAATATTAAGTCGGTGTGATGATTATTATGTAATAGCTGTGTACGTACATACCTATATTGTATGTATATCAATATTACTTCGGTGACGTGTGCCAACTGATTACCCCAATACATTTACGTGGTGTAGGTGACATAATTTCAATGAATTGTATTATCACGATCTCATTCACGTCATATCATCTTTGAAACTTTTATTTTGCTAATTGAATGGTAATAACACTAATATCGAAGGTATATTTAATTTCAGCGTGATCAAACAGTATTCTTGGTCGAACGAATTGTGTACTAGAGACCAATAGTGCCCCAAGAATATGAAAGTAAGAATATTCAACAGTAGTATATTATACTATTGGAGTAATATTGAATAATATTGCCTTCATACTATTGGGATACTATTGAATACTGTTGACTCCATACTATTAGGGTACTGTTAACCCTAAAACCCTGAACATGGGTCGTTTGTGTCCGAACCAAATCTTTCGAGGGTGAGTATCCCTAGATCCTTGAGGGTACGGGCCTGCACTTGTGCCCTAAAAAAAGTTTGGGGTGGGACAAATATGAGCCGCAAGCGCCGCCAGTTTCTCTTACTTTGTCGATGTGTAGTGGAGTAGTCAACTTCGGAGTGGACACGAATGACCCATGTTCAAAGATTAGGTAGGTCAAAACTCAATTTCTAAAAAATTGGATTTCTCGTCAAAATACATCCGAGTGACGAAACAAAACATATCTGTAGAGGTAGTAATTTTTTAAAAGCAAAATTGCGATGCGTACAAGCGACGAAGTGACAAATTATCTCCGGCCTCGACAACAGGTCGAATATTTTGGTGGTGAGGGCTCGGATGAGGAAGATATTAGGTGATATGAATAAAATGAAGCATATGCTTATGCTCGTACTTCTATGTACTTTGACTGTACTGCAGTTTTGTATATAGTGAAAGCACATAGAAGTATGAGCATAAGCATATATATGCTTCATTATATCCATACTAGTGAATATCGAAGAAGAGGATTATTTTTGGTCAGAAGAATAATGTAATAGTCTTGACGAGGGGCAAAGATGGATAAGTGGTCAGCAAATCCGGATCACCATACCAACGTGTGTCGCGAGTGCATATATAACTATCGAATTGTACTATCGTAACATATATTTTTTTGAAAAAACCTATAAATGAACAGGCTAAACACCATTCTGTAGACGCTTTTATTCTTTTCCGATCGTTCCCTACTTATTGGAGTAGACATGCCGGTCTTGAAACATAGTCTTTTTCAATTTGCAAAATAAATATTTAATTTTCACGGCTCAGAATTCTCGTATTTTTTTTCGAATACTATGTGATTGCCACTAGAAACTCGCGTTCGAATTTTGCATTTATGTTGAAAACAACGAAAGATATATGAATTTTCAGACATTCGAGTGTAAATGGCCTACAGATCTCAAAATTTTTATAAAAATTTTCATTGAAACAGGAATTTTCAGGTATGGCAACAATTTTATCGTATAGTTAAAGTCCAAAGAAGACCCATGAATTTTTTCAGATTTTTCCTTGTACGATAACATAGTGAAATGAGTGACGGACACGAACGACCCATTTTCAGGTGTTTCGGGTGCTGAAAACTACGACAGGGTTCTAGGGTTAAATACTGTTGCCTCCATACTATTGGGGTTGCCCCAATAGTCTGGATTCAAGAGTATTCACTAGTACCCCAATAGTATGGAGAAAATAGTATTCAATCGTACCCCAATAGTATGGAGGCAACAGTATTCAATAGTATCCCAATAGTATGAAGGCAACAGTATTCAATATGACATCAATAGTACCCCAACAGTACAGAGCAACATTACTCAATAGTACCCCAACAGTACGAAGCAATAGTATCCAATAGTATCTGGACTCAATAGTGTCCGAATTTGTCATTGACCATAGAGTGAATATAGCTCAAAAGTATTTTATCCAATAGTTCTCAATAGGATTTTTCTATAAGGGGAACAACGTGCTCCTCTACGAATTTCATCAATTCGAAATACCATAGCGTGGGTTTGTGTATCTGTTACGAGATCATATTGACACATTGATTATATTATTATGTTTTTATGAATATTTTATTGTTAGTATATTTTAAAAAGTCATGCAAATTATTTGTTATTTATTATATTTGTAATATATAATTTATTCTGATTCTCCGGTTAATCGGAGAATCATCTGTTGGCCAAAATGCCGAATGCATTTTCCACTGTCCGCCGAGCTCTGCTCAATCTGTAATTGAAGATTCTCCTTTCTGGAGTCAATAAACGCCCAGGATATGGCTTCATAATATTTTCTTTCAATGGAAAGGCATCATCTGCGACAATCACATACGGCAAGACACAATCGTAGCCCGGCAATGAGGACGGCAAGGGTAAATTGAGCGATTCCGACCCTGTTAAAAATGTGGATAGAATTCCGTTAGAAACGGATAGAACGTTCGATCCTATCCGTTTTGTATGCGTTTTCTGCCATATAGAAACGCGAGTAGAAACATATAAAAATCGTTTTGTAGTCTATAAGCATCTGTGTGCACCAGCGGATAGAAATGTTATCCGCGTCTATATGATTCTATACGCAGTTCGGTGTATGCTGCAGACTCGAATGGGTTTCTATACGTAGTTATACGTAGGCTTTCTTTATCCAAACTTATGAGCAGATCTGAATAGGTTTCTATATGTACTTATACGTGGGCATTCTTTATTCGAACTTATGAGCGCGGGATTCGAATGGGTTTCTATACGTAGTTATACGTAGGCTTTCTTTATCCGAACTTATGAGCAGATCTGAATAGGTTTCTATCCGATACTTATACGTAGGCATTCTTCATTCGAACTTATGAGCGGATTCGAATGGGTTTGTATACGTAGTTATACGTCAGTTTTCCTTGCCCGAACTTATGAGAAGATCTGAATAGCTTTCTATACGTACTTATACGTCGGCATTCTTTATTCGAATTTATGGGCAGAACCGAATAGGCTTCTATACGTACCTATACGTCAGCATTCTTCATCCGAACTTAAGAGCAGATTCGAATAGGTTTCTATACGCAGATACCTGTCCAAAACGAGAATATAGGCAAGAATTCTAGTCGTACGTGTAGAAAATATCTATCATTTTTTGTATATAATGACGGAATATTACTATCTGTTTCTATCCGGAATGGTGGATAGAATGTCGTAATGAAATATATACACAAAAGGAAATTTGCATGCGCTCACAGACGAAAACGCATTATGCATTCATGTAGTTACTATCCTCAGATGTTCTTCATCCACAGCAATACGCGAATCTAAGTAGGATTGTACATGAGTGTACATACCTATATGTATTAGGGTGGTCGTTATTTGGGGTAAAAATGAATTTTACCCCTTCCGCCCCCTAAATCGGTTCCAAATACGGAAAAAAAATGCTGTAATTTTTTCAGATTTTAAAAAAATTACTTGACCCTGGACCACGGGGCTTGAAGTTTCCCATTTGAAATACACGGAGTTTTCCCGCGTTGGCAGTTATTATTTTACTGTGGGCCCAAATATGTTCGTAAAATCTTGAAATTTTCAGGGATTACTTGACAAGCATGTCGCTACATGGGAAAAAATTCCCAAACCCCTACCCTGACCATATTATTAAAATATTTTTTTTTTTTTACAATTTTCAGGGTGGTAGGGACCCTGACCATATTATTAAAATATTTTTTTTTTACAATTTTTTTTTTTAATTTTTTTTTTTTTCGTCTTTTCTATGAATGTGAACAGTGTTAACCGATTGCAATACAATACTCACACGAAACGAACAGCAAAAATAGTTCATTTTACAAATTGTAAGTGAATATCGAAATAATAATCCAAATGCCAAATAGGAGACAATACTTAAGAATTTGTAACTCGTTCAGAAAATTATTTTAGTGTAAGTACATTTATTGAAAAACGGGGAAGAAAATGTAAAAAAATCTAAAAAAAAAAAAAAAATAATAATTTCAATGGACTAATAATATAGGGGCGTAAGCGCCGAAAAAAAAAATTTCCTTTTTTAGTGCCAAAATCTTTTTCATGCGATAAAAAACGTTTTGGGCATATCCGCAAAAAATAATTTTTTGTGCCGCTTACGCCGGTTTGGCGTTAGTCCATCGATTTAATTAATATGATCATATTATACAACATTTCGAGGGTAGGGGTTTGGGAATTTTTTCCCATGTAGCGACAGGCCTGTCAAGTAATCCCTGAAAATTTCAAGATTTTACGAACATATTTGGGCCCACAGTAAAATAATAACTGCCAGCGCGGGAAAACCCCGTGTATTTCAAATGGGAAATTTCAAGCCCCGTGGTCCAGGGTCAAGCAATTTTTAAAAAATCTGAAAAAATTACAGCATTTTTTTCCGTATTTGGAACCGATTTAGGGGGCAGAAGGGGTCAAATTCATTTTGACCCCAAATAACGACCACCCTAATATGTATAGATCGAGGATCGAGGATCCTCTATGCTTTTGACATTCGTTTGCGTGTGAAGAATCGGACCAATTCTATTCATCCGTTTCTACTTGTTTATGAACGTTATTATACTGAAAACATATTTTCTATAACGCAAGCATGTTTTACGCGATTTTTCCTGCTAGTTTTCGGTTCCTAAAGTAGCCGTTTTGGCGACACCGGAGTCGTTCTGCGATTGCGCATGCGCGGAGTTTACTTTTGGCTCCTAGGAGTAAAATGACTGATATATCAGTACGTAAAAGTATACTTTTGAGTACTAGGAGTCGAAAGTAAACTCCGTGCATACGCATCAGTGTTCAACTCACGCGCACTAGCAAAGTCTGGTAAACCGCATGCTTTTGTTATATAAAGTATCGTGTGCACCAGGAGGCAAAGGCTTTTAACGACTCGCGTGTTTGCAATACTCGTCTTTGGCTCACCGCACTCGCCTTCGGCTCGTGCTCGGCTCGCCTGCGACTCGTATCGCAAACTCACGCTCGGCGTTAAAACACCTACGTTGCCTCCTTGGTACACAATATACTATTTGTCAGTTCATATAGCAAATCACGAACTCGAATTATGGATGGGGAATTCCACGCCAACCAGGACAGCTTTTGACCCTGACCCCTCTCAATTTCTTTAATATTTTTTTCTGATATTCGGTAGACTGAAAGGAGTGCTTGTGATTTTCAACAGAATTTTAATCGGAATCTCAATTAATTAAAATTCTATTGAAAATTTGAGACAAAATTCAAAATAATCGATTGAAATTCTGTTAAAAATTAGAACCAGCCGAGGCCCACGATCAGCCATAGCTCAACATTTTTGTCTTTCCTCGAAGTATTTTTGAGAATTTTTTGAAAATGTGAAATTGTGTCATACTTCGAGAAAAAACAATTTTTCATGTTTAAACGAAGATTTTACTGTGAAGGACGTGGCACAATTATACCGACATATTTTTTTTGAAAAGCGCACTTTTTTTCGATGAATTTCATATGGTCATATTTTGCAATCTGACTGATAGATTCAGAGATACAGGCGTTTAAACGTTTGGCGATCGTTAGGAATTGCGAATTTTCGAAAATATGTGAATCGGAAACGAATCCAGATAAAAATTTGAGAAAAATCACAAATTCTTTCAGTCTACCGAACATCAGAAAAAAATTTAAAAAAAAGTGAGAGGCGTCAGGGTCAAAAGCTGTCCCGGTTGGCGTGGAATTCCCCGTATGCATGCATGCATGCAAACGACTGCAGTGTGTATGCGAATGGATTGTGTAACCATATGAATGCGATGTGTGAGCATCGACCGATACAATGATTGACCCGATTATAGAAGAATACCCATAGAAGCGGGTAGCGTTTAATACGGTGATCGGCTGCAGGTAGATGCGGATGAGTGCTTGATTTCAAATTCTGTATAGAAACGGACGTTTGTTGGATGCGGATAGGAACCGATAGAATTATCCAGAAGGCTGCGGATAGAAGCGGATAGCGTTCGATACGGTGATCGGCTGCAGGTAGATGCAGATAAGTGCTTGATTTTGAATTCTGTATAAAAATGGACGTATGTTGGATGCAGACAGAAACCGATAGAATTATCCAGAAGGCTGCAGATAGAAGCGAGTAGCTTTCGATACGGTGGTCGGCTGCAGATAGATGCGGTACGTGCTTGATTGGAAATTCTGTATAGAAACGGACGAGTGTTGGATGCGGACAGAAACCGATAGAATTATCTAGAAGGCTGCGGATAGAAGCGGATAGCGTTCGATACGGTGATCGGCTGCAGATACATGCGGATAAGTGTTCGACTAAAAATTCTGTATAGAAACGGACGTTTGTTGGATGCGGATAGGAACCGATAGAATTATCCAGAAGGCTGCGGATAGAAACGAGTAGCGTTCGATACGGTGATCGGCTGCAGGTAGATGCGGATAAGTGTTCGACTAAAAATTCTGTATAGAAATGGACGTTTGTTGGATGCGGATAGGAACCGATAGAATTATCCAGAAGGCTGCGGATAGAAACGAGTAGCGTTCGATACGGTGATCGGCTGCAGGTAGATGCGGATAAGTGCTTGATTTCAAATTCTGTATAGAATTGGGCGCGTGTTGGATGCGGATAGGAACAGATAGAATTATCCGCGACGCTGTGGTCGCATTGACGCTGCGGACAGACGCGGATATGTAATCGCTCATAGAAACGGATAGGTTACGGTTGAGCTGACAGAAATACAATAGAAGCGGATAGAAATTTATTTGTTACTCTGTCTCTTAGAGGTGAAGCGTATAGAGATCCGTTAGGTACGTATAAGCATGGACAATATTTTTTATGGGTTTCTAACGGAATTTTATCCACATTTTCAACAGGGGAGTACAGTTGTGCGGATAGAGGGCTCTCCCTGAACACTGAAGCATCGTGCATACGACCATTTCATCCTATGTCTACAAATAGGAACTTGCATTCGGCATCGAACAGGCCTAGCAAAACAATACTGTCTCTGCTTTTATAATTCCTAAATTTAGAACCATCTTTCCGCGGTGGCCTTAAGTTGATGTGCTTTCCATCCAGTGCCCCAATGCAATTCGGAAATTGCCACATAGCTTCAAATTGGCCCGCTACAGATTTCCATTCAACTGCTGACGAAGGACAAGCGATGGCTGTTTCACCCAAGACCGTCACGACTGCGTTTAATGTCTCGGTTATAATTTGAGACAGCGTGTTTGGAGCAATCCGGGTTGAATAGGACAAATCCCGGAATGTATTGCCAGTAGCGAGAAATCGTAAAGTGACGCATAATCTTTTGAAAGGAGAAATGGCTTCCCTCACGGCTGTATTTTTCTTTTCAATCAGGGGGGTTACGAGGGCTAATAGCTCATTCAGTATGGGTGCTTCCATCCTTATAAAGTTGCAGAACGATGTTGGATCTTCGGGGCTGTAATTATGATACAGAGCTATAACGATCGCGAGAGGTGCAAGTGTGCCGTAATTGTCAAGATCGCGCTTTCTACAGTTGAATTTTTTTGAATGAATGGATCCTATTCACATCATATCGTAATGAAACTATCGCAATCCTACACAGTTACAATAAGATATTCGATGCATACCAAAGCTCATTGTGCAGCATAGTCAGAACACCCAGGCCCATATTTCTACGCACCAACCATTGCCGACTCCATAATCTTCGTTTATTTACTTTCTTCTTTCGTTCTCTATCGCAAATCATAATTAAAGCGATTGCTGCCAATCTCTGTCTACGCACAACCTCCAATAAAAATCGAGTATAGCATCCCCTTAAATCCAGTTGTCAAATATGGAAGGGGATGCTATACTCGATTTTTATCGACATTTATTATTTTGTCGAATATCTCCGAGATGGTGATACTAAATGAATTGTCCGTCTAGCATCCGATGATTTATAAAGAATGGGCTCGATCCGGCGTGCGAAAGTTCTAAAAATCGAGTGAAATGTTTTTTTGGTGCGTCGATAAGCCTCTTATTTCGACTGATATTTCACGATACATAGCCCAATCGCGAAAAACAGATGCGTCGCGGAATTTTAACTGCATTAACATACACCTACGCGTCAAAACATCAACTTTTCAGGCAATAATTATTTAAAAAAACCGAAATCTGCCCGATAGTTCTACAATTAGCGAAAGCCAAGCGCTGGGCGTGATGGTAATCGGTCAGAAGTGTAGTTTGCGTCGATACCCAAAGATGGCGTAGCGCGCGTACCCTCGATCTCCATGAGAACTCCGTAGCACGTAGGCACGTAGTCCCTCCTGCAAACGCGACGCCATATTTGAGCGAGTTGTTACATTTTACCCACAGAATGTGAACGTCCAACTACATACGAGGTTCTCTATGCTCAAATTTTCTATAGCTTCTTACGGGATCGGCGGCCATATAATGAATCTCTTGTGTTGGAACGCTAACGGTTTAAAAAATAAGTTTGCGGATCTTCTCAACATCTTTTCGGATTATGATTTAATCGGCATTTCAGAAACCAAATATAAAGACCATTATAGGTCAGATCGGCTTTTTGGGTTCAACCACATTCGCGCTGATGGGGGGGGGGGGGGGGGGGGGCGATACTAGCGCTGGGGGCTTAATGCTCTACTTAAGAGACGTTTTGCAATACGAGAGGATATTCCCTTCTGTCGCTTTACCTGTGGGGGTGGAGTGTATTGGAGCGAAAATTTACAAGGATCATCAATCTCTGCACGTTTTTTTGATTAACATCCCTCCTAATCGTTATTATACGCGCGATGCCTTGAATCGTCTTTTTGATTTCCTTTTTTCCTGCAAGAATACAATCGTTTTTGGGGATTTTAATGCCCACGCGGCGGTCTGGGGAAGTGAAATTCCTAACTCAAGGGGGACCTTTATCAGCGACATTATCAGCGAAACGGGACTTAACGTTCTCAACTCAGGTGCTAGGACTCGCATTATTCCTGGGTCTTCTAAAATTAGTGTTCCTGATTTGGTGATCGCTTCTCCGGAAATAGCGGATTTTTGTTCTTGGGAAGTCAGTAGTGACTCCATGGGTAGTGACCATTTCCCCATGGTTGTTGAAATGCAAAGCTCTTCTCTTTTCTTGGAGTCTGTCCGTGAGAGAATATGTCTTTCTCAACTTGACTGGGATAAATTTAAGGATTCGCTTAATGTGGATTTTGTTCTCGAGGACTTTAATATGGATGATGATAACTTTTTACTCGTTTACGAGAAATTTACGGAGTTTATTTATGAAGCTTTAAAAGCCGCTAATGCTAAGTTTTCCAGCGGTGATCGTCGTAGGCCTAAATCTCCTAGGCCCGCAGTATGGTGGACCTCGGAGTGCAGTGAGGCGGTGGAACTCAGGCGTTCGGCTCAAAATGAATATCTGGCACATTGCTCTTTCGTTAACTGGGCCTCTTATTGCAAAGCAAAACTGAGTGCAAAAAAAGTTTTGGCTAAGGCTAAGAAATCGGGTTTCAGAATTTTCTGTAGCTCCCTGTCTCCTAAGTCTCCGATGGACAAAATTTAGAACCAGATCAAGGGATTTAGGAAAAGGTTTTCTAACCCTCCCGCGAAGTCTACGGACAGAATTGGAGCTCTGTAAGTAACCCGCTTCTAGGTGCGGCTTTCGATAAAATCTCTACTTCTTATAACTACTCGGAGCAATTTGATGCTCCCTTCGAGTATGAGGGTCATGAGGATAAGACCATGAGGAATCCGGTATCATTTGCAGAAGTTAAATCGGCTATTGATTGCTCTAAAATTAAATCGTCTCCTGGACCTGATAATATTTCTTACAAGGTTATTAAATGTTTCCCGGATTTTATGATCAATTGGCTCGCCGTCTTTTATGGTTTGGTTCTCCGCGGCGGACGTATTCCGGATATCTGGAGGCATTATAACGTCTGTTTCATCCCGAAACCAAATAAATCTGGGTTTAGGCCTATTGCTCTTTCCTGCGCCCTTCTAAAAATTCTCGAGAGGGTTATAAACGATCGTATCGTTTGGTTTGGCGAGAACCTTAGCAGGTTCCCCTCTAGTTTTTTTGGCTTCAGAAGAGGCAGGTCGTGCAATGATTGTTTGGCTTTACTTCGGACTAAGATTGAGGGTGCCAAAAACAAGGGTTACCATACGGGCGTTGTTTTTCTCGATATCGAAGGTGCGTATGATTCGGTTAATATTGAAACCTTGTGTTTGCGCCTAAAAGATCTGGGTATCAATTCTGATTTTGTAAATTTTATTAGGATTTCCATGGGCCACAGGGTCATTAGGGCCTTTATTAACGGTTCTCCTATTGGCTCGGCCATCACTAATCGGGGTGTCCCCCAAGGTTCTATTTTGAGTCCTGGGATGGGATTCTGTAACTCTCCGCTAACTCCGCTAACTCCGCAAAGTCCGCTAACTCCGCTAACTCAACGGAGACCGTTGGTTGGCTAAGAAGCCAACGGTCCGTCCAATCAGAGACCGCTTCGGATTTCGGTGGTGCCTATTTCTTATCGCTTATTTCTCATTACCTTTTCCCTATAGTCCTATTTCCTGTAGCCCACAGTCCAATATTTTGATTCATTTATTCGTTTTCTTTCCATCTTTTTATCTCCTCACTTTATTCGTGTGAAATTCATGCATATGTATCAAGTGACAGGAGCTCTTTCGTTTGTTTATTTGTTGCAATTAGCGGCCGGACAAAGCCCACGGCACCACCGTACAGGGTACCACCGTACACAGCGCCACCGTATAGGCACCACCGAGGCCCGAAGCGGTCTCTGATTGGGCGGTCGGTTGGCTTCTTAGCCAACCAACGGTCTCCGCTGAGTTAGCGGAGTTAGCGGACTTTGCGGAGTTAGCGGAGTTAGCGGAGAGTTACAGAATCCCATCCCTGGCCTGTTTAACTTATATATTGCAGATGTATGTAAGGATCTATCTTGTATCACATCTAATATAGCTTTTGCTGATGATTTGACCCTGGTAGTTTCTTCTAACTCGATTCCGGAGATCATTTTTGCCTTGTCACAAGATTTGGGGAAGGTTGCTAATACTTTGAGCGACTTGGGTCTGAGGGTTTCAGTTTCAAAAACTAAATTTTTACTGTTTCCTAAAAGGGGTCATTCTTTTCCGGCAAACTCGCTATCCTTAACCATTAACGGTCGAAGTATCAATATTGAAATGTCTTCTATTTATTTAGGGGTTCTCTGGGATGTGCGGTTGAATTGGGAGGGGCATATAAATATGATAAAGTCTAAAGGGGATAAGATGTTGAACATACTCCGTTGTATCAGCGCTTATAGTTGGGGGGCGCACCCTTCCACTATGCGCCTGTTTTACACCTCTTTGATCCGCCCAGCCCTCGAATGGGGTTACTTTCTGTTCGCGGAAGCAAGGAAAAATATCTTGTACAAACTAGAAGTCGTCCAAAATTCAGCTTTAAGAATTTCATCGGGATGTTTCTGTACTACGCCTATAAATTCCCTCTTGCATTTGAACGGTATCATGCCACTTGCCATTAGGCGTATTTGGATGGCTAAGAAATTCCTTATCAGAAACTTGCGTATTAGGGATAATGCTTTGGTGGTACAGTTTTTTTCTTTGAAGGCAGTGTGGGTGGAGAGGGGTATAGATCGTGTGGTGGATCACTCTTTCATTTCCAAGGTCTGGATCTCTATTGAAAAGTTCTCTAATTTGGTGTACTCCAACCCCCTCCTTTCTTCCTTTTCTATCCCTTTCTTTTCCCACTTTCTTTCGGACGTGTGTATTACGGACCTTGGAAGAGCTGTCCAGAAGTCTGCGGACCCTTGGAGTTTTTTCTGAGCTGATCTCGCAGCGGTTTCCTGGGGCGCATCTGATTTTTACGGATGGATCTAGAGATATTGCTAGTAAATCTGCTGCCTATGGTATTTGGTCCAGAGATCTGAATCTTTCATACAAAGGACGTGTCAATTTTGACTCTTCAATCTTCTCTATCGAAGCGTTTGCCATTTACAAGACCTTGGATCTAGTCCTTGGAAGGGGTAGGGTCGCAGATCTTGTGATCTGTTCGGATTCCCTTAGTTTGGTTCTCTGTCTTCACAAGAACGGCCTGGATGGTCGCATGCATTACACTATTGGCGAGATTAGGGAAAAAATTTTTTGTCTTTCTTCGCAGAATTGCAAGGTTCATATTGTATGGATTCCCGGTCACAAGGGGATTTGGGGTAATGAACGCGCTGATTGCCTGGCTAACGAAGGTCGGTCTCGGGAATTTTCGGATTGGGTTAAACTTGATTGCTCTGATCTTTTTCACATTCTTCGGGTGGAAGCCTTCTCTTTGACCAGAGATGAATTCGAAAATTATGGTAGCGATGATTGCCGTAAAGGTAGATCTTACTTGGATGTTGCTCCGGCTTTTTCTAACTGCCCGTGGTATGGTATGGAGAATCTAGGAAGAAAGGAAATTTCTCTAGCAAACAGAGTCATGACTGGGCATATGCGTCTCAACGGCCACCTGAAAAGAATGAATTTCGTGGCTAGTGACAGGTGCGAATGTAATTTGGGGGCGGAAAATTTAAATCATCTTTTCTGGGATTGCCCGCTCTGGGATGGTCCGGATAGGGAGCGGGTGATTGCGTATCTGAGAAGGAACGGTGTTTCAAGGCTGCATGATATTAGTCGGGCATTCATCACCATCCCGGAGATCAGAAGGCCTATTTTGAATTTTCTTATTAAATTTAATATTATTCTTTAACCCTTATTCAGGGACATATTGTATGCTGGTTTTTTTTCTTTTTTTTTTCAATTTATACTTTCAGTTTCATTGATAACTCTGTTTTGGCCTGCTTTCAGGATTACCAGTTTGTCCTGGGAAGAGTTTTCCCAAGTTTTTTTTGTGCGATATTCTGTTTCTTTTTTTTTTTGTTTTATGCACTTGATTTTCTTTTGACTTGGGTTGCAACTTGAGTTCCGGGAGGATTCTCCGGTTATCTACCCCAGCGCCGGATCTAGAAATCTTGGGACAGGGGGCAGAATGAGATTTTGCCGCCCCTCCTGAAAATACTCCGTACTAAATATGTAGAGCTTCGACTGGTAATATTGCTTAACTTGAAATTAGGAAAAAAGCTATTTATATAATGCTATAGTATATTTTAATAAATTACCGAATGAGCTGAAAATGATGAAAACCAATAGTAATAAACAAAGGAATATAAAAAAGAAGCTGGAGGCATTGCGGTTTCAAAAGAGTGTTTTGTATAAGCATTAGGGTGGTCCTTATTTGGGGTGTTGACAAATTTCGACAAGTGCACCCCCTAGACACGTTCCAAATAAATTAATAAAAATGTGTGCAAAACTAAAGCGCTGTAGTCTAATGGGAAGACGTGCCTGTGAGCTCATTTTGTTTCTCATTTGAATAACATGGGATTTTCAGACTAATCAGTCATTATTTTTTTTAGTTGTCCCTAAGCCCGTGAAAAATTCTTTTTTCGTATGAATCTGTCGTTCATGGGTGCAACTATGCGTACATTTTTTCACAAGCCGTTATCACAACTTTTACGCCCCCCATCCTTTTGATATTATACACGACGGCGAATTAATCAACTTGACTACCGGTTTTTAGCCGCTCGGTGCTTTACAGTATTTCACCAATATCAAAAGGCAGTCTTATCTACGTCATGAGTTTGTAAAAAAAGTGATTGTACATGTAGGAAAAAATATGTATTTCAATCAGTGTATTTCAAAACACATCGTTTACACTTTATATATTTTTTGAAATAATAATTAAAATTAAAATGTTTTCATCACCGTCTATTTTTTTGGATCGGGAAAGCTTTTACGATATTTCGGGACTATCTGAAGAATACACTCAGTATATAAGACTACCTTTTAAATGAATCCATTTTTTCATGTATATATATACCCATATATATTTTTCCCGTACGCAACTACTGAATTTAATACAAGACGATTATCGATGTATCAAATAAATGTAGATGTTTATAATTATTGGAGCGATACGAAATATTCAGATTGAATTCATGTTACGGTTAATAAGAAATATTTTATTCGTGATATTACTCTCTACATTAAAGACTATGAAGTTATCTTCGTCTGCGCTCATTTGTTTGGCATGCAACCGGCTAAAAAGCCCGCCTTACGGAAGACTAGTGTAGGTAACCTATAAATGAACCAATGAAACTCTGTTCGGAATAGCTACTTGTGCTCTTTACTCTTACGCCCCTTGTCGGTAATTCTAAGTTTTGTCGGAATTTAGAGTTTCGAAGTACGTCAGTTGAGTAAAATTAGATGTATCACGAGTGTTATTAGAAATAGGATTTGAAGAATGAGCGAGTTTCGCATAAAGCAAGAGTTACTGTGTAGGTGGTTATAGGCTAATACGGATAAAAGTATAAACTATGTGGACGTCATAATAAATCAGATGGAAAAAAACTTGTGTCTACGAAAAAAAAATATATATATATATACATGAAAAAATGGATTCATTTCCAAAACTGTGTGTGAGAATAGATTTTGAACTTTTTTTCGGATTATTCAAATATGCTGACGTATGCATGGCTCCCGAATGGGCAAATATGGGCAGCAGATTCCATGGTCATACATTTCCGTACACGTCAAAGAGCAATTTCAGATGAATGAGAATCCGTCGAAAGCCGTCTAACTGTTCATTAAAACGGTTTTTGGTCATATTTTTGCTATTTCGGTCTGTATTCCGCTACCAACGATCCAAATATGTAATTCTGAGTGGTGGAATAGTTGACTTATGAGTGATTTTGAATATTCAAGATCATCCTCAAAGCCAGCAACCCTAAGAACCTACGAACACCAATTTCCGAGATAACCGTCCTATTGAGGTTCCATGGCCGTTTTCTTGGGTCGGGCTGTTTTATTTTCATTATTTGACCTCAGATTTGTAATCAGGGACCCCGAAAACCCCCATATAGGAAGCCTCGATGGACGAATTGTGATTTTTTTTTATTCTGACGGCCATAATTGGGCCGCCATTTTGGATTTCAAAAATCTGCCGGCAAATTCGGAATCAGCGACCCCGAAAACCCCCGGAAACCAAGCCCCAAGAAAATCGAATTTTTTTTACGGATTTGCCGAGGTTTTGGCCGCAAAAACCGATTTTTTCCCACTGTGCGGCGCGCCGAGCTGCGCGCCACGCAGCGAAGCCCGTTAGCCAGCCCGTAAGGCAGCCCGCATACGATCGTTTGGCGATGTTTGGGCCAGAAAAAGTTCAATAATTTTTACCGCGAACACGGCTGATCGTGGAACATGAGTTCCCGCTTCGAATTCGTGTGGCATGATCTCCTCTACAAGCTGCTTTTTTTTCTTCTTTTTTTTGATGAGTTGGAACGAAACCCCGAGCGATTTAGTCACGGATTCGCGATTTATTGATAGTTTTGAATTAATTTAACTATGACCCCGGGAATTTCGTGAATAAACATTTTGATATGTTATTCTGGGCAAGTTTCTACGTCGATTGGTATATTTTTCATGCGTGGCTGAATTATTCAAGAGTAGACCTATTTTTCGAGCTACATTGATTAGACTATGCGGCAGCTCGTAACTGCGGCGCTCGTAACTGCGGCGAACGAGTGTATTACGTTTACCGTCATCTGACGTATAATATACTCGGAGACTAGAGCTCATCGACCGAATCGCGGCGTTGGGTCTCACGGGAGGAGCCGACGACGCCCGAACGTCATCAAGAGAGCAGTTGACGCACGGAGTAGTAATATGGAGGGCCAGCTGCGCTGGCGCGCTTGACTCCAAACCGCGGCTAGAGTTGGTAACTCAATTATTGGCCGGCAGGCCGCGCTCTCATCGGCTTGGCTATAAGATCTCTTGGATTATGCATGCGATAATACGCGCGCTTGACAAATTTGAATTACTTTTAACGATGGAATCGCGTAAATTCCATTATTCGCGTTTGCAGAAGGAAATAAGAATAGGTTGATGTGTATTCGAAATGTTTCTAGATGCTTAATTTCCATATTGACGCGGTAGTAGCTATAAAACTGCTGGCAAAGATGCACCTGTATTTCCTCAGTTTCACTTATAATATAATAATGTATATATGTATGAAATAAATGCAAGAAACAATTGAAAACTTATTATCGTCGTTATTCATTTATTTAACAATTCCCATCCTCGTTTCATGGCATTGTTAGTGAAAATTAAGATAATTAACCCAGTGAAAATTAGTAGCAAGAATTATAAAACTTGAAAAATACTGAAACTTGAAAAATGCCGTATTGTTTTGTTCCATCCTCCCGTTCCGGCAATGCAAAGTATACCCAGCAGCTCAAAGCTGACGGAAAAGAAATTCCTCGTTTCTTCACAGCCCAGAATCAGGTATACATGCCAAGCTACAGTTTGTAAATCTATAATTCGTTTATAGGGTACCAAGTTATAAGATAATCACTAAATTATATTTGATTTTTGGGCGCAAATATACTATTACCGAGTTTTGATTTAACACGTGTGTACGTTTCGGATTTTTATACGATACTTGAATTGCGGAGGACGTTTCAAAACACAGCCTTCTAATATTTTAGTTCATTTTATTTCGACGCAATACAATGCAATATAATTTTTACGGCATTGGTATGAAAAAGTGGCTTTTTGGAGGCTGTTTTCAGTCGGTAAAGTGGCACTTTATGCAGCTGATCTCAGAACTGCCATGAAAAGACTTTATAAGGCAGTTTTGATGCGCAGTTCGAAGTGCGCATCTCCAAACTGCCGTATAAAGTCTTTTTATGGCAGTTTTGATCGACGCATGCGCGGTAGTTCTAACCTACAAACTTCTGAATTTTGTGCTTTTTCATACGAATACCGCAAAAAATATGGTATGTCGCATGCTCGTAAACTGCTTTTCGGCTCGGATGATTTTTCAGTATTCGCCGTCGGCTCGCCTTTGGCTCATACTGAAAATGTCATCCTCGCCTAAAAACAGTTTGTTTACGAGCATGCCACATAATATACTAATGTATACATATGTATATTCTCCGAACGGTTCTATGATGCAGTTACGTTTTTCAAAATTACGATAAGTACATTAGCAAATGAAATTGAATAAACTTTATCTCTGATTAAATCTGGGAGCTAAATCTCTGAAAAAATCGACACCAAATCGAGAAATAAGTCGAGAATTAAATCTAGAAATTAATTCTTGTACATGCAAAATTATATCAAATAACGCTAGTAACGCTATAGTACCTTTGCTTAGGATACTCCAGGAAAGGGATTTACTTAGTGATCGATTCATGCAATAAAAATATCTACTAAAATCAACTACTAAATGGCTGACTGATGGAATAGAATCAATCAACGAAAGCCGAAACAAAAGTTCTACAAGCCTTATCCAAATATTCGGCCAGCCACGGGGTCATTTGCTCAACGATAGACGAGTCTCTTGACTCAAAATGCAATAATACTCAATAAACGATAACTGCAAACTACCTCGTGCCTTCACAAATAAATCAAGGCCTCACTTTAACTGGCTTCAGACGAATTATACACTTCAAACTCTATTCTTATTAAAACTGGATAATGCAAAACAGGAGAAAAAATATAGTGCAATAGACGAGAACGGGAGAATGGCACGTATGCTTCGGTCGACCATCTAGCGAAGAGTAGGTAGAACGGCTGGTCTCGCTCTGTAAAGTGCTCTCGTTACGATAGGTCCTGGTCTTCCTGATTGGCCTAATTTCTCACGTAACGATGTTGGGAGCTGTTGATTTGCTATCGCCTGGCTTACGGTAAAACCGCCATACGTAGCTGATGGTATATTTCCGGGAAAGGATACTGCAGATTGGCCTAATTTCTCAGATGACGATGTTGGGCGATGTTGATTTGCTATCGCCTGGCTGACGGTAGAACCGCCGTACGTAGCTGGTGGTATATTTGCGGGGAAGGACACTGGTGTGACTTGACCGCTGCTTGTTACTCCGCTTCTCAGCGCCGTTTCTAGCCGGGGTTCAACGGGTGCATCGCACCCGGGCGGCCGCAGCACCGATTTTTTTTTTTTTTTTCTATTTGCTTGACTGAAGAGTAAAGAGAAACATCGATGGGTTGGACGAATTGCGAAGCCGCCTTGTAGCGCTACAGACTTACCACACAACTACAGAGCGATTTCAGAGTCGCTCGCGAGATGCCACGTTATCCATCTTAGCCATTGAAATGATCACGTTGTGAATGTAGATACGAACGCACATGAAATGGTGAGCTGTAGATTGCTTTGCCATTTGCGCGAGTGAGTAGTGACCTAGCAGTTCAGCATTGTCTCCAGAGATGGCACCATTCTAATAGCTAATTTCGACCATGCCCCTACTCTTAGCATTATTCCTGTTTCATGGCGGCGAAAGTGATGCCCCGTTGCGGCGGATAAAGTTACGAATCGTGGGGATTCCCATACTTAGTTATATATACATCCGAAAATAAAGTTGCGGGTAGTGGGTATACCTACGTATACATACACATAGATATTGCCAAGATTGAGAAAACGTCATAGTGGACACCAGTCTGAAGGTAAAATTATTTGTTATTGTTTAACGCGTGTCATGTGCATACAATGTTTATGGAGGTTAACATTTTTACTCAGTCCAAAATTTTTGCGGTTCATCTGTGATGTGTTAATTCTGAGACAGATATTTTTGCGGACTTTCTGGATTTTGGTACTAGGTGTTAGATGTAATACCGATAATACTATAATAGATGTTGATTTTTTGTAGAAATGATAGATGATGTCTGACAGAAAAACCAAACGCTTGTCTGGAGCTCAATACAGGAAACGCAAATCAGTCCATGATTCAGCGCTGAAAAAAGACAGTGGAGCCATAAAAAAGTTTCTTCTTGCGGACAACTCAGCAAAGGAAATAATTGAAGGAAATGTAGAAATACTGAAAGGAGTGGATGAGAAATTAGCGATCGAAAACCTAACTGAAAAGGAGTCAGGTCCAAGAAATGCAGAAAAAGCGGAAGTAAGACAGAAAACAAGCAAGCAAGGAGAGGCTGAAAAATCCGGAACTGAAGAACGACAGGACGAAGACCAAGCTTGCAACTGTCTAGCTCTTTCTTATCTTATATTTTCTAATTTATCTAAGGGTTGGGCGCCATCGTAGATTTACGAATAAGAATTTGGTAGAGACATAGGAGAGAACTCTGCATCCCAGGACGTTTGAGTGATCCTCAGGGTTGATCGAACGAAGCGGAGTAATAGCAGCAATATTCTTTTACGAACGAATAAGAACTTTGACTCCAATTTATAATTACTTTACAATGCGACGAAAGAAAAGGGATATTCGTACATGTTAATTAACAAGGGAACATTTATTGTAATTGATTTTACGAGAACATGCAGGTACATGGACAGAGGATTATTTTATAATGTAATCAGTAATGTGCGTGAGTGTTATAAGAAACAGTGTATTAAGGATAATTGAATACGGGATTATGTGATATGAATGAGTATTTATAATATTACTTATAAATGGAAAATTGAAAGGTAATTGTGTTTAACATTAATTATAAATTAGGGCAATGAGTATTTTCGATTGCCTTGTGAACTCTACGAGAATTGCAAAGCAAAGATCTAATATTCGTGATCTTTTTTATCAGTATATGTATTGTCTATTTCGCTATGAGTTAATACCTAATTTCCCAGAAGGGGTTTTACAAACAGTTAGCGGGCGGCCATACATTTAATTGAATATGAAGGAAAAAATCTCTAATTCACTTGATCGAACCAACGTGACAAGAAGAAAGACCGAAGTACAATCCGCGTTGCAGTTGATGATCAAAGTGATGGAAAATGAAAATTGATTGAACAGATCGGACGAGCAGAAGGACCGAAGTGCAATCCACGTCGCCGAAGCAGTAAAATCAATGAAGAAAGAAAATTGATTCAAAAGAACGGACAAGCAGAAGGACCGAAGTACAATCCACGTTGCCGAAGCAGACCAAAATTATATATAATATATTTATCAAACAGCTGGAAGAACGGACAAGCAGAAGGACCGAAGTACAATCCACGTTGCCGAAGCAGACCAGCCGGATAGTCAGATAAGAAGCGGTGTATGGCGCACCTCGAGTGACGATTTTCCTCAATTTATATCTAATTTACAAAGTTACATTAATTATGACTTGATTAGCCATCCTACGGTGACAATAGGTAGCTTGCCCGAGTGCGTAAGCACTCGGCGGCTGATCTCGCGATGTAAAACAAGTGACCGCGCATCGCCTACTCGCGTGCTGGTCGTTTACTCCTGGCACCGCGTTACAAGCTGATGTCAACCGGGATGCAGACAAAATTCAACTCGACACTATTTTGAGTGACGACCCAGGTGACTGGCCTCCCCGACTGAACAATATGCATGCGCAATTATTAGTACAAAATAAATCTGCGATAAAAAAAAAATTTAATTATCCCCCGGACACATCAGGAAGAGCATTTTCCGATACATATTACACGCGCACGTTGCTAAATGGCGAAATATGCGAAAGAAGCTGGTTACTTTATTCGGTTTCGCGAAATGCCATCTTTTGTTTTTGTTGTAAGGTCTTCAGTAATCAAGATATACCTATGGTGAAAGATGGGTTTTCAGACTGGGGCCATGCGTCTCGTCATTTGTCACGACATGAAAAAAGTTTAAACCATATAACCAATTTCAAAAAATGGTCAGATCTTACAATCTCTTTGAGAACCGGCCAAACCATAGATAAACGTGAGCAACAAATATTTGAAGCAGAAAAACGTCATTGGTACTGCGTTATTGAACGAATCCTACATGTGGTGAGATTCTTGTCACGGCAAAATTCAGCATTCCGTGGATCATCAAGCCAGTTGTTCGAACATAATAATGGGAATTTTCTCAAAATCATCGAAATGCTATCCAAATTCGACCCAGTGATATCCGAGCATGTTAGACGCACACAAAACAGACAGAGTCAACATCTTCCCACGTATTTAGGGAATATGATTCAGAATGAAATTATAGATCTGCTGGCAGATAATATAAAAAGTATTATTTTGGCAAGAGTGAAAAAAGCAAAATATTATTCCATAGTTTTGGATTGTACTCCAGACGTGAGTCATGTAGAGCAAATCACACTTATAATACGATTCGTCGACGTAAATACTAACGAAAAATCTTTCGAAGTTTGCGAGCACTTTCTGGGGTTTTCACCGATTACAGATACGAGTGGTGAAGGCATCACTCAGTTTATCCTTGACAAATTGGAAGAATATGACTTGAAAATCGAAGACTTACGGGGTCAAAGTTATGATAATGGCGCTAACATGCGTGGAAAACATAGAGGAGTACAAAAGAGAATCCTGGACATTAATTCGAGAGCATCGTTCGTACCTTGTGCCGCACACAGCCTAAATCTTGTCGTCAACGATTCTGCTAAAGTTACTTTCGAAACTGTTGAATTTTTCAACATTGTGCAAGAACTGTATGTATTTTTCTCGGCCTCAACTCAAAGATGGGCCGTTTTGAAGAGCCATATTTCTGGATTAACATTGAAGGCAGTATCAGATACAAGGTGGGAGAGCAGAATCAACCCGATAAAACCACTACGATATGAGCTAGGTGAAGTTTGTGATAGTTTGATTGAACTGTCCGAGATGGAAAATAAGGACATGAGCACTCGACACCAGGCACAGTGTCTGGCCGTTAAAATCAGAAACTTCAAGTTCTTGTGTTCCGTTGTCATATGGCATGAGATATTATCCAAGATTAATGTAGTAAGTACAATGCTGCAAGCGCCAAATCTGAATTTCCCTATTTGTACTGATCTCATGAAAAATTTGATCGATTTCCTAAACGAAAAGCGAACAGATGAAGGATTTGAAACATTCATAAGAAGTGCTGAGGACTTGGCAGAATTAATTGAAGCCGAAAAAAATTTTCCAGTTATGCAGACCGTACGACGAAGAAGAGTACCGAATCGCACTGACTACGAACAACGCGATGAACCTATTACCGATCCCAAGACTAGATTCAAAATAAGTTTTTATTTCGTAATCATGGACACGGCACTCACTTCTATAAACGAACGATTCGAATTGTTCAAAGAACACGATGAAACTTTTCATTTTATGTATCGCAGTGGGCATCTCAAAGATTTAGGCAGAGAAGAACTTTTACAAAAATGTAGAATTGTAGAATCTAGATTGACTGATTCTCGAACGAAAGATTCCGATATAAGCGCTGTTGAACTGAACGACGAAATCACGAATTTGCGGGATATGCTTGAACCGGAAATGTCCTCCAGTGAAATACTGGATTTCCTCCTCAAAAATGATCTGCATTATGTATTTCCAAATCTTTTCATAGTTCTACGGATTTTGTTGACACTACCTGTATCAGTTGCAGCTGGTGAAAGATCCTTTTCGAAATTAAAAATTATCAAAAACTACCTTCGATCAACAATGACACAGGAACGTCTAACAAACTTGGCGATGATATCCATAGAGCATAGAATTGCAGACAAACTCGATACCAGCGATGTGATTAAGAAGTTTTCGGAGTTGAAGGCTAGGCGAATGTGTTTCACATAAACGAACGGATCACTGATCTCTATGCAAAAAGGATCATATCATAATATATTCTGATTATATCTATTTAACCAAAGTGTATATTGTAACGTTTCAATTATTTGACTGGCTATAAGTGCAATAAATAATAATACACATCTCATGATATATTATATTCATTTATGATTGAAGATTTTCTTGTGAAAATAGAAGACAAGAAGGGGGGGGGGGGGGGGGGGGGGCGATGAATTCTGCTGAACCCGGGCAGCTATCTGTGCAGAAACGGCGCTGCCGCTTCTTGCTGCTTACCCCTCGGAAGTCCCACAACGCTGGTTCAGCGGGAGATCTCACTCGTCATGCAACTTGGCGATGATTTAGTGTTCTTAAAACATCAGTCAATCCTCCAGTCAATGTCGAATGGTGCCATTCCAGACTCACTACTCCCACGAATTCCACGGTGGGATCGTCTGGTCGAGAGGTTTTCTGGCCCAACCTCAACCATGGCAACGGCCTCTGGTGGATATTGGCAGGTCGGTTCAACTCCAGGTTGATAAGTCCTCGGGTAGGAGGCTGTGAATGCGCTTTCGCGTGCCCCTGTACGCCACCCTCAGGCATATAGATCGGTAGGTGGTAGCTTCGTCGGATGAGGGGAGGACTTGGTTGTACTTCACATACGTCCCTGTACGCGGTCTGTGAGGATCGTAGAGTCACACAGGTCTTCCCTTTCGAAAGAGAAGCTGTCCTGAGTGCTTTCTTGGCAAACCCAGGGTTGCACCTAGCCAGGCGATAGGATCTTCCTTCCAGATGACCAAGAGGTTGACTTCTCTGTGGGAGGCTATCACGCGGCGGTAGATGTCTCGTTGCTGACTTACACAATTACAAAATACCAAAACAATAGCCATCAATATGAATCCAATATTTTTCCTAATTCTATCCCATTCCTGGAGTATTGTCGCCGTAACGCATCGCTCTTAACCCATTAGTTTGCCTAGTGGCGGGGTTTACGAAAATACCACGTCACGTTACAACATACAGTTAGGTACTCATTTCGTTACACTTCACTATTGATTCTCTTCGTGCGGAGCTACTCATGTTCCCAAGTAATCTATAGTGCTCATTCTCCTTATGGAACATTGGGGACAGGGCGATTGCGTCTCTGCGAGCAAGAAAAGAGATGCTTATAGATATGAATATTATTTGTTTTCTGGGTACTTTTAAACAGAAATAACTCTCTGCAAAACAAATTTCATTCTTCATCATAAGTTGCAGAAAAATAATGCAATAACAACGTAACAATCAAAACATTCACCTCATAAACAACGTAAAAAAAGTCGTACCAGGTAAGGATAGCAAAAAAGTTATGCAATTTCGTTTACAGGAAATACTGCAGATATGGAACAGGAAAATAAAAAGAAAAGACAAAGAGTTGACCATGTCAGACCGTGTCTGTTCGAATCATTTTTTGGCAAGTGTTATTGATTTAGTATTCGAAACGCGATTAGCAGACGGTACTCTAAGTACAATCCCCAGAGACAGAGCGAAGCTGAAAAACGGTGCAATACCATGTATTTTTGAAGGGTACCCATCTTATTACACAATGGTACAAAAAAAAAGGAAGAGTCCAATGGTAAGGGAAGTAAAGTCAGTCACAAAGTGTAGGAAAAGTAATCTACCAATTGAGATAGAGGCCACCGATATAAATCCACAAAAACAAACTGTCATATTCGACACAACTCATCTACCCTTCCCAGTAAATAGAGACCCAACTCCAGATCCGGATAACTCTGTTATCACTGAACCTTCACCCACAATTGACAAAGCACCTGACATTGACAATCAGTGGTCGTGCGCTCAGGTTGGACTATTAGAATTGCCTACAGGTTGGGTTGTCTGCAATACACCTGAAACAAACGACAAAATTCTTGTGCATATCAATGATAACATTCAAATTGACAAGAGCATCAAATTTCAAGCACAGGCTGATACAGAAATTAAGATCAGAGGAATTAATTATGGATCAGGGCTAGTATTCAAAACTAAGACAGTAGAAGATGCTCAGAAGCTCTTGGGAGATATAGACCAGCTACGAATTTGCCATGGTACAGCAAACAAGTCCAAACCCTACAGCGTTCATTGCTCTGGTGCCACAAAATCGCGAAAGCAAATGAGGTGTCAGGCATGCTTTAATGAGGGAGCCAGGATAAGAAGAAGAGACACGAGACTTGAAAGAATGCAGGCAAGAGCACAGGAAAAGAAAAAAAAAATTTTATCGAAACTGAAACACCTGACGAAATCCAAGACCAGACTAATTCTGAAGGTGAGCAGTGCAGTAAAGTCCTGTTGTTGGTAGATCTATTATTCTTCTTCTTTCATTCTGGTCGGAGGGCCTATCAGGTATACGACTTCAGTATGGCAGACCCCATCGATGCAAGTTTATCATGCGACATGAATTGCCAGCAAGTAGCGGTGTTTTAGCTGTAGGGTAGGAATAAGTTATAAAATTTATGGTCAGAAGGATGACTTGTCTTGTTGTCTTGTTTGATGATGATATCTTGTTTCTCTCTTTTGTTATTATCCTTCCGTGGGTCCAGAAAATTGGTACAGACGATTTCTTGCAGGAACGGGGGCTGCCCTGTATTATAATGAACGTAATATCTATCGAGCCGTATCAGTAATCGTGTCATAAAAAAACTTACGCTCATTTATTCCTGGTCGAAAGGTCCAAGCTCTCAAAGCGAAGATTGCAAAAGCAATGTTGCGCTGTGAAGCAGTAAGTAAGGATAGTCTGGTAGAAGCGATTTGCCAACTTCCTGATACTCAACAAGAAGCTGTCAAGGCGTGCTTTGAGGCTGCCAAAAAGAAAGGTCCGACTGGGAGGCGATACACCATGGAATGGGCTAACGAATGCTTATTGATGAAGATAAAAAGTCCAAAATTGTACAATCACATTCGATCGCACAACATCCTACCACTACCTGCCCGTTCTACGCTGACATCATATACGCGAAACATGGGAGGTGCTTTCGGTTTACAGCCTCTCACATTTGAGATGATTAAGAAAAAGACTGTCGGAATGGAAGAATGTAAGAGACATGGTATGTAAGCAAAAGAAGTCGACTAAAAAACTAAATGACACATAAACTATAAAACTAAATAACGCATAAACTAAAAAACTAAATGACGCTTAAACTAAAAAACTAGATAACGCATAAGCTAAAAAACTAAATGACTTACAAACTATAAAACTAAATCACGCATAAACTATACAACTAAATAACGCATAAACTAAAAAACTAGATAACGCCTAAGCTAAAAAACTAAATAACTCACAAACTATACAACTAAGAAACGCTCAAACTAAAAAACTAGATAACGCATAGGCTAAAAAACTAAATGACTTACAAACTATAAAACTAAATCACGCATAAACTATACAACTAAATAACGCATAAACTAAAAAACTAAATAACGCCTAAGCTAAAAAACTAAATAACTCACAAACTATACAACTAAGGAACGCTCAAACTAAAAAACTAGATAACGCCTAAGCTAAAAAACTAAATAACGCATAAACTATACAACTAAATAACGGATAAACTATACAACTAAATAACGCATAAACTATACAACTAAATAACGGATAAACTATACAACTAAATAACGCATAAACTAAAAAACTAAATGACGCTTAAACTAAAAAAGTAAATAACGCATAAGCTAAAAAACTAAATGACGGATAAAATATTAAACTAAATAACGCATAAACTAAAAAACCATATAACGCATGAGCTAAAAAATTAAATGACTCACAAACTATAAAACTAAATAACTTGAATAAGTTAAAAGACAAAAAATTCAAAAACAAACAAACCATTGAAAAATGTAATTTACAATTAATAATGCTTATAGTGTTGTAATTTCTATAACGCAGGGTTGAGGTATTGCATTAAACTACGGATTGCTTGGGATGTTTTATTTATTGCAGGATCACTTACAAACGCCTAGCTGCTCTGTCTGAATCTGACCGTTAAAACCAAACACAACAATAGACCTTAGACCTACAACTTTTAACCTAGACCGTGAAGTCATGTTGCATTCGTCGACTCGTTTGACTAAGTAGACATTGCATCTAATTAGGTGTCAAGGAAACCTGTTTTACCAACACTCCCACTTTTTCTTGACAGTCCCTTTTTTGATTATTCGCTTATATGTAGTAGTAAATATCACATTGGTTCTTTCACTTAATACTGTGGTTTTTTTTTTTTGGTTATCTTAGACTTTATAACAGCTTACTATCTAATTTTTGGTTACACTCATCCAACATTCTCAAAGGAGACTCTGACTGCTGTCTTACTTTATTTCCTCCTTGCTTACTACTAAACTTTCTCTCAGTTTCTGATAACGCACCTTCGCTAGCGGCTTCGTACAAATGTCTGCTATTTGAAACTCTGTGTCAACATTCTCAATATCAAATACACCCTTCTTGTACAATTCTCTTACAAAATGAAATCTTACGTCTATATGCTTAGATCTTTGATGCAATTCAGGGTTTTTGATTAATTTAATTGCACTCTGGTTATCTATTAATAACACTGGCTTCGAAACATTCACTGACACTAGGTCTTCCAACAACCTTTTTAACCACACCACTTCCTTCGCTGTGTCGCTCGCTGCCATGAACTCGGATTCTGTTGTGGATAAAGCCACCGACTTCTGCTTCCTCGCTGCCCAAGAGACAGCTGTTTTTCCCACGAAAATCACTATTCCAGTTGTCGACTTCCTCGTAGCTTTGTCTCCGGCGAAGTCTGCGTCACTGTATGCTTTGAGACCTGGTGATTCGTCCGGTTTGAACAAAATACCGTACTCTTTTGTCCCCTTCACATATTTGATTATCCGCTTAACAGCATTCCATCGTTCTTTTGTAGGTGTCTCTGCGTACTGGCTTACCGCATTCACTGCGTAAGCGATGTCTGGTCTGGTTGCCATAGCCAAGTATAGCAAGCTCCCAACTGCTTCCTTGTATGGAACTTTCATTGGTGTATGCTCCGTATCCATGGTTTGAATGTTTAAGTCTTGATGCTGATCAGCTGGTATCGCTACTGCGTGCGCCTCACCCAGTCTGAATCGCTCCACTATTTTGCGAGCGTATTGCTGCTGATTTACCAACAGTGATCCGTCTGGTAGATATTTAAATTCCATTCCCAGGAACTTGTTTAATTCTTCAGTCTTGATTTTTAGTTCCTTTGATAGATACGCCAACAAGGCTTCTGTTCTTTTTGGGTTTGTTGATGCCACCAAACCGTCGTCGATATAAACTGCCAATATCAATGTGTCTCCATTTTCACGGTTAATAAAGACACACGGGTCCGCGTTACTTTCTGTCAAATTAAATTTCTTAAGGCATTGTGTGAACTTGGTGTTCCAACACCTGGCTGATTGCTTCAAGCCGTAGAGCGCCTTGTTTAACTTGCAAACTCTCCCGGATCCGTCTTCGTATCCTTCTGGCTGCGTCATATAGATATCTTCATCCAGATTGCCATTTAAAAACGCTGTTTCCACATCAAATTGAGCCAGATCCATCCTCTCTGCAACCGCGACCGCCAGAATTGTTCTTATGGAAGTGAATTTGACTACAGGACTAAATGTTTCAAGATAGCCGATGCCTGGTTTCTGCGTAAAGCCTTTAACTACTAGCCTAGCTTTGTATCTCTCCGTTGTACCGTCTGCTTTTTGCTTGATTTTATACACTGTAACGTTGCAAATGGATTTGTAGCGTTACAGAAGACTCCTGAACCCTAAGGCGGCATATTTACGCAGGGAAATAGATAAGAATTCCCCGCAGGGAAGATTTTAGTAGCCCCGAGGCTTATTTGACTCCGAGGGGTGACCGTGGTCGACTCTGACCTGAGACCAACTTTCTGATATTTCTCGTTCCATTTCCAAAAACCTTTCTCTTATGTGGGAGACTTGGCTGGCGGACGTGCCTGAGCGGGGCGATACTAACCCATCTTCAAGACCCCGATGGGGTAAATCTTACGGAAACCCTGGAAGGACCCAGGACGGACCTTACGTGTGGCCAAGGACGGAAAAGCACCGGGGGACCAGTCGGTGGAAGAGATTCCCGCCGACGCGAAGAACGGAAAGAGCCACGTCCTCACCTGGAGGCCACGAGAGGGATACGAAAATCCCGCCAGTACGCGCGGCTGACTACGCAGTCCTACGCACCCTGACGCACCTAGATCTCCGATAATCGTTAATCGATAGCGCGCCCTAGCGGCGGCCATTTTGGTATCCGGCACTCTGCGTTCGCCCGGCCTCGTGCTCGCACGGGCCCGGGTACGTTGAATTGCGTTTGATTTAGGCCTTCGGGCATTTTTGGATATTCTCGGAACCCTGTACGGGAAGCTAACTTAATTTCTGTGACCCTGAAGGGTCTGTCTACGGACATCTACCCCAGGGGGGACTTTTGAGGAGACTGAGCAGGGTAAGCGTCAGCTTTTTTAGCCCATTTTTGAATTGGAAGCCCGTTAGTCGCGGTTTACCATCCCGGTTCGCCCGCACGGCCACGACGGCCTTTATTTCCATTTTGTTGGGTCAGTTCTTGCCGAATCCCGAGTCGGTAGGCCGTGGCCAGTGTCCCACTTTCGAGGGGGTGTTTTCCGTGTGCTTTTTGATTCCCTACGTGGGGTGAAATTCGAGTTTCAGTACGTTTTGTCATTCCCTCGCGGAGCATATACGCTCGGCCATAAGTGCAAGCGAGACGGTTAGAGTCCGAAGCGGTCATCTGTCTCACTTTCGAGTCTGGTAGTGTTCGTTCGGTTGTTGTGTCGAGTCAGTCAGGTCATTCGAGGACACGCGGGTGGTATCAAACAAACGCAGAGTTAGAGTTAAGTTAGATGTAAGGAGTCAGACCCATCAGGTCCATTCTAACGGGTGGAACAAATTGTAAATAGAATTTCGGTTAGGGGGTGGTCTAATAACCACCCGACCCGACCCTGGGGCGGGTTTCTGTCCCCAGAGACCTTAGCTTTTTCCCTTCCACCCGCAGGGCCTTCTTATTATTGTTCCTTTCCTATTGTTTATATTTTTGGTTATTTTGTTTGAATTTTACCTTGTTGCTTTGTTAATTTCGCCATTTACGGGTGGCAGGTCGCCTTTACACGACGCTGATCCACCCCGAACTCGAAGGGAAAATTCCCTGCAGATTATTTAATAAATTTTGTTATTTTTTTTCACCACACCCATTCGAGTAATTATTTGCCTGAGTCCGTCAATCCTCAGTCAATCCAGCCCCTCTCCGCGGTACTGAGCTGCGCCGGCGGCAATCCAGGACTCGGATTGCTTTGGAATCAGTTCGCACATTATAATCTAGCTATCTCAGGTCCTTACTATAAATAATAGTGTACTGGTTCCTCCCTCCTCCCTAGTACTCCGGCTGGGTCGAGGGTTAAGAAGGGAGCTACGTCACAACACCCATCGATTTTTCAAAGCTTGCGCTCCTTGCGGTAGTTCTACCAGGTTCCAAGTCTTATTGTCTTGTAGTGAATTCATTTCGCTGTCCATGGCTTTCTTCCAATGGTGTGCTTGTTCACTTCTGACTGCATCGTCGAAATCTTCGGGCTCCTGGTTTTCAGCTAAGAAAAGTTCTTCGACGTTTATATAGTCTCTTAGGTATTCCGGTTGTTGAAGATTTCTCCTTTCCCGGAGTCTATATCTTCCCACTCTTTCCTCCTCCGGTTCAAGTCTTGGATTTTCTTCTGGTAGTTCAGGATTCTCATTTGGTGGTTCTGGTTCTTCGTCTTGTTCACCTGGTTCAGGTGAGTATGGTGGTTCATCTTCTCTCTCCTCTTCGTCATCTATTTCTGGTTTGCCACCGACTGCAACGCGTACTAATGTCTTCTTTTTCAGGTTTCTTCTCCTTTTCTTGTAGCCCTGGTTTTTCGTTTGCGAACACAACATCTCTGAGCACCTTAACCTCTTCGGTCTTGGGAAACCATATGCGGTAACCTTTGGTCGTCTCACCATATCCCACGAAAAGACCCTGCTCTGCTTTAGGATCCCATTTTCTTCTTTTTTGCTTCGGGATGTGTGCATACGCTTCTGTACCGAAAATTCTGAACTTTAGTTCGCTGGCAGGCTTGCCGAACCAGAGTTCGTGTGGAGTTTTTCCTGGAATACTGCTTGTTCCCGTGCGATTGAGAACAAACGCTGCTGCGTTTACAGCTTCAGCCCAATACCCTTTACCGAGGCTCTTGGAGCATATCATTGTACGAGCAGCTTCTCCGAGAGTCCTATTCTCCCTTTCTGCCGAACCATTTTGTTCCGGCGTATAAACGACTGACCTCTCGTGTGTAATCCCACGCTTTTGCGTTATGGCTTGCACTTGAGCATTGACGAATTCTAATCCGTTGTCTGTTCTGAGTTTTTTGACTGACGTGCCTAGCTGGGTCTGTGTGTGCGTCAAAAAATCTTCCAGGCACTGTACGACTTCCGTTTTATTTCTAAGGAAGAACAGAGTTCTGAAATGTGAATAATCATCCTTGAGGAGTAAGAAATAACTCGATCCTCCCAGTGATTTTTCTTCCATCTTTCCGCATAGGTCTGCATGCACCAGGTCTCCCGGGCGATCACTTCTAGTTTGACTTGCTCCGAACGGTAACTTATGCATCTTTCCCAGGGCGCATGCATCGCAGAAAAAATCTGGATGGGGTTTTACTTGTACGCCCATTTCCTTCAGGACCTTCTTTACGTGCGGTATATTTTGATGGACCAACCTTTCATGCCATGTTTGGAGACTCTCTTCGGTGAACTTGTGGACGAAAGCCTTCTCTCCGCAATCCTTATCTGGAATGGTGACTTTGAAGCTCATCCGATACAGGTTTCCCTGTCGTTCTCCCACTGCTACCTGTTCATCTCCTGCGAAGACTCTGCACTTTGCTTGCTCCGATACAATTTTTAGGGATCTGTCAGCTGCTGCTGGTACAGAATATAAATTGAATTTGAGCTCTGGTACATATAGTACCTCCTTCAGCACACAGCGATTCCAACGCTTACCGTCAAAAGCCTCTATGTCTATATCGCCTTTTCCGTGCGCTAATATTATATCTCCGTTACCTATTTTTATTTGTATTTTGTCTCGCAAGCTTGTGTAGTTTACGAACCAATTTCTTCTTCCCGACATATGTTGACTCGCCCCAGAATCCAGATACCATCTATCATGTTGTAGGTGGCTGTCCGTCGCAGAAGTCGGTCCGGCACTCACTATCAACACCTTCGGTGTTTCTTTCTTCTCACTCTTTTCCTTCTTACAGTCGGATCTCCAGTGTCCTACCTCACCGCAGCCGTAGCATTTCCCTGGCCTTCTTTTGCTCTTGTTTTTATCCTTCTTGGGTTGAAACGTGGAATTACTTGTTCTCGCTGCGAGAGCTCCGTTACTCTGCTGTAGGTTGACCCTGGTCTCTTCCGTTGTCAGTCTTGAGATGAGATTTGTTAGCGTGCGCTGGTCGGGACTCGTTGACTCCCATGCCGTGATAAAATACTGGTTGGCAGGCGGAAGTGTCATCAGTATTTTGGTGATTACCATGCTTTCCTCTATTTTGTCCCCTAAGGCTGTTAGCCTGTGCGCGAGGTCTTTAATCTTGGCAATGTGTGTCGCCATATCATCCGCTGGCTCTTTGCCCACTGTGAACCATTGTTGTTGTAGGATGTGTCTGGATGTTTCACTTTTATTCTCAAAAACTTCGTGGAGTTTTTCCCACATGTCTTTTGAACACTTGCAGTTCATTATATGCACCAGGATTTTTTCACTCACTGTAGTGACTATTATCCTTCGAGCAGCTCCATCCAGTTTTTTCCAATCGGCTACTCGTTGTGTATGTTGAGTTATGGCTGCCACCACCGCGTCTACAGGAACTTCACCCGGTTTTTCGAATTCGCCCGTAACAACTGAGATAGCATCGTTAGCGGACATTAGGGTTTCTACTTGAAACCTCCAAACCGCCCAGTTCTCAACCTCTTTCAGCTTAGTGATTCTTGACAATTCGTTTTCCATTTTTCACTGGTATTTGCACTCGTTGCACACGTGGCCGGCTTTTACCGTGGTAGAAAAACTTTTGCGGATAGTCAAAAACTAAACCGATCCCGAAAATAAATCTATCCCTGCACTTCTGGGCCCATAACCTGTTGTAATTTCTATAACGCAGGGTTGAGGTATTGCATTAAACTACGGATTGCTTGGGATGTTTTATTTATTGCAGGATCACTTACAAACGCCTAGCTGCTCTGTCTGAATCTGACCGTTAAAACCAAACACAACAATAGACCTTAGACCTACAACTTTTAACCTAGACCGTGAAGTCATGTTGCATTCGTCGACTCGTTTGACTAAGTAGACATTGCATCTAATTAGGTGTCAAGGAAATCTGTTTTACCAACATATAGGTATGGTAATGTTGGACGAGATGAAACTGACACCCGGAATAACCTTTGATAGAGAAAATCTATCAGTTGAGGGGATTCTCCAGCTTGGAGATGATTCGCTGCCACAAGATAACATGAAGTCACTGGGTGATCATGCTCTTGTAGTCACCTTCCAACCCTTTCAAGGCAAGTGGGTGCAGGCCATAGCTGCCTTTCTCACAAGAGGAAATGCAACAGCTGACACGCTTGCTCACCTTGTTCTCGAGGTCGTTATCTTGTTAGAACAGAGCGGCCTGAAAGTTGATGGAGTTGTCACTGATGGCGCCCAGTGGAACCGCAGTATGTGGAAGAAGTTTGGGATTAATGTAATTGATCCAAGTTGCGAGCACCCTTATGAGTCTGAGAGGCGGCTATATTTTCTATCAGATTTTCCACATTTAGTGAAATGTATGAGGAACTGTTTTCTCAAGAAAAAAATAATTCAGGTGACGTTATGTTGTATGTCCTAATTTGAACAGTATCACAAAATGCAAACTTACCATTGAAATCGATTTGTCAGAATAATAAACAATCATTCCTATAGACACCTGAAGGGGACGTAAAATTAGATCACTGGAAGGCAGTAGTAGATCAAGACTCGCTAAAAAAAGGTGGCCTCAAGGAATGTCCACGGCTTACAAACGATCACCTTCACCCAGATCCGTGGCAAAAAATGAACGTAGCAATGGCTTGGCAGGTATTGTTAAAAAAAATTAAGACTGATAAGAGGCTCGACCTTTCATGCGTGTGAGGGCACCCTGAATGCTTTTATTATATCACTCACGGTGTTTGGCTTGTCTGTGCATTAGCCACTTCATGCACTCTCTTCAAGCCGGGATTTCAATACTTCCATGCTGTTACTTATTATTCTACTTATCAGTTCTGGAGTGGATCAGCTGCGGCAGGGATGCTGTCGTACAGAAGGCAGGGTGTCCAAATACTCCAAGATTGTGATATTTCTGTTAAATTTACAAAAAAAGTTAACAACATGGCAGATGCCATGAATACTAATCCACCAGCCAATGCACTACGTCTGGATTCACGTGAGAGCAAGGTATATATTATTCTTTGGTCAATAATTTCGAAAAAGTCGAGTACCTGTATGTATAAGTTCCATCAAATAAAGCGTTTCATTTCACTCAAACCCAGACTATTGAGGACTTCCTTGAGTATTTCACGTCACTCAAGGCTTTTGCAAATTCAGAGCGACGTAGAAAGTTGGAAATTGCTGCAGTTGCACAAGCTGCGTTTGATGATAAAAATGGCTTGAGTCAACCAAGTAAGATTCAGAGGCAGCGTCTGAAGGACTCAGAAAAAGAAGATTATATTTTCTCTGACTCAACTGACACCGGGCTCTTGGTAACACTTACTGCGACACTGGCCATATCGAAATATTTAACGGAGAAATGTGGTTTCCAGTACCTCATGACAGCCAGGTTAAACCAGGATGCTCTGGAGGTAAAAGCATTGGTTTCGTTAGAGATTGTAAAATGACATCACAAATAATAAGTAAAGTAAATGGAAAATTTGATGTTTTCCAGCGTTTCTTTGGCCTTGTCAGACAATCTTGCGGACCTAACACACATCCTAAACCAAAAGTTTTCGGGCAGCTCTTCCGATTATTGTCCATGTATTCCCTTGTGAAACCTATAAAAGGAAGTAATATCACAGGTGGGGAAATGCTGAAAACTTTATTCGATATGAAAGATTTTCGATCCAAAACCAGCGACGAAAGGAAAGACGATCTTACTAGAAGACTCGATGAAATAGTTTGTAATGGTGAGTACTGAATTATTGCTTGTGCCTGGGCTACACGCCATGATAATCCATGATAATCATGGTACGATTAGGTCTCCCATTGGTCTTCAGCTCGATTCCGTCGGAAATGACCAATGGGAGACCTAATCGTACCATGATTATCATGGATTATCATGGCGTGTAGCCCAGGCATTGGAAAGTTGAGCAGCAAAGTTTTGAGTTAACATATCTCTTTGATAAACATGACCTATGTCTGCGCTTCAAATTGTATTCAAATTTGCAACATTTCCTCTCATTAGGACATAATTTGGATTTGATCCCTGAGCTGATGCACCAGATCGATCACACTTATCTGGATGAATCCATTGATACTTTTGCCTTGAACTACGTTGGCGGTTTCACAGCAAGACATTGTGAACGATTCTGCCAAACTTGTCAAGAGTGCCAAGCGCTTCTGAAAAAACCAGAACGTGAACGAACCGATGATGATACCCTAATCACGCTAAAAACGAAAAACTGGCTCACTTACCCATCCGAAAAACTCATGCAGCTGCTGAGGTCTTTGGAAGAACAAATCTTGAAGACGTACAGATATAATGAGCCACAGCAGAATTTTCTGTTCCTTGTTCTGGATCGCCTCCAAGGGGTTCCTGTAACCCATATTGGGTGCGAGGCACACCAAACGGAATTAACGAAAGCCGTGATCAAGTTTTACGTGATTATGCGCATGCATTTTTTATGCCGCCAGTGGAATAAGGAGGCACTTCTACAAAAGAAAAAAAAACAAAAGGGTTTGAGGAAGCAGGCGCATTTGGTCTAAGATAAAAGGCAATAATAATAAAATACAACTCCAACTCGAACATTGTACAATAATTCTTCTCATTCTCCACATGCACTTACCTGTTATCGCCATTACTACAAATCTTCGCGAAAAATCCCTCTGGAATATCATATAAGATCAGCTAACAAGTGTTGTGCCGGCACCGTATTTAATCACCACTGGGTATTAGATTCAGTTTTGAAATCGTCTGTAGTATTATCTACGATTGTCCACGAGGTATTGAAGGATGCGGGAATTTTCCAAATCGAGCACAATTACGATAAATCACGTTTACAAATTCATTTAAAGTTACGCCACGTGTATTTGCCATTGAATTGCGCAGCTTTTCATTCAAAAGTATAGCCATACCGCTCGTGACGCACTCCAGCGGCAGCCCGCGTAACTACCAACGCTGGCCGTGGATTGGGGTCCAAAATGACAGTCGATCGCGGGGGAACTGGCCCTCCATATTACTACTCCGTGGTTGACGTCAGTTGACGCTCGACCGTGCAGCGGAGCCTAGAATAGAAATGGTATAGAAGGCCAAGTCCAGTACTTTGAGGTGGGGCAAAGTTTCATTGCTACCAGCGCCACTAACCTTGCCGTGGTTGATGGCAGTACTAAATAGTCAAATACGAGAACTGGCGGCAGGGCGATTGAATTTCAAATGAGGAATGAAATTCGCGGAATAATAACTCAGGAAATCTGTTAGTAGGTTTTTAATGCATCAATACTTGACATAAATGAAATTCTTTTGATACTTTATATGTTTTTATATCTATAGTACGACCCTTAAATATTCTATTATTATACATTTTCAACTGCAACAAGTGATTGTTGTTGTAATCTTTATTTAATTGCAAAGTAATATATTCAATCGAGATATGCCAGGTAACTGGAATTGATTGAAAATAAGTTAATTTACAAATTAGGTTCTGTACAATGAATTCATAGGTTCTCGAAGCATAATTCATATGTACAATTGTGGCTGCTGAAATTAATTGAAAACATTACAAATTCATGATCATCATTATTACACCTAATGACATTTGAAAATGTTCATAAAGTTTATGTTCTTCTCATTGTGCACACAGGAGTTAATGATGTGAAATTTAATCACATACAATTTACAATTCACTATTTCCATATCACACAGAAATTCCACACCACAGGATGCCATCACTGTACTTTATTAGAATACCTGGCTCACTATTGATCACAGTTTCGTCCAGTACTCGATCGTTTTCACAGGAGAGTTTTGGTTTTTTCACGTTTTTCCCATTTATCGACTCTGGATTGACCTCATCAGCCTTCCTTTTTACTGAAATTGTGACGCAAGTTAATACAATTTGAGAATTTTCATATGTGGAACATTATATGTAATACTTCTGATATGAATATTACATGATTCATGAGTCGAGTCAACTCGTAGATGAACTCCATGGTAATCGTCATGTATCGTGCATTCATTGGTAGGAGCAACATCTTCGATCATTTGTACTCTTTCGTCCAGACCTGTAATACATAATTATTACTGCGTTACTTTCCAGTTTTTTCGAATATACTCCTTTGTACATATGTATACTCTGTCCAGCGAGAGCTGGACCTACGTCCTGTCTCGATCACCAAGGCGCTACCGCTATCGCACTCATTGATATTGTGTCGATCTCTCGTTGGACAGAGTATATGTATTGTGACGTAATTCCTTAGCATCCCCCGTCCTGAGCCGGAGTACCAGGTCGGAGGACAGAACTAGTGCACTATTACTTATTAATTAGGACCTGAGACAGCTAACAAAATAAACGGGACAAATCTGAACAATTCGAGCCTTGAACCGTTGCCGGCTAGGCTCAGTACCGCGGAGAGGGGTCTGGGTGGACTGGGGATTGACAGGCTCGGCAAATGACGACTCGAGTGACGTAGGGTTGTTGTAATCGGGATCCTGAGATCTTTCATACAACTACAATTTATTTAAAGGTTCGTTGTCGAATTAAGAGTTGGAACTCAGTCGTACAAAGTAATTTAAGTGTATTTAATATATGAAGTTTTTTACAAAGGCTTTGCTAATATCGAACTAATCTCTATATAACGTGTCTTGCTTCTGGTCGCGATGTTCTGACGACGGGCGCGTCGTCTGCCCGCCTTTTAAGGGGATGCTCTACTCGATTTTTACCGACTTTTGTTATTTTGTCGAATATCTCCGAAACGGTGATACCAAATTAATTTTCCTTTTGGCACTCGATGATTCGTGGGTAATGGATTGGGTCTAAGAAATGAGAATCGTCGAAATCGCGAAAAAATTGAATCGATACATGAGAAATACATCGCGGACTGTCGGCGTGTCCCATATTTCGATTGATATTTAATAGTACGCAGCTTTGATCCAAAAAAAGGATGCTACGCGGAATGCCACGTGCAATACCGAACACATACATATCAAAACATCTTCATTTTACGCAATAATGAATGAATAATACCGATCCTCGTGGTGTTTGACGATTGGCGAGCGTCAAGTGGTCGGAGTGATGGTAATCTGTCGTGATGGGAGTTTGCGACCACACCCAAGAGATGGCGTGGCGCGCGTATCGGGGTATTCGATAGGTGTATCGCAGGATCGCAGTGGTGTATCGTGTACGCACGCTACGCCATCTCTGAGGCGTGGCCACGAACTCCCATCACGACAGCTGATTACCATCATTCCGACCACTTGACGCTCGCGAATTGTCAAAAATCACGAGGATCGGTATTATTCATTCATTATTGCGCGAAATGAAGATGTTTTGACATGTATGTGTTCGGTATTGCACGTGGCATTCCGCGTAGCATCCCTTTTTTGTATCAAAGCTGCGTACTATAAAATTTCAATCGAAATATGGGACATGCCGACAGTCCGCGATGTATTTCTTATTTCTCGGTTTAATTTTTTCGCGATTTCGACGATTCTTATGTCTTAGACCCAATCCATTACCCACGAATCATCGAGTGCCAAAAGGAAAATTAATTTGGTATCACCGTTTCGAAGATATTCGACAAAATAACAAAGGTCGGTAAAAATCGAGTAGAGCATCTCCTTAATGACTCTTTTGGTGCTGCGTCTGCACATTGCTATGTATTTCGCCATACGATCGAGTCGTTGCCCTGCTATACCACGTTTAGCGCATTCTTGTATTTCGCTGAACGATAGAGTCATTGCCCTGCTATACTGGATATGAGGTGTCCAATAGCTTGGTATTCGAATTGCAACATCCCTTCCCCCTTGGAAGAAAAGCCCTTAGGATTTTTCTCCTGAAATCAAGTAAATCTGCTGGCTTGCGTCTGTACGCTTGCCTATTATGCTATATCTAGGTTAGTGGTTTACATTATGTATCCGTTTACAATGTTTTATATAATCGTTTCTTAATTTAGGTTAGTATAATTAATTTCTTTCCTGACATACTATTTGATGAGAATGTTACAAAATGATTAGCTCTTATTCGATAAAATGCTTTAAACGATTTACATGTACTCTGAGAGTTTTCTTTTTGACCTTTATGGTACAGTTTACTTCTGAATTTACCTCTAAAATTGTGTAAGGACCGATCCATTGAGATAACAGCTTCTCTGATCGTCCTCTGCGTATAGTTTCGTCGTACAGGAGTACCTTATCGCCAACCTTGAACCCTTTTTCTTTGGTTCGTCGGTCGTACTCGATTTTTGACCTCTCCTTGGCTTGTTGCAGATTTTCTTTGGCTATGAGATTGCTGGCTCGCAATCTCTCTCGTAATTCTCGTGCGTAGTCGTCATAGGTGTACGTTGTTTCTGGATCCTTCTTCAACGATGTTGGTAGTTCAGCTGGGTGTCCATACACCAGCTCGAATGGCGTAAATCTCGTTGCAGTGTGGGGTGTCGTGTTATATGCAAACATAGCATATGGTAACCATTCGTCCCAGTTGCTCTGTTCTTCGTTTATGTAGTGTCTCAGATATTCAGCTAACGTCCTATGTGAACGTTCTAAGGCTCCATTGGATTCAGGATGATAGGCCGTCGTTTGAATCTTGTCGATCTTCAACAGTTTACAGGTATTTTTGAAAACGTTACTCAAAAAGTTCGTACCTTGATCGGTGAGAATTCTCTGTGGTATTCCGTGTTCGCATACGATCCTGGTCGCAAATTCCTTGGCTACAGTGTTAGCTTCTTGGTTCGGAATGGGTATTGCCTTACTGAATTTGGTTAGACAATCTTGAAACGTTAGGATATACTTGTTTCCTTGTTCTGTTTCTGTCAGTGGTCCTACGATGTCCAATGCACATTTTTCGAACGGTTGATTTGGAGTGTCGGTAATGACCATTGGTGCCTTCGTCTTCTTGCTAAGCTTATTCTTCTGGCAGTTCTCGCATTTCGAGATGTGTTCTTCGACGTCCTTCCGTATTCCTGGCCAATCGTGTTTTAACCGAATTCTTTCGATCGTTCGATTAACTCCTTGATGTGCTCCTAATGGGGTATCGTGGTACTCATAGATGATCCTGTTCCGATCTTCCTCCGAATATTCTTGTTCTCGGTTGTTCGATGCATCCTCTTCTTTCTGTTGACTTCTAGTCACTGCGTACATGCGACTCAAGGCATCTGCGTTGGTGTTTGCCTTGCCTGCCTTGTATTCGATCTCATAGTCGTATTCTTCCAGCTTCAGTCGCCATCTCATGAGTCGTGATCCTGGATCTTTGACTCCGAATAACCATGTGAGTGGTTTGTGATCTGTAACAATCTTAAATCTGGTACCATATACATACGGTCTGAAATGATTTACTGCCCAGACTATGGCCAATAATTCCTTTTCTGTAGTGCTGTAATTTCCTTCTGCTGAATTTAGAGTTCTACTTGCGTATGCTACTGGCAAGTCTCTTCCTACTATTCCTTGCGACAGGACTGCTCCGATGGCTTTGTCGGATGCGTCTGTCGTCACGATGAACGTTTGCTCGAAATCTGGATACTGTAGAATTGGTGCGGTCGTCAACGTCTTCTTCAAATTTTCAAAAGCCTCTTGTTCCCTCGAAGTCCATCCAAATTTCACCTCTTTCTTCAGCAAATGTGTAAGCGGTTTTGCTAAACTCGAGAAATTCTGTATAAATCGTCTGTAATATCCGGCCAAACCCAGGAATCCTTGAACATCTTTTACATTCTTTGGAATTGGAAATTCTTCTACTGCTCGGATCTTCTCTGGATCTGCTTTTATCCCGTCTCTAGTGATGACGTGTCCCAAGAAGTTAACCTCTTTCCTCAGAAACTCACACTTGTCAGGTTGTAGCTTCAATGAATTCTGTCGTAAGCGTTCCAGTACCTCTTCCAGTCGTTTGTTATGTTCCTGCAAACTAGGAGCATGTATGACAATATCGTCGAGATAGACATAACATCTAAGGCCTTGTATTCCTGAAAGTACAGTATTCATTAATCGTTGAAACGTAGCGGGTGCGTTCTTCAGTCCAAAAGGCATGCGATTATATTCGTAATGACCGTGTGAAGTGGAAAATGCCGTCTTGCACTTATCCTCTTCTTCCATTGGAATTTGGTGAAATCCTGATGCTAGATCTAATGTAGAGAAATATTTTGCCTTACCCAACTGGTCCAATATTTCTGTGATATTAGGCAGTGGAAAGGAGTCTCCTACAGTAACCTCGTTCACCTTACGGAAGTCAACTACGACTCTCATCTTTGTTTTTCCTGATGCGTCCGCCTTCTTTGGTACCACTAGCAGTGGTGCGTTCCATTGACTTTTGCTTTGTCTGACTATTCCGTCGGCAAGCATTTTATCTACCTGCTCGTTTATCTCCTGCTTATGCTTCTCTGGAAGTCTATACGGTCTTAAATTTATAGGTGCGATATCTGGATTCGTTGTGATTCTGTGACTAGCTGCGTTCGTGTAACCCAGATAGTCTCCTTCTAAATGAAATACATCATGAAATCTTTCACAAATATCTAACAAGCTCTCTTTTTCTTCTCGATTCAGATGACTCGTACGTAGGTTGTCTCTCAGCTGTTGCATTCGGCTCGCGTTACTCGGTGTCATCGTCCGGCATGCATACACTTGCGTCATATCTGTGTGCTCTTGACCTAGTGCTCCGATTTGTACACACGGCTGTTCCAGTTCTACATCATAATCGTTCGTATTCAAAATGCTGACTTTGCACTCACCGTCGACTGCGTTGGTGATGCAACTCCCTAGGTATACTCCAGGCTGTAACTCGATTCCTTCGACGATGCCTTCCGCGTCGTCGCGTGTCTTTGCACGGATTATCTTCTCGCTTCTTCGTTCGAGCGATATGTGAGCTCCTGTGGCTCCTAAATTCCATGTCGTTCCGTACAATCTTGCGTATTTCCCAGATCTAAGCTCGACGTCATGCTTCTCGAGGAAGTCGCCTCCTAAGAGACCGTCTGCTTCTAGTGGAAAATCGTCTTTAACTGCGTGAAAAAGGTGCGATATGTGCCTATCACCAACCCTTATATTCAACGTGACCTTGCACAAGGTCGTAACCGGTGTTCCGCCTATTCCTCTGAGCGTGATCACACCGTCTTCAGCCATCACTTCTCCGTCAATTTTTCCGATTTTTACTAGGCTTACCTCAGCTCCTGAATCTAATAGCATAGTTCCGTGTCTCGTTTTGAATTCATCTGCCTTGATCGTTGCGTGATTCTTCTGTCTTGATTCATTCATTAGGCAATTTACTGGTACGACGCGATACGGTTGCCTGTCCGCCGCGCCTGCTCCTCGTTTCCCGGAGTCTCTTCGTCTCGCCTGCTGGCGTCTCTAGAAGGACCTGGCTGGACCCGTTCCTCTCTTCTAGGAGGTCCCCGATTCCTCTCGTAGCCTTGTCTATTTTCTTCGGCTAATCTAGTTCTGCAGTCTCGTATGACGTGCCCTGGTTTCCTACAAAAATGACAAATTACCTGAATTTTTCTTACGTAGTTACTTGGTGTCGGCAATCGTTGAGGGTAACTGGATCCCCTCTTTGCTGAGCGACAGTCTCGTGCTAGGTGTCCTGGCTTCCCACAGTTGTAGCAATTGTTTCCTCTGTTATCTGATCCTCTGTTGTTGCGCGGTTGATTGTGTTCCCGATCCGATCCACGAATGGGGCCTAAATCTCGTTCTTCTTCTATCGCAAGTGATATCGCTTCTCTAAGATTTTCACACCGTCGGCTCTTGACCAATATCCTCAGCTTGTCGTTCAAGCCTCTGATGAAGATATTGACAGCTTGTTTTCTAACCTGGCGTTCCAGTGTCGATTTCGAATCCTCTTCTGCGGCTTCCTTCATCGTTACTTCGATGACCTGTGCAGTTAGTTTCTCGACTCGTACTCCATATGACTTCGCGTCCTCGTTGTGACGTTGTCTACAGCTGCTGAATTCCACTTGTAACGAAGCTAATGTCCGTGTATCGATGCTCGTCGACTTCAGCTATTCCTCCAGTGCATTCCAGGTGTCAATTGATTTGTATTCTAAAGCTCGTGCCGGAGCACCTTTGATTCGGGTGCTCAGAACAGCTTTCAATAGATTTCCCGTATCTGCAGGTCGTATTATTTCACGTGCATACTTGCAAGAGCGAATAAAATCACAAACCTTTCCTCGGTCACTGCTGTCGAAGATCTCGATGTCCTTCAGCACTTGTCTCACGGTGGGGGTGTCTTCGGCCATATTGATTGGAAGTTGATTCGCTGCTGTGTTCTGATTCTGTTGTGGTGGTACTTGTTCTCGAGTCTTACTTTTAACAAATTCGCGTAATGCCGCACGAAGTTCGTCAACTGTATTTTCTTCGCTTACGTTTATGCCAAAATGCTCACAGGTTTGGAGAAGATGATCTCTTCGTAATTCTTGAATCCACGCGGTTTTACCTTCTGCAATGCGTCTTTCCACCAAGTCCCAGTTCAATGGCATTTGCTCTTTTCCCGAAGATTCTTGTGCTGCTGCAGCCAGTGATAAATGCAAGGCGTGCCTCTGGCTGGGAGGTAGTACGCCAAACAACGGTGAATTATCCCAAAGCTTACTTCTCCTTGTAACTTAGGTTTAGTCGGAGAGTCTACGGATGCTGAACGTTCTATTCCTTTCTTTGACATGTGATTTCACGGTGATTTCTTCAACGATGCCAGCTTCCGGTGCTACTATCGCTATTCTTTTAATTTACTTTCTCGATACTTGACACTTGATTTATTTGTACGATTCGACGATCTCCGCCGCTGCCACCAGTTGTTGTAATCGGGATCCTGAGATCTTTCATACAACTACAATTTATTTAAAGGTTCGTTGTCGAATTAAGAGTTGGAACTCAGTCGTACAAAGTAATTTAAGTGTATTTAATATATGAAGTTTTTTACAAAGGCTTTGCTAATATCGAACTAATCTCTATATAACGTGTCTTGCTTCTGGTCGCGATGTTCTGACGACGGGCGCGTCGTCTGCCCGCCTTTTAATGACTCTTTTGGTGCTGCGTCTGCACATTGCTATGTATTTCGCCATACGATCGAGTCGTTGCCCTGCTATACCACGTTTAGCGCATTCTTGTATTTCGCTGAACGATAGAGTCATTGCCCTGCTATACTGGATATGAGGTGTCCAATAGCTTGGTATTCGAATTGCAACAGGGTGAAGAAAATAACAAAATTCATTGAATACTAGCTGGGGGTTTCCCCCGGAACCAATTAACAAAAATAAGGAAAGCAATAATAACAAAAAATGGCAAATAAGCAAGAACAATACCCACGCGGGTGAAATCAAATTCAGATCTTAAATCTACCTTAGAATTAACTCTGCCCTGATGTTTTGACACCCGTGGTGTCCTATATACGACTCTACTGACTCTGACGTAACGGACTCGACGGTGTGAGAGAGGGAGACCGCTTTAGACTCTGACCCTCGCACTCGCACTCATGGCGGATCATAGGATTCCCTCGAGGTGACTAAATTCTGACTCAAAAGCTACTGATTTTGCCTCAAAAACGGCTCATATGAAACACGACTCAGACTAACTCAAATTAGGGACACTGGCCACGGCCTACCGACTCGGGATTCGGCAGGAATTGACCCAACAGACTCGAAAGACCGGCCTCGTGGCCGCACGGACAAACCAAAATGGCAAACCGCCGCTAACGGGTTCCAAATTCCAAAAAGGGCTAAATAAACGGACGCTTACCGGACTCAGTCTCCTCAGAAAGACTCAGGGTGTTTCTCAGACCCTCCAGGGATCACCAAGGACCACAAAATTAACTAAACTTAGCCCCGCAGGGTATCCAAATTCAAATTCAAAATTATCGCCGAACTAGAGCCACGTGCTCTAGGCGCTAGCTTAACGCAGAGTGCTCAGGAAACAGTATCGGTGCGCTCAGGGCGCTTTCTTATCGGTGGTCGATTTCGCAAACTCTTTGCTAGTCCGGTTGCCTGGAACTAGGATCGAGCCGCTCCTGGTAGCGGGACTATTCAAATTAGCCCTCCGGGTTCGTAGTACGGCAGGACGTGGTTCGTGGACTCTTCTCGCCGGCGGGAATCGCATCCACCGGCTATTCCCCCGCTGCAAAGTGCCCTCGGCACTCCCCCACGTCCTCCTGGCTGGACCCAGAGTCCTTGGCGAAGCGTAGCGTCCGTATGTCGTTGTCTCTCTAAACTTTCCATCAGTTTTACCCGTCAGGGTCTCGTAGCTTGGTCGGAAATGCCCCCGCTCAGGTAGGGTCGTAGGCCGAATCTCCCACATAAGAGAACGTATTTTGGAAAGAAACAAAACGGATAAGAAATTTGGTCTCAAATCAGAGTCGACCACGGTCACCTCTCGGAGTCTAATAAGCCCGTGGGCTAGCCAAATCGTCCCTACGGGGATTTTTACTAGTTTTCCCTGCGTAATTACGCCCCCCAAGGGTTCGGGAAACGCTTGTAAAGTCCAAATCTATTTGCAACGTTACAGTATATCATCCTTATGATTATATTATCACACAGGGTGTCTAGCGCTGCCGGAATGAAAAATTCATGGTTTTTCCAGTCGCCAAACACTGTCATGAAACAGTCTTGTAGTAAAGTAGGATCATCTTACCTGGTATATTTATCGTCGGTAAAACTCGTTTTTTCAATTTCTTACTGTGTGGTATTCCATCATCGGGCTTGAAATGTGCACCACACATCATATAAACTTTATATATGTGCTCGTCGGTGATTTTGTTGAATCGTGGGTGTTGTGCGCGTTCTTTCCATATTCGGAAGACGTCTTGTTCTTTTATCGGAAACCTGTGTCGGACAGATGTTGTGTCCGTACAGTTTAAAACGCAGCACTTCACTATTCTAGGCATTTTTAATATAATACTTCTTTAGAATAGCTTGACACCATACACGGCGATTCAAGAACAACGACGTGGTGAAGCAACAGGTTATAACTAGACAAACATAGCGGCCGCGTCCCCGGCGGCATTGCAAAATGGCCTGCGATTAGAGCGCCAAGAAGCTTGCCGGGGTTGATGGCAGTACTAAAACAGGGAACCAGTCATGCTATACTAGATTCCAGGCCCTGCAGCGGAGAGGTCGTTTATTTCTCCTCGCAGAAAGACCTGTTTTTATCCACTATTCGATACATCATTTCTGTTTTGAAGAAAGCCACTTCATCCCTGACCATCTACATACATTCAAGCTACATACATTCGCCTCAGTAATGCCATAGGGTCGTAAGCGCCAAAAACATTTTTTTTCGGAAGTGCCCACAAGATTACATACGGTGTGAAGAAAATTTTTCATCACTCTAACCTCAAAATCGCAACTTCGTCGCGATTTTCCGGCTCTCGTGATGAAACATATTTTTTTGGATTAACTAATGTGAGCTTGATTATTTTTCCGATTTGAATAACATTTGGTTGAAAATAGCTGATTTCGTCGAAACAAATAAAACTAAATATGATAAATCCTACAACAGTTTTTTTCTGAGTGTGGCATTGATGATGCGATATCGAGGGGGCTAGGAAGGTTATGTGAACAAAAGTTCTAAATTTTGATATTCGTACAGCGATCGATATAGCCGTATACTTCACTGAAGACGGCTAATTTCGCTAATATCATACGACGTATTCGTTTTAGTCTCCTCACGTATGTATGATTCAGAAGTTATAACATTGTCCTTTAATATGCACGTGGATGCAATATCGTTCTCCCGTGAGAATATAATGACCATCCGATGACGGCAGTGGTACGAACAAGTAATGATTCAATGCTGAAAATCCGCAAACTACCATGATTGGCCCAGCAATGGTAAGGTGGATGCAGAAGTATCTACCCGTCGCGTAGCCGGTACTGTTTCGGTTAATCACACAGTGGGGAATTTTCACGAATTCCTGGCCAAAAACAAAAACAAAAATTTTTTCATTCAGGTATAACGACCACAGGGATTGGTTGAGAACTAAATTCTGCGTAAGGACCTGACCATCCCGACCCTTTATTTCTAATAGTCCCGTAGATATTTTAGTTCAAAGTTGACCCTTGCACCCAGAGAAAAGTTTCTTTGACTCAAAGAAATCCTATTCAACACCAAGAAAAAAATTATTAGTATACGAACCTACTAGCCGTTTATTTATCCAGACGTACTTTATTTATTTGAATTATTTTATTTGATGTGAATAAAATTTAGTCGTCGCGCATAAAATTTCAGCAGCTTGATCAAAGAAATGTTTCAAATAAATTTTGGTATTTATTCCACATAAAGAAACATTTTGTTTCATCCAAATATTCAATCACGGCTGTACCGTCATCTGTGCAAGAATTTTATTTGAGCCGAATAAAACTGTCAATGGATTTGAATAAAAGTCATCATTTGCAGTGAAGAAAATGTAATGTCTCATGAAGAAATCGTAGTAACTAACAAATATTTTTTTTTGGTTCAAATATAGTGGTGATCCCGACCAATTATGGATCTCTTCGAGTTTTAAGTGATGTTTCTTTGTCGTGAATGTGTAATCTATTGGCGCAAATGTAATAGTTGCTTGGTTCAAGCAAACTCTTTATTTGGAGCAAATATGTAAGCTGTTGGCTCACATGTAATAGTTACTTGGGTCGAGCTAATGCTTCATTCGGAGCAAATATATAATCTGTTGGCCCAAATCAAGTAGTTATTTGTTCCAAATAGACGAATTTATTAGGAAAAAAGAACCAGTTAGTTGGTGGGAATCAAAATTTAATTCTATAATTAGTCAGAATGGGAAAGGAAATATGCATATTTAAACCGTGCCATGTTTCAGAAAATCATTGCTTTTATTGAAGCACAGATATATTTGATATAAAGTATACGATAATGCAACGTTCATCAGCGTTCATCAGCGAGTATTATGCATATAGGAACATGTGAGGTACTCAATACCATATGGTTTCTCAAATTAAAATTAAAATAACGACATATTACACGTACGTTTACAGGTAAGTATAGGAACACAATACTTTGTGGCTTATAAACTAATAAAGCATATAAAACAATGTGAAAATTGAACCTGTCTACAGGTAAGTATGACCCGAGGTTTTATACGTCGTGTGTCAAACTAATAAAAGCATATGAAACAGATAAGTATGACTGGAGATCTCAATACTTCGAGGCTTATGAACTAATAAAGGCATATAAAGCAGGTAAGTACGACCGGAGGTCTCGATACCTTGTGGTTTACAAACTAATAAAGGCATACAAAACGTGTGGTAACTGAAGCTGTGTACAGGTAAGTATGACCGGAGGTACTTGATAACTTGTGACCTTTGAACTAATAAAGGCAGACAACATTAGAAATCTAACTCAAGGATAGGTAAGTATAGTTTGGATAATGGTAAATTCAATCAACTGCAGGTACGATATAATATTTAATACCGGAATGTACCGTGAGTTTTTATATATACGGGCGGGTGCCGCTGGCTGTCGTATCCAACACGAGGCGATCTTCCGCTAGCGCGAGAGGTAAAGAGGCTCCTGTCTGCTTATAGAAAAACTCACGGTATAATTTCATGTATATATATATCTCTGGTTTTTTTTATCATATATTATTCTTAGTCAGTGTTTATTGTAAATCTACTTTGAAATCTTGATAGTTCAAGGTGCGTATGGCAAAGTTATATAGTACGTATCAGAGACTCGTCTCACGAACAATGGTACAGGGATTTGTAAATCTGAGAGAGCTATACAGTTTGTCTTCAGCGTTGGCAAATTTTTATGATCTACCATGTAAGAATGCTTGTGTGGGTCGAATCCTATCACAGCAATATTTGTATATAAAAAATAAACATCGCGGTCGTTTGCAAATATTTTCTGAACCACACCGAAGCATAGCTCATCTTCTTTCGCTCCGAGGTATACCGCACACTGGTCAGCTTTGTACAAATGACCGTTACATTTCACCCACTTATACGCTGCCAAAGCGTCTAACATTGCATAACTGGTTATATCACAATTCACATCACTTCGGGGCCCAACTTCCAAATTTGGTTTCATATTAGATCTCTCAAAAAGATTGTAAGCTAATTCAAACTGATTCTTATAAGCTATTGTATGCACAATATTGATTCGACTATTTGAGTTAGCAGCGGCTTTTTTACTTTGAGCATGCTTTGCTTCGTATCGCATGCACCAAAAGTTGCGCAGGGGTCCTACAATCCTAGTGATCCGTGGATAATGTACCATGTTATGAAATTTGGGTTTCAGGATGTTAGATTTACATTTCCACATTTTTTTACACGTATCAATGTATAAAGCGAGGTGCTCTGCAATTAGTACTCCGAAAACTTTGTCGATTCCGGGATCATAGTACGGAGCCATTGCAATATCCAAAATGCCACATAAACTGGTATACAGACTCCAAACCTTATCTCCGCCTGGGATAAGGTCTCCAACCATCAAACCAAAATTTCGTACAAGACACATCATTTCAGCAGCTTTGATACTTATTCTCTTTTTATTTACGATCATATCATGGGTTATGACTGGTGGTTTATTCCCGACTTCAATGTAACCATAATCAAAACTTTGGATTCGACTATTGATAGTTTCTAGCGTCATCATTTTGGAGCTGTATACTAGGTAAAATATTATTACTACCATAACATAATTACAACCCCCTTCTAAGCTGTCATGCATAATGTCTGCCGAATGATTTTCAATAGCATGGAATGATGGTATTTGATTCCAAACACAATCCTCTTTAATTCCTGTTACTTTATAGTCGTTCAATGCTACGTCACGTTCGTAATTAGCTTTTGTCCTTAAAAGAGGTTCTTTTTCCTTAGTAAGTTTTAATAATTCATTTTTATGACCTCGGCAGAAACGACAAAAGTAGTTACCAGAACACCCAACATAACCCATGATCGAATTGAGACCAGCATTGTCACCTATTACCATGGCTAATGCAAAGTATATTGTTTGATTTTGACCATTTTCTAATTGGATGGAAATTCCAGTAGTCTCTAGGAAAATTAATTCGTCGATTAAAATCTGGAAGATTTTATTACCTTCTTTAACTTTGTCTTCGTAATGAAACAGCATTGCCATAAAAATGTTAGTGAGTTTAGATTGATATTCGAGCGGAAAACAACGAAGACTTATGTATACAGCTCCTAATTTGTGAACACCTGCGTGTGAACCCAGCGGATTATTGCATTCAAATTCATCATAATAAACAAACAACGGGATTACAAACTTGTCACCAAATAACATATTTTTTTTTTCAATCCAATAAGGGCTGTGAGCAATGTCATCAATACGATCGGTATCACGTTCCGAGTGAAGGAATGAATTTGCTATCTCAAACGTCTCACTGTCCTCAAAGAGAACTTTAAAAACTTTGCGTAAGGATATGAACGAAAGAGTGACTTCTACCGGGATGGACTGTAATCGACCATTCAATCTTTTTTCGTCCATTCGTTGGTGTAAAAACACTTTATCTGGCAAAATGAGGTAACCTGCGTTCTTCAGAAATTGTATTCTACTGTACTCTGTAGATTGACCATAAAACGGATCACTCAAAAATTTTGTTATCCTGTGGAAATGAATAACAGATTCAGGATTTGGCTGGACCGTATGTTCTAACAATGTACTGACACTAGACATCAGTTCGCAAGTATTCAATACCATATTTTGAATGGTCGTACGTGATATTGCTCGATCGAGATATAACCTCGACAGGTATTTCTGTATGGCATTTTGGAAAAAAGTTTGTAAATCTTGGCCTTTCAACGGAATTGGTTCAAGCTTATCTAAAACGACTTCTGGTTCAAGCTCATCTGGAATGACTTCGGGTTCAAGTGCTTCTTCTCTACCATGTCGTAGTGGATCGTCAACATTTTGTTCAAAGTCATTGATACATTCTCTATCTTGTACAATATCTACTTCCGCATATTTGTTGATAACGTGTCTTTTAAAACTATAAAAGAGCTGAAATTCTCTGAGACATTTATCCTGTCCACACGTATATGAATGTAAATCTGAATGCTTCAACTGCATATGAAGGAAGAAGATTGCAGCAGTGTTATTTTGGATATTGCAATGGTAACATATGTAAGGCATTGTGGGAGCTAATCTATCTCAGGTCACTTATGATTTCAAGTCACTCATGATTGCAGTCACATCGGAAGCAACCTTGTCATGAGGTGTTTCGATTTTATAGAAATATCTCTGTATGAGTGTCCAAACGTTTTTTGATTCAACTGGATATTCCAGGTTCATGGAGTGGAACAGTTTGAAACAAACATCAACAGCTGATAGCGGGTTATCAACTTTGTACAAGATGTTTTCAATTGATACGTACGAAGCTGATACATCAATTATAGACGGCCCTTCAAGTATTATACTGGGTTGAACTGTATGGCCTAACTTTTGCATCTTCTTTTTCCTTTTTTCGATCTCGATTGCAATATCAGCGGGATTCTGAAAGCATACATTAGAATCTTACATCAGGACCGTTTTTTCGAATAAGTTTCATTGAAATGCCCTCATATTTAATGTACTGTCAAGGTATTCCAATTACGATGTCAGCAAATATAGTTTGTACTGGCGTAACAATAATCGAGGATCAAAAGCATATAAATTCTTCGAACACCTAACATATGCCAATGACATGGATGAGGTAAGACACTAGTAAAGTGGATTTTTGTATAATAAAATTATAGTATCAAAGGTTCGGTGCTCAAAAGCAAGCTTAATTCTTCAGACTACGGTAAAATAGAGCTAGATATGAACTTTTGACACCCTACGATGAAAATAGAGGCAAGGAACGTTCCGTAGATCAGCTACGTATAGAGCTCCAACGCGGTGGGTGTTGAAAGGTGAAGTTCACATTTAGTTCTAAGCTTCCATAGTCTAAATAACGGAGCATGCTTTTGAGGATCTGACCTTTTATACTACAATTCACAATATTATAACAACGAGTTATAATATATAAGACACTACTGGAAAGTCGGAAAAAATCAGTCGCTTGTTTAGAAAATGAACCAAACAGACTCAATCTTAAAACCCAAACCCACAGCACCGGATGACGGTGGTATGTGTATCGGAAAAAAATTGCAAACTTCTACAGTGACTGTTCAGGCACAGCCGAAATCCAAAAATATAAATGAGTCTCAGAATTGTCTTTCTTATTGATTTTATAAATAGAAAACTGATATTTTTCAACATTTCAATAGGGTCTTTTTTTAATTGGAAGCTTTAAAAGACGATGATGATTATTTGGTCTTCTTACCTCAACTCGAACTACGAATGACTCTTTGGCTTCGACGATAGTCGGTTTCCAAGTTTCTTTTCCTTTGCGGCGTATTATCGAAGGTGGAATCAAGGCAGGCAGTAAGTATAGAAGCATTGCATCCTTAGTATCTAAAATCATCACATTTATATTAACGCACAATAGTATTTCTCAAAGGCAACATAGCGATCAAGGTTCGGCTGATATTTTATAGAACACTGACACTTGGCTCATAGCAACTCTGAGCCATATCCAGTTCTGTGAATTGAGTAATGTACATCGCTATGAAGCAATCACACACTTCGAGCTGTGCTCAATCTGCTTCGGAGCAGACTGTGTACTACATTTAAAACAAAATCGTCAATAGGTAAAAGTGCACCGTGGAAAGCTCACCTTCTGAGGAATCATCTGTTATCAATGCTAAGGATTGTAATGACTGTTTGTCCCTGAAACGATTTCTCATGAGCTTTAGAAGGTTTTCTCTTTCCAAAGGCCAGCCACTCAGCAGCATCAATTCTTTATCTTCGTAGATAGTTTTGAAGTCAATGGAAAACTGTTGGGATACAACAAAATTTACCCATTTTCATGGAAGCATAAGCATAGAGCATACAGTGACATTCATGTACAGATTTTCAATACAGCTATGCATTCGTTTTAGAAGCGGAGCGTCGACTAATTCGTTTTACCAGTGTATATCCCAACGGATGTTTGGCAAGTGGCCATTCGTTGAATATGTCCACAATCGTATGGGAGGAATCGTCATGTAATTGACTGACACGATTTGGAGAGGTCAAACTCCACAATTCTACAACTTTTGTCCATGGTTCAGAATAATGCTTCAACCAAGTTTTCGACTCAATGAAAGTCTCTTTCGGTATCACTAACAAAACAAATGAGTTATGATTGTATATGTGCCCAAATGACGTGCTGTGATTTTTGTTTTAGGATTGATAGAACTTACAATCTGATATTTCGGGGGTAGCGGATGTGGACGCCCGTTTCGTTTTGGAATTCAACATATCATTCCTTCTCATGACAGTACGAACGTTTCTATATCTATATGGCAGCTTGCCCTTCGAAATCCGTTGGGTTTTACTTTCAGTAGATGGAGCTATATAATAGATTTCCTATTCACCACAAGAGAACAGTATTAGTAAATGGACAGACAAGTTTGAACGAAAATGGATTCATAATTTTGGATTTGGCTTATAATGACTGATGATTATTTTTCACTTGTTACCTACCGCAAACTCTGATGGGAATAATTCCTTGATGGAGTTTGCAACCTCTTCAAGTTGTTGGTTTGTTACTGAATCGTAGTCAGTGATCAGCTTGTTGATAATGACATTTGTTAACTTGTCACGAACAGAAGGATTCGATAATGATTTATCTCTTTTAAAAACAGCTAAAACCTGTTTACCGTCCGGATGCTCATTCAAAATGCTTTTCAACCACTATAAACAGAAGTATAGCTGTTCGAACACAAGTTTCCAAAATAAGGTAATCGAATGTTGATTACTGAGAATACAGAGAGAAAGTAGCGGGAATTACCAATTTTGAAAGAGGTTTGCATCCTGAGACCTGTGCTAATAAATCTGACCCTGAAGCACAGTTTTGGCGTTTCAAAGGCTGCAAGGTTACAGATTTTGCAGTACGTTTACTGCTTCCGACACCCTGTGCTTGCGAGTCTGGGCTCAATTGACGTTCATGCTGTTTCCGAGGCTGCTTAACTACTTCTTCAGTTTGGTCATTTCTATTCGCAATTGTTGGGATAGTAGGTTCGTTTTTTTCATTGTCTTCTAGGTCTACGTCAGAAATACTTTTAGTAGATCCGTTGGATAAACCATCTTCATTACCATCTACAATAACCTGCAAGTCGCACTAATTGTCAGTCTATATTATCAAATACAGCGGTATGTGTGCCTGATAGTATGAAAATTATAGCGTACTCTAGAGGATTCTTGGCTATCAGGGAGTGGATCTGCAGCTCTCTCCGATATAAGACGCATGAATTTCAATCGATGGCCTATAGGTTTTATCAAGGCAGCTATGAGATCTGGTGTCAAATCCCACAGGACATCCTGATCAATCATGTTGTCTGGAATGCAGACGAAAATAAATTTTTTTGTCTTTCGTATTTAAATCGGTCTTTGATCCGACTATCAGCCGCTGATATCCGGAATATGTGATCCCTATCTAACGAGGAGTCAACCAGACCTCCGGATCACAGATCTAGCCCAAACTTTGAGGAATGTTTTCTTGTACCTAAGTATGAAGCATATAACTGTTACTACAAAATGGGCTTCCGTTCTCCAGGCGAGCCCTGCTTATGAAGCTGAAGCTAGCAGCCAGAGTTAGCAGCCGAACGAGCTCATCATCTTCCAAATAGGATGTTACAGTACAGGTTCTTAACTTTTTTAGTAAAATTCATTCAATTTTTATGAAATATAGCGAAATTCAGATACTGTTAATTTTTATGCATCATTTTCAGGAACTAAGAATCGTTTAGCTGCTAATTCTTGCTGCTAGTTTTAGCTGCATGCCCCGCTTGATAGTAATATCCAGCGATAGATAAATATTTCACGCAGGTGACAATACTTTGTTTTTCTTCATCGAATTGAGTCTTATTAGGCTAGTATCTGGTCATTATTATCGAATTATGATCATTATACTAGTTTGAGGCAGTTAGGCCAGCTTTTAAGCTTCCGACGAGCCTGAAAATGGTCCTCCGCCACAGTGAAATAGCCTTACGGAACTCACGTCGTTCGCTTTCATATAATCCCTACATGGATCGGAGACCTTCAATGTCACAAAACTTGTTTAAAATAAGTACCGAAAGTATTCAGAAATTGCAGTTAGAAGATTCATTTTCTGATTTCTCTGTGAATATGTATTCGTCGAATAATGAGAAGTAAAAGATTAAATCTATAATCACATATGTAACGACCAAAAAAAAAAGGAAAACAATTTTTGAAGTTGGAAGCCAGTTTTCTAATTTTACTCCTTTGTTACTTTTGTCACCTAATTTCAAACAAGTTCTGTGAGTTTGAAGATCTCCGATCTATGTAGGGATTCTTTGCAAGCCAACGACGTGAGTTCCGAAGGCTATTCCAAAGTGGCGGAGGACCATTTACAGGCTCGTCGGAAACTTGAAACCTGGCTTAACTGCCTCAAACTAGTATAATGATCATGATTCGACAATAATGACCAGATACTAGCCTAATAAGACTCGATTCGATGAAGAAGAAAGCATTGTCGCCTGTGTCAAATATTCATCTGCCGTTGGATATTACTATCAAGCACAGCTCGCCAAGAGAACGAAGGCCTATTTTAAAGAGTTATATGTTACATGCTTCATATTTAGGTACAAGAAAACATCCCTCCAACTTGGGGCCAGATTCTTGTGAAATCTCGGAAGTGGCAGAATCCACAAGTCAATAAATATCATCATCTCTCCCCCCTCAGAACCGTTCAAATTTTGTATGAAACTTTTTGTGTCTCTTCTAGTTTTTGAGACATTCGCCTGGGGCGATTAAAATAGATCACCCTGTATAAAAAAAAACTGCAACTTAAGCGGTCTGCTCGAAATAGTACATTGTATAATGAAGCTGAACGAGAAGCTGAAGCTAGCAGCCAGAGTTAGCAACTGAACGAGCTAATCGTCTTCCAAATAGGATGATGCAGTACATATTTATAACTTTTTTTTCAAATTCATTTACTCTTCATGAAACATAGCGAAATTCAGATTTTTCAAAATTTAGCTGCCTTATTTTCATTAACTAAGAACCGTTGGGCTGCTAATTCTGGCCGCTAGTTTCAGCTTCATTGTTGTATAATGGGTACGGAAAGTGGGCAATATCTACGAATGAGTGTGAAGTTTGCGGTATGAGCCAAGGTGAGTGCTGTACTCAGACCAGGGATGGGATTCTGTAACTCTCCGCTAACTCCGCTAACTCCGCAAAGTCCGCTAACTCCGCTAACTCAACGGAGACCGTTGGTTGGCTAAGAAGCCAACGGTCCGTCCAATCAGAGACCGCTTCGGATTTCGGTGGTGCCTATTTCTTATCGCTTATTTCTCATTACCTTTTCCCTATAGTCCTATTTCCTGTAGCCCACAGTCCAATATTTTGATTCATTTATTCGTTTTCTTTCCATCTTTTTATCTCCTCACTTTATTCGTGTGAAATTCATGCATATGTATCAAGTGACAGGAGCTCTTTCGTTTGTTTATTTGTTGCAATTAGCGGCCGGACAAAGCCCACGGCACCACCGTACAGGGTACCACCGTACACAGCGCCACCGTATAAGCACCACCGAGGCCCGAAGCGGTCTCTGATTGGGCGGTCGGTTGGCTTCTTAGCCAACCAACGGTCTCCGCTGAGTTAGCGGAGTTAGCGGACTTTGCGGAGTTAGCGGAGTTAGCGGAGAGTTACAGAATCCCATCCCAGGCAGATATTGCTTATTCCTACATCCTACATACCATATTTTGTGTAACTCGACAACTAACAAAGCACTCAAAGAAATAGTTATTGAATTCAGGCTAATTGAAAAATGTATTCGTAAGTAAATTTTTATTCGTGAAGAAGAAATGATAGATTTGAAATAATAAAACAATTATTCACCTCAAATATATTTCTTTCGAAGGCTGCATTGTGATTCAATTGACATTTTTTTAATATAAATTTTATTCGTTTGCCATCAATAAAAATTTACTCGTTACTGATAAATTTTCTAGCACGTCTTGATTAAATAAATCTTATTCTTCCTGATTCTTTATGGCTTATACCCGTGAGGGAAGTAGCCGAAAATCTTATTTGTGTGTAGGCCACGTTTGATGCAATGAATAATCTGAAGATTGAGAAATAACGCGTAATGTTCCTTGGTTAGTATAAAGAGAAAATTATTAATTTATTTTGTCCAAACGTTATATTCCATGATTCGAGTCTAAACGATTACCTGAATGAAAAATTGTTATTCTTCATATTATTCAACTGAATTGGTTTTCCGAAATATGTATAAAGGAAGCACGCTACAGCATCACCGAGGTATAACATGAAATGGCGGCTATTCTGTATCCATTGTTCAGGCGTCATGGAAATTTCCATTCAACCAATAAGTGCGTAGTTGATTGATTGAAGTAAAAATGTTGTTAAATCCAAGTAGAATTTAGTTATGGCAATCGAAATTCCTGCTTTATAGAGAATGAATGCTTTGTTGAAACGAGGTGAGTATTTTTTTTTTTTTTTTGTAAAATTTGTTTTCGATCCAGCGTGGCCATATTAACTTGAGGAAATCTAAACCGAATGCAAAAGCTGCTAGTCAACATCATAAATATGCAGTATAGAATCTGCTTACCTTGAAATATTTCGATATATTCAGCCAATCCCCGGTTGGTTAGAATGGCTTGAGTCTTTTCGTCCATGGCACTAAGTATTGCGTTGGCAGTTTGCAGCACTTTCAGACGCACTCTCCTGTCTCCACCAGTCTCCACTCTCCACGACGGACGAAGCCGGAAAGAAAGAGAATCTCCGACTACCGCGTGACGCGCTCGAAAGCGCATGCGCGTGAGCGGCGAGTGGCTTTGCGCCGACGTGTCGCGCACGGTTCCGTGTTCCTTTCTTTTTTCGAGAAGGTTCTAGCATTTTTTTCCGGTACCAATAGTTACCGCTATTTGAGATAACATAATCGTTTAGTTGATCTAGAGAAATAAATTTTCGACTCGAATAAACGTGTCTTGAAGCGGTGGTTCCGTTCAAATAATTAATCATTTTTTAGAGAAGATTTTTTTTTTTAATACAAATAGTTGCCACTGTTTGAGGCAACACATCGTTTAGTTGATCCGATCAAGGAAATTTTCGATTTGAATAAACGTTCCTTGAAGCGGTGGTACCGTTTCGAATAACAAATCATTCTTTAGAGAAAATTTTTTTTTGGGTACAAATAGTTGCAACTGTTTGAGGCAACAAATCGTTTAGTTGATCTGAAGAAAGAAATCTTCGGCTCGGAGTTGACCGGAAGATATATTTTTTCGATTCAAATAAAAGCCTTCCAAACAAACACTTTTATTTGAAAATAATAAAATGTTTATGTAATAGAGTTGTTTGTTCGGCTCAAATAGATATGTCTATTTCGAGAAAAAAAACGTTTAGTTGGTCAGATTGAAAATTTCTTTGATTCAAATAAATGCATCTTGAATAAAGGGATTTATTTGAAAATAATAAACCATTTCTCTGGGTGTGGCGGTGGCAGTCGTCCGCGTCAGTTGCACTGTATTATTCATCGAAAGTTTAAACGTTAACACAGCCGAGATACGAAGAGCAATTCAACTTTTGCGAAATGGATACTATTCCTCAAGGTATGTAGAAAATTTTGCCTTTTTAACAATCGAAAAATATTATTTTTTAGCCAAACTAACGTAGTCTAAAGATAATCGTGCAAAGTGCCTTTCTTCCGAAGTAAATATTGACTTTGCATAGACTTCTAGTTTCCATCCACAAGCGTCCGTACGTTCTTTTTTTTTTTTTAATTGTAGCTTATAATTTTATCTTTCGAATGGCGTATCAACGAAAGTGCGGAAATGTGCGGAGCGTGTTCCAGAGCTATTTCTGTGTGCTTACCCGTGATCCTAGAAGGCCGCCGAGCGTTCTTTCGCCTAGAGCGCGGCGGCTCGGGCGCGAGCGCGGCGCCTACCTGAGCTGCTGCTGCGTGACCCTACGCGGACTCGGTCGACTGGATTATTCAGACAATAGATTCGAAATATAAATATATTGTTAGCGAAAAATTCTGATACCTGATTGAGCTCACGTTATAGAATTAGTTTCCGAGAGGGATAATGATTCATAAGAAATTCAGCATTGTATTTGGAATACTAAATCGATTTTAATTCGTATGGCCAGATGCACACAGTCTAATCCTTATTCACGTTACTATACAATTAATTTATAATTAATACTAAATAATATTCTTTCTTTGTAGGTTCTGGAGGTTCCTTTATCTTTTTCAAGCGGAGGGAGGTATTTCTACTTCTAGAAAAATGTCTATATCCGGATTCAGATTGAAATATTCAATTGTAAACTGTAATTTTTTGAAATAAATACTTTATTTACCATACCACAAGAGGGCAATTACTTTTTTATAATTTTCCAAATATATTTGCAATGTATTATTGTAGCCACTCCACGGACATATGTTGAGTCCTGTATGTATATGTATACGTATATGTATGTATTTTAGTTAACATATTGGATTCGTGATCAGCAACCCCAAAAAAATGAAGAAAGTTGGTTTCCGATCGAATTTATTGGGAAATTCTTGATCCGACCGGCCATATTGGAGCCGCCATTTTGTTTTTTGAAATTTCGATTTTGTATTCTGATTCAACGACCCCAAAAACATAAACAAAGTTGATTTCCGATCGAATTTATTGGGAAATTCTTGATCCAACCGGCCATATTGGAAACGCCATTTTGTTTTTTGAAATTTTGATTTTGGATTCGTAATCAGCGACCTCAAAAACAATGGTGTATCAAATTTTGTGAACATCCGATAACCCCCTGAATAATGGCCACGAATTCGTGAAAATTCCCCACTGTGCATCAGTGCCGGCAAGCCTTTATCACAACGAATTCAGATTTACATAGAAGCACAGGGCCTGTGCTAAGGCTTGAAGCCTGGTTTTTATTATCTGCAGTCTACACAGAGAAAAGAGTTTCTTTGTTGTTAATAAAGTTCGTTAACAGCTAACGAATCGTATATTTGTATATAAGCAAATATACATCCAGTCACAGTTAAGAAATCATTCATTTGAGTGTATTGCTTCGGCTCTAGTGAAGATTTGTTAATAGTTAACAAATCATTAATTTCCTCAAATATCGTGACCAGTTACATCAGACGATCAAACACGATAATGGAATGAGGATTCCTTAATAGTGAACGAATCTTGTATTTGAGCGGGTCCATGTCATTTCACTCAAAAAAAAACACTCAAATCGCGGATTTTTGCGCCCTTCAAGAAATCTTTAGTACTATGGAAAAAAAAAATAGAAGTTCACGGATTTCGAAAAATTTTCAAAAATGGCGGAGTTACGGGTGTTTGAATTTTTTTGCACTGCTTCGTTTGAAAATTCATATTTCCGGAACCATTAATCGCAGCCGAATGATCTTAGACTCATTTTATTCACAAAAGAAAGAGCTACTATTAAAAAAATATGTTCGAAAAAAAAATGAATTTCTTCAAGTATTTTTCGAAATTTTTTTCCAAAATTCGGCCGCCATTCCCAAAGGGTACGGTAAATTTCATGAAGACAATATTCTTTAGATAGCTGGATCCTTCCCCTTCAAATTCGTAAAAAAAAATTTATGGAGACCATACTAGGTCCGGAGAAAAAAATTAAAACGTCCGGACGTGCGTCGCCGCGCGTGCAGTTCCACGGTGGCGCTGCTCCGGTAGGCTCGCTGTTTCACGTAGCCGTTGAATTTCATTCAATGTTTCGCTATTTTCTAGGGCTATCCTTTCTTGGAAAATAGTTATTCAACTACTTTAGACTTCCAGAATACGTCCACTGGTTATTTTCGCTTGGAATTATACTTGTTCCGAAAATTCCAGCACGGTTATTGTTAAGTTGAACACACCTGTGCTGCAATCAACGTTCTGGTTCCATTGCAATAGGTTTGTGCAATTTTATGACTGTGGCTCTTTTGTAATTCTCTCGTAACTTTGCATAGAAGAGCTAATTATCGATTTCTGCAAAATTTTGGTGACTCTGAAAAGGGCCAATGTTTTGAGTGAAATTGCGCTCGATAGCGCTTAGTTGGACACGCAAGTTGAATATTAATTCATAACTTTTACATGATCAATATTTTCTGATGCGGAAAATAATTTCGTTTTTATAAATTCATCAGAAATCGGAATGACTACATGTAATTTCAGAATGCCACGAACCATCAAAGCTTCATCGAATCGATTTTGTAGAATAGCTATTCTTCTGCTGTATGTTCTGCAGCAGGTAAAAGATACGCTCCTGAAATAAGAGCATGCCCGATTATACAAATGCGGCGGTGTTTAAATAGGATCTGAATTGCCAATCAATTGTAAACTCGCCAGACAGTTTCATCTACCCCATCACATGGCCCTTTGCCATGTGATGTAGCCAAAAGAATGCCACTCAGCTTGACATCCGAACAGTTCAAAATAATGCGTTATGTTAATGAAATTCTTTTCATTTTTATACTGGAAAGCTGCTCCATCTGAGAAAAACTTATTTTTTAATTGTAATTGAACCTTGAAACTTTTCGTTTATAAAGTCGATCAATTTTTTGTTTGTAATAAATCAACTGCGATCGTATTATGTTTCAGACACTATGGAATTATTACAAAACTAAAATGGTTCAACTCTCCCTCGCTTTGACTTTCATGATAAACTACGATTGGATTCATCTCTAAGTAAACCCTTGAACGGAATCTTGTACAATAAACGCATGATTGTCAGCGAAATCGCACACGACTAGAAATTCACCAACTTTCACGGTTTTTTTTCATCTCCTGCCAATAACTGATTTGCTGCTTTGCAATGAAATCATGTGCTGGAAATTAATAACCATGCTGGAATTTTCGGAACAAGTATAATTCCAAGCGAAAATAACCAGTAGACGTATTCTGGAAGCCTAAAGTAGTTGAATCACTATTTTCCAAGAGAGAATAGCCCTAGAAAATAGTGAAACATTAAATGAAATTCAACGGCTACGTGAAACAGCGAGCCTACCGGAGCAGCGCCACCGTGGAACGGCACGCGCGGCGACGCACGCCCGGACGTTTTAATTTTTTTCTCCGGACCTAGTATGGTCTCCATAAATTTTTTTTTACGAATTTGAAGGGAAAGGATCCAGCTATCTAAAAAAAATTGTCTCCATGAAATTTACCGTACCCTTTGGGAATGGCGGCCGAATTTCGGAAAAAAATGACGAAAAAAACTTGAAGGAATTCATTTTTTTTTCGAACATATTTTTTTCACAGTAGCTCTTTCTTTTGTGAATAAAATGAGTCCAAGCTCATTTGGCTGCGATTAATGGTTCCGGAGATATGAATTTTCAAACCAAGTAGTGCAAAAAAATTCAAACACCCGTAACTCCGCCATTTTTGAAAATTTTTCGAAATCCGTGAACTTCTATTTTTTTTTTCCACAGCACTGAAGATTCCTCGAAGGGCGCAAAGATCCGCGATTTGAGTGTTTTTTTTTGAGTGAAATGACATGGACCCGCTCATTTCGGCTTTAAGCTGCACCAGTTGTAATAACTGAACGATCATGAAGTTCAACTATGTTGAATAGTGAATGAATTGGAGACATATTCACAGTTAATGAACTGTGCTTTTCTATCGGTACAGTTTGCAGTTATTCTTAAATGAACGTTTAGGAGAATTCACGTTCTTATTCATTTGAAATATGTATATCGGTTACCGCAACGAATTGTGGACTACAAAGAAAGCTAGCTCAGTTTCACAATGAATTGTCATTATATTTCGCAAAGAATAACGTTCATTTGGTTCGAATATTTACATCATAATGATAATCGTTATCATATATATTTCTCAAGGAATAACGTTTTCCTAATTCTAACCTCAAAATCGCAACTTCGTCGCGATTTTGCGGCTTTCATGATGAAAAATAATGTCCGTCAGTCGTACGTAAGGGCTTTTTGACGAACCTCGTTACAGCCCTCGCCTTCGGCTCCGGCCGTAAACCTCTCGTTTCGCCAAAAAAGCCCTTCCGTAGTCGTAACGAAATGTACTATTATTTGGTTCAAATATTTATATTATAATGATATATTATAGCGATACATATGGATACAATATATATATATATTAGGGTGGATCGAAAAAAAAAATTTTCTCGGCTACCCTCAAAAATCGAAGATATCGCTGAAATAAAGGTCTCCGTAAAAGGATTCGATTTTTTGAATTTTTTTAGGGGGCGCGCGGGACGTTCAAAAGTGCCGTTTTTAGCGTCAAATTTACGTAATCGCTGCTTAACGGAAACAGATTCATCCGAAAATTCTGATTTTTTGATATAAGGCGCCCAGGTATCTACTCTTTCGAACCCATATTCACGGACCACTACCAATTGTTTCAAATCTTCGAAAAAAAATTTTGAAAATTAATATTTTCACTATTTTTCAGGTAATTATCATTGAATTTTGATTTTTTTCCTTCTGAACCGTTTTTTTATTTCTTCCATCGTTTTTTTCTTGTGAAACTATCTATCAATATCGCTTACAATGCAAAAATTGCTGAAAATTGCTGAAAAATAAAATTTTGATATTTCGGATATATTTCGAAATAAAATTTATTTTTCAGCAATTTTTGCATTGTAAGCGATACTGACAAAAAGTTTTACAAGAAAAAAACGATGGAAGAAATTCAAGAGCGTTTTAGACGGAAAAAAATAAAAATTCAACGATAATTACCTGTGAAAAATAGTGAAAATATTCATTTTCAAAATTTTTTTTTGAAGATATGAAACAATTGGTAGTGGTCTGTGAATATGGATTCGAAAGAGTAAACACCTGGGCACATTATATCAAAAAATCAGAATTTTCGGATGAATCTGTTTCCGTTAATCAGCGATTACGTAAATTTGACGCTAAAAATAGCACTTTTGAACGTCCCGCGCGCCCCGTGAAAAAATTCAAAAAATCGAATGCTTTTACGGAGACCTTTATTTCAGCGATATCTTCGATTTTTGAGGGTAGCCGACAAAATTTTTTTTTTCGATCCACCCTAATATATATATATATATATATATATATATAAACGTAATTTAGCCATTTTGGTGACACCTTTTTTTTTCAGTTGAAAATACTGCGAAATGACCTAATCTTCATACTCCCGCGGGCCAAATTTGATTTTTAGTAACCGTTCTAATTTGAGAAACAATTTTATATGAATTGTACATTTTGATGACACCATATGTATAATTTTGTTCATATAATTTATGCACTTTCGTAACACTATATATGGGGAATTCCAGCCCAACCTGGACAGCTTTTGACCCTCACCCCTCTCGATTTTTTTCATTTTTTTTTCTAATATTCGGTAGACTGAAAGGAGTGCTTGTGATTTATTTCAAATTTTTATCTCAATCCGTTTTCGATTTACATATTTTTGAAAATTCGCAATTCCCGATGATCGTCAAACTTTTAAACGCCTGTATCTCTGAATCTATCAGTCGGATTACAAAATGTGAGTATATGAAATTCATCGGAAAGAAGTGTACTTTTCGAAAAAAAATTTTCTGGATAATTGTGCCTCGTCTTTCATAGTGAAATCTTCGTCTAAACATGAAAAATCGATTTTTCTCAAAGTATGACATAATTCAAAATTTTCAAAAAATTCTCAAAAATACTTCGAGAAAAGACAAAATTTTTGAGCTATGGCTGATCGTGGGCCCGGCTGCTTTCTATTTTTAACAGAATTTTAATCGAAATTTTAATTGAAATAATTAAAATTCTATTGAAAATTGAAAAACCAATTTAATTAAATCAATCGAAATCCTGTTGAAAATTGATTTCTCAATTTTTTCTCAATTTTCAACAGAATTTCAAAATAAATTTTAAATTGAATCAATTAAAATTCTATCAAAAATTTGAGAAAAATTCAAAATAATCGATTAAAATTCAGTTAAAAATAGAAAGCAGCCGAGGCCCACGATCAGCCATAGCTCAAAAATTTAGTCTTTTCTCGAAGTATTTTTGAGAATTTTTTGAAAATTTTGAATTATGTCATACTTTGAGAAAAATCGATTTTTCATGTTTAAACGAAGATTTCACTATGAAGGACGAGGCACAATTATCCAGAAAATTTTTTTCGAAAAGTTCACTTCTTTCCGATGAATTTCATACACTCACATTTTGTAATCCGACTGATAGATTCAGAGATACAGGCGTTTAAACGTTTGACGATCATCGGGAATTGCGAATTTTCAAAAATATGTAAATCGAAAACAGATTGAGATAAAAATTTGAAATAAATCACAAGCACTCCTTTCAGTCTACCGAATATCAGAAAAAAAAATGAAAAAAATCGAGAGGGGTGAGGGTCAAAAGCTGTCCAGGTTGGGCTGGAATTCCCCATATACAAACTCATATATACAGATTTGAATATAAATTATATGGGGAATTCCAGCCCAACCTGGACAGCTTTTGACCCTCACCCCTCTCGATTTTTTTCATTTTTTTTCCTGATATTCGGTAGACTGAAAGGAGTGCTTGTGATTTATTTCAAATTTTTATCTCAATCCGTTTTCGATTCACATATTTTTGAAAATTCGCAATCCCCGATGATCGTGAAACGTTTAAACGCCTGTATCTCTGAATCTATCAGTCGGATTACAAAATGTGAGTATATGAAATTCATCGGAAAGAAGTGTACTTTTCGAAAAAAATATTTCTGGATAATTGTGCCTCGTCCTTCATAGTGAAATCTTCGTTTAAACATGAAAAATCGATTTTTCTCAAAGTATGACATAATTCAAAATTTTCAAAAAATTCTCAAAAATACTTCGAAAAAAGACAAAATTTTTGAGCTATGGCTGATCGTGGGCCTCGGCTGCTTTCTATTTTTAACAGAATTTTAATCGAAATTTTAATTGAATTAATTAAAATTCTATTGAAAATTGAAAAACAAATTTAATTAAATCAATCAAAATCCTGTTGAAAATTGATTTCTCAATTTTTTCTCAATTTTCTTTATTTTTCAAAAGAAATTTTAAATTGAATCAATTAAAATTCTATCAAAAATTTGAGAAAAAATTCAAAATAATCGATTAAAATTCTGTTAAAAATAGAAAGCATCCGAGGCCCACGATCAGCCATAGCTCAAAAATTTTGTCTTTTCTCGAAGTATTTTTGAGAATTTTTTGAAAATTTTGAATTATGTCATACTTTGAGAAAAATCAATTTTTCATGCTCACACGAAGATTTCACTATGAAGGACGAGGCACAATTATCCAGAAATATTTTTTTCGAAAAGTACACTTCTTTCCGATGAATTTCATATACTCACATTTTGTAATCCGACTGATAGATTCAGAGATACAGGCGTTTAAACGTTTCACGATCATCGGGAATTGCGAATTTTCAAAAATATGTAAATCGAAAACGGATTGAGATAAAAATTTGAAATAAATCATAAGCACTCCTTTCAGTCTACCGAATATCAGAAAAAAAAATGAAAAAAATCGAGAGGGGTGAGGGTCAAAAGCTGTCCAGGTTGGGCTGGAATTCCCCATATATAAACGAAATTTTTTCCCTCGAAATCCTGAGTCGTATTGTTTATCATGAATGGTTCTCGAAAAATATTAATGTGAAATTGAATTATTAAAATATTGTTAGGGGTAAATTCAACTGTCAGTAACCCGCGTGATGCTCAGTCTTGGATGTCAAACCTACATGAAAAATTTGTATCTCATAAGTGGGTAGCGCTGCAAGACAGACGAGTCTAACTTGTTAGCGTCAGTAGCTGTCGCTGGTTGTTGTTTACGTGATATTGGTGTATGTGTACCCATGAATGAGTTGAAATGAGTGTACGAACGGCAGTTTGGACATTTCTGTGACACTCGCCCATTTTCAGCATAACCACCGTATATGATGTATAGATATATCTATTTTCTTCTCCGAGTGTTTGAGAGCAATTCATTCTATCATCTGATTGACGCTAGAAATATATTTCTAATTCAATCGTCAGTAAAAGTAAAAAACTGTACCCAGAAATATTTATTCAGAAAGAGGTGGGAGTATTTTTACTGAGGTGATAAAGATACGAGGTGTATATTTCGAAGTAAAAACATTTCGACGACGTCACAGAAATGCACGATTTACCGTCAAATGTGTCACTGAAATGAGTGTACGAATGGCCGTTTGGACATTTCGGTGACACTCGCCCATTTTCAGCATAGCCACCGTATATGATGTATAGATGTATCTCTTTTCTTCTTCGAGTGTTTCGAAGCAATTCATTCTATCATATGATTGACGTTGGAAATATATTTGTAATCCAATTGTCAGTGAAAGTCAAAAACTGTACTCGAAAATTTTCATTCAGGAAGAGGGAAGAGTATTCCAACTGAGGTAATCAAGATACGAGGTGTATATTTCAAAGTAGAAACATTTCGGTGACGTCACAGAAATGCACGATTTACCGTCAAATGTGTCGCTGAAATGAGTGTACGAATGGCCGTTAGGACATTTCGGTGACACCTGCCCATTTTCAGCGGTGCTACCGTGAAGTTTGCACGTGTCCAGTTACGCGAATTTCATCGGATGATTATCCAACGCTCAACCGACTAATTTTGCAACTTTTAATGTAGTTCGAGGGATTTCAAATTGGGACGTATCTATCTTCTCCTCCAAGTGTTTGACAGCAATTCATACTATTATCAAATTGACGTTGGAAATATGTTCCCAATTTATTTATGAGTGAAAATTGAAGACTGTACTCGAAAATATTCATTCAGAAAGAGGGAAGAGTATTTTTACTGAGGTAATCAAGGTACGAGGTGTATATTTCGAAGTGAAAACATTTCGACGACGTCACAGAAATGCACGATTCACCGTCGAATGTGTCACTGAAATGAGTGTACGAACGGCAGTTTGGACATTTCTGTGACACTCGCCCATTTTCAGCATAACCACCGTATATGATGTATAGATATATCTATTTTCTTCTCCGAGTGTTTGAGAGCAATTCATTCTATCATCTGATTGACGCTAGAAATATATTTCTAATTCAATCGTCAGTAAAAGTAAAAAACTGTACCCAGAAATATTTATTCAGAAAGAGGTAGGAGTATTTTTACTGAGGTGATAAAGATACGAGGTGTATATTTCGAAGTGAAAACATTTCGACGACGTCACACAAATGCACGATTTACCGTCAAATGTGTCACTGAAATGAGTGTACGAATGGCCGTTAGGACATTTCGGTGACACTCGCTCATTTTTAGCAGTGCTAGCGTACATGATGCGTGCATATGTCTATTTCCTTTCCCGAATGTTTGATAGCAGTCCATACTGGTACCAAACTGATGATGAAAATATATTTTCAACATCATTTTGGAAATGGTATGAATTGCTATCAAACACTCGGAGGAGAAAAAAGATACGTCTCAATTTGAGATCCCTTCAGCTGAATCAAAATTCGTAAATTCAGCCGGTTGCACCTCGGATAATGATATGAGAAAAAATGCCCAACTGGCGACGCGTACCTTTACGGTAGCACGGCTGAAAATAGGTGAGTGTCGCCGAAACGTCCAAACGGCCATTCGCACGCTTATTTCAGTAACACATTTGACGATGAATCGTGCATTTCTGTGACGTCACCGAAATGTTTCTACTTTGAGATATACACCTAGTATTTTGATTACCTCAGTGAAAACATTCTTTCCTCTTCCCGAATGTATATTTTCGAGTACAGTCTTTGATTTTCACTGATAATTGAATTAAGAATATATTTTCAACGTCAATTCAATAATAGTATGTATTGCTGTCAAACACTCGTCGGAAAAGATAGATACGTCTCAATTTGAGATCCCTCGAGCATTAAAAGTTGCAAAATCAGTCAGTTGAACGTTGGATGATGATCTGATGAAATTCGCGTAACTGGACACGTGCAAACTTTACGATAGCACTGCTGAAAATGAGCGAGTGTCGCCGAAATGTCCAAACGGTCATTCGTACACTCATTTCCGCGACACATTTGACGGTGAATCGTGCATTTCTGTGACGTCGCGGAAATGTTCCCACTTTGGAATATATATCTAGTACCTTGATTACCTTTGTAAAAATACTCTTTTCCGTTCCTGAATAGATATTTCCGAGTACAATTTCTGACGATCACTGACAATCAATTCAAAAATATATTTGTATTTTAATTGTCGGTGAGAGCCCAGGATTGTACTCGAAAATATTTCTTCAGGACCAGGGAAGAGTATTTCAACAAAGGCCATCAAGATCCAAGGTTTATATTTCGAAGTATACACATTTCGGTGACGTCACTGAAATGCACAATTAGCCATCAAAAGTCATCACACGTCCTATCGTCTGTTACTACCGACCCAATGATCACTCGACCGTTCTCGAACTCATCGGTCACTCCTTCGAACATATGGACGGATATTCAAAACGGCAGCAAGTCATAGCTAATCGATCCCCAGGTGAATCAATATCCTTTAAACTGTGCCGTTACAAGTTGCTGATGCGGAGTCGGAACATTTCAGGGATGTCATGAAAATGCACATTCGACAATAGTTCACCGATGATTATTTAGACATTTTGGCGACAGCCTACTATTCTGTCACTCCTTTCGAAAATATTGATGAATATTAAAAACTGCAGCAAGTCATAGTAATCGATCCCCACGTGAATAAATATTTCCCAAACTGTGCCGTTACAAGTTGCTGATGCGGAGTCGGAATGTTTCAGGGATGTCACGGAAATGTACAATTGACAATAGTTTACCGATGATTGTTCGGACATTTTGGCGACAGCCTTCGATTGTAGCTAAAACCTGTGAAAAACATTAATTAATCATTGCGTTTACTCGGACTAAGACTCTCATACAGTTTCCAACATCAGAGTTTCTGAGTTATCGAAATGCTGGGGAATATTGTGTGAAAATTGAATTTTGAATACTGTCACTGAAATGTACGATTGAAAATAGTTTACCGATGATTGTTCGGACATTTTGGCGACAGCCTTCGATCGTAGCTAAAACCTGTAAAAAACATTAATTAATCATTGCGTTTACTCAGACTAAGACTCTCATACAGTTTCCAACATCAGCGTTTCTGAGTTATCGAAATACTGGGGAATATTGTGTGAAAATTGAATTTTGAATACTGTCACTGAAATGTACAATTGCAATGTATAGATATATATGTATACCATGCATTTTGATTACTGTCATCAAAGTGTACAAATTAACGCAGGAACATTTCGGTGACGTCACGGAAATGTCCCAAAGTCACGGAAATGTACAATTCATATTCAAAAGTGTCATCGAAATGGCTAATTCACATACATATATCCATTTTAATCGCCCCAGGCAAATATCTCGGAAACTATAAAAGATACAAAAAAAAGTAAAATACAAAACTTGAAGGGTTTCGAGGGGGAAAGATGATGACGATATGTGTTGACTTGTGGCATCTACTACTTCCGAGATTTCGCTAGTAACTTCGGATTTTAGATAGGGAACACATATTTTCGATATGAGCAGTTAGCGGCGAGAACAAAGACCAATTCAAATACGAAAAGCAAAAAAAATTTGATTCGATAAAAAAAAAAAAAATTTTTTCATTTTTTTTTATTTTTTTTTTTCAATTTTTTTTTTTTTCAATTTTACTTTATTTTTTTTCCTCCAATCCAAATTTGTCATTTTCTGTCAATCAAGCTGATAGCGGACCTGGAGACAAATTTCAAAACGTGAGAACAACAATATCATTTCATGGATCACAAGTTATTTAGTGCAATCCAGATATTCTTCTATGGTTATTGTTGAAACGTCCCAATACACTTCGACACGAAAGTTACACCTCACACTCGCAGGAGAATTTCCTTGCAGTCGAAACGGTGAATCCCTTACAGACCCGAGATTGAAAACAATATTGGGTGGGTTGACAAAATAAATAAAAAAGTTGTGATTCATGAAATGATATTGTTGTTCTCACATTTTGAAATTTGTCTCCAGGTCCGTTATCAGCTTGATTTACAGAAAATGACAAATTTGGATTGGAGGAAAAAACATAAAGTAAAATTGAAAAAAAAAAAAATTGAAAAAAAAAACAAATTTTTTTTTTTTTTCAATCAAATTTTTTTTGCTTTTCGTATTTGAATTGGTCTTTGTTCTCGCCGCTAACTGCTCATATCGAAAATATGTGTTCCCTATCTAAAATCCGAAGTTACTAGCGAAATCTCGGAAGTAGCAGAACCCACAAGTCAACACATATCGTCATCATCTTTCCCCCTCAAAACCCTTCAAGTTTTGTGTTTAACTTTTTTTTGTATCTTTTATAGTTTCCGAGATATTTGCCTGGGGCGATTAAAATGGACCACCCTGTATATACACGTTTTTTTATGTTTTTTATATATAGGTATTACATATATTATATGTGTATTGAAAAAATGTATTACATCAGGATAAGTCTCGACGGCAAATAATGCTCTGCTGGGATGGGATTCTGTAACTCTCCGCTAACTCCGCTAACTCCGCAAAGTCCGCTGACTCCGCTAACTCAGCGGAGACCGTTGGTTGGCTAAGAAGCCAACGGTCCGTCCAATCAGAGACCGTTTCGGATTTCGGTGGTGCCTATTTCTTATCGCTTATTTCCCATTACCCTTTTCCTATAGTCCTATTTCCTGTAGCCCATAGTCCAATATTTTGATCCATTTATGCGTTTTCTTTCCATCTTTTTATCTCCTCACTTTATTCTTGTGAAATTCATGCATATGTATCAAGTGACAGCTGCTCTTGCGTTTGTTTATTTGTTGCAATTGGCGGCCGGACAAAGCCCACGGCACCACCGTACAGGGTACCACCGTACACAGCGCCACCGTATAGGCACCACCGAGGCCCGAAGCGGTCTCTGATTGGACGGTCGGTCGGCTTCTTAGCCAATCAACGGTCTCCGTTGAGTTAGCGGAGTTAGCGGACTTTGCGGAGTTAGCGGAGTTAGCGGAGAGTTACAGAATCCTATCCCTGGCCATCACCAGTTATATGTACCTTCATAGGCCTCATATAAGTATCAACTGTCAGCTGTAATACTTTCTCTGAGTTTCCCTGCAGGGCAGTGAGATTAAGTAGCCTTTCATATGATTATCAAAACCTATGGTAACACATTCCATATAAACAATATAAATCGCATTTGCGTCACTATTTAAAATATGTGTAATGATACCAAAAACTGGATCATTTTCACAATCATTGCACAAATGCACCGCAAGATCTCGCTTAAAACTACTGCCATTTACTTTGACGGATGACACTTCACAACACTCAAAATCAATGCTTTGAAAAACGCCTCTGGTTACTGATCCCACTACTCGGCCAAACTCAAACGAATCTCGTAGTCCTCTGTTACTCAAAAAGCTATAGCTTAGCTCCAATTGTAATTTCATTGCAAGCGTGTAGATAAAATTCAATCTAGAGATGGCAACGCGTGCGTACTTTTTAGATTTCTGGTGAAACGATTCAAACTTAACGCATGATAAATATTTGACTGGGCCAAAAGTTTTGATGCAGTTAGGATAATGCGTGAGAAAGTGGAATTTTGGTTTTAAATGCTCCTCAAATAGTTCAATTTACAGCATAATATGGGTTTTAATTAATCGACGCAGATGTCCAATATCATGTTCAGAGATAAGAGAACTTGTGAGGAGGTCAGTAATTTCATATAATGTTAAATAAAGCTCCCACACTGGATCGTCATCATGAACGAGATCACCAAAAATTATACCGAAATAACTGATTAGCGCTGACATTTCTGCAGCAGTTGCAATGACGCAGCCATCGTGAATATGGTTGGCACTGATCGATGATATTTTATTACCACGATCTACTTCCGAATCATAATCAAAATACTTCAATCTTTCGTTTAAACGATCGAGAGTAAAGTATTTCTGTCGCACGCAATGATCAATAATTCTGGCCATATCATACCTGCCTACGCCTAAATAGATATCATGCGTTAAGTCACAGGTTTTATTGACAGTGTTATGAAACTGGGGTACATTATTAAATATGCATTCGCCTTTTACGCCATGACTCAATGACTTTAAATCTTCCTCGAAATTGTCAACGTTTCTAAGCCGGGTCTCATCTTCTACACACAACTTACGTGCTTCCTCTTTAGGTATGCGACAAAATCGACAAAAATATTCACTAGAAAAACTCTCATTGAATCCAAAAAGGCTGTGCAATCCTAAGTTGTCACCCAATATTCCTAATAACACAAAGTGTACTTGATGCACTTGCCCATTTACGGATATTAATATTCCGTTTTCGTAAAGATACCTGAATTCTTCAATTACCTTATGAAAACATTTCTCATTCTTGAATTCTCTGTGATCCGTACTATACATGAATTGTGCTAAGAAAATGGTATCTAAATTTGAGGAATATTTCGGCGGCATTGCTGCTATGGAATAGTAAAGACCACCAAGTTTATGAATTCCCTTTGCGCTGGACAGAGGATCACATACTTCGAAATCGTCGTAATATAAGTACAACGGTATCACAATTTTGTCGATAATAGTATATTTCCACACTGCGTGCGCAAAGTTCGATTTTGCGCACGCTTCGCGTGCACAAAATTCAACTTAACGCGCGCTGTGTTGAAAAATAAAGTTCGATACACGTGCGAAAGATGATTCTCGACTCGTGTGATTATCACCCTCGCTTCGCTCGGGCGAAAAACTTCACACTCGTCCGAGAACCAACACTTTCGCACTAGTATCGAAAAGTACTATTACGCAACAAGTGCGCAAAATAGGTGATTCCCGCACTCGTCTTGTCTGTCGCCCTCGCTGCGCTCGGGCGACAAAATCGACTCGTGCGGGAATCACCTTGCGCACGAATTGCGTATACTATTTTCCTAACTGAGTGCGCAAAATGAGATTTGCGGGAAAGCAGTGCGGGAAAGTAGTATTTTGCGCATTAATGCGGGAAAGCAGTGCGGGAAAGTGGTATTTTGCGCACTAGTGCGGGAAAGTAGTCGCGTTCGCACTAGTACAGGAATGTACTATTTTGCACACGAATTTGGATGCGCAAAAACGAATTTTGCGCACTCAGTTAGGAAAAATAGTATACGCAACTCGTGCGCAAGGCGATTCCCGCACTCGTCTTTTTTGTCGCCCGAGCGCAGCGAGCGACAAATCGACTCGTGCGGGAATCACCTATTTTGCGCACTTGTTGCGTAATATACTATTTCCTGACAAGTGTAAAAAATTCGATCCTAATGATTATTATAAAAGGTTGTAATGTATAGAAGTTTGACGTGATTCACATCACGGGCGGAGCCGGCCCGAGGGTCGCGCCGATCACACGAGGGGGTAAATCGTACGCCCATGGTGCATACGCTATTTTTCGCAGCAGTGTGTGTAAAATTCGGTTGCATATATATGGGTAGTTCTACAAAACTCGGGTAACTTCATGTATTCACGTGTAATTTAGACAACTATCAATTATGTTCCATAACCCTCACTGATAATAATGCACAAAAACGAGTTCTAGGAAGACATAATAAAAAATATTGTGAATATAATTGAAATTGGACCAAAAATCGTCCCTACTACTCTAAAACATCAGTCCCTTGTCGTGTCACCGTTACATATTTTCACCTTAAGACGATCATATTTCTCGAACTATTAGGTTCACACAGTTAGTTTTAGTTTCAATATATTCCAGGATACTCTACGAAGTATAAAGAATCGATCAAACTGGAATTGAAATAAATAAATACTAATATTTTTCGCATTGAAGTAGCGTACTCAATATTGGGCATCAGTCCCTTGTCATTCATACGATTTCAAAAAGCGCGCCATTTTACAAGGCTCAAAGCCTAAGCTGAAATTAGCCCACTTGAAATTAGCGGTAAGCGTCGGCATCCGCGAGTCAGTAGGTTTGAATTCAGTGCTAGCTGCGTGCTTCTGCCGAGAGCACGTGTTGGGCCAGTCAACATATCAGTCCCTTGGTGAGTACTTTTTTTTGTGAATTTATTGCTACTTGTTTCTAATGATACTTCATTTCAATGTCTGTTCTGTGACGTAAATTGTATGAAAAACAGATAAACAGTGTCTCGTTCCAATCAAAAGATATATTTTTTTAAAACGATATTCATCAGTCCCTTGTCGTCAGTCCCTTGGTCGTAAACGTGACAAGGGACTGACGCAACGACAAGGGACTGATGAAAACACTGAGCAACTAATGTAACGCGAGTGTTTCATCGTAGCAACCAATTTTACTCTTCTATAGCCGTATATTCATTGTTTTAGGACACGATGCCGCCTAGAAAAAATCAGAAATTAACAAGAGAAGAAATATTGCAAAAGAAGAGAGAAGCCGCGAAGGTTCGTTTGAATAAATTTAAAAGTGATCCTATAAAATTAGCCGAACATAAAGAGAAGGAAAGATTAAAGTATCTAAAAAAAAAGGAAAAAGGACAAAGAAAATGTATTAAAGACATGACTTCCCGTGAGCAACGGAAGACTCGAAAGATTTGGAAACAATACTCATCTGATTACCGAAAAAAAAACAGGCAATGAACGATATAACTAATACTTTTCTAATGCAAACTACACCACCTGGATCCGATGACGAAATGCACCCTCCTGTTCTTGTACAAAATAGAGCCCCAGATCGTAACAACGCCCGTGAAAATATGACTGAAAATCGAAGACAGAAAGAAGCTAGAAAACGAAGTCAGAGGCAGAGAAAATTGAGACTCAGAGAGATTAGAAAGAAAGATGGTACTATTGCCAAGTTAAAATCAAAACTCAATTGTCAACGACAGAAGTATAGAAGATTGAAGAACAAAATGAAGACAGAAAAGAATGCCCTTTCACCTAAAAGTAAAATTCAACAGATGGCAGAAGATCCCAACCAGAAAAACGAACTGGTCAAGAAAGCTCTGTTTGGCGAAGTGATGCACACACAAATTTCGGAAAATTTGTCTCGAACAAAAACTCACACAGACAGATCAAATTTTAAACGATTAATCGGCGGCAAAATAGTTGACAAATATAAACTGTGGAGGCTTGAGCATAGAGCTTTGACATATAAAATAGTGGGCCATAACAAAGGAAAGTCAGTTGCTAGGAATAATAAGCTGAAAGTAATGAATATAGTCAAAAGTTTTTTTTGAAGATGACAGTAATAGTCGTCAAACGGCTGGAAAGAAGGAGTATGTGACTCGTAATAGTGTAAGAAAACAAAAACGTTACCTCTCAGATTCGTTAAAAAATCTGCACAGAAAGTTTCTGCAATCGGGGCAAATCACAATCGGGTACGCTCTATTCTGTCGCCTACGTCCATTTTGGATCGTCCCACCTAAACTTTCGGACCGAGACACGTGTGCGTGTGTAACACATGAAAATATTGATTTGAAGCTTTCTGCTTTGTATAATGCGAAAATCCTGACTTGCAGTAACTTCTAAAACTTACTACAAATACTTTGCTGTGATCGCTATTCCGAAAAATGCTTGGAACGGAATTGTGATGATTGCTCAGTGAAAACATTACCATACAAGGAATTCGACAACAATAAAGAAATACTGTTCAAACAATGGGTTCACAGGAAAGAGTCGTTTATCGACCCAAAAACTAAAAAAGAACGCGTTGTCATGAAATATAAAAAAGAGGCAAAGGAAATGAAACCTCGAGATGTGATACTGACACTAGAAGCTGACCTTCAACATCTTTTCCTACACGAGAGGAACATTGTTCACCAATATAAAGTTATTAAGTCACTCAAACAATCATTGACTACAAAGGATGCCATTATACATATGGACTTCTCAGAGAATTACGCCTCAAAATGTAATCGCGAAATCCAAGCTTTCCATTTCGGTGGTTCCCGCACTCAAATTTCTCTGCACACGGTTGTTGTTTACACCAAGGATTCAACAGTTTCTCACTGCACCATTGCGTCGAATTTGTCCCACAATGCCGCAGCAATTTGGGCACATTTACGGCCAATATTGGCATCCTTACCGTCAACGGTTGAAAACCTACACTTCTTGAGTGACGGCCCAGTCACTCAATATAGAAACAAGACAATGTTTTTTATTCTCGCTTGTAAGTTAGATGAGTTCTACCCAAATATTATTGTATTTTCGTGGAACTACCATGAGGCGGGTCATGGCAAGGGGGCACCGGATGGCGTGGGTGCAACCTGTAAAAGGACTGCAGATCAAGTAATAGCTCAAAGAGGCGACATAATGAGTTTGTCCGAATTCGTTGACATTCTTCGCGAAAAATGTCCAGCGATAAACATCTTCGTCATTGAAGATGCCGACATGGAAAAAATGGATAACTTGATCAACGAGAATCAGAGCGAAATGATTCCTTTCAAAGGAACACTTATGGTGCACCAAGTCGTCGGTAACACGTATCGTCCAAATCGACTCGTTATGAAAGCACTGAGCTGCTTCTGTAATTTCAATGCGTGTGAGCATTACAACCTAGGCACTATGGAATACAAAAAAAAGCACATCAACTCAACGCTGATAACATTTTTACGGATTCTGAAACTGAAAGACCAGAAGAAGGTATAAGTGAGGATTTGAGACACAAACTAAAAATCAGTTACAAGAGCGGAGATTACGTTTTAGTCAAATTTCTTGTGAAAAAAAAAAGAATACCGGTATGCTGCAATATGTTCAAACTTTGACGAGGATGAAGAAGAACTGACAGTTACATTCCTTAAAGTATGCCACGATAATGGGACTCTTTTTAAATTGGATGAGAATGATGTAGCCGATATATCTCTTGAACAGGTGATAGAGAAACTGCCAGTTCCTAACTTGAATGTTAAAGGAAACCGAGTGTTTTATAAATTCAAGAAACCTCTTGATGTCTTCGAAAAGTAACTTGCAATTCTTTGGTTGGTAAAGTTATATGGCTGTGTAAAAGAAGTCCTTCCATTAAGTATTACACTAGCATTGACTGATTGTTATAGGACTGCATATAGTTTCTAATTTATGTTGAATAGCTTTATACGACAGCTTATTTTTAGTCACTGGAAGAGATTTATTTTCATTTAGCTCTTAGGGATTGAAGAACGTTCAAGTTCGTTTTTGTGATTTTAATTTTATATAAAAGTACTACTGTAAACATTTTTACTAGAAGTGAGACTGCGAAGATTCTAATTTATAGCATAGAAGGCTGTTTTTGTTTTAGAAGAGATTTATTCAGATTTATATTCGTTGAAAAGTATACTCTATTGTAGCAGGTAAGGATGAATGTAACCAAGAAGACTGATTAAAATGGAAAAGAACATACTAAAATAATAATTCAACTTTTCGTTACTACAGTTTGATGATATAAGAATCGAATTAGTAATGTAATAACTCGTCTTTCAATAAAATTGTTGTGTTTCGTCAGTCCCTTGCAATACTTGTCAGTCCCTTGGAGCCGAATTTCACAAAAACCTCAATTTCTCCTCAAATACTTCATAAAGTGACTGTCCCTTTCAGAATCAGTATAATTGACCCATGGGCCATCAACAGCGTCATGCAGGAGTTTGATTTGAGATACAAAATACGTAGTTCAAATTCATCTGTAAAGTTACCCGAGTTTTGTAGAACTACCCATATATAAGTAATCTAGTCCCAGTAGGAATGTAATGCAATCATGTCACAAATTAAAAAAACTCGGGTGAGTCCAAAAATCTTGGAAAAACCGACTTTTGACAAATCACTGTGCGTGACGGCGGGGTCCAGGGGCGAAGCCCCAGCGGGGGGTTCGGGGGGCCAGAGGCCCCCCGACCCAAAACTTAAGAGGCAAGTTTTTATTGCAAAAAAAAACGTAAATAAATAATTCATTTTTATTCTAAATATTTTTCAAATCGATACAATGATGATCTGTGATGATCTTGCCACAATTTCATAATTTTCACAAATAACGGTTCGGATTGTTTACACATGAAAACTAAAAATTAACAAATTCATATCGAATGATGTTTGGTTATGAAATTGATACGGGAATATGAAATTGATTCAAAAACCATATGTCTTCAGTGCAAAATATAAATTTAATAAATATTCAAGTCGGTAAGGCAGGATTCGAGGCGTCCTATCGATTATTAATCAAATTTTTAAATGCGGGCGTAAAAATGTTCAATGGATATTTTACGCCCGCATTTCGGGCCCCTCTATTTTCTTTCCTTCGTATCAGTAGAACATTTAAACGTTAAAAAACTAATTTCATATTTTACGCCTACTAGGTGTAGAATTGATTTTTACGCACAGTGTTGAGAAAAGTAGTATTTTACGCCCTGAAAATCGAGTCGTAAAATTGAATTTTACACTCACTGTTGCGGAATAGTATATTATACACCTAGGGCGTCAATGACGGTTTTACACCCGACTGCTGATCGCCGGCCCGAGGTCGGCGCGCGATCACACGAGGAGGTAAATCGTACGCCCGTGGTATACACGATATTTTTCGCTACAGTGTGCGTAAAATGCAAACGCACTTCGGTAATGTAGTCCCGTGAAAAAATTTTATAATCATATAAATATTTGACAAAACCCAACGTTTGACAGACCACTGTGCGTGACAGCGGGGTCCAGGGGCGGAGCCCCTGGTAGGGTCCAGGGGCGAAGCCCTTGGTGGGGTCCAGGGGCGAAGCCCCTGTTGGGGTCGAGGGGCAAAGCCCTCGTGGGGGGGGTTTGGGGGGCCGAAGGCCCCCCGACCCAAAACAGCAATCAAAACTCAATATGCAAAAAAAAATATATTTTATTCAATTTTTATTCTGTTTTATGCTATTTATCACAGAAAATAATAATTCTCAAATAAATCATAATTTTACAATATTTTTTTCAATATTTGATGTATATACAATGACTTTTACACTGTAAAGAAAATCTACATCTATACCTATGTTGACAGTGAAATGAAAGAAAATACAAATACTGAACGGAATACGTAGCTTAAGTTAGGTCCACTACCAGGAGGATAGATGAAATCACGAACGAAATCCGATTTCGATTACTCAAAGTGGATCGTTTTTTCCGTGACTGTCGTTGTGATTATTGTTTTCGATTTTTTTTTTCGGTATCTCATCTTGATCTTCTTCAATCGCATGATTGAGCAGTTGACCAATTTTGCGTTTGTTGCGCAACGAATTCTCGATATAACCCTCGGCAACTTGTGCTGACTTCCAGCCGCCGTGCCGTTTCATAGTTGTCATACTTGCTCCCGAATCCGCAAGCAGAGTAGCTGATGAACGGCGAAAACTGTGTCCAGTACATAGCTCGGGTGTGTCCGAGTTCAACCACGTTGCGATGTTCTTTGGCATGGCACCAATGTAATTCTTTCCGATAGGTTGATTGTAACATTTGCCGTCCCGGTAGGAGATGAAGAATTTGTTTGAATTTACATTCGCAGGTCTCAATAACATGTAAGCATTGATGACCTCGAAGTATTTACCTTCGAGTGTGAAGGTCCGTGGCAGATGTGTTTTGGTTTCGGGAATCGTAGCTATGAGATACGTGTCGTTCAATTTGATGTTTTCTGTTGTCAATCCATGAAGTTCTTGACCTCTGCACGCTCCATGGATCCCGAGAACAAGAGCAGCCTGTGCATTGAACAAATTATGTTATTACATTATAACTAGATGTTCAATGTATTTCTACAATATGATAATTGAAAGACTTACCTTGGTTGCCAAAAATGATCGATCGGGAGCTTCTTCCAAAAATTTTTTAATTTCCGTCGAGGTAAAAACTTCGGCCTTTTTTGGTGTGTACCCAACGTGTTTTTTCTTCAAGTATGCCTGTTGTTTTGTGTATCCACTAATGTCCAGGTCATTCTCAATCTTCACCATTGTTTTCAACATTGAAAACTTGGACCACAAAGACGACGAAGAGTATTTCGATGAGAGTTCGTGGAAATAGGCCAGAAAAACTTTTTCATTAAAAGACCGCGTGTTTTTTTTCTGCATCCACTCCCGAAAATCAGTATAACAGGTTCGATAGATGGTTTTTTATTTGAGTGGAAGCGAATTCTGTATCGCATTTTCGGCTGCTTCTAAGATATCGTCGGGAATAAATTCGCTATCCGTATCACTCATTTTGCGTACACACGTGTTGCTTTCTCGAAAGACAAAGTCCTATAACTGACAATAAGCGCGCGCATCGAGTAAGAGCGAATAGCCGCTAGCTATATGAAAATTGAAGGCGGTAATTCGAAACTGCGTGTTTGCTAATAGAGAAATTCATAGTAGGAAAAAAGGGCCCGAAATCGAGATTTTCAATTTTACGCACACTGTGGCGAAAAATGTGTTATGTGATGTACTTTGGATCATTTTTATTGTATTTATTGTATTGAATATTGTACATTTGTTTTGCTGGGAAATAAATTATTATTATCATTAGTATTATTATTTTTATCAAAAACATTTTAATTTACGAAAACTCCTCGCACGTACGACGTACCCCTCTCCCCGCCGGCTATTCTATGAGTACATAGGGTAGGTACAATAAATGGATAAACAACGGTTTATATTTTATACTTTATTATTCCTTTTTTCATCAATGTATTTCTTTCACAAATAAATGTACACAGTTCCTTTTCCTTGGCCGCCACGCTTCCCTCCGCGCGAAGATCGACCCGAGCCCCGATTGCCTGCTCCTCGATTATGGCGATTTGACCATCTGTATCTAATTTATTGAAAGACACATCTAATTTTATACTGTAAAATTAAATTCCCAACAATTCCTTCTTCAACAAGTCTCGTTCGAAAAGAAGTATCGCCAATAAACTGTCCAGAACACGAAGTGGTATCACGTGTTTGAAATTGAAGGAGATCAAGTGACTCAAAAATAAGTGACAACTATAGATCAATTATATTCTATATTGCAATGTGATAAAATGATACCGCAAGATATTTTTTTCTCAAGTGTTCTTTGAATATCCGATATCGCCGCTCTGGACAACGTTCGCGCTCGGATTCAACAAGGTTGCATCTCGGGTAATGAAGAATTTCCATCGAAATCTAGGTTGATACTTCAGAAGCAGTAGACCTCCATATGGGGTGATCTCACTCAAACGGGACACTTTTCTGCGTGTAGGTCGCCGATTTTGGTGCCACGCGAAATTTTGGATCTGACCCAACCCCCAACTATAAATCTAGAGCTATTCTAAATCTAGAGCCTCATTATCAAGTGGCTCAGAAGTTATAGACCGGGAGATAGCGCCCCAAATATCGAACCATTTAGTACAAGTATGGCGACCCCTAAAGGGTCGAATTACGTCATTTATGAAACGAAAATGATGGTCATAGCGCTGGTCATGGGGGCTTAATCGCATGAAGATAATCGAACTTGTCGGATAATTGACAGGTTTCGAACTATTTGTTACACACAAGTTCTTGGATTTTCCGGTAGTCGATACAAAAACAACTGGCCGAAAGGAAATGCCATACTTATCCGGTTGGGCTGACAGCCCGCCATACTAATTAAAACACGTCAATTTTTATAATTTTTTTTAACCATTTAGTACAAAATGATTTTTTTTCATCGTATTATCCTTGAGTAGTCATTCACAAAATCACTATGCCATACCGTATCGATGGTTCCGAATAGCCGCCATACCGACGCAAAGCAGTTTTTTTTAAATATTGTCAAACGATTTGTTACACGATAAAATTTTTTTTACAAGTTATTTGGATGGTTTGAAATGGAAGTATGATTATGCCATACCTGTGGGATGGGGCAAATACGCACAATATTATTATAAAATTGTCAGATTTTATGATGATTTCGAATGATTAGTTCAAGTATGGCATCATTTTTTCCTGAAAGTTCTAGGTGCACATAACATAAATATCAAGTTTCAAATATGTATGTGAGGGCATTCCTGTTTTTCAACAAGATGTTGTGTTGTATAACATTCTACGGCTACGGCCGCTCGAACGTCTTCATCAGGTTCCGGCTCATTGTGTTCTGCATTCCCAGGAAAAATGTATTGCGACGCAGGTATACAGCAGCTGTTTGTCAGGCGTCCCTAAAATCTATATATGGGGCATTCCATGCCACATCGACCTGACGTGAACTCCAACCATTTTTGCTTTTGTTTTCCTTTGAGTATATCCTATGCGTTTTTTCAAATTTTTTGGACGCTCGGTTTGAAAGTTGATTTATTTTCAGGAAGACACGTATTTCGAAATCTGTTAGTGGTACGTTAGAATCACCCAAATGAGAAAGTTCGCAGGTAATATGAGGTTACACTAAATTATTTGTTGAGAAACTTTCAATCATTGTGGTGCTATTTCTTTGATAAAATACTTTTAATTTGGGCTTTCCATAACGTTAGCCGTTATTAATTCTCGTCACATTTTAACCATAAATTGTATTGCGCATCTCTTCCTCTAGATCAACATGTAGTCCCCCCACCGATGTCGCCACAATTTTTAAAGCTTCTTTTGTTTTAAATTTTGTTTCAAACGTGTTTCGTTCGCGCGCCATGTTATATCGTCATTCTTCTTCTTTGTGCCGTTGAGCCACAACGTCAAACTTATTTTTCGCCATGGGAAGAAAAAGAAGGTCATCTACAAGTGAAGAAAGAAGCGAGGGTAAACTGAAGAAGCGTTTGAAGCGATTGGAAAAGAAATTAAGGAAGCAGGAGAAGCGGAGACATAAGGATAACAAGCCAAGTAGGTACCCGGGGTTTTTAACCCCTCGTTGTCGTTATGATCGACTCATTCAGAAATGCCACACGGATTGGTTCAACTGATCCGTGGAGCTTTGTCTCGGGCAACTGCTGATGCAGTTCTGTTTACGCCACACGCGATGGTCCAACCCGCGTGGAGTTTCATCTCAGGCGAATGATTATTGAAAAAATATCTGCAATTTGACGGATTTACGTGTAATTCGTATTCATCAAAATGGCCGCTATTTATAAAACATAGAAACAAACAATCAAACAAACCAACCAATCCACAAGTCTCCCAGGCTTGAGGTTGTGTTTTGTCAACCTTTTTCCTACGTCATGTAGTGAAATGGTTTTGTTTCTGTTTTCCTATAGGACGACGAGTCATAGAAGACTCTGATTCGGAAAGCTCGTCAAGCGGTATTGAAAGATATGCAGAAAACAAAGAAAATGAAGATGATTCCATCATCCCTGATTTATTGGAAGTACATCCACCCAGTGACTTACGAGTACAGCTGGAAGACGTTCGTCAGGACGTTGCAGTTGATAGAATTCCAACAGACAACGCCAGTGAGTCTTATCCTCTGGATGAATTGGACGAAAAGGTTCTCGAAATTATGGGAAAGCGTCTTGAAGAGGAAAAATCATTCGCAGAAAACATTTAGAAAGACTTAGCTGTGCGTTGGAACGAGATTGCTATTAAAGGTATTCCAAAGGAGGAGAAAACACTTTTATGTAAGAAGTATCCTCCACCGTTGAATTGCAAATTGTCCGCTCCGCCTAGATTAAACCCCGAAATAAAGGCATCACTCCAGGAGAACATTATCAAAATAGATGATCGTATCTTCGAAAAGCAGGAACGAATATCCTCCTGTCTTGCAGCCATAGGTAGTTCACTGACAATGATTTTGAAAAAGAGCTGCCAAGAAAATTTAACCTTGATTGAGCAGCTTAGTGATGCAGGGAGATTGTTAGTCGATCTACAACATGGAGAATCTCAAATTCGAAGAAGTCTGATCCTGCAAAATATCAACGTATCTTTACGAGACACTCTCAATGCCACAGCAGTGGACGAATTTCTTTTCGGGGAAAATCTGGAAAATCAACTGAAGGCCGCAAAAGCTCTGGAACAATCCAGCAAGGATCTCAAGACCACCACGAAGACAACTCAAATTCAAGAGAGATCAAAAAACTTCAAGGGCCCGTCGCGTCGACTACTACAGCCAAAAACGGCGGGCGGGCGAGGACAACCCTTTTCCAACTGGGGCAGCCACGCGAACGGACAGAGGCATACAGCGAACAGCTGGGGAACCCAGTCGGGTGGTCAAAGACAGTCTTCCAACAACTGGAAACACCAGAAATCCAAGCAAGAACAATCTCGTGCATCAAAGAGACGATACTAGGACCTGCGGATGTGAGTAAGCTAGCTGGCAGGTTAAAAAACTTCATTAACGAATGGCAAAGTATTACTTCTGACCATATAATTTTAAACTGGGTTGCGGGTTACAAGATTCCCGTGAATAATTTTGTTAAGCAAAATGTAACCCCAGTTGAACCAAACAAGACACAATGGGAGTTAACTCAGATGACAGAGTTAATATCCCAATTAATTAAGAAGGGTGCAGTTCGTAAATGCATCCCCTCGACGAATCAATTCATTTCAAATGTTTTCTTGATTCCCAAACCAGATGGTTCAAGCCGGTTAATTTTAAACTTGAAAAAATTGAATAACTTTATAGAACCAGAACATTTCAAACTTGAAGATAGTAGAACGGTTAAGAGATTAATAAGTAATAATTGCTTTATGGCAACATTAGATCTTAAAGATGCTTACCATCTAGTATCAATAACAGATTCGAGTAGAAAGTTGTTGAGGTTTTGGTTTAATGGAGATTTGTTCGAATACGTTCGCTTACCTTTCGGTTTAAATACAGTACCTTACGTCTTCACCAAATTAATGAAGCCGGTAGTTGCCTATTTGAGAAAATTGGGATTCATCTCAGTGATTTACCTTGACGACTTACTATTATTTGGAAACACATTCTCGGAATGTGCAGAAAATGTGACGGTTACGATCAATCTTTTACAAAGGTTAGGTTTCATAGTTAACAAAGAAAAAAGTCAAATATTTCCAGCTAATAGATGTAAATTCTTGGGATTTATTTTTGACTCTAGAAAAATGTCAGTTGAGCTTCCTGAGAATAAGATAAAGAAAGTTTCGAACCTGGTTAAAAAATTCGATGCTACTAGTTCTTGCAAAATTAGGGAATTCGCGACGTTTATAGGGATTCTTGGTTCATGTTGTCCAGCTACTAAATATGGTTGGGTGTACATGAAAAGGTTCGAAAGACAAAAATACCTAGCTCTCAAAGATAATAATGATAATTTTGAGGCATACATGAACATTAGCAGTGAGTTAAAAAACGATTTTGAGTGGTGGATGGTAAACATTCATTCTGCTAGTAACCCAATTAAGAATCCCTCTTTTGAATTAGAAATATTCTCAGATGCCTCAAGGTCAGGCTGGGGAGCTTGCTGTGCTGACGGAAAAGCTCACGGTCATTGGAATGACCACGAAAAGCAATCACACATTAATTATTTAGAATTATTGGCTGCATCATTTGGTTTGAAATGCTTTGCAAATAAACTCAGAGATCGTGATATTCTGTTAAGAATTGATAACACCACGGCTATTGCTTATATTAATAAAATGGGTGGTATTCAAATTCCAAAATTAAGCGCAATAGCCAGAGAAATTTGGCAGTGGTGCGAACAAAGGAATATATGGCTATTTGCTTCATATATTTCTTCGGCAGAAAATTCAGAGGCCGATTAGAACCAGAAACTGAATTCGAATTATCGGATGACGCGTTCAGTAAGATAGTTGATAGTTTTGGAAAAGTGGAAATAGATCTTTTTGCAACTAGAATAAATTCAAAGTGCAAAAAATTTGTCTCATGGTTCAAAGACCCAGACGCTCTAGTTGTAGACGCGTTCACTTTCCGTTGGAAACCTTTTTTCTTTTATGCATTTCCACCTTTCACACTAATCTTACGTACATTACAGAAGATTAGGTATGAAAAAAGTAGAGGGGTGGTAGTAGTTCCATACTGGACAGCTCAGCCCTGGTTTCCTATGTTTATGGATTTGTGTGAATGAGAACCTATCTTGTTCAAACCTAACATCGACATGTTACTCTCTCCCGACAGGAAGCCACACCCTCTGTGGAAGAAAATTACCCTGGCTGCCGCGATATTATCCGGACAGCATACATGCTGAAAAAGATTCCAGCTGATTCAATAGATATTATGATCTCATCTTTAAGTAATGCGTCATTGAAACAATATGATAGTTCATTGAAAAAATGGTGGAACTTCTGTAAAGTTAGGAATATACATCTGTTTTCTAGTTCAGTCAACGAGATTCTAGAGTTTCTCACTGGAGAATTTCAGATGGGTCTTTCAGATGGTTCCCTCAATTGTGCAAGATCTGCGATCGCATTACTTTATGATAATGATCTAGGCCAGGATACTAGAGTTAGGAGATTTTTCAAGGGTGTAGCTAAGTTGAGACCACCCGAACCAAAGTATGATTCGACGTGGGATCCCAGAATAGTGTTGGATTACATATCTCAATGGCCACTTAATGACCAGACTAGTCTTGAACGATTATCGATGAAACTCATTTCATTATTAACCCTAACAACAGGTCAAAGAATGCAGACCCTGTCTTTCATAGACATTAGGAACATAATAACAGAGAAAGATCACATCGAAATTAAAATTCCAAATCGACTAAAAACTTCAGGGCCTAGGAGGCTGCAACCTGCCTCGGTGTTACCATTTTATGCCAGCGATGCTAATGTTTGTGTAGCTTCTACTTTACTGTACTATATCGAGAGAACGAGGAGTCTGCGTGGTTCAGTAAATTCGTTATTCATTTCATTCAAAAAGCCGTATAAAGTAATATCTACCCAAACATTAAGCCGGTGGGTAAAAAATACTCTTTGTCAAAGCGGAATAGATACGAAGGTTTTCTCCGCTCATAGCACGCGACACGCGTCGACGTCCGCTGCTAGTAGAAAAGAGGTCAATATTGATGTGATCAGAAAGGCTGCCGGGTGGACGAAAAATTCGTCCACCTTTGCAAAGTTTTATAAACTCCAAATTACCCAGGATAAAGATTTATTTGCTAAGTCAATCTTAGACATGTAAGAAAAACGTTAATGTCATTATCTTCCTTTCACGTTAATCATGATAAAGAATAATAACGTATGTGAAATGATATCAATCAATGATGATGTGTAATCTGTCGTAACAAGCGTTAAACATCTACATGTTGATCTAGAGGAAGAGATGCGCAATACAATTACATGATTAAACGAACTTACCTATAAGTGAAGTTCTATCATGATTGTATGAAGCATCTCTTCCGAATAGATCAATCCCACCCTTATTTTCCCATATCTGACAATAATCAGATACCCCCAAAAAATTGTTACGACAGTGCTTTAAACGAATGACGATATAACATGGCGCGCGAACGAAACACGTTTGAAACAAAATTTAAAACCAAAGAAGCTTTAAAAATTGTGGTGACATCGGTGTAAAGTAGGGGGACTACATGTTGATCTATTCGGAAGAGATGCTTCATACAATCATGATAGAACTTCACTTACAGGTAAGTTCGTTTAATCATGTAATTCTTTATGCCAATTAGAAACTTTTCAGACTACTCCGACAGTGGTACTAGCTCTGGTTTCAGCTGCCGAATTCCATAATTTTCGAACAAACTCAAAATCCGAGAGGAAATACAGTTTGTTCGGGATTCATCGAATTCTGGCACTCAACTCAAACCAGAGCTCGTACTACTGTCAACATAGTCTCAAAAGTTCCGTATTTCCACCAAAAATGTACGGTGAACATTTGACAAGAATCGATAAGGGCTAACGTAGTGGAAATCCCAAATTGAAAGTGTTTTATTCCAAACATAACACCCACAATTATGATTGAAAAATTCCGGAAGAAAACAATTTTTTGTAATCTCATATTATCTGCAAACTTTTTCATTCAGGTGATTTTTGCGTACCACTAACAAATTTACAAATACGAGTTTTCCTGAAAATGAATCAACTTTCAAACCAGGGGGGCGATTCTGTAACTCTGTCCATAACTTATGGACGTCTATAAGTTTTTTCCCCGAGGCTACGCCAGTGCATTGCCCTGCTAGCACCCGCCCACCTCCGCAGCAGCCTATGCGCTTCGTTTACGGGTAGCAACCATCGGAGCCAGCCAATCAATTTATGGACAAGGAACAATTGAACCCAAGGAAAGTCCGGCTCCGTGATAGCGCTAACTTGAATTCGCGCGTTACCGAATCGAGTTTCTAGCGCCTGCCCGGTCGAAACTTATAGATGTCCATAACTTATAGACATCCATAACTGCAGCGATCGCTCGCTAGCGCTACCGATACGAAAGCGCCCGCCGTAATAACAGTCTATAACGAACATATTCCGTTTTTTCACTCGATAATGCCATTTAAAATATACATGTATGACATATGAGAAATTTAACGTCGAATCGGCCGGATTTAGGTATTTTTACTCCGTATTTTTCAGCAGCTGCAACTTTTTCCGCGTGAGATACACGTCCAAAAAGTCAAGCAGTTATGGATATCTATAGGTCTCGATACCGTTCGTTGTAGTTATGGACGTCTATAAGTTTCGATCCGGCAGGCGCTAGAAACTCGATTCGGTAACGCGCGAATTCAAGTTAGCGCTATCACGGAGCCGGACTTTCCTTGGATTCAATTGTTCCTTGTCCGTAAATTGATTGGCTAGCTCCGACGGTTGCTACCCGTAAACAAAGCGCATAGGCTGCCGCGGAGGTGGGCGGGTGCTAGCGGGGCAATGCACTGGCGTAGCCTCGGGGAAAAAAACTTATAGACGTCCATAAGTTATGGACAGAGTTACAGAATCGCCCCCCAGGGGTCTAAAAAATCTGAAAAAATTCAGACCTTCATTTTTTGTCCGCTCTTATATTACATCATACTCGGAAGAAAACGAAATAAAGAATGTTGAGGGTTCACGTTAGACCGATTTGGCATGGAATGTCCCATATACAGGGTGAGGCATTTATAATGACCCAGGCATTTTTCTCTCAAACGAAGCAAGATAGAAAAAAAAGTTTCAGGCATTAGTTTCATGGTTTCAAGGGGGACACAAGATGGTGGTTTTGAATTTGTTCTAAAATCGAAGTATCAAGGTCATTCGAAGGTCAACTTTGGTTTTTCAAATGGGATGGTATATTTTTTATTCCGGAAATCGAAAGAGCATTCAATTCTAGATCAAAAAGTACTGGTGTACTATGGTCTCAAAATTAAAGGATCATGGGATATTTATTGAAAAAGAAAAATTAATCGGTTCTGCCGTACATCAACGGCGTAGACATTGTGAGGACAATGTCTTCCCGATGTAATTCTAGGACATGTGTTCGAAATGTTGGCCATTCGTTCATTGGCCGGCCCGCTCTCCGGATCTGACTTCTTCAGACTTTTTTCTGTGGGGGTACTTATAAGTCAAAGTTTATAAGAAAGTGCCGACCACTGCCGAAAATATGCGCCAGCGCATCATCGATGCATGTGCTGGTATTCAGGAGGACACTTTGTTGGCAGTGCAACGTTCCTTCATTGGACGTTATCAAAAATGCATCGAAGTAAATGGCCAACATTTCGAACATTTGCTGTGAAATTTCCTCGGAATTTTGCCTCTGCTCTGTTTACGCCATTGAAAAGTAAGCCGATTCATTTTTCTTTTTCGATGAATATCTCATGATCCTTCCATTTTGAGATACTTTTTGATCTAGAATTAAATGCTCTTTCGATTTCCGGAATAAAAAATATACCATCCCATTTGAAAAACCAAAGTTGACCTTCGAATGACCTTGATACTTCGACTTAAGAAAAAATTCAAAACCACCATCTTGTGTCCCCCTTGAAACCATGAAACTAATGCCTGAAACTTTTTTTTGTATCTCGCTTCGTTTGGGAGAAAAATGCCTGGGTCACTATAAATGCCTCACCCTGTATATATTTCTCTTTTCGGCTTTTGATCCTCTCGGATCGATATTTCTCGGGCGCTTGCGGCGGAGGGCAGGGAGGGTCGGGAGGAGAGCAGTGCAGAAATCAATCTGAATAAATTGAGTTAATTTTGATATTTTATGTACCTTTTTGGATGTACCCTTCACGATATTACAGGTGGGCTACTTTTCAAAATCGTTTCAAGATACTTCGCCGTTTTTTGTACCAGTTATAGCTGAAAGACGTTTCAGAACACCAGTTTTTCGAGTAAGTAACCACTTGTGCCCTTCACGATAAGTATGGCATGATTTTTCTGCAGCCTATTTCTTTCATATCTTTCGAAAAATCCAAATGCCATACTGTAACAAATCGTTAAGAAATTTTTTTTTCAAGATCTTAGCGCGGGTATGACACTCTCCAGCCCTATGATCACAGTATGGGATGATTTTTTCGGGTCCTTATATCAGTTGAAGCCGAAAGACGTTTCAGAAAACTAGTTTTTTGAGTATGGCACCACTTTTGGACTCCACGATACGTATGGCATGATTTTTCTGAAGCCTATTTCTTTCATATCCCATTCTTAAAAAAGTCGTGACCTCGAAAGATATCGAATTCATCGAAATCCTCGCACTTCCGTCATCGTTTTAACGCTGTTCTCATTGGTCCTCGTATTTGCGTGTGTGCAGCCGCGTGAACTGTGCCGTGGTTTCGTGTTTCCGGACAGTTAATTTGACAGAATGTCAAAAAGGTTACAGTCGATGGCAATCTGGCAGTTTGGTAATTAAACACAGGTAAATATAATTCTTTTCTTTCTAACAGATCATAGAGTTTTGCTGTACATATAATCCAGATTTTATGCACGTTTAAAATTGTCATCGTCTACTTTTTCTGCAGTTTCGAGCTACAGCTGCTGAAATCGAGAGATAACTCAATCACAGGTATGCATGTTTAAAATTGTATTTGTCTCCAGAGCTGCTAAACTTTCCGTAAAGATAAATCGAGAAATAACTTAATCACAGGTGAATGTAATTTTTTTCTATAAAAATTCGTAGCAATAACAGATCATAATTTTTCTACAAATTCTAGGCATGTTTATAATTGTCATCGTCTACTTTTTCTGCAGAGTCATCCAGTCTTTAGCTAGAGCTGCTGAACTTATGAAGTAGATTTCACAAACGTTGTTGCGGTTGTGCAGATTCAGAGCTCTTGAATCACAGGTACTTATTTCATCTTTTCACATTCGTACATAATTGATTTCATCGCTTCCCAGTCAATTAGGCTGCTTTATAGAATTCATGAGACTCAACTGAATCGAACTGAATGTCTTTTATGAAATGGCATAATTTTTTTTCAGGTATATCGGCGGAGATTAGAAGTCAAAGCGAAGGCGGAATTATTTACTCAAATTAACACTAATTAAGCTGTAATTTTAATCGCTAATCGCATTTGTGTTGAATGATTCATATCTAAGTCAACGCTGAAGAAATGTAAACATATTAACAATTTATCATTTATCGTTTAACCTATACTGCATATTACGTTACATGAACATAATTACATGAGTACGCTGTTCAAATATGAGTAACCTGACAACCCAAATGAGTACCCTAATGAGAACAATGAGTAACCTGACAACCCAAATGAGTACCCTAATGAGAACAATGAGTAACCCTTATGAGTAACCCTTATGAGTACCACCGTGATAAATACGAGTAACTTGATTCAGATTGAATCAAACATCTTGCAAAACAATGCCACGTAGGAGAAGTAACCGAACTGACGAAGAAGAAAGAGAATTTCAACGTTTGCGTAAAGAAAGAAATATTGCAAGTCAACGAAAGCGTCGTTGTCAGAATGTTTCAGATAGCGCTGCAGACGGTAGCGTCAAGATACAACGTAAGCGTCAATGTCAAGAAAATGTTCCATATATTGCAGGTTGTAGTCGTGTTTTAGATCAAAACGTAGAAATCGTCAATCCTGGTGAAAATTATGAGTCTGTCGGAAACTTAATAAATGTCGTAGCTACCGACTCAGAAGTGATTGGACATCCGAGTAGGAGTACAGTGAATGTAAACATTTCGGATGAATCGATTGATTTTAATTTTTCTGCTTATGATCAAAATTCTCAACGCCCGCGCAGAGTCAGAACGGGACAGGGATATTCTCCTTCGATTTCTCATAACTTTGATATCGAACATTTGTGCGAAATATCTGAGCATTATAGTGGAAAGATGGTAGTATCGTGCATCCATTGTAATGCTAAACACTTTTTTGCTGAAAAGGTTGCTAATAAAGGAAATTCCTTTAATGACTGCTGTAGTCACGGGAGTGTAGTTCTTGATGCCTTGCCTCCCTTCCCAACTGATCTTCGTGCACTGTTCGAAGCAACGCATAATAAGTCAAATCATTTTTATACACGCATAAGATGCTACAACAACTCGTTTTCGTTTGCCTCATTCAATGCTAATTTGGTGAATTTTGGGACGAGACGATCTGGACCGTACTGTTTTAAAATCCAAGGACAAATTTACTTTCAGATTAATACATCATTGTATTCCACTTCGAATGAACCTCCGAGTTACGGTCAACTCTTTATAGTGGATTCTAGCGAAGCAATGAAGCATCGTTTGGAAAGAAACTCAGAACTTGATAATAGCATTCTACTTCTGATTGATCGAGTTATGAGAGAAAACAACGTATTCGCGCAATCATATCGAATGATGGGAGAAGAAATAGCTATTCAACAACAATTAGCAATAGATAATAATGAGCCACTCCCTGAACCTCAAATGCTATTCACTTTGAGACCAGGAGTAGATCGTCGTCGATATAATTTTCAAAGAACAAATGAAGTGGCAGCCGTATTTTGAAATTCCAGAATCGTACGTTACTATACGGAACAAACATACTAAAGATCTGAAGACAGTTAGCACCATGGATCCAAACGTAGAGCCGTGGATTTACTCGTTGTTTTATCCCTGTGGTTCACGAGGATGGCACCGTAATCTAATGCGCTTAAACAGCAATCGACGCATATCAAGAGCGGCTTACGTGAAATATCGCATCGCTTTGCGAGACGATTTCAACCCATTCATCATGGGCCGACGATTATTTCAACAATGGATAGTTGACAATTACGTTAAAATTGAGAAGGACAGAATAGAATACTGCAAGGCGCACCAAAAAGAATTACGTGCAGAATCTTACAAAGGACTCGTTGATTACTTGCAAAGTACAGCAAATCTTGCAAACGCTCGTGTCGGCAAAATGATCATACTTCCATCCACTTTCATTGGCTCACCTCGTAATATGTTACAAAATTATCAAGATGCTATGGCTATTGTCAGAAAATATGGTAAGCCGGATCTCTTCATCACAATGACATGCAATCCTAGATGGAGAGAAATAGAAGAGAATCTCCTTCCCGGGCAACAAACAGCTGATAGACCTGACCTTTGTGCACGCGTTTTCAACAGAAAAAAAATTATTTGATCAATTTAATTGTCAAGCAAAAATGTTTTGGGGAAGTAGCAGCGTATGTGTATGTTACAGAATTCCAAAAACGAGGCTTGACTCACATGCATATGTTGATAACATTACAGCAAAACTACAAGATAACAACTCCTCAAGTAGTTGATCGTTATATTTCTGCAGGAATTCCCGATCCAACCGAAAATCGTGTTTTTCACGACATAGTCATGAAACACATGATACATGGACCGTGTGGGGATTTGTGTTTGGTAGATGGTAAGTGTTCTAAACATTATCCCAAACCATTAATCGAGGAAACAACAATGGATGAAGATGGATATCCATCATATCGCCGTCGCGAAATTGGTGACACATTTTTTGAACGTCCGGGGGGATACAGAGTTAACAACCGTCATACTGTACCATATTGCCCGATGCTTTTATGTTTACTCAATTGTCATATTAATGTCGAAATTGTTTCGAGCATCAAGTCCGTAAAATATTTATATAAATATATATATAAAGGTCATGATGCTGCAACTGTTGTTATTGAAGCACTTCCAGAGAATACAACTATAAATCATGATGAAATAAGCGATTATATAGATGCCCGATATGTTGGACCCGTAGAGGCCTATTGGCGTATATTAAGTAAACTGTTACATGATAAAAGTCACAGCATTGTGCGTTTGCCCGTGCATCTTCCAAATGAACAAAGTTTACTAATATCTACCGAAGCATGTGAAAATGAAATATTATCCAGGTTGAACCAAGAATCAATGCTAACAGACTATTTTGCGCTGAATTTCCGTGATGAGCAAGCTAGGAACTACCTGTACGTCGATATTCTGTCTCATTACACACTTAAAAAAGAGAAGGACGGTAACGGTAGGAATATAAATCATTGGGAGAGACGTAAATCTAATTTCAGATGCATAGGGCGCATGTATGCGGTCAGTCCTACTCAAATCGAATTATTTCACCTACGATTGCTATTATTGACAGTAAAGGGGGCTACGAGCTTCGAACACTTGCGAACTGTAAACGGAGAAGTTCAACAGACATTTTCATCAGCGTGTTTGCAGTTAGGTCTCATTGAAGATGATGATGAATGGAATTGAGCAATGCACGAAGCAGAGGTATGGATGATGCCTCGACAATTACGTAGATTGTTCGTTCGTATTTTGATACATTGCCAACCCCTTCACCCCGAACGCCTTTGGGAGGATTTCAAAATCTCAATGTCGGAAGATTATACCCAAAAAATAGGTACAATCAAGGGACACGAAAAATCGTATGCACAAATAATTGCAATGCTTGATGTAGAAGGTACAAGTATCAGCAATTTTCCAAGCATGATACAGTCTCAAGAGATAATTGACACTGACGACGATATGCCACTTGCCGAAATGATAGAAATCGCGAAAAAGCATTACGCTAAACTGAACGAGAAACAGAAAAAATTCATAGACATTGTTCTTAACGTGATAGATCAAACAAATAATAATATGAATAAATATTACTATATCGACGGACCGGGAGGATCCGGAAAAACTTTCTTGTATATAACTTTGTGGTATATTTTAAAAGGTAGAAAACTACGCGTAATCACCATGGCATTTACGGGAATTGCAGTTGTATTACTTCCGAAAGGGAGAACAGTTCACAAAATATTCGGATTACCAGTTCCGCTATTTGCTGATTCTTCGTCGAATATCAAACTACAATCTCAAGAGGCCAAAAATCTGAAGGAAACAGATGTGTTCATTTGGGATGAAGCGCCGATGGCCCCTCGATATGCTCTGGAAGTGATGGATAGAACCTTGCGTGATATTATGAACAATGATTTGCCATTTGGTGGAAAACTCGTAATTCTTGGCGGGGATTTTCGTCAACTTTTACCGATCAAAATGCACAGTACTCGAAGTGAAACAGTCAGTTTATCAATTAAATTTAGTTTGCTTTGGCGAAACTTTGTTAAGTATTTTTTAACACAGAACATGCGGACTGACCCTCAAGAGGTAGAGTTTTCGCAATTTTTGATCAATCTTGGAGATGGACTGTTGAATGACAAAAACGACAACGTCGCCATTCCACACCGTTGTCTGGCACACAGTAATGCTGATATACAGTACAAGACACCTTCGGAGATCTAATTGATTCGAAACAATATAGAGAGGCAGCGAAATGTGCAGTCTTATCTGCCCGAAATATTGATGTAGATGAAATTAATGGAAGAGTCGTAAATCTATTGGATATTGGGAGTGAAAAAGTGTATACGAGTGTAGATAGCACTGAAAATTGCGAGGGCTCCGAAGACTTCAGCGAAACTCTTTAACCAGAGTATCTGAATACTTTAGATCCGCCGTCGCTTCCTCCTCACGAATTGCGATTAAGAGTGAACTGTGTCGTAATGCTAATTCGAAACCTCAGTATTAATGAAGGACTTTGTAATGGTACTAGATTATTGATATTAGACTTACAAAATAATCTACTTCGATGTGAAATTCTTACTGATGATAAGGCCGGAGAAATTGTGTTCCTAAATCGCATCACACTGTATTGTCAAAACAAGTATCCATTTACATTTAAAAGAAGACAATTCCCAATCAAATTAGCTTTCGCCATGACTATTAATAAATCACAAGGACAGACTTTCTATAAACTTGGACTTGATTTACGCAAAGATGTGTTTAATCACGGACAGTTATACGTTGCTTGTTCACGCGTTTGTTCATGGGATTCGTTAAAAATTTACCTCGGCAATCAACGCGACAGTAAATCTATTAAAAATTATGTATACAGAGAACTCTATGAATAACAGCAATATCCGTACCTACAAATGGAAAAGTTAAAACAGTGAAGATCAAAATAAAGATCTAATGATTCATTACGTTCGGTACACGGCGTACACACGTTGTTCCAATACTTTTCATTTGTTAAAAGTGGTTTCCTTCTACAGCTGACAACTGAAAAATAGGTGTATTCGTGAAGTTGCTTGAGCCAGCAGCTGCATTTCATAATTCATCGTCGCGTCGTCATCGTCATCATTAGAAAGTAGAAAAAATATGAACCAATTATAATTATGAAAAATTAAATTTATTAATGTTATATTTATAAAAATAAAACATTATTAATAGATTTATTAAGTTTAATTAACCGAAGCAGTTCACTCACTGAATGGGTCGTACGAACACACCTGATCGAATTTGCTCACAAACAGTCGATAAAAAGTTGGCAATTGTCGTAAAAAAATTATTCACATAACTACCGAAAATCGTATCAAGCGCAGACGTGCAATAAATATAAATTGAAAATAATTCGAAAGTGATGATGGCTTCTAAGAATTCGGAGAACAGCAGTAAGTACACACGTCCCACGATACTTATTCTCCGTTTCTTTACGTTATGCCAAACTGAATGGTATAAAAAAAAATATAATACCTCCAAGTCATTTACGCAAAAGTATTAAAATGGTGAAAAATAACGAGACGGTATAAAGCCGAATGCACGCTTCATTTTATCCTAAATCGATTTCACAAGAAGAGGACCATACCTTCCAATCAGAGATTTAGCTCAGACTGCGATAGGTCACTTCTTGAGGTAAAATATAAAAACCATGCTCTACGAGTCAATCCCATAGGCCTATTTTGTCTGTATGAGCCCCAATTTGTAATAGTAACGGAAGCCACTGAACGATTACTTACGAGGATGAAACAAATTCCAGTTCAATTCCCCTCCCACCAAATGAGTCATGAAGACTAATTAAGTTCAGATTACACCGCGTGTAGCGAAAAAATGAATGCTTCTTTCAACTTACTCGAAAACCGCTGAATGGATGAATGATAGAATTAAATAGATTCAAAATAAGTTCAATCTTATCGATGACATCGAATGTTCGAGTGATCTAATGGAGACACATTTTTCACCGTATCAATCGAAGCGAAAATCATTGACGTACATTCAGTCGTCTTGAAGATATCATCGAACAAAGCTGAAATCAATCACACATACACAGACCCGACGTGTGCTGAAAAGTGCTCGTAAATGAGTCAAAAGACCACAAAAAATAAGCTATTGGCTACACATATTTGAACACTCATCCATCTAAATGAAACCAAAAACGGTAAAATTTTGAAATTCGCTCTAATTCGTCTCATTTACCACTCTTGTATTTATTCGTACAGCTTCCTTAGAATCGTTACTGTTAAAAGATGACGAAGAAATGGAATTCAAATTAGGCGATAATAATGTTCTGGATTGCGACCTGACGAAAATTGAGTACACGCCGAGCGAACAATTACAGCACATAACAGCATACGATTCAACCATGTTAGTACAATTTTTATTGAATCTTTTAAATAAAAAAACGTATAAAAGTATTGGATTAAAATTCAGCATGCGAAAGACGAAATTCACCGTATTATACTTTGTTGAATCACCTGAAGTATTAGATTGAAATTCGACATACGAAAGACAAAATTCTGTATATTATACCTTGCAGGATCACCTGATCTTGTAAGATCAAATTTACATTATCTTTTGTTTTATAGAGAAGTAATCGGTTATGTCGATTCGATTGAAGCGGCAAGGCTGGTTGGGGAAAGAAATTTGAAACTGTTCAAATTTTTTTTGAATAACGGCTCGGGAGATCGAATTCAAGTTGTAGCCTGGAGGGATGAAGTAAAACGATGTGAAGAAATATTGAAAACGAATTTAGTATGTACAAAAAATCTTATGAAAAAACAACAACAAACAATATCTATCCGATCGAGTGTAAAGAATTATTAAAATTAGAGACATCACAGGGACGAAAAAATGAAATAAAAATCCAACAGACACATTTCAATTTACGTGAGGAATAATAAATGTCTGCTCACATTACAGATACTACATATCGATGGTGCGTACGCAAAATTTTTAGTTGGCAATTTCGACAAAGGAACCATCAATTTCGAATTAATAATCCAATCAGCGACAAAATTAAACGTATTTGGCTATCATTCCCTCAATGAAAATAATGCAAACATAATGCCGGAACTAATTCTTTTGAAGAATCTTGGAAATGCGCAAAGCAATTGCATCAGCGACTATCACTGCATTTACATTGACTTAATCGTTATCAAGGTTGCTGAAAATGAATAAAAAAATTGGTATTTCCAAAGTTGCCCTGACTTGCCATCACCATTCATCATCAAACATCTGATGAAAAAATAGACACAGCAATTCGTTATCGTGAGGACACAGGGTATGAACCTGTACAGTTTCATATTTTTCGTCAGAGCCATTCGACAGATCACTGTGCCATTCCATTCTGATGGAATTCATAAAGAAATTGTGATTTAACAACTAACGCGTTGATTTATCTCAATGGCACATAGCAAATTTCCAAAGTTAGAGCCTGAGTCTATCATCTGGTAGAGTTCAAATTTTGTGAATCAAGCTATTCTAGAGATCACTGCGCTATTTTGATTGCAGTCGATTTAAAAGTCAATAACTTTATAAGGCATAGCCAATGGGTCAATTTTGAGGCGCAACAACAATTTTTCCTCTTCTGGGCATCAGCAGCTTGAAAAACTAGAAAAGTTGAACGTCTATCCATCCGATTGGGGAAAAAAAGGACCAGTGGATTTATATAAAGACATACCGCCAGACAGACAAACAGACCGACGTACATTTAAGATCATGTTCAACGACGTATGCATGTATCCGATCTAATTATATTACAGGAGTACAAGGGTTCATCAAAACAAACTTTGGCGTGATAGTCAAACAGACGAAAAGTGCGGGAAGTGATTTTGGATGTGGGTCAATTACGGACGGACATTTTAAAATTGAAGTTCGTATTCCGAAAATGGAGAACATTTTATACGAATTAGAAAAGGGGGATCACGTAGAAGTGGAAGCAGAACTACAAATAAACGGTATATAATAATCTAGAAAATCGATTAGGCTGTGGTTGTAGATATTGAAACAAATTATGAACCAACTCCGAGATTGATACAAACTTGAAATGAAGTAAAAAGAAAGTATAATACAAAGGGTGTCAGGTCTAGGGGGGATGGTTGAGTTGAGTTGAAATGCCACATACATATTTTGTACTTGAGACACAACTTTCAATTAAAATATTCGTATTATCTTCACAGCAAATCCGATGTACATACTATGCAAATCGATCAACGCTGTGAGAAAAATAGATAAGAAACGAATGCAGTTGACGGAATTATTAAGAGGATATAACGTAATACAAAAAGAAAAACGGACTGAAAATTACGAAACACCGCAAAAAAAAATAAAAAAAAATTAACATCAGTTATTCGATGGATAAATTTAAATTGTGGTAAAACGTAGTTTGTCATTTTTAAAAAGACCAAAACACGGTCCAATTAAAGAACAATCACATAGAATTTCAGATTATACGTTCAAAAACAAATTTTGAATTCTCTGCAATGAAAGCTGGCGCGCAAAGAAAGCCCTGCAACGGAAAGGTTCTGTGGAAGGTTCCCTGCGTGAAAGGTATCCTACCATAATCTGAAATTCTATGTGACCATTTTTGAATTAGACCGTGTTTTGGTCTTTTTGAAAAAGAAAAACTAATTTTAACTACAATTTCGGTAGAGTCATCCCTTATGAGTAAGAAAAATTGGGAATTGGAGAAAAAAAAAATCTGTGTTGTTTATTTAGAAAAATTGTTAATTGTTAAAAAGAAAAAGTATTGAATGTATATTAGGTGTGCAAGTAGAGACTCGGCTCTGAAGTTGGTTGCAGGAAAAACATGCGTGAACGCATCCGATTCGTCTGTCATTTTGGATATATGTCGCTTAGTCAGTGCTGTTCATATGACATAAGTTTCAGTCATTTACAAGCTGTCCTTCCGTGTGTATCGAGTTTGAATAGATATGGATGTCGATGAGCAACATTTACGACATTGCATTTTATTCTGTTTTCAAATGAAAAAAATGCTACTCAAGCTATGGAATTACTTAATTTGACTTTTGACGAAGATTCTGTAAGTCATTCAACAGTAAAAATAAGTAGTTTGCAAGATTTCGGGATGGAAATTTCAGTCTTGAGGATCATCCACGTCCAGTAGCAGTGAAAAAATTTAAAGACGAAGTAGGCTGGGAAGTTGTCCAGCATGCGGCGTATTCCCCCAATTTGGCACCTTCTGATTACTACTTATCCAGATCGATGTCATCATATCAAAAAGACTAGCAGCTCACGAAAGTTGAAAATGTGCGAAAATGGCTTGATGAGTATTTTGCTTCGGAACCACTGCAAGTTTCTATCGCGAAGGCATTCATCATCTACCCGATGAATGGCAAAAGACCATAGATTGTAATGGCGAATACTTCGACTTTTAGTCTTTGTAACAAGTATCTTTTTAACAAAGTTGAATTTGACCAAAAAAAGCCGAGTTTCTACTTGCACACCTAATATTTCACTTGATCGTTGAATAATTTACAATTGTATTAAAAGTTAGAGCATTCAGTAAAAAAATATCAATCGTGCATTACAATTCAATCTTAATTGAAATAAAATGAATAATCACAGAAGGTAAAAATTTTTTGGAAGATAACAGATAATGATAGAATCATGCGTAATTTCATGTAATAAAAAAAAAAAAAGAATTAGCGGAGGAATTTAAATTATGCGTGACGACTTCGCTAGGTAATTCTCCAGCTCGAGATCGATAAGGCACAAGAACAATACGACTAGACTAAATTAAACAATAAGAAAGAAGGTGCAGTAAACGGTTTGATCAAAGTTAAAGCGATCGATCGACATTCTTCATCGGGGAAACAAACTAGAATTTGATTACACAAGTAACTAATAAAAATTTTATCCAAAAGAAGCGGAAAATTAGGAAATTCAAAGGCATACGCGCGCTAAGCGCGCGAGTGATCTAGTCTTCCGAAAAATTCAAATGCCAGTCTGTAACAAATCGTTTGACAATATTTGAAAAAACGGCTTCTTCGCGTCGGTATGGCGGTTATTCAGAACCATCGATACGGTATGGCATATAGTGATTTTTGTGAATCACCACTTCAGGATAATACGGTGAAAAAAAATTATTTTGTACTAAATGGTTAAAAAAAATTATAAACTCAACGTGTTTTAATAAGTATGGCGGGCTGTAAGCCCAACCGGATAAGTATATGGCATTATCTTTCGGCCAGTTGTTTTTGTATCCACTACCGGAAAATGCGAGAACTTTTGTGTAACAAATAGTTCGAAACCCATCATTTATCCATACAAGTTCGATTAATCGTCATGCTATTAAGCCCCCATGACCAGCGCTATGACCATCATTTTCGTTTCATAAATGACGTAATTCGACCATTTAGGGGTCGCCATACTTGTACTAAATGGTTCGGTATTTGGGGCGCTATCTCCCGGTCTATTATTTAATTTCAAAGTATTAAAAAATCAGTTTTCGAGCGCACTGGGCGATCTTTAGGCGTACGTAACTTCGGCTTGAGCGATCATACAGATGTTTTCCAGTAGTGATTCGGAATCGTAAAACATCCACCTTTCACGCCGTGACCTCAAAACTTTTTGGACCAAATTTTTTGCTCTCAAATATTTCAAAAAACTTTCGTTTTTCAGTTTACGAAACGAAGGTCATAATTTTTTTCGATCAAAATTTCACTAAGGGTAGTACTCTGAATACTAAAGATTCCCTGAAATTTGTGGGAGGGTGTTCGGCCTAGATTTTTTCTTCGTGATTTTTTTGAACATTTTTTTACAATTTTTTTCGATTGATTTTTTTTTTCGATTCGTAAATTGTTGTTCTCTTTCAGTCTATCGTTCATTTAATTCTTACAGCTAATTGATTTGACAGCAAAAAAATTATTTCTTCATACTTCCAGTTTTTCGATTCATCCAAAATGTTCAATGGGGTGCGTCCAACTTTTTTTTAGCGCTGTCGAATAAGCTGTGAGAGTAGAATGATTTGGAAAACAAGAATTTTCGAATAAAATGAAAAAAGAATTAAAATTTCAAAATCAAAATTTTTTTTTTTTTCAAATCATGAAGAAAAAAAAGGCCGAACACCCTTTCACAAATTTCAGGGATTCTCTAGTAGTCAAAGCACTACCTTCAGAAGAACTTTCTTCGAAAAAAATTATGACCTTCGTTTCGAAAACTGAAAAACAGAGGTTATTGAAAAATTCAAGAATAAACAATTTGTTTCAGAAAAGTTCTGAGCTCACAGCGCGAAAGGTGGAAGTTTTGAGATTCCGAATCACTATAGTGGAAAACATCTGTATGGTCGCTCAAACCGAAGTCAAGTACGCCTACAGATCGTCCGGTGCGCTCGAAAACAGATTTTTTAATGTTTGGAAAATCGAATGACTTCTGAACCACTTGAAAATGAGGCGAATAGCTCTAGAGTTGGTGTTTGGGGTTGGGTCCCATCCAAAATCTCGCGTGGCACCAAAATCGGTGACCTACGCGCAGAAAAGTGTCCCGCTTGAGCGAGATCACCCCATATGATAAGACCGAAATTAAATTAATGATCAATCGAAGTTTTCCAATTCATATGATACGCCGCGCGTCTAAGTATTCAATCTAAGACAGTAGTGAGTTTGATTGGACCTCGACTGAGGATGTTGGATTTAGTCTATGCTGGCTAAGGAGTTTTATGGAAATGTCTACCGTGCATGGGTTTTGTGAGACTTGAATGCTTTACTGCAGTTGCAGGTACTTTTGTAATTTAAGTGATTCTTACCGCAGGAGTTTTTCTTAGAGAAAACTGCACAGATTCGAATACAACAATGTTCAGTTTATTCAATCCTAAGACTTAAGGTACAGTTTCTAAGTTAGGAGTTCAGTATAAATTTAACTCGGAGGGATGTAGTTCAGGCGTCAAGATAAGTAAAGACAATACAAAAGTTACTTGTAAGATTGACGCGTTAGGACTGACATGCTGTACTGATCTTGGTGCCTCCATATCGATCCCTGCGCGGAATAGCCGGCTATGTCGGAGTCCAGTTGGAAAAGCGGCTATCTCAGAGTCCAGTTGGAAAACCAGCTATCTCAGAGTCCGCTCAAAAAAACGGCTATCTCATGACAACCAAAATTTTTTCGCCACGAATTAAGTTGGTCGGCATGTACGCATGACATTAATTAATCAATTAAGCGTCTGCGTACATGCCGATTTGGAAAAAAAATCGCGAATATGAATTATACAAACACTACATGTATAGTGTATACTTACTCTATTGATAAATATATGGGGCTTTCGATACCATCCCGACCTACTGCGAAAATTCACATTTTTGATTTGACTGAAACTTGGCCATCTTTTTGCTCTCTATGAAGGAGGCTTTCTTGATTTATTTCAAATTTTTTCGAAGAACCGTCTGTGAGATCTGAATTTTTGAAAATTCGCGTCATTTTTTTTCAAATGCTCATAACTTCCTCAGAAATGCATCGATTTGGAAGTTTTTAGTTTCAATTTGTGTATTTTTGAACGGAGTTCTTTAAAATAAAATGCAAAAAAAAATCAAAATCTTTTTTGCCAAAGTTTTTTCAAATTTGAGATCAAAATCTTATTTTCAAACTTGTTTGTATCCTTCGATTTTTTTTTCTGAAACTTTTCAAAAATACTGCTCTTAATTCCACAAATTTTAAGCCTAGTCTCGTCGTGGGCATTCGATTCTGTATATTTTTTCTGGAATTTTCAAAATGGACCAAATCGATTTTTTTCAAATCTTTCACTTTGAATATCACTTAGTGTCTCATATAATTATGTCTTTTCGAACTAATTCATAGTAAAGGTGGCTAATCAAGATACTCGGAAGTTGTGAGAATAATAAATGACTATTTTAGATTAAATCATGCATGTGAAATATTCAAATTAAAACGATTATAATAAAACAAATTCAACAATCGTAAATCTCCTTTAAAATAGTCATTTATCATTCTCACAAATTCCGAGTATCTTGATTAGCCACCTTCCACTATGAATATGTTCGATAAGACATCATACGAGACGCTAAGTGATATTCAAAGTGAAAGATTTAAAAAAAATTGATTTTGTCAATTTTGAAAATTCCAGAAAAAATGTACAGAATCGAATGCCCACGACGAGACTAGGCTCAAAATTTGTGGAATTAAGAGGAATATTTTAGAAAAAATGAAATAAATCAAGAAAGCCTCTTCCATAGAGAGCAAAAAGATGGCCAAGTTTCAGCCAAATCAAAAATGTGAATTTTCGCAGTAGGTCGGGATGGTATGGAAAGCCCCGTATATATACCAAGATTCACCGAGAATACCTGGGGAATTCCAGCCCAACCGGGACAGCTTTTGACCCTCACCCCTCTCGATTTTTTACATTTTTTTTTCTGATATTCGGTAGACTGAAAGGAGTGCTTGTGATTTATTTCAAATTTTTATCTCAATCCGTTTTCGATTTACATATTCTTGAAAATTCGCAATTCCCGATGATCGTCAAACGTTTGAACACCTGTATCTCTGAATCTATCAGTCGGATTACAAAATGTGAGCACATGAAATTCATCGGAAAGAAGTGTACTTTTCGAAAAAAATATTTCTGGATGATTGTGCCTCGTCCTTCATAGTGAAATCTTCGTTTAAACATGAAAAATCGATTTTTCTCAAAGTATGACATAATTCAAAATTTTCAAAAAATTCTCAAAAATACTTCGAGAAAAGACAAAATTTTTGAGCTATCGCTGATCGTGGGCCTCGGCTGCTTTCTATTTTTAACTGAATTTTAATCGATTATTTTGAATTTTCCTCAAATTTTTGATAGAATTTTAATTGATTCAATTTAAAATTTATTTTGAAATTCTGTTGAAAATTGAGAAAAAATTGAGAAATCAATTTTCAACAGGATTTCGATTGATTTAATTGAATTTGTTTTTCAATTTTCAATAGAATTTTAATTAATTCAATTAAAATTTCGATTAAAATTCAGTTAAAAATAGAAAGCAGCCGAGGCCCACGATCAGCGATAGCTGAAAAATTTTGTCTTTTCTCGAAGTATTTTTGAGAATTTTTTGAAAATTTTGAATTATGTCATACTTTGAGAAAAATCGATTTTTCATGTTTAAACGAAGATTTCACTATGAAGGACGAGGCACAATTATCCAGAAATATTTTTTTTGAAAAGTACACTTCTTTCCGATGAATTTTATGTGCTCACATTTTGTAATCCGACTGATTGATTCAGAGATACAGGCATTCAAACGTTTGACGATCATCGGGAATTGCGAATTTTCAAGACTATGTAAATCGAAAACGGATTGACATAAAAATTTGAAATAAATCACAAGCACTCCTTTCAGTCTACCGAATATCAGAGAAAAAAAATTACAAAAATCGAGAGGGGTGAGGGTCAAAAGCTGTCCAGGTTAGGCTGGAATTCCCCACCTCATTTCACGCTTGAACTTACTTTGATTCCGAAGTGGATTTTTATGCCTACACATTGCAGTGGATGCAATAATGGTGAAGTGATCCTAACTTTTGAATAAATGCAATTACCGCTTGCGGGAGTACCACTACAAAATTTCGAACGCAAAATATTTTTGCGAGATAGGATCTTCTTCACAGGTCGTCCGAGTTGCGATCTTCTTCACGGGTTGGCCGAGTTACGATCTTCTTCACCGGTTTTCCGAGTTACGATCTTCTTCACAGGTTTTCCGAGATAAGATGTTCTTCCGCCCAGGCATCGATATAGCATAACACGTAATGTAATTTATAAGGATATTGTTTACCTTCATCCAAGCACCTATTTGTTTTCATTCCAATAATATGTTACTCGCATATACAACTAGAAATGGCATGATAGATTACTCATTACTGCATCGGGGTTTGAATTTGGCTGGAGAGTGGTACCAACTTAATTCGTGACGAGAAAATCTTGGCTGTGAGATATAGCCGCTTTTTCAAGCGGACTCTGAGATATATAGCCGGTTTTTCAACTGGACTCCGAGATAGCCGGTTATTCGGCGCAGGTACCCGTGTGGGAAATTGGAGTTGGCCCCGGGGAGGGACTACATAGTTTGCCCCGTTTCTACGAAGGCCCTACATAGGGAAACTAAGGTTACCTACATATGTATGGACTTGGAACTTTTTCCGGAAAATTCAAGCTAGGTTCCTGCGAGGGCCGAGGTAGATTTCTTATGCAAGAATGCCACCGTGGGGCCTACGTAGAACCTATATTCAAAACTTTTTTCACGTCGAATACAAGCTATAGGCCCCTGCGAGGGCTAAGGTCGGTTTTGTATGTGGGAATTCCGACGTGGGTCCTACATAGAGCCTATATTCAAAGTTGGAAAAACATGGCAATTCCCACACGGGTATCGATAGGTATATGATATCCTAATTGTTAATGAGAGGAGATTATCTCTTTTACTGTCTTCGCGTCCTCCTTGGTTGGAGTTCAGGTGTTGTTTTGAGATTCACCCATTCCTGGGATGGGATTCTGTAACTCTCCGCTAACTCCGCTAACTCCGCAAAGTCCGCTAACTCCGCTAACTCAGCGGAGACCGTTGGTTGGCTAAGAAGCCAACCGACCGCCCAATCAGAGACCGCTTCGGGCCTCGGTGGTGCCTATACGGTGGCGCTGTGTACGGTGGTACCCTGTACGGTGGTGCCGTGGGCTTTGTCCGGCCGCTAATTGCAACAAATAAACAAACGAAAGAGCTCCTGTCACTTGATACATATGCATGAATTTCACACAAATAAAGTGAGGAGATAAAAAGATGGAAAGAAAACGAATAAATGGGTCAAAATATTGGACTGTGGGCTACAGGAAATAGGACTATAGGGAAAAGGTAATGAGAAATAAGCGATAAGAAATAGGCACCACCGAAATCCGAAGCGGTCTCTGATTGGACGGACCGTTGGCTTCTTAGCCAACCAACGGTCTCCGTTGAGTTAGCGGAGTTAGCGGACTTTGCGGAGTTAGCGGAGTTAGCGGAGAGTTACAGAATCCCATCCCTGGGATGGGATTCTACAACTCTCCGCTAACTCCGCAAAGTCCGCTAACTCCGCTAACTCAGCGGAGACCGTTGGTTGGCTGAGAAGCCAAGCGACCGTCCAATCGGAGACCGCTTCGGGTTTCGGTGGTGCCTATTTCTTAGAGCTTATTTCCCATCACCTTTTTCCTATAGTCATATTTCCTGTAGTCCACAGTCCGATATTTTGGTTGATCTATTCGTTTTCTCTCCAAATTTTCGTCTCCTCGCTTTATTCTCTTGAAATTCATGCATATTGTATCGAGTGACAGTGGGTCTTGCGTTTGTTCATTTGTTGTGAGTAGCAGCCGGGCAAAGCCCACGGCGCCACCGTACAGGGTAACACCGTACACAGCGCCACCGTATAGGCACCACTGAGGCGCGAAGTGGTCTCTGATTGGACGGTCGGTTGGCTTCTGAGCCAACCGACGGTCTGCACTCAGTTACCGGAGTTAGCGGCCTTTGCGGAGTTAGTGGAGAGTTGCAGAATCCCATCCCTGAGCGTCTGGGTCAGCTTATGTGTCTTGTCCCTTTGGGTGGGCTCCACGTGTGGTTAAGGTTTACGGCCAACGTCTTATCAGTAAGTTCTATATTAACTCTATATGTGTATTTATTAGGGTGCTTTTTTTGGCGACTATTTTTTTTTTACTCCCATGTCGAAGTTCTCTTGGAACACCTAAAAAAAAATTCTCTGAAAGTTTGAACCCTTAATAATAATATCAAGTACTCGCTCTCGGAGTTTGAAGATTTCCCATTTAAAATATACGTAACTTAAATTTTTTTTCTTAAAATTCCTATAGCTCAGAGGCCCTTTATGCTATTCGAACGTTTGGAGAACCAAATTACTCCGAATTGAATGCTCTACAATAGTGCCCATTGCAACGGGAATTTAACTCACACGGGTGAGACAGTACAGGTGATTAAAGTCAAAATTTCATAAATTTCTTGTTTTTTCGTCGTTTTTTCAGAATTGGCTGAGAATACAGAAAAATTGTGAATGACACAGTTGTAGCAAATTAAATTTCCTTCAAGAAAGGTTAGGGGCACCGATCTCTATTATTGATATTTTTCGAGATAATGAGCTTTTTGTTTTTCATGATTTACGATTTTCATGAATTTGCGGCTCATTTTGAGGTCCTAAAAAAAATGTCCTGAGCACCGGTTGTCAGCACTTTTTTAGAACATTCAATTCTGAATAATTTGGTTCTTCAAACGTTCGAATAGCATATAGGACCTCTGAGCTATAAGAATTGAAAAAAAAAAATTCAAGTTACGTGTATTTTAAATGGGAAATCTGTAAACGCTGAGGGCGAGTACTTGATATAAATATTAAGGGCTCAAACTTTTAGGGAATTTTTTGTGAGGGGTTTCTAAGAAAATTTCGAGGTGGGAGTAGAGAAAAAAAAAAAAAAATAGTCGCCAAAAAAAAACACCTGAGTATTTATACATACAGGGTTTCTGGATATGGGGCTTTCCACGTCAGGCGGGCCACTTTTTCAGTTGTATTTTTTGAATTTCACGAAAATTTTTTAGTGTCTTCAGAACGTCCCAAAAACATGTTCTGAACAGTTTTCAACGTCAAAACTCAAAATTTCGCAAAGCTACGCTTTATTTTGGAATCGGCGATTTTCCACGTTTTTTTGTTTTCAAATAATTCTGTCGCAGTGGAACGGGAGTGAAAAAATCGGTGGATACATGTATTCTCAAGGATTTTTTCCGTACTTTCGTTTAAAAATATCGGCTTTATTCCAAACAGAGCGCAACATCGTGAAAATGCGGTTTCAAAATTTCAATCACACTTCTTTCAAAAATCGGTCCGATTTAAAAATTTTGAAAAATTCCTCAAAAACGTCTAATTCCTTCAAGTTCATTCCCCTGAATCGGCATTATGGGCTGAGGATGGGTCTATGTGAAAATCTCGTTTTTATTCCGCTACGTCATGAAAAGTCACCTAACGTCACCTAACCTTTATTCGATTAAACTCCGGAAACCTATTTTCCTTCTAAGGAATGTCATTGAGGACGATTATTATTATCGAGAATTAAATTGCTTGTCGAATTTTGATTTTCTGGTTTTATTTTGAACTTTTGGTTTTTGTTTCAATTTATATTTTTCGTTAAATTTTATTTATGGTTTTTTTTTCAATTTATATTTTTCTATCAATTGTTTTTTCCTTTACCTCATTTATTATTTCGTTTGGGGTCTGTACGAGCTCTGTACGGGCGTCTCTGAAAGGAAAGAACAATTGAAAGAGGAATATAAATTGAAAAAAAAAAAAAAATCAAAACTAAAAACAAAAAAATGAAAATTTGACAAGTAATATAATTCTCTATAATAATAACCGTCTTAAATGACATTTCTTCGAAGGAAAATAGGTTTCCGGAATTCAATCGAATACAGGTCCGGTGACTTTTCATGACGTAGCGGAATAAAAACGAGATTTTCACATAGAACCCATCCTCAGCCCATAATGCCGATTCAGGGGAATAAACTTGAAGGAATTAGACGTTTTTTAAAAAATTTTAAAAATCTTTAAATCGGACCGATTTTCGAAAAAAGTGTGATTGAAATTTTGAAACCGCATTTTCACGATGTTGCGCTTTTTTTGGGAAAAAGCCGATATTTTTGAACGAAAGTACGGAAAAAATCCTTGAGAATACATGTATCCACCGATTTTTTCACTCCCGTTCTACTGCGACAGAATTATTTGGAAACAAAAAAACGTGGAAAATCGCCGATTCCAAAATAAAGCGTAGCTTTGTGAAATTTTGAGTTTTGACGTTAAAAACTGTTCAGAACATGTTTTTGGGACCTTCTGAAGACACCAAAAAATTTGCATGAAATTCAAAAAATACAACTGAAAAAGTGGCCCGCCTGACGTGGAAAGCCCCATATAATGCGTAATACATGTGCTAAGTAATATATTCTTATTTGAATGAATGTTTAAATGTGAGTGGATACATGAGTGATTCCAATATATGAGTATAATTAAACTCTGGTGCAAAAACTTTTCGCCAAGTACATTAATGTATAGATCTCTCAACCAAAAAATAAAAAGCATTGTGCTCGTTCGCTCGCTGCGCTCGCTCACGCGATTGGTTTATCATTGTCAACCTATAAAAGCAATGAAATCGGATATAATTGCCAAGTACCCGCATAATACCACTTAACCAAGAATAAAAAAGAACAAATATTCATAAGGAAGAATTGATTTCAAAAAAATGAAAAAAAAAATTTGGAGATAGTGGTACGTTGGCGGGCCAATAAGTACAGGATTATCAGAGGACATTGAAATCGTTCGCAATATGGTCTTCACAGTCTTTTTTCTATGAAAGGCCCGCCAAGTGCCACTACCTCCAAATTTTTTTTTCCATTTTTTTGAAATCAATTCTTCGTTATGAATATTTGTTCTTTTTTATTCTTGGTTGAGTGGTATTATGCGGGTATTTGGTAATTATATCCGATTTCATTGCTTTTATAGGTTGACAATGATAAACCAATCGAGTGAGCGAGCGCAGCGAGCGAACGAGCACAATGCCTTTTATTTTTTGGTCGAGAGATCTATACATTAATGTACTTAGCGAAAAGTTTTTGCACCAGAGGTGCTCTTTTGAGGATATCAGTTCCTTTTGTGGGATTCTGCTCGAGCAGCTCATCATTGTGCTCACTCACTATGCTAGCCTGGTTGGTTTGTACTGCTTCGTACCATTCAAATTCTTTCAATAGTAATGATAGTAATGATGAATTTGAATTTCACTACAAATAGGCTCAGGATAAGAGATTAGGGAAGTAATTCATTTTTAGGATTGTCCAATCCACTTTGTCGACGTAGAGTATAAAATAGAGTCTTCCTTACTCCGACGTCCTCCATCGACGTCTAGAATATAAAATAGACCTGGGATGGGATTCTGTAACTCTCCGCTAACTCCGCTAACTCCGCAAAGTCCGCTAACTCCGCTAACTCAGCGGAGACTGTTGGTTGGCTAAGAAGCCAACGGTCCGTCCAATCAGAGACCGCTCCGGATTTCGGTGGTGCCTATTTCTTATCGCGTATTTCTCATTACCTTTTTCCTATAGTCCTATTTCCTGTAGCCCACAGTCTAATATTTTGATTCATTTATTCGTTTTCTTTCCACCTTTTTATCTCCTCACTTTATTCTTGTGAAATTTATGCATATGTATCAAGTGACAGGAGCTCTTGCGTTTGTTTATTTGTTGCAATTAGCGGCCGGACAAAGCCCACGGCACCACCGTACACAGCGCCACCGTATAGGCACCACCGAGGCCCGAAGTGGTCTCTGATTGGACGGTCGGTTGGCTTCTTAGCCAACCAACGGTCTCCGCTGAGTTAGCGGAGTTAGCGGACTTTGCGGAGTTAGCGGAGTTAGCGGAGAGTTACAGAATCCCATCCCTGATCAAGTTTAAGTTCAAACACACTGTATCGAGATAACTATTTTGAATCCGTATTTATGTCCAGGCGAAAAAGGAAAGCGAATAAATATCTCCCCACCACCCGAGTCGCTCCCGTTCAGGTATATTAAAAAACGAGAAAACAGAAGCAAAACAATTTTAACCCTAGAACCCTGTCGTAGTTTTCAGCACCCGAAACACGTGAACATGGGTCGTTCGTGTCCGTCGCTCATTTCACTATGTTATCGTACAAGGAAACATCTGAAAAAATGCATGGGTCTTGTACAATAACACAGAGGGTCAAAGAAAGACACGGTTATAGGCAAGCCTCGGAGCGACGAACGAGGTAGGACAAGGGAGATTAGGCAGTCGGGCTAGACCAGCAGACGTGGGCTGTGGTACCCCAAAATCTAACCGAACTTAACAATTAGCTATATTATATTAAGTGTGTGTACGTGCGTGTGACGAGTGGTGAACTGTACGAACTGTAAATAATTCACCGTGCAATAAATGAGTGAACAGTAAAACAGTTTAATATGTGAATCGGGTGTTACAGTAATATCTCCTATCCCTCCTCCTCCCGCTCGTTACATATTGGCGCCCAACGGGTTAAAAAAAAAAAAAAAAATCGTCAAATAAAGAAGAAGAAAAAACACGAAATGAGTGACCGAAGAAATATATCACTGCCTACAGGACTCAATAGACATAGCAGTGAAAACAATCTAAAAAAATACGATGATCTCGATATTGACATGCTCCAGCTGGAAATAGAGGCACTGAAACTTCAAATAAATAGCTTAAAAAATCATGACGCAACAAAACCAAACTTCACACCTTTGGACATCAAAGCTCCGGTGTTTAAGGACAAAACAGTGAACAATCCTACAGAATTTTTAGAAGACCTCGACCGGTATATTCACATTAGAAATATAACAAATGGCTATCAAGAAATCGTTATCGAGAACGCACTCAAAGGCAGAGCTAAAACGTGGTACAAGGCGCGTAAAGGAAGCTTCACATCCTACCACAATTTCCGGGAAGAGTTTCTGGAGGAATTCAACTCGCTGGAAATTCAGATCAAAATCAAAGAAGAATGGAAAGCTCGGACGTATACGGAGAAAGAGGGAAAACTTTTAGACTTCTATAAGCAAATCGCAGAGGCTAATAGATTCCAACCGCCATGGTCCAACTACGAAATTAATTAATGCATAATGCGGCAATACCCCGAAAGAGTCCAACTAGCGCTGATGGGAGTCGACATTAATAATTCGAAAAGCATCACCCAGTCACTCATCAGATTAGAAGAAATAAGTAAATTCAAGACCACAAAAGAAGAAAACACGCAAAAACAGGACAGATACCAAAATAGTTGGCAGCCTCAAAGTGGCTATAGAAACAACAATACGGAGCAAAGCTGGAGAACACCATCAACGGGGAAGCGGGATGAAGAGAATCGAAGCTGGCGAAGCCAATGGAACCAAAATAAACACCCGGAGAATAATCAAAGCCGGTCTAACTATACTAGTCAGAATAAATATATGCATAACAGTCAAGATAAAAATGGACAAAATAAAGGTAAAGTTGCCAGTTTTGAAGACAACAGGAATAAACCTAGCTCATCATACAACAATTATAATAACCGTGACAACAAGCATAGAGAAAATCGGAGAGTAGCAGCCATAACTAAGGAGAACGAAGCAGAAGACGACGACACAAGAGACAACTGGTGCGCGCAGGAGAAGGATGACACAACACAGTCGTACAACGAAGACGACGAAGATTTAAACTAAGAGACGACTCGGGTATCGTAGGTCCAGATCCGAGTCGACAAATAAACACAATTGTTAGCGACCTAGCATTTGACGTGAATGACGATGTTCAAAATAAAAATATAAAATTAACAGGATTACCTCAACCACGGTGTCCACATGTAATAGGCGAAGTAAGTGACACAACCATAACATGTTTGTTAGATACTGGTAGTGAAATAACGTGTGTATCAAGCATAGTATACGATAAGTTAAAAAATAAGATCCGTGTAGAAGTACTCCCAATGACGCAGATAACCGTCGTTGGTCCCTTTGACAAAAAACCATATAAATTAAAACATCAAATACAAGTAAATCTGAAACTAGGCAATCAAAAAATAATAACAAGATTGGTCATAGTCCCGAATCTCGCTTATGACGTAATCTTGGGTAATGATTGGTTGCGAGAACAGAAAGTCAAAATCGATTACGATGAAAACAAAATTATTATCAACGGCGAATCAATCGGACACAATACAAGGTTATCAATAAGTAACAACAAGAAAGCATGCTCTAGCGTAAGGATTCTAGCATCTGATCATATCGTACGCGAGATCGGTATCTTCGATCCAAACGAACGACCGCTACGGGTCAACCATATGTCGAAAGATCCGGAGTCTCATTCCGGGGATCAATGTAATAATCCTGACGTCGGGCTGCGAGTACTCAAAAGCGTAAACGTTGGAAGGGAGGGTAATATTAAGTCAGCTGAAATAAAAAATCAAACGGAATTTAAAATCAAAGCAAGTAGCATGATTCACCAAATCAAACACCTGGACATGGACGAAAAAAAACAGTTATTGAACGTAGTATTAGGAAACCAAGACGCATTTTCGGACAAACCAGGATGCACGAATACATATGTACACAGATTAAAACTCAAAACAGGAAAACCTATTATAAGAAAAACATATCCAATCCCACTAAAGTACGAACAAGTAGTCCGCGAAGAAATTGAGAACCTTCTAGAGAATAAAATAATAGAACCGGCCATCAGCCCTTACTGTAATCTTCTTCAAATAGTAAAGAAAAAAACAGGTGGTCTCCGCGTATGTATAGATGCCAGACACCTAAATCAGGTCCTCGAAGATGATCACGAAGGTCCGCGATGCGTTGAAGATCTTTTACAAAAATATGAGGGATGCAAATATTTTTCAACAGCCGATCTGACGCAAGGGTACTTCCAAGTAGAACTTCACGAGAAATCTCGACCGTACACCGCGTTTGTACATGAAGGGAAAATGTATTAGTTTAAACGAGTTCCATTCGGAATAAAAACGGCAGGGAACGGTTTTGTAAGAGCTATGAATATTGCACTTGGAAATGACCTGAGCGAATTCACATCAGTCTATATTGATGATATACTAATAGCTTCGAAAAAATTCTCGGATCATATCGAGCACTTGGACAGGTTTTTCAAGAAACTTATAGAAACAGGGTTTACAATTAAGCTATCCAAAACCTTCTTCTGTCAGGGAAAAGTGCCATTTTTAGGGTTCATACTCTCGCCGCAAGGCATACTACCGGACGAAGATCGAGCACAGGCCATCCGCGACATCCCATATCCGAAAAATAAAAAAGAACTACAAAGCTCTTTAGGGACATGTAATTTTTACAGACGATTTATAGTAAGATTTGCTAACCTAATGGATCCCTTACGGAAATTACTTCACAAGGATAGTAAATTTGTATGGAAAGAAGAGCACACACAAGCCGTAGACAATATTAAGGAAAATTTTCAAAAAATGATCATCTTAAGTCACTACATTATGGGCGAAACTTTTTATCTACAAACCGATGCGAGCATCACAGGCATAAGCGCTATACTGTACCAAATAGACAATAACGGGGAGCATCGTCTAATTTCAGCAAACAGCAGATGCCTATCAGAATTTGAGTCCAAATATACAATTACTGAACTCGAACTACTAGCCATAATCTTTGGTGTCACCAAAAACAGAAAATATCTCATAGGCACACCGTTTAAACAAGTAACGGACCACCAAGCTTTGACCTTCTTGCTGAAAACGGTTTTCCATAACTCACGACTAGCACGCTGGTCGATGATTCTACAGGAGTATACATTTGATATAGAACACTGCCGTGGCAAAGAAAATGCGGTAGCCGATTATCTCAGCAGAACATCAAAGAGTGGGGTCAGCGAACAAAAAAAAGCATACAGCGTAGCGACAACAGTAAATAAAACACACCCTCAAAGCGTAGACGAATTAATCAAAATCATGTACGCGGCAAAATTAACCGACCACCCAGCAGACAAAAAATTACAAATGATTTTGCAAAAAATCAAGATCATGCAAAAAACCGATAGCGAAATACAAAAAATACTTGATGAGACCAAAAAAGGGACAACGTCAAATTGGTACACCGTTGTGAAGGACATACTATTCGTAAAACATAAAAATAACGAGGGTTGGAAATTAGTCGTTCCGAAAGGGGTTACAGAGGAATTAGTAGTAACGGCCCACGAGCGCAGAGAACATTGCGGAGTGTACAAAACAAGCAAATACCTGAAAGAGCACTTCTACTGGCGCGGAATCACTCGAGACACGAAAAAGACACTGAAATATTGCGACCTGTGTCAACGGGTAAAACACCTCAACCTTTCAATGGAAGGGCAATACCAGAGTATATCAGCAAACAAAACCGGCGAGTTACTGTCGGTTGACTTCTACGGCCCGCTGCCGATATCCAGATATAAAGCACAATATATCTTTGTAATCATAGACGTATACTCTAAATTAGTTACATTGTATCCGTTGCAACGTGCGACAACAAAAGCGAGCCTAGACAGATTACTCAACGAATACTTCGTTAATGTAGGAAAGCCACAAGCCATACTTGCAGACAATGGCACACAATTCACCTCAAGCAAGTGGCGAGAAGCGTTGGAAAGAGAAGGCATACGTGTAAAATACTCTTCTATAAGACACCCAAAATCAAACCCCGTCGAAAGACAAATGAGAGAACTAGGTCGACTTTTTCGTACACTATGCGCCAACAATCACAGAGATTGGGCGAATTACCTACACAGAATAACAGACTGCTTGAACCTAACCACAAATATCACCACGGGGTTCACCCCATATGAACTGCACTATAAAGCGAAACCGAAAGACAAAATCAGAGAAATATTGGAATTTCCTGAAGAAAGTAACACTCCTGAAGAAATAATAATAGAAATAGCTAGAGATAACGTTAAAAAAGCAATGAAGAGGAGAAAGAACCAGCAGAAAACCATATCAAAAGTCAAATTGGAAAAAAACGACTTAGTTCTACTCAAAACACCCTACCCTTCAAATGCGTCAAAGAAAGAGTACCACAAATTCTTCCACATATTCACAGGTCTGTTTAAAATCAATAAAGTTATTAGTAAAAATGCGTTTCAACTGTGTGAGAACAAGAGTAACAAAATAAAAGAAATATACAACAGAGATAACCTGAGAAAATACTATAAAATATAAATAACCGGCAAATATATAGCAATACAATAGCAAGGGCGAGCTTACGCATTGAGATCTGTGTCGCTGTGTCAGACCTCAAACGTAAATCGTGAAAAACCATCTAACTTCTTCTAATATTCATATCTCAGTTCATTTTTCTTTTTTCTTTTTTTTTCGTGTCACTGGTCCGGCACACCTTCCGCCTCTCATTCTGACCACCTTGTCATTTTGAGATACCATACATAAAAAAAATAAAAATAAAAATAAAAATTGGGGGGATGATGTAGTACAATAACACAGAGGGTCAAAGAAAGACACGGTTATAGGCAAGCCTCGGAGCGACGAACGAGGTAGGACAAGGGAGATTAGGCAGTCGGGCTAGACCAGCAGACGTGGGCTGTGGTACCCCAAAATCTAACCGAACTTAACAATTAGCTATATTATATTAAGTGTGTGTACGTGCGTGTGACGAGTGGTGAACTGTACGAACTGTAAATAATTCACCGTGCAATAAATGAGTGAACAGTAAAACAGTTTAATATGTGAATCGGGTGTTACAGTAATATCTCCTATCCCTCCTCCTCCCGCTCGTTACAGTCTTTTTTGGACTTTCAACTATACGATAAAATTGTTGCCATACCTGAAAATTCCTGTTTCAATGAAAATTTTTATAAAAATGTTGAGATCTGTAGGCCATTTACACTCGAATGTCTGAAAATTCATATCTTTCGTTGTTTCCAACATAAATGCAAAATTCGAACGCGAGTTGTTAGTGGCAATTACATAGTTTCCGAAAAAAAATATGAGAATTCTGAGCCGTAAAAATTAAATATTTATTTTGCAAATTGAAAAAGACTATATTTCAAGACCGGCATGTCTACTCCAATAAGTAGGGAACGATCGGAAAAAAATAAAAGCGTCTACAGAATTTACTAGGTTTTTTCAAAAAAATATATGTTACGATAGTACAATTCGATAGTTATATATGCACTCGCGACACACGTTGGTACGGTGATCCGGATTTGCTGACCACTTATCCATCTTTGCCCCGTCGTCAAACTATTACATTATTCTTCTGACCAAAAATAATCCTCTTCTTCGATATTCACTAGAATGGATATAATGAAGCATATACATGCTTATGCTCATACTTCTATGTGCTTTCACTATATACAGAACTGCAGTACAGTCAAAGTACATAGAAGTACGAGCATAAGCATATGCTTCATTTTATTCATATCACCTAATATCTTCCTCATCCGAGCCCTCACCACCAAAATATTCGACCTGTTGTCGAGGCCGGAGCTAATTTGTCACTTCGTCGTTTGTACGCACCGCAATTTTGCTTTTAAAAAATTACTACCTCTACAGATATGTTTTGTTTCGTCACTCGGATGTATTTTGATGAGAAATCCAATTTTTTAGAAATTGAGTTTTGACCTACCTAATCTTTGAACATGGGTCATTCGTGTCCGCTCCGAAGTTGACTACTCCACTACACATCGACAAAGTAAGAGAAACTGGCGGCGCTTGAGGCTCATATTTGTCCCACCCCAAACTTTTTTTAGGGCACAAGTGCAGGCCCGTACCCTCAAGGATCTAGGGATACTCACCCTCGAAAGATTTGGTTCGGACACAAACGACCCATGTTCAGGGTTTTAGGGTTAAATTGATTCAATTTTTAGGAGATTTTTCAGATCGAAGATTTCGTTTTGACTGAGTTCCTTGCAATTTTGCAATTATGAAATATGCCAAATGCATAATTACCAAATTCTTAATGAATGTACACGCACGGGTACTTACTCTTTCTAATATAGCATTATTTTTTTCTATAGAATGCAGTTCCATTGTTGCATTTAAAGTCGATGTAGAACCTCATTCTCACAGCCCCTTGTTGTGAAAAACGTATGAAAAAAATGTTTCGATTGACGTAGCATTTGAGAACCTAACATGCCGCAAGTACGAAGACTGCCTGTAATTCACCAAAGATTGAGTGATTGAGTCGACGTATACAATATAGAATAGAGCTGATTGGAGCCCAACGTACACCGCCGGCTCACGGCTTCATTCTGACTAGACGATACGAAGATAATACAACATGGAGCTCGCCGGAGTCTAACGTTGACTTACGTATCGAAATATCTAGAATCCAGCCTATTGGGACAAGCTTAACGTAGAGTCTAGAATGAAATTCGTTGCAGTCGAAGACCTGTACTCTGCTTGATTGTTCTGCCTCCTTGCCGTTCTTTGTATCAAGTCACACTATTCTGATATATCTGGCGGCGACCTGCTGCGGAATTAGATAATCCCCAAGATAACCTTTTTTCTCTAATACTTGTATTCACAAATGAAAATACGCTGAATCTACAATGAATCAATAAATCAAATTTAGAGTTAATAATCATCTGACAGTTGGCGATGTTTGTTCATATAAATATAGGTATAAGTAACCTGTCTGAGAAAGTCTTGTTTCATGCAAAATAAACCTAGACGTGAAATTATCCGTTCAAATTGTTATTTTATACACCACCATGAATTTAATTATTAAAAGTGTATTGACGAGTTGATTCACCTCTGTCATCAATACTGTTCGGTCCTACGGGTCCGAATGTTATTGTATATAATAATATAATCTTTAAAATTAAATTACTGGGAATCAACTAGGCTGAGCGGAGGGTATTTTTACCCTCTACCCGGGAGGAAAGACCCGGGCCAGGTCAATCCTGACCCCGCTGTCCGGCATACAGGCAATCGCGCCCCGTCTTGCAAGACAATGTCCTCGCTTGGAGACGGCGGACCTCTGGTCACCAGCAATAGACCAAGCTTCGAAGGGTGTTCGCCGAATTCAAGCGTGGGTTATTTTCTGTCGCATTTATGACCCACAGTTGGTCGTCACATGTGGCAAGTAACTTTCCCTGGACAGCGCGGTCGCAAGGGTCCGAAGACCCTGGCATTGTTTCTTACAGATACCTGGTCCTTCCTCCCACTCACCGAATGTTCAGCCTAGGGCGAATCTCCCCCTTTTTCCCATATACGCTAAGTTAGAATAATTATTTTACAAATCAGTTGCCAAGGGATCGTCCTCGAGTGTACTTCTACTCCCGGTTCTTTCGTCGCGATTCCCTCAGACGTACGTCAGTCTGTTGTATTTTCTTATAATAGGGTACTGATGTTAACATCACCAATATTCGTTAATTCACTGTACCAAAACACAAACTTTACCCCGTCATACTAATGACGACGGCCATACATGTAAATAGTAGTTGAATAAAAATATGATTACTTGTTAACCACTGTTTATTACACACGATGAGAAAATAATACGCCCCCGGGACACCTATCCTAGGGTACGAACAAATACGATACTCTAACCTACGACCGCAAAATTAAGAGCTCCATCATTTTATGGGAGACCATAACCCAATTTGTTGCAACTTATTCGTTTGGTTCGAATGCAGATAGATTAATATAACCAGTGTGAGAAGTACGAAGTGGAGAATCGAAGCAAAACGATGAAAATTGTATATCTCCGAACGAACGCAACTGACAGCTAGATTTTGAGCATCGATTCTCGATCTTAATTTTCAAAATGGCGGGTGTTTACATATTCGGCTCGATTCAATGTACATTCAGTTGGAAGACAAGGCCTACTCAGAGAGCCAATAGTATTACTAGGGCTAGGTTCCTTTATTCACTGGCAGTACTGCAAGCTTGTGTCAAAAAGAGATAGCTGCATCGACGAACCTATAGGGGCGAGAAAGAGACTATGAAAACTTGCAGTACTGCCAGTTAATAAAGGAACTTAGCCTGACAATGGCCCGCAGATGGTGGGCGAGTGGGCGGCTCGTGGAGACGCGCCCTAAGGTTGTCCGAGATGGCTGTTGTCAGGAGTGACGCCGCGTCTCTCTGACTTTTGATGATTAACGTTTTCTGTGGGGTGAATTTATTTTGATTTCAGACTGAATAATAACAATTATTTTAGTTATATAAGTCATTGTTTCAGTTATTTAAGTATATCTTATTGTTAGATCTGATTCCTTGGTGAAGCGTATAGCGTACATCATTGTGTATTTTCTTATCTGCACAAAGCTTGATCGAGAGGTTCTGAGGCTGAAATATAGCTCTAATATCTTAACATAATTATTGTATTAATTTGTAAGTAATATAAAAGCTCGATTCCAAGTCCAAGTGCATTTTATGATAAGTTGTCGTATTTGTAGGTGGCGACTCGTGAGTGCGAGAGAGATGCTTGATAGTGTGTGTCCGGTTGCCTTTAGCGCGGCGGGCTCTGCAGTGCTATGCATCACTTGGAGTTGGAAAAGCCTTGTTTATTATATCGAGGGAATAGAGTATCTTCAACTCATTATTTGGTAATAGTTCATAATTATTCATATCGTATTTATATGGGGGTTCCACGGCATTTCACTTAACCGGTGAAGGTCACCGACGCCGATCTTGACGTCAATTTTTTTTCTCAATTCTTCTATCGGAAAAAACGAACCCCTATTTGGTCGTTTTTCGATTAGGCCACCTGTATAAATTTCATGAATTTTTCGATTCCTCAACTTTTTCGAAAATGGACTTCCTTCGACTGGCTCTAACTTCGAAAGCATTGATCCGACGTAAAAAATGACAAGGTCATAAAATGTTGGTGAAAGTTCAAACTTTCTGAAAAAAAAATTCTACATTTTTTCAACCACACAATTTTGAGATTTTTTCGATGAAATACCAAAAATCAAAAGTTTTTGAATTTTGACACCTTCGATTTTCCCGAAACTTTTTACCTGAATTTAACCAGTTTTGATCAAGTTTTCCTCCAAAGAAAATTATGGGCCTCCGATTCGTTCGGGAGTTACACCATCATAAGTGCCGAAAAATCGGTAAAATTTCACGGAAATCAATCTTAACTCCAATAAGCCAAGTTTTTATGTTATGAAAATACGTGTTTGCTGAAAAATAAAACTTTTCATAATTTACCAAAAAATGAAAAAAACAAGATTACTATTTTTTTTTCTGTGCCGAATATATTTTTACATATACAGAATTTTGAAATGTGGAGAACTCTGAATCAAAAAATTGAAGGCTTTGTGCTCGTTCGCTCGCTCACTCGTTTAGTTTATGATTGTCAACGTATAAAACCAGTAGAATCAGAAACAACTGCCTCGATTCGTTTATAATTATCTGTTGTGGAAACAATTTGGATGAAAAAATTGGAGATAATCACATTCTCGAAAAAATATTCACAACGAAGAATTGATTTCAAAAAAGTGGAAAAAAAAAATTTGGAGTCCGTGGTACTTTGACGGGCCTTTCACAACAGGGTCAGAATAGGTTAGGCTTCCCGAATTCACAACAGGGTGAGAATAGGTTCGATCTCCAGTGATCCATTAGCATTCAGATGTTATTCATACCAATAATGCGATTTGGGTTGCATGGCGGCAGGCACGCAAATTGAGTATCATAATGCAATTGGGGTTGCATGGCGGCAGGCGCGCATATTGAGTATCATAATGCTATCGGGCCGGTTGCATAGTGGCAGGTGCGCAAATTGAGTATCATAATGCGAACAGAGAAAATGCAACGCAACGTAATAAAAATGAAACCGGAGGGCGAGTACTTAATATTAATATTAAGGGCTCAAACTTTCAGGAAATTTTTTTTGGAGTGTTTCCAAGAAAATTTCGAGGTGGGAGTGAAAAAAATAGTCCCCCAAAAAAAAACCCGTATTATACATACTGGGGATTCCACGTCAAATCGAACGAAAAAATGATATTTCCGCCCTGACCACTTTTGATATTTTCGCCGTTTCACCCAATTGTAGTTCGTATTGAAAGCATTAACACTGAATTTTTCTCGATTTTTCAAGTCAAGCATTTCCTCACTACAGCTCGTCGAAAAATCGTATTTTAATGATTTTTCGATTTTTCGAATTAATATAACTTGAACTCCTAACGACATATGAAAAAAGTTCTTATGCAAAAGTTTTGCACGTTTGTATGACATTTCTTGACATAATTTTTTCCGATTTTTTTAACTTCGTTAAAGCGTAGTTTTGATGAAAAATGTTGGAATATCTTATGTAACTAAAAAGTGCCCTAATCAAATTCACTCAAATTTTTACACCGCGTGTCTTTTTCAATAACAAACATTGTCTGTAACTTTCGTGTTGGGCCGAATAGTAGTTCAGAAGTTACAGGCAATAGTGTACATGGAACCGTGAAATTTTCCAGTCATGTACTATAATATGACGGTATGAATGTTGAAAGTTATATATAACAGGTACTTGGGTTGGGTATTACGTTACGCGACATCGTCAGGGATCGGCCTCGCATTTTCTAATCGTGGCCGCGAAAACTCTTTCATCGATCTATCCTCAAAATCGCGACTTCGTCGCGATTTATCGGCTTCCGTAATGAACAATACTGATCGTTACTCATACGTGAAGGCTTTTTGGCGAACCTTGTTACAGGACTCGCTTTCAGCTCGTACTTGCTCGTCTGCGACTCGGGCAAAAAAGACTCCCTTGTCGCCCTAGGTGCACAATATACTATTCTGTGATCTCATCATCGGCGATTTAATTCAAGGAATTGTCTCTTGAGTAGGCAAGGCCATTCGTACAAGTCCGGCGGTATTGGAATTTGTTAGTCTAGTAGAAGTTGCAAACTAGCTCGAGTGACAAGCCTTTTTTTTCCCCGCCATTTTCGTCGCACTGACTTTTACAATGTGCTATTCCTGCAAAGAAGTGTCATTCAGCTGGCATTCCAAGATATTCTTCATGGTAGTACGAATTAGGTAAATTCTTGTAATTCTTGAACTGTTGAGGAGTCCCGTCGACATATGTAGATATTTCGAATCCAGCAAAATCAATGATAATTCGCACAAAAATGTGAACGGCAACGGTATATCGTGATGAAGTCAGTCCGAAATTATAGCTAAGCTTCGATGGCGAATTTTGTTTCCTTCTTTGTAGTAAATTACCACTGAGAAGAACTTTCTCAAAAATTAATGAAGTCAAATCTATCCGACGATGTATATCGTGTATGTATATCGTCACCAGCGCGTCGAGTTAGTTTACTCTGAAATATATCACTCTCCGTACTCAATCGAATGACTGAAAGAATTCTGAGTAACAAAATAACACATTTTTATCTTATATCTTCTGATTGAAGACAAGACCGTACATACTTGAAACGTCAACTGAAGACAGAAACAGCACGCGAAACAATTGAAGATCGCGCTTTCTGAGTTCCAATCGCCGAATTCTCGCCTTTGTGCTGATATCTGTTGATATATCTTCTGAACCACTGCTCGGCCCACTATGAAATTTTAGAACAACCTTTGGCATTGAGGAATGTACGCTGTGTATAAATTTCGCATATATATTTTTAGGCAATCATATGAAAGCTCATTGAAAAAGTGGTTTTCGAACATTTTGTCCATTCTAGCGTAAGGTCGTTTAAAATTAAAAAAATCGCTCTATCGATAGACTGTAATTAGAGATACGATCAACTGTAAGCTGTACTTTTTTCCGATTTAGTCCTGAAAACTACCATTATGTATAGAGTCCTGAGAATTACCGATAGTTTGGAAGTCTTCTTAACTACCAGTATATAGTATTATTCCATCACGGAATGGTATGTCCCAGAACACATACTTTTTTGATCTAAGAAAGCGTGATTTGTAATTCAAACAATCGAATCAGGCTTATGGAATGCACTATTCCGTTAAATTCTCCGAAATTGAGAGTATCTTGGAATATAATTAGACATCACAAACCGTTATCCACGTGATGAAATTGTACTATACGTACATACAGGCATTCAAGAAGTATGGAGCTATGATGACTATCAAACAGAGATACTGTACCAACATAATCGTAGAGTTCACGGTACAATATCAGAACACAACATACATCTAACAATTAATTGAACAAATAACACCGTTATGGAAACCATTATATTCTGGAAGATTTTTACGGTGATCTTAAAAAAACAGCCAAAAGTGGAACAGTCCTACAATCCACCAATGGATCGGAGATGAGAGCTAATCGGGTGAAACATGGCATTGTAACGAACGGACGTGTTCAAAAGACTATAAGATTCATCATCCGCGGAACTGAGGCCATATAGAATTGCGTGAGACAGATATGCTCGAACGTCACAATTATTTTGATGAATACGTGAAATCGAACGTGTCCCAGAATCAACCGGTAGGCCGAAGTGTCGAGATGATCGATTTATTATGGGTATTTCTAAATACGTAGGTCTGAAACACAAATGTTCGTAGATTCCGGGTTCACACAATCAGACTGGGACGATATCGGTAGTTTGAGGGATGTAAACATGAATGTATTTATTTTATGTACGCAATTAGAAATGTCTCGAATGAATTGGTAACCTCCAAGTTTTGGCCTATCGGTTGGTCCTAGAACTCGTCCAATTTGAGCTGTTTTACAGAATAATCGTGAAAATTTTGAGCGTATCTTGGAACTGGAGTTACAGATGGTTACCTTGGATCCAGTGGATGCGAAGTTGATCAGCTCGTGAGCTGATTACTGAACGTTCTACTGATTGTCTTATCTTCTATTAATTCTGGCCTACCGGTAGGTTATCGGACGCGATTAGTTTCAGCTATTTATTGAAATTGATGATAATAGTCCAACGGTAACCAGCATAGATGTAGCGAATGATTACCCTTCGTGCCACAAACACAAGGTGTGTATGACGTGTGTATGACGATAACCGTCAGACTCTTATCACATCAATTCTATGGAAAAAGTAGAATGAAGAGTGTCCCGCAATCTACCGATAGGCCAAAAATCATATACAATCAGACAGTTAGCGAAACGTTCGGTAGTCAGCTAATGAGCTGAAGTTCTCTTCCGCCGGACCTGAGATGACCATATGTAACTTTAGTCTAAAGGAACCCTGAGAATTCCGACAATTGTTCTGTTGGATAGCCCAAATCGAACAAGTCCTGGGACCAACCAATAGGCCGCAAAAATTTTGAGGTTATCGATTTCTTCGGGAAATTTTCCAGTACGTACGTTTAAGAAAATGCATGTAGATTCATATCTCTGAAACTACCGATATCGCCCCTGATAGTCTGATTGAGTGCACCTAGAATTTATAGATATTCTCTTATACGGATACGTATTATAAATAATCACCTCGATTATTCAATAGCCTTAAAATTTCGAAATATCCGTTGGTCCTAGGACGTGTTCGAATTGAGCTGTTTCATAGAATAATCGTGGATTTTTTTGAGGTATATTTGAACTGACATTACATATGGTTTACTCGGGTCTGACGCATGAGATTTTGATGAGCGCATTGGTTAATTACCGAACATTTCGCTGATTGTCTGATTGACTATTGCTTTTGGCTGACCGGTAGATTGCGGGACACCTTCAGTTTCAGCTGTTTATGGAAATTCCTGTTAATAATATAACGATTACCAACATACACACAGCATATGATTAACCCTAGTCACACGAGCATGAGGTGTACATACCGATAATCTTTGGACTGTGAACGTTGATTCCATGAAACACGTAAAACTAAAGGTGTCCCGCGATCTACCAGTATAGGCTCAAAACGATATACAATTGGACAATCAGCAAAATGTTCGGTAATCAACTAATGAGTTTATACAGGTCTCATCCGTCAGACCTGAGTCAACTTTATGTAACTTCACTTTGCAGATACCCCAAAAAATGCCACAAATATTCTTTAACACAGCTCAATTCGAACATGTCCTAGGACCAACCAATAGGCCGAAATTTTGAGGTTATTAATTTATCGAAGAGATTCTTAAATAAAAACCCATAAAAAAATGTCCGTAAATTCCGGGTCCACACAATCAGGCTGGGGTAATGTCGGTAGTTTAAAGAATATGAATCTACATGCATTACCTTATAGGTATAATACGTATGCAATTGAGTATGCCACGTATAAATCGATAACATCAAAATTCCGGCCTATCGTTTGGTTCGAGGACCTGTTCCATTTGAGCTGCTTTACAAAATAATCGTGGAAATTTCGAGGGTATCTTCAAGCTGAAGTTACATACGGTTGACTCGGGTCTGACGGATCGGAACTTCATCATCTTATGAGTCAATTACTGAATATTCTGCTAATTATCCTGCTAAAACAATAACCTGGAAATTTCAGCCTATTAGATGGTCCGAGGCCTTGCTCATTTTCAGATGTTTTACAGAATCCTCGTGGTAATTCCGAGGGTATATTGGGACTGAAGTAAGACAGGGTGGACTTGAGTCCAATGGATGAGAACTTCATCAGCTCATGAGTGACTTACTAATCATTCTGTTAATTATCTCATTACCTATATTTTTTTTTTTAGCCTATCGGTAGATTGCGGGACATCGTTAGTTCAAGCTATTTGACGACGAAATGTTGGCAATCCGACGATAACTAACATACTCTCAGCAAATGATTAGCCCTAGTTTTACAAGCACGAGGTGTTCGTCGCGATAACTTCTGGACCGTAATAGTTGATTTCACGAAACAGGTGAGACGAAAGGTGTCCCGCAATCTACCAGTAGGCGGAAAACAATATATATATGGACAATCAGCGAAATGTTCGGTAATCAACCAACGCGCTCGATAAGTTTTCATGCTACAGACCCGAGTGAACCGCATATGTAACTTCTGCTCACAGATACTTCGAGAAATCCGACGATAATTTCATGGAATAACTCAATTCGAACATGTCCTAGGACCAACCAATAGGCCGAAATTTTGAGGTTATTAATTTATCGAAGAGATTCTTAGATAAAAACCCGTAAAAAAATGTCCGTAAATTCCGGGTTCACACAATCAATGGGGCAATGTCGGTGGTTTGAAGGATATCCTCAACATGGATTCCCTTACATGGATTTCCATAAACTTACGCGATCGAGTATGCCCCGTATATACATCGATAATTTTTTAATTTCAGCCGATCAGTTGGTCCCAGGACTTTTTCGACTTGAGCTATTTTACAAAATAATCGCGAAAATTCCAGGAGTATCTTCGAGCTGGAATCACATACGGTTGACTCGGGTCTGATGCATGAGAACTTCATGAGCTCATGAGATAATTACTGAACATTACGCCAATTGTCCCAGCGTCCATGACTTCTGGCCTACCGGTACATTGCGGGATACCTTTCGTTTTAGCTGTCTATCAGACGACACATTGACAATCCGAGGATAACCAACATACACGTGGTGAATGATTATTCCTAGTCTTACGAGAACGAGGTGCATGGGGCGATGACCTCCAGACCGTAAATGTGGATTTCATGAAACGGGTGAAACCAACGGTGTCCCGTAATCTACCAGTAAATCGAATACTATAAACAATTAGAAAATCAGCAAAATGTTCGGTAATCAGCCAATGAGCTTATAAAGTTCCCGTCTACCGGACCCGAGGCAACTGTTCGTGATTCCAGTCCGAAGATATTCTAAGATTTCCCACGATAATTTTATGAAACAGCTAAATTCGAACAAGTCCTAGGACCAACCGATAGGCCAAATTTCCGGGTTATTGCTTCATCAAGACAAACAGCAGAATGTTCAGTAATTAACCCGTAAGCTGATGAAGTTCTCATTTATCAGACTCGAGTCAACCATATGTAACTTCAGCTCGAACATAATCTGAAAATTTCCACGATTATTTTGTAAAACAGCTCATATCGAACAGGTCCTCGGACCAACCAGTAGGCCGAAATTCTGAGGCTATCGATTTATACGGGGCATACTTAATTGCGGACGTATAAGAAAATCCAAGTAGATTCATATTCTTCAAACCATCAACATTGCCCCAGCCTGATTGTACAGACCCAGAATTTATGGATATCTACTTATATACGTGGTTGTCTAAGAATCCCTCTAATAAATCAATAATCTCAAAATTTTTGCCTATTGGTTGGTCCTGGGACATGTTAGAATTGAGCTATTCTACAGAATACTCGTGGGAATACTGAGAGTATCTTGGAGCTGAAGTCACACATGGTTCACTCGGTTCCGAAGCATGAGAACTTTATAAGCTTTCGAGTCGATTGCCGAATATTTCGTTGATTATCCAATCGTTTATTGTTTTTGGCCCACCAGTAGATTACGAGTCACTTTTGGTTTCACCTTTCCCTCAAAATCAACGTTACCAGTCTGGAGGTTATAGGCATGAACACCTCGTGCTCGTGAGACGATAGGGTTGATCATTCGCTGCGTGTATGTTGGTTATCATTTAGGATTATCAACCTAAATTTCCCTAAATAGCTGAAACTGAAAGTGTCCCGCGATCTACCGGTTGGCTGAAAATGATAGATAACGAGACCATCAGTGGAATATTCATTAATTAACTCATTACTTGATAAAGTTCTTTTTCACCAGACCCATATGTCACCTTAGTGTGAGAGGAATATTCGAGGTGGCTAGCGACTTCGAGCAGCGTCTAGCCATTCCGACCGATACAAGCAATAACGTCCGGATTAGTAGCGGGCACTACGATAAACACCTCGCACCTCGACCCGCTCGGGCAGTTCAGTTGAGCAAGGATCTCCGAACAGAGCGTTTACATCCGCGGATACCTGTCACGTCTCTAACTCTACCATTTCAATAAAGTATCAGTTACTATATCGTATATTTTACTACATTAGTTAGAAAATACCGTGAAAATTTCCACGTTTTTTTTTTTTTCGTGAAACAGCTCAAATCGAACACATCCTCGGACCAACTGATTTGCCGATATGTCGTGTTATCAATTCATTACGGGGATTCTTAAATACGCACAATCATAAAAAACCGTGGAAACGTCGGTGTGAAACCATAGGTTGTATGTTGCAGATATCATAAACCGCCTACGAGAATCGGTCATATGGTCGTATGAGTTCCAAAATCAAACGCCTCTCAACTGGGCAAAACACAGTTCGACTATACATATAATGTCCCGAAAACAACCAATCTTGCTAGAGTCCTGAAAACTGACTGAGGATCGTTTGATACACAATGTCCCGAAAACAACCAATCATACGAAAGTCCTGAAAACTGACAAAACCTTAGAAGTTTGATGTATAGAAAAATGTCCTGAAAGCCACCACTTTAGAAAAGTCCTGAAAACTGTCACTGCATCCTTTTTCCGTTATATCTCATCGTGGAATCGCTTAAACTCAAAAAATCTCCCAGAATTGGACTCAGCGTGGCTCAAACTAGCAAATAAGCCTTTTAATTATATGCCTTAGAAATTGTCCCCCAAACTGCCGCCTGACATGTATATATATATTGTATATATATATATATATATATATATGTATGTATATACAGGGTGGTCCATTTTAATCGCCCCAGGCAAATATCTCGGAAACTATAAAAGATACAAAAAAAAGTTAAATACAAAACTTGAAGGGTTTCGAGGGGGAAAGATGATGACGATATGTGTTGACTTGTGGCATCTACTACTTCCGAGATTTCGCTAGTAACTTCGGATTTTAGATAGGGAACACATATTTTCGATATGAGCAGTTAGTGGCGAGAACAAAGACCAATTCAAATACGAAAAGCAAAAAAAATTTGATTCGATAAAAAAAAAACAATTTTTTCATTTTTATTTTATTTTATTTTTTCAATTTTTTTTTTCAATTTTACTTTATTTTTTTTCCTCCAAGCCAAATTTGTCATTTTCTGTCAATCAAGCTGATAGCGGACCTGGAGACAAAGGACCCCGCACCATTCTTATGCAAATTTGCGTTCCGTCAAAAATGTTCATTTTTGCACATGTTGTAGCTTATGAAATTCAGAACAAAAGTTCTAATTGCCCCAACTCGAAGAAATGGATTGTTTTCGAATAAAACGCTCCGGAAGGTACGTTCGTCATTGACGGTCAGGCGCGGTGTATAGTGTTGATAGACGTGTTGATAGAACAGCATGAACGCATATTTCACATGAAATCGTGTCACATAATGTAAATATTTTGGTGGCTGTAGCAAGTATTTACATGGAGAGGTCACACACACGTATACACATTATATCGTCGTACTTTATTCGGTTTCGTACTTTTACTTTCTCAGTCGTGCTCAGCAGTTCTGTCTATATACCCCTCGGGTGAGATGTAAATACCTCGTTCACATATTACACGTTGAGGATCGTCAAACATGCGTTCATGCTGTTCTATCAACACGTCTATCAACACTATACACCGCGCCTGACCGTCAATGACGAACGTACCTTCCGGAGCGTTTTATTCGAAAACTATCCATTTCTTCGAGTTGGGGCAATTAGAACTTTTGTTCAGAATTTCATAAGCTACAACATGTGCAAAAATGAACATTTTTGACGGAACGCAAATTTGCATAAGAATGGTGCGGGGTCCTTTCAAAACGTGAGAACAATAATATCATTTCATGGATCACAAGTTATTTAGTGCAATCCAGATATTCTTCTATGGTTATTGTTGAAACGTCCCAATACACTTCGACACGAAAGTTACACCTCACACTCTCAGGAGAATTTCCTTGCAGTCGAAACGGTGAATCCCTTACAGACCCGAGATTGAAAACAATATTGGGTGGGTTGACAGAAAAAAAAAAAAGTTGTGATTCATGAAATGATATTGTTGTTCTCACATTTTGAAATTTGTCTCCAGGTCCGTTATCAGCTTGATTGACAGAAAATGACAAATTTGGATTGGAGGAAAAAAAATAAAGTAAAATTGAAAAAAAAAAATTGAAAAAAAAACACAATTTTTTTTTTTTCAATCAAACTTTTTTTGCTTTTCGTATTTGAATTGGTCTTTGTTCTCGCCACTAACTGCTCATATCGAAAATATGTGTTCCCTATCTAAAATCCGAAGTTACTAGCGAAATCTCGGAAGTAGCAGAACCCACAAGTCAACACATATCGTCATCATCTTTCCCCCTCGAAACCCTTCAAGTTTTGTATTTAACTTTTTTTTGTATCTTTTATAGTTTCCGAGATATTTGCCTGGGGCGATTAAAATGGACCACCCTGTATATATATATTAGGGTGGATCGAAAAAAAAAAATTTTCTCGGCTACCCTTAAAAATCGAAGATATCGCTGAAATAAAGGTCTCCGTAGAAGGATTCGATTTTTTGAATTTTTTTAGAGGGCGCGGGGGACGTTCAAAAGTGCCATTTTTAGCGTCAAATTCACGTGATCGCTGATTAACGGAAACAGATTCATCCGAAAATTCTGATTTTTCCATATAAGGTGCCCAGGTATCTACTCTTTCAAACCCATATTCACAGACCACTACCAATTGTTTCATATCTTCGAAAAAAAAATTTGAAAATCAATATTTTCACTATTTTTCAGGTAATTATCGTTGAATTTTGATTTTTCTTCTTCTAAAACGTTTTTGAATTTCTTCCGTCGTTTTTTTCTTGTAAAACTTTTTATCAGTACTGCTTACAATGCAAAAATTGCTGAAAAATAAATTTTGTTTCGAAATATATCCGAAATATCAAAATTTTATTTTTCAGCAATTTTCAGCAATTTTTGCATTGTAAGCGATACTGATCGATAGCTTCACAAGAAAAAAACGATGGAAGAAATAAAAGAACGGTTCAGAAGGAAAAAAATCGAAATTCAACGATAAGTACCTGAAAAATAGTGGAAATATTGATTTTCAAAATTTTTTTTCGAAGATATGAAACGATTGGTAGTGGTCCGTAAATATGGGTTCGAAGGAGTAGATACCTGGGCACCTTATATAAAAAAATCAGAATTTTTGGATGAATCTATTTCCGTTAATCAGCGATTACGTAAATTTGGCGCTAAGAATGGCACTTTTGAACGTCCCGCGGGCCCCCTAAAAAATTCAAAAAATCTAATCGTTTTACGGAGACCTTCATTTCAGCGATATCTTCGATTTTTGAGGGTAGCCGAGAAAATTTTTTTCTTTCGATCCACCCTAATATATATATATATATATTCCAAGTCAAATCGAACGGACGATTTCCCTGACCACTCTTGATCTGTTTGCCCTTTCGCACATACGAAATCGGAAATTCGTTATCCACTACCTCTTCGATTTTTTTGTAACTTGGTGAGTTTGGAGGCATAGTTGGGAGAAACTTTACTGTGAAGTATAAAAATTCTACTGCCGATAGGTTTCGAGAAACAGGGGACTCGAAATTTTTGTAACCTTTTTTTGAAACCGCCATAGCTCAGAACTGGCTCATGGTATCTTGAAACTTGAGGAGGCTAAAAGTTTGGTAATTGAACGTAGATTCGAATGATTTCAGAGTAGAAATCATATTTCCAAAATTTCATGTCAAAAAATCAAAAAGTAGTCGACAAATCGAATTTTGAGTTTGTCCCCAAACTTTTTTTATTTCGAATTTTCACCAAGAATGCGTAAACTCATCGGAAAGATATCTGCGTTCACAAAAGTCTGTGCTGAGTGAATCCAAATGAAATCATGCAGGCCAGCGGACGTGATGTTCCAGAATCGTTCGGCGTTGAAATATTTTATTCCCCATACAGAATGAGCGGATACCGATATCATAGTTTACCCCAAAAAAATTATCCCAGCCTGATATCGATTTTTTAAGATTTACAAACGTGAAACGTTTTTCGCCGATTTGAGGCGCAAAATATTTGAAAAACAGCCGCCAAATCCGTAATTCTTGAGCTTTTTCGACGATTTTTATTCCATGCGAACCGAAATTTTGTACTCTGCCGAGGGAAACAAAAAAATTCCAAAAACTTGCAAAATTGCAGAAGATATCTACGTTTTTTGGAAAATATAAAAACTCACTTTTCTCAAAAAGGCAATTTTTTTTTCTTTCAAAATTTAGTATGTTCTTCGGGGTGATATGGACTACTTACCCTATAAATGGCAACTGGTATATTTTCCTGCTTTCCGAGTAATTAAATATTTTTCACTTTGAATTCCTGGACGGCTGAATTTTCACTATTTCCATGTTATATACTTATGGGCTTTGGTTTTTCGAGGAAAAGAAGCCTTTCAAAAGGAAAATAAAGTAGAGATGTGATTTGTTCGATGAAATCATTTATTTTCCCACAGATGCTTGTTTGAAAATGAATGATTTCATGAATTACATATGGAATTTTCCTTCGTGAAACTTACCTTTCCTTCGGTACGTCTTCACTTCTGTTCGCCTCAATTTTACAATTATTCGGTCCATAGTAACGTTTTTCGGAACATCAGAAAAATGAATCAAGTTACAAGGTTCCCGATGAAAAACTCATATTTCAGACCCTTGTATTTCCGAAATAAGTCATTTTTTAGATGCTTGTATCTCCAAAACTAAAACAGATATTCTAAAGTTCAACACGGTAAACGGAAGCTAGATTCTTTTTGCTTCGAATAAGCGCACGGAGACCGGAATCGGCGTACTTGGTGATTTTTTATGAATTTTTTAGTGCTAACTAGTCTTTTGGGGCTTATTCTCCATTTAAACCCCTCGTTAAAAAATTCAAAACTTTGAGGCGTTTGCCGAAACAGAATATATCGATTGTAAATTTTTTCCTTCAACACGCTTTCCAGTGATGCCAAGACGAAACTTTTCCGCGTTATTAGAATACGATCCGCGGGAATTGACGTTTTTCACTCCGGCCGAATACGTATGCGACGATGAAATCAAGGTTTTCGTCTATGTAACGCACACGTTTAAAATCAAAAAATTCTGTTTCGACCATGGACCGAATTGTAAGATTGAGGCGAACAGAAGTAAAGACGTACCGAAGGAAAAGTACGTTTCCATTGTGAAAGTTTCACGAAGGAAAATTCCATATGTAATTCATGAAATCATTCAATTTCAAACAAGCATCTGAGAGAAAATAAATGATTTTATGCTGCAAATCACATCTCTACTTTATTTTCCTTTTGAAAGGCTTCTTTTCCTCGAAAAACCAAAGCCCACAAGTATATAGCATGGAAACAGTGAAAATTCGGCCATCCAGGAATTCAAAGTATAAAATATTAAATTACTCGGAAGGCAGGAAAATATACCAGTTGCCATTGATAGGGTAAGTAGTCCATATCACCCCGAAGAACAAATTTTGAGAGAAAAAAAATGGCCTTTTTGAGAAAAGTGAGTTTTTATATTTTCCGCAATTTTCAAAATTTTCGGAATATTTTTGTTTCCCTCGACAGAGTACAAAATTTCGGTTCGCATGGAACAAAAATCATCGAAAAAGCTCAAGAATCACGGATTTGGCGGCTGTTTTTCAAATATTTTGTGCCTCAAATCGGCGAAAAACGTTTTACGTTTGTAAATCTCAAAAAATCGATATCGGGCTGGTATAATTTTTTGGGGTAAACTATGACATACCTACCTATCCGCTCATTCTGTATGGGGAATAACATATTTCAACGCCGAACGATTCTCGAACATCACGTCTGCTGGCCTGCATGATTTCAATTTTATTCAGTCTGCTCTCTCATGGTTCGTGAGATACGAATTTTTTTTCAAATTCCCGCGTTGCGCTGGAGGTGCATTTTCGGTGCAGATCGAAGAAAAAGTGATTCAGACAGTCGAAGTTTACTCATATTCACACATGTATTCGATTGGAAGGAGAAAAGAAGTGACAATAATATCGTATCACCAATGCCATTAGGTCGCGTAAGCACCAAAAATGCGATTTCATCGGATTTTAGTGCCGGAAGGTCGTATAATTGAACGAAAAGGTTGAAAATACCATCATTCGTGAGACAAATACAAAACATCGATTAAGAGCAATGGTAGATAAAATGAAGCTTAAGGATAGACTTTGGAGATACGATCTAGCTTTAATTTTGAGAAAAAAAATTCCGAAAATCAAGATTTGGAAAAAAAAATCAGGAAAATTTAAGTCAATCTTAATGCTCCATTTCGTCTACCATCGCTCCTGGTCGATGTTTTTTTTCAACATTTTCGTTCACTTATACGACCTAATTTTGCCGCTAAAATCCGCTAAAATCGCATTTTTGGCTCTTGGGACCTAATGGTGACGCGATATCATTGTCACTTTTTTTTCTTCTTCCAATCGGACCCATGTGTGAATGAGTAAACTTCGACTGTTTGAATCACTTTTTCTTCGATCTGCACCGAAAATGCACCTCCAGCGCGACGCGGGAATTTGAAAAAAAAATCGTATCTCACGAACCATGAGAGAGCACAGACTTTTGTGAACGCGGATATCTCTGTGATGAGTTCACGCATGCTTGGTAAAAATTTGAAATAAAAAAATTTTGGGGAACAAACTCAAAATTCGATTTTTCGGCTACTTTTTGATTTTTTGACATGAAACTTTGGAAATATGATTTCTACTCTGAAATCATTCGAATCTACGTTCAATTACCAAACTTTTAGCCTCCTCAAGTTTCAAGATACCATCAGCCGGTTCTGAGCTATGGCCGTTTCAAAAAAAGGTTACAAAAATTTCGAGTCCTCTGTTTCTCGAATCCTATAGGGAGTAGAATTTTTATACTTCACAGAAAAGTTTCTCCCAACTATGCCTCCAAACTCACCAAGTTACAACAATGTCGAAGAGGTTTTCCGATTTCGCACGGACCTCCCCTATTGTCATATCTATTTTCCAAAGATAAGGGATTTTACAGGTCGGTAGGTAGTGACGTAGGCCTAGGATGTGGGAACGTCACAATACACTCTATAAATAAACTCCCAAATACAATAAAGAACGCGTTTATCTCGCTCGGCAAATATAAGCATGCATTTTTCTGGCTTTCGTCAAAGTCTTGATGCAAATAAATTACATTATCCAGATGTATATTCACTTTTCAGATGTAGCCAACTACCCGGATATACCATTCTCGCTCATTTCGATCGTTCCAACTGCAATTTTCGGTCTATACATAACGATTACGGCCATATTGCCCTGATGTTTGATTGTTCATCACTGCGTCACTCATCACTCATCACTTGGACATTGATTATTTCGTCGATGTCCGTATTCGAAATTGAATCCACTTACCATTATTCTTGTAAATTAATTGTATGAATAATGAATAAATGAATGAATGAATGAATAAATAAATGATAGAACGCAGGCGTCACTGCGAATCAAATAAAATATCCCAACGACGCGAGTGGAGATCATTCGCGAATATGCAGACGTTACTAGACAATTATAGACCTGCAGCGTTTCAGTCAACGCCTGCAGACACGACAAGGTTATTCGGAATTTTTCAGAATACGATATTGCCAGGTCAAAGTACATGATACATGATATAATCTTGGGGGAAAAAAAGCCGAATGAAATGTATTCAAGCTAGAGAGAAAAGTTCGACTTCAATTGTCGACAGAGAACATAGAGAAGCTCTATACGACAGAGAATCGCTTCAAGCACACTATAAATTCGTATCCACGTCAAAACAAATGCATCGGTATATATATGGGGAATTCCATGCCGTTTCAACCTGGGTTTGACCCTTCACCTCACGGATTTCGCTCGTAAGTTTTTATATGATTGTTCCTACTTCGAAAAGCACTAATTTTTTATTTTAGATTTTTGCGACCCGATTCGGAATTTCTAGAATTTTTGAAAACCGTCATATTGATCGACACAATTTAAAATTCTGAAAAAGTGCTAAAAAATCGAGTGTCAAATATCAAAATTTTTAAGCGTGTAGCTGAAGTGGGCAGATATTTCCTTCTTACTGTTTTCAAGCTTTTTCCGAAAAAAAACATTCGAAAAATCAGCACCGAGAGTCATGTTACTGCGGATGGCTACTGAAATATTTCCAAATGTCACACCGGATTTTTCGAAAGAATTTTCAGAATTTTCGGGAAAAGTTTTTTTACTTTCAATTTTTTTTTTTGTAATTTTTGAAAATTTTTGTTTATTGAAAAAAATTTTTTTTTCGTGTCTAAATAATCCGGTGTGGCATATAAAAATGTTTCAGCAACCATCCAGAGTAAAATATCTCCCGCTTCTGGGTTTTTCAACGGTTTTTTCCGAAAAAAGCTTGAAAACAGTAAGAAGGAAACATCTGCCCACTTTGGCTATACGCTTAAAAATTCTGATATTTGACACTCGATTTTTGAGAATTTTTTCAGAATTTTAAATTGTGTCGATCAATATGACGGTTTTCAAAAATTCTAGAAATTTCGAATCAAGTCGCAAAAATCTAGAATACGAAATTAGTGCTTTTCGAAGTAGGAACAATCATATAAAAAATCACGAGCGAAATCCGTGAGGTGAAGGGTCAAACCCAGGTTGAAACGGCATGGAATTCCCCATATATATTCGATACTTCGAAAGCGAGTAAAGATTTTAAATCGGACTTCGGAGCGACAGGCCTCGTATTTACCGATCTGCGTGGCGCAGTTTCGCAAGAAAGCCTGAATTACTCAGAGGGCGCTGGTTCGCTACGGCATTCATTCAGATTCATTAATATTATTACCCTTCCGATTCGCTACGACTTTCCACGGAAGTAACAGCTATGTGAAGTTGGCCCGCGACTTTGTTTTATCCTGATGAATCATATGCCAAAAAATTGCTCCCGAATCGCTCCACAAATCCCATTATTTGCTCCAGTACAGTTCAAGAGAAAATAGGAAAAAGAACAAAATTGCCCTTCCCCTGAGTTAAGTAGCGGAAAATTGGAAATTTCATTTCGATTGAACGAAAAAGATATTAATTGCTTCTAATTTCTCCCCAATTGCTCCGAATCGCTTCACTCTTTTCATTACTCATACCCTAATAATTGTCGAAAAAATTTGAGATAACAAAATTGACATTTCTCTTCAGGACTAAAGGCTCAAAATTTGAACATCTATTCCGCCTCGATCAAGTAATTCAGATTGCTCCAAATTGCTCCCAAATTGCTCGTAATTGCTCTCTTGTTTTTATCCCTCGGTCCCCCACAGATTTCCAAAAAATGGAAAGAAACACGAGACGCATTTATGAGGTTAGGTCGAGTCGCGCCAATTTAGAACTCAAGATTTTAGATTTTCGGCTACTCAACTCAGGGGGAGGGCAATTTCGTTTTTTCCGATTTTCTCTCGAACTCTGCTGGAGCAATTAACGGGATTTGTGGAGCAATTAGGAGCAATTCGGGAGCAATTTTGTGATATATGATTTATCAGCAAAAAATAAAGTCGCGGCGGCTCAACTTCACACAGCTCTAGACGTCGCTGTTTTTTTAAGCTGACAATAGCGCACAGAAACAGGTTACGGCCGTGTCTCGGACGATAAATGAATAATGTGTCCTGATTACCTTCTGTCGATAAAGAGCATTCGGAAAAATTTCTTCGGTTGCTGTCGGGGACATGACGTGATCGTATCATAGGTATACTTACCATCAAAGCATTAGCATGAGTGGTGAGAAATGACGAAAAGGGATCTGTTTCATTTATATTCTAGATCTAACTTACAACATGTGATTGGATAGTTGCATGCATGATCTGTATTTATTAAATATTACAATCCAGACTTAAGAATTAGGACGATAAGCATTTAGATTATTGTAAGTGCATCACTAAATGCATCAGCCTCGGTAGCGCAGTAGGCAGCGCGTAAGTCTCATAATCTTAAGGTCGTGAGTTCGATCCTCACCCGGGGCATTACTTTTACTTCAATCATATTTGGATTCAGCATCGTTTTTTCAAATCGTCAAAATATTGACCGAACAGTGCGAGTTTATCTTTTCATACACTGGCAGTTTTGCAGACTCCGTACCCACATTCACTCACACTTATCTTGTGAAATTATTGATAAAATGACACCCAATCAGTTATGATAATAATTTCATTAATGAATTCCGTACGTATAATACTATTTGAATAGCTTTCACGTATCATGACACAGAAATATTTTCAAACGATTTAGAAAACTGGGAAAAATCTCGGACATTCCAAAAAGTGTTCTACACTTCGCGAAAATAAATAATAAAATAAATTAGCACAACCGGTTGACTATCATGTTATTTTCTGTGGCCTGAAATAAGGAACTTAATTTTTTTCACGTATTAACGGTAACAGGGGGTCGCCATAAAATAATCGCCAAAATATTACGTATAAAATATTACATAAGAAAAGCACATAGCAGGTTCAACAGTGTCACGAAACACTTCTTTATCATCAGATGTACTGAAGGAATTCCAGGTAAGGAATCTTCAGATCACGGGTTCTAATCGATTCTAACAGAATCAATAATTCTGTAGAAAAGATTATTATCATTTCCGTATTACACATCAACTCCGACGAGACCAACTCCGAGGACACCAGTGTATAATAAACACCTAAATCCTAAAAATCGCTTAAAGCCGACGAGTTAAGTACTCCGAGGTGTTGATAGATATTCCTATCAAATTGATATAATTCAACACTGACGGATCGTAAGAACCAGAGGTCGCGGTTATATTGATTTATCAAATATGTAAAATCACGTGTGCAACACCGACGGGTCCAACAATAAGTCCTCTGAGGTCGCGACGCGTGAACTCCTATAAGAACAATAATTCTGTACCGACGAGCCTAAAAACTCCACGTTTATGATTATTGTATTTATAACCTATCAATAAATCTATAAGTATAAAGAAAATTGGTAAGCAAAATTGTACCAGCCTAACGGTTGAAAAACCTGCAGGTTCGTCGATTTGTCCATTATATTTACTCGATGTAAGTAGTCATAATTTTACAAATCTTGTTAAACGTGTATGTAGTCCCAGAAATAACCTCACAAATCAGTAAAGAAATGTACTTAGCGAAAATGTTAAGTTTTTATCAAGAAATTTTGTTGAATAATAGAAGTAGCGATTTCTATGACACATAAAATCCAAACAGAATTAAAAGATATTTGCTTTGATAGAAAATGAGACCGAACAGGGATCAGTTATCGATCATTATTACTGATTATTATTATTATTATTATTGTCTTATTATGAAGTGAGGCCTTCTTATGTTTAGGTTTGGGCACTGTCCGGAATCTTTCGGACGATAGGTAGTGCACATTAGGGTGGTCCGTATTTTGGGTTGGGACGAATTTTGACCGTAACGCCCCCCAGATCAGCTCCAAATAATTCGAAAAAAATGTCCAAAAAGTTTCAGCTCTCTATTTCGGAAAATGCCCATTACCAGAGGGGGGTGATTTTCCCATTTAAAATACACGTGTTTTTTCCATTTTTCGAATATTTGCGTTTCAGAGCGTCTTGAACTGTTCTTAAGAATCCCGATTGCTCACGAATGCGTTCCTGGTACCTACATTCTATATCCAGATGGATAAATGGAAGTTTTTATACAACCGTCACAGCTATATGGGTCATTCCATTGAAGGAAAAAAATCGCGTGATTAAAAGAAAAGGGGCCTGAGCGCCAAAAAAAATGTTTCCTGTGACTATGCCCAAAAGGTTTTATGTTGCATGAAAAAGATTTTGGAACTAAAGAAAAGACATTTTTTTTTGGCACTCAGGCCCTTTGGCTTTTATATAGTCACGTGAAATTTTATTTGTGTTTTTTCTCGATTACTCACGAATGCGATTCTGAAACCCAAATTCTATATCCAGGTGGATGAACCAAAATTTTGCTCATTCAAAATCAAAATTTTTCATTTCATGATCAATATTTTCAATGCCGAACTGTTCTTACAAAATGTTCCAGCAACCACAAAGAGAAACATTTTTTTTTCTCTGCAATGGCCATATAGCTGTCACGGTTGAATCAGAAGCTTGATTCGTCCATCTAGATATAGAATTTGGGTACCAGAATCACATTCGTGAGTAATCGGGGGAAAAAAAAAAAAAATTTCCCATCAATGGAATGACCCATATAGCTGTGACGGTTGAATAAAAAAATTCGATTTATCCATCTGGATATAAAATATGGGTACCAGGAACGCATTCGTGAGGAATCGGGATTTTTAAACACAGTTTAAGACGCTCTAAAACGCAGATCTTCGAAAAATGGTAAAAACACGTGTATTTAATTAAATGGGAAAATCACCCCCCTCTGGTAACGGCCATTTTTCCAGATAGAGGGCTAAAACTTTTTGAACATTTTTTTCGAATTATTTGGAGCTGATCTGGGGGGCGTTACGGTCAAAATTTGTCCCAACCCAAAATAAGGACCACCCTAGTGCACATGGCTTGGAAAATCGGTATCACGGCAAATTTTGTAGTTCAGAAGTTGAAAAATGAAATACGCATACAAATTGCACGTGACTGGAAATTATTGATCCATAACACAACCGTATTTTATTATCTTTCTGTAAAATGTCTGCATTTTTACGCGTCGTATGGAAATTGCGAACTCATAGGTAATTCTTTACTTCCGATCCATAACGTTTTTCAGAGTTTCAAACCCTTTTCGTTCCGGATCGGAAATTATTCAATTATGTTACTCGATAGAGAAGAAATAAGGGCTATTTGCAGTCGCAGCGCTTTTTGCTATCACTTAACATCACATTTTACCCTCCAAGACTAAATTTTGTACCAAACTGAATGATGAATTCAGCTGTTCCAATACGAGAAACAGTTGATTTCCGCGAAGAACTGTGAAGCCATTTTCAAAAAATATTTCCTAACCCATAATTCCTAATCCTTTGATACATCAAATTTTGTTTTTGCGTGTAGAACTTGAGGGCAGAAGACGCTACTGATACCGAATGGCCCTGCCTTAAAAAAATAAAATAAAAAAATGAAACAATATTGCGCAATCCGGAACAAGAAGAGTTTTGAAACGTATTCGTCAAGATATCTTATTTTGAGAACATTTTTCATATTTATTCACGTTTCAGTGGTTGAAGCAGCACCAGAATGTACCATACATATCCTAATACATTCTATATCGTAAAGGCAGAGCGTAGGTTGTTTTCCACTTCTCGAATTGAAATGTATAGAAGTTAAAACGAGTTGTGAATTGTTCGTTGCCCTTTAGCGATTTCACAATTTGCAAGTAAACAGGCCATTATTACCCGCCTACCTTCAACTTCTCCTCATGCGGCCTCCCCTTGTATTCCACAACCGTCCGTATTTTATTAACAAAACCTCCGCACTTTCGACGGAGGGACGCGCCGTTGCGACGTCGCTCGAGTGAAAAAATCATTCACTCATCATAATTTAGCATGCTGTCTTTTCTCAAGGCAATTATCCTTCAACATTCCAAACTTTTGTATCATCTTTATTTGTAAGCATAGATTCATAGGGGAGGGACGGGCAAATGGGCCCCAGCGAGCAAAATGGCACCCCTGAAAATTGTTCATGCTTTTTCAAACCGAAAAACGTTCGTCATTTAAGCGCTCTGCCGAATTTCAAATACCCAATCAACTATATATCTTAACGTCTTTGGAATAGGCGAACAAAATGGGCACCCTTGAGAATATGTCAGGTATACGTTTTCGAAATAGAAAAACGTTTTCTGAATTTCATTATTCATTTGCCCTATAGCAAATTTCATAACATCAAATCAATTATAACAAAATCTCTACAACGCCTTCAAAGTAACTTTGGAAAAGTACGCATAATTTGGAAGGGGCGGAAAACAAAAAAAATTGTACAATTTTGAATCATTTCGAAAATATTTTAGGTGCCCCATTTTGCCCGCAATTTTCAGACTCTTCAGATAAGAGGGTTCAATACTCGGCATAAGTCAGGCTATTGTTTTTCGGTGAAAATTCGAAAATTCATTGCGCTTCAAACCTCCACTTGGAGCGTTCATTTCTCAGGAGGCCCATTTTGCCCGATCCTCCCTTATTGTCACTGATCTATAGTCATCACTGATTCTAAAAACTGCGGCTGTACCCGGGGAGGGATTACAGTTCCGAATTCCGAAAGTTCCGAAGGGTAAAAATTCCGAATTTATTGGCGACGCGATTCTGAGTTTCTCGAAACATTAGAGTTCGAAACTTGCGAATTCCGAAAGGTCGAAATGCAGACAGCTCAAAGATCCGAAAATTCATGCCTCAGAAGGTCCGAAAATCCGCAAGTTTGACGGAAGCTCGTGACAAAACTGTCAAATAAACGACGTTGCCCAAGCGAATTCCGAGATTCAGAGTTTTACCCTTTCGGATTCTTAGCTTTCGGAACTTTGAACCTTTGGTGTTTTTCGATTCGAAGTTTTTCAGATTGGCTACGTAGACTTTCGGGGAAATGAGCTTGAAAACAGTACGAAGGAAACATCTGCCCACTTCGGCTATACGCTTAAAAATTTTGATATTTGACACTTGATTTTTGAGAATTTTTTCAGTATTTTAAATTGTGTCGATCAATATGACGGTTTTCAAAAATTCTAGAAATTTCGAATCGGGTCGCAAAAGTCTAGAATAAAAAATTAGTGCTTTTAGTGCGAAGTAGGAAAAATCACATAAAAAATTACGTGGGGAATCCGTGAGGTGAAGGGTCAAACCCATGAGGTTAAAACGGCATGGGATTCCCCATACATATCCAACGCATATATGCAACATGGGTGAAATATGAAAGTGCAAAACGTACGCAGGACAATATACATAGAGCCGCACAACGTGTGTAACTATATCTCGACGTACGTATGTCCGTAGCTATAGCCACATTAGATATAGTCACGTACGTTTTCATGTTGATTCAGTCCGCATTCAGAGCATCAACTCCGCGATGAAAAGGCATTCCGGTTTCTGAATATATTCCAATTAAAAAGTCGGAGCTTCGTTACCCTCGGCCATCCCCTTGCTCCTCCTCCTCCTCCTCCTTCCCTTTCCTTCCCTTCCCTTTCCATCTCTCATAATCCCTCTTTCCCTTCGACCGCCGCCGCTACCACCCCCGACAAAGCCACCCCGAACCACCAAACCGCCACGGGGTCGTGGATCTCTCTTTACTCCCGGCTCCTTACTTTTTACTCTTCGCCCGCGGGCCGCGGAGTCCTTTCACCGTTTCGTCTGCAATTACGCGCGGTTTTTCTAAAGAATTAGAATCTCCGCGGTACGGTTTCCCGCGGCGGCTTCACTTCCACGGCTATAAAGTACCGTCTATATTCTCTACCAGATAAGGATACAAATTCATTTCATACATGTGTTCATGTCTATAGATACACACCGAGTATAGGTATAATTCTTCTATCAGCTCATACGTACATATATGGGGCTTTCCACGTCAGGCGGGCCACTTTTTCAGTTGTATTTTTTGAATTTCATGAAAATTTTTTGGTGTCTTCAGAAGGTCCCAAAAACATGTTCTGAACAGTTTTCAACGTCAAAACTCAAAATTTCACAAAGCTACGCTTTATTTTGGAATCGGCGATTTTCCACGTTTTTTTTATTTCAAATAATTCTCGGACTGAAATTTGAAAAAAGTGTGATTGAAATTTTGAAACCGCATTCTCACGATGTTGCGCTTCGTTTGGAATGAAACCGATATTTTTGAACGAAAGTACGGAAAAAATCCTTGAGAATACATGTATCCTTCGATTCTTTTACTCCCGTTCCACTGCGACAGAATTATTTGAAATCAAAAAATCGTGGAAAATCGCCGATTCCAAAATAAAGCGTAGCTTTATGAAACTTTGAGTTTTGACGTTGAAAACTGTTCAGAACATGTTTTTGGGACCGTCTGAAAACACCAAAAAATTTTCATGAAATTCAAAAAATGGAACTGAAAAAGTGGCCTGCCTAACGTGGAAAGCCCATATGTACAGTAATGTTCATCGATGCATGCTTCGTGGCTAACTTCCTTTTTCCGAGTTTTGCTTCCTTTCTACTGATATTTTGTGTGCCCATGACCGGAGAAACAGTCGACGGTAGGTTAGCAAATGGCTGCATTTGTTTATGCAGTGACTACAGCAGATCTGCTCTGCTAATCCAATCGGATCAAAGAATAAAATGGAAATGACCAATGAGAGCGTGCAGCTGCTATTCTGGCTGCATAAAAGAACGCACCCGATGACAGCGGCGGGAGATTGCAGCAATTGTTTATCAAGCTGCTTCTATCAACTGCTCCGCGCGCCATAGATACATGACAGACGAGAAGAAAGGAAACAAAATTCGGAAAAAAGAAGTTAGCCACGAAGCATGCATCGATGAACATTACTGTACCTATACGTAGCACTGCGGTTCAAATTTCATCGTGCGAAATATTGAAAAGTATCGGTTTTCAGTCGAAAGCGCCTTCTCCCAATTCTATAATAATCGGTCAACTGGGTTGCCCGATTTTTTTTCCATCGCCTTCAATTATCATTTTATTCCCGACTCAACCGTAAAGACCACTTTTTTTACCTTAAAAGCGGGACAAAAGTGGGACTTGATTCCCTGATATACTTTTTGTCCCGCAAATTCACTTTTTTCCCGCATCTAGGGGAGAAAAGTAAATTTGCGGGACATACAGTAGATTTGCGGGACGTAAAGTAGAATTTGCGGGACATAAAGTAGATTTGCGGGACATAAAGTAGATTTGCGGGACATAAAGTAGATTTGCGGGACATAAAGTGGAATTTGCGGGACATAAAGTAGATTTGCGGGACATAAAGTAGATTTGCGGGACATAAAGTAGATTTGCGGGACATAAAGTGGAATTCGCGGGACATAAAGTAGATTTGCGCGAATTGCGGGACGTAAAGTACTTTATGTCCCGCAAATTTATGATTTCTTAAAACTATTTTAAAAAATTTTTCTTTTTTAATTCATGATTTTTTTTTCTCAATTTTTCGGAAATAAAGTCCTATATGCAACACGGGAATAAAGCAGATCATTCCCTCAGGCTTACTGCCCTCGCAGGGCAGTAAACTTACCTTCGGGAATAATCTTCTACTTTATTCCCTTGTTGCATAATGTACTATTTCTTCCTTTTGATTTAATTTAGACGTCTTCACTCTCTGCCGTTGAATCAGTCGCTATCCATCTCAATGGGACATAGTAATTTTTCATCGTCAGGGCACAAGCTTTAATCCTGATGCAAAGTTCCGAATTTTGCTCTCCAGCCATTGGCCTCATTCATCTCGAACAGACAAACAAACAGATTAACGCATCTTCCAAATTATGTATACGGCGTCGGCTGAACGGTCGAAAACACGAAATTTTTTCAATTGGCGAAAGCCATTTTTCACACCGAAATATAGTACATTATGTAACAAGGGAATAAAGTGGAAGATTATTCCCGAAGGTAAGTTTACTGCCCGAACGGAATTCCCGAGTTTGCTCGGGCAGGAATCTGCACCCGAGGGAATTTCTGCGAGGGTAGTAAGCCTGAGAGAATGATCTGCTTTATTCATGTGTTGCATACATAGGACTTCATTTCCGACTCAACCGTCATGTACATTATACATAATGATATTTTTCACCTGCTCGTAAGCGCCCATTTGTTTTCATTCCAATACTATGTTACTCGCATATACAACTATAAATGGCATGATAGATTACTGCATTGGGGTTTGGATTTGGCTGGAGAGTGGTACCAACTTAATTCGTGGCGAAAAAATTTTGGCTGTGAGATAGCCGCTTTTTCAACTGGACTCTGAGATAGCCGGTTATTCCGCGCAGATATCGATATCGCTTTGACTATACGTTGGTCTGTTTTCCAATTTCTTTCAAAACCAATAAGCCGGGTGTTCTGGAAAATAATTGGATGCAATCCTCCAAGCTTTCAGATTTCACCCTGGCGATGGGAGTTTCCTATATATGTCCAGTCGGGATAGACTGACTGTTTCGGGTTCGACTTTCGAATTATCCAAAAACGTCAAAAAACGGCTCCAAAATTTAGAACCTCTAGAGGGCTGTAGCTGATGATCCGTGACGTTGAAATTTTGATTTCGGATGAAAAGTACCTAACTGCTAATTTGGACCAAAAATAAAAAGCATGAAGTCCAATGCAGCCCAGTTGACCGAATTTTTCTACACTCAGAAAACAAGTTTGATTGCAAGTCGAATCGAAACAATTTTGTTGGTGATTTTTTGTCGATTCAACAGAATTTTGTTCAATAACCGACAAACTGTTTGGCTATGCTAATTCAACTAAAATTGGCAGATAAGAATTTTTTGTTAAATCAACTTCACGTTTTGTCAGCAAAATTCTGGTCGATTCAAGGATACTTTTTTTGAGTGCATACTAAACACTTCACTTATAGATAATTACTCCAGAATTCTATCGTGGAATACATTCTTGATAATCGCATGTATTCCACACGCATGTATTCGGACATTGACAACGAAGAGGTCGTATAATTCCGGATTTCAAAAAATAGCATTTTTTTCAACTTTCATATCAGTGCATCAGTGAAAATTCGTGCAAGTCTAGCACTGAGACCAATTAATGGCTTACTTATCACTGCAAACCAGTGAATATTCACTGTGATCAGTGAATCTTCACTGATTCAAATTTAGAAAGCAAACAACTCTATGAATTTTGCACTAATTGATTAAGCGACATGCAAAATTCAGAAAAATATCCGATCTAGGTGACTGATCCGCTTTACGCGGAGTCCTAGCCCATATCCTCGCCCATATCTATAATGGATATACACATACATAGGTGTAGATATGATGCCTCTTCATGTGATAGAAAAACTATTGTCTCCAATCCGCGTCTTTGTACAGTTGCGACGTGCTGTTAAATATCTAACGATGCCAGAGTGAGGAGCTCCAGGGGGATGAAAGGAGCGCGTGCTCAAGCACCAAAAAAACCCATACGCACAAACTCAACTACGTAGACGCAATGACTTACGGATACTGCTGCAGAATGATGCAGTCGCTCCAATTTGCACATTTCCTCTTCTACGTCTCCTTCGACTATTCCTATTTTTTCGAGTCCTTTTGCCTCTTTCTCCAATTTCCAGATCCCTCCGTGTCTCATGTTGTGAATAATCTTCATTTCTAACACTTTCGAACCCGCATCGCAAGAGTATAACACACATCTGGGGTCTGGCAGACCCCAGCAACTTGAATTGTCCGTCATTCTTTTTTTGAAATTATTTTCCTAAGTGCGATAGGTACGCTTGATGAGTTACTTCAGAGTTTCAGAATAGGTAAAAATAATAATTCACGCCAAAGAGTCATTTGAAAAGTTTCCAGCGACGGAAAATCGATTCAGCAAATGCACCTATTTAAAAATATAGGTTCAAGACTAGTTCTTGACCAGAGATTTCATGGAATGACGATCTAGACACAGACTTCTGTGTAGGGTGGACGTACCATTTTTGGTCACCTTAGTACCGTTTTTGGTCATTGTCTTGATCCATTCGTGGCAATTGATATTAAATATTACATGTAGATGGAGGTAATGGCCATAGCTGGTACAACAGCGTTTCGACGGTTAATTTTTCAACATTAAGTGTTGGAATAAGGGACTCTTGAAATATTCAACAATAAGCCATTCAATACTCACTTCATGTCCTATTTTCACTTTCTGTTCAATGTTTGGCTAATTTGAAAGGTACTAGCAATGAATACAGACTGTCCTTAGGTGGCCTCAATCAGTGTAGTGGCCACAAATGATACTTCTACCCTCTGAAGAATTTTCGAAGGCATCGATAGTCCACGTCTATAATAGAATATCATGAAAATTTTGAAATTTGGTTGAAAAGAAAGTATAGAAGAAGTACCAAGAGAAAATGTTATAAATGTATTCGCATCGTGACAGGTGGAATGATGCAGGTGAATTTCCGAAGAGTATGTTTTTAGATCAATTCCTTATAACTAATTGTGACGATTCCACCCAATTAAACGCGGAGCACACGTGTTGAAGCGTGTTGCATCGTCAGACCTTCAATTAGTTACTGACCATTACACTTCTCATAGCTGAAAGCGACGGGGTGAAATATAGTAGGTATATATTTTCAATTGCGTGTATTGGAGGTACGTTATTCAATTAGGATACTCGAACAGAGAAGCAAATACTGGCAACAGATTTGGGGTTCCGAAGTACGAGACTCAAGAGCCAATGAAGTATAGTGCGCCGGAGAGATGCTTGATTTGAACGATACGCTTATTTGATTCATGAATATTGATGTACGTCCATGAATTGGACATTTGATAAGCGAGGAGCGTATAAAGGTAGTAAGAGATAAGTCGAACAAGGTTTGTTTTATTAATTTAATAATAATTTATCTACATTATTCTGTCTCACTCATGGAAAAATTAACAACTAGTCAATGAGTAAAGTATAGTTGTGAAATTCGGAAATAATCTGAATATAACAAACACCGCTTGTGTGTGTAACGGTGGTATAAGTAAACATTGCACGTTATTTATAAATATTACCATTCCATACTATTAGCTAAATCAATTATTTTAGATTTATTATGCGTTTAATGGTAATACGAATTATGCTAAATGAAAAGTACGTATAAGAATTGATATAGGTAAACATACTCGGAATTAATTTTTATAACAGATAATCATATCCCTGTTATAATGTCTTTCTAAACAACGAAACCTTGAATTAAATAAACAACAAGTTTGCGACGAATATAAATATATAGTAATAACTTATCAAAGAACAATGAAATAAATATTTGAATCACATGTATGTGTATAATAAATTAAAAGAGGTAATGGATAATTCCTAATACAAGAAATATCGCTTTGACTGTTGCGATTTGATAATTACCTTATAATTACTAGAACAACTAGATTCTTGTATAATTACATATTTACATGACATTATATCACTAAGCGAAATGTAGATCAATTTACATAATCATTTAATCGAGAGTCACAACAGATCGATAGCTTTCACCTGTCTGCACCTCAATCACTCGAGAAAAAAGCTGTGAGTAAAAGAAACAAATGAAAAATCATTCAAATCTTGCCGACCTGTAGTTTTTGATCGAAATTCTATGGTTTGACGGTGGATGATGCCCATGATGAGGATGATTATCAAACATAGGTAATTAAGGCGATGCTTTACTCGATTTTTACTGACATTTTGAATTTTTGCAAATATCTCCGAAACGGTGATACCGAATGGATTTTCCTTTGGAGATCCGACGATTGAAGACCAATGGGTTCGATTCATCACGTCAAATTGAAGGAAATCGAAATTTTATTTTTTTTTTTTGGAATTTCGGAATGTGGGTGGGCCGCGTATGTCAACTAATATGACAGCCCACGCGTCACTGATGCAAAAAAGCGTTTAAGACTGCAATTCTATGGGAAGTGTAGAACGCGTCCATGCTAAAACATCTTTGTTTCAGGCGATAATGAGGTCTTAATCCCAATTCTTGTAATTAGTGACAATTTGCGATTGTAAATAGCTAAGTAACCATAATATTACAGGGTTTCCGCGATACCCAAGAGATGGAGCGCAGCGCGGGGCTGATACTAGGCTGACCGTAAGCGCACAGCAGGCTGATAACGAGCCCCGCGCTGCGCTCCATCTCTCGGGTATCTCGAAGACCCTGAAGAATTATGGTTCCCTAGCTATTCACGATCGCAAATTGTAACTAATTACGAGAATCGAGATTAAGACCTCATTATCGCCTGAAACAAAGATGTTTCAGCATGGACGCGTTCTACAATTCCCATAGAATTGCAGTCTTAAACGCTTTTTTGCATCAGTGACGCGTGGGCTGTGATATTAGTCGACATACGCAGCCCACCCACATTCCGAAATTTCCGAAAAAAAATCGGTTTCCTTCGATTTGACGTGATGAATCAAACCCATTAGTCTTCAATCGTTGGATCCCCAAAGGAAAATCCATTCGGTATCACCGTTTCGGAGATATTCGCAAAAATCCAAAATGTCGGTAAAAATCGAGTAAAGCATCGCCTTAAAGAATAGCTCAATTTACAATTAGTCTACGAAGCCAGACCGTCGCGAGTTCAGTGAAAATCAGTGAAAAGATTCGAGTAATCAGGATTTCAGAATATTGAAGCCCTTCAAGGGTACGAGGGTTAGAGAGGACATCCATGGACGTAAGTCACGTTTCTGAATAGTGCCGCCGCGGTGGATAGGAAGGCGGCTGTCGACACAGTCGAAACCGGAGGTGGTGGCGGCGGGGCTTGATGATGAGGAGATGACTGTTGTTGCGAATAAGGTGGACAATAGGAGTCCATGGAACCGTGATGAAGGCCCACCCCACGTACAAGAAGTTCCTTTTCAACCGTCGCTTGATGCCGAAGTTGTTCAAGCCTCAACTGATTCTGTCGTTTCCATTTTGTCCTGCAAAGTCAAAAGGTGGAAAAAATATATCAATATTGGATGATAATCAGAATCGATGATTCAAAATCATGACAAAATTCAGGTCCTTAGGAGAAAAAATCATTTCCAACAAAAATAATTTCTCAACTACGTTTCCCTGCACTTCATCACATTACATTACTTTTTTCCCGTTCAATTCGTGTTTTTCGGAGGGCGAACCAGTCAGTCGATCTTGATGGGACTTCGAAATTCTTTACCGTCAGGACATACCTAAGCTATAATCCCATGGAGTTACAAAATTTTCCATCCAGCTATTTTCCAGAACACCGGGCTCATCAAGGAAGGACTTCGATGAAATTTGCATGAAATCCATTTTGTCATTTTTAAAATGACTTGGAAAAATCTAATAGAAAATCGCTTCCTACAAAAATTGTTCACTGCTAGTATGTGTTTTGACAAAAAATATGAAGGTTCTGCGATGTTGGTGTAAATGCAAGAACAGATTTCATCCAAATTCCACCGAAGTCCCCCTTTAGTTTGGGAAAGCCAGACTGCGAAGACGATAAATTATGTTCAGAATCATGCAAGACGTTATAGCTGAAGGGTTGGACGTCAAGAATTGTTGGTAGAGTCATTTGGGGTAACCGAGCGCAGTGGGAAGTGTGCGCATTGCCTATATCTTCGTCAGGAAGCATGAAGAGCGACGGATCGTTACGACAAAAAAGTGACGCCATAGTCATGGTGTACTCCACACCTATGTGTGCATCTTGTGCTGTTTGATAGTTGAGGTTTTGCGAGAAAACTAATTTCATAGTTTTCATACTTAGATTTTGACATTGTGGAAAAGTGTGTGACACTGAGCTGTTTGATCCGCAAATGATGAGTAATTTTTCATGAATTCTATTGACATAGTAGTGTGAATAGCAGACTAGTTTGAGGTTTGCTTCACTATTGTTGGATGTCTGATATTATTTTCAAATCGGTATCCGTGCGGGTAGGTGTGCGCGGGTAAGTGTGCGCGCGTACATGACGTTATTTTGACATGAAAAATGCACATCATATGAGATAAGCATTTTCGAATGTGTCGAATCAGTTTTTACTAAATTATTTATCATTTTCAATTAAGCTTTCATTCATTATGTTATTCTACTACTGCATTTCGAAGTGTTATTCCCGAATGTGATTTTCGCCAAAGTATTGTTCCTACCGATTTGGTAATTTTGCCAAGTTCTCGAATATCAAGCAAGATTTGATTAGATTGTATTCATCTGAAAACGTTTGTTAACAATTAAAATGATATATGCCCAAGTTTAATGAATAAGTCCATTTACCCCGCACGCGTTCACTTACCCCTCATATATGCGCACAGTTACCCGCAATACGGGGCAAGTGAACGCAACCTGCGTAACTTACTTAATTCTCAGTTCATGAAGAATTGATATGAAATAGTCGTTTTGATATAGCTATATTTCATTGTTTAGGGACGGCTTTATGTGAAAAATCCGAATTTATTTAAATATCCTCCATTATTATTGTTTGGCAAAGCTTAGAAGTCCTAAGTGCGCACACTTGACCCGAATGACTCTATCAGCGAAGGGTGTTTCTGACACGAACCCAATACTTTTGTGTGATCCCTAATTACTGCGTGATGAAAAGTGAAAACGAATCGAAATATGATTGAAAAATCAATCATTAATTAATCTTACCTTCTGTTTTGGTACCACGTCTTGACTTGAGTTTCAGACAGGGACAAGGCATCGGCAACGTCACTGCGATCAGCGACACTCAGATACTTTTGACACCGAAATTTTCGTTCCAAATAAGCGAGTTGTGCATGTGTAAACGCCGTTCGTCTTCTTCGTGGTTTTCTGCCACTAGGTGCACCCGTGACACAGGCTTTTCCAGAGGATGCTGAACCAGGGGAAGGTGACAGGGCTGGTGGGCTTCCTAGTCGCGTACAGGGGCTGCTACCAGGGTCTATTGTGTCTTCAGAATCTGAGTGTAGCGCTGAATCGTCTTCAGAATCATCTGAAAAAAGATGGGGCAAATTCCTTTTTTTTTATTCAGTGGGCAGGGTTACGAATGGTTGATTACACTTCCATATCTAAGTAACCCATTCGATCATGCACTGTACCTATAGGTACAAATTTGATACGTTCGCGAAGTATCGTTGCGGGATTTTCAAAAATCTAATGGGTAGGTACAATGGAATTAGAGTTTGAATTGTGATTTCCATGAAGCTGGTTCAGTACAGCATCGATGACAAAAGGATGATCATTCAATGGTTCTTTTTCGATCAATCGATTTCTGTAATCATTCCATTTTGTGTTTCAGAAAGATTGAAAAAACCACTGCCACACTTTAAGGGTAAGTTTGGAAAAAATTTCGGGTCGGGGTAGAAAAACCGAGACCAAAATTCATAATGACCGAAGTCCGGAAATTCACTGACCCAAATATCAAACTTATGAATAGCACGTAAGTAATAATTAACAAGTCGAGAAAGACGAAGAATCCGAAATACTTTTTCATCAAATCATCTAAATTCCCGACGGTTATCATTAAAAAAGATTTTGCGAGATTTGAAAACTAGTAAAATGCAGATTATAATAATGGAGGAAGTTCGATTTGCCGAAAATCAAATTTCTGAATAGCCACCATTTCGATTATGCAAATGAAAATGCTACGAAAACTGCTGAACGATTTGGACAAATTGTGATCGGTTTACCTCCGACATTTTCTCATTATACCCATATGGTTTCATATCGGCTGTATGAAGCTTTTATACGAGACTTATTTGGATTCTTGATTTTCGAAACTCCGAAATTTCGGTATTTCGGCAAATGTGAATTTTAGTTTACCAGTTTTTCTCTACCACCGAAAATTTCAATAGTACTGAATGCATGGGACTTGAATTCCTCTTTTAATTTCGATTGTCATGAAAGTTATGTACCAACACATCACGAAAGTCGTTATCTCACTTATTGTGATGTATATAATGTAGGGAGCACCTCGTGATATATCCCGTGGAACAATATGAAATATTTTTTGAATGCCGAATCCCCGTATTTCTGGGTCCCAAGACCCCCGAGGTCTCCACATGTCCATTAGCTGACTTTCTCCATACATATATATACCATAAAGCAAACGGTGCGCTTAATGATCGCTAACGAATCTATCCGCACTTTGTACGTCCATCTGTGAGTACAGACCGATTGCTGCTAATAAGAGCCAGTAAATTCATGTATATATATACGCGGTGTCCCAGGGCGTCCCGGAACACGCTCACCCTCAAGTTCTACTCAATCGAGAACCCGGCAGGGGTTCGGAATAACGAGGAACCCTCTGCGTTGGGCACGCGACCGGCTTGGTCCAGCCACAGCATCCTGTGTATGTATAATCGCTTGATTTCAATTCAGGTGAATTTTCGAGTCTCCATTCTGCGTCTTGACTTTTGGCTGCAGGTAAAAATCGTCACATATTCTGAATTTTTGACAATTATTGCTTCAGAGAATGGAGCTTGAGTAAAAAATATATCTAAAGCGGGATCGTTTGGTGATCATGCAGCTAAATTGAGACGAAATCATTAGAGATGGATTAGATCGAATGTCTAATACACTTTATCGGTCATTTCATTAACGAATTGATTCCGTTACGATTTTTCTGAATTTATTTTTCTAATAAGTGTGTAGCCGATTAGACCAGAGTGAGAAGATAAGCGGTGTAATGAGATAATTGGAAAAGCTTGTTCTCTCGGATAATTTTATCTTTCATATCGCGCGGTGTTCTTCAGTCACGATTCAATAACCCGCAAATATAAGTTGGCTATATATATAGAAAATATATAGTTGAAAGGCTGTTTAATCGAGCGATCAATGATGCAACGGTATCTTATCGAAAGTGTTAGAAATTCAATTTTCTTAAATGTGACATCGTTCGGCGATATATATATCCGATCAGCTCTGATTGAGCTACGAAGATTATAATAATGTTCCGTATCCGCGCGCGGTATCGGCATTTTTCTTCAAAGCTCTAAACAGGCTTGTTAATATCTATTTCTACGGTTATTGATAACTAATAGCTGACACTTATCAAAAAGTACCGATAATAAGATTATTAATTATATCTTACTCCAAATAAAACGTACGGCTACCGTCACCGACCAGCAGCTTATTGTTAGGAATATTAAAATTCATACGCACAGATTCGATCTATACGTATATTTTGAAACTGGTCGCATATACGATACTGAAGAAGTTGGTGAACGAAAATTCATGTAAATCCAATTCCGCATTTTTTACTCCTCCCGGTTTTTGTTGTATTGGTTTTGTGTCAAACACAACTTCTACGGATTCAACCATTTTACCAATTTTCTACCCTTCAGCTGACGCGACATATGATTTTGATCGATGCGAAACTGCCACGTCCTACATTAGGATTGACTGAGTAATTCGCCGAAGAAAGTCATAACGTCTGAATCAACCCAGTTGACCAATTATGTTTCATGTTTTTATTCCTTGATTCGGTGGTCAATTCCGATGCTTGTCAAAGAATAAAATAATTATTGCTGATTTCTGAAAAGAACCTTAAAAGTAGACTTATGCAAGTGTTTCTTGTATAAATACACTGCGGATATTTGACTATGGGATTATCGACACGCATATCACTACGTGTGTGTACACAATATTGATGATATTATTCAGTTTAATTCATTGCCGTATTATCTTGGCGCTGAATTGCAAAAAAAAATTATTGCCGTTTCTCAATCGACCGAACTCTCATGTATATTTTAAATAATTCATCGGTTGATAAATTTTTATCTTTATATAGTCACATCTACGATAAATGTGTACGAGAATGTGAACGCTTAGTCTCAAGAGGGTGTTGTTGATATCCAGTGGGCCATAGACACTTGATCAGATAATTGATAAAAATATTTTACACTGATACATTTTTTCATTCACGGAAAATTTATTGATCATGATATTAGGTATTTCTGGAACGTAGATTTTGTATTTTCTCATATATATACGTCTGTTGATTCAAATAGAAATTTCACCCGTTTTGTACAAGCTTCAGGGATTTCGCTCATGATTTTTCAAATGAAATCACGTAACAGAAAATCTCATATATACTCAAAGATCAGATTTGTTTGGAAGGCTAGCGATTTTCTGTAGATAGTCACCTTTGCTTTTTTGCCGATATTTCTTCCTTATCTCGAAGTATATCACTTTTTCGGCTCAATTAGTTTCAAACAATAACAAAAATGGTCAATTATTATGAGAGGCTTTGAAGATCGATATCTGGCATATTATCAGTCATGTGATAATTTTTTTTGTCTCAAATAATCCGGTCAAGAATCATCAGCTAATACACACATCGACGAATTTATAACACGTTAGAGTAGGTCCAGAACTGCAGAATATTTTTGAGATTCATCCTGTATTTATTTACTACTTAATATGTTGAGTTTACCTAATCTTTTCAAACATTCTAGTTTAAATAGTACAACAGATTATGAGTCATTATTAATTCATTATTCATCATAGTGAGCTTATTATGTGCAAACCTTATATGAATCCCAATCGTCTCCCGTTTAACTCTAGCGACGGTTTAAGTCATTCACAGTTTTTATTCGGAAATTATCATAATTGCCTAATTTGGATATTCAAACAGGCTGTTTTTGGCAATTGGGCGCTTAGAACTCGTTCATTCATCGTGGACCTTCCCCTCAAACGTTAACTAACACTGAGGTATCAATAGACAAATAGAAAAATGCTCTTCGTATGCGAAAATGTCCGACATTGAGGCTTTTATGATTTTTATCCTGTATTTCAAATTCCAAACGATACGCAACGTGCGGAATGTGCATTTTCTATTATTACTTTTGGTATGACACTTCTGTTTGGTTCGATTCCATTCAATCTTTCTGTTTCGTGACACATTTGGTAACGAGTTTACGCGTATACTTGGAATACATATGGGGAATTCCAGCCCAACCTGGACAGCTTTTGACCCTCACCCCTCTCGATTTTTTTCATTTTTTTTCTGATATTCGGTAAACTGAAAGGAGTGCTTGTGATTTATTTCAAATTTTTATCTCAATTCGTTTTCGATTTGCATATTTTTGAAAATTCGCAATTCCCGATGATCGTCAAACGTTTAAACGCCTGTATCTCTGAATCTATCAGTCGGATTACAAAATGTGAGCATATGAAATTCATCGGAAAGAAGTGTACTTTTCGAAAAAAATATTTCTGGATAATTGTGCCTCGTCCTTCATAGTGAAATCTTCGTTTAAACATGAAAAATCGATTTTTCCCATAGTATGACATAATTCAAAATTTTCAAAAAATTCTTAAAAATACTTCGAGAAAAGACAAAAATGTTGAGCTATGGCTGATCGTGGGCCTCGACTGCTTTCTATTTTTAACAGAATTTTAATCGAAATTTTAATCGAATTAAATAAAATTCTATTGAAAATTGAAAAACAATTTAAATCGAATCAATTCAAATTCTGTTGAAAATTGATTTCTTAATTTTTTCTCAATTTCCAACAGAATTTCAATTAAATTTTAAATTGAATCAATTAAAATTCTATAAAAAAATTTGAGAACAAATTCAAAATAATCGATTAAAATTCTGTTATAAATAGAAAGCAGCCGAGGCCCACGATCAGCCATAGCTCAAAATTTTTGTCTTTCCTCGAAGTATTTTTAAGAATTTTTTGAAAATTTTGAATTATGTCATACTTTGGGAAAAATCGATTTTTCATGTTTAAATGAAGATTTCACTAGGAAGGACGAGGCACAATTATCCAGAAATATTTTTTTCGAAAAGTACACTTCTTTCCGATGAATTTCATATACTCACATTTTGTAATCCGACTGATAGATTCAGAGATACAGGCGTTTAAACGTTTGACGATCATCGGGAATTGCGAATTTTCAAAAATATGTAAATCGAAAACGGATTGAGATAAAAATTTGAAATAAATCACAAGCACTCCTTTCAGTCTACCGAATATCAGAAAAAAAAATGAAAAAAATCGAGAGGGGTGAGGGTCAAAAACTGTCCAGGTTGGGCTGGAATTCCCCATATATACAGCTCACTCGCAAACTGGCAAGAATCACCTCATAATGAGATAAGTGGAATTTGAAATTTCGGCTCACATTTTAGAAGCCTTTGATGATCAGTTTCACATTCGAAACGGCACAATTTACTCTTCTATCTCCGATTATACATTTTCTCGGGCTAGCGCTAGGAGGTTGACTGTAATATTGGCGGAATTGAACTGCCTGGCAGAGTGTAGAATTGATTGGAACCCATTCACAGGACTCAAGGTCTAATCCCACGACAATTTCAATTTTCGTGATCGGCTAATCTCAGAATTGATTCACTGGTTTGCAGTAGAGTCCCTTCAATGAGAGTCCTGCAAAGGCACATCCTTTTTATGATTGGCTGTTCGAACTCGCGCCAATATGGCCGCCGATCTAGTAATAAGCTATAGCAAATTTGAGCATAGATAATCCTGATGTATGTAGTTGGACGTTCACATTCTGTAGGTAAGATGTAACAACTCGCGCCAATATGGCGTCGCGTTTGCAGGACTCTTATTAAAGGAACTCTAGTTTGCAGCATTGTAAACTTTTTCTAATCACACTAATCAATCTCTTTGAATCGAAATATGCAACGCGATACATACAAAACAGTCAAAAATTTCAGAAATCTGAATTAGAACATGGTGAAATGAATTTTTCTCGTCGCATTCTAATCCGTACCAAGAATCCAATTAAAAATACCAATACAGCCTGAATTTTTAAAAGATCGTTAATTACAGAAATGAAAGAAAAAAAACACGATACATGCTGAGGGTCTGATAGATTCATATTTGATGTTGCTTCTTTACGCTCATCGAACTACATTCTAAATGAATGATTTGCCGATGAATTATGGCAGTCCAGGAATAGAGCAGACTAAACATCATCGTAAAGATTTGGTCTCAATGTTGGTGCGGTTCATCTTCTCCAAAATTGTCATTTTTTGTCAGTGGGAATTCGTGGAGAAAAATCGATTTTGAAAACATCTAGAAGATATGGGACTCAAATTCCACTTATATGTGCAAATAACTCCGGAAGCAATTTTACAATTATCTTACTGCGTGAAAAAGACGAACTTAAAGTCAATGCTTACGTACAATATGAAAGATGTTAGTTGGTTCTAGTAAATAATTTATTTGGATATTTGTGGCCAGCTACAACTAAACATTCGCTATTGGATTGACTAAAGTCCCAATTGGTTCATATACAAATAAACAGTTTGCTTTAACTCAAGTAGATTTTACTTGTCTAAAGTAAGACATTTTTCTGGGTGTGAATTTTACGAACGGTGCTCGTAAAACCTTACGTCAAGCTCCAGAAATTTGGTTCTGATATAATCCGAAGTTGATTATTGGGCATTAGGCAACGGAGAAAATGCCAAAAACAAGGAAACGATTCTTTTTGTTGAGAATCCACGTTGTGTCAATCGTCTTAAACGGTCATATCACTTCAATTATCGTGCATAAAATGGCAAAGTGTTTCCATTCCTTTCCCTTCCCCTGGCATGGCCCTTCAACCGTTCGATCGCACGCTTGATTCAGTTATCCTTAACTTCATCCATTCGAATTTTCGGCTGCACGTGATCGAAGAGTTGACTGTGCCGAGCCTCAAATCAGCTGACAAAATATGGAATCAAAAAAGAGAATATATGGAGCCGAGTGTAACAACTTGAGAAGTTTGACTGTCATACACCAAATCATTTCATACTGATCAGGATTGAAAGTGAAAATCATGGGAACCACACCGTTCTTTATCCCAATAAGGGTTGCCATGAAAAGTAGTCACGAATTTCGTATAACTGATGCTATAAAACCGGGGGCAGGATGTAAGTTCTGAATTCCAAAAGTTCGGAATGGTAAAAATTCCGAATTTATTTGAGACGCGATTCTGAGACGTTTCTAGAAACGTTAGAGTTCAGAAATTGGAAATTCCGAAACGTCGAAACGCAGACAGCTCAAAGTTCCGGAAGTTAAAAACTCGGATGGTCCAAAAATTGTAAAATTTAAGGGAAGCTCATGACAAAACTGTCAAATAAACGACGTTGCATTTGGCATTTCGGATCTTTAGCTTACGGAATCTTGAACCTCCGGTGCCTTTCGATTCAGAATTTTTCAAATGGGCTACGTAGACATTCGGGAAAATAATCTTTCTAAAAACTCTGAGTCGATAGTATAAAAATTCGGAATCTTGACCTTTCGCAGCTTTTGAAATTCGAAATTTCAATCCCGTCCCAAAAACCGTATGCCAAAAAATCTAAAAAATTCAAGAGTTCGAAACAAGTTATAGAAAAGACTCTGAGATCGGATTGAAGGGCGGCGGTACGTACCTTGAACACGTTCGGTCAAAACGTCACCAAGAAGATCGCGGATAAGAAATGACTTGTGCTCTTGCATCATGGTCATCAATCGATCGATGCAGATATTATCACAAAACAGTACTACTTATAGTCACACTTATATTTACTCCACAAAAATCATCCGTTTAATAACCGTAACGACTGATATCGGTGATGGTAGAAGAGGCATGCTACCGTGAAGACGTTTGACGTCGTTCTGTGGCCCGAATCATATGATAGTTGATACACCTTCTTCTCTGAGAAACGTAAGGGGGTCGATCTATCTCCCTCTTGTTCTCTCTATCGCGATACTCTCCCCCCTGAATTAATCCGTCCGTTTATTTTCAACGCTCCCTTACCCGGCACCAAAAACCCCCAAGTTTCTCGCAGCCATTTTGGAGGTGTGCGCCATGGTCGTTATAGAATGGCACAGGATTGGTCTCCATAAGTGGCGAGCTCAACGTTCGTTGGTTACACGAGGGTGGAAATAGAGGGTTGAAGCTCCCCATTGGTCGATGTATTCCAGCATTAAAGAGGGGTTGGTTTTTCCCCAACTCAGCCGGGATACGCGGATAAAATTTCTGCACCCCTAGACCTCGGGGATGAGGAACACAGCGGATGATTTACCGGAGAGAATTCTCAAATCTTAAATTGACTCAACCTCTGCGGGGTTGTTCGTTTGTTGAAACGCAGGTGTAATGGTTTGCGGTTATATTATCTTCACCAAGGACACTTCTTATTTTTATTCAATTTTTTTTCAATGATTGTTCGCTGCCAATCTAATTAGGTATGGCCGAGCTGGACCCCGCAGATTATCGTATTGGATAAATTCGATCGTTTGTAAGCCGGATGTCAAGATTCCGATTTAATCGCATTAGTGACGTGATCATGTCCGTAAAAAAACTAGTACGAACCTCTATTCTCTTTGTTCAAATGGCATAATATCTGAGATACGCAGTACGATGGATAAGAATTGTAGCTCTATCGGTATAATGCTGAGATGAAAATCTTGCGCAGCTACTAATACTTTAAGGGGTACCCAATAAAGTGTTTAAATTCGTTGCCACGAAAGATTGGAATCGAACGGCAAATAATAGTCGCTTATCTCCTTCGGATAAAATTAATACTTTCCTTTAGATCTGTTATCGCATCGCATTGAATGTGTACTCTTATACATATGTGTATGATACTTACTACTGACTTTAGCTATTAGTGGTTATTTTAAGCCCATAGACTCACCATCGTTTTATCTCGATCAGCCTATTATACTTCTACGTCAATTTTATTTTTGATGTAATTCTGTTTTTCAATCAACTGTTGTGATGGACTTTTTTTCATAATACCTTTTCCAATCATGGATTAGCCTTTGATTTTTTTTCTAAGTTAACAAGAGAATAGTATGCCAAATGAGCTTGTCCATGATACATTTCCATAAGTGAACTCAGTTTCCAATTCGTATGAATTCAAATTGCGAAGGGTTCCCTACTCTAATGGATTAGGTACCTGACAAATATTGTATTTTCAGCCGCCTCATTGGGAGCGTTGAGGATTTGCACCTCCACAAACGGCAGCTTGATAGATACTACTATACTTGTAAGTTTGTAACGCAGATATAGCGCAAGTATTCTCGTCGCTGAAAAAAGGAAGGACCAGAAGAGGTTGCCTTTTTCACGAACCCGAGGTCTTGATACGCGCTGGTATTTGTATTTCTATTTTGTTCTGGGATTTTTCCAAATTTCGCAAGTCTATGAGAGAAAGAGTTTGAATTCTCTGCCCAGTTACCAAGGCTAGTATAGATAGTTACTAGCTTTTGAGAAAGATGTTTCAACGAAATTTCATTTTTCGGAGAACATTTAGTTAAATAATCTAAGACTGTTTTAGGATTCCAAATTGATTCATATTTACGATGAGAGGGTCGCAGATTAGCAACGCCCTTACAAAAACGTTTGATACTAGAATCTTGCCCCGTTTCTCTACCTAATATTAATTGTAAGCCGAAAGCCGAACGATATGAATTTATATTATATACAGAGAGGATAATGAAATATCCAAAGATTCGGACGGAATATTTTTCAAACTGAGAGCTTTCCTGATTATATCCCTGCCGCCAGGGTAAGCTGTGCCCATAACGGCTGAGGTTCCCTATTGGAAGAAAGCAAAAGGCATTTGGTTCAAAAATTAATTATTTTAAGAATAATTAATTACAATAATTAGTTACAATAGTAACTTGTATTAGCGTTCTATCGCAAAGAGTGACATATTAGATGCGAGTCAAACATTTTTCATCGTATTAATTACGAGATCCACAATTGGTGCCGACTTCAATACGCTCGTCCTTATATCATGGAGCCCAAAATTGTGACGCAAGACTTGTGAATGATGAATGATCCATTTATGAACAGGTCTTTGGCCGTCCCAATTATTGAATACTCGAAGGTTTTCAGGTTTCTGATGGATTTTATTATTCTCGAACAAAATCGTGAGTATAAGATGAACAAAGTTATTCGCTTTGAACAAGGAATAAATAGAGCCTATAAACCAAATTCCTAACCACATCTATAATCTCAATAGTGAATCTGATCCCACGGCGCCACACCGTGACTGGAGCTTCATATTTGAGATTCACTAGCATTTTCCATAAGACTCCGTGAACGGGACAAAAACACATTTTTATATTGCTGTTGAATTGTCATTTCTTGGACACGGCATAGTGAATTGCTGATGAGATTTACCATCGCGAAAGACGTGGGATTGAAAAAAATGATAATGTATGTAGTATATACGTAGGAATCTGTCTCATAGCTAACTCATTGATTTTTAGGATTTTCAAAAAGTATGTACGTACGCTGCGTATTTTGTGTCCCGAATCTCAGAAGAACGGGTCGACTGATTGGGATGAAATTGGCGGAGAAAATCGAGTATCTGGTGAAGATTATCGACGAAACTTTTAAAGGTTCTATCGTTTTCGATTTTGGAGTGCCGAATATTCGGCTACCCGAATAAGCCTGCAGGGGTCATGCCTGTTGCAAGAAAGTGCATTTTTTCTGTTAATTGAGAACAATTAAGCAGAAGCTGGTTTACAATTTTTCTGTGGAAGAAGAAAATTTTTCAGGAATTTAAAATACATTCCATCGTAAGATGCATCTAGGTACGAACAAAGTAGATATTGTTATTGGAAATTTAGTATTTCATGAAAAAACCGAAGAAGACGTTTGCCCTGAGGACTCCGCACCTATAATTTCACGTGCAAATCGAAAAAGGGTTCCCATAAATTAGTCAAAATAAAGGAAAGACCGTCATGAGGGTTGGTATCCGTAAAGCTAAGAGATGGAAATCTATGAGTGTAAATATGCATGATGCCCTCATATTAACTCTGCAGACATCTTACAGTTGCACCCGCAATTCCATCCCATCTGAGAGAATCTCGTTAAACTCTTCGTCAAAAAGTACTCGAGCTCACACCCCGAATTCTGCAGAATACGCATTAAACAAATCAAGACCGCGTTCAACGTATTTGCAAATTAGGTTCATCGACCGATGTATAGAGCCTCAATGCAAATTCATCCAGAGATTGAACAAGGGAAGTTATATATATGGGATAGTCCACGTCAACTCAGCCACCCGGTATTTTTATTTGTCCCTAAAAAATTATTCAGTATGTGCATTTCAAACATCAATATATCCATGACATTCCGGTGAAATTTCGTTTCCCTCCTATTGTTGCTTTTCGAAATAATTATTAACCAAGTTTCAATCTTGTAAAAATCGTAACTCCTGAACTACTGGTTCGATTTCAACGATTCAAACACGAAAATTTTTATTTTGACTTGCGCTTTGCGAGAAAAAATAAGCTGCCATCGAAAAGAAGCTCATTGACTTCATTTGGGGATAATTTATCGATTTATATTGTTTTTCCACTAAAGGGCCAGACGGGATTGAACCCACTATTCTTGCATCTCATAGAGGGGCGAAGGGGGGGGGGGGGGGGGGGGGAGGAATACGCAACTTCATGTCATTTTTTCAAGATGGAAGAGGGCATCAGTGAAGAGGTAAAAATTATTTATTGTCTATTTCTGTTTATTTTCGGCTCTGGAGGGGAACAGTTTACAATATCACAAATAATTTCCGAAGTTATGAAAGTTTATAGTATAAAGAAGGAATTGAACGCCAAAAATTTTGCTTTCTTTGATGACAGAATTTTTGTAACACGAAAGATTATTTCGTGTTTTAAAAATTCTGTAATAATTCCTCGTCATTATAATACTTCACAACTTCGGAAAATATATATGTAATATTATGAACTGTCCCCCTCCACCCGTCGAAAAAGCTAAAAATAAACAGAAATTGACAATAAATGATTTTTACCTCTTCACTGATGCCCTCTTCCATCTTAACAAAGTTACATCAAGTTGCGTATTCCCCCCCCTCTATCAGATACATAAGTAGTGGGTTCAATCCCCTCTAGCCCTTTAGTGGAAAAACGATAAAAATCGAAAAATTATCCCCAAAAGTAGTCAATGAGCTTCTTTCCGATGACAGCATATTTTGTGTCGAAAAGCGCGAGTCAAAATAAAAATTTTCGTGTTTGAATCGTTGAAATCGAACTAGTAGTTCAGAAGTTATGATTTTTACAAGATTGAAACTTTGTTAATAATTATTTCGAGAAGCAACAATAGGGGAGGGGGGGGGGGGACTGAAATTTCACCGAAATGTCATCGATATATTGATGTTCAAAATGCACATACTGAATAATTTTTCAGGGCCATCATAAAATACGGGGTGGCTGAGTTGACATGGACTGTCCCATATACGGGTCAAATTTCAGCAAAACATTTCAATACTCTACAAAATATTCGGCACATGCTCAATAATTAGTACTCTATCATAAAAATGTTGGAATTTTGTTTTTTTTCTTTTCAGTTGACTTACAGCCACCCTTTGATTTGATACTGACAATGAATTGATCGTGAAGAGAAAATTTCGCATGCACATAATAGGGGTGAAAATATTCTTCGGGGGTAAAAAAACGTGCAGTTATACGTTCGGCGCGGTGTTGGTTTACCCCTAAAAGATTGAAGGGCTTTTTCTACACGTGAAAGCGCATATAATTTCGGTGCTATACGATCCTTGAAGAAGGTTGCATTTTATGGTAAGCAGTCAATTATTTGAACGTTGTACCTGCCCATTCGACGTGCGGTGACGCGCACGCCTTTCTGAATACATTAGGACTATAACGTATACAGGGGATTAATTCAAGGGGTGGCAAAGCGGCCGTGTTTTGCGCGTAAAGTACCCAACTGTGGAACAAGTGGATCCAGGCGGCAAAATTTTCCTCTTTTCCTACGTCACCGTCTTCCGTGTTATTCGATTCGTCAAAATTTCTAATATTTTTTCGAAATTCATCCCACGCCCCTATCTTGCCAGTCACTTTTTCCTTTTTACCCAACAGGAAAAGTTTTGAAATCGTCTGATCATCGTCTCTAATCTGAAGCTGCAATATTCACGTATTGCCTTTAGAATCCGAGAAAAGAAAAAAAAATTCGGAAATGGCTCAATTGAGGATTCTGAGATTTTGACGTGTATTATATAGTTTCTATTCGTCGACAGAACGATTTTCGACCTTGATGGATTCTTCATTTCGATTTGATTTCCAGATTAGCCAGAATTGGTCAAGGACTCAATATTTCAAAGGATAAGGAAGAATTCAAGGTTGCGCTGAGTCGAGGCATACGTATCTAATGCATGCAGCAAACAAGTGGTCGATGTTAATTAAGCCCCAAAAATCAGGTATTGATCGATTCGACTATCACGATCCTGTATAAACGATTGATCGTGGAAATAATTCAAACGGTATAGTATCTATGGGCAGATCCACAGAATTGTCACACTTGCAAATAAGAAGAAAAAAAATAAATTTTTCCACACCACATTTTCAAATTTAGTACACACATTCACACCCTTAAGACCTAACAAAAACTGTACGCGTGATCGATTTTCACTTGACGGCGTGGATGTCAGAAGCTAAAATTCAAAAAAAGATTTTCAATCCTAATATTGAAAGCGAAACATTTGAAAAAAAAAAAATGAATAAAATGGAGAAAAAAAATGTAGAAAATGCATTGAAGCCTTCTCATTGGCCGAGTTAAAACGCGCGGAACGGCGGAACGTTTTTGCTTCAAACGTCTTCACGCAAACTGAGCTAGAAATTTGAACACAATAGTCTTGCAGAGGTTTTCGAGTCTCGAAAATTTATGAAAATATTTCAAAACAACTTCATACCATGTTTTTTATTTATTTATTTTTTTCCTTTTTAATCATTTTTTCATAGGTCGATTTTTTTCATGATACAGAATACGCATTTCTTATGGCTTCAAATATCAATATCTTTTGACGTAAGAAAGGTGCTGTAATGAATATTTTCTTTATTTTGACTCAAGGTGGGTAATGTCTCGATATGTTTATTGGTTATTATTTAACTATCTGGTTCGGTATTCACTACGTTGATCTGTAAATAGGCAAGGATGGAAAACAAGACTCAATTATTCAAATAAAACAGCAGGCGACTATACCTATATTGTAAGAACGAGTCAAGGTTACTGAGAAATGTCTTATGCGCGAAAATCAAGGATCTGGATATTTATATACGAATTTGGTCCGATTACGTTTAGTTTGATAGGAGAAAGAGACTGGGCGTGTTTTACCAATAGAATTGTTGAGAGATAGAAGAAGTCAACCGTTGTTGAAGAAGTGAATTCCCGACAGGGTTCGCAGATTGTTCCTTAGCCAGCGTAGTGGATGCTAACTCGGGGTGAGTTTACGGATGATTCCTTATAGTTGCTCACCCAGGACGTCCTCGGGTTGCAGGTGTTCAAACAGATTTCCGAAAGCTGGTCCAGGAGCGCTTGAGTTGGCTGATATACGGATGGGTCTTTGGAAGCGAGTCCCCGATCTCTTCCTTGTCAAAGTGGTCGTGGTAATAATTTCGTAGTTAAATTGGTCGTTGTGATAAATTCGTCCTAAGATTCTCTCGAGAGTAGATAATTACTTGTTAGATTTTGCGTCTTGCCCGGTTGACCGTTCCGAGACAAGTGTCCGCTGATTCGGTCGACGTGCTAATCCTTCTATATATCTTTCTTTCTTCTTCTACATATTTCTCCTTTTCTTTCTCCTGTCCGTTCCTCCTTCTCTCTGTCTATTTCTCTATGTCTCTTTCTCTATGTCTTTCTCTTTCTCTTTCTCTTTCTCTTTCTCTGTTCACTATAGCTAGCGCTTCCTACAGTGCCTTATTTTTTTTCCTGAGAGTTACTCTATGTAGGTTGGTTCACAGCTGCGAGACTGGATATACAATGTTGATTTTGAATGTGCTCCATGGAAAACTGGAATTTTCATATCGATTACGTTTTTGGACAAAAGTGTCGAACGACTCTGACTCACTGAAAAAAGGGGCATATTAATCTGGGTCGTGGGGATTGGTTTCTCTTCATAAGGTAAACGAACTTCGAGAATTAGAAATGAATAAAATTAGGAGGCGTGAATGTCGGATATGCCCCTATATGTATTTGTATAGGAGCGTGATTCTACAGCTTGTTGAGTTTCTTCTACGTTCATCGTCAGACGAATTGTATAGGTACGACTTGACTACTTCACTTTTCCAGACATACAGTATAGTGCTGTCTAATTTTTCACCACGATCATTCTACAATGCGTTTATAATTCAGGCATAAATAAATTCCGACGGGGCGGGATTGAAGTTCCGAATTCCAAAAGTACCGAACGTATTCGCTAATTCCGAATTTATTTGAGACACGATTCTGAGTTTCTAGAAACGTCGGAGTTCAGAACTCATAAATTCCTAAAGGTCAAAATGCAGATAGCTCAGAGATCCGAAAGTTCAAAACACAGAAATGGTCCAAAAATCCGCAAATTTGAGTGAAGCTCATGATTAAGCCGTCAAATAAACGACGTTGAATGCGCAAATTCCGAGATTCGGAGTTTTCGCCTTTCGGATCTTTAGCTTTCGGAATTTTTGACCTCCAGTGGTTTTCGATTCGGAGTTTTTCAAATTGGCTCCTCAGACCTCCAGGAAAATAATAATCTATCTAAAAACTGTGAGTCGGTAATACGAAAATTTGGAATTTTTACCTTTCGCAGCCAACGTGATTTTTGGAATTTGGAATTTCGATCGCACCCCATTTCAACAATAAAAATCTCCAGAGCGGCGTATGGAGTGATTCTAATATATGTACGTCCCTATTGCCCATACGTATACCTATTACTAATAAAATTGGCGATCGTTTCGAGAGGGAAAATAATTTCAGTATAACATGTCTATACTTCAGAAATTTATGCAGATTGACGAACACCAACTCCTCGATAATTGTAATCCGTGAATATACTGCACTCCTGCGGTGTGTGAAAGCCAGATCAAATTCCCCACCCCGTACATATGCGCGGATATGTACGTGAGTTCTCGTAAGTGGTATATCGGTATATCGTGGGCTCACACATGTATAGTCAGTTGGGGGTACTACTACATCCCCGACTACAACCGTTGGCGTGATTTGTCATCAATAGGATTGTTTTCCAGCATTCTGTGTACGATAGAGGGGAGACGGCCGCCTAAATTGCCGGTAACAATCATTGAGGGTGACGATTTCGAGACTATTGTCTGCCAATTGTACAACAAACACCCCACTAGAACGATCCTATTATTATTTCATCCGCTTCTAGTTTCATCTATTTAGATGTATTCGGTATGGCAATGGTATGGTATGAAAAACTGAAACGTTTTTAGTAGCACAACTTGTGATATTATCTATTCTAGTAGTAGGTATAGAACGATTAGTATTCAGTATTTTCAAGGCTTGACGGTCGCTGAGTTGACATTGGTTCATTTACAAATTCTAACTCAAGGAAAGTTTGATAAAATTAATCATATAGTCGAATAGATCTGACTGACGTGAGTTCGGGAATCTCTGATGATGTGTGAGAAGCAATTTTGAAGTATGGGGGAATTGAATCAAGTAGAATATGTAGAAAAATTCTCGTTTTTTTTTTTCGCCGGAGAAGAGCCCTAGAAAGAACTGAACTGGGGGAACAATAAATGAGGAAAAAAGTTGAATAAAAATACCTCGCTCAAACTGGAAATCGCGTATGAAAGTCTACGCCGAACTTCCAGACCTGGAACAATCGTTATGAACTATACTACTGCGGCCAAAGTGATAACAAGTCGTAGCAATAGGTACCTGGTACATACCTATAAGTATAGGTATCTTCAGGCGTAATCAACATCAAGCTATAATATTTCATATTTATAGAACAAAAATTCCGTATCGATCAACGTTTCAGGCTATAAGGGAAACTATTTTTATACGGGGCTGCATTTATAAAAGTGACTAAAGTTCTGCCCCATCCCTCGCTCAATGGCTCGCTGATTTTTTGCATGAATCGATGTACTGAAATAACCAAATATCCGTGATTTTTAACTGACTTTTTTGGCAAGCTGTTAGAAAGTCATTGTTTTTTCGCTGTTCTTCTGAAACTCAAAAACATTATGTCTGCGCCCAAAATTGTGGTAGGGTAAGTTGATATATTTTTATCGATTCGTAAAAAAATATTTTCGAATATATTTTACCACTACTGCAGCAAGGCGTCTTCATCTGAAAACGGACGAAACTGTGTGAAAAATGTGTTACAAAATCCCCGCTCCAGAGATATATTCAATTTCCCGATTTTCCTTCACGGAATAATAAAACTTTTTATTTGTAGTAAAAAATCGCTTTCGTTCATAATTGTTAACTATTTAAGGGAAAACCTGGTTATACAGTTTTCGGAAACATCGTTTTTCCTTCGCAATACAACAATTAATCATTTCAAAAATACGTTCTTCAAGTTCTGTGCGGCAGAATCGGAAAAATGATGAAAATCGTTATTGATTCATTCCAACCATCAAACTAACCGCAGGAGGGAGCGGTAACTGGATGACTTCTAACCGAAGAAAATTTTTTTAAATCGAACCTTCGGGAATAAACTATTTTAGTCCATTTTGGCCTAAAACGCATCCCCACAGTGGAGATAAAATTGATTGGAAACTATATTTCTACACACTGATGAAAAATACATGAATTTTATTCCGTAATTTGGCGCTCACTAAATTGTGGGACGTTTAGTTCTTGAGCTCTTGAAAAACAGAAAAAGGATCAAAACTTTCAAACAGCTTGCCGGAGTTTGTACAAAATCCCAGATGCTTATTCCAGTACAAAAATTTCTAATCAAAGATGAACAGTTGGCTAGTTGCTCGTTAAGGGTCGGGGCGAAACTTGGTTTGCTTTCATTAATTGGACAACCCCTCGCGTAAACTATATCAAAAATCGATGTGATTGCGACAAAAAAATGTGGAACGCTTCACGATTTTGCGTGTCATCCTTGCGCAGGGGCCATGCTAATCTTCTCTGTATCGTTCCAATTTTAGTATATGTACTGCCGAAGCGAGTACATTCATTGCTCAGGTAGAAATTCAATATATACTAACTCACCCTCGGGCCTAGTACCTGTGAGAAAATCCTACCGCCTTTGAATACCTCAGACGACATCTGTGGGGTGCATTTTCAGTCGACACAAATTTACCGAACCAATATCAGGTATAAAGGAAAGTGGGGGAACGTAGCCACCTCAACGAATCCATTACACGTAAGCGCAACTTCGAATGTTCAAAATTAACAAGCTGAATAGAAATACTTATCGAAGTTCAACAAATTACATGCGATTGTTCAATTTTTGTATAGCTCATAAGGAGGAACGAATTTATAACTCCGATTGATTCAATCCATTCCTTGAGCCATTTTTAACTTCCTGATTTTGAAAGAAGGCAAGTTATTATCATCAACTCGGAAATGAAAAGTCGAGTTTTCACCAGATCTCCACGTTTCGAGGGGCAGAGAATTACCTCCGAGCATTTTTAGATGTGTATCTGATCAATTTTTTTTGTCCGACTAAATCTTGAGAACGAAACGACGGATTTCGATAATTTCCGTCTTAATTGATGCGGTTTTACGTAACTCAGCGCTGAATAGATTTTCAATTCAATCGGTCAACTAGTTTCTGAGTGATTGAACGAACAAAATTTCACAAAAAAATTCTAAATGGTCGTATCTCGAGAAAAAATCAATGCAATGGATAGCATTCGATTCCACTTAGAAATGAGTTAATTTTGACATAGATCGGTGCAGTAGTTTTGTATTATTCGAACGTGAAAGATCTGCGCGGCAAGTTTTAGGACCGGCCCATCGTGGTCAGCCAATTTACATACCTGCTTGAAATTAACCTACCAGGAATTTTGTACCTGTGTTATTATTTCCCCTGAACACTTTTCCCGGAAACAATGATTAGTACAGAGTGGATTGTATCTCGGAACTCGAACGCGAGTATTTCCAAGCCAATATTTACGCTCACCCCGGATGTTTACGTTCAACAATTATAGATAGAAATTTATCTGAAATATTGCCGCACCGGAATCCGAATCATTACAGACGAATGTTTCCGTTTGACTCTCAGGTTTTGCTATTTTCCATTTTTCATTGTTTTATGGAAAGAGACGTGCAGTTCCATTAACTCGTTCGATCAGATTAATTTACGAGAAGAATCAACTCCATCGATGTAAGTTCAGAGGAGATTTCGTGCTCTCGGATAATGAAATAGACGAAACTCAGCGAGTGAAGATAAATCGAGAGATGGAATTCTATCGCAGAAACGAGTTGTTGAGTTTGATTTCAAGCATGTGTAGTGTAGAGGAAATTGTGAAGGACAGAAGCAATATATAAGTGGTATAATTTTGTGAACAAATTTGTTCACAACTGGCCGACTGGCGTGTCGTTGACTCGGACTAGTAGCTGTGCGCGTAGATGCGGGTGAGTAGACACGAATGCCATCACTTCTTGAGCGACTATTTCATTACGAGACACTTGGCGGATACAATGGGTGTCTTTTGTTCATAGGTTGTTTGTTTTCGTCTAATTGTTGTCTCATCCTACCGTCCATTGTTTTCATTATTTCGCAGTAACGAGGAGAAACCTCAATTAGAACGGTTTGAGGACTTAAACACCCAGAGGCGATCAGATTTAACGAGAGAATACATAGAAAAGGAAAGCAGAATTCCAAGGGCTCGATTTAACTCGGTTTTTTGTTACACAATTCCGTATATCATTCTCAGCATATCTTTTGTACAATTCTCTTTTATTCTTGATTATGAACTTCGCCCCATCCTGGTAACGCAACTTGACGACGTCTGGTACACTTCAATCCATTTCAATTTCTCTATTCTTTTTCAATATTGCTGAATTATTGAAAATAATTATTGGAAATAACAACACTGCTACAAAATTCTTCGAAATTTTCTGAACCTTGATTTTATGCAAAATTTGCAGACTTGCAACTTTTGTTCTTTTATTTTGAAACATTTCCAGAGGATTCACAGAATACTGAAAATCATTGACACCGTGTTATTTTGTTTTAGGTACATTTCAGCTTCAGGTGAAAAAAGAAACATGAAAATAAAAATAAAAAATCAGAGAAACATGCTTTCGAGATTCTTGGATATTTCACATTTTTAGCAAAAAATGTGGAACGCTTCACGATTTTGCGTGTCATCCTTGCGCAGGGGCCATGCTAATCTTCTCTGTATCGTTCCAATTTTAGTATATGTACTGCCGAAGCAAGTACATTTACTACTCAGGTAGAAATTCAATATATACCAACGTGCCCCTGGGTAAGGTACCTGTGGGAAAATTATGCCCTTTCAAACCACTCGGCACGACATCTGTGGGTCAGATTCTATGGTGCGGGATATTCACTGGCCCTAATATTTGAGGCATAAAATAGAATAATTTATAAACAGTAGACTACATCTCAAGTAGATAAGATTTTAGATCGTGATTTTTATTCGACGTTCACAGTATCTCGTTGTCTCATTAAAATTTTAAAATGAATCACGAAAAAGCCTCGATATTTATATCTTTTTTCCATAAATTAATATAGGGGCCCCCTCGCTTATCGCGTTATCAATTACATGTTCTTATTACATTGAGGGTCAGAATTGTGACGCATCTATGTACTTCAAAAATTCGTAGCGTTGTAATATTTGGTCTTATGCAACTTTGCATCTAGTAAATATCTTTCAAAAACTCACAAAACCAAAATTGACAATACCAGAGGAAAATTTTGGTTCCAGTTCTTTCGTTTCGATTTATAAAATAGTTCGAACTTTGGCTTATACCAAGGTACTTTCTTATCGAAAAAAATGCTGTCAGAAAACATTGATGAGGTAAGAAAATTAAGTTCGTCGTTGAAAGTATTGATTTTCTCTGCAAATTGAGAAGGGCAGCATGTCACGGTTGGAAAAATTAAACTGCGTCCAGAATCAATTCTTTTGAAATACCCGCTGCATGTGCGGATTTCGGCACACCGCTCGTCCGATTTGCCTTCTTCACATAGGATCAAGATTATTTGAAAAACGCGTCGCCATAAATTGAGTGGTGGAAATTAAATTAGGAAATTCGTCAAAGAAGATGGCCAATTTTACTAAAATACGACATTTCTGTTCACTTGAAGGCGAATGACTCGATCTAAAAATGGAATATTATAATTTCTCGACTCATTCAACTTATAATATGACTAGTGCGTAATCTGACCTTGGGACAATGATCCTATAGAAAAGTCCTCTCAAATGCTAAATTGATACAGGAGGTATTCTGGAATGAGATGATAATATAATGATGTGAAATGAACCTTGGCGAAGAAGCGAATTGGTTCTGGGTCATGTTCATTTTTCGAATAACGACATATACTTTTCTTCTCGCAAGAAAAGCGAAATACTTTGAATTTTTCTGGCTCATCGGAATATTCTTCACCTAATCTCACCCTTCATACTCGAGCTTCCTGCTCTGCAAAAATAGAAGTTATTACAATCCCTGAAAAAATATGAAGTTGACATTTTAGATAATTTCCACGTTTCTATGAGATCCACCGAATCATCTCCGACCGTTCTTATAAACTTGCGACATTTGTGTATAATGTAATCAATTCTTTTGTCCGACGATATATCGCTAAGATGCATCCATGGATTTTAATGATAACTTTTCTCGACGCAGAACTAATCAGATATTAAATTTGATAAACGGTAAACTAGTTGTTCACTGTTCAGTTATTCGCAAGACAAAATATTGCAGCAAACATTCCTACAGACCGAACGGATCAACGAATTTTGACGATCTCAGACTCGATCGACAGGAAAAATGCCTAAACTTAAATCTTATAGAATTTCTCTAATAATCATTTAATTTTCGTAGTTTGTAAGCTATAAAAATGTTGATTCATTTGATCCTTATGTGCTCGTGTTTCTCAAAACCCACACTATGCAGGGATTTTTGGTATCGCTGATCGCTGTCAGACTCTTCCAATTCCCAAATTCCAAAAAAGTGAATCAAAAATTGGGTGGAAAGTTAAAGATCTGTGCGATCGACTTAATCAAATTACCTGTTCGTTCATCAAGTTTCATAAGAATAATTAATAAGTATATAGTTTCCTGCGTGTGTGAAACGATCCATTCTCTATTCTAATTCCGAACTTTTATCAGGGATCCCCGCATCGTATATGATTGTCGCCCCTGAAATGATCACCCTATATACATAGCCCACTCACTCCATTGCTCGTATTCCGGTCCGCGTTGTATCCGTAGCATCCCTCATCCCTCATCCCCCGGTATATATATAAACCCCGCATATTCTGCGCTAACTTTTCAATCTCGGTCGAATAATTCCCGTGGTCCCTCGCGCCGGTTACCTCGGCAACGATCTGGCCTTTCATTGGCTGGCTCGATCTCTCCCCCCGCCCCCCCCCCCCTTCCTCTTCGTTCCCTTCCCCTCCCTTACCACCCCATATTTCTCTTCCTTTCCCTTTACCTTCCTCCCCCGTCTCCACCCCTCGGTGGTGCACTTAGCCTCGTGGTTAGCTTCAATGAGCGGATAACAAGCACCCCCGTCATCCGAGCCCTGTAATATCCACTTGTACAAATGGATGTGCGGCTTTGTCAAATCAACTGACGCTTGTGGTAAACAACCCTGAACTCAATAGATATCGCGATAGCTGCTCCGCAGTGCTCGATGTTGTAGTAGGTGATTCCCCGCGCTGCCCCGTGTTAAAGGGGGTTTAATTTGAGTTTATTGAAGCGTAACCCAACTTATGAGGTAGGGTGATAGCTGTTTTTTGTTTGTTTTTTTTTTCTTGTATTTGTTTTGTTTTATTTAGGTTTTTCCTTTCTCTTCTTTGCTAAAACGAGGCATTTTCTATATCATATTTATGTATCTCACGTGTTGGTAGAATGTAGCAGATGATTGCAGAGTGAATATTACTTTTTTTTTTCTTCGCGAATAGCAGCTGTAGAATGATTTGTGAAATAAAAATAGGTGTGTGGCAATTAACACACTTTGCATGTATCGCAAAAATTCACTGTAAATTTCTATAGTTTCCATTCGACTGAACTCTATATTGTCTGACAGAATAACATTTTTCCAATGTTCGCAATTCAATTCACTTAGAAATTAGTATCGTTGAATTAATCGAAATTTTGCTGAATTGGCAAGAAATTTGGCATAGATATGCAGCAAACGAAAGATTCTGTTGATTTAACAAAAGATTATTGTACGCAAATTTTAGTTTAATTAACATAGTGAAACAGTTTGTCGATTGTTGAACAGAATTTTGTTGAATCAACAACAAAAAATCACCGATAAAATTATTTTGGTTGGATTTGCCAAACTTGTTTGCTGAGTCAACTGAAGAGCTGTATAAATTCTAATGAAAATTAGACGTGAAAGCTCTGCGTTAATTTCACACACGAATTTCGTCTATCTTGACGATCGTTATGGTCGTATGGGTAAAATCAACGCATCGTACACTAATTTCAGCTAATTTTTGGTCAAACTTTGAATTGATCTAATTAAGTGACACAATCGTATAATAAATAATATTCGAATATTCGAATGAAGAAACCACGCCGCGGTTTATTCTAAGCTTAGACCTTCTGATATCAAAGCAAAGTGTTATGAGTTTTTTGTACAAAAATTAGTAACAGCGATTTTCCCGAAAAGAACATGTTTTTTCTTTCTCATTGCGTCAATACAATACAGATTTGTTCAAGTTTTCGGAATTCGATGGGCTTATGAAAAAATGAAAATACCAAGATCGAGTATACTCACTATAAAGTCTTTTGCAGTGGCTAAAGCAAGGAAAGACTCTTCACTCTGTCGTATAAAAACAAGCATGACGTACGACAAGGAACTTGTGTTATTGTGACGAAATGATACTGAATAAGTTACACATAGAATATGGAAATAGATGAATGGGTACGTGGTGCGGTTACAATGTACAAAATACATCTAAAGTGATACGTGATCATCGTCTTACATCACTCGTAGTCAAGATATTACAGTATCTATTTCAGGTATGCGAAGGGATTACGTTGATCTGAAAAGATATACAAGTTCATTCGGGGTCAGTAGCCTATGATTAGATATAATTTCAGACTCTTGGAATACTCTGCCGTTCGTCAACCCCTACGATACGTAGTTTGGGTAATTCTAGTTTGGATTACTAGCGTATTTAACTAGATATATACCTACATACATGCGTGGCATAACATGAGAGAGATGCCTGGGATGAAAGATATTATACACACTGTGAAATTATACTTCAGATCCAATTCAGCCCCCTTTTGTTCGACAATCATCATTCATTATTTTTCAACTTGGGTAATAATTATCTTTCGCCCTTTGCGTGACACGCAGGCATGATAACTGTACTTGAACTAAATATATACAAATACACCATGGATTTGAATCTCAGCCAATTAAACTATTCTTAATACTTTCGCTAATTCTCCCTAAGCAAATATCTAATCATGAGTTGATTCCACCCTATATAATAACAGAGCGCGTATAACTGATGATGGATCAAAATATATCCTGTATTACGAATCGGCGACAGTATGACGCTGATTGAAAATCAGTACGACCTTTAATTCGGCCTAGATATTGTATGGAGATTATATAAAAATTTGGATTTAGATAGGTTTGTCCGATTAGCTATTCGCCCCATTCGTGCACGATGGTTCGCGTAATCCTCCCTTCTGAGAGCCGCTATACGCAGTTTCCTCCTCTATATTATGCTACCATAAACGACCCAATCAGTGAGCTTTGTGACGGCAATCACGCGTTGATTACCCGCCGGTTACATACACCGCGGAACATGACGGGGAGCGAGTCGCGTAATCGTTCGTTATGCAAACCAGCTGCCGAGACAAGGAAACGAGCTTTTCTTCTCACTTCTCGTTGAATTGCCGTTTCCTCTAAATTTTTGGATTATTTTCACATTGCATTTGTAGAATTTGTAATTATAAATGAAAATATTTATCGAGGGTAGCAATTTTTTTGGACGTAACCATAAAACGTGAAGTTTAGCGCTTTTGATGTATTTTCGCGAATCGCTGCATGAATTTTCGTTCCAATTAGTTTTTTTTTTTTTTGTCTGTTCAAAAATTTATTCGTAGTGAATTCGGGCGAAGATAGCGGAAGACAAAATAAAATAAAATGATGGGAACAAGGCGGCCTTACCTAGTTGTAGAGTTAGCGGGGAACCCCCATTCAATCGTAATTGGAACCGCGGGGGTCTGACCAACGGCCGTGCTCAAGGACTCTTTCCCCATACCTACCCCATCGTCATCCTTCGACGAAGAGTGTCTGCCTGGAACGAAAGGAATATAATAACCCATCACGTTTTGTATATCCAGTGGCTGCGTGGATCGTGTGAGAATCACGAGACTCTCGACCCCGCATATGTATGTATAACATATAACACGTACATATAAGTCAGAAATGTGTAGTCTGCGAGGAATTCGTCCTTTTTTCCCAGCTCTGAAAAATCGTGTTACAATTCTTGAGCATTTGTGATATCCTTCCAAAAAGTTCTCATCTCATATCAATGCAGAGGACTTAAGATATTGAAGCGTGATCCAGGAGTTAATAGGATATTTCATTGCCCGTGTCCAATCCCGGAGTATATTGCCGAATCTACTCACATGGCACAGGATTGGCACTACTCCGGCGGCCAAATTTCGTTCGGTTATACTGGCCCAGTACAGAGAAATTATTTGCCCAACGTTGGGCCAATGCTGATGACTGGTACTGACGAGTGAACATACATGGGGCTCAGTCGGTTCTGTACTGGGAACACACTGGACTAGTATGGTGTTTCATACTGGCTACGGATTATTTTGTGCCAATTGACGGTACCACATATTGGACCAGTGTTGACGACCCAAAAGTGCCCCGAAATTAATTTTGATTCGGGCAAAGCTTTGCCTTTGGCAGCTGTCAGTATTTACATGACGCCAATACTTTGACAATGCGCGAATCCAGTTTGCAGTATAACGTACACTCGTTTTAGATGAATTAGTTTTGTTGCAGGTCACGAATCAGTTCATGTATTTCCATCACAGAATATTAGTCCTGTAGAAATACTTCTACCCAGTCCTGTATCAAAACCCAAAAAAATGTCCGCAATCATTGCAGCAAGAGCTGCACGATCAATCCCGGCACTTATTCATCTGCGTGTATAAAATCAATCCATTGATTCATCAGAGTCGGTAGGATGTACTAATCGTGATAGACACCGTGAAAAATCCCTCGATTACAGTTAATGCGGTATTTCCGACCGCAAATATAAAGGGTTCAGACGTACAGTCGAACCATTCTAACTGGTAACAGGAACAAAAGGCATCATTAAGCTGACATTTAGCTGGGTCTCGTGGAGGCGCGATTTTCCATATTCACATCTGCAGTTTCAGCTATACTAGGTGACCAAAGTTCATCAACCCAGTTCAGGTAAGGCAAGGGTACCGTTAGCTGGACAGTCTTTCAAAAACGGAGCTGATGGACATTCACTACAAGTGGAACCAACCCAGTGGAATAGCGTAGCTAAACAGCACGCTAACATTTTCATAAGGCTGTCCAGCTGCTGGTACTTTTAGCCTATCAGCTTATATCCGATGAACTTTCGAAGAGTATACATGAGTGAATTGAAATCGGGATGAAACGATACCTACAGGAGTTATGACGTTGCTTATTGACGAATTCTGTCGATAGTTTGGATCCAATTTTTGTTTTCATTCATTTTTATTTTTTTCAAAGGGTAGAGATGGAAGAGAATTCGATGATGAAATTTGATCAGCCATTGTGCAGACAATGATTAGTGAAAAAGGCAGAAAACACCCCGTATCTAGGGAGTAAGTCGACTATGTGAGATATGAATATATGTGTGTATGTGCTGGATGTACGTAGGTAGGTATATGTATTTTTCAGTATATTACGGATGCCCTCCATTCAGTACTGAACGACCGAGCCTCTGTGCAGACATTCAACAGCAGTTATATTCATGCGCACGACCGCTTGCCAATGGATTCCGTGTTTCCTCGATTGTTAGCGATTTTGAACGACGCCAGTCCCCCGTTTGATCCGACTTCCAATGTTCTAAATCGTTCTACCGTTATCTTTTTGCGGCTTTTATCTTTATTTACCAGATCGTTACGATTTTACGAACGAAGAAGACCGCGTGCCTCGTCATTACACTCAGCTGCTTTGCGAGCAAAATGCGAAAGGATATTTCTTTGTATGCATTATAAAGAGATATTCCTAAAGCGAGAAGGGATCCAGAATGTATTTTGATCTGCGTCGTCACGTTCTGTGTTCGACATCACACAAAAGTGTTACAAACCTCGCGGTAACCAAGAGAAAGACATTTCTTCAATTTTTTTATTTTTTTTTTCACAGAATTTCATGCCTCAGCTGGATCATTCGGTTAAAAGATTAAAGGATTTTTAATGATACTTGTAGATCTCTTTTCACTTTACTCTCTTTCTCTACTTCATCTTTATCTCATCCTTTCCTGATTCATTCAGGGTTTTCAATTTCCGTCAATAGTCTCGTAAAGTCTTCTCGAGTTAACAAAGACAAACCCGTACCGAAGTTCCTAAATATCTTCTATATAATATGGACACCGAAATCACATGATACTCTGAAGTCAGGTATAGAAGATTGTCGACCCAGGCGAGAGCCTCGGTAAAAATAAATCGCAAAATATTTATATTCTCTAGTGGAAATATGTACATATATATGAAATAATTTATAACGCTCACAATCAAAAAAGTGAAGCTTTGCGCCTGAGCTTGAAAGGCACACGTTATAATACCAAAGTAGGTTATTGCGCAGAAGTCGAATACCTAAAGACTGAGTGAAGGAATACATATCTAAGCGGAAGTACTTATGATAATTAGAGAGAATACATGATTTGTACAATGTATAGGTTGCCTCGAGAGCTTGCGGGCTCGAAATAGCAAAATGAAATATCCTTTAAAATTGAAACTTTGAGTTGTGTTGGGGGGGATAGCTGTATGCACTACCGACATCTTTCGCATCTTGTAACTCAATTTGCACGAGTATATACCCATCTAGCGTAAGAGAAACATTTTAATTAATTACAACGTAATTAAAATGAAAAACAAATAAAAAGAGGAGTAATTATATTCGCGTTTCTACACCGGATGTTCCTCGGCTATACCTTCATCTGCGACTGCAATATAGTGCTTAAATACGGAGGTATGAGTATATAAACTAGAAAATATGCAAACACGGAAACACGACACGAGGGCAGATATGCAATTGCAGGTACTGTATATCTAGAAGCGATTCGCAGTGCGGATACTGGGAGATTCGAGCTTTCGAAGCTACGCGTATAGCTGTGAAGTCTCAGATCCACTTCACCTGTATATTATTTTTCAGGTAAATGTATAACCGCAGGCGTGCGCGTTACGTAGACGTGAATTATGCCCTCGGTATGGAATTAATTAGTCACGTGTCAGTTATTATCAAGTAGATTATATCATGCACGCGAATAACCGAGAATCAACACGCGTATGTATGTACATTAGGGTGGATCGAAAAAAAAAAAATTTCTCGGCTACCCTCAAAAATCGAAGATATTGCTGAAATGAAGGTCTCCGTAAAAGGATTCGATTTTTTGAATTTTTTTTAGGGGGCGCGCGGGACGCTCAAAAGTGCCATTTTTAGCGTCAAATTTACGTAATCGCTGATTAACGGAAACAGATTCATCCGAAAATTCTGATTTTTTCATATAAGGTGCCCAGGTATCTACTCTTTCAAACCCATATTCACAGACCACTACCAATTGGTTCATATCTTCGAAAAAAAATTTTGAAAATCAATGTTTTCACTATTTTTCGAGTAATTATCGTTGAATTTTGACTTTTTTCCTTCTGAACCGTTTTTTTATCTCTTCCATCGTTTTTTTCTTGTGAAACTATCGATCAGTATCGCTTACAATGCAAAAATTGCTGAAAATTGCTGAAAAATAAAATTTTGATATTTCGGATATATTTCGAAATAAAATTTATTGTTCAGCGATTTTTGCATTGTAAGTGATACTGATAAAAAGTTTTACGAGAAAAAAACGATGGAAGAAATTCAAAAACGTTTTAGAAGGAGAAAAATCAAAATTCAACGATAATTACCTGAAAAATAGTGAAAATATTGATTTTCAAATTTTTTTTTCGAAGATATGAAACAATTGGTAGTGGTCTGTGAATATGGGTTTGAAAGAGTAGATACCTGGGCACCTTATATAAAAAAATCAGAATTTTCGGATAAATCTGTTTCCGTTAATCAGCGATTACGTAAATTTGACGCTAAAAATGGCACTTTTGAACGTCCCGCGCGCCCCCTAAAAAAATTCAAAAAATCGAATCCTTTTACGAAGACCTTTATTTCACCGATATCTTCGATTTTTCAGGGTAGCCGAAAAAATTTTTTTTTTTTCGATCCACCCTAATGTACATATATCATATAGGTATAGGTACGTTTGCTGGCCACGAAACACGGGTGAATATCTAAATAATTAAAAGCTCATTTGCCGATTTCCCTCGGAGGCGAACTTTCTACGAGTACCTACATACATACATACATGTGCACGGCAAAAGTATCCGCAAATACTTTGCGAGGGAGGCACGTATTATTAAATGATATTCCACTATACGATAATTAGGTGCATTAGGGTGTGTTAATCGTAAACTGGTGAAAACAACTTTGCCCCATCCTCATCCGATTCATCCCCAATGCTGAAAAAGGATTGGGTATACATATATGTCAGATATGTATAGGATATAATTGCGAATCAACGTTTCGCGCTGTTTGAACTGATAAAGTTCGAAGCCACAATATTTGCTAACAATAAGAGATAATTCGTCCTGATTCGATCTCTGATAATCGAAAATCCTCGGTACGAATGTAATGTAGAGTTATATTCATGGCTTTGTGTATGTTCTTATACTCCAATACTTGATATTGCGAAACCGGGCGGATGGCAAATTCACGGATTTTTTCCCGTCCTGCAGTTATGAGTGGTTCTGTTGCGATTGTTTTATGCTGGAATAAGCGTATTTTTAGAATAGTTGCATACCACGATTTGGTATTTAGTATATTTGTGAAGCTTTCAATTGTGAATGAATGACGTTTTGTAATATCGCTATACCTCGGTTCCAACAGTGAAGTTCTCAGAAATATTGAGCGTCTAAGTAACGAGCTAAATGAAAGGAGGAAATCGGAAAGGAGATATAACAACATTTTCAGTTGATACTGTGAGATTCATAGTAACGTCTAAGTAGCGTATATCGTGTAATTAAGGTCGCGTCTCGTCTCAAACAGAAATTTTCCTCAAAATTAAAAATTGTAAAACGCAGAAGATTTTTAGTGATTTATATCTACGTTTTCGTGTACCCGTTTTTGCTACCGAAGACTATAACTATTAGGACAAACACCGTATATGATCTCAAAAATGATCGGAATGTTGATTTCCATGACAGTTTTTCGGAGTAATCAATTCGTGCTCTTCCGAATGGGTACAAAAGGAGAAATTATACCCTCATATTTAAACAAAAAAACAAGAGTGTAAATCGTCCCAATGTCTTTTATAAATCAATTGATCAGTATTTGAACTTTTGTTTTGTAAATAGTCTTGTTTCTGACTTACATAAAGAAACGACATTTTTCCGTTTAATAAAAACATCTTTCTTCCGCATATCTTTTCTTCACCTTTTGAATCGTTCTGTCCGCTCATAGAACCCACAAATATTTCTTGTAACAGTGACCCTTCGTGAAAAAGTTACAATGTGTAAGGTAAACCGCCCAGTTTGTGACCCTGTCCCAGATTGTGACCCTGACGGCACAATTTTGACTGCCACAAATAGAGTATTTGTCAAATAATAATCCAATGATCCGCTAATTAAGGAGCGTTTATCACTTTCAATTATTGGAGAAATACGCTTTTTCAAATCAAATATTTAAAACAGATATTATATTGACCAGTGAATAGTACAACACGCGTTTCACAATTAGTGGCACCGCGGTAGTGGTGCTAGACGGTACTCACTAGTTACGAGAGCAGCGTTATGTGAATTTTGTTCGTCATGTAAGTATGAAACGGCATAATAATGATGGAGTCTTCAGCAAGAATTGGACTATCATTGAGATGAGCAATTGAGGTTATGTCTTTGTTGTTGACCCTCGATTTGTTACCTGCTGCGTCGAATAATTTGCTTTATTCATTTATTCTAATTTGCCAAGAAATATCAAATTGAAGAAAATCATTTCATGAACCGACGAAACGGAAAAAATCCACAACAACGAGACTATCTAAATTTGTGAAAATATTCGGAAGGGTCAGAAACTGGGTTCACCCAGAAGTCACAAACTGCGGCATAGGGGTCATAAATCAGATACACGCAGGGTCACGAACTACGACATGGGTGTCTCTCCAGTGTCAGGAACTCAGCGGCAGATAAGCGCTATTAAAACAATGATTTTATTGGTAAGTTGTAATTTTTTCACTTTCAGAATAGGTGAATCTCATTCGGAGGGCTCTAATGCACGTATTGAAACCTTTAGTTTTCGGTTTGGCTATAACACGCGTGAATAAATAGCAAAAATCCGACGCTTCTGCTCAAATTGTTGTCCAATTGCTATCTGAAGAGACTCCCGATGCACCTCAAGAGGTCACTAACACGGGCCGTTTACCTAAGTCATGTTCTAGATAGTCTGACGATTCGACTCAACAAACACTTGCTACATATTTACAACCGCGAATTTTAAAGAGAGACGCTAGAAAATGGTTTCGGTCAGCGGACTACGCGTACCTAATACGTTCGTGAGCGTGAATTTGAATTAAAATTTCTGAAAGCAAGGAAGTTTCTGCAAGAGCTATACCGGAACTTTTGTTGGCGCGTATCTACAGCTGGCTATACCTCGAAATATATTATGTCATTTAAGTGAGAAATTTCTGGTCATATTTTGCAGGACCGGAGATAGCTGGTTCCGTAATTTCACCCCCGATTGCCCTTTGATTACCTACACACTTGGATTTGTGGGAATACGGACCTTTGATAAGAGAAAAAATTTTACTCCGAGTAAAAACGACAACGAATGAATTTCCACTCTACCGAGGGTGAGTATATGATTTATCTTCACAATTTATACAATTACTAATTATTATTTCTGTTGTATCAGTGTCAATATTCAGTGTAAACATAGGCTTATACAGTTTTCGCAATAACTTATCTGTTCGAGGTTACTTTTTCACAACACGCGACGAAGACATGGAAAATATATCCCTAGCATAATAAATGTTTCATCACAATATGTCACGTATCTCTGCAATTTGATTGACAATATTTTCATTCATTTATTTATATTGTGAATATTTTCCTGAAATTTACAAACATATTACCATATTTTCATTGATCACGATCGTTCGCTCGTTTCCAACCTCTTCCATTTGCGATCAAAAATGGCAAGAACGCAAAAGATTGCGATTGATTGAAAAAGTTGTTATCCCTCCGTGACATTGTGAACACCGTTTTGCAGCTTGAGTCAAGACTAGATCAACTTTCAAGCTATAACAATTCTCTATTGATTGAAAATTGACACCTATCAGACCATGAATCTCGTGCCACATTCAACCCGTTACAGTATTTATCACTGTTCAATTTGTTGTATCAATGATTGCAAAATAATAACGGCGCTTTATTCCAAAAATCGGACGATCTAATGATACTAATAACTGCCAAAGCTGCTCGACCGGATTTTTCTGAGAATCTTCTCGCCATAAAAGATAGGAAACAAAAAATATCAACAAGCGAAACTTTCTTTCTTCGGTACAAATACAAGCGCGTTTGCGCTGAGTCATTAATATGGACGAATCCATCAATAAAACGTAACGATTTTGGCTCAAAGTGATGAGAAACGTAGACGTGGACAATTCTACGCATAGTTTTGAAGGCGTGTCTTAGCTCCTAGATACAGAATATCAATTATTGGAACGTCGGCGCGCAAGGGTTGGCCAGCAAGGGGCGTCCCGACGCAGGCGCCGAGGGTTGGTAGCAACTAGACCCAAGACCATCTGGCAATTTCTGTTACCCTGTTGTCCTACCGTTTGATTCGTCCCAATCCTGGCCCTAAGTGCCCTGCCATTAGCACCGACCTGTGTCAAAGCAATCCTGCTTGCATACGCGAGCCAAGTTAACTTGCCTAGGAAGCTTCGTGACCCAACAACCCGCACTATCTGATTTCACGTACCTCGGGTCCTAGACTCATGCATACTTTGACATCTTCATCTTCACCACTACTAGTTGTCAGATACTCTGCTAGGCTGCCCCTTGCTAGCCCTCCGGTTCATTGGAATGCCTAGCAAACGGTGGAAGAGACGCTTTTGCACAGCACGTACTACCCTGTTCCAAAACCGAGTTCGTGCTTTGAAGCTCAAATTGAGATAACGTTGCGGTGGTTAGAATTTATGCGATCTACAAACTCTGTGGGTGGTTTGTGGTTACCAACCGTGCTGCGCTGTTGATTTTAATTTTTATTTGGTGTTCGGTGTTGGTACCCGATACCAGCAGCTTCTGTGTACCATGCACTGGTAAATTTCGGTTCTACTCGTAGTTCGTGGGGCTAGGGCTTCAGGAGGAACAGACTCGCTTGTCGCACATACATATACCTGACACAGAAATTTGTCGAGCGTATATTTGCACGGTTCAGAATGTAAATTCGTGCTTCGAAAATTACCTAATCATGGAGTAGATCGAAAAACATGATCATAAAATCGTCGGACATTATAGATTGATCACACACAATCAAACGTCCATCTAAAAACCATCGAAAATGATTCCCTGCACTTTGAGACATGGAGATCTGGTGAAAGCTCAACTCTTCATTTTTGGGGTCATTACAGTAACAATTCCTGTCTCTTGAAACTGGGAGATTGAGAATATATACAGCCAAGACCCTAGAATCCGAGGGGTTGCTCACTTAAGAAATCAATGATCCATTTCATCCGAAATCAGACAGATGATGATGACCATGATTTCTCAAAATAAAATCATGGGACATCACCAAAAAAATCACGTGATTTCGAGAATCGTTTGGAATCTCATTAATTTGGAAATCACGGAAATCGCAGTCGAGATCATAAGAAATCGATCCCTTTTGGAAATCATCTTGCCACCGAATTTGCGAGTGAGCAGCCCTTCGCTAGATTCCCATCTCATCCAATTTCGAACATCGCCGCGAAGCCATTGAATTTTGCTATATTTGAAAAAAATACAATTTTTTTACAGGTAACCGTCAATTTGTTTTGTGTATCGGAATATCGCTTCAAAGAATCAAAAACTTGGCACTTGGCGCATTTTTGACACATTGAACGATTTTATTTTCGGATTTCTTGCATCTCGAATATTAGGAATATTAGATATATTCGGGAAATCAGATCGTTGATTGCTAAATTCATAGCTCATGATTCCATTCAATTCATTATTCATGAGTTGAGTGATAAATCTTAATGCACGAATACATTTCCACGTGAGCACAAGCACCTGCCACAGAGTTAGGAACTTCGGCGTTAGTAGTAGGGAGTTTCAAGAAGGTTTAGATCGATACGGAGAAGGGTAGGTAGCCGCGGCGTAACTTCTGTATATCTTATAGTTCCCGCGTGTCTGCTTTCAGCACCCAAAGAGGGTTAATATCATTAATACGAAAGACCCCTGGGGAAAATCCGAGATATTCGTTCGCTCGTAGAATGGTTTCGTCATCATCCCAAAAAAATTGAAAGAATTACAGAAGAAACGTGGAAATTAGTAATGGTATTTTGAATCACTATACTATCAAGTAAATACGACGAATAAAATAAAAGTTCAGCTAATTATACAAGAGACAGATATCTGTCGAGTTTTTTTTTTTCTTTTCGTCAAAATTGAAAATGGATGGAATTAAGGACGGTCACCATGTTACTAGATCTGTAGGTACATGTAGTTGCAGAATTTCAAGTTTTGCTGTTGCTCTATGAATCCATAAATTCTCAAGGTTGCAAAACGACACGATGATCCTTTTCACAGTCGATGATATGAGTTGATTAAAAGTTTGAGGACCAAGACGGATGTACATTCAAGTACCCAACAGATTTCTTCAATGGCTCATTCACTCGTCGGATGTCGGGTAGCATATTTACCCCCTAGAAATATGCGGTGCACCAGGACACCATGACCGCGTTACGTTTACATTTTTTTCTCCTGATTTTAGGGATTATAGTCAGCGTGAAACTGCCGGTAGAAAATTTTTCTCAACCAGGGATACATGGGTTGGAAAGTTCTTTCCTTCCCCATCAGGACATACCCCTGTTATAATATTATACTTGCGATAAAATGCTATTGCGTCATTCAGTTGATCTCTGTCAGGTAAAAAAAATACAAAGATGCCTCCTTTGAGTGCCGATCGTCAACGTCCTGTCATTCGTCAAGAAACGAGCGTCCGAAACATTCGCCCTACCAGGACACCATGACTCGGAGGACTCGTCCTTTTTGCGGCGTACAACCCTGGCGAACAAGCTTCAAAGCGTCGGGACTCCCATTGCCCCAGGAAAACAGGATTTTTATGAAACTAGTGGAAAATTTCTTTCAAAGAAAGAAAAAAAAACCAACGAACGAAAAGGAATCAAATTTCACGGGTATTTAACTACCGATCTTCATGAGTCGGGGTCGCATTTGCGGCTCTAATTGATTAAATCATCCCATCACAGACAGGAATGTACTGACCCTAAGAAATCACACCTCTAAAAATAATTTGCCGCAGTTTCTAATTGCTCGTAGGAGCTGCATTGGTCGGTGACGAATCAACGGAATCATTTTATTCCTATGATACAAAGAAAAATTGTTACACACAGATGAAGTGAATCGCGTCATTTGACTCGTCCTTATGAATTTATCAACGGATCGGAGGAGTTCGTTGAGAATAGTACACACAAGGGATGTTTCAGGTGTATAATTTCAATTTGTATAACATGTGAATGGGGTAGTAATTTATTATCGGCTGCATGGGTAAACGGACATCAAAACGAAAGGAAGACTTTAGTACCAGGATTCAAGGACAGTATCGCAGGACATGCTTCACTTCGAGGAATTAGTATACCTGCCTGTGCACGCGAAAATTGCATGTGATAACGGAGTGAGGCCAAGAAGAAATTCTCTCAGGAGAGGAACGCTGGTTTATCAGGATTCAAGGAGTCTAGCTTCCCACGTGTATCAGTCGAAATCCTTCGGTGGGTTTGATCGGGTGTTGCTTCGCAACCGATCGCCTTTAGGGGGCGCATCAAAACAAACTGTACGTTAAAATAACAGGGTCGAATGACCACCCTGAAGCATTCAGCTGCACATGGTGAATAGAAATCCTGGACCCTATCCACCCCTATACGGCGCAAGCCAAAATTCAGGATGTAATATCAGGACTCAATGAACATCCTCGCATATAAACGGTATACAGGACTACGGTTCTCTCTTTCAAAAATGCGAAGACGAATACCGTGCTTTATTCACCAGGATGGAAGGAATCCTTCGCAGGACCTTCCTCCCTGACCACGGTGACGAAATTTCAACATTATCTCTCATCGTGCTCGCATATATGTCTGTTGACAAGTACTAGTTGCGTGTATTTGAAAGGACACGGAGTCAAATAACATGCTTGAATATCAGGGCTCGAGAAACGCTGTGCAGTATTCGCAGGATCCTAGTCCTGCGGGATATACATAGAACCACTTCAATTTGGGGGTTCGTTTTTACCCCACGCTCCAGGAAGCTTCCACGAAGAACTTTCAAGACGGAACTCTGTCTTTAGAGAACAGGATGTAAGAAAAATTGAAAAGTTGTGTTTACGTTCCGATCGCAATTGGCGTCACATTTTCGTTCTCAAGGTAACCGCGAGGTATCGACAAGGTACCCACAAGGCTATCAACTACACGATTATTAGGAATCGAGGAACACTCTGCAGGATGTTGCGGAGTTTGGAAAAATCGAAGCTAGCGTTTGTGTGGATAGCGTGAGGTCGGGAGCCCTCATTTTCATTGGATGTACGTACGTCGACGTCAGCATGAAAAGGTCCGAAGATGAGAAGCATGCTGAAATATCAGGATTTGAGAAATGACAGAGAGACAGGACTGTTGCATTCCAGAATTCCGTACAGTGTGAACCACCAACTCAGAGCCTTGAAAATTACATGATTTCAAGGCTGAATTCCTGACTGCACCGCAACGGTAACTATCGAGAAGAATCCCATAACAAATTCTATCTGCCACGAACAGGGTGCCAGAAGCTTTCTAGAGGTATCAGCACAATTTCAAATGATTGTCACGTTATTCAAATGGGGTAGGCTTCTTGTATGCAAATATTCATATACTAGAGGGGTTTTCAGCTGTGCAGCGATCCTAGACACGTGGGATGGTGTGGTTGAAGGGTTGAAAAATTTGTCCTGATATCAGGACTCGACGAATAGCCAGGAGGACGATATTTCCAAGGCAATGTACATACGTGTCCAGATTCCGTCATATTGGAACTGCCGTAAGTGTTAATTTGATAAAGACCTGTTGACGGTGCATAGCTCTGAGTGAAAATCAGGCTAAACTTGAAGACCAGGATTCAAGGAACGAGGCAAAGGACTCTTGAAGATGCGAACCTCTCCAAAATCCCGTTGGTTTTTCGTACAGGAGGAACCGCTACTGGTACAACTACGATAGCCCAGATCAAGACGCGAGGGCGACATACTACTGTACCAGGGTAGAAGAATCCCTGACAAGGACTCTTGCCTTTATTCAGTACTAAAATTTCGTTCAGACTGTAGGTCAAAGAATACAGCCACAAGTCCTGGCTGGCTGCTTGAACCCCTACACACAACTGACTTCTTCGACTGTACAATCCTGTTCACGATGTTCAGCAATAGAATGATTTTCGAAGGTCATGAAGGAATCGCTTTTCACAGAAGTGATGCAGGAATTCTTCACAGTAAAATAATCATTCTGAATCAGTGATGTAGTTATTTAATTGTGTTCGTTTGGTAGGAAATGCAAAATGTTTCCAAAAAGCTTCCAGGGCAATGTTCCAATGTTTAATACTAGAAACTTCAAAATTTTCTAGCGAAATATAGTTTTGAATGCACAAATGAAAGCACATTGACCAATCAGCCAGCAAAATTGCACCTGTCATGATCATGAACTCGCTGTATTGTTAACCACAAGAGTTGACGCAGAAATCGATGATATTAATTAGCAAATGAGAGTAAATGTTGAGAAGATGATGCGATATTGCAATGAATATAAACTTCAATCAGGGTTTGAACTAGATTACTGTAATATTTGTAAACTATTCTTGTCAGAATTGTCCAAGTATGGTCTGGATGTCTTTGCACTATCTGTGAGCCTAGCTGATATCAATGGAGATTCGAACAACGCGCGGATACGATTTATACGTACATTTATGAAGTCTTACATCGAAGAAAATTCATCAGAGAAGATGTTACAGATGTGAAATACCATCTGAGACCAGGGTTTTCATTAGGATGAGGGTACGCAAGCCAAAGAAGGCTTCCTCGTGATGCTAGGATCCTGGCAAATTTTCGAGGCATTTCCACGTGTTGCGTCTTCCCGAACACATAGCGTGAGACATGACACGAGGGTGAAATATACCAGTTCGTGAATTGTGCCGTATGCATACACATACCAGCACATGTGTGGTTAATCTAGATCCGGTAATGTACTGACCTAGCACGCAATGTCTTCATTCTGGATTCCCCAAGTGTGGAAACCTCCGCAGAGATCTCCACAGGCTTCTGTTCCCCTGAACCCGGACTTCCTGTTTGCTCGTGGTTCTTCAACCAACATATCTTGGGTTAGTCAAGCTTCGGTAGCGGAAACCGGAAGAACACACCCGTGGGAAGAGATCCTCTTTAATCCTGCTCGCCTGGCATGACCATCTGCAATCGCACGTGGCTGGTCCCAAGAATTCCTGAGCCCAAATAATTATTCGTCATCCCTTTGTATCATAGACGGGTTACCACAGCGTGTATGAGTCATGTTTAGCGAGAAATGTTATTTTCACGGTTCAATAAACCGCCTTGGCAATTTACGGCATTTCATTTGTTAAGTTGATTCCACGGTTTATTGAATTCTAGCAACGTAAATTATTGAAATTTATTGTCTAAATGGTTCTAGATATACTCGGATCTGTACCTCAAATTCTTTTACAAACTTGTGTGATGATCTCACCTTTGTATTGTACAAATAAGTAGTGGAAGCCCAAAGAAGCTACAAACTACTTAGCTTTTGCTTCGTCTTCTGTTTACCTAGTTCGCATCGCGCGTGGAGATTTGGGATTGAATCATGACTGCCTATTATATAGACTAGCTTTTTTTCTGAAAGACTTAGTTAAGATATACTAGGTCAATTTTTACCCCAGTCTATAGTTTCGGAACGCGAAGCTCGTTAAGCGTAAGTGATTTTGGATATGTATCCCAGTTATAGGTATAGGTCTTAGTGAAATCTCGCCAAGTTTTTTTTTTATTAAATCCATAATTTCTGATAAATACTTGATATATACTTTCATTGAACGTAGTATCAAAATAATCAGGGATTGGTTCAATTAAGAACAATTCATTTCGCAAAGCAATATGGTCAGAAAGTAATTGAAAATCATTCAAAATCTTAAAAAAGCTGCATGCAGACTCATCTGAAGGTTGAGATTTCATCTGATTGTGAGATGTGGAAAACTACAGGGAAAAGAAATACAATTCCGTGAAAGTACATTTTCAATTGTTTATTTAAAAACCAGTTTTTCCGACATTCTCTAAACCTTTTTTCCGACCCATAAGAAATTTCATAATAAAACCTAGATACAGAGACCTCAAAGCGTCCAATAGCTTGAAGTTCGATTTGGAAGATGTGCTTGATCGCGATTATTGGCAAGAAAAAATTGAGAAAATTTTCAAAACTAGTCTCTGATTTACAAAGCATTTACAAATATATCGCCAATTATTTTCGATAATGAAGACAATAAAAATGGACGTCTTGCCCACGATGGTTGTGGATTTAATCAGATATCTGAACAACGTTGCTGACGAATGACTATTTTCGAAACACCACTACTGAACCACCATTACAATGGATTTATACATGAATGAGCCATCGGAATTATTCTCAAATACTTATTCGATGGGACTTTCGGTGTTGGATAGGTGATCTTGAATGAATATAATTATGGTATAATATGTAGGTTAGGGTGCTTTTTTTGGCGACTATTTTATTTTTTTTTTCACTCCCTTATCGAAATTTTCTTGGAAACACAAAAAAAAAATTCCCTGAAAGTTTGAGCCCTTAATAATCATATTAAGTACTCGCCCTCGGCGTTTGAAGATTTCCCATTCAAAATATTAGCTTGTCACGCGCGCGCTTCGCGCGCGCTCAATTTTCCGAAAGTTGTGACTTACCGTATTTTAATTTCAATAAAAGCCTATCAACATTTCAGAGCACTATACCGCAATGTGTATTTATCAAATTCTCAGTTTTGGATATCATTTTCATTTCAATCTCCTTCAATTTTATTGACGGTCCGACGTACATGTATGTACAACGATTAACTTTTATTCGTCAATTATTTTCAATTTTTTGATGAGAATGTGATGTTTCATTCAAAATCTTATTACCTCTGATAAATTATCATTTTATGATTAACAAGTTATTCGATGGTAAAATCTCATTTTTGTATATTTTTTTACTTATGTTCACACTATAGTTCCAGTAATAGCTGTAAGTAATTTCTTATAATCTATTGTTTTTTAATTCTATTTCTCAAGTATCATATTTCCACGTTTTATTTGTTATTTGTGTAATTCTTTGTACACGTGATTTTTCACTTTTTTATCTTTCTGGTGATTTGACAAGAATATTTTTAATGAATCCCACGAACGTACTCTTGAACAAGCTACGTACAGTTGACCATGATTGAAAACATCTTTTCTGAGATCTATTCCTATTTTTCTCTAGAGTCTGGCCTTGCGATTTAATCGCCATTGCAAATGCGAGTTTTATCGGAAATTGCCTTCTTTTGAATTTGAATGGATATACGTCATCGCAATAAAGTGTGATTCGGTTCAAAAATACTATTTCTCCAGCATTGTCTGCACCTGTTAGAATTTTACATTTCAACAAATGATTTCCAAGTTTGATTACCAATAATCTAGTCCCATTACAAAGTCCTTCATTGATACCCAAGTTTCGTGTCAGCATTACTACACAATTCTCTCTCAAACGTAATTCATGCGGTGGTAAAGACGCGGGGGTGATGAACTGTCCTGCAAGTATTCGGGTAATATATAGTTTCACTTATGTCATCATTCTCATCGGCCTTATCTATGCTATTGATACTTGTATAAATTTTCTCTTTCGTTGCATCTAGTAATTCCACTACTTCTCTATTAATTTTGTCCACATCCGCATTTCTAGTCGATAGTATTGCACAATTTGTTGCTCTTTTGAAACGCTTCTCTCTAAGCCCTGGTAGAAATTGCGCCTGGGCGCCAGCCAGGCACACGCTAGCATTTCCAATTCTTAGATAGGCACTCGCTAGGAAAGCTGTCTAGTAACAGGCCAGGGTCGTAACGCTCGTCCCATCCAAGCCCTAGTCAGGTTAAACTGGCCCGGCCCTGGTCAGTTTTTCCCTGCCAGAGCCACGAATTAATCTCCACGAAATATCTGGATCTGGTTGGTGTAGGGACTGAATGAGGCGATTATACGTAGAGAGGAAAGACCTACAGTTTTCGTATGATACAGTCTCAATATGATTCTCACAACCTGCTAGTTAAAAATGAATCAAACCAGTGAATTTCGATATGAATAGAAAGTGAGGTTAGGAACACGCGAGCCGCTTGCCTCTCTTTGCTCTGTCTTTTTCGCACAGAATCTTCTTCTAATTGTGAGCGTTTGAAGCCGCCTGCTCCTGGATGCTACTTCTTGTTTTAGGCTTTCACTAACGTTGATGTGTTCGATGAATTTAGAAAGAAGCACAAATTGTTTAGGAAAGGTACACGTGAGTTTCGCTCGTGATGCTGGAACTTGCGCTATTCCCACGCGAGCGGCGTGCGAGCGCCATCCCGCGTCGACAACAAGAATTAGAGGTTCCGAAACTTCATCGCTGCTACATACATAGATTGAAAAATGAATGTATGTACATTACATTTTATTATAGTTTAAAATCGCATTGAGAGATATATGAAAACCTTTTTCTACAACTTTTTACTCAAACTGCGCAATACATTTTCGACGACGAAAACGTGGCACGAACATAACCTGTCCGGGTCGTTGCGAGGTGTTAGACCGGTGATGCGAGCCAGTGGCGTAGGAAATACTAGCGCGCGCCACGTTCGGGCCGCGCTAGGCTTTTGTCTTGTGGAAGAGTAGGATTCTAGTATTCCTGAGTAGTCACGCGCCTAGCTAGGCACTAGCTAGGTTTCCCTGAACGGGAACGACGAGACTTCGCCCGGTCGGGGCCTTTGTGGTATCACGGAAACAACTAGGAAATTTCTACCAGGGAGGTAATTGCCATAAATACATTCCACCATGCTGGAATCAGGACTTGCTATACAATATCCCGGAAATTCTACGTAATCGTTACTATTATTTCATTTTCCATCTCCAAGGTCGAGTAAAAATTGTGCGAATCCTAATTGGTGCGATAAAGTTCTCATATTTTTTTCTATCCTTTTCAATTTTCAGACATGATGTGTGAATGAGTCAAAACCTTTGTTTATTGGTTACATGATGTGTCAATGTGTCAATGAAAATTATGGCTAGTCGATCATACATATTTTCACTCGCTGATCTGACGTTATACATATAATGCCCATTGCAACGGGAATGTAACTTACACGGGTGAGACAGTACAGGTGATTAAAGTCAAAATTTCATAAAGGGCCTAGCCGGATAAGGTAGTCAAATCCGGCCCCGATTCTTATGGGCTCATGATTAGGCTATCCTTTTCGTGATGTAAAGCGAATATTTTCTGCCGAGTTTCAAGCTCCCAGGTGCCCTCTACCGCTTGTCATCTCAATAAAGGTGTTTTCTCGTTTTTATTTTTTTTCTCCGCGAATATTCAACCTACAGGCTAGCGGATTTTTTCCAAGGCAGATGTCATGAAAATGCATGACCCCAATTTTCGGTTTTGGACCAGGCCAAAAATTGCAATTTTGGCACCTGAATGAAATTTGCAAATCGTGATTACTCGCGACCAAAAATAGTTGCTCAACTTTTGATTCCAGAATAATGTGTATCTATGTGGAATGTATGCCCCCAAATTTTTTTCGAATTTTGACTTTGGTGGAACAGGGTCAATAGTTCGAAAAACCGCTTTTTTTTGCTGTTTTTGGTGGTTTTCGGCTGTCTTTATTACAGTTTTCGACTTAGTAGTTTGTGATATAGAGCCAATATGTATATTTTGCCAAATGCAAGTACGTACATGATGCTCATGCAGTTGGTCCAATCAATTCATTTCTCAACCCATAGGAAAGTGATTTCTCTCCTTAAAAATTTGAATTGCGCGCCAAAATTCTGAGAAAATCTTTTGAATTACTCCAATTGCGTGCGAGTCATTATGACGGAATGTTTATCGAGGTATTATTTATTTTATTTATTATTCATTTTATTTAAAAAATTGGGGATTTTTTTTAATTTTATGATTAATTTTTTTTTTTTTAATCAAGGTGGTGAAAAAAAATTAATTTCCATTTTTGTTATAATCATTATAATAATATAAAATATAATCATCTCATTTGATGAAAAACTTATATATTATCCATTTAAAAATGATTTTTGAGAAAGATTAAGTTATTCACATTTAAATATTGATTAGGAAGCATTCCATCTATATTTATTATAATACTATAGATGAAAGCTATATATAAGATGAATCAGTACTTATCAGGAGAATTAAAGAGAATCTTTAGATGTGATATAAATAAAATGACTTGAATTATTATAATATAAAACTATTATTCAAATAATAATTAATTAAATATTCATATAATAGATCGATAAATGAATAATTTAATGAGAAAGGATTGTTTGAAATTGAATATTCTATATGATTATATAATTATATAGAATATTATCCTAATATTCTATTATTATAATATAATAATAATATTATTATTATTATATAATTATATAGAATATTCAATTTCAAACAATCCTTACTCATTGAATTATTTATTTATTGATCTATTATATGAATATTTAATTGATTAATATTTGAATAATAATTTTATATTATAATAATTCAAGTTATTTTATTTATATCACATCTAAAGATTCTCTCTAATTCTCCTGATAAGTACTGAATCATCTTATAGATAGCTTTCATCTATGTTATTATAATAAATATAGATGGAATGCTTCCTAATCAATATTTAAATGTGAATAAAATTTAAAAAAATCCCCAATTTTTAAATAAAATGAATAATAAATAAAATAAATAATACCTCGATAAACATTCCGTCATAATGACTCGCACGCAATTGGAGTAATTCAAAAGATTTTTGGCGCGCAATTCAAATTTTTAATGAGAGAAATCACTTTCCTATGGGTTGAGAAATGAATTGATTGGACCAACTGCATGAGCATCATGTACGTACTTGCATTTGGCAAAATATACATATTGGCTCTATATTACAAACTACTAAGTCGAAAACTGTAATAAAGACAGCCGAAAACCAGCAAAAACAGCAAAAAAATCGGTTTTTCGAACTATTGACCCTGTTCCACCAAACTCAAAATTCGAAAAAAATTTGGGGGCATACATTCCACATAGATACACATTATTCTGGAATAAAAAGTTGGGCAACTATTTTTGGTCGCGAGTAATCACGATTTGCAAATTTCATTCAGGTGCCAAAATTGCAATTTTTGGCCTGGTCCAAAACCGAAAATTGGGGTCATGCATTTTCATGACATCTGCCTTGGAAAAAATCCGCTAACCTGTGGGTTGAATATTCGCGGAGAAAAAAAATAAAAACGAGAAAACACCTTTATTGAGATGACAAGCGGTAGAGGGCACCTGGGAGCTTGAAACTCGGCAGAAAATATTCGCTTTACATCACGAAAAGGATAGCCTAATCATGAGCCCGTAAGAATCGGGGCCGGATTTGACTACCTTATCCGGCTAGGCCCTTTCTTGTTTTTTCGTTGTTTTTTCATAATTGGCTGAAAATACGGAAAAATGTTAAATGACAAAGTTGTAGCAAATTAAATTTCCTTCAAAAAAGGTTCAGGGCACCGATCTCTATCATTGATATTTTTCGAGATAAGAAGCCTTTTTGTTTTTCATGATTAACGATTTTCATGAATTAGCGGCTCATTATGAGGTCCTGAAAGAAAAGTCCTGAGCACCGGTTCTCAGCACTTTTTTAGAGCATTCAATTCTGAGTAATTTGGTTCTTCAAACGTACGAATAGCATAAAGGACCTCTGAGCTACAAGAATTTAAAAAAAATAAAAATTTAAGTTACGTGTATTTTAAATGGGAAATCTTCAAACGCCGAGGGCGAGTACTTAATATTAATATTAAGGGCTCAAACTTTCAGGAAATTTTTTTTTAGGTGTTGCCAAGAAAATCTCGATATGGGAGTAAAAAAAAAATAGTCGCCAAAAAAAAGGCACCCTAATGTAGATAGTATAATGTCGTACACAACAACCACCTGCCGCGCAGCTAATATAATACTTTAAGACGTAATACAGTTCCATTTCTGAGGTGGATATCTACGATATTATACCAAAAAAATCTAGTCTTTATAAATTATACGTAGTTATTGATTTAATGATGGTATAAACACCTGTTAATTACCCTTGGATTATATAATTTCGATGAACGCTAATGAAGCATAGCGTAGATCGGTACTGTACAGTCAAACGATACACGGTACCGCACTTTTCGGTGTACCGCAATAATAATGAGACTGTTGGCCGCGAAATGATACAGTCAAGTTCGGTACAAAGTCTATCATCATCATTATTATTTTTACCAACTTGCGTTCTTTCATTTTCCTACTTTGAAAAGGGGGCAGGTACCACAATTACCCCAAAAATGAACAGTCAATTTTTCGATAGATCTCCACGTTTTGATGTCCACATAATTATTTTCAGATAATCAATGAGCGTATATCTCGAGAACGAGTGAATGGAATTTGACGATTTTGATCTTACCTAATCGATGCTGTTTTTGTAGCCAAAGACCGATGAGATTTTCGACTTGATTACTTGGATAGTTTGGAGGTTATTCAAAGAAGAGTTATTCGATCTATATCACATGTCATACTACTCATATAATAACGACGTTCAGTTAATCGGTATTTCCCTGCCATTCTTATACATTGCCTCAGTGCTATTTCAGTGTAAAAACAGGACGAGGATACTGTAGTCAGGTTTAAACCGTTGATCGGAGATGACAGATTGGAAGGTAAAATAGAAAACGCAATAAAAAAGAGTTCCGAATACTTTATTCTAGAGTAAAATTTTCAACAATTTACGACACGAATAATATATCATCACTCGAACCTCAAAATCGCAACTTCGTCACGATTCCTCGGCTTCCGTGATGAAAAGTACTGCGACCGTTACTCATACGTAAAGGCTTTTTGGCGAAGCTCGTTACAGCACTCGCCTTCGCCGCGGCTCTTGCCGTAAAGTTGTGCTGAAATTTAGTATTGTATATCAATAGAGTTAACTGAGAATCGAGTTGAACGGGTTTTTTTTTTCAGTTTTGCGAAGTTCGCAACTACGCTCTAAAACTTGGCCATATTCTAGTCACTTCGTGCCACGCATGTTTCATCGTTTTGAAATATTTCCGAAATATTGGTTGATATATTACTAGCAAAAGATATATTACTAGCAAAAGAGAACAAGAGGAATAACTGTAAATTTCATAGATATTATTTTCGGTATCATATTATAAGTATGCTGATTATGTACATCAATCAATCCATATGATCATCGTATGTATGCACCTGGTATATGTATAATTCAAACGTCCTTAAGTATAACTATATGACATCGTCTACGGTCACCTATGGGAGACGTATAAAATTGCTGATTGAAAATACATCATTAGAAGACGTATTCATAATATTTCCAACTAATATTTGGGCAGATTCACCAATTATGTATCTATATTTAAAATGTCTACGATGATTTCTACGGATTTTTTCTACGATTGAATCTCGTACAGAATTGCGACAAGACGGGCATATAGGTAATCTAGGTAGATTCAGTGACGACCGAGTGACGGTGAAGGGTATCAAACAGGCAGAAGAAAATGTCAACTAAAATGTCAAACTGACAATCGGCTGTGTTTCGGGCAGCTCTAATTTCAGCTATACTATTTTTAATTGCAGTTTGAATTTCGGCTTTTTGGATATCCATGACGGCACGAATCGCAGTGTACGGAGTTCGATATATAACATCGGTTGTTGATATTGCTTTTTCCTCGGCAATATCGATCGCAGCTTCGGTTTCATTTTGCGATCCGGAAGAGCAGCTTCGAATCAGATTGAACATATTTTCAATTATATTTTTGGCACCTGCTCGTCCCTCGGTTTCGATGTTTTCGATTGATTCTCGGGATTCGGAAGAAACGTTGTTTTTTATGCCACTATATCCATCGTAAATCACTCCAATTGTTTTTTGGCGAAATTTATATTCTGTATCACGTGCTAGGGCTTCAATGGCAGATGAAGCTTCAGGGCAGATGATTGAAATTCCATTATAAATCGCCCGAAATCCGACTACAAAGCTTACAAGTGACTCGACCCTGTCATCGTCAACTTCGGTTCTAGATGAGGAGATTTCTGGCGCAGGTTCATCGTAGAGAGAAACGTCACCTGAATACTCCAAAAACTTCCCGAACATCAGAGAAACTCCATTGCGAAATTCCGAAGATGCCTTCGTCTTCAAGTCTTGAAATTCGTCAGAGACAGCCTCGCAACTAGCTTGAATTGATCGAGAATTATCTTCGGACTCCAGAGCTAAGGAGCCATGTGCCGCGAACGCGAAAACCACAAATGCAACGAATCTTGGATTCATTTTGATGAACTGTGCTCAGGTCAACAATCCTCCGCTTATATGTATATACGACCGTATGTGATCACACAATAATATCACGATCTGCTCCGTGAACTTATATATCAATATCCGAATGGTGGTGCGTCATCGAATGTACGTATGAATACATCTGCGCAAACATAAGTACGTCTGCACACAGCCAGAGTACAGAGTGTTTTATCGATGTTTAGGAAGATTTTGTTTCAAGAAGCTAGAGTTAGATTAAAAGCGCCATTGAATTTTTGCGACTACGCTAGGTTGGGATTCGCATTTGATGATGTGAATTTATCTACTATTAGGACATTCCAGATGTCACATGATAAGAACGTTAAACTAAGATGATACTATTATACGCTTGATTAATTATATCATTCTTCCAAAACTTGATGCATATTTTTTCTTGTTATGTAGATTTACGTCCACGCACACTGAAAAAAATTTCTAGGTTTACCAGCATTATACATATGGCTGCCTCAGTGACGACCAGAAAATGTAGTTGTAGTAGTCATAAGTTTAGGTAGTTAAGAAATGCTTTCACTATCGGTTCGATACGGTTTTGCAATAGTGCGCTGACCGATAGCTGGAGGAGCCCTATTTTCTGGCTGTCATACTGACAATGAGTATTGCTGGTGGAACCATATTTTTTGTCAGTGCCGCTTATTGTTAGAAATCGTATGAAATTTCTAAAATAACCAAAACATTGCACGAATATCTGCAGTAATACTTGCAAATTAGTGGCCTAAATTTTGGAATTTTTTTATAATTGACTTCAAGTTTGCGCACAGTTCAGTTTTCTCGGATTTCCTCATTCACATGATGGTGGGGATTTTATTCTCGAAGAAAATGAGTCTTTATATTGATTCACAGAGAGAAGAGTGTCTGCTGGTGACAGAATGCGGTACTCACCTTATTTTTACTTTACCGAGAATTTACGCAACTACTTAATTATGAGTATTCCTTAGCTTTTGCAAAGATCTGTCGTTCTAAAATGAACGACCACAAGATCTGCATGAGTCGAATTATAACGAGTATTTCATATATTGAGATATTACACGTGAAAGTGTCGCGGAAAGGTGGGGATGCAGATATTTATTCAAAAAATGACACGTGTGACAAGATAAGTTTGCTTGTCCTCATAAGAACGATGAACTTACCTCACTTTCCAGCCTCTAGCCTCTGTATTCCATTTTGTTTTCATAATGAGCAGAAATGGAAACAGTTCTCCGGCTTATTAAAATACGTAATAAGTTACTCAGCTGAAAAAAGAACTGAAAAATGAATGGAAATAAATAAAACGGGAAGCGTAGGCTCTTATTTCGCCTATAATGGTCACATTTTTAAAAAATATTAAGCGAAGATAAGGAAAGTGGATGGTAAATATGCAGAAGACAGTGATTAGGCAGATAAAGTGAACTTCATTCTTATATTTATATTCATTCATAATTACTTTACGGCCTAAACTCGGCAGATTCAGCTCGAAATGGCAAGCCTAAGACCAATTTGAATAATTTTTTTCACTGTTTCGATGAGAACTCTCAGGTTTCACATTTTTTCCGAGCGAATTACCCAAGATACGATAATCGGCTTGTGTTGTCCGGATTGGGCGTGGAATTCTGCGATGACGCTATCTTTTACATTTTCTACATCACGAAAATTGCCGGAATGGCAACTGAAAATCCGTCGGCAGGATCTCCTGATCAGTTTTGCGGAAATCAAAAGATAAAAAAAGTGGAAGCCCGGATTCTTATTGCATTTTCCGAATATCTTCTCACTTAAAAGGACCCACCTTTACATTATAAACGAAGAAACGTGGTAATCACACAAATTTTCATTTTCACAAGAAACACTGACAATGAGTACTATACATCACACACTACATCATCGAATTAGGGTTCACATGATGTTATCAATGTTACATTCATTCATTCACGCATTGGCTGTGTAGGCGTGAAGTTTGAATAAACAAGTGCCGGGAAAGTTTCATGATTCAGATATACCGTTTCCAGTGTTTCAATTTCACAATCAGAACAATATCGTTTGAGTTATATCAAAATTAAAATTATAGCTTCTACGTTGTGGGGCACACAATTTTCTAGCTGGAATTCTGATGTACGCATTTATATAGGTAATATGTATTTGCTTTTCATGGGATCCGGAGAGCTGCACGATTACATGGAACATTGAACATTGCGTTGCTTCATATATATGATGATATTACAATAGTGAATAGCTAGTCCTCAAAACCTCGACGTAACAGGCATTCTTTTCAAGAAGGTGCATATGTCCCGATGAATGTGTTTGGTATTCTAATGGCGTTGATGGTGTTTTCATGATCTTTCGATAAGTGAATCATCACGTCACCTGAGATCTGCTCTTTGTTCATGGAATATGAGAGATCTATCCCCAGCGGAACGAACATTATGGACAAATACAGCCTTGCTTAGACTTTATGATTCGGTACACCAATAAACAAGCAGCGGCTATGCCTTGAGTAAAACCCTCGAGTGCGGTATTTGCTTCGTCTAGAAGGATTTGGAGAGCGGCATAATCTTTCTCACTAACTTTGCCAGTGTAAAAGGCATTGGCAAGGATCACAGCGGCGTCAAAAAATTTATCCGTGTTGACCGCGGCTCCATATTCTGTCAAATTCTGATAGGTCTTGAGTTTCGCTTCATCTTCGTCATCGAAAGTTCCGTTATTGCGGATCAAATCATAAATATGTTGAGTATATTCAGCGGCTGGGGAAACTGCAGCATCCCTCATGATTTCAATGAAACGCAGGGTTTCAGAATGATTCGTACCCTGGGTGGCGACCACTGCAAATACATTGTAAAAAATGACATTTCCTCCAACGTTCACGGTATGCAGATACTTCCGGGCTGCTGCAATTTTAACGTCAGCGTCGGGGTAGATAAACGAAATGAAATCCAAAATAATTTCGTCTCCAACATCGTATGCAGCGATCACTGAGGCCAAGGAGACATTAGTGGCAGAAAAAGCGTCGTTACCATCGTCATAGAGTCCGAGATCAATTCTTCTTAAGTAGCTTTGGGCTGTACTTAAGATACCTTCATTACCGATCATGTATTCAACGAATGATACAGTTTCGCTGTGTTGACTTAGAGCTACACCAGACACGATTCCACATTGATTTAGACGAGAGTTCAAATAGAGGGTTCGAATTGTACTGAATTTGTATTCGAGACTAGTTTTTATCCCCCCTAACGTTTTATCCTTACAGTCTTTGACGTCGAATATGTAAGTCACATTTCCGCATTTGACAGGAAGGGCAAACGCGCAGATTTTGATCGCGTTAAAAACAGCATTGATTATGTGAAGGACACCGCGAATTGATCCTTTCCGGGCGGCTCGAATTACAGCCAGTGAGTCAGCATCCGTAGTACCTAGGCAGGTTTTCATCAAGTCAGAATCAATTACGACTAAATTTTTGTAGTCATTTTGTGCCGCGATGTGGTGGATGTCAATTGCAGATTGATTTATTAAGTAATCTCCCGATCGAACCAGCTTCAATGAAGTCGCCATTCGTCCGAATGCGTCGTCTACGTTAGCATGTGCTGCTTTCCGGGCAATTTCAACAGCTTTCGTGCAAGATTTTTGCGAAACTAATAATTCATTCGAATCCAGGGTTATGTCCACTGCAGATTTGACTGTGACAAGTGCTTTGGTAATTTTGAAATACAGATTTTTCACGTCAGCTTTCAGATCGAAGATTGCATCAAAAAGAATTCCGAAACCGCGGGAGCACGTGGTTCTTGACAGTTCCTGGTTCACCATAATCTTGAGGAATACATCCGCTTCTTTTTTAGATAGTCCGTAATCAACTTTTAATGACGGAACATAAACGCTTTGTACTAGACCCGCGAACACCAATAAAATAACTAATTGGCTTTCCATTGTGGTGGATTGTGATTCTGTTGAACCCTGTTCGTTTTATATAACTGGAAACAGTTTCCACAATTTATATCATTACCTACAACTGCTGCAAGCCAAATAATGCAGCTTTCATGAAACTGTCCAGTATTTATACCCCCTTCGATCATACACGGTACCAGCTACTCCTTGTTATTTCACAATTTTATTATTTCAGTTATTATTTGCGGAGTATGGTCAGTCATTATCAAAATAGTCAGCATTGAGAAGTGTATAATTAGATATTTTATGGAGTAGCTGGGAGATACAATCACCTGAAAATTGCGGTGCCATTACATTTCGATGTCAAGTCTTGAATTTTCAGCCCTACTCCAGGATTCGATTGCATTCAGTGATTATACATATAACTAAATAAAGCACTGAAGTGATTGTAGATCAATACAAAATCAAACATCAATTTTCGACAAACATTCAATTGAGAATCGTTATCGAGCGAACTTTGAAAATTGTTCGAGTCCCATCCATCTTGTAGAATTAGTTATTCAATTACAATGTCAAATTTTGGGGCCGGACTGTGGATAAATTTAAGATCAATCTTCATCCTCACCCTATACAGGATTCAGATATGTTGTTCTGTTGAATACATTTTTTGAAAAATATGTCAGAATTTTAATTGTGCCTATTTTTGTGCTCGTATGATTAACAAATCTTCTCGAATGTTGATTGCAGTGGTTATATGCATACTACGTAACAAGGACCTGTATTGAAACCGATTTTCAGGTTTTCGTTTACGTTCAGCATCCCTATATTTTACTGCAACTCAATCGCAGTTAATTCGACAAAGATCTGAGTGTACTGATAATATCCAATGAAGCCATGATGACACTAATTGTAAACTGATCCTTCACTTTTCGTCAAAAACGACTGTTTCCAGTTCAAAAAATTATTGACTTGCCTTGTCTGTCTGAAATGAACAAGCTCGATGTTTTGAAAATCAACTGGGCGGAAAAATAGTTATTTACGGAACCCGTAAGATTTGAAGAGACTCATTTTGCACACTGGCGAGAAAGAAATATGATTCAGACAAACCGTTAAATAGATTGAACAGCGTTCAAACTACTTGACATCGCAGGCTCAAGTGATGATTGTTAGAATCTCGGATTTTTGCAGGTCCGACAACCAAATATTTCGAGAACTTTATCGGCTTAAATTGGACCATAATTTTTTATTTATTCCAAAGTGTCGGTAATAATATAAGACTACAGATTGCTTCAAATACGAGAAGCTGCATTCTAAGCTGAAATTATCTATGAATCTAGCATCGCCTGGCATTCATTTTCCGATAAATTAATAAACCAGCAGCGACTATGCCTTGCGTGAAACCTGCGACTTTGGTATTCGCTTCATCCTGGAGGACTTGGCTCGCAGAATAATCTTTCTTACTTACTACACCCCTGCAACACGCTTCGGCGAGGATTACAGCAACGTCGAAAAACTTATTGTTGGTTTTCACGGCTCCGTCGAGTGTTATTTGCTGAAGAATTTTCAATTTGGCTTCAGTTTTACGATTGAAAGTTCGGTTGTTGCGAATCAAGTCAAAAAGTTTTTGACTATACTCTGGGGCTTCGGAATTTGTTGAGTTTCTCAACGTTTCGATGGCATCCAGAGTCCTGGAACAATTCTTACCCGGGGCTACGGCTATATCGAATGCATTAACAAAAGCGATGTTTCCTTCGACGTTCACAACGTGTAGATACTCCCGGGCCATAGAAATTTTCGAAGAAGCGTCGGGGTTGATAAACAAAATAAAATCCAAAATAATGTCATCGCCAACATCGTATGCGGCAGCTACTCTTGCTAAGGAGACATTAATAGCAGAAAAAGCGTCGTTACCATCATCATAGAGTCCAAGATCCATTCTTTTCAAATAGCTCGTGGCTATATCGAAAATACCATCATTTCCAACGACGTATTCGATGTAAGATACAGCTTCGGAGTATTGACTCAAAGCCACACCATACGAGATTTCACATTGATGAAGACGAGCGTTAATGTAGACGGTTCGAAGTGTAGGAAATTTATATTCAACATAAGTCTTTATACTCTCCAATGCTTTAGTCTTGAAGTCTTCAATGCTAGACACCAAAGTGACATCTCCACACCCGACAGGAACTGCTGATTGATAGACTATTATCGCATTGAAAATGGTATTGGGTATGTGAATGATGTCAACGAGTGATTTTTTTCCGGGCACTTTCAATCACAGCCAGCGTGTCACTGTTATTGGTATTCAGGCAGGTTTCAATCAAATCGTAATCAACGTTAATCATCTTTTTGTAATCCTCTTGCACTGCGGCATGGTGGATATCAATTGCAGCTCGGTATTTTGAGTAATCTCCGAATCGGGCCAATTCCAACGCAGTGGTAGTTCGCGCTAATGCATCATCCAATGTGGCATGTGACACACTCCGGGCGATTTCCACCGCTTTGGAGCAAGATTTTCCCAGGGCGAATACATCAGCTTCCAAGGTCAGATCTATGGCGGATTTCAGTATGGCAAGGGCGTCGGCAATTTTGTGACATAGAGCATCAGTTTTAGATTCCAGATCGAAGATTGCATCAAACAGAATTTTGGTACCCTCGGCACATTTGTTTCTTGTCAGTTCTTGGTTCACCATAATCTTCAACAAAACGTCCGCTTGTTTCTTAGGTAGTCCGTAATCAACTTTCAACGTTGGGAGATAAGAGCTCAACGTCATACTCCCTAACATTAATAAAATTATCAGTTCGCTTTTCATGGTGGAGAATATGTCTTTACTGAACTGTATACCCTTTTCACTCTATACACGGAAGCGTCTCACAGTCTTATCTCGTTATAACTGCTGCAAACTGAATGGCGCAATTCGCATGAAAACTTTCTCGTACTTATATCCACTTCGAAAATTTTGAAGGCTAAGAATCAAATGGATGTAACCGTATGCTTGTACATGGGAGTTACGCCCCTGTGACTCTTATTGTTAGCCCCGATGACACCCAGTCCCTGTTATTCTCCAATTTTATTTTTTCAGTTCCGAAAACATGGAGCACTGAAAAAACATATCATTGGTTGTATTACGGAAAAATTGTGTGATATCATTGCCTCAGGATTCATGTGACAATATTTTGACCTCTTATCTTGAATATTCAGTCTCTCCTCAAAGTCCGATAGTATTTAATGAATTGTGCAGGCCATGTGCAACTTTCAAATGAAATTTCTTGTACGTATCGGCCAATTTCATCTAAACATCGATATTTTATCTGGGAAGTCCACGATTTTCTGGTGGTTGCAGACAGTGATTAAGGGGGGACTTCGGTGAAATTTGGATAAAACTCATTTTTTTATTTGTAAAATGACTTAGAAAAATCTAATGAATGATCGCTTCCAGCAAAACTTAGTTAGTGTTAGTATGTGTATTGAAAAAAGTATGAAGGTTCTACGATGAAAGTGTAGACGCAAGGAACCTTTCACAGTGGTACGCTGGAAACTTTCTGCGAAAGATTCCTTGCGTCTACACTTTCATCGCAGAACCTTCATACTTTTTTCCAATACACACACTAACACTATCTAACTTTTGCTGGAAGCGATTTTTCATTAGATTTTTCTAAGTCATTTTACAAATAAAAAAACGAGTGTTATCCAAATTTCACCGAAGTCCCCCCATAAACAAACTTACAGCTGAATCATACAGTACAGAAAATGCTCGTACGAATTTCGGGTTTCAATAAGACCAAAGGGCCGTACAATGTGGCTTACGACCTCATGGCACCAGTAACGCGATATGACGGAATCGTTTATGCGATCTGCCATGTATAATGTATTTTAGTTTAGTTGATTAGATTTGTAATGAGTACCTTGGGCACCTGGTGACTCGATCCAGTTCGGATATATTCGAGATGACGGAGTTTCCGAAAATACGGGTTCTAGCAAATGATTTCATGTGAATTCTTTGGTTGTACATCACAACCAGGGTTGGGAAAATTGTCATCGAAACATAATACCATCATATTTTCTAGCAACTATTACGTTACCAATAATTTTGATAACGAACTAGGAATGTAGTTAATAGGTAATAAAAATATTCATCGAAATACAAGAGGAATTGATAGCTCGAAACCTTAATTACCCTACAATCGAAATGAAATCAAAGAAGGTGAAGTTCACCCTTAGTCTTGGTCGAATTGATATAAAATAACCCATCAAGTATAGTCAAAACTAGTGAAAGAACGTCGAGGATGGAAGAAGGTCGATTTAGTTTGAAATACAGAGCACCGACTAAAGAATACATCGCAGATTACATGAAATGATTGCGAATGATTTCGCAGAGCATATTCTATCAGTTTCATCGTGCGGGGGAATTAGAGTGCAGGTGAAAAAAGTAATGGAACATTCATCACATTTCGGAGTTGATGTATTTTACCGATTTGGAAAGAACGAATTACAAAATAGGTGCAAAATTGACAAAACAATCACAAATATACGGTTAAGACAATATAGGAACATAACAAACATCACTTATATGTCGAATTTTCAACTCGCAAGGTATATTAGCTGCTGAGATAAGGAACATCTGAATAATATGGTTCGAAAAGAAAGCTCATTTCATTTTATTTCACATCTCGGAACAAGTGTCATTATTCATCCACATTACTAGATGAGTTCGAATTGGTGCAACAATAAAAATTTTGAATATTCATCGGTTCTTTACCATCTGACTTGACTTAAGTGATCTAGTTAAGTTGCCAAAAATGCGAAGCTTCATTTCACGTAGGTGCAGCGTTAGCAAATTCAGGATCAATTCCAGTCTAGCTTCCGTTGAGGTAATTGCACACTAGTAAACCAGCAGCTGCCAATCCTTGGGTGAAGTACTCCAGGGCGTAATATGCCTCAAGCTTAAGGGATTCGGATGCAGTGAAATCGGCCTCGGTTACGTTGCCGAAGTGAGTACCGTTGACCACGAGTAAAACTGCATCAAGGAAGGCACTCGTGGATACCTGGGCTCCGTAAATCGTTTTATTCTGAAGGCCGTCAAGTGCGTTTTCTATTGCGGTGGTATAAGTTAAGTTATTGCGGAACAAAGTGAAGAACAAGTTGGTATATGCAGGGGCTGGGTCAACTGCTGCATGCCTTAAAGTTTCGATGTTGGATACAGCCGTGGAATATTCCACACTAATGTTCTCAGCCGTGTGCACTGCATCATAGAAAGCTTGATCGATTTCAACGTTCAAGCTGTGTATGTAGGTCCGGGATGTTGCTATCGTAGCATTGGCATCAGGATGGATGTACAAGAGGTAATCGTTAATACGAAAATCTCCAGCATCGAATGTGGCAATTACTGCGGCTAAGCTGATGTCATCTTTGGATACATAACTTGTGCCATCGTCACCGAGTCCTAGAGATATTCCTTTCAAGGCGGTATCGATAGTATCGAAAAGAACTATATTTCCATCCTTGTATCCGCGGAAAGATACTATATCGGTGTATTGACTTTGAGCCACGCAACCGACGACTCCATTTTCATCCAAGTTCTTGTTTATGTAGACGGTTCTAATCATAGTGTATGTAAATTCGACGTTATCCCTGTGGGCGATTGATGCTTTACCCAAAAATCCTTCGATGTCACATACGAGAGTTGCGTATGAGAAAGTGCCAGAAACCGCACCTGCATACGATTTGATCGCATTAAAGATTGCTTCGGTTAAATGAGTGGCTGCGAGGATTGATCCTGCCCGGGTTTCTGCAATGACATCTAGTGCTTCGGTCTCGGTGATGTTTAGGCAAGTGACAATTGTGTCGTATTCAGCGTTGGCTATGTCCTCAAAGTTCTCCTGCACGGTGGATTGGTAGCTTTCAATTTCAGCTTGATTTTCAGAATAATCGCCAGATTTTGCCAATTCCAATGCAGCGGAAACAGCCGTGAATACATTTTCTATGTAGCTGTAAGTTTCCTCCTGGGCGGATTCAACAGCAGAACAAGATTCTTCAGCGGCCAAAATTATGGAATCGTAAGTTATTTCACTCGCGTTTTTAGCACTGCAGAGTGATTCTTCGAATTCGGTATCGTCAACGTCAATTGAAACTGTAGAATCGACGATTAAGCCTGCCGCCAATTTGTGTAGTGTATCAAAAAATGCGGCGGATCCTCCAATGTGTGCGACTCTCGCGGCTTCCTGGTTAATTATTATTGATTCAAGGACAGCCGTTTTCGTGTCCGGTAGTCCGAAAGACACTCTTAAATTCGGTACGAAAGTACTACTTTGCGCCAGAGCCGCGAACATCAACAAAATAATCACCTTAGTCGCCATGGCGGAAGAATGTGATTTTGCCGAACGGTACGCGCCTTATAAACCGATTCGTTTCCGTAATTTTTATGGTAACAGCTGCTGTGAATTGAATGACGTAGCTCTTACACCAAATTGATGTATCTGCCCTCTTCGATTATATAATACTTACCGCTATTGCGCAATTTTATTTATTCAGTCGTTTGTTCCGCAAATAACCAGCCGTTACCAAAAGTAAATACTGAATGAACTATAGTACATATAAAGTATTGAATTTAGGTATCACGAAACCTGTAAAATGTGACTATCTCAGGTGCCGTCACGTTGTGTTCTTACAATTAGTTAAACTCCACGAAATTTTATAGTAACTGTGGCTATTTTTATGCCCGTGAACAATCACGCTGAAGATATGATGGAACGAATTTCATAAAATATATTGCAAGTTGAACAGCTTTTTTATGAGCCATGCCAACCACATTTTGTCGGAGATTTATTTCACTTTGCAGAAATATCGACTTTTAAAATTATCGTAGAAGATTTCTACGTATTAAAGTCGCACTATCTTTATGGCGAGGGGGGGGGGGGGGGGGGGGGGGGGGGGGGGGGAGGTTAATTCGGTGAAAAAAAGGCATATTTTTAAGAACTTTTTTAGACGATATGAACTGATGTTAGGTTATTTATCAAATTTCCATGTGATAATACAGCATTTAAATTATATATCCCGACATTTTTATGTAAAAATATTAAAAAATACGCCGTTGGCAGTGAATCTCAGCAGGCCTCGTCTTCGCGGTGCACACTATAAGGCGTTACCGGATCATCTGAGACTAAAAAATCAAAATCTGTTTTTTAGCCAAGATGTTTCCGCCGGTAGGTAATGACGTCCAGTTTTTCGAAAAAAAATTGATGTGTTTTACAATCACAAACAAGCCGATTTTTTTAAACAAAAATTGCGTTTTTCACTTCCAAGTGATACCAAAAATCGAAAAATAAAAGAAATAAATAAATAAAAAGCCGACGTCATTACCTGCGGAAACATCTTAGAAAACCCATTTCGATTTTTTGGCATAGCGCGTTATCTTGTGCACCGCGAAAGATGTTTTTCACGAGGCGCCTGTGGAGATTCACTGACAACGGCGTATTTTTCAATATTTTAAAATCAAAATTTGGAAATATGCATTAGTTTATATGTTATATTATTACACGGAATGTGGATAAATAACTCAACATCACTCATATAGTCCACGAAAATTCTCAAAAATATGCTTTTTTCACAGAATTAACCTCACCCCCCCCCCCCCCCCCCCCCCCTATGCCAACCCGCTAATAATTGCATCGAAATGAATGCTCAGAATCAACCCTTTGTTGTCACTAGGAGTTAATATGACCTCCACTCTCAATTTTAGCACTAAGTTAGTATGTCATTTTTCGGTTCAGATATACGGTCGGTGCCGCATGTGGCAGCTCAGCTTTGAGTATTCCGCTGTTCGTAGTGGGTAGGGGCATCATGTAACATGTCAGTTTTTTGGATCGCTCACTGTCGAGCTATTTTTCTCCTGAAAGTATCACATTTCCAGAGGATCAGCCATGAATTTGATCAAAAAATACCTAGAAATGCAAAAGTTATGAATTTTTTTAATGAAAAGGCGTCTTCTTTGCAAATTAACCGCTTCATGATTCTTTTTAAATATGTTGTGATTTGATTTTTCATACACGAAAATTTTCGATACATTGTTCAATGTTCAAAGTATATTCTGGAATTTTTTTTACTCATGCGATCGGATCAATAGCTTTCATGTGCCAACCGTTCAAACATTGCTGGGATAAATTGGACCTGGTATGATAAGCGAGAAACCTTCGGGATGTGTAAGAACGGAGGGTTGATAAACTGATAATTTCCTACTCATGGAAGTATTGCATAAGTAGAATGTCTAGTTGAATATCAATGTATGAAACTCTGTGAGGAATCTAGGTTTTCGAGACAAAAATGATGAACTTCTCTAATGAACTTCCAGTACTCGATAAAGAAAAATTTCTCATTCATTTTTAGCCACAGAATTTACAGAAATATTTCTTCAATTCAATTGTTCAATTTGTATCCAAAATTCAATGTCTGAACTGTACACCTATTTCGAAATTACATTAACGTTCATTGCCTATATCGGCCCTCTGGCTGAACGCAATTGGTACGTAAATCAAGATCGTTCGGTGGTGTTTTTGTGAATTATTTCAATCGGATTACTTCTGAAGCACTTTATATCAGGCTGTTTGGCTATGGACTTCTCGTTAGGGGTGAGTCACCAAGGAAATTTTTCTTGGTAGTACCGAAATCGGTGACCTATGCGCACAGAGATGCCTTGGGTGAGAGAAAATGCCACACGCGAAACTATCTCGAAGACGTGGAGTTTCTTAGACATTAACGTCGCAAACGAACGTGCCAAATAAATAGTACATTGTACAACAAGGGGGGAAAATGGGCGATTTCTAGCGAGGGTTAGATGATGGTGCATGAGTCGGAGTCGAGTGCACCATCATCTTACCCGAGCTAAAAATCGCCCATTTTCCCCCCTTGTTGTACACCGTGCTTTTTTCAACAAGTGCGGGTACAGGCCCTTTTTCGAGCATTCAGAGCGGAAGAAAGAAGAAATTGATTAATTTTCTTAATCTGGAAAATTTGGAAAAATTTGGAAAATATTGAGAAATTTTTGAAAAATTTTCCCCACAATGGACCCACAGAAATGGATCTATTACCTCCCTAGGGAGGTAATGTAGTCCATGCTAGAAACGCGTAACTTCCCATCCACTTTACATGCGAGAAAAAGGGCCTATTTCATGCACGTGTTGAAAAAAATGTTAGATTTATCGATCGGCTATTGTGTTATTTGAATCAATAGACTCGCCGTACTTTGACCTTACTGCAAAGAGTTTGCACAACTGAACAATCTTCAAGTTTCGGGAGAAACTGTCGTTAGTTTAAAAGAGCAAAAGATTCGCACGAGCAGAATAATGATAATCTAATTTTTATATTATACATCACACGCAAAAGCACCTCGAAGACGTGGAAATTTTCTGGTACTGACGTGAAAGGCAAATGTGTCAAACATAGATTTATGATATTTACTCAATCTGTCGATTCATAGGTAAATTGATTCTCCCGAAATAGAATCTTTCTGTGGAAATTCTACGAAAAAAAATCAATTCACCAAGCATGATACCAAATTTACAATAAAGCAATTGAACCTTTTTTAAAATACTAGTAAAGTACCCACACGGGCTCGATCATTCGATTTTTTCATTAGATACAATTTCTATTGATTTATTGATCTTTATGACATCACAAAGTTTGATATCATGTTCAACAATAATAATGATCACAATTTCGAATAACCTGATTCAATTATTTTTTTCCTTTTTTTTTTATATAATTATGAAGCGTCTTCATTTGATCATCAAACCTCTCATGACTAAGAAAGATTACAGGCCGTGTAATGGTGAAAAACATCTCTTCTTAAATCTACTCCGATTTTCTTAAAAGTTTGTCCCTGCGATTTGTTAATATGGTAATTGCGGATACCAATCGGATCGGAAATGGTCTTCTCTTGGATAAATATTCTCACAATGCAGTTAAATGCGGTTCAAAATGATGATCTGATGGATGAGATAGTAACAGAGCAAGCGGATCCTGACTGAGCTGCTTTGCCGACCAAACCTCGAGAATGAGAATCGGATAACCAAAGCTGGTTATCATTCTTGCCGATTGATAACAAAACTCCATTCCATGTTCAAATACCAGCACTGACTTCGCTGCAAGGCTGCGGTTAAACATTCGCAAGCCTGTGAGGCGTGGGATAGCAGTGGAAATTTGCAAAAAAATTCTAGAAGTCCACTGCCTAATATTTACAAATTTATGAGTGTTAGTAGGTATGCTACTCTACAACTAATTTTCACTCCCTCGGAGAAGAGTACCCATGATTTAGGGCGGTCAGTCGATAGCCATGTGTTTCTCAAGAATTTTTCTCTATGAGAATTGTGGCCTACGCTTCGTGAAACGCAACGAAAGGTTTTCGTTACGAAGGATCGATATAGGTTGGGATTAACATGATTGATAACTAGAAAGTCAATACATTCAATTTTATTTTGTTTCTTGGTAGTAATTCGTCCACTTTTGTTACATGGTAAACAAATCTCAGCAAAAATAAATCATCAATCTCTTTCCACACAATCTACAAAAAAAAAAACTTGATTCCTTAGTCATCCTCTACCGTTGACTAATAAACGTTGACCGAAAATCTGGTAGTCTTTGATCAGACCAGAATATCTGAAGCTTTTCTTTGGGTAGACCGGCGTAGGCATAATTCAGAAAAAAAGTATCTTTCATTGAGATCCAGCGTGCGGAAGAATCGGTTCAAATTCGAATCTAGTTTGAATAATGTTCTTGGAGCACGTAAAAACCAGCAGCGAATAAAGATTGGAGCAGAGTATCGACCTCGGAATACGATTGGTCTCTCAGGTTGTAGATCGCAGCGTAATCATCATCACTTGCTTTGCCTTCAACCATGCAGCGGGTCATGATTTCAACTCCGTCGAAAAACTTGTGGGAAGCTCCCTTGGACGACTCATTAGCTTGGGCCTGAAGAGCTATAAGTTTAGCGTCGGTTTCATCACTCCAAGTTAGACCGTTGCGGATAAATTGGAAGATCATGACATTGCTAGGCTCGTAGACGTCAATTGCAATGGCCCTGAAGTGATCGATGGTTTCTAGGATTTCGGCATAACTGGTACTCTCGTGTGCTATGACCGCATCTATTACATCAAGAAAAGCGTTGTCTCCTTCGATACTCATTTCGGTTAATTGGTCTCTAAGTTCGGCAAGAATAGCAGCGAAGGCAGGGTTGATCAATGGGATAGCATCCAACGTCAGATTACCCACAGTACTAAAACGAGCGTAAACATCAGCCACGATGCCATCATGTCGAGTGAAATCATCGGTACCTTCCTCGTTGATTCCAAGGTCGATTCTTCTCAGGAAGTAGAAGATTATGTCGTACATTGAAGCATATGCCTTGTGGTATCTGTTACTCGCTACGGTTAAACCGTGCTGATTGACTGCCAAACTCGCCACGATTCCATCAACATTTATGTGAGATGCTATGTACAAGGTTCTGATTAAACTCAATTTATACTCTACGTTATTGTTGATTCTGTTAAGTGCTTGATCACGGTGTTCCTCGACGTCAGTTGTAACAGTTACATCTCCGCATCTGCTACGATCTGCATTCGCAAGGACTCTGATTACGTTGAAAATAGCATTGTTCAAATGAATGAGGCTGGTACGTGATCCTTGTCGGGCATATTCGATTTCAGCCAATGAGTCGGCATCCGTTGTACCTACGCAGGTAAGAATTGCATCGTATTCACTCTCGACTGCATCCTTGTAATTCTCTTCGGCCGCAGCTCGGTGGGATTCAATTGCAGCTCGGTTTTCGGAATACCTTCCGGTACGTGCCAATCGTAATGCACTATAAATTTGAGCGAACGCAGAATCTGCTGATATGTAAGCTGTGATCAGGGTGTTTTCAATAGCGGTACAAGATTCTCCCAGGACTAATTTGTCCGATTTGAAGTATGCGGTCTGTGCTTCTTTCACTTTCTCAAGTGCTGCAGCAACCGTGAGATAGTCAGCATCGGCGTCTGCTCCAAGATCGAGGATCGTATCGAAAAGAAGATTAATTCCGCTGGCCCATGCGTTCACCGTTTCATCCTCGTGAACTATTATTTCATTTAGAGTAGCCGCGTCTTCGTCCGATAGTCCAAAATTATCTGTCAACGACGGTACGTAGGCACCGTTCGCCAGACTCGCGAACACCATCAAAATAACTAATTTACTCTCCATTGTGACGGAATGTGATTTTGCCGATTCGTGCTTGCGTTATATAGGCATCTGTTCCCAAATTGTCCACCGAGGGGCTACCAATAAGAATCACATATCTGCCAAGATGCTGGTGATAAAACGCCTGTATCTACAAGTGCTGATTATAAGAGACGTACCTTGTGCCTTACGATTGTAGTTCACGGTTTTCCACGAATGCTGATTATCATCTACGAAGTTAAGTGGACTATGATCAGCACCCGTAGAAATACTTAATTCATAATCAAGGGTATCAGCTGATATCGGGGAGTCTTATAGCGCCGGATGGGAACTAACACTAGACATTACGAGTAATCAAATTTGGCCGCTATTTCCAAAGGGCACGGTAAATTTCATGAAGACCATTTTTTTTAGATAGCTGGATCATTCCCCTTTAGATTCGTGAAAAAAATTTATGGAGACCATACTAGGTCCGGAGAAAAAAATTAAAACGTCCGGCCGTGCGTCGCCGCGCGTGCCGTTCCACGGTGGCACTGCTCTGGTAGGCTCGCTGTTTCACGTAGCCGTTGGATTTCATTCGATGTTTCGCTATTTTCTAGGGCTATCCTCTCTCGGAAAATAGTTATGCAACTACTTTAGACTTCCAAAATATGTCTACGGGTCATTTTCGCTTGGAATTATACCTGTTCCGAAAATTCCAGCACGGTAATGTTGAACACACCTGTGCTGCGAACAACGTTCTGGTTCCATTGCAATAGGTTTGTGCAATATAATGACTGTGGCTCTTTTGTGATTCTCTTGTAACTTTATTAAGTTACAATAGTAAGAAATAAGAGCATGCCCGATTATACAAATCCAGCGGTGTTTGAATCGGATCTGAATTGGCAATCAATTGTAAACTCGCCAGACAGTTTCATCTACCCCATCGCATGGCCCTTTGCCATGTGATGTAGCCAAAAAAATACCACTCAGCTTGACATCCAAAGGGTTCAAAATAATGCGTTATGTCAATGAAATTCTTTTCATTTTTATACTGGGAAGCTGCTCCATCTGAGAAAAACTTATTTTTTAATAGTAATTGAACCTTGACACTTCTCGTTCATAAAGTCAATCAATTTTTTTTCTTTGAATAAATCAACTGCGATCGTATTATGTTTCAGACACTTTGGAATTATTACAAAACTAAAATGGTTCAACTCTCCCTCGCTGTGACTTTCATCATAAACTACGATTGGATGGATCTCTAGTTGAACCCTTGAGTGGAATCTTGTACAACAAACGCAGGATTGTCCGAGTAATTGTCAGCGAAATCGCACACGACTAGAAATTCAATAACTTTCACGGTTTTCCTCATCTCCTGCCAATAACCGATTTGCTGCTTTGCAATGAAATCATGTGCTGGAAATTAATAACCGTGCTGGAATTTTCGGAACAAGTATAATTCCAAGCGAAAATAACCAGTAGACGTATTCTGGAAGTCTAAAGTAGTTGAATAACTATTTTCCAAGAGAGGATAGCCCTAGAAAATAGCGAAACATTGAATGAAATTCAACGGCTACGTGAAACAGCGAGCCTACCGGAGCAGCGCCACCGTGGAACGGCACGCGCGGCGACGCACGTCCGGACGTTTTCATTTTTTTCTCCGGACCTAGTATGGTCTCCATAAATTTTTTTTACAAATCGAGAGGGGAAGGATCCAGCTATTTAAAAAAAATGGTCTCCATAAAATTTACCGTGCCCTTTGGAAATAGCGGCCGAATTAAAAAAAAAAAAAATGACGAAAAAAACTTGAAGAAATTTATTTTTTCCTTGAACATATCTTTTCAACAGTAGCTCTTTTTTTGTGAATAAAATGAGTCCAAGATCATTTGGCTGCCATCAATCGTTTCGGAGATATGAATTTTCAAACCAAGCAGTGCAAAAAAATTCAAACACCCGTCACTCCGCCATTTTTGAACATTTTTCGAAATCCGTGAACTTCTGTTTTTTTTTCCATAGTACTAAAGATTCCTCGAAGGGTGCGAAGATCCGCGATTTGAGTATTTTTTTTTTTTTTTAGTGAAATGACATGGACCCGCTCACATACGAGGGTCGTCTGATAAGTTTGGTAAAGAAGCAGGTAAAAATTTGTTTTTCCAAAGTACACTATTATTTCTCAACATAGTCCCTTCCGAGGGCTACACACTTAATCCAGTGGGATTCCAATTTTTTCATCACTTACCAAAAGTTGGGTTTTTCAAGGTCTGCAAAATACGTATTCACGGTATGGATGACTGCTTCATTGGACCAGAATCTCTTTCCGTCGAGTCATGGATGCAGAATCGATTCGAAGCCTAGTTCATATAATTTTTGCCATTGCGATTGCGGATTTGTGAGAGCTGGTACGTTGTTGTGATGTAATACAAATCACGGTACCCATATCGCACGCACCTTTTTAGCCTTTAATTTTTCGTGTAGGATGTCATGCACTCGTTCAGTAGAGATGCCCATAATTATAGCCTCCAAAATCTCACGCACTCTGATTTGGTGATCTTGCATTTGCATAACCATATCATGGATTTTTTCTATGAGATCCGATGTGGTAACTTCAATTGAGCGTCCGGAGCGCGCTTCATCTTTGGTTGTGGTTCGGCCATGTTTCAATTCATTCATCCACAAATAAACGGTTTTCAACGAAGGAGCAAAATAATTAACCCCTGTGTACTTCGTCTGATTCGGCATTAATTAGCGTGGCGTGAAGCGTTGACAGTAGCGATATTCGATATAAGCTGCTTACACCGAGAAAAATTACGAATTCATTGTTGCCTAAAATGAACATGTTTTTGCATTGATGTATTTTGTATTTCATACTCCATGGCGCATGCTGAATCATATTTGCTTCAGTGAAACGTAGGCTTTGATAATAGTCAAAATAGTGAGTCATGTCCACGCTTTACGCCAATCGACTGTTGCACCACCTAAAGTCTCCAGTACTGGGGAAGTTCCCTGCAGATCTTTATTAGCCATCAGTACCTAGGCAAATACGTGCTTTTTATCATTGCTGCATCTTGCACACTATATGGTTCATACTGCTGGTCATTGATATCATCGCAGATGCCGTTTCATATTTGTAGGCAAGCAAGATAACAATGAAATTGGAATCGCGAAATACTGTGGAATAAATTTATGAGACGGCCGAACGCAGTTCACGATATGCTTGTTTTGTCGTAACCATACATCGATGCTTATCAACTGATTTCCGATTGAATCAATTGCAATTCATATATATACGTCTTGTACAAACGTGCGTAGTTACTCGCAAAAACATGTAATTGTGATTCTAAAAATCTAAATAGGATCTTTCTTAAAATCGATTAATCGCAGCCACGTTTTGTATAATATTCTTACATTCTCGGATGGGCTAGCAAATCGTCGATAAATGCATAAACGTCCATACTAATTTCTTGTGTGAAGTATAATGATGCTATTTGAAAATAGTACATTCCGTTACGACTACGGATAGGCTTTTTTGGCGAAAAGAGAGGTTTTCGGCCCGAGCCAAAAGCGAGGACTGTAACGAGATTCATCAAAAAGCCTTTCCGTACAAGTGGCGGACATTATTTTTCATCACGAGAGCCGAGAAATCACGACGAAGTTGCGATTTTGAGGTTAGAGTTAGGAGAAAGAAATACTTCATCCACCAAGAAAGATGTTAATCAAATCGAGTCAAGATATAATGGGCTGTGTTTTGATTGACGATTCGATAGGCTTTGCGATTAACTAGAAAAATGCTAAAACAACAGGTTTTGTATTACCCAATAAAAGCCTTGGCGGCGGGCAGTGAATTACTGACAAAAAGTCAAAATATAGACGGCCTATCATTATGCGACACAACTCGATCGACATCTTCTTGTTGATTAAAAAATTTTGACTATCAGTGTGGTAATCTGAATTTTAGTTTACTTATACCTAAGTCCAAAGTCTAAATGAACATTGCGAGTATCTCGAGAAGGTATTTTCAACGTTTGCAAATTATCAAGGAAGAGTTCTGAACATTTGATACGATAAATGTAATGATATGAACTGCCAATGAGAACTAGATAACAGATCGGAGCCTCGATCAGTAGACACTTTCGTCAAGATTCGGTAGGTATCGAAAACTCGCAACATGCTATTTTAGAACTGGATGAATTTGGTGCTTCGTTTCGCTATAGGAAACTATCCAGTAATACAATGAGGTACGTTTTCTTAAAACTATTTAATTTCGTCTGAACGATTTCGCCCCATTTCCACTGCGTTACTCAACAGAGGATCCTATTGAAATCTTGACAAAAACCAGGTTTTCATTTTTTGAACGGCTTAAAAAAGTCCAATCTAATGGCAGATACTACAAATTCTGAATAATGGTAGAATATGTTTTTGGTCAAAGTTACAATTTTCTGCTCCGAAAGTATAGACGCCAGGAAACTTTTGCATCGCAATACAGGAAAGCGTTCTGCGAAATATTCCTTGTCTCTGCGTTGTCATCGCAGAAGATTGGAAATTCGTCTCAAAACCCATTCTACCATGTTCCAGAACTTGAAGAATCCGTTTTTCGATCGGACCGGTCTTAGCCATTCAGAAAATAAGAAACTGGTTTTTATGAAGATTTCAGTAGGTATTTAGGCACGATCGCATACCGGAGTGCCTATTACATTCGTCATCGCGAAAAACGTCGGATCGAGAAAAAAAATGTCTTTCAACGTAGAAATCCGTTTCATCACTCACAAATTCGGTTTTCAGCATTTTCCAAAAAGTATGTGTGTGTGTGTGTGTGTGTGCATTTTGTATCCTGAATTCCGGGAGAACGACTTGAGCGATCCGGATGAAATTTGGAGGAAAAATCAATTGTTTGGTGAAGATGTTTGAATAAGCTTTTCAAGATTTTCCCAGTCCGGTTACAAAATGGCGCGCGTTTTTTCGAAAATTATAACGTGTATCCTGAATTCCGGAAGAACGACTTGAGCGATTCGGATGAAATTTGGAGGGAAAATCAATTGTTTGGTAAAGATGTTTGAATGAGATTTTGAAGATTTTCCTATTTTCGGTTACAAAATGGCGCGCGTTTTCATGAAAACTATTTCGTGTATCCTGAATTCCGGGAGAACGACTTGAGCGATTCGGATGAAATTTGGAGGGGAAATCAACTGTTTGGTGAAGATATTCCATTGCCCGCTTGAAGACTCTTCTACTTGTGGTTACGAAATTGCGAGTGTTTGAAAATTTGACTGATTGTGAGTATTGCGCCAATTCTCGCAAGTCTAGGAAAAACAGTTCAACCGATTTCAACTGCCCAGATAACAATTGTGCTCGCATAGTGCGCGCATGGTGACAGCAAGCGTGCGGATTCTCCCGCATGGCGTGCCCGCAACCGAGCACACAGTTGCGTCCGCATTGGATGCACATATGCGGCGCTCGCGTGCGGATGACTAGCCGGTTGAAAACTATCTATGATGATGTTAGTGCGGAAGAAATAAAAATGGGTATGTAGTTTCTTTCAAAATGAATGATATATTTGCTTCAAAAGAAAATTCTTTTACGATATAAGCCTTTCAGCACTCATGTATTGCAGTAAACTACTGATTTTTTTCCGTCAGGTATTTGCTAAACGGTCATGCATCCAACTTATGCCCGCGAGTATCGTTGCTTAACTTCCTTGATCGGATGAAGTCCGGTGTTCGTCTAGCCGCAGAATTCTGTTGTAGAGAAGCTTTACGTTTTTAAATCCTATTGAACACTGCCGAATGATTCTGAGCTTTGCTAATTATGCTGATATCAAATGACTTGTAATATTCATCACGGGGATGAAATTTTTCGTCATTTACGCGAATCTACCAAAGACTATTTCATCATTTTCCTATCAGTTCTATTCCTAACGAGTTATTCAAAAAAATTCGAAGTTTTTTTACAAAAATCTACTCAAAAACAAACTATCATCCTGTTTTGGGGATAATTTTTTTTTCGGGTATATAAAATGTAATACTGCCAAATTCATGTTATAGAAGTGTTACGATTGTCATAATACAATACTATTACAACTATCATGTTTCTGCAATATTCGGATCGTCATATCATTAAATAATTTGCATTGCTACAATCACAACCACATATCACATGAATATTAAAAATTTGGCACTAAGTTATAAAAATGTTATACATCTAATATCTCAATAACATCACAATTATGGTATTCTGTAACATTTTTCACTTTTTCTACTGTGTGGGTATAACATCAGCCTCTAGCTCGAACTCAAAGACATGAATAAATAAGACGTCCACAAGGAATAAATTATTCTGCAATCTTGATTCAAAAATATTTTATGTCTTGCTTCAAGTAAGAATTTGGCGGTTGATTCAAAAGTAGACTTATTTTTGAAATAGTTTCGTTATATTGAAAAATATCAAAATAATTCGCATAAACGTCATGTTTCCATTTTCAAGTAATTTCAAATTTAATTATGATATCCATCAATTTTTTTTTTCTTTGAGTTATCATGGATTAAAACATTTTTTTTCCAAAATATAGTTCTTCGTATGACTCAACACTGCTGTACCGATAGAATTCAAAATCTAATCAACTCCGAGTTTAAAGGAATTGGTACTTGCTTAGCCCTTGGCACGAGCTATAACCGTCGAGGAAGATGAAGAAGAAGATGAGTTTAAAGGAACCGTGTCGATTAGGACTAAATTCATCTGACTTTCATAGTGCCCATACGACATACACATAACACATTCTGAAACACCCCGTTTGTATAGATAATGTTCTAAGGTATAAATTCTACCGCGATAGTGACCAGAATCTTTCAAGTAGCAGCAAACATCGAATGATATCAGGGTGATAGGTAACATTTCGAAATCTTTCGGCATATGCCCGCATGACGTGTCTCGCATTAGCGCTAGCAAAAATGCAGCGTTTTGGTACGCACGTCGTGAGCGCGCACCGTGCGGATACTTGCCTCGCACGAGTTTCATCTGATGCCCGCGAAAACGCAGCGTTTGGACACGCACGGCGTGCAGGGCAAGTCATGCGGATGACGTGCCTCGCACGATTGTTATCTGGGTGAATTTCACTTAAGTATCACTTTCAGTTTGAATATCAAAAACCTACGATCGTGCCTGTTGCAAAAAAGCGAAGCTTTTTTGTTCATTTGTACTTACTCCGCTGCTGGCAGTTATCGCCACACTGGCAAGCTCGTTTTGTGATTAACAATTAGGTCAGTCTGAATGAATATTCCTTCAAATCTGAAGTCGTGTAGAATACATGTGTATAATCGCCGACAATCGCTGCTCAGGAATTGCTGAAGCCCAGAGTATCAATTGGCTGTCTCCAAAGTTGTCCAACTCTGGCGAATTAGAATCATTCATCTTTGACTTGATATTGCGAAACCATTCAATCAGATCCAAGTATGGTTGCGAAAAATTTGAATGAACGGCTATTTTTTTTCCTGCTGTTATGATGCTCGCTTGTAGATGGAATTCAATTCGAGTCAATGAACTTCTGACTGTCAATATCTCGCAAGCCACTGGACCAATTTCAGTGTAGAATTCATGGGTCTGTACAATTTGTTGGGAAATATCTGGCTAAATATCCGAGCTCTGACTGTACCTATTTTTACGTCAATCCAGTGTAAAAAGCCCCATGATTTTGGATCTATATGGTTGTGGTACACGTCATCTATGGTTAGATGGACTTCTTTCAGAATTCTTACAAGAGTGGCATTCCCCTGAACAAAGGAAAATTAAATTGTACTTTGGGAAACTCGTAATCCTAGTGAACATGTAAGAGTCTTTTGATGATTCGTAGTAAATTTCATCTCCTTTTTTGCCTAGAGGAATTTCGAGCTTTCAAGATAGATGTAGACCGTACTCTTCATAAAAAAAAAAAAAACATTCACGAGGAAATTCAAACGAAAAGGTTACCGACGCTTTTGGGTACGAATAATTACTCGTCGATTTCGTTATCACAGATATGACTCACTCGCGTATTATCTGACGTTGAGAGTCGCAATAGTTGATGACATAAATTTGAAAAAATAATTCACATAAAAGACACGATCTCTTCACCTGGGACGATTTCCACAATCTATAGTATTCTATAGAGTTTAGACCTTTCGATTCCACATACGTGTGAATGAAAATTAGGAACCTGAACCTAAGGGACTGAATTGAGTTCCAAATCAAAAGGTTGATACCGGGATGAATATATATAATATATAATAGTCTTGAAGAATAGGAACCATAGATGACTCTGACTTTTAGGGGCTACTAACATGATTATGAACGGTGGCTGAGTCCACAAGCGTGAATTATTTACGGATGTGGCATATTCAATACCTAATCGCACGCTGTAAATATAAGTTGTGTTAAAATTTACCAGCTTGAACCACTACAGAATAATTATTGCTGTATGAATTAGAAAATTCAGCATCGATGATGCAAACGATTAATGTTTCTACGTATATTATCCGAAGTGTCTAATATAGTGTCTAGTATTATATAAAGTGTCGTTATTTATCACAAACGACTACATATCTGGTATGTGTCGATTCGAAAAATATCAATTGGCCTAGAGTTAGAATTCGGCTGACTTACTGTTTACATTATATCACGCGCAGAAGTATCTGGAGAACGTGAACAACTTTAGATATTCATGTGATAAAGCCCATGTGTCAAATACATTATATTTATCAGTTTGCTTGTCCCCTTCCGAAACGATCGGCTCACCTTGTTTGGCACACCAAAAGTTTGCACAACTGACAATGAGTAATCTCCAGTTTCTTGGGGGGCCCGCCCTCATTATATGATCAACAAAAAAAAACATTCAAAAAATCTACTTCAACATATGTCCAGAAATGAATATTTAATATTCGTGATGAATGTGTTCACTACCCATATAATAGATAGTAATTATGTTACATTACGTGGATGGTTCTCACATAAATGGAAAAAAAATTGCATAAATTGATCTTGAAAATTGTTAAATTTTTTCATATTAAGGTGATGCTTCACTCAATTCTCACCGACGTTTAGTTTTTCGCGAATATCTCCAAAACTACTGAACGAAACGGATTGTCCTTGGAGGATTGGATGATTTGGGAGTAGTGAGTTCGATCGAAGACGCAAAATTGGTCAAAATCGAAATTTTTTTTTATCTTGTTATATCGCGAAGTGTTGACGCGGCACTTGTTCTGACTAATACCGAAGTATACGCATCACTGTGGCAAAAAAGCGTTGAACCGGCGGGTTTCGCCAGAAATTCCGAACATTTTCATTCAAAAACATCCGTGCTTCAGGCAAAAATAAGGTCGTATTTTCTAAAGTACGAATTTGTAACAATTTGCTATTGTAAATTGCTGAGGCTGTCAGCTGAGAGATGCTCCAGCAGCATTGCATTTCCAGCAGCGCCCGAGAGATGACACTCACAGCGCGCTTACCGCTTCGGTGTCGGAGGCAAGTCGGAGGCAGCGAACTGGGCCTTTCTAGTACGCGTAGACGCCGCAACACGATCTTAGCGCTCAGAGACTTTTGGGGCTCTATTTCGGTCCTTCATATCTGCTTTTCGCAGTGACCGCTTGTGCTGGGACGTTATTGGTTTTTGGGGGGTATTTTTCAAGGACCGAAATAGAGTCCCAAAAGTCTCTGAGCGCCGAGATTGTGTTGCGGCGTCTACGCGTACTAGAAAGGCCCAGTTCGCTGCCTCCACTGATCTCTATATTTCACTGGATGGCGTATTGGATAGGACGTCTTGTTACTCATTCGGCCATGTTGCTTTGCAGGAGAAATCCAAATATGGCGGGTTCACAGCAGCTCACTTACTCAGTTTAAAATGTGTTTCGGAGTGCTTCGACTTAATTTCGTGTGATAAGTTGTTGTTTAATGGTTTTGTTCACCAGAAACTGTGTTGTATCTACAAAATAAATTTCAGAATGGTAATACAATGTATGTTTTGTGACTCCAAACGGGATAGCGGAGGAAAAACATATCACCGGTATGTATTCGAAATTTATAGGTTACATCAATCGTTACTTATTTCCTACAGTTCTTAGAAGTCAACATTGTGGAATTATATTTTGTTATGTAGATTTCCCCTGAAAGATGAGCAGCTTCTGCAATCGTGGTTGCAGAACATGCATCTGTGCTTTAATTTTCAACCAAAGAAGAATGCTACTTATGTTCGGACCACTTCGACGTCAAGTGTTTCGAAGAAGGTATGAGCACGGACTCTCTTCGCAGTGGAAGTGTACCAACAATATAACCTCATACTTAATTCTTATTCTTTGCAGATAACGCGGAATAACATCTGTACAGAAGTGCTGATGGAAAACGAGGTCCCATACGAAAATCCGTGGATTAGGTAACTAGTAGGTATGTGAACCTTATAAATAGCTTCTTTGATGTTGTATTCTTCACGTCACATTTGGAAATCATATTTTCATACATTCCACGATTGTATTCAATCCATTACTGTACATATCCAATATCTACTGGAACTTGCTATTTTTTTTATATACACAATTGTACATATTTATCACTAATTGAAATTCAAATGTATCGGTAATGTTTAAAATTTTGTGTTGTTGATATATATTGAATGATGAGAATGAAATAAATATGAAATGAATGATTTTTTGCAATTTGTAAACCTTCCATATTTCGTAGTTTTACGTTTCATATACATTTTAAAGAATCCCGCACTAATCTTATAGGTTAGTAGTCCCGGTCAAGTTTTTGGACCTGGACCCATTCACACTTTTCGTCGGGAATCTAAGTACTGAAACATATGTATTATAAGAAAAAAAATTCAGCCAATTTGACTGGGACCCCTTGCCGATAAGATTATTGCAGGGTCCTTTGGATGACGAAGTTTTATTATTACTGCCATGTGCATTAACCGCCGAATACATTCCGTTTATATTTCGAATATTTCAGGTCTCAAAATAGACCACGATTCCTTTTTAACAAAACAGAAAGACGAAAACCCGTTCAAAAACACTCAATGAACTCCAGGTAATTTCAAAAAAGACCGCTGAAAGTCCGCCATATTTGGAATTCTCCTGCAAAGCAAGATGGCTGCCGGGCTTCAAATCCTAACACGGCATATCCACGGCGTCAGCCATCCAGTGAAATGTAGAGATCAGTGGCTGCCTCCGACACCGAAGCGGTTAGCTAGAGTCCCTTTAATCAAAGTCCTGCAAACGCGACACCATATTTGAGCGAGTTGTTACATTTTACCCACAGAATGTGAACGTCCAACTACATACGAGGTTATCTATGCTCAAATTTTCTATAGCTTCTTACGGGATCGGCGGCCATATTTTAGCGAGTTCGAACAGCCAATCATAAAGAGGACGTGCGTTTGCAGGGGGGCGATTCTGTAACTCTGTCCATAACTTATGGACGTCTATAAGTTTTTTCCCCGAGGCTACGCCAGTGCATTGTCCTGCTAGCACCCGCCCACCTCCGCAGCAGCCTATGCGCTTTGTTTACGGGTAGCAACCGTCGGAGCTAGCCAATCAATTTACGGACAAGGAACAATTGAATCCAAGGAAAGTCCGGCTCCGTGATAGCGCTAACTTGAATTCGCGCGTTACCGAATCGAGTTTCTAGCGCCTGCCGGATCGAAACTTATAGACGTCCATAACTACAACGAACGGTATCGAGACCTATAGATATCCATAACTGCTTGACTTTTTGGACGTGTATCTCGCGCGAAAAAAGTTGCAGCTGCTGAAAAATACGGAGTAAAAATACCTAAATCCGGCCGATTCGACGCTAAATTTCTCATATGTCATACATGTATATTTTAAATGGCATTATCGAGTGAAAAAACGGAATATGTTCGTTATAGACTGTCATTACGGCGGGCGCTTTCGTATCGGTAGCGCTAGCGAGCGATCGCTGCAGTTATGGATGTCTATAAGTTATGGACATCTATAAGTTTCGACCGGGCAGGCGCTAGAAACTCGATTCGGTAACGCGCGAATTCAAGTTAGCGCTATCACGGAGCCGGACTTTCCTTGGGTTCAATTGTTCCTTGTCCATAAATTGATTGGCTGGCTCCGATGGTTGCTACCCGTAAACAAAGCGCATAGGCTGCTGCGGAGGTGGGCGGGTACTAGCAGGGCAATGCACTGGCGTAGCCTCGGGGAAAAAACTTATAGACGTCCATAAGTTATGGACAGAGTTACAGAATCGCCCCCCAGGACTCTGATTAAAGGGACTCTACGGTTAGCGCGCTATGAGTGTCATCTCTCGGGCGCTGCTGGAAATGCAATGCTGCTGGAGCATCTCAGCTGACAGCCTCAGCAATTTACAATAGCGAATTGTTACAAATTCGTACTTTAGAAAATACGACCTTATTTTCGCCCGAAGCACGGACGTTTTTGGGTGAAAATGTTCGGAATTCCTGGCGGAACCCACCGGTTAAACACTTTTTTGCTACAGTGATGCGTATACTTTGGTATCAGTCGAAACAAGTGGCACGTCAACACTTCGCGATATAACGAAAAAAAAATTTTTCTCGATTTTGACCAATTTTGGGTTTTCGATCGAACTCACTACTCCTAAATCATCCAATCCTCCAAGGACAATCCGTTTCGTTCGGTAGTTTCGGAGATATTCGCGAAAAACTAAATGTCGGTAAGAATTGAGTGAATGCGTTGTATCGTTCACTCCACGCAAACTGATCTTCAACTGACCGTTGAAAGTATTAAAGTAATCGATTTATCGCAGTTTGAATTTTGTCCAGGATAATGATTGGAATTGGGTCTCGTGGGTACAAAGTTGTGTATTTTATTGACAATACAATTTGAGCTCAATTTCATGAGTTCTGCAGCTTCACGATGTGTATGCGCGAATCGTCAAGAGTTCAAATGGGACAATATATTCTACAAAATTAACTAATTTAGCTATCAAAGTTTCCAACATAGAAAAACTCACGGCAGGAAATATGATTTTCTGTCAGAAACATTGAAAAAACATAAAAAGTAATTTAGCTAGGACGTTGTAATTTACTGACCAAATAGAAGAAAGTAAAATGACAGATTTATACATAATAAATTTGTGATTACTTCAGTTTATCCTGGAAAATTTACTTGGTATGTGATTTTGCCATTTATGTGAGAACCACCCACGTACAAAAGTAATTCGAACACCTGGATATTTGAACACTTAGAAAAGTTATATGCGTAGAAGCACGTACTGAGAGGGAATGATCCCTAGATCGAAACTAAATTGTACCTAAATTATGCAAGCTGAAAGGTTGAATGAGATAAGATGACTTCGAGATGGCGTAGAACACACCGCGGAAGAGTATCGAGTGCTTCGTAACATCAGAGACGACCGCGACGGAGGAAAGGGGAGGAAAGAAAACAATTAAGGTACTAAAGGAAAATAAAGAATGATTAAGGATGAAGATAGTGGATCTGTGTCCCAATTATGAACCAACATTCAAAAAATACATAGAACTTTGATGAACCAGATTTTGAATGTTCGAAAAAAGAGAATCTGTTGATATTATATGGAAACCAAAAAATTTTAGTTTCAAGGAAGTTATTAAAGGTTACAGAAGTGTTTTTGGATAACACAAAAAAATAGTTCACAAACGCGATCTCTACAAAGCTTTTCAATAATAGTTTCATCTAACGACAAAATCTCAGGCTTCAGCTAAAGTTCTATTGGTACTAAATTTGCGCTAAACCATTTCAAGACGTAAAACTCCCTCCATTTAGTATTGACTGGCCTGAAACTCGGGTCTCGCTTATCAAAATTGTGATTTGAAGATTTCCGACTTAAACGTTATTCACAACGACCGTCCAGATAAGTTAACCGATTCGGATTTTTCGCGTGAATCATAGGACTAGTTATAGAATCTTTTTTCACGTAAAATCTTTTTCCGCAATTTCAAAGGAGAATTGAGAATTTAAGAAGGACTGGATTCTAAAACGCATCGAGAGCGGCGCGAACCTTGCCGTACCAACGAATTAGCAATCTTCAAAAATCAAATTCAAATTTATAACAATTATACTTACCTTGGAGTAACATAACCGTAGAGGTGAGGATTAGGCTCGGCTAAACGAGCTATGACAAAAATGCGTTTGATCCGGGAACGACAAGGTGTAATAGATACCCGTGATAAAACTGCCCATATATCATTGTGTAGAATAGGAGATAGAGCCTGATCGATTGACCTGCACCCGGAATTCCACATCATTAATATCAATTTGTTTGGCTTACGATTAGTCAGAACTACAACTCACCTTGCTCACAGCCTATTTGTATATAACTTTTTGTATTCGCAGCAAAAATCGAATAAGGTGGTCAGTTTATTTAAATTCATAGGCTGAAAGCTACGGAATAAAAAAAAAAATAATTAAAAATCGCAACGACTCGCGGAAATGTAGAAGAAGCAGGAAATAGTGTCCTGGAGTCAATAGCAGGGCTGGAACTCGGGCTGGAAGTAGCCAATTACCTATTTATGATTCGGTGCAACCAATTCGATTGTCTATTGGATTTGCAATACGCAATTGAACCTTATTCTAATGAAATAAGTAATGTGAGGATGTTTGCAACTGAAATTTTTGATTCCGAGTCTCACTTTAATGTTTGATAGTATATAATTTATCAATCACATGAATCTCCTACCAGATAGACGTAATCAAACATATTTCAAAGGTCACTCAATAGCTGTTTTTATTTCACGTAATTCTGATCGGAAATTCATTTTTCAATCCGCATCCATCTTTTCTTCAATCATTTTCAATTTCCTTTCTCACCGCAATTCTTCGTTATTCGGTAATTATCACGACGCTCTTGATCATTACAGAAGTAATCATCGAAATTTGTCGGTAAAATAGCTCTTTTTCGATCGAAAATCACCTATCAATACAATACTTAGGTTTCGGAGTGATTCGGTTTCGGATATCAGCCTGTTTGATTTCGAATTACACTGAATACTATCAAATTTTCTGCTGATTGTGAGACTTGAATTTCATAATTTGAAGGTCAAGATATTGTCACCCGATAGTAATGAGTTATCGAATGTGTGATAAAATCACGTTTTGACAACAATTTCCACAATCCTGGTCGGTATTATCTAAGTAGGCACGTACAAAACGATGAGAGTTAAATTTCAGCAGATCTATTTTTCTTCGAATACTTTTTGCTGCATTACTGAATTAGTTCTCATATTACTCTTACATCGGACGTATCTTTTTAAACATATTCTATTCAATTATTTTTTATGCAGAAGATGACTTATGAGTTCACTTTTTCATATGTTCGTGACCAGTAGGCCCGATTCCCCAACTGGCCTGCAGATTGACTATCGAAAGGCTTTGTCACTATTAGCCCATTCCAAATTTCAATATCAGGCCCGCTAACTTGACTAGTCCCGTTTTGAATCGGATAATTTGTCCAGTACCGAGGAAAAGTTTAGAGAATAACTGTCAGAAACCGGGATTTCTTTTCTGGAAATCACAAAGGCTCTTCTGGCAACTGGGCAAAAACTGGCGAAACTGAGCCGATACCACTTTGGCAGAATCTCTGACGACAGTCAATTTTTCGCTGAAAATAAAAAAGCCTCGCTCATCCCTTAAGTATGTAAAACTCGTTTTTCAAATCAATCGCTCGTCTCTAAAATAGCAAAGTCAACCTGCAAGAGTTGGCCTTCAGCAATGATGATGGGTCTGGATGATTGGATTCATTTACTTTGCGTGACTAACCAGAAGGGATGAAATTCTTAATTGCGTTTGCGGACAATGATACTCAAATGAAAAAGTATTGCATAAAAACGTGAAAACAACAGTCACTAATAATTTGTTCCTTGCCGTTTCCGTCTCTCGCAAATTTCGTACATATTGAGCCTGGGAGAGAAAAAATGATTGTTGAGTTACAACTGACTCTTAGTTACTAAGAGTCTGTAAATTTTGAAAATAATAATTTGATTAGTCCATGAGCGATTTTATCACCTCCCCGCTGTTATTTCGCTTCTAATAACCATATTCCGATTTGTTTTTTTCATGGAAGATGACGAAAGCGCAGGTGAAAAGAAGATATACTGATTCTACAGAGAGAGAGAGAGAGAGAGAGTAAACTTTATTGTTAACGGAATAGAAATGTGAAATTTGATGACATAAAGTAGAAGAAACAAGACATTCGAAATACTACACAGAGTATAACATTTTACGAATCACTTTATAAAAATTATGCATTTAGTGTAGTAGGAATAAATTCACGTGTCGTCTGCGTGTGGTTAAGATTTCACGCGTCGAATGTTCCTTGAGCACGTAAAAACCAGAAGAAAACAAAGTTTGGAGAAGAAGATCGACTTGGGCATAAGATTCGTTCAATAGGGCATTAATCGCAGTCCAATCCTCCGGATTTGCATGACCTTCGAACATACAACGTGCCAGAATTTGGACTCCATCGAAATACCTATGCGAGGCTTCCTTGGCAGAATCATTTGCTTGCTCCTGATGGGATTTTAGTAGCGTGTCCAACTCATCACTCCAAGTTAAGTTGTTGCGGATGAACAAGAAAATCAGCACATTACTGGGCTCGTAGACCTCAATTGCTATCTGTCTGTAGTGATCGATCGTTTGTTGAAATTCAGTGAAATTGTTGGTCGGATGAAGAGCCACAAGTCCGTCTATCACGTCCAGGAAAGCCTCGTCTCCTTCGTAGCTCATTTCTGTAAGTTCATCCCGAAGTATACCGAGTAGCTCTTCAAAGGCAGGGTTGATCAATGGGATAGCATCCAGGGTGAGATTTCCCGAACTAGCAAATCGGACGTTAACATCAGCCACGATGCCATCATGTCGAGTGAAAACATCACTACCTTCATCGTAGATTCCGAGATCGGCTCGTCTCAAAAAATATGAAATAATGTCGTACATCCTTTCGTAAGATTTCCTGTACTTGTTAAACGCTTGGGACAAACCGTACTGGTTCAATAGCAAGTCCGGTAGGAATCCAGTTTCATCTATGCGAGAGTCTATGAATATTGTTCGAAGGAAAGAAAATTTGAACTCGGCATGATTCTGGAGTCTGTTCAATGCGTTACCACGGTGTTCTTCGATGTCAAGTGTACGAGTTAGATCTCCACAGCTGGCAGCAATCGAAGCTGCGGCTACTTTGATCCCGTTAAAAATCGCATTCACTAGACGAATGAGACTATCCCGGGATCCGTTGAGGGCATCTTGACTCATTATCGGTACAGCATCGTCGGTGTAATTCAAACAAGAATAAATTGCATCGTATTCCAATTCAACTGATGTCACGAAGTTTTCCTGTACCGCTATTCGCTGGACATCAATGAGAGCTTGGTTTGTGTTGTAATTTCCATCTCGGGCCAATCCCAATGCAATCCTAACTCGCGCGAACGTGTCATCTGCGGAGGTTAGTGAAGCGGTTCGGGCGGTTTCAAGCGCAGGACAATCTTCCAGGACTAATGCGACGCCACCGAAGGATACGTCGATTGCTTCTTTGGCTTTGGCAAGTGCTGCAGCGATCGTTGCATTGTCATTCGTGGTCCCAGCTGTCTGGTCATACAGTGTATCAAAAATAAGACTGAGTCCGGCGAAATATGTCGTCGATGACAATTCCTGGTTGATTATTATTTGATTTAAAATAGCCGCGTCTGGATCCGTTAGTCCGAAATTATCCAACAATCGCGGCACGTATTCGCCTTGCGCCAGGCCCACGAACACCAAGAAAATAATTAGCTTACTTTCCATTGTGACCGAATGTGATTTTGCCGATTCAAGCTTGCCTTATATAGGCTTCTATCCCCCAGACCGTACGCGGACGACCTAATCAATTATAAACCCATTAAATTATTATTAAGCGGATTAGTCATGAGATCAGCACCCGTAAAGACTGGTGATTTATAATCGCAACGGTGCAGATACGTCTTCTATAATCCACACCTGTAGAGATAGGTACAGGTTACTCGTTATGAGCCATCGATATCATAACAGCAACTGTGACAAGTGCGTTTCCAAACCCACGAATGAGCGAAGAAAAAAACTAAACGCGGATATCGGGAAATATTTTGAACATTATTTTTTTTCTTCCAAGGATTTTGCGACCATATTTCAGGATCGGCCGATTTTAATGGGAGGTAATTTGTCGCGAAAACGTGCTGGGACTAACTTCTGGAAAGGCACCAAACCTTCTTCTGAACCGATTTTCTTGAGCCTCAAATTTTCTATTGCCATTATTTTGAAGAAGCCCAGTTGATTAGAAATCAGCACCCTTCCACGCGGATTTCTGACGCGACGTCAAGAAGAGGCGCTTGCATTTGGTTGGATTTTCCGGTACCAATATGTCGTTTTTATCCAAGTGATTATTCAGGAATTTCCACAATCTGGATGGTTCTCAATTCAATAGATTGATTACAGGACTCGGACCGTATTAAGAGCATTGCCTATGCCTCGTCGGGCGTGCGCGAACAGATGTTTACGCTGGATCTTCTCATTTCCGTATTTTTGAAGATAATAAGGATTTTCTGGTGTCATTTGACAGATAAAAGATGGATCTATGTTTGTGCTTCGGCCAAATTTCGATTTCATTTTCAATTTGGCGGGAATCGTACGCGAAAGTACGCTATCTCTGAGATTAGACACAGCGAAGAGTGAATTTCTTTTCGAAATTCGGCCGAAGCACAAACATAGATCTATCTTTTATCTGCAAAACGACACCACAAAATCCTCATTATCTTCAAAAATACGGAAATGAGAAGAGACGTCACAAAGCACTGAACACGAAAAATACCGCATCAAATCGCCCCCCACTCTAGCGACCGCTCAGTCGCTCCTTCACACTCGCTGCTTTATCTCGCCTCAGTATACGCGGGAAGCTGAGTAGCCCGCGCTCTCTAGCTAGTCAACGCCCTTAACAATTAAAAAAGTTCGCCGAAATGGTATTACCGAAAAAATACAACACTGCAAGAGCGAACGTCTCTTTCACTTGAACTGCTTTTTCAGATCTCACTAGGGAGAAATAGATTCAAATCAATTTCTATCCATCCCATCCTGGAATCCCTTTATATTATTCTTGTGATTATTCTGGAATGATGTTCTATGTGATTCCAACATTAATGTCTGAGATAAAGACAGATAAAGTCGACCAAAGATCACGGCAGGTAATCACGACAATTTTAATGCCCGTGGATATAAGTACAGTGATAACGAAATAGATAGTACAAAACATTGTGAACTTAACTTGTATTTTACGGGTCTCACGATTCTGTCGTGCCGCCATTATATCGACGTTCAAAAGTATAGTTGCTATCACCCTTTTCGAATGATTTTACAATCAGCTAATTGCAGTAGGTTGGTGATGAAAACGTATAGAAATAATTCTGAGGCCTACGAATTCCCGTAACCGAAAGTCTGGGGCCTCACTTTTTACCGATTGGCGGTCGGATAACATTTTTACAAGACGCTGAAGAATCAAGGGAAGATATGTGACTCTGTCCACATTTCCGATCAAGAGTTGAAAAGTTGAAGACGAAAGAACTTGAAACATGAGGCGAGAACCAGCGGGTAGGAATGGGTACTTTCGCGATTCCAACGAAGATCCAAAATAAAAAACTGAATGTATGTGGTCGATTGTAATTGGAAAAACCACAAAATGAGACTTTGATATGTTAACCATGCTACCAAAAAAATTGTGCCCTTCAGGGGGGGGGGGGGGGGGGGGGGTAAGGGTTTCAGCGTAAAAAAAAACACTATTTTTGTGAATTTTTTTTCAAGTATGGATTGAGCAAATTCGTTCAAACCTTGAGCGCTTTATTAGGTATACTTTCAACAATATTCTGTAATTTTTTCATGCGGAAATATTGAAAAACAAGCCGGTGACAGAGCTTGCCCCAGAACGTCTTAGAAAAATAACAATTTGCGGTGTTCACTATATCTCGGTCGGAAATTATCGGAAATCAAAAACCATGGAAATTTAGTCAAAATATCATCAAATCCTCCCCCCAACGTTCTATGATTATTTTTTTTTTCATTTAAAAATTTTTGGTGGCCATCTAAAGTGTAAACTGCTATTTTGCACGAAAAATTCCGCCATTTTGTGGGTGGGAAACCCCCTTAATGTAGAAAAAAAATTTTTGACTAAACGTTGGGGGGAGGTATTTTATATGTAGAAAATGTGTACCAATTTTGGAATGAATCGGTCAAGTAGTTTTCAAATAGCACTGAACACGGACTTTGAAAAAGTAGTTTAGAGAAAAACGCGTTTAAAAGTTTGTGAGCTAAAAAAGTGAAGAAAAAAATTTTTTTTCTTCAACTTCAAATATGTCTTTATGGCTTTACTTACCTGTCTTTGCTAAATAAAATATTCTCTATTTAGTCTTTGCTGAATGAAAAATTCGATTTTTGGGAAGTGCAAACCCTAACCCCCCTCCCCCCCCCCCCCCCTCCCTTAAGCCGCAGGACAAAGAACAAAATTTGAACGCGAAACTCGCGGGAAAAAATAGTTTATGAAATGTTTTTTTTTCCTTTTTCTCGTTTGGAAGATAAAGGTTTTCTGATTCTGAAGCACTATTGGGAAATATTTTTCTGATGACGGAAACCGGAGATACACGCGCCTAAAGATTGTCAGATGCGCTTGAAAGACGATTCGAGTTTTTCATATTTTGAAAAGCGAACAACTTCTGAACCGTTCGATTTCAGGGCCTATGACTCTGGATTCGTTGTTACGGCTTAGCTAAGGACCAAAATCTCGCATGGCACCAAAGCCGGTGACCTATATCGCAGAAAAGTGTCCCGGATAAGCGAGAATACCTCATATATATCATAGTTTGAATACAAAATTTAGAGTACGGATACAAGATAAAATTCCGACAGATGGTATATAATTATTCCAGTATGACTTGCGTTAATACAATACGAGTGTTTGAAAATCCTAATAATTATTGTGTGAATCCTGATTCTGGAACTGAACGATTTGAGTGTTTCGTACGAAAATTGCGTGGAAAATCAAGTATTGAATGAAAAAGATTCAATGAACAAATTGTGGCAGCAGAACGTGCCATCTCAAATCGTGCCCGAAGAACGTGCTATCTCAAATTGTGGAAAAAGAACGTGTTATCTCGACCTGGGACGATATTTTCATTGATACGGCACTGAAATTCGGGGTGCTCGGAGTATTCAAAGCACTCTTTTTCAATAGATTAATCAATTGTTTAATTATTTACTCATTCATTTGGTCCCTATGATACAGAAACAGAAAATTTGAAACAAGTTTCAATGAAATATATTTTGAGTGTTCGAACTTATCTTGGACTCTCCGTTCTTGTAGTGCAGGAGTTGAATAAATGGAAAAATAACACAGGTCCACAAAAAAAAAGTGGTCTGTGCTGGGTGTGCGACAAAGATTTTCCGACGTATTTTTTACCGCTGAACACGAATCTGAAGTCAAAATGGGGGGTCAAACTGCAAAAAACGGAGAAAAATCAAAACCACCGATAAAGCCTACGATCTAATAATTGTTTCTGCATGATAATTAATAATAATATAATTTATTGACCAGGTGCAGGGGGTACAAATTTTATGTTAAAGGGGGAATTTTACATAATATTCCTGCAGAGACTTATGCAAGTCTGTGCGCAGGCCTAGTGAGCTTACAAAGCTAAACATTAAAATCACAGATAAGAAGAGAAAATAAATAAATTTTTACATATAAAAACAAGAGTAAAACATAATAACGAGGATAAAAACATCACCGATAGCGCTGTGTTCTCAGAAGCCATAGAACTCCTGATAGAGATCACACATTAGTTCATATGCTCTAGCTTTATCATCCACTTTTTTATTAGTGCTAGTTGGCTTTTCTTTCTTATGTTCAAACTTTTAAGATTATTAGGAAGCATATTATAAATTTTTATTGCCATGTAACTATCCTTTTTTTCACCAACTTCTAACTTACATCGTGGAAGGCTTAATTTCTTATGTCTTGTATTTTGAGTACTAGCTCCAAAGATTTTCTTCAGCTTTTCATAGTCCATTAAAAGGGCGTTATAATAATACAGGTTTCTGGCTTTGAAAATCGAATTTCTTATATAGACCTCTTTTGCATACAAAGCCGTACCAAAGATTTTTTTGACCAGTCTGTTTTGCAGATTTTCCAGATTTACGAAAATATTGTCATAAGCGTTACCCCAAGCAACGAGGCCATAATTTATCATGGAGTTAAAGAAAGCGCAGTAAATTAGTTTTAGATTGTTAGTGCTGAGAATATTTTTTAGCTTCTTCATAACATACGTTAGGTATCTAGTTTTGTTAATAACAAATTTTATATGTTCCGACCATTTACAGTTTTGATCAATATATACTCCTAAGTACTTTGTGATTGTTGCTCTGGAAAGTGCATATGACGTATTATTACTGGAAACTTCTATTTTGAGATCATCTGGCAGCTTATCATTATAATTCGCAGAAGTCATATACACAGTCTTTTTGACATTCAGTGATAACTCGTTATGGCACAGCCACTTATAAACTTTATGAAGATTTCGATTCAGCCTAATTTGCACTTCTTCCCAACTATCAGCTTCACAGATGATCACAGTGTCATCAGCGTAGGCTATCATTCTCCCATCATCCAGTAGGTTTAGCATATCATTTATATACACAACAAAAAGGAACGGTCCCAATATGGATCCCTGTGGTACTCCACATGTGACGCTCAATTGATTGCTTCTCACGTCACCGATTTTCACAGCTTGCTTTCTATTTGTGAGGTAGCTGCGTAGCAAATCATTAGCCCTCCCTCTTATTCCGAAGTTCTTGAGTTTCTGTAAGAGCATATCATGCTTTACCGTGTCAAAAGCCTTGGCCAGGTCCAGGAAGATTGCTGCGATCGGTTTGCTGTTATCGAGATTTTCATATACGTATTCCGTAAAACTAGCCAGTGCATTACTCGTTGAGACGTTAGTTAGAAAACCGAATTGTAGGTCGTGTATGATTTTATACTTATTGATGAACTTAGCTAGCCTGTTTTTGATTGCTTTCTCAAAAATCTTTGCTACATTCGAAATAAGTGAGATTGATCGATAGTTGGTAGCCTCTAGCTTATCTCCATCTTTGTAAATCGGCGTGATTTCTGCTTGTTTGAAATGCTCGGGGCAAACACCCCTATCAAAGCAACTGTTTGTGATGTATGATAGTGGTTGCGCCACGTACTTTCCAATCCTCTGTAAGATTGGCACACTAATTTGGTCAACTCCACCGGCTGCTTTTTTCTTGAGTGTTTTTATTATCTCCAGTATCTCTCCCGGAGTCGTAGGTTCGAGGAATATGGAGTTTTCTATGGCACTCACTTGCGGAACATAGGAGTTGTCTTTATGTATGTTTGAGGCAAGTTTTTGTGCGATAGTGCTATAGAACTGGTTGAGCTGATTTGCAATTTTGTATTTGTCGTCTGTTATTTCTCCTTGTATTTTCAGTTTCCCTAGATGACTTCTTTCCTTTCCTTTGTTTCCCATCTTTTCATTGATGTAGTTCCACAAGTTTCTGGGATTTCCCTGATGCTTCTCAATTTCTATTTTCTCATGCCTTTCTTTAGCTTTCTTCAGGACGTTTTTCAATATTTTAACGTACTGCTTATATTTTTCTTGTAATTGAGAGTTATTTCGACTCTTAGCTATTTTGTTGTACATAACTTGCTTTTTTCGACAGGATATCATGATTCCCTTAGTTATCCACGGCTTTCGTCGTACAAGCTTAGTGTATTTATTATTGTTTCTGGTGATGGTGGCCAGACCGATTGCATCTTGAATTTTTTTTATAAAGTTGTTGGTGCTTTTTTCAGGGTCTCCACTAGGATTCACGCTTTCCCAATTTATACTTTTTATTACATCTTCCAACTTTTTGTAATTTACATAGCTATACGTCGTCGAGACAGGTTTGTTCAATAACTTAGCGAGAGGCTGCACCTTTAGGAAAATGGTGTAGTGGTCCGAGATATTATTTTTAAGTATGTAAGCCTGAGACTTTTGATTTCCTGCGGATTCCTTGCCGTAGATATGATCTAGACACGTTCCATTTTCATCTTTTGGTCGAGTCACTGTATTGATGTATGGTAGGTACCCAAGTTCACTGTAGTTTGCTTTGTACTCCTCAGAGTCACCATCAATATCCAGCAGATTAATATTTATATCACCCAGAATGTAGTGCGATTTGCTAGTAGCGTGTGTTTTTAGATAGTTCTGCAGATCAGCGATGAACGCGTGTTTTTTTATCATGTGTGACCTGTATATCGCAATTACAATGATTTTGTCATTCTTTGCACCATTTACTTCCACTTCTATAACTTTAGTTTCCCCTACAGGCACAACTTTGGTAACAGCATCTAGATCTTCATTAATGTACACTGCTACACCATCAGATTTATTTAAAGACGATTTATTATAAGTTAGCTTATAGCCAGCAATCGCATACAAACTTTCTGCATGCACTGCATTATAATCTTATAATTTCTGTCGTTTCCTAGCCCTTTTCTCCTCAAATGACATGTGCAACGGATTTCTGCTACGCTTTTTTCCTCTCTGTTGAGTTTCTCTTTGTAGCATCCAGCAGTAATCTGCAAACATAGTTACTCCCCACTGCCCCTGAAATCGCCGTTGAAATTCTTCGAGATCTTGATAAAATCTCTCTCCTTGCTCTTCACTGAAGTCTCCGTTGTTCTCCGGAAGGTAGTTGAGATGCGAATCAAGAAAGTGAAGTTTCAAATTTATTAAGCAACCTGAACGCTGAAAGTTTGCGATCATATTGGCCACAATATTTTCGTAATCAGTATCCTTGGTGTTACCTAAAAACTTGGTACACACTTCCTTGAAACTTAGCCATGATGCCTTTTCTTGTTCATCCATGAATTTGAACGGCGATTTCAGAGGCAGTGGGGAGTAAATATGTTTTCATCACTCTAACCTCAAAATCGCAACTTCGTCGCGATTTTTCGGCTCTTGTGGTGAAGAAAAATGTCCGTCACTTGTACGGGTAAGCTTTTTGACGAATCTCGTTACAGCACTCGCCTCCGGCTCGTGCCGTAAACCTCTCGATTCGCCAAAAAAGCCTATCCTTAGTCGTAATGAAATGTACTATTGCAGATTACTGCTGGATGTTACAAAGAGAAATTCAACAGAGAAATCCGTTGCACAGGTCATTTCAGGAGAAAAGGGCCAGGAAATGACAGAAATTATGAGATTATAATTATCATGCAGAAAAAATTATTAGATGGTAGGCTTTATCGGTTGTTTTGATTTTTCTCCGTTTTTTGCAGTTTGACCCCCAATTTTGACTTCAGATTCGTGTGCAGCGGTGGAAAATACGTCGGAAAATCTTTGTCGCACACCCAGCACGGACTACTTTTTTTTTGTGGACCTGTGTAATTGGAACAATCAAATAATCCATTCGAAAACAGTGATTTTTATACTCCGAGCACCCCAAATTTCAGTACTGTGTCGATGAAAATATCGTCCCAGATCGAGATAGCACAATCTCAGGCTGCTGTCACATGGCGCCCGAATCAACGGAACGGAGGCCCGGAACGGAAATATTCACTAGATTAAATCACTAGATCTCACCAAATTTAGTTAGATCTAGTGATTTATCAAGTTAGATCTAGTGAATATTTCCGTTCCGGGTCTCCGGTCCGGGCGCCATGTGGCAGCAGCCTGGCGATTCTTGATGGAACCGATTTTAGTAGTTGAAAGAGAAACAGCACACTTTTTGACAAAGTTTCAGGCGCGTCTCTCCTGAACACTGAACAAACCAATTATTCGAAAAATCGACACGAGTGATTCGGATCGGAAAGATATCTTTAAACTCTTTAATAATCTCGGTCTCGTGTTTCTGCTATTTTTCATCAAATTGTATACTTATATCAAATACGTCGTACACCGTTAAACAATGAATATTTCCAATGAACTCGAATGCACTATAAATATGACTATCAAATTCTATGTGTACGCTGACGGAAAAAACCCTTTAAATTTGGGGTTAATCGTCCATTTTTAGGGTCAAACCGTGAATTCTGGAGGAACATACTGAAAATTCAGGATTGAACCTCCGATCTTCAGGGTTGGACCTCCAATTTTCAGGGTTGGACCATCAATTTAAGGGTCATCCCTGGAACGTTGGTGGATCAACCCTGACAATTGAGGCAAAACCCCCAACAATTAAGGGATGACCCTGAATAGTTACTAGTCAACCCTAAAAATTGAGATATGATCCTGAAAAGTTAAGGGTCACCTTAGCAAGTTGGTGAATCCCTCACAATTAAGGGTTATTCAAAATTTTGACGGCTAACCTTGAAGCTGTAATTATATATATGGTTTTAATTTTAATTCTAAAACTGATTTTTTCGAAGTCTTTCGGGTTGACTCTGAAATTCAGGGGTGACTGCAAGGCTATACATTGTTTTTACCTATGAATGGTCTATTCAATAAATGTGATGGTAAGTATTTTATATATCTTTGGATTTAAGATTAATACTATAGCTGCCAGCACACGTACAGATCGCAGTTGAAAATAGGTATGTACCTTCAACTTTAGGGCCCATCGAGTTGGAGAATAACTCTGAATTCAAAGTTATAAAATCACCATTACAGTTGGTAAAGCGTTCCGAATTTGAGGCTCGATCCTATAATTGAGAAAAAACCCTCATATCGAGGGCAACCTTCAAATCGAGCCATCGAGGGCAATCCTCAAGTTACGAGGTTACCCTACCTAATAGTCGAGGGTTACCCTAATTTAATGGTCGACCCGATTTCAGGGTTAACTCTGAAGTTGAAGTGACCTCCATTTGACGGAATTTGAGGATTAACCCTCAAGCTGGGTCTACAAAATCACCCTCAAAGTTGAGGGTTCAGTTGAGGGTGATATTTTAGGGTTTTTTTTTTCCGTGAGGTTACAGAGAGCACTGAAAAGTTTTTGGTAAAATTCGACTCGCCTGTTAGTTCGGAAAATAAGTCATTGATGGATCCAACAACAGTTTGTATAGTTCCAGTACAGCAGTTCATGAATTGACAGAAAAACTCTCCACACCTGACTCATATTTATTACATATATTTCATAGTTTGAATGCAAAATTTTGAATACATATAACAAGACCAAATTTCGACCAATACTATATTTATTCCATTGGTTTTTCGGCAGGTGTGAAGACCTTCCGTCCTTCATACGCAGCAGGTCGATGAACATCCTGTCAAAGAAGGTGGATCTTTGGCAACAGCGCAGTAGGAAAAGTCGGGTTCACGGGCATCCTAGCTTGAGTTTTTCTCTCTGATCACTAATAAACCAGCAGCCGATATAGTTTGGGCAAAATCGTGGACTTCAGGTATCGCTTCGTCAAGGTAAGTTTGGATCGCATGGAAATCGTCCTGACTTGCTTCGCCTTTGTAAGTAGCATTCGCCAATACTGTAACTGCGTCGAAAAACTTATCCGTCGCATTGCTAAAAAAATGAGATGTCTGATCCTCTAGAACTTTGAGTTCTGCTGTGATCTCCTCATTCCAACTTTGGTTATTGCGAATTAATGCGAAACAATATTCTGGATAATCAAACGGTGGATTCAGAGCTACCGCCTCTCTGGTAGCTTCGATTGTAAGTATGGTTTCTGATTAATTTTCCGTATCAACTGCCGCTGCAACAGAAATCAGATTAAACAAAGCGTCATCCACTTCGACATTCAGATCCTCCAATTCTTTCCGAGTTGTGGCAGCTGCAGAAGAAAAATTTGGCCAAATGGCCAGAGTGGCGTTAACATTGAGTCCATCTCCCACTTGAAATTTCACAATCACGGTGCCTAACTCGGCATCAGTTCGGGAGAAATCATTGGCGCCATCATCATCGATACCAATGGCAACTCTTCTCAAGAAGTCTGCGACTGTATTGAACAGAACTTGAAACGCCTCCACGTAGCTGTAGGATGTCCTAGTCAGGGTGTATTGATTTACAGCCAAACCGTAAATGATTCCACTTTCATTTAGTTGAGAGCTTATGAAGAGGGTCTTCAGTAAACTGAAATCATACTCGAATATGGCCTTGATCCTATCGAAAGCCTTACCCTGGAAGTCTGCGATGTCTGATGTAAAAGTCACGTCTCCGCATCTGACGGGTGCTGCCATCGCGTAGACTTTAATTGCATTAAAAACAGCATTGATGAGATGAATGGCGTTGGTGCGTGATCCATTCTTGGCAGTTTCAATCACAGTCAGTGTTTCAGCATCGGTGGTCACATCTGCACAGGTATAAATTGGATCGTACGCACTTTCGATTAGATTTGTGAAGTCCCCCTCGACCGCCGTCTGGTAGGCTTCGATCGCAGCTCGATTTCTCGAATAATTTCCACATTTGGCCAATTGCAATGCAGCGGTGAGCTGCGCGAATGCATCATTCAAGTAGTCGTGCGTTGCGTTTCGACTGACTTCAACGTCGGAGCAAGATTCACCCAGTGCTAATAGAATTGAGTTTAAGCACGTGTCACTCGCATTTTTTACTCTGATAAGTGCTTGGGCAACTTTTCCACAGTCTTCATCAGGCTCAGCTTCATGATCTATGTGATATATGATCAGGTCAAAAATATGTTTGAATCCGGCGCAGTATGCGCTTCTTGTCTTTTCCTGGTTGACTATAATCTTATCGAGAAGAGACACTTGGTATTTCGTTAATCCGTAGGAAACTGTCAATGTTGGCACGATCGAAGTCTGCGCGAGACTTGCGAAAGCCAAGAAGATGATTACCTTACTACTCATCGTGGCGGACTGTAAGACGGCCATACTTTGCTTGCCATGTAATCAACAACGAGAACAAAACTATTCCTCGGACATAAATTCTTACGAGAAGAGAACATGACATTTTTTGACGTCGGAAAATACTACCAACAGCCACACTCGAATCAGGCCATTAAGTGTTCATTTACTTCGACGCTCAGAAGAATGGTTCATATTGATGTTGATATTATTTTCCCACTCCAAGAAATTTTATCATTTCTCCTCATAAGAATTCATGACTGAGGACTTATGTTCTCTTTGTTTATTGCTGGATGGGGCGACGCTTCGCGTCAACCAAGTCCCTCCCATTCTCGACACCTAAGTTGACACAATACGAGTTTTTTGATAATCCTAATAATTATTATGTGAAAAAGATCCACTGAATTCTCTCGACTAGAAGAAGCTGTTTATTCACACCGCTGGTTTTTAGGTACGATCGCATAGCGCAGTGCCTATTACATTCGTCATCGCGAAGAACGTCGAATCAAGGAAAAATGGTATATTATATTGGCGCTGGCGTTTCGGAGTGAGATGCTGGTGTTTTCGAGTGAGTTCTTAGTTGTTTCGACCCTTCTTCCGATAGTTCCCGTCGATTCAAACATCGTTCCAGTCGGAGATATTTATCAAAAAATAGTATATTGACTACCTTCGATTTTCGGCTCTCGGACGTGAGATGCTGACGTTTCGGAGTGAGTGTCGAGTTGTTTTGACCCTCTTCATGATAGTTCCGGTCAAATCAAACATGGTTCCGATGATATATATATTCATAACTGATAATCATAACGGTTTCCAACGTGGTATTCAATCGCACGATGTCACTGAATCGCAAAACCAATATCATTTTTTGGCCTCCTTGCGACATCAGAACTATTGATACAATGCCGTCCGGCCGCAGAACTCTTCAGATAGATGTTATATAATGGTCAAATTTACATAATCTGTTGAGATGCTACGAGACGCCGCGAGAAGTTAGCATCTCATATATTCAGAATTTTTTTTTCATCAAAAATGACAAAAACGCTTTCAAATTTTGTTCAAAACTATAGAACTCTTCTGATATCTTTTCTTTGCAGGTCTGGTTATCAAATTCAGTTGAGATGCTGTGAGATGCTACGCGAACTTAGCATCTCATTTTTCAAAAACCGTTTTTTCGGGGTTAGTTCAACCGAACTATTGTTAAAACCCAGCTAGAACTATAGAACCATTCCGGATGCTACAGGAACTGGAGGTTTTTTTGAGATGCTCACACTTGATATGCTAGATTCACACAGGTACCTACGATCGTGCCTGTTGCGAAAAAGCGAAGCTTTTTTGTTTATACCGCTAGTTTTTCTTCGTGCGTTCCCAGTTTATTGCCTGAATAGTTTTCGAAAAATTGTAACTTTTCGTAGAAATTTCATTTCTTCGTATCTCGTTTGAACGGAAGTACCTCAGAAAAGTGCTGCCTTTTGGAATGTAGCTTATATTATGAATTCAACGTTGCGGATAAGTGAGTGGGGGATAACACAAATAACAATTGGATTTCAGATCAACCCTGGTGAAATATATTTCGTTTAAATCAACACAAAATGAAAATAAGAGTTAGGTAGAAAGTAAGAATAAACAGAATCCTTCAGAAAAATTTGGGTACCCACTTGACAATCAGGCTGGAACTTCGCTAAAGCTTTTCCGTCGTGGTAGGTTCGTATTATCGATATGATTACGAAGTTGGAGATCCAGCTGATTCTGTCTTCAACATGAACCTAAGTTATTGCAGTATTGAAGAAGAAACCATGCTCCAGATATATCAAAGAAATGGTAAAAAATTGTATCAGAAGTCGTATTCAATTCCAGCGTACGACGATTATGATACGTAGCTGGCAGAAGAACCGAGTAGAATCGCAGTTACCACATATTCGATAAAAGCAACGTTCGCAGTAGTTGTTTTCTCCTGGTAAATGCTGACCGCCCTGGAATACTCATCAGGTACACCTCTGTTCTCGCAAGAGGCCTTTGCCAGGACCTTAATTCCATCGAAGAGATAAATGTTCGATGCTATGAGTTGGGCTGATCCTTTCGTTTGTAAGGTTGTAAGTTGATGGTCGAACACAGCGTTGAAAGTTTGGTTGTTGCGGATTAAATCGAAGAAACTTTTAGCCACGTTCGCGATACGTCCATTTATTATTGAGTCCCTAAGGCTTGTGATATGTTTAAAAATTTCCATACAGCTGGCATTTTGATTCAATGTCGAGTTCATTCCTTTGAAGTAATTGTCAATAACCGTGGGACCATTTTCGTTGTATGCCTTCTCGGCTGCTGCAACTTGAGCCGTGAGGTTGGGCTGGGTGGCTAAAATTGCGTTGAATGCAACTTTGGCTACAATGGAAAAGTCCGCGACTGGTCCATCCCTTGCGGTTGCACTCACAAAAATGCCATCTCTACTCTCACCTTCGATTAGGGTGGACAATTTAAGCAACAAGTCCTGGATTTCACCGAAGATAGCTGCCTGTCCCCACTCAATTTGCCTAGTTGCAACTTCCAGGGCGTTATTACCTATGTACAAATTAGCCACAATTGCACTCTGGTTTAGAAAAGAGTTTTTCACAAAGACTCTAGTTATTGCATCCAAGTTGTTGTTGTTGCGGTCATCGCAGGTTTGGGTACAGCTTTGCGCCACGTGGACGAACACCGCGAAGATGATGAATTTCTTCTCCATTTCAATGAATTGTGCTAAATGCAACGGACACAACGGTGAAGCTGTATAGATAGAGCGCAAAGGCATATCCTTGCAGCAGGTGGGGGCATAAGGAAGAGTGGGGAAAGAATAGATCGAAGAAACTAGCTAGCAGTCCAGATATCGAAAAGAAAGAAACGACATATGTACAATGTACATACGTATAACGTGTGCATGAATATGAAGATAAAGAGTAATAACTCGAGGTAGTTATCAGTACTGAAGAAACCATGAAAAAATCCATAACTGAACTTGAGCGCTGACGCTCGTAAAGTATCCAACGTATGTCACGACAATTTCCGCAACTTTTACATCTCACACGCCACGTACGATTGAAATATGCAGTTGGAATGTGTGGGTATATCGACGGTAGTCTGGAAGGACGTGCTATCTCAAATTGTGGCAGCAGATCGTGCCATCTGAAATCGTATCCGGAAAACGTGCTGTGTCAAATCGTACCCGAAGAACGCGCTATCTCGATCGGAGGGGGGGGGGGGGGGGGATATTTTCATTGATACGGCGCCGAAATTCGGGGTGCTCGGATTAATCAATTGTTCCAATTATTTACTCATTCATTTGGTCCCTATGATACAGAAACAGAAAATTTGAGACAAGTTTCAATGAAATATATTTTGAGTGTTCAAACTTATCTTGGATTCTCCGTTCTTGTAGTGCAGGAGTTGAATAAATGGAAAAATAATTGAAACAATCGAATAATCCATTAGGAAACAGTGGTTTTTATGCTCCGAGCACTCCAAATTTCAGTACCGTATCAATGAAAATATCATCCCGGATCGAGATAGCACGTTCTTTTTCCACAATTTAAGATAGCACTTTCTTTTAGCACAATCTGAGATAGCTTGTTCTTTCGGCACATTTCGAGATTGCATGTTTTTCTGGAACAATTTGAGTTAGCACGTTCTTCGATACTGCCGTCGATATGATATCTAAAAATTATAGAAAGCGATTCTTGATGGAACCAATTTTGGTAGTTGAAAGAAAAACAAAACGCTTTTTGACAAAGTTTCAGGAGCGGCTCTCCTGAACACTGAACAAACCAATTACATATTCAAAAAATCGACACGAGTGATTCGGATCGGAAAGATATCTTGAGACTCTTTAATAATCTCGGTCTCGTGTTTCTGCTATTTTTCATCAAATTGTATACTTATATCAAATACGTCATACACCGTTGAACAATGAAAAATTTCCAATGAACTCGAATGCGTTACGAATATCACTATAAGTTCTATGTGAACAGAGAGCACTGAAAAGTTTTCAGTGAAATATGACCCACCTGTTAGTTCGGAAAATAATTAATTGATGGATCCAACAACAGTTTGTATAGTTCCAGTACAGCAATTTATGAATTGACAGAAAAACTCTCCACACCTGACTCATATTTATTACATATATTTCATAGTTTGAACGCAAAATTTTGAATACTTATAACAAGACCAAATTTCGACCAAAACTATATTTATTTCATTGGTTTTTCGGCAGGTGTGAAGACCTTCCGTCCTTCATACGCAGCAGGTCGATGAACATCCTGTCAAAGAAGGTGGATCTTTGGCAACAGCACAATAGGAAAAGTCAGGTTCACGGGCATCCTAGCTTGAGTTTTCGCCCTGAGCACTAATAAACCAGCAGCTGATAAAGCTTGGGCGAAATCGTGGGTTCCAGGTATAGCTTCGTCAAGCTAAGTTTGGATCGCATGGAAATCATCCGGACTTGCTTCGCCTCTGTAAATAGCATTCGCCAGGACTGTAACTGCGTCGAAAAACTTATTCGTGGTATTCCCGGCTGAGTAAAGTGCCTGATTTCGTAGAGTTTTGATTCTATCTCATCGAGTAGAGACACTTGGTATTCCGTTAATCCGTAGGAAACTGTTAATGTTGGTACTATAGAACTCCGCGCCAGACTGGCGAGAAACAATAAGATGATCAACTTACTATTCATCTTGGTGGAATGTCATTCGGCCATGATACTTATTGATTACCTTATATATATAGTCGCTCGATATATAAAAGGATAACACGTGTGGAAATTGTATTCGACTTAGAAGGGGCACCTGTCATGCTCTCCATCAACAATGAATGGAGAGCAAAAAAAGTACTATGCATCCCTCCGCCCCCTCTCTCCTGCTTTCAAGTATCTTCGAGAATTGTTTCGGAATTTTTGAGAATGACAATATACTGCCAGGAATATCGATTAATAATTGCTGCTTGAAGAATTCAAGCTGTGATTGAGAAATTAATTATACTCCAGATATCGTTTTCCAAGTGTACACTGTACAGATATACCTATGTTTATTTTATATTTTGATTTCTGGTCACAGTTGGTTGAATCAAAACATTGAAATCATGTGTTTTCACTGATTTCCTTGTAGGTATGAAGGACCTTATATCTGATCGTCGAGGCAATAACCCTGTTCACACACAGTGCTTATGGGGCTGTCCACGTCATTTCGCACGATCAAACCCGATCATACCTCTTCGATTTTGGTAATTTTTTGTAAATTCGTTTATCTTGATCCAGAGAGCACGCTGAATTTTTTCCAGATTTTTTCAGACCCCCGGTCATCACCACAACCCCCCTTGAACCCCCCAGAACCCTGAAAATTTGGACATGTTTCAAAGATTTGAAAAAAATCACAGGTAGAATTGAAGTGGCTTGGACCATCGTTTAGCTGGCAAAAATTATTGAAATTCGAAAAAAATCATTTTTTTTATAATTTTATTCAGTTTTGCCAGCTAAACGAAGGTCCGAGCCACTTGAATTCTACCGCAGTAATTCTTGGTCCATTATATGTACAGTAATGTTCATATATGGGTTCCCAGTGGCTCACTATTATTTGTGGCCTTTTTTGAAAATGAGTGTCTTTCCTATACGCATTTCGTGTGCCTGTGACTGCCACTGATCTCCACTGATAAGGTAGAGGTCAGTGGTGACCGGTAAAGTAGGTGTCAGAGTTCAGTGACAGAACGATGTATTGGTTTATTACTACATCGTTAGTGACAGTCCCAGGCACACGAAATGCGTATAGAAAGGAGACTCATTCTCAAAAAAGGCCACAAATAATAGTGAGCCACTGGGAACCCATATATGAAGTGATTTTTTACAAATGTTTAAAACACGTCCAAATTTTCGGGTTTTTTTTGGGGGGGGGGGGGGGGGGGGGTTCAAGGCGGGTTATGGTGGTGACAGGAGGCCTGAAAAAATCTGTGAAAAAATTCAGGATGCTCTCTGGATCAAGACGAACGAATTCACCAAATATACCAAAATCGAACATGTGAAGGGTTTTGACCATGCGAAATGACGTGAAAAGCCCCTTGTACAAAAAAAAATTAGCAAAGTAGAGACGAGTGTGATAAAATGGTCTTGAATCAAAATATATGCAGTATTCCACCTCAACTCGACACGGCCGCGGACCTCGACTTTTTCAAAATCGCTGATTATTTTTTCCCGTGAACTACAAGTCAAAAAAACCTACTCCTGTTTGGTGGTTTGTCGATAAGTCACTCTGTTTAGACAGCAAATTTTTTTGAAATTATCCGCTTTTCGGGTTTTTGGATATTTCGTGCTCCGATAACTCGAAACCTCGCTGTTGTATCAGAAAACTTCAGATACGAAATCTCTTGGCATTCGAGTGTTCTTTTTGGAAAAGATTTTCTTCGAAAGTTTTTGCTGCTCGAAACTCGTTTTTTATGCGAATAAACATCAGAAATCAGTTTTTTGAAAAAACGCCATCCTCGATTTTTTCGAAAAAAATGTTAAACATTCTTTAGAGATCGACAAACATTTTAAGACCTTGGCGATGATGGCGACTCGTTTTGTTCAGGAGTTACAGCCATTTGAATGTCGAAAAAGAGGCAATTTTGTGTCGGGCTAGCCAAAAAAACCTCAGCCGATAAAATGTCAAAATTTTTGCTTATTATTATGGTCATTTTGGATCATTTTTCCAATTTCATGATTGCCCTTTCACCTGCTATGACTCCTAATAAAATCCTGAATCAACGACGGATTTTCCGACGAGCGCAATGGAACATTTTTTATATTTTCACGTTCGAGTGGCTGTAACTCCTGAACGAACCGAGTCGCCATCATCGCCAAGGTCTTAAAATTTTTGTCGATTTCCAATAAATTTTTGAAATTTTTTTCGAAAAAATCAAGGATGGCGTTTTTTCAAAAAACCGATTTCTGATGTTTATTCGCATAAAAAACAAGTTTCGAGCAACAAAAATTTTCGAAAAAAATCTTTTTCAAAAAGAACACTCCGATACCAAAAGATTTCGTATTTGAAGTTTTTCAATACAAGTGCGAGGTTTCGAGTTATCGGAGCACGAAATATCCAGAAGAGCGAAAAGCGGGTAATTTCAAAAAAATCTGCTGTGTAAACGGAGTGACTTATCGGCAAACCACGAAACAGTGGTAGGTTTTTCGACTTTTAATTCACGGGAAAAAATAATCAGCGATTTTGAAAAAGTCGAGGTCCGTGGCCGTGTCGAGCTGAGGTGGAACACCAGTAGATAAACAAGGCCGGTTCTGGACCACTATGTGTTAGTGCACACGTACACGCACACACACACGCACGCCCCTCCCGTGTCCGTGTGAGGGGGCGATAGGGGGAGGAGGATGACGTCACGCCATCCGACCCCTGGAGGATGACGTCACGCCGCCCACCCCCCTGAAATCACACCCTCCGTCACACACCCTCGAATTGACGGCACCCACCCTCAATTTACCGTTACACACCCTCGAATTGACGGCACACACCCTTGATTTGCCTTGACGATGACGTCGCTTAGTGGGAATGCGAACTTGTTGTCGATTCCTGGAATTGCACGTGTCGGATGGCTAGGGACATGCGAACCCTTGGCGATGACGTCACTTAGTCGGAATGCTGTTCCTGGAATTTCGCCGGTTCCCACGGGTAGAACCCTTGACATCTCGGAATGCGGTCGAAGTTGATTCCTAGAATTGCACGTGTCGAATGACTTTCAAAGGGCGAACCCCTTCTCGGAATGCGAACTTGTTGTTGATTCCTGGAATTTCCCCACGCGCGGCACCCTAACGGTTCTGGAAGCTTCTGGAATTATCAGTAAGTTTTTGCGGTACGAACCTGCCCGGGTTACATGCGAACGGTTCGAGAATGGGAATAACCTTCAACCCCCCGAAGATTCTAGAAGGATGAGATGAGGGGGCTGTGATTTTACAGTATGGTGGGGATTGAAAGGTATAAAAAGCCAACAATTCTATTCGAAAAATCAGTCTTTGAATGTTCCTCGACTAATGAGAATCATTCAGAAGCGACAAGAACTGAAAGTGAGAACAGAACTGCTGCTGAAAAACCTCCAAGAAGTGAAAAAGTTGATCAGACCGTCTAACTAAGAAATTCGAAAACATAAATCTCCAGCGAAATGGATCTTTCGAAAATTAACAAAGTGGGCCGTCTGGAGGAATTCCTACCAACGAAGAAACTGACAGATCTCGAGGTGTACGAAAACTATCAAATCACCAATCTCAGGAAAGTGCAGACCAAGTTTGGTGTTCGAATAATAGCAGATGTGGACAACTCGTTCTCTGTGTTCTTACCAGCACGCATGATGGGAATTTTGAAGGATGACGATGAGCTGTTCCAAAAAATGATGCTAGCCAGTGACGAAATCGACTGCAGATGCGCGACCTTGGTGGACCTTATAATCAAATTGAATTCAACTATTTGTAAAAACGCTTGATTGTACTTCAAATTTTTCCATGTGGTCTTCAAAATAAACGTTTCATACACATTTCCATCTGAGTATCATTCACCTAACCTTACCCTTAGAGTATATATATATGTATTTTAACTTATACGAATCTCAGGATCAAGTTACATTGCGCACAAACATGATTAGGCTCATGGAGTTCTTAGAATTTTTCGGTGACGGGGGTCTATAAAATCATTCCTCCTCGGTGTTTGCAAACCATTCAAGTTCAAACTGTTGTACAGTGCAATTGTTACGTGTGATCATGAACAATATGGATTCAGCTAAATGTCTTCAACTTATTCGGATTATGGAAAATGCTTACGAAATTTTGAAAAATAAATCATCAATCATCGAATTACAGAAATGGATCAGATTTGGGACTCAAAACATTAGACTTGTAAACAAAATTTTACGAAAAACTGCTTCAACGGTGGGAGAAAAAACTAGAATTATAACAACGATAGGAATTTTGAAGTCGCTAAAAGCAAAGTTCGAGAAGTGTCGAAAGAGTGGAGAAGGTGTGAAGAGATCAAGAAGGAGCGATAGAGTCCATTGCGATGATTTGGAGACAGCTTTCAGCGGAAGGATACGAACAGGAGTGATAGCAAATTTGCAGCATAAATATCTAGAACATTTTCTGAACGATTCGAAAAAACGAATCGCCAGACTGAAAAATATTCTACAGAGGGAGGGAAACGTGAAAGCGAATGTCGTTTTATCTTGTAAATTTAATACCATCAAAAGTGGAGAAATCATCGAGGAGATGAAGTTTTTCAACACAAGAAACGCTCCCGTTCTACCATCGATAAATCTCGATCAATGGTTCGATCAAAACGTGAAGGAGAAATTGTTGGTTAAAATTGTTGACGGAAATTATAAACATGTCTGTGAATATCAACCGATATGTACCACTACAAGGGGGTCTGTCCACCTACACGGAGTTGCCTAAGTATATACGAGATAAGAAGGCAGTGGTGAACATTCAAAACGAAGATTCGTACTGCTTTCTCTGGTCGATCGTCACAGCTCTTTTTCCAGCGGGTAATCATGTAGATAGAGTATCTTCTTATCCACATTTCAGTTCGGTACTCAGATATGAAGGTTTGGGTTTTCCTATGCGTTTAGATAGAATTGCAAAATTCGAAAAATTGAACGGTTTAACGATTAACGTGTATGCTATTGAAGTTGATGATAGAGGTAGGAAGGATATTGTACGGTTTTATTTGAGCGAACAGAAGTCAAGCAAGCCTACGATTCATCTGCTAATGCTAGAAACTAACAACGAGTTCGACGATATAGACGATAAAATATATCATTTTGCATGGATCAAAAATTGATCTCGATTGCTGAGCTCACAAATTTCAAAACATGACCACCATACTTGGTTATGTGACCGATGTTTAAGTCATTTCCAATCTGAAAATTGTTTAGAAAAACATAGATTCGACTGTATGAATTTGAATAAATGCAAAGTAGTATTACCAGACGAAAAGGACAAAATTTTGAAATTCAAAAACTTTAAACATAAAGAAAATGTGCCGTTCTGCATATACGCTGACTTAGAATGCCTCTTGCAACCTGTTAACACAGACGCGTCACAGAATAGAATGATTTACCAGAAGCACGTACCGCACAGTATTGCTTACTATTTACATTGTGCCTTCGACGACTCAATTTCCAAATTCAGAACCAACCGCGGAAAAGATTGTATAGAATGGTTCGTCAAAGAGTTGGAGAAATTGGCTCATACATTAGAACCTCACTTCAAAACAGTTGTAGCGATGGAACCCCAGAATCAGTATCAAAAATCAGCATTTCATCCAGTTGAGAACTGCCACATCTGCGAAAAGCCGTTTACACCTGAGGATACGAAACATCGCGATCACTGCCATTTACAGGCAAATTTCGAGGTGCAGCGCATCAAGGTTGCAATTTAAATTACCAAGACTCTCACGTCATCCCCGTGGTCTTTCACAACTTGTCAGGGTACGACGCACATTTTCTAATAAAGACTTTGGCTACATCTTTCGAAGGTTCAATCAGTCTCTTACCAGTTAACAAAGACAAATATATATCGTTCACGAAAAGTGTGAAAGAGACGTCTATACATTTTAGATTCATCGACTCGTTCAGATTCATGCCTAGCAGTCTTGAAAAATTGACATCCTATCTGAGTGACGATCAGAAGTTAATTACGCGTAAACTCTGTGGAAGTCTGGAGGAATTTCAATTGTTGAACAGAAAAGGGGTATTCCCGTATGAGTATGTAGACAGTTGGGAGAGACTCGAGGAGACACAGTTACCCTCCAAGGATAAATTTTATTCAAAATTAAACGATAATGACATATCGGAGGAATGTTATCTGTACGCGTGTAATGTTTGGAAGAGCTTGAAAATCAAAGCTTTGGGACAATACTCAGACTTATATTTACAGACGGACGTCCTTCTTTTGGCTGACATCTTTCAAAATTTCAGACGTAATTGCTGGTTGACTTATAATCTCGACCCCCTACACTATTACACCGCACCGGGTCTGTCTTTCGACGCGATGCTCAAGTGCACGGGTGTTGAACTCGAGCTCCTTGTAGACATCGATATGTTATTGTTTGTAGAAAGAGGCATTCGCGGTGGCGTGGCCCAGTGCTCGAACAGATACGCAAGCGCTAATAACAGATACATGGGGTCGGCGTTTGACTCGACACAAGAAGAATCATACTTAATGTATTTTGATGTTAACAATCTTTACGGTGCAACAATGAGCCATTTCTTACCGCTCAGCTCTTTTGAGTGGGTGTCAAATGTCGGCCAACTCGAAGAATAGGTTATAGACTAGAGGTAGATTTAGAATACCCGCGAGAACTTCATGACTTGCATGAAGACTTACCGTTGTGTCCGGAGCATTATGTACCTCCGGGCAGTAAGCAACCTAAATTATCGACTACGCTTTTTCATAAACAGAAATACGTTGTTCATTATAAATTTCTGAAGCAATGTCTGAGTCTCGGGATGAAGTTGTCGAAAATCCATCGAGCATTAAAATTCAAACAAGCACCGTGGCGCAAGAAGTATATTGACCTGAATACAGACTTGAAAAAAAAATCCAATAATGATTTTGAGAAAAACTTCTTCAAGTTAATGAATAATGCCGTTTTTGGCAAAACGATGGAAAATGTTCGAAAGCACAAAGACGTTAAACTAATCACAAAGTGGGATGGGAGGTACGGAGCAAGGGCTCTGATTGCCAAACCCAATTTTCATAGTTGTACTACTTTTGACAAAGACATGGTGATAATTGAATTGAATCGCACTAAAATTAAATTTGATAAACCCATATATGTAGGGTTCAGCATTCTGGACATCTCCAAAACCTACATTTACGACTTTCATTACAATTACATCAAACAGAGATTTGGAAACCAATCAAAATTAATGTACACAGATACGGAGAGTCTTATAGATCACTTTACCGTTCCCGACATATAGGAACACATGAAACGCGATCTGGACAGATTTGACACCTCCGACTACCTATCCTCCGGAGAATGTTTATGGAATACCCCTAGTCAACAAGAAAGTTCTAGGTCTCATGAAAGACGAGAACAATGGAAAAATAATGACAGAATTCGTTGGTTTGAGAGCTAAATTATATTCATTCAAGGTTTTAGGTGAAAAAGGCGAAAATAAAAGAGCTAAAGGAGTCAAGGGATCGACGGTGAAAACCATAACCTTCAATGACTACATCGAGTGCGCTTTGCGTAAACGGAATCTGGTGAAAAGCCAAAATTTAATTCAGAGCAGGAATCATCAAGTCCACATTGTGACGCAGAAGAAGTTGGCGCTGAGCTGGGACGACGACAAGAGGATCATATTTCCTGATACGACGGATACGCTTCCATGGGGATATAATGTAGAGTGAAATAAAAGACACATATACATATAATTGCTGTATTTATTTGAATAAAACCTTAAGAGCTATTTATCCAACTATTGTGTGTATTGTCAAAACCTAACCACTTCACATATAGTCTATTCCCTTGCTTTTTGAGCACTTTTTCCACAAGGTAGATAGACAGTTCGTAGCGGCAACCGTTCGTTTGCAGCAGACACGTCCTTAGGCTTCATACGTATGGTCCGATGTTTGGTGTTATTGTAAGCGGACACCAACTCAGAGCAGATATCTACCCACTTCTAGCTCCCTCGTAGACTGAACTGCTGCCACATCTTATTCTTCAGCGTGCGATTAAAGCATTCACAGATTGAGGCCTTTAAATTACTAAACGTTGAGTACAGTTTGATGCGATGACGTTTCATCAACGATTCAAATTTCGTATTATAAAATTCCGTTCCTCGGTCCACATGTAATTTCTTAGGTACACGTCCCTGATCAAATACCGACTTCATAGCTTTCGTAACATCTTGACCCGTTTTGCTCTTTATCGGTACAGCCCACGCATACTTTGGAAATATATCAATGATTGTGAGTAAGTATTTGTAGCCTTTGTTTTGCCCCGCGTAAGCCGTCATATCAACGAGATCAGCTTGCCACGTTTCATCTATACCGCGAACATCTACACGTCTGCGTTGGTAATTTCTTCTCGCTGGTTTATGCAACTCCGTTACAAGTTCTAGCTTTTCCTTGTTCATTTTCCAAGTATGTTCAAAACCACCAATGATGAGAAACAGGAACTTCTTTCGGTCTGTCCAGAGCTTCTGAACTATGCCAAATGTTTTCGTCACATCCGATCGGGTTGTCTTTCCACCTAGCTAACGAGTTGTCCAATATATCAATAGTATCAAACTTCTGGAAATGTTGGAAGACTTGTTCAAGCGTTCCTGAATTTCCGTCTGTAAAATTCTTAAAGTTTTCAACCATGAACTGGAAACCAGATCTGACGACGAGCGCTGTAGGCCAAATCCTTCGCCTATGCCAGCGAGACAAAGGTCTATGTCCCAAATGGATTCTTTTATAAGTGAACCAATCTCCTCACGATCTTTTGGTGCAAATTCAAGACCTAATTTTCCAGCTTCGAAAATTGCTTCGAAAAATGTCTTTATTTGGAGGTCAAGGGTTTCTCGTTCTTTTGATTGATGGGATTGGACGTGTCGCAATAAATCTAATACTTGATTCTTAATCTTCAACACCTTTTGCGAGTCCATTTTGCATAGTAGGTATGAATTTACACACTCGCTGACCTATCCGTCATCGTTAGCTCTTCAATGTTCTCAGTCTCTCATCCAGATGTGAAATGAGCTCGGCATTACGCGTTGCAAGGTCTTGTACTGTTTGAATGTTAACACTCAGGTTCTGTAGAACTCCCATTACACGAGCTTCCAAAACATGTATCATTGAATTGTTGTTAGAAATTCCGTTTCGCAAAACGTTTATCCCCTGTTGCATGAAACTCATAGTAACAGCATCATTCTGCTGTACCGGATTGACAACGTTGCACAACCTCTTGTTATCTATATCATAATGTCCGTCAGCTGTGAATTTGAATCCAACACCGGGAGGACCGCGACTGCTCGTACCTGTACTCTTATCTAACTGACGACCAAACACGTCGACGCTCATCTTGGAAATGACGTTACGAGAATGGAGACTGGTTAATAAATGATTTCAGCTTCACGCAATTCTTCGACAATGGAAATAATTTCGTTGGAATGACTCGGGTTCCCAGCAGCCTGAGAAGCTAGGAGCAAACGTAGACGGTCTACCAGCTCGTTGGGATCGTCCCAGTGAACATAATCTGTTCCTCTACCTTCCTGGGCGACCATATACTTCGGTAGTATACCTTTACCAGTGCGTTTCGAGGGTGAAATGGTAAACGCTTGACTGATGAACTTCTTGAACTTTGTAGTATGATCTTTTCGAACAGGTTGATCATCTTTATAGTATTTTCGATGGATGTTTGTTGAGAATACAATGTTCTTGTAGTTTTCTATATCGCTTGAACTCACATAGGACTCGTTGGGTATCTTTTTGAATAATAGTTCTAACAAACCCTTGGTCTTAGTGTAGCGTGCATCACCCACACGAATCAGATCCTGCTCAAAGCTTATTGGTGAGTTACCCACATACAATCTGTCGTCGGCGAGTTTGCGTACACCATACACGTTATCTAGAGAACTTTTTGCATCCTCAAACATCTCAAGATACTCGTTCACAACCTCATCCGAGTAAGTCGGTATTACAGTTGAATTCATTTCCTCCTCATCCTCGTCTGCCGTCAAAAATGAATCATTATCGTCTTCGCGTGGTTCATCTCTAATCGGGTTTATCTCTTCTTTGACAGGGTTGAGAGTCGTTTGGGAAACCTTCACCAGTTCTTGCAGCGGAGTGACCATTGGCTTGAAGACTTCGCTCATGGTCTTTTCGACAACCTCTCTACCCGACTTTATCATTCTATGTTTTCGCCGAATCGCTGCGCTGGCTTTGGCGATATGACGCAAGACGTCTTTTTGCTCACGAATTTTTTGCATGTTGGCGCAACTGTGTCTGAAACGCTACTGACTCTAACTCCATGAAAATATTGCATTTATCACTTGTTCATGCTCACGAAACAGTCAAACCCTTTCCTATATCTCCCTTCGTTCATCTCACTTTCTTTATCGATGACGATGAATCCGTGCTTATCGTTGCTCCAACACGCCGAGCAGAGGTCTTTAAACTGCGTGTAAGTCATACGGTGTTCACATGGTCATCGTACACGTGTCTCAAATTCATTTCATCTTGCTTGAACGAAACTAAAAGATTGGCATTGTCTCGCAAAAGATGCTTGGGGATACGAGCGTAGGTCTGACAAAGATAGATACAATCTACATTTTTGTGTCTTCCCATGCAGAAGAAGGCTCTGATGTTATCCTGCTTCTCGCAAGCCACATCGTCGAACACGATTACCGAATTATGTAGTGCATCGTTTGGTACAACTACTTGTTCATGTTCGTCAAATGGAAAATACTCAACGTCATCTACAGCCTCGAGTAACTGCTGCAAAAACTTGTACTCTGGTTGATTCAGCGATTCCGAGTAAACGTAGACATTCTCGAATCTTAAACCGTTAGAGTGTGTTATGAGGGTGAGTAGCGCGTTGGTCTTGCCGCAATTGGATGGCCCACAAAATATCGCACGGACACTGTTTGGTAGCAGCTCGCCGTGCCGCTTCGCAGTCTCTGTTTGCGCGAGCTGATCGAAGTTCATAACAGGTAGCTTGACAGGTTGTGTTTCGAACCTCATCTTAAGTCTGACTGAGATGTGATAGTATAAATACAGCGTTCATAAGGACTTTCGTTCAGTCGCGTAAAGAGCTTCGACATGATCGTTCACAAAGCCGTTAGTCGCAAAAGATCTGCGAAGAAGCAACGTCGGGGCAAAGGGTTGTTGAACAAAATTATCAACAAGCTTCCTGTAGAGTTGCATTTACCAGGCTGTCAATACTGTGGGCCTGGTACTAAACTAGCAAAAAGACTCGCGCGAGGCGATCAATATCAATCAGTATCAATCCCTTAGACGCAGCTTGCAAGGATCACAATATAGCCTACTCGCAGAATCGAGACAACCTTGAGGCTAGGCACGCGGCAGATAGGGTCTTGACTGAGAGAGCTTGGCAAAGGGTTCTTGCCAAAGACGCAAATCTTGGCGAAAAAGCAGCCGCCTGGGCAGTCACGAACGCGATGAAGGCTAAAACAAAGCTTGGAATGGGAATTCGTAAGCCATTGGCATTGCGAAAGGTTATCGATGCGGTTAAACGGTCGATGGTTCCTGGAAAAACTGCCATCAAGTCAGCGCTGAAGGGGGCGCGTGGAGCTGTTAAGAAAGCGGGTGGTAAACGCAACGTGCAATCCCCGCGAATTCTATCTCTACCGTCCAAAGTCGGTGGCTTCCTACCCTTCCTCATACCCATTCTCGCCGGATTGAGCGCTACCGGTGCGTTGGCTGGTGGTGCAGCGGGTATTGCGAAAGCTGTAAACGATGCAAACGCAGCCAAACGACAATTGGAGGGAAGTCAACGACATAAGAAGACAATGGAGGCTATCGCTCTAGGCAAAGGACTCCACATGAAACCGTACAGAAAGGGTTTGGGTCTCCACCTAAAACCGTATGGACAGTCAAAAAACTGAACGTGACGCTACCACAACGAGCTCTAACTGACGCTGATCTGTTAAAGTATGCAAAGATTTTAAGAATTCCACATTTTCGAGGAGTTTTCATGCGGAATGATTTACCGAAGAGCGGACCACGCGAGCGAGAATCAGGAATCGTCAATCTGGACGATAAGGATGGTCCCGGTACGCATTGGGTCGCCTACAGAAAGATCGGGGACGAAGTCGTTTATTTCGACAGTTTCGGTAATCTTCGACCACCGTTGGATCTCGTCAGATACCTTGGCGTTGGTAGCGTCAAATACAACCATGAACAATATCAAAACTACGAAACGTTTAACTGTGGTCACTTATGTCTCAGGTTTCTGTCAGCTATCGTACGTCATAATTCCTAGAAGTCAGTTTCGTATTCACTGTCATGGACGATTCGTTAACATTAACTATATCGGGAGGCTCCTCTGTCCTGGAGGCTCAATACTTCCCCCCTATTGAACTTTCCCCCCATAAGAATTATGCTCTAGGCCTTGTTGAATTGCTAACTTTCAATTCGATCCCCAATGTAGATGTTGGTCACAATAAAATCTATGTGGGTGAGGAAGTGGTAACTATACCTACCGGTAGTTATGAAATAGAAGACATCGAGAGTTATGCACAGGGTGTCTTGCCGAATAAGAGTATTGTTATCAATATAAAGCCCAATAACAACACACTGCGTAGCGAGATCAAGTGTAGTCACCCCGTAGATTTTCAACCTCGCGATTCTATAGCGAGCTTATTAGGCTTCACTCCACGTATTCTACAAGCTAACATAGTTCACGAATCCGATCTCCCGGTAACTATTCTCAAAGTGAACTCTCTACAAATCGAATGTGGCATTACAACAGGTGCCTACGTCAACGAGCGTAAAGTTCACACCATTCATGAATTTTTCCCAATCGTACCACCCGGATCTAAAATCGTTGAAGTGCCCTCGCACGTCATTTACCTTCCGATCACCGTCAAGACGATAGATCATATCCAACTCCGTATCGTTGATCAGGACGGGGATTTAGTTAATTTTCGCGGAGAAGTTATAACTATAAGATTGCAACACAAATCTCAATAATGGGAATAGTATATAACAGAAAATCGGGTGGTAGTTATAATAGTAAACCACCATGCCCCAAAACGGCCAGTCGTCAATCGGTTCTCAAAGAGCTAACACGTCAAAACGCACTGTTCCTGACAAGCCTCGGTCTCAAGGTCAAGCCTTTTGGAAGAGTCTAAAACATCGATTCGTTTGCATTTGTATCATCTGCTGCGTACCATGGAGGAAGAAATCCTAAACATCCAGACACCCGTCGTCTTTGACGAATCCATCGCACACTACGAGATTCACGCACACAAGCCCTATGCTTCATCGAGTTTCAATAACAGTGACGAGATTCGTATCGCTGTTCAACACCAAAACCTTTGCCTACTACCAAGCAAGGGTACGCTGCACGTATACGGGAAGATAACGAAGCCTGATGGAACTCCAGCGACCACAACCTTGGTCAACAACGCTCTTTGCCATCTGTTTGAAGAAGTGCGATATGAATTAAATGCCATAGAGATCGACAGAAGCAAGAACGTCGGTCTGACAAGTCTTATGAAGGGTTACACTTCCCTCAACCCTGGACAGAATTCGTTGTTAGAGAACGCTGGGTGGCTTGACGTAGAGGAAAATCAGAAAATTACCGATACCGCTGGTTACTTTGATGTGTGCATACCGCTCAGCATGATCCTGGGTTTCGCCGAAGACTACCGCAGAATCATTGTCAATGCCAAGCACGAGTTAATCCTGACCCGATCGAAGACCGATACTAACGCAATTCTGCAAGCTGCGGATGAAGAATTCAAAATCATCATTGATAAGATTGAATGGCTGTTACCCTACGTCAAACTCTCCGATCAGCGAAAAATACAATTGCTAAATTTCATCGAGAAAGATACACCAATCTCCATGAGTTTCCGCAGCTGGGAATTGTACGAGTATCCTCTACTTCCCACCACCTCAAAACATGTGTGGACTGTGAAGACGTCGGAGAAACCTCGAAACGTTATGTTAGGTTTTCAGACAAGTCGAAAGAATAAAGCTAATAGAAACGCTAGCCATTTCGATCACTGTAACATTTCCGATGTCAAACTGTTTCTGAATTCTCAATGTTATCCTTATGGAAATCTAAACCTCGACATGAGTCACAACCAGTACGCTCTACTCTATGATATGTACGCAAACTTTCAAGCTACTTATTACGGTAAGGAACCCGAACCGTTATTGAAGAAAAGTGAATTCCTACAGTATGCTCCTCTATTTGTAATTGACTGTTCGAAACAAAACGAATCGCTCCAATTTGGACCGGTAGATATTCGTCTCGAGTTTGAGGCGAAGAATAACTTTCCTGCCGATACGTCAGCCTTCTGTTTGATCTTGCATGATCGTATAGTTGAGTACAACCCCATAAGTGGTGGGGTGAAGAAATTGGTATAAAACTCCATCCGCCACAGTTGTACTAACCAGTCACGATGGAGCTTATAATTGATCTGCAAGGTTTCAAGCTATCGCGTGTTGGATTTAGGGTGAAGGAGCTAGCTGTCATTTCACTCGATGAAGAGGAACAGCCTTCAAATTTCTTGTTTGAACCAGCATTCAACTGGGATTTATTGCCAGCGAAGCAAAAGAGTGAGAATTTGTGGTTAGAGCGAAATTTTCATGGTTTGACCTGGGACTCGGGTGATGTGTCTTACGAAGAACTAGAGAAAATGTTATCCAGTATTGTTTTCAATTCTCGAAAAATCTACGTGAAGTGTTTACAGAAGAAGGAATAGTTGAAAAGTATCTTGGACGAACATTTGCCTAAATTGTATGCTGTATCAATCCCTCACGTCATCGATCTGTTAGATTTAAGCTGCCCTTCACTCGAAAAGTTGAGAAAAGCATCAACAACCCACAGTTGTACACATCATAATTTCCAAAATTCCAATTGTGCAGCTCAGAACGTAATATTATTGCGAAACTGGTTACTGAAGCGTCGTGCGCTCGAAAAGCCATCTTACGATACTACTGACAGCAACTAATTCTGTGTAATAAATGTCAATTGTACTTATTTATTAAGTTTTCTACGAATAAAGCAATTTTTGAACATTTGTGTGTTAATTTTACCCCGCTATAGTATAAGCTCTATGGTAAGGGGTTCGCATGTACCCTTGTGGCAATCGGCGAAATTCCAGGAATCGTTATCAACAAGTTCGAGTCGGTTCGCAAAGTCATTCGACACGTGCAATTCCAGGAATCAACAACAAGTTCGCATTCCGAGACGTCAAGGGTTCTACCCGTGGGAACCGGCAAAATTCCAGGAACGGCATTCCGACTAAGTGACGTCATCGCCAAGGGTTCGCATGTACCCTAGCCATTCGACACGTGCAATTCCAGGAATCAACAACAAGTTCGCATTCCGACTAAGTGACGTCATCGTCAAAGGGTAGAACGTTCTTCCCTTTGTGTGGCGAATTCCAGGAACTGTTTGTCGCGGCATTCCGACTAAGTGACGTCGTCGTCGAGGCAAATCAAGGGTGTGTGCCGTCAATTCGAGGGTGCTGTCAATTCGAGGGTGTGTGACGGTAAATTGAGGGTGGGTGCCGTCAATTCGAGGGTAGGTGCAGTCGATTCGAGGGTGGGTGCAGTCAATTCGAGGGTGGGTGACGCCAATTCAGGGGTGTGCATCGGGTGGGTACGTCAGGGGTGACGGAGGGTGTCAATTCAGGGGGTGGGCGGCGTGACGTCATCCTCATGGGGGTCGGGCAGCGTGACGTCATCCTCCTCCCCCTATCGCCCCCTCACACGGACACGGGAGGGGCGTGCGTATGTGTGTGCGTGTACGTGTGCACTAACACATAGTGGTCCAGAACCGGCCTTGTTTATCTACTAACACCCCATATATACATCCACTCCAAGTTACACTTCAGTTATTTTGAATAGCTTTTACATAACTGCGGAAATCAACTGTGTTTGAAATTGTCGAACTCTTCAATAAATAAGGATTATTGTCGTATTTCTCTATAGCATTATTCTCTCCTAGCTCTGCCTTCACTGAATGTTTACTAACACACACCTCTAACGTGTAATCGAAAATTGAGAGTTCTCACAGGCGTTCGATTACTCGATCTCGCTATGACAGCGCCATTTATCGTTTAAGAGTAACCATTCCTGAATAGTGCGGATTGACGGCCAGACTGTGTTCAGTCGTGATCGGGTAAGCAAGTGCTCAAGCGACTTGATCATCACTAAGGTATGTAATCAAACTTGGAGAACCTCTCACTCTCGCACATAGAGATATGTGTAAGCCAAAAGGGCAACCTTTTCTTATCGCACATCGAAGTATGTGTAAGCTATAAGAGCACAATTGGCATTACTCTCGCACGTAACATGTATGTGTAAGCCATCAGGGCGCATGGTAGTCTCTCTGTTCAAAGTTCAATACTGATCCTTTCTCACTCTCTTGAAAGATACCAATAGGTAAATTCCGCATCTTCTCGTCTTACAAGAGAGCAATGAACTGTCTAATTACTCATATTTATCATGGTTTTTCTTACTCGAGAAAACCATCGGACACCTTAGCCATTCTGAGAACCGCATCTACTAAGTGTCAATCGTAACACGAATTCACATTTAAATCACGAAAGAGTCTGTTCTCATGAATTTTCTGCTAATTCTTCCTTTCTCGCAATCACTATAGACAACACGAAGCTGGTCATCAAACAAACTGACTCGTATATTTTTACCGAATCGTGTAGACTTTTGTTACCGTTCTTCCAGAAAACTGCAGTCAATCCACCTGAATCAATCTAAAATTGGTAGAGGTATGTAGTATTACACGAAATGAAAGCAGATATTTCAATGTTGATTTTTGGCAATTGCGTATTCAGACACGATCCTATAGCGAAATCCCCATTAGAACTTGTCATCGCAGGAAAACCATCGGATTGGATCAAGAAGATATTCTTCTAGCAATCCATTTCATCGCTTACACAAACATTCGGGTTCGTGTGCCTGTGTGCACCGTAAAGCCAATCTTGCAATCCGAATTCTCGAAGAATGAATTGATCGATTCGGATGTTATTTCCAAAGAAGATCGAAGGTTTGGTGAACATGATCCACAAAATTCTGAAAGATTGTACCACTTTCGGTTACGAAATAGCGAATGTTTTAAAATCTTAATAATTATTATGTGAATCCTGATTCTGGGAGAATGGCTTGGGTGATTCGTATGAAAATTGCGTGAAAAATCAAGTATTTGGTGGAAAAGATCCACTGAATTCTCTCGACTAGAAGATGGAGCTGTTTATTCATACCGCTGTTTTTTTTTTCTTTTTTTTTCGTTTATTCATCTATTCCCCAAATAGTTTTCGGAAAATGGTAAATTTTCGTAGAAGTTTCATTCCGACGCGTCCCGTTCGAACGTAAGTACCTCAGAAAAGTGCTGCGTTCGGAATGTAGCCTATATTATGAATCGATCGTTAGGGATAAGTGGAAGGGAGATATTCTCGGAGTAGATAACACAAATAACGATTCAATTTCAGATCAATCCTGGTAAAATATATTTTGTTTCGATCGACACAGAATAAAAATACAGAGTAAAGATGTAAGAATAAACAGAATCTTTCACGAGAATTTGAGTCCCCGCTTGATAATCGGGATCGAACTTCGCTGAAGCTTTTCTTTGATAGCAGGTTCGTATTATCGATATGATTACGAAGTTGGAGATCCAGCTGATTGTGCCTTCAATATGAACCCAAGTTATTGCAGTATTGAGGAAGGAACTATGCTCCAGATAGGTAAAAGAAATTGGAAAAAATTGAATAAGAAGTCGTATTTAATTCCAGCCTACGACGATGATGATGCGTAGCTGCCAGAAGAAGCGATTAGAATCGCAGTAACCACATATTCGATAAAAGCAACGTTCGCAGTGGTTGCTTTCCCCTGGTAAGTGCTTACCGCCTTGGGATACTCATTAGGTACACCTCTGTTCTCGCAGAAGGCCTTTGCCAGGACCTTAATTGCATCGAAGAGATATATGTTTGACGCTACGAGTTGGGTTGATGCCTTCGTTTGTAAGGTTGTAAGTTGATAGTCGTACGCAGCGGTGAAAGTTTGGTTGTTGCGGATCAAATCGAAGAAACTTTTAGCCTCGCTCGCGATACGTCCATTTATTATTGTGTCCCTGAGGCTTATGATATTTTCTAAAGTTTCCAAACAGCTAGCATCTTTATTCAATGTCAAGTTCATTCCTTCGAAGTAATTGTCAATAATCGCGGGACCAGTCTCGTCGTATGCCTCCTGGGCTGCTGTAATTAGATCCGTGAGGTTGGGCTGGGTGGCTAAAATTGCGTTGAATGCAACTTTGGCTACAATGGCGAAGTCCGCGACTGGTCCATCCCTTGCGGTTGCACTCACAAAAATGCCATCTCTACTCTCACCTTCGATTAGGATAGACAATCGGAGCAATAAGTCCTGGATTTCACCGAAGATAGCTGCCTGTCCCCTCTCAATTTGGTTGGTTGCAACTTCCAGCGCGTTATTAGCGATGTACAAATTAGGCACAATTGTACTCTCGTTCAGAAAGGAGTCCTTCACAAAGATTCTAGTTATTGCATCCAAGTTGTTATTGTTGCGGTTATCGCATGTTTGGGTACAGCTTTGCGCCACGTGGACGAACACCGCGAAGATGATAAATTTCTTATCCATTTCAACGAATTGTGCTGAAGGCAACGGTTACGATGGTGAAGCTGTATAAATGGAGCACGAAGGCATATCGTAACAGCCAGTGGGGGTGTAAGGAAAGCTTGAAGTGGGAGAAAAAATAGGAGAAAAAACATGGACGCTCGTAATGTATCCAACCCATACCATGAACATTTTCGCAACCATGTACATCTCAAACGTTGATTTGTGAGTATATGACACCTAAAAATTATAGGAAGTGATTCTTTATTGAACCAATTTCAGTACCTAGTTGAAAAAAAAATAGGTGGCTTTTTGACAAAATTTCAGGGGCCTCTGCCCTCATACACACCAATTATTCAAAAAAATCAACTCGAGTGATTCGGAAAGACAAGATATCTTCCAACTGATGAATGATATGATCTTTGTCATATATTTCTGCGACTTTTTATAAAAGTGTATCTACATTTACTTTGTACACCGTTACAGATACAGTTCTTATGGATTCTTCGAATACGACTGTGAATTTCACGTACGGAAAGCACTGCATCGAAGTTTCCCAGAAAATTGAAAGTGCCTATAATATTTGGAATAATAATGCACTAGTGGATCTAAAAAAAACTTTACATACCTAATCCAAATAGGTGACAAAAAAATTATTTGGAACTGGCTCATTTATTACATATTCAATGATTCACATGCAGATATTCTCATTAGATACAGTCACAGTTTATCAAATAAACACATCGAAATCATACAGGATAAAATCCTGACAGATAGTATACAAGGATAAATATCCAAGTGTTACACAAGTAGTAAGGACCTTTCGTTTTTCATCTTTACCAGTCCTATACAAACATCCTATCGAAGAAGTTGGGCACAGTTCTTAATTCCATCTCTCTACAAAACATGTTATCCCAGATTCTTCTCAATGACCATGCTGTCTTAAACGTGATGTAATTGTCGTTAAAGGAATATTGCGCGAGTGACATGGAACAAATAGTGAGGCGGCCAGTTGTGCAAACTATTGGTGCGGTTCAAAATGAGAGGAATTTATCGTTTGGAAAAAGATGAGCAAACTAATAAATATGATGTATTTGACAAATGGCCTTCATAATGTCGAGGTTTAACAATGTTCACATTTCTCAGACACTTGTGCACCCGCTTTTGCGATTCTTATATCAATATCAGGGGAACTCGGGCCACCACTGTGCTACCAAACAAATTTTGCAAAGTAAAGACAAATGCAATAAATTGGTCTTGAATCATTACGTAAACTTCACGCTTCAGTTATTTCAAGCAGCTGTCACTCCTACAAAAATCTATATCGATTCGTTTTTCAGCTCAAATTCAGCAAAGTTTTTTTAAATCGCTTCTTCAGAAAACTGTTGGTTCGTCTGCATCGATATGGAATTGCTAGCGGGCAATTCTGTATCATAAAATATGAAGGGAAAAATTTCAAGCTCGGTTCTCGGCGATTGCGTATTTATGAGCCCGATCGTATAGCGGAGCGCCCATGATGTTGGAACTTTTTCTTTATTTTCATTAGAATTTCAACTCAATAGTAGAACTGAATTTTCAGTAATTAGATATTGACTTGATTGAAATTTTTTCCTTAAAAGTATCTGAGCAATTCTATATCGGAGCGGTGCAGATAAACATTGCTCTCAAGTAAGACATTAATTTTTCTAATCTATTTCAGTTCATGAAAAACGAAATTGAAAATCATCGAAAATTTGATATCAATCGGAAGTCTTCATATTTGGCAGAATAATTTCCTTCTTCAATACGAACATATTTCTGGAGGGAGGTTACAAAATTTCGGAATAAACAAAATAACTGACACCCTCGTGTGCGCCTGAAGATGAATTGCCCCTATATAGCTCAGATAATCCGATACGGGACAAAAAAATTGTAAATGTCAAACATACCGCCAAGTACAAAAATGATTCCATTAGCAAAAATCAATCGCCAGTTTCTGCCGTGAAATCGGGAAATAATGCCAAGCACTATGACCTCTTCGCAAGTATACGTCGTAAAGTCGGACCTCGCGTTGACTCGTTTAGGTATGTCGAGAAATCATTTCGAGAGCTACATACTTGGTGGGCACATCCCTTTCTCCTAATTTTTTTACTCTCTCTGAACCGCCCATTTTGAGCAAAAAAACGAATAATAATGAAAATACACTTTTCATTGGAACAAAACTCTCAGTTCCGAACATCATGTTTTATCCATTGCCTTGCAGTTATCCCCTGATTCAAAGAAAGTCGTTCAGTCATAGTTCTAACTATTGCCAGATTCCAGACGCTCTGAATGAACAGTTGCTATTCATTATTAACCAATTTCAGATTCATTACTATTTTTTTCCTAATAAATATTCACAAGTCCTTCTCAATAAATGCACACATTTCTTCAAACATTTCCTAAATTTTGGGCTAAGAGGCACACAAGTGAATAACAATTTCTGATAAATCGCATCAATTATCAATTGCAAACACAACCTTCCCAGCAATAAAAAATGGATTAGCGAATCCGATTTTTGAAGATTTCGGACACCGAAATCTTAAAAAATCTAGGATTCGCTAATGCATTTTTGACTGCTGGGTCAGTTCTCCCAGATACGAGTGCTGTAAGCAACAAATGCATTGAACCAATTGCAATGCCAGTATAATCCCTCAGCGTATACTATATCCATATACATACGTAATATGACTCTGTATGATGTACGCTGATTCAAGGACATTTCGAATTGGAACTCAATTCAAAAAATTCCAGTTCATAATTGAATCAGTACCAATCATTCCGAATCTCGAGACATTCAAAGTTTCTAAATAAATTACGTGCCACGAATAATTCCAATTTGACTCTTTGATTACACACAGGTGCAAATTCAAATTGAGAAACTCAAAGCATCGAATAAATTGGAAATAAAAGGTCGAGCAAGCCGTTTTCTTCGGCGCATGGGTAAAAATTATATGCAAGAAGTAAGCACGTATAATTGTAGTACAGTATAGGAGGGAGGGATGTGCCCGCCAAGTATAGCTCTCGAAATGATTTTTCGACATCCCTAAACGAGTCAACGCGAGGTCCGACTTTACGACGTATACTTGCGAAGAGGTCATAGTGCTTGGCATTATTTCCCGATTTCACGGCAGAAACTGGCGATTGATTTTTGCTAATGGAATCATTTTTGTACTTGGCGGTATGTTTGACATTTACAATTTTTTTGTCCCGTATCGGATTATCTGAGCTATATAGGGGCAATTCATCTTCAGGCGCACACGAGGGTGTCAGTTATTTTGTTTATTCCGAAATTTTGTAACCTCCCTCCAGAAATATGTTCGTATTGAAGAAGGAAATTATTCTGCCAAATATGAAGACTTCCGATTGATATCAAATTTTCGATGATTTTCAATTTCGTTTTTCATGAACTGAAATAGATTAGAAAAATTAATGTCTTACTTGAGAGCAATGTTTATCTGCACCGCTCCGATATAGAATTGCTCAGATACTTTTAAGGAAAAAATTTCAATCAAGTCAATATCTAATTACTGAAAATTCAGTTCTACTATTGAGTTGAAATTCTAATGAAAATAAAGAAAAAGTTCCAACATCATGAGCGCTCCGCTATACGATCGGGCTCATAAATACGCAATCGCCGAGAACCGAGCTTGAAATTTTTCCCTTCATATTTTATGATACAGAATTGCCCGCTAGCAATTCCATATCGATGCAGACGAACCAACAGTTTTCTGAAGAAGCGATTTAAAAAAACTTTGCTGAATTTGAGCTGAAAAACGAATCGATATAGATTTTTGTAGGAGTGACAGCTGCTTGAAATAACTGAAGCGTGAAGTTTACGTAATGATTCAAGACCAATTTATTGCATTTGTCTTTACTTTGCAAAATTTGTTTGGTAGCACAGTGGTGGCCCGAGTTCCCCTGATATTGATATAAGAATCGCAAAAGCGGGTGCACAAGTGTCTGAGAAATGTGAACATTGTTAAACCTCGACATTATGAAGGCCATTTGTCAAATACATCATATTTATTAGTTTGCTCATCTTTTTCCAAACGATAAATTCCTCTCATTTTGAACCGCACCAAGAGTTTGCACAACTGGCCGCCTCACTATTTGTTCCATGTCACTCGCGCAATATTCCTTCAACGACAATTACATCACGTTTAAGACAGCATGGTCATTGAGAAGAATCTGGGATAACATGTTTTGTAGAGAGATGGAATTAAGAACTGTGCCCAACTTCTTCGATAGGATGTTTGTATAGGACTGGTGAAGATGAAAAACGAAAGGTCCTTACTACTTGTGTAACACTTGGATATTTATCCTTGTATACTATCTGTCAGGATTTTATCCTGTATGATTTCGATGTGTTTATTTGATAAACTGTGACTGTATCTAATGAGAATATCTGCATGTGAATCATTGAATATGTAATAAATGAGCCAGTTCCAAATAATTTTTTTGTCACCTATTTGGATTAGGTATGTAAAGTTTTTTTTAGATCCACTAGTGCATTATCATTCCAAATATTATAGGCACTTTCAATTTTCTGGGAAACTTCGATGCAGTGCTTTCCGTACGTGAAATTCACAGTCGTATTCGAAGAATCCATAAGAACTGTATCTGTAACGGTGTACAAAGTAAATGTAGATACACTTTTATAAAAAGTCGCAGAAATATATGACAAAGATCATATCATTCATCAGTTGGAAGATATCTTGTCTTTCCGAATCACTCAAGTTGATTTTTTCGAATAATTGGTGTGTATGAGGACAGAGGCCCCTGAAATTTTGTCAAAAAGCCACCTATTTTTTTTCAACTAGGTACTGAAATTGGTTCAATAAAGAATCACTTCCTATAATTTTTAGGTGTCATATACTCACAAATCAACGTTTGAGATGTACATGGTTGCGAAAATGTTCATGGTATGGGTTGGATACATTACGAGCGTCCATGTTTTTTTTTTTTGGACCTACACTTCGAAAACCACGGTGCGGAGGACCTGGACACCAGGAACTACGGTGTGAAGGACCTAGACACCAGGAACCACAACGCGGAGGACCTGGACCCCGAAAACTATGGTGCGAAGGAAAGGACCCCAGAACCACGGTGCAGAGGACGCAGACCCACAGTCTACGGAGTAGCAGACCTGGAACTCCTGGAAGTTCGTTTTTTTTTTAACTTTTTTTTAGATTCGAGTTTTGAGTTTCGATTTCCGATTTATTTTACGAGAATCGTGACGTCATCGGAGTGAATGCGGTGCTTCAGATATTCATCGGGGTCAATCTCGTCGGTACGTCGTCGGATTTTCGCCAAAATCGATAGGGAGCTAGGTTTCGATGGACAGAACAATCGTTTCAAGTTTCAAGTCGATCCATGCATCGGTTCGTTAGATATCGTGGTCCCAAGGAATGGTCTGCGAAAAACTGGGACGGAAGAAGAAGAAGAAGAAGAAGAAGAAGACGTTTTTTCATCAACTTTGCCAGCTTACAACTTTGGAAATACTTGGTCGGTTCTGTCCAAATTCTTTTACAAAGCTCATCTGGACTTAAACTTTGCGTGCTGTAAATTTCGTTCCTTGACATAGCTGGGTTCGGTAGAAATGAGCAGGGCTTACAGGTAACTAGTTGCCTCGGGTAAAAGATTCTTTGCTAGCGCTCGCCGGCCTTAGTGTACTTGGCGGCGATTCGCTACCACGGATCTTGATTTTTTTTAATTACGAGACGAGGTTATATCATATCTTGAATAATCTTGAGGACTTGAATCCATATCGTGCTAGAGGTGGGCTTGGACAATTGGGGATTTATCGTTATTACAATACTATAATGTTGTACTGAAAGGCTCAGCATACGTTCAATCACCGTGAAGTCGTGATTCGCAGTTTCTCCTGAGTCACACAAACGATTAGAACGAAACTTTGGAGATTGGAAAAAAAACATCAATCCTCCAGAGTTTCATTCTGATCTGGTATGTGACTTCGGGGAAACTACGAATCCCATTTCCGAGGTGATCAGCGTCGCGTGCTAAAGCCTCTTCTGATGATCGATGCGGCTGCAGATTTGATAGCAACGTGTTATCTCACGCGCAAAAGCCTTATTCGATGACGTGGACATTTTCAAGACGCATAACATATGATATCGCAGGCCCGATAAAAGCAGAAGGATGTATGATCCATAAAATTAAATACTACGCCAAAATAAGGGTGTACCTATACGCAATCCGTAAAAACCAAAGGTATATTATTACGCGGCTACGCCTTTTCGATATTCGAAATATTTTGTTTGCTCAAGATCGGTAATGCAAAAATGGCGTAAAATGGCATGTATATTAGGGTGGTCCTTATTTGGGGCCAAAAAAAAAATTTCAAGTTTGCTCCTGCCAAATCGATTCCAGGTATTGAAAAAAAAATTCGCTAATTTTTAGAATTTTGTATTTCAATCCCCTGGTCTCCCTGTTTGCGCGAGAATTTTCAAAATTAACCAAAAATATGTTAATGCACTACATTCGTATTAAATTTCATTTCGAGGTTAATCGCAGGCCAAAAATTCATATTCTCGAATGTTCAATGCGATTCACCTTCTTTTTAGCGAAAAATAAAGGTATTATAAATGGCTATCCCATGGAAATCGTGTGCTATATTATTATTATGATTTTTTTTTCTTCTTTCTAAAGCAGTATGTCAGCACTACGTTACATCTAAGTCGATCACCTGCAAAATTTTTTGCCTAATTTCATCATTTGTCATTTTAAAAAAATACGTTGAAAAAAGAATATTAATAAAGCACACGATTCTCATGGGATAGCCGTTTGTGATATTTTTATTTTTCACTGTAAAGAAGGTGAATGGCACTAAACATTCGAGAATATGGATTTTTGTCCTGCGATTGACCTGAAAATGCATTTTAGTACGAATCTAGTGTATAAACATATTTTTGGATAATTTGAAAATTCTCGCGCAAACAGGGAGACCAGGGGATTGAAATAAAAAATTCCAAAAATTAGGGAATTTTTTTTCCAATATTTGGAACCGATTTGAAAGGAGCAAACTTGAAATTTTTTTTTGACCCCAAATAAGGACCACCCTAATGTATATGCCCCTCTGCTTTGAGTCACATGATATACCCGCATACCCATCACTATACACTAATTCGCTGGTAGAAAAAACGATTAACGGTCACGACTTTGTGTCATTATCTGGTGAAATCATTCAAAAATCCATTCCACCTTTTCTCGCTGCTCTCCCTATGCCATTTGCCATTTTGCAAAGAATGCATATGCGACAAACGATATTCATTAGTAAAATAGTCTAATCTGCAATTGAAAAACAAAATTCTAAGCTATTGATTCATTGAAATTTTTCAACCGTTTCAACTCGATGGGAACATTGAGTTAGCTATACTCTTTTGCCCAAGCGAATTACACCTGCACGGACTCCTTCAAACAAGGGGCATATTTGCGGATCAGGGTTGCATGTCGGGGGTGAGCAGAGGTCGTGGTGAGTCAGGCCGGGTTGAGGCGACTCCAAATCGATCGTCCTGAATCCTGTCAGTGGGGACAAATTTTCTCCTATTTCCTTTTATTCATTTTTTTTTTTCTTTCTTGCGCTCAGTTATTCTTCTCTTTCTGTCTCTTTTACTTTCTCAATATTCCATTCTGTATTCTGTCGAGTATCGACTATCATCAGTCTGTTTCCACGTCGAAAAAAAAATGAAAAATCATAAATTGCTAGTTTCTGTCAAATAATTTCCCTGTCTCTCATTTTATAAACTACATCAAGTATTGCTAAAACAACAGTCAGATACAGGGACTGTTTGATCAACACATCGAAAGGGTCGATGCAATTGTAGTTATACGATAATTGGAATTCCAAATAGAACTGTACGGAAATGTATATAGGCAGTTTTGTCAGAGCAAATTTAGTCTGTGCAACACTTCTGCTAACTCTGTTAATTGCCTCAAACGCGAAGCATATTTCCGCACCAAGATTTCATGAGGCACGGCTGGTCTTCGAGGACGTGTCTCGTCGATACCCTCTTAGAAATTATGCCATCCTGGGGCTGGTGCCCTCCGTGTAGCGTGCGAGTCGCATCATTTACCTTTCCATGCATTTTTCCAAACAACCACTGGCCTTCTGTAACAGGATGGCATGTGAGTAATCGTGCACCCCTAAATATCCGATTTTAAACCCAAGTTGATTTTTCTCTATTCCTGAAGATCAGCCTAACAAAAAACACACTCTTCATAGAGTAAGGATTGCCACCTCTCAAGTTTTTACCATACAGCTGTATGCCAAGTTGTGACCTTTTTTAACAATTACGATGGGATATTTTCGACTAATTACTCGGTTTTTTGAACTAGAAATTAATTCACCGACGTGTGAATAGAAGAAAGTTCTTGGGCGTTGATTTGTCTAATTAGAATATCCTATTCAGCGGTAGTAAGGGATTGAAAACGTGAAAACGATGGTCTATTACCTAATGGTATGTGTTACGAAGATGGCAACTCCTACGCATGGATGATTGCCGTGTGCCAGGCGCCACCGGAATCCCTGACGTTTTTGTTACGTCAGCGCCAAGGGGTGTCTCACCCTTGTGGCTACAACGCTTCTCAAGCCCCGTCACGATCGAAGACTCCCAGTCAGTCGACCTCGAAGCTTTAACCACTAGCGTGACGTTTACCACCCTCTTTGTCCTCGTCATCACGCAAAGCTTCGCATAAAGTGACGTCGCGAGGTCCGGATGCCTGATGTGCCAGGGTAACAACAGGGCGAAGAGAAATCGCGCACCACTTTCACGTAGGGGTTGTGCCGCCGAGTGGGCTATATAAAGGGTCGTATATTGGATACGAGACGGTTATTTTTTTTTATCTACTTATTCTTTCTCTTTCAAACATGGTTTTTTGAAAATCGAGGACTTCAATCGAAATTGGAAATATTTATGGCTACTCGGAAACGAAGTACCACGAATCCTTAATACATCGCGTAACTAATGCCATAAGGTCGTAAGCGCCAAGAAAATTTTTTTTTCGTCAATGTACCCACAAGATCTTATCGACGGGTCCTAATGAAACAGGGGTAACTCGCCGGGCTGGATAGAACTGGAGTATTTCGCACGGTTAGTCAGCACAGGGCTATCTCGCGCGCCAGGCTAGAATAGGGCTATCTCGTTCTTCCCGTTAGAAAAGGGCTATCTTTCCGTGCATGTATACTCGAATACACATATCGCGTGCCTAAAAGCAGAAGGTCGCAAACGCCACAATAGTACATTTCGTTACGACTACGGAAGGGCTTTTTTGGCGAAACGAGAGGTTTACGGCCCGAGCCGGAAGCGAGGGTTGTAACGAGATTCGTCAAAAAACCTTTCCGTACATGCTGACTCATTGCTCACGCTAGTGCCGCGTGCAGCGGGTCAGCGCGAAAGAAGTAATGAAATTAGAAGACAGGATGGACGGCGTGGGATCACAGAAAGGTGAGGTGTAGTCAGCAGTTGGCTGGACGTAACAATTTCTTGGAAATTGTTAAATGCAAGAAATCGAGACATTATTATTTCTCTTTTTGTTTTGTTAAAACTGTTGGACTTCTTTTTGAGATTAAACATAATTATTTGTTAAAAATTGTTACCTTATCTGACGGATTATTTATCTCTTAAAAGTCGATTTTTGTTCCAATTCTCATAAAACTCCAAACCAAAAATGCATTACTACTAGTGTAAATACGCATATAGACGCTAGAACACCTACTCAGGGAGTGCGAAAACGCACTGAAGGATGACAGAGGGCTAGAAGAAATTCTGCAGGACATGAGATGAGAAGAGTGCGAGACAGTAGAAGAAGAAAGGAGGAAGAAAACCAAATACAAGCATGAATAGAAACGATAATGAACGTATTTATTTGAGCTAGCACAAGTAGAATAAGCGAACAAAACGTGTAACCCCTTTCAAGGCCGAGAGGCATATGAAATAAACGATTTATATAGTGTGAATACACTCGGATCTGCTAATTCTAACCTAAAATCAGTACTAGTGTGAATACACTCGGATCTGTGAAATCCTTCCAAATTCAGTACTAGTGTGAATACAAGCTCGGATCTGAAAAACCCATCCCAAATGCAGTACTAGTGCGAATGCTGCACTCAGATCTGGAATTTCCTTTCTTTAAGTTACAGTACTGGTGGGAATCCACCCGGATCTGGCAACTTATCCTTATACCCAGTGCAGTATTAGTATGAATTCACTCAGATCTGCCAAACCCTCTACCAGAGCCAAAAACGTTTATTTTTCCCTTCAGCGCAGTTCATTAAAACTATCTCTATAAATTTTCATCAATCGTAATTATTCATCTGAGAACAAAGAACTCACAAATGAGACCGATCCCACGGTCTCCAGATCAAGGACCCGTCGAAACGTTGCAATACATGAAAATATCCCACTGATTTCCTGGTAGGTATGAAAGACCTTTCTCCTGATCGTCAGGAAACTCAGTTCCACACACAGAGCTACCAAAAATCATTTGCAAAGTAAAGACAAGTCTGATAAAATGGTCTTGAATCAATATACATCCACTCCAAGTTACACTCGAGTTAGTTTGAATATAGCTTTCACATCTGCGGAAATCAATCGACTCATATATTTTCACCGAATCGTGTGGACTTTTGTTACCGATTTTCCAAAAAACTGTCGATCCACTTGAATCGATCTCAAATTGCTAGAGGTATGTGATATTACAAAAAATAAAAGAAGATATATCAGGCTTGATTTTCGGCAATTGCGTATTTAGGCACGATCCGATAGCGAAGCGGCCATTACAACTTGTCATATAAGAAAAACCATCTTCGGCGAAGGAAACGCTGTAGAAGCTGCGAAAGTAGATGCAAATCCTATGATAAAAAGCCATTATTTTATCGAAAGGTGAAAATTTTGAAATTTGTATACCTATAGGAAGCATGTATATAGTTTTTATGAATGCAGAATATGGACAGATCTCAAACTCGATCCAACGTTGTTCTCTTGTGTAACATTATCGTAACGAAACGACACATAACGCACGTATTCGTAGTCGCTTACGAATTTTATGATCGATCGGTGATGTATATTGGTTGATATGTGAGATTAGTCATGACCCTGACGATATCAACATTAAACAAATTTTCTACTTCCCGAAGCTATAATACTGCCGTGTTTTTCAACGTTCAAATTTTGCCTGGGTGTTATCTTCGACGTTCTGAAATTTTCCGGGTGGGCCATTTTGCGGGTGTTCCTTTTTTTTTCAATTTTGGCATCCTTAAAGCGGTACGTTGATTTGGATAAGAGTCTCAACGTACTCCGTGGTTTCTGAGGTCATTGATTTCGATTCTGAATCGGAATTTACGAAATAAAGAGCTGCTGACTCTTCTGGTTTGCCATATTAGAGCTGCTTTTTTGGAGTTCCAAATTCCAAGTTCAGATTCTCAATCAGCGATCTCAAGATACCTTTTTCTCACACCTGCTCGGAAAAGGGCTCTTTTCGTACCTGTATGGCGGGCGCAAAGTGGCTCTTTTCCGCCCAGATGGCGAGAAAGTCTCATGAGCGGGTGGGAAAGTTCTTTAGTGGGCGGGAAAGTACTTTAGCGGGCGGGAAAGTACTTCAGCGGGCGGGAAAGTACTTCAGCGGCGGGAAAGTAGCTTAGCGGGTGGGAATAGTACATTTCGTTACGACTACGGAAGGGCTTTTTTGGCGAAACGAGAGGTTTATGGCCCGAACCGAAGGCGAGGGCTGTAACGAGGTTCGTCAAAAAGCCCTTACGTACGAGTGATGGACATTATTTTTCATCATGAGAGCCGCAAAATTGCGACGAAGTTGCGATTTCGAGGTTAGAATTGGGAAAAGTACTTTCCCGCCCGCTCATGAGACTTTCCAGCCGCCGTAGATTTCCTCCTCCCAACAGCCGATAATAATTTTCCTCGCATGTGTGAGGAAAAGTATCGTGTGTACCGCGGGAGGATAGGCGATCCCTCACTCGTGCGTTTACAGCTCTCGTCTTGGCTCGCGCTGCAAACCTCACCCTCCTACTCGTGCGAATGCTGCGCTCGCCTACGACTCGTGCTGCAACCTCCGCACTCGTGGACGGGAATCGCCTACTTTCCGCCCTAGATACACAATATACTAATCAGGAATATCGAGTTATCAGAAAAATTCATTTCTTGCGGTAAGGGTGGATTATCAGATCTCATTCTGACCCAGGTAGATAATACCGTATACAATTCCACAGAATCAAAGAAAAATCGTGTTAACCATGTTTTTTCACATATCGAGGGCTTAGGACCAAAAGGGCGTAACCCACCAAAAACGGAGTATACTGCCAGAAGGGCGTATCCCCAACTTTAACACGGAAGTTCCATAAGAGAGAAATCAGGCAGACTACTGCCAGAAGGGCGTAAGCCCACTACCATACTGCCAGAAGGGCGCAACCCGAAAAAAGTGGGTTACGCCCTTCTGGCAGATAAATGGTCATTTTTTCCCCGATTTGAATCGCCTTTTTACTGCCAGAAGGGCGTTACCCACTTTTTTTTTTTTTTTTGTCTGCATCATTTTTGAAGATAACTGGTCAATTTTTTCGAATTTCCCTACTGCCAGGAAGGCCCCAGGGGCAACAGAAAAAAAAAAGTGGTTTACGCCCTTCTGGCAGATTACTGATAATTTTTTCCCCGATTCAAATCGCCTTCTTACTGCCAGAAGGGCGTAACCCTCAAAAATTGAAAACGTGATGTTCGCCTCACTAGATGTGCGTAACATCGCCATTTTTGGAATTTGGTAACCTTGTTACAGCCGGAAGGGCACAACTAGACGTCACCGTATGAGAACATTATACATGTAACAAAATAACGAAAAGAAATGAAGAAAAAATGAGAGGTTATAATAAATTGAATTAGAAATTGAAAATCTGCGATTCTTTTAAGGCAGTCATATATGACAGCCATATATATGACTGTATATGTATATGTATATGTAAACCACTTTTTTTTTTCTGTTGCCCCTGGGGCCTTCCTGGCAGTAGGGAAATTCGAAAAAATTGACCAGTTATGTTCAAAAAAGATGCAGACCACAAAAAAAAAAAAGTGGGTTACGCCCTTCTGGCAGTAAAAAGGCGATTCGAATCGGGGAAAAAATGACCAGTTATCTGCCAGAAGGGCGTAACCCTCCTTTTCGGGTTGCGCCCTTCTGGCAGTATGGTAGTGGGCTCACGCCCTTCTGGCAGTAGTCTGCCTGATTTCTCCCTTATGGAACTTCCGTGTTAAAGTTGGGGATACGCCCTTATGGCAGTAAGGTCATGAAAAGCCAAAAAACAGTGGGTTACGCCCTTCTGGTTCTAAGCCCTGGATATATATTATGTATTCGCAATATTAATCTGGGAATGTCTTTTCATTCATGCTTACACAAAGTTACAAAACTTAGCACAAATGATTGACATTTGGGGTTCATCACTTGCTCACAATTAAAGTGGAATTACTGTCATCTAAAATATACCAAACTGGAGTAGCCCTTCAACCTAAATTTCAAAATCATCTTCGCTAAATATGAAATGGAAAAGTATGGCTTCTCAATCACTAAATGTAAGAAGAGCACATAGTATCAATTCATTGTACGAAATGGGATCAAGGCAAACATCATGATTATATCAGGGACATTTTGACCTCTGGTAATCGAATACTGTCGTAGACCCGAGGATCATTTTCATCGTCAGGGTCAAACTCGATGTTTTCGACTGGAATAACCCGTGGCGGAGCTGGCACTCTTGCTGGTGCCGATGGAGCAGGTCTGATCAAACAAGCTTCTATCATTTCGCGTACAGTTGACTGTGAACCAGATCCATTGATCACCGTTGCTGAGGCTCCGGCATAATTCATCATGGATCGAACGTTTTCCTCAAACTCTTTGATCTGTTTCGGACATTGTAAACAAGCTCGGAGGATATTCTAATACAGGATGACGAGAAAGCTTCAAGTTTATTTTGGATCCGCATCCTCACCTGATTTTCTACGTTGCTACGGTAGTCTTCTGGATGTGCAGCTAGCTCGTTCATTTTCGTTTCGGACAATTCATCGGATGTAAGATTGTGCCTACTTCCTGTGTACATGTTTACCCGGCGTCCTAGCAGCCTTTGCTTGCAAGTGAAAGAGTCAACTTCTAAAAATATCACCCTGACAAAGTAAAGAATAATTACACCACCAGCCAACTAAGTAATAACTGCGATTAATCGAGGCCTATATGATTATTAGATTTATTTTTAACTGGTAAGTTATATTCCGATCTTGAAACGAAGTGCGTATGAAATCATGCGCCGTGTGTACAATGCAGATCCAGAAAAGCGAAGAAGCCTTTTTGGATCCAAAATATTAGAAATAAATTGCTAGAAATTTGAACCAATTTTCGAAAATTCATAACAAGGGTTGATGTTTGTACCGGTTTGGCGGTGTAGCCAGCATATCGAGTAGCCGGAAGTCCTCTTCGGTAATAGGATATCCGGTCAAGACCCAGCCACGCTTCATGCATTCGTAGCCAAGTATGAATTTCTGTAATTTATGACATCTCGAAGTATGGACGAAAATGTATTTTTCATTGAAAATTACATTGCATAGAAATGATATAACGTATAATTAATCATGTATTCAAATCTCACAATCTGAATAAGACGATTCTGACGGTATGCTATATATACCTACAATCGGCTCAATAGTCGCAAGTAATTATAGCATACTTCGACAACTTGCACTCTGGTTTCCGGCCCAGGTCTTTTGCCCCAGGTATGCTCAATCATCCTCAAAATTTTTCCCAATGGTGTGTCTTGCGCTCGTGCTTGTTGCAAAATCTTCTCAAAGTCAACTAAAAAGTAAATAGATTTTCACACTATGATGTACAAGTCAAAAGCGTTGAAAATCTTTTTTGGATTAGCAGGTAGCAGTCGAAATATCATTTGGATCCGCTAATTGGCATGAATAATGTGCAATATTATCGACTACACTTGGATACCGCTACTAAGTAAGGATACAGGTGAGTATACACTATGGATCATCAATACTCAACCATGTACGAGATGAAATCGTTCACAAAGATATCTAGCGACAGTGCGACTTCCGGAACCTCGAGCACCGATTATTGCAACGCGAAAAACCGACGGCGCCCCGCAATGTTTCCTAGTTTTTGCCAGGATGGCACAATCCTTAGCTAGTTCTTCGATATTTCGATCCCCAACGTCAATTTCCTGGAAAAAACTGGTGCACTTACTCAGGATTTGGAAGGTTTGGGTCATCGGTTTGTATTTCATATCAATAAAACGTGGTATATTATATCAGTCACGTAGACTACGTGTTCACGGAAACTTGAAATAGCTTTTTTACATCTGCGTAACGAAATACAAAATAAACTGACGATCAGCGAGTCCGAATACGCCATTTGTAGACCACGTAGATTTTTTCGATAGACACGTTGTTCAGGACCAGAAGATTTAGCATATCTGCTTTGCAAGAGTACCTGAAAGTCCGTCACCATGTCTCCTCCGTCTCTGTAATCTGCAGTTATGCGATCATTTACCGCAATAGTAAAACAAAGCCACGAAACAGAAGGACGTTGATATAGAAATGATACATTAAGACATACCTGGCGATTGGGTTGGATTGATCTGTAGAACATGTGTGGGGATGATTCCGATACGCTGAAAAGCTTGAGCCTCTGATTTTGTTCTGGGCATATCTGCAAATAGGTAATCCAAAATTCGATGCGAATTTTCTTCAATTTACTGTTAAATCGTTATTTTTATACAAAAATATGAAATTTGCCAAAACTATAGAGGCAAAATACAATCCTGCGTATTATAAGAACCTCCATATTGTGCTCCATGTCTGTAGCATACATACAGGCATCTAATTGTTATCGGTGAATAACGGCACTTATAGGTGCAAGAAAAACTTTCATATGGATACGTCGTTCACATTTGTTAATCACTGGATTGGTAATTATGATGATATGGTCTTACCTACTAGGACCCAACCAGAATCATGAAGCATTCCAGTTCGAAGTATTTTCCTCAAGTTTCGTGCGAAATCTTCTGGTTTTGCACAAGCGACATCGGTGCACTGAAACGAGTCTGTTGCTAATCAAACGGTACTTTTTTCACGGCAAAATGTATCCCAACGATTCAGTCACAGACACAAAAATCAGCCGGGGAAATTGAAAACTCTTTTGAACGTACAGTTGAAGTAACTTGGTGAATATCAGTCAGTGTTACAGGCCGGACTCCTAACTCCTGCTGCAACTCCTCAGCAAAACGCATCTTGTCTGGGTATGGAGAGTAGGTGAATTATTTTACCAGAGCAAAAGAGCTAAGCTTTCTTTGAATGGAAAACAATTCGTTGAACTCATTTTTTCGTTTAAAAAGAGAAAAATAGCGAGAGTCGTCTGCCTGTGTCAACTGACGATAACTCTGCAGCCGCGTTGTGTGAAGGCCAACGCAGACTATGCGGAAACGGTGCGTTGCGTTGCGGTGCGGTGCGACGCGGCGGGGCGCGGCACCTTGCGGCACGGTGCGGTGCGGCGCGTTGCGGCGTGTACAGTCAGACGACGGTGCCACATGTTTGATGCAATGCAGTTATGTGACCGTTAGGCGCGAAATGATATAATCAATTCAGGTACAAGTTCTCGTAATTATATTAGATGACAAATGTATTACGATTATACTATCCGCAGCTGAGCCCAGTAGTCGATAATTATTTCGTGAATCCCATTTTACAAATTTATGTATTTCAACTGATTTTGCAAATAATTTATCAAATTACGTCCAGCTTATTATCCGGCCCAATCACAATTTTATCTCACAAGTAGGGTCTCATAGTATCACACCGAGAATTTTGAACTATCACCTCCTCATTTTCTGCATCCGAAGATATGACTGTATAGGATTAGCGAGCTGCAATAATTCCGCTGAAGAAGACTGATCCGCGAAATCAAAATAATAAGAATAGAATACAAAATTTAAAAAATCGTAGAATAGAATACATATGGGCAAAGCCACCAATTATATGTAAACGATCCGGGCCCAAAATTTTGATTTGCCCAAAATTTTTACCTCTCTTAGTGTGCACCCAGGTGAAGTACTTCACTAAGTTTGAGACCTCCAGGTCTCACCGTTCTCGAGAGACCCGCTATTACATCTTGCCACCCTGGGAAAAATGCCTTTGATATTCGATTTTTTAGCTTGTCCGTACTTTGCGTGAAAAAAACTAGCCAGAGTGATTTCCACGTGAAAAAGTCCGATCTTTCTGAATATGACATCCATTTTGGGACAGGTCTAGTAAAAATCCCCGAAAAGTGAGATTTTTCGAAAAAAATTAGCTTTTTTTCATTTTCCGCAAAGTTGAAAATTTTTTTGACAATTTCATCGGAAAGTGCGGAAAATTTCCTTCAGAATCACGAATTTTCAGAGTGGGATGGCCATGGGATCGCCAATGAGCTGAATTCGAAGAAAAGTATGTAGGTTTATTGGGGGGACTTCGGTGGGATAAAACCCATTTTTTCTTTTCTTAAATGACTTAGAAAAATCTGATAAAAAAGAGCTTTCTACAAAAGTTAGTTTATAGTGTAGTATGTGTATCGAAAAAGAATATGAAGGTTCTGCGATGAAAGTGTAGACGCAAGGAACCTTTCGCACTGGTATACTGGAAATTTCCAGTACAGCTTGGTTTCGGAAATCTCAACTAGTCCAGAATTCATTTATATTTCACGAAAGATCATTTCACAGAAGGAAAAATGTTCACTTCCAAAACCCGTGTCGTAAGGATTTCGGAGCAGCGTTGGTACGACTGAGGCAGTTAAGGGCTCATTTTGTTCGGAAAGAAAATGGGTTTTATCCCACCGAAGTCCCCCCAATAAACCTACATACTTTTCTTCGAATTCAGCTCATTGGCGATCCCATGGCCATCCCACTCTGAAAATTTGTGATTCTTAAGAAAATTTTCCGCACTTTCCGCTGAAATTGTCAAAAAAATTTTCAACTTTGCGGAAAATGAAAAAAAGCTAATTTTTTCGAAAAATCTCACTTTTCGGGGATTTTTACTAGACCTGTCCCAAAATGGATGTCATATTCAGAAAGATCGGACTTTTTCACGTGGAAATCACTCTGGCTAGTTTTTTTCACGCAAAGTACGGACAAGCTAAAAAATCGAATATCAAAGGCATTTTTCCCAGGGTGGCAAGATGTAATAGCGGGTCTCTCGAGAACGGTGAGACCTGGAGGTCTCAAACTTAGTGAAGTACTTCACCTGGGTGCACACTAAGAGAGGTAAAAATTTTGGGCAAATCAAAATTTTGGGCCCGGATCGTTTACATATAATTGGTGGTTTTGCCCATATGTATTCTATTCTACGATTTTTTAAATTTTGTATTCTATTCTTATTATTTTGATTTCGCGGATCAGTCTTCTTCAGCGGAATTATTGCAGCTCGCTAATCCTATACAGTCATATCTTCGGATGCAGAAAATGAGGAGGTGATAGTTCAAAATTCTCGGTGTGATACTATGAGACCCTACTTGTGAGATAAAATTGTGATTGGGCCGGATAATAAGCTGGACGTAATTTGATAAATTATTTGCAAAATCAGTTGAAATACATAAATTTGTAAAATGGGATTCACGAAATAATTATCGACTACTGGGCTCAGCTGCGGATAATATAATCGTAATACATTTTTCATCTAATATAATTACGAGAATTTGTACCTGAATTGATTATATCATTTCGCGCCTAACAGTCATATAACTACATTGCATCAAAAATGTGGCACGGTCGTCTGACTGTACACGCCGCAACGCGCCGCACCGCACCGTGCCGCAAGGTGCCGCGCACCGCAACGCAACGCACCGTTTCCGCATAGTCCGCGTTGGCCTTAAGAATTGAACAAAATACATCATGTCACTCTCGAGCTATGAATTTACCCCATGTTTTATGGGTATGAGGTATTATATCCTATAAAATCAATAGCCACTCCGGACACTTCAATCATGGGCATTCTCACCAAACTCCGGTGGAGCAAGAATAATTATTCTAGGGGTGTCGCGATTAAGTGCTGCGTGTTGCAAACATTGTTTCAGATAGCCAATATGATCTTGCGGTCTTTTTATCAGCAGCTCCGTCCCAAGTTCCTGCAACACGTCACATACGTTTTTACACCAATCGTCTATCACCTGACAGAGAAATGATCAAGAAATGGACAACAATCGACAAATCAAGGTACAAGAGTTCTGCATCATGAGTATAAGAACCGTTGTGGCATAATTGTAAGACGTTTATTCACTTTTATAATCACGGGTGGGTAAATTATGCTGAATGACGCGATAAAATTTACAAATTTTTTACTCACATGGAAAAGTTCGTAAATTCGATGTTTTTCCATGTATGGAACAAATCGCAGGGGTATCGTCAAACTCCGTTTAATCGCGTCCACGCTACCTAACATTGCTAAGATTTGACAGACAGCGAAAATACGAAAATATGGATAACTTTCGGGACTAGGTATGGTAGAGTCGTCTAAGCAAACATTTATGGGTCTACAAGGTGCTAACCCGCAACACACACTCGACAGGATTGATAGATCTTTGGACTTTGCAAAAAAGCTATGATATATTTTATTCAACGCAACATTAACACAAACGTCACTTAGGCTATATCGATTGTACACAATTTGTAAATTGACACATCGCTGATGAAGCACTCGAGTTCAAGTCAGCGATGCATTTGTTGATTGCGGCATGAGACTTCTACGCTTCGCTCGCGAGAATTTCGCTGGTGGCAGTCAGGCTACAGGATTGAATCGAATACGCCAAATTGGAGTATCCGGTCAAGAGTAATGTCACATACCGGATAACAGTCTCACCCAGATACTCGAATTATCATTCTCCAGTGATGTCCAAATCTGGCGAACATGACGTCGAACATTACTATTCCGCTCACACATACACCCATATACTACTTCAAAGTGTGTCGGAAAATAATGCATGTTGATTCATCCTCTAGACTCGGAGAAGTGTAGATCTTAATCACCTCGACATGCACCTTGACGTTTCCCAAATCAATATTTATCGATGAGATAAGATATGCTGCTGAATGCTGAAAGGACATGCATGAAAGGAGCAACAAAATTTGGTTTGGAAAGCGTCTGCGATCGTGAGGGTGTGATGGTAAATTCGTAGAATGGCCTTCCAGCAGGTATGCTGAGTGAAAGAAGGAATATTATGAGCATTCATGTTACTGGTCTTCATATGGAGCTGTCCACATCAATTCACCTAGCCTCCAGACTGCACTATCTTCGATTCGCCCCGTGACTTTTTCATATTGTGGTCCTTGGTCTAAAACATTTTTCTGAATTTTTTCAAATTTTTCCGACCATGCTTTTTTGAGTTATGATTTTTTATACCTCTAAAAGAAGGACCATTTTCAAAAATCTGAAAAAATTCACAAGAATCGTCTGCCCATCGTGAAACAGTTCTCCGCTAGTGAGAATGTGGAACACATTGTTGTTATATTTGTTTTTTGAATTTTCAGAATTAAAAAAAATTAGTACATTAAGCCACAAGGGACGAAACTCGAACTTCCATCCCTGCGTGTCATGATTCCCGAGGCGAAGCCGAGGGAATCATACCACGCAGGGATGGTGTTCGAATTTTGTCCCGTGTAGCTTATACTTTTTTTCCTCATAGCCGGTCGAAAATACGCGATTAATTGTAGAAATGAAATCGTTATTATTCGTCCCAAAAGTTGAGGTCATGAGTTCGAGTTCGTTGTCAATGCCCGCGGCATTTGCAGCACGAGCGTCAGCGAGGGCTGCTGGCCGACGGCGGGCATTGACAACCAATATTCATCAATTAAATAAATTTGTTTGTCGTTAAAATCAACTGAGACAACTTGAATATTTTGTGAGCATTTCTTTATCATATTCACAGTAACTCATTGTCAGACAACTTGAATATGTTATAGTCCAGTCGAATAGAACATGAGATCTATTCTTAAATATGTGAGGTCTGCCGATTTTTTTACGAGCTCATTTTACCCCCACGCATATGCCGGTGAGTTGTCGTCAGGAATTTCCGACGCGTTTCGTGGCGAAAAATGTTTAAACAATTGAAAACCTACTTTTTGCGATCCAACTTTTTTCCTGTAGCTTTTACAGCAAAATGTTTAATACAAAAGTTGTTCGTCTCGTCGTCCCCGAAAAAATGAGCCCTTACAAAGTCATTTATCGTTATTATTTCAACTGGAAAGAGCAATAAACAACGGGATTTTTTTGTTTCGTTTTTTGCGAGTCATTCGCCGAATTTTCAACATACGACAACAAAACTCATACTACACCTAGTATGGATTTTTTCCGAAAAGAATATGCAGGGTCGAGCTGGCTATGCATAATAGTTTTGCTGTAATAAACAATCTGCGAAAATCCTTAGATTGGCTCTAGTTTTACATATCCTAGGCTCTCATCGTGAAATAAATTCTGAGCGACAGTTTTCGATACCCACTTTCAATATACATCGAAAAATAATTTTTTTGGCGCAAAAATAGTACTCATTCCGAGAAAATAAGATTTCTGCTTATAAACAAATGGGAATAATTCCGACAATTTGCAAGTTACATGGAATGTTTTGACAAAGTCTTATTCGTCTTTTTGAGACGCAAATTTTCGAAAAAAAAAAAATTGAAATATCTTTGTTAGAACCGGAGATAACGCTGTTTCGCGTATTTATTCTTCAATGCTGTTGTAATTATTATTTATGGTTGAAAAAAATACAACAAGCGCTAGAGGCCTGCACAAATGAGTATGAATTTTTTCATGCACCTCAGGGCGTCTGTGTCGTTGCAAAAAATTATTGAATTGAGGCAAGCGCGGCGGAGCGCGTCCGCGCTTACGGCGAGCGTGGTGGGGGGCCACTCGGCCGCCCAATCCATGACGTCACGGCGCACCGGACCCGCTTGATTGCAAATTGAATATCTCCGTTAAAAATTGTCGTAGAACATCGCATTTTTTTTTAAACTAACGTGCTTTTTTTCGTACAATCCGATAATCTAGTATAAATTACGTTTCTACTATTACTTACCGTGATTTTTCTCATTTTCCAACGAACGCGTCGTAAAAACTGCCGTAAGTGAATAGTAATTCGGTAGTAGTGGTGGTAACATGAATAAAAGACACTTACATTTGAGTAATATTTATTTTACAAAACGATGGCATATAAGCCTCCGCATCTTCACAATCTTCTCCTTTTTTTGCGAGAGGTAAAGTTGCGCCTATTTCTGTCTCTACTCGAACCTCGATACCTCTTGCGCGCACGGTGGTTGTGTCGCCTTCTTCCAACGATTGCTCGCAGATTAGACACTTTTCTGCACCCATTGCGATCGATCTGGTTTGCAGTTGATCATACCAATCTGAAATACATTCCGATTGAACTTACATGAATCACATTGTTATGATGATATTGTAATTAATTTGCAGAATAAATAATCAACTCTCAAACAAATGCGAAACTGGTAAAATGTACATTGTGTAAGAATATGAATTTTGTAGATACGAGTATACCAATTAAATTAGTTGATTACTTAGTATTATGGGAGTAACATGATATTCTCACTTACCAAAATGATGTGCTTTCTGCACACTTCAAAAGTTTTTCTTCTTCAGGAGGCTTCAATAGTACTTTTCGATACTAGTGCGAAAGTGTTGGTTCTTGGACGAGTGTGAAGTTTTTCGCCCGAGCGAAGCGAGGGTGATAATCACACGAGTCGAGAATCATCTTTCGCACGTGTATCGAACTTTATTTTTCAACACAGCGCGCGTTAAGTTGAATTTTATGCACGCGAAGCGTGCGCGAAATCGAACTTTGCGCACGCAGTGTGGAAAAATTATATTTCGCACTGCGATATTCGGTTGGACTACATCGTAAAAAGCTAGACAGAGGGTCCGACCCGACCAATTTCATACTTGGAGTCCCTAAATCCCCTCCATTTTCTGCCGAACATCTGCCTCTCGAGTAGACTTTCAATCCTTGCCGACGCAAATTTTTTCTTCCATCTCTTTCTCTCTGCAGCCGATAATAGGCCGATAAAAACCACACTTTCAGAACTCCCAGCAAGTCGAAACACATTATATTGCAATATTTCAATCCATTTATGGAAATACGTCAGTAACTCGATACTTAATGACAATACCAAATACCTACTACCGAATTACTATTCACTTACGGCAGTTTTTACGACGCGTTCGTTGGAAAATGAGAAAAATCACGGTAAGTAATAGTAGAAACGTAATTTATACTAGATTATCGGATTGTACGAAAAAAAGCACGTTAGTTTAAAAAAAAATGCGATGTTCTACGACAATTTTTAACGGAGATATTCAATTTGCAATCAAGCGGGTCCGGTGCGCCGTGACGTCATGGATTGGGCGGCCGAGTGGCCCCCCACCACGCTCGCCGTAAGCGCGGACGCGCTCCGCCGCGCTTGCCTCAATTCAATAATTTTTTGCAACGACACAGACGCCCTGAGGTGCATGAAAAAAGTCATACTCATTTGTGCAGGCCTCTAGCGCTTGTTGTATTTTTTTCAACCATAAATAATAATTACAACAGCATTGAAGAATAAATACGCGAAACAGCGTTATCTCCGGTTCTAACAAAGATATTTCAATTTTTTTTTTTTCGAAAATTTGCGTCTCAAAAAGACGAATAAGACTTTGTCAAAACATTCCATGTAACTTGCAAATTGTCGGAATTATTCCCATTTGTTTATAAGCAGAAATCTTATTTTCTCGGAATGAGTACTATTTTTGCGCCAAAAAAATTATTTTTCGATGTATATTGAAAGTGGGTATCGAAAACTGTCGCTCAGAATTTATTTCACGATGAGAGCCTAGGATATGTAAAACTAGAGCCAATCTAAGGATTTTCGCAGATTGTTTATTACAGCAAAACTATTATGCATAGCCAGCTCGACCCTGCATATTCTTTTCGGAAAAAATCCATACTAGGTGTAGTATGAGTTTTGTTGTCGTATGTTGAAAATTCGGCGAATGACTCGCAAAAAACGAAACAAAAAAATCCCGTTGTTTATTGCTCTTTCCAGTTGAAATAATAACGATAAATGACTTTGTAAGGGCTCATTTTTTCGGGGACGACGGGGCGAACAACTTTTGTATTAAACATTTTGCTGTAAAAGCTACAGGAAAAAAGTTGGATCGCAAAAAGTAGGTTTTCAATTGTTTAAACATTTTTCGCCACGAAACGCGTCGGAAATTCCTGACGACAACTCACCGGCATATGCGTGGGGGTAAAATGAGCTCGTAAAAAAATCGGCAGACCTCACATATTCAAGAATAGATCTTTATACATTTTTGGTATAATTCGACTGGACTATTATGACTATTAACTAAGACAGCTTGAATGTGTCTCAGATAATTTTAATGACAAACTAATTTATTGAAATAATGATAAATCATTGACTGTCGATGCCCGCGGCATTTGCAGCACGAGCGCCAGCGAGGAGGATATGTTCATATTCAAATACTTATAACCTCCGTCGCTCACTAACTTCCCTCCCGCATTGCGTCTCTTTCCTCCCGGAACACAGATGGCGCGCGGTACGTTTCAGCAGGGAGTGAAAGACCCACTTTCCTCTGCCAAATCAGGGACGGAAATACGTACTTTCGACCGAGGTATGAAGAAATTAGTACATTTCGTCACGACTACGGAAAGGCTTTTTTGGCGAAACGAGAGGTTTACGGCACGAGCCGAAGGCGAGTGCTGTAACGAGTTGAGCCAAAAAGCCTTTACGCATGAGTAACGATCAATATTTTTCATCACGAAAGCCGGAAAATCGCGACGAAGTTGCGATTTTAAGGTTAGAGTGATGAAAAATAAAATAAAATGAAAAAATCCGCTGCGGACGTGAACCGTGGTTTTTGAGACATAAAATAATGTGGAACATAATTTTCAGATAGATATTCATATTTTCCTCTAGCCAGGTGTGTCTCTCGTCTCTGTCCACAACGCATTTTTTTATTGTATTTTTTTTTTTTTTTTAATTTTAAAAATTCTAAGAGACGTATAACAAGAATGTGTTCCACTCTCACTAGGGGGAAACTGTTTTACGACGGGCAGACGATTTTTGTGAATTATTTCATATTTCTGAAAATGGTCCTTCTTCTTGAGTTATAAAAAATTATAACTTAAAAAAGCTTGGTTTGAAAATTTTGAAAAAATTCGAGAAAATGTTTTAGATCAAGAACAACAATATAACATCAAATCACGGGGCGAATCGAAGATGGTGCAGTCTCGAGACTAGGTGAATTGATGTGGACAGCCCCATATATACTTGCTAATGTAATACAGGAAACAGAAGTCTCGCTATCACTGACGCACGACGTGGCTTCGTAATATTGTTTTTATCACTCTAACCTCAAAATCGCAACTTCGTCGCGATTTCTCGGCTTTTGTGATGAAAAATAATGATCTGAGCTCGTACGCAAACACTTTTTGACGAAACTCGTTACAGCCCGAGCCGAAGAAGCCTTTACGTACTCGAACTGTAATGTACTATTCTGCACTCGAACTGTAATGTACTATTTCCTAACTGATTGTGAGTGCACAAAATAGTTCATTCCTGTACTAGTGCAAACGCTACTACTTTCCCGAACTATAGTGCGCAAAATACAGGTTTCCCGCACTACTTTCCCGCACCAGTGCGGTTTGACCCTCTTGTCGTACTGAACTAAATTTTTCAAACTATTAGCTCCGTGCGAGTTCGGTGCTGCCCCCATTTGGGCAGATTTTCCATGTTATATCTTATGGAGTAAAACTAGTTAAAGCGGCGGCCGTCGGCATAAAAGGAGTACTTTCCCAGGTGACACTCAGCGCCAGTCCTCCCCTCCAACGACGTGCACGGAGCCTATTTGAGCTGTTGTAAACGCACCATAACTACGAGATTTTCCCTAAGAACAGGAATCCAAGTCGCAGAGGAGAACTTTGTGCAGACGTAAACAAACACACCATCACTACGAGATTCTCCTCAACGATTTAAATTAAAGTCGCAGAGAACGAATACGTGTAGAAGAGGGCGGATCGAAAAACAAAATTTTCTCGGCTACCCTCAAAAATCAAAAATATCGTTGAAATAAAGGTCTCCGTGGAAGGATTCGATTTTTCGAATTTTTTTGAGGGGCCATGCGAGACGTTCAAAAGTGCCATTTTTAGCGTAAAATTTACGTTATCGCTGATTAACGGAAACAGATTCATCCGAAAATTCTGATTTTTTTATATAAGGTGCCCAGGTAACTACTCTTTCAAACCCATATTCACGGATCACTACCAATTGTTTCAGATGTTCGAGAAAAAATTTTGAAAATCAATATTTTCACTATTTTTCGAGTAACTATCGTTGAATTTTGATTTTTCTCCTTCTAAAACGTTTTTGTACTTCTTCCATCGTTTTTTTCTTGTCAAACTTTCCATCAGTATCGCTTACAATGCAAAAATGGCTGATTCATGAATTAATAAAAAATAAAAATTTATTTTTCAGCAATTTGCGCATTCTAAGCGATACTGATAGAAATCTTTACAAGAAAAAAACGATGGAAAAAATACGAAAACGTTTTAGAAGGAGAAGAATCGAAATTCAACGATAATTACTCGAAAAATAGTGAAAATATTGATTTTCAAACATTTTGTCCAAAGATATGAAACAATTGGTAGTGGTCCGTGAATATGGGTTTGAAAGAGTAGTTACCTGGGCACCTTATATCAAAAAATCAGAATTTTCGGATCAATCTGTTTCGCAATCTGATAACGTAATTTTGACGCTAAAAATGGCACTTTTGAACGTCCCGCGCACCCCCTAAAAAAATTCAAAAAACCGAATCCTTCCACGGAGACCTTTATTTCAGCGATATCTTTGATTTTTGAGGGTAGCCGAGAAAATTTTTTTCTTTCGATCCGCCCTAGTGTAGATGTAAACAAACGCAACCTATAGACACAACCTATTATATAAATGCTTCGAAATTCAGTGACGAACAGTGTTTCGAAGAGTCAACATCGTTTATGATGAATTTGGGCAGTGGACAAAGTGATTTTAGTGACGCAATGCCGAAGGAAATTCGTGGAGCAGCTAAACATAATTGTGACGCTGAATCTACTCCCAGTCTCCCATGTCTCGGCAAGAATATGCACAATAGTATCTATATATCTAATGATTTCAAAAAAGTTGTGCAAATCCAAAAAAAAAATTTCTTCTTCGTGATATTGCGGCTCTCGTGATAAAAAATCATGTCCGTCACTTGTACGGAAAGGCTTTTTGACGAATCTCGTTACAGCTCTCGTTTTCGGTTCGAGCCGTAAACCTCTCGTTTCGCCAAAAAAGCCGATCCGTAGTCGTAACGAAATGTAGTATTTACGAAAAAAAATTTTCTCGCGTATTTTGTTTTTGACGCTATGTCAAAGAGATTCGCATCATCGATTTTTTTTTCGTCGCACGGGCGACAAACCCGACTCGTGCGGGACTCACCTGTTTTGCGCATTTGTTGCGTAATGTACTCATCAATTCGAGCGCTTAATTGGAGAGCTCATCGCGTCTTCGAATTCGGTTACAGTCGTAGAGTGATAGAACTGTTGCAGATAACATCCTATCTTATACACATAGTGTCCTCGATGCAGGCGATTGTATTGAATGCCAGTTTTCCGGCTGTACGTCAAAAATCAAAGCTTTCGAGATATGCATTTCCTTACGTTATCTACTGCAGGTACCGTTGGTATCTCGATACTTACGGTTAAATTCTGTTGGACGTTTTAATTTACCGTTAGAAATTTTTCTACCAAAAACTACTACAATTAGTATTCTGAACCAAATGTCCAACATGTCCTGTGGCTTAAGGCGAAAATGATATGAACTTTCACAAGACATTGCACCCTTCAACACAGCGCCATATGTATAGTATGGGGTGCTTTTTTTGCGATTATTTTTAACTTCCCGTTTCTCTGATTTCAGAGAACAAGCGGGTTTGGGCTGACTATAAGCCAGCCTTCGAACTTCCCGTTTTCCAACTCATTTCGAGATGGAATAATAAAAAATTGAAAAACAATAAAAAATAAAAATACCGCATTGATGTATTTAAAAATTTAGTCATTTTCAAGTTGGAGCAAATGCGATCGATGAAGATCAAGATCATCAAAATCCGTTGATCGGTTCTCAAAATATCGACAATTGAAATTTTTTTTCCAAAATTGTGATTTCAAATAATTCGAAAACCACTCGACCGATAAAATCCAAAATCTAATCAGTTCTAAGTTACGGAAAAGCGCGTCAATTGAGACCAGAATCATCAGAATCCGTTGATTCGTTCTCGAGATATCGTCGGACAAAAAGTGATCACATACGTACATACATAAATACATACATACATACGTATACATACATACATACATACATACATACATACACACACACAGACGTCCATCAAAAAATGGTCGGAAATGATTCTCTAGACCTCAAAACGTGGACATCTGGTGAAAACTCAACTTTCCATTTTCGGGGTGATTACCTACAATTAACTTCCTTTTTTCGTATTCATCGAAGTTAGACCCTGCAGTCCATGGAGGCGAAACAAGAAGACTTTGGGATGGTGTCGAAGTTCAAAGTATCGCATTAGATCCAGATTCGAATCAAGACTGATGAATGTTTCCCCACTGGGTGCTCCATCAAAAATAAAATAGCCTCTCCGATCAGTACCGTTTCGAAAATAGTGACAATTCTTCGATGAACTGAATTCTTAGTTGAAGTAATTAATCGTAAGAGACAACCAGTGAACAGAAAATCATTCGAATATTTGTAGCTAATTCTTTTACGATTGCTCCAAGCTCGGAAACCTACGCACTACTTTTGAAATTTTTTTATCTGAAAACTGTTTCACAGTTACTTGCTGAGTAGCTGGTCGTACATACATAGCACAGAAATATTGCATTGTCATGCATTATACTTATAAACTTGCGTAAGTTGCCAACGATTGAAATGGCGCTTACCGCTCATCTATGACTTTTTGTTAGATGTTCTTTATTTATTTTGATTTTTTTGTTGGTTGTGTTCCAAAGGTAATTAATTACGTCCACCATGAATATACCTGCGATAAGACACATGGGGTGTCGCATGTTGAATATCCTCCTTTAGTAATCTGAAAACTACGCATTTTCGGGTTTATGGTTCCAGATTAAAGATTTTTCAGAAGAGTGTTCTAATTCGGTAGAATCTCGCAATCTTCCAGATAATCGTTGATTTGCCTGAATCGATAGAATGATATTATCAAAACATGAAATGGTGCGCTGCGAGACCTACAGAAAAATTGCAGTTGTTATTTGAACGTAATACAAAATCACACAAATATTTTACTGCTACTTAAAACGCACGTTAAATGAAGTTTTGCTGCTCGGAAAAAACGTACGTTAATATTTCAACTATAAAATTGCTGTAAAATGTTATACGTCTTTCGTGATCCCTACATTTTATATTCTCATACCTATAGATTCACTCATGAGGAAATTTTCATCGTGACTGTTTATCTTTACTTATTCGAGATTTTTTATCATACTGCTACTAAAATGAAGCTTATAAAATAACGGGAATATAACTTTTTTCTTACAATTTTTCCAAGAATGAGTTTTACTACTCGTATGCCTATCGCGTGGAATTGTTAGATTAGTTGTTGCATATGTATGGATCTGGAACTCTACCATGTTGCCGAGGGTAGTGCATACTTATAACTAACGTCTTAGCATATTTTGAAGTAGGTACATTACATTGGAGATTCTCAAGTTCAAAAGCTCATTATCGTTTTCCCGGGCAATATTCCACTTGGTACTATTAAGCAATCACTGATTTGGATAAGAAACTTTTGAATATATATAGGTATGCGTGTGTACCTACCTGGTTGATCGTCAGCATTGCAAAAATATAGTATGTTACTAGAATAGCGTTGCAATTTCTAATGAGCAAAATGCACTCTCATGATTTTATCGTGGGCAAACAATGAATTCATAGAAATTCAAAAATTGTAGAAATGTGGTAAGTGTGACGGGCCAGACGCCTGTACAAAAGCTGCGGCATATTGATTCGCCGGCAAGACACCGAAAACACGCGGGTATAATCTTATCTGGGTATCGAAAATTAATTAGTGTGAGCAAGCAAAGGAGTCCTGATTTCATAAGGCGACAAACACTGTTGAGGATTTGTTTTTCACCTGATTTATCTGCCTCTTGACTGACGATGTATTTAAAACGGCTTCATATTAAGATTAAACGGAATTGATACAACGTGATTCACGAATTACTATTTATCCCATCATTTTGATGGTCGTTTTCAAGGTGTGTGTATCAACAAGGTCGATCATCAAGCTACAGATGGACATGCATGTACTAGGTCCGGTGGATCAAGAATATTCATTCCAAAAGTGCCATGATTTGGTGCGTCATTTTTGATGTGAAAAAATTGTCGAGATTATGATAAAGTTTATTCAAGGCTTCATTCCATAGCTTCGTAACAAACGTGACCAATTAGGCTATACGCTGATTAGATAACATTAGCTATAAGTTATCTCCCAAATGATGAAGCTACTGAAGTCAAACTAGAGACACATGCCAAGACTTTGGTTACAGACTTTTCCGCTTCGATCTCAAGCTTGTCCATCGCTGTCGTGAGGCTACTAGATGATAGCGGATTCAGAAAAGAGGCCGATTCATCACCGAGATCCGATAGATCAGCCGATAATGTGGTCCAAACACTGGATATCAAACTCTCCACTGATGGTATGATCTGCCAATGAACATACATGTGTATCAAGAATATTGGTAAAAATCTTCAAGGGATTATGATTGGAAAATTTTGTCACTTCGACATTGTGATAGAATGCTTTCATCGCTGCTTTCCATTCCAAAGGGCAACAAATGTGTCTGAAATATCGAAAATGGGCATTCCGGAAGCTCAAATTTACTCACCAACGGTATACACGAAACAAAAGTCACAATGTTTGATCCGCATGATTCAAGTTTTTCCAGGTAACCCGTAGCAAGAGTTATGAAACTTCGCAAAGCAGCTAGAATAGTCTCGCATTTTGCCAGCAAGTTGGATTGAACGCTATTAACGGCGGCGATTGCAGTTGTTGCGATTCCTGTGGCTATTGCCTCAAATTGAGTATTCAAAGTTAAGCATGTGCTCACGTCAATTTCACTGGTAACGCTGCTGATGATACTTGAAATTTTCTTCGTATACTGTTGGACGTGTCAAGTTATGGTCAAAAATGTGTTCAGATGACAATGACTAACTGCTAATTGTGAAGCAAATGTGTCAGTAGCTGAATCGTTGACTATGACTTCCGGACACTCTCGACCAATCACGTTCGGACAAAATGTCTAGGTGCTTCTTCTATTCATAACATGACCATTTACCTGAGTATTTGCATTCTTCACAACATCAGTGACCATCCCTGTGAGAGTATCAGTGACGTTTGTCACGCTTTCTGCAGTTTTTTGTACCGTTACCACTTGCTTCTCAGCATCACTAACTGCAGATGATAACGTGGAGGCTGCTGACCCCGTGAGCGTTGAAAGCAGCGAGCCTTGAGCCTCCTGGGAATTCCATCAATTTAAATTAGGCCCTGTTTATGAATTTCGAGCAAAAAGTGCTAGTTGATCGACTTCAAGTCGAAAACACCAATGCAGATTTTTGGATCGACTTATTATTACCCATTAAGTTCCTTCAAATTCCATAATTTCGTCTATAATTTATAGACTATATACAATTTCGGGTTCGATTCCGCGAGAAGGCCCCGTAGGTTTTTCAGATTCATGATTAAGTCAGACTGGCTGATTATAACGGCAAGAAGTTACGGCAAAGTCATTGTGAAAACGTTACAGAATGTTTTTTCCTCGGTTTTTACACCGAAAACGGATAATAGTACATTGTACAACAAGGGGGGGAAATGGGTGATTTCTGGTGTGGGTTAGATGATGGTGCACGAGTCGGAGTCGAGTGTACAATCATCTTACCCGAGCTAAAAATTGCCCTCCCCTCTTGTTGTACACCGTGCTTTTTTCAACAAGTGCGGGTACAGGCCCGTTTTCGACCATTCAGAGCGAAAAAAAGAAAAAATTGATTGATTTTCTGAATCTGGAAAATTTTTTAAATTTTCGAAATTTTGCAACTTTTGAAAAATTTTGAAAATATTGAAAAGTTTTTGAAAAATTTTCGCCCCAATGGACCCAAAGAAATGGATCCATTACCTCCCTAGGGAATGTAGTCCATGCTAGAAACGCGTAGCTTCCCATCCACTTTACATGCGAGACAAAGGGCAATATTCCATGCACGTGTTGAAAAAAAGAAATTAAAATTAATTTTTTTAAAATTATTTTAAAATTAAAATTTTTTGAAAATTAATTTTGATAATTAAATTTAATTAAAAAAAAAGAAATTAATATTAATTTTTTCGACACGTGCATGAAATAGGCCCTTTTTCTCGCATGTAAAGTGGATGGGAAGTTACGCGTTTCTAGCATGGATTACATTACCTCCCTAGGGAGGGAATGAATATTACTTCGTCTCGGGCGCCTTCGGCGACCCCGACTCCGAGTCGTGCACCATCATCTAACCCTCGCTAGAAATCGCCCATTCCCCTCCCCCCCCCCCCCCCCCCCCCCCCCTGTTGTACAATGTACTATTCTTTGCGAGACTTGAAACGTGTTTCTCGTTTTTTCCCCGTACACAGCAATTGGTGCTTCTACTGTTTTTCCTTCTGGCTCGAAATAACCAGCTGAAAAGTTCCACGGCTAGCCTTTCGCAGTCAGTTGAATTATACCTACTTGTTGATTTTTTTGTTATGTGATTTTTACGAACTGACAAATTTTATGAAACCTTTTCATATACTCACACTGCAGGCGACAAGTAAAAGACACAACGCAATTGCGAACTCGGCCATCTCAATCGACTCTGGTTGATGCACCGAAGAGTGAAACTCCAAGTAGAGCTTCGATATTGAAATATCAGAAACCCTATTATACTTATGTAGAAAAACACAAGCTACTATGGTGCAGATAGCAGTGGACAGTTGCAATGCGGAAGCTACGCGAATTGCAGTTGCTCGTGAACTTGGAACATAAAACCCAATGGACTCTAATCTGAGTACATAAGTATTAAAAATTTCGAACACGTAATTTCTGCAATTAAATATCACTACACGGCAAAATTTCGTAGTTTGGTCTGCTACAAAAGTACAGTAAAATTATCTCGTTTTCGTAAGTTTACTTGTGAAAATTATGGCCACCGTGACGGTTCTTTATCTTCAATTACTCTTGGTTATTTAAATGACACCATTACGCCACAATAGACCTCAAAGAGTATCGTGAACTTTGATTATTTTTTGTGGTTGTTTCAGAAACCATTTATAGCATGTCTGCGTCGTGCGGAATAGCGATACCTGTTAAGTGAACCGTCTTTAAACATCTTCAGTCAACGCGTTTGGATTAGCCGTTGCATGAATCCGGTATTCACTCGTATACGTAATTTGGATACTGCATACTCATACAATTCCAGAATATGCGATTATGCGCCTTCGTAGGAACCTGCAGAATTATTCTTGCTGTAGAAATATTTTAGATGCAAATTCTTGGATGAATTTTCACGATACATGAAACATATCTTTTCATATATTTTTGCGATTTTTTAAACAAGTTATCTGCCTCAAATGCCGGACGCTTCAGCTATATTATTATTATTTTTTTTAATTGTCTATACAGTATGTCATAATGGGAATGTTATCTTATCTATAGCAGGATGACACAACAAAGTACATTCTTGCCATGTATTCCCTCATGTGTTTATTGATTCTTTACTCCGATTACCAGTCTTATTTCTTATTACATTGACTAAGGATTACTAAAGACGGCCAGTTAAATGGGACTCTGTGAAGCCTGGCCACTTACCGACCGAGTACCATTGCAGTATATCTATAGCTATAAACAGTATACCTATAGCTATCGAATATATAGATATTAGGGTGGTCGTTATTCGGGGTCAAAATGAATTTTACCCTTTCCGCCCCCCAAATCGGTTCCAAATACGGAAAAAAAAATGCTGTAATTTTTTCAGATTTTTAAAAAATCGCTTGACCCTGGACCACGGGGCTTGAAGTTTCCCATTTGAAATACACGGGGTTTTCCCGCGTTGGCAGTTATTATTTTACTGTGGGCCCAAATATGTTCGTAAAATCTGGAAATTTTCAGGGATTACTTGACAAGCATGTTGCTACATACAAAAAATTTCCCAAACTCCTACCCTCAAAATATTGTGTAACATGACCATATTATTTGAATTAAAATTTTTTTTTCTATTTTATTTTTTTATTTTTTTTTTTCGTCTTTTCTATGAATGTGAACAGTGTTTACCGATTGCAATAAAATACTCACACGAAACGAACAACAAAAATTGTTCATTTTACAAATTGTAAGTGAATATCGAAATAATAATCCAAACGCCAGAAAGGAGACAATACTTAAGAATTTGTAACTCGTTCAGAAAATTATTTTAGTGTAAAAACATTTATTAAAAAACGGGGAAGAAAATAAAAAAAAATCTAAAAAAAAATAATAATTTCAATGGACTAATAATATAGGGGCGTAAGCGCCGAAAAAAAAATTTTCCTTTTTTAGTGGCAAAATCTTTTTCCCGCGATATAAAACGTTTTGGGCATATTCGCAAAAAAAAATTTTTTTTGCCGCCTACGCCGGTTTGGTGTTAGTCCATAGATTTAATTAATATGGTCATATTACACAACATTTTGAGGGTAGGGGTTTCCGAATTTTTTTCCATGTAGCGACATGCTTGTCAAGTAATCCCTGAAAATTTCAAGACTTTACGAACATATTTGGGCCCACAGTGAAATAATAACTGCCAACGCGGGAAAACCCCGTGTATTTCAAATGGAAACCTTCAAGCCCCGTGGTCCAGGGTCAAGCAATTTTTTAAAAATCTGAAAAAATTACAGCATTTTTTTTTCGGTATTTGGAACCGATTTAGGGGGCGGAAGGGGTAAAATTCATTTTGACCCCAAATAACGACCACCCTAATAGATATACATCACGTGTATTTTGTCGGTAAGTTCGAACACTGCTGTTACCGGCGTGCCCCGCTGTGCCCCCGAACCGAGCTATGTGAAGTTGGCCCGCGACTTTGTTTGATCCTGATGAATCATATACCAAAAAATTGCTCCCGAATTGCTCCTAATTGCTCCACAAATCCCGTTAATTGCTCCAGTACAGTTCGAGAGAAAATCGAAAAAAACGAAATTGCCCTCCCCCTAAGTTGAGAACCGGAAAATCGAAAATTTCATTTCGACTGAACGAAATAGATATTAAATGCTCCTAATTGCTCCCGAATTGCTCCTAATTGCTCCACTTGTTTTATTACTCGTACCCTTATGATTGTCGAAAAAATTTGAGAAAACAAAATCGACATTCCTCTTCAGGTCAAGAGGCGCGAAATTTAAATATCTGTTCCGCGTCGATCAAGTAATTCAAATTGCTCCCGAATCGCTCCCAATTGCTCTCTAATTGCTCCTAATTGCTCTGTTATTTTTATCCCTCGGTTTCCCATAGATTTCCTGAAAATTGAAAAAATCACGAGACGCATTTCTGAGGTTAGGTCGAGCGGCGACAATTTAGAACTCGAGTTGAAACAAAATTGAGTAAAATTTGATCCATGATGAACAATTGCTCCCAATTGCTCTCTAATTGCTCCTAATTGCTCTGTTATTTTTATCCCTCGGTTTCCCATAGATTTTTCAGAAAATTGAAAAAACAAGAGATGTATTTTCGAGGTTAGGTCGAGCGGCGCCAATTTAGAACTCGAGTTGAAACAAAATTGAGTAAAATTTGATCCATGATGAACAATTGCTCCCAATTGCTCTCTAATTGCTCCTAATTGCTCTGTTATTTTTATCCCTCGGTTTCCCATAGATTTTTCAGAAAATTGAAAAAACAAGAGATGTATTTTCGAGGTTAGGTCGAGCGGCGCCAATTTAGAACTCGAGTTGAAACAAAATTGAGTAAAATTTGATCCGTGATGAACAATTGCTCCTAATTGCTCTCTAATTGCTCTGTTGTTTTTATCCCTCGGTTTCCCATAGATTTCCTGAAAATTGACAAAAACACGAGACGCATTTCTGAGGTTAGGTCGAGCGGCGCCAATTAAGAACTCGAATTGAAACGAAATTCAGTAAAATTTGATCGATGATGAACAATTGCTCCCAATTGCTCCCGAATTGCTCCTAATTGCTCTGTTGTTTTTATTCCTCGGTTTCCCATAGATTTCCTGAAAATTAAAAAAAACCACGAGACGGATTTTTTGAGGTTAGGTCGAGTGGCGCCAGTTTAGAACTCGAATTGAAACGAAATTGAGTATTTGATCCATGATGAACAATTGCTCCCAATTGCTCCCGAATTGCTCCTAATTGCTCTGTTGTTTTTATTCCTCGGTTTCCCATAGATTTCCTGAAAATTGAAAAAAACACGAGACGCATTTTTGAGGTTAGGTCGAGCGGCGCCAATTTAGAACTCGAATTGAAACGAAATTGAGTATTTGATCCATGATGAACAATTGCTCCCAATTGCTCCTAATTGCTCTGTTGTTTTTATCCCTCGGTTTCCCATAGATTCTCTGAAAATTAAAAAAAACACGAGACGGATTTTTTGAAGTTAGGTCGAGCGGCGCCAATTTGGAACTCAAATTGAAACGAAATTCAGTAAAATTTGATCCATGATGAACAATTGCTCCCAATTGCTCCCGAATTGCTCCTAATTGCTCTGTTGTTTTTATTCCTCGGTTTCCCATAGATTTCCTGAAAATTGAAAAAAACACGAGACGCATTTTTGAGGTTAGGTCGAGCGGCGCCAATTTAGAACTCAAATTGAAACGAAATTGAGTATTTGATCCATGATGAACAATTGCTCCCAATTGCTCCTAATTGCTCTGTTGTTTTTATCCCTCGGTTTCCCATAGATTTTCTGAAAATTGAAAAAAAACACGAGACGCATTTTTTGAGGTTAGGTCGAGCGGCGCCAATTTAGAACTCGAATTGAAACGAAATTCAGTAAAATTTGATCGACGATGAACAATTGCTCCCAATTGCTCCTAATTGCTCTGTTGTTTTCATCCCTCGGTTTTCCATAGATTTTCTGAAAATTGAAAAAAAACATGAGACGCATTTTTTGAGGTTAGGTCGAGCGGCGCCAATTTAGAACTCAAATTGAAACGGAATTCAGTAAAATTTGATCGATGATGAACAATTGCTCCCAATTGCTCCCGAATTGCTCCTAATTGCTCTGTTGTTTTTATCCCTCGGTTTCCCATAGATTTCCTGAAAATTAAAAAAAACCACGAGACGGATTTTTTGAGGTTAGGTCGAGTGGCGCCAGTTTAGAACTCGAATTGAAACGAAATTCAGTAAAATTTGATCGACGATGAACAATTGCTCCCAATTGCTCCTAATTGCTCTGTTGTTTTCATCCCTCGGTTTTCCATAGATTTTCTGAAAATTGAAAAAAAACATGAGACGCATTTTTTGAGGTTAGGTCGAGCGGCGCCAATTTAGAACTCAAATTGAAACGGAATTCAGTAAAATTTGATCGATGATGAACAATTGCTCCCAATTGCTCCCGAATTGCTCCTAATTGCTCTGTTGTTTTTATCCCTCGGTTTCCCATAGATTTCCTGAAAATTAAAAAAAACCACGAGACGGATTTTTTGAGGTTAGGTCGAGTGGCGCCAGTTTAGAACTCGAATTGAAACGAAATTCAGTAAAATTTGATCGACGATGAACAATTGCTCCCAATTGCTCCTAATTGCTCTGTTGTTTTCATCCCTCGGTTTTCCATAGATTTTCTGAAAATTGAAAAAAAACATGAGACGCATTTTTTGAGGTTAGGTCGAGCGGCGCCAATTTAGAACTCAAATTGAAACGGAATTCAGTAAAATTTGATCGATGATGAACAATTGCTCCCAATTGCTCCCGAATTGCTCCTAATTGCTCTGTTGTTTTTATCCCTCGGTTTCCCATAGATTTCCTGAAAATTAAAAAAAACCACGAGACGGATTTTTTGAGGTTAGGTCGAGTGGCGCCAGTTTAGAACTCGAATTGAAACGAAATTGAGTATTTGATCCATGATGAACAAGTGCTCCCAATTGCTCCCGAATTGCTCCTAATTGGAGCACATTGGAATCCACTCCATGGATTTCCTGAAGCGAGGAGCAATTGGGAGCAATTGTTCATATTTTACTGAATTCCGTTTCAATTTGAGTTCTAAATTGGCGCCGCTCGACCTAACCTCAAAAAATGCGTCTCGTGTTTTTTTCAATTTTCAGAAAATCTATGGAAAACCGAGGGATGAAAACAACAGAGCAATTAGGAGCAATTGGGAGCAATTGTTCATCGTCGATCAAATACTCAATTTCGTTTCAATTCGAGTTCTAAATTGGCGCCGCTCGACCTAACCTCAAAAATGCGTCTCGTGTTTTTTTCAATTTTCAGGAAATCTATGGGAAACCGAGGAATAAAAACAACAGAGCAATTAGGAGCAATTCGGGAGCAATTGGGAGCAATTGTTCATCATGGATCAAATTTTACTGAATTTCGTTTCAATTTGAGTTCCAAATTGGCGCCGCTCGACCTAACTTCAAAAAATCCGTCTCGTGTTTTTTTTAATTTTCAGAGAATCTATGGGAAACCGAGGGATAAAAACAACAGAGCAATTAGGAGTAATTCGGGAGCAATTGGGAGCAATTGTTCATCATCGATCAAATTTCACTGAATTTCGTTTATATTCGAGTTCTAAATTCGCGCCGCTCGACCTAACCTCAGAAATGCGTCTCGTGTTTTTTTCAATTTTCAGGAAATCTATTGGAAACCGAGGAATAAAAACAACAGAGCAATTAGGAGCAATTCGGGAGCAATTGGGAGCAATTGTTCATCATGGATCAAATACTCAATTTCGTTTCAATTCGAGTTCTAAACTGGCGCCACTCGACCTAACCTCAAAAAATCCGTCTCGTGGTTTTTTTTAATTTTCAGGAAATCTATGGGAAACCGAGGGATAAAAACAACAGAGCAATTAGGAGCAATTCGGGAGCAATTGGGAGCAATTGTTCATCATCGATCAAATTTTACTGAATTCCGTTTCAATTTGAGTTCTAAATTGGCGCCGCTCGACCTAACCTCAAAAAATGCGTCTCGTGTTTTTTTCAATTTTCAGAAAATCTATGGAAAACCGAGGGATGAAAACAACAGAGCAATTAGGAGCAATTGGGAGCAATTGTTCATCGTCGATCAAATTTTACTGAATTTCGTTTCAATTCGAGTTCTAAATTGGCGCCGCTCGACCTAACCTCAAAAAATGCGTCTCGTGTTTTTTTCAATTTTCAGAAAATCTATGGGAAACCGAGGGATAAAAACAACAGAGCAATTAGGAGCAATTAGAGAGCAATTGGGAGCAATTGTTCATCATGGATCAAATTTTACTCAATTTTGTTTCAACTCGAGTTCTAAATTGTCGCCGCTCGACCTAACCTCAGAAATGCGTCTCGTGATTTTTTCAATTTTCAGGAAATCTATGGGAAACCGAGGGATAAAAATAACAGAGCAATTAGGAGCAATTAGAGAGCAATTGGGAGCGATTCGGGAGCAATTTGAATTACTTGATCGACGCGGAACAGATATTTAAATTTCGCGCCTCTTGACCTGAAGAGGAATGTCGATTTTGTTTTCTCAAATTTTTTCGACAATCATAAGGGTACGAGTAATAAAACAAGTGGAGCAATTAGGAGCAATTCGGGAGCAATTAGGAGCAATTAATATCTATTTCGTTCAGTCGAAATGAAATTTTCGATTTTCCGGTTCTCAACTTAGGGGGAGGGCAATTTCGTTTTTTTCGATTTTCTCTCGAACTGTACTGGAGCAATTAACGGGATTTGTGGAGCAATTAGGAGCAATTCGGGAGCAATTTTTTGGTATATGATTCATCAGGATCAAACAAAGTCGCGGGCCAACTTCACATAGCTCCCGAACCGGGCTCCAAAACTGTACCCATGGCTGGCCGTCTTTAGTAATCCTTAGTCAATGCATATTATTATTCCACAAATATTTTGATCGAATTCTGTGATAATATCCCTTTCTACATTATCACTCGTTCTCTGATTGATGTCGATATCTTCGGTACTACTCTTCTCTAGCTTACCGACTGCGCTTCGTTCATAAGATAAAGTAGGCGTTCTTACTATCATCTGACACCTTTACTACCATCAGATCTATGCAGCAGCGCCACTTTCGTCATTTAGAATAAGACTCGGATATCGCTGTGATGTAGCGACAATATAGCGCGACAAGAAAATAGAAGCCTGGCATTGGCTTACAGGAATTACGTATCATGCTGACTAATGACACAGCTTTATTCACTAGCGTCATTCACATCGAGCGTCATCGACTCATCGTCAAATAGAAACGACGTTCGGTTTCAGCTACGTCGTTTTCAATTATCATACGTTTCCAAAATGGCAGCGAAGAGTGGTGGTATGGTTGAGTGGTCCTCAATAATAAAGCCAATATTAGCCGCATCTTATGGATCATTTAATAAAAACGAGACAATCGAGCTAGTCAAAGCTATAATAAAGAGGTAGGTAAAAGAGCTGGTTAAATTCCATCTCCTGATGCCGAGATTAAACACCCTGAATTGTTCACGGGCGTTAAATGACAGTACAGAAATGGATACTTGCCCGTATCGAGCGTTTATTCATTTTTTTTTTTTTTTTCTTCGCCCTTTCTTATCGATTATATTTTCAATCGTTTAAACAGCGATGCCGAATTCTCATCTCACGATGAACAACACGAGGCATTTTACACGTCGTTCGCAGCCCTCGCCGCAGATTACATTGCCGGAAGCGCAGGGACATGTGAGTTTCAGCAAATACGATTTTACAATAATTTTATACATCGTTTTGATTTGGCTATCGAAATTCACTTCCCGTTCACATACACATAACCCGAATTGCACATCGCGGGGGCGGGGTGAGAATCTTCGTGTGTATAAATAGTCGCGTTCTTCCATTACTTCTTCTACATGTCATCATCGTCTCACCTCTTCCTTCTCCTTCCCTCCCATCCACACTTTGGACAAAATTCATTTATCCTTATCGAAACAAACCTTGGCATTGTTCAAGATTTTCAACTACATAATGCAATTAGATGTTTTTCAAAATTTACTGAAATCCGAGATTTTCTTGTACATTTTTTGTTATCCATCCACTGACAAAGTTGTTCACTTTTCATTTCATATTTTTACTCATAGAATTGGGATACTCTTGCTAATTGAATTTCATTGTTATTGTTTGATCAACGTTAATCGTCTCGCTTCAACAGACTTGATTTTTCTCAAGCATTCTCTGCGAATTGTTATTCTTCAAATACTATCAATCTATCGATTGCTCATTTGATTAGTAGAAATCAGTGAAATGCCGTAAGAAGTAGTATGACTAGAATTACAGGAATCTATCGCCACTCGGCGGCGGGTCATTTTATCATAGTCCATAAAAGTCATGACGAAAATTTATGAAAAGACTTTAATTTTACAATGATAGCAACGTCAATTATATACGGGAATGTCATGCAATAATCAAAGCGCTTTATTCAGTTGTTATCAGTAGCAGATACTGACTCAAGTAACTGTCTAAATCCTGTTGACGTTTATATTATCCGATCTATTGATTATTTTCGTACCTTGTCCAAAAGTATGTGGTTGAGATAAACACAGAAAAATTATTCCGTTAATCAGAATCCGAATGAAAACAATTGAAAATAAGCGGTATACAAGCAAATTTTACTGCTCTTACAATAATCCAGTATTGAATTGGAGAAATGAAACTGCAATACCTTGTTGAGTCAATGATATGAACTCCACTGTCATCTAAAACTCATAATTTCAAATCAAGGTTTCCCCCAATTCCCCTGCATTACTGTTTCCTAACTATGAACCTTGTTACGTACCCCCATTTTGAATGAAATTCACCATTCTAGGATATGAGTTTTACAAAAGTCTTATAAAAGTCTTTACTAATTTAGATGATGATTTTTATGATTTAGTTAGTTTACATTTCTTCATTATGAATTAGAGAATTTTAGTCATAACATCCCTGTACAGTAATATTTTTAACTTCACCCTAGTTTTTCCTTTACGAAATATCAACTACAACTATATGATCAATGAAGTAATTCGATTGTTTTTCTCCATGTTTATAATTCAGTCATTTTTATTAATTTAGTAAATTTTTTTTCTCTTCAATCTTCTGCCAGTGTCGAAGAGCCAAATTCCCACAGTTTGGCAAGCATGCAAGATACTGCTTACCTATTTGATTGGAAGACTGCCACAGTCGCAGCTTGGAGATGGAACGCCGACTGTGTTGGTTACGAAGCAGCTGCTTCTTCCGATACGTGCGCTTTGCACGGGACAATCTCTGTTAACAAAGACCGAGGAGATTACGCTTGTTGCTATAATGAACAACGCTAAGCTACCATCGCATATAAAGACTTCTTCGCCAAGTGGGGAAAAGGAAACTTCACCTCAACCCATTAAAGAAACATCTAAACGTGCTCGAAGCGATTTGTCCAGCAGTATTCTCGAACAACTTACTACACCGTTGCAGGACTTTATACCAAATGCAAATATTACTAACGAGGCTACTTCTGACGCCAGTAATAAAATCAATTCAGAATCTAATAACGCTGACGTTAACGTCGATGCCAAGGTAATTCGAATTTAGGTCTTGAGAAAAGATACTTTCCTGTATTTATAAAATTTAAGTGTTTGAAAAATGCTTTTTATTAACTGTAACTTTTGTATCGACGAAGAAACCTTTCCACAATCGAAGGTGATAATAGAGGGTAGTTCAACAAAGAATAGAACGTATCGTAGACTCGACCATTGTATCTCAAACCGTTACTAAGTTATGCTACTTTCATCAAACCAGTGAATTTTTCACTTCAACTACAATTGTACATTCATTGTTCGTAATAATTAGATGAAATTTTCAGGGTATGCTCATCCAATGTTTCACTATAAGTCTACCAAGCATTTTTTCTATATATATTTATCATTCTTGGGGCAAATAATTCATTCCTCAGAAAAAACTTGCACTTCCAATTCTTTTTCAGTGCCCAAAGAAAAAAAATTATTCACTGACCATTAGTGAAGAGTTTCTTGATGAATATAGAAGTTGTAGGCATTCAGAATACTCTTTGATAATTGAATAACATATGATTCTTCTTCTTAATTCTATACGTCGTAATGTCGAGTCCCGAATTTCGTGTTTCTATTTCGTCGACAAACTTTAAAATAAGCGAATCTTCTATTTTCCAGATGTTGTTTGTGTCGAACAACATAAGCACCCTCCAAAGTATGGGTGCGGGAGACACGTTGCTCGACATGTGTACAAATCTTCCGTACTTGTCTAGATATACAAGAAAATATCAGGCGTATTTAGGCAGAAAGGGTTTCAGTCTTCCGTCAAATCATTCTGAAGCTCATACCATTCGACACAGCTTACATGCGGTCGTAAACGACATCAACATTGTACACAGCGTAGTGTCGCTTCCAGTCCTCGAACCTTTGACACCGGCAAAACTTGAGAAGCTATCATTGCTCACGATGTCTTGCTTGTATTGCTCGATAGCTAATGCAACGGCTTCGAGTATCGTTGGGATAACGAATGCTGTATCGCCAAAATGCAGCACAAATACTTCCTCCAATCAGCAGGGAATTCAAAGCGCAAAAGGAACCGAAGAGGAACACGATACCCTGGCAATAACAGTTGTTGAAAAAAGTTTAGAGATTTTTGGGATCGTTTCTAACGTTATTAAATACAGCACACGTGCAGGCGGACATGTAAGATATTTCCTATTCACAATCATTGAGAATATATTCCTTGAATTATATGCCAGAACAATTTCCTAGCCAAAATGCATCGTAGAGAAAAATTCAATCAAGTACTAGTTTCAAATCAGTGAAAGCAAACGTTTCAAAGTTGTTTGTAAAATATTTCCACGATTCTGTGCTTGGCTTGGAATTAAATTATTGGAAATATGGATGAATAAATTCACCTTCGTTTATTTACAGATATTACAAAATCATCTTCTAATTGGGGTCTGGCTTCTGGTAGCCGGCCTTCAGGCTCAACTATCCGTCAGCAGTTTTAGCGCCGCAGACAAAGGAAAAGAAGAAAAAGGAAAATCACCGAGTAAATCAAGAGATGGAACTGGTCGCATAAATCTCATGAAAGTGTAAGTGTTTTTTAGTTTTGTAGTTTTTTTCTTCAGATATCTTTAGACAATAAATTAGTGAATATAAATTTACAATGGCATAAAAAAAACCAACTCAGCTCCATTAATTAATATCAGACTCGAATCGACTACATAAAGTTATTTTCTTACAGGCAACAAGGATTCGGTGTTCTTTCCGTCGCTCTCGCTTCTCATGCCCTGACACTGATGAGCGCACTACTAGAAGACGTGTCCGTTGAAGCAGGACCAGATCGACCACCGACTCCTGAGCCAGCACCACTTGATATTTTGGCCACAGCTACCGCCTTGCAGAGAGCTGTTACTTTCCTTCAGGCAGCGCCACTGAATCATCTACTTTTTTACTTGGCCACCATCAGTTACAGAAAGGTAAAAGAAAAACGGGAATTGACTTTCAAAACTCGAAATGTATTAAAGATCTGATTCAACAGCAATAATATTCAGCTAATTTAACGTTTGCTACACTGTATGTTATTGAGTACCTATTATAATTTTGGACTATTCTAATCCTGTAATCAATTCTAGAGATTTATTTTATTCAAACATTAACGTTAACAATATATGCTGAGAATAATTATACATTATTGTTAATTATTCGGTATGAAAATGATTATACAGATTGTATTTAGTGTCTGTGTGCAACTGTAAGGTATGTGCATGTTCGTTTTTTTTTTTTTTTTTTTTTTCTTTTTTACCATCAAATCAGTTATGTCATTATGTTAAATAACCCAGTGAAAAAGGTTCGCAATATTCATTCATTTTCATTAGATTTTCGTGATATTCAGACTAGAATCTTTTCAAAAACTTAGTCTAAAAGAAAGCATGATGTTCCTCCAAGTTTCGGCACTCGTTGTTTGTTAAATACAAAATTATGTTACTGTAGACTTGGGATAAGGGCGATGTAGCAAATGGCATGAATCGATACTTCATCAACTGTGGATAGTTACATTAACTGAACGAATATTTTCAGGCATGCACCTTGAAAAGAGTGCAAAAGCATCCATTCGAAGGTGATACATTGAGTCAGTCAGACTCCACCACTTATTACGAAGATCTTTTGAGTTGCTCGGACGAGAGTTCGACCGACGAAGGTAATATATTTAAAGAAATTGATCTGTATGTTACCCAAGACGTTTGTAGAAACGTAATTCTATGGATTCCCCATTTCCCAGTAAAATTATCTAAACTAAATTACTCCATGTCTTAACATTCACGGCAAATTGATGTAGGAATGAGAACCTCGTGTCTAACTAACATACTTTTAATCATTTAATCACAGAGTACAATTATTTCAGAAAGAGATCGAGGCCTTCTTTCCCTTTATACTTTCCAAATACATAATTGTGAAGCGATAAATGGTAAAGTCGATAAAAACCGATGAAAACTTTGCTTTTATATTAACACAACGCTAATTTAGCTTCTTCTCTTCACTTTTTATTTTTTTATTTTTTTATTTTTTTTTTGTAAATACTAATAATCTCAAGTCTTGTCCTGTCTGTCCACTTACTAACGCTCTGGTGTATCTTCACCACGTAGAACAAACTGTTATGTCGGTAGAGGAGGACAGCGAACCTATCCTGGGGCTTTGGTTTGAAGAAACTCTCGCACCTTCGGATGGCTCGCCAACCAACACAGCCAAGGAACCTAATAACGAAACAAACACGGAACGTACAACAGCTGCTATTGTACCTGATAATCGGGAGCCACACGGAGTATGTTCTGTTCTTTATGAAAAATTGATAGATCTCAGTCAACTAAGCATTGAACACATTTCTTACACATTCACAATTTTTTTCAGTACATATCCCTCGCCACGCAGATATTTCAATTTATGAACCAGCACCTCATAGGCAGTCGAAGTCTTTACATTAGAGAATACGTCGTGCATGGATTGGTCGAACAGCAAATGGTCATTCTAGCAGCAATTATCAGAGATCTGGACCACGAGACTGCAAGAACTGAAACAGGTATGAAAAAATTCTTATGATGCAAGTTATCCATTTCTTTCATGGGTAAATCTCTTCAGATCTACTTTGCGAGATGAGTACCTAATATCCTTGTCTAAATTAAACGAAATTCGCTATTATTTCAGGGACCATCTCAGTCTTTTACGGAGCTACTCTGGGGGCGATGTACTCTGAATTCTCGCAAGCACTCAGTCGCTACACCCATAATTTATTGGCTCGTAATACCCTCAGCGAAGTTTTGCAGAATACACTACTTCATCATTTAGGTGTTAGTCCTTGGTCAACTGAGAATACTGCTCCATCCTGGCCTTTGCAAGTTTATCCAAGAACTTTGAGTGTTTTGGCACAGGTATTATACTTTTTACAACAACTGCGGCATTCCACTACCTATTTAGAATTTCATTTGTATTTATCTATCGTAATGTCTTTTTGCCTAGATTTTATTGCTCAAACCACAGTCCGAGAAAGAAGCTGCTTGTATAAGCATTTGGCATCGACTGGTCACCACGATGGTTGAAAATGTCTGCAATCCTCCTGCTACATTCGAAGCTGAAAATGAGGGTAAAATATTTATATATTGTTTTTGCTATCATTCGTGTTGTTTGAAGATGCTGCTTTCTGGAATAATGTGCAATTCATTAATATGACATATTCTTTCAGATTTAAACGTCGAGCATGCACAGCTGGTGCTATTCTTATTCCATTCTTTGAACCTGATGCAAAAGAAATCAGTCTTACTTGTTACCGGAAGCGGAGCGGTTCGATGTAGCGAAGCGGTAAAGACTCCGATGAAAGACTCTCAGCTGTTACACCTATCTCGTTTATTGCTTTTGCTGGAATACATGATGAAGCATCTTTACGACGCTCCACCAACGCTATTGGAACAGGTAATCATCGGAACTCGAGATATAATAGATCCAATGCATCTGACGGTCAAATTTCTTTGGCTTGCAAGTGCCAAACGATGTTAATCTACTTTTTTCTCATTCCCATTCTCGTATTCTCCCTTTTTCCATGTCAGTTATGTTTTCCTCGTGTTTCTAATCCCTTCTCATGATTAACATCGACACGTCAGATGCTATAATATTCTTAGTTTATCGAAAACAGAATGAGGTAACAGGGCCGCCAGATTGAAAGTGCCAACTGTGCGGTAGTAATCGTCTCATACATTTCAACTAAAATTCAGTAATTGTTAACGGAACTTAATCGCTATTTAGTATCTCTACATTTTGATCATTGTTGGATATAATTTTTTACCTTTTAGCTCCAGATAATCTTGAATGTTCAAGTTATCAAACATTCCCTGAAGTCAATCATTTCTGTCCAGTTTCAAAGTTCTAATTTTACATTTATATTTAGGTTCAATGGAATTTATTCTCAGCGACAAGTTTAGTATCCGATACTAAAGACGGGAATAAACAAGCGTCGAGAATATACACTCCTTGGAAAGAGATCGAAGATAATTATCGCAAGTTTGGTCCTCAAGATGAGTTTGCGATGAAACCTCGTTTCTACAATTTAACTGCAGCGGATTTCAACAATCAAGATACGCCCAAACTCGACGGACTGGTTAGTGCTGATTCTGTTTCGAAACCTAAGTTTTTCGCTTCAGCATTAAATGTAAATCTTCGATTTTCACAGGCGTGCAACTTCGTTCTGGGAACTCCGGATAAAATGAAGTATCCCCTTCTAGTCGACGCGCTTATTGATATCTTGAATGTTATTAATCAAACGAGTATCAATCAGAAACAAACAACTGAAAATAAGGATAGAATGACATTCACAGGACTGTGCGCCACTCAGTACTGCTTTTCTATATGCTGGAGGTAAATATATCTGATTGATCTTTATACCATATTGAGCACAAAATCGAGTTTTATGAAATGATCTATGAGGAAAATACAGCTCATCCATTATCATTATCTCAATTTTCAAGTCTCAATCTTGGCTATTCCTTCACAGATTACTCCTAATGTTACCACCTTCGACACCATACATGGACAAACTTGCTTTGGGCGAAGAAATACCAGCTAGTCCAATGCTTCTTCATTCCTTAGTCTGGGGACCGAGAGCTGCATACAAAACATTTACCGGATGGATGAAGGTCAGTAAATGTGATACTTCCATAATTCATACAAATTACCTATCAAATTTATGTTTAACGAAGAAAATTTATCTAAAATTGAAATTGTAATCACTTAATTAGTATTCAGAATTTTTTCAAATTACAATTGTATCAGTATCTAGATTCTCTAGATTCCCTAGATTAGATTTTCTCTCGGATTATTATGAAAATCAATTTCTGTGTAATCATTACTTAGAATTTCCCTAATTGAATATTACAATGAGCAGATCACAATTGTAATTGGTATTCAAGATTCTCTCAATTATACATCAGAAATTGTTCAAAGACACCGAAGTCATTTTTTGGAGAATGCATAATAGATCCAAGATTCTTGAGTCGCAAAAAGTATATTGTTTGCCATGTATCGATAGCAGTTCTACTTTTACTTTACAGGACTGTTTGGTAAAACAAGGCATGTACACGCAATATGCGGAGAATTTACTCAAGACTGTATCGTCGACAGTTAATTCATTGAAGTACGACGTTACGCTTGCTAAAAGTTGTATAAATGCTTTGAAACCTGAGATGAATCCAACGGATAAAATAATGCCCAGAACAGCTTTACCTAAACTAAGCTCACTCTGTATTCTGGCTGCGGTTATTGGTAAACTTCAAGTTCTCATGGATGAAAGCGTTTCTAAAAGCCCTAGCGACAATATCGAAGCCTCAAAGTAAGTCGCCAGCACCATTTCATCATAAAAATTTTATTCCGTTGACAATTTTCACTATTTAATAAACAAATTATCTTTACAGAAGTCCTCAGACTCCAGAATCCATCACGTCTAACATCAACAAAATGGTCGTGGACATATTGCCTCACATTCTATCCCTGACAGAGTCGATTCTAGCTTCTTGTAGATCTAGTCTCCTTCATCAGATGCACGAGGCTTCTGAACCAGCTGGAAAATACACTTTAGCAGATTACCTAGTCCTCGATGGTATTATCTGTATCGCTGGAGGTACTTGGGCCGTGGAACCGTCCCTAGTGTCTTTATTGCCAAACAGCGTTAGAACTGTACTAGACAAGTGGAAGGCAATAAGTGTGCCCGATGTACCATGGGTAAATGCAAACCATCTTTATTTCATTCGCTGGATTACCATTAATAATTTGTATTTATATTAACTTATTCAATTTCTTTTTACCATTACAGAATACCTACGCCAATGATATTATACCAGCCGAAAGCTACATCCTGGCCACAGTCAACCACCATATCGGATCACTTTCGGAGTATAGTACATTTTCGATTAATCCGTCACTGAAGAATTTACTCCTGGCACTCGTTGCTTTCATCAAAGAGTATATAATGTAAGTTGTTCTAGATCTTTGAATGTTTTGATTAATTAATGGCAACGTTCAATTATAATTTTATAGCAATTTAGATAACGCGAGATTGTTTATTGTAGGAAAACTCCAGAGTCTTCAGAAATTCGCTCTCGAGCTATGGATATACTGATTTCTCTTACTATGGATGCTAGAACTGAATATCTTCAAGAAGCAGCTTCCCAAACTTTGGGGAGATTGATAGGCGATTTTGAAAGCGAGGCTAGACAGCTGTGCGAACATCTTTTCGTTCTCAATCACACTTATAATTTAATCGTCGACTATACCAGCAACACTGAAGATGTTATCAAGTAAGACAAACTCACAATTTCACATTTTTGTGTGGTAGACAAAATAATATGGCAGCGTTGTCTCTCCGTTGTCCTATTTTTTCATCTTTCCGGCTTCGAATCTTTTAGTTATTCCTTTATTTTAATTCAATTCACGGACTTTATTTTTCGTTTACTTTCATTTTATTGATATTCTATAAAAATGTTCTACTTTTATGAAACGCTCATACAATTTTCTTTCTTTCAGTGTTTCAATTGACGAGAAAATCTTGAAACAGTGCATCAAATATTGGGAACAGCTTTTGGAAAAGCCAGTTGGATGTAAAGCATTAGATATATTCTTCACTCCAAACACAAGCACCACTCTGGTCTCGGTTCTTTTATCCGTTGCCTCGCCTCAGGCCTCGCAGCAATTCAGCACTAACGTACTTCACTTTTTCATCAAACTTTTCAAAACAGGTGAAACGAATTCCCTTCAGAATAATATTATCCATTTATTCATGAAGCATCAGAATGAGTCTATGTGAGAATTTTCCAATATCATCAATCGAATATGCTCATCATATAGGTAGAAATATGTATATTTATTTATTTTCAGCTGAAAAATCAAGCGATAGTTCTTTGGAGCGTCTATGTAGTTCGGTATCAAATCTTGCTGACGTGGAAAGTGAAAAACTTCAGGCATGGCTTCGTCACGTGATATTGGGAGCAACGAGCGTTTCTCGCAGTCCGTCGTCCACTAACGTACAAACGCCTACCGTAATCACTGCTACTGCGTAAGTTTGGGTGAAACTACACATACTCAGCAGAATATGTATTGTAATCAAATCTATATTTGAATGCTGCTCTTCTTTTTTGACGATTTTCATTCGGATAAAAATTGTGTAAGTCAATTTATTTACAGACTTGTAGCAGTCGGCGGTAGCGCTGCCGACGATGGTCAGAAACCAGACGACGCTAACAACATGCCTAATAACGAACAGAGCCAATGGACCGTAGCGCAAGTCGCACCTGCAAATAATACTCAAACTTCTAGTCCAACCGACGATCAAAATACAATGCACGAAAATAGTCAGCTACTTCAAGCTCTTACCAATTATATTGTTAAAGAAAATAGGTATGTCATCTCTAATTCAAATCGGTGCTTCGTATTTGCAAGTATATTGGATATTTCATATTTCGAAGTTCAATCGAGTAATGGTGAATTAATTATTGGGCTTTTTTTTCCGCAGCGGTGTGAGCGAAAACGTGTCAGTTATCATTCTTCAAGCTCTGATTCCACTCGGGTACCATATTCTTTCGCCAGCTATTGAGGGCGTTGGATTCCCAGAACTTATGCGAGTTATGTCTACTCTGGCCGATGCTGGATCTGACAAAGGACATGTTCAATTATTCTACGCTGCTACTAAGTGGATTGAACTATGGTGAGCTAAGATATTAGAATTTACATTGTAAAGAAATATTGTTTATAAGACAAAAAGTCTTTCGGAGTCTTTTTAAAATAATTTAATGATTTTCTTCTCCTAAGAAACCTGAATAAACCAGGAATTGAAAATCAAATCTCTCATTCCTGACACTTTTCATTGAACTTGTTAGTTTCCCGAGTTACGAGTAATTTTTCCAAAAAATCAATAGTTCACAAAAACGTTGAATAACTTCGCGAACAACAGGTAAAACCTTCCGAAAAACTTTTTCTGCTGCAAAATGCTTTTAACTTTTGGTTTTACAACACTTTCTCGCAGATATATTTCACGACTGAATTATGCCTTGAAATAGTCAGTTCTACAATTCTGACTTTAAAGAAATTTCTAGTAATCAGCTATATGAATGCAATGACTGAACGAACATCCATTCCTTACAGCAAACAACAATTAACAACAAAAGATCCGCAGACTTTGGATAAGCCGTCACCCTACGTCGAGGCAGGATGTTGCGTATTGAACTACGTCGCTGACATAGTAGGTGCAATTTGTCCTCAAGTAGCCCAGGGTCAAGACCGAGCTACGAGTCCACCCTGGGAAGGAGCTACTCCGATAAACGATATCAACGACAGCGATTGGGTAGACGAAATAGCCCACGACGACGACGACAGCGCAGCCGAAGATCTGGATGAGGATAGTCTTTGCAATAAACTTTGCACTTTTACCATAACTCAAAAGGAGTTTATGAATCAGCACTGGTACCATTGTCACACTTGTAACATGGTCGACGGTGTCGGGGTCTGTACAGTTTGCGCTCGCGTATGTCACAGAGGCCACGATGTCACTTACGCCAAGTATGGTAACTTCTTCTGCGACTGCGGAGCTAAAGCTGATGGCTCCTGCCAAGCTCTGACTAAACGAAGCCCTCAAAGCTCTGAACACCAAGTCCCTGGTACTGGCACATACAACAACACAGGAGCTCCTACTGATAGTAATATGCTGTTGACCAGTAGCTTGAGACGGCGAGCTTCCAGTCCTGACCATCCACACGATAGATACGAACGAAGCGAACGAGATAAATTAAAACTTGTCGCTCTCGCCAAACAACTTGGTAAGGAACTTAATATTCCGCCAAATTCCTGTTTTAGTTTAAACAAAGTTGAAGATGTCCATTATTACGTATAGAAACTAACATAACGTTAATCAATCTTGTGGTATTTATTCACGCAGAAGGCACCAAGGATTGGGTTCTTTCTGAATTGGCTAATAGCGGACTAGTATCCTCGTTAGTAGAGCTCACACGAAGCTTGGTGCCAGCAGTCGATGCCTCTTGTCAAAAAAATTCTCCCGTCGGTTGCCACGCCAGAGCTCAATTAGCTTTGAGACAACTACACACTCTGGACAAGAAGTTTGAACACACCGATCAACTGATGGTACGTATATATTGCTTCTCAACGAAATAAACTACGAAACAATGAATTATTAAGTACAAGTATTAACAATGTTATTGTTGTTCATCTCTTTTCCATATAAATTCAGCTTCCTACGTTGGGTTCTCAAGAAGGTGCGTTTGAAAATGTTAGAATGAATTACGGCGGTGAGCAGGGTCAGACTATCAGACAATTACTCTCAGCTCATCTAATCCGACGTGTTGCAATGTGTTGTCTTTCGTCTCCACATGGAAAAAGGCAACATTTAGGTATGCCATGTCCTCGATTTTTTCATATTAAATTTACTCTCTACCGAATATCTCCAAACATGTTATATATTTGTATTGATTTACAGCTGTCTCTCACGAGAAAGGAAAGATAACAGTACTTCAGTTGAGCGCGTTGTTGAAACAAGCAGATTCATCTAAAAGAAAACTAACTTTGACCAGACTGGCATCGGCGCCTATACCATTCACTGTGCTTTCGGTAACCGGCAATCAATGGAACGAAGATTTCCTAGCTGTTTGTGGTCTAAAAGATTGCCACGTTCTTACTTTCAACAGCTCAGGGACTGTATCAGATCACCTAGTACTACATCCGCAACTAGAGACTGGAAACTTTATCATCAGAGCTATATGGCTTCCGGGTTCTCAGACTCAATTGGCTTTGGTTACGGCTGACTTTGTGAAGATCTACGATCTTGGAAAAGATGCTTTGAGTCCTCAGTACTACTTCCTTGTACCTACGGGAAAAATAAGAGACTGTACTTTTATACACACGGAAAACAACTTGTTTCATCTGCTGCTCATGTCCTCAGCTGGTTACATATACAGTCAAGCAATGGACGAAGAAAGTTCTGCCAAACATGGACCGTTCTATGTAACAAATACCCTAGAAGTTTATCACTCAGAAATCAAGGACGTTAATGGTCAAGTCGGAGGCGGAGGAGTTTCCATTTACTATTCTCACGCTCTGCAGTTGCTATTCTTTAGCTATTCATCCGGCAAGAGTTTCATAGCTCCTCTGAAGTACATGGACTCGGATATCACTGTTGTTTTCATGATCAATTTAGCCAACAACAAATCAAACGGTAATAAATCAAACAACAATCAACCCCAGCCGCTTTATCAATGGAGCGAAGTGGCCAATCACCCTGGAATCGTATGCTCAGTTTTACAAACTAGCAATAATCCGGTTATCCTTATGATCAAACCCGAGACGGTGATGATTCAAGAGATTAAAGTTATACCGGCTAAAGCAAAGATCATGGATATGGTGGCCATAAGACATCCTAGTTCTAACGCCGAGCACAGAACTACTTTGATATTACTTTGCGAAGACGGTAGTCTCAGGATCTACATGGCGGCTATGGAACAAACTGGGTTCTGGATGTCTTCTAGCGTTCAACCAATCAGTACTATGACTTCATTGAAACCAAGCAGAAAAAAGAAATCAACTAAGGCAGGAAAACCTTCGAGCACCGTATCTTTTCCTATCGATTTCTTCGAACATTGCCAAGCAATGAACGACGTCGAATTTGGTGGAAATGATCTACTGCAGATTTATAACGTTGCTCAAATTAAACACAGATTAAATACCACCGGAATGTACGTCGTTTCAACCAAGGCGATGGGCTTTAACGTAGAATGTACAAATAGCGATGCTACTCTTGTTATCACTGGTATTAGAGTTTTACTCGGTAATCAAGACGTTCAGAGAGCCCCGTTGTACGTCGAGGTAAAATTTTCATTCAATTTTATTTCTGATTCATGTATTTATCATTTCATACATTATCGGTACGTTGCTAGATGAAACGATGATATTAATTCGCGTTACTAATGCCATAAGGTCGTAAGCGACATTATACGACCTTCTGGTTCAATTAAAACCAAAAGGTCGTATATTTTTTTGTTTTTCTCGGAATCGTCATGAAATCGATGAAAACGGATAAATCCACTGGAAATGAGAAAAAAAAAATTTTGGTCGGATACGATCTTATGGCTTTAGTTTCGCGAAAAAATCGTGAAAATTAAAGCCAGAAGGTCGTATCCGCCTTTTTTTTTTTTTCTTTCGAATCGCCGTGAAATCGACGAAAACGCGTAGATCCATCGAAATTTCCGAAAAAAGACGATTTTGTCGGATACGACCTTCTGGCTTTAGTTTTCCACGTTTTTTCGCAAAGATAAAGCCAGAAGGTCGTATCCGCCTTTTTTTTTTTTTTTCTTCAAATCGCCGTAAAATCGACGAAAAGACGTAGATCCATCGAAATTTCCGAAAAAAACAATTTTTCAGCGGATACGACCTTCTGGCTTTAGTTTTCCACGTTTTTTCGCAAAGATAAAGCCAGAAGGCGTATCCGCTGAAGAATGTTTTTTTTTCGAAGATTTCGATGGATCTACGTCTTTTCGTCGATTTTACGGCGATTTGAAGAAAAAAAAAAAAAAAGGCGGATACGACCTTCTGGCTTTATCTTTGCGAAAAAACGTGGAAAACTAAAGCCAGAAGGTCGTATCCGCTGAAAAATTGTTTTTTTTCGGAAATTTCGATGGATCTACGTCTTTACGTTGATTTTACGGCGATTTGAAGAGAATAAAAAAAAAGGCGGATACGACCTTCTGGCTTTATCTTTGCGAAAAAACGTGGAAAACTAAAGCCAGAAGGTCGTATCCGACAAAATCGTCTTTTTTCGGAAATTTCGATGGATCTACGCGTTTTCGTCGATTTCACGGCGATTCGAAAAAAAAAAAAAAAAAAGGCGGATACGACCTTCTGACTTTTACTTTTACAATTTTTTCGTGAAATTAAAGCGAGAGGGTCGTATGTGTCCGGCACATACGACCTTCTGCTTTTAATTTTCGAATCTTCCAATTTCAATTGATTTACTCGTAATTGGCGATTCTAAAGCGATTACAGAAAAAAAAAAAAATTATACGACCTTCTGGCACTAAAATCGCGTTTTTGGCGCTTACGACCTTATGGCATTAGTAACGTGAATTCTCAATTAGGTAGTTCTCAATCGGTTTGAATTTTTATAAATTTTTCACTCGATATCAATTTTTTCATCCAATTTTTTCAATAGGTATTCGGAAGGAGTGTGCGAACTACACTAAGTCGTAGTCGGTGGTTCGATATACCACTTGCTAGAGAGGAAAGTTTACAAGCTGACAAAAAGTTGACTATTACATTCGGACCTTCTCAAGATCCTGACGGCGTGATCATGGTGGATTCTATCAAAGTGTTAGTGTTCCTCTTACAAATCTATTCTTTGTCTATAAAAATTAGTGATTTCTCTACAAATTCATCTTATTTATTTCTATATATATTTGTTTTTACATGTTTATAGTTACGGTAAAACTAAAGACGGTTTTGGTTGGCCGGAAGAACCAGAAGAAATTCCTTCCGGACAAACGGCGCCTGCTGTAGCTGCAGCTGGAGTTACGACGACCAACGAAACTGAAAATCCAGTTGTATCACCTGCGCCTCTTACTTCGCTGGATAAGTATGTTTCAACATTGATTAAGATATGACGCACAATTAATTGTTGTACAACTAATCTCTTACTCTATTCTTCTCAAAACTTAACTACATATCTTTCGCTCTCACATCGCATTTCTTAATATTATTCACTCAGTTCTCATACATGACAAATGTAGACTAACAAATTTGGGAAGCATACCGGTGACTAAAGGTTCATCTCGACGTATCCAAATTACATTTAATATAATGTTTTAGGGGAAAATAATAGCCATTACTTTTGTATTATTGGAAATACCTTGAAGGTAGTAGTAGTAGTAATTAGTTTGAAGAAGGAAATGGAATATCACAGACTCCTATATCTCGTATCGATACTGATATATAATACTTTTTTAATCTGAGCATGAGCAATTCCAGTTGCACCAATGGTGCAAGAATACATTTTGGATTAGATTTGGAATTGGAAAGAATGGAATGGACGAGATTTTGCGATATCCTGTTTTTGGACTGCCTTATTTTTTCCCTTATGAAAAATAAACTGGACACTAACGTTCTTGCTGCAGAAATAAATTATTCATAATGCCATAGCGGCATATTTTGTTAGCATTTCCTCAAAATTTCATCTAATTATCTTGAATGGTGCATTTGTAATTATCGTCAGAGCGAATAAAACAATAATACACTAGGTAGACGTAGCATATTTTAGTAATACATACTTTGAGATTCATAGGTCTGTGATACTTGATTTTTTCTGCAAAACTACCTTCGATTATCAGCCTCAATTGTGAGAAAGTTACTTTATTGATATAAAAGATATGGTTATTCAAAAATACCAACGTTGTTCCACTTTGATAAGAAAGATGATCTCCATTTGACAAATATGATTCTGACATAAGTGTTCCTCTCAGTTCAGTACATGCATTTGTTACATTTATGTACACTTGATATTTGTTGCTTAGTCGCCTTCAACTAGCTTTTCTGGCATAATTTAATTTTTATTTATATTATTATATTGCATCAGACCACCAAAGGATGATTCTGTGAATATCGAGAGGTAAGAAGTAATACATTGAAAATACACAGCGTTCAAATTCTCTTCACGCTTTAGTTAAAAATTTCTAATAACAAACGCGATCTTTCTATTCTGTACATTGCAATATATTAAAACTTTTGATTACAGAATGGTTTCTAGTATTCTCGAAGTATTGGAGTCCTCTTTTACTTTGATGTCAAACGATCACACTATATCGTCGTTAAGGACTACTGCGGTCCAAGTCGCTACCAATCTCTTAACTTTGCCAACTCCAGCTCCCGTCCAAATGCACACCGTTGCACTACTCGCTGCGTTACACAATACCAGAACAGCTTATCACTCGTACAAGGTATATCGTCGTTGCTCTCAGTTCGGCAAAACCTGCAAATTTCATATTTGCTTGTACTGAATGATGTTTTTTTATTATTTTTTTGGTTTTTCAGGACCAAGCTTTACTGTCACATGTGCTTGAACTGCTCAAAACAATGCGTGATATCAATGATCCGAGAGATATAGATGCAGAGAACTTTTATAGACTCGTCTTAATCGTCAGAAGTATCGCAGTCGCTCGTCCTTACAATCTTGCTAAGTTCGCTGATCAGCATGCGACTAAACCTTTCGACGAAGCAAGCTGTAAGTTCATTTCTGCATACAATATTGATCCTTTACACTTGAATCACTGGTTTTGAATAGAGATACTTTATTTTTCACTGTTGATTTTCGTTCTAGTGGTCGTCTTAGAACAAGAACGGCTCAATTTACCAGGTCGAGGAACTGCCGAATCTAATCAACACATAGTTGTCCAGATTATGGACGTTTTATGGTCTTTGCATATGGCTTTCCCCAAGAATATGGCTCTGGCACCGGTTGTCGTACCGGGCTTAACTCACACGGAAGCCACGGTACATGCTATCGTAGAAATCATACATTCATTCACTATATGCGACGTCGAAGCTAATACACCTTTGGCTGCCAAACTCTACCTACAGTTATTGCTCAATTCTGATACTATGGTCAGCTTCAGTGCTAAACAGGCTATTATCAGGGTTTTACGCCCCAGATACAAGAGGAGAAGAGTCTATATACCAAGTCCACCACATTGCAGTACCCCAGGTAATACCTAATTATCTTTAGTTCAAAGTTTCCATCTTATAACAGCGATGTTCAAGATTTGGCCATTCAGTTATTGATTCAGGGCTTAAAACTCGTCCTCCAATTTCCTACAACTCTTATTTTGGTTTACCTCCCGCAAATTATTCCCAAATTTGAGTAATTTATCTAAAACCCACTGGAATCCAAATTTTTGTGGTAAATTTCTTGTTCTTTTCAATAAAAGTTATTGTTCTCAGTCTTCTAATTATTATATAATTCAAACAAATCAATTTGCTTGCTCGCTGATAAAATCTAGATGCCCTTGTTAATTTGACTGTCATTACCTATTTAATAAGTAGGTGATAATCATCGTACTTTAAGATTTTCAATTTTACCTAAGAATATTATCGTAAATAATTACTACTTATAAAATATTCCAATTTATAAATACTTTGCTACTTATCCACTACTTACAAATCAGTGCAACACACTAGAGTAAACGCTACAATTGAAATAATGTCAAATTACGGCTACTTGATTTCGGGCTTTGTCGTTGTAGTCATACACAATTCTATTCCATTCATGAATTATCATCAGACTTTTCACGAGGAATAACAACGAATGCGATGACAACAATGACAATTGGTATTCACACGTCAAAGTGCTTTGTTCATTCGTCATCAGTAGCAAATACTGATTTCAAACTAAACTGTCGACAATCTACTAACAACGTTCCTATTATTTTTTACAGGGCACTTTATTTATCACCCCTTTTAAAACTGCCCATTATCAATCAAGACAATCAAATATCATTTTCTTTCAGGAGTCGCGGTTGAAAGTGAAGAAAAACCAGGACCGGTATCTTCTCAGCCATCTCAAGAATCTGCTGAGAATGATCAACAGTTTGAAGTCGAAGCTGTAGAACCTATGGGACTGTTAGGAGCTGAAGGAAACCAAATACAAGGGGGTCCGTCGGGTCGCGCCGCTAACGCATTAGAAGCACTTCTTGGTCCCGGCGGGTTTCCACCCGTATTAGATATCCCTCCTGATGCCGATGACGAAACTATGGTAGAACTAGCTATAGCTCTCAGTTTACAAGCCAATCTACAACCTGGGCTACAAAGTCTGCAGGCTTTGGTCGCTGAGGGACTCGCTCAAGAACAAGGCTCTGCTCAGGTAAATCAATTTTGTTACTAATAATAACTTGTAAATTCGTAACATCTGCTCCATTTTATACATGCCATGTAATTTTTTCTTCAATAGTACATTAAGCCACAAGGGACGAAACTCGAACTTCCATCCCTGCGTGTCATGATTCCCGAAGCGAAGCCGAGGGAATCATACCAGGCAGGGATGGTGTTCGATTTTTGTCCCGTGTAGCTTATACTTTTTTTCTTCATAGCCGGTCGAAAGTACGCGATTAATTGTAGAAATGAAATCCTTATTATTCGTCCCAAAAGTTGAGGTTATGAGTTCGAGTTCGTTGTCAATGCCCGCGGCATTTGCAGCACGAGCGTCAGCGAGGGCTGCTGGCCGACGGCGGGCATTGACAACCAATATTTATCAAATTAATAAATTTGTTTGTCGTTAAAATCAACTGAGACAACTTGAATATTTTGTGACAGTTTCTTTATCATATTTACAGTAACTCATTGTCAGACAACTTGAATATGTTATGACTATTAACTAAGACAGCTTGAATGTGTCTGAGATAATTTTAATGACGAACTAATTTATTGAAATCATGATAAATTATTGACTGTCGATGCCCGCGGCATTTGCAGCACGAGCGCTAGCGAGGAGGATATGTTCATATTCAAAGACTTATAACCTCCGTCGCTCACTAACTTCCCTCCCGCATTGCGTCTCTTTCCTCCCGGAACACAGATGGCGCGCGGTACGTTTCAGCAAGGAGTGAAAGACCTACTTTCCTCTGCCAAATCAGGGACGGAAATACGTACTTTTGACCGAGGTATGAAGAAAATAGTATATTACACTACGAGGGCAGAAAGTTGAATTTCCTGCACTGCGCACGATATGATGCCCGAGGCGAAGCCGAGGGCACCATATTGCGCAGTCCAGGAAATTCAAACTGCTGCCCGCGTGGTGTATACTATTTTTCTTCATGCCCGGTCGAAAGTACGCTGACTAATTGAATTTTTATACCAATTCATACGTTTTAACAAGTGTTGATGCCTGCCCGACATTGCAGGCACGAGCGAAGCGAGTGCTGCTGGTCGGGGGCAGGCATCAAACACGGAAGAGGGTTAGGTTAGGTTTGTATAGCAAGATGGTTACTGGCGCCAATATTTAAGCTAAGAATGCTTTATTAACAAAGTTATGAAACATGAATATAGTCTTATATTCTCAAAATTTTTGTTATGGGTACAACCCAGTTATATTATCTTTTGATTACAAAATAGTTAAAGCAAAAATGTATCATATTATTTATCACAGTGAGTACTTTTTTTCTTATTGTTTTAATCATCAATACCTGAACACAATCATATTATTCATTATGAAATAGTTTTAGCAAAAACTTATAATATTTATCACAAAGATTGCTTATTGCATACTTTTTTTTCTCCGCTGTTTTATAAATAATATAAGTTTTTGCTAAAACTATTTTATAATAAATAATATGATTGTGTTCAGGTATTGATGATTAAAACAACAAGAAAAAAAAGTACTCATAGTGGTAAATAATATAATAAATTTTTGCTATAACTATTTTATAATCAAAAGATAATATAACTGGGTTGTACCTATCACAAAAATTTTGAGAATATAAGACTATATTCATGTTTCATAACTTTGTTAATAAAGCATTCTTAGCGTGAATATTGGCGCCAGTAACCATCTTACTATACAAACCTAACCTAACTCTCTTCTGTGTTTGATGCCTGCCCCCGACCAGCACGCACAAGTCGGTGCGTGCGAGTAAGTTTTTGCTCCCGCTGTTACAGAGGGCGTGCGTGTAGTTCTACCAATGCATGAAAGTTAGGCTTTCTGCTTCACAATCGATGCCGGAAGTACGTACTTTCGACCGAGGTATGAAGAAAACACATTTAATCGTAAATGATCTTTGATTCTCTAGGGTCCAGAAGGCGGTCACTATTCCGATACCACAGCCTCTGCTGGCGGATCGGATGACGAAGGATCTACCGCTGCTACAGATGGTAGTACGCTGCGAACTTCTCCGGCAGAACAAGTAAGAATTTTGAAAACTGTTTATGATTTGTTAGCTGGGATTTGTCTGAAATTTGTGCAACATTTTGGAGCTCCATCGTCATCTGAATAATTAGATTGCATTTCTTTGCTAGTTTTGATAAACTGATATTATTTATTGGTTCTATCGCAGGGTGGTAGTGGCGGAAGTAAAGGTAGCGAAAGTGGAGGAAGCGAGAGCGGCGGTAGCGGTGTTGATAGCATAATTGGAGAGCATAATGTTTCTGGCAGAAGTTCAGCTTATGGAGAAAATGCACCGGACAGTATGCCAACTATAGGGATTGGACAGCCTCCTCGATCAGAGACAAGTTCCCTCGGTGCTCCTACTACATTTACTGTGAGTTAATCACATTATTACTACTTTACTCCAAAGAAATTTGATGTGCTTTACTTTCGGCTTGACTGAAATATGGTTGAAAATTAAGATTCAGTGTATCAGAGTAAATAGTTTCAATTGCTTTCTTCATGAAGTTTCATCTCCCATGTATTGTTTTTGAGTTTCACATCACTCTGCGAATCCAGAAGCAGGACAAAAATTGCTACAACTCTCCGCAAAAATATTGTAACGTTCGAAATTTGTAATACCATTTTAAAGCAGAGAAATCGAGTCTTCTAACTTTTTTTGTGAGATATTTTCGGGATTTCTTGGTAATTCCACTTTTTGTTTGAAATATTCGTTTTATTGACATTTCTAGACTAAGTTTCCTAATTTCTTGATCATTCGAGCTGCGTACAATTCTACAATTTGATAATCCCTTTCTCAGGCCACCGAACAAGAAGAAGGTACCGAACAGGAGCATGGCGCAGAACAAGAGAGCGAAGTGGTTGGTGAAAATACCACCAAACTCCATTCGATACGATTATTGTTACTGGACAAGCTCGTCCAGTTCATCCCCAATCTCACCAATGTGTCGGGAGTACTCGCCATTCCATTTATGCAGGTAGTTAATCGAGAATCTTCCCATGTTCATCTTAAACTGTATCAAAATATAAAATTCGTACTCATATTTTGTCTATAACGCACAGGTCATATTGATGTTGACCTCGGACCTTGACGGTCAAGACGAAAGGGACAGGACCTGCATCGAAAGCTTATTGAAGGCACTTGTCAAAGAATTAGAAATGGATAAACCTGATACAGCCAATATCTGCCAACGTAGCAACAAGCGCGAGGTTCATCTAGTCATTATGCGACTATTGAGTTAGTATACCGTTATAACTTTCATTAACACAATTACACATTTATTCTCTAGTAGAAAAGTCCTTATTAATTTTTTTACAATCTTTGTTTCAGGTGTTCTGATGTCTCGGTCGAAATACAACAGCAAAGCACAAACTGAAAACCCTAACTTTGTGTCTCAGACTTCAGCTGCAATTCTAAGCAAAGCTGGAGTGATCGATTACTGCTTGACGCTATTGAAGTCATTACTCGAATACTGGAAATCGTAAGTATTGATCGTTCAATGATATTCTACAGAAATTTGATTCCAGATGTGGATGATCCGCTTTTAGTTTATAACAACAAATATTTTAAGATGATTCAGAATTCATAGACGGATCGTGTGTTTCAATTACAGAACATCAACTGAAGAATCTGGTACAGTAATCGGTGGACAACTGCTCAAAGATCATCTCACAACCGTCCCTCCAGATATGTCTCCATTCTTTTTACGCCAATACGTGAAAGGGCATGCCAGCGACGTTTTCGACGCATACCCTCAGTTATTGACTGAAATGGCTCTGCGTCTTCCGTACCAAGTCCATAAATATGCCGAAAACAACTCATCCCAACCAGCCTTTGAACAGGTAGATTACTAATAAAATTGATATAGGCTGAACGATCAAAAAGAAAAACATTAAAATGGTATTGAGCTGTTTCTGAATGCATAATTTAGTCTTCAATAGTTCTTTTACTAAATCTATGCACTTCTTTAATCTGTTATTGATTTACGTTATTAAGCAGGCCTGGTACTTCTATCTGTGTGAATACATGATGTCTTATCAAACTCCCTTCGTTAGACGCCAAGTTCGAAAATTGCTACTCTTTATTTGCGGCAATAAAGACAAGTACAGGCAACTGAGGGATCTACATGCCTTGGTTTCTCACGTACAGGTAAATATAAGTATATCTTCTTCATATTTGAAATCAAATACCAAATATCACGATCCAATTAAAATTAATTCATAGCGATAGCAAAAAAATGCATCCTAACATCAAATTATCTATTTAATCTTTCAGTCTGTACAGCAGTGCTGTAATACCGGAGGCTACGACCCTCTGCAAGCTCGACCACATACGATCACTCTACCATATGATTCTCTAGTTGAGCTTATCGAACATCTTAAATGTTGTGTCGAGATAGCTACAAGCCGAACTGGAAACTGGCAACGTTTTTGCTTGAAGCAGAATACGGTGCTTTCTTATCTCCTCACTATATCAACTCTACTAGACGAAGGCGTGAGCTCAACTGTATTGCAGCTACTCCAGTGTGCCATATGTTCGACTACTAAGCCCAGGGATGCAAAAGCAAAAGTAAGATCTTTCTTACTTCAAGAAAAAGCATTTTTTGTGTGACGGTAATTAGGGAGAATATTTCCTTACCATCATTTTTATTTTGGCGTTTAGGAATCAAAAACCGCAGCTAATACCAAAGAACGAAGAGATCGTGAAAAATCTGAAGATTCAGACACCGAGGCTAAGTTTGAAGAAGCTCAATGCGTCACTTTGGTCGAACAGATACAACAACAAGTTTCACCAGCTTTGTTGACTAAATTCGTTCAAACTTTCCTACTGGAAACTAATAACACTAACGTTCGTTGGCAAGCACATTCTCTCGTACTTGCTATTTACAAGTAAGCTATTCACATTTCTGGTTTCAGTACTATGATAAATCAGGTTCTTGTTATAATGATAAATCATCTTTTACTTTGCAGAAATTGTAATCCAGCGGACCAAGAAGCACTATTAGATCTTCTGTGGCGTTTGTGGCCAATGCTTCCCGTCTATGGTCGCAAAGCTGCTCAATTTGTTGATTTATTGGGATACTTTTCGTTGAAAACACCTCACACTGGAAAGAAAATGCATACATACATGGAACAAGCCGTTGCGGTTTTGCACGCTCAAAATCAACTCCTTTCACGTCATCCGAACGCTAATTTGTACGCAAATTTAGCACAGTTTGTCGAATTGGATGGATACTACCTAGAAAGCGAGCCTTGCCTGGTTTGCAACAATCCTGAAGTCCCATTGGCTACGATTAAACTATCATCCATCAAAGTGGATTCGAAATTCACAACTACTACGCAGATCGTAAAGCTCGTAGGAAGTCACACCATTAGTCGAATCACTCTTCGTATTGGTGATTTGAAAAGAACAAAGATGGTTAGAACAATAAACGTATTTTACAACAACAGATCCGTCCAGGCAGTCGTTGAACTTAAGAATAAACCAGCGATGTGGCACAAGGCTAAAAAGATAACGCTAGCTCAAGGACAAACCGAAATTAAAATGGAATTTCCACTACCGATCGTTGCTTGCAATTTAATGATCGAATACGCCGATTTTTACGAAAATATTCAGGCTTCGTCCGAGACTCTACAATGCCCAAGATGCTCAGCTAGCGTACCTGCTAATCCTGGTGTGTGCGCAAATTGTGGGGAAAACGTTTTTCAATGCCACAAATGTCGTGCTATTAATTACGACGAAAAAGATCCGTTCCTTTGCCACGCTTGTGGATTCTGCAAGTACGCTAAGTTCGATTATACTCTAACTGGCAGACCCTGCTGCGCCGTCGATCCAATAGAAAGTGACGACGATCGGAAGAAAACTGTAGCCACGATAAACACGTTACTGGAAAAAGCGGATAGAGTTTACAAGACGTTAATTTCGAATAAACCAACGCTGGAGATGCTGTTAGTGAAAATTTCCGAACATCGCTTGGACCGAGGTCTAGAAGACGGAGTACAGGTTTCTGGTAGTACTCAAGTTAACAGAGCTATTCAATTATTGGCACAGAAATATTGCGGAGAATGTAAAACTTCGTTTGAAGAATTGAGCAAAATAATACAGAGAGTATTAGCTTGTAGAAGAGAACTGGTTGCTTATGACAGAAATCAACGAGATCAAACTGTCACTACTACAAGATCTTCGAACCACGCCGCTTCTACTAGTCAAGGAAATTTGAGAGAAGAAACTATGGTACCTCCTGTCGGAAGATGTTACGGATGTGCTTCAGCAGCTACTGAACATTGTCTAACGCTATTACGCGCATTGGCAACTAACGGGGCTGCCAGAGAAGTATTGTGCAAACAAGGATTGATCCAAGAACTAGTTGAAAACAACTTGCGAAAAGGGACTGTTCAGATGCAGGAAGAAGTTCGCCAATTGCTTTGCTTAGTTACAAGAGATAACATGCATTCGACTAAAGAGCTATGCGCACTTTTGACTGGACGAGTTACAATGACTCTAAAAGGTCGTGTTGCAGCTTTCGATTTGGCTCTAGCAGTTAGGCATGAAATGGCATTGCTCGCCGCACTTGTACAAAAAGAAGACGCTTGCTGGGAGCAGAAACTGAGATGCGTTATGCAGTTATTTTTGATGGCCTGCAAAGATTCAAAGAGTCCGGTAGTCATGGAAAGCATCATTTTACCCTGCTTGAAGATTCTACAAGGTTTAATTAAGCCCGACCAACCAGTTTCCAAGAAAAACAAGGATAAAACCATCGAGTCACTCGCTACCATTCAACCCCCCGAAGGAGTCAGCATCGATGTAGCTAAATGGTTGAGCGGAGATCCAAAGCACTCTTATTCAGAATGGCTTCAACGTATGCCGGCTAAAAAACCTGAACGGCCGCCAAGCAAACCTTTGAAAAAGGAAGAAGCTCGCGTTTTGTATCTTATGGAAAAGTACGGCCATCGGTGGCATTATCGGTGCATGAGACTGCGCGGAATTCAGCCATTGAAGCTTGCCGATGGAGCCTGGCTAAAAGAAGTCTTGTTCAATCCCAGCTCCAGACTGGCTAGACAAGTCGCATGTAACATGGTAGAAAGTCTTTGCCAAGGAACTGAGCGAAAGAAGGAAGTTCTCGTTCTGTTAACTTGCTATTTAGAAGAACTGCGTTCGGCCGGTGAAAGCAGTACAGAATTTTTGTCACTGTATCAAAGTCTGATACGGCAACCTCCGTGGAAACAGTTCCTCGCTGTTCGCGGGGTGATGTCTTTACTCGCTGATCTTCTAACCAGAGAAATCGAGGAGTTGCATAGACTGGAGGAAACTACCCTGACTAGCGACCTGGCCCAGGGATATTCTTTGAAAATGCTCACTGAACTCTTGGCCACTTTCCTGGAACAAGAAAATATCAAACAACAGTACAAGGGACGACTTGTCGGGGCTGTGCTTAACGGTTATTTGTCGCTACGCCGTCTTGTCGTACAACGAACCAGACTGATCGATGATACCCAAGAAAAATTATTGGAACTTTTGGAAGAAATGACATCTGGTATGTACGAATAAGGATTTCTGTATTGTTTGACCATGATATGATCCTGTGGATCAATTCCTGCTTTTTTTCTGGTCTTATTCTTGTTGATAAACATTACATGCTATTGTTTCAGGCACCGAAGCGGAGACCAAAGCTTTTATGTCTGTCTGTGTCGAGACTATTCAAAAGTACAGCATCCTCGATGTACGCACACCTGTTTTTATATTCGAACGTTTATGTTCAATTATATATCCTGAGGAAAATGATATCGGAGAGTTCTTTTTAACTTTGGAAAAAGACCCTCAGCAGGAAGACTTTCTGCAGGTGAGCAACAAGGAAAAATACATCCAACTTCACAAATATTTAACGAAATTATGGATTCCGAACAGTTTTATCAACGCAAATTTACCCGAATTTTATTACTAATGATTTTCTAGGGTCGCATGTTGGGCAATCCGTACAGCAGCCTCGAACCAGGCTTAGGCCCTTTGATGCGAGATGTTAAGAATAAGATCTGCCAGGACTGCGAACTCGTTGCTCTATTGGAAGATGATAACGGCATGGAACTTCTTGTCAATAATAAAATCATAAGCCTTGATTTACCAGTGAAAGAGGTACGCTAACTTTATAAACAAATTCAATCATTTCCATGTATACCTCGTATCGTTCAAGACCAATATATCGATTATCAACGTACACGATTCTTAATCACAAAGCATTTGGTTTGGATTTTCTTTGAAGCAAATTTCAAATCATTTCACAGCATGGACTATGATCTCGAGATTGTTCTGCTGATACGTTACCATGTTTTTAGCGTTCTGTTATTCAATTTATAGCGCAAAATATTGAATTTTAGTTAGCTAATCATAATTTGAGAATTACTGAGCTCACTAAAAAGCGTCTGGAGAAATTGAAAATAGTATTGTATTTAAATAACAGATTTTGAGATCAACTGATTCTTTCTCTGTTCAGGTGTATAAAAAGATATGGGTATTGGAAGGTGGAGAATGCGACGCTATGCGAGTAATATATCGCATGCGAGGTCTCCTCGGTGACGCGACTGAAGAATTTGTGGAAACATTGAACGCGAGTAGCGAACAAGAAGTGAATAACGAAGAGGTTTATAAAATGGCTAACATCTTGGCTGACTGCGGAGGTCTCCAAGTAATGCTCGACAGGCTCGCTGCTATCAGGGACGTCAGCAGAGCTAGACCACTCCTTCAAGTCTTATTGAAACTATTCAGATTGTCTGTTAAAGTGAAGAAAAATCAAGAAGTACTGAGTAGACCTGAGCTGGGCGCTGTAACTGTGCTTCTGGACGTTCTCCAGAGATGCGTTGTTAGTGAACCAGATAATTCTCAAGCCAAAGTTACCGAACAACTACTGGATGTGAGTATGAGACATTGAAATATCAAATTTGAGTTCTATATTATGGTGAAAATTGAACTCGCAGCTTTGCAAAATACCTAATAGCAAGTATTCAAACAGCTTGATTGACCTAATTCTATCGGTTGTTTGTCGATAGATCATGGAAACAATATTAGCTAACGCGGCATCCCAGTCTCTGTCTTCGTTCGAAGCATTCTCTCGAACTCTGGGCGGTCCTGAACACGTGAAAGCTTTGTTATCCTGTACTCAATCAGCAGCGGTGAGACAGAGTAATAACGTACTAGTTCACCTTGCTCGAGTTCTTGCAGCGCTGACTTATGGTAACAAAGAGAAAATGGCTCTGTTATGCGATTACTTCAAGCCCGTGTTGGACTTCTACAAATTTGATTTCGAACATACATCTGAGGACGAACAAAAGTTGGAACTTTTCTGCATACTGACGCAAGGTATCGAGCGAAATGCTATTGGAAATACACTCAAGGACCATATCATTAATATGGGTATCGTCAAAGATGCTTTGGAATATATTACGGTAAGTAATTAGAAGCAGAAGAAGAAGATTTCAACATTTTTATTTTTCAATTCGGTACAATCATTTCAACATTTTGATCCACTAATGTATCAAATTCTTCAATTACAGCTACACGCTCCATGCGTAAAACCAACTCTTCTGCGAACAGACAGCGACGAGTTGAAAGAATTCATCTCCAAACCTGCCCTCAAATACATATTAAGATTCCTCACTGGTTTGGCAACGGATCACGAGCCCACACAGGTAATAGTAACGCCGATTACCCTGCTGAGTTTCAATTTAGTTTCGTATTTTCGATTCGTAGTCAGATATTATTTGAGTTTTCAACATCAGTTTGAATATCGAAGAATTGCCATTTTTGAGTAAAATTGAATTGTTCACAGCTGGCTGTTTCGCAAGATACGATACCGATAATTCATAGACTGGAGCAAGTCTCGTCCGACGAACACGTTGGTTCTTTAGCCGAAAATTTATTAGAAGCTTTACGAACCAACGAAAGAGTTGCTGAACTTATCGAAGAAGCTCGTCAGCATACGCGTAGTGAAAAGAAACGAATGGCCATGGCTATGCGTGAGAAACAACTAGGTGCTCTTGGTATGCGAACTAATGACAAAGGACAAGTAACTGCAAGCGGTACTATTCTTCAACAGATGGAAGATCTTGGCGACGAAACTGGACTCGTTTGTGTTATTTGTCGAGAAGGATATAAATTCCAACCGGCTAAGGTTTGTATTCGGGAAGCCTTTATGAAACTGATCTACGATCATCGAATAAAATTCATAATCAACTCATCCATCATCTAAATTATTTTAGGTTCTTGGAATCTACACATTCACCAAACGTTGTAACGTCGAAGAGTTTGAAACGAAGCAAAGAAAAACTGTGGGATATACAACGGTGACTCATTTCAATGTCGTTCACGTTGACTGCCATATGTCCGCGGTGCGACTAGCTCGTGCTAGAGATGAATGGGAAAGCGCAGCTTTGCAGAATGCTAATACCAAATGCAACGGACTGTTGCCCTTGTGGGGCCCTCAAGTACCAGAATCTGCATTCGCCAGTTGCTTGGCGAGGCACAATACATATCTGCAAGAGTGTACCGGACATAGAGACATCTCTTATACTTCAACAGTTCACGATTTGAAATTACTATTGTTACGTTTTGCTCAAGAAAAGAGCTTCCACGATGATACGGGTGGAGGTGGACCGCAGTCAAATATGCACATGATTCCGTATCTCATCCACATGGCGCTTTATGTTATTAACACGTAAGTTCTGATCTTTGTTTAGTTAATACATCATATTCTTTTTGAGACTCCGATGATTATACAGAGCCAAGTTTACAAATATAATTGGGATTCTCAACAAACAAAATATTTCAGAATCTCTTTAGTAAGATAGTTTTAATGATTTTGGAAGATAGATAAACCGACGCATCTCTGTCAAAAGAAGGTATCTCACAATATGAGAGTTCGTTTGACTCAATCTCATGGGATACTCCGTTTTAAAGTGCCAGGGTGGCCGCTCAAATCAAGAGGAAAGATTCCCTGTCTTTACCCTGACTACCCTAACTGAAAATAAATTTGTTCCCTGACTGATTCTAAGAATCTAGAGGGTCATATTGAATAATATTGGGGAAAAAAGCATCGTTCAGTATTAGTTGTATTTGCTTCAACTTGTAACATTGCACATTCTCGAAATTGAAACAAATTTGAACATCTTCGGTTAATCACTTCATCCTTACTATCAAGTAGTATTACAGAATATATACATTCATGAGAAAAAAGAACCATATTTCACAAACTATATACATTATCACGAATTACTTTTTCTCGACAAATCACAAAATAATTCCCTGACGAATTCGAAATTCCCTGACATTTCTCTGATTTCCCTGACCAATTCAAAATTCCCTGACATTTCCAGGTTTTCCCTGACTGTGGCTGCCCTGAATGCCAGGATACTTTTTTTTAGACAAGATATGTTAAAATTTTAAGATTTTCTCCAAGTACTCATCGCATTGTAATACTTGACCATATTTTTCCTTAGTACCAGATCATCGGCTAGAGAAGAAAAAACACTGGTCAGCTACTTGGAAGCAGCACCAAATTCAGCCTGGTTGGATAGCTGCTATGAAGCTGAGGGGCCTTTGTATCAATGTACCCTGTCGCTGCTATTGCTTTCGCCAACGAGATGGGGTCAGCTACGCCTTGCTCATCTACGCAGACTCATTGTAACTGCACACCAGCGTCATATTTCACCATCGTCATCAAGCAAAACTCTTTCTGACACTGCGGTGAAAGATTACGCAGTCTACAAAAGCGCTCTGATATTCTTTGGACTCGTCGACTCCATCTATTCAAATCTTTTCAAGGTACGTTAGGTTTAAATATGAAAAATTAATCATCAGAAATCAAAAAGTTGAAATCAAAGTGAAAACGAGTGGGTATTTTTGAGCTTTCAAGCATGAAACTGACGTTAAATTTGTTCCACAGAAAGTCATCCTATTGTCCGATGACCAATGGCCCGCAACGCTTGCAGAATACATAAGGCAGAACGATGAAGCTATGTTAAAAGCTTCGGAGCGAGTCCTCACGGCCTATAGATTTGAATTGTTGCCTTGCACATCGTTTGACGAATTTTGTGATATTGTTGGTAAGCGATAACTTTTTTCTCTCTCTCATAATCGATAGTAAATTCTGATTACATTTTCACATTGATGTTTGAGATGATGTATTTTCATTTTCATTACAACTAACTTAGAAAGGAGTTAATTTAGTGGTTAAGTAACTTAAAAAAAATGGGAATTTTTAAGACACCGAGTTACCAAAAACATGTTTTATTACAGGTTTACTTGGAGAGATCACTAATCCTTCAACGTACATAGGAGACCTGTTGCAGGGTTTAGCGTAGATACAACCTGCACGCCACCACTTCTCGCTTTCGTTTCTTTTCTTTTCTCTTTTTTCGTTTTCTTTCGTTTTCTTGACCGGTTTAAGTTTTCTGTAAGTAGATTGATCTTTTTAATTATAATATACACACGCAAGGTCTATAGATAATCAATGAAAATCCTTCTATTCAGAAGAATCAATATATAACTTGTTTCTTTACCTATATATACGAATTGTTTCATTTGAAATTTGTTACATTGTAAGTTACTATTCGCTGTGGTTAAATGATGTATACCTAACTTCTGTATTGCAATGTTATTTATGCTTAGATGTATGAAAATAAAGATTTGTGCTTTCAGAAAATTCTACAACAATACAGCATTTGCATATAATACACGTTTACTTAACGTTCGTTTTTTTATTGTAACTTATTACTTTTTCCATCCTTCACGACAGTCATTTGGCAATATTGTTATCTCGGAATATCAAGCAAATCAAAAATGAATTAAAGAATTTTCTTATTGAAGTTTGTAACTTCAGAAAAAAAAAACGGTCTACCAATGGTTTTACTGCAGTTTTCCAATTCGCACTATTTTTACAGACGGAATGAAACTCAACACATCTCTTGCATTTACACCAAATCTTTATATTTGTGTATATTTCATTTCGTTTTTCTATATCTCAAACATTACAAAACTATAATTACTATCCTTATAATATAGTCATAAAACGTAAATGCAAGAGAATTCAAATTACTATAATCGATAATTTTTTATCTCTACCAAAATTCTGAATTCTGATCAACATCGTATCAACTAAGCCAAAAAACCGTACTAAATACCTCTACCTTTATTAATAGATCTATTTTCATTCTTTGTATCAAAATTTCGATTTCGCCAACAGTCTTCAGAATCCAGAACTCTGGTCGAACTTGTTTTCAAGATTTTTTTACTGCTCAAGTTACGCTGCATACTTTATCATTTTTAGTTACAGTACACAAACTTATGCGAATACCGAAATGAATGATTATACTTTCGGGTAGATTGCAGCACTTATTTTGTGTATGTTCAGTTTACTCTCTTCCAGAAATTATCCATTATTACTTATCTAATTTGTAACGGAAGGGTTTTAAACATGTTGCTGCATATCATGGAGCCACTGAATATGGTAATTCAATTTATTTCTTCGTAATCTTGGAAAAACCATGCTTCATCAATTCGTACCTTGCATTTTGTTACATAGTTATGAATACCTGGTTTTCAAATAGTTCACAACTGCATAAAACTATATTTTTAATGAACGTATTATCAATAACTTTGTATTTACATCATTGTGAGTTTCTATAAAACTCATTTAGTATGACCACAGAGGTATGAAGATAACTGAAACTGAATCCATCAATCAGCAGACTCATATTTTCAGGAAAATTCCAGTAGACGATATGATTCTTCGTCAATTTCAGAAGGAGATGATATTGCCTTATAATCAGAGAGGTCCACCTCGAGGTCTCACCTCATAGTTTCGAAGCCTAATTTTATCCGTTGCTATTTGTCTCCGCTAGCTTAAAAAATACCGCATTATTATATCTATCTACAATAATAAAGCGGATGTATACATTTTCAGTTCTCAACATTTACGAAAATAAAATCACCGTGCTTTTACATGTTACAATTATTCTAGCCACGATTCATTAGGACAAAGTTATTCGGTAGTTTGTACAGAGAGAATTGATCAATTTCATCATCATTATTAAGTAAGAATTCAACTTATGTATCACTCTTCCACAATTTTATTGTTTTGTCATCTTCTAATGCTGCCGATGCGATTATGTTGTCCGTGGGATGGCAAGTTGTACAAAGTACTACGTCTGAAATATTAGGAAAGTTAAGTTTATTATACTTTCACGGCTATAGTAGCAAAAAATAAACTAGGTAAGAATTACTCAAAGTCCCTCACCTGTGTGTCCTTGTAATTTTTGAACTATTTCTTTCGTTTGTAAATTCCAAATGTAAACCATTTTGTCTTCAGATCCTGATACGATCCACTGTAGACAAACAATAGCGATTAGAAAAATATGTTGGTGCGAATCTAAGGCGAATGTCAAGCCTCTATAATATTTTATCCATTTACCTTTCCCCCAGTTACGGAGAAGTTGGCAAATATGCAGTATTTCTCATTTCGGTGTCCTGTATACGTTTTCAAACACTTTCCTTTACTGTAGTCCCAGAGTTTTAATGTGTTATCCAAAGTTGCAGCCAAAATGTACTTCCCATTAGGTGAAAATTTCACAAAAGACACTGGAGGATTATCGTCGTCTATTAAAGTCTTCAAACACTGACCAGATGCTGTGTCCCATATGCGACTGAAAAATCAATAGAACCGTTAATTGAAATTTATGAATCGAGTCAGATTACGCAAGTCCCTTTCGTTACTTATATTACATATTATGCATATTGTGCAGGGCCTGTATCTTACCAGAGCCCGTCATAACTGCTGGACACGATTAAAGAACCGTCTCTGTTGAAATGCACCGCACTAACAGGATCAGAATGGGCTGGGAGTGTTTTTAAACATTTGCCAGTCCTCACGTCCCATATTCTTACACTTTCGTCAAACTAAAATAGTAATTGATTGCAATGTATGTTCGATTGCATTGTATTTCTGTATTAAATCCACCTAAATACGTTTCCAGGATAACTAGCAATTGAACACTTCAAAATTTCCAAAATCTTTCCTATTCACAGTAAATTATCATATTCTTGATTGTAGAAGAAATCATACTCTGTACTATTGTATTACATTATTCGTATATATTCATCTTTAGAGCTGGCAATCCAGTACACAAACTTTAAACAAATTTCTATGATTTGAAATTTTTCAAGTTATCTAGACTTCCTGATCTTTATTCTCAAAAACTAAGGTATATATTACTCACGGAGCCAGATACGATAAGATTTGACTGAGGGTTGAAATTGCAGCAAAATACGTAATTGCTGTGTCCCTTTAGAGTCTTCAGACATTTACCCTGCAAAGAAATTAAACACATGATTATTACCATGCCAAATATCACATGAAGTTCGGTGTGAAAAACTCCAATGGATAAACGACGATAATTTACGAGTGCTTTCAAACAAAGGTCAGAGTTCTGTGGCAACAGAATCAGAATTAAGTTATTAACTGAAGATCTTTTGTGCATCAAAAACTTCAACGAACTTCATAGCAACTATAATGCAGCTCGCCAATTACACAAAGGTGAATTAACTCCTCGAGAGTACAGCGTAACGGAAAACTTACAGAGCTCAATTCCCATATTTTCAGAGTTTTGTCATCAGAGGCTGATACCAATAGCCTGCTGTCGCTGGACCACGCCACATCCGAAATTCCCAACTTGTGACCGGATATTGTTTTCTCAAATTTCCCGTCGTAGGAACCCCATATTTTAATCAACTTGTCGGCCGCTAAGGATGAAAAACATTCACATTTAGTCAAAGAAAGACCAGTTTTCTGTACAAATTATCAACGCATGTAAATCAACTGAAACATGTGTACAAAAATATTTACACATATGAGCTAAATGAAAATATACAACAAAGTATAACTCCATGTCACAAGGTAGGTCATGATAGTATTTTATTCAGACATTACTTACATGAGCTAGCTAACCACTCGCCATTAGGACTGAACTTTACCGAAGATACGGCCTTTGTGTGTCCGGCAAGCGTGTATTTCAATGTATAATTTGGTTTCTGAAAGAAAAGGATCAATGGATTGAACGACCAGTTTGATTATCTGCTACGTTGTGTTGAAATGTTGTTTTTTATTTTTCCAACTTTTCTTCACCCTGTTACAATCTCTTTCCAGTTTCATAACAAAGAAAAAAAAAAGTTGTGACCAAAAAGCATTTTGGGATTTACAGCAATAGAAAAGCGATCAACATGCTGTGTATGCTGTATTCGTATGGACACATGTATAAAGTTGCTTATTGCTCACCAATGCCGAACTGCCTTTGGTGCCGCTGGTCGGAGTGCTGGCTGAATTGTTAACGGATTGTTGATGACCAGGTGAAGGGCCGAGAGGAACCATGTTAGGTAATTATTCGACCACAACGTGAACCGAATCTTGAGAGAATTCAATCAGCCAGTCAGTGAGGTTGAGGGTTGAGGTTATGACGATCCGAGAACCGGTTGTCCCGAGTTCTTGTTGTTTGTGGTTTTATTATGTGACAGAACTAGGTTTTTGACGATGGTTTTAATTCAGGGATATTTGTTGGCTATCAGTCGGTGATATGAGAGTGAAGCCTATCGGTGAAACCAGTTGATAATGACAGAACCTTTTCATGTCCCGAAAGCACACCGACACGGGATTATTTTCATTAATTCGACGATTGGTGTTTATCGATTGTAAAACAGATCGGATTATCGGCTTTTGGGCCTGAGACGCAATATTAACGTCCTCACAATAATTTTGGCAATAATTGTAAAAGTTCTATGAAATATGCAATGAAAACAATCTCGCAACGTGCGATGGAAACACAAACCGCCATTCCACTGTTTCTAATTTCCCTGGGATTGGAAGCGGTTCCATGAAATAAAAAATGACTAGAACATCGCTCGCGATGCATTCTTGATCTGGGCGGCAGAGAGTCGAATTACTTGATCGACGCCTGAAAACGTGAGTCGAGCGGACCAATCAAATACTTTCATTTACACACGTCAGACGCTGGGCGACCGACCTACCTATAAAACTCATGCTTGGTTGATGCAAGCGTCCTAAGTGCCCTAACTTGAAAATCGACCAATCGGTAGCCATGCATGCCACTGGAGAATCCTCTCTATTGGTCTATTCTTAAGTTAAGGCACTTAAGGACGTCTGCATAAACCAGCCATCATAGAACATGGGATAGGGCCAGTGGATAAGGCTCGATTCTCATTGGTCAGCTGATACCTTAGGCCGATACTCGTCGAGTTTATATTTGTCGCAGTACGGCGGCGGCCGGACCAACCAACCCGCGAAACTCTGATTCAAAATATTCACTCGCGTTCAAAGTTTCGCTTCTTCGTCTGCTTCTTTTTGCTTCTTAAGGTGGTGCCTCAGTCGATTTGGCCCCGCCCCCCTTCTTGCTGATTGTCAAGTGTGGAAATGGCTCACTATTTCGACTATTATCAAAGCCTACGCTTCACTGACACAAATATGATAGGGCATGCGCCGTGTAATATGGAATACCGAACATATGTATGCGAAAATATGTTGATTTTAGGCAACGATGAAGTCCCAATTTGTATTCCCGTAAAGCTTTGACAACTAGCGATTTCGAGAATAGCGCGAGGCCATTATTGTTTCTCTTAGTTCGTCATTCTCCGCGAGATAGAGCTCAGCTCGCGAAACTCACGTCGTGATTGGTGGAATAGTTCATCGCCACCGATCCCGACTAGAGTTTCTAGAATACAGAGTTGAGTCAATCCATGATTCCTTTTGATTGGCTCTTCAACTTCGGCACGTAATGGCGGAGACGGGCGAATATTTGAATATAAACATCCTCAATATCTAATGAACAATCATTTTCATCATGGTCAAGAGTGTTTTATACAGGTTATCGTGAAATAATGCTTTTTCACGAAGTTTTTACGATAATATCAAGAGTCTTTAACCCGCATTATCTTTTCGACCTTGATCCTGAAGTAACGCGTTAACATAACCTCAAATATCGTAATGCCACCAACAACGTCGTTGGTAAAACCGTGTTCGATGTTCCGAGGAATTTCCAAAAACAAAATAGCCTAAATGAAAAATTCAGTCATGAAAGAGCTCGTAATCCAGTTATTCACAATTATCGTTGACTGAAGAATTTAAAGACTGCTAACCCTGGGTAGTTTGGTGTGCCGAGCAAATGGACTTGGTTACAGACTGAAATAACATTGTGGTATATCTATATTATGTGCACACTATAGATATAGTGCAACGTTATTTTGTCGGTAAAGTTGAAGACCGTTCGTATCCCCGAGCTCACTCGGGCTCACTTGACTGGCACACAAAACCCCATAAGGATAGCCGTCTTTAAATTCTTCAGTCAACGCAATCATCAACGTTATATTACTTCCTCACATCAGTTTAAAACTTCCCGCAATTTTACTTCGGTACAGAATGGCGGCGATTGAGTCAACTCTGTATTCTAGGAACTCTAATCCCGACTTCAGTTTCGTGCGCTGAGCTCCATCTCTCGGAAAATGACAAAATTATATGAACTATTCCACCAATCACGACGTGAGTTTCGCGAGCTGAGCTTCGTCTCGCCGAGAATGACGAACTAAGAGAAATAATAATGGCCTCGCGCTATTCTCGAAATCGCTAGTTGTCAAAGCTTTACTGGAATACAAATTGGGACTTCATCGTTGCCTAAAATCAACATATTTTCGCATACATATGTTCGGTATTCCATATTACACGGTGCATGCCCTATCATATTTGTGTCAGTGAAGCGTAGGCTTTGATAATAGTCGAAATAGTGAGCCATGTCCACACTTGACAATCAGCAAGAAGGGGGGCGGGGCCAAATCGACTGAGACACCACCTTAAGGTGCAACGGGAGTCTCTCAGATAACAATGGTTATTCACATTGTTGTCCAATTGTTACCTGAAGGGACGAAGTTTCAAACTATGGAGACGACTATACCTTTATACGGGCGCACGCGCAATAGCTACATCAAAAAATGATTCTCAGCTGTCATTGGCTTTCATACTTTTTGATGTAGCTATTGCGCGTGCGCCCGTATTCCGTTACGTTACGTTACGTTTACGTGCCTCATTGTGTATGGAGTAAGGCGTGCCAGCCTGAAGTCTGTGGGGATATTTGTGGAATTTATTGCAAGCTGAATGAATGAGCCACATGAGATGTAAGATGTATCGGTCAAACGAGACGAAAATTTATTATTCATTACAAAATCAGTATTTGTGGTTACAGATGGTTACAGAGCTCATAGAGGACTGACCCATAATTTGATTTTACAAAGATGTTACGTCGCGGATGATTCCCTAGTATACCGGGTGTTACCGAGACGACGCCGCAGTAACTCCGGTCTCGGATCGTACAGGCCGGTGGAACAGGGTCCCGAAATTGTCGGCGGTTCACAGCTCGGCTATTATACATAGGCGGATCTACGCGTGGAGTTCCATAGCGTCGCACAATAGCGTTCGACGATCGTTGGTGAATTTGTGATGCAATTATTGATAAATACTATCACGCTTGCGAAATGTGTTTCGTGAATCGACTACGCTTGCAAAGATCGAGTCTCATTCTTCGACGAAACTTACAGGTTACATGTAGTTGGGTCCAGGTATTTCAAGAAATTTCTTTCCGCAAAAAAATTGGGGGTCTTCGGAGATATCGCTATTTTAGACAGTTAAATGCGATTTAGCCATGGTAAACGGCAATTCACAATTAAGTAGTATTTTGCAATGGAAAATTCAGAAAAGGGGGACAGGCACAGGGGACAGGGGATAGGGACAGGGACAGGGGACGGGGAATAGGGGATAGGACAGGGGACAGGGACCCGTCCTTATTTTTTGGCTGAAAAAACTTTTTGTCGAGAGTCGGATAATCGTAATGATATCCTCTTAGGAAATCGCACGCTGATTCCAAATATCTGTGTCATTCCTCGATTCGAGAGCCTCCTGCGATTTTACCAATAAGAAGCTAGAGAAAAAAAAAAGTGGAGATCAGCGAAGAGAAAATCGACGATTCAAAATAGAAGGAATTTTGATTTCAAATCGGCTTGCAGATTCCGAAAATATGTATTGTATGTAGACAATTTGACTTACTCATCCTTTGAAATGCAAATGAGACTCGATCTCTGCAAGCGTAGTCGATTCACGAAACACATTTCGCAAGCGTGATAGTATTTATCAATAATTAAATCACAAATTTGCCAACGATCGTCGAACGCTATTGTGCGACGCTATGGAACTCCACGCGTAGATCCGCCCATGTATAATAGCCGAGCTGTGAACTGCCGATAATTTCGGGGCCCTGTTCCACCGGTCTGACGATCCGAGACCGGAGTTAGTGCGGCGTCTTCTCGGTAACACCCGGTATGTATACATGTACCTTTCATAGATGACGCCGCCTTACTATCGCGCTGTAGATTATAGTTAAATCAAATATTTCCAATGAAATCATACGAAAATAAATATGATATAATCGCTTTTCTGTACCATATCATCACCACACGTGCTGTTCTGCTCTCTAATTTTGTTCACCACTGTCACTCGTACTTTTGAACCTTCCCCTATTACCTGTTCCTTGTCTGCCTCAGGGGAGTTGTCTCAGGGCTAATAAAACGCAACTCTACTCTATTCTACAGGTCTTAGATAGCTCCCATGCCTGGATAGAAGCGGCTTCTTCTTCTGCTGTTTTTTCTTCTTCTTCTTCTTCTCCTTATGGTCATAAGTAACAGGAGCGGCTACCTCATAGCCCCTTCCACGCCTAAGGTTGGGCCTTGTCCCTCCTCGAAACGCTTTCGTATTCCGCGCATTTAATTGGAGGGTTCGATGGTATATTGGCGCGCTTTTGGCGTTGCGTCGGTGTTTATGCATTACATACATATGGTATGCACGTGGGCAATGTCCAGAAACAGTCGGCCACTCTCGGCCGTCGGCTCTTGGTATTCGAAAGCTAGTTCTCCAATTGTAATCGGATAGGGTGATCTTGAGAAAATTTGAAGATTTATTTTTTGCTCCGAGTTATGTTGCTCAAGAGTTAAATTAATCACTTTCTTTCTTACGATCGCTCCCTAGGTTTGGTGAGAACAGTTTGGCAAGTACTATTATAGTGATGATCGCCACAGAATTACAGTAAGCTTATCAGTATCAAAGTAAATAAACCTGTGACTGTGTGTGCAATGCAATATTTGAATGTGTATATCCTTCTATATTATAGAAATATATCGCCGCCGCCGCCGTGTCAGTCATAAACAAAAGACGATCGCGGGATATTCTGGGTAATCTTGGTTGCCATGGCAACGGGGAATTCCCGGATTTACCCGAAATTCCTGGAATTGCCCAGAATTCCCGGACTTCCCCGTGGCCATGGTAACGAAATTCAAGGAATTCTGGATAATCTTGGTTACTATGGCAACGAGGAATTCCCAGAATTCTTGGAATCACCCACAATTTCCGGAATTACCCAGAATTCCTGGAATTACCCAGGATTTCCGAAATTCCCCGTTGCCATGGTAACCAAATTCCAGAAATTCTTGGTAATCTTGGTTACCATGGCAACGGGGAATTCCCGGAATTCTGGGTGATTCCGGGAATCTTGGTTACCATGGTAAGGTAGACTGCACAAGAATGAAAAATTAAGACGTCAGTCGTCAGACGTTAGACGTGAGATGTAAGACGTAAGACGCAAGACGTAAGACGTACGACGCAAGACGTAAGACGTACGACGCAAGACGTGAGACGTAAGACGTAAGACGTAAGACGCAAGACGTAAGAGGTAAGACGCAAGACGTATGACGCAAGGCGTATACGTGAGACGTAAGACGTAAGACGCGAGACGTGATACGTAAGACGTCAGACGTACGACATAAGTGAAGAAAGATGAGACATGAGACTTAAGACTCAAGGATCAGGACTCAGGTTTCATGCCGTAGGACTTAGGAATTAGGACTGAAGCTATAAGACAGAGGACATAAGACAAGAAACTCAAGAAATCGAGACTCGTGACTCGATTAGGAGTAATATTATCACGACATTGAATGTTGGGATGAAGAAGGCAATGACGATAGCAATGACGATAGCAATGGCGACGGAAAAGGGAATGAAAGATGAGGATGAAACGGATCTGGAAAGAAAGAGAAGAATACGAGTAAACGAGTTTGTAATACGACACAATAAAAAGATTGACAAAAAAAAAAGATGAGATTGAAACAAAATACGATTTTCAGGAATAGATTTTTCAATGTACACACATAGTTACAGCGATAGCAGATAGCACACGTATGGAAACAAAGAGATATGTACTGCAAATTGGACTTCGGGACAAATTCGCAGATGCAAATAGACAAAAAAATAAAATAAAATGGGAATGAAAAACTTGGACTAGCAGGGGAATAATAATGATCAGAAACAAAAAATGATAATGAAATCACATGGGTTAGGAGAAGAGCATGAGTAGCGACTTAGTAATAAAACAACATGAAGAAATTGAGAACACAGAAAAGACGAGATCGTTGACTGAAATCGCGCGGAGTGGCGGAGCGCGGTTAAGCGGAGTCGATCAAGCGGTTACCAATCAGAATCACCTATGTGAAGCTGGCCCGCAACTTCGTTTTTTCCTGATGAATTATGTACCAAAAAATTGCTCCCGAATTGTTCCTAATTGCTCCACCAATTTCGTTGATTGCTGTCCTTCAGTTTTTGAAGAAAAAGAACAAAAGAAAAACAAACAAAAACGGATTTTTTGTGATAGAATGGCCGCCAAATTCAAATCTACGTTTTATCCAAACGAATGCAGGTACGACATTCTACAAGGGACTAAAAAATTGCTCCCCTATCGCTCTTAATTGCTCCACCCTTGATTACAACTTTTACAACACGGTTTTCGAGAAAAAAGCAATAAACACACAAGCTCGAGAAAAAGTGGAGGGGGGACGGTTATCGTTGACTACTTCACAGTTGAATTACAAATAAACGCGATGAATTTCGACGATTTGCCATATTGCTCTTGATTGCCTCACTTCATTGCTAATAGCTCCGTCTTAGTTTTTAAGAAGAAGCCAAATCCTTCTGGGTATAAGCCATAAATAAACGGACCAAGGAGAAGAAGAAGCCAAATAACGCGAGCGAGCCGACCCTATCCTCCCTTCCATGGGCGCCAATTTCGAATTCACCTATTCTGGGAAAAAAATAATCGTCAAAGGCTGAAATGGTCATTGGACAATTGCTCCTCATCAGCTTTCTATTGCTCCACCTTCATTTCTCATTACTCCCTCTTAGTTTTTAAGAAAAATCCAATTAACGCGAGCGAGGCGAACCTAACCTCCTTTCGGTGGGCGTACCAGGTTGTACCAGGTTGTACCATGGTTGTACCAGGTTGTGCCATGGTTGTACCAGGTTGTACCATGGTTGTACCACGTTGTACCAGGTTGTACCATTTCCTTGTATGTTCCGAATATTTCGAAAAATTTCAGATTAAAAAAAAAAGAACAGTGGTACAAAGCCAGCCTCATTTTTTTGGCCGAGAAAACTTTTTGTCGAAAATCGGATAATCATAATGATATTTGCGAAGGAAATGACTCGCTGATTCCAAATCTCTGAGTCATTTCTCGATTCGGAAGCCTCCTGCGATTTGACTGATAAAAAACAACAGAAAAAAAAGTTGGAAATCAGCGACGAGTGAATCAACGATTTAAAACAGAAGGAATTTTTTGATTTTACATCGGCTTGCAGATTCTGAAAGCGTACGTTCCGCAGATTTCAAAAATGTGTATATCACTATATTCCAAATATTTCGGAAAATTCCAGATTTTTTAAAAAAAGGACAGTGGTACCCCTCCTTATTTTTTTGGCCGAAAAAACTTTCTGTCGAGAATCCAATGTTGGAAGCCCCCTGTGATTGTACGATTGAAAAACAAAAGTAAAAAAATTCCGAAATGAGTGAAAAGCAAACTGACGATTTTAAATAGAAGGAATTATCAGATTTCAATTCCGCTTGCAGATTCTCAAAGCGTACGTTTCGCAGATCCTAGAATTATGTATATTTTCTCCATCCGGATGATTCCAAGAGGTGATTCCCGAAATGTGCACGCCGTTCTGTCCCAAGCCCACTTCAAACACACTCTTCTTTCTCGGCTCATGAATCAACCCATGGTCAGCTGTCTTCATGTTCCTCCAGTCAACGGCTAGAGTGATTCGACATACCTAACGATGATTTCAATTGCTATATGAGATGGGTATCTTCCGAGGTAATTATGAGAAAGAATTCATGCGATTGACAAAAATTCGCCTAACTGTGAACAGTATCATTATTACGTTATCCAATGGATTATCATTGAAGTAATCTGTTTAATTGTAAGCCGTACGTGTCAACCGCATTTTGATAAAAAATTTCGTTCGGGTTTTATATTTCCTATAATCAATATAGTATAAGTGTTCTTTATTTTTCAGAAAATCATACAGCGGAAGTGTTCCGTTGGTTTACAAATTGTCGAAGCATGAGAAAGAATTTCACGTACGAAAAATTTCACGAAACAAGTGGCTATGGTGCTATAATGATCGATTGAAACGTCATCAGTAACGCTGCACCGAAAGACTCCTTCCATGAGCTTCTTGTACTATCAATAAGAGTGATGCGAGTCTATAATTCTCGATTCATGTGTTTGTTCTAGAATGAAATTTAGAAACTAATTGATCGCTGAATCCATTTTTGTTCTATGATGTTGGTCGCCACTTGTTTCTGAACACGGTCAAATTCTTTTTACAAATCAGAGTACTTAGCATAAAATCCGGAGAGATTTTTTTGTTTTTTCAAGAGCATTCGTATGATCTGAACCTAAACTGAATAATAAAACTACAGATTACCGCTAATGAAAGTATAATATCAATAATTATTGATAATAATTATCTAAAATATATACCTAATATTATCGTAATTGCAATTAAATAGAATAATATTATTACTATATTTGAAATAAATGCGTTTTATACAAATAGATCTGTGGTACATATATACGTAAATTTGATTTCTCTAATAACATAGCTAATAAATTATTAATTATTGTTTATTCATATCAATTAATTCATTAGACTTTAGTTGACTCGGAACATACCAAATTACTTAATTATTATATTCGTCCGAAATTCGAATTGAATCTGATCAATTCTTCCTCTTAACTATATCAATTTATTGATAGTACATGCAGAGGGGAGTAACCCCGCTGACTACATCATGCACATTTAATTTCTCAAAGGCGCCTTCATAATGATCGTCACAAAATCGATGTTCAATAAAATCCCATATCAATTTTGAACTTTCCTTGATCATCAATGATGTCATATACGCATGATTAGTTTCGACGTTTCGTAGAAGTATCAACTAGTTACATGATTTTCAAATGATCTGTTTTCAAGGGTCTCATTGAAAAGGCGTCTTTTCACATCGAAAAAAGAATTCTTCTGGTCATGTACATACATGTATGTATAATTATGTGTTGCCTTGATGACGTGTGAAAATGATTATCGTTGGATATAATATTATTTCGAATAAAAATTACAATTTATGACGAAATAAACTTGATATCAACTATGATCATTCTTCATTTTACAATTCTCCCCGAATTTCATATCGGCAATCATTCTCAACAATCTGAACACGAGATCTCGATTTATTGTTACAACCGACAATTTCAACTTACAGGTCAATACAGTTCATGGTATTATACCATTTGATCACACTTTTGGAAAAGGGAAAACGATCACGCAAGAAAAAGACGACACGAACTTTATATGTACGTATCACATACACGAATACTGTATTCTCAAAATAAATGTCCTATATGTACTTCACGCGAAATAATACTTCTCAAATGCTAATTAAATAATGGATTAGCGAAGTCTCGTGTTTATTTCGATTGGAATGATTGTATCTAATGACGCATCAGTATTCAGGCTATCGATTGCCTGAGACGATTTGGGTAACTTCAAGTCTTTGTCGTGTATGATAAAATAATGAATTCCAATAGTTACTGCGAAACGTAGGTATTGGTTTTTGTTTTCCCTTTTCAAAAGCTCAGAAATGCCTTTGAACTTTGCAGCACCTTGGACAATTAATTGAACATACAGATTTGAAAAAGCTTGGAGATTCCGACCGCCAATTATACACCTCAATATTTCATTAAATTTTGTCCTATATTCAGGTATCCTATGAATTAAAAGTACACTTATCATAAATAAATCACTCGAATGCTGTAATAATATAACCTTAAGGTTAGCAGTATCGTAATTAATGAAAATTATTCTCTTTCTTCACAATTATTCGTCAATATATTATATATATAATGATGCGTAGTACTGTATAGGACATTCATTATTTATTCATCATATATTATTTTCTTTTCTTTTCCTTTTTCATATTCTTTTCCGTTATCCATGCGACCTTAATCAGCATATTATATACTCGAGTGAACAAAACTGAAAATTGAAATTTTCCTTCGTAGAGGAACACACGTAGGTAACAACATTTCGTGGGTGATTTTTTAATGTGAAGATGTATGTGTGTACACGTATGGCGTGTTTCCTGTGTCTTTGTTACGGGATGGAAAAAACATCATGTTTTACACATCCATGTTTATCCCAATGTCAGGGAAAAAACTGCGTTTCTAATATTTCTGGCTAGTCAATTTGACGGATATACCAAAATCGTGTGATTTCTATAGTGATCGTGAATATTTACGCTTCAAAGAGATGAGGAACATGCCAAGTCGTGTCTGATTGATGGTATTACATATCATTTTATAACATCGTTCAATCTACACTAACGTTTATTTCTAAACACTAGCGTTAATTATTTATCATAATGTATGCCCTTATTAAGCAATATCGTTATATCTACAAAATGTACAAATAATGACGATAGAGTGAAATAATGATGTACTGATATTATATTTATTGTTTATATAGTCGCGGTGAAAGAAACCCTATACATTAAAATTCAAGAAAATCTTGAAATGGACTTGTTTCATTCAAATCACTGCACAATAAGATCGTGAAATTGAGAAATCTTCACAATTGCAGTATTCATATACATATATATTCATATAAAAATTTCAATCGCGGTACCTCATCAAGTGTTATCATAATATCATTCGTTTTTTTTTTGTATATTTTTTTTGTTTGTTTTTATTTACTGAAAAAATTTTAACGTATAAATTTTTATAAATCCTATTTGGCTCCTGTTTCGTACGGTTCATCACAGTTTTACTGTATATAGCAAGAAACTAATGAGAGAAAAAGAAAATAAATCGATTGAGTGATAACAGATAATTTATACATACGTGAGTGCGGCCTTTAACATATGTATATACGGCAATATGAATGAGTACGTGTGAAATATGCAAGTGTGTGAGTCTCCTGTCTTGTAATAAGCTCTGTTGGTTGAAATTCAAGTTTCTTTTTTTTTTTCATTCTCTTAGACATAGATTTCTGGTGACTACAATATATAGTATTGTATAATGAGTTAACTATCAAAGAGATTGGGATCCCGCGATGCAACGATTAAAAATTGGCGATTCGTACGATCAAGCGTGGATCGATCCCATCCATCCACTATTTTAATATATGTTTATTTATATACGAATTTAATGTGAAAAGCCAAACATTAAGACACATCTATACAGAGAGATAGAGTTTCTACTATTTCTTTGACCTAACGAACAAACAGTTTTTATTATAGAGTTTATGTATATAATAATTAATAATTATTCATCCCAACAACAAGTATAAGTTAGTATTTGATAGTATTTTTCTTCTTCAATCGTACTTTCTTCTTCAATATATCTCTGCAGTTTATAATATTATACATTATATGTATCTATTGATATCAACACGTAATATTGATTGATTATTATAATATAGAGTTTCAAATGAAAATCAATGAATGTGAAACGCGCTGTACCGTCCTAAATCGGATCAATTAACATTTCCAATCAATAAGTCGAAAAATCAAATCCATCTCCGTGATTACCCGACGGTTGACATATAGACTATAGAGTGTCAATATTTTCAGTATTTGTTCCAAACGATTTTTTCCTAGATCGTAAATCGATGATGCTTGAGGCGCGTGATTTATATGTAATAAATATTATCTAACCTACAGTTGGTCGAGTTTCTTTGATTTTATTTGCACACACGAATCGTAATTCATTAAACCTCCTCAATTTACATAATATACCCATCGAATCAATCGTTCAATTACGTACTCGGATAATTGGAGGCATACGTGAAATCGCGAGATGTAAAAACTCGCCAAATGCGGCTAAATCGACACATTCAGATATTTCTCTCTCTCTCTCTCTCTCTCTCTCTCTTGCAACAATAATGTTATATTTTCATATACAATTACATAATTATACTTTACAGAACATCTTCAACTTAATTAAGTTTAAACGAACGTATCGGATCAAGAACTTTCTCACACAATAGACATTACATATACTATAGATATCATAAATTCATAATCCGCATGTATTTCCAATTACCTGTAATCAGTAATCACGATTTCATTTATACGGCGCGTACGGTGTGTATTTTTCAAAACGAATGTCACTTTACACAGTCTACACGTTTTACTCTGATCAAAATCATTTGCGTTTTTTTTTTGTCTGTTTTATATTTTTTTAAAAGTCTCGCGCTTTTCATACGGAAATAGTATCCAATTTTGCTATGTATTCTCTTCGACTGTACACTGTACAGCTAGTATCGGCATAATTTTATTGTCACATCCAATGCACCTTGAAGTAGCCCTTGAATTGGAGTATTGGAAAATGGTTTGAATTTCTATATCCTGCAAGCCACTCGAAGAATTTCCCGAGTTATGGTGAGAAAGAATATCACCAAGACCGGATACGAAGTAGGTAGATACTTTCAAATCATGGGTGTAAAAATCGTTCAAAATTGGGAGACAAAAATTGATGAGATTCACAATCCTTGGTGATTGGATTAACAATCGTAGATTCAAAAAAGTTTGAAATTTCATAATTGTGATTCATTGCCAGAGAAGAGTACTGAATCTTCAATATAACTATCTCTTACTTTCTCTTCCACGTATGTATTTATCCATGTTATTATAAAATTTTCAAGAACATTTTAATGTTGGAATCCCAGAAGTGTATCCAAAATGTAATACTATAGGTGTGAATCAAACTTGTCAAATTACGTATCCCAATTATGAGTGAATAATCAGATACAAAACATTATGCAATGATTGCTTCGCATACAATTCGATTGATTGAGAACGGGAATTTTTGGCATCTCAATCGAAGTACTTTTTTTCAAGAATATATTAACTGTATCTCAACTATTAAGGAAACTTAACTATGTGATATTTTTGGTCTCTTGATTTTAAATGAATTTTCTCAACGCTCGCAGTTCAGAAATTCAAACTATTGAAATACAAATCCCAATGCCTTGGCGCTTCAGCGGACGTGATTATGCTTTCGACGATTCACCGTTCAATTTTTATCGTGAAAATATGTTATGAGGAGTACAAAATGCCGTAAAACCTTCAGCGTCACTTAGATGGGTGGGCAATCGTACCTTTTATAATCTAGCAATAAATATACCGATAGCTCGTGTGTGGATGCAAATACACGTATCCATGTAATGAATGTACATATTAGATAGAGGCTGCACCATGAGCGCGTAGATTTGATTTTGTATAAAAGTGACACGAATAAGTCTGGCAGTATTAGTTCTATAGGCAATAGATTTATAAATGTGTTATAGGAATGATCAATCGACTCGGAAACACGGTAAAGATGTGATTCAATTTTTATTTCAACTAATCAATTCGATTTTTACATGGTATATATATGTACGTCTGTTCCTTCGGCTCCGAATCGTTTGTATATATAAATATATACACACAGGTCTTTTCCTTTTTTGTTTTTGGTTTCTTTATTTGTTTTTTAAACGACATTTTCTCCGAATCGAATGATTCACGGTATATACATGTATGTAATTATGATGATCAAGATGAGTAACAACGTCAATATGTTAAAGTTTAATGTTTATATGTATGTATCTATCTTGTATATATATGTATATGTACGAAAGATCTTCGAAATTCGTACGTAAATTGATCACCGAAACTATACATGTATACATACAATACACATATATGTGTGTATACCTAGATAGGAGTGCTGAGAACCATTCGTTAGAAACTTAAGTAATACTCCAAAAAACCTTCGACGATATTCTTTTCTCACTTACAGTTCATTGAACATTTTTTCATCTTTATTCAATTATTTATTTATTTATTTTTGTTTTAATTTTAATTTTGTTTTGTTTGTTTTTTTTTCATTCGTTTTATATTTTTTTCTCCTGATAATTTTATTCATTAATTATTTGGTACGATTATAACTAACCCGTGAAATCGTCCCCTGGACAATTCTGAATAAATAATAGGCTATCCTCGCTCGAGGCTGAGCGATCATCATCTGCATGTTCATTATTATAATTATCATTATTATTATTACTAATATCATTATTATTATTATTATTATTATTATCCTCATCATCATAAATATGATTATTATTAACATTATTAATATTATTATCAGTATCATTGTTATATTATATTATATTCATTCATTTAATTTATATCTTTTTCTTTAAGCAACGCGAGATGTAGAGTTTTCCTTCTCACTGTCGATTTCCCGTATTCGATTGTTTGATCTTCAGTCTGCACGTGCGGCCAGTTATTATAGAGCTGAAGAGCGAGTCCCTTTGATGCGATTTCATATACAATATGAGTATTATAATATACGGTATACATATCGATACATTACTTTTATCCCTATAACTGTATGTATACCTAATTGTAAGTATAAGCAATTTAAGCCGATTTTTGTAACTCAGGATGAAACAATATGGAATATTCCAGGATTGAATATGATCGCAAGGGTTAATTTGATCTTCATAGCTCTTCGACGAACTTTTTATTCTCTCTATTTATTCATCCTCGTTTTTGTGACTTTTTGTTCTCATACTGATTCTTAACCAAATTTTGCATCCAAGTTTTCGAGATTAATATTTTTTGCCTTTCACCGTACGTGCGAGTATGCAATATACATAATATACATACATACTATGTACATGGAGCAGGGTGAGGGACAGATGAGATTAGAAAAGATATTCACTCGCGATTGAATTTCTGGCTGCTGGTTACTTCGGGTTCATATACATATATATATATATATATTCATTTATTTATATACGTATATTTATGTAGATATAGCTCGCCTGACATTTGAAAACAATAAATTCAAATCACTTAGCCTCGAGATATTGGAGATTTTAAAGCCATTAGTCGCGTTTATTTTTATTTTTTCCTTTTTTTTTTTCATTTTTCTCTGTTTTTCACTTATTGTATTCGACTTACAGTAACCACTTGGCTATTAGTATCATAACGATTTGGGGCGCGAACGTTACCAATGACCCGCTACCCCCGGTCACTCGTACGTCGCTGTCTTTCAAAAGAACCGCGTCGATGACGTGGATTATACCATTGGTACATTCAACATCCGGACGGAAGACTCGGATCCATTCGTTCTGCCACTCGATTAGGTAACCTGAAACGTACGATAAAGATATCATTAGTTGATATGTATGGGGTACTTCAGCCATTATCGCAAACGACTTTAATAAAAAGCTTTTTGAATCTTTTCCAATTCAATTTTATACCATGTGGGTCTATATCAAAGAAATTCGCACTTGCTGTTGGTTCCAAACGTTTTCCTGTTATTAATATCACAAACTACGTCCAAAAATGTAATTTTTGAAATCTAGCTGATTATGGGCGATACAATCTTCCCATATATTACTTCACCTCAAATCAAAATTGGAAAATCGTTTGTCGGTGCCTCCAAAATATGGTTTAAGTGATATTTATTATTGATATTGCATGCAGGGGTAGTAAGACAGCACATACTATATTTTGAGTGGAAGTGTTCGAGATTCGGGTTGTTGATTTTCCAATTATATACAAATCAAGTGGCTTTCTTATTATTTAAAAAAAAAATTTATCAACTCAATTGAATGAGTTACAGAGATATTTTCAAACAGAAATTATAGTCATCGTTTAGACTCTGATCGCTGACACGAATATTTACATGGGCATACCGAAACTGATTTCTGAATTTTGATTTTACGTAGTCACAGATCGCTCACGATTATGCTAGGTCTCAAAAATCGAGCTTTCGGATGCAGAATACCTGTGTGTTCTTTCAAGAAGATCCGTGAATGTATATATTCAAGTCGACGCAACGTTTGTGAAATTCATCTCAAGGAAACGTTCGGAATAAATAATTTGAAAAAAATTCGCAGAAGCTTCTGTGATATAGACCAATACATAATCGTGTAAAGTGATGGGGGAAAAAAAAACTCAAAAATGAGTCAAATCGTGTGCAAAAATGGCCGGAATAATGTCCCCCATATACTGGACGAGGTTTTTCGATGCAGTGACGTCCTCCTTAACGGAGATAAATTTACGAAAAAGCGGTGATTTTTCAGATTGACAATTTTGGCGTGAAGTATATGGGTATTTATGTATATATGGTTGCATGGCAAGTCTCGTTAGCGATGTGCAGATTACAGATACCGTGGGCCGAACTGTGCATTTCGGTTTTACGTTATCGTACAATACATACACATCCTTACAGGCATTATTCGCCCTCATATTGTACGTGTGACTTGCTGTTATCGGTGACTTACTCATCGGTTAAACAGATAGGGCGAAAATGCCTTGCGGTTGTGTCAAAGTTTACCATCTTTAGCGCAGCTCCTCCCGCTCTTTTCATCTGATTATATTATACGAAAATACACCACAATCGGAGGGTGCGCCCTCGAATTACCCGATAAATATATCTCGTTAAAAGGAAACTCGGTGCGATTCCGATCGAACGAAGGAGGGAGGGAGGGATTCTTTTCCTGTACTCTAGAGGGAGATGTCGTACTTTCGTATAACAATGAAATTTCATCCATACATGACGTGAACTGAACGACTTTTTTTGTAATTCGAGTCACTCAGAGGGAAAACCTTTGCTGGAAATTTCCACCACTCAAGGGAATACAGGGTGCACTGAAAGTGAAAATTTCGTATTTTCCGTTTTGTCTCGGAATGGAAATTTCGTCTGGATCGCGTTGGTGTTGTTCGAATTTGACGTATCACACTGTGGAATTGAAAATTAAATGAAAAATGCAGGAATCATCCACCACTGCATTCTAACTAGTTAAAATTCCAAACTGCTCCTCATTGCTTTCAGGACATCGCGTGTTTCAGGGAGACGTTCAGATCAGCCCAAGATATTGTTGTATCGAATTTGACATTGGATCTTTTGTTCGGACGAAGCCAAATTTCCGATGAGATTTTCCGGCCAGAATTAACAGAATATCGATTTTGAATTGTTTTAAGCCCTTATAAGGGAACTGAAGATCCTGCAATTATAAATCCAAAACTGGAATATTTTGGTCGTAGGTGTCGTAAAAACATGACTGAGACGCAAGAAGCATCTCGAAATTTTCTATTCCACGATATGTAACGAAGAATAAATAACCTCTGCGTTTGTCATCCAATTTTGAATCTCGGAGTGAGATTTTTCTTAGTTCCGAACAAAACTGAAGTGATATATAGACTCGATTTTAATTGAAGGAACAGTAAATGTGACATTCTGAATTTCAGCAGGGTTTTCCCTTGACATTTATAGCACATGTGAAATGAATGGTGAAGAAATCTCACTCTAGTCGAGATGTAAAATCGTGTTGGGTGAATTTTTAGAGAAAAATGCAGTAGAAATCAATACATTTAAGATTTGATGGTTCAGATTCTGGAATCGTGTCGTCAACTTGATTTCTTTCAGTTATTACATTCCAGATTCTGTAAATCAACATTTTTTTGCGACCAGCTATGATCTTTGATGACACTACCAAAGATAGACTCGTCAACCCGAGAAGAGTTTTAATTATTGTATAGAATCCGGTATATCTGTGATTATATTTTTGGAAAAATACCGACATCTGTTCGCTGGCGTATCTGTGTTTGTTCAAAGTTTTCTCATTTGCTGAGAGAATCGACGTGACCTCTTTGTCAGTGCTGGTAGACGAAGTGTCTAAATAATGCTGGCCTTATCGCCTTCCTTCCTTCCTTCCTTCCTTCCTTTATCCCGTGTAACTTCCGGTTATACATTTGTGTTCGAGGGTGAAAAAAAAAAAAAACTATCGAAACTCGATGGCAATGCGATAAGATCAATATGTCTTGTACTACTTCGCGGGAAGATTGGTACAAAATATTTGATGCGAATTTTTCAGCTCGGAGAAGTTCTTAAGTGCAGCTGTTGATCAACTTGCCAATTAAGGGTATCGATTCGCTGATAAAAAATGAATCAATTCACATGATGAATATTTCAAACCATTACTTATAACGACGAATTCCGCCTTCATTTCACAACGAAATAGATTCTGCCCGCGTTTTGCGAATATTTTTTGAACGGATTCCAAGGATCATGCGAGATACACGTCTCTGACTCGCTGAATAAAGGCTTAGAGGGCGTAGGTATTGCGTAGAGATGGAACAGCGTGCTCGGGGATCAAAATGAAATGACTTATACTATATAGTACGCAGGTATATATAGGTATATATAGGTATACATAGAGATGCTATACCTGCAGTATATGTGTTAGGGTATTACGTGCAGTTCCTACGCTAGGTTCCCCAGCTTGAAGCAGTAGACCAATGGCATGAACGACTTTTGAATATTTATCACCGCTTTGCTCAACTTTGTCGGAGTTTGGCGTTAAGTAGAATAAGTGCCTATATCCAGAAATTTCCAAGGCAATGGACTTTTTTCAACTATTTTAACGGATATATCTCAAACGGCTGTCTAGACTGATCTAGATCCTCGTTGTTGTATACGTGGTGAAAAATTGCTACATGAAAATCCCTCCAATGTTTTTTTTTCTCTCTTTCTTTTTTTCTCCTTTTTTTTACATTTCTGCAGGTACGTGAGCTTTACCCTTGAAAATAAAGGCCACATTCATCCTCTGCCTAAATCAGTGAACAGATAACAGTGGAGTGGATTCTCCCTTTACGCGATAGCTTTCTTGTCCGCGGATTAATGAGAAGAAGAAATAATACGTCAAGTTCGAAATATCGTATAGGTACCTTCGTCGAATCGAGCTGGGAAAGACTAGCAATTAGCAAGGCGAGTAATTACCGAATTTGCATCTAAATGGCAGTTGAAAAGTGCATAACGAATTACCTCCTCAGGGTTCACAGACATAACATTGTCTTCTGCTAGTTGAATGAGTCGAAGGATTTACGTTTATACATTCTCAAACCTACTTAAGCTATAGTAAAATGCTGTCAGGTATTAGGTACAAAATCAAGTAAACAATGAATTTCCATGGCCAATCACAAACTATTGGCGTGATTTGGACAATATGATATGCGATAATGTCTGAACTAATACTTTGGAAAATAATTGCTCAACTCGGTTGCTCTGGGCTTTTCATCACCTTTCATTAATCTTTCTTTCCAGCCAAACGAGTCGGCCAATCTTGAGAAGTCATTAAAATTTTTCACCGTTAGGAAAGCTTGTTGGAATTGGCAAGAGTAGCTTTGGACACAAAACCAACATTTTTCTTCACTCCTCGTGCAATGAGAAGTAAAAATGTCTATTCATGGTGTGTTGGATTTATAGGCGAATTATTATATTATATATTTTCCAAAAAGCTGGTTCATGACCCTTTCGTTTGATCAGCTGATTCGGAATTAAATACGTCGGGTATGAAATGCCGAGGCAGTGCGAGATTGGTGTGAATCATTAGCAGCCATAGAGTGTAAAGTTAGGTGCCGTAGCGTTTGAAAATGGCAATGAATGGCGAATTTATATGATATTGGAATTTTATCCCCTCAAGCCATAGCGCGAGCGATATTCATTTGACTGGTGCAGGTTGTTCAGAAGCATTTAATGCTAATAGAACGTCAAGATTATATAGCTCGTGTGATACATACACCGCTGTACAGCGCTTAGAATTTTATAGTTATACCATTATACAGGTACCTCATGGGCTATCTTATTGTCGGCACGCGAGATGGGTACGAATATTTTTCTAGCTAATATTATCTTCACTGGAAATGCCGTTCTTGTTGCATCGCATGAAATTCCGTCGAACAAGATTATACAGTACCGTCAACTGGTGAACTGGGGAAATTGTTTATACTATTGAGATTTAATGCTAACCAGCTGAAAGTTACGACGACCTAACAGCGCCCCTTCTTGACATTTGTTGTGATACAACCTGGATGTATATTTTCATTTTTTTCTTCCTGATAGATTTTTGACACGATTGAATCGGGGGGGTCGAAGTCAATTAGTATAGGAATCGCGTCGAATTCTAATTCGATGATATCTTCCGTACTTACAACATGTGCGGCCAAAGTAGATTCGCTGCAAGAATTACCTGTGTTCGTTATGTGCGCGAAATGAGTCAACAGATTTTTTGATAATTGGTGTGTTAAGTAATTGAAATCACATTGCAAAAGTTTCTACGATGGCAAGCAAGGTCGATGGTAGTTGTAAATTAAACTGCACGACTAACATATGAAGCGTATTGGCAGTCCATCAATGCTGAATACTCTGAACAAAACACGTCCTACAAAGTGCAACGCAGTACATATCGTTTTGAAACCATAACACAATGATTACTGAATTTTACTGCTACGTAATTATTTCTAGTTGTCAAATGATCTGCAGTCCATCTGGGTTTTCATTTGACGAATAGTTCATGGCATTAACAGCTATAAAAATGAGCCACCTTACAGTCTTGGCAACCGTTGAAATGAATGGGACATAATTATCTATTTCTCAAGCCTGGGATGATAATTTGTTCCATTGGCAAATAGAATGACTTCGTTGTAATGCTTTAGTGTCAGTGACTTATGGCTGTCATTAGAACTAGCGAATAGCTCGTGACAAAAGTGCGATGGAATTTGCAGACGTGCTTATATCGAAGAGTGGATGTGTCGAATTCATGATAGTAAAATTGGCTGTTTTAAATCAGCGAGGAACCGAGAAACTTTGGAAAAAACTGAAGTTTCCATACGTAGATAATACCCAGAGTTAGCGAAGAGAAGAATTTAGTCACATCAAATTATCTCGCTCGTTAGCATCTCGCTGAATCGGAAGTAATGAATTAAGAAACCGTGACGTGTAAATTTGCACATAAATGAGATACAACACGTGCCTGTGTATATCACATTGTTCAGATTCATTGCGTCACATTGCATCACACTAATACATAATGCGTGTTATACATGTAAAGTCTAGCGTTTCTGAAAACGAGCTGTGTACACAAAAGTATGAAATTACGCTAAAATCTCTGCAATTGGTGCGTAAAAATTGGGTTGGCACACAGATATATATGCTCTTTTACATTTGTGCACTGATTGTGAATTTAATTGTATGAATTGCATTGCATTGCGTTGCCAACTACGAATGCATTTATGTTTATAAATATATCTTGCTTAAGTCCGGGCAAATCCGCAAGTCAGAATACAGCCGATTAACTCACCGGGTGATCGGTCTGGTCGTATTGCGTTTTCGTCATACTCCTTGGCACCGTCATTGTTGTCTAATACAATTTGACACATATTCGTTTGATTAGGAAAAACATTCGAGAGCTTTTGATGAAAAATACATATCATCCGAAGGGCAATGAGTGTCCGAAGAACACGAAAAAATTACACATGTACATATATATGTATATGTATAAGGACTCAGCTGAATGGCACCACTCAGCAAAGGAAGACCCCCATCCGTACGAAGTTACCAAACGATCAAGCGATACCATCAACTTGCAAATCTCTTCTCAAAGTTATCTCAAATTTTTCAATCCGCAATGTACCTAGTCTGATCGTTATACATCAATACATGTCTATACATCATGAGTAGACCCTTGGACGCTATTTACACATGATTGCTTTTCTCTGTGTTGTGATGCCAAAGCGGAAAGGAACGTACAACGAACACGAATGTATGTCGACAAAGGCAAGAAGGGGGTTCAGGACTGGAAAATAGATCAACGGAAGAGATGAAGAGAATGAATTGGGTTCAAAGAATGAGAAAGAAGAAAAAATCAGGAAAAGAAACGAATTTAAAGCTCGCTTAGAAATGGAATAAATTGATGTTGTGGCGGAAAAGGCATATAGTTGCAGTAAAGGCAAGTGCGGAGGCTGCACTTGGGGTTGGATAATCAACCACTGCAGGTATCACAAACTCGTTTTGTGGTTCTTTGTCGAATTCTCAAAGATGCAAATATATCAATGTACAAGTTTCGAGAATGTTCAATCTTGAAGGACCAGTATGTCGCGGTTGAAAGATGAAACATAGTCTAAAATCAGTGTATTTCGTCGCCATAGTTCACTGACATCATATCACAATAGTCTCCATTCGAAACACTTGCTGCACGAATTGATGGGTGAACCTCGTGGGTCCAAATTGAGCTTTTCAGGACCAACTTTTTTCGTCACATTCCCAAAATTGTGTTATAGTATATAGAAAGATTCCCCAGAATTTAGACAACGATTTTTTATTCATCGGTAAATGATTCAGCGCAAAAATTAAATTCACGCATTTCCTGTCGTCAATCCGCGATGGCTTGGATTTGGATCAATCCTGATCTTAGAGATGTCGGATAGGATGGATGGTGCTCAATCAATCAATGCAGCAGGTATTTAAAAACGAGACGATTATAAATGATGTGGAATCGAATTTGATGAAGAAAAGAAATTGAGTTCGTCCTAAGTTTGACTTTTCCAACGGCGCATACCGCTTCCCTTGACAAAAAAAAAACTTGCAGAAAGATATAATCGGACTTTGGGTTCGGTTCTGCGTGAAAACGATCTGATAGATGTGCTAAGATCGGCAGGGATATGAACCGGAAATTATGAGATCCGATCGAAAACACGTTATTGAGAAAAGGTTGGAGGTTGAAAGAGGTGGGAAAGTATAGTTGAAAGGGTGAAAAAAGAAGTTGGTGTCCTTCGCGCGATCCCATTAAAAACTTTAGCCAACAAAGTTGCACTGACTTTGTGTACTTATTTGAACTACGCTTCCAAGAATAAGTTCAGCTCGTCTTTTTTCTCAATAATGTATTTTCAGATAAGACATCCTCTTTACGTTCATAGGATCTAAATTGAAATTTAACTTTCCAATGTTTTCGAACAAATATACATATAATTAGCTAGTGTCTGGATATTGACACATAAGATATAGAATTTTTTCTACTTCGTCACAGAAGCGCCACAGCAAGAGGAATCTGAAGATTCTTGACAAAGTTTGGCGCATGGTACACCAAACTACGCAAGAGAATTCTGCGGCTAAAAGTTTCGACGGTATAACGACTAACCGATTATGACAGCAACGGAGTTTAGACAAAGTTCTTGGTACTACATGGACCAATTTTATTGCTATACGTTCACCGTGATATGATAGTAAGAATGATATACTTACTATCGCCACTTTCTTTCACGCGTAGTTTCAGGGTGCCCCTAAGTGCTGGCAGTGTTATGGTGTCGTTAAAATGCGCCTCTTCTTTCAGCTTTGCCATCGTGTAAGCTTGGTCAGCCACCACTACGTGTCGTTGCAATATTGACTCGGCCTGTAGAAAATCAAAAGTCAATGAAAAAAACCTTCAGTGATAACTGTAAATTCAAAAATCGAATAATTTCATCACATCGGCATTTATAATTCTATTTTTCTATCTATAATATAAATCAAATCTCAGGTTAGATCATAGTGACTATAGCAATACAACTGATAATCTTCAGTAGAACGATGGGTTCTTTTTACTTTCTACTTTCTTCTTCATATATCTATTAGTAAGATATGTACATCTAGAGAGAAAAGTGGGTTTCAATGAAACAGATGGCTTGCTTGTCTTACGTGGTAAGCGAATTCAGGCATAAACAGCTTCTTGTAGGTCGAAGGATATTGCATTTCGGCTGCTTTCCAGGCAAAGTCCTGGGGTACGAAGTAAGTGAAACGTTTTTTGGTGTCGTTCAGTTGATTGTTGAAGCCTTGGCGTTGCCCAAGGAAGTAAGTGGAGCTGTAAAACGAAAAACAAAAATTTACTCACAACAGATTCACGAAAAGCTGATGGGAAACAAAATAACGCAATTGTTTGTAGATCAGTTTTATTCCAAAGTTGATTGACCACCGTTCATACGATCGAAACATTAATTAATTATTATTTTTAATGTTTACTATGGGCTCTGGGTATTTCGAGTATTTCACTCGCTTTACACCACATGATGTTTAAATTTAATGTTTCGTACTGACGGCTTTCACGATGTGCCAACCGGACGCGTGTTATTTACTTATTTACTTATATTTACGCATACGATTTACACGCGTGGATTACAAAGTCAATCGTGTTGATTTACTCCGGGAATTTAATTTCTGTAAATAATTCAAGCTTAATTAACATTCGGAGATGAGCTACTAAAATATCCGTTCAATACATCACAAGCTGATCTTTCTCTTCTCATCATCTCCATATCATTTCTATGAAGTTGTACAATACCATAATAGATACGAGTACAAAGGGGGAGCAAATTTCGCAATTGGCATGCGAAACAGGGTGTTTTTTTTTTGGTCTTTTTTCATCTGTCTCGATAGATGTATGTATGTTTGACACGATTCGAGCTGCCTTCATGCCTGGAGCAGCGATTCTTCGGGGCGATTTGACGAAGAATATTACACCGGAAGGGACCTTGTATCCATAACCGTCAGCAGGTTATGTATTTCTTGTATACACATTGCTTACTAGAGATTTATACGTGTTCCAGTAGTACGTGGTCTGGGGTATTATTCTACCAAATGTTGAAATTTATGGAGTCTACAAATATATATAGACGAAAGTAATATATAGCGCTCGACTGTAGGATAAATGTTCCTTTCTCCATATCCGACTTTTACTGTTTCGTTACATGCGTCAATATTTCGAGAAAATTTTGATCTAGTTTCATACGACAACAAACTTAGGTGTGAATAGTAATTATTCTATGTTAGAAATTCTTCAAAATTTTTATATCAATCATAACTTATAAGAACTATTTTCGTATCTAGCTGAATGAGATCCAACGAGGCTACCATGATGAAACAAGTATACCTATATCCGGAGATGTATCAGTTTTCAATAATCGTATTTATCAATATAATAGACAGTGAGTTTGTCCCTCGAAGAATTTCCAATACGCGTTATATTGAAGTTATATATACGGGATAAAGGCATATGGTCACTTCATGACATGGTCCCAGAGCTCTGGGCTTTCCGTTGAAAGCTCGTATAGGTATATACCGTGAAGGACGATGTAATATATCTGTGTAGTATAAAATCCAGAGATTAATCTTTGGATTTCCAAGCCGTTAAGATTTGCGGATTTTCTTGACTTTTTCATGCAGCGTTAAGTCGTCGACTCGAAATGCCTAGACTAGACGGTGTGAAATCGTGACTATTGGGTTGTCTGGATGTTTAACAACGTGATGGAATGCTGACGTCACCATCCATCTACCGCATCGACTAGCAGCCATCCGCGTATCGTATAAAGCAGGTAATGGCATTAAATCTATAACACGCAACCCGTAGTTTCTACTCGGTGGTAGTGGGTAACGTATTGCTGGCTGATAGATGGCGGAGATACGTGGGCAACCCCTGGTATGGGGTCGACCTAATGGCTATTATCGTAATGAAACTAGCATCGGGTCGGGCTACGTGATATGGCGTTTCATGCAATAATTTTGATGAAATAATTCCGCGCGTAGTTATCCGGATGACCATATGAAAATCCGCTTAAGGATGTTCCATTGAATATATCAGACGAAGAGCACGTCAATAAATTCTCACCAATTTTGAAACAGAAGAAAAAAAAAAAGGAAAATGTGTGCGTACGAATCGCTAGCTGGTTTCAAAACCGACCAAGACAACGAAAATTTCGTTAGTACTGTAAATTTTGCCAAGCTCCAAAATCATCTAAGTCATCTAAGAAATCGGCCGAATCGAGCGAAATTTATTCCAACACTGGCTGACTCTTTCGAATATTTTCAAAGCTAGTCAAGCGCAACGCAAATTTAGCGACAGTTTCGCTGTTTGATGCGATTGATTGGATCATGATTTACGCAGAAAATTGTTGATGCTATACGCGCTGTTGTTTGATGAATTATTAATTTTTTTTTCCATCTATGGTGGAACTGGTCGGTTTCTGACCCAGCTAGATGACTCATATAAGAGTTAGCTGCAGCGATATGAGCGAATCATTGTTCTCATCTGTTATGTGTGCCGATTTTTTACTTCTGGTCTATTGATCGGTTCTGAATCCAGCATCAATCCTGTTGAAACATCATTCGAACTAATCGCCGTGACCCACGGAAGTAGGTCTCGGATTTCCAATCTGGTTCGGCGTATCGCTTGATGCAATTATTATTTTAAATTGGCTGTAATCCTTAGCCAAACTCATACTACCTATATAATATACAGAGCGAACGAAAAGTATCCCCTGAATCTAGCCAGGTACAATAATAAAGTGAAGATCGGTTTCAGCCAGTTAGAGTTTCTCTCAGAAGCCCTTTGGACCGCTTTACTTTTATACATTGAAAATTAGAATTGGCAGATTCATCGCTCGAGAGATTAGGCAAAAGTTGTATGTGCTTCTTTCGTTGCTTGGTGATGTTTTTCTTCGAATATAACGTTGTTTATACGCCTGAATTCACGTTTTTGCGCTTTTCATAATTTAAAGGTTGAAGTTGACGCAATAAAGATGGGGGAGTAGGCGTGAGAGTTTCTTTCAAAAAGTTTCGTGACGCATGATGTACGTTCGCAATAGGTAAATGGAACTTTATTTCTGACACATAGGTATTCACGGGCTTTGAGACATTAAAAGGATTGGGTAGACGACGTTGTTTGTTCTCATTGTTTTACTTGAAAAACAAAAGAATTATATTGTTACCATATACCCATGGAATCCTTGCTTTATTTCATTCTACGCTATTCTGTAATACAGAAGTGGTGTTTCTACTTTTTCATCGTTACGCCATGAATCCGCTTAACACGGAGTTCTTTGTACCGTAATTTTCACCCAGGGTGGAAAGTTTAAACGAAATCCCGAAAGCGCTACTTCCAAAGATATTAATTGCCCGTTTTTTTTTGTTTTCTCCTTTTTACGGCTTTGCAAATTCTAGATAAGTCCGCGGAAAACTCTCTGATGATTTTTACGAGATCGCCCCGGATAATTGTAATGAGATTTGTCTCATTATTGTAATTGAATATGAGTCGAGATTGCAAGAAAATTGTGTAAAAATATAGCCAGTCGTTGCTTGGCAGAGGCAATTAATGAATATAAACCATATGTAAAAAAGAAAGAATCATTGAGAGACAATTTGCTGACACATCGAACGAGTTTGAGAAACTTTTTATACGAGTTTTCTGAGTTAAATTCTTGCCACGTCGTAATTTTTTTACTCAATTAAAGGTTCTGAATTCAATACGAACTGTAGATAATCAATGAGAACTTTCAGACGTGGTGATTGATGTTTATAATTAGCGGAATAAATACTCACTTGAGCATGGGATCGGTCATCAACTTTTCCTGGACGGTGGTGTAAGGAACTCCAAGGACCCTGTCGATTATGTGAATGATTCCATTTGTTGCTGCGATATTGGGAGTAATGACGGTTGCGTTAACACCGCCACCTTCAACAGTGATCGTTTCGTTTCCGTTTGGTCCTTGCACAATGTTGAAATAAAGGCTTTTGCGCTCGGCTGCAGTGGCCACCTGAAATATCATTTGACATTAGCAATTGGCAGTTAGTTGATTTTGTTTCTAATTTCATTCCATCAACTCGGATCCTGCAACTTACTGGGATTTGTGAATAAAAACTAAGTAGACTCAGGATTCGCAAACGTTAGGAATCGTCTTTGATCTAATGATTGTGTGATTCGGCAAAGAGCTTTCATGCAAAAAATAATAATAATAATAATCCTGTGGCGGCAACTATATCAACAGGAGAAATATATGTAAAACTAGATATTCGAATAGGGGAATTAATGACGCAAAATCCTAACATGAATACGATCAAAGGTGCTGATTAGTGCATGAAGAAGAATTTTCTGCCAGTAATAGTTGAAGCCCTCACGATTCGCCAGTCAAAGCGGTAAACGCATCTATGGAACTTCTGTCAGAGGAAATTCACCGAAATACCAACGTAATCAACGATTGAAACGTACAGCTGACAGTTGGCACTTGAGCATGAATGATTGACAATTAGTCAAATCTTTCGACACAAAGTTTATACTATTTGCTCATTTGACTTGATATATCGACTGCTTAGTAGAAAAGCCGGCTATTTCGAAATTCGCTCGGAAAAGCGGCTACCTCGAATAAGGCTTGAATAATCTGCATATCTTGAGAATCTTCTGCAGTTGTAATTTCCCGATTTTAATTGTTTTTTGCTTACATAATATTTCTGGTCAGAAAATTGATGAATAACTGGTAGTGTGTGAATTCGAAGAATTATACTCTGACGATGATATCCATAGCACGTTTTTCGTATACTCCTGATCATACTCATGTCCACAAAACTTGAGAAGCATGGAATCGTTCAAAGAAAATCTGATATTGCAATATCACCGATATCAATTAAGTATACATGCCATATATCTCGTGACATATCATACTCGCATTTCATCATGCCCGAATGATGATCTTCAATTTTACCTGAACATTGGCCTCAAGCTTTTTACTTGCATTTCTGCATTATAATTATGTATATAAATAATACATGTGCGAAACGGAGATTGCATGAATTTCGTGAGATACTGACGAATTTCCTATTCAGCCCGACAGTGTTACCAACGTGATCTGCGGCAAGAAAATTCTAAACGCAAAATAGCCGGATTTCTACATTCAACTCGAAATAGCCGGTTATATTCAAGCCTAACTCAAGATAGCTGGTTTTTACACTGTACCGTCGATATGTTAATCCATGGATTACCTTAGTGACGTCTTGCTAGGGTCTTCATGAAATACCAATTCTCCAAGCCAATATATTACACTTCGTTTAGAAAAAAAATCAAAACCTTGTATAACTAGAATCATAGATCGGTAATTGGGACACCCACCCTGATTATCGGGGTGTTTACATGTTGAGAAATAAACGACAGAAAAAGAAGGTATTATCTCTCGGAAAGTGAAGAAGTCTTTGTATAGAGTGGAAATAGGTCGAATCTAGATTCCCGAACCTGTCAGATTCTAAGGGCTTGAGAATTTGCATTGCTCTCTAGCCATGGCACTATGTTAATTTGTCACGGGTGTGTGCTTTACGTTTCGTGTTTTATGCATGCTTTATATATGTTGCGCCCGAGTCCTTTCACCCCGTCAGCTTTCAGCCCAGGGTACAACCCTTGAAATGCTGATGAGATAATGTAGATGGGTACTCTCTCGACTGGATAGACACGAAGGTGTCTGACAATGAGTGTCACGAATATAAATTGGATGCATTACTTGGAATTTATGGCAGCTGGCTGAATAAGATTGCAGTTAGCTACCTAGGAGGATCAATGAATCAAGAAATTTTATTACTTTCCTCGCGATTATATATCTATGCGTCTGTCAGCCCCGTCCATCGATCCACCCCCGGTGCATAATATCTCTTCGGATGAATAAGCCGGCTGACTATCTCTAAATATTATCATAAATACAAAGACTTGTAGGTACCCGAGTACAAAAATCTTGAAATCAGCTCCCAACGAAGCTAGTCCCTGCTAAATTTTAATGCATAAATTTTCATAGACTTTTCGAAAATCAGAAAATTATTGGAATAATTCAGAAATAGCTACAGAATGAATTACCGAGAGCCACGTAGCATTTTTTCTTTTTTTCATCTGTGTAAGTGGTATAAGGACAAATTAATTTTGATTCATCTACTCTTATCTAAATTATCTAAAATAATTCGAGACTAAGTGCATTGAATGCCAATACCCTCGCTTGATATAGTTCAGGATTCGGCAAGTGGTGCACTTAGTGCACATGGTGCACGGGACAGGTATACTGGCGCACTTCGTCCTGTTGGCGACCCAATTAGGGGGGACCCAAACCGAGCTTCCTGCGATCGGCCCGGTCTCTAAAAATAATCGAATTCAGGTACAACAAGCTCAACGGAGCTCCCGAGGTACGTGCACCCAGCAGGTAGCGTGGTGCACCGCAGACGTCCTGAGTTGCCGACCCCAGCTGATATCGTTGAATAGATCGACGTCGCGATAATTTCTGCAGTAATCACCTACGTCTTGAATATTCACTTGATCAGCTGTCTTAAATTTGTAAACTTGATTGACTACAGCGGAGTGTTTCTTTAGACCAGTGTATTGAATGCTGGACAAATAACGAAGGAAATTGGTTAGTCAAAATCTTGAACAAATATTACCGAACATTAAAAGTTCACTGTATAAGAGTGTTCTTCATCCACATTCTCTCAGAAATGTATTACGCATGCGCATATACAAGACTCTCGAAAAAGGCGTACTTTCCACAAACAAAGACCCGCGCTTTGTTTCTATGCTCTTATTAATTACTTCACTTCTCGTTGAACGTTGTTTATACTGCAGAACATGAATTTATAGTCCTGTGATACGCTCGCATGATAAACCCAGATTGAGATATTAATCAGTAAGATCCTTGAGGTCATCAGAGTGAATTGCTTTGCTGTAGATATTGCGTTTGTAATATAGTACCGTCTATCTAATCACTTCTGAATCACGATATCAGGACTAAGAGACTGACTGTAAGCCATTTCGGCATTTCCGCATTGGATCCTAAGCCGACTGTAGTGGTACTCTGGAACATTGATCACTAATCAATCATCCATCACGTGAGAACTATCGATTTCTATCCTCCAATAACTTACACTGACTTAAAACGAAGGATATAGTTATTCACAGATAAGTTATTTCAACAGTTCTATACAGTTGATAAAGACTCGACCATTACCTATTTAATGGACTATGCAGTACGGGAGGGACTCGTGTTTAGGATGGAATAGCTAATCTCGGGCTGCACCGCTAACTGTGTTTCAATGCGCCATTAAACTGGTGCAACATAATGCAACCCCGGAATATTACCGTGCTAATTGAACGTTGCGTCTAATTATCTCGGTATCTGTTACAAAAGCAGACGGTTCCCAATCGCGTTCGTGTACTGGATTCAATTTTCAGTTTGAGTAAAAACGTGTATTGAAACTGTGCATCAGTGGTATAAATGTTATTTTCCACGTTTATTTAGCGCAATTCTTCATATTGAATGAAACAATGAAAAAATAATATCTCAATCACACGTCACCGATTGAGTTTATATATGCATATTGCACAGATGGTGACCAACGCCGGACGCTCATATGTGACAGTATAAATTGAAAATCAATCAGCAGAATAAACTGCAGCTAGGAAATTCGCTATCAATATTCATCTTATTCGACCAACTTCACATCACCAAGTCAAATACGAAGCTTTCCATGATTCAAAAAAAAAAGTCTCCTTTTGACAGTTAAATGTGCGCTCTCTGTCACACCGAAGTTGCGATCATGCACTTGATCATCGTATTTATAAACCAAATCCATAACACCCTTAGGAATCTGAAATTTCCATTGTTTACCAAGTCTGAATTGTACACGCGACGTGTATTACCAGCTATAATGCAATCATTAGATTTTCGAATATGGTACCACAAAATCGGAATGGTACTGCTAATTCTGATCTGTTGATTATCCTTCGCTATATACTTGTACAGAATGCTATACAACCGATGCAGGTCTTTTACCCTACAGCGAACACATTGCCGATCGTATATTTATTGCAATTATCACTAACTATCGGTCAGAGGTATTGATTGCCTCGAACAAAAACAGCGTGAGTATCGCTAATTACTACATCTAATTGAGACAATCCACTGACGTGAGGTATAAAATTGCTATTTGATAGGCACTACGAAACAAGAATCAACAAAATACACTATATAAAAATGGCTATAATTCAATATTCTCGTGCAGAATTTCGGAAAGTTCGCACTCGGTGATTTGAAAAATTTGTAGTGGAATCCAGGATCGGGGTATAGCTCAGCGACGTAACTATCACGCGCATGGCATATACGATGTACATGATAGTTTACACTTTGTTTGCTGCAGCTGTACACGAGTAAATGGGCAAACAACGACACGAACGATTTAACTCGTTCAAATCTATTCCATTGCTATGGGCATATATAGGTAGGCAGATATGTATTATAGGTACTGGAATTTATTAGTTTCATCAAAATATAACAACTGCATTGTTATGTTCCTCTGTAGCTGCAGCCAGCCCTAGCCGAATGATACGCAACTGTATTTCGAGTTTATTGCACAGCCTTCGCTTTTCAGTATTTTTCGTTACGTTTTTTTTTTTTTTCATCCCATTCTGTTTTATTTTTTCCATTTTTATATTATTTTGCTTTTTAGAGGGCTGAAAAATCATCTGATACGTTCGCATCTTTTTTTTTTTTTTTGTACAGCAGTTCCAATCACGTAAGCCCGATGAAATATTTCTCTGATGCAGATATTCGTGTTGTGTGGAAAAAAACTCACGCATGCGATACTCCAGTTGCGCGGTATATATTATTTGATGGATTCCAATTTTACCACGTTTTGTATGATCGACACTCGATATTACACGTTATTTTATACCTTTTTTTCATCAAGTTCAGCTTACATCATATCAAAAATACGTCGCGCATATTCAAAGAATGTATCGCTTGAACGGAATCTCCAGGATAGATGATTCTATCTCATCTCTATAGCGTGCTTAAAACTTCCCTGACAAGGTTTATAGTTAATCTACAACGGGTCTTGTTTTAATTTCCTTTAATTCGATCCTCACGCTTCGAGTTACCTGCAGGCTCATTATCATCTAATCAACCCAAACAGTAAAGCGCGAGTCGGAAAATAGAGGCAGAAAATCAGACTAAAAGAGGAAAAGAAGAAGAAAGAGAAAAAGAAAAAGAAAAAAATGAAGAGTAAAGAATTAAGGGCGATGAGATGTGCTCGTTTTTCTTCTTCTGTATTTCATTGAGAACCAATTGTTTTTAAATTAGGCTGAAATTCTCTTGATCCTTCATGACCCTGCGATCCTTATTTAACCGCGTTTCTAACTCCCAGGGCAAAAACCAGCTTTTCCGCACCTGTTTCCACTTTCCTCTTTCTCTCTAGCTGATTGCGTTCGAATTATCACTCCCGATCCTAGATTACGTCCGGATGTAGGTACAGCAGTCCGTACCTTGTAATTAGCTCGGTATCGAAGCTTTCACGATAGGATATAGAACATGATTGGCTACTTTTTCCTACCCTTTTTACCACACCAGCGATTTCTCTCCCTATTCCATCCATTTTCTCACCATCTTTTTTTCCAGGATTATCTCGTTTCCAGTTAAATTCCGGATAATGCGGTACACATTACGCACCCAATAAGCAGACGTAGCTAATTGAACCAATTGATCTTTTTTTGCGAATCGGTGTTTTTAGGCTTGCTTATAATTGGAAAGATATTTTTTCACATTTCCATCGATATCAGGCTAAAGCTATAAATGCTAACAGGAAGTAACCCTATAGAGCCTGATAATTCTCTCGAGGTCGATTTGACCTACCCTTTCAGTACCAGTATAGAAAATAAAAGCAATTTATATTGATTGTATGATTACGTTAAGTCAGATCGGCAATTTTCGTTCTTGACGTTGGATTGTGTAGCAAAAATGGTCGACGATTTGTCTCAAACGATTTCACCTATTTCGTGTAGAGAATGTCGTTGTACTCAACAACGCTGGGGTTATAGACATAGACTATATGAAACGCAGCCTGCAGCAGTCAGGTCGATACATGAAGTTTCAACAGTTTCTTTGAGATTATATTACATACTCTGTTATACAAGTTAGGAAAGTTGAATAAGTTGCAAATTGTAACTATGATAATATCCGTTAATTTCAACGATATTACTCGCTTCATTGTTATTGCTGTACCAGGCCATAGCAGTCGCTTGTTGTAATGGATAGAAATAAAATGAAACACAATGAAATGAAATGGCACACGAGGGACGAAAAATGATCATGCATATACGTATATATGATTGCAAAATACACACTTGTGCCAAACTACCATCATCTCGACTTCACGTGGATGGTGATTTTCTTCTTGTCTCAATCTTGGTCGGAAAAAAAGAAACAACAGGGTGCGAATTTCAAGCTCCATTTACCGCTAAATTGTGGGAGAAATCACTTCGGGCTCATCGGTGGTTTCCGAGCTAGAGAGACGTCCCGTTTTTCGGGGCAGAAGAGAGAAATCTCCCAAAGGTGTTAAAAAATTGGAGTTTCAACGTAACACTATTGCACGTCTTAATTATACCTAATCAAGTATTCTTCTGTCCGTCAAAAAATATCCAATGAAACAGATAACCCTTTATTAATATGCTGTGCTGTCAACAACTGATCGAATGAGCCAATTCGTTTATTCCTATCTTCTCCTGAGCGTTCCTTTGGGAAATGAACGTAAAAGTATATTTTTTTATGTAGAATGCGTGTGCATGATTACCGAATGGTGAAATCACAGCATGAACGATGAAACTGAGGTCGGCTATTTTTCCTTCCTAGTAAAATGAAAATTGTATCACGTGATGTAAATCTGACTATTTCGTTGTTTTTCAGCTTTGCGCTTTCAGGAAGAAAAAAAGTTATAATAAAGGGTGGTCCATTTAACTCTGCCACCGCGAATAACGTGGCTATTATTGATTGTACTGGAAAGTGTCATTGGAGAAAGTGGTTGCATTTGAAGGGGGAAAATGAGTTTTGGAAGTGAATGTCATCTGAAGGTCATAACTTATGAGATTTCGGTGTTTGCGATGGCTTTTTAAATGGGACTACCTAATTTTTTGTTCACTACAAGGAAGCTGACATCAAAACGCGTCCAACCATGTGCAACAACATAACCTTCGGATGACCTTTTGCTCCAAAATTCATGTAAGTAATGGAGGTGGAAATTCAAGGATAATCAATTGTATCGGCACATTCAATACTTTTCCCACGTAATTCATTCTATTAAATGCTCAAAATGTTGTTCATCAACCTGAATGCGCTTGTCAATACGCATAATGAAGGATTCCCTGGCTTTACTTATCATTTCTGGAGTAACTTAATCATGAATTTTGGATCCGAAGGTTATCCGAAAGTCATGATGTTGCAAATGGTTGGACGCGTTTTGATGTCAGCTGCTTGTTTTTCTATTTTCCAACACGTGTTTTGAAACGGGATTCGAAAAAATGTGAAGATGTCCAGTGTGTTTCTAATAATGGATTTTTTTTCGTGAATCAAGTTCACCTCGAAACTTCAGAGCGTAGAAATACACACGCGTGCATACTCAGAACTCATCGGATGTTCGAATATAGACGTATGTAACATATGCTCATATGCATACAGACATATATGCCAATAACGGAGGATGAAATTATATAGCTACGAGATTCGAGAACGTCGGGAATTCCGGAAGTCGCGACTGATATGAGGCTAGGAGTTGAAGAGTCTTGAACCCACCGTTATTCAATTAGGACGTTATCAAGCAACAAGTAGCAATGTGTACTAAAGTAGCTATTTATTCTTAAGCAACAGTTTCTCAGGCTTGAATATTTCTTCACGGTTGACACAGTTGCCACAGATTAATCGCAAAGATTTTTTAGCGTTAGCTGAGCCACTAAATCGCGACTTCACGAAGATTTCGACATGCAAATTAGACTCCAATTACATATGAAACTGACTCAATATAGTAATATAATGTAGGAAATAGATCGAGGGAAAAATTGCATTGTGATTCGAAAATAAGCCCAGCTGTTTCACGAGCATATAGAATTTCATTGTTAGTATAAGTCGAGTGATTCGTAGCTAGGGTGAAAAATTTTCTGCTCTTTGAAACATTCGTTGCTCCGCGAATCGAGCAGCTGAATAAAACATCAGGACTATCATTCGAGGCAGAGAAGATATGTACTGCGAGGATTTATTGGACCTGGAGCAAGGGGAAGGAAGACCCTATTGACTCCTTCGGAAAAAAACGATCACGCAATTGATTTTTTGCTATTCCAGATGATGTCGTCAGACAGAATTTTTCTTAGACTATTCAGAACGCCAAATTTCATCTCGTCAACATTAAGACAAAACTTAGAAGTCTCTGTCTATAGTTTGAATTTTCTATGATGAATCGTTTTCTCTTCTCAAATCGACTGATCATTGGTAACAGTGTTCAAAAGTTTGGAAACGATACTCACACAGAAACTAGTTGGGAATCTAGTAATAGGAATAATATGCCATAGACTGGAAAAATGAAAATTGAAAAAAAAAACAAAAAAAACAAGTGTATATTTGAAAAAACGATCATAAGCTGCACACAAAACTACGGTTAAGGATGTGCTTTATTACCTCCCAGAGCTTCCTTCCGGTCTTTGCAAGCTGGAAAATGAACCTTGTAATGTGTATGACATTTTACGAAACACGTTAATGTATACTACGGGAATTTAGATCTCGGGGTTTATCCATTTTTGACTATTTTATTTTACTCAATCGCTGTATCGATAGTTAATTTGAGATTTCTTTGAGCCTCGAAATGATCCACGCAAGCTCGTTTTGACATCCAGTAAAATATTCTCCGAAATTCAAGATAACTTTGTTGATTTTTATTTGTCGTTAAAAATTCTCATAATGAAGTAATGAACGTTGAACATCAAAAATTTATCATTAGTACCGCTGCCAGGTTACTAACGCTAATGAAGTATTTTCAGTTTACATGCAGCATCGTGCTAATTAGCCAATACGACTAATCAACGACGAATCCTGTTTTTTCCGACTGTGAGTCGGTCTTTGATAACGAAGAAGTTTTTATTATCGAATTTTTACTAACCTGTAGGTTCTTTCTGTTATTAGTTACAATCTTTTCGAGAGGTAGTCGCTCCTTGACGTAGTGCAGCTTAAGGATTTCCAACATGCGTTTTTTGTCCTGGCGAATGGAGTGCAGGCTGGAATCCTCCCATGCAGCATTGCTTGGCGCAAAAAGGGTGACTTCCCGTTGTCTGGTGATGTCGAGCATCAGCTCTGTGCCAACATCGGTTATAGCTTCGTAAAATTTATACACTGGTCCATCCTCCTTGTCCTGAATAACGTTAAGAGAATGAAAAAAAAGAACCGATTATTTTACAATACAGTCAATCGATCTCATAATCTGACGTCATTTGCAACTTATAGCTGTTCATTATTCGCCTAGTTAACAATATCGATGATGCAATCGTCGATAATCGAAGTATTGGTTTTATTCAAAATTCGGCAAAATTATCTTCTAGTACATATTCCACATAAACAGTGAAAAGGTTAAGTGGTACCCAGTTCTGTAATAAGTCAAGTCATTATAAGAATAATCGGAAGTTCAGATTCAAATTCATTTCTATTTTTGAGTATTTGATGAAATTATTTAGTCTCAAGCTGATATAGTCGAATTAGAACAGCATGCGGTAATGCAGATGACGTTAAATTAGTATAATTTTGTGATCGCAGTATAGGTGAACGTAAAATTGGCAGGGTTTTTAAAATTAAAAATTATGATAAAATTATTATCTATAATATACCATATAGCTACGAAAAAGAAGAGAATGGTTATAGAAAAACATTAACTACATACAATGAGTCGTTTTATTTTTGAAATAGAGAGCAATTGATAATTATAACATAATACACAGCTACAGCTATTATTTATCAAAGAGTAGATATAGTGAAATAAATAATGGGTAGAAAAATTTGTTCTAACATGTCGCGTGTTTTGATTTTATTAGTTTTACAAGGAGGCACTGCGGGCTGTACATCATTCATTATTTATCCACATTTATGACATACGTCGTTTTCGAGAGAATCAAGTTTGAAAAATCTCCATGCGTTTATGATTCTATTTGTCCAACCTCAACACCATTTCAAACATAAGTGCATCGAGGTTACGCAGAAGAATAAATATTTCACGAATACTTCCGATCAGGAACAGGATTTTTTTTCGATTTATTCTGTTATCGAGATGGGATTTCTCAAACTCGATTCTTTTATAAACGGTTGAGGCATTGGGTTGTAATACTTTAGCCAGTTCAAGTTCGACTCATAGTTATATGGCTTACATCTACCATGAGTTTCGAAAAAATTGGTAAGGGACAGCCTCCAGTGCCACCTTACTAGTATAATTATCGCGTCAAGAGGAAAAAGATGAAAACCAACTCTTCTCGCTCACAGGTATAATCTCAGATTCTTTTCACTATCTCATAGATCGGAATTACACTTTTGAAAATCTCTAGGTTTTTTTTCAGCCTGCTATTCGTCGATTTTCGTTTACTCTTTTGACTCTTGACTCGTGTGTATAGAATTTGTGTATAAAATGTGTGATGATGATTTTGTAAAGAAGAAAAAGAATGGCTCATCTGTTCACTTGTTCTTGTTCAATTGTAAATTATTTCGAATTTATAACCAATCGTCAACTCTCTTGATCTAATCTATTGTTGAAAGTGTTTTGGTCCACTAGTACGTTACTCGTGATTTGTTAGGTAAATTTTGAACCACCAAGGCTGTGGAAGTAGTTAGTCCGAAGTGTATAATAGTGTATTTGAAAAGTGTTACTGATTGTGGAAAAAATTTGTGATTTCCATTTTTCCGTAAGTACTTACGATGCCCTACACGACATGCAGAATCCAATAGAGACATGCAAAGCACCACAGAATAATAATATAATACGATATTATTATTTGATAAAAATAGTACACATATAATTATATACATATATAATATTCGAAAAAATGAATTAATTCACAGAGAAAAAATTACACTTCGTTATACCCGCATATTTTGTTCACAGCTTGAATTATATTCGACAAGCATTCACCACATTTCTTGCCCAAGAGAGCAGATTCTTAGTCGTTGAAAACTTGGCATTTTTTTTCTTTCACTCTTGGAAAACTTTTCGAAAAATTTTACTCTAGAATGATCGAACGGTGAGTAAAGGCATAAAAAAAAACGCGATTAATGGCTGCAGTTTAAAATTTGCCATATTTTGATACGGCTATTAATACTGAGGTTCAATTATCAAAATATTCCTATAGATCTAGACTTTGATATTCCTATGTAATTCACGAGACGTGATCGGCTGATTCATTTTTCCCATAAATAATCACAATGAGAAAAAATTGCAATTAAAAATGAGAAACTGATAGCAGAAAACTTTTTGAACAGGTGCTATGTGGCATTTCCACCTTCAATTTTCCTCTCTGCTTCTCTCTCTTTCATTTTATGTGCACACGCAATTGTCAATAATAGGTGCACCAGGTGGCGACAATTTCATATAAGCCCCCAATTTTTATTCGTTTTTAGACTGGCGAAAAATCGCGATAGACTTAATCCGTCAATTATCAATAATTGAAATGTGAAATCGACCGATTTGGTAGCAAGTAACTAATTAAACAATTTCACTCAATTGCTTTCACCGCTGAACTCTTTGAGGGATCACGTATCACGTCCATATAAACGTGTCGAAGTAGGTATAATATAAACTACTAGATCAACACGTCTAAACATTTATCCTATGACCTATAAAGGATCTAGCCAATTTGTTGAAATAATGTTATACCATCCTGTACCTGAAAATAATTTCAATATATTATTCAGTCTGTAGCGAGTGATTGTATATGCTGAAATATTCGTCGGTAATGACTTTTTAATATAATTGCCTGCTGTGGAGAATGGATGGTAGTTATCTCGACGTTCAAAGTCTTATGGCGGAAGATATTTAATAAGTTTTTGAACAGGCTGTAAATTCTGTCGTAACGTTCAAATTAATAGGACACTAAAAACCTTATTACAGGTTTTTACTGTCCCAAAATTATTGGATTCGAAGCAAAAATCATTACAGTCTTTCGCGACGCTGTGAGATACAGTTTTATTGATAATTTTTCACAGTAAACAACCGAATAAGTGGAAAAAAAAAATTAACGTTAACAATTGACACAGCCTCGTATTCGAAACTGTGTATTGATGACATACGATTAGTAGCGTCGTATTCCAATATAACAGTAATCGAAAATCATGATATAATGTAATTATCGATTAACATAGACAAGTGCAGAGTTGAATAAAGTTTGACTAAATGACTGAAAGATTGGAAATTGTGCGATATCGTCGATGATCTGTTTGTTAGCTATATGACTCGTGAATAATGATCGTTATGTTATTATTGATGATAGTATTTTAGAGAAAAATCATTTTCCGTTGTTGAGTAATAGTGTCTGGTGCACTTTGATAACGCATGCGGCATATCCACACGACTAATGGCCTATTTGTGCACCGTGCATATATATACCTATATATTATACCTATGTATACGCGTTGCAGTCAGTATAATAATGGCAATTTACACCGTGGTACGAATTAATTAATCACAAACAACCCCGAAGGCCTATTACGGTCTCGTCTTCCGGGTTCCCTTCAACGCATGGCTGAGGCTTTGGTTTTTTTTTTTTTTTTTTTCAGACAATTTTCAACAAGTCTTTGTGCCCAAATTATAAATATATTGGTCTTATATATATAATATCTGCAATCTGTAGAGTAATGTAGCCGTTCATAGCTTCGTTAGGGTTATTAATTAATCTCCAAGCTTAATTAGTAACCAAACACAAGCCCGAGTCCGGTGTAAATGGGGCAACGTTCGCTATAACAGTGTATATAACGATTATTTCACTTCCAGGGACAAATTTCAACGGATTTCGCTAAAACTCCTGCAGTTGCTTATCTGGTCGTTACCGCACTAGGTGCAACTAGTTCGGAACTGATGCCACTGCTTTTCGCAGTTACCGAGACGTCCGCTCCAGACGATCACGATTCGTCGAGTTTCCGTTCATTCTTTATTCAGAAAAAACCGTCTGTCTGTATTGTAATTTTTGTCAAGGGGAGCCTCAAATTTAGGTAAAAAGTAACTAATTCTCAGGATCAATTGGAAACATTACTGATCTTTAATTATAGTATAGCAGTAGATGTAAAGTTTCATTCGTATATAGGTAGAGAGTAAATGAAACTTTAGGTTTTAGAAAAAGAACATCCAGAATCAGTTCAAAATCGCCACGGTTCAAGGGTCTCGAGTGAACTATACATAGATGGGTATAGATCATTGTAATTTTGGATTTGGGAATTTTTCATCCCAGAATTCAATTCTGGCGCAATTTTGACTTTTCATTACGTCAGGGATAGGAGAAAAAATCTTCGAATCGAAAACGACTTCTGCCAATTCAGAATATTTTCAACCGTTCGACCCTCTAGCTGACGTGATACATGATTCTGAAAATACGTTGGTCTGTCTGGCTGTCGATCGATTCCAAAGATAATTCAACCGAATATTCTGTAAAATGGCTGGACGAAAGAATTTAAAAGTTCTCAGAATCAAAGCTCGCTCTTAATTTGACCATGAAAAATTACTGTGTGCCATCAAAATTGACCAACTGGTTCAGCCGGAAAAAATAAATCAATGAACAAATACTGATGGAAAGTCTGGGGCAAAAGTAGTTGACCAATTTTTTTGCCTAGGTATCGAAAATTTGTCATCGGGTCATTATACTGTCCGTAGTCGACTCATATGGGGAGAGCGCACAAGTCTTGCTACACTTTCATTGCGGATCGGCACAGCGTCTCTATTGGAATCGGTTTTTTCTTATTTCGCTTGACACGAGTAGGTAAAGGCTGCAGTATTTCGAAGCCAATGAATTGATTAAAGAGTTACTGGGAAATGCGGCTGGCAAAAGTCATTTGGCCAAAGTGCATTGCAGATACCGTAAAACGTTCACACGTATTACATTAGAGGTTGGATGGTTTCTGGCTGGCCTCAAACAGCAACACATGTCGTACCAACATACGGAGGAGATTTTAAACGTCAGTTAAACTAGATCGTAAACCGAGTAACGAGCTTTGGCTTGACCGGGTTTTAGAGGAAGGAGCATAATCAATTGCCTGCATCATACACGCGCAACAAATTTACGGAGATATTCATGCGAAAATTGGTGTACTTGCAACAGAGTAGAGAATTTTCGCACAGGAGTGATGTAACGAATTCGTTGTAGTTTTTCTGTTCATCAGCTCGATATTGCGAATTTGAATTATTCAACCAGCTCAGGAGAGGATATTCCGGCTCAATACGGAGTTTTTTAATTGGGAGCTTCACTGTCGAATTTGATTTTAATTCGCTTTTTGCTTCTGCCGTATAGCTGCTTCCGCAAAGTTGAAACGCAGTTGTACGTGTAATTTTGAAACTCATAAGCACGCTAAGGTAAAACGATACAACGAATAAAAATAAAAAAAGCGAAGAGTAATAGAAAAAAAAAGTTTATATACTTTCAACGAAAAACATACCTTACCCATGGGAATTACGTAGGTAGGTATACGCAAGTGTACGTATAACAGTATTCCCGGCACAGGAAATAATTGCATTGCTGATTACAACCGTGCTTGGAATCAGACGTGCACGCGTACTTCGCTTTCTTTTTTTTCACAGCTTATGCGTATGGGGCATTTCACACCGAATGATCCAGCTTGCGATCATGACTATTCTACATTTGCCTAATATTTTTTTAAACGATATTTCACACTCCAAAAACCACAAAGCAAATTCTTGAGAATTATAGTTTATCCAATTTCGTTTTTGAAATTCTACTCATTGTTAGACTACTCAAACAAAACATTTGTTAACTTTTTACAAAAATTTTCGTCCATTGTACGTACGATCACGACGGATGTTTTTGAGACTAATACAAAAAGTGGGTTTCGAATAAGGGTTAAAGAATTTCGGGAAAAATTTCTATAACCAAAAATGTTTTAGTCGTATAGAAATTATTTAGCTGATAGTATATTCGTATGTCTCTGAAAAAAAAGAAAAAAAAAATCCGGCTCTGATCTCGGACTTGAAATCGTCCTTTATGACCATAGTAGGTATTGATCTTATTAACAATTTTCAAATTGTAAGTAATTATGAAAACGGTGGTCGCAAAAGCCGATTGACAATTTATTTCTGATTATTGGAGTGAAAACTATAGTCGAGAAAAATATCAAATCATGGTGAGGATCACAAGCTTGGTCATTTGGGACGAAATGCCCTACCCAGGTGTATACATGTATAGTGTATACTAATGCAATACTGTAATAAATATATCTAGGTCTGCAAGAGTCGGAATGCCGGAAATATCGTTACAGGAGTAGAACTGTGCGATGAAAAGAAAAATATAAGAAAAAGTAAGCCAAGTTTCACGCCATCGAGGAGTTTTGTCGGAAATTTCATCGAATAAGAAAGTAACATCGTGGAGTAAAGAAACGAAGTAAAGTTTCCGAGCAATGTTGATTCTTCAGTTAAGTTATTTCCGGGTCAGATCCTACAGCAATAACGAATACTTTTCAACGTCTGGATCTAATAATCGCATTCACTTCCAGGCAAGATAGTCGAGGTGAAGGAATGAACGAAAAAATTGAGTAATATTTTGCACGTTCACGAATTTGATGGTTGGAAACATTCTTTGATCAATTCATCCGCGGAATTTATCCACTTTGCGATATAGTCTCAAATTCGATATCAATGAAGAATGTAATGAAATATACTCCATATATAGTAATACAGTTTCAAATTTATTATTAATTCAGTATCTAATTGAAACAGTCAAAGTACGAATGTATTTGATTTCCCTAGTTTGTTTTTTTGTGAAAAACCCGAATGAACTGCCTGAAGTTAATCAAATTCTCGGGTAGTCCGCGATTACAATTACATTAAACGGCATGTACTGTGTGTATATTATTTGCTGACATGATATTTCCTGCATTTTCATTAGTCGGTACAAATAATCGCATTTAACACGTAGTACGCTGAAGGAATCTTGATTACGAAGAAAAGCGAGTTGAAACAAGGTTTTATTTACCTTGAACGTCTGTTACAATTTCCTCCTATTTTTTCAGCGAATTTATTTCGAAATTACTTTTCATAGCCTCGGGGTTCCCAGAAGAGAATTAACCGGCAAACTGCGGCGGTCCAGGGTTTGCCTACGTGTTGGTCGGCAAAGGGACGTGTTTTTTCTGACCAAAGCGTCAGAAGTCCACCATGCTTCCGAACTAACCATATATCACGAGCCTTCAAACGCAGGGGAATAAAACTTTCATAAGAAAACTGGAACCACTTTGATGAGTGTATGCTATTTGACTTCTGCTTTTTACCCGGCTTTCTCTGTACCTACAACTTCACGTGGGTGTAACCCGAACTTCACACACCCAATACGTATAATTATACGGAAAAAAAAAAACAACAACAAAAAAACAGACAGACTAATTACTATTTCAACATCCTCCGGGAATGTCAAAGGATTGCGATACTTCACTCTCAAATTGAGTTCGAGAACAGAGAAATTTGAATTCTCTAAAGCAAAGGGTAGGTAGTATAAGCATAAGCAGACGTCAAAGCTTTTCTCTCGAAAAAAATTGGTTTGGAAAAAGAGGAACAAAAACTGTGTCCAAGAATTTCTAAATTGACTGACGGAAAAAATAAACGATCATTTATAGTCATGACGATCATATTCGAGAGATACTAGCATCAAAAAGCCATCTTGAACTATTCAATTTCAGTAGATGGAAAATTCAAGGTAAGCTGCAAGTATATCCTCGACTTATTCATGCCCGTGAAAATACTTATGTTTTTGAAGTGATTTTCAGGCCATGATGCAGATGAAGATTATGCCCCATCACTTTTTGGAAATCAAGGAGTACCTCGCAATTCACGCACAAAGCAATCGTATATGAAATCATCGATCAAGAATTGGTTTACCAACAAATCTTTTCACTGATGTGTAATGAATAAATTGAGTGGAATACACTCACCTTGCACTTTACATTATGTGTACCAAAGTTAGCAGGTAGCTGAGAAAATGAAAATTTTCGTTCCCTGCAGGAATATGTCACTGCAGTGCAACTGGCGAGTGGCACTAGAGCGACATTTAAATGGGGTATCCCTCTTGGCCCACCTCAAAGTATCTGGGAGACCTTGTAGAATTTTCTTGTTAACATTGGGCACACGACTAGCATACTGTATATGGGGTATTCCACGTAAACCGGACCGGTTTTTGGCCGATGGTCATGGAATTTGACGCAAATACAGATTTGGGTTCTTTGTCACTATAGAAATCGCCACCACAAGTTGTAGATTTTTGAAAAATTTATATGGCGCTGGTAATTATTCAGAAAAATATTTTCAACTCCATATATCGCAGCGATCCGTGAACGAAAACATTACTTGTCATAGTGCATTTTAATCGCAAAAACGAGCACTTTCCAACCATGTAACAATCAAATTGCGATTAAAATCGACATTTTAATTCTTTTTTTTTTTTAATTAATTTCATTTAGTAAAGTCGATTTAAAAAAACCAAAAACAAGGGCAAGCTGAAACTTTCGCGACAATTTTGTTTTGGTTTGAAGTAATTTCTGTGAAAATTTCAAGAAAATCCATCAGACCCTTCTGGTGGAAATACACGTTTTTTGAGTTTTTAATTCTTGGAAATTTCAGATGCAATTTTATTGTTACATGGTTGGAAAGTGCTCGTTTTTGCGAGTAAAATGCACTATGACAAGTCATGTTTTCGTTCACGGATCGCTGCGATATATGGAGTTAAAAATATTTTTCTGAATAATTACCTGCGCCATATATCTCGTAAAAATTTTTTCAAAAATCTACAACTTGTGGTGGCGATTTCTATAGTGACAAAGAACCCAAATCTGCATTTGCGTCAAATTCCATGACCATCGGCCAAAAACCGGTCCACTTCACGTGGAATACCCCATATGTTTGATTATCATCATAGATGTATCCGTTTCTCGATTAAATTTGCTTAGGCCAATATAATATGCCGAAACGACGTACGCACGAAGAAATTGCCATTAGTATAGACAAGCATTCAGAGACACAAATTACCAGCGTATTAATTATATAAATCGCTAAGAATTTTTGTAAGACAGAATCACAGAATTCATCCTCAACCCTTTAGGGCCCTGGTATTGAAAATGTTCAATCATCAGCGTAGAAGTGATATATATTTTCACATTTCACAAGTATTTTTATTCATATTTGCCAATAATATACAGCGATTGATTCCTGTTTCTCTTTTGATCCATTTTAAACACTTTTCAACAATACATAGGTAAAAAATAATCGATCGAATATTTTCCAGCTATTCATTTTCAGTCACGACCTCATCTTCTTGCATAAATCGAAGGAGGATTCTTTTTTTCTCTCTCTCTATCTCTCTCTCTCTCTCTGTCGTTTATAACACGTCAGGTGCTAAAGGGTTGGAATCGATCGTAGATAAGACAAAGCAGCAATATTTCGATGAAGTAAAAAAAAAAGTATCGTTACTGAAAGTGTAACGGTTGTTGATCGTGTGACACACTTAAATTTATTGTAATAAACGAAAACATTATTGGTATTTGTCTTTTATGGTAAAAGTTAGGTATCACATATACAACTATATCCCTCGTGCAAAGAAGAATACTCATGCTAATGCACATGCCCCGTTCTACGAGTTTCGCGTATCGCTTTAAAAGCTTCTGGTGCACTTATTTTTAACAATCTAGAACTGCAGCCATGCACTTATATTCAGATTGCATTCCCATTCCTGCACATATGCGATGCGATGCGATGCGATTGCTAAATTTGAAGGAAAATTCACGTTTGCTTCGTAACGGGATTGTCCCTGTGTGCAGTCCGTGAAGTATATAATATATTATATATATATACATCGGTATTGTGCCATTTAAACAGTACACTAAAACTGGCTAAAAATTTATAGAAGATATATAAAAAAAAAAAAAAACATTCACCATATGCGTAAGGCTTGACAGATCTCATTTCAAAAATCGAAATTCCGATTTTCGAAACAGCTGGAATCATCGACGTCTATCAACGATTGGCATAAAATTTCCTATCAATATTTCTATATTATATCTTCAAGCGTTAATCATACAGTTCGTTGTAGTTGGGGAAAAAAGTCAAAAATTTTGATTTGGTTCACTATTTGCAAAGTAAAACTGCTATAATAATATCAGAAAAAAAATTATAAATATACGTGTAGAAAACACTTGCGACGCAAGCAAAGCTACCTCACACGTCTATAGATAAATGTAGCAAGAGCATGTAAAACAGTGAGCAGCAAAAATCGAAAAAATAAAAAGAGAAAAGAAAAAAGTGATAAATTTTTGCATCGTTATAACAAGTATGATAAGTATAACGACGAAACGTGGAAAAATCGTTAAAATAGTATATAGTATGAAAAAAGGTAATTGAAAGGTAGAAAAAGGCTGCTGCAAATTACCTTGAAAGACTGCACAGAGAAACCAGAAACCAGGGGTGTCCACAATACAAGAAGCGAACAGAAAAGAGGTAGGGTAACTTGTATTATTATTTGTTTTACCAAAAAAAGTGATCAATATTATGTTTCGAGTGGTTCGATGTGTGGATTTGAACAGGACTATATAATGGGGGTTCAAAAGGTCAGCAAGGCCAAATGTGGGTTCAAACTATATTATGTATATCATATTAATTCACGTTACTATACATTATAATTGAATAAGGAAAGGCATTGTCGTATGTTCCATACAAACTTAAACCTCTATCGGAAAATACCTTTGAACCATTCACGTGATATTCCTTATATGAATTACTTCTGATTGAAATTCTGAACGGAGAAGGAGTTCGTCAATAGTATTTTATCGCTTTACTGCTACAAAGGGAAAGTAATTAGATTTTCGGAAACGAGTTTATTACTTGACAAAATTCAAGGAACCGAGTACATCGCATGTGTTGACAGTAGTACGAGTCAACGTATAGAGAGGCAAAAGCGTTGAGAAATCACGTCGCTTTCTGAACCTAAATCACCAAGTGGTTATTGCTATACGGGTATAGGCACGCGTATGGCATATCAACATTTGTTTTAATCATAATAGAAGAGGAATTCTGCCATGACTGATTGCCCGGTACTTTCCGATTATGAATATTTATAAACCCGTGTACATCGATTACGTAATTACAAGTGACTCGTAAATTTGTATCTGGTCATCCGTTAATACCCGCTGTTTGTACAGATACAGCTTGGAAATCGAAATTTTAGGGGATACCTCGACGTGGTGAGTCCTGTAATTTTTATTTTTTCATTTTTTACATTCGATTTTCAAATTTGAGACCTGATGCTGACTTGCACGCTTATATCTTATACAAACTGACCACGAATCGATGATTAACATTTTTTACGCCATCCTGAATTTCCCAATTTTTTAACCCCGATATTTTGATATTGCTCGCTGACCGGGGTAGATCGAAGTATTCATATACAATTTTGCCAATCCCAATTACGCGACGTAACGAGGTCATGTATATCTATATGAAATATTTTTTTCATACTGTGGAATTTTGTCGATAACTACACGGTTGTTGTGCCCAACGAAATGAATGACATCGACAAACGATGCAGTTGACAATGCAGGCGATTTATTTTTTTCAATCGACTCGATTTAGCGTTGGGTAACACGATTATACTATTTGGAATTTTTCCAGATCACGAAATACAACAAGAGTTCATTTTTAAAAAAGTTCGAGGTTCTCATCTTTTTCGTTATAACTCGCGAGAAAATTGTTATATATATTTGCGAGATGATATTTTGAGCCTGATGCTAAAAAACGGACAAATAATTCAAGAATTGACTCGTTAATTGTTTTCGCAAGTACGGCAAGTTGATGTTCAGAGGACCAAGCAACGCCGTAACTGCAGACTAATTACGGTTTTCCGGTACGTCGGATGGCTTCAAAACGGTTTGCTACAAACCACAGTAGGCACCTACATACATATCTCGCAATTAGCGTAAGCGAAAATAGAAGTTTGAAAGCCTCGGACGGGTGTCTGTATGAAAATTTGAATAATTTATTCGCAGTTGAATGAAGAAAAAAAAAGCAAAAAAAAAAAAAAAACGAATTACTGTTGAAATTAGTCCAGGTTCAATAGTAACGAAGACGGCAAGAATTTCACTCCCGGTTGCATGCGACATGCATAAATCCGAGAAAGAAGAAGAAGAAGAAGAAGATATTCTTCGTGTTCCGTTGAACCTGAATTACCCGCCATAATTTCTAATTAATTTCGCTTCAATTCCGCGGCTCTAATGCCTTCGTGGCATTAGCAAACTTTTCTCACTATCTCTGCACGGATCCTGGGAGGTGTATGTATACCTATACCTACCTATAATGTATATCCATCCACCGGTATAGTTACGAAGTAGAACTGGCTTTCAGGCAAGATGTGGTGAGAACGGAGGGTCACGAAGCTAAGCATTTAAGTCGCGTTTAGAACCCTTGCCTTTTTTTAAATATTGGACGATCTGCAAGATGACGCAAGAAAAAGTCAGGCCAATTTTTTCGCGAGACGAGAATCTCGAAATATAGTCAATCACACGTCGCAAATATATATAATTATTAATTATTATTGCACGAAATTTTAACGTCGATGAAAAAGCGAAGGACCATTGAAAAGTTCTTTCAAATTGATACCAGTAGTTCGAGGTAGAATCGATTTTACAAGGTAATTCAGGACTGGACTATAAAGCGGTCGAAACCTGCGGCATACCGGGTCGTTAAACCATTCCAACTTCAACAAGTCAGTCTCTCTACTTGGCCCCCTGATAATACTCCTGAATTTTATACCGGTTTTCAAAATGCCCGAAAGACAGGAAATGGCACATTGGGATCTTTTCGAACGAAGACCTGATCCCGAAACGTCGGTTTTTCCATACGAGATGTAAAAATCACAAGACCAGCTGTTGGTACGTACACGAGTTTATAAATAATGACATGAGGGAAGGTTTGATGAAAGCAAGTTTAAAAAAAGTGAGATAGGTTCTTGAACTTGGGCAAAATTTTAGACATACGAGGAAATAAGGTGGTACTTGGCATAGGCACAACAAAACTAATCGCGTTTAACTAAGGAGGAGTTTGGATCACTTGAATTCGTATATGATTACGGTATGCATATGTATAACTCAGTGTTCCACTTACAACATATATTCCGTATAGATTGTACAAAATATATGTCACAACTTGATAAATATGGAAGTAAGAATAGCTTCGCTATATACGCTTTACCAATTTACAATTTCCATAGGAAAGAAAACAAAGAAAAACAGTGTACAAATTTCTTGATAATCCACTAATTGCCAACTATTATAATATACAAGATAGCATTTAGTATAGCTAATGATCATCACTCATTAACTCCGAAACGTATGGCAGCTGAACCTATTTCCAAATTATTTCGGAATAAAAACATTTCATATCAATTTGGATTGGGTGAATCAGTGTAAATGTGTAATTATATTTATAAGGGTGAGAGGACGCGTGTGTGTATTATATATATGAATACATGTATGGGGCTTTCCACGCCAACTCGACCAGTGTTAAACCCCGACCATCTCAGAATCATTTCATGTTTGTTTCTAACATTCTACTCGGTCAAAAACGCGGTCTGAATTTTTTTCAAATATTTTTATTGAACCGTTTATTTTTCATGAATGTTTAAAGTCGATTGCGAATACCTATTTTTAAAAATCTGGAAAAATTCTCAAGAATCCAGCAAATGACATGAAACACCTCCCCTTAAGGAAAACGTGGGTCGAATTTTTTTTCTATTTTTTTAGCGCCTAATTCGGAATATTGAAATTTTGAAACCCAAAATTAACATGGGATCAGATCATAAGCGTCAAATGAGGGTTAATTTACTTGTAAATGTTCGTTCCCACCAATTCGATATTTCATCCACCGGTGTTAATTTTGGGTTTCAAACTTTCAAAATTCCGAAACAGGCCCTAAAAAAATAGAAAAAAAATTCGGCCCACGTTTTCTTCAAGGGAGGGTGTTTTGTGTCATTTACTGAATTTTTGAGAATTTTTTCAGATTTTCGAAAATGTGCATTTGCAATCGACTTCAAATATTTGTAAAAAATAAACGATTTGACGAAAGAATTTGAAAAAAATTTCGGCCGCGTTTTTCGGCCGAGTAGAATGTTAGAAAAAAAAAAAAAATGAAGTGATTCTGAGATGGTCGGGATTTAACACTGGTCGAGTTGGCGTGGAAAGCCCCATATATATATGTATGCTGAAAGAGTACCAGATGTACGTAGGCGAACAGATAGGACAGATATAGACAGAGACAGAGATCTGCAGTGATATAGTAATATACACAAGAGGCGGTGCATTGATGGCGGAACACAAAACTGTGCTCTCCTACACACATAGTTTTCTTCCATAATAGTGTTTTTCACCTGTGATATGTACCTGAAATTAATACGTTAGTACGAATCGCAGTGAATAGAATAAAAATTCCAAGAAATAATTCTTTGCAAAAAAAAAAAAAATAAATAAAAATAACGGCACAAGATTATTATTCCGTCTAGACTCTAGACGATATTAGGTATTCTATTCACCGCGAGATTTTCTATCACAAATTCACAAGACATAGACAAGTGGTTATATGTGTGAATTGCAACGTTTGGATCAAACAACGAATATACTTTGAATATATTTCACGATCAATCATCTTTTCACACAAGTCATACGTTACTTCATCCAATACGTCACAAGGTTCAGGAGTGTTGCACACAAAAGGCGACAAGTGCCGAAGATTTTGTGGAGCTTGTAATAGTATGAAAAATACGCGTTATGGTTGATTAACGTATGCAGGAATTATGTCAGCTGTTCTGTAGTATACCCTAGCTGTTTTTTGTTTTGTTTTTTTAATTTTTTCGTTTTTTTTCTTCGATTGATATTACTAACACATTCTATACGTCATTATGAATTTTTGTATTAATTATCATTATTATTATTATTATTATTATTATTATTATTATTATTGTTAATTTTATACTATCACGTTTGGTTTTTGAGCTCTGCTATTCAGTCGCTACCATGGTAGAGTATACAGTAAAAATTCATATCTGCGTGCTACATTGCATGAAAATCGTTGTTGTGAAAAATAATACCGTGATATATACATAATATAGGTATAGGTGCGATACTGTCATTCGACGTTAATTAGTTAGTCGGTCATTTAAGTTGTGATCGTAATGCTTTTGTAATTGCACAAGATGTATGAAATGAAATGGGACGGTATATGGTATAGGTACGATGAAATCGATCACACGAACAACGAAATATTAACCCTTCAAATTACACAGTTCGATTCTTTTTGAGTCCAGATTTTCATATCTTCTGGAAATACATCTCTGACATCGATGGGTGAGAACAGATTGAGTTGATCTCTTCAATCCTGATCCAAAAACGTATTTTAGTCAAGTATAGGTATAAATCAATACCATATTATCATTTTGTATTGCCCCCCATTTTGTAAGCTCACGGGGTGGAATTCCATTTGATGTGAATCAAATGGATCGGTAGACCTCTGGTTACAATTCATTCTCATTTTTTCGTCGAATCACAAATTTATGCATCAGCAATCACCGAATAAATTGTCTTTGGGGGATGTTTGTACGAGTAAATGCCTCGGTTTCGAGCAATACTAGAAAAAAAAAAAAAAACCAGACAAAATGTTCCAAATTCCAACGAACGTTTTCGGTGTACTAAAAACGCCCTGTCAAAGCGGTCTTAAAAGTAAAAGTAAGAGAAAGGGAGAGAGTAATGGAAAAAGGGACAAAGAAAAGAGAAAAAAGGTAACGAAAAAAAATGGGAAAATAGACGCGAAGTGAAACAACGATGAATATGGGGTGTGGAGCCCCGGGGTGAGAGATTGTTTGAATTGTTTCAAAACTGAATTCACCCTTTGAGCGGCGTTCAGCACTCCGGGCAGAAAAGCCGGTGATGGTAGTACAACTTTTAAAATTTAAATACTCCCGAGCCCTAGCCGGCGCGGCAGAACGAGTGAGCCAAATGCGGCAGCTTTCAAACGAATCCAACTGAAACTTGACGATGTAGTTTTTACGTACAATTCCAAATCCGGACCCTCCTCCCGCCCCCCCCCCCCCCCCCCCCCCTTTTTTTAACCCTAGTTCAACATTTTCTAGCCCAAGACAAAGACTTTGTTGTTGAAATTCTGGTAGCCTTGAATTTTTCAATCCCCCAGCTTATGATTAGGATTAAGGAACCGAATGATAGCAGAACTTGAACGTGATATGAAACCACAATAAATAAATAAATAAATAATTTAAAAAATCCCATAACCTTGAATATATCAGCACAAGTATCATTTATGTGATTCTCTCAAATCATATTTTTCCAATTTGTTTTTTATGTTCGAATTAGAACTCGATTCTGGTACTTCAGAACTTTACCACGCTATAATCTCAACCTTCATTCATTCACGTGGCGGTTCTGTTCAAACTTTGTGAAGAAACATTCCGAAAAAATTCTATTGGAGTTTTTCTCCGATCAATAAATAAGATGAGCAAAAGTGCTGAGGAATTGAAGTAGCGGAAATAAATTGTGTAATAAGTTTGAAGGAAACGAATTGAGAAAATCTGATTTCAGAGAATCGAAAAATAAAAAAGTACAACTTAAATGCTACAAACTCATAGATTTCATTTATGCAGATCTGTGCAAATATATCTTCAGGGTCATCAGCTGAAAAATTAGCATACCTCTCGATTTTTAATTATTGGTAACAGATGAAGTCTTATCAAAATAATCTGGAACGCATCGGGTGATAGAAGCGCAGGAAAAAAGTGAAAAGAAAAATTCATAAAAAAAAGTGACGTAAAAACGAAGCAAGAACTTCTTGAAGAACTCGTGTTCGCGAGAAGTTAGTAAGGGGTTGATGGACTATCTCCGGTTGGTAGGTAGGTGTGGGTTGGTATGTTACTAGAGGTGCTAGAGGTGAGGTATTATCGAAGTAATACCAAGGTAACCCCCCCATTGTTCAAGTAAGCCCGTGAAGTCACTGAGTACGTAAAATCAGTTTTACGGTTCAGTAGATGGAGGAAAAATGAAGTTACGGTAGGATGAATGAGGTTAATGAGAGGCATTATACGACTAGAGGTACTAACCAAGTCCTTCTCGTTCTCACCCTCACTCTATCTCTCTCTCTCTTTCTCTTTTTAACCCTTGTTCTCCCTCTACACAAATCCGCCATGGTTCAAGTAATAAAACGGACCTAAGCCGGCCCTCAGAGATTAAAATCATTATTACACATATAAGTTGGCTGTACCTTGTCTGACCCTGGTTTTACGGTTCCTCATAACATTCAATATTTCTCTTCGAATGATCCTCCCCCTCACCCGTAACGAAATTTCCCAGTCATTTGAAAAATACCAATCAAAATAGTTACGGTGCGTAAGAATTACACTTTCAAAGTTCAGATTAATACCGCCGAAACTTTACGACATACTTTATACATATAGTCTATATAGTTGTGCGGAAACACGTTAAGTACGTTTTTAAATAATAGAGCAATTTCGTGTTATTACCTCTGTTATTATACCATATAGTTTCACCCTAAGTGCTCTTTTAGAACTTCAGTAACAATATGAAAATATAACTTTCTCTAACGTGGTGTTGATTGAGATTTTGAACGATAGCATTTTCGCGACGGTCTATATTCACTCAGCAAGTAATTAATCTGACGTTGATATTTTAAGTCACTAGAGGTCTTTGCGAGTCATCTGATATTTTTCAAAGACTCAGCAGTCCCGGAAGTTACGAGAAATCTTCAGGAGTCTGTAGTTAAAAGTCAAGTTCAGTTTTCAATCTCCGCAAGTCTTCAAAATTCTTTAGAACTGTGTGGAAGTCTTCGAAACTCATTTGTAACTTCCGAAAGTCTCGCGACTAGTCTGTATTCGCGGTTCAAAGTCAAGGGTGCTTCATAGTGAACTGTTAGTCTAGAGGTCGTTGATCTTTCGTAGTTTTGGAAGTCACTAGAATCGATGTAAAGTCCTTGGAGGTCGAAAATCCCTTGCATGGCCGCCTCAAACTGAAGTGAATATCCCCGACGATCTATAATTTAGCACAGGCAAAAGTATAATTCATCAAAAATCGGGGATAAAATAATTTTTGTAAATTCTGCGGATGATAATTCAGCATCACTTACTCGCGCTCAGGGTAAGGTAATGTAGTTTTTACTTTTCAGGTAATGTACTTTTTAGTATTCCCTGCGGCATTTTGTAAACAAAAAAAAAAAAAAAGTCACGGCTGATCACAAATTCCTAACATGCAATACATTAGTTGCTGGCATTGGTATTCTCCCTTATTTCGCACGTGACAGGGCCTGGAATGGCCAGATGTGAGCTGACATATTCTTGACGGTTTCTACCACAGTTTGTGTGTTCAAGCTGGATTGTTTTGAACCGATATTGAGATGTACCTAATCACTGATCACCATTTGTGATTTCCTGTGTACGCGTCATCCCCGATGTCGTCGATGGTGAACGTTATTTTGGCGCCATTTGTCTGATCGGTTCAAATTAGAAAAAAAAATCAATCAAACAGGTAATTACGAAAGAACACGCAACCGGAAATGTAAGATACTAAATTTCTCGAAAATGATAACGATCCGGGTTTCATATAATTTTCCACAACGGTTGAGACGTCCCGCGATGATTGATCTCCGAGACTCTTAAACTGCAGGAATCGATCAAACTTCTATTAATAGGAAATTATTGTTTGAAGAAAAGAAAATAATCGTTCGAGTTCACGAAGTTAACTGTATTTTATCATCCCCCGTGGCTGTCCCCTCTTTCCAGGTATCGAGAAAACGAAATCCCTAAAGAATATCAATCAACAAGCCCCGAGGACGACATCGGGACTAATTCTTCCAGTACCCGAGTGTCACCACAGAGGTCCAAGTGGTTGAAGTAGGTTCACGGTGGGATTCGTTGAGCAACCAAAACTCTCAGGACTCGTAGGACTCGCAGGACTCTGAAGGCCACAGCCAGAAGGGCACTCCATTAACCCAATATAACCCTAACTCGTTGGTCCGGACCTCTCATCCGGTTCCTTCCCGTACCACGTTTCCGTCTACTACTAGCACAGCTTCTGGGGGACACCCGTGCGAAGTTTCGTCTAAAAGCTTTCATAGGTATCAAACAGGCCCAGGGAAAACGCTTTTGACAATAGGGAGCCGTCACTTCGTCCAGAGGGGTTTTCCCTCGGGACTTGGGCGATATCGACTTGCTTCCTCGTAAGAATCGAGGAGGTGGCGTTAAGATGAGAAAGGTCTGTGACCAAGCTTTACGGATCAACCTTATCCCCCGAGCTGATGATTCAAGCAATTGGAATTTTTCAATGAATATCTATTCGTATTGGTACAGGAGTTGAAGAGATCAATCACGTTAGATGCCAGATGTGTGAGGGGTACATATCATAGTAAAGTATAACAGACATTCAATAGACAGATGTATCGGAATGCATGAAGGTAAGGATTTCAGGTGATGACACCCTGTGGATCAGTTAAAAATTATGTTCAAGTACTGTAGAATGAATGAACCGATGAACATACCTCTAGAAACTGCGTGACGGTCGTGTCGACAACCATAAGTGGTCGTTGAATTAGATGAACAACTCCGTTGCGTACAGGGATATTTGCCTTGACGATTTCTGCAAGTACGACGCCTGTCGGATGGTCATGGTCACCAGTCACCGTGTTCGATTTGACGTAAGCTGAAATTTTTTTTTTTCACAACTCTCGATAAGTTTCAAATGCTAGAAATGATTCCCTCCGACATATCAAAGTAGAAATGATTCGCCATTGACGAATAAATAATGATCGCGTCTTAGTACATAGAGCATCCTCTTTTTTTGACGGAGGAGTAATATCAGCACGACGCGAAAAAAAACGATGTTATATTAAAAACTAAAACATTGGGTAGTAAAGAAAGGGCCGAGAATCAATTTGAGGCCATTATAGGGATGCAATTTTTGTTGATCCTTCGTTCAGTTTCAGAATTCTTATCAGGCAAATTTAGGACGGGTGTGGAAAGCCATCGATATTCATGGTAATACGATACTTTTGAGATACCGTGAGTAAAGTTTTATCAATCATCACGATTACGTACTTCGAGTATCCTTTCCATCATGTTCGGTGATAAAGCTCACGGTGACTCTGACGTTGTCGATGATGGCTTCGGTATCGTACGTCTTGTCGTTTGGTGTTGGTGCGGTGAAAAGTACGTGGCCAGCGATCACGTGACCGTCAATTACTTTCTTATCAATTTTTCCAGATCGGGTTGTAGGCTGAAAAAAAGATTAGTAAATAACAATAACAATGAGATAAACCATGAAATTCATCATCTGATCAAAGCAGGATATGAAAAAATATCAGTTTCAGTATAGAAAGTGTGCGTGAGATACTTTGAGTGATGAAAGATGAGCTTGAATCTTGGGTCGATTAAAAGCAAATTAGGATTACTCATTTTCAAAAAAATTACTCGAGCTTTACCCAGCCTAACTTTCCAAGCTGTGATTTATGTTCTAAGCCTGTCAATAGTTGCAGAGTCGAAAAGCTGATAATTCGTGGAAAGCTTTGGTGCGCCATCGTAAAAAAAAAAAAAAAACGAAGATTCAGTTCATAGATCGAGGAAATAAAGATCCGTTCGAACGATGCAGCAATTTCACATTACTAGTACGATCTGCAGCAATGCTAAAAACCATAATGATGATTTGAATCCGATTGGTTTTTGAGGTGGGAATACGAAGGTCAAGATAAGCTCGAAAGTTATGGGCTTAATTTTTCTCACTCAATCAGATCCCTACATCTTAAATGAATCCAAGTTAAATACAGATATTCAACCGTAGTTAATATTCGAAGGAAACTCCTGACGGACCTTTTGCAAACTTTTCCATCCCTCGGGCAGAAGGCAAATGTTTAATCAGTTCGCTGAAACGACAGTGCGCATTAATTACACACTGGCTTGCCACTTATTCTTGGTCGGTGTATATATATAAAACTGAGAGCGTTATTAAGGCAAGAAATTGCTCAGAGGGACGATAATATCAACTCGCTAACGTGAAGAGAAAGGGACATGAAAGGGAGGCAGTCAGTCAACTGGTATAACTATTCTTTTCCTTCCCTTATATTGTGGCCTACTTTTTCTTATCTACATTGACTCCACGGGGTGTCCTACTTATATTTCGCTCTTTATTCTCATGGACTTCACCCTCGTGAACACAATCGCAGGTATACTGGCTACTTTATGTTGGAAATGAAAATGGACACGAAAATTTTTATGCTTAGATCCCAAGGGGTACGTCATGTACGGGATATTTGTTTCGAAAAAACAATACATCATCGTGCCGAAATAATCCAAGGCCTCTTCAACTTCCAGGATTTGTAAATCATCCGTGAAATTTTTCCGCTCAATCAAGCCTATGATTTATTCTCGAAGGGGCACATCCGGCTGTCTCAAAACGCATTTTCGAATACCTATAAGTCTCGTATTATTAGATGAATCTAACCAAAGTTGAAAGCGGTTTTCGAGGGAAGTTTAACTCGGAAAATGAGTGGTCATAGATCTCTGTATCCAAAAACGTTACAAAGCTATGCCAATTCTACCAAATTTGTGCACTCTTCATTGAAAAACCACGATTCCCGATGCATCAATTGTCAAAAAAAAGAATTTCCAGCTAGATTTGAGATCAACAGGTACGAAAATATCGCACTATGAAGCAGTTTTGCGATAATTTGATTCGGACTACTTTTTGGTTCGGTGCTAATGAAAAAGAACTGGCAACGAAGGCTTTTTTCTTTGAAGAAGAATAAATTTTCGTAAAAATGATCATGGAAATATCGGAAAATCACTCCACAGCGTCATCGTGCCACATTCGGTGGGCATACCATGAATATTTCATCCATAACTATTCTGAACGTTGCAAAGTGAAAGATATACAAATTAAGTAGAACTGGCATAACTCGGTGAAAATTTGATATAGAAAGGTCGAGAAAAATCTTGACGGTACCCAAAAAATTTCTAAAAAAATCTAATGCGGTGATATAAACTGATTGAAAAAAAATGAAGAGGAACCAGGCGAAGAAGGATCACGAAACCTTGCAGAGAAGAAATCCTACCCAGTCGTACTTGATTTTTTTTTGTGTGTGCCAACGTAACGCGAAGTATTGAAGAAGTTTGACCAACAAATACCTACGAGAAACGCGGTTCTATGGGTACAAGCACACAACCGTAAGAGACGCCATGGGAAATAAAAGACTTTGAATAAAGTCGAAGAGGGACTACTGCGAAAGCCCAGGAAGTCGGAAGTCGTAGAGAGTCAGACTTGAATGACGATATAGTGGGTGTGAGTGGGTTGTCTGGGGGCAGTTCTATTTGACGCCAGCTGAATTTACAAGGGTTCCAGAAATTACAGAGGAGGAAAAACGTCGCACCGTAAGGATTCCTCGTCCTGATCGTCTTTAGCCAACCGACACACGGATATACCTAACTATAACTTACCCTCGTAATCGGCTTTCAGCTTTAGATGTCCCACGATTTTCGAAATTCTCTCCTACATTTTTATTCCTTTTTTATTCCCTTTCTGACTGACCCTCTTTTTTCCTAAGGGTCCATCCCATGTTTGACTAGCTCTATAATAAGGATCGACGAGTAATCTTGCGCTTTACGATTTTTTTGGGTATTGAGGGATCAATGACCAATTACCATACGTACATGACATACGATGTTCTTAAGGACAGGATTAATAGCCTTTTTTTTTATATGTATAGAGTTCGAGTCACAGACTGATTTTTGAATTTTCTACCGTTTCACGAAAGTAACTTCAAACAAGTTCAAGTTATACTGAAAAAACGAACTCTGATGAACTTTGAAATGATTCAGAATTTCTCATCATAACATGTATAATTATCCAGGAGAATGTCCCATGAATAAATCATAGCATATCAATAAGAAATAACTACTTTTCATCAGGTAAGGAATGGCGGAGTATTGGTTCGTATCAAAACCGATGCTTGATACCTATAATACCTACTTTTTTATCATCTTTCTACAAAACTAATTTTCCATCGATTAAGTTTTCTCAGATTCTATGGGTTCTCAGTAATTGCCATTTATTGATGACCGTTGATGACTGACAGAGTTGCAACCGGAACAGCGAGGCATATTTGAACAAATCACAAACAGGATCACGATTTGGTGACCAATTTTTCACAGGGAAATTTTTCACCTCGTACCACGTCACACCTGATCATGTATCGTAACTATATCGAGGCACTCTCGTTCACTTACGAATTTCGAAACGAGAAGAAGAATTGAGAAAAAAAAAAAAAAATTGGCCGATGAATTCATTCAAATTCGTTGGCCAATTTGCACGGCACTTATCTATACTTACAGGGGGATTTATCGGTCTCATCGATTTTAATTATTATTAATTTCCGTTCAATTAAACGTGTCTGGAATGGTCGCGAGTTAAGAATCTATCCAAAAAAGAATTATGTCACTTTGTTATATCTGCAGCATACATTCGACGTCCGATTTGAGGGAAAAGTGAGGATCTTCGCGGCCTAATCGTCCGTAAATATTGTGTATCGCGTTTTACAGTTCTCTCAAGCGGACGATGTTACTGCGTAGACATTTTTATTTATATACTTTGGTTTTTTCTCCCAATCTTTTAGGGGTATTGAGTTTGACGTCAATTCATGATTTCCAGCTGGTAACGGGTCGATATCGAGGTGAATCACGATGCTTTTGTTGTCGGAATAGAAAAAGTGGCGAAGGGTGATGAAGAGAAGGAAACAAAAAAGAACGTAGAAAGAGAACAACTGCTTCCGAAAAATCGAATGTTGTTGGAATTTGTACATCATCAATATGGAATTGAGGAGCCAAAATTAGGGCTTCCATAGCTTCGCAAAAATCGTCAAAATATCTCACCATGTAAGGATTATTAGCACGAGGTAGGTCCTATAGTAATGGGGGACTTCGCGTTGGCAAAAATAAATGACTGAATTTCGTTAAGCAGCTTACCTTGAAACCCTCATCAACCGGGATAAAGAAGGTGCAACGTTTGTCTGTCTTGAACATTTCATCCTTTTGCATGAGAGAGACTCGCTGGCGGAAAGAGCTGTAACATAAAATCAAATGGAGGATATATTTAACACATCGCAAATATATTTGCAAACTTATATTCCTCGAACAGGATTATTGGCAAAAGGAATTCATCTAAATAAATGCTTTTGTGCAAGTAACAGGTTGGAACGTTTTTTTTTTCCTTTCATGTTATGTGAACTCAAATCAATGTGGGAGTCCAATGGCGGACCTAATTGCTCCAGCCGGACACGTTTTATACTAGTTTTTGAAATCCTTAATCTTTGATTCGGAGGATAATCAAAGGTCTAAACGATGGGATTCTAGTATAAAACGTTTTTGTGTATTGTTTGTCCTGAATATTTTTGCTACTCGGTTTATAAATGGTTGCTAAAAGGAATTTTGGAAATCTTGAATTAATAAGAAGCAACCGCGTGTTCGGGAGCTATGGAGTCACACCGGAAATCAGTAAAGTGATCATTAATTAATTGGTTTTCGCGAATTAAATCAGCAAATTGGTGTCTGGAATCGTTGAAAATTAATCGGTCTTACTAATAATGATTATGAAAATTCTAAATAATGTTTAAACGGATCATAAAGGAATTACATTATTAATCGGTAGCAATTCGGACTCCTCATTATTTAATGGTTGCTATTTGGATATTTTATGGTTGCGGCTACTTCCCTTTTGGGTTTAAGCCTTATAATAAATGGAGTAAGAAGAAGAAAAACTCAAATCAATTTGGTGTAATTTACTTTCGCACTCGTCTTCAGCTAATTTATATTTTGCTGTAATTGAACTGTACTGAAGAAGCTTCATTTTTTGCACCTATTTTCATTTCTACATTTGGCAATACGACGTCATTACTGATTCCGACTAATATGCCGTAAGACGCATTGGCTCTGACCGTCATTCAGTTAAATTTTAATGGCAACTGGATCCTGTAGCACTGGCTGAGTTACCTACAGTAGGCAGTTGGCAAAAAATATTGTGCCTGTTGCGGCGTTCCTGCCAATGCTCTCTGCTCAGTTTAATGATAAATCTTCATACCCTGCGAACCGGATCTGTATAGGCTCGTAATCGATCTATCGGCTTAATTGGGAAAAAAATTGAGTGCGCTTCAGTCATGGATTTTACCTCCAGATTAAATTTTGAAAATATTAGTCCAGCGATTATCGCTTACCATGTTTAAATTAACTTGACAGAATTTGAATACCAATTTGTTTCACATCATCGATAAATCTTATACCTCCGTGACCCTGATATTTATTTATTTATTTTTTTTAAATATGCAGTAATGTGTATTTTCCGGTATAAGCCGGGGCTCACATCCGCTTCGATCTCAATTGAAATATAATGTGGGGAATATAAAACGTACAGCGCCAGGTAGGTGGAGGAATAAATTTATCTCAGTTGCAGGTTTGGTTTATTTTCTACTTTTTTTTTACGATTATTGCCGACGTGAGACCATGAAGTTTGTTTTATTTACGATGATAAGGCTGACACATATTTTAACTTGCAGAGGGGTTCGAGGGCACTTTCTCTCTTTCCAAATCGTCCACATTTTACGCATATCCTGGAAATTACTTTCGCATAGCCACCCGAGATTTATTTATGTTACACAATTTCGTCTGACGATAAGCTCGAGTACTCGAAGGGTTGGAGGTGAAACATTTATTTATTTATCTTGGAATTTACTTATTTGATTTTTTCCACAACCTATACTGTGGTATTCGAATATTATATTTCCTTGAAAAATGCTTGACAAACATTCGAGTGACACTACGACATTAATTGATAAATTGTGACACATATGTGCAATTCCACGTCAAGCGGGCCACTTTTTTGGGTCGTAATCACCGATTTTGATCTCCATCAAGGATTTTGTACTACTCATGGATGTAAGTCTCTGGGCCGAACCAAAAGCCAATATGCGACTCTGTTGTCTTCCTAGCGGAGGTTGAAAAATGCCGTTTTTGCGCGCCAACTTCTCTTCGGCGGCTGATATCTCAGTTGTTTTTGGAGCAAAGTACCAAAGTATATAGTGATTCTTGTAGCTATTTTCACATGGTTTCCGGTGGTTATACTGACATCGCTCCCCAACCAAAATTTGGCAGTCAAAAACGGATTCAAAATAAAATTTTCATTTTTCAAAAAGTTCGCCCATTTTGAAAATTCTGTTTTTTGTCTCTAAAAATGGTTCGAAGTATCCCCTACATGTACCCGAAGTGGCAAAGTGGGCCTCTTTTCCGATGTTTTTTTATCCAAGTTTAAGTCGATTTTTCCAACATTTTTTTCAAGTTTTTTCAATTTTTTTTCTTTTTTTTTGTCAATTTCGTCCCGAAAATTTTCCAATTACCAGAAACGAGCTTGTCATGCGGAGAAACTGTTTCAAAAAATTGAAATGCGTGACCAAAAAATTTTGTTATTAGAATAATTCAGATTATATCGAAAAAAAATCAGATAAAAAACCAACGAAAGAACGGCCCACTTTGCCACTTCGGGTACGTGTAAGGGATACCTTGAACCTTTTTTAGAGACAAAAAACAGAATTTTCAAAATGGGCGGACTTCTTGGAAAACGAAAATTTTATTTTGACTTCGTTTTTGACCGCCAAATTTTAGTTGGGGAGCAATGTCAGTATAATCACCGGAAAGCGTGTGAAAATAGCTACAAGAATCTCTATATACTTTGGTACTTTGCTCCAAAAACAACTGAGATATCAGCCGCCGAAGAGAAGTTGGCGCGCAAAAACGGCATTTTTCAACCTCCGCTAGGTAGACAACCGAGTCGCGTATTGGCTTTTGGTTCGGCCCAGAGACTTACATCCATGAGTAGTACAAAATCCTCGATGGAGATCAAAATCGGTGATTACGACCCAAAAAAGTGGCCCGCTTGACGTGGAATTGCACATATACATCAGCAAACCACCAAATGACCGAATTCCAACTCGTTAGTCTATCACCTGTGGGTATGTACCGACAAATAATTACATGCGACAATAAACATCGGCCTACTAGTACCTACTCGGAACTCCAGTCAAATATCAATAAATTGATCAATCGATTGACATCGCATAAGTCAACATCATTTTATCCGCGTATATGCATACGTATACATAAATATCGCAAACATTTGTTCACCATAGGCTTTCAGATTTGACGTTGGAATACCCGTTAGCGCGACACATCAAAATACACAAATCTTATAAATCCTGAAATCCCAATTCCATCGACCAGCTACATCCAACACTCTAAACTGAAATATAAACCGCGAATAAATATACTCCTTTTACAAAATTACAATATAATGTCGGGTTCAATCGAAACTGTAGCATTTTTTCGCTGTTTTATTTGATGTAAAACTCCTGACTTTCGAGTAGATATAGTATTCTGTGTAAAAATAGTTGTTTTTTTTCCCCAAAAAGACAGATCGTGATATATTGTCAGAAGTCCAAATCTGTAGAAGGCGGACTTTGATTGTGAAGAACTGAATATATTTCTCGTTGCTACTTGTATAAGCTGGGTGATTCCCCAGTATTTACTATGAAAATCCAACAACCACGAAAAAAAATATGTGTCATGTTGTGTTGATCATATAACAACCAATTTAATGTATAACCTTACTTACAATAAATGTACTTTTAATGAATATAAACTTGAATCTCTTCATTGAAGAATTAACGTAATACGGCTCGTTCTCCGACATATATATGCCAAATTACAATAAGTTTCAAACTTTTCGAATTGGAATACAATTGCTGACTTCTATCTAACTGGATTACTGGCGCAGTCAGATTATGGGATTCGAAAAACTACACCAAGAAGAAGGTCTATTCCTAGTTAATATCAATGAGAAACAAACTTAGCTCAATATAGTCTCAAATATTCCCATTCGATCTATTTTCACGTAGTGTGCACCAGAATTCTTCAACGAAATGAAAATTCACCAACTGTTTTCTGTCGTTATTTGTGCTGCGAATTCATGACTGCGGTTCCACTAGTAAATAAGGATAAATTATGTCGCGAGAAATTCTTTGTCGATTTTGACCAAGAAAGTGGATAGTGAAAGTTAGTAGGATTTTATAATTTCGAAAAGGCCGGTGGAATTGGAATATCATAAAGTGCCTCTCTTTGCCTAGATACTTGAGTAATGATTCGAAGTCACCATGTTCTGGTGTTGCAATTTTCTCGTTATTCAAAGCTCTTCTCTAGTCTAACCCCCATAGTTTCCTCCGAAGTTTTAACGTCACCCTCTCTTCTTGTCCCGACATACGTATTTTCATTCCCAGTAATTTCTGATACCTCTTGTTTGATTGACAAACGAAAGCAAGAGGTGTTTTCGCAAAGAAAACTACATATGCAGTGGAAAACGCCCGTCTCTAGTACATCAATTCCCTTCGGTTCAGTTCGATGGGATAACAAGGCCTCCGAAGTTGGATTCTTAAGCGTTAGATGAAGGAATGAGACAGGTCAGCAAACAAAGGTTGAAGAAGACATGAAACGGAACATTATTTGTCGACTGACCCACTCTTTTCAATCAACATATTTTCATAATATTTCCCACAATTAGCCGGTTGGTAGTACTACGCAAAAACATCCCATGTGATTTTTTTTAAATTTTCAAAGCGAACTGTTTGGGAGATGAACTTTGAACAAAAAAAAGCCTGGCGTTTGTGAGAAATTTCCAATGAAATTTTGGTCATCATTCTCTTGAATCGAAATCGATGAATGTGCTCAGGTAATTTATAAAAGTAAGGCTTTTGGTGAATTTGCGGATTTGAGATGAAGTTATCAATAAGTCATAAAGTGAAGAAGTGAACTTGAAGATAATGAATGAGTATCGGCGCGATGAAAATGAAGTATGTAAAATAGAATATTGTTGCAGTCGAAACGAATTACTTACCCAGAAGTTTGCGGCATAGTCTCGATATCTTTGTTTCATAGTAAATACAACGCTTACTCAGACTTTAAATGAAATAAGAAAGTTTGAGACTATTGGTGCTAGCGCTAGATGCTTTACGTAGCTGTCTGAAGCTTTCTTGCGATTGAAATATACACAAATGGTTTCGTTCCCCGTTTTATTCACTCCACAACTTGTTGCAGTTGCAGTTGGACCTTTAAAAGAATACCTTCGTAATGGTGAAATATTTATTTTTCACGCAGAATCGAATAAGAGGAGTTCAGCGAAACTTTTCCCGGCATTATTAGATCAAAGTACAAGTTGGGCAGGAGTCAGGCATACGTCATCAAGGAAAGGGTATGGGGTTGAAAGTACGAGCCAGAAATATAAGGGATGCATTTTTTATGAGATCAAATAAGTTTCGCCTTCCTCGTTCTCTTGTCTTTGTCTTTGTAGGTCGTGAAGCTGAGAGCAAAGAAAGAAGGTCCAAAACCAAGTCCGCCAGAACCCGCAAAACCAACTGTTCCCGTTTCTTCTCTCGCAAAACTTTGCACTCGAAGAAACCAGTTTCTCGGGGGATTTAGGTATAGCAACTGCTAAGAAAAGCAATTGGTCGGTCAGTGATCGTTCCTAGTTCGGTTTACCACTACTGACATTGCTCTTTGTGCAATTTTCATTGCTCCAGCTAAGCTTAGGGGAGCACGAAACGACCTGGTTTTCTTATTTCTATCTTATACGGTTGGTATAGGTATATACAGTTCTTGCAAAAACTCAAGTCCAGATACACTAGATGTTACTTCGGCTGCGGAGTACGATGCACGAAAGCCATACCCGTTACTTGAAAAGCTCTAAAAACAGGATGAAGGCTGCAGTGAAGCAGATGTCCGACCTCAACGTTAAGGAGCAATTTCAGCTACAATGACGTATTGTACAAAAGCTATCGAACATCGTTTCACTGATCTTTCATAAAGATCCACCCCAGTTGAACCTCAACTGCAGAATCGAGTGAGGCGATCAATGCAAAATATTACAAATTTGTAGAGACACAAATTTTTATCAATCAAAAAGTATAGAACCTTATGAAAACTCACCGGACACGATGTGCTCCCAAATTTAGGTTTTCACTCTGATTCAGGAACTGGAAGGCGTCGGGATTGTAGATCGGCGTCGCCGTCGGATTGGACCGCACAGGTTCCAGAACTTCGTCAATTATGTGAAGTACCTGCAATCAGAAATGAACAAAAAATTGAAATTTAGATATGATGATTTGAAAAACCGAGTCTCTTGATGAAAAATAAAAATGGAGCTTCAAGGGTAATTCAGAAAACATATAATTTTTCAGTAGATTATTCGGTTCACGTCGCTTGATTTCAGTCGATACCTGCAATTCTCACGGATTTGCAGCATTTACCAACTCGATTACAACGATCACGCTAATTAATGTTCATCTATACGACGACACAGGACGTGTTGAACACAAATAACCGGACAATTTGTCCCGACGCTAAAGTAGAGAATATATTTGCTGCTAAACGAAGTGACGAAGATAGTCAATTAGGTATTCGCAGAATAGATATACATGCCGAGGCGAAGGCGATTGCGAGGTTAGCCTCTGTAGAGAATTTAGGTAAGCCGTCCAATCCTTTGCTGTCCAATTCCAGAAACTAAATTGTCTGAAATTCAATAGGTAGATACCGTGGCGACCGATGCCGATGGGGTACGAGGCCGTAAGTGAGTACGGATGTACAATCCGTGAATATCCACCGTATAGACACATACGTTTATCTACTACCATCGTAAACACATAACCCATATGTATATAATGTTGCATATACGGTTTCGCTAATCAATCAGGATTCACTACTGAACATTGGAATGGGTTAGGCATACAGTTTGCATCCTGGAACTGTTGATTTGCGCTATACAAGCAGATTCGCTCATCATCCAGGTTGGTAGTCCCAGTGATTTCCTTAGTCGATTGAATCCTTCGATCTTCGTAGCGAATGAGTTGTCCTTGTCAAAGTATATGCAGATTCTTACAGTACGGGGACCTGGCTTTTCAGAAACTTGTGAATTATTTCAGCAGTGAATATATGGACGTGGGTATAACAGTTTATAACAACCATCGGTGACCCTCTGGTACTTGTATGTGTCTTCGAGCGAAAGACATTTCAAAAATTTGCTGATTCGTTATTCATGATGTTAGACGGTTATGGCTTTTTCGAAGCGAAAGTCTGTTCCTTTTGTTGGAAGAAAAAGCGAAATTGGGAATGCGGCATCTTTTTTGGAACGTGTGTTATATACACAAGTCCGTACATTATGATGAGATTAAGTAAAATTTTTCGTATGATGCGCGAAACTGAGTTGAAAGGAAAACTAGGATTTCACTCGAATAATTATTTTCTGTAGATTCGTTCAGTTGGGAGTCGTTATTTCAATTCCAGATATTTTATTCGTGACTAACTTTCAAGTCGATCGCAGATTGATTCGAATTGTTTTCCACTCCGCAGTCGCGTATTTACGACCTTTCAAATCCGCATAGGTACCATTTGAAATATTTCATCCATATATATTTCTGGTGTACTTTACTCGACATAACGAACGATTCACGGAACGCTGCAGCCACCGTTCGATAATCCAAGATTCGAGGGTTCGAGAGTTGAGTTTTTTAAACCTATACTCTGGTACATAATTTCTTAGATCATTACTGAGGATGTATAGATCATTTACCCAACACCACATCTGCAGGTACATGCTTGAAGGGGAAATATACACTTTAAAAGGAAAAAGAAATTCATTTATCATTATTTCCCTGTCGTTGAGAATCAGAATCAGCGTCGAAACGATCTTGGAATGCTTCCTACTCAACTCAAGCTTATACATGACATGTCGACGAACGTAGACTTTTTCGAAATTGCATAAATTACTCGAGTTACTACATTTTTCCGATCTTACGTGCAAAGTTACACATTTTTATGGTTCGTTCGTCATCATCTCAACCAAAAATCTATTCACAAGAGAGTTCATCCGATAAGCTGTGAAAGAGTAACATATCATCATCGTCGCCATGTATACGTAGTACATCCATACATGTCTTGATATCGATAAAGGGGGCATTGGGAACATCCGTTTCTCACTTCACTATTATGAATGAATAATGATAATTAATCATCTTTAGTTTTTTTTTTCCCACTCGGAATTCCGGTGACATGATAGTCACCGACCAAACCAGTTGCTCAATCTTGATTGGACTTATTGTTAGCCATTCATCAGCGTCAAAGAACGCGAACTATAAACCAGGAAAGTTTCAATCTTTCCGATTCTGCAGCCGTTTTCCATAGAACACATCAGGCTTCGTTCAATTCGTTGAGAATCATGTGCGAAGTCAGCTGAAGGATCAAAGATTCGAAAATATTTAGATTTGGCGAAAGTCGTGTTCAACATGAAGGCAATGATTTCCTTCTCCTTGCGTGATGGAAAGTAGAAATACGCAGCTAACAGATACATAGATTTGATAGACACATATAGAACGTCGTACATGGCCATTATAATGGAAGATTGGGAAACGGCTAGGAACCCTACTGAAGAGGGACTGCCAGAATTTCGAGTAAGATAAATGAAACGGTGAATGTCCGCGAGTTGCAGGTCGTCTAAACAAACCCCCAAATACCCTATTCAGAGAAAGCGTGACTGTGGTACGGTTGTCGAGGCCCAGAAGGCCAGAAGTGCGGTATCGCAGTACCTGTCTCGTTTCTAGATGTGGCCTGGTTCAACGCGGAACCCCATGGCGTGGATAAATGGACAGGATCCCACGGGAGTTTGGAAAGTATACGGTGAAGCATCTGCGAGATAAAGAGTGTATGTATCATGCTGTTGGTCAAAGGGAGGGTATATATAGCAGCTGGGTAAAGAGAGACAAATAAATGGAAGCGGTCGTTTTAGTCAAAGTCCCAATGGTAAATGGCACCGGCTTCTCTCCGTCTATATACCTACTCTTTTACTCTCTATATCTAAACACGTAGATCTGTCTCCCTTTTTACCGTCAACATCGCCTCGCCTTCGACCACCGTCAAATGGCACACCATCCGCGAAACACGATTTACGCGAATTGTCCCATGGGCTAATAAATATCCTACACCAACCACGGAGGCGCGAGCTTTCGGGTCGCGTATCACCTCCATGATATTCCCTTGAAATCCAACGTCCACAACGGAAAATCTCTGAGTATCAAATTACCGTCCATTACACTTCCGATCCATTTACTTTAGAATTTGGCACCTGTTCTTCAAATGATTTTGTCTTCTAAATCCGAAATTATCATGTTAACTATACCATTTGCTCTGAATAACGAAACTTGAGAATCAATTCTCATTTTCATAACTATTCCATGATACAATTATGTGATGATACTTGTGAGATGAGTGTTCTTTAGGGTACACCGGGACCTACGTCATCGTTGAAAAAGCAAAATCTGGCACAAAGTCTATTCATTTTTTTACTGAAGTTAATTTCACATCATTTCATCGCCTCGATCCAAAACGCCGGCTGGAGGAATCCGAGATGAGCCATTCATCCGACTGGACTTCTCTGATGACAAGGATCAGGATTGTTCAGATTACGAACCGTGCAAAAAATTGGAGAATTCAATCTTTAGGACGAGTCATTGGCGATTTTTGACGATGTACAAGGTTTCCAACTATGTCATACTGATCCTCTTAACGTTATCCACTTTTTGGCTGGTCTGTTATTGAGCCATATCATCAGGAAGCAGGGTTCGTAATGAATAGAGTATATTTCGAGGGGCTAGAAAATGAACGCTAGAAAGAAAGTCGAACGATTGCCAACCTGAGGGTACTTTGGTTCCTTTTTCTAGCTACGTCTGGAACATTTAAACAAAAGAATAACGCTTCGGGGACGGCAAAGGAGTAAAAGCATGGAACGTTACTAGTAGCAGACCGTACACAGGCCCGAAGGTTACGAACGGGTCAATGGGGACTCGTAGAGGTTCACCCTGCAGTCTCATGGTATAAAGCTCGTTTGAATAACGCCTTGTGCGCCACCCGGCCCAGGACCATCACCCCAGTTTTCTCCGCACCCTGTAGAGCCGAGTTTCTAACATTAGGTATACACTAGCCGTTGTAACCCGTTCGCAACCCAAGGGTGATTAAGGGTTACATGGATAGAGAGTGTAAACGGACTTCCTGAACACACTGCCAACTCTGGTCTTCTCAGAAGGACTTGTGCTTTCAAACCCAGAGAATTCTTCCGAAAAACACATCCGGGACTGAAGGACATTTTGCGTCAAGTATGGATGGACATTTTTATTACAGTGTTCGGCACCTTGTACTGCCACTGCACAAGGAATGATACACACGTGTTCCGAGTCACGGAGAAGATCATGATCATGCTGTAGAAACTTATGGTAGAAAAAATTTACCTGCAGGTATAGGTTTGGCTCGGATAAGTATTATATCGCTTTATAGTTGGAGATCCATCTCGAACGCGAGCAATTTCAACATCTAGGTAAGCATTGTGGGCGCCATTGTGTGCGACACTGGCTCGGGAAAACCAATTAGCTTCACAGATAACGCAGGTCACCATTTCCTCGCTATCTCTTACCCTGGCTTAGATCCCTTTATGGAGTAGTTACTGGTCGTTCAAGGTCTGTTCCCCCCTGCATCTTAGTACTCCGATGAGAGTCGTGAACGGAATCAATTTCGTTTCTTCTTCTTTTTACCTACTTCAGATGAGGACGAAATGCAATGGTTCAGGAGTAAGTCCTGCACGACGGTCATTCAATCGAATCTCCTTTGTCCACGTCGATTGAAGTACTTCCAACTTTAAAACCAACCTGATCTTCTCAACACTGACTTCGTCTTTTTATTTTCGAATAAACGGCGCATCCAGTCACAAACTAAACGTGATAACTTGACTGCATGCGAAATGTGTATTTGACTCGTAATATTGGACGAATAGAAATATCAGAGAGAAAAAAGCTTCTAGCCCAATTCTCTTCAGCTCCATACAGTTTTAAGAGTGGTTTTTTCTGTTTGCGCCCTAGAAAATTATTTGCCGAATCATTGAGCCATGATTTTGTATCTGTTACGCTGTCAGTCGTCGATGGATTACAATTTTTGTGAGAGCCTCGAATCTGATGAAACTTCATCAATAATAACCTAAACTTGGTTGGCGAATCATGATTCAGAATCATTTCGCGTGTCTAATGGCATAAGGTCGTAAGCGCCAAAAAGCCGATTTTAGTGACATAAGGTCGTATAATTTTTTTTTTTCGCGCCAAACGCTATAAAAATTATGGAAACGCATAGATAATTCTAAATTAAGGATTCGAAAAACTTAAAAGCAAAAGGTCGTATCTTGGTGGATACGACTTTCTGCTTTTAAGATTTCCTTTTTTTTATTCTTATTTTTTTTTTATCGCAAATGCTCTAAAACCTCTCGAAACGCATAAGTAAATCAACATCCCGATTTTTTTGAAACTTTTCTTAAAAAAAAAGCAAAAATTGCGAAACTAACGGCATAAGGTCGTATCCGCCTTTTTTTTTTTTTTATCGCAAATGCCCTGAAACCTCTCGAAACGCATAAGTAAATCAACATCCCGATTTTTTTGAAACTTTTCTTAAAAAAAAAGCAAAAATTGCGGAACTAACGGCATAAGGTCGTATCCACCATTTTTTTTTTTTTCATCGCAAATGCTCTGAAATCCTCTGAAATGCGTAAGTAAATCGATATCCCGATTTTTTGAAAATTAAAAAAAAAAAAAAAGTAAAAATTGAGAAGCTAACGGCAAAAGGTCGTATCCACCATTTTTTTTTTTCATCGCAAATGCTCTGAAATCCTCTGAAATGCGTAAGTAAATCGATATCCCATTTTTTTTTATATTTTCCATCGAAAAAATCAAATTTTTATTAGCGCATACGACCTTCTGAAATTAGCATTCAGTATTATTTCTCCAGAAGTTAGGTGAAAAAGGTCGTATGCGCCAGGACTTACGACGTTCTGCTTTTAAGTGACCAATTTTCAATATTGACGTCTTTCAACATATTTTCACGTTATTCGCGTAAATACGTGAAAAAAAAATTATACGACCTTTTGATTTTACGAACGGCAAACGGTCGTATAATGGCACATACGACCTTATGCCATTAGACACGCGATTTGTTAAAAGTCCAGTGCACATTGCGGGTAAATCCGTAAAGACGCAAAAAGCCAAGAATGTAAAGAATTGGTTGATTTTCCTGCAATATAACGAAGACTTTCATAGCTTGAGTTGCAATATTCTACTGTCAAGCGATCAAAGTGATACTTGAGCTGCAGAATTGTTGCAATTACAGAGTTTGATCTCATAAATCGACTGGTGCATGACACAAATCATCCGCTTATCAGGGAGGAAAAATAATATGCTCCACATTTTCCGTAGGAGAAAAAAAGAAAGAAAACACGGTTGAAAAATTCTCGGTGCTAGTAACTGAGGGGAAGCATTGCCGACTATACGTATACTGCAGGTGACTTTGCGTGTAGGAGTTTAATTATATTCCACCCCTCTTAGGCGTCGTGACGTACCGTCGTCGTGCTTAGTTTAACCAGCGTTGATGGATGGTAATTTGTTTATCAACGGGTGCATTGTTTACTCATTTACTCGACAGTTGACGTAGTCGTGTTTAGTCGCTATTTCGCACTGCAGATACACGGATACGTACATAAGTGCATCTCTCGGAATTATGACTGCACATTGGTTCATTTCGTCAACGTTCGCGATTCCACATCTAATCCTCCGAGGCTTTAATCATCTACCGATAGCTCCTAATCAAAAATGGAGACCATCAAATATTTTTTTTGTAACACCTGCTTGGAAATTGTGATTTTCGAGGCCGGTGTGGCGTGCGGAAAGTGCCCCGTTTCCCCACTAATGCGGAAGGACAACTTCTTTCCGCATTAGTGTGAAAAGTACAACTTTCCGAACTGCACTAGTGCGGAAAGTACAATGTTCCGCACAAACGATTTTTTTCGTATGTTTCTCAAATCAAACTTTCCTGCGCAGGGATCACAAAAAATATCGTGTGTTACAAGTGCGGATGGCCGATATCTTCTCGCGTGATAGCAGCGCTCGCCTCGGCTCGTTGCATTCGCCACGAATACTCGTGTGATTACGGCACTCGCCTTCGGCTCGTGTCGCAAGTCCACACTCGTAGTCGTGTTAAATGCGACACTCGCCTTCGGCTTGCGCTGCTAACTCCACACTCGACGGAAATCGACCACTTTCCGCACTAGTAACACAATATACTATTTCGTCTCGCCGTGCGGAAAGTTCAGTTTTCCATACGGCTGAGCGTGCGGAAAGTAATCGTTCCTTTCACCGTATCGTAATATTAAACTTTACCGCATCGCGTTCCTTTTCAATGGAAAATTGAACTGTCCGCGCGGCGAGACGAAAAATAGTATACAATACTCGTGCGGAAATAGGTGTTTACACTCGTATCGTAATGTACTATTTCCAATGCGAACAAAAGCAGCTGGTAAACGACTTGTAATCGTTGACTGCTTTACTACTGTGAGCGGAATAAGTAATCCGTGTTGAAGGTGGCTGGAGTAGTAGGATAATTAAAAATACAAGATCTTATTGCAAAACTTTCCGTTGTGATGTAATGAAGAGCTAAGATGGCAAGCCGGATGCATTCGAGCTCGAGGTGTTTATTCAAACCGGAAAAGTTATTCGAACTAGAGAAGCGTTCGGGAGAAATTACACCGGCTTCTTAACGCCAATCTTTCGAACATTAATTTGAAAAACTCAGCTACGGTGTACGACTTCTTTAAAAAGTTCATAAGTAACGACAGACTTAAAATCTTGGCTCGGCGCGATACGGAATTTCAGCCATATTTCTGTATTAAGTATTGCCCTCGAACCGCGATGTGATGGTTGTATTACAGCAACTTTTAAATCAACTAAAAACTGAAATTCAATACAGTCTGAATTGTCGGACCTCTAAAGCTCTCGAACTTGCTAAAGTAGATGGGGGAAGCACTGGACATCATATTAGAGAGTTTGAGTTTTACTGAAACACAACCCGCACGATATTTCTTCCGGGATTACAACATTGATCGATCTTTATTCGCGTTTTAAAATTCCATAACTCAAGTTTCATATCAGAATAAAAGACGTATGTATAACTATCAATAATTCTTAGGATGTGCTATTCTAGCATATAATTAAGAATCGATCGGGGTAATTGCCCGATCTTAGTAAAGTTTCTTGATGAGCCAGCACCTAATTAGCTGGCTCATGTAACAAAAGGGACGATTTCAACTTTAATTGGACAATAACCGGGCGTCCGCATTAGCCTTAAGGTGAAAACAACTTTCGAGCCATCTTGGCCGTCTTTAGTTTACCACTTCTGTGTCGACAAACTTGCAAGAAAGTTATCTCATTTTCAAGGATTGCGTCGATCCGCGAGGTCGGACCTTCTGAGTAACAACCTTGCTAGCCATCAGCTGGTGGCTAACATTAATTTAACTTCTCGGTTCTCTTAGCGCATTATCTTGTTCGGATATGATCTTAAATTATTTCATCTCGTCGCGCCTAAAGTGTTGAAAACTTTACTTTCTAATTGGTTTTCGCAGGGTAAACTTTCTTTACCACCAAAATTTATATTACAACTTGCACCATTTATGGTATCCGATAAATATATTCGCATAATTTTCAGCAGATCGCATTATTACCGGTATATGTATATATGTACAAATCTTCATACAGGACCTGTACCAAGAATATGTTATTGAGACTAATTCTGCCAACGAAGGGCTATCACTGGCAAATCACTGAGAAATCATCAATAATCGTTACAATCCAAGATGCAGACACTTAACAACGACTTTGATTTATCTTTTGTGACTTCCTGGGATTGTCGGTTTCAAGGAACGCTGAAGATGAATCTAAACTTGTGGAATGCAAATTTTCTCCGATTTCCACTGATTCCCACTGATTCTCAAACAGACTTGTGGGAATTGTTAAAAATCAAGTCAAGTCTCTTTCCGTCTGTGATTTCTTTGGACTGGTAGTAAGGAAAAACCTTTGAAAGCGATCGGAAATCACTATAGTCATGATCTTTGATTTCCGTAATAGTCCTTCGATTGTCATAAGGCAATTCAGACAAATGGAATTCTAATGTAGCGTAAGTAATTAAGCTGATTATCATCTCAAAGTCCCCATCATTCGAGCTGCAGAGTTCCGATGATGATCAAAAGCTTGATTCTGTGTCGATTAAAAATCCACACGATCCAAAAATTATCCGAATCAAGCTTACATATAGGGATCGTTCAACTAACGAACGACCATGAACTAATAACTCATATTCAAATTTACATCAGAGTTACATCGAAACCACAATGACATTTTCGTTATCATCAATCGCTGAGTACAAAAGAGCTGAACCATTAACCGTAACGACGTTGGATGTTTAGGTGAAATTTTATACGAGCCACACGGTTGAAGTATTGGACATAAAAAAGAATTTAATACAGGGAATACGTGATCGTGCATTTAAATATACATGTATATACAGTACGTGTGCATCTGTGTTGAATAGCAGCGAGAAAAATGTCCCTGTGAATTGCATCGTATCTTTTACACCCTTGCTGGTATTAATGAGACTCCCGCTACTACCCCATAGCTTGACTTTTACGAGGTGAACGAATGCAATGCGGAATGTATTTTGTGCTCTGGGACGAACATCGCCAACAGTTGTAGTCATGAATTCCGAAGGTCCTTTAACCTCGCAGATGTTCGTTTAATCTCTTTCGTTCTATTGCGAACTCTTTCAGTGCTCCGAATGATCCTACGGGCGAAATGAATTATTCTTCATTAATATTTCAATGAATTTCCACATTCTATTTGGTCCGAATACCCCTTTGAACGGTGTGAATTCATCCGCTGATGATTTGGTTCGTCATCGATAATCGTCAATTTTATAATCCGTTGGTGGAAATTAATATTCCGTAATGAAACAAAGGGTAAAGAATAAACCCCTCGATCAATAATTATATTCAATTACCGCAGGAATTAAAAAAAAAAAAAATTCTTCCAAATTGCTGAAACTGTTTCGGGTTATTTTATTATCAGGACAAATCTGATGTCGGTATGCTATGTATTTCGTACATAACAGCCGCTCGTTGTCGAGCGAAAATTGTCCTTTCTCATTCACGCCTCAGTTCTGATGAAAGGTTGGTACACGAAAACCCCCTTCATTTCTGATTATCCTAGGGAAGAACAAGTCCCTTGACAATAAAGAAGCCGAATGGCCATTTCGCAGCGTAGCGCGCGATGGTAAAAAATCCAGGAGACGCAGAATAAAAAAGGAAGATAAATAATGGGAGAAGGACGCGAGACAAAAGACCCTGACAAAAAACTAGGGGTCAGTCAAAAATACGTGGAAAAAAAGGGGGGAGAAAAAATGAAAACAGGAATTCATTGTGTATTTGAAAATTTGTCACGAGACAAACAGAACTCGAGGCTCTTACCGGAAGCCTCGTTAAATGCGAAAGCTTATTCTTATGACAACTTCGAAGAACAAAGAGTGAATAGGAGGCCAGATACGCGGAGGGTATTGAAAGATAGAAAATACAATGGAAGAACAGTACAAGAATATAAAGGGTGCTGATAAGGGAGCAATGACAATACATACTAGGATTTTATTAACTAGTGACCTGTTTTATCTGCGAATTGTACAATCTCTAAAGTGATTTTAGTTATTCCATCCGTATCTTTGATAAAAGAGGAAAACGATTCGACTCGGTCTATACGGTCTATATAATAAAAATTGAGACAGATTTGTGGCCGTCACGTAATCGAATTATTTACCAATTTACTCCAATAGTTTACCTTTGTTGCTCATTGTCATGGTACATCTATTTAACGGGTAATCAAGATCTATAATCTTTCCTCCAGATCGTATCAGTCGACTAGGTAAGCTCCAAAGTAAATACTCTCGAAGAGAGCTCAAGTGATTATCGGGCTTTAAGAGATGCGACACACAGCATCCGATCACCGTTTTCTTGAATTTACATGCGGATATTATGAGGTCAGTCCTCGGTAATTTCAGATTTGAATTATGATAATCGCATCGGATGAAATGTCTCAGAATAAATTCAAAAAAATCTAATCAAAACTCCAGGTTCCTAGTTCAATTCTAACGATTGCTTCCAAGCCATGAAATTTTCCCATTCGAATTACAATATAAGGTTTTTGCACTCGGTGGGTAATAATGATTTTTCGAAATCAGAGTATCACTCCAAAAAATTTGCAACTTGTCATAATTCTCAACTATGGTTGAAGGTGTTCCTTGGAACTTTGAGATTTCTGGTTTTTCGAATATTCCCAATCTAATGAGAAATGTACGAAGTTTCAGATCAGCTATCCAGTCGAAACTATCCAAATTTCATAGAATCAAATTAATCAATTCAGAAATTCCTAAAGGGTAAAGCATGCGTGAGAGGTATACTTGAAGAATAATCCCAATCTTCTAGGATGTAAAATATTTCTAAACAACGAAAGGCTGGATCCTGTTCTTTGAGCAATCTCGTTGAATGTTTTCTTCAACTTGAACCCTTGAATCTATACAAGGTCGTAAGTTCATGGTTCAATAATTTTGTACGAAGTGGGTTTAAGAAAAATATTTTTAGAATTATTTCGATTGATTTATCGACCTGTGTCAATACTACAATCAATATGTTCAGTGAGTGTGGCTTGACAAATTGAAGCAGTAATTTCATTCCAGTCATCGTAATGAAGTTGTTTGAATAAATTTGGGACTTATTACTTCCAAATTAAATTGCAGGCTCCACGATTATATTCAAGGAGCGTTAGCTGCGAACACAGTAAACGGTAATAAAAGCTGTAAACTTTTAGCAGTGCCTAAGCAGTTCCCGATAACCTCCCCAGAAAGTAAGCAGAGGGTGTGGCAGTCGACGCAGACATGACGCCAAGCTGGCGCCAAACCGAATTGCCGCTTGCGAACTCTCCCTCCCCGGAAACGAAGCTTTGTTAATTTCCATTAAGGCTTCTCCTCGCTGAGGAGGAGAGGATTTGTCCATGGCTAGAAGCCATTATTATCGAAAACGGTCCGACCGTGCTTTCGATAATGCATGATTTCATTTTAAATGTGATATATACATGGGCCGTTCAATGCCACTTCAACCACTCAAAAAATGATTGTATGTGACATTTTTTTTCCGAACATCCAGTCACACAAATACCATAATTTTCCGGAGCAACGGCTACACAGTATGATAGCTTTCCAATTCTCGGGGTGGGATTGAAATTCCAAATTTCAAGAGCTGCGAAAGGCGAAATTCCGAATTTTTACAGTACCGACTCACTGCAGTTGTTGGAAATATTATTTTCCCAAAAATCTATATAGCCGATTTGAAAAGCTCCGGAACGAAAAAAACCAAAGGTTAAAAATTCCGGGAGCTATAAAGATCCGAAAGGCCAAAACGCCGAATCTTGGAATTCGCTTATAAATGCAAAGTCATTTTCTTCACATTTCTGTCATGAGCTTGACTTAAATTTCTGGTTTTCTGGACTTTCTGAGTTTTGAACTTTCGAATCTCTGAGCTGTCCTTATTTCGACCTTTTGAAATTTGCAAGTGCTGAACTCTAACGTTTCTTGAGACTCAGAATCACGTCTCAAATAAATTCGAAATTTCGACCATTCGGAAATTCAATCCCGCCCCCGAATTCTCTCGATGTGTCTTCGAACGATAACTGATCCCTCTCTGTTTTTAGAACTTTCGGACAAGTCGAACGTGTACTGTTACTGTACGAAAAAATTATTTCTCTCGCTGAAAATGGCCTGTACACCGTCAAAAAAAAAAAAAAAATACCCAAAATTGCATTAAAGAGTTCACAAAAACCAGATTTTTCTTTAACTCTGTTGATTCTTTGACCTTATCTGTGCGAACTTGAGAAATCCACATACGGTTTTCTCGACTAATTAAGTTAGGCAAATTGTAAAAAATATCCAAGAAGTCGATGGAAAGGAGTGACCTAGTCATCAAAGAATGAACCCCATATACTATGTACCTTTACTTGGCTTATTTTCACATATTTTATTTATTTTTTTCTAGTTCCTCTTATTTTCACCCATTGAAAGAAAATTTCCAACTGGCATATTTCGATGTTGTAGGAATGTGCAAAAGCTTGAGGGCGAGGCGGGCGTTTCAAATATCCCCTTTAAGGCACTCTGAGATTCATTGAATCTGGCGCCAGGTTGAAAGTTGCGGCGGACTACCTCTGCCAATGTCGAGGGTTTCGCCTTCTCTCCTTTCCCGCACCATTTCTTTCCTATATTTTCAACAGGCTTTTGCCTTATTTTCCGCCACAGGACGTCCCGTCGTTCTCACATGAAAAAAGCCCGTTTGTGTACACGAGATTGCGTATAAGTAATACTGAGGGGCACACCTGCCTGGACACACATATATAATATATAGATATACACACGTGTTTGACCACACAGGACCAACAATCTCACCGATATCTCTCTCTCTGTGTGTGTGTGTGTGTGTGTGTGTGTGTGTGAATCGCTACCACGAGAGAAATCTCGGCCTTATTTCCCAAGTCGCAGTTTTAGGTTTCGACACTGAAATTGGCAGAAGGTATTTTGGTGGTTGGTCCAGGATAATCACCATATCATTTGGAATAATAAATTCCTTCACACATTTGAACGTGTTCTTTAGAAGTGAGACGAGAGAGAGAGAGAGAGAATGTCGATTTGATTCGCAGAGATCATGACGGGGATTAAAAATAAGTTGTGTTAAAGTTTACGAAACACAATTTCTTGAAATTGATTGAACGTCTGAATATCTAACCGTATCGATTTGTCCTGATGGTGTAAAGTATCAATCATTTTATGGATTCAACTCGTTGCTCACGACTCTCGAGTATACGTCCTGGCATTTCTGTAGCAATGAATGTCAAGGCGTCGTCATACCGAGAAATTAAATTATCGATTAGTAACACAGGGGGGCAAGAACGCGTCAGTGCTTTTTTACAATCCATATAGGAACTAGATTTCAAAATACTTGGCGATAAATTTTGACCACTTTTTCCTGTCGTCTTTCTATCACCTGACCAATCGGATTCGATGAAGATGTCGATAAGTGTTTGTCTGGGAATTCTTTCATTTCTGCGAACGTTGAAAATTTTCACCCTTATTTTTCATCCCTCAGAAATTTAGTATTGAGAAGTTATAGAGACATTTGTCACTATTTTTCTTTTAGAATCTAGATAATGAGAGTGTTAGGAAAAAGAACGCAGTGATTCGTGGGTATTTTAGCCGGCGTGGGATTGAAGTTCCGAATTTCAAAAGTTTCGATCGGTAAAAATTCCGAATTTATTCGAGACGCGATTCTGAGTTTTTGGAAACGTTCAAGTTTTGAAGTTGCGAAATCCGAAAGGTCGAAATGCAGACGGCTCGAAAGATCCAAAACTTCATAAAACACAGAGAGTCCAAAGGTCCGCAAACAAGGAAAGTTCATGACAAAGCTGTCAAATAAACGACGTTGCATCACGCGAATTCCGGAATTCGGAGTTTTGGCCTTTTGGATCTTTAGCGTTCGGAATTTCGAACCTTCGGTGTTTTTCCATTCGGAATTTTTCGAATTGGCTACGTAGACTTTCGGAAAAATAATCTTTCTAAGAACTCTGAGTCGACAGTATAAAAATTTGAAACTTTCAGCTTCCGCAGCTTCTGAAATTCGGAATTTTAATCCCACCATAACCGGATGAAGAATGTTTTTCATTTCCTTTCATGCAATTTAATGTAGTTATGCTATCCGCGAGTTTATCGTTAGTCAGAGAATTACAATCTGTATTTGAACGTGGTATTTTGTAGTTCGACAATTTCTTGAAAGACTTTTACCGCACAGAAATTAGTGCTGCGAATATCCTGGTTAAGATCGATAGCGAGGTATGTGTACCTGCCTGTGTCGCCCACGTACTATAAACACGAGTATGCGTACACATAGAAATTATGCGAAAAAATATAGTTGGAAGCCTAGAGACTCAGAGCCCCAGGGCTTCATCATTCCTCTCTGCGTTCCAGAAGTACCACGAGAAAAGAGAAAAATTTTCAACGAAATTCCTAGCGACGCGACGTGATCCCGCATCCGAGAACGGAGAGGGTTTAATTTAATTACAACTTGCGTTTATCTTGAAACTCATATCGCTTGCTGATTACGAAGCACCGCTGGCACTTGGGAGTTTACAGATAGTTAATACCCTAATTACCCAAAATTAGGCGGTATTTCAAGTACAAAATTTCTCCAGAAATTCGTGCAGTGGTTTATTTATTGAACCAAATTCGCCTTTCCACGATCATTTCCAGTCCATTTCAAATACCTATATGAATATCTACCATATGTGACACAGGGTGTAACCTTGCGCTAGTGTCAGGAACAGCTGAGCTCGTATCAATTAGTAACGGAAGTTCAGGGACCGACCAGAAACTATTTTCAAGTTCTGGTATAGCTCAGATTTCAGGATTTCAAGATTTCAAGATTCCAGGATCTCAGAAAACTTTATACGACTTTAGAAACTCCAAATGCATATAGAAGCTTTCAAATGATTCCACGTAATTTCAAACGCGTTTCAGTATATCCACAATATTTTCAAAATTTCCAATCATTTTACGTGATATAAAAAGATTTCAAAGAATCCCTGGAAAAATGTACGAATGATTCCAAAGGCGAATGATTCTTTGAGAATAAGTTAGAAAGTAATAAATCAAAGTGAATACATTTCTTATACATTTTTTGTGTTTGATAGTGCGAATATTAATGTCAGACGTCACATCGAGTCTATTTTTTTTTCAATTCGAGTAATTAATTCTCACCTGTTAATCTTTTGGGCAGCTCGACTTTTGGAAGACAAAGTCTGTCTAATAAAATTGACGCGTAGCTCAATAGATGGAAAAAATCTCCATTGCCTACCTCTTCTTTTCGTTTTCGCGTATCTTTTCGCCTTTCTAGCCTCTCATATTATATACGCATCGATTTATATACCCACCCTCTGTCGGTGTATAGCCAGAGCCTCCTTTTTTCTCTCGGATCTCTATTCACATTCTATTGCTTGAGAAATCCCTAGAGCCAAGATCTGGGCCCGAAACGTGATAACGTCGCCTTTTCGTACACCTATATGCGAATATATGTATGATACATACATATAGCTATACATATGTACATCGGTAACTCTAGAAAAAGAACCTCCTAAATGATCAAGAGTCTTAGCCAACAAGGTCCACAACAGGGGCGCATTGTCGAGTCCTTCGAGCTCGTAGTCTGTTGGGGTGAAATCACTTTTTGTAAGGCAAAAAGAAACTTGGGGCAGTTCAAAAACGGTATTAACCTCCAAATCGAGAGGATGATCGTGTCTTTGCCCCCCGAAGCGTGTGCAAATTTTGTTTCGAGGCGAAATATCTTTTGCCTCACGGATCTTCTTCAAATTCAGAATCGATTTTTACCCCTGATACAAGTTTTCAGACACGTTTGGTTCACTATCTGTCTCACGCCCTTGAAAGAACCTACGCCATAAAAATAGCGAAACGAAAATTTATCTCACCCAGATATCCTCGACTTCTTGTATCTCAACCAAAGATTTTATTTTTTTATTTTTTTCTTAGCACCATCTGTCCGGCTTACCTACCATTATTCATCCCATAATTTCTCACCCTCTTTCATTCCGTTCTTTCGTGTTTTTTTTCTTTCTCGTATCAGTCCTAACAATGATATACCAACATTTTTACGATTGAGTTTGTTGCAGGCTCGAGAAAACGGTATTTTTTAAATATCGTATTATTTTAGCTTTCAGGTCACGCAGCAGCTTTTTTTTATCATGGGTAAATTAGACACACGAAATAGGTACAATTATACCTACGTACATAGTCTCGAGGCCAATTGTAAGTCCTGCACGAAGAAGCAGAGCCTGAAGGGCGCAGGAACGAGTATTCAAGTTTTGTCATGACCAGAAAGAAGTTTGTCTTTATATTTTGCAACAAAGAGGTTTGCAATGTTGGTTTTGGGTAGGGCGGGGGATTTTAATCTTGGAAGAACCCTGGGTTTCATCTCATTACCCGTTCTCAGGGACGTGCTCTGCTGCCCTCAGGCGCTTTTACCTACCTGGCTCATCCCCATTCCAACCCGCCACTTGCCCTCCTTTTGTTATCTGATAATCTAGAAAAGTCCGAATACAAATACGCGCTTGCATGCTAAATGAGAGACTCGAGAGGATTCTTAATATCTACACACACACTCTCGACGGGGACATAATATTAAACGGCGAATTTGACGAGGAAAAGGTCCGTCTTCAACTCTAGAACTCGGGTTTTATTTTATTCTTACTTTTTTTTTCACCATTTTATTTATAACTGGTAGATATCCACTCCACGCGTTTTCTCTCGTACAATCTATCCTGTCAGCAGTAAAGGAATTCGGTAAGACATGAATCTAATCGTTTTTCAATCAGGAACAGAATGGTGTACGGTAAATCGATTTTTATCAGTGCTTAGTTAGTGGCATATCAATTTGAGAATCCAAAATTTCTAAAGATCAACAAAAAGCCCGATATTCAAATAAAAATGTATATTGTTTCTTTTTCAAAACACCGATTAGTGTATTTCAAACAGGGTTTCGAAGAACCAGTATTCAAACAGGGTTTCAAACAGGTATATTCAAACAGGGTTTCGAAGAAGACACTTTATCACTGACTGATAAAAATTGTAACCTTGAAATTCTTCCGAAAAATTGCGCATCTATTCGGTGTGTTCAAATATCAAGTATTATAGAAGCTGAGAGTATGGAAACAGTTAAGGAAAAAGCAATGTCAAATTCGTCTTGAAGGCGTTCAGGTACACTTTTCCTTCGAGATACTAAGAAAATTTTGCAAGCTGATGCATCAAGAACATTAGGATCCATTTAATCGCGGTACAATTGCAGCAGTGGATATAGGACCAAAAATCAAAAGTCTTATACGATTATGGGTCGTGAAGTATAAAAACCACGGGCTCAAATGATACACGTATGTGATTACTTGTGATCAGATTTCGCGGTGTTAAATAAAATGTTTTGAATTTGGCACAATAAATGTCGAATTCGCCAAACGCAACTAAATAATAAGGAGAACTGGGGACTGGGGTAGATTTCCACCCCGCTATTGGTACTTTCAAACTAAAAAAGACACTTTTCAGCTCTGGATTATAGAGCAAAGTTGGTCTGGTCCGGATTTCCATCCCAGTCATGAGTCCCAGGGTTGAGTCCTTTCTTCAAAATCTTAACCAATGACGCGAATGGGCCTTATACATACATGGAAACCAGAAAGTATCTCACATCTTGAAGTATGAAAAAATGACAATTCGCAGTATATAGGTATACTGCCTGAGTTTGGACTAGATATTATTTTCCGCTATTCCGCAGCAGAATCGTTTGAGTGACGTATAAAGTGACACGTAAAAAGGGCAAGAAAATTCTAAATATCCATCTATCTTCCCCTTTGACAGTTGTTCGCTATTAAATTACGTTTGTGACATACCTACCCTTGAACTTGCGAATATACATATGTATACCTATACCACTTCACGACGTTGTACATCGTTACGAGATGTACGAAAAAGAGTGACGAAGACAAAGTTGACGCGACCCACGTATACGAGGCAATGGAATTCCAGAGATTCGCGAAACATTGTTTCGAGGTAGTAACAGAGTGGAGGAAAAAAAAGAAGGTACATGAGATAAAACAAAGGTTTTATCTCCTACCCTGCCTACCTACCCTGTCATTTCATAACCCAAGTATATATTATATAAAGGTCAGCTTTCAAGCACCGAATAGAATTTCTTGTACGTTTTTGCACTTTCACCTAAACATATCCTTCATCCTTTGCAATTCCAATTAAACAAAACCTTCTTGTTCATCTATAAACGAACCCTTTTGCATGAGGAAGAGAAGACCGGCTGATCTTCACGCTTTAGCTAAGAGCAATGTAGTTCTAATATCCATCAGTGTATAATGACTATGCGACCGTGTCAAGCAGAAGATCCTTTGAAAGCACATTAAAAGCTCGTTAGAACCTGACCGCAAACTTGCCAAGACATGGGACAAAGTTTTGCAGACAAACGAGATACCCATATACCGTTGAACTGTCGGTTAGGTGGTTTTCGCACGGTTTTTCTGAATGGTAAATAATAGGCTTTGCGAAATGATAAACTTGGGGTAATACGGGGTAAACATGATTATTTTTGCTATGAGAAAACGGGAAAACTAATTCATAGATAAAGACTCAGCTTAAAAATGTCAACGTTTAATTTTGGAGCATCGAAAGGGTTACTAGGGAACCGGAAATGTGAATCTATGAAGCGAAGGGTTTATCCGGAAAGTCATGTAAGGCGTAAGCCCCTGTGCTCAATTAATTTTTCAGCACGGTCGACCTCCGCCATTATATCCATTCCGGTACAAATTTAGGGATTTTGTGGATTTCAAACTTTCAACTGTTAATCCTATTCAAAGTTAACGGCGTTGGGGCTTTGGATCTGCGTCGTACGAAGGTTTTAGAGATAAATAATAAAGACATTACTACTGGAGGGTTCCGAGTCATTCATTCATTCATTCATCCAGTATACCTACTACGTAGTCGCATAAGCTGGATTTATAATTTACTGAGATCCTTTGACCTGTGGTAGAGACATGGTGATAAAATGTACAGGCAAGGTTAGCTTTTGACAGCAAACTGTTTTCACCGGTGGATTTCAGGATTGTCTTTGATATGCGCTTCTTATACTGTTAAATAAACTTGGGGATATTAATTTCACCGATGAATATTCAACCCTTAATATGACCATCGCAAAAATAGAATGAGGCATGTCCAATTCTCAAAAACTAGAACACATCTTTTTCACGAATTTGCAAATGGGTCGACCCGGAAATCGAACTTGCAAGGTATCCCGTAGTCAATTTATTGCGTTTGTTACAGCGGCAAAAGATTTGTCGAATTTGAGTATAATTTTGGTGTAATTAAATTAGAGCCTGACATGGAGAGTAGAGAACGGACTTGAACGGGGAGTAAATCCTGGTTACCCTTATAACGAGGGTATGACAATTCCACGCCACTTTGAGGGCGGATAGTATATATAGTAGGGTGGGCCAAAAAAAATTAATAATTTTTTTTTTCTTTGGTACCATGAAAATGTTGTTCAAGATGACGAAAAATAAATACTGTAAAAGTTTGAGCTCTTAATATTAATATTTAGAGGTGGCGCTTCGCGATTTTAGATTTCCCATTTAAATAACACGGGGAATTTTTTTTTTTTTATTCGGAATTTTATTCCGTTCTAACGAATCGGTGTATTGTGAAAATCAATACATGTTCTTGTAGGAAATTGAACGATCTTCAAAAAAGGTCTGACATGATTTTTCGCTAAGTCGACTCGTTTGAAAGTTATTCAAGGTTAAAGTTCAACCTCAAACGATATATGATGACTTTCACCATTTTTTACATTTTATCACGAAATAATGGCTCATAAAAATGAAACACCAAATATTCCGTGAAGTTCATCAAGTGTTCTGTGGTAGAACATTGAAATTTCTACGAAATACCAATAATCCTAATCGATTTTTTTCTATACTTGACTTTGAGTGACACTCGAAATTCCGTTTCACCTGAGGAATGACTTAAAAAAATTAATTATTCCTTAAAAAATACTAGAAAATCATAATTATTTCACTTAAATGTCTTATTGACACTTCATTATTATGTAATGTAAGATAATAAAAGCCATGTTTAATCAAAATACCATATTTTATTTTATTTTATAATTTGCACTTTTTGCACTACTTTAGAATTTCGTCAAATTCCTTTTATTACAGTTAGGATATTTTTGACGGTGATTCTTGACCACTTGCAATAAATATTGCAACTGCTCTTCATTTTTAGTGAGACATTTGTTGTACTCCTCTATTAATGCAACTCCTCTTTCTGCTACATCGTTAACAACGCTAAGACGTTTGAAAAATGCCAGGTTCTCTTGATAGCTTTCATGCTGTGTCCAAGATTCTACATTTTCATCGAGAAAGTCAATGGGTGAATCAAATATTTCTAATGTAGTCAACGACTTTGTTGAAATAAAATCACTCATATCTTTTGATAACAATACATCCAAATTTTCTGGCTGAATCTCAAATTTCTTCTGTTTTGAATCAGTGCTTCCTTTTTTTTTTTAGAGCTTGAATCATTTTTTGTTTGACAGTCAGAGGCACATTATCGTCATAGAGAGACATAATTGCTAATTGCTCACTTAAATACCAGAGATGATTCACCATCTTCAAACAAGCTGCTTTCGATATGGAACTGTTTATACTTTCGTACTTAATTAATTCTTGCATGAAGATCAAATCACTGCATGGAGCGGCTCCAGCGGCTGACTGTCAAACAAAAAATGATTCAAGCTCTAAAAAAAAAAGGAAGCACTGATTCAAAACAGAAGAAATTTGAGATTCAGCCAGAAAATTTGGATGTATTGTTATCAAAAGATATGAGTGATTTTATTTCAACAAAGTCGTTGACTACATTAGAAATATTTGATTCACCCATTGACTTTCTCGATGAAAATGTAGAATCTTGGACACAGCATGAAAGCTATCAAGAGAACCTGGCATTTTTCAAACGTCTTAGCGTTGTTAACGATGTAGCAGAAAGAGGAGTTGCATTAATAGAGGAGTACAACAAATGTCTCACTAAAAATGAAGAGCAGTTGCAATATTTATTGCAAGTGGTCAAGAATCACCGTCAAAAATATCCTAACTGTAATAAAAGGAATTTGACGAAATTCTAAAGTAGTGCAAAAAGTGCAAATTATAAAATAAAATAAAATATGGTATTTTGATTAAACATGGCTTTTATTATCTTACATTACATAATAATGAAGTGTCAATAAGACATTTAAGTGAAATAATTATGATTTTCTAGTATTTTTTAAGGAATAATTAATTTTTTTAAGTCATTCCTCAGGTGAAACGGAATTTCGAGTGTCACTCAAAGTCAAGTATAGAAAAAAATCGATTAGGATTATTGGTATTTCGTAGAAATTTCGATGTTCTACCACAGAACACTTGATGAACTTTACGGAATATTTGGTGTTTCATTTTTATGAGCCATTATTTCGTGATAAAATGTAAAAAATGGTGAAAGTCATCATATATCGTTTGAGGTTGAACTTTAACCTTGAATAACTTTCAAACGAGTCGACTTAGCGAAAAATCATGTCAGACCTTTTTTGAAGATCGTTCAATTTCCTACAAGAACATGTATTGATTTTCACAATACACCGATTCGTTAGAACGGAATAAAATTCCGAATAAAAAAAAAAAAATTCCCCGTGTTATTTAAATGGGAAATCTAAAATCGCGAAGCGCCACCTCTAAATATTAATATTAAGAGCTCAAACTTTTACAGTATTTATTTTTCGTCATCTTGAACAACATTTTCATGGTACCAAAGAAAAAAAAAATTATTAATTTTTTTTGGCCCACCCTAATATATAGTGAAGTAAAACGGGTAAAGGCAAAGACAGATGTTGTTAAACGCCTGTCACATGAATAATTTGAAGTGATTCAAACGTAATCTACACCCGTTCATCGGTCATTTTGTAGGTAAAAAGTTGTGTAAAACTGACCTGTCTTTCACCTGGTCCACCGTTGTCAACCCTGATGCTTGAGTCAAAGTTGCTACGATCCATAAGGACTTTGGCATTGTTCACGTATACTTCCGTGCGATAGTTCACGGTCTTCCGTGTCACCCAGAGAGGAGGTCCTCCCGTAAGTTCGGTCGTCATAAAATGACGGAATTCAAACTCGTCCGTTGTCTGGGCAAAATTACCTGAAACAAATGGAAGGGTCAAGTTTGAAATTTTACCTACAGACATAAAGTATATAGGTACCTATTTGAGATCAATTTTCGAATGGATATTGAAATATTGGATGAATATCCTGGGGCTCGTTTTATGACCGTGTTGTATATCCTTATCGATGATAATATAATTATTGTAGTTATATTTCTTCACTTTTTCTTTTTCAAAGGTAATTGAAAATTTTGTCTTTGAGAAAAGAAGAAAAAGAAGGAGATTCCTGGACGATGTTGGAATCTAATCAAAAGAAGAACCCCGGCCGGGTTTGGTATGAGTAACAACCGATAATGTTATCTAATTGAAAGTCAGAACCATCCTCTTCGCTTATTCCCCATTCCGTTCTTTTCATTCTACGTTCGCCCGTTCCTGCCTTATGCTTCGCGGATCTACCTCCGGCAGACTTACCTCAGCTATTCACCGTCTTCCGAAAGAAGGAACCCCAAGGGGCCACATCGCACAATACCTCTCATTACGAGCTACAAGAATTGAGTCTCATCTCGTGAGCTCTCCTCGAGGCCACTCCCCGGGGGGTCACCTGTGGTACACAAGTTTCGAGCTAAAGCTCAAGCTCAAGCTCAAGCTCAAGCGCACTCGAGCTAACTACCCCCGGAATAACGCCATTTCCGTATCCAGTGAGACGTGCCCGAATGGCGTGCAGAATTGTTAAACCATGAGAAATAACTGCCAGGGTGAAGTCGGGTAAAAATTATATACATATAGCGTTTCGCGGACTGTAAAAACGTTATGGATAAACCAAATAACTTTTTTTATACCATAATAAATAGTTTCAGCAGACGTTTAGCTTATCCTGCTGAACATGCGAGTTTGAAACAAACTGAAAAATGAACCCGAACTTCCAGGTTTCTTATTCTTATTATGTTTCACCGAGTTCATGATGTTTTTAATATTTTTAGGTGATTTTTTCAACTTGAGAACTGGCGAAGTACAATCTGAAGATCTACAGAAACGCCAGATATTGAAAAATCCCAAGATAGAAGATATTGAAATTTTCGAATGTAATAAGTTTGACAAAATTTCGATTTCGTGATCTTGATCGTTTTAGGTGACGAACCATATGAAATTATACGCTTCGATGATCAATCAGAATATCTGCCCTTCAGACCTAAGGTTAGCGCAGTTAGAATAGTGCGCCACTGTACAATTGTTCACATTAGTTGGTGAAATATGGAGAAATTGGAAGAACAGAGAATCAAAAATACGTATTTTAGAAGTTGATGTTCCCAGCTTGACTCTGAGAATTTTTCTATCAATCATTGATGAATTATGATATTATGAACAGGAAATCCTTGCTGGTAAGACCAGTTTCCCATTTAAAATACACGTAACTTGATTTTTTTTCTTAAAATTCTTATAGCTCATCGGCCCTTTATGCTATTCGAACTTTTGGAGAAGCAAATTACTCAGAATTGAATGCTCTACACGAGCGCTGAGATTCGGTGCTCAGGACCTTTTTTTCAGGACCTCATCATGAGCCGCAAATTCATGAAAATCGTAAATCATGAACAACAAAAAGCTTATTATCTCGAAAAATATCAATGATGAGATTGGTGCCCAGAACCTTTTGTGAAGGAAATTCAATTTGCTACAACTTTGTCGGTTAAAATTTTTCTATATTTTCAGTCAATTATGAAAAAACAACGAAAAAACAAGAAATTTATGAAATTTCGACTTTAATCACCTGTACTGTCTGACCCGTATGAGTTACATTTACGTTGCAATGGGCACTTTTGTGGAACATTCAATTCTGAGTAATTTGGTTCTTCAAACGTTCGGATAGCACAAAGGGCCTCTGAGCTATATGAATTTCAAGAAAAAACATTCAAGTTACGTGTATTTTGAATGGGAAATCTTCAAACGCCAAGGGCGAGTACTTAATATTAATATTAAGGGCTCAAACTTTCAGGAAATTTTTTTTTAGGTGTTTCCAAGAAAATTTCGAGGTGGGGGTGAAAAAAAAAATAGTCCCCAAAAAAAGCGCCCTAATATGTATATTACATATTTACTTTTGGTCACGGAAATGACGTAGAATTTCTCAGCTGATGAGGCCGACGTGCAAACCAGTAGATTTAGATTCATGAAGAACTAGACCGCAGTATGATTTTTTGAATTGCTCACTGTCTTTCACTTGGTGAAATACCCGTTTGAATGATGAATTCTAGCTGCTGTGAATGCAGAATCCCCAGCCCTGCATCGACGTTGAATGAAGAAGCAATAGAAATAGAATAAAATGATTTAGCACTGGTTCTATTCCCATAAGGCTGTATAGTACGAAGAAGATCTGCAGACGTATGTACGTGTAGAATCGTACATATCTGAGGATATATCGGGTTCGATGTTTCACGCTGTGCACGTTGGTAGTCTGGTACCAAGTTAACACGTCCACGGCATAATGTTTCACCTTTTACAAGATTCAGAGTGGAAATGGATAAAACCAGAAAATGTGCATGAGCACATGACGCGTACGTGTTTTTTAGGACTTTTGTGGTACATACTTAGATGAGAAACGGAAGGCAAATACAGCAAATGGTGCAATTCAGTCGGGGGTGATCATCATTGCAATTTCCACGAAATACGTCAAGCTAATGACCTACTCTGAATACACAAGCTCTGGGTTTTGGAAACGTATATGCAGATAGTGCGAGTAACCATCCTGTGGCTTTCATGACCAATGGCAGTGGTCGACCGCGTCAAAGCTTTGGCAAGGTCTCCGGTGAAAAAAGAGAAAAAATTTTTACCTCTGAAGTGTAATCCTGGCAGACGGACGTTCTGCCGGATGAATATCGGAACCCACCCTCGATTGTGATAACAGATCTCTTTTGTGTTAATAATCCGATCAGCACCGTTCCATCGGAACCAATTTGGTCAAACAATGCAGCGAGTTTCACGAAAATTCGAGATCAAAGAATATCGAGGGATCACCGAAGAGCTTCAATTATCGGTACCAAATTCAATGATTATTAGCAAATTCCATTTGTATACGAGCACCCTGGATAATTATACAGCTTTCGGTATGTTGACCCTTCTTTCATAAAAGCTGAGGGCAAACCACGATTATTCATAGCCAAATTCATATGGACATTTCAACTTTGCAAACCTCACAGAATTAATCCAGTCAAATACAATCGCTGAATGTAGAGGCTAGGAAAAGTTCAAGTGCTTTTTAGTTCTGAATGATTTCTGAAAAATTAAAGGCAAAATTGAAAATGTGTCGTCATGTTCGTCGGCTCCTCAATTGGAATGTTGTGTATTTTGAAATAAGACAAGACTAGATGTAGCGTCTAATTAATAATGCGTCTGTGATCGAATTATAAATTCAAATTGAAGGAATACTCGTTTGTGTTATACGATGTTCGGAATAGTCTTGTAGATATATCGAGGGCAAATTGCTTCGGCGATTGAATTCAGATTGGTGGACCTGATAATTTATGGAAATGATAAATCTTCGATTTTGGTGTATCCGATAAGAAATACAGAGCGGAATATGTATAAAGGTTTCGAAAGGGGCGAGGGCCGTTCTCGGTCGAATGCAAATAACTGCTTACAAATCAGAACATTATTTGAATATTGAATCCCGTTATTATCTGTTACCGGTGAAACCATTGGGGGAGGGAGGGGGGGGGGGGGGGGGGTGAAGGAAGTGGTAGAAATTTTTTGTAAACATTAAATTTGCACATAAATTAAAGAAAGAACGGTAGGATTTTTCCCAAGAGAATCTTACATCGTTTTCTTTAAAATGCTGGAGTTTCGAACGAATTGTATAAAAAGAACGTACCTATATATTTAAACAAGAAAGTTTCTTCAGAGAGAATGGAACCGGGGGACTAAATTGAACTGTCACAAAGAAATATAAAAACAAGCCAGGATTTTGCCTCGGGGACAGAAGCAATATATTGCTTTCAACTAGAACGTGGACAATGCTACTTAAAACGACAAATCGCAACGGTAGTATATCGAAGAGCTAGCGATAAATTTGACCAGTGTCGATTGGCACCGGTAACACATGCTCAATTTCATACAATACCCACATAAATGTAACGGACAAGTTTTAAACGAAAGCTTAACGCAGCCAATTTGATCGTGTTGAACAATCATGATTGGATATTATAACATGTGTCAAGAACAATGCATAAGTACCTACACGTATTAAGGTATGTGTGGGTATGTATGTACATTTTCCATTCAGGTAGCCAAGTATTTGACAGAATGACAGCCGGGCCAACAGCGACAGCTTGATATAAATATAATAACCCGTAAGTATAGTTGCGAAACGTTTTACCTATTATGTGCGGGAGTGAAAATCACCTCTGGCAGGAGAATGCTGACGGTGTTACGAAGTGGATCAAAAATAGGAAGAAAAAGAGAAGGGGAGATTTAATTAATAAAAAGAAAAATATTGCCAGTTGTCGACAGAGATGAGTTTTATCAGACTAGAAGAATTTTGGAGACAGAATTTCCCTCTCTTCCGTGCACATTATAAAATCATGTTTACGATCTTGAGAGATTAACAGAATTTCATTCTAAGATTGAAAATCGCATGATAAATGAAAGGGTTATCCAATAATTAATTCAGATCATTGAGAATTTCAAACCGCCCCGTCAGAGTCACCACCATAACTAGAAGACAGCTTATGTGTTTCAGAGGGGCTATCGTGACACTAAGATGATTATTTGAACAATGGAAAATTAATATTTTTGTAATTTTTGCAAAATTATAGCCATCGTAAATTTCACCTTTCATTATTTTCTGGGAATGAGGGATTCAATCTCGAATCCGATGCAAGAACGAAGACGAGATTTTGTCATAATTTTGAGTAAGGGTAACATGATCAAAACCAAATTTCAATTTCGAAACCGAAATAGAAGATTTGCAGTTTTGCTAGTTTCACTAGAAGGTCTTTTCTCAACAAAAGACCCGTGAATTTTGAAATACGCTCGAACGGTTATTCATTTCTGTTTGAAATATAATTCCATGCGGTCAGAGGGAACAGTTACGCCTGTGAGACGCAACCCGTAAATGCATTAATGAGAAGCGTGTGTATCTGGGTCAAGGCGTACATATAGCATTCAGAGTTTGGTGGAGATTCTGAAGCCGCAGACACTCGCCCTCGTAGAGACTAACTGTTTAGAAGCCCCTTAAATCAATTACGAGTATCGGGCAAACTTTGGCATAGAACTGCGTGTGCTCAGTCGAAGTGTTCCCAACCCGAGAACTGGCAAGCATACATATATACATATTATACATATGTATACATCACACGACTATTTCCGGCTTGGAAATTCACCCCAATTGTTTACTTGTTTAAAACTGATACCCCCTCAATTTAATATTCATACCGCGGAGTCTGCCACAGTCAATACAGAATATCCTATATCACTAATTATATCATTCCCGAGGCAATCAAATGTCTGTAATAATTAATAAGCAAACTCAAGGAGTTTGGACTGTACGTACGAATCCGTAGATTCGTATAATTAATTGTATCAGGCGGTAATCCCCCATTGAATGATAATCACGAATTCGTGAAACACGATAACTTCCCCAGAATTTTCCGGAAACAATACCTCTGTCTGATATTCATTTGTGTGTCAAGGACTTTAGAATAAAGAAAAATCCATTTGATCTAGTTGATTTTATCCCATGCGCTGGCTTATAATATTCTGTTTTCAGAAACCTAACAGTAAACCTAGAACTTTACCGTTTCAAAATTGTTTCATTGCTGATTGTGAGTAATAATATTCATGAGATTGCATGGATAGTGTTTTTGAGCAATGAATAGCATTAATTAACTTACAATATATAGGAAACTAAAATTGATAATGAACAACAATAATTGTGTCCCAACGAAATTATCGGAACTAATTTACATCATCGAAATATACTTACGTGGGATCAATATTTCTTTGTTTCAAAACGCTTCGAAATAAACTAATATGTCATTTGAGAATTGTTTTGAGGAATTGGGATTTTTGTTTCGGAAAATCCCAAGGATCCTGTCGTATCTTAGGAGCAAAAGGACATTGAACGGGACTAGTAGGTATTCGATGTGCGATTATTACCTAATAAAAGTAATGAAAAATGAACTGATTCGATGTATTTTATTTCAATATACATACGATGAATTGTTTCTGTTTTTTTAAATCTACAGCAAAAATCTTCATCAGCGGATAGAAGACGCTTACAATTAGTTTACCTATACATAAGTTCCACTTTGATGGTATCTTTTACCTCTAGTTTTATAATTAGCAGAAAACAAACGTTACCAATTCATACGCAGAACAAAAGATACCGAAAATAAACCAATCAATAAAGAATAGAGGATAATCATTAATTTAGAGCCAGGAAGCGTAGCGAGCCACCAGTGCCGAATGCTTCTCGATGATCGTTGAATGTCGAATCTGTTACAATACGAATGAAGGCCCGCCACTCGATTCGAACATTTTTCGTTTCAGTGAGGCTCGCGGCTCGCGGCGTCATCTGGCGGGTGTTCTCGAACTATGAAGCGTCATATGGCAGTGAGCAACGGCCAGCCGGTAGATCACAAGTATCGTTCAAATGAAAGATCGTTGAAGTTTACCGTTGAGTTTACACATTGTTTTGAGAAACGGAATGGTAGCTTCAAGCCGTAAAAAGTATCCAAGTATTACAACTCACGAATTGACAAATTTCTCTTCAATCTTTTGGTAAAATGGATGACGTTTCCGTATCAAAGGTAAGTTATATCGAGTTGTTAGGACCTGTTGCTTTTCTGACATAACCTCAACTCTCTAAGCTTCAATAATAACAAATGCCACTCTCGTTATCATAATACAAGTGAAATAAATGAAACCTTGAGCTAATCGAACAGTCAAATAACAGTATGTATCCAATTATGGTATTTTACCACCAGGCAATTCCAGTTTCAGTCCGAAACACATAATTTCTGACATATCTTGACAGTTATCTCGAGAATCCTTTTTGTTTTGGTTCTATTTTTTTTTCTTTTATTTGAAATTTGATTAGTAACGGAAAAAAGAAACTAGTCATATTTGTTTTTTTTTTCTTTTCTACATTCGATAGCGAATCGAAAATTTGCTAACAATCGAACGTCGCTGATGATTGAGATGTTGAAAAAAATGAATAAATAATATTGCCTGTTAGAGTCTAAATTTTCATTCATAAGGAACAAGAAAAATTTGACCTAGTTGTTTTAACGTCTTCTACGCGACTTCTGTCGAGACATGAATATTGAAGAAGAAAAATTTCCATTCAAAGACCCAATTAAGGAACAACTTGAATAGTTCCAGCGATAAGTGAGAGGAAAAATTTATTTCTAGCTGTTAAACGCTCTGTGCGACTATTTTGAGGTGTAGTTCCATTTGAGTCAAGCTTTCTCGATTCGATTCGCTCCACGCCGGTCTTTAACTCGATATTTAAATGACACGAATCTATGTTATATAATTTTCAGGGTGTTTTTGCGTTCAAAGGCAGCTATAGAATTGGGCAAAACAAAAAAAGGCCTAAGAAACCTGGATTCTTGAACGAACCATGGTATATCGCCTATAAACAAGTCTGGTCAACTATTGAAAAAGCCGCAGAGGTAGGTTCGAGTGATTCTAGAACTTGACTAAATTCTTTACAGATTCGATATCCGAGGTTTTTCAATTCCTTTCTACTTTGTGAATTTTTGTTTTTTGTCAGTTTTCACAATGCTTCAACTTCTAATTTCTAAACTTCAGATTTTATCAAAACAAATAATAATAAACGTTCATTACCATCAAATTAGATTCACAGAGATGTAGACCTGGGATTCCATTGACAAATACACCAAAAAGCTTTTGAAAATATCAGTATAATCTATTCTAATTCATTAAAACCAGTAGGACTTAATCATCATTTTTTCTAGACAATAAATTCGAACATGTTTACAAAAATCTTATCGGACTTGAAGTCGTACGTTTCAACGATAAACTATGACTCTTTATCCGGAGAAATACCTACAGCAATTTTACTCACAGGCATGTATAAGAAATGATGAGGTACCGCGAAATTAACTACAGTAAAACTTCTTGTCAAATTATTTCAACAGAGTTTGTTTTTAGGTGTTAATCTACCCGATCATGACGCACTTTTTCGAATGTTAGCGCATGAGTTTCAAGAAATAACTTCATACATCTCAATTATACAGCGTAGAGATTCCTACAGCGTTAAGAATATGATGGAGGAAACTGTGTATCAATTGATTAATAATTCTAAGGTTGGTTCAGCGATTTTTGGAAAATACTTCGCAACCTATTTCATTTCTGCCAATTTCATCGATACTCAGACTTCTCAGTATCTTTTTATTCCTAAAGTAATTAATGTCAAAGTCAATTATTTTATAGAAACATAATTTGGAGATAAAAAAGAACCAATGTACACCGGGCGTCCTCAATGCCTGGTATCAAGAACACAGGACGAAGAAGCCTTTGTTAATCATTATTCCAGATTTCGAAAGCTTTTCTGCTGATATTTTACAAGAATTCATCCTTATATTGAGGTGAATATATTCGAAATTTACATTCATTTGTACGTTTCAAATGAATTTTTATTTGAATGCATTGATCGGATTATATTTTGTTTATTTCTCCTTATTTATAGCGTTTACTCAAAAACAATTAAATTTGTTTTAATTTTTGGGATAGCCACAGCGTTGTACGCTGTTCATAGATCACTACCCCACCATGTTACATCCAAATTACAAGTTCAGGCAAGTTATTTGTTGTTATTTGAAGCATTGGCTCAGCCTTTATCAACGTCACTATGAATTTGAATTTGAATTTGAATTTGAATCTCAACGACACTTCATCGAACAGGTTTTCCATGCAGAATCACAAGTGAAAAGTCTTTCTGGGGTATTAGAGGGCACGGTGCTTTCGATGGAAACTCCATTTAAGTTAACAGGACGCGCTTTTCAGCTACTCACAGACATTTTTCTGTTTTACGATTTTTCTGTTAACGGTTTCTTGCAAGGGTACAAGGTAGGTCGTATAAATTAACAAAAAGTGAATAAATCCAAATGTATATATGATTATTTGTCAACGAATGACGAGTTGGCGAATAAAACATCGGGGCGGGATTGATATTCCAAATTTCAACAGCTGCAAAAAGTCGCAAAATTCCGAATATTTATACTACCGACTCAGGATTTTTAAAAAGATAATTTCCTTGAAAGTCTTACGAAGCCAATTTGAAAAACTCCAAACGGATAAACACCGAAGGTTCAAAATTCCGGAAGCTAAAGATCCAATGAGCCAAGACTCCGAATCTTGGAATTCGCTCATGCAACGTCGTTTATTCGACAACTTTGTCATGAGTTTTCCTAAAATTTTTCGACTTTTCGACTTTCTGAGTTTATAAATTTTAGATCTTTGAGTTGTTTGCATTTCGACTCTTCGGAATTTGCAAGTTCTGAACTCTAACGTTTCTAGAAACTCAAAATTGCGTCTCAAATAAATTCGCAATTTTTATCTTCCGGATTTTTGGTAATTCGGAACTTCAATCCCACCCCAAAATGAGGTATTTTTATTTTTCGAATATTTCTCGCATCATTGTTGATATCGATTTCAGTCAATGAATGAAACATTTTTCATTGATTTGTGGAAAAATGAAAATGTAACAAGTAGAGATGTGTCATTTTGTTTGCTTGTGTTTGTTGGTGATACTTTCATGCCATTTTATTTTTATCTTTTTCTATTTCATTCGTCAAACGTTGGAGCTGAAGTTTGTTCTGGTGGAAAACGATTACGAATATATTATACCAGTCAGTCCTGTTGAATAATGCAAGCCTCTCGTTACGCGCGCGGATAGCGGACATTAATCATATTATTTGAACGTGCTTATAATTAGACGTTGTGAACACGTAATCGAGCGTGTATTGCTGTGCAATTAATTTTCCAGAAACAGTAAACATTTTTTGATCCCTCCCTTGCTTTCCCCTGCCCGCGCAATAGATTGCATAATTATTGATGAACAGTGAATATAAATTTTCAGTTCTGCATGATGCAGCATTTTTACGCAAATAATATCACCGCTTTGTGCTGCGATAGTAAAAATATCAGATCGAGAATAACCGCATTGACGAGCCAGGAATTGAAAGAGATTCGAAAACTAAATTCGGTAGCTAAGTGTATAGAAAAATTACCGAAAGAGAAACGTGAATCTTTAGGAGAAAACGAATTCAAGGTACTATAACAACTTATCAGAAGCTTTATCCATTTATTATTCATATTATTGCTTTATTTCGGAGCATTCGCCCAGAAATGTAAACATTTTACGTCTCGGCATAAAGCAAATTCATTTTTTTTTTTAAATAATATCCAAATCTCTCCTACAGGAGTTACTGTTCACCTTGATAAATCAGATCCATACGTTCACTTCGACCTTCCATATAATTCTAAAATGTCTCCACTGTCTTACCTCGGATCTCCCCAATGCACCCCTGGGAAAACAAGTAAGTTTCACGCTAATTATTACTACTTTTTGAGACGGTATTTTTACATCAATCAATCATTTAGCAGATAGAATTATTTGGTTGAAAAAATAGACAGTTCTGTGCATGCTTTATGTTGTGTGAATATAATTTCAAACTCGTTACGAGATGATCGCCTAATTTTTTGAATACAATATTTCAAATTAGTTACGCGAAGTATATGCAAAAGCAGTGAGTTGTACGATAACCGAAACCCAAGAGTACAAGGAGTGCTTGCAATTTCTTGGTTTTCTTTCGAAAGAAGATCTCCTGCTGAAGCTGAAATCGATATCAAATATTGTCGAATTATCCGAGATTGAAGCATTGGAGGATGTCAAATTTCATTTGAAAAAGCATAGCGATATCATAAGGCATGCCAGCTTAGAAGTGACTCGAGAACCAACGGAACTTGTTGACGCTAATGAAAAATTGAATCGACTGCAACTGAAAGAGGTAGGCATTATCAATCTCTACCATTCCACTTTGATGAATCCGTTAACAACAAAAAACGAATCTACACTTCTGAAATTTTGATAAGAAGTTAGATAAGAATTTGCGATAAGAAGTTAGCTTACAATTAGTAAATAAATTCCATTCCATCGTGGATGAAGCCAGTAAACGAACACCATGGTGCTCGAGTAATTATTGTTTTGACGAGAGCAGATACTGGAAAAGTGTCATTGGATCCATGAATATAATTTCACGTGCGTTATTCTGCACGCGATTGTGAAGTACTTAGTTTTCAAGTAAAGTGTAGATTTTCGGGACCCTGTACTCAAGAAAATACGACGCGAATATTGAATGACGATTATAAAATTGCTGGAAATAGGTGTAATTTATTATGTTAATTGAATTTGTCTTCAATTAGCTACAACGCGGCTCGGCGTACCTACACCACCGGGTTTGGTTATTAATCTATTATTATTCACGTATCGCCGATCACTAATCAAAGTAATTAGCAATTACCATTCCCTGAATTACCCAGAAATTCCAATCCGTACTATACACCAATCAACGTTTTCGGTACGCTGCTCCCGTCCCGCTATTTATTAGCCGATTAATTATTTTCCACATCGATCAGTGCTAATGATTCAACAATTACAGCTACCTATCTACAGGTCGTAATTTTCCCGAGGAACGGGGTTTCTATATACGATTTGTCGATGTTTTTCGGTTACAGAAACTCCGAAAAATGTCTCAAAAGCATTCAATGTCACCCTACAAACAGGCCCAGGCGGATCTAATGAATTATTTGGATCAGAAAATATTCTCGTTCTATCTGAAGGATCCAATTCTCTTGCCAGCCAATGAGATATTTTTCTTTAGCGATGGCAATTCCGTAAAACATCACGTCGTTGGATCACCACGTGCTGCCATACACACCGGATTGAATAATCCACAAGCATATTTGAACGTACGTGGAACTTGGTCGAATTAACTATTTGCGTGTTTCCATTCTTGACAATCCTTTTTTTTTTTTCTTCTTTTTTCTTTCTCATTAAGTTTTTCTCGACCCTTTTGGTATTTTCCACTTTTAGTGTTCTTGCTGCGGCGTGAGTAACGAGCAATCGATCCTTTCCACGCTACCGGACTTGAGTATTATTTACAAACTGCATTTGGAATGCAGAAGGCTCATTAACATGTACGACTGGTTACAGGTAACAATGATAGCTTGGTCATAAATATTTATCACATTTGCTACTCGGGGTTTTACTCTATTCCCTACTATATTACTGCTTACAATTATAGTCACGTTTCTGATTATTCCGCGAACTTACATACATCGATGTCAACAGAGATTATCTTCAACTGTATATATAGGTACGAAACGTACCAACGTCGTTAACAATAATGCAAATACCGTTCTTTGCCATACTCCAATCCTTATTAGTCCGTTGATATACCTCGACAGTAATTATTGCCCTATAGTGACAATAGAGGGCAACCGATCCGATTATAATCCTCGATGGTTTAATGCGTAATTGCTTTGTTAATCAGCTTTACCCAAATTGGACTGTTGCGAAATTATTCATTTTAAAACTAATTTGCAAACAGTTTGTGCCTCTCGCGATGATTCTGATCAATTTCCCTTTTTTATAGGATGGAAAATAGGAATAGAAAATGAAAATAAATACTTAATAAATATATATATGCAAAAACCGTGCGAAAAAGTTGTGTTTTGTCTCTCGTCACAGGCATTTTTGAGCATCGTGAGCCCGGAGATATCTGGAGAAGAACAGCGAGGAGTTGATGCCGAAGTACAGTATCCTTGAATGATAGAATTTTGTTTGTAACGTGTAAAGTAAAGTAACAGTATGGCAGCTGGGCAGCCGTAAGAATGGTATTAGTGGCCAGTGGACGAGCGTGTATTTTCTAAAGCTGTCCAGCTATACTGGTACTTTTACCTTAAGTAGAGGAAATCCACCAGCCCGAAGTTTATTTAATTTACTTGAAAACTTCCTTGACGCAATTCACTCAGAGCTCGATTTACCCGAGCAGTAGCAGAGCTACAGTTTCTCGGTTTCATCAAGACATCGAGGAAAAAGACTGACCACGTCATGCGACTCACCTGGGGATGTAGTTGAACTATACCAACTTTGAAGTCCTGCATTTCGTGCTTTTTTTTTAGAATTTTTTATTTATTTGGTTTTTTTTTTTCATTTCCTCTAATTGGAACGTAATAAAAATCTCATTTCTTAACATGTAACGAGCCGTTTAATCATCCCCTTCCTATAACTAATCCGATTTCGAAGATCAAACTTCGACGAACTTGTAGGATATAAGAAGAATCGAGAGGATCAGGAATTTAATTATGCAATCTTTTCCCCATATAATTTTCATTGAATTTTTTTTTCTTGTTTGTCTTTTTTTTTCTTCTTTTGTTCTGTTATCAATATGGTTATGGAATATGCAGCCCGTACATTGGCTGCAGATAGTAACGAAAAAATACGCATATGAATCAGCTCGATTTTATTGATACGAGTATACCAATTGAAATCGCTTCCAAATAGTCACTTTAGTTATAAGCAAACAAATCTCAATTTATGGAGCTGGAAAACGGAAAATTATGTGCGGGAATGGACCTCGTAGAATCTCATTCAGATCATTGGGCGAAAAATGTTAATTGCATTTTGATTTTTATGAATGTTACGATTTTTTCTGTTCAATTTTGATAAAAGCCAAAAACGTGATGGGTCATTTTTTTCGAAGTTCGTTATCCTCAAAGCGTAGGAAAGACTAAAGTGAAATGCAATATGTAGCTAAAATAACCCATAGCCTATTGTTAAAAAGAATGTGTTGGAAAATCAGCCCATTCCAATTTTTCTAATAATTCCAACACTTTATTTATTGTTAGTTGACACGACATAGAAGTTTGCCAGCAGTAGTCAAAGATGTGTGGTTCCATCTGATGGATGAAAATGTCGAAGTCCATCACGAAAATGTAAACGGATCATTGTCAACACATTATTTAAACAGCGTACCATGGCAAAATGAAAAATTTGATGAATTATATAATATCTTGTGTTATTGATTAACCGTTTCTGTCAAAAATTGTGACGCATTTTACTCCGGTCTATTCTATGCAAAAATAATTTCACTTGGTCAGTGAAAAATTGGTATTTTTGTGATCCTGAGGCGATCGCAAAAACTCGACGACTCAACATTGTTGCTCTCGAGAAATATGGAACCAAAGCGGTTTCCTCTGTCGGAAAATATCGCGATAAAATAGTTTTTAAAAGTATGCGGGCCGTAAATATCGATTTCGGTAAGCTTCGCGGCCGAATGATTTTAACGATGAATTACTAGGTCGTGGGCTAAGAATCTGAAGGATTCGAGCTTACTAAGTCTTGCGAAACAATCGAGATAACCTAGGGTAAGGAATCCCAAGTATTCAACTGCTAAAGTTTAATTAACTCGGAAGGCAACGACTAAATGGCTTCTAAAATTCGATGCTGGGGTCCATCTGTAGGCTGAAGTGGTTTGCCCAGGACCTGCCTGGAATTACATTCAGGAAATTAATTTCCAGAAAATGATCGTATCCGTGTTTGTATGTGCATACATGTCTGACACTCATACCTACTTGAGACTAGAATAATCGAGGTGAAATTTCGAACTTGCTATACCGATCGAACTATCTGTTAATCACGAAATGAAAAAATTTTCAATCACATCAACCCAGGCTGTAGTTAATTGTCTCGAAATATTTCAGAGCGGAAATTTAATTCTGCAGGAGCGACAAGTGATCCAGTCTAAACAAGGTGAAGTTTTACACTTCCGTAAGACTTGTGCACTTTTCTCGCATAAAATTCCCGGAGGGTTCAATGAAAATAATTCCCTACAGAGAAAGATCTTCTCCATAGCTAAAGTCCTCTGTATTCAAATCCCAGTGTAATTGCAATTGGAAGGAATGAAGAGGGACGAGTAAAACGCGTAGCTTAGTGGGACATGCGGTTAAAGCAAATCCCCCTCGGATATTTAAATCGCATATCTATTCATACAACATCGAAACCACAAGGGTTTAGGAACGTTGAGGTCACGCAATGGACCCGTGTGAGGTTGCTGAATAATGCGAACGAAATCCATCCCACCGAACGAGAACAACAAAAGAAGCGGGTTAGCATTCTGCAGCCGTACCTATAGGGAGTATCCTATGCAGATTTTCAGCACGCAGCATCAATATGCATCTCAGGGTTTAAATTATTCCCGGATTGCGTGGAAGCTTCCGGACCTCATAGGATCAGATCGAATGATGGAGGAAGCGATATGAGTGCGGAGAATGAATAGCAGAGTATTGATGATTGAACCGACCCCGCGTAACATATCTCTCACAAATTCTTACTCGTAAGTATACCGCGACTAAAATTTATGCTGCACGGATCCTGCGTACTTTGCATATCGGAAAGATCCTGCACACTGACTTTGACGAAGGAAGTCATTGACTCTGGGTTCACGTTGGACGCTATCTACTTGACGGATAGCACCAATTTCGCTCATCATTGTTGGGTGAAAGAATTCTCACCTATTTGCGCATCACTTGGTATTCCATCACGATTTTTTTTTTTCTCTTTTTTTGCTTCTTCAATCACCCGAGACGCGATCTACAATCTATAAGAACCTGAAAAAACATCTATGCTGTCTTTCACCGATTACCTTTACAAAGTCTAGGTACAAAACACGAAGGACTGAATCAAACTCGGTCAAATTGAACGTGAAATCTATCACTTTAAATATCCCACAGTAATTCCAGACGTTTTCGACGGATGCTGCGGACTGTACCATGCAAAAACGAATTCTTTTCCAGGAGTCTTCATTTGACTATAGGAACTCTGCCATTTCAAAGCAACATGATGGAAGATCCGAGCGAATCTGATGAACGCGGACAATACAAGAAGAAGGTACCTATGATCACCACGAGTAGAGTTAAATGGGTTTTGATCCGATGCTCCTCAATAATTTCCCTGATACTGAAAAGGCGAAGATTCTTTATGCGCTCCGTAGTCCGAAACTGTGCAGCAAACTTAGCAGTAACAAATGCTTATGAGATACGAACAAGTTTCTTGCATCGAAAATACGCGAAAACAGGTGCAGGATGCGGCTTGTCCTATATACAGGACTATTCGTCTCCATTCATCCTGGTACATGTAGAGAAGAGCTCACGGTGCAACGTGGACTTAGCCTTGGGCTCAGCGGACTTACGGTTCGCCCTCGCGTTGGAGATCCTATCGCAGAGTTACCCTGGAGTAGACTAAGCCAGGTCCTAACCAGGCCGGCGTAGCCAGGATCTCACGTTCGGTAACTCGACTCAGAGGTTCAAAGCAGGGGTTAACTAACCGAGGGACCGACAGAATCGCCGTTCCTCAATCTCTGCGGGCGTCACATAGGTACAGTATACGGTGTGAGTCGATATCTGGCAGCCCTTTGAAGGGAGAGATTGTTCTTCGATTGCATTTGGCCAAGGGAACGTTCGGGTCCTCTACTTCCTAGACAACTAAATAAGCGATCCTCGAACGCCCATCACTTATTCATTCCCACGCATCGCGACCTCTTCCCGAAGTCAACCTTTTCCCAAAATTAAGTGAGGATCCGCTTGTTCCCCAAGAGCGAAATTCGCTGATTAGAACTTTGAGCATGAACTCTTCGAGTCGATGATTGGAATTAGAAGTACCAAACTCGGTGCCATGTTCACACAATGAAACTCCGCTTTATTACATCGCCTATAACCAACGTCATATGAAAAGTTCAATGCCATCAGAGTAGCCTGACCCACGTCGTCGATAAGGCTCATCTTTACTATCATCAGCCATTTAAAATGGGCTCTATCGACAATAGGGGTTAGACTGCTCTGGCATTAGAATTGGCACTACCCCAGCTGCCAAATTCCGTTCGGTAATAAAGGCCCAGTACGGATTAATTATTTGCTCAGCATTGAGTAAATACTGATGACTAGAACTGACAAGTGAATATATGTATACATGGGGCTCAACCGGAAGTCAGTTCTGTACTGGGAATACACTGGGCCAATATGGTGTTTTATACTGAATAGGCTGTGGATTACTGCATGCATGATTCACGGCACCATAAGTTGGACCACGGTGTTCACAACCCAAAATTGTCCCAACATTGATTTTGACTTGGGCAAAGCTGAGCCTTTGGTAGCTCTCAGTATTGACAGTTATGGCACCAATACCGTGTCAATGCCAAGCCAGTTTACAGTATGCGTAGATGGAATTCGATTCGGAATTGATGAACACGTGGAGGTCAATTGTGAAATTGGCAAAAGTGGAAATTAGACAATATTGGAAGGCGGATCCGCAATAATGATTAAATTTTATTCATTTCAATGGATTCATGTGTATCAATGAACTTTATGGCGATGAGACTGTACAGGTTGCACGATTTCGCCTATGACTTTTTGGCAGTAGTAACGGGAGTTATTGCACGTTCGGAAACTTGGACCGAATGTGAAATATGACGTAAGAAATTTCGGAGGTTTTCTTTTAGAGGAAGAAAGGTAGTCGTCGCCACACCAGATCGCATTGTTTCGCCAATATCTATTTGCAAGTCGGTCGGCGACGGTGGTGGTTACGAATTGAAAATTGATCGACTCGTCGCGACAGTATATATCGATAGCAAAGGCGGATATATCTGGTGAAACCCAGAACGGTTGCCAATCTAGGCGAATACCAACAATCAATTTACCAGACGGAGGAGAGGCGTGGCGCATGAGAGAAGGTTGCCCACTGGTACCATGCCGCGTTTGGTAGGTATACCTAGATTGTATATACGGTATATAGAATCCCGTTCTCCATTCTAAAACCTAACCTTAACTCAACCCCGTTGCTATCCCTATTGGATCTTGTCAGCGTTAGGCAGGATGAGGTTCCCCGAGACGCCGAGATGTGGAGGACTCCATTCCTCCCTTGAGAGTCCGCATTCAATTCCCGCGGACATTTGTCAACTGGCTGATAGACTGCTTCTTCTACTTTCGCGTTGATGGCTGGGAATGGGTCCGAATGGGTCCGATTAGGCCCAGGCAAAGCGGGGGAGTGAAAAGACCCCTCGATTATTAAGCTATCGCAAAATTGAACGGGATTGATGGGGGTATGGCACTTCAGAACGTTTCCAAATTTTCATTTTGACATCCTTGCCATCCTACAGTCAACTTCCATTTCCATATTTTTAGGTTCATATCTCTATGCTATTTATATTCTCCTTCGAAATCCAAACTTCTAGCATCAAATATTTCAATATTTTTGATGATCTTGGTTTTTCCATTGATGAGACTTTCTCCAACTCAATTAGTATGATGAACTTTAGCTACATCAGTCGATTTCGTAGATCGCACTAATATTTGTTGAAATTTAGTATCCACGAGTTCTTTGGGTCGCTAATCCGTAAAACGATGTCGGACCAGTGCGATTCTCAAATCCTCAAATATCGAATTAGTCAACTACGAAAAATTGAAAAAAAAAGGTTGAAAAATAGATGTTCGTAAGTTTTCGGGTCGGCAAGCACGAATAGAAAGTCGACATTACAACTTTTGAGTTGATATAAATGCGTATTAATTTATTTTCGCATTTTATCTCATAATACCGTCGATTTCCATTATCAAAGTAAATATTAAGCGAGAGTCCCTTGATGTTCGTGTGGAAAATCGTAGCCTCTTATTCATTTGCGAGGTTGTATTCCATTTAAGAAAAGTTTTCAAACCTCTGGCAAGTAGGTCAACTTCCACGAGATTCGCGTCCATCCAAGGATCAAATCATAAGCATCGGTGGTTCGGTGGTAAAATACTTGACTGCCACGTGGTGGGCGAAAGCTCGGACCGATTCCGGACCAGTGCAAAATCATTTTACTACCAATCAATATCCAATCAATTTTTTATCTCGATGGTTGGAGGCTCCCTTGGAAACTATCTCTCTGCACAGCTACCCGAATGATTCGGGTACAAATTTTTCTCCGGTCTGAAGATAACTGTATATCAACTTTAAAATCCGGATGCAATTCGAAAAAAAAAGTTTCTGATGAAAATAATCCGTAAAACTTCCGGGCAAGTTACGGAATGGCGAGTATTTAAAAATTTATGAATTTCTTTTTTTCTCTCAATTTCTTTCTTTCATCACTTGTGCGAATTTTCCAACGAATGTACGCGCGTTATCTTTTAATTCCGACTTAGTTATATCGCTAATACGCCGGGAGGATATCAAACCGACGTACAATGGTTTTCGCTTGGTCCCATTATACATATAATTAAATCGGATCGATCGATTGTAATTGCGAAAATAAACTGCTTGCGTCCTCGCGCCATCAGTAATCGATTTAATCCCTAATCTCCACCTATGGCTAGTCGTTGAATTAATTCCAGTCACCGGTGATATAATACACTGCGATAAAAACTTGACCTTTTCCTCTGAATACCTGGATTGGTTTCAAATAAAACAAAAAAATTAAAGTATCGTGTCAAATTTGCAAAAATTTTCCATCGAAGTTCAACAACTGGGATTTCATATCGCACAGACTTTATTGCAACAAGGTAATGTATAACCACGTAGGTTACATTCACGTCAAAAGCCCGGACGGATTTCCTCTGCGGTGAATGCAGACAAGCGGTAAAGATTCGTGCAAGAAAGTCAAGAGGAGAATCCTTAAGCACGTGGAAGCGGCGCGCGGATCGACCCTCGAGAAGCTAAAGACGAACGAACAGGAAAACTCTCTTCAACGTATGCAGTCAAGTACTCAGGTGTCACGGGGGAGTGACGTCTCTGAGCACCAAAGATTGATTTCTCCTGAAGGTAACGGCGAATCAGATTCTCTCAAAAAAGAATTACTTCCAGCGCAGCATGTCCCTCGGGGAATATCATCCTCGAGGATGTAGACTATGTTATATGTACCAAAAACCAACATACATAGACAATATATCGACCTAAAATACTTGCACCCTGTTTTTTATTTCTGTTGGTAAAATTCCATACCTTGAACGAAAATTTGCTTAACATTTAAGGAAAAAAAAAACGATTCAAATTTTACACGTTCACTACAATTACCGTATACAGGAAGATGAATTTCCGACAAGAAAATCATTGGTTCATGTATTAGGGTGTGAATAAATTCGCCCAAATATTAATTGGAATCCATTTGCACGAGAGGTATTAACCAAGCCGACAATAAGAGGAGCAGAAGAGGTATATTTAATTTTGACAAGGACCCAGATCCTCGAGTCGTTTGATTCTGACGATGAATTGGACAGCCAAGCGGATCCTGACGAGGGTGCTGACGGAGATATGGGCGTGACTGATCGTGAGTTGGAATTGGTAAAATTGGCATGAGTGGTTGTGGAGTGGCTGATGATCATATGATTAATTTTTCATGCGAGAAAAACGGCGATAAAAAAAGACAAAAATCAAAATCCGGAAGTGTTTTCCCCCTTTGGTTCCCACAATTTACACATTTATCTTTCGAATGTTACCCCATATCAGGATTGATTCAACGGAAGGATCTTGAAGGCTGGAGCTACCCGTTCATACGATGCTCAGAAATATGAATGAAGACTCTCGTATTTTGTTCGGTATACCTTCGAAAGCAAAATCTTTCATATACGTACGCCAATCGATGTAGTACTCGTGATATATGTACATACATCAGATATATACGCAGTGTCGCTGCGAGAATTTTCCCGTGAAAGCCCGATCATATATGCCCGTAGAGATTGGCCAATAAATCTCTTAGGTGACGTACCTACAAGTTGCTTCGATAATGTCGATATAGAAAGCACCAGCCCGTTTCTTCCTTCCTACCTGCTCCTGCGAATTTTTCTCGCGTTTTTTCCCTCTGACAAGACGGATTCGCACAACAACACTCTGCAGCCTCCTAGTTCATGAATTTCTCTGCGAAATATAAGCTAAGAGATAATTGTTGCCAATCGATGCGCATCGATATTGGTATAAGGAGTTGGGTTTCTATAGATATACATACGGCGCGGCGAGTGAAACTCTCCTCTAGGTTTCTAGCACTGGAATCTTATGAAATATCGTCTGGCTTCGTAAAATACATACAAGTTTATGAAACGGGAGGCACAAAGCCACGAGACATATGAGGGCAACGCGAGAAATAAAGATACGCAAAGGATAGGCAGCCCGACTACAATGCGCTCACTCCCTGTTATACCTTATTCTGCTATTTCCACCCGGCCATATTTCTCGGCTAGAACCATCTCCGGGCTATGAAAATGGTGCGAAGAAGAGAAAAGAAAATAAGAAAAAAATATATAGAAATAAAGGAAAGAATATATCACAACGAAAAGCAATACTGCGAACAACCATGAGGTGCGGTGAAAAACAGGGGGAAACTATTTGTCCGTCACGGTGTCTCGTCGCAAAACCCATAGTACTAGTCTCTGCCATAGCTGGTACCGTCTTCGTTTGGTCTGTGGTCAGCGACTGACTCCTGCTGCCATGATGGCTACACAGCTATACGGCCAAAATTGTTCCGAGTGCCAAGTTTCTTGTCTGGTTGAAAATTACAAGAGTTCACGTCCGCTCCCCGGTGCTTTATGACGAAGAATTTCACCTTTTTCTACAAATCTCGTCCTCGAATAAACCAAAAATATCTATTTACAAACCTGATTACGGTACGTTTCCGGGTTTATCTACTCGAAGAGCGCTAAAACGGGTTTTTCAGATATATTTTCGGGCGACGAATTACTATCGAATTTCAACTTTGTGAATACTTCAAGTGGGTATCGTGAGATAGAAATTGGTCCTGGTTCTCTGTCACTTAGCAGTGTCTGTGGCGAACGGAAATTGGAAATAGATAGATATGACGTCAGCAATAGCTGTCGAATCCTCAGACCGATACGAAAAGTCTTTCGATTTTCTGACGTTGGGTTTCAGGAGAAGAATTTGTTCTATTTCCGTGGTGAAGGTATTTGGTTTTTACCCTCCGGTATCGCTTAGACGTATCACAATTTTTGTGATATACTCGAAAATTTGTCACTTCAATTCAGTAGAAAAGAAAACCAAGTTTTCATGTCCGCAAAAGTTTAATGTATAGGGTTAAATCAGGATTAGTATCCACCTGAAAAACCTGGAAAAGTGAGGGAATTTTACGTGACAGGGAAAAATCAGGAAATTCTGTTAGCACGATTAGAACTTGATGTCTCCGAAAATAATAGTGCGTTTTTTTTTTTAATGTATTTTCGCTAATTCTCAGAGAATTAAGTGGCAAATATTTTTCTAAATATTTGGAAACGCACTATTTTTGGGCTGGAATACTCGAAAAAGTCAGGGAGTCTTATATTCCAGAAACCGTACCAATCCTGTTGATTCAAGTCCTTTTAAAGGATCATTATCGTCTAGAAATTTACGAGATTTTTGAGAACATTCGATGATCTCGAAGGCGCATACCGCAAATTGAAATAAAGGAAGAAAAATAAAGTGAAATTAGAATGTACGCAGAATGTCGAAATATTAATGATACCAAGACGTGATCATTTTATTCTGTCGGAACCACCGCCAAACTCAAGCCGGAGGCAGTCATATTTTATTTTTACATCAAGTCCAGCCCTCAAGGGAAAAAGGTGAGGAGGTTTTGGGCCCCCGTGTATGGCTGGGGAAGCGAGATGAAAAGAAGAAACGAAATTACGCAGTGTGAGGGTGAAGCTGCGCTGTACCGAATTGATGTTCGTTTTATCGTTTTACCGAAAATTTCAGGCTACCGTAACCCAAAAGTGAAAAAGAAAAGTTGAATTTAATGGAAGCCGTGTACGTCTGAATTTTAATTCTTTATTTCAAAGAATGGTGAGAAGCATGTCCATCAAAGGCTGAGGTTCAACGCAGTATATTCCGTTGGGGATTTACCACCAATAGCTTGGAAGGGATTTTGTACAAATCACACAAACGGTTTTTGGAGCGATAATCTTTTTTTCAAAACACCTGTTCCCTCGTCAAGCCACTCATCCGTTTTTGTTTGAGTTGAATTAAATATACAGGATTACGATTCAACAGATCAACAGATAAACGGACCCGCATAAAACTGAAAGCAAGCGAGTCTTGGAAGGCTACAATCAAATCAGCTAATACTCGCAAATTGGCTGAATCTATTGAATGACCAAGTCTGAACAATTCCAGTGACAGAATACATCAACGATTTGATAATACTTCGGTCAATTTTGACTCAATAATTATCTCTCGTTTCCTCGGATCACGATGACAAAAGTGGATTCTATAACATAAAAAGAACGATTCGATACGTTGGTTTCAAACTGATTCGATCTTATGAATACAAGTGCCTCCGAGGCCCTATTTCCGAAAAAAGTTGCAGAAGAGATGGTATATTGACCTCTTGTGGGTTCGTGTTTTCTGAAGGAGAGCACATGGTTTCTTTCCAACGAAGAGTCTTCAGATTTAGGGCTTATCGTTGAAGGTATAGACCCTCTATGAGCTGATAAAAATTTAGAATGTATCGTCTGTATTTTCTCGAGTTACTCGCTGCTTTCTTGCTCTCGATGTCGAGATCTGAAGGCCCTCAGACCCTTTAAAGTGGCAGTGAGGCCATTTCTGGTCTAAACATAATCTGGAATAAATGAGGAACGAATAACCGTAGGTACACAATATCCGAAAGCACTGATAGATTTTCGCAGATTTCTACCAGCAAAAAGCCTCCCCTATTCTTTCGCATCTTTCTTCAGGCATTTTTCCACGGCTTTTCCCTTCTTCGACATGCAATTTTCCTTCTCAGCGTAGCTCAGCCACTCGCAACTTAGTATCTTGTGTGTGTCGTATCGCGACGCGACGCATTTCACAGACGTCAACGGACTCTTGAGGCTCTTGTGCATCCAACAGACACAGAAGTGACACGCGCCGGAACCACTCCGTCGTGCACAGGCTTTTCAAGTGAGGCGTGTACCAAGTCCTACTACCTTCACCAGGTTTAGTCGCATCAGCCAATTTGAAGATCCGATGCTGTAGGCTATGGCTTCGCTTGAGTAACGTTTCACCAGCCATTGATCTTATGTCTATACATCTTCCCACCGAGGGCCGACTTAAAGCTGAAACATTACTTCCAAAATGCAGGTGTTGCAGCTGCGCTCGCGGTATATCTACGACCAGTCTGCTGAGACAACTGACCAGTGTTTGCGTAGCTGATGTATTCTGGACCAAACAACCAAATTCAAAGATAACTTTAGCTCACTGCCGTTGCAGCAATAACCAAGTTTGCACAACTGTTGTGCTATGAAGATGCCACGTTTTCACACTTACAAGGGAACATCATCGAGTGTCCCTCTCCGAGTTCAACAAAACTTTGAGGTTTTGAGGTGGCCGATTTGAATTATTCTGCTGACAAAATCAAGAATTTCAAAACCCCGGGGATACCGAATCTGAGGCAATCCACATCATTTTGGAAGAAATTGGTCTGCCGTTTTGGGTAAGCCATTGTGAATTTTCTGATTTCGATTGCTGATTACCAATCAGCGATCTCAAAAACCTCTGATATCACCTCGTCAGTCAGAAACCTTTGACCAGTTGTTCTTAGCGAACTATCGATCAGCGAAATCCGTGATTTTCAGGGGTTGATTACACCCTTTCAGAGTGGAGTTCCGCAGATATGAAAAAAATACGTGTAGAATATTTTCACCCCCTTTACAATCTCCCAAAGTTTTGTTGAAATCAGAGGGAGAGACACTTGGTGATGTTCCCTCGTTAGGGACAAACAGTAGAACTGTGAACAAGTCGTGGTAGTGAAAAGTTGAACAATACATGTAATATATCAGAATGACTCGAATAACGAATGATTTGTACATGAACATAGAGTAGGATCATAGGTTATTTGGAGGGATGTGCCTCTTTCTGCTATATGAATCATAGAGAAGGATCGATCTCGGGGTAATAATTGTTTGCACCGTGAAGTAACGGTTGGATCCCAAAGTGTAATTGTATGTTCAAGTATATTGTTCCGCATCTTTTGATACTGGAGATATAATCGTCTGGGTGTAATTTGAGTTTGTGGGACAAGGCAGTTATACTTTAATGGAGATAAATGTTGAACGACATTTGAACGGTCGTGAGAAAACAATGTCTGCGGTTTTGGAAAGTTAAACAAGGCAGACCTCTTTTAATTCGTTTACTCGGTAGGAAACGGTGAAAGGTATAAAATGATAAATTGAAGCAGGCACAGCAACACTTCCCTACCGCAAAACAACGCGCTTAAACTGCAAAATTATCAAACTTTCTAGACTAATTGTGAAACTTTTCGTAATATACAAAATCGTTGAGATGGGGTTGAGGAAAACCGGCTGGATGCTTCCACCCTGATGAGATAAATACGCATACGGTGGAAAAAGAAAAAAAGAAAAACATAGCACCGACTGTGCTGCAGACATCATACTCAAGGGTCGATTCGTACCTTATACAAGTGAGCTGTTGGAGTGCCTGCAAAACATTTTCAAACTCAAATTACGGACAGTTGTACTTCAAGATACAGCCATATATACAGGATATATCCCATAGTGATATAAACTTTGTTCAAACCGATTTTTCAAGCGCTTAGAAATCGGATATACCACGTTCCTATACCCCGTTGAAAGTTTGCTTTATACGATACGGCGAAAATGGCGAAGTTTATAAAGACGAAGTTGACCTCCTCACAGCTGAGACGACTTCAATCGGCGTACCTATAATACTCGCTCTTCTATAAACGTACTTCGTTTAAAGTTTTCATATCAGCCATAGAGTTTGCAGCGACCGCTAAGTCGTGGTATTGATTCTCCAAGACTCTATCCATGTATTCTACACTATCCTCTAGATAGGTACGTTCTCTGGTTTTGCACCGAAGTTCCACGATCTTTAACAAATTCCTAGTCACGCACTGAATCGCGAAATCTTTGAACCGACAACCCTCGATCTCACACTCCTTATACGTAGCACGAACGCTTCGAATTCCTTGGGAAAATTAGATCGTAACGAGATTCAGTTCGGCTTGACACACGGTAGCTGGTTAATTCGCGATGAGGATATCGCGTGCCATGGCTACTCGCGTAAACAAAGGGCGTCTGGGGGTAGTGACTAGAAACCTGAACACACGGACGTCAAGGTGCGTTTTTTTTTTCATTTTATTTTTTTATATTTCTCATCACCCCTGACTAGTGTCTGATTTCGCTCTCACATCAATATTGAGAGCAGACAATTCGCCAGATTTGGTTTATCAGCGAGAATATATGTGGAATTGATTACGAACGTTGGTGAAATCAAAATCGCAGCTGATGTAAACGACTTCTGGATTTTTCACAAATTTTTTCATCCCTCAGGCCCTTTTAATCAACTAGCAGAAAAAGATTCTGATCCTTGCATCTGTTAATTATCGAATATCCAATTGCGTTTCCATTCAATCGTTTTTTGCGTTTTTCGATTAGTTTCATCATCGAAATATCAAATACGATCACGGGATGAATGGATCAACGGTTACATCAACGGACTCGTTATTAAAACCTTCTCTGCTAGTTTACCTATCCGCAATATATGTGCAGGTGCAGACGTATGCCATACTCGTATGTTTCGAACTTGACTTTCGGGCTCTGCATTAGAATCGGGAGACTGGTAACAATGCAAATAAAGCCCTCCCACGAAGCAGTTATATACATAAGGCTTGCGATGCGTTCCCTTCATCTTGGTGGTACATTGTAACCAGACCATGGCTTGCAGCCTCAAAGACTTAAGTTCCACACAAAGAGCTAAGTAGCCAAGTTATCTGTAGTGAAGTACGTATATTATATATATATATATATAGGTAAGTACACGGGCTCGAGTCTGGTGGAACAAAGTTTGCCCGAGGCTACCGACAAAAATAAATTTCTTAAGATAAGCCTATAAGACCCGGAGCCCAGCGGGCGAGAGTCATGAGGTATATACGTAAAGACGTTGTACTTTTGAGCGATAATTAAAATCGTCATTTTCAAGACAGACCAATTATAAATATTGGGCACGAACGTCGTAGGTATAGGGGCACAATTGTAAAAGCGAATCGAGTTTTCAGTTTGCTGAAATTTGAATCTTCTTTATTACGATAAATGAGAAACGACCTTAAATTTTCTAAAATCAAGCGATTTGAGTTGATTTGACTTTTGCCGTGTTCTTCACAGGTTAGGTTCGATAATGTACATGGCAATGCCTCGGCTTGGATTGAAGTCTGATTATTTTTTTATTTTATTTATTTTTTCTTGAAAGGGAGTCAAATTCATTTGATTGGATGAAAACGCGATTGGGGGTTCGTCGTCGGTGCTTAATGACGCAGGGATGAAACGACTCTTGACTTCTTTGGCCTTGGAGGTAAATAAAGGTCTGTAATATCTGCCAGGCCGAAAAAGGCCCTTGGTCACAAACGTCGCATTGCGAAGAAGAACCCGGGGTTTCACCCTCGTCGACGGAATTTCGACCTGGGTTCACCCTCGCGGGGGGTGCCATTCAACTTAGATTAAATATGAAGGAGATCTAATGAACGCTTTCCCTTTACTCCCTCCGTAGCTGGTTTCTCCGTTCGAACGCTACTTCGAGAACGGTTGATAATAATGGAGACAGGCCTGTGGATAAAATGGATAAATGGAGAAATGAACGAACGGGCCACGTCAGGTCTCAACGATCTTTCTACATAAGTCCGAAAAATTCGCCACGTCGTTACCGGAAACCGAGATAGATGATCAAAAATGAACATGAACATGATCAACGATCTTCACCGTTATTGCAAATTGGAATAAATTCACTTCCAAATAATCCTAAACCTTTTTACCAGCATCCTTCTCTAGGGTATAGTCCCAACTGGTCCAGAAAGGCACACCGAAAGAGAAAAAAGAAGTGAATATAAGGACATTGAATCCATCATCTCTTTTCTGCACCTTGGAATTTTCACTGAAAATCTATATCAGATTGAATCTGATGAATGACGGTTTCGACACCTGAGTATAATAACAGGACTGTAGAAAATTTATCAGCGACATTTTGATTCATGTGTTGACAAGCATCGTCGATCACACACTCACACACACACAGACTTGGACCTTAAAGTTTGTCTCGACTTCTCGGTCAGATCGGTGTCCCTTTTCAACCCTGGGTCCTAGCAACCGGCGGTTCCTTTCAACCTCACCTCACCTCCATACCATACCGCATAATACTGGACCAAGAGGTCCTTCCAAGCCTTGTGCACGTTCCGTCACTTGCCCCAGAGTGTTTCCGATCAGTGCCAGTGATCGATGACTGACAATTAGATGAGGCGCCCCTCCGTGACCGCCTCGTGGCCACGTAAACCCCTGGGATTTGTCGAGGATGGCCTAGACAGAGGTGCCGGAGCCGGAGGTGGACCGCACGCAATTAAATTCTCCCTTGGAGAGGATGGATTCCCACCCCAGAATTGATGGGTACCCGCTAATCAATTCACTAATGAAAATTAGCGGGACTTACTAGTAGGCTTAAGGACGATCTATATTATACACAAAAACTCGGATTTTCGAGAATTTCATCATGTCCCGATTTTCTATTGCAGCTCATCATCGTCGTCCAACATTCTATCTGAGATGCATTTTTTAGCCGTTGCCATTCCAGTTTCACGACTATCTAAGCTGCCAGACTGGATTGGCGAACCGGGGTATTTTTTGCATCACAAAATGCCACGAAGTAACGTCACGAAGCGCTTTGGAACGCCTGGCGTAGTCTCGGGATCGTTTCTGTCACTGAACTAGTATACGTATATCTAGGATTCTAGGCACTTGGATTAGAAGCTAATTACTCTGGATTTCCACGAATTAGGTCTCGCCAAAAGCACTAATATCCCTGAGTACTTCAATTCGTATTTCGCGGTACTGTCTGCGCGTGGAATCTACAAGACATGCATTAATAAGATGAAGGATTCAGAACGGTTGGAGAACTTATTTGAGGCCATAGCGAAAGGTCGTCTCATTTTTCCAAACTAAAGTTGCATAGAATGTGGTTTGAAAGTTTTACTCACACATATGGTAGAGGACCAGACCCTCGGTACTGTCATGGTAGTTTTGGAAAGCTTTGTTGGTTGGTGCGAAAACCGTGACTTGTCTGAGCATCAAAGTATTGTTGGCCACTTTATTCGACTCCAATAGTTGGTAGAACTGAAACAAACAGATCAGATTATTAGATTAATTTTTTTTTTCGCGATATTCGAAGTTGCATTGATGAAGTGTGAACATGAATGGAGAATAATCCATTACTTCCATAGTCAATTATCGAAAAACTAATGACACGTATATCCAAATCGGTACAAAGATCAAGGAAATACTTCTGCTCATTTGGTAATTACTTTTCATCCCCGGGTTTAGTTCGCACGTACGTTTTCACTGAACCTTCATTATCTTTGGAACCAATTAGTGGTGAACAAAAGTGGGTAGCTTAAAATGAAATTCAGTTTTACTTCAGGGGTAGAGAAATATTTTTATCGGAGTAGTAGGGTAAGCTTCACCGGCTAAGGGGAGAAAATTAATCGGGATCTCAATTCAGTGATATGATAAATTTGAAGGAACTACCGAGGTTTTATAGTCACCAATAAATTGAACCGAGTCTTGGTGAGGTGGAGTTCTTTCTTTTAATTTCTATGAGGTACGATCAAGAAAACTACAAATTTCCTGAAAGATACTTCATCAAATGGAACTCGCAATTTCAGGAAAGCGGGCACGAAGCAGCTGTATAATTTGAAATTTTGTTATAGATAGGTACAACCACCGTTTTCCATCTCACATCTATAAATGTGCTTGAAACCGTCTATCCGATTTTATTGATGGTACTTAACATCACTTCATATCATTTGCGCAATTGATCTGAAGGGATTAGTCATTGGCTCTGCTGGTGGATGTGAGATTTTCAGTTTAATCAATTCACACAAGCACCGGTCTGCAAAATTTCTCGATGCAAACGGTTCTCCGTATGTAATGAACAAGATGTCAATACTACAAGAACTGATCCTTGATCCATGTGCCGAGAATATCCTCGAGCAGAGAAAAGCACATTTGGTAACGAAAAGGATTTTTCATCATTCTAACCTCAAAATCGCAACTTCGTCGCGATTTCACGGCTCTCACGATGAAAAATAATGATCATCACTCGTACGTAAAGGCTTTTTGACGAAACTCGTTACAGCACTCGCCTTCGGCTCGTGCCGTAAACCTCTCGTTTCGTCAAATAAGCCTTTCCGTACTCGTATCGTAATGTACTATTTCCTCACACCTACTCGGAAAAGGCTTTTCTTGGTACCTGTATGGAGGGCGCAAAGTGGCTATTTTCCGCCCAGAAGGCGAGAGAGTCTCATGAGCGGGCGGGAAAGTACTTTCCGGCCCGCTCATGAGACTTTCCAGCCGCCGTAGATGTCCTCGTCCCAACAGGCGATAATAATTTTCCTCACATGTGTGAGGAAAAGTATCGTGTGTACCGCGGGCGGATAGGCGATCCCTCACTCGTGCGTTTACAGCCCTCGTCTTGGTTCGTGCTGCAACCTCCGCACTCGTGGATGGGAATCGCCTACTTTCCGCCCTAGATACACAATATACTATTCAGCGATGTACAAAAAAGCCAATTCTGCTGTGTAGCCTACAAGATTCCTTTCCAGTGTATGGTTTACGGAAAATATGAAAAGCTCGAACCAGCCAGAGACTAATATATTCTTTTATTACAGCCTGTCAAAAAGCGATGAATGCTTACCATCGTGCCCTGATACGGGGGGGGCGTCTGTCGTTAGATTCTAATTAGTCTAACCGACAATGACGTACGTCTTTCAAATGGCTATAAGGAGTTTTAATTCGGTAAATAGTCTCCAGACTTTTTGTCCCGAGTTTGATGAGGATATGTCGTGACTGGGCTCAATTAATTCGCAGTCGCTCTTACGCGGAAAGAACAACTGATGTTTTAGTTGTATGTATACGTAGGTATGTGTGAGTACGCATGGAATACGTGCGAAATGGTAATAGATTAGGTATACGTGCGAGACTGTGAACTCATCATCCAGCTCGATACCAGGTTGATTTTGTGGTCTTTGTCATTTACTGTACGCCTATGTCTCGTAATTATCGTCCTTTGATCTGGTGGCAATTGAACCTCCTTTCTCAAAGCCCAATAGATATCGCCCTATGACATTATATATACATATATACAAGCGATTGCGTCAATTGACAATTAGATAAAAAGATGACCGCGAGAATTTCCGCTGATTCGCAACAAACAGTCACATATTATGTTCACAACGATATTATACAGACGATGGTATTATTGCAGCAGTTATTTGCGAGCACGTATGTCATGGCACTGTGGATCCTATTGTCAAACTTGCCAAGCGTAGTATACCAGTATACAATTTCAGCGGTGCTCAGTTAGATTCTGGGAATAACTTTGGATGCTTTATATGCGAAACGATGGATTACAATGCACCTAACGTATCTTGTTACAATGAGCTGCCTATAGCATTTGCTATGGTAAAGGTGAGATATTGAGATGTGTTCCACGTATTCAATATAAGAGCTTTTACTGCCCGCTATCCTGACGTATCGAGCATTTATTACATGGTGCATACGGTAACGTATATTCAATAGAACATCGTCTTCTGACCTGAGGCACTTTTACCGGTACATTCGCGGTTCACGTAGAGCAATTTTCCGTCAATATTGCGTCCGTCAAGTGAATCGCACCGCGCAGTATTCCGTTATCGACAAGTAAGCCAGGGCGAAAGTACAAACGTTCTATTTTTCTCTTGGCTTGTAGAATACAAAAGTATAAATATGGCGATGAAAAATTGAAATGTGAATAAATCAGAATGCTTTTTTCTCGCATTTCATGTGCTAACTTTCATCCAAAATTCAAATTGTTCAGTTATCACCGATCACTCATCACTTGTCGGGTCATTTATGCTGTCGGAATCCCATGCATGGAGCATGGGACTTCCAGAACTTTCAGTTTCTAGCAGAAAAACTCAAACTGTAATATGAACAAATCGGGACTCCTTCACAGTTTGGGATAATCCGGAAATCGATTCGAAACGAATTGAGACAGAGTTTGATCCCGACATTCAACAAAATATCATTCCCGAATCCGAATCGTTTTCTCGAGCTGATTTCGGAATTTTCAAAGATAGACCGACTGTTTGTTGGAACCTCAGATTCCGGATTTCTGAGGACTTTGAAACGCGAAGAACCGTTGAATTCAAGAAATCGTAGTTTGTTAGCCGATTCCGATTCTCTTCCCCTTTCAATAAAATGCGAAAAGTTTATTTTTGCACATTTTTCGGTTAGATGAATGAATTTCATTACTGTGTGTAGGTGTACAGCAAAGCTGAAGGCGCCGGAAATTGCGTATAAAAACAGAGGAGAGGGAGAATGAAAGAAAATGAAAGAAGAAAAGGGGGGAAAAAAATTATGTAAAAACTCATTCGAGTAAGAAAAACAATACGCGCAATACCCTTTCATCATTTCTCATCGGATTTCCCGGCTACAGTAGCTAATACATGGCCCGGGTTGCTCCGAAGTTCTCCTTGTCCAAAAATCGCGGGACCATCTATAGCAGCCAAACTGCGTCATATCCGCTTTGTGCCCGCTTCCGTTCCGCCTCACTCACTTCCGTAGTCTCACTCACTCACTCACTCACTCACTCTTTCATTTTGACTCATGCAGCATTGCGAAACCTCCAGAAAAGACAACGCTACTCGGTCTGGCTTCTACCGAGTATAAATTCTCGTTTTACTCTTCTCTCATATCGCCTCCTATAGTATCCCCTTTCTCATACGAGCACTGCTACTGCTATTTCTCCCTCACATATCACCGCCTGCCTTTGTTGGTCATCTCATCAACGAACGTCTCTCCGATATATTTCGTCCGGTAATATGAATTTCTTTCTATACGCACCCCAGCGCATGGCCCCGCTGTACAGGCGCTGTCGAAAATTCGGTAACGCGAATATTCCGAGAGGCTGTTCATTTTTTTTGGAAAGTCCTATGTACACTGGTCGCGGAAGTCTTTGGAAGTCTTCGGAAGTCTTTGAAAATCTTTGGAAGTCTTCGGAGGTCTTTGGAAGTCTTTGCACCAAGTCTTCGGAAGTCTTCGGAAGTCTTTGGCAGTCTTTGCGAGTCTTTGGAAGTCTTCAGAAGTCTTCGGATGTCTTTGGAAATCGTTGGAAGTCTTCGGAAGTCTTTGAAAGTCTTTGTACGAAGTCTTCGGAAGTCTTCGGAAGTCTTCGGAAGTCTTTGGCAGTCTTTGCGAGTCTTTGGAAGTCTTCAGAAGTCTTCGGATGTCTTTGGAAATCGTTGGAAGTCTTCGGAAGTCTTTGAAAGTCTTTGTACGAAGTCTTCGGAAGTCTTCGGAAGTCTTCGGATGTCTTCGGAAATCTGTAGAAGTCTTTGGAAGTCTTTGGAAGTCTTTGCACCAATTAGTCTTCGGAAGTATTCAGAAGTGTTTGAAAGTCTTTGGAAGTCTTCGGAAGTCTTCAGATGTCTTTGGAAATCTTTGGAAGTCTTCGAAAGTCTTTGGAACTCTTTGCACGTAGTCTTCGAAAGTCTTCGGAAGTCTTTGGAAGTCTCCAGACGTCTTCGGAAGTCTTCAGAAGTCTTTCGAAGTCGGAAATCACCTGTACACCCAAAATCGAAGTGAATAGCCCCTCAGAATATTCCCGATACTTGCATCCCTTGTCTCTCGAGTCGCGGCCTGCAGTCCTCCACCCTTATTTCGCAGCCTGGAAACCAGCCACCAATCTCGTCTTATTCCGACAATATTTACCGATTCAAAGCACGAAATAGCAGAGCAATGAATTTCGGGAACTTCTATCCACAACGGCCCGAGGTTAAAGGGCGGTTTCCAAGTTTAGCACTCGACTCAGGCTGCATTTCGAACGCTCGGCTTCAACTGTGCAATATATCGTTGTATTGTTACAACCCTTACCGAGTCGTTGGGGCAGATTAGCCGGTTTTATGCCGCGTTCGACTCGTTTGAGGTATGGGTGCCAGGGCATGGTCCCTGTTTTAATCCAGGAACGTTTAAGGTGCTCGAGATACCGGGTCGCTGGTTCATCGAGGTGCGTCATACCGAGACGAGAAGAGGTGAGGGCTGGTTCTTGGTCAAGTAATTTTTATCACGGACAGCACTTGCAGCTGCCTACAATTCCCATTATTTCGTAATGTAATTTCACAAAAATCTACCAACACCTTCGTAGACACCCGCATCATGGTCGACGCTTTTTAATATCGTTAATTGTTTGCCACGAGATTGTATCTTGGCGAACATTCCAACGGATTCAGGACAATTACGAGATAAGCAAGTATTCGCAGTTTATGTCAATGGAAAAAATTCGCCGCGGGGAAAATTCGATGGAAAATTAATTAAGTACGTCAAAAGAACCGATTGATTTACGAATCATTCACAGAATTTCAAAATCGCACGTGATTTTAAAGTTTGAAATGTCGTTCCGGGTGAACCGAGGGGTAACCCTGAAATACGTGGCTCGAATTCCCGAAATTTATTACCTGATGAGATAAAGAATAATGCAAATTTTTTTTTTGGTCCAGACAGCATAAAAATTCGGGCCGACTCAGAAGCTGGTAGAAAGAAAAAAAAAAAAAAAAAAAAAAAACCTCCACGGAAGGATTTGGAAAACAAAGGGCCGTTCCCTCGAGTCGTTCAATCTCGAGTTTACAATGGAAAAGAGGCGTCTTTATTTCATCGGAGGACGGAAGTGTCAAATGTCCCGTGAAAGTCAACGAATCGTGTCACATTTAATATATAGAAACTGCGACTATACACCGAGTGGAAAATACGATTTGCGAACCCCATAAACACTGGGATCCCGTCTTCTGATCCTAATTTTACCCTCGGCAGAGTATAATCCGCCAAAAAATACAACGCCATACGTTGTATACGCTTTTGCGATGAATTCGCAAAAGTTTCGGTGTAATCTATGCAAATAACAGTCCAGTATATGTATAGTTGAGCCCGTTATCCCACCGTCGAATATTGTTCTGCTGTACTAAAGGACTGACTGGCAATAAGCTTGGAATTGCAGGTGGAACACGAGAGTGTTTTGGCAAATAGTAACAATTCTATCCTATATCCTGTACCCGGTGTTTGTTTATAGATTCAGGTTCGGGTATTTGCAACGGGTACCTCAATTGTTCTGTCTATCTGTCCCAGCTCCACGCTCTCCAGCTCGTTGCTCACGCTGATTCTCACAATCAGGTACATCTCTGTAATTTGCACGCTTTTTCTCTGTTTTTCTTTCTTTTTCCTGTTGTTTTTATCTGTTTTTTTCTCCTCCCCCACCTCTGCTTTTTTCTCCTTTTATCCTCTTTTTACCGTTTTCTCCCACTTTCTTTCTCACTCTCTTGCTCGAAGCTTGTGCAAAGGGCTCCATTAGCTGGGCGAGCCATTAGCCTCTCCGAATCCCGGGACTTTTTTTTTGACAGGCTGAAAGTTCTCTGGTAAAAGTATATAAAAACCATAAGAATAGAAAGAAAGACGAATGAATAAAGTAGTGCGCGACGAATGTCGCACACAGTGCGTCTTTCGCTCCTTCTTCGAACACATTTACGCTAATTCAGCTGTGGGATTGCCTCCAAAAACAACAAAAAATCGAATGCAACTCGTCAGGGGGAAATAAATTTCTTCATTCGAGGGTTGGTTGCTTTCTGCAAGTTCTTTAATCGCCACGTTTTCCTCAAAGATGGCTATGGATCTCGCTCCCCGCCGATGGAGAAGAGAAATTAGAAGCTCAGATTCATCTTTCATGTAACGAAGAAAAAGTTCCATAAATCCAGATTGTAAGTTGAAAAGCTTGAGAGGTAATGAGAAGTTATAATTATGCTAACAAGATCGAAGCACCTTTTCAATTCCACACGCTGCAATCATCAAATCATTTTATTTCTTTCAGAGTGAAAAGTGCATTTTATTCAACTACACTCCAATCTTGGATACTGTAATACGAAGGTTGAGATTTTTAATACTGGAAACGGGAGCGGAAAGCTTTTCGTTTAATGATACACGTGGAAAAACGTAGCCTAATGGGCTACATCTGACGTGCGAGATGAGTCAGGATCGACCAAAGTGCTAAAGAGCAACGGGTACAGGAATTAATGAGAAAAAAGCTCCGTCTCGGTGATTCACCCATGGCGGTAATTCGTGATACTCAACGCTTTTAAGGCATCGAATCTGTTTTATGGATATATACAACACGTGTACGCGATATCAATTCGACGTTTATGTATCGGTGTAGAATATAATACGAGTACATCGTACTGGAATTTTGAGTCAGCTGGTATATCTGCGGTTCTCCCGAAACAATCCCTTAAGGCGATCCCTGCCGCCCTTCTATTCCTTCCATAAATCAAGATAGGAGGGATGCTTCTAGCCAACTCCGAACCTAGAGCCCCTCTTCACCCTTGTGAGTGCCTGACAAACCGGAAGAAGAAAAGATGGATGGCTATTGTTGATTTACTGGAGTGAGTTGGATATGGAAATCCCGATTACGTCGTCCGTATACAAGGCAACTTTCATTCTGAGGGATAATGCGGCGATTATGATGAGACAGGGTTTCAGTATTTGCCTGGGCAGAGTACAGAATGTATCAATAATCGACATTCAACCAGCAGTGGAAAGTAATTTGACTAAAAAATTCCGATAATGACTCAAGTAACGATAAGATAAGAATTCAATAACGGATAACCGAAACCAGAAATGTCTACTTCACGAAATGGACTAACAATTAGAACCTCATCGATTATACCGGTAATTGATAATCAATGTTCGATATCCTCGGTAGACCGAGCCACATCCGCTCTGGGACTCTAGTTTGTCTACTAATCCGTGCCCAGCATGGCAATTTGTGCCAGGGACGAAAGCTGGTGATAAAGGATATGCAGTAATGGTAGAGAAGCTTAGTAAAATGCACGATGACGTCGGAGGTGTCTGGTGATCGGGTGTAACCAAGGAAGACAATTTTTTTTTCTTGCATATTTTACGAGTCAAGACCTTCGTAAAATTTCGAGACAACACGGGTAAAGGGCTACAATGTAGAATTTCAATATGAATTTTCTACTTTGACGTCAGGATGAAGGTAACCTTTTCATACCGTAAATTCTATGCGACCGTAACCTTAGGGGACGCCCTTGCCCTTTGAGTAGGTCTACCAAATGTTTTATTTAGAACCATACGGAAATAGATTCACGATACGTCTCGCAGCGATTCAAACCAGAAATAGAGATAAGATTTCATGCTGCGCTTTCGTATGGTAGGTACCTATGGATGGTGTGGCAAGGGTTGAATCTTATACAAGTAGAGAAGATGAATTCTACTACTTCGTCGTCATCTCCATTTGCCATCTTGTATTTCAACGCTATACTGCTGAGAAATATCTGCCGGGTATTAATCCTCGGAGTGGTTAAGCGGACGGGATGGATCCCTTTTGAGCTTAACGACAGCCGCAAAACCCACTTGAGTACTGCTACAAATTAGAATGGTTCCTTGTTGAGATGTACGACTAGGTAGTTTGACGCTTATGTACAAGACTGCGATCACCAATGGGGACGATTTAAATTCTAGATTCAAAGGCACAGAACAAGGGAGGTATCATTGTGCGAATGAGCACTTATATCGTAGTGTTGTTCATGAATGAGGGTACCTTGCCGAGGAAGAGGCGTCATGCTATGATTGCTACTGGCGTAAAGTAGCGTTTCGAACAGGCTTACGGTTACGGATTAAATGTTGAGTACTTAGCGAACACGTATATAGTGTAGAATACGGAGTGTAGAAGCTGTACAAGCTCTTGAATGTGAAGGTATTCCCTTGAAGCTTGCTATCCACAAATGAAAATGCAATTACATGGTGCATGTGGTGTGGCCCAGTTGCAGGAAGACCATCTCACGAACGCGGATTCACCTAGGGTCACCTAGGGTGTATGTCGCTAACCTCAATTACAAGTATGATATGGTGAATGCGGTCGGTTCATCCTTCTGTTCATTCACCATGCCTACAAGTAGACGGCGATGGACAGTAGTTGTCACTCATCTGATTCGAAATTCAACGAATTCCTACACATCTCAATCAGAACTGGAAAATTCCTCCCCGTGCAATGATGCGAATTCAAAGCGCTGCAGAAAGTCGACATTTCGAATTTTATACCAACGCCGCGTAGTTTTTAGAACAATTATTTCCACATAAGTCTACGTAGCCAATTCGGCAAACTCTGATTCGAAGAACACCGAAGGTTCAAAATTCCGAAAGCTAAATATCCGAAGGGCCAAATCTCCGAATCTCGGGATCCGCTTATGCAACATCGTTTATTTCACAGCTTTGTCATGAGCTCCCCTTGAATTCGTGGATTTCTAGCCTTTCCGAGTTTTTAACTTTCGGATCTTTGAGCTGTCTGCATTTCGAGCTTTCGGAATTCCCAACTTCGACCCTCTATCGTTTCTAGAAACACAAAATCGCGTTCAAAATTTTGACCGTTCAGAAGTTGTGAAATTCGAAACTCCAATCTCAACCCTATGAAACGCGATTGCATCTACTGGTAATCAGCAGATCCGGAGTTATAATCACAATTGTGTTCTTGCCACGCCAATCACCGACAAAAAGGGGTGTGATTTTCATAATTTACTATATTTGGAGACGATGATGCGTTGACGACGAGAGAAGTCAAAACGTTATAGGTACATAAAGCATGAGCCTTTCGACACTTAATTTTCATCCTGACGTGGTGATCATGCAGAGCTATTCGATATTTGATGGTGGAAACGTGCGAATGGCATATATCTAGATTTTCACACTGTAAGCGGTTTCATCCGCTGACATATGCCAAGATGATAGACACTTCCAGTTCTAATGACTAGATAAACGTGATCGATCGAGTTAAAAGTGGCTTGATACGTTTCCGTATCGAACATTCCATTGTAAATTAAGCGTATATGTCTGCACGAAACAACTGAGCAAACCGAGAATAGTATATTATACTATTATTAATAGTAATAATATACACGATACTTTTCATAACAAGTGCATGAAAGTGGGGCTTTACATGGCGGTTCAGCGGGACTGATCTCCATAAGAGATCAGTGGGGACGAACGTAAATGGAAATTCGCCCAAGGGACGAAAGTAAGCTAATTGTGGACTGCGCATGCGCAAACCTAACCTAGCATGCAATCGGCTAGTTTCGTCCCGCAAAACTGCTGTGGAAAGCCTCACTTTCCATGCACGTGTTATGAAAAAGAAATATCTCGGTCGTGACACAGTCTTGCTCTAGAGTCTAGACGAAGCAATTATAAAGTTCCATTTTCCAGGTTTTAGTTTCTGTTTTCTTTTTTCTTGTTTTTTATGTTTTAATAACTGTTTTGTAGTGTTTTCCTTCTTTTTTTTTTATTTCCAGTAGAATACTCGTATGCAATTCCCCTATCGCGTGGTACGCACAATGCCATGCAGTGTACTCAGACGTGGCTTGGTTAATTGTACGAGGGAAAAGTGGGATTCTTGGAAAGAGACCGTTTCGTAATGAAGCTTTTTCGGTTTTCCAATTGTTTGAGGGTACTTTCTACCCTTGCCGATAAATCAGCGAAGTTTTAATTGGCCCAAAGTTGACAGAGGCCCGCAAAGATATGCTCCGATCTGATCCCCAACTCCACTCAACTTAACTTATCTAACCCGCCTCAACTAACGCATTAACCAGACGCTAATACTAGCGAGAATTCACCTTCCCGATGAACTCTCTGCGGTGAAACGGATTAAAATGAAAATTGTTCCAAGTCAGTTAAACCCTATCCAGTGCGGGAGCGAATAGATACCACAAGCTGGTCGATAGACTCGACCGGAAACCATCGTCTCGATACTGCGTGATCAATTCGAAGAAGTTGGTCCAAGAAAGTCCACAAGGTTCAAAATTCTGCAATAGTTAGCGGTGAAAACGTGAAGGATAATATTATTCTCTCTTGAGCGGATCTCTTGAATTCCTAATTCTTTCCAGAGTAACAATTGATGGGTTTAAAATAGCATTGTAGTTAACTCGTTAACTTGATAATGGAGTATCGTGTTTGATCAGATCTCTGCGTTCCTTGAACCGAAGCTGGAAGCTGAGGAATACTGCAATTACTTTATCCTCGAAGTGAAATTTTGTTTCAAACTTTTATTTTACTTTCTGTGGGGAAAAAGGAGAACGCCGATAATACTGTTCGCAAAAGTTATACGTTGAATCGATACTGAACGAAGTGTTTCGCTCGCATATCATGCCGTACTTGAACTTATCGTCGATCTTAATGTAGAAGTTTCAAATAAATCGAGTCGATTCGTTTTCACGTTTAATATATCACGGCATTTGACTATTGCAGCTTTTTCGCTTCACCACAATACTCATCTCTTGCATTACTGTGTTATTCGAAGCTCTGTAGTTACAATTTTGTGAATACAATTAACGGCTGAGTTCAAGCGGCATTCTTAGTCGAGTTACAAATTTCAAGTTTTCAGATGGGGGCCCAGAATACGCGTTAAACCAAACCTTATTCTGTCAAAGGTTTGTCATCTCAACCAATGAATTTATAAATACGGTTTTGAGTCAAGAACAGACACTCGGTCTCATGTTCTGGCTCGTTTCATGAATTATATTCCTCTTCGAAGCAGCCGAGTCTAATTCGAATACTTATCGTACAAAGCTGAAGCGAATAAAAGAAAAAAAAGATGGATCATTTCCAATAAATCAAAACTAGATCTGTCTTGTATGAAATGGATCAGGACCGATAAACCATAAACATGGCCCCAGATCCTTGTTCACAGTATACATGATATATATCATACCATATGCCAATCAGAAGTAGGAATAAAACAAAATTCTGGCAAATCTAATCCGTTATGGAGCCAGCGACTTACACACGACTTCGAAGTCTTCGAAAGTCTAAATTGAATGAACTGACAAATTTTGGGAATGTAGGTATGTTGCGTTGAAATGTGACTCAGCGAAGGTTTTAGAAAATCAATCTTCAACTCAATAATCTTCGAACGAATGAATAAAATTGAAAGCATTGCGACTGACTGTATGAGAATAGGAATTATAGTTTTCTACACGCATACAAATAATGTAGCACACCGAGATTTCATGAGGTGAGAATAGTTCGGCATCACACCGGAGTCTACGTCGATGATATGTCAGGGGAAACTCTGCAGCAGCTAGTAACTTTGGCAAGTTTACTGAACTCCGGAATTGACTGTTTGTGAATATGTTTGCAGCCACTTGGCGTCGAGCCATACCGTTGAATATGAACATTGACGATTATGCGGGTGCCGATTGCAATTCAACGATGGTCAATCCCCGTGTGAACTACGATGGCACAAAGTAATGTGATGTTTTTGATGTCTCCTCAAACGGAATACGACATTTTTTCTCAACGGAATGTTACCCTGACACATAACGAAAGAACGATGTGTCCTGCGTCTGCAGTGCTATTGACAATCAGTAAACTTTAACGATATCAATCACACGGATAATTCGACAGACTTCAAACTCCATTGTGGAGTATCAGTGTAAGCGATGCACGTCTTCGGTTGTTACCTCAGAATCAATGATAGGACATCGATAGGTATATTCACACTCCATTGTGAACTATCAGTCACTTTCCTTTTTCACTGATACGTAACTTCATACCAATATTGATGGCAATTCGCATCTGGCTACTGGATTCCATTCATTTTTCAATGATTAGATGGAATATATATATACACTTTTGAATATCATTCGAAGCATGTTCATCTTCGGCAGGGTAACGTCGAAAGCTGCAGAGATGAGGATCTGGATGTACGTAAAATAAACTCGGTCTTTGTAAAAGGGTGTCTTTCCTAAAATTCAACAAATTTTTGATCCTCATCGCCGGCGTATGGCTTTGTTTCCGGCATCGAGACAAAACGTGTCATATTCCTACGTGCATTTTTGGAGTCACTCGATTCTCTTATACAGTACTTATTCTACAATATCTTCTCCATAAGATCGGGTGATGTAGACTACGTTTCATTGCACAAGTAGAGGGCAGCGTTCAATTAAGCTTGACGTGTCAAGCACACTTCAGCTGTGTAATTAATTAATGAAGACTTAGGGCTAGGAGTGCTTCGGGTTCTAGAGAAATCCCTTGTAAACTAAAGTCAATGAATTGAAGTAATTGGTATGGTAAGAAATATGCAGTGCATATATGCGATATGCGATATGCATGCAGAAATATGCAGTAAATACATACTCCTTATCTCAATAGTACATTGCTATATATTATCGCATGGAATACGACATTCCGGGTTTCCCGATAGGTTTATTGCCAGTACGAACATCGAGGACGTCAAGTTTTCGATCGGTGATTTTCTGTACACTTTTTTAAAGCAATCAGTCTACACTGGGGGTAAATCTTACTGGGGTTGAATCTCGCTGATTGAAAGTTGAGCTGAAGAGCACACAGCACATTTAAACCGGTGTTGAAAGTCGTGAGCTACCAGAAGCTGGCAAACATGTAGGGTGGAAGTTATAACGAGGGTAGATTTTGCGGTTTGTTGATTTTTATTTACTCTACAAAGAAAGTTGTTCCGTAAATAAAAAGGACTAAAATTTGATTCGCATCGAATCGAAGCAACGTTTTTCACTTTCCCCTGGATCTATGCTCGACGAGCACTTCCTGCATCACGAATAACCGTTAACAATAGACAGGAATTACTCGTAATTTTTTTTTTTCAACGACCAGAACTATGCGGCAATGTTCAACGAATCATTCCAGACACGTAACTCCGACGGTCATACATTCAGGGTAATTTCGTTTTAAACGAGAACAATTCATCTTCGCGTAAAGTTAAATGCTCGGCAATTATCCCTCCGACCAGAATTATTCTAGTGCACGCCAACGCAGCGTTCGAGCTCCAGCTCAAAAACCATTTTCTTTAATCCTCCTTAAAACCAGAGTTGAAGACATTCTCCAACGGGATGACTAACGACTGCGATTTATTTGACAAAGAACACCGAACAAATATTTCCTCAATGTAAACCACCCAGAAATCTTTGTCATACTAAAACATTGCTCAAGTTCATATTCAAACAAGGTATTAATAGGTCTGCCCCGTTATGGAGGCAACACCATGAAAATTAGTCGCTGTATCGAGGTTTCTCAAGGTGGCCCAAAAACTCCACGGTTTTTCAAAATTCGACTCGTTTCAGACTGCCAAAGGTAAAAAATCTGGTAGAACTCAAGTTCCTCAAGGAGTCTGTGTTTGGATTTCATCTCCAAGGTTCACTGCTCCAATTTACTCTCATTTTTCTGAGAGAGCGCAATTTTTTCTCCGAAAATTTCAGTCGCGTGATCCCGCAAAAGGTACTTCTGCCGTTATTCCGTCCTCCAGTATTTATTTTTATCCACTTGCGGGCTTCATCAACGTTGTCCGAATTGAAAGAACAACTTTTTCATGTTTCAAAGTTTTTAGAATTCGCAAACTCAAATGCTCAGGAATATTGTGTTACTGAAATCGCAGAGATCAAGTCTAATAGCAAAAGGCTTGCAATAGCTCAACATCTACAGCATCTAATTCTGTAGGGTCACGGATTGGAATTGCAAAAGTGAATATGCTTTAATACACTTTTCTAAAAATGACAATAAATCCGAGGGGTGGACCTTGAGGCGAAAGTCTAATTGCAGGTATACATTCAACGAGCTTGATTTCTTACAGCGGATTCAACAAGTTTTGCAAAGTAACGCGAGTGCAATTAGAAAAAGAAAAAGTGGCTATTCGGCCCACCCTAATGTGTACGTATACATTAGGGTGATCCTTATTTGAGGTTGGGACGAATTTTGAGCGTAACGCCCCCCAGATCAGCTCTAAATAATTTGAAAAAAAATGTCCAAAAAGTTTCAGCCCTCTACCTTAAAAAATGGCAATTACCAGAGGGGGGTGATTTATACGTTTAAAATACATGTGTTTTTTTCCATTTTTCAAAGATCTGCGTTTTAGAGCATCTTGAACTCTTTTTACAAATCACGATTCCTTGCAAATGCGTTCCTGGTACCCATACTACAAATCCGGATGAATACATCGAATATTTTATTCAACCGTCACAGCTGTATGGGTCATTCCGTTGAAAAACATTTTTTTAATTTCTCTCCAATTACTCACGGATGCCATATATTCTGGCACCCAAATTCTATATCTAAAGTCAAACTTTTGATTCAGCCGTGGTAGCTATAAGGGTCATTCTAGAAAAAAAAATGTTTTTTCTCTCCATGGTTGCTGGAACATTTTTCTAAGAACAGTTCGGCATTGGAAATATTTATCATAAAATGAAAAATTTTGATTTTGAATGAGAAAAATTTTGGTTCATCCATCTGGATATATAATCTGGATACCAGGGACGCATTCGTGAGTAATCGGGATTTTTAAAAAGAGTTCAAGACGCTCTAAAACGCAGATCTTCGAAAAATGGAAAGAAAACGTGTATTTGAAACGGGCAAATCACCTCCGTCTGGTAGGGGCCATTTTTTAAGATAAAGGGCTGAAACTTTGTGGATATTTTTTTCGAAGTATTTGGAGCTGATCTGGGAGGCGTTACGGTCAAAATTCGTCCAAACCCCAAATAAGGACCACCCTAGTATACATATGTGTGCACCAGAACCCAGAGTCACGTGACGGAAATCAATCCTTTCGATCTCACTGATTGCTTATTGCCCGGTCAGTGCGGTTATTGGGTGCAAAAGGAAAGCCACAAATAACCACAATCGACCTCTCTACGGGTATACGGAAGGTACCTCGGACCACCGTTACAGAGATCGTTCTGTTTCAGGGCTAGTTAGGATTGCCGTTACGTGTTGCGTACGTTACGTGAGCTTTTGGCATTATCCATGAACGTGTTTACGTGAAAACAACCGATCTCAGGAAAAAAGTAAAGCATACCCCGAGGGCACATCGCTTGGCAGTCTGGTGGGCCTTCTTGACCATCTAAATTCTCTCTCAACCGTTAAAGGGCAAAAATATTATGTATTCATTAATTTGTGTATGTATATTACATTATTACACACACAAACCGATGCTACCCCATTTGAATCAATCTTCAAGTTCAGAAGACGAGTATCTCAGGAGTAGGTACGGTGGCCGCGAAGGAACGATCAATCGATAGAATTCTAGTAGGGCTTTAAAAAGCGCGATTTATTGGGTCATTTGTTCGTCCGATCGTTTTTACTTAAATTTGCAGTCCGGTGGACGTGTTCCAAATGGGATACTCGATATTTTGGTCCGATGATAGAAGAGCAGAGATCGAAGCGAATCCAATCGTGTTCATTAATCGCCCTTCCCAACGAACCAGTATTGTAGTTTACGCAGTATTGATCATTCAATTGAGTACATCATTCATCAAGTATTGAAATGGTTTTTGACAACAAAGTACAGCCAAAGCGTTCGTCTCTGAACAGTTTCGCATAAGTGTGGCGGATTTGGAGAACTTCCTGCACCTGTAGAGTAGCTTAGAAATATTTGCCACCATTAAGAAAAAGAAGACTAAGAAACTTGAAGTACTCAAGTCTTTCCACTGAGGTTATTTCAAGTCGGGGTTGACTCGTGCTCTGGAACATTGCATCCTGGAGATATCTGTGATCGAAAAGTTCATCGAACGTAGTTGTCTGGTGTAGGGTGAATATCTGCATATCTATGTATGTGAGGAGTGGATATAGCCGAGGGTAGGTTGTGCTTGACATTTGTAGTTTAATCTTAAATCGCCCGAGGTCGAAAGTCCCCAGTGGTAAATCAGTAGGTACTGTTCTACAATTTGGCTATACTCACATATGTCAAATACATTTGCGGTCATGCCCGAGGCTCTGCCCGCGATACCAATAATTGAATTGAATTTTTTCATTCAACAATCTGAAAACTCGTTGCATTCACGTGTACGAATCACTTATTCGTTTTTCAAATAACGATTTGTGCAAACATATGACGAAGCACCACACAATCACGTACATTTATGGACACAGAAAGTAAGTCGAACATTCATCAACTCTAGTAATTATCAAATGGGACTGATTGCGACCTGCTCGATTCTAACTTGTGCATCTGATTATTAAATCTGTCGTGCTCAACATTGATAACGGAGACAAAGATATATTATACATAGAAATGTATAGAGGAGACAAAGCTTGAACACCGAGTAGTTGGGGTAGTATGAGGAGAAAATCAAGCGGCATTCGTTGGTACGGCACCCTTTGAAACGAAAAGAACAATTGTACTGTATATCGTACCCGGAGGCCTGCTGGGTACAACAAAGCCAGTATGGCATATTATCTAGGAGCCCGGTTTTGTCGTAAATTAGAACTGCCGCATTGTCAAACATACGAAGATAGTGTTCTCCGCGTAAATTACCAAGTGCTGTCTTTGATGTGAAACTTTTGATGGTATGTAAGTCGCCGTTAGATCAATAATTATGTTTATTTACTTAAGCGGAATGAACTTCCCTCCAAATGTAACTATTGTCATCTGACTAATTGATCATTCTAACTTTCATTTTTCCATCAAACAACGATTTCTCGACGTATTGAGATTGTAAGAATGTTGTGAGTAGTCGAGTAGTCTTGAAACATCCGCGATGCAAATCATCCGGGGTTTCATTCACGCGTGTAAAAAAGGTCTGGGAATTTGTTTCTACCTTAAATCGGTTGAGGTATATTATAATAATAACCGTTCGACAATCAAATGGAAAGAAAGACTCTGAACAGTAAAAGTCGTTTACGACACAGCGTGATCTTAATCGTGTTGCTTTTAATCCAATAGTTAGAGCGAGCTAAACATTACCAACTTCTGATTGGATCGCGAATGTTTGCCATCGAATCAGATTTCTATCTTGCCTGTTTTATAGACCACTACAATCTTCGAATTAGGCAAATTATATTGAAAGATTAAACAAGCAACCCAAATGTTGAATTCAATATTTGCCATCTATCCTGAAATGACTTTTGCCTGGAGGGGCTCGGTTATTATTATCATTATCAACTAAGCAATGAAACTCTGTGTGATAATTATTCAGTAGCATCCCAGCCTCGCAGGTTTTAGGTTTTAGGGGAGTCCAACTTGGTCCGGTAGGGCCTGTGTGGCCGGAAATACGTGAGTATAACGAAACAAGTGCGCGAGTCTTGAATGTTTTAATTAAAACGAACTTTTAGCAATTGTAAATTAATCGCACTGATTTCACATTTGCCGAAGAATTATGGGATTTAATAAATTTTAATTACGATCGATGCGGTTATGTGTATTTGCTAACAGACGGTTTCAGCCTGTTAGTTTTAATTAAAAGCAATTTTTCTTCTCTCATCAAGCGCCTAAACGTTTTTCAATAGACATTAGGAATTTCAATTTGAGCGGAAATTAAATTTGCAAAACTACGAGCTTCCGCAGCCCAACCTTATATACAATGGGCTGAGAGAGAATCTACGAGAGTTCAGGTAGCTAATATCCATAATTGAAGCAAACACTGCAGTAATGTAAAATGCAAAGTTATGGGTCTGGAGCTCACAAAAATTTCAATTATAAATTGCGTTACAGTCGATCGTTATTCTCGGATTCTTCATTCAACGGAAAACTTATGCGGAGCCCAATTGCCTCAAAGAATAAATCTTCGTACAATCTCTCGAACCAAATTATTCGTGAGAATTCTTAATAAGAAAGAAAAAAAACAAAAAAAAAAACTAAATATTCCGAATGTATCAGCGATGCTAATATAATAAAACGACTTTTAACGAATCTCTAAAAAAAAAAATTCTCACGATCGTGGAATCCGAAAATCCACCAAAAGTTTAGCTACTTCCTATTCCTGGCACGTCCTTGTTTCCAAGATTTAGACAAACGCGTTCGTCTGCATATCAGCATCGGAATAAATAAGAAGCCATGTATAAGACGCATGCATACACCAACACGTGTACACGTTTATATCCACACTCATTATACGCATAGTTTATACATCGGACACCAGCAGCTGTAGAACGAAGTTGCTTACGGGGACTTAAAGCGAACCTATCTGTGCTGCACGTATCAGATTTTCTATGTCTGCAGGCCTATGTCTATGCAAGTTTTCGATGTACGTGAATTCCCATTCCAAAATATAGACGCGAACAAATTCGGAACGTGTGTTTCGCGAGGCAGTTACTTGGTACATGAACCACGTTCGAACAATTTCATATCGAGGTAACGACGGATAAATTTGTTCGACATTTTTCGCTTTAGTCAAAAAGATTGGGTTGAAGGTTTTGTAAAATTGTTCCTATTGCCTCGAATTTCCCGAACTGTCTAAACTCAGGATATAATATAGTGACGTGAAGATTTTCCAATATTTCACATCTCTAAAGTTCTACTGTGTGCCAGGGTACTATACGGAATTCGGAATAGGACGTACTTATGTATCGATGTGGCGAGAACTGGAGCGAGAAAACTTGGCTTCAAGTGGATTATATTGACTTCCTTGGGAGTTGCCGTTACCTACAATATATACCTACTCAAACTATACATCAAAGTAGACGAAATCTAGATTTCCGCAAGGCACTGCAGCGATCCTTCGCGATTATGAGGAAATTCTCTTTGATTTACCTCTAATAACGTAACGGGCAAAAGCGGCGAAAAGGTACAATTAGAAATACGCGATAGAAACGGGGAAAACTTTTCTCAGTCATCTCTCGGTCACAAAGCTCAAAGGGGTCTTTTGCCACTCTAACCCAATTTTTTTCCTATTCGACAACGATAATTACAGTTGCTTTCGAGGCGTTTGTCGTTGTCTAACACGTACTAGCCCAAACCCAACCCAGAATTGGATGAAATGGTATATTCTCTCGGGTAGCATGGGATACCGTGGGATAAAACGGGCATGGACGCGGCTTATGGGATAAGCCTTAATGAATCGCCACTATACTTGCGTTGGAGGTATTAACCCGGCGAAATAGCATGAAAATGTTCGTTACCACGCGCTTTGAAAATCCTTGTTTTTTTTTTGTTTTTGTTTTTTCGGTATTTCGTTTTTCTTTACTCTTTTTCTCTCACCATCGTTCTCGACAAACATTCCACCTCACCTTTTCAAGTAATGGAGGATTAACCGGGGGCGAAAAGTTCCTGTATATATGAAATTGCGTCCTGTGTTCACTTCGCCAAAGACAAACAGCGAAATAGCAAAATTTCTACTTCAAATGACTATTTGCAAAATCAGATTAAACGAGAGTAAAAAGATGATTTCATTTATTTTGGGAATAGTCACGCTCGAATGGTTACGAAATATTTCTATACTTGTGAAACTTTGAAACTTATACACTATTGGAGTAGATATATAAAGCTGAAACACGCCGAGTAGAAGGTACTTCGAAACTAATCTCCTCCGACAAAGCTCTACGGCGGTATATAGTGTAATTTTCATTTCAGACTGTGAGATAAGTTTATAAAGGATAACCACCTATACCTAATGACCAAGCTCGCAGGATACTTTGACGAGATTAGTCAAGAAGAAGAGCCAAGCGTCGCGTATGCGGGTTATTTACTTTTTTAATGTATATATTTTTTTTCTCTTAAGTTTCAAGATAGTTTTAAATGGGAAGAATTTCTCTGTGTAAGTATTTGAATTTTCTCGTGGAATTATTTAGAGAAGTATGCAAGAGTAGAGATTTTCACAAAGCCTGCAGGTTTGTACACAATTTTTTTGTTCACAATCTTTCACGCCATCGTCGTTTTGAAAGCCTAAATTTAAAACGAAATTGTTTCCCTAACAGCAACGAAGTGGAAAGAAAAATATATTTTTATCTTCATTCAGACTCGGTATATAGTGCTTGAATATTTTCTGGAGTGTACCTAAATTCATGAACTTCTTGCAGAGCTGTGCGTGATTTAGAATTTCAACCTCGCCAACTTCGGGAGAGCATTATTCTGTAATAACCGCGTTTACGAGTCTCGCCGAATTATCGCATAGCTGAAGTACCTACTCGGGGGCTCGAACAAGCGGAAATATCGATTTCGAGATCCAAACGCCAAAGAAACATAACATCATTATTGCGGATATAAATGCACCCGATGCCAAAGCAATACCTAAATTTCCAGAATTTCTTATCGAGTTGATTCCTACTCTTCATTTTTCATTCATGACTTCTTCTTTTGATTATTTCCTCGCTCTTCCCTGCGCTCATATAACATTCCCCGATTCCGACCCAATTCTTCAATTATTCACGATTTTAATTCTCCCGTACGAGATCGTTCTTCGCATCCATTTCCGCTTCTCGTTTTCTACTTTCTCCAGCATGCTGTGAATCCTTCATTCGCGATCTCCGCCCTCGGGTCTGATAACAAAAAGGAAAGAAAAAAAAAAAAAAAATTGAATTTCTGAACAGGCTACCCACGTAGGAAAAAAGTACCGTGGCTAATCACATTCTTTGACTCTGCATGCAATACGCCCGATTTTCTTGATATTTTTCAGCTATTTCGGCTGTTTGAAATTTTGAAATGCTTTGCCAGGAGCCGGCTTTTCATCTGGCGATATTTAATAGTCGAAGAGCTCACGTGAACCGAAGAAAACGAAAATAGTACTCAATAAGGTAGGTGGTACGGTATATTGAATCGACGTTCGATCTCGATGTTGGCTTCTACCTGAATATTGAGAATACCCCTGACGCTTTATTGTAAGCATCTGGCCTTTGTGCGGCAAAGGAGATCAACTGACTCCCAAAGGAAAGAGAGTTTTGAAAAGAAGAAATCCCGTAGTGTTCATCATTGTACAATCAAATGTAATGACGATTCCTATGAAGCGAGAATATGAAAATATGGACAGCTACTGCCGGGTGTACGAACTGTAGAAATAACGGTACGTGGTCATTGAAATATCTGTGAGAAAAATAAATAAAACAAATTATCAGACGTATCCGTGATGCGTGATAAACGCAAGTGAATTAAAATTTATTGAAACGTTCTTATCAGATTAAAAATTCAATCTCGCATTCCCCAATCAAGAAACTTTTATTCAAAGGTCGAATCGACATGGTAACTGAATTTTCTCAAATATATGACGATGCGTTTTCGAGCTGGTCACAGTGAGCTGCACATGCCGCATGAACACTCATATCAACAGATTCAATTGCGGTGCCAATCGATCATAGATAGGTAACGACATTTGAGTCGTTTGGTTCCGAAACCAGCCGTGTCCGAAGATTGAAAAAATTGAGTTACTAGCAGTGTTTTATCACTGAACAATTCGACAAGCTCCAATATCGTTTCGAGTCGTTAGGAACACACGGTAAAAATTACGGTTATTTTCATAACTGACCAAAAATAATCCAGGAAATTCGTAAAAAAGAATTCATTGTAGAGAATCCGACCAACTTGTGAAAATTTCAATAGCGAATTTCAATCGTGTGAAAATAACTCGGTCAAGAAATTGTGGGAAAAATTATTTTCTGCATAAAGAGATGAGGACGGGATTTCCGAATGAAATAAAACCTCGAGAGGTTGAATTGGATGAACGTGATGCTTGTAAATCCTTACAATGAGTTGCAAAAGTGTGATTTAAAGCAGAGCATATTTGAAATGGATTTTCATGCATTAGGTAATCAAAACTGCGAATAAACAGGAAATCGATTTTTTTCAAAACTATCATGCTGTACTGATGCTCTAAAGCTGCGGCTGCTCATCAACGCGAAATCGCGAATAACTTCACAGGTACTCGAAAGAATACGGACGATGTTTCATCTTTCAGAGATTTTGAGGACAACACCGAATTTTCATTGATTTTATCGATTTCCAACTTCACCCCTGGAAAGAATTTTGTCACACAAACGAATTCGTAGTAAAATACCCCTGGTATATGTTAACCCCTAATTGAGAAGAAGATGTTCAAACATGTCCCCCCATTAATAAATACACGCTGCGCAATGGTTGTTCAATGTTTGCACTATACTAGATGAAATTGGTGCTTGGGCCGATTTAGGATAGGTATTCCAACGATGTTTCAGTCCGTGGTCAACGGCCAATGACCAACAAAAGTGGCTGGGCGTTGGTGGTTCTAAATGAACTGTTCATCAGCCAAATTGTTAATTTCGCCCCTATCACTGCCCTGCCTTCCCAATTTCCACACATACAGCGCCGCACAGATTGCACCGCGATCAATTGATCCAACCGCGCAATGCCCCCTCGTTCGGAAATCGGGTCGCCAAAGAGTTTCCGATTTCTATTTCAAGTAGATAATAAGGGGATGTTATTCTGTACGATAAATGTATCAGAGCCCCCATTACAATATAAGAATTTGAAAATAGGAACAAATTTTTGGTATACGTAAAAATTTATGTACAATATGAAAGATTTTCCTCGGCTTTGGACAGATTCGAGTTGATTTTTAGTGAGCTTTATTAATTTCCAAAGCCCTAATAAATTCTATTTGTGCCAATTCGTGTATTTCTGTGAATCGTAATTGCAACGTTCTAATTCGACGCTGATTCTCATAGCCATTTCTCACCCTCGGAGACAAATCGTGTACAATATCAGGGCGGTTTGGAGAATACCCAAGTGCCGATATTTGGATTTCCGTTTCCTAGCATAACTTCGTGGCGTCGTCTAATCGTGTATCAATGTAACGTTCGGATGCAGCGGTACCATTTGAACAGTTGGAATTAAATCGAATGTATATTTACTTATGTGCTAGCAAGGCTCAGCATTCGTTGAATTGAAGTTGCTAGAGTAACGTTAGATATACATATTTACCCCACCTCAGTTCTCAGTCATACTGTTGCAGGATGATTATTCTGGATGGTATATCATTGTGTGAATATCAGTTGGGAACGAAAACCGTATAAAATTACACAGTGGCAGATGTGATGACATCGACCACAATGCCACAACCCTATCATATACCCCAAAGATATATCGAGTAAAATGTAACGTACGAATCATTACGTTAAGTCGCTATTGTATTACCCTTACCAAAAGCCCATCGGATGATGGAGTTCATCTTACACATCGCAATTGTCTTCATTCGAAGTATATAAAATACGAAATTTCATTGAGGAGGCACATTAAAGATTCCTCCATATCTCCATTAGTTTGATAAAAATTGAATTTTACTATCCAGTTAATTATGTTCATCGCTACGAAAAAAAAACAAAAAAAAACAAAACATGTGGCCAATGTGAGAATACTTGAAAACCTCTTGAAAGTACGACAGCAGATTTCTGTTCATTTGAAATTTGACTGAAAATTTATTGTCGGAATATTGGAGTAGCGGGAATTGTGAGCATAGTGAAAAATGTACGAGTTGAATACAAATGGCATAACTATCGTGAACGGTTTGCGGCGCACAGGCATATGATAGCAGATAGCTAATTCTCTTCATTGCTTCTTCTAATTGAAAGAGAGTCCCTTATGAATCCAGAACGTAAAACTAATGAAAAATGCCTTTCTAAATAGAAGTAGATTAACTCACATGTGCCTCCCTCAAAGCGAGCGAAAACCTATAGGATTAATTGATGTTCATTCCATCATCGAGTACCAACACAAATTGTCCTGCTAAAAAAATATACAATGGTGTATAATAACTTGAACCGATTTTCCCATTTGAGCATAAGGAGCAAAGAAATCATCCCCCAAAGTGACTCACGAATTTAATCGGGCTCTGGTCTATCTAGACTAGGGATCTTCCCCATTATCTCGGATAGACTGATGGTGAGTTCTCCTCGTTTTACCCAACTCGGCGGTCGAGTAGTCGGTGTGTTTGATCGCAGGCTGTGAGGCAACGGCCAACCACTACGAGGGGGAATTTTCTAAGGGAAACGTTACACCGATGAATATTTGATTAGCACCGAGCAGTCGGGCCAATTACGCTTGCGGGTTGGGATTAAAATTTAGTCTTGGGCCCCGGTGGGGCTGGTTCTGTCTCGCTTTTAGCCCTGGGAATCCCTCTTTATCGTTCCTGTAATCCCCCACGACTTGTGCGTGAGGCGCGTGCACCGGGTCGCGAATGAAGCGATAAAACTTATATACGTACGATACTGCCTCACCGACCTACCTACCAATCCGTCACCTCGGGATAGCGGTGGAAAATAATTGGATGGGTTTTCACGGCTGAGGTATATACTACACCGGTGGATCCTATATACTTCGACGGAAAGTTCTTCTCCTGTTTTTTTTTTTTCCTTTATCAGGCAATCATTTCCAGAGGATTATCAAGGTAAGAGAGTGAAACGAGGATGGAATCTATGTAGGGTAGACGTACCATTCGTGGTCACTGTACTAGTTGTGGCTACCTAAGGACAGTCTGTATTTATTGCTGGTACTTTCCAAATTAACCAAACATTGGACAGAAAGTGAAAATAGGTCATGAAGTTTAAGTATTAAATAGCATATTGTTCAATAATTCAACACTTAATGCACTCAATTGTTGAAAAATGGACAGTCGAAACGCTGTTGTACCAGTTGTGCCCATTACCTAGGTACATTTGCATGTAATATAAATGGCCACAAATGGATCAAACCGATGGCTACAAATGGTACTGAGGTGGCAAAAAATGCTAGGTCTAGCCTAATAGAGGTAAGGGTGCAATTGGCACCATCATGGCGAATTTTTGTTTGGAAAATGCACGTTGATCATAGATCGTAGCAGTTTTCAATCTCAATTGTACAGCATCGTTAGGACATAGGTCGGAGGTAAAGAGACATCAAAACGGTCGACCGACCACATTGGAGTACGACGAGATTCGATGAACCGATACTATTGGACAAACGAACCAAAGGCGTTCTGTGGACATGCAATAATCATTAGTGACGCCATTCGGAAATGGTACGTGATTATTTTTAATTTATACCGTGTCCGATCCCCAATCAGTGGAAATTGTGACTATAGATGTGTTTCAATCACGGAATGGAACGCGTATGGAACATTGTTAAGTTGTTGAAGTGACAGAGCACGTTTGAATCCCCAAATTTTCTCACAAATGGCCTTTTGCAGTTTGCTGCATTCAGCGCTTCACTTCATTACTGTTATTAGCAGTAAGGTAATGGCTACTGCCATCCCTTAACGTTGTTCAATTGCCAGTTCTAGTAGAAATTGAAGAGGTACTTGGCTGTCCGTTTCTGTAGATTTAAAGCCTATTCGAATCTCCCCAAGTATGCACTTGCTGCACTACGACGAAACTCTCAATGAATCTTTTCGCTTTTCCTATTACAAATTCATTACGCTCGTAGTTGATGATTATGCTTGATGACATTTTCGCTCAATGATTCTCAAAGTTATGTTTTTGGGGGGTTTTTTTTCGTTGCGGGATACGCAACAAGAAAAGGGAAAGCAGTAAGTCTCTGAGCGAAATAATGTGAATGAGAGACACGAATAAATTGGCTCGATAAACTGATTGTATTATTGCAAACGACCAAGTGCTCAACTTTAGGTCTGGAGCAAGACTGTTTATAAAACATAGGTTTAGTTAATATCAGCATTTATTTATGAATTAATATCTGATAGTTCATCAGTCCAGACAGTCCTATGTCTAATCTGGCTACTTTGTCGAGTGGTAGTTCGAGTATGTGGCTATTAATTTCACTGTTTGTAGCAATATTACGATCATTCAATGATTGTTTCGGGGTAGTATATATAACGAGTTCGACGGTGCTCTATGATTTTCATATCACTCACCGAAATTTAGGAAGCAATTGTCAGCCGGTGAGAGGAAGGCAAGTCGTGGAGCCATTCTGGGCGTGACTAAGCTCGGCTTTTTTGAATAGCAAGATTTATCGAATCTTTGCGTAAGGAGAATCTTTCCTCCGAGACTTTTACATCCAGGGTTTGGGTGCGAATCGCCAGCAGTATATTCACACCGTACACCGTTATTCTCAATGAAGGGACAAACTAGTCCCAGAAGATTGTTTGAAATCTAAAAGTATTTTCGACGGGGGTTCGAACTGTGATTGAATCTCATAAAACTAGCGGGATAAATTCCTTTTGTCGAGCGAGAATGGTAACATAATTTCTGTGCCTCCCGAGTAGTGCAGTCTTTTAGAAATTAATCGATTTGAAGCACACCAAGGGGAGACACAAAGCACGATTGAAATTGAGAAATGCACAATCGTGAATATTGATGAACTGCAAAACGTGGGCAAAAATGAATATTACAAACTGACGTGAGAGTTCCATATGGAAAGATAAAACAAAGTTTTCGCAAGGCCAGGAGCGATTTCGTCCCCTTTTTCGCCGAACGGCAATAACCGGGACGAAAAAGTTTTTCCAATCTCCAAAATCTGTCATAAATAATGCTGAATCTCTCGAACGAATTGCTTTGATCTGGCTTCGGATGCGTTTCTTCCCCGCGGTACCCTATCCTGCCCTACCCTACCGTATCCTTCCCTACCCTATCCCACCCTATTCTATCCTGCAGCTTGGCCTACCCTACTCTTTTCCACCAGCCATACACTAAACCTAACCAGGGCATATAGCCGCTGATTTATTTTATGGCTCCACGGCGTGGCGCGATTCGGGACATCCATTTTGGACCCTGCAGCAGTGGGTGGTACGCTTGAAATTGAGATGTGTCATGCTTGGAGTGTAAAAATTACAGACTCGAGGTTTACAGATAAGGGGGTATATGTATAAGCTAAGGCAGATACGCCAGCCTCTCTCTGCACCGCATGTTGCATCGTGATGGATAAGGCAATCTCGATTACATCGATGGATTGATTTTTCGTGCGAGTGCGTGGGGTTGCCATTAATAATTTATAATCCCGAGAAAACTGAGAAAGCATTTTTCTGTGTCCTTTTTTCGTGGGAGTACGAAGCACTTAAGTTGAAAGATATTGAACCAAAAAACCATAAATAAACGGAATCAGGGTGAGCGGGACGATTTTTAGGATTCAGGCTTCCTATATGGGAATGTCGAAAAATTTCTTCGACCAAGGTCTGATGCCCATGTGCCGTTTGATTGGGATTTATTTCGTTTAAATTGGAAGACAAGAATACCTGGGAGATTGGATTTTCGAGGCGTTGAAGAACGCAATACGTTTTGGGCTTGCGCCTTGAACCTACTGCTGAGTGCCCATTCCGGTATTTTCATCACCATCGTATAACTAGGGCATGAAATCGTGCTTATGAGATTTTTATTCCTATAATACCTACCGCCAGGTCAGTATATGTATATATATTTTTTTTTTCTTGAGTCACGAACTCATACGGCATTCGAGGGCAATTCTCAAATTCTATCAAATTCCATCCATTCTAATCCAATTATTGCAATTTCTAATTCCAACAGTGATGAAAAAATAAAAGAAATAATTTATCATCACAATGTACGATCTGCCTACGGCTGCAAGTTCTGCGTATATTCCTATGTGAGATTACTATAATTTTTTCAACAAGTAGTATTGATCAAACTTGTGTAAAAGGGAAAAAAAGCTTTTGCGTCTCTGGCAAGCCGCAGTAAGTAGGTATCCTTGAATTGGGGAAAAGCTGAGTGACTAAAAAGTACGAAATTAATTATTTTCAACAGACAATCGACGGTATGAATTGCGAGCAGTACTTCGGGGCTGATCGATATCAGAGGGATTGCGGATGAGCTGATTTTCCTCTCACTAGAATTCGATACAAGCTGAGATTCGAAATCCTGAACTAGCAATCTGGAATCCACGTACTGCTAATCCGCACCATTTCACCACAGCTATTTCTACAGCTATACAGACGGGATCCAAATTGCTAGGAATTAAACTTTCTTTTCTCCTCTCTCTTTTCCTAGGGCCGCCTACTACTGCCTCTTCTGCCATCCGATCCCGAGTAATGCAGCCCGCTAACTCCTCGAGCTTTTTGTCCTTTTTATTTTCTTCCTCTTCTTTTTCTCGCAGTCTTTGTCTTCTTCTACTTCTCCTCATTCTTTCCACAAAACAAATATCGTAGAAAACAGGGAGCAATCTTGTCGGCTTAGTTCGCACAGGGTTCTTCTAACCTCGTAGAATAACACCGTCACTATTCCCACTATCAGCCAATGAAGAAGAAGTTACGGGAATCCTATAACTACGTCTCCTTATAAATACCCATTATAGGAATGATAAAATATGGTAGAGTTCGTAAGCTCCATGTTAGAAATCATGAATTGCCTGGGGCTAAAAAATCGTGTGCAGTCATAGGAAGGGCGAGCTACAAACTTTCGTCCTCCAGTATAATCGCAGGATCATTGCGTATAGCGGTTTTTCTCCATTTCTGTTGCTCTTTACGTGAGTTTTTTCTTTCAAAGTGCAAGACTACATTGTCAACTAGTGAAATCTCAAGTTTTACTAAAACGACATAGGGTGTGGAATAACCTCATTGTGGCAAATGGAAGAGTAGTACAGTAGAACCCCGATTAACCGGGGTCGGGTTATCCGGGGAGCGGATTAACCGTGGCGCTTCCAGAGCTAAAATGATAGTAGAGAATCGAAAAAAAAGTCATGAACAAACGAAATTAACTTGACATTCCAAGAAACAGGAGTAAAGTATATATACCAAACGCAATTGATTCTGAGCCGGAAGCTATACACATGTAAAAATGCATTCACATTGTAAATATCTACATATCAAATCAAGATCTACGTATAATTTGGATTAACCGTGGTTTCGATTATCCGTGAATCCTCCGGTCCCGAGCACCCCGGTTAATCGGGGTTCTACTGTACTCCGGACGTAGGTACGCGCAGGTATACGACGAGTTAGATATAAAATCAAGTTCAAGAAACTCGGTATAAGAATAACGGAAAGACAGCTAGCAGACTTCTCCTGCGGTCTTCGCTTTGTCTGAGTTCCTTCGGGGTTAGAAACGCGTTGCGCATATGAAAGGAGGACCATCAGACTCCCTATCTCTGAGGAAACAAAGTCCAGGACAACTTTTGAGTATCTAGCCATTTCGCACCACGAACGATGTGGAGGGTGAACTCGGTCAAAGGAATAAAAGTAGAGAGAAAAAAAAAAATCAAATAAAAATAAATAAAACATGTACAGAAGATCGTACGGCGTGCCCCATATATGCAGCAATAGATAAGAGTCGACCCCCGTATGAATTTCTATCGGGTATCAAGGCGTGAGCTAAGTGCTGTTTGAGTTGATGTCGTAAAAAAAAAGTTCCACCGCGCTATTCCAGCAGAGCTAGGTTAGGTTCGGAGAAGAGAAGAGAGATCTACTGCCAGCATCTGGAGGAGGGCCAAGTGTCGGCATTGTTCCTCGTTGTATATGGGGTTGGGTTGGGCTGAAGAAGGTTTTCCAAGAGTCATGGAATAGAATGGAATAAACTGGAAAATGGTTAAGTCATACCTAGACGTGTGATGAGTGAGGCAAGGTCACGGTTACGGTCCTGCAGTTTTCTCTTAAATCACCCACAGCAACCGTATAGTATAGTGAATCATTTCCTTGCGAAGAAGGGTCTTTTCTGGCGAAGGGTGCGCGGTTCCAACGTGACTTGAATATCTCTTCAGCCTTGGGCGATAACCAAAGCATCACTGCTTTCGCGAGATAAGAAAGTCTCTCTCCAACAAAATCCGGAAAGCTAACGCTCAGTCTACTCCCTTGTAGCTCTGGATACTCCAATACTAGCACCAAAAATTGGGTGGTAAGCCAAAAAAATCCTGAAGCCAATTGCTTGTTGGCGAGCGAGCACCTCGTATACCGAATTACCCTCCTCTGCCACACCTTCCAAAACCCCTGGGTTAGGGGGATATAGCTTCGTTCAGGGGTAGGACTCGTGATTTCGAGTGCGAAACTGTGTTCAAATGCCCCGCATATATCCTAATAGAATTTCCACTGAGGAAGACAACGGTACCGGGGCAAATACAGGAGTAAATGATGCAGGAACACCACCAGATGAATGATTCAAACACGTGATTGCATGGAAAATGAGTATAGGTGTATCGTTGACCTAGATTTGTAAAAGATGATCTATCAGTGGATTTGGTGATCAGTTTTTGCGCCAAAGTCGCCAAAACTCATTATCAGGTCAGACTCTGAGCCACTTTACCAGTCCAAGCTGTTCACCCCGAAATTAGGATCATCAGCTTGAATGTCGGGACTCGCTTTCCAACGGAGGTTTAAAAGAATTCTGCGATGATGCGAGATATACTCGTATAAGCTCACCGCGAACCGGAGGTAGAATATTGTACAGCGACCGCGGAATGTCGAGAATTCATCGTTTGAGCGTTCGTCCAACGCCTGGAGCAGCTTTGAGATTTTAACAAAATACCGTCACCCAGATACAGGTGAGGCGTGTAATATCCGCAAAGATTTTGTAATCCAGGGGAAAAAATTTAGAAAGGAGCAGAAGAATTTGTCCAGAATTTTTGTCTTTTCTTTTTTCTCTTCCAATTTTGCATTCGCAATCGTACCGAATTCGAAAGGGGTCGTATAATTTTCGAGATCAGATAAACTGCCTCGTTTAATAATTATTGCCAGGGGTTACCCAACGGCCGTATGTACCTACATATATATTGTACAACATTAAACCTTTCCTCGTTAATTATTAAGTTTGCCCACGTACCCACATTCATAAGCCTGGAAATGTTCCCGGTGTAAGAATTTTTAGATTCAACTGAACACCGTAAGATATGAGTCGAGATATACCCTAAATGTTTGACTGGTGTGACGTGCTTTCCAGCAGCTTTTAGGTTCTTTTAATCTTAGGCCTTTAGTGAAATTTCGACGGTAAAATATTCGCCACGCTTCGTTGACTTTCCTCATCATTCGTCTTGCTAATCGGCGCCCCACGACGTCCCGTCGAACTTTTTTACATTCTTAATCGATCGACGCCACTTATTTACCCTTTTCAACATAAGCTCTAGCTATTTTCAGATGAAAACGTTTCCATCACTCCAAGAAACGACTGACACTTTGATCTATTGGATCAAGACGTCCACCTGGAATTCCTTCAATTATTTTCGCTACTTTGTTACTTTGGAGAAAAGCCCTTCTCGAATACCGACAGGTCCTTAAGCACAACAGCCAAGCCAATTTTCCGTTTGTACACGCCATGAAGATTTAGACCATTATTAATTGACACTCCGTCAGATTATCGGTAATTAATTGCCATCACCAAATTTCTACTATACGTTATTTGATATTTGCCAAAATCCAAATGTTTCATGTCCCACGATGCATGGATAGAGATATAAATTTTCTGGCTCATAGGTTTGAACATGAACCAAACTACTTGATGAAAAGTACTGCAGTTATAGCTGAATTTACAACCTAAAGCTATATATGTATATGATGATGATGCTGCTCGTTAATACCTAGGAGTTATGACTAGCGACGACGAGTGAGAAAATTGGGATTAGTACTTTCCGAAGTTATGTAGAATAACTTGAACACTTCGCTGAATGGATTTACATCCGCAGACTCGAGACGAGATACTCTCGTTGAATAAGCGTTCAGTATTCTGGCATCAATATAGTACGAGTGGATGACAAACCGAGTTCCTGTAGACGTAGTTATATGAATGGAAGAGTAATAGAGCAAGAGGGGCAAGTGCAATACAGAAAAAGAGACAGACTGAGTTCAAGAAAAACGATGTGCCATACAGTGGGAGTGAGTGATATCAGAAGTGGTGGTTGAGAAATATGATAATATAATCGATTCCACTTGATCCCGTTTCCACTCCAGAGTCGTTGCTGGCACGGGCAAAAAGCAATAAAATAAAGGCGAAATCCTCTATGACGACTTGAAACTCCTACCGGAATTGTATATTATACGGTAGGTACATACATACATACATACATATAGTCCAAGAGCCAGGAACGTACGGGAATATAAATTGCGTTGACGCGTGACAAACGAAGGCAATAACGACATTCTGCCATTTACTTTTATTGGCCGCGAATCCACTTGGATTGATTTATTACAGAAACTAGTTACGAGATTGAATCTACCATCAACAAAATACAAATGAATCACACAAAATACGCTTCGGTGCTGGTATTAAGCGTAACCTCATACGTACCATTTCACGCTGCTTTTTCTCACAATCAGTACAAAATAATCAAGTTCCAACTTACCTCAGATACGAGGTTCTCCTATAGCCAACACTGATTCGAGGAGCATATTTCTCAAAATACAAATACAGGCCACATTAGACGAATCCCCAACGCTGTTTGCCAACGAGTTGAGATTTTCTGATGTTACACATTTTTTGAGTTTGCAATTTCATAATTTCGATCCGTTATGTCTCTCGACTCGTTGCACTAAACCGCAAGTGATTGGAAGCGGAAAATTTATTATACTCAAAGCTATTCAGGCTGGAATAGTGAAATAAGGGGGAAAGAATGTGTGCATTGGAGATTTCGTTTCAAACATTGATTCCAAGTTTGTTTTCATCATGATAGTTCGAAGAAATTTTATAGGTAGTATGTCGAAGCCGAGCTCGACTCGCTCGGCAGATTGGTACTATTCTGCCTCTTTTCCACAATGGAATTGCTAACGAATTCACAATTTTGGGACCACGACGGATCTGCTCGATGGCCAAATCAAGACTGACTCTCTTATCTCAGCTAAGAACAATCGTTAGCTCTCTTGTTTATTGACATTCGTCCCTAAACCCCGAAATCGTGACTACGTTTGGTTTTGATCGTGTAAAACCCGACTCCATGTATAACAGCTCTGCACTTGCAATGAGTTTATTTTCACAATCAGTGAACAACTTGAATCTCTTCATTGAAGAATTTACGGAATACGGCTCATTCTCCGATCAGTATAGGAATTTTCCCGCTTTAAATCACTTCGTTAGAGACATAATACCACGAATAGGCGTTAGGAAATTATCAACCCAAAAATGTGTAACTTCTGATAATCAGAATTTCTAGGTAAACGATTTAGAGATTTGTCCAATCTGACCTTTGTTTGATGTTGAAAAAAATGTAATAACATCAAAATCTAGGTTGGCAAATCGAGACTCGGATTATATCTCTGTCACGCATTATATACCTATATGCCTAGATTATCTTCTGCAACAAGCGGTACACCATCAGCCGTTGAAAAATATATGCAATTTCGTCTCATCTCGGCGGAAAGAAGCAATCTCTGCAATCCCATTTATTTCTTTAGAGAAGATTGTATACTGCAGGAATCTCGACTCAGTATAAACAATTTATGAACCGGAGGCAAAAGGTCGGCCTGGCAAATGGTCGATTAATATTAAATCTAGCTTTTTATAGTTAATTAGCATCACGAAGGGACCGGCGTTAGTTTCCAATCCAAATCTACCTGTTGAATTGTCGATGTACGCAAAAACATACTCTGAACTCTGCACGATAGGTTCGCCTATTTCACGCTTAATGATTACTTGTTTTCACCTCGATTTTCCTGTTCTTTCGTAAACCCGCTAACAGTAAACGGAAAACAACACATTCAGAGACGTTCGCTCAGGCGATGCGACGAACCTGTACCGGACGTATTCGTTCGCTTGGAACTTCTTTTTTGAACAATTAACGGCAAGTATAATTGAATGTATGAAAAACACATCCGCATATGTTGATCACGTTTGACAAGAAAGTATTCACCACTCTTCGACAGATGCTACATAAATGATACTTATACCTATTATTACTGACTTGATTGATCTTCGGTTCAAAAAACAGTGAGAACTTGTCAATTTTTGAAGAATTTCATTTCTGATAATCACTTGGCAAAACTAATTCAATTTCTAAGCAAACAAACGTCCCTATTGCAAAACGACATTTGCGATAAATGAGACAGAGGAGTGCATGGAGTTAGTTTAGTTTTGGAAAGAGAAGTTGGTTTCAGCCAGAAGTATACATACACATCCATGTATACATATAAATATCTATACATACATAGGTAGATCCATACCAGCTAGCCTGCTACGTCGAATTTGTCGTCAGAGATTAAGAGAAATTTATAAAGTTTAGCGTAGCTGCTAAGTACCTAGAAACGTTATTAAGTTCCTCTAGGTACGTAGCCTCCAGCTTCTTAGCAGTTGCCGACAACTTTTGCAGCTGTCAGAAAATCATCGTAGATAAAAATGTCGAGTTAGGATTAAACGTATAACGATTTTCAAGCGTTTCGTAAAGTTTGGGATAAGTGTAACGAGCAAGTAGTTCAAAGTAATCACAGCTAGGTTAATGAAAAACTGCCAAACTTGAGTAATCTCATTCTACCATGCAGAAAATGGTATTTCTATCTATACCATATGCTACGATTCGTAGTTAATTCATTTAGGAAAAGCACTGTCGATCACAGTTTAAATATTTATACTTGTCGAGTAAATTGAACTTTCGATATTTTTATAACAAATATTTGTCCGCACAGGTAACCGGGACGTTGAACTCTAGTTTTGTCTTGCGACGTGATACCTGAATAGCTTCGTACGCATATACGTAACATTTGTGCAAGCAGGCCATGTCTATTGAAAACGGTGGTATGATGGAATATTTTATTCATAATATGTAAACCAAAGGTTCATTCAACTCATTCATATTGACATACCACTGACGTTGATAGAAACATTATAGTTCTATAAAAAATGGATCACGTGTACAAAGCTCGATCAACGAACGAAGTATGACTTCAAGAGGCTTTGGAAGCAGTACATGAAGTCAATTTCTTTGCAAGATGACTGGTACTGATGATTTTTCTAAAACGTAATAATAATGTTCGCGAATCGTAATTTCTCATTCCTGTATTCTCATTCTCCATATTTGAAATACAACTTACAACGAAAGGAAATGTACATCGTTTAAAATATATATTGTTCACTGGGCAAGTATCAGCTTCGAGTAGCAAGTGAATTGGATCCAACGGCCAGCAAAAATTTCAGTCTTACTAAGGCAGCGTGGATATGAGAACTCGCCGTAATGTAGAAATAGTATAATTCTAAACTAACTCAGATAGCGGCACATGAGTCCTCTGAAACTTTAACTTGGTTTCCGATATAGTTTGACAGCACGAGATTGATTGAATTAAATATAGTCCGTACGTGAAAGTACATCCCACGGTCTCATAGGCAATTGCTGTTGAAGAAGCTCTTCATTTCCATATCGGATTTCAGAAAAAGTTGCGGCAAAAAGTATTTTAATTCTAGTGAAAACTGCGGAATGGAGATCCGTGAACTTTCGGGCACGGTCAATTTCAGCCTTCGTTCTACCGTCGCATTTCTGGCCATCTCGAATTCCAGCGTCAATATCTACAGCCACCCTCATGAAGCAGTCAAATGTTATAACCTCCATGGCCCGGAGTCCATTTTCGATTTCTGAAGGATCGTTGCCGAGCGTAAAATCTATTGCAATGTGATAATGATCAACTGCATTCCGCAGTACGAAGGACATTGTGTTTCGAATTGTCCAGGACGTTGTGTTGGGTGGATGGTTCGATGTAAGTGCACAAAACGTGGCTTCAAGTTCACTCATACATGTGACAGATGTTCCTGCAGTGCCAGTTCAAATCTCACCATAGTCATCTTCAAGTATGTATATTCTAAGCACTGCAGGGACAAATTCTGGTCAAAGAGACGATGTCATGGAAAATCAAGGCTACCGCCTGCCCGACTTTAGATACTGCTCTCTTACGGAGAGATAGAATCACAGGCAACTTCGAGGGTTTGTCATTTTGGTCCCGGACAGAATCTTCGTAAATGCTTTCGAGCAAATCGAAATCCTTCTGGACTACAGCTTTCTTCGCGATAATCGCTTCGGTCCTTAAATTTGCGAATGCTGAAATACTAACTTTGGTTTCAGATTGAGTTCCGGAGATATATTCAGCCATGCGAAGTCTTATTGCATCGAAAATATCGTGGATTGCCTTTTTCAATTGTGAATCTGCTTCTTTCTGAGCTTTCTTCACTGCAGCTGGATTAGCGGGGAGTTTTGCACGTCCGATTTCATCATAAATGCCGTCAATCACTGTCAAAAATGTGCTGAATGCTGCATCTTCCATGGCTTGAAGTTTCGTTAGAATACCGAAAGAATCCTTTTCCCGGATCAAGTTAATTGCGTTGTAAATAATTTCAATTGGTTTTCTCGTTGTAGATAATGCTACTTCTTTGTCAGCTTGAACTATCGAGGAAGCCGCGGGATTGATTGTTATAATTGCATCCAGGCCAGCTGTAATTGCTTCACCGTAAGTGGCAATTGTATTGTTCATGGCGTTTTCAATTTCATCGGTGTTTATTTCACATACATTTTCACATTCAACTTGGCTTTCACATTTCTCAGTCATAACTTTACTTCGATCATTGCTCCAGTTTTTGTCACAAACTTTGTGCACATCAGTTTCACAAGTAGGCAAATTCTCGTCAACCCTGTCCTGGCAGTCACAAATCGTCAACTCCTTGACAGCTCGGGGTGCAGCGACATCATCAACAATTCCATACTGAATTATGTAGGAAGCAGTAGACAAGACTTGTAGTAGTTCGAACTTGATCTTGAGGTCAGCAATGATGCGGGAAAGCACGCGGTTATTTGTGGCTTCTATAGCCCGGAAAATATCCTGACTATCAGCCTCAGTTCCGCAAAAAATCAAGTTCTCAATTCCTGTGAAAATGTCATAACGTGCGGTGACAAGTTCACGAGTTGCTTTACTTTCGGCAGTTTTGATCACGAGTTCAAGTTTGGGGTGAATGTCTCCGGAATTTCGGATTGCCGCGAAATAAGCCGCGTTAAAAGCCGCTGCTTCAGAAGCTTGCGTATCCGCGATAGCTCGGATTTCAGCTGCAGAGGAATTTTTACCCGAGGCCAATACGATTGCAGAGCAAATGCCTTCGACTAAGTCCGTTTCTGTGGTCTTCGCTATGGTCCGAGCAGTTGTCACGGCAGAGGAAGATCTCGGGTCCACGGTCAGAATTGCCGCCAAACTAGCGTCGATTGCAGCAAGCCATGGAGGAAGTAGTACGTCTTTACAGGTTTTACTTGAGTCTGAGTCGTCCTCGACTAGATTTTCGCGCTGATCACTAGTCTTGGCCAAGCCGGCTTGATGTTCTTTGATGAAAATATTCTGAATCGCTTTTTCGGATTGAAAGACTGCTACGGCATGGTAGGTTTGCACTATACTGAAATCTAGCAAGGGTCCAGTCTCAGTCTGAATGCCTGAAGTAGTCGATGATAGAATTGCCGTACAATTTTGTACCAGTATTGCATGCGCCAAGAAGATTGTGACTTTGTTCAGCATTTTGATAAACTGCGGTGAAGCTTTGCTGTGCCGTTGCTTATATCGAGAGTCCATATGGAATTTTTACACATTCTCAACTGCTAATCAATCGCAAAATCTTTAGTGAAACTTGGTCTACATTCATCTCCCATCTGTCCAAATGTAGCACATTTATACAAGGAGAGAAAAATACGTGCCGGGTTACCGATCAATATATTTCTATGGCACCTCGATGAGTTATTTATTTGACCCAAATCGAGAAATTTATCTGGAACCTATTTACTTTAAAAAAATTGATGATGTTCTAGCCGGGACTACGAACTCATTATTCGATTGGCCCAAATAAGTAAGTCGCGTGTGCTAAGTTATACATGTTTGCACATCTGTGTCCCGAAGTCTTCTCAACAAAATAACCATCGAAACATGAAACTATGCCATGAAATACGACCAAGAAAGTGTTTCGAGTTCACAAAGACAAGACAAAGACCCATCTCAAATTATCATAAAAGTCATGGTTAGTTATACTTGTAATGTTGACATTTTCCACTTGAAATAATAGATACCTAGAATTTTCCGGGCAGGTTAAGGAGATAATCCATAATCCAAAAGTCCGTCGGTGAATCAACACCGATTCTGTAAATGCAGTTTGTCTGGATTTGTCACGATTCGTGGAGAATCATTCGATATTCGTTCATGCTTGCTAAAATGTGGTCAACCATCACATGAACTCTAAAGAACAATCACCTCCTGCTACCTAATTTCAGTGATGTGATAACTCCGATTACGGAGTAATCATTGAAGTTCTACATACAAACAAATTGCTAATGGCGAACTAGAAAACGTTTGATTCACAGCTTCGCCTGGTAGCCTGTCTTCGTTTTAACTGATCCAACGGCGTAGGGCATAGATAACACCTACGCATATCAACATTTTTCGAAAAAACTAGCCAAAAATGAGAACCTCGAGATCGATAAACTTCTGACTCGTTACTACTTCGCACAGATAAACTGTTTTGGTCTGCCAGTGTGGTGGCGGTGAAGTATGTGAGTATGAGGCTCATTTCATGAGTTCAGATCCACAAGCTACTAGATTTGACGAGAAAACGGTAGGACTTGGCAGAGGGAAAAAAGGTAAGGCGTGAAAAAGTTGATTAAAAGTCGACCTCAATGGCTGAGATGTTTCGAATAATTTTTTTTTCACTTTTTCTACAGACGTTTCTGTTGATTATATCTCTAGTTTCATTTTCCTTTTTGCCAAACTTCAACATGTATATATATATGTAATGCAACGTCCAAATGAGGGCTGTGAAGAAACAATTGATGTATGAACAATTCATTTCTTCCATTATGTGTCAAAAATTTCAACAATTTCTAAGATCTTGATGTTGGAAAGTTGTCCCGCTTGACATGGAATTACTCACATATGAGGGTTTCTTCGTCAAACGGGCCACCCGTTTGATCCGAGGTCTCCGAAAATTCTGTAAAATTTTCTACACTTTATTGGGGATGAGAAAAAATTTTGGAAATTTTCTCAGATTTTTTGGTCATTGCTTTCCAAAAATCATTTTTTTCAGTCATTTTCACGTAGCGTGAGAAATAAGCGCCGGAGCGAAAAATTGTTGGGATGAAATTTATATGTCTTTTTCTCAGCTTTTCGGTAAAATTGGAAGAAAAAAAATTCCGACCCATTTGAACCCCCTTTTCCCCCAAAAACACTTGGAAATGTGCTTTTTCCAAATTTGGACAGTTTTTTTTTTCTTGAAAAAAATGTCGAAGAAGAGTATTCATAAAAGAGTTTTGGAAAAAAAATTCGGAGTGGAGACTTTGATACTCTCCCAGATAAAAATTATTCAGTAGCTTTTATTCAATTCCGAAAATTCATAACATCTATGTAATAATTTTTTTCTGGGAGAGCATTCAAGTCTCCACTCCAAAATTTTTTTCCCAAAACTCTCTCATAAATACCCTTCTTTGACATTTTTTTCAAGAAAAAAAAAACTGTCCAAATTTGGAAAATGCACATTTCCGAACGTTTTTTGGGGAAAAAGGGGTTCAAATGGGTCGGAATTTTTTTTCTTCCATTTTTACCGAAAAGCTGAGAAAAAGACATACAAATTTCATCTCAACAATTTTTCGCTCCGGCGCTTATTTCTTACGCTACGTGAAAATGATTCAAAAAAATGATTTTTTGAATGCAATGACCAAAAAATCTGAAAAAATTCCCAAAATTTTTTCTCATCCCCGATAACGTGTAGAAACTTTTACAGAATTTTCGGAGACCTCGGATTAAACGGGTGGCCCGTTTGACGAAGAAACCCTCATATGTATACATATATCTGTACTTGAATGGGCATCTATTACATACGAATTTACGAAAACATCTCTCTTTTATACGAAAAAGTTCTGACATCAGCATTTAATATAAATTCATGGAACAATTCCTTATTCATTAGCCGCGCTTTGCGGAACATGGAATCTCAATTTAGTTATTGGTGTTAATCGAGAGTACGAAATCAATTGCATCGAAAACATTTTTAATGTACTTCATTGCCGCGTTAGCTGCTTGTTTAGAAATAGCTGTGATTAATGATAAACTATCTGTACTTTCAGACTGGGGTGTGGAGAAAATCGCGCCCGCAAGGATTTTAATTGCACGAAACACAGCTCGAGATGCCTTTACGCTATTGCAAATTGTTTTCTCTCGAGAGGATTCAAGTGTGGCTCTCGTGTTAGCGTCGAAATCTTGGCCTTCTTGAATTCCACGGTAAATATCTATTACCACCTTGACAAATTCAGTAATTATTTTTTCTTCCACGGCTTGGATTTGATTCAAGTTTTGAGAATAGTGATCGCCCTGCGTTGCATTGATTGCCATGTAATAACCGTCAATTGCTTTCTGCAGCAGCCAAAACGCTGCGTTTTGAACTGCTTTAGATGCTGCGGGATGCCTTGTTGGAATCGCACAAAATATAGCTTTAAGGGCCTTCTTCCATGCAGTGCTCGTTTCTTTTCTGCCAGCTTCAATCATACGGAAGTTATCTTCAGATGTACTTGTGTTCATGGGAAGAACATCAACGAATTCGACCACGTTGCTGAAAATCAACTCAATGACATTCAGACCTCCGATCGTCGCTCTCTTGTTGTGGAATCGAATAGCAGACAATTTCTCAAGTGTTTCAACATTATTTCCGGCACAATTAGGTTTGTGAATGATGGTTTGAATTGCATCGAAAAAACTCTGAACTGCATCTTTCATCGCGAAAAATGCTTCGGTTTGGGCATCTTCAAATGTCAAAATTCTACCTTCAGTTTCGAGGTGGATTCTAGTGATATTGGCAATGCGAATTCTAACTCCACCGAAAACAGCGTAGCATGCTTTCTTCATGGCAGCAATTGAGTCTTTCTCGGCGTATTCTATTACAGCTTCATCTTCAGCGTGGATTTTCACACTTGAAACTTTTCCATAAATGTATTCAATTGCCTTTAAAGCTGTATGAATTGCTGCATCCTCCAAGGCCTGAATTTCGGTTAGTATACTAGAAGAATCGTCTGCCTGGATCAGGTGAATTGTGTTATAAAACCTATCCAGTATTTGCTTCAGTGAGGATTCTACTGCATGCCGGACACCCTGGATCGTTTCGAAAGCTCCAGGATTGAATATTGAAATTGTTTCCAAAATAGCAACAACGGCGTCGTTGAAAATGATGTATGCTCTGTCCGTAGCAATTTCAATTTTATGGACGTGGGTAATTTTTGGATGATCTTTGGGCAACAAGCCTTCGATTGTGTTGAAAATAGCGGTCATTCCTTTATCAACTTCGGACGTTGCGTTCTGACGGGCAGCCTGACTTTCACAGCTTTCAGTCACAATTTTATCTTGTTTATGGCACACAGGTTTAGGTGCGGTCTTTTTGCATGTCGAAAAAGTCGGAGTAACCGCCATCTTGTAACCGAAAAATTCTGACTTCTTGATAGCTTGAACAACAGAAGGATTAGTGAAAGTACCAGACTGAATCACACAGGCAGCAGCCGAGAAGGTTTGTAAAAACGCGAACTTGATCGTGAGGTCAGCATTGAATCCAGAAACGGCCTCATGTAGGGCAGAATCGATTGCAGCGACGATATTTTCACTTTTAACTTCAGTTCCAGAAGGAATCAAGGCTTGTATTCCCATGAAAATATATTTGATGGCGTGGATTAGTTTAGAAGTTGCTTTTTTCTTGGAATTTTCAATTACGAGTTTCGTTCTCGGATAAGGCACTCGCCCATCTTGAACCGCAGCGAAATATGCCGTGTTCAAATCCTCAGCTTGAGAAGCCTCTTTTTCAGCTATAGCTTGAATTGCAGCAGCAGCTCCAGAGAAATTATCCCTCAGGGCAATTTCAATCGCAGAGCAAATGCGACTCGCTAATCTTGTTCCTGCGGTTTTCCACAATGTTCGAATATTTCGAACAACCCCAGAATCTTCAGGGTTCACGACGAATATCGCTGCCAAATTAGCCTCGAACGAAGCGAGCCACGAGGCAAGTAATTCGTCCTTACATGTCTTCGTTAGATTCAAGTTTTTTTCAACTGGATTTTTGCTCTGGACACAAGCCTTGGCTGTATAGGCTTCATGTTCTCTAGTATAAATACCTTGAACGAATTTCTCGATTTGAAAAACTGCCACTGCATGATAGGCTTGCAATATAGAGAAATCAAGCTGACATTCGGTCTGATTTCCAGCTGAAGCAGTTAGTGGCAGCAATACCAGAAAGCTCAGCACCACTATTGGACACATGATGAAAAAAGCGATCTTGCTTTCCATTTTCACGGACTGCAGTAGTAGCCAAACGGTACCAGGTTTTTATCTGAATGAAGTATGAGTAACTGATTACTTGTATTTTTTGAGCTGGTAGATAAGCCTGGGTGAGGCGCATTCTCAGAACTCAGCTTCTCCTCACACCTGTTTAAATAATAATTTGTGTCACGTGAATATACCCAGCATTACGAAATCATTGCCTAATTATATCGTGTGTATGTCGGCTGTTTTATAAAGTTCATCCGATACGAAATGTAAAGAATCGACACTTTCGTACATGATTTTGCCGAATGGACTGTTTGTTTCTAGTACTCCACAATTTGCACGTATGCAGTAATCCGCACCAGATGTGTCATCCTCTCCATGTCAACTACAAGCCAAGCAAATTTTTTCACGAACTCGAGTTGACGAACACAACAAACATTGAAACTCGTCGATCATTAGCGCTGTTCCCCAGAATTCTGTATATCAAATATAATTCGAGTCTGCAGTCACTGACTGACGGGAAATGCTAGAAAAGTAACCTGAAGACTGAAATGTAGTGTATAGCATCGGATACCGGGACTAATAATTTTTGCAATTTTCGATCCCCGACTAATTGTTCACCTTTTTGGGTTGCATTGAAGAGGCTATACGGTGTTACGTGCATTGAGCAAAAGCCACTGGCAAACGATTGCTGTGATTAAATCCGGTTCATCATTTCCCCTTTTGTTGCGATGGAATTGTTTCTACAGTAATTCCAATAGTTTTATCCAATGGCATATCAGGCGGTTGTTACATAGGCAAAATTATTCCTGAAACAATGCCATTTTGGAAACTGGAACAAGAATGACCAAGAACACCTCGTTGCAGTGAGGGCCGATTAGAATTTCGAACGAGAAATAAAAAACATCCATGACACAATTTCAGAAATTTCAAGATAGATGGACGTGAATTTCCCGGGTGAATGTGAATCTCTCTTCATTGAAAATTTCAGAAATTTCCAGTGTGACAACTATTATCCTGTTCTCTTCTATTCGATTCCATGTACGTATCACTAATAGTGAATTCCCAAAGGTTTACTCCACAGCTTTGCTTTCAGCCCATTTTACTTCCTGCCGTTTCGAGTGTGTAGGTCATAAGTAACAGATATGTGTATTCATTTTATTTTTATTTTTCGACAAAAGCACGTGAAAAACGAGAGCTACTTGTACCCTTGCCTACGAGAGGTGTGACATTCACGAACTATAAGGTTTTTACTTAATTTTTACCTGAACATTAAGAAAAATTCACACAAGTACTGATAAATGATCCAAAATATTATAAATTGCTAGTTAAATTTCAATCAATAAGGATAGCAAATAATGTGTACCAATAAATATAAGCTTCATGTACTTACAACACGAACCAAATAAAGAATATTCCAAATGAAAAAGAGGTGCGACATAATATTTGAATAACCTGATTGGGACGATACACTTTGACGTCGATGTGTATACGTACAAGAAACATTTGTCTAAATAGACTGCGTTTAGTTGTGAGTTTGGTGACGTTCCAGTATAGTAATAGCTTATACGTGAGTTAGACTTGTTTCATTCATTAGAACGGACGACCACTAACTCTGAGCAGACAATAATGGTAGGTCATGTTAGGAGATGAATCGCGTATGTTCGAAGCATGTTCGCCGAAAAAAATGTCGCTCCAAAAATAAGTGACAGGTTGCGAAGCGAAAAATTCGATCACGTTACGTAGCAGTGTGGGGTAAGAGGCTGATTTTTGAAAGTTGAGGCATTCACAGTCAGCCGGCTACCCAAGATACAATATCTGTTCCATTGGGACACGATGATACATATATCCGTTTCTAATCGCTGCAACCAAACTCTAGAAATAGTACCTACCTTCCTTGGAATAACCGTAAGCTTGAAAATGTACATATTTTACATCAATATCAAGATCTATTGCGTAATAAGCCTGTGTCGTTCCAGCTAGTCCATGGGAACTGCCACATCTGCTATTTGTGCAGTATAAAAATTCAGACAAATTCAACAAAATTATCATACAAATGCAGATTCCTTAGTTTTGTATTGTCAGCTCCGTAATTACCCTATTTTTATGTATAATACATACCATCGCAGAATTTTGCATCCAATCGATCGAGTACATTTCGGTCATCGTAATTCTATTGCCAGGATCGAATTAATTAAGGAGAAGATGTTCGAGAGGAACTAACGAGGGATCTGGGAGTTAGTGAATGTACAAACAAAATAAAACGAAAATGCGAGTGAAGCTCGATAAAGATCGAGGAAATGCGTCATACTGTTTCCGTTTCGTTTTCAAAACGTGTTGAACTTTTTATTGGGTGAAATGTCGGTTCAAAAAGCCGTCGGTTCAGGGAATCTTTTGCACCGAAAAATATGTGTTACGAATTCCTAGTTGTGACGTCCCCCCAGAATCTCTGGAGGTGTTGCAGTCAGCATATTGCAGTTCGTTCTCTGTGCATACGTTAGTTACTCGTATAATACCAGCCAACAAATTATCTCAATCACACGATGAAATTTGCATCTGTATACCGATTGATCTTATCTCTGTTTAGTTCACAAAGTTAAAAAGTTTTTTTTTTATTACTGAATAATTTTCTTCGCCTGTATCTATTTGCTATTATTGAGAAAGTACAACGTTGTATTCTAACTGCCAATACGGCAGAGATTGCCTTGTAAGTTTTAATGAAGAAAGTATAGTCCAATATGCACAGATAGTTATGAATACATGGTTTGACATGTTCTAACTGAAATACTGAATTCCTAAACAATGCAACTCACAATCAGTCTATCTCACATTACGTTGATAAATGATTATAATGACGTCTGCTTCATTTCCAGCTACTCTTCGATGACGATACTTGCGATTCCAGAAATTGACTTCTTGGCCGTAGATCAATTGACTTTCTAGTTACACTTCGGATTTCAAAAGTAGAACTGTTGCTTGATACAAATTTCACTCCTACTCTTAATACTTAGGAGATTCTGTTAAAAAGCGACAATATTATCCAACATTTTTTAACTTATATTTTAGTACGTCTAGTTAACGATATGTGCATCGAAAAGTGATATGAGCGGGTCACCCAATGAAGGCTCTAAAACACTAAAAGCCTATAGAGTTAATTTTACCGTTGAACAAGACTGCGGGAAAAGCTGAGTTCTAAGGAATTTTAGCGGCACAAGAATCTGCAGGTATCTGGTGCGGAGAAGTTTTGTTTCCGCTATAGTTTGAGGAGATTAAACCCATTGTTCCAAAAATGATTTCAATGCAAGTTTTCAATTCGGAGACTGCTTTTTCAGAAGTGGCTGCAATCGAGGACAACGTATCTTCACTTCCGGATTTGGTATCGGAGTACATCGCTGCCGGGATTTTTCTAATAGCGTCAAAAATATTCGCCACTGAATGATCGGCGAGATTAAGAGACTCTTCCTCGGCGCTCTCAATTTTAGCCAACGTTTCAGCGTCAAATTTTTGCCCTCCACGAATTCCGGCATAAATATCGAAAACCAGCTTTTCGAAGGAACAAATTGTTGTATCCTCGATTGTTCTGAGTTCAATTAAAATTGTTGAGTGATCACTGCCCTGCGTGCTATTTATTCCTGCAAAAATACCGTCGACTCCTGCTTGGAGTGCAGAAAGTGTTGTGTTTGCATCTGCTGAGGTAACTGACGAATGATCGTTCGGAATTGTCGAAAACATAGCTCCGATTACATTTTTGTATGCGGTTGATGTTGCTGCATAGCCTTTCTGAATATCACTTGTATCATTTTTCGAAGAAGTTTTATTTCTGGAAGGAGTTTCAATGAAGGTAACTATGTCACTAAAAATCAAGTGAATCGCCTTCACGAATTTGGCAATTGCAATTTCACGGTGAAATTGAATCAGGGTTAGATTCGTGACTAATTCAACTTGGCCTAAGACGGAGGCTTCGCAAAGTGCTTGTATTGCATCGAAGATAACCTGAACTGTAGCTTCTATTGCGAAGAATGCTTCGGCTTGGGCGATTTCGAGTGTCGTGTTACTTTGTTTCGTTTCGTTTTCACTTTCAGAAATGACCTCGGCCATGCGGATTCTGAATCCAGTAAAAATACTGTGGCATGATATCTTGACTTGGGCCATCGATTCTTTCTGGGCATTTTCGAGTGCAGCTCGTTGATCGGCGGGGATTTTTCCGCTGTCAATTGCGTCGTAAATTTCTTCGATTACCCTGAAAGTTGCGCGAGTTGTCCTGTCCTCCATAGTTTCAATTTTACTAGCAATCTTGGACGAATCCTTTCCCTGAATTGTAGAAAACGTATCGTAAAAGTCACCGCATGCAATTTTCACTTTGAGCTGCGACGAATGTATCGCGGCTCGAATTGCCACGGAAGCTTTGGGATTCACCATCAAAATTGCATCCGCGATAGCACTGATTGCTTCGTTAAAACTAGCGATCGTTTCTCCTTCAGCGGTTTTAATTTTACGGGTATCATTCTGACGTGCATCTTTAATTTTTTGTGGTATCTTGGCCAGCTCACCCTTAATTGTATCGAAAATAGCGGCGACTCCCTTCACCATTTCAGATGTGGCTGTCTGAAGGGTAGTTTGCCTTTCACAGCTTCCAGTCATAATTTCACTCTGATTATTGCTACCGAAATCCGTCTTGTTATTTTCAAGCGTGCAGGGCCAAGTATCGGCAATTACCTCCCGATGGCAAGAAAACGTGGGCTTTCCGGTAGTTTGACTGACAAATGTATCAGCGCCAATTCCAAATTTAATTATTGAAGAAGCGACGAACAATGCTTGTAACAATTCGAATTTGATCTTCAAATCAGCAGTTATTTTGGAAATAGCTCGGTTTAAGGTGGTCTGAATTACGGAGGAGTCATTCTCTTTTTCGGTTTTAGATCCAGAGGTCGCCAAGCTTTTGATTCCCTCAAAAATATCAGAAACTCCGCTAAGATATTCGGAAGTTGCTCGGTTTTCCGCGGTTTCAATTGCGGATAAAACATGACAATTACCTTCTTGACCCTCTCGAATTGCGGCAAAAATTGCTTCATTATAAGCCACGGTTTCCGAAGCGTCTTTATTTGCGATAACTTGAATACCAGCAGAAACTTCGGACGAATTCTTTCCCAAGGCCAATATAATTCCAGAACAAATACCTTCCACGATTTCCGTCAACCTGGTGGTGCATATGTCCCGGGCGTTTGTGACAGCAGCAGAAGCTCTATTTTCTACGACTAGAATTCCCGCCAGAATAGCATCCATTGCACTAAGAAAGGGGGTAAGTACTTCAGCGTTGCAGGTCTCCGTTATGCCCAATAAGTTATCTCCAACTGCATTTCCATCCTTGTCATCAGCATCCGCCATGGAACCTTGAGCTTCTATTGTACCGATACGATGAATCGCTTTTTCGGCTTGGAAGATTGCTACTGCTTGGTAGGCTTGCAGTGTTGAGAAATCAAGGATAGACCCAATCGGAAAACTTGAAGTAATCGATGACTCCATTGCCAGGGAGCTCTGCACTGCTATGGCATATACCACGTAGATAGTTAGTTTACTTGCCATCTTGGTAGACTAGTGTTGATCTACGGCATACTCGGCTTATATATAAGCCACTGCTTGTAGCCCTATGTTTTTTCAGTTGTGCCCTGGTTATGAAGTTTCACATCATTGTGTATGTGTTTAAATAATTCGACAGCATAAAGCTGGCGGAATTAATGACTGATCGCGACTATCTGAGTATTTATTTGCACATGTGCGTGTTATAATCATTACGGTACAATGGAAAAAAGCCACACACGTCCACGGTTGATTCGTTGATAGTTTTGATTATGGTCCTGGCGAAAGAATTGACTCGCCTGTATCGATTTCAAGACAATCATTCTCCAGCTGCAACATCATAGGCGATGATAATTTGACTGTTTGAGACTTCTCCTTCCCTCTCATCACTCTTCACTATACGTAAACTATCGCAACTCGTTCATAATGGGTATAAGGAAACCTAAAATTTCCTACATTTTTATAATGCAATGTAATATCTAACTAGCCGAGGAAATATAGGTATCGTGGATCATGGGTCGATGATGTTTGGGAAGGTATAGATGGAAGTTGTGTAAACAGATGATTTGTTCTATCATCGTGGTCATGATGGCCGTCGCCTACATTCTCCAATATAAAGTTTCAAGTATCTCTTTTCGAAAAAAAAAAAACTCCTAAATTATGGACTCTGAATTATAAAATCCACATTTCTTGTACAATGAACAAGTGCTTTGTGTTATAAATCAAAGCTTAGATTAGATATAATTTTTACAAACCTAGGCCAAGGATATATCTTACTGTGGGTACCCATTTTTCACTATTTTGCATTCGGAATGAAACACCGATCCTGTCGATTACCGTTTTTGTCATATCCTTTGTCACTGCAGGCAAATGATATTATTGATTACTAGTTTATTGCTTATTCCTGGTCGAGATAAAATGACTAACCTGTGTTAGTTCCTTCTCATAAAATTTTCAATTCTATATCAATAGCAACGTCATTCGTCTCCTGAATAATCCGATTTCTTCGTTGCGGTAAAATACGAACATTGATTACAGTGCGTGGAATCAATCATGACGTTACATCAATGATATTCATTGTCAGTTTAAATGACGCTAGTATTGATAAATTCACTTATAGCCGCAAGCTGTTTCAGTGTCTTTCATTCCTTCGACAACGTGATTTTTTGATAATATGTTCTCTTTTCGTATCCATCTTATTCAGGATTTTCAAACAGTTATACAGATTCACTATCTAGCTATTAACTATATCAATGATGAAAATGTCGCGAAATTACATTTTTACATTTCATCAAATTTTTCATGCAACTGAGTCATTCATCACATGCTAAATTATATACTATCGGAACGCGACATAGGTGAAAATTTAGGTGTTTATCATTTATTCGATATTCCTAAACTGCATACCTACATCATTAGGCAGTTTACAAACGGACATATTTTCTCTAACATAAACTTATAATATTTTCTGGTATAATATTGACCACCACCGGATACAAAGAGGTATTACGCCACCTGAAGATTGGAAAGTGAACGGAGCTTGGGAGCTTCGCATGCGGATCATTAACGAATTTTCGATTTCGTCAAGTGATATCTGCGTGAATGACATCGATCCAGAATTTCGTGTTGAAATTTCTGTTTCGGTTATTTACTAAAATTAGAATCGAGCACGAATTTGAAAAAGGCATAGGAAAGAATCCGTAATTTACGTAGCCCCAACCTTAAGGCACTTGACTGTGTGCCCAGTTTGTTCTAGGACTAAGGCTACGAGTAGAAAATCGAACAAGTCATCATGACTCTCGATTTCAGCTTGCATGGCGGTCGATGCTTTGTTCTTTAAATCTTCAATACATGACGGATCATTTTTACATTTGTTGTCGGATCCGGAAGAACTCTTGTCCAACACGAGCTTAATTCCATCGAATACAGCGTGACATGTCCTTACAACTTCGTGAGCTGATTTCTCCGTGGCTCTCTGAACTTCAGCTTCTATTGCCGCGGAGTGTTTGGGACCACTTCCGATTGCACCGTAGATATCCGAAATGACAGCCGAGCATGCGGAAGTAGTTGCTTTTCGAAGAGCTTCAAATTCAGATTGACTTTTAGGCGAATCGTTACTATAGCACAATTCCATTCCATAATAAATGTTACGTACTAATTTCTTCAGTGAGGAATGTGCTGCAGGTTGCAGGGTTTTCATAGCGGCAGCAGCTAAGGGGTTGATAATCAAAACTGAGGTCATAGTAGAATCGAGAGTGGCCTTAAAAGCAGTATGTGTGTTTGACTCAGCACTTTTCATTTTTTGAGCCTGATCATCGGTCATCTTTTGGTGTTTGAGAGTAACTAGGGTCATCTGATTTGCAATTGTATTGAAAATAATGTCAATCGCCTTCTTGGCTTGAAGGATTCCCATCTTACGATTAGATTGAAGTTTGGTATACGCGGAAGATATTTCAGCTTCACGTCCCGAGGATTTTATTATTAGAGAAAATTGCATGCCGTCGAATCTGAGCTTTACCAAAGCTCTGAATGCAGAGATCGTTCGACTGTGTGCAGTTTCGAGGGATATAGAACTGTGGCCAGTTGACCCCGGTGGGTTTCCGGAAAAATCTTTGATAATAAGGATTCCAATTCCAACGAAAGTTGTTCGACATGCGGTCACGATCTCGAAAATGATTTTGTTCTCGTTACGCAGTATTGCAGATTCGATTGCGGGGTGCATATTTTTCCGTTTTTGAATTGCCTCGGAAAATTTCTTTTCCAGTACAGTTATGGCTTCGGAAGTTACTTCTTCCTCGAGCTTTACTAATTTGGTCGCGATACCTTCGTCATCTTTTTTCCGAACGAATTTGATCGCCTTGTAAATAAGTTCAACTATGTCTTTCATTTCGTCATGTAGAGCTGGCTGTTCGGCTTTGAGAGCCGAAAAAGATTCTCGCGGTAGTACAAATAACAATGCATGCACAATAGCGTCGATTGCAGAGTTGAACGCCGAACTTGTTCTGTCTTTGGCTGTGTTGATAGCATGTAAGCCATATTTTCTCACATTTTCAATTCCTACAGCAGCTTCGGCTGACAGGACTTTGATAAGGTTGAAAATAATGTCAGTTGCCTCTGAGAATTTGGAAAATGCCGTCTCCCGGTCGGCTTCAATTGCGCAAAAATCAGCTGAATATCTACTCTGATGGTCAGTAGCGACGCGGACGATGGACAAGTCATCTTCACTTTTGAGCTTACCGTCAATTTCCTTTTCGCAATGAGAAGAATCTGGGGCCTCTAGAAGTGCCTTCTTACAATGAGGCAATTCTGATCTTTTGGTTCTTTCAGCATCGCACGAATGCACCGCGTTTCTTCCTTCATTTTGGTTTTCAGCAGAATCAGCGGCCAATTTAAGTTTACATCTAGTCGAATATCCGTAATCTATCTCAGCGCTTTCAGAAGATGATGATGATCCCTCGCTGGATTCAGGGGTCAAGAAGTCACATGTAGTGTCATCCTCAGTTGTATGAGACGCAACGAAAAGCGTTTGGAATAAAACAGAGCTGTGCACCACAATGGCACCCACCAGGAATATAGTTAATTGGTTTACCATTTTAGTCAACTGTGGCTAAATGAAGTCGAACGCGGCTTATACGAGAGTCAATGTTTGATTTCAATATCATCTCAGTTGTCAAAATATCTGAGGATTTACATGGAACGTGGCTCGCACGCATGAGCACATCTGTTTTTTTAATAAAATGACAAATTGTCAAGACAACACAGTCCCCTTTCTTCCCCTTTTCTCTCTGAAGATTTGTATTGCGCAGCAAGTATGTTGAACATGAAGTCAATGACCTCTGCAATTGAAAGAGGTAGCGATTGTAAAAGCATACGATATCGAAGTTTCGCTAATTTCAAATGGAACGTATCTGAAAAATTTTCAATCGTGGTCACGAACCTTTCCATGAATTCGAAAAATTGGAATTCTCAGGAACAAATCATGAATCCGCGAACATATTACAACTATCCGACGAGATTTTCAATATTACGACACGATTCTATACTGCAACTATAATTTACAAAGAAAATTGACGGGAAGATCACGTACGTGAGAACGCTTCCGGTTGGTCCTGACATCGCTATCTACTTTTCAAAATGGGATACGAGGAACAGAAAGCAAAGTAAGATTTCGTAGTTTAGGTCAGTAGAGCAAGTTTTGCCATGCTATAAAATAAAGTCATCAATGGCGCTAGTTTCAGTGGCTATTATGTTCCAAATCGACAATAGATATACTTTATTTATGCTGTACATATTATCTTATTACATATACATTCTTTTGATGTCACGTATTGTCTGAATAATAGTTTGAAACAATTTGAAAAATACGTAGAAATGCCATCTTCTCAGTATTGACAAACATATGATAATAGCTTTTACAGTACTGAATGAATCATGCAGGTATACCAAGGATGTAAGATTATTGATTCCGAAAAGTATGTTTGAAATGAAAAAATGTCATTAAAGTTCGTCACTCTGCAACTGTGGAAATTAATTTTGCTATTATAAACAAAAAATAGAAATTTTACCAGCTATGACAAATAATCTGAATTTCTATCCATCGGCGTTACTTTCTTCTCATGCAACTATATTCTAAGCAGATTTTTGGCTGCGTGGTTATTATATTAAAATATTTCGGAAGAGTGATATTAGGAACTTTTTGTATGATGCACGATGTTAGATATTAAATTTTAAATATGAAGTAATGAAATATTAAATAATCTTACGAAGAGCGAACAGTCTTTGCACATTGCTCGGAATAATGAGAGCAATTATCAGACAATCCTTTCTACCACTCGATATAATGAAATTCAAATTCCACTAGAGTACGATAGTAATTTTCCTGAATCTCAAAGTCTATGGAAGTGCCGATGCAAGGAACCTTTCACAGCGCAACGTAGAAGAACATTAACAAAAGCTGCCTCGGTTCTGCACTCTCTTTGCCGTAGATTCCAATTATTTCCAATAACACATTCATTATAATCTCGGAATTAAAAAATTCGTTGTTCAATTAAACTTTTTCCAAACATCGGAAGAATGGAAAGCTGATTATTGTCAAGATTTCAGTATAGGGTCCAGTCTTGGAGCGTTACACGGAAAAATTGTTCATTTTTCAAGAGACATTTGCATTAAATGGCTGCAATGTTACCGTGGTTATTCACTGTAATCAAAATCTACCGCGAACTTTGTGCTAGATCACAAGAGATGATGCATTTTATACCGCTCCAACGATACAGGATTCGGTTGTATGTCCAGCTTGTTCTTGAGCAAAGGCTATGAGAAGGTAATTGAATAGATCGTTATGACTCTCAATCTGATTTTGTAAAGCAGTAGATGCTTCATTCTTCAAACGTTCAATTGATGATGAACTATTTCCCCCACTATTTCGGATTTCAGGGAAAGCCTCGCTCAGCAGGATCTTAATTCCAGCGAATACAGCGTGACATAGCTTCACAACTTCGGGAACTGCTCTTTCACTGGCGTTTCGAATTGCGGCTTCTATTACCACCGAGTGGTTTTGACCACCTCGAGCCGCATTGTAGATATGAGAAATAGCAGTCAAATAAATGGAAGTAGTTTCTTTTTGAAGAGCGTTAAATTTAGTTTGAATTTCAGACGAATTTTTACTAAGACTCAATTCAATTCCAATGTAGAAACCGTGAACCACTTGTTTGAGTAAGAAATGTGCTGCAGGTCGCATGTTTTCAGTTCTCGTAGCAGCCCGGGGGTTGATTATCAAAACCGAATCTAAAGTAGAGTCAATTGCTGCTTTGAATGCGTTATTCATGTTTTTCTCACCAGTTTTGATATCATTTGCCTGATGATCGGTCATCTTTTGGTGTTCCTGAGAAACTATCTTCATCTGGTTCACGATTGTATTGAAAATAATGTCAATTGCACGTTTGGCTTGGAGAATTCCCGTCTTGTTATTGGATTCAAGTTCATTGTACTTGGCGGAAATTCCAGCCTTATGTCGAGAGGATTCCATGATTAGCAAGATTTGAATTCCGTCAAATCTGAATTCTACCAAAGCCCTGAATGCAGAAATTGCTTCACTGTGTGCAGTTTCGAGGGATGAAGAACCGTGGTCACTTCCCGATAGGCTTCCAGGAAAAACTATGGCAAGAAGGATTCTAATTCCAGTGAAAATAGCTCGATTAGCAGCCACAATTTCGGAAATTATTTTATTCTCTTCACGCAGTATGGCAGATTCAATGGCGGGATCCATTCCCTCATGCTTTTGAATCGCCTTGAAAAATTTCTCCTCCAATACAGTCGTGACTTCAGAAGATACTTCGTCCTCGAGCTTTTGTATTCTGTTCGCTACAGTTTTTTCATTTTTTTTGCGGCTCAATTTGATCGCGTCGTAAATACGTTCAACTGAGTCTTTCATTTCGTCATGCAGAGCTGGCTGTTCAGCTTTGAGTGCCAATGAAGACTTCTGTGGTAGTACCAATAATAATGCACGCACAATGGCGTCGATTGCAGAGTTGAACGCCGAACTTGTTCTGTCTTTGGCTGTATTGATAGCGTGTAAGTCATATTTTCGCACATTTTCAGTTTCGACAGCAGCTTCGGCTAACAGGGCTTTGATGAGATTGAAAATAATGTCAATTGCCTTTGAGAATCTGGAAAATGCCGCCTCCCGGGCGGCTTGAACTGCGCAGAAATCAGCTGAATATCTACTCTGCTGTCCAGTAGCGACTTTCGACGGGTGCTCTTCATTTTCAGGCTTACCGTCAACTGCTGTCCCGTACTCAGAAGAAGTTGACACCCCCGGGGCGCCAGTAGCTGAAGAATTAGCGGCATTTCCAGTTTCGTTGCTGGCAGAACCTCCGGGCAAGTCAGTCTTGGTCGTGGTCGAATTCACGTCAACTGTGTTTCCGTGGTCAGAAGAATTCGACTCCTCCAGAGTGCCACCACTAGAGGAATCAATCGCACTTTCTCCTTCGTTGCCGCCAGAAACTTTCGAGGGGTTACCTTCATGTGCATCTGCATTCCCAACAACTGTTTTTCCGGAGTTGAAAGATTCTGATTCTTTCATGCCGGTACTCCCAGACGGGTTATCAACAGTACCACCACTCTGGTGGCTGACCGAACCCGAAGAAGGATGCTTCTTGTGGACAGGGGAATTTCCGTCACCTTCCTTCTCGTGGTCAGAAGGTTTCGATCCCTCCGTACTGGTGCTTCCAGAGTGATTATCAACAGTACCACTACTCTGATGGCTGACATAACTCGAAGAAGGATGCTTCTTGTGGACAGGGGAATTTCCGTTTCCTTCATTCTCGGGATCAGAAGATTCTGATCCCTCCGTACTGGTACTTCCAGAGGGATTATTATCAACAGTACCACTACTCGGATGGCTGACATAACTCGAAGAAGGATGCTTTTTGTGGACAGGGGAATTTCCGTTTCCCTCATTCTCGGGATCAGAAGATTCTGATCCCTCCGTACTGGTACTTCCAGAGTGATTATCAACAGTACTACTACTTGGATGGCTGACATAACTCGAAGAAGGATGCTTTTTGTGGACAGGGGAATTTCCGTTTCCTTCATTCTCGGGATCGGAAGATTCTGATCCCTCCGTACTGGTACTTCCAGAGGGATTATCAACAGTACTACTACTTGGATGGCTGACATAACTCGAAGAAGGATGCTTTTTGTGGACAGGGGAATTTCCGTTTCCTTCATTCTCGGGATCGGAAGATTCTGATCCCTCCTTACTGGTACTTCCAGAGTGATTATCAACAGTACTACTACTCGGATGGCTGACATAACTCGAAGAAGGATGCTTTTTGTGGACAGGGGAATTTCCGTTTCCTTCATTCTCGGGATCGGAAGATTCTGATCCCTCCTTACTGGTACTTCCAGAGTGATTATCAACAGTACCACTACTCGGATGGCTGACATAACTCGAATAAGGATGCTTTTTGTGGACAGGGGAATTTCCGTTTCCCTCATTCTCGGGATCAGAAGATTCTGATCCCTCCGTACTGGTACTTCCAGAGGGATTATTATCAACAGTACCACTACTCGGATGGCTGACATAACTCGAAGAAGGATGCTTTTTGTGGACAGGGGAATTTCCGTTTCCTTCATTCTCGGGATCAGAAGATTCTGATCCCTCCGTACTGGTACTTCCAGAGGGATTATTATCAACAGTACCACTACTCGGATGGCTGACATAACTCGAAGAAGGATGCTTTTTGTGGACAGGGGAATTTCCGTTTCCTTCATTCTCGGGATCGGAAGATTCTGATCCCTCCTTACTGGTACTTCCAGAGTGATCATCAACAGTACTACTACTCGGATGGCTGACATAACTCGAAGAAGGATGCTTTTTGTGGACAGGGGAATTTCCGTTTCCTTCATTCTCGGGATCAGAAGATTCTGATCCCTCCGTACTGGTACTTCCAGAGGGATTATCAACAGTACTACTACTTGGATGGCTGACATAACTCGAAGAAGGATGCTTTTTGTGGACAGGGGAATTTCCGTTTCCTTCATTCTCGGGATCGGAAGATTCTGATCCCTCCTTACTGGTACTTCCAGAGTGATTATCAACAGTACTACTGCTCGGATGGCTGACATAACTCGAAGAAGGATGCTTTTTGTGGACAGGGGAATTTCCGTTTCCTTCATTCTCGGGATCAGAAGATTCTGATCCCTCCGTACTGGTACTTCCAGAGGGATTATTATCAACAGTACCACTACTCGGATGGCTGACATAACTCGAAGAAGGATGCTTTTTGTGGACAGGGGAATTTCCGTTTCCTTCATTCTCGGGATCAGAAGATTCTGATCCCTCCGTACTGGTACTTCCAGAGGGATTATTATCAACAGTACCACTACTCGGATGGCTGACATAACTCGAAGAAGGATGCTTTTTGTGGACAGGGGAATTTCCGTTTCCTTCATTCTCGGGATCGGAAGATTCTGATCCCTCCTTACTGGTACTTCCAGAGTGATTATCAACAGTACTACTACTCGGATGGCTGACATAACTCGAAGAAGGATGCTTTTTGTGGACAGGGGAATTTCCGTTTCCTTCATTCTCGGGATCAGAAGATTCTGATCCCTCCGTACTGGTACTTCCAGGGGGATTATTATCAACAGTACCACTACTCTGATGGCTTACATAACCCGAAGAAGGATGCTTTTTGTGGATAGCCGAATTTCCGTTACCTTCTTTCTCGTGGGTAGAAGATTCTGATTCCTCTATGCTGGTACTCCCTGCAGAAGGATTATCAATAGTACTACCATTCTGGTGGCTGACTGAACCTGAAGAAAAATGCGTTTTGTGGATAGCCGAATTTCTGTTACCTTTCTTCCCGTGGTCAGAAGTTTCTGATTTCTCCATGGTGGTACACCCAGAGGGATTCAAAACTGTACTTGCACTTTGGTGGTCGACAGAACTTTGGTGAATACCATTTTCATGTGTAGCAGAATTTTCATCAGGTTCGTTTTCACAATAAGAGAATTCGGACGTCTTGGTTGTTTGAGCATCGCAAGAATCCACCATACTTCCATATACGTTTTCGTCCTCGGCAGAAACAGTGGGCAACTCAAATTTACATGTCGACGAATCCCCGTAGTTTATATCATCGCTGTTAGATTCCTCGCTGGCCTCGGAGGTCGAAAAATCACAGGTAGTGTCATCTTGAATTATATAAGAGGCGAGGTAAAGAGTTCGGAGCAAATCGAACTTGATCCTAATGTCAGCATTGAATTTTAAAGACAGCTCGTTCTGGATAGTTCCAGCTCCGGAACAAATCTCCTCTTTGAAGGTTGTAATTGTGGTGAAAATATTACGGATCACAGTCGTAAGTTCGCGAGTTGCTTTCTTCCGAGCACTTTCTATTGCAACTTTAGTTTGAAGCGCCGGAGCTGAGCCATTTCCAACTGCACCAAAAAATGCTGTATTCCAAGTTGTGGCTTCGGAAACTTGTTTTTGCGCAATGACTTGAATTCTAGCATTCTTACGCGTGGTAGAACTTCCACCCCCAATCAATTTTATTGCTGAACATATACCTTTAGCCAAATCCGGTATTGTAACGTATCCTACAGCCCTGGAATTTTCAACGGCAGAAAAATCTTCGGTATCCACAATTAGAATTCCCGACAAAGTAGCGTTAAATGCAGCAATCAATGGTTCACGTATTCTGTTCTCGCAAGTTTCTAATGTATCCGAGTAACCTTCAGCTGCATATCCATTTTGAGAATCATCACTGACTGGGCAATTTTGAAGCAGTGTAGTTAGGATATTGCGGACTGCTTTCTCGCTTTGGAAAATTGATATGGTCTCGTAGGCTCGCAATATAACAAAGTCAAGCTTCGCTGCAGCCTGAATCCCTGAAGTAGTTGATGACAACGTTGCTGAAGAGCTCCGCACCACCACTATGGCACAAACCACGAAAATAGCTAATTTGCTTGCCATTTCAGTAGACTGTGGCTGTGCCAAACTGTACTAGGTTTATATACGTGCCGATGTTTGCTCTTCATATTTATTGAGTTGTTGCAATATTAGAGAATATATATTAAAACTGGGCCTCATATCAATTTGATGTCACATCTGGAGCATGTCTCATAACGATTACTTAATTGTGTGAAGTAATATTCCTTATCGCTTCGACCCAATTCTCCATATTTAGCGAATGTGCAATTTTGAGTAGTATGGACACGCGTATATCATTCCAGTCGAAACTTCATTCCATCAAAACTAGTACCTGCGATAATGGTATATGACGAGTGTTACAGTCACACAGGTCAGGAATCGTGAACCCGCACTCGTCGCACATCCTACGTCTTGTAAAACTCGGATGGTAAGCAAGTAGTTGTCTAACCAGAAGTGTCTTTCAAGGTAATGGACACGATTGTATAGTTATTACTAATTGTCTCGTCCAATGGCGCTAGTGATGCCGGGTTTTCTCGAATTAGCGCGCGGTTATGCATGAACATACTACCCAACGCTATGGTGGATTACCGCATGCCTGGTCGGTAATTAGCTATTTAACGCACCCTTTGCAGTGCGTCAAATCGAACTTTCCACGCAGATGATGATGAAAAAAAACATGATTCGCGCACGTCGCAATAACCAATACATGTGTAGTGACCACCGTGAAGTTCGATAGTACATACATAGGTGCGGTACGTTGCTGGATGTGGTACCAACAATTTGTAGAATCAGTAGCCAGAAATAAGACCTTGCAATGTATTATAGCCATACAAGTATGACAGTTCAGCACAAATTTAACTGCACTCCAATTTTGTAAACTTATAACAAATTATCGAGAGTCTAGAGCCCCGCACTTCCCCCCCTGTGTTCCTCTTCGAAGACGTGAAATAATGTTTGAATGGCCTCGTAATTATGTGGTTAATGCGGAGTTGATAACTTCTTTTATTGATGTAGGTAGCATTCGTTCAAACACATGCTATTTGTCAGAAATTTCGGTTCTGTCGATTTTCTCGATGTCTTCTATCACATACATACCATGGATGCATGCTTCATGATGCGTGAAAATACGAGTGTGAAGTAGGTCAGTCGCACCAGTAAGCGATGGCTTGAGAAATGGCATTAGCGAGTGTAGGCGCGAATGAAAATATATAATATACACTGGGTGAGTCATTTCAAACCTGCATCTTGAACCTCTAGGTCGTTAATCTCCAGCCATGAATCCTGCGTATCGCGTTGTGTTCGGCGTCTTGTGTCTTAAGTCAGATATCTTATGTTTTGTGCCTTACGTCTTGTGAATTATGCATCACCTCTTTAGTAAATCCAGTAAAATTTTAAGAAGTGCAATCCAATTCTAGGGAGTAGAATGCAATTTTCTGGGAAATCGCAAGAATTTGAGGAAACGCGAGAGGTTATTGGAACTTGGAGGCATAAGGTTCAAGACTTAAGATGTGCACGATTTAAATCTCAGCGTGAACATCGATAATCATTCGTCTTATCACCATACGTGGATATGATCGATGCATTCTGGGGAATGTACAGTATTCCAAAAATGACAGTATCATACTGCGGAACCATCTCTGCAGAAAAGTACTGCAAAAATGTTCTGCAGCTATTTTCTATGATCTTATATCTCCTTTGATCCTCGTGTATGACCTTCGTATACCTACTATTTCCGCTGTGCTATTCAGATTTCTGTCTCTTAATATTAGAAATTGACATGAACCTAATTGGGTGCCATTTTTAAACGCCAAACTGTCAATTTTGATACCTGATGGAATCGTTAATACACAAGCAGTCTCGAAAATACATCACTACTTTCGAATCAAATCCGTATAACCGGAGAATTTTCAACCTTATCCGACTCTGGAGACCATCGCTATACCAGTGAGGTTTCTGACAAGCATTACTACCGCATTATGTATTCACTTCCTCGATAACTCCATTTCCAATAATTTTATAAACTGATTCTATAACGAGTTGCACTGGCTGTATACTAGACTATGATTGATGTTCGGCCCTACTGCTATTTTGTAGGGTCGGAAGGCTCTGATATCCGACATTGAGTAGCGAGTGACTCGAGAAAAGACAGACAACCGTATACTTCGAATTCTATGAGTTTAAAGAAAGTATAGAAGTCTGTAGTCCTCATACCGTATACACCCTTACCGATAAGACCAACTACCACTAAAGATTCTGCGTTGGAAAGAAACCAGATGTTCTCCTTCAGAATAGACGAACCTATAAGAGGTCAAGATATTCTTTCTCCTATATATTTTTCTTCAAGAGCGAAGGCATTTTTCTCAAAAGATTCAAATCAGTGAGCTAGCAATATTTGTGGATTTTGAAGAATGTTAGAAGTTTTTGAATTTTGGGTGAGAGGTGAGAGATATCTATTTGAAGTAATAGGTACACACATCATCCTCCTTTTCAAATATTTCGAACAAGACGTCGTTAACGTTGCATTTGTGTATGGGGGGTTCTCGCTCATCCGGGACACTTTTCTGCGCGTAGGTCACCGATTTTGGTGCCACGCGAGATTTTGGATCGGACCCAACCCCCAACCACAAATCTAGAGCTATTCGCCTCATTATCAAGTCTTTCAAAAGTTATTCGATTTTCAAAATACTAAAAAATCGGTTTCCGAACGCACCGAACGATCTTTAGGCGTACGTATCTTCGGTTTGGGTGGTCCGAAAAATATTTTCAGATAGTGATTTAGAATCGCAAAACTTCCATCTTTCATGCTGTGAGTTCAGAAATTTTCGGAAAAAATTTTTCGCCCATGAATTTTCCAAAAAAATTTTGATTTTCAGTTTTCGAAACGAAGGTAATAATTTTTTTCGATGAAAATTTAACCGAAGGTAGTTCTCTGAATACCAAAGAATCCCTGAAATTTGTAGAAGGGCGTTCGGCCTAGTTTTTTTTTCATGATTTTTTGGAATATTTTTTTAGAATTTTTTTCGATTAAATTTTTTTTTCCGATTCGTAAATTTTTTCTTTTGCCGAGTTTCTAGTTCCTTTCACTCTTACAGCTTGATCTGACAGCAAACAATTTGTTTTCCATATTTCCAGTTTTTCGATTAATCCAAAATGTTCCATGAGGTACGTCGAACTTTTTTTAGCGCTGTCAGATCAAGCTGTAAGAGTGAGAGAAACTAGAAACTGAGCCAAAGAAAAAATTTACGAATCGAAAAAAAAAATTTAATCGAAAAAAATTCTAAAAAAATATTTCAAAAAATCATGAAAAAAAAACTAGGCCGAACCCCCTTCTACAAATTTCAGGGATTCTTTGGTATTCAGAGAACTACCTTCGGTTAAATTTTCATCGAAAAAAATTATTACCTTCGTTTCGAAAACTGAAAATCAAAATTTTTTTGGAAAATTCATGGGCGAAAAATTTTTTCCGAACATTCCTGAGCTCACAGCATGAAAGATGGAAGTTTTGCGATTCTAAATCACTATTTGAAAATATTTTTCGGACCACCCAAACCGAAGATACGTACGCCTAAAGATCGTTCGGTGCGTTCGGAAACCGATTTTTTAGTATTTTGAAAATCGAGTAACTTTTGAACCACTCGATAATGAGGCGAATAGCTCTAGATTTGTGGTTGGGGGCTGGGTCCGATCCAAAATCTCGCGTGGCACCAAAATCGGTGACCTACGCGCAGAAAAGTGTCCCGGATGAGCGAGAACCCCCCGTATACATATCGTATTTGTATTTGAAAAATATGGCTCTTACGGCTTTTTCGATGTCCCTATTTCGATACACCTGGATACGTCATTGTGACTACATTTCCGAATGCGAAACGGAGAATAGGGACGAAAAAAGAAACGAATTGAATGAATCGATCACTTGTAGGTACAAAGAATTTCGCACTTGAGGTCACGAGCTTTCTCACAATTGGTGTGGAATATGATATATTTCACGATGACTGAAAATATCATTATTCTTCACGTTCATAATATAGATACAAATTTACGAAATAGGATGTATTCTATGAGTAACAAACGACTCCTGAAGGATATCATTCTGACCTAGTAAAAGCAATCGCTGACTGACCCAGAAGATGTATTACTTAAGCCTATGAAAAAAAAAGAAAAAAAAGAAGAAAAACAAACAAACAAAGAACATCCTCTATCGTCCATTAGAGGAATAATTAATGGTTTCAATATTCAACAATCGCAGTAAAACTTTTTGACGGACCATTTAATCTCCGAACGATGCATTCATGTTTCGAAATTCTGACTATGGCTGGTAATGAAGATACGGTTGACCTGTACCCAAAACCATAATTCATCATCAACCACCCTGTGACTTTACGTTTACGTCGCCCTACAAGAAGCAGTATAGGGAAACGATACCTCACGAACATACATGTGTACATGTTAATCGACCGCAAGCCAAACACAGGGAAAATTTGATGTATGAGTAAAATGGTCATGGTAAAATTATTCGCATAAATCACATAACTCGATGCCATATTGATTGCAGGGACCATTATATTTTATTGCTTTCCCGCGTGGCTACTCGATTCGATAAAGCTAACCTGGATCTTTCTCGATTTCGAGTTTTATATTACCAACGTCGATAACACGGCAGGATATTTGAGTAATTCCGATTACCCAAACGTTTATTGGGAAATTCCCTGAGCACCGGGCGTTGCATGTTTACAATTTCGTCGGCAATTTGTATTTAATTATTTATTCAATCAATTTTTTTTCTCTCAAAATTCTCGTTATCGAAACACATGATAAAGTGTCGACACACCATGCTTCCCAATTATCTATAGGTACATCATGTACAAAGCATGTGTGAGAAGATAGGGTCCACCCCAGCTGAAGACTATACCTGTGACATGAAGTAGGTTAGTGTAATTGTGACGTCGTTCTGCGGCAACCTAGTTACGGTACACACAGCAAAAATGTACAGGACACACTGCGGCAGAATACAAATATACGACACACATAGCTGAAACTGAGCCGAGAGCCTCGAAAGTATATACTCTCATGTATTTCATCACGTTCCATTTCATTCTATTTCATCTTATTCATAAGTTACTTCTTCGAGAAAGAAATCCCGTCGTATATACCTATAGCTAACGAAAATACCCAATGTGTCATACGCCTCGAAGTGGCACTCGACCGCCACGACTGAGAGATCAATAACATAGATACGTGTTTTATGGGAGAAAAGTCGATGGAAATTCTTGAAAAAATACCGAAATTCTGTGTGTTTTCATAAAATTGAACGATAACGATATCTGTCATACGTTACAATCAGCCAGTTTGAAACGCAATACTGTACAAAAGCGACGTATCCATCACCCACCGGCCATTGCTTCCAGGTGATAATGTACCGCGGACAAATTTTTATTTTTTTTTCTGCAGAAACAAGTCTGTCCAGGGATGGTACGAATGCCTTGAGAACTAGAAACAGCCTTCACAAGTCTCATCTCCTGGTATTGATCCTGTGATGACGTCTTTGCTCTTCCGTATCTACGAGTGGGATTATTCTGGATACTAAAAACTTCGCAGTATATCGCGATAATATCCACAACCGACTATAGACTCCACGCAATGTTCTTCACGAGTTTGACCATCGAGTAGCTATTGCAAATTGCCCTTATCGCACAACTATTATTCCCCGATAAAAATCTCAACTAACGTTCAACCATAGTCATATTCGCGAATTATTACACCGATAAATTTCACTTTGAGCGATGATCGAGGTAATGTTTAAGAAAGAAAATGTCAGTAGGTGAACGTGCAACGTAGCGGCATTACGTATCAGTAGCAAAGTACTCGTCGTGACAATGTTTGCCATATCTAAATTGATGGGCGTTGTGCAGCACACTACTTTACTGCAGGTAATAATTTCGACGTAGACTTGGCGATGGAAATTGTTGGCCTGTACTTAAAAGATGAAAGCACATAAGGGTGGAGGGCTCGTTTAGGCTTCAAGGTATAAGAAAGTAGTTGGAACTTGTTATATCGGCTGATATATTTACATGGATAGTTTTCGCTCCAACGTACTAGTTTCCTTTGACGTTGATGAAGCAGAACTAAAGGTTTCGCGATGGAGGCGTCGTGTATCAGCTATAGTGTTTCATATACACAGAAGCAAGACACGCGAGTGATAATTACTCGTCTTTGATGTAATCTGAGAGATTTTCAACTCCCCGGACAAATTGAACTGCTTTTAACGAGTTTAATTTTTAACCAAGAAAGTTTTATGACTACTTTTAGGAAGAGGTGGGACAGCGTTTAACTGGATCTCATGATAATTAATCGCTGACAAAAAACTCGAAAGTTTCAATCCATTGAGTTTTAACCCATTTCGTAACGAGCCCTGCAGGCTTACTTTCCCTTTAAGCCAATAATCTACCTTCCCCGAACGGATGAACGCGATGAAAATCAATAAATGCCGCCCGGATATTTCCACCTTGAAATTTACTCAGAAAAAATGAGGGTTTCCTTTACGGACTAATAACTTATGAAGAATGCATTTTTTCTTGTCTATGAGTGTGAAACACCTGAGACCAAATGAATCCGGAAATCGTTACATACATACATTGAATTCATACGGAGGGAAAAACTCGCGAATTTTGTGCAGCTTTGCAGACGTGTGAGTAAAATGGTAACGAAGGTATAAATACCTATAATGGTCCAAGAAATCTTGTATCTTCACAATCATGTGGTACGAGAAGTAATGGGAGTTTCTCTGTGGAAGCAATGGGTGTCCATTCACGTAATAGCTTTGGCGGTTGGCACTACCACGTGTACCTACCGTGCGGTCGTGTACAATTTGAGAGGATATCCCACATTATGGTCCAGTTAGCCCACTGTATTATAGTAATGGACAGTAGTGGCAGGAGAGGCGTCTCGTGTTACAAATGGACACGACATTGACACGCTAAATTTCCATGAAATTCTATTAATTGGTTCTCAACTAACCTGTTCGAATCCTTAGAACCAAATTCGTATCGAAAGATTCATTTACTGCAGTGAAAACTCACCTGAAATCAGAAAAAAAAGAATACTTCATTAGGCAAAATAATTAAGATGTATGTATATTTGATTTGGTATCTTGTACTCGGAACTCGGAAGTTATTTTTTTGTCAAAAGGTACCCCAAACATTGCAAACTCAGATGAAATGAGAAAATTTCGGATCAGTCACTGGTTAGCGTTACATAAATTACTGAACATGCAGTGTTAGGGAGGAATGTGTAAAAGCGAATCTATTGTGATTATGGAATTATATTCAAACGGAAGAAGCTGGCCATCTGGAATTTCATACAACCGTTGAATTTAGAAACTAGCAGAAATTTTCAACGACTATCGAAGTTCACTTCCTGCTGTTTCGCGAGGTTTGAAAGAACCTTCATGATCCATTGTGAACCCTCAGGGGGAGTGGAGATTTTCTGAAGACTGACCCCAGATTTTGATGGCCCTTCAATCACCAATCGGTCATAAACTTCAACGTGATACTATAGCACACTGCTTGTTATTCAAGAGGTGATGCCACGGCTTCATACGCGTATACAATATTTATGCACTTGGGTATAAAACTATGTATACGTACATGAACGACCCGACCGCCATTTCCAATTACGAAGAATGATGGAGAAAAAGCTTCATCGTGCTGCTTATCACAAATCCTTCGAGTTTTGAGATCATATTTGCGGACTAATTTCATTTCGTTAAATTTGAGATCGAATTATTCGCGATCACACGACACTGATTCATGTAATGATAGACGGGGCAGCGTCCTTCAGTCTGGATGAAACATTATTCATCCATATCCATCAGTAATTATACTTCATCAGTTTCGAAAAAGTTTACCTATATTTAGATGAGAATTTAAAAAATGTCAAGAGAGAAAGAATGCATTAAGGCGTTAGGTTTATGGGAGTAAAGGTTGGCTCATGGCTCCCATCGGAGAAAATTTATTCATAGCGGTGTCGCTGCCTTCGATTAACGTGGGCATACTCTTATGCAGTTTCACCAGGCGATTCCCAGGGTAGTATAGGCATCGAATAAGTAGGAGAACTCCGGAGTCTTCGTTTCAGAAAAATTGGGAATGCTCAGAATAAGAGTAAGGCAAAATACAAAAAAGGAAATGAAAAATTGGGGTGAATGTTTATTTAGTAGTACTGCAGTCGCAACACTTGCATACACATTGCACATTCGCGTGGTTTGTCCATTTCTTTATACGTAGATAAGTATAGAGCACACTTTACGATGTTTTCGTAGGAACGATTTTATTATGGAGATGTAACCGGAAAGGAGGAAAATCTACTCGTAGTAAGGCAAAATAAAAAAGAGAACAAACACGAAAAAAAGAGGAAAAAAACCTGAGATAGGCACGTATAATGTGCATGAGTATAGCAGCCATCTTTAAAAACATTCCAGGTCATGGTGGCTCGAGAATGAACTGCTAATCAAGAATAATGTACTTGTATAAAATTCAGCACGCCAAGGCTAAAAAGGCGTGATCCATTTAGGCAAAGGTTGTGGGTTACCTACGCTTTGCGAAAGAAGGCGAGTGTTGGATTAATTAAATTTTCATCCCCGTCCATCCAGGTGCTTTTTTATTCTTCTCTTACCAACAACAATTCCTAGGACTTGAATAAACAAGAAGGCACTCAGCAATAGCTAGGAATTCTTCTCCAGCAAAATGAAACCGACTAGATCATATTCTACATATATTTCTGGTATAATTCTGGAGATTCCAGGTGAAGGGATGGAAAATATTGATTTGTATGTCTCTTAACCGCATTTCAGAGCTGAAAACGATCATGACTCTCTCTTGCGAAGAATCTCCCTCTCAATGACCCCTGACCTGTGCACAACGACTGACTCACAGGATGGAACAATTGCTCGCACTTCTTTGTAATTGAAAGGTCTTGACACCAAGTACGAGTAAAATACAGTCTAGAGACAACCGACTCCAAGTAGACACGCTTGCGATTAGTTCACCCCAAACAGCTCTGTCTGGATATTAACGAATGCTCACAGAAAAAAAAAAATAAAAACTGAAGATATGCCTCCTATTCTGGGACGAAATGTGCCATTGAGTTATTCTGCCTGCTGAATTATTTCGTTCATAGTTTTATTTCTTTCGGAGTTATTGCTAAGGGTGGAAGAAAGTCTGACACAATTATCACCTTGTTGATCAGATTTCCATGCTATTTTTCTCAAAGTTCCATGTAGCAACCATCGACATCACCGACGTCGTTGAAGGAACGAAACTGTGCAAAAGCAGTACGTCTTTTTTACGATGATAGATCTTGTCGATGGATAGTGTGGGAGTTGTAAGAGAAAATCTGGAGTTTGCGGACATCGTGGTCGTTAGAAATGGTCGACGACACTCGATCAACAAATCCGCATCCTCGCGTAGTTGCGGTCTTTCTATGACTGCAGAAGTCTGACTTAACGACCGCGCGATTAGCGAGTTGAGGGTAAAAAGTGAGCGGAGGTTTCTTTGGGATTTGAGAAACGAGGCAAGAATATCTAACAAAGTTTGACGCTGGGGGAGAGATAACTTCAAATTTCTCTGCACGTTAATAAAATTCTATACCTATATGCGGATAAGCCGGGGCCGGAAATCAAGCGCCCAGGGATCAAGAAGCAAATATACGATCCTGGATAGCGAAGATTTTTCAAGACTTGCCTCCGCCATATTTTTCAAAATAAATGTTAACTTGACCCTTCCCGTAGTGTTAGGGTCAGAAAAAAATGAAAATGAAAACCCCTGTAAATATATTCGGGTGTATCTATATTTCGCTGGAAACGTATATATATATTCCGGGGGCTAGTCCTGCCGCCAGGGTGGGATTCCGGTCAATCGAAACGAGGCCAATCGACGCTCGGTATCGGGCAAAACGTGCCGAAGAATAAGAATAGAAAAAGGAATGGAAATAGAAATAGAAATAGAAATAGAAATACGAGGTTCAACTGTTGCGGTTCGGCTATAAATTCCTCGATAACGTGACACTCGATGTGCTTTCCCGTATAGATTCATCGAATTCCTTTCACCAACTCCTGAATTCTGGCTTCCCAGTTCATACAGAATTATCAAGTTCAATCGATTCTATTCTAAATCATCCCAATCACTGGCTGTAGTCACGTGAACATATCCAACCGCGATCCCTTGAGGAGACGAATGGGTATGTTTAATGAAGAGGAATTTTACTCTCACACTAATTAGGCCTGAATGCATACCTGAAAAATTGACGTCTGGGGGGTCAGAAGCTTGTACATTGCCAGCTAGTTTCGTTGTGCTGTTCTAATAAGAGGACTAGCTGAGGCGGTAACTCCATATCTGCAGCTTGGGGTAAAAGTATTGCGAGTTACAAACGAACGGGGTAGAGCCCCAAGGAATGCAGAGAGTACGGGGTTCAGCTCGGATTAAAAACGGAAAACAAATGAGAATCGCTTCCAGCGGGTAGTCTGCATCCAGATAGCTACTTACCCTGATAATCCAACATTTCTTTTCCTCTTTTTCGATTCTTATTCCCTCAGACCGCGCGTAATATCAGTCGGCTACTGCAGCAATAGTGATTACATTTTATGCCGAATCTTTCCGGTTTGAAAGAGACAAGTTATTGTGATAGCCTCAAAAATGAAAAATTCAGTTTCCACCGTATCGCTTCGTATTTAGATCCGGAAAATCACCTCCAAACGTTTTCAGATGCACTTCCAGGTCTTATTGTGTGATGAATTGGTGTATCCGACGATACCTCGGAAATAAATAAACAGCTTTAACAAATTTGTGTCTGAATCGATACAAGGTTTCCTGACTTGATCTGTTTGAATTCTGGATTTGATCGGTTCAGCAGTTTTCGAGTTATTCACAAACGAAGATTTTGAGAAACAAAGTCTGAATTGGTTGACTCGATAACGAATCAACGAATTCTTACAATCCTGGGCTTGTGATCAATTGCGATTTGCTTCAGTCTACTCAACCTATTCGAATGCTTCTATCAATCGATTGCATAGTAAGAGAAGAATAATTTTTTTCTGACAATTAGTGTTCGGATCACTATCCGTGAACAATAAGATGAGTTGAAACTTTCATTCGATTCCCAAATTTCTGGCTGATTCAGAATTTCCAGCGATGATGAGGTGTTCACCGATCCGAAATCGTATAATACAGAAGAGTAATTGAGTTTTCGCTCGTAACACAATTAATTTTCTGTCAATCAAACGACTCCCTCAATCACTGAGCTCTCTGAAATCCTTGCGGCAAGTCGTAGGTCTGGCTTCTATCACGGTCAGCAGAACTATTCTCTCGTTTTGTTTCTGCAGGAAAAGAAATTTCACAGCTGAATTGTACTACAAGATTATAATGGCCTGTATTCACCGCCACGGCAAAATTTTGAACCCTGTGTTAAGTCTTATGTGCTAAAAACGACGTCACTAGCGCCTAAAAGCGACTGCTGAATACAAACTAATGTTTCATGACTCGTTATAAATATACCTGTTTGGAACGTGGGAATTCACGTCGTCAATTAAGTATTGGCGAAGTTAATTCCGTGGAACAAAATACGATTAACGAGAGGTTTGTTAGTGGGTTAGGTGGCTAGGTCGACTGCAGTATCCTCTATATTAGTCTCAGGTCATGGAATCGAGACCACGTTTGGATTCGGTTGCCTCTCGAGAGCCGGAGAGAATTCATAATGCAGTACCTGCATTCCGTGCTATATCTACCTATACTTGTACATTCCAGTACCTACTGAACTACATCGCTTGTTCGCTATCCGCATGTAATTTCGCTCATGTCACATAGGTCAAATGTCCAAATCATTCCATACACTAACCTCATCTAATGAACTCCCTGTTTGTGATAATTTCAACCCTGATATGACGTCAATCAATAATCTGCGATTCGAGCTGAACAAAATTTCATTATGCTATAAATTCGCTGACGAACCATAAGTGCAGAAGAACTATTACCTGGGTACAACGTCAGTGTAATTTACATTGTTATTTCACATCATATTTTAGTAAAATCATTTGCATCCCATCATTTAGCTTTCCATCACTTCACCGAAATACACTACGTGATACACCGTCAGTAGGATTACAGTTCGCGAGGATCTATATGCAACTTTTTGGGGATTTTGTTATTCGTGTCGCTATGGATAAACTGGCGAACCATCAATTCTACCCCATCCTCATATGGTCAGATCAACGTTCAGCTACGTTTAATCTTTATCGTTCACGATGCATCCGTTGTGAAAAGTACCGAACGACAGTTTTTCTTCAAATTCTGGAATTCCTTAATGCCGGAAAGACTTTCCTGCGGAGATGCTGCTGATACTGGATCACGATGACCACACAGATTGATGATATTCTGAAGATCGATTCAGCAGCTACATTCTTGACATTATTTTTCCACTGTGATGTCACAGCCTTGTAATATCTAGAGCAGGATTAGTATTGCGTGACTTTGTTGAACTCAATGCCTGAAAGAGAGAGAGAGAGAGAGAGAGAGAGAGAGAGAGAGAGAGAGAGAGAAAGAGAGGCGGAAAAAACGAGACAAAGTGGGTAGCGGAAGTTTGAGTTTGTTCAAAATATTCGAATGGATTGTATTCCGGTAGAATGGTGCTATTCGATGAGTTTCAAATTTATTCTCCGTTAACATTTAGTTACTTTGAAAGTACTGCCCGACAGGGCAACGATCGCATTGACGTTCATCCATCCGGAAATGGTAAGAGTCTTAAAATGAACTGCGAACCCCTTTTGAATGTTAATGGTACGAATGAACACGTCAAATTTAGGACCCTCCTTTACACCCCTTGGAACCGCCTTGACGTTCGCGCTACGGGTGTGTAGAAAAACAACCCCATGACAATGCGCCATATGCCCCGGCTGTCAAACGTGTCAAACATTGAGCTTGCTGATCCTTACCATCCTTCTGCCTCTGCTCACTCCGGTCTATATACACTTCATATAAATATACTTCACACGTTTGGCATTTGACATTTGTCGAACAACGTGTTTAGCTATGCTAATGCCTCAGGACGTCAGCACACATGGCTGCAGAACTAAAGGACCCGCAGAACCCACTGAGGGTTGAAAGGATGGTTTAAGACCATGATCTGCGGACGGTGGCACGTGATTTATCGACCAGCTAGCCTGCCTTGTTCGCATTACTATAGACCCTCAGTAATATATGGCTTCTAAGCAAGGCGCTAATTTCACTGAAGCTCGTATCAAGAATCCATCGCAGAGACTTGCAATATCCATAAAAGTGTAAGCAAATCAAGTAAATCAATCACGTATGTACCCATCTAATGGTTCATCAGCAACAAATGATGCATTATTTACAGTTTTATCTGTATTTTTCCAATATCCGTCATCATGCCAGTATTTGAATGGAATCATGCAAGAAATAGTTGACTGAAAGCTTTTCCAAAAATTTTCAGCATTCGATGGCATCGGCATCGTCGTCAACATATGCGGCGTACCATTTTACAACCGCTGATTTGAATCTTATACATACCACGTTCTATTGTGTAGCTAGAGGCTTTGTATACGAAAACTTAGCATGTGAATGCGCCCTTTTAGATCGAAGGCGAATATGCACTATGATAGACATAACAATGGCCGATTTACGCGTCTCGACGACCACCGATGTATCGGGGTTTATAGATGCGGTGTTATAGGGTGAGCGAGCAGCTTGCACAGCCATACTCGCATGACCACAGCATTGACACTGTGGTTGAATCTCAAGCTTTCCTATCCATAACCAAATCCCAAAACAAAGTCCCCAGCCTCCCCTTCAGTCGATGAGACTGCGGCACCAATTCCAGTTACATGGTTCACCTTGTGCTGCGGTCCCGCAACTTACTCAACTGAATTAGCGAGTTGGGCTACGAGATCGGGTTTGCTGGACTTTAACTTTCTTGCTGGGCAGCTTAGCTACGATTCCACTGAAATGGGCTAGGAGAAGTTACCTCAAAATTCGAAATAACTGATTCATTCCAAAGTTTGAACCATCGGTTTTAATTGCTGGCTATTAGTTGATGTGATTGAAATACATGGACAATAGAGCATAGAATTGGTTACTGTTTGTAAAGCATTCATTCCCATGAATGGACGGTACGCGTTACTGTATGTAACCAGTATACTGTTCTCTTTTTTTCGTATGGGTGAAAAAATAAACCTTGAATTTCGATACACGTATCATTTGAGACGCAGTAAATTTTCACGGCCTGAACGCGACAGCATGGCTTACTGAACCGGTAATGTTTAACAAAACGGTTCGCAGAGGTGGAAGAGATGCAAATTTATAACCTGAAAATAAAAAGATAAATGTGAAATGGTGGAGAAAGCACCTTTACCATGAGGTACGGTGGTGAATATACCAACGGTATACTGACGATGAGAAAGGAGAAAAAGACGCAAACAGAGGTAAAAAAAAAAAAAGAAAAAATAGAGTCGTTATTGCAGCAGCATGGAGAGACTAGGTTGGCACTGGGTGTGCAAAGGTGTTCAGAGCAGCGTAGGTATATAGGGGAAGAGATGGAGAAAGAGAGAATTAATGCCTGAATATTAATTATGGCGTCCAGCCGGCTAGCTAGTGTTTTGTTTTCTTGTCGTTTTGTTCGTTTGCTATAAAGCTCGTTCGTACCTATAGCCACTAGTGCTTTTTGCCTAATGGTTTGCTGCTGGACGCTGAACTTGCATTGTGCTTTATGCAAGGCTCTGTCGTTTGGTCGTACGATATACTCATTTGAGTGTTTATTCATCGTCGGATTAGGGAAAATTAGTCGCTATTCATAGCGGAGAGAAAACCAACCGTAAAGTAGACTTTTTCGAGGTAGAGGCATATACTCCGGAAAGAAATTTGTCCATAAATATTTGAAAAAAGGGCCTATACACACCGAAGAAGAAAGAAAAGGCTAAGCGATTTACAACGAAAAAAATCTTTAAACACGTCGAACAAAAGCAGCCACGTCCAAGTGAAAAGTTTTTTTATCTTCTTCCAAACTCCATCATACCTCGATATTTTCACCACTCTGAGGAGAAAAAGTCCAACAAGATATTTTCTTCAAAAAATAAACACCTTAAAATACACTCTTTGAATTACCAACCCACTTTACAGCGTTTGTTTTATACCGTTAAGTTTGCCGAAATGGACCACCAAACTTTTTCAGAAAATTTGCTAACATTGTAAAATCGCATGAGATGGAAAGTAGATTAGAAAACGTGTCAAATACTGTAATTTTACAGTATGAAGTGTTGAAGAGCTGCTGAACTTTGCCAGCCCTTAGATCTTGCCAAATCTAAATAACATGATACAGTTTCCGAAAATTTTTTCAATTGCTATATTTTGGAAAATCGTTTAGTTCAACTTTGGCAACTGATCCAATTTCGTCAGCTTCACCCTATGGTATTATTGACACATTCGTACTGCCATTGTTGGATACATGCGCTTTCAAACCTATGGGAAAATCAGGTCGAACCCACAAGAGTCATGAGGTGTGTGTCAGCATTGTTCGACCGATGTACTTTTACGGGATTAATACCAAAAAACGTTAACGACCATGCATTGTAACGTTCGGTGGGACTGAACACTGAATTACGCCTGCTGACCTATTCCCCAGCCACATGAAACCACGTGCCCCATAGAATCACGACGTACCATTATACCACTTCAACGATTCCACACGCTGGATATGATAATTCGACATTTTGAGTATATGGGGTGGTTCTCGTTCGGCGTTTAGCAGTCGTTGATACTCATCACCCGTGACGTCCCATAGCTATTTGTTTTTGGGCTCAATTTGAATAATTCCTCTGAACGTGAGTGCTGCCACAAATTCGGAGATAACGTATCATCGCGTTTCATATTTGAATATTAACACAGCCCTTTAGCTCATTCATTCCAAAATGAAAATCTGTTTTGGCATTAGTTTTAATGCGTGCTACTCGCGTTATGGTTCACAGGACTTCGACTACTGACCCAGGACTTTGTCATTTTCTTGGTTTCGCGAAACGATGATAATATCTCGTATCTCAGGGAAATATCGACATTGTCAAGATGACAAAAACGGAGCATTTTTTTAGTAATGTCAGAACCAGATAATCAATGGTATCGGAGTCTATATCTCGGGAATTCAACGTTTCTGAGGAAGTCTACTATTCGGCATGATAATACAATCTCACTTACTCGTGATAGATTAATTCGAGTTCGATTCTATACAATACGGAATGGCTAGTTCGCTGTAATTTAATCTTCGACCCAATTATCCTTCGGCAATTAGTTGACTGGCTAATAGAAATAGCTTATTCGTACCTCCCTTTGCCAACGATATCTTCGATCAAGCGGTCAATACATATATATGCGACCGTCTCGTCCATGGATGGGTACTAATATCCGTAATTGGCAAATTTGCGCGATGGTTGTTTTACATATAGCGAATTCTTTCTAACAAATCCAAAGAACAGTAGTTCTTTTTTTACATATAATTTTAGTCAAATTTTCTGCAAGTAGTGAAATTTGGAGACGAAATATTCCAAGATGCTGAACATCGAATGGTTTTAAATCTTCTTCCGGTATTTCGATTGGCAAAATCAGAAGCAAACAGACATTTCTATACTAGCGAATTGTATTTATACACGAGAAGACACGCCCGCTACTGTAACTGCGAATACGTGAGGAAATCAGGTGCAAAATTTGTGCATAGAGCTGCAGGGTAGAGAGACGGATCTTCTGTGTCGAATCCTTTCAGGATCGAGAGACGCTGTTAACCGTGGCACAACTTCCTGGTGCACCTTGTTAACATGCAGTATAAGATGCGATTCACAGGTCGTAGCCCACGTGACTCATCAAACCAACCTAACGTCTATCAAGTTATTTACCATCGCTTCCAAATTACTTACGGATATATTAACGCAATTTAATGCATGAGTTGGCAGTGCTCCTTCGAGACACACAATATTAATGTGATGTAATAGAAAGCCACCTGTGCTAGGGCCAGAGCCCTAGTCCCACGAATAACAATAACAATATTAACTCCATACTGTCCAGGATAAGGCGCAGTTTAGCCGAAGCAGCTGCTTGCTAACCCATGTCAAATGATTTTATTGTCTTACTGAATAATCGAGGAAGTGGACCGCCATCATGTGCCACCTGTTCTTACGCATGATTCAAAGTTTGATATACCATATCGACGACATGGTGTCATCAATGATCTTTTCCAACACAGGTGGCTGATGACACACGATTTTTTATCCGCTATATCATCCGATTGTTACATATTGAAGTCTCTCTGAGGATGAATTGTATTTATCAGTGCAGAAATGGTATATCTTGAGGATTGATATAAATATATTTTCATTTGACAGTCAGCAATCTGCTGAATTATTTATATTTTTTCACCTCTTCTAGGTTTTTTTTAATTGAGATGTTCTAATTCAGATGTCCTTTTGAATCTTTGCCAGACATTCATTTCCAGTTTCAAGTCATCTTTCTGTATTAAGAACGAAAAGAAATGAAGAATTTTGTTTTCATCTCTTCACATCGAGTTCTCTCGTGTGCTGAACGGTTGCGATGTATGTCATTGCGGTCCTAGTTTTTAAAGCTCGTACGAGTGTAGCTTAAGTATGAAACAATTTTCAACAAATTTTTGGTGACTCTCATGAATGATGACTTGATGAAAAATTTCATCCCAAGCATCGTTGGGTCATTAGACCTATACCACAAGTTTCATCGTAAGTTTCCAAAGAAATTCTGGCTTATAAAATGCAAAATGTTAAAAAACGTTCGAGTTAGTTGGCGGTGCATGAAGCAAATGGTTAAACCCTTCCCTATTGTGGTTAACCGAGGTTGTTAAGCGTCAAAAAAAAGAGCGTAAGAAGGATCAAATTCAACCCTGACACCCCACGGTCTCCAAGCTTGCGGGTCAGAGAATGGCTATAATATACTTAAATACGGTACGAAACATGGAACTGGTTTTTAGCGTTGTTATTCAATGTGCTCGACGGTATAGAGCCACCCTGCGTACGTAGGTAACACCCTGTAACCACAAACCCCTAAATCTTGTTACGCTCACCGTTGTAATGCAAATTAAAATAACAAGCGCAGACTCCCCTGCTAAAATACGTATGTGCCGACGTGTTCACACACACACACACACACACACATGCATGTAGGTATATTGCGTGAGTATAGGTATTGCCGAAGCCAGGTTGGCTCTGGCAATATGTGTCAGAGGCAAAGCGAGTCTGTTGTGCATTATTATTTTATTCCCCGCAACATGGATTATCCTTTTTGTACACGTGTTTGAGGACTCGAGGGGGGAAGGACGAGTTTCATGTGCGTCATGCCTGACGGTTCTATGGGTATAAACATAGGTACACGCATAACAAATGGGAGTAAGTTTTTCGTGGGAAATAACCGTTTCCAATTTCATGATTCGTTTATCGTTTATTATTTTACACTCAATTCACTCCTCTCCTTCTAGCTGTAATTGATCTAGGAATAATGATCTCAACAAACTGGTTCTAGGTTTCCGTTCAGGGAAAACCCCACCGGAAGTGAGAATTTGGAAATTCTTTCCTCCCCTTTCGAAATTATTATGGGTTTGGACTATGTACGTTGGTTCTGTTAATAACGAACAAAATATCACTCTGAGATTAACAATTTGATGAGAAACGCTGGAGATAGAATCTATTATTAGATAGCGAATAGTCTATTCCAAAATACGCCCTACGTCTTAAGGGGGTCAGGAACCGAAAATTTCACCTCCAGAACCGCCAACGGTAGAGGCGCTGCTTTTTGTCTTAATATCATTTCTCATATCAAAATACCTCACATTGAAAAAAATTTTGAAAATTCATTCTTTCCCTGTTTTCAAAATTATTTTTTTTCGAATCCGTTGGGATAGCGAAAAACCCATCTGCTAAATTGTTAATACTGATCCAAAGAATGTGTAAAGTAATCCACGATCTTTGAAGTTCAAAATTGTAGGAGAAGATAGGATTCAAAGTCACAAAAATCGTCCAAATGTGTACTAAACGTGTCAAATCGCCTTCTATTTTTTATTAACTTATACAAAATATAGATTTTATACTTTTGGGGAAAAAAGCTGTTCCATGACTGTATTATATGATGATGATAAGTCTTGTATAATTTTGTCCTGGTAAAGTTTCACTCGATCATATTATAGGAATTTATTTATTCAGGTCATGGAATCCATTTTTTTTATTATTGTATACTACCTATCAGTTTATTTAGTTAATTTTTTCATACCGAGAAAGAAGTAAAAACTAACAAAAATATGAGCTTAGAAGGCAATATGATACACTTTTCCCACATTTGGACGATTTTTGTGACTTCAAATCCTATCTTCTCCTACAATTTTGAACATTAAAGATCGTAGATTTTTTCACACATTCTTTGGATCAGAATGAATATTTCAGCAGATGGGATTTTCGATACCTCAACGGATTCGAAAAGAATCGTTTTGAAAACGGGGAAAAAATTTATTTTTCCGTGCAATGTGAGGTATTTTGGTATGAGAAATGATATAAAGACAAAAATTAGCGAGTCTCTACCGTTGGCGGTCCCGGAAGTCAAATTTTCCGTACCTGACCCCCTTGATCATGCGTGCAGGATAGTCATGTTTTGATGGTGTTCGAAACACTGAGTTCACATTCTGGTATCAAACCTGACAATGAGATACTTTTATGCTCTGAAAAACCGATGAACATCAATATTTCGTTAATTTTGGCCAACAAATTTTTACCGAGGAGTTAACTCCTTTCAATTGACTTTTCCAAAACAACTCCTAAAAGTCAATTGACTTTTGACCCAAAAGTTCTCCATTTTCTTCCATTAATAAAAAATTCCCGCACGCCTCACTGAATTTTCAGTCAAAAGATGAGATGTTGTTAATTATTTGAGCAGAAATAAAGTGATCGAGAGAAAATATGAATTGAAAAATAGGCCAAAAGAGAATTCCCACTTCCAGTAGAATATCGTCTTAAGACCAAGAAGTGATGCTGAAATCCATCTTCTTGCATGAGGCCAAGAAATTGCGGTGTATCTCAATTTGTTACGTGAACAAATTTTTATTCATCTCGTGATCTTATTTCATTTGTTTCAACTCACGCAGGGATTAAGCCGGGCAGCCCAGTAAAGGGCGCGTGATATTTATCACAATCTCCCAGACATCTTTATGCTCCGAGAAAATTCAGCAACACGCAAGTTCGGGGATGAGATGTAGGGTTTCAAGCAACTCGAGAAGATCAATTCGATATTTTGCGATAGTCGACTCGCGCCGCATCACATAAAACCGTGAATCCATCATCGAGCAGATTCCGAATAAAAGTCCACATCAATATCTCAAAATTATAAAGAACTTCCCAACGATTTCAACGTTCACGTGTTTGCACTTCTTCATCTTCTTCTTTCGAACCTGAATAATATATTGGTGTCGCGATCATCTGGAGTATCTGTTTTTTTCTAAGCGATTCAACGTTTATCATACGACTCCGTCGAAAGGATGTATCTACAAAATCGAAATACCGGCTCCTCAACAGGAATCTCTTGGGCCTTATAGGTACGTGGCAATGATTCCAAATGGTTTTCAGCCACGCAACCACCCTGAACCATAAAGTTAGGTCTTACACCGGTAAGGGTGAGATTAAATTTGACCAGGTGTAATTACGCTATTCAATTTCGGGAAAAACGTGTATGAAGGCTGTTCGAACTGCCTGGGATTTAGTCGACTATGAATTAGCCCTGGAATCAGGAAAAAATTCGTTTTCACTTCATGTAACTTACTGCTGCTAGGTAAGAGTGGAAAAGAGTTCATCCTTGAAACCAGCCTCTTTAACGTACAACCCCGAGATTTGAGGGGAGATGCGAAATCGTCTAGACGGCGTCTGTTCTATTCAATCCTTACTTATTTTCCCTGCATAAAACCAGAAGCGTTCTGGGTACTTTGCTAGCCGGAACTGAGACACATTTGAAGGAATCTAAATCCGGTGTTAAGGTAATCTCGAAAACGGTTTTACGAGCGATTCTCTTGAACGCAATTCTTCCAACCCCTTCGACACTCCTACGGTGTTATAGGCATAAAAATCACTCAAATCTGCCTCCAGGGCTCCAGCTCATGGTGAGAACTGAGTCCTATAAAAATTCTAGATTCCCACCACACCAGTAAAAAAAAAGTATCAAAAGGTACGGTCTGAAGGTGAGAACATCATCTGCCTAACTTATGTTGCTGATGTACGTGCAGCTATGACTCCAAGGTTGGTTTTTCTTGCAGCCCATCAATTCGTTACAAAAACACGGTCCTTTTTTTGTTTTCCACGGGGTCGAGGTAAACCCATCGGGTTTTTACCCGAAGATTTAATGATTTTCTTAACACGAAGCAACCTACCGGACTCACGGGACTGAATGAATGAAAAGAAAAGAATCTTGCCCCAACTTCCCCATTGTCTGACAAAACAGTTCCCAGCTTTTTGTAGTTCCAACTCTCGTCTGGAGGTAGTGATAACCCAGACTCAGTTCTGACAATGAAAAGCGAGCATAAAGAGATCTGCTCTCTTGCTACGTAGTATATAATTGTGTTAATTAACTACACCGGGAAAAGTCATGATCTAATTTCTTCTTCTTTATATCATGAATTTCACTGATATATATATTTCAGTCTGCAGACGTATAATGTCACGAACGAACTGGGGGACAAAGGTAGTCCATATATATCTTTTGACATAGAAATTCATTAGTAGATTATACGAGCTCGCAATCTCGAACCAGAGAGAATGCGGATGAGGAGGAGCCGATATCTTTGAATAGTGGAGCTTGATTAGGACAAATCGTTCCTGAGTTCAATGACTCGAATTGCCAGGTTGGTCGAAGGTTGTTTCCGTCTTGTGGTATAAGGAGGAGTGAGAGTAAAGAAAAACCGTAGAATTTCAGGAAGATGGAAGAGGGACGAGTGATAAATCCTCGGACGGGATGTCAAATAACGGTGATTTACTGATGAAAAAACAGCCACGCCGTGCTAAAATATGTCGCCGGTTCCATTGGCTGTCATTCCCACGGCCAAAAACTCTGGTTGATCACGTCATATCTGACCCCAGTAGCGAGGATGATCCACCGTTATAATCGGAGCCATTATAATCGGAGTAAAGTTGTTTTTGCTTTTTACTTTTTTTTCCTGTCATACTTTGCGAGTGGAGTTTAAACTGAAATTCGTGCTTGAAATACACCTGAAAAATATTGGCTGAAAAGCGTTGATACGTAAAGCTGTCTGTCATTCAAGAATATTCCTATGTTTCGACACGAGGTAATATTCGAAAGTGCCCCATCTTTCGATATTGACAAGCTTCGAGAGCTAAGGTAGACTCTTTTCATTTTCAAATGTACCCTGCCTTTAGCGGATACCTTCAATCGTTGTAGTAGCTATGAAAGAAAATCTTCCCTCTGTTTGCAAGATGTGTTTATCCGTAAATATACCTACTGAGAGGAATAGCGTATTGATCATTATGATCCCCGATAAGTCAATTCAATGGAATTGCAACTGACGGGAAAAGTATTACCAATAGCTTTGATCTTCGCACCCGCCACTATTCCTTGCCCCGAGTATAACAGAGAACTTATCATGTTATTCTAGAATTTATTCAGAGTGAAGTGCACTCGTTGAAAGCTTGGTGAATGAATGCCAGCAAATTGCGTGATTATTATCGAGCTTCTGCACACCGGTTCAATTGGATAGTCAATAACAGTATGACAAGGGGCCGTTTTCATGAATGGAAACGGTTATAACCTGCAAAGTCTGTGTGCCTTCGCCAGTCCCATTTATGACCTAGTAATAAACCCCGCAAATCATGATTATTCACACGCAAAGTAGGTATATTTTTTATCCTTTTGTAAATCGGCATTAGGTACTTCAAAGATAGGATCGCTGGACGGACGAGACTGTGGTAGATCCCTGCAGTATTTTAACCGTTCCTGATTAACAGGATATCTCAATTCATTTGAACTTGAACTTGGATTAGCAAGGTGTCATGTGATAGGACTAGCGTATATACGGTAGTACTTTTCAAGTACAGTGATGGGCACCATGGCAATCCGACCTTTGCCATCTCACGGACTCAATTGACCCCCGACTTGAGTGATCCTTCTGAGGTCAAGGCGACGTGGTCGTCGTGGGTAATTTCCTGTTCTTTGCGTGTTCGCCTGTACTGTAATACGAGTGTTTTCAGGACTGCGGTTCTTGGACTCCTTAGCAGAATGAGAAAAATTCCCAAGAACGAAAGACCCTCGATTATGTGTTCGTAATGATGAATCAAGATGAAAGGGTCTGTCAGTTATGGGAAAATATACGACTGCAGATTTATTGTCGAGCTGCAAACCCGCAAATACTTATATATTTGCAGGAAAACCGTATCCGAAAAGTCTAGTGATACGATTTTGTCACGGCAGTTCATATAAGAAGGTAGAAGAGTTTGTCCTTTGACATGCTTACTAGACGAAAAATGCAAAAACAACGATATTCATCAAATTCTCACTTATTCCTGCATAGAGTCAGTCGTTTGGCCCTGTAGTCGCTTTGAAGGGTCCAAGGGCGTCTTCAGGTTTCGACATCAAGAGTGGCAAAGCAGCCAGCTATGAAGTTTTCAAAGCGTTATAATCTGCAATCTTCGCACCGGCTATTTCAGCCGTTGATCAGTTGAAGAACTGAAGACCCTTTGGTACAAAGCGAAACCCTGCATTCTACTTCGGAGAAGGTGAACCCAGAGGAGGTAAAAACTACGCTCACTCCTGCATCTTCTTCAGATGAAAAAAGAGTGAAAAAACATTGGTTAAATGTATCAGTGTCTGAAGAAGAACGTTAAACATCAAAAGAAGTAGAAGCCTGGAGAATTCCAGAAAAGCAACCCTCGAAGATGAAGAATTGCTACGTCCCATTCTGATCAACGGACTGGTTTGCCCGGAAAAACTCACAACGTTTAAGTTTCACGGGCAAAAATGGAAGGTGATGAAAAGTCTTTGGCAACTCATTCGACCAAATATTCACATTTGAATCCATGTTTTTTGTACGGATATTAAAATCCATCAAAGTTCACATCCTTTTCATGTGCGGAAACAATACTGCTTGTCACTCAGATGAACCAATTGATTGACGAATTCTTTCGGTTAACATTGAAAGAATTGAAAGCTTAAAAGAATATTTGCAGAATGTGAGTTTCGTGGCTTGAACCGAAAGCAATTATAATCCTGGAGAGCATGAGAACGTTTGGAACAGTTTGAGAAACTCTGTAAAGTTTACGAACGATAAAGGTATATCTGCCCCTGTGAAAGTTTGTAGGAACACGGAACGAGGTAGCATCCTCTTTAAAACGTCGACACTACACCACTCGAGAAACTATAACACAACCGAGTCCTAATGCGGCTTTTATAGTGCGTTTAGTACGTTATGTTATTACGCGTTTGCTAAGGACGGGTCGATCCGACCCGGGCAAGTGCGCGTAAACTTTCTACGCGTGAACATAATAGACGCACTTACGCACCACCCTGGCCCTAGCGGTGTATACATATAGTTATAGGATCGCTTGTGTCACGTGTAGAAATTGACTTAAGGAGATCGGAAAACCCGACCAGCGCCCGGCTGGGGCCTGGCCAGGCACTGGTCGGTTTGTCCCGATCTCCTTAAGTCAATTTGTGCACGAAGGTCGGGTGTTTAGGTATAAGAAGAACAGCCGAAAAGGTGTTTTTTTATTCGGTTGATCATGCCGGATTGTTTCACTGAAAAATTAACCTCGAATTCTGCAGGGATCTAGAAGTCTGCGAGATTTTCTTCAATCGCGTCATAGTAGCAAGTTCTTCTGTTTCTGATTTATACGCGTCATTTGTCAGCGTCTCTTCTTCTCGAAAACCCCTCGTCGTCATTTTAACAATAACACTTATCGCCGAGCCCGTGGACTCGACGTCAGGCAACCATCCAAGCCTAAGTGGATCGTTAGCGCTGGTGTACCGAACCGCACCGGCTGGTGACGTCATTTGTTCCTACGGCCTCTTCTTCCCCATCTTGGAAGCCTTCCACCCCAAAATCAGCCGCCCATCTACTACCCCTAAGGCTGAAGGGCGTCGAGGGGCGTCTAGGGAGTCAAAGTCAGCCAGTCGATGTTTGGTTATACTTATTAATTACACTCGCATCATTTGTCTGAATCTTGTAGTTTGCTAAAGGCGCACAATTTATTAGCTAATAAAAGAGCCCATGACTGATGGTGGAAAAAAAATCCACGGTTAAAAGAACAGCGACAGTATATGAGAGTTAAGAAGGGGAAGAACTGACAAAAAGTGTAAGCTTCTCTGCTGTCGTTTGCTGACACGTCGCTTTCAGCAGAAGAAGATAAGTGATTGGTTTGCCTGACGGTCAGATAAAAGAGAGATATCCCCAGGATTTGAAAAAGGTATAAATCAGCGTGGACCATTCGTCGATTGTTGTCTAGCGCAATATTCGGATTGGTTTTTCGAATTTGGTCAAACGCCACAATTTTTCATCACGTTCTGACATCAAGGAAAAAGAATTTCGAGCATCAAGCAATGGTGATTTCCAATTGAATTGGAACAAAATGCTTTCTTCGCTTATCAGTTGAAGTCCATAATCAAGGAGGGGAACAAACGAATCATTATTTCTCCAGCTACTATACTGACTGGAAAATATCGTAATTCGGAGCTCGTTAAACTCGGAGATATACCTAAAGGGCAGCCACCCCTGAACTGTAAATATTAGCAAATCGGAAAGTACGGATCTTCGTGAACAGCAGTGCTCAGAGATCCTGGGTTTAATTGCATGTAATCATGCTGATAAGTGATGCTGCGTGCGGTGAAAGTCACGCGACGAAATCAAACTGTGCGGCTGTAGGCACGAGTCACGTAGAGGCGGTACTTTATTGCGCGTAATTTATATGCACGGGGGGAAAAAAACGTCTCGTAAATCCCACCGCCTTACAGAGATCAAGCATATCAGATTTCGCAACGGTGTCACGCGGTCTATATTTCGCCGAGTCAATTATTTGACAAGTTGTTGAAACGTTTGAATTAGGCAAATCTGACTGGCTGATTAGCAGCTTGAGCCAAAATTCCCTCCACTGAATTGTGACTATATATATCGCCGACAAACTAATTATACACTAATAAGCAAATGAAAGTACTTCGTCGCTGCTCAGTGATAAACACTGTCACCTCAGACCTGTCTATACCATGTGAACACGTGTGCATTTAGTTTTGTTGATATTAATTAGCAAATAGTAATCATCCCTGGCAAGTACATGTGAAGAGTTGGACTAATTTCGGATTTCCGCCCTGGATTTTTAAGGGAATTTTGCACTGCATGACAAGTACCCTGAATTCCTAATTCAATTAATAACTTTGATAAGTCTCGGGCTCACTTGCCCTAGTATTACAGATGCCATATTCGAAATGTCACACCGTAAGTGATGTGTAACACGGAACATGGCAGTTTCTCGAAGAAGTATGCTGATCGTTTGAAAAGAACACCTTCGTGCTCTGAACAACTGCAATTGCTGCTCAAAGTAGTGTAAATATTCTCACGAACCGCTTGCGATTTTTTGTGAAAATGAGATTGTTATCCGGAGTCAGAAAAATATAATACCTTTTCCAAAAACTGACTAATATCGGTTCGAAATATGAGAAAATTTACCACATCATGAACGGGTGGTAAAATTCCTGACAGGATCGTGAGGCGTGTTTTGGTGATTTGATATTTTCAGATGTTTCCGAAATTGAATGAATCGTAACCATGATATCATGGAGAAATTTCCGGTGGTCGAAAGACGACTATGAGTAAGTACGTATAGAAAAGCGACTATGCTTAAAACCATTCGGAAGTCTACGTTTGGCTACATTATCCTACGATATCCGTACAGGTCAAGTTGAGATAAATTTTCCGGGTTTGCCGAGAGAGGTAATGGGGTTGCCGCACGCTACTGAAAGGGAATGTAATTGGAATTAATGATTAACCACAAGTAGGTACTATACCTGGGCGAGTCCGACGCTTGGAGTCGCGGCGCCTTTGGTGAATGGAAGTTGACCACGCGACGCTATCACAAGCTGGATGGTGTTTGCGCTTGGTTTTCAAAAACCCGGATACCAAAAGAAATTCTACGTAGCGTCAAGTCATGCGCGTGACAAGATAGAATCGGAATAGATAAACATGAATATATTGTATACGTGAAAGGATTTGGATTTCGAAATTGATAAATTTGCTTTCGACTCCGCGACATCTCGCTGGGTTTCCTGTCAAACGACGGTGCAAAAATAAAAAAGGTACGAATATCTTAGCCACAATTGGCCGATAAAAATGCCCCACAAATTCTCTGATATAGTATTATATATATTCAGTGACGTTTGCATTTTGCCATATATTTGCGGATAAGCGGCTGACGATAAGTCACAACGTTTTAGGAACCAAGTCCTTGTATAGTTTCCTGCGTGACAGCCGATTGTTCAAGTGGAATTGATTTCCAGTGCCCCTTAATAGTGGAGGGGGAATTTAGAGCAATTGGTAAATTTTCAAGACCGGAGATTGAAGATTGAAGATTTGAATGAAGGAAAGGGGGGCAGAGCTACGTTCTGAGTAGGCCTTATATGTATATCGAGCAGGAGCAGAATATATGCTTCAGGATGTCTCTTCCTTGCCCTGCCTGCCTGCCTCATCCTTATGTAGGTGAAACGTCCTTCGTACCGTTATAATATATGACTGGCACTTTAGGAGATTTAAGAGTACGCCGAAGCTCTGGATATGAAAGTTTGGATTTATCTGCCTAAAATACTGTTATGCCATTTCAGAATTTTGCGATTTCGAATATTACATACATCCTGATTCTCGCAATCAATTTTTCCGTTCTCCATCCTGAAAATAGTGATCTTACAATAAACGCGATGCTCAGTTATGAGATTTACGTCTTTTGAATCACCCTCATAATGACCGAGAGCTTCGACTCAGATGAGGTAAAGAGTTGAAACTTTCAGCAGCGAAACAACAAGCAGTTATTTCTGTATATAAGCGTTTAATGAATGAGCTCAATTAACGCAGAACTTCTGATTGCAATTAATTGGGTACCGCACTGAGGAATGTTTTTTGAATTTCGTATCAAGTGAAACAAAAAGACTGTTCTGTATACTTACTGCGAATGGGATATCACGTTGTTGACTTTCAACTCACAGGAGGTCTCGATATCTGACAATATCGCGATATCAATTCCACTCGAAAACTTGCACTTATGTCTGTCTGCGATTGATACACTCTGTACCACTGGAGAGATTTTTGAATTCATCGGATTCGTTAACCAACGTTCTACTGATCGTTTGAAAACTCGAGTGACTCTTCGGATTAACGTTTGAAAACTGACGATGGTATTGAATCACGCCGAGATCAAATCAGTCTCGGTCCACTGCACCATTTGCAGACATTTCGTGATTCGGGTTCAAAGTATCAACCAGATAATACCGAGAAATCGAACTTGAACTGATACTAATCGAGCATAAATCATCAAATTACAGAGTATTCATGCGGGCAGACCAGATGAATCATTCCATATTCGTTAGCGGGGCGAATCGAAGATGAAAGAATCGTGTGTGTGTGTGTGGGTTTATTTTATATTGCCTAAAAAATCTCTGATGGACATCTTTCGTACGGTATTTAAATACTAAATACGTTATCGGCTGAATACCGTTTCTCATAATTGCAAACCATTATTTATATTCATTGATATTAACGCGTTATCGATGACTCGTTATTGTCCGCAGTCAGAGAAAAAATCCGGGTTTTACTACATCAATGCCAATTGTATCAATGGTGAAAATTCCTGCAGTGATTTTATCAGTGACAGCGATTTATCGAAAATGTGAGCCGGGTGTGTTCCAATAGAATATTGAATACCCATTGATATTTACTCTCTGTGCGCTATTGGATATCGATACCATTGATGTCGTCCATCAATTTCAATTCCCACGAAAATTTTCAGACAAGACTTTAGAGTCGGCTATAGTCTCTGTGATATATTCATCTCAAATTACATATGCACAATTCTGTGCTGATACCATTTTTATATTTGTTAGTTAAAAATGTTCATTCCATTTGAATGCGTTGCGGGACTTGTAGCCGCTGGACGACTGCCAGATCTGCGTTGATTAACTGGAGCATTAAACTTTTCCACGACCTATGTATATAAACCCACACCCGTTAACAGGATTGTCCGGTAACTTGGTAATTAAATTTCGGAGCAAATTATAGCGTCGTTTCCGACGACGATGTTTTATTCCGATTGACTTCCTCGGACGATTTTTATGATTTTTTTTTTTTCGCTATTCCAGCCCTCATCTGAGGCGCTGATATTCCACCCCTAAAGGTCCCAGAATACCGGAAGCCGCAGTCTTCTTCACCGCGCTTCAAATCTAAATCGTTTCCTCACACAATAATCTTACGAATTCAAGCTGAAGAAGCTGCTGCAAATGCAAAAGTCAAACTTTGCACAACTGGTTCGTTTCAATTTTTGAACAGGAAAAAATTAGTTGCAGACTCCAAGGGTGAAAAAGCTGTAGGTACTGTGGACAGTGAGAGATCCGGGATTCTGCCCTCGGCTAGGCATTCTATACCATCAAAAGTGTATTAAGGGGAGCAGTATGTCGCGGTTGTAAAAATGAAACGTGGTCCAAAATCAATTTATTTCTTCACCAAAGTTCATTTCACATCATTAAAATCATGTCACTAAAAATCAGTCGCTGCACGAATTTAGGTACACCGTAAGTCCGATTTCACTTTCTCACAGGATCCGAATTGTTCGGAAGACGCGCCGTCATAAATCGAACGAGGGGAATTGAATTAAAAAAATTATCATAGAAGATATGGCCAATTTTCCGAAAATCGAACATTTTTTTTCTACTTATTTGCAAATAACTCAGCTTAAAAATTAAATTTCCCAATTTCCCTGGTTCAATTTGTGACGCCTGTATTCCTTCGAATCTTGGTCATAGATAAGTCGAATCTGACTTATCGGTGTGCCTGAATTCGTGCAGCCACCGTTTTTAAGTGAGATGATTATATTGATGCAAAATGAACTTTGGTGATGAAACAAACTCATTTTGGTCGATGTTCAATTTTTCCAACCGCGACATACTGCCCCTCTTCAATAGTCTGTGAATCGTTACGACCTTCGAGCATGATATATATTTTTTTTTTGTAAAAACGTACCTGACCACATACAATAGACATTTTCCAGTGGCTAGTAACTGCAGCTAGTATGTAAGTTGAAAATTTTTAGGAAGCTCATCATAATTGTTGCTCTATACTCACAAGCGTTAATCCCCGTGGCATGTGACGGGACGGCCGACAACATAATTCGCCACGCACATCTCTCAATCCTCTATTACAAATGGACTACTGACTAGTCCATTGTGTTGGTATGTATACTACACCAGGCAGTCATAGATCTCCGAGAAACCCGTGAACATACGTACCCTATTGGTCACGTCGACCTAGGGGTGATTTTTTCTTGCAATTGTGGCTACGATATACTTGCTGCAGGGCTAAAATGCTACGGCTATAATCCATTGTCCGTCGAAATGGAACCAGAAAATCTGTGTCAGACTTTTCCTACCTGAATTTCTTTTTCAGTTCAATCCGAAATATGAATGAAATATAGGTACGTTACTTTATAATGTGAAATTGGAAGAAGAACTGGAGGTAAAAAGCTTCAATCCCGAATTTTTTCGGAACAACTATATGTTCTTCGTTGGTGTTTTAATCAAGTCATCACAATTCACAAACAAGTCAGTCGTCAGCACCGACATACTCATTATGAGCCCCAATTCTTTCATGAATTACGCTCCACTGTCCCGCAGATGAGAATTTCATTTTCTAACAATGGACCGTTCATTACAGGCATGTCGACTTGATTTTCGGGCAAAAGAAGATTGACGGTAACTACTAACACTGGAAATGAATTTTTTTTCTTAAGGGGAGCATTTCGCCCCCATTGAAACGTTGAAGTTTTTCAAAAATTTCGTCTAAACAGGCAGTTTTGCCCGAGGCGAATATAAACTGTTCGATGAGAAAGGTGAGGCCGGCAGATGTATTTCACGCGGTAACGACTTTGGTCACGCTGTCTGTATGGCCCTCGCGACATCTGTTGTCCTCAGCCGCTAAATAATGGATGACCTGGCCTCCCGCGGTACCTACGCCCGGGTCGCATGACTGTGGCTTACGGTGGCGAATGCGTAACTGGCGTAACGAGCACCCAGTGAGGGGTTGTCAAGGGGGGTGAAATCGAGATGACCGTGTCATTTTTGTTGTTACCATTCGTACCGGGCACGTGAGTCAAAAAGATAGAGACAGGGAATCAGAAATCGGGTACCGGGCTTGTTAGGTCTCTAATTTTGGGGGAAAACTCGCCGCTAATCAATTTCATATATCCTGTCTTTGGTGTGAAAATTGGTGTCACTTGTCCGACGACAATCAATGCTGATGCGATTGTTTTACGTTCATTGCACAAGGAACCATCTGGAGAGAAAAAAAAATGGAGAATATGGTTCATTCATTGAGTTGATGACGCTGAAGCTAGCCTAGCGGCCAGAATTAGCAGCCCAACGATTCTTAGTCAATGAAAATAAAGTATAAAAATCCAGAAAATCTCAATTCCGTTATGTTTCATGAAAAGTGAATGGATTTGACGATAAAAAGCATAAATCTGTACTGCATCATCCAATTTCGAAGACGAATAGTTCGTTTGGCTGCTAACTCTCGCTGCTTGGCTTCAGCCACATATTGAGTTGTTAGTTTACCTGTCAAAGAGATACTCACTTCATTGACGGCGGATGATTTTTTGCGACGGAATAGTCGCATCATTTGCATCAAGGGAAGAAAGTAGGTGATTTCTACCGAGTGTAGCTGCGGTCAGACGGCGATTAAATTTTAGGTTATGGAACGTTCCAACTTCCGACCGAGCCACACTGCATGGTCGGTACGGCAGAGAAAACTGGGAGAAAAGACTTACCTCCCTAGGGGAGAAAGACTTTCCACCCAATGGCCAGGGAGGAAAGACTTCCTACCCGAGAGGAAAGACTTTCCACCCAGCCGGTCGGTAAAGCCACTGTTTGCTCCCCCAAAACAGGTAGCAAAATCGGCCTTTCCGTTCATGTATGAAAAAATAGTACATTACGTACAAGTTTCGGAAATTATTTGTTCTTATATTTATATTTTGAGGTTAGAATGGTAAGAAAGTGTTTAACCTATGATTGCATGTGATGGTGGAGGCAGAAAGTTAATTTGGCAAAAATGAGAAACCCATTAAACGCGCAGTCGAATATGTGAAACATGCACGGGGTATTATGAGTATGCAGTTGTAAGAGTGCATGGCAGCAGCGAGGGACACGTTGCAGATATGCAAAATACGTATTTGCATAAACGTCCCGCGAATAAAAATCTTCCCACCGCATTAGTTATAGCGCTAGTGATAAAAAAAAAAAAAAAAAAAACTCATGGCAAATGATGGACAATCCCGTTCGCATATCATCTCGTAATTTCAAATACGACTTTTACCTGTTCGAATGTGGCTAATATCTGATTCTTCGTTATGACCAACTGCAGAACCGAAGCTCAATAATTAACTGAACAAACGAACTGGATGGAAAATCCTCCCAAAAATATAACCAAGCGAACATCTGCCAATATAGAGTCAACAATATAGGTACAAATTTTTATCCATACGTAGGTATATTCATGTAGAACATGTAGATACATTGTATATCGGTGATTAATATTGCCTTATATTGTGAACCCTCATCTCTTTCCAGCCCTTTCGAATTTTTTATCAATCTCAAATGTCATGTGATATGTATCATGTATATTTCGTATGATAGGAATGTGGCCGCATGGCCTTTCGAAGATTAATATGTCCATGTTTCTCTCCGGTTATTGTTTTCGCTTTCCGATTGCCGCAAACTGGGTTGAAAAACGATTTTATGTATACGTACGTGTACCACAAAGGTTATTGTTGTTCTTGTTTTATTTTTTCATTTTGGTTTTTTTGTTTTTCATTCGCCAGATTGGGCTCATCTCCGGTTGAACTTGACGGTATAGTGTGCGAACCCCATACCGTAACGAATTCAAACCCGGGATATGACCCCTGGTTTCAGTTCAACTGCGGAAACGACCGAGGTCGCAAACAGTTTATAATTTCGCAGGGGGAAAAGTCGAGTCACGTGTATCAAGGCTTGGCTTGATATAGATACACCCAGTTATTTTGTTTCTTTTTTTTTTCTTTTTGTCAATTTTCAATCGAGTACCATTTATGGTTTTTGCCCTAGTCCAGGCAACGGTTATGGTTTTAATGGAAAATTGATTGGCGCCATCATTACCCGAGTCGTTCGTTGTGCGGTAATAACTTTTTGAATAACTTTGTAATTTGAACGTGGCTTTTTTTTTATCTACCGCACATATAAATAATGCAAACACAACTGACTTCGAGTTTGCCACGGAATATATAAAAACCACGATCTCCAAATTGAGTTTGTCGAGTATTTGACTGAAATGATTATATTTATAATCCCGGAAACTCGCTCGGATGTAACCGCGAGGCGTTTTTACAGCTGGAAAAATACCAGAAATTCCATCACCTCCGAACTCAGCACAACATCAATGCTGAGTTTTGACCCTTTTCTAGTGAGCACAAATTATGCTGGTTATTCCAATTGAGCATCCAAGTCGAGAATATAATATTTCCATGGAGTTCATAATTTTTCTAATTTTCACTACTATCGTATTTCTCATTACCTTTGTCAAATCTAATTCATTTTCCGTCCTCAATTAGTTTTGCGAGAGATAATTGACCGCGTGAATAAAAAGAAACTTTATCATCTCTGTGATTATATATTTTGATGATATATTTAACTTTGGGTAAAAGAGTCGATATCTCGGCTACTAGATAATAAAATTTTTGTGTCTGATTCTCATTTTCTCGTCTCTGAGACGTATCTTGACGTAGAATCGGAACTACTGTATTTCATTTTTCTTCCAGATGAAAAGCATGAAGCTTTCCAACTTCGTTTGAGAACTGTGCCAGCCGCGTGTTCCTCCCTTATGACGGGCAATTCATATCGATAAAGTCTTGATCTTTACTCTGATACCAGTGAGGTAGGATCGTGAGAAAAAAAGTGTAAGAAAAAGAATAAAAAAGAAAATGAAACAGAGGAGAAAAAGTCAGACCTGATATCGAATTCTAACTCCGCTCGTATAGTAAGTAATCCCCTTTTTCTTCGGCGAAAGCGAAAGTGGAAAATTTTCATCATCGACGTGCTCTGCTCTCTATCACGTCAACCTGATTTCCTCACCTGATGTGAGCTCGAATTAAACTTCATGAGAATAAGTCAGGTCACTGGCTAGAATAAGGCAAATTGAGTGAAATTTCCGCGCATCTCGCACACGCACAGTACGGAGTAATTACACCGCTGGCCATCCTTCGTGGAAATTTCTAGTGACCGTTCAGATCCTAATCGGGTTGCGGGTTCTGTAAATTCTTGGCAGTGCTGAAATTCTTAGTTGAACATCCGACTATATGACAAATTATGCGAGGGACTCTAGACAGAGTGTCCAAATATTTCTAGCTTAAGAAATTGCATTGTCAAGCGACCACCTTCGTCGTAGCAAAAAAAAGGCACGGTGTGGCACAAACGAACTTGTGCTAAACAACCTGGTCTTCATCTTATTCCAGTATCTTGGGGAAGTTAGCGACTGCGCAGAGCAGATTGCCGAATAACGCTCTTGAGGGGAAAAAAAAAGTAAGATTTATTTCCCGGCTCTGGTTCGGCACACTTTTCAAGCTCCCCCAATTTAATCCACTACCCTTATTCCGGCAGGTGTGCAAAGGCTGCAAAGCGGCTGAAAGAGCTACGGAGGAAATATGTACGTGAGTATATGGAATAAATTTTCCAGCGATATTCTCTCATTTTGGCATAAGCAATTGACGTTAAAAAAATGGCGATAGAATTAGCGTGGGGTAATCACGGAGGGGGTTGAATCAGAGCCGAGAAAGTGTATCCATTCGTTCAAGTCCATGTACTGTGGAAATGCAAATTCCCTCGACATAACAAACAAACCAAAGATGTATGTTATTGCAACAGAATGGTGCAGTTTGCATGGGCTTAAAGCTCATGGAACATCCATTATTGTCAAGATTCAAAGCCGGAGTGTGCTCGCCGTGGGAAGTAAAGCTCAAAAGCAGCTCTGAACTTGAGCGTTTTAGAGAATTTCGTTGTACCATTCAAAAGGAGGCTGAGATCTAAGCTCCATGGTACAGAATTTCAGTGTCTTGTGACATCACCAACGTATAAATATATAATACACATGTCAAAAGCCGCCTGTATGACAGAAATATGCACCAACTGCTCTATAGAAGATGATATTGCCGCAGGTTTCTATCGATCTTATATTATTCCAATGGGATAGAATCGGACTCGGAATAGGTACACGTAAACTAAAAAAGTCAAAAATCAGAGATAGAACGAAAATCATCGACGTTGTCCACAAAAGAAGATTCGTCCTCAATGGGTTTTTGCGAGAACATAGTGCGATTGATTACACGTCGTTTTGAACCGATGACGAATTTTCTAGGATAGTTAGAATACACTGAAAAAAAATGATACACTTAACAAAATATCTGTTCCAATAATCGCAATTAAACGATTAATCGGTGCCATTAAAAACACCTTTAGGCGAAGAGCCTGTCTTAATTTCGCGTCCAAAGTTCCCAAGGCAAATGATGAAATTAATTCACAGAGTTCATCTGTTTCGGAAAATTGTGAGAAATCTTCAAAGGTGGGGAAGAATTTCGCTCATCTCTTCCCTGTATGAGATATGAGAAATATTCCGGTTCGTTTTCGTATGATTTTCAAGAGTAGGTACAATAAATGTGAGGCAGAAAGGGTGGAACAGGACTTTGAGTGCAAAGCAGGCAGGCGGCAGGCAGCCTTTATTCAATTTTCTTTGTTGGTGAGTTTACAGCCTCTCCGTGTTATGCATGGCATATTAATACGATGGTATGGCGAGCACGTTCTAGGCGAAACAGCGCTAAATAGTTCCTGTTTTTCTCGGGCAAAAACTACGACGCTTAATTACAATGGGAAGTAATTACACGACGCCGCTAGCGACATGCATAGTTTTCTTATTAAAAAGCACACCGACACCAATTTCAATTTGAACAATTCGTCTTCTAACTTTGAAATTTATATTCCCCTAGGGTCAACGAATGGTACGTGCAGTTGATCGTAGCAAGGATACGAAACGAATTGCTTCTGTTTCTGTCAAATTACATATTGCATACAAATCGAAAAAACTCAATTAGTCACGAATATGTGAACCACGTTCCTCATTACCAAAAATATCACTAGACAAGTCAAACCCTACGACTATACACGCTTATCACATCAGGAACTCATCTTTCCACGTTTGCCTTTTTTCGATCGATTTTACACTCAAACTCCGCTCGAAAAGTACCGTAGAAAGGAAATTACACGACTGCTAAGTATAGAATTGATTTCAGCCTGCCTCTCGATGCTGCTTTCCAGTCGGTCATATTAATCTGAAGAACATCGATTAGTTATTGAGACCCCGGATGCGATGAGAATACGTGTTGAGAATTATGTATTTTCATTGCATCGAGATCCTGAATTGGCACTGATCGAGGATCGAGTAATTGATCATCTATAGGAAAAATCGTGCCTTCTTTCTTCGAAAATATAATCATTACTCCCTACGCACGTAGGTCTTTTAATTACATGTTAAAATTGGAATCTGTTCGACACTAATTTCAATTCGAACTTTCGAACCTTCAGGCATTAATCACCAATTCAAGACAAATTTATTACTGATCCTCAGAGCTTCTACGAAATTCGTACCTTCTAACAGAATCAAATGGGAATCAGGGTATAGCCGTTTGACTCGCACGTATACAATTGAAATGCTCGTAAAATACGTACAGAATGTCCGTTCGTATTAGGTACCAAGTTTCAGGGTACTTACTCGACGATTGATACACCTAATTAGCTCTGTGGTGTGTTGTATAGAGAATTGCTGCGTACTTGTCGTGACTTTGCTAATTCTGAGTCGGGGTGAAGTTTGTCGGGTTGTTACAGGTGCTCAGCCCCTTCCTTTCCTTTTCACGACTAATAGCTGTGTCTGATGAAATTCTACATGTCTCTTGAACACATTCGAAATAATCACGTGAAACTGAATTCCTTACTTCCAAAAACAAATAACAACAATAACTTAAAATTTCGGGCGTAACATCCTCCGATAGGCTCGTCGATTCGTGATTAACAATTCAAATTGGCAGCTGAAAAATCCAATGACGGTAATAGGACGAAAAAAATCACCTAAAGCGTCAAGTTGAGCGTAGGTATAATTTTGATGCCATGGCAAAAGGTCGTGGTCGTATAAAAATAACGGGAACATTTTTATCAGGTTGTAGGATACCTTAAGGGCAGAAGTAGTACACCTTGGAGGCATTTGCGGAGCTTTACCTAAGTTTATGATGACACTTGGACCACAGAGCTGAGGAGCTGAGGATCGCTGTGGAAATCCGAAGGAATAGTGCGAGAAAATGGAGATGAAAATGTGAAAGAGATGTCAGAGTACGAGGTTAGAGCGCTAAGCATTTACCTTGGATCGTTGGCTCGAGATAAGATGGGCACCCGTTGATATCAAACGGGAGAAAAATTCCAATAGTCTTTTTATTTTCGTATTAGATTTAAAGAAATAACGCCAAATTGTTGTCTCCTGGTATTCCTCAAAAGTATTTCTCGCAAATACTTTGCCTCCTAAGTACAAACGTGAAATTGATACCGCTACGCTGCCAGAGAAAATTTCTATCTTCCATCCACCTGTGACTATGATTGCTCCTTCTATCGGGAAAAACTAAAACCTTGAAGAATTGAAGTATGATGAAATTATCACCGCATCGTTTTCCATTTACTAGTGCGATTGGTATTCTTATTTGACGAGTAAAAATTTGTAATTTTGTTTTTTGATTGAAATTCTACCTGGATCATGTTAGTGCTGAGACTGATAATATCCTGCTTTCCGGATTCAATTTTCAATCTTAGGGCAAAAATACTACTTCCTCAGTTATGGATGAAGGATTGTAATTGTGCAAAATTCGGAGTCGAGATTAGAACAGACCTTGCAGTGTAAAAGCTCGAAAAAGTAAATCTTACAGTTTCGTTTGTTGGTCCAAGTCTGTCTGTACGAGAAGCTAGAGTCGAAACGATCCAACGAATTCATTCGAAATTGATATTTGTGTATGATCTGCTGATGCCTCGAGGAAAAATCGGTATTTTGTTTCCACCCCCGAATTTAAGGGTGGTTTTCTGATGCCGTATTTTGGAAAATTTCAAAGTTCTCATGAATGGCTACGACGATTTTGTTCAAAGTTCATGAAACTATACGTTTCGTGAACTCACCTTGTGTGCGAAAAACTGCACTAACATTATCCAGACTCGATTTCAATTAAGAAAACACAAAGAATATATCTTCCAATATGGTCTTTCCTTACACCTGGGTGAAGATCGTAGTTCGAAAGTCGAGATTTGACACAATAATTCAAAATAAGAGACCTTGAACAAATGACAGAATTTCGAAGTTGACGTGATTCGGAATTGTTTCAACCGAATAAAAAATAAATGCTTGTTTCTGGGTGGGTTGGAAAGCAGCCATGGTTCAAATTCAGTGATCTACATAAACAGGCGCGTGAAACAGGCGGTTAATAATAACTGGTTGTACTTGCAAATCCGTGGAAAATTCGCACGGACGCGCATGAAGTTTTTTCATGGTACACATAGCGGAATGACAGTCTCTGAAATATCGATCGAAAGCGACGTTCAACGACGTTGAAGCAAGTACCACTAACCGAAAAAAGATAAATATTCTGACACGTCAAGTAAGCTGAATACAGTCGAGAGATTGAGAGAGACGGATGGGCCTGGCGAGAAGTGGAGATATATGAAAACGAGTGAATAAGACTATCAAAGTAGGGTGAAAATTGCGTTCATCTAGCCACTTTGCCTGATGCATATCACGCTTCTCTACTTATACAGGCGAAACCGCAACAGCTCCAATGCGGTAGACAGGATTCATTAGTGGCTTGAAATTTTTCATCTCGCCCTGTTTTTGCGACTGTTTATTCTTCCGCCAATTCTCATTTTTCACATGCTACTCGCAGCTGTCCCCTTAAAAATGAAAAATCTGCATTTTGTCACGTGGCGTGAACCTCAGTGAGAGGAATTAAGAATAGCGATTTCTCAAGTTGTTGCCGATTTGACTTTGGCAATAAATATTATACCTACATTCATTGCGTTTCCGTTTCTGCACTTTTTACCTGATTTGAAAAATGTTTGACTCTCGGACCTTCATACGTCATTCTCAACCAAAATAGTCCAAAATAGCTAAGCCTGGTGTTTTAGAAAACCACTGAACGGAATAATTTGAAACTTCACAGGATGATTAGATACAGCTTGTGTCCTAAAGATGAAAAATTATTTATTGACCGAGTGGTTCGGCATTAACTTTGAAATTGAAAAGACACGGAGTAGCAAAGTGATCTGGGAAACGGCTGAACAGAAAAATTTGAAACTATAAAGAACTTTAGCTCGTTTTTCGATCGTAAAAAATTGCTACATCCCACCCATTAGGATTGAAGGATGGAAGGATTTGGTTAGGCCAAATACAGTATTACCGTGCAAGAAAAAGTAGGTAAAGGTGATGAAGGGACCATCCAATTGTTGAAATTGGTTTCAGGAAACAGTTAACGACAGCGATTGAAAATTCGGAGCTATTACTGAACAGGTTATTCATAGTTGAAATTTCCGTTGGAAGCGTAATGTAGATCAATGAGCCATTTGCCTGTGTGGAATTTCTTTGCACAAGGAATGGGATTCCTGACCCTTGTTTAATGCGAGTTGAAAGTTCCAACAATACCCAAGTCTAGACTTTAAGCGAAAGTTTCAGTCTTTCTTGAATAGATCAGAGTTCATTCTCAATCCCTCGTAATTCTGCTACTCGCTATTTGCTATTTCAACCATCATTGGAAAAAAAAAATTGCTTACCCACTGTATTCAAAAACCTGAATCCAAAGCAGTTTGAATTTTGCATGAAATTTCAACCGAATCCTTCCTCGCGGTTGAAAATTCTGTGCTTTGAATAACTAGGGATGGAAAAGATAGAAATGATTTGGGATTTTTTGGAAATTTATCATATAGGTATAGAGTTCAAGTTCCTCTACTTGAAAGGAATTTCTGTGCAAGAGTTGGGTTTTCCGTCGGGATCAAAAGGCGAGTTGATGGTCTCCGCACCCGAGTCTTTCAGACTGGCATTTGTCCCACGTCAATGTGTTGGTTTCTAACTATGTATATATGGTCTAGTTTCCCGCGTTCAGAAGCTATGGGAAATCCGTTTGACCACTAGCTCTTGGGGAACGTGAGGACATCGCGTTCCTGTGGCGTTACCGGAATTTCGACAAAACCGCGAGAATCCGATATGAAAGAGAGAGAGAGAGAGAGAGAGAGAGAATATCGAAGGACGAAGTATCGATTCCATTGGGTAATCTCGATTCTTCTAAAAAAAAATTTTACATTCTCCGCACAGAATCTTCATAGAAAAAACGCGTTTCCCACGATATTTTCAAATATTTCTGTAAGAAAATTCGAAGGATGATTCTGAAGTTTGAAAATTGAAACTTTTCTCAGCGAGCTGGGATAGTTGGACGATTTGAAAGATACGTTTTCTATTACTGCGCCAAGTACCCTGGCCATGGATATACATCATCGCGTGCGCGTATAACGCATGACGTTAAATGCGTAGACCGCAGGAAATGGCAATTGTCACCCGCAATCCACAACGATAATACCAGAGCTGTTAATTCCGGCAATCAACATCATTCCGCGGTACGATTCTGGCCTCCCTTTGCCCCCACGATCATAGGTACGATGCCCATGACGTCATCAGTATTGAAATCTAGCCGTTAGTTCAAATAAAAAACCACCTCATGTCTTGTACGACTTGCAATCGTCGATTAGCTAAACGATAAGTCAACACCCACGCTAATCGCAAACATGTATGTGTTTATTCTCTCGCGTGATGCACTACGCTAATGAACTCGTGTGTCAGGTGTGAGTAAATAGACACCGAGGTAGATTGATCAATGAATGAATGAACGAATGAATGAATATCTTGAAAGAGACGACTTGATCGAATTTTTTTTTAAATTGATTTTTTCAGAGAATTTAAAATGCTTTCAAAGAGTAAGTATAAATCTACTTTATTTAGGGTATAAAAAAAGAAGCAAGTGGTTTATCTGGCTTTTACAAGCCATGCATACAGCTAAATTTATTCCACCTCCACATCTAACGAAATATGAATAAATTTTTCGAATTATGAAGTAGCTACACGAGTCGTGGTTTACGAGGGAATTATATTCCTGGAAGCTAAAGAGAAAAAAGACAAGAAAAATAAATAACATTAATTTCACTTTGGAATGGATAAAAAAAATGGTGAATCTGACTAATTTGGAAAAACAAGTCAAATTCCTTAGTGACAGATTTTCAAAATGATGCTGCAGTTAAACGAATTGCAATGTGAATCGAGTACAGTTTAGCTAATTATGCATAATTCTATAATTCCGAAGCTAGTTGTAAAGAGGATGGTGAGGATTCGATCGCGAGGGCGTGAATTTACAACATTCCTTGCTTGTAATTTCAGGTGAAGTACAAAAGCGTGACTGTGACCCCGTCTCTCTTAGCGAATAAATTTTCCCCTCTTTGTTCAAGATTCTCAACAAATTCCATGCTACGCTATATACGAGATCATAATTTATATCAGCCGTACCTTTCCTCCGCGCCGTAATCATTACTGCCTTTCTTGCTCCTCGTTATCGTCACTTCGTGCTGCTACGACATACACAAGTAGTATGCACATGACACGTCCATCACCCATGTCTCATAATATACATATATGTATAATATACATTACATGAGAACTCGGGGCGAAATGATACCAAACGTTTAGCGAGCTGTGAAGATGTTGTGGACCAACCAGCAAACTTTGCCTCTGTCACGTGAGGGTGAGTCCGAGCGGTGACTAATAAATAATCAGTCTGAGATTATGGTCTCACGTAATCAAGGGTATCAAAAATAAAAGGACCTACCTTTCGATAAGTCGGTATATGGGATCGTTAGTTGTACAGCCCAGTACAGGACCGCTCCAATAGATCTTACTATGAAATGAAGTTAGATCGGGGAATGGAGTTAAATAATTAATCAGTAAAGGAATAAAAGAATATTGAAATTAACTGGTAAAATCATAATATATTCTGAAAACGATTATTTTTTAGTATGATCGGTTCACAAAGATTAAACAATCATTAAAGAATTCGAAAAATTATCAATTAAAGAAAACATTCATTTGGTTAGGATTAAATGTAAAGTCAATTGAAACAGTGAGGGATATTATCTTGTGTACTCGTATATGCAAATCTCTCTCTCTCTAAATGTTCTTAATATCTAAATACGTCTATGGTCTATTACACAGATTATGATGTTATACGTATGAATACATATAATAGAAGTTAGGAGAACAATAATATATGGCAAATGATATGGCACGTACGATCAATTTAGGTCTATCCTGATTAAATTTGGCTATAGTGGAATATGTTTGAACTTGGATAAAATGGCTTTTATAATTATTCTCACCTGACCGGTTGGTCTCACTTTGTAATGCACTTATTTAGATTCGTTTAAATTCTTATTTATTAGGTTATTATTTATGAAACTATAGTTTGGATTTGTTTGTATTGTTTTTGTGTCTCTGCACTGACGCTACTATTCAAAATCTCTGTTAATAACTAAAATCTTTTGGGCCGTCACTATAAAAGATTTTGGGACACCAACTCTAACTTTTGTTAATTAACTTTGATTTTAAATTGAACTGAATTTAGATTTGTTTTACGAGAACTTGAGTCTTTGGGTCGTCACTATAAAAGATTTTGGAACACCAACTCTGGCTCAACAATATTAGCTCTCGGGCCAGTACAACCACGCACCTCGCGACTTGACGGAAGAAAGACGCTGTTTCCATTTCGGAAAATGCGAAGAAGCGCATTTTGAACAAAACCATGTATTACTCCGCTCGACGGTTAACCAATCAGGCGTCTCGCTGATCTATGATTGGTCCATGAAAGAAAATAGGCCTTAAGATGCGGAAATGCGTCCTTCGGTTTCCTTCACGTCCTATAGTCTATTGCTAGTAACTCTTATAATCTACTTTCTAATCTATTGCCTTGATGTTTCATATCTATCAATTTTGGTATTGTTCAATCCCTATTCAATAATTGAATATGTCATGCTTTTAGTTATTGCTATTGTTTGTTCTTATAAAATTTTCAATATAACGAGAGGAGTTACGACGAACTGACTATACGGGTTTTGGTAAACTCTAAGGGTCAGCACACGTGTTGCTGGGGCCTGCACTGTTTCACTTGACACTTAAGGTTTATTACCTAAACTTTCCAATACTATGCCTATGCCGAATGGGCCCAGGCGCGACAGTTTGGCGCCTTCTTAAGGGAGAAAATGTTTATATTCTGATTATAAATTCTAGTTTATTGCATTATCTATTTAGACTGTATTTTGGAATGTATAGAAAAATAATGAAGTTGAAAACAAAAGAAATTATAATTTATAAAAAATTATATTCGTTAGGAAAAACTATAGTTGAGACGTAACATCCTTCCCCCCTTAAGAGACATCAACGTCCCCGTTGATTTTATTATAATATAATTATAAGCACAAATAGGGTCTCTTAATGTTTACGTGGTTAATATTGATATTGTAACTAAAATTATCATGCATATATGAAACAAAAACACGTAATGTTCATATAAAAAAAATTGTCAATATACCTTTGCATGTTATTGCTCAATCAGAAATATTCTATTGTTGTAGCGAATTATGATGGTAGTACAAAACAAAAGATATTCAAAAACGAAATTTGCTCATTTCAGGTTATGCGCTATTATACTATCAAGTCAAAGAAAATGATAATGAGTAAAAATATAAAGATGAATTTGGAAGAAAAATTTTGTCTATCAGTTGACCTGAGCTTTCTGACTTGGTAAAATGCGACGTTGCTTCGGATCTTCCTTTACGACATTAGATTTTATGAGCTCTGTGTTGTTCGGATCTGATGCTTGGATTTCATTTATATCGATGTCTTCTCCTTCCTTACATTGTTCTACGTCGTCGGTGTTTTTAGTTTTCTGCCAAATTTTTCTCGACAACTGTTTACGATAGCAGATGATTATTATCAAAATGATTATCAGTGCCTGCAGAGAGTATCCTCCATAAATTAATTTATCTTGATAGATTCTATTTCTACGATGAGTTTCCAAATCTTCAAGCTGCTCCTCCACTTCGTATAAGGATTTTCCCAGGTCGAAAGTTTTACTGCTCCGAGTTTTTTCACTCTTGATGTAGTCAAGTAATTGTACTTCTTGAAGTTTTGGTGATAATTCAGTTAAATTCAATGCCAAATTTGGTTGGTATATATATTGCTGTTTTTGTGTAAAAATTTCTATTCCCGGTAATGTTGTGTAAAGAGTTCTTCCATCACATTTATCTTTCAAATAAAGTATTCCAGTTCCAGTTATCGTGATTAATTGATCCTTTAAATTTTTACAGATGATTCGAATTTGTTCCGGACCTTCCAATGAGAATAGCCAGGCTCCAATAGAATTTAAACGAGTCCAAAATGGTTTATGCGTTACTTGTATTCTTATGTCACACTGCCGCAGCATTTTAGTTTCTGGTTGTATGAGTAACGAAATTTCACAAGCCGTTGATGACGCTACTTCAGTTAGAGGAATTCGTAATGGACATAAATGACAATACCATGTAACGATGCAATCTTTTAAATAAGTTTCGTCAAATAAGAAAAATGTTCGATGTTCATCGCTGAGTCCAATGTACGATGCTTGAGGAATAATCTGCGCTGACATGGTGTTGTTTCCGTTCTTCTGTGGTGTAGGCCATGAGTGCATTTTATATAAGTGAAACGATGTTCTATCAGTTAAAGGAATTCGTACCAGAATTAATATTTTTCCCAAGTGGTATCCCACTTCTGTAATGGCTATTTTTGCAATTTCTTTCAAGTGATAACTGTGTTTTGCAATTGGTAATTCGTATTCTCTAACCGACTCATGGATTTCCCTTATTATTAATTTCAATTGAGCTTCAGATAATAATGATGATTGTACCTTTCCTTCACGGGCTTTTTCTATTGTCAGAATAAATTCATTGGCTGCTTTGATGTAATCGTCCAGAGAATGTTCCATAGTAATTCCATAATCCCAAAGTGACATGGAATATTCGTCTCTAATCGATTTTTCTGTTAAGTTATTTACCTTTGATAGTACATCACTCATTTTCCTCTTCATCAGATTGATAACCTCTCCATGTTCTTCAATTTTATCATGCATTTCGTGTAATTTGCTTGCTATAAGATGAGTCTGGTTCCGTAAAATTTTTGTTAATCTCTGTTGATCTTGATATAATTTATCAATTTCTGCATTGAAATAGTCGCCATCCTCTTTTGATAAGGTTCCAAATAATGAACGACTGATTGATCCTACAATTTCTAGTGGTGCTCGACGAACAATGGAATGAGGTTCTTGGTCTATGTCGGGTGAAGATATTCCTTCGGCTAGTTCTCTGATACCATTTTGTAATGTCAATGCTTCCGCAATCTTCTTATCCAAGTAATCCTTCTTCAGCAATGTTGGGCAGTTCAGTCTCATATTGTTCACTGATTTGCATTGTTCTAGGATATTTCCGTAGTTCGTTATCGTCTCCGGCAATTGTTGTTCGAAACGTTGTATATCAACGTGCATTATCAAACGCCATTCTGCTCGCTTGAATCTAATATTATGCAGTTTTTCATAGTACAATCCTGGGCTTGAATCTATTTGCGTTATTGAGTAGTCCGCTTCTGCATGTACTTCCGATATTATTAATATCATCCATAGTCCCATCCAAAATAGCAAAGGATTCTTCATTTTCTTGATCCGGCCTGGTAGTAAGTGCAAAATTGTTAATGAACCACTTATTTTAGGACGAACTTGAGTGTGAACTTGTATATTAGTTTATTGTTATCTTATTATTTATTTATTTATTCTTCCTTTGTTTTTTTTCTTTTAAGAACTATTAATAATGTGCCAATTTAACTTTATCTGTATGTTTAACAAAACGTTTTCCATCTTCCATTTCCAATACTACATTATTATTCTCCAGAACTTTTACAATTTTATATGGACCTATGTATCTCTTACTAAACTTTCCTTTTCTAACATCAATCAATACGTATGCCATATCTTCTATTTTTCCTTCAAATGGATGAGTAGCACGATCGTAGTACCTTTTGGATTTTTGTTTAGCTTGAATCAAGTTATTTATAGCTAAATTTTGCATTTCAGACAATCTTGTGATTAACTCACTAAGATAGGAATTATATGTAACTAGCTTGTCATTAGTTGGGAAAGAACTTGGACAACGAGCTATTCTACCAAAAACTAATTCATATGGTGTAAAGTTAGTCGATTCGTGTACTGCGGTATTATATGAAAACATGGCAAATGGTACTATTTCATCCCAGTCGTCAAAATCTCTGAAATAATGTTTGATGTAATCTGCGAGAACAATGTGACTTCGTTCCAAGGCTCCATTAGATTGAGGTCTATAACTTGATGTGGTGATATGTTTAATTTTAAAGGTTTTGGCTAATTCATTAAACAATTTATTAACGAAACTAGTTCCTCTGTCGGTAAGTATTACTCGTGGTGCTCCATACTTTAAAATCAAATGTTCAACTAACGCATGAGCTATCGTCTCAGCCTTTATATCTGGTATCGGTACTGCTATACAATATTTGGTTAAATTATCCTGCATGGTCAGTATATGTTTGTGATTATTCGGTGTTGTGGGAAGAGGACCTACGGTGTCTAGGGATATTTTCTCGAACGGTTCAGATGGAGTATCTGTGATTAACATTGGTTCCCTAGTTCTTACGCGAACCAGCTTTTGTTCCTGACAACTTTTACATTTACGTATAAAATTGCTTATATCTTCCCTCATTCTTGACCAATAAAATCTTTCTCGAATCCTTTGATAGGTTTTCGTCACCCCTTTATGTCCTCCTATTACACTTTCATGCATTTCAGCAATTATATCAGAGCGAATTTCAAGTGGCGGTACCTCTGTGATTCCAAAACAAATAGTGATTTGTATATCTTCATCTTCAAAGATTTCAAATAATAGTTTGGGCCAGACATTGATTGATAATTCATCCGTTAAATCACCTGATTTGGAAATTCTGAAGGATTTTATTTCTAGTTTGTTAAGAACTACCCTCAAATTTTCTAAACCGATTTTAACGTTGTCTATTGAAATTTGATCATAATATTTGTTTTTGATTACTACGCTGAATATTCTATATTTTCCTCTTTTAGTAATTAGAATTTGACCCAATTTCGGTTTTACATTTCGTTGTTCATCAGCACTTATGATTTCTAGATCAACTAAAAGTTTACTGATCTGTGTTGTGTATTCTGAATCTATTGATGTAAAATGTACGTAATTACCTTTGACATAAGTTAAATTTTCTCTACTATTTATTATTTTGCATGGTCTGATATTTCGTGATCCAGGTAAATTTAATGGTGACGTAGGAATTGTATCGGGTAATATTCCTTCCGTAATCTGTATGCCAGATGGGCTCGGTTGAAACTCTGTTTGTTGCTTTAAACGCGTTGATTCAATAGCTTTTGATGGAATAGTTTCTTTATCGCCCAAATTTCTTTCCATTTCCCTCGCTATTGGATACGGAGTGGAAAGTGCTAACGGTCGAGGTACAACTACGGGTGTTGGTACTACTGCGTTCCTTGTTATCTGACTAACTATTGATTCATTCGAATTTTTCTGAGTCTTATCATTTATTATAGCTGGATCGGTTTTTTTAGAAGTCTCTTTAGCTCTTTCGAATAGTTTACTGATTCGACGATTCAGTTCCTCATCCTCTGTTTCGTCATCGAAGGGATCTCGTGCTGATAGTACTTCTCTAATTGTTTCATCAACTTCTTCACCCTCGGATATTGCTTCGGGTAATTCGACTAATGATGCAACCTCGTCTTGTTGAATCAAATTTTTCTCAGTTAATGATTTATCAAATTTACTGAATGAACGTTGCAAATCTTCCAAATTTATTGGCGGCCTAGATGTAAATACGTTATCGTCTACATCGCTATCACTATCGCTATTCATTGGATCTAATTCTATCGCAATATTCTCGTTTTCCAGATTTATTTGTGATGTTGAGTCTTCTTCGGAAAATTCTTTTGCTACTTTTGTAAGGATCTTAGAAGGTTTTGCTATTGTTTTTGGTTGAAAATCTAAACTTGGTAAAACACTTCTTCGTTTTCGATAGGCCGGCGGTTCAGAAGATTCGTCGTCAGATGAATCCACTTGAACCGTCTCCTCTATTGGATGTAATACATTCTCGGGTGTATTGTCATTATATTTCGTTTTTGAACGCGTTCTGGTTGCAATAGTATTTTTATTTGGATCAGGAGAAATTTTTAATTTACTAGTGAATTCCTGATTCTGTCCTGCTTGAGAAGCTAAATTTTGGGGAATTCCTCTTGTCGGAACATCCGGATTTTTAGATATTGATGGTGTCGGTATTCCTGATCGTTTCGACGCACTCCTAGTGATTGGATATAATTTGACCTCAGTTGGATCATCAACTGTTTTCCGAGTCCTCAAATTTGTACAAACTTTTATTTTTATGCCTGTTCCCCTAAATATATAACTCAACATTATTCTCACGTTATTCCATGCCAATTTATCTAATCCGCAACCAACTTTTGGCAAACTGACTGATTTAATATTATCTATTTCCAAAGTTTTCCTGAAATTAACTAAACTAATGTACAAATCCTCGTAAGTTGGTTTGCTGTCATGATGAGTTTTCGTCATGATGTAATAAATGTTTCGGCCTGCTACCTCTAGTTTTGCGGTATGATGTAATTTCGCCTGTAGTTTGAGTTTTTCTGGTATACCATATCTCTTATGAAATTCTACAGCTATTCCCTTACTCATTACCAAATCTACTGAAACGGTATGTGCGTAATTGTCATCCTGATTGAAAAGGTCGTCATGAATCTCTACTATGTCAGGATTATAAATAGTTACATTTTCTAATAATTCCTTATATTCCGCAAATTTAGGTAATTGATCTACCGATGTTTTATATGGTGTATAATATTCCTCTTCACTGTCAGAAATAGAACTAGCTGTTGAGTCGCTTGAGTTTGAGTTTGATGATGATTGTTGACTACCGATTGGATTACGAGATAACGCATCTGCATTAGTGTTCATTTTTCCTGGTTTATAAGTAAAAGTATAATCGTAATCTCCTAATTTCAATCTCCAGCGTGCTAATCGTTGTCCAGGATCTATGACTGAATTGATCCAACCTAAAGGCTCATGATCGCTCACTAAGTTGAACTTTCGCCCATAAAGATATGGTCGAAAATGTAAAATTGCACTTAACACTGCTAAACATTCTTTTTCGGTTGTGAAGTAATTTTGTTCTGCGCTAGTTAATGCTCGCGACAGATATGCTACTGGCATATCGAAACCATTTACTTCCTGGCTTAGGACTGCTCCGATTGCATAATCAGATGCGTCGGTGGTAACTGTGAAAGGTTTATCAAAATCAGGATATTGCAAAATTGGTCTTTTACAAAGTTCTTTTCTCAGCAATTTAAAGCTTTTACGTTGTTCTTTATTCCAAATAAATTTTGCGTTCTTTTTCAGCAACTTTGTTAATGCTCTCGCTTTTTCAGCAAAATTTCTAATAAACCTCCTGTAATAACCCACTAATCCAAGAAATTGTCTTATGTTCTTTTGCGTTTTGGGTCGCGGAAAATGTTTAACTGCCACGATCTTCTTTGGATCTGGTCTTACTCCTGTTCTTCCAATGATATGGCCTAGATAAGTTACTTCAGTTTTGAGAAATTCGCACTTATCCGGTTGTAATGATAAGTTTGCTTCCGCTAGGCGTTTAAACAATCTACGTATTTTCCTACCATGCTCCTCTAAATCTTTCGCAAAGATAACTATGTCGTCTAGATAAACAAAACATTCTGTGCCTTGCATTCCTCTTAATACCTGGTCCATTAATCTTTGAAAAGTGGCGGGCGCATTTTTTAGTCCCTCCGGCATTCTGAGATATTCATAATGACCATTTGGAGTTGAAAAAGCGGTTTTTGCGCGATCTCGTGGATCCATTTCAATTTGTTGAAAACCACTGGCAAGGTCAAAAGTTGAAAAATATGTCGCTTTCCCAAGATTGTCTAGAGTTTCCAAAATATTGGGTAATGGGTACGCGTCTCCAACTGTTTTTTCGTTTAATTCGCGATAATCCATAACTAATCTCCATCTGACGTTTCCTTTCGAATCAGGTTTCTTTGGTACGATCCATAGTGGAGAATTGTATGGTGAATTCGATTGTACTATTACTCCATTATCTAACTTGATTTTAACTTGACGCTCAATTTCTGCTTTATGAATTGGAGGAAAACGATACTGACGTGTATTTATTGGAATATCATCCTTAGTAGGAATTCGATGTTTCATGACTGGTGTAAATTTTATTTCATCTCCAGGTAATTGAAAGATTTCCGGAAATTCGTCAATTATTTCCAACGTATGTTTTCGTTCTTCAGAATTTAAATGGTCGAGACGCAATTTTGATATTATTTCCTCGCTTCGATTGATCACTTTCGGTTGTTTAAAATTTTCATCATAATCATCGGTATCAAATTCAAATTCTTCAGGGAAATTATGGTATTTGAACGGAATTAATTCCTGATGAGGTATTTCTATTTCTATATCTTTCTCCAAAGTGTTAATGGCTAATACATGGCAAGTACCATTATTAATCGTTACAGCTGCTTCACCTATGTACAATCCATCGACAGTTGAGATTTTAGGTAGATAACCTTGCTTCAGATCTGTGTTGGTTACATTTATCGGTATGACTTGTCTGCTTCTTTCCTTTATAAGTAAAATCCGTTTAGCTGGTTTAAAATCGATTTCGGATTCAGTTTCTTCGCAGATAAATCGTATAGGTCTAATCGGTTCAGTTTTTGTAACAAGTGTGTTGTGGTGAAAAGAAATTTCTGCTTTTTCTCTACGTAAATAATCTTTACCAAGGATTCCGTCACAAGTTAAAGGAAAATTTGATCTCACTACATGAAATGTATTGGGTTGTCCCTGTAAGGTCAATTGTGATGTTCCTAAGGTTTCTATTTGATCTGTAGTTATTCCGGTAATTGTTGCTTTTTCATGCATTGCTACTAAGGTATCAGGATCTAATACACCTACTTTAACTAGACTTATGTCTGCACCTGTATCAACTAGAAAAATTCCGGACTTTGATTTTAATTCAGGAATTTTTATTCTCACTAATGGCGATTCTCTATTTGTCCCGCACGTGAATACTCGGGAGTTGGTTCCACAAATTTCACCATTGTCTGACGCTCTGCTGTCGCTTGACCCGTCGTTGCGTCTGATCGTCGGGCTGCGAAGGAGTTTAAATGCTCAGCTGCTTTGTTCGGAGATGGGGATCGAGATCTACCTGTTGTGTTATTTTGTCTGTAGGATCCGTATCCTGTTGAGTTATTTATCTCGAAAAGTCGACCACTTGGTGACGCTGATCTCTGATTTGAAACGAACGATGTAGAAGATGATTGATTATTATCAGATATTTGAGCATTATTTGTATGTGCTGATTTTCCTGGGTATACAAAAGGTGGATAACAAGGGTATGGTATAGTTGGATAACCATACGAGAAAGCTGCAGGGTAAAAAGGTGGATATTGAAAACGCGAATATTGTGACTGAAAGTCGGGTTGCTGTCCAGGGTGATATGCAGTATGAACTGGCATATTAGGATTGAACGAATAGTTACGCGATTCCGGGGATCTCTGCCGACGGAGTATTCCCGTTGGATTTCTCGGACCATTTGGCGATGGACTCCTCGCTCGCGACTCAGTTTCATCCGCAATAAAATAATTAGAGTAATTTCGTCCTGGATTTTGAAAATCGGTAAAATCTCTCTGTTGATTATATTGCGTATTGCTGTGATTTGGAGATATTGATCGTGTAAACTCAGATTTAGATGTTTCACCTCCAGGTAATATTCCTGCTTTTGTTCTATTTTCTATACGTAACGCGTGTTTTAATGCTTCGTCCAAGGTTTTTGGATCTCTGGTATCTATCGATCTAGCCATTTCGTCGGGTAATCCTCTTATAAACGCATCTAACGCATAGTCTTTCACGGGTATCAACATTTGTTCTGCTTGATTTCCGTATTTATCTTCTAACGCTACTCTAGCTCCGCTGAGTAAGATATTCAACCTATCGTAAAAATCACTGACTGTTTCATTTCGCTTCATCCTTACACTTTCTATTTCGTGTTGATAATATGCAAAAGTTTTTCCTGATGCGAATCTGTTTTTTAAATGCTTTGTCAATTCATCTACGGTATTAAATGTTTTTCCATAGGTACTATCACGCGCTGCTCCTTTCAACTTCCCTATTATCGTTTTTACATACAATCTTTCAGCTGTTGCGGGCATACACGCAATCCCATTGTGTACATCTTGTAAGAAATCTTTCAACGGAATATTCTTGCCATCGAAATGAGGAATGTTAAAAGTGCTTTGTTGTAATGCAAAATATTCCGCCATGGAAGTCGACATCATATTGCTCTCGTTTGATGCTGATAAATTAGAGTTTGAATTATCATTGTCGTTTACAGACATTTTGTTGGAAGAATTTTTCCTAATTTGTTCAGATAATAGAAGAAAATTTTTTTGGAAATTTCCTTCAAATTAAATTATACTAATTACATATATAGGAAACATATACGAATTTATAATCTATTGTTGAGAAGGAGAGAATTGTATATAACTGTTTCGAATGATGAATTAAAATTGAAATTTATTTTAATTTTTTTTTTTTTTTTTTTTTTTTTTTTTTTTTTTTTTTTTTTACTTTACTGATTATTGAAATAAAACAACTATGCAATTACATTGAATAATATCCCACCGCTGCCACCAGAACTCCTGTCACGTGAGGGTGAGTCCGAGCGGTGACTAATAAATAATCAGTCTGAGATTATGGTCTCACGTAATCAAGGGTATCAAAAATAAAAGGACCTACCTTTCGATAAGTCGGTATATGGGATCGTTAGTTGTACAGCCCAGTACAGGACCGCTCCAATAGATCTTACTATGAAATGAAGTTAGATCGGGGAATGGAGTTAAATAATTAATCAGTAAAGGAATAAAAGAATATTGAAATTAACTGGTAAAATCATAATATATTCTGAAAACGATTATTTTTTAGTATGATCGGTTCACAAAGATTAAACAATCATTAAAGAATTCGAAAAATTATCAATTAAAGAAAACATTCATTTGGTTAGGATTAAATGTAAAGTCAATTGAAACAGTGAGGGATATTATCTTGTGTACTCGTATATGCAAATCTCTCTCTCTCTAAATGTTCTTAATATCTAAATACGTCTATGGTCTATTACACAGATTATGATGTTATACGTATGAATACATATAATAGAAGTTAGGAGAACAATAATATATGGCAAATGATATGGCACGTACGATCAATTTAGGTCTATCCTGATTAAATTTGGCTATAGTGGAATATGTTTGAACTTGGATAAAATGGCTTTTATAATTATTCTCACCTGACCGGTTGGTCTCACTTTGTAATGCACTTATTTAGATTCGTTTAAATTCTTATTTATTAGGTTATTATTTATGAAACTATAGTTTGGATTTGTTTGTATTGTTTTTGTGTCTCTGCACTGACGCTACTATTCAAAATCTCTGTTAATAACTAAAATCTTTTGGGCCGTCACTATAAAAGATTTTGGGACACCAACTCTAACTTTTGTTAATTAACTTTGATTTTAAATTGAACTGAATTTAGATTTGTTTTACGAGAACTTGAGTCTTTGGGTCGTCACTATAAAAGATTTTGGAACACCAACTCTGGCTCAACAATATTAGCTCTCGGGCCAGTACAACCACGCACCTCGCGACTTGACGGAAGAAAGACGCTGTTTCCATTTCGGAAAATGCGAAGAAGCGCATTTTGAACAAAACCATGTATTACTCCGCTCGACGGTTAACCAATCAGGCGTCTCGCTGATCTATGATTGGTCCATGAAAGAAAATAGGCCTTAAGATGCGGAAATGCGTCCTTCGGTTTCCTTCACGTCCTATAGTCTATTGCTAGTAACTCTTATAATCTACTTTCTAATCTATTGCCTTGATGTTTCATATCTATCAATTTTGGTATTGTTCAATCCCTATTCAATAATTGAATATGTCATGCTTTTAGTTATTGCTATTGTTTGTTCTTATAAAATTTTCAATATAACGAGAGGAGTTACGACGAACTGACTATACGGGTTTTGGTAAACTCTAAGGGTCAGCACACGTGTTGCTGGGGCCTGCACTGTTTCACTTGACACTTAAGGTTTATTACCTAAACTTTCCAATACTATGCCTATGCCGAATGGGCCCAGGCGCGACAGTTTGGCGCCTTCTTAAGGGAGAAAATGTTTATATTCTGATTATAAATTCTAGTTTATTGCATTATCTATTTAGACTGTATTTTGGAATGTATAGAAAAATAATGAAGTTGAAAACAAAAGAAATTATAATTTATAAAAAATTATATTCGTTAGGAAAAACTATAGTTGAGACGTAACACCTCTATCTGCCATGAAAAGTTACAGCAGATGTCAAAGTTTATTTCTTGATGTCAAAAAAAAAAAATGGCTTTGAAAGAGAAAAAGAAAAAACTGATATTACGGAAAATGAAGCATTTCCTTCTTATCCGTCTCAATTCCAACGTATGTGAAATGTACTGCAGTGACGAAAATTGCAAAAAATTAGCGTATAATTATGCTATGAAAATCGTCTTCATTTGTACTACCCTTCATGTTTCATCGTGGTTCGTCATGTTCACAGTATGTCTACGTGCTTATTTTCATTTTCATACAAGTCGATTGAAAGGTAATAGTAAGGTCCACTTGATATCTTCATAACAGTGCAAAAAGCACGTGTTATGTCAAATATTGATTTTCAGCCCATGCAGCATTTGGAGACTATCTCGCTCTACCTGATCAATCTCCTAAAATCGGCTTCACTTCGTCTGGGAAAATAACTGTCATCTAGGAAATAGTCGTGAAGAAAGACTGCCTTGGAACTATCTTATTCGTTCTCAACAGGGTGAAATGGACAATTTTTTCGGTAAAACCACGAATTCAGATCGGTTCAGCGATTCTTGGCTACAACATTTTTCTTCGTGTCAAAATACAGATAGCCTTGAATATCTATGATTTGAAGGATATCGATTTTTTTTAAATTCAGACACATGTATGCCTTCTCTCAAGTACACTTCGGATATCGTCAATACAGTATGGAGCTCACAGGTTGGACATTTGAATGGGGTATCCTGCAGTTTTACTCATTCATACTCTTTTGACACGAATTGCCCTGGGTGGTGTTGGATAATCAAAAAGCGTCTATTATTTGGGAATCCTATACATATAATCGCTATAAGCCAACCATGTCCATAGGTATCGCGATGACTCAAAAGTACTTCCGCAATCTCTCAAGGAATAACTAGGCGTTGCTGGTAGCGGGTGGAAAAAATAGTTCAGTTCGAATGAACAGGATGGCAAATACCTGGGAAAAGAGTGAAGAAGAACCGAGCGAAATAGATTGACAAGGTGTAGAGAGGGCCGTCTGTGAAGAATTCAAAAGCATTCAAAAGCACTCACAGCAAACAAGTATTTACCACGATGCGTTTGGGGTCTCGTGTTGCTTGTCGGCGAATAACACAGCACGGGCGTTTTACATGTTATACCTGAACTTTTGTGTGTAAGTGACGTCAAGAGAGAGAAAAAAAATAGAAAATGAATTTTCATCGAAATGAATCGATAGGGGAAAAGGAAAAAGGAATTTCTCTTCTCGATCTGAATTTATATTGAGTTGGTACATACGTACTTGTAATACATATAATATATGGTATACGTACATCGTTTATAAATACTTAGGGGGGAATATTTCAAAAATTATTTCCAAGTGGGATTATTGAAACTCCCTAGTTGTGAAAATAATTGTGTTTTACTGTTTGGACAGTTAATTTAGAGAGCCAATCGCGTATCTAACGTCTATAATAATTTATTCCACAACTATTGTTAGTATACGCGATTTGTATCGTGTCTCTGTATCAAAATACCAATGAAACATGATCCCATAAATAAAACACTGCAGGCATCGATGCGGGACAGAATTTGAATTGAATCAAATTTCGTGTGTATCCGGTGCGGAAGTCGGAGCCGATGATGCATAACAAAAATCTAGTTGCCTGTCAACCAACACGCAAACTTATACCCATATATAAATTGATATTTCAATACATATATGTATATTACAAATATATATATATAGCATATTTTATACCTGTACTCACATCCGTAGACACCAGCTACATATACACGGGTCAACCATATACATATACCCGAAAATAGCAGAAAAACTTTAATATTCTTCGTAGCTTTGTATGGGGGTGATTTGCAATAATGAAACAAGGAAAGTTTTCACAAAATCCATTTATTTCTTCGCATATCCTTAGCCATGAGGATCTTCTTCGTGTACTTCGATAATTTTTGTTTGATTTGTTTTCCGTTTCAATCTGAATATTTCTTTGTATAAAATATATAAGCTTACTCACAAAGTCACTCGCCGCATTCTGTTTGAATTGCCGAAATTCGTTCCGTCCATTGATATCGCTCGAATGGATTTCATGGCTATGCGAGAGGGATAAGTTGAGCCGAGGGGAACTGCGTTTAAACGCAAGGCACGCCTCGTAAAATTTGTCAGAGAAAAATTGGATTAGCAAAAGTTTCTGTAATGGTACTGAAAGGGGAAAAGTGGGGGGCCTTTTGCTCGGTTATGTTGCCCTTTACGATTCATCCGAATCTCTTCCATGATTAGAATGCATGTCGTATATAAGAAATTGCTTAGCAATTCAAAGCGTATTATTTTCTAATCATTTCTGAACGAAATGGCATTCCCCAAAACCGGAGAGTTGAATAATTAATTAAGACATCGACACAGATTTCTGAAAAAGATCTACGAAACCCGACATGCTCTGAAAGTTGTAATTCATACGATTCAGGGTCTGCAACTCACACTATGAAACAAGTCCATGAACTGGAGCATCAATTTATCGGTTCCCGAAGTTGCAGATTCTTTTTTTTTTCCGCCCTTCCAGCATAGAGATATGTTTGTAAGATCGCAATCAAAAGTCGCGACCTCCTCACTTTTTCTTTCTATCTATAAGGGTAGGTATATAACATTTCCTTCGTTACTAGTCCAAAAGTTTAGCCTTTTCAAAAGAGCGATGCCCCCGAGCTTGGTAACGACGACCTAACTCGGGAAAAACTTCCATCTCCCAATATATATCTCTTTAACAGGAATTCTTCATCACGAGGTATTTTCATCCACACATGATACACTCGTACATACATACGTGGTATGTAAGGTTTTTTTCCCCTTGGTTAAAGAAAAATGGCACCTGCTATGAATGGCGAGGATACTCTAATCTACTATCTACACACAGAACAATGTAGAACGGCATTTTAGAATACGCGAAACTTCATGCTCAACAAGTTACCGCAGCAACTATTGGCAGATGCATAGATTTCCAATCGGGAGATCGATGATACGAGGACGTGATCAGAGAAATTGTCGATGGAATTGAACATTTTGATACAGAGTTAGAGGAATTGGAGTGGAACACATCAGGCGGTTGTTTAAACGGAGTATGAATCGATCATTACGATGCGAAATTGGTGGAAACGTATACTTAAAGCCAACTAACAACATTTAGGAAATCATGGCTAATTTCTAATGCAGACATCGAAATAGACTTTCAGACTAGAAATTTCCACCTGGCATGAACTCCCGCTCCCATTACCCTTTGCATTATTAGAACTACTGTATATACCCTACAATTAATAGTTAATACGCCAGGCTAAACCTGCACTTGGCGTTTACCCACATAACTCGATGGTATATACGAATCCACAAATTTATACATCGGTTGTTCGAAATATATATGTATGTACAAACAATCAAGAGTAAAATCACACATTTTACTATTCATTTTGGGACCGTATGATCAAAGCGGTTGGGATCAAAAACTGGCTAATACCACCATTGATGAATTCAAGATAGTCGTGGAAAACGAAGACTCCGATATCCAGCGAAAATTCCAACGTGATAGCCATTGCACATCCAGTCGAACAGAATCAATCATATGTTTCAATAGTCAGTCTACCCTTTTTGAGGATTAGGCTAATTATTGAACAAATTTCTATACACATGACCGGTTTGGAAAAGAACCGTTAAGCACTGTTGAGATTATAAATTTCCATCGAATCGATTGCCATTCATTCATGAAATATGTAGATCTGTATTGCAAAATCTCAAGAGAGAAGCTCTTTTGACATCAATTAGTCTGATTGAAATACGGAATGAAATGAACAAGATGTTCATGAAATCCAACCGCGTCAAATACATACGTTTCCTGTATTCAGATTGATCCGTCTAAGACTTTGATAGTATGACGCAGATAAACGTGTATTAGAACAAAGAGTAAAATGGGACATAAAACGACGCTTCTAGATTTCAGGGACACTAGAGAAAAACGAGTAGAAAAATAGAAAAAGAAATAGACGCTTCTCAGAATCTATGAAATGGCTTATAGTTGGTACCTACGGTATAGACCAACCCAGTTTCCGCTTAAAGTCGTAAAGTAACTGTTGACGACCCTATTTCACATGCCACACATATCGAGAGGAAACTTGACTTTCCGCACGACTGCGGAAAGACCGACATTATTGAACATGACGATTTTCACAAAAACCATAAAAATTGAACAGTTGCACTTCCAAGAAAAAAATTCTCTGGGAGCCTTTTTCTATTTTATTTCATTTACTCTTTTTCATCCCCCTCCTCAAAGAAAATTACTGTCTAAATCGGCTTATATCTGCGGTACATTTTGCCTCGTATCAAATCAATGTCCTTGCCGAATCTCGACGACGTTCAAAGCCCTTCAGACATCGATACGTGGGGCTTTCGCCTTGTGTATATCCGGAACACAAAAATCCCAGACGAAGCATTGGCAGCAAGAAAAAGAAGAAGAAGAAGAAGAAAAATCCTGGCTCGTACTTTCTCACACTCGAAAGACTCCGACCAGCTGACGATGCTGCTGCACCAGAGACCGGAGGTTGGAGATCGAGAAATAGAAAGAAGACTGATCTCCATAAGTCCGTGACGCAGACTCCTCGCACCGCAAGTAAAATGAGGAGAAGATGAAGTGGATCGAGCTTTGCTTCAAAAATTGATGAGAGCGAACTTTATCGAGACTATATAAGAAAAGCTACACGTGTTTTTGACGCGGTGTATATCGACGAACTTCCGATGCAGAAGTATAGCGATATCGGCGAGGTGTCGCGTTGTCGAACAAGTATAGCGAATCAATAAATCAATGGGTTGAATATAAATGGGAAAGTTGTCAGACCCGGAAGTGCGTATGGTTTGTGTATATTCCGCGATACACGCACCAGCATCCGCGTGCCTTCCACTAAAGATTTTATGCCCTTCGTGTCATCAATCACACAGAAAACCTAATACGATCTTCTACAATATTTACTCCAGCACGTGGTTCGCGTCCCTTATATGAAGAAGCCGTCTATAAATGGATATAGTCCCGTTGAAGCCCCGAGTTCAAGTAGCTTTTCGGGCCGCGAAATAGGCGGCCATAAACGAACCCTGCGTCGCGAAACGTACAGACCTATTCTTACCATTTCCCTCAGGCTTAACCAGAGCTTACCTTAGGCTTCTTTGCCCTTAGGTCTTCCTTGACTTCACCTCGGAAATATGGGCACTCGCGACTCTGTGTCTTTTGGAAGGTTCAAGAACGAGAATAACCACCTAACCTATACTTGTTCCACCGGAAGTCGTAGGTATAGATACAGAATTAGAAGAGACTGGCTCAAATTAGACTCCTCCTAAATATCCATCCGGAAAATGATCTTGAACGGGTAGATCTTAGGACAGGCTAGAAACTGAGGAAAGAAATTCAATTCAAGCATCTTCCTGACAGCTTACGAATTTCTTCTCATATTGCAGTACCGTACTAAAGTTCTTAAACGCTTGACGAAATAAGTTAAAAATTTCAAATTATGATAAAAAAAGGATCTCAAAGTTGACGCGCAAAGAGCTCGCTTTCTATACCTGCAGCTCATTTTTTTTCATTTTTCCTCGAGTCCTAACATCGTCCGGAAAACAGGCCGTTTTATGTCCTTTTGTAATTCTTAACTTGGGCTCTTTTTCCATTAATTGAAATGTGGTTTATTTTCTACCTCCCTTATGGTTATTGTAATCGAAATTCAATTGCGAAAGTTGATTCTGCATAAGATTCTGCACAGATTTTTGCATAACATATTATTTTCGATGAGTCGCGCGATGTCCTGTCAAAGTTTCTTTATTCTCGGACAGTTAAATGGTCTGAGAAAATTCAAGCCATACGAATAGGAGAGCCAAACAATCTTCGCGGTGGAGATACGACGAGTACTTATATGTATAGGTATTCGAGGTAAAAGGAATACATAAAGACAAAAACTTTTATCTCGAATATGACGTAGGTACTTGTCTCGAACGTATGGCGGTCGCCATAGCAACCCAAATGGCTTCTACTTTCCTGGATTGTCGCCTCTATGATCAAAGTTACTTCAACCCCTTCGTCATCGGCCGTTTCGCCAACCGGCGGAAGACCTTTGGGAGCAACGTTTGGCACTCGGTTATCGCTACAGATTCAAAGCTTCGAGTTTACTCCCGACAACTACGGTGTAGATATACTCGTACTTTGCTTCCCGTTGATCAATTGCCCATCTATGCAACAGTCCAAGTATCTGACAAATGAGTTATCAAAGTTATGATTCATTGATTTGTCGAACGCTCACATCCATCACGGTATTATTTGTCTGTGCTTCATTATGATGAAAATAAATTTTTGATTATTTTTCGACAATTTCTAAACAGCTCTAAAAATTGCGGGATCATCAGTTCAAAATTACCTATAAAAAAGTACTGTGTACTTTATAGAAACTTGAGCACCCTTAGAAATTTCGGAAACAGTTTTCAGAAAATCTAGCCAAAGCTGCAGGAGAGGCAAATTGATTATTCGGCAGTTTTTTCAAAATTTGTCCGAAAATGTTGACAAATTTTGCGTTTACATTTTTTTTTTCTACCAATGAACTAGAAACTTTGAAAATTTCCGCAGAATTTTTGGAAAATCTCTAGAATAACCATCACGAAGTGTTACAATTCCAAGTAGTTTTTACAATCGCCATAAAGAGGTTGATGAGTCTTTTTATAATTTTGTTAAAATTCGTTAGAATATTTCTGATACACTTGAAGCAGATCGATCTTTATAATTTCCCGAAAAATGGTTATTTTCGCAAACGCGACGGCTGAGAATTTTTATTGCCATATATAATGTGTATGAGAGATGTGTGAATTGTCTGATCGGAACAATATGTTCTACAACGTGGGTTTGTTGCAGTTTATAGTATAAAACCGAACCGATAACAATACCTGGCAATAAATAATGTTCGGTAAATTTTTCGCAACAGTTATAATCCAGATTAATCCTGTTTCCGGTAATCGTAGGTATATAGGTAAGCTCTCTGGGCCGCGTACAGGTATATAGTGCAACAGAAAGTACGTTATGCAGCAACGCGAATACACGGGAGCTATGCAAATAGAACGGAAAACACCCTTGGGATATTAATGGATAAAGGTTAGCGAGAAATTTATCATACACGTTGTATATATATGTATGTATAATATATATGTATAATATGTATATATTGGTGACAAATTGTCCGGGTATTGTTACGCTGATTATAATTCGGTTCACTTGCGTAATTCCTGGGTAGTATTGTTACGATTATACGTTATTTTGCACAAAATTGCCTACACCCTTAACGAATGACGCAAGTCTGCAGCCTATTATAATCTGAGAGAGAAAATTGCGAAGCCAGTGACCCGCCTTGGAGTCAATCAATTAAAAGCTATTTATGGAAGAGTGAATTTCGGACGGGTTAATTGTGAGATAACGATGTTAACCGCGTAGCACCTCAAGGGCTCGGTTTACGCCCTCGTTTGTTTACTATTTATTAACTGGCGTTCCGACGCACTTAACTGCGTTAGATCTTTACCTGACTTAGTCGGAAATTACGTCACGCAATATTTTACGAATTTCCCGAGGTGGAAATTACTCCAAGAATTCAAAATATCATCCAGTCAACGAGGGAAAATTTTGGCAAAATTCTCACTGAAATGAATTTATCAGTCTCAGAATCAGCCCGATAAAATCTGCGTTCAAATTTTCTTCACAGCAAAATTCAGATAAGATATATCAATGTTTTCTGAAGATGAAAATACTGGTGATTACAAGTTATCTCTTAGAATATTGACGGCTTGGGTCAGACAAAAATGGAAAAAACGATAAATAAATCCAAGTCTTGTCATACGCGGCATTTTGAATGGTGGAATCGAAAAATTACAAAATAAATTCTGAAGCAGAAAGTTTAATCGGCGAGCTCATTCGGTTATCTGACGAAATGCAAAAAATGTGAAATATGACCGTGAGTCATTTTGATACCGAAGTAGTAAAAGCCTGAAGGTCTTCCAGGCATATCGACTGTAAATGAATGATTTTCTGTGTATATATTATTCGGAAAAGTTGTACGGTGCATCTGAAAAGTACTAAAGAATATTTTGGGATTAACAGAACACGTCGGAAAGTTAATTTGCGAATCTCAAAACGATGTCACATTTTTCGCTATAAAAAGACAATCCGTTCTCGTCTTGCCTAATGATCGATTTCTTCAAAAATTCACGAGAGTCTTTCCCTAGTGAATTTTGGTTCGGAGCTAAAAACCGTGAGGAAACAAATATAAAAAAATATCATTCAGTGCGAAGGTGGAATTTTCATTTTTGTCATGAACAACTTTCACAGCTACCTATTTGGTGTTCGGTAATTGTTTCGTTGAAAACTTTCGAGTAACCTTGCCTCAAACGACCTACCTAACCTCTTTGTCTACGAGCACCAGACAAGACGTTATGCGAGAGGTAAGGGTATCATTTTTAGTACCACCCCCGAAGTAATCCCCAACGAATTTCAAACTTGTTTTCGCTAAGTGAAAAGGAGTGGCAAACGGTGTTTCCCTCGTGAGCTTGAGAAGACGTATAGCGATTCATGTATAGGTACGTATACACATTTTTGTTTACGAGACGTTACAAGGAGCCGAACACAAGATTCTATGGACTGAATGGCAGTCTAGCGTATGAAAACTTTTCATATACCTACACAGAGACTTCGAAATTGGATATGAAGTTGTATGAATAATTCGTATTGTATCTCATCAGCGAGAATAAATTTTGACGAAAAGGGCCAGAGCATTTCTGACTCTTGAATTCATCCTTTCTCGAGTCTTTATTTGATCGTCATAATTAAATCCCCATCAGTAAAGTTCATCGGGTTTTATACTGAGCAGCGAGGTTCAAACTTTAGAATCTTTGAATCATTAGAGGATCATCGCGATCTGGCTGCCTCAAGGCGAATTGAGTTAATCTATTGAAAAGCCTGGTCTGTTGCCTTTGATCACTAGAATTTCGTTAAACTTGTATCAGTACAGTAATTTCCGCCTTTCGAATTCGCCTGTGCAAAATTGAACTAGATTAAACTTGGATCAGGCATTTCCAGCCAACCGATATCCTCAGCACAGAATATACCCTAGGTATACGATTATCCTCGAATCGCACACGGATACACATACGCAGATTGTTTTTGGCTCAAGATTGCCTGATTTTAATGCGAAAAAATGAAATCCTTAATAGAATGGAACATATCGGTTCGGTGGTTCTGTACTTCGAGCAATAAATATTGGGTGTAGAAACCAAATTGTGGTCACGGTCTTGTCTGATCAAATCACGATAGCTATCAATGTTCAACCAGAACGTCCGGTGCGGTTTCAGAGATTGCGGGAACTTCATCGGCCAATACACATCCGAATTGATCGACTAAACCATTCCCGATGCGAAATAATACATGATTTATAGTGCCCTCTTCCTGTTCGACAAAATTTCACTAGTAGGTATATGAAGTACAGCGGGCGTGACATCATCGCATGTTATGCTTATTGTTAGTTGTCATTGGTTTGATTGAGTTGGCAAACTCGACAAGTAGTTGAGTGATTTCGTACGCAATTATTTTCAGAATGATTTTAAACGAGCTTTCAGACGAAAGCATTTTAATTGAGCAGGATGACTATTCAATTATACTCACATTCATCTACACAGTACGAACTGCGATTCATCTTTTCTTACCTGAAACAATTAGAAAATAATCAATTAGTCATAGTTTTCACTCAATATACTAAATTACAACTTTTACATAGAATCTTCCGGAATCAATTTGAGATTTTTCATGCCCCATGGCTCATGGCTGGTGGCTAATAAATGAAAGCTTAATAAAGGTTGGTAAAAAACACGGTGATCAATTTGCTACCCGGTTAAGTTTGAGCCTCAGGTGGCGACGACGAGCTTCGGGTTGAGTGGATTAAGCTTTGCAACTTACGATGGAAGCTTCAGACAATCTTTCTTATCCGGCAGCTACCTCTTCGCGACCAAAACTCCGTTCTAAAGTTCGATTTGCGAACACGGGCTAATTGAGTGGAGTTAATTTCGCCCAAGTTGAATAGACCTTTGCCAGCCAAGAATGAACAATAATTTTCAAGGGTTATAATACTACCACAGCTCTCCGGCTCTCAAGGGCCGAATTTCTCCTTCGATGAATTATTTCGCCATCGACTATTCGCAGAATCGGTTCATCGCGTTTGATATTTAAACAGGATGAGGTAAACATGTCTACAGAAGAATTCTGATTATTTTTATACCGGATATCCATACGACAAGTGAATTCTTCCATGATCGACCATTATTCAAACATACAGGATAAATAATAGCTATCGGATTATCCGGAAGGTTCATGAAACGTGCGAGATTCGGAACAACCCTTCAATATGTTAAGGGTAATTCGACAGGTAGGTACACATAGTTAGACCGACAGCTTCCTCATTTCATGCTTTTGCGATGGTTAGAAAAACCAATTCCGATTGTCCCTGTTAGTTACATCCTTCGGACGTTGGAGGCGAAATCGAAGCCTACAATGTGCTGTGACACGAGTAACAATATCGACCCGAAGCGACTCAACGCTTAGACGGTTTCTAGATTATTCTATTACGATATCGATTTCAATTCACCTTAGGAAGCAGTTACAATGCAGGCGAACTATACAGGGTGGTCTTTTTTAATCGCCCCAGGCGAATATCTCGGAAACTGAAAAAGATACGAAAAAAAGTTTGATACAAAACTTGAAGGGTTTTGAGGGGGAAAGATGATGACGGTATGTGTTGACTTGTGGATTCTGCCACTTCTGAGATTTCGCTAGTAACTTCCGATTTTAGATAGGGAACACATATTTCCGATATGAGCAGTTGATAGCCGGAACAAAGACTGATTCGAATACGTGGAGAAGAAAAACTTTGAATTTTTTTTTTTGAATTTTTATTTTTATTTTTTTGAATTTTTTTTCGAATTTTTTTCTCCAATTTTGTCATTTTCTGTCAATCAAGCCAATAGCAGACCTGGAGACAAATTCCAAAACGTGAGAACAATAGTACGGTGTACAACAAGGGGGGAGGATAATTTCTAACTCGGGTAAGATGATGGTGATGGCACCTTCGGCGCCCTCGACTCCGACTCGTGCACCCTCACCTGACCCTCGCTAGAAAAAATAACGAAATTTGAGAAAAAAAAATTAAAAAAAAAGTTGAAAAAAAAAAAAATTCAAAAAAAAAAATTCAAATTTTTTTTTCTCCACGTATTTGAATCAGTCTTTGTTCCGGCTATCAACTGCTCATATCGAAAATATGTGTTCCCTATCTAAAATCCGAAGTTACTAGCGAAATCTCGGAAGTGGCAGAATCCACAAGTCAACACATACCGTCATCATCTTTCCCCCTCGAAACCCTTCAAGTTTTGTATCAAACTTTTTTTCGTATCTTTTTCAGTTTCCGAGATATTCGCCTGGGGCGATTAAAAAAGACCACCCTGTATATCCTGCAGCACAGTTCGTATTGAATTATGCAGTTAAAACTACGCAATATTAGGTTTGATTCCATACAATACTCCGCCAATATCTCGCTACGATTATTGCAGATATCGGTCATAAGAACAGGATAATTTGCAATGAAAAGGACAATATCCTGCACACGCATCGTATGATTTCTCGAATGCCACATTGGTGAACGGCAAGGGTATAATTGTGTTCAATGAATGCGAGAAGTCAGTTCCGCACAATTGTGACAATTTGTGTTCAAATTTCTGTAGCTCCTTGCAAATTTTTCTCGAGTCATCTAAGATCGAAATCATATGACATACCGTCAGGAATTCAGTGCGAGAAATCACGTGGAAAAAAGTGTCATTTAAGACACAGTCATTTCTTTAAAAATGTCATCGTCATTTTTCACTTGGGTATTTGCGAATGAAATGAAACGACCTTGATCCTAGAGAAGTCAGATCAGACGAACGGAGTCCTGAGAAACAGCAGTGGACTTTGGTGAAGAAAGGAGTTGATTTTTGACGATATAGGTATGTATAATTTGTCCAACCACAAAAACCTGGTACCTTCGAAGTAAAGCTCCATATAGCTGTTAACGTCAGATAATTTTTTTTCTTTCCAACGAGTGTGCAGACTTCAAAAATACAAGTTCGATGTACGATAAGGGGCATTTTAACAAGATATATTTTTAACTTCAAAGAGTTCACTGATATTTATTCTATCGTTGGGCTGTGCAGCACCTGCCTGTAAACTAGACGCCAGTTAAAATCCAAGTGTACGCAAGTATATCACCATCGCGTTTTCCCAGCACGCCGATATGTATTCTGGATATATTGCCCAGGACTATCCCTACAGCCCGTCTACATACACACGTATAGGAAAGGAAAAATATGCTCGCACCCCATATACGAGCGTTACCCTTATGGGTCTTGGCTGTAGGCTACGTCCGTAACCACCGTCGTTTTCACGTATTTGTCCCCAGAGTCTCGTGCACCTGAGATCATCCCTTTTGGCTTTCGTATCCCAGATTGAGGCGCGTGTTCCGAAATCTCGAAGTGATCCAAACAGTGACTTTTGACTCTCGTTTGATATTTAATCCAGGTATATTGTCAAAAGGGATGATTCACGTCTTTCAAAAAGGCACTAGCAAGTTTAAAAAAAATAAATAAATAAAAAAATCGCCTTGTTCTTCAAACAAGCAATTTTTTCAATCACCAACCACAAGCGCCACGTCGATCACTACCAATCGAATCGTTCAGGCACAATCGGTGCCGTCATGTGCAGCACCCTCGTGCATCCTGCGGCGTACAATTATCTGTTTTTAATTGTGATCGTTCGCCTAGACCTGGCGCTAGATGTGTCTGCAATCTGTCAGTCAGTCAGCCATAGAAATTCCGAGCCCGGGTTAAACCCTCGTGGGACTTGTACTACACTGTGATTGAATTAACGCGAACTTTGTCGGCAGCTGTGCCAACCTTCGAACAAACAGTGTAGTCAATAACAAGTTAGACTGCGTCTTCCACGTGTAAATCATAATTGTGAAGGAAGACCTTAACAGGGTAAAATCTTTCTGGATTTTTCATGAAATACACGGTTTATATGATAGTACATACTTTCTTGATCAGTCTTTCCAATCCGAAGCAATTTATCTTAGCAAAAAAATAGTCAAAAATTAATTAAAGTGTAAAGAACTCTACCTGCAGGCTGCATTTCAAGTAATGGAATATTCCCCGGTGCCGTATATTAAACTATCGACCTATGCTTTACACATTGAACGACCGAATATTCCATAACTTGCACTCTTACGCTAGGTAATCTTAATTTGATAGGCGAATCTGGTTCTCCTGAAAGTTCAATCTTTGCAATACAGATATAAGGAAGACCAGGGCAAAGTCTTCTGTTGACTGTGGTTTCCTCTTCTTTGAAAGTCTTTCTGATTCGCCGCATTTGAAATCGTCTATTTTTTTCCTGAAAATATTCTCTCATCAAAAGCTTGATCAAAACAGAAGAAACTCTATCAATTTTCAACTGAAGAGTTAGATACGATGTACAATACCCCGGAGATCTGTTCATTGGCACATGCAGGGGTAGTTTTGGTAGGTACTATCGTGGTACACAAAGATTTGACACATGAGGCAATCCGTCCTTTATACAGAACTCGGTGAAATTCAGCACTTTTAGGTCGGTCCCAGTCGGAGATTTAGGACACAGCGGCTGGCGAGGATTTAGGCCTGACGTGGGACGTCTAATCTGCTTACGTTTTCAGAAGTCAGCCCTGAACCCCGTTGTTCTAGTATATGTCTGATTTATGTACCGTATAGGTAAACCCACACCTGCGTAGATACAAATCGTTTTGTGCTTTAATATTTTCATCTCCAGGCGAGTCAGCGTTAATGAAATGTCGAAAGGGCAAGGGCCAAAGCAGATCGTGTGGTTTCAAAGTTGTTGTTCAGGAATGACTACCTATATGAACGAGGATCTCGTCAATCGTTCAGAAATAAAACATCGCGGACCCATCTACATCTCAACCCAACGCGATATTGGAGCTTGCGGTAATTTGATTTAGAAGCTTATCTCTGACCCGGAGGTTGCCTACCACAGTTCCGAACGGTAACCATGAAGCTGGAGGTCGTCGGCCACCATTATTTAAGAAAGTATAGCAACGCGGACCACATCACGTCATAAAAGAAGCCATTACAAACTGTAACATGGAACTCCCGATCTCCGATAAAGTATAGAGTAACATATACTACCATGTAGTACCGTGTATCGCGTATCTCTTGAATCGTGAAGGTTTCTATTTGGTATGAAGCCAGAGCTTTATTCTCGTTCGGTTATGCACGGTATTTCCATGGACCTGGTTAGAATCCGCGACCTATTTCGCACATTCGGGTTAATCGGCTTAGAATTTCGCTCCGTAGGTAGGTATATTTCAACATTTTCATCAGTGTCCAAAAACACGAGTTAACCTTTCATGGTAATGGTATAACCTAAATGACACATACAGTGATGTAATAGAATTATTGGTTCTTGTAGGTCAGAAAGAAAACAATCCAATTTTGACGTTTCGGCCCGAGTGGGGGCCCTCCTCAGAACACGTATTTAATTAATGCATCTGTCGAAAACAGTACAGTTTATAGTTTACAATGAGAACAGCTTATTTGTTACGAGAAAAACCAGAAAATTGTGGAAAACTCAATGAATTACAATATCAAAATACCAATAACAAGTGTGAGATAAGTGGAAACTTTTTGTGAGAATTAAATTAATCCAAGAGAGGCAGGTAGTATTATAAGGAATATAAGAACGTGTTGACAAACACGTGGTTACCTAACCTACAGTGTCTATAGATACAATTGTCGAATTTCTTATAACACTAGAATTAGCACTGCTAGACTATACCTTCAATCCGGTTGTTTACCAGTTGTGGAACAGAAAATTTACAGAAGAACCATGGGAATCCGTCTCTCCCAAGTCTCCATCCTCACGCGCAGAATGAAGATTTAAGAGAAAGGTATTCCCAATTGAGTGACGACTACCTATCCCTGAATCTTCATTTAAATACACATACAGTGAGTCGGAATGATAAAATATTTATCATCAATGAATTTTCGAAGGAGTAGAGTGATTCGCGAGATAATAATACCGTAATGGGATAAAGTTACGGCTTATCAACTTCAGCGGAGACAGTAGGTATACTGTAGCGAATACGTGGAATAAAACCAGACATTACGTTGAAGTTATCGGTCGACTGTTTCAATGGGATTAATGCAAAGAGACATTAAAGTTTTTATTTTATGCATAAATTTATGCACTATATCTACGGGATATACGATGTTCGTTCGGAGAGGCACACATGGGCTTCCCGACCATCTGAAAATGAATCTTTTAATAGGTTTTTTCTTCTGTATTGATGAAGCAACCTCCCCACAGTTCAATAGGTGGTTATAGAGGGTAGTTTGGGAAGAAAATTAACTTGCAAATGCATCGTTCGGGGAATGCTGATCAAATACTGTAGAAAGTTGATTTTTTTTCCTTCCACAGCATTGAGTCGAAAGGAGCAGAACTCACAAAATTGCTTCCTGGTGCGGAGGTAAAGTTCCTACTGATTTCACATCTAGATTCATTTTTCGACTATTCATGCATAAGTTTGGCAGATGTAGCATAACTCAGTAACGGTTCAAGACACAGGAGTCTATGACACTTCATGTTCTTCGTTCAAGTATCCTCTTTCACCTATTCAAACTGTACGAAGGTTTCTTCGACAATGCGGAAGTGATGGATTTTCGGAATTACCTTCTTAAGAGGAACTCATTGAGCCCTGTAATCATGAAGCTGAAGCTAGCAGTCAGAATTAGCAGCAAAACGTGATGAACTTTTCTTAAATTTGGATGATGCAGTACAGGTTTACGTCTGTTATTCAATAGAAGTTTGGATTTTGGTGAAAACTCAACAAAATTTGTATTACTGTTCTTCACAGACTCATTTTTATCTAACGAATTTTATTTGGCGGCTAATTTTGGCTGCTGTAGCTTCAGCTCCATTCTGGAATCGACGAATAGTGAAAAAACTCTCATTGGGACTATTCTGTCCAAGGTTTGATGTTACTTTGGTATTACCGACTGCCGACTTCAATCTCAAATAAAGCTGAACGAATGGATAAGCTAACGAGCGAATTAGGGTAAATTGATAATGGCTTGGGAGGCAATTTTCTTTAGCATTAGAATGAGAACCGTATATAGCGGTTGGAAAAGTGACCCCATAAGAACCGAGGGACCGCCCAATACCCTTCTCGACGAATTCATTCCGGTTTCAAAACCCCGGATCAGTTGAGCAACTAGGGAGGGGTTCCTACTACCCTTGGGGGGCCAACACAGCAGCAACGCCTACCAAAACTAAACCTATTTGTATCTCTCGCCACTTTATGCTGCGGCGGTTTGCTTTATGTTGGCTAAAGGCAAATGGCAATGGCTCGTTGGCACGAAGGAACGAATCCCTTCCTTTAGCCAGAACTCAATGGTGTGCCGCACAACCACGTTTCATCTTTCATTGAGCTATAGGGGGTGCCTCGGCTTATTCAATATCCTTAACATTCGTGTACAAATATCAAGAGAGGTAAAGTGTCTTTGACGTTGAACCACGACCATGCAGTTAGGTACTTCACGGTGCTGCACGAAACTCTTCTCTGCATATTGCAAAATTCTAAAGCTATTTATCTGGCACTTCTGTACCTGACGGGCGCAACGACTATTCTGCTAGTTTAATTGCAAACCGTTTCAGAAAGCAGTACTGGGTAACAGACAGGTCAAGAAGAAAGAACGTATGCACAGAACATTTTCCTCCAGTGTCGATCTCGAGGTTCGCAAATTTCTGAAAACAACGCCATATCCGATTCCCCGAATCAATTTTTTTGCCACAATCGATGATTGATGTATATTCTTGTTTATTCTCTTGATCAACATTATTTTGCCATGATGATTATCAATGACGACGAATGAAAGAGAGGGAAAAAAAAAAAACTAAAAAAACTGTCAAACAGTATGTCACGGTTATCCGAGCTTGACTCAAACTCCCATCTTCACCGACTACTTCTTCTGGTCCACTTAGGTAATGCTTGGAAGCTTTCCGATGTGTCCGTGTTCTCGTCAATTAATCTTGAGACACGAAAGCTTCAGACTTTGTGCACGTCGCTCGGCGACGACCGGCATTAACGGTCGAGAGTAGGGCGACCGAGACGTCGGCTTATGTGAGTCCACGATGCTATTTACTAACTGAATGGAAAACTCGTACGTCCTGATGTCAGAGGATTTTACGTCAAAAAAAAAAAAAAATCCTTAGCTGAAGTAAATCTCTGCCTCGAATTCCTCCGACTGGCTGAATATCATAACGTGTCTCGAAAAGGCATATATATATCTGAGCTCGTCATCACTTTGGAACGTATTTTCTGATACCCTGTAACTTATCTATCAATGAAGGAGCGTATTCGTGGTTGGAGGTGATCATAAAGTGTAGTTGAACGTGGAAAATGAGGCTAGTACCTCAAATCGTTACTGAACCTTTCCATAGTTCTACGTAATTTTCACCGTGTTCACTCTGACAATGATTCCTTTCTCAGTTTTCTTTCTGACCAAGGTTCATTTATCAATAACGTGGGTACATAGCTCAGGGTTCATCAAAAATATCTTTCGAGATGGTCGGGCAACTCATACGTGCCTAAGTCATGCTTCAACTTTTGTCACAAATTTCATTAATTAGTGCATGAAATAGAAAAGAATGTTTCCTGAAGAAGAAGAAGAAGAAATATAAATTCAATGGATTTCTTGTATTGTACTTCAACTCGAAGTAAGCCAATGAAAATCGTGACTTATGGGTAAGTGGCATATCCGAATCTACTAGCTGAAGTTACGCAAGCATGTGTGGTTCTGTCGTGTACAACCTGTCGACGTCATGTGGAAAACATCTGTTAGCAGCTGTGTCTCTGGTATGGAAGAGAATTTTGTACTCACGTTCGTCACAGGCAGTTAGTAGTTTTCAACAACGCGATTAGGCGAAGGACCTTGATGCTAATGCAAGCATTTTTCCATTACCTACTATAGGTATACCTAATTCTCTAAATATCTAACGCTGGGTCTTCTTTCCTGCCTTCCTTACTTACACCCTGCTCATCTTCTTAGCAGCTGTTCGCCAAAGAACCCAGATGCCAATCGACGCGAAACAGCACCATCTTTCAGTAACTAACAATAAGTAGAGATGAGTGCACTCAGGAAAGTTATCGCGGCCCTGTCACACGCCACCAACCACAACATTACTTCGGTAACACCAGCTAACGCGTTGACGTTGTGGAACTGAGCTGTATACGTAAAACCCATCATTGAGTAACCCCCAGATATACTCAGCTTTAGATACACGTGAATCTACGTTGGCATTCACTTTTTTCTCCCAAGATTCATTCATTTTTTTTTTTTTTTTTACATTTTGAATTCAAAGAGACTATAATGTTGATATTCAGTGAAATGGGTTTACGTTCGAATATTTCATTTGACGACATTTCTTTCTTCTAATCTGTTTTTTTGCGACGCATCTATCCGTGAGGGGCTTTGAAATATTTATTCGTAAAATATTTATTGAATATTTAAGGCAAACGAGGGATATTGGTAAAATGGATAGTAAAAACCGTCGCAGATCGGAAAAATTTGAAACGGAATACGATTGAGCCAGGTTGAAAACGTGACTACAAAGCGATGGAATATCTACAGCAGACATCTGGTGCTCCGGGTTGGCCTGTCTGCGCGTCATTTGGCCGCGGTTTATAGTCGATAACGATTGAAATCTGTGGAACATTCGCCGGATTTGTCCTCTACAATCTAAAATAGGATTTCCACGCTTGGTGTATTTAACTGTGGCTCGTTGGCCATCCCCGGTACTACCTGAATTTTTCACGGGGTCATTTCACCCGAGTGAAGCAATATCGACGGAATAGTGAATGATGAATTCACAACCACAGACAACTTCGAGACAATCATCAATTGACTTGGGGCACATCTTTCTGTGTATTCGTGATACTGACGAGATAATTTTAACCATTGAAAATTGCCATCCTATATATGTACTAGACATATCTTCATTTATTTGCATTTCAATGAACAATTTATTCTCGTATAATTTGTTGTATCGTCGGTTGTTTTCGAGATGTATGGAATTCAGAAAAATGCTTACTTTATGAAAAAACCGCTTTCATAAGATCTTGGAAAGTAATCCGAAGTGTATACTACAATACATCACTGGAAAGCTCTTCAAACAAGCTTTCTGGATCTGTTTTTAAGCTTATTTCACGATACTCTGTTCAAAAGTAGGCGCCGTTTGGATATCAGGAGAGAAAGTTTGAATTATTTCCAAATTTTCTATGTTTCTATAAGAAAAATGAAAAAAAATTATTCTACCAGCATTATGAATTTCGTTTGAAAGCTCTTTAAAAGAGCATTAGAGCTTTCTCTTTAAAAGTGCTTTCAAACGCATCCAAGCTGATTTCTGTAGAATGATTTTCAAGTGAATCATGAAACTGTGAATTTCCCATAAATTTGTCTTCGGGTGGGAAAAAGCATTTGACCGGTACTGTAGAGTTTGCAAATTGATATTCTGGAAGCGTACCTGGGTATCGTGTTTTGGAAAGCCGTTTATTTTGACAAGGCGAATACCTACTCGCTGGCTGATAAGTCCCTGGGGACAACTTCCCCGTAGACTAAACGCACCTGGTTCAACCCAGAAATTAGCGAACAAAGGTCTTCAAATTCCTGCTCATCAGGACAACGCTCAACGTTAACCTCATCGTGGTATTAATGCCAGGATAACACTCGTGGTGACCGATGATATATAAAAATTGAAAAAAGTATAACAAAAGTTATGCCTTTGATTAAAATATCTTGTTACCGTATAGTCAAAGTTACGAGAAGTTTGCGACTATGGTTCCTGTACCATTAATCTCATTACCAAGTTATTAACGTCATCATTTGAAAGCTTAGAAATCCGCAATTTATTCACGATTTCCAATGACGAATGTTTATCAAAAGTTCCGAAGTCGTGAGTACACTGACGTAAAAAAGCCACGTGTAGCCTAACGTGCTGGACAGATCACTCACATTTCTCAAATCTGATAAAGAACCCAAACTGTTTTTTTTTTTTCTCCAAGAGGATTGTCACACCTTGAGAATCTTTCATTTTGTTTAAATCAACCAATCGCTTTGCTGCAGCGATCTTTCATTTCCGCAGTTTTCTCTTTTACCACCGATTACATACCTGCTAACGTATCAACCCATCATTAGAAGTTGTTCGAGATTTCGAGGATTCCATTCAACATAGTTTCGTTTTACACAAAACAGATTTGAAGGTAGTATAATTTCAGCTTCATGTAGTTTCAGAGCAAAATAATTATATTCTATATATATTTCGTTGTTGAATATGAAGATCCTTTATTCGCAGTTTTATTTTTGCGGGAAAAATTGAACAGAAAAATGGGTGAACAAAAAATCGAGCCTTATTTTGATGTACTATTAGTTTGCCCTGAAGCTACATCAGCGTAGGATATTCCATCTGTAAATTCACAAAAGTATCGATAACCGATGTGGCCTGTACCCTGGTGACGAGTACTTTCTTTCGATCTGCTGAAGAGGAGGTTCATAAAGTTCTAAATCATTTTGAATAATGTTTCGAAGTAAAGAAATTATTTCTTATCAACGTACCAGTGATTTGAAGAAAAAAATTTGTTTCACAGTTGCAATTCGCTAGATGATTCACCCAGGAATGAAAAAATTTTTCTACTCGAGGAATGAGATGATAATGGATACAGAAACGATAGGGGGTGACTCATGAATACCAAAAATCGTGTCGATATCTTCTTTGCCATTGCAAAAGAGAGAAAAAATCGGTAGCAATAATCGTGATTACGTATAGACTAAAAGTCTCGGTCAAATGTCCGATCAAATTTCCGATCTATATACAATCGTGCAGGAATATCAAGGAGTATTTAAAATCGTGCCAAGCCCTTGGAGAAAAGCGGTGGTCCATTATAGGAGAGACATACGACCAGACCGCTAATGCAATTCAGCCGCACAATTACTCTAGGCTTGATTAAATAAAACTGCCTCCCGGTCTCCCCGAGTCCCAGCGTACCAAAGCGGCATCCATTTATCCACCAGCTCCAGGCCATGGCTCGCATCTCGTCTTCGTCGCCGTTGGCGTCCGCGTTCCCGTTCTTCCCAACCCGGACATCCCGTGGTATTATCTCGATCCGGTCCAGCCTCCAGTCTCCGGTCTCCGGTCTCCCCAGGATCTGGGATCCAGGATCCAGGTTCTAGGTTTCAGGCTCCAGGCTCCAGGACCAACTGACTCCAAAGATATATGTACTAGGTACATACATACATACACAGACCGCCCAAACCTCGCGACAAAGATTCCACAAGATCCTTAGGGCAGGTACTATTACTGTACACGTATAACCCTACTGCACTATATCCAAACGACGACTGTGATCATGAGATTACAGGTAATTCCCATTTCATGAGTATAACGGTGAGATTGCGTGACAGTTTAATGACGTTGATAAGGATAGTTATCTCACTATTATTGCGAGAAATTGTGTAGGAAAATTATAACATTTTAGAGATAATCGCTCGATGGTTTCTTGTGCCGCGTCTTGTAATTAGAAAAAATGCTCTGTTTATACAGGGTGAGTCGACAAACTCCGAGAATGGGAGGAGCCTGATTGTCGAATAAGCCCACTCTTTCAACCAATCAGACGAATAACAGGTAATGACAGTAGGAATCGTGTGAGCATAACATTAGAATCAAGGAAAGTACATATACATAATCGATTCGATGTTTGTATTGAACAAGAAGGCAGTCAGTTCAAACAATATTTACGTTCGAAGTAAGATCTGTTACTAGCTGATGTGATTTTGATCATCATCTCCTGCTATGGACTCTGATTTGAATGTTATGCTCACACAGTTCTTATTGTCATTACCTGTTATTCGTTTGATTGGTTGGAGGGATGGACTTATTCGACAATTAGGCTCCTCCTATTCTCGGAGTTTCTCGTGACTCGCCCTGTATATTCCTGTATAAAATTCTACCGTGAAATTGCGATAAAGTTACATTATACGCTGCGTGCAGGAATCTTTCTATTTTTCTATCCTTTTTTTAACTTCCCGTTTCTCGGATTTCAGAGAAAATAGGAAGTTATTGTGATCACCCCGAAAATGAAAAGTTGAGTTTCCACTGGATCTCCACGTTTTGCGGTCCAGAGAATTACTTCTGACTATTTTCAGTTGGACGTATGTATGTGTGTGTGCATGTATGTATGTGTGTATGTATGTGATCAAATTTTTGTCCCGACGATATCTCGAGAACGAGCGGTCGGATTTTGATCATCTTGGTCAATAGCATTTGCTCCAACTTAAAAATGACTAAATTTTGAAATACATCAATGCAGTATTTTTTTTTTTTCAAATCAAAATTTTTTATCATTTCATCTCGAAATGAGTTGGAAAACGGGAAGTTCGAAGGCTGGCTTATAGTCAGCCAAACCCGGTTGTTAACTGTTACAATTATCTATTATTCGTCCATAATTGGTACTTGAACTTTGTTCTCGAAGCTCAGACAGAATACGGTTTCTTATACTTGGGTCTAGGAGGATAAGAGGCAAATTATACCTATAGGTACGAAGCAAGGATAAAATGTTGAGTTACTTCGAACTTCAGTATCTCCACATTCATGTTTCGCTAATTTGTTGAGAGAGAATGAAGAACCAAATTTTTGCAAGTATTCCAAAAAGGGAAATTAATAGAAGAAAAGCACAAAACCATAGGATTCCTCGGTCTTTACCATTTTGGTGACGATAATATCGCATCATGACCGAATCAAACGACGAATTACAATTCCAGACTTTCATGAATTGCTTATTTCCAACGAGAAAAAAAAAGTTTCCGAATTTTAACCAGAGGCAGTTTAACAACCGCAACGAACATCCCGCATCGATTTTTACGGTTGAAAGAAAAAACAAGAAAATTAATAAATAAAATGAAAAAAAAAAGGTTGAAAATTCCGAAACGAAAAAACGGCGTCATTTGCTTTTCATTTCAACGATTGTGCAAATATTGCTTGACCCGCAATAAACTGGTAAAAATATATATGTGCAATTCCACGTCAGGCGGGCCACTTTTTTGGGTCGTAATCACCGATTTTGATCTCCATCGAGGATTTTGTACTACTCATGGATGTAAGTCTCTGGGCCGAACCAAAAGCCAATATGCGACTCTGTTGTCTTCCTAGCGGAGGTTGAAAAAGGCCGTTTTTGCGCGCCAACTTCTCTTCGGCGGCTGATATCTCAGTTGTTTTTGGAGCAAAGTACCAAAGTATATAGTGATTCTTGTAGCTATTTTCACACGCTTTCCGGTGATTATACTGACATCGCTCCCAAACCAAAATTTGGCAGTCAAAAACGGATTCAAAATAAAATTTTCATTTTTCAAAAAGTTCGCCCATTTTGAAAATTCTGTTTTTTGTCTCTAAAAAAGGTTCAAGGTATCCCCTACACGTACCCGAAGTGGCAAAGTGGGCCGTTCTTTCGTTGGTTTTTTATCTGATTTTTTTTGGATATAATCTGAATTATTCTGATAAAAAAATTTTTTCGTCACGCATTTCAATTTTTTGAAACAGTTTCTTCGCATGACGAGCTCGTTTCTGGTAATTGGAAAATGTTCGGGACGAAATTGACAAAAAAAAGGAAAAAAATTGAAAAAACCTGAAAAAAATGGTGGAAAAATCGACTAAAACTTGGATAAAAAAACATCGGAAAAGAGGCCCACTTTGCCACTTCGGGTACATGTAGGGGATACTTCGAACCATTTTTAGAGACAAAAAACAGAATTTTCAAAATGGGCGAACTTTTTGAAAAATGAAAATTTTATTTTGAATCCGTTTTTGACTGCCAAATTTTGGTTTGGGAGCGATGTCAGTATAATCACCGGAAAGCGTGTGAAAATAGCTACAAGAATCACTATATACTTTGGTACTTTGCTCCAAAAACAACTGAGATATCAGCCGCCGAAGAGAAGTTGGCGCGCAAAAACGGCCTTTTTCAACCTCCGCTAGGAAGACAACAGAGTCGCATATTGGCTTTTGGTTCGGCCCAGAGACTTACATCCATGAGTAGTACAAAATCCTCGATGGAGATCAAAATCGGTGATTACGACCCAAAAAAGTGGCCCGCTTGACGTGGAATTGCACATATGTATATGGTCTAATTATTTATCAACCTGCGGTGGTCGTAAATTGCATATTCTACATACGGGGCTACTATATATACGGGTGTAGGTAAGTATTTCAAGAGGTAAATGCATTTGCAAGCGAGGGAAGGTGGTTCACCGAATAGGATGGACCATATACCGTTTTGGCCATCTGTACCCTGGCTAGCTATTCCTCTCTTTCTTGCTTTTACCAGTGATGTCTGCCATTCGTGTTGGCATCCTTCCACCTCTCGGCACTACGTACAATCGAGCATTTTTCACTCTACGCCCCCTACTTTGCATTTTCTCTTTTACACTCTTCGCGCACGGTTAGGACTCAATGTATTCCGCGATCCGGTATTCCGCATTTAAATTCACATTCACATTTCAAGCTCTTCTCGTCGTCGACATTCACACCCGGAATTCCTCATCCACACGTTTACTCCGTATTCGAATATTCGATATAGCCCAGCTGTAGGGGGCCCAGGAAAAAGCTCGTTACATTTTCATAACGTACTAACCATAAGTCTGGATTAACAACACGAAGTACTGGACATCCGTTGCCCCGGTAATAATTTCAAAAAAAAAAAATTATAAATCGCAAATAACGTAGAGGATATATGACGTTCTAACAGCACCTTGAATCCCCCCGCTCGATTCCTGGCGGTGGCAGAACCGTAGAAATAGGAGGCTATGAATTAGCATCGGTAATGGTCCGTGGAAAAATATCGTCTATCCGGAAAAACCTGGTCCGCGGTCTGAAAGGTAAAGAGAAACTGAGGGGGATGGTAAAGCTGGTGGCTGCAACGTCCGGTAGTTTCTCTAGATGAAAAATCGCACAACTGGAATAAATCGAGAACTTATCAATACAAGCGGCGTTTGATCTTTTCATCGAGCTACAAAACTTCGAAGAGAATAATCCGTTTGTTTCACCTTTTCAATACATTTTGCGCACTTCAGCTTCGTTAGCAATGACGCATTTTCATCTGCCTGCATTAGGAGCCGGAAGGCAAAGATCAGCAGACTTCATATTCAATACATGAGTCTAGTATATTTTTAGTCAACTAACCCCACGTTTGTTACATCGCAATTGCTATATCTCTTATAATTTCTGACACTTGACAAATTGTATTCTGTATACGTTGTGTAAAGATTCATCCGGCCCTCGCTGTTCTCAACGTTTCGATGCAAAGTTTAAATTCAAATGCTGAGGTATCAGCAGAACTGCCTTATCGTTATAATCTTTCTGTTTACGATCGCAGATGAACTGGTCTCGCGATTTTATCAAGGGAATGTGTTTTCGTTGTTGAAATAACAGATCAGATGATTCGGTTACGTTGGTTAGAGTCGAGTCATTTGCAAACGACTGGAAAGAAATCGTTGAATTTTTGTCAAATTGACCATATCTTCCATAAGAATTTTCTTTTCACGCAATTTCCCGTACTCGATTGATGACGTCATGCGAACAATTTAGTTCCCAGAGAAGTAGAATCGCGCCAATGGTGGACCTAAATTCATCCAGCGGGTATCTTTGAACGAAATGATAATTACGGTGTAGAATGAACTTTAATTATAGAGAAAAAAAAATTGACTTTTTGTGCCAAGTTTGATCTCATCAAACACAAAGTACTCTCCTCAAATCAGACTCTGCATATTTGCTGTTAGAATTACTGCCTTGTAAATCTTAGTATGTACAAAATTGTCTATTGATGTTTGCGATGAATGAATGAAATGGAACTACGTAGCTGGGCAGAAGCTGACCCACTGACTTCACGCCATTGTTTCATAAAAATGTGAGAATTTTCTATGGTCAGAAATTGGTTGGACGATCATACCTACATGTACGTTACAACAGTACAGTGACATGTGTGGCCCCGACACAGATACGAAAAACCACACCGCATCCCAGACGAAGGTCGCTCGGAGAAGCACTTCCTGTTGGCGGCCCTCTCTCCTCCCACATCCGGTGCCAGGAAAGTTCAGCCGTATTAGTTTGGCTTCGCGTTAAAATAACTTATAGAATAGAACATTTTGGCATCAGCTTACATCCTGCCGGTATTATCCAATAATTCTTGAGTCTGATAATGAGGCGATTCATACACATCCTTCCACAAATCCTGATGAAGGACTCGCAGGACTGTAATTGCATAATTCGCTGCGCGGTTTTCCCATTGATAACTATTCATGTGTAGCAGAACATCGCGAACGTAATTGACAGTATTGCTATCTTCCTCTGGCTGTTAATTAAATGGAGCAGAAGTACGAATCAAGGATCTAATGAGTGCTTAGATCACGCAAGTTTTGGGATGAATTGCCAGTTTTGGTTAGAAATCGATAAAAAAATGTCAAATAGGTACTCAGCTCTGACTCTCCGACCCGAATAATACGTACCTATATATATTCTTGGAGAATCGAATGGTGGAAAAAATTTGGAATACCAAGAATTCAACGAGTCTAAAGCGATTCGATATATCCTCGTGGAGGGAAATTGGCGTCTCTTAGTCCTTGTCCAATTAGAGATGCGAGAAAAAATACGACGAGGGGTCAGTATCCCATTTGTATAAAGAATTGGGTATATATATACCGTTTTTTCTTTGCCAAAGTTACCAACGGTTCTTATACCTATATCTACCCATATTGGACAGTAGAAATATAAAAAAGCTCGGTATGTATATATGGAGACATTACTCAAAGCTTGTCTCAGTGTCAGCAATTTCCAAGAGGGTGAAATTCTACCAGGCAAGATAATTTACTTGGACGACTAATGGCCCATGCCTCAAGAACTTATTTCCACGAGGTCTGGGCGATGCTATAAGCCCGAATGTCCATACAGGAAATATGACATGACGTAAATCTCGTCAAAGGTACATACATACTCGTAGAAATGGAAGAAACCAGTGGAATTTAGTGCAGATTTCGGTCCAGCGAAATAACTGATTCATAGTAGGTAAAACCATCTAGATATTTCTCGGTACAGAATGCTGTTGGAAACGTTTAAACTAACGAAGCAAATCCGATGCTCAGTTTCGCAGCGTTGACGCGTATTTTGATAATTGAAACTAACGAATACGTTGTCAGGTATTCGTGTCAATCAGCTATCCGATTATTTCGAACAAAACGTACCTATATTTTTATCAAACAGCGAAAACTTCACGAACAAACATTATAGTAGTAATGGAAAGTAAATTTGAATACAGGGGAATCTGGGTAATGTGCCTGGGTGATGATACCTATACACCGTTGGAAGATGGATTTCGGAAAACGGTTCGAGTTCTTCTCAGAAAGGTATACGTATCTTCAAATTTTGATTCCAAATTAAAAAATGACCCTAAGGTATGTAAAACTTGTCAATAACTTTGGGTCTCGGGAATACGAGACAGGTTATTTGCGTAGGTGCCCACATACATGTATAGGTACACATACATCGGCACGAGAGTAAAAAGACAGCGCGTGCCAGGGGGTTGTACCCCAACAAAAGGTACGACAATGAGAGAAAGCAAAGGGAAAGAAAGGGAGAAAAAAAAGCCCGGAAGAAGAGAATGAAGCTAGGGCATTGCTGCAAAAAGCTGTAGACTTGCAAACAACCATTATGCCAACAACAAGAAACGGGCAAACAAATCAAGTAAAACTTCAAATAATAGTTGAGAACTTCAAGACTTTTCACTCAGAGGTGTTGGCGTAATAAACTTGAGGAAATATTAATTTTCCTATTTCGTGTTAAAAAAGAACGACATGGCCTTAATTATTTTCTTTGGCTTTGTTCACCGTTCCTGGAGAACCAAATACTGAGCAACATTTTCTTGCCTGCGGTCCTTATTCGCGTAGGTACCTGAGAGGCAGAATATCTACACAGCATTTACTTCGTTATAATGGAAAATATGATTCCAGAAAACATTTCAGCACAACAACCTGATTAACCATTTATTTAAAAAAATTCATCTCTGATAAAGCTGCGCAATTAAATATTATTAATATCCATATATTTCATCGGGTCAACATTTCTTGGATCAGATATTGATCATGGAAAGACTGCAATATTGCAGAAATTATTATTGAAAATATTAGCCCACATTATAACTAGAATATTGGGAATATGTAGCAACCCAGCGAATGGAAACATAGTGAAATTATGAAGTGAGATTCGAATCAAAACGTAGTGTCAGTGAAACGAGCATTTCAATTCGGGGTTCGCAAAACGTGGATACATATCGATTTAGACACAATTTTGTATTTTATTAAAATGAAACAAGATTCAATTTTTGACAAGATCAATTTTGGTCAAAGTTAGAATCGAAATTTGCCTAGTCACTGAAAACAAACCCACTTTTGTTGCATTGGAAAACCAAACAAAATGACTATGACCAATCTCATAAGAATTGAAAAAAGGGAAAAAATATCGTTCGAAAAAGGAATAGCTTAGAGAGGTTTGTTCGCAATTATGATAAGCGTTAAAAAAAGCAGCTCGGGAGCATTTTCCTGAAAATTGAATACAAAGGGGAATGTAAATCGTTTCCAAGAAAAATGACCGAGAAAATGTTGATCCTAATTTGGACGGAGTAAGACCCTGTGAAAAATGCGTCATGAATTCTGGATCACCGAGTATAATAGTAACCTGCTGGAAGGTTAATAATTTGCAATATGGAATAATAATTTAATCCAGGAGGCTTGCGATGTACGGAATTTAATATAATTTATTTAAAAACTCGGCGTGAATTCTTTCTTTGTTGTTAAAATTCTTTCAGTTGAGATCAGACCCCCAGATATCGTTGTACAAGTTAGGTAATATTATAAAGGCATCGCCTCGGTTTAATACCGCAAACCACCCATATTGATAAAAACCGTATAGTATACCTTCGGTATAACCTAACGTGAGCCACCAAGCAGCCCACTTTGTACACAAATTTCTCTTTCAACAAGCGAGAAACTCTCGCCCACGTAGCTGAAACGTAAACCCACACAACGATGACAAAAAAGTGATCTTTTCGTGCTAACATTACGCGCAATATCTCATCCCATCATCAAAAAACGCAATGCGAAATTTCGCATCATCCTGACATAGCAGAAGACACGACTTGTTAGTATTAGTTCAAATGATATTGAAGTACAAAGTTACCGCTTGACTTCTGCAGTTTCCAATAACGGATCATGGGCTCCCATTGTTTGCAACAACGGCTACTAGAATTTCAACAACTTTGCCTCGCCATTTCTACGTGCAAAATTCTGTAAGAGGCTCAAATTGCTAGAGAACCTCTAAGTAAATCGATCGTTTCAGCAGCCGATGAGATTAGATTGGTGTATGGTTTTCGTTTGTGCAAGAAATGTAGGAAAACTCTGATAAACTCTGTCGATATGAAGCCCGGCATTAGCGAGCCTCTTCGTAAACTAATAAAAGAGAAAAGAAACGAGTGAAGTTTGGAAAACGACTTTGCCGGAACCGATGAGGCGTGCGTGTGTGAGTACGTGTTCTCCAAACCCTTCCCTGCCTTAGAGATATTTCGCACAGCACCTTGCGCCCATATATCATCCTTGCAGCACATGGCGCCATCCCCAGAGACTAGGTACCAGAGATCAAGAGAGGACCCATACCGTCAGAGAGAGAAAGATGAACAGAGAAGACAAGACCAGGCCAGGTAAGGTAAAGCTAGGCAAGGCAAAGGCTTGAATTTATCATTTTCCTCTATGATAGCGTGACCTCTCAGAATCTGGTGCTAAACGGTGTAACATCTTCCTAATTAACGGATCATAAGGTGCTCACCATCCTGCATAATGTCCCATCACGATGCCATGCTACTAGATTTCAGTTCACCTGAATCCGCGTATGAAGAGTAACATCGGTTATCCAAACGTAAAAGGGACCCTATGTAGAGTAAAAGTACCAGTAGCTGCAGGACAGCTTAAACTCTTAAAGGGACCAGTACAGCTTAGTATCGGAAATTCGAACTAGTCCAGAATGCATTCATTTGTCACCAAAGTTCATTTGACGTCAAAAAAATGTTCTCTTTCGCAACGCGTGTTGTAAGTATTTTGGAGAACCTTTGATTCGATTAAGATCGTTATAACGGCTCATTTTGTTCGGAATTAAAATCCTCATCATACGAACGAGGAAATCTGAGAAAAATAACTGCATGCAAATACTTACAGTGAATTTTCCAAAGTTTCCAAAGTTTAGGCCACTCATTTGCAAACGACTCGGCCAATACAAAAAAATTGACAAATTGCCTCGTTCGCATGATGAGGATTTTATTTCCGAACAAAATGAGCCCTCAACGATCTTAATCGCATCAACGGTGCTCCAAAATCCTTAGAACACAGGTTTTAGCAGAGAACATTTCCTTGGATGTGAATCAAACTTTGGTTAAGTATCAGTGAATTCTGGACTACTCTAGTTTAAATTCCCAGAACCAAGCTGCACTGGTCCACTCATACATGATACTAGTGACTTGACAGGTATTGCATTTCTTATACGACTATATCCAGCCACTGAAATCATTCTTGTACAAGGCTGTCCGGCTACTGGAACTCCACCTCACTGGTACTTGACTGTTGTTTGATATTTTTGACGTAGTAGAATATGAAAAGCAGTGAAACTGCTTGGAAAATTTCTACGAGTAGGTATTGATCTCGAAATATACATATAACGTCTAGTAGCACTCCTTTGTAGATAGCTTCAGATGGATCTATTTTTGCGAAGAATTCTGTACTGGAGAAAAATTTTTCCGTGAAACACCGTTGAACAGCAACTTCCTTGATCTTCTTCTGGACGAAGTATCTCACACTCTTCAAGACACGTCTTTGAGCAGCACACACGGTTGGATTCGAACCAACGCGCTGTGGCTCCGGTACAAAGTCGTTACTGTTCACAAAGGCGTTTTCCAAGTACCTTCAAGCTGTTCTCAGAACCTGTTTGATAACCTTTCCGTTTTCATTTTCTTCAATTTTTTTTATACTCTCATGATACAATAAAATTCGTAGGTAGGCACTAAACTTTGTAACGCCTAGGTACTCAAGTCCTGTCGGGCGCGATTGATCTGTACCTTCTGGAAAATTTCCACATATGCCGAACGATGACGAGGGAGTTAGAGGATAAGAAAAGGCTCGTCTTGGGTTTGTCTGGTCTCCGACAATCCGCTAACAGAATGTTCCACCCAGCCACGGTGTAGATCGTGAAATCGTACACAACCTTTTCGCGTTCTTACGACGATTCTGTAAATCCTCTGAACAGCTTGGTGAAAACGTATAAATCTACATACATACGTAACCTGGCGAAGTTTGGAGATGCGAAATACAGTCTTTTCGGTTTGCTGAGCCCCGAACCGTATGCTTCAAGTTGCGATAAAAGTACCCCAAATCCGTAAATTGGATTTGGAAAGAGAATCGTTACAAATGCAGTATGATGGTGTATGATAACGACTAATGTATTTATGAATGTAGCAAAGTATATCGGCCATCTTTTTTTGGAATTGAACGACGTCCTGAAGATATGAAGAGTGACCTTTTCAGAATGGGCATTGGAAGTTATCGTCCTTCGTCTATTCTTCTTGTCTCTTTCGATCTCCACTTGGCCCTTCAGATTTCGTTCGAGTTTCAAGCTCCAGATCCCACAGCCCAACCAGCACCCCGGAGAGTGGGCAACTTTCCGACAGATTGAACAAAATAGATAGTTCACCAAGGTCCTTTCTGCAACTTTTCCACCCGACCTGAAACTCGACGTTTTCGGAATACCAAACAAAAACAGGATGTATTGATATTCGAGGATATTACACTTAAGAAACTGATAACTTGGAAGGATGCCCTTATCGGAAATCGTCTCTTGGGATTTTTAGAAGCACTGTACTCGAGCCCAAGGCAGATTTCCTTGAGCCTTGATAATCCATCCTCCCGCAAGGAAAAAGCATTGTGAAAAATCCATGTGAGGTACCGAAGTTATACGCGATATGGTTAGAATGTTGAAACCCACGCAATTCCGAAGGGAATCTCGATAGATTATACCATGAAATTGTATACTTCGTATTTTCCGAAACGATTCGCGTACCGATGATAATATTATTACATATTACTACAAAATGTGGTTATTTCGTTATTTGTGAGAGTCGGAAATTCATGAATTATTATTCTACTGTGTCTGGTTCCAATTTTTCTCCATTTCTGAACATTAATACGATTCGTTCGTTAACCATTTGAATTATTCTAGCTGTGAAACAATAGGCAATCAATTAATATTCAAAACGAAATCATGTTATAAAGTAGCACTAGCACAGGAATCAAAAATCGAGAGGAGAAATATTCGTCGCAGCCGGATGCAATTCAATTGGCTAGTCAGCCTACTAAATTAAAAAATGGAAGGCCTTTCTTTCCTCTCAGGAAAAATTGGAGTAAATAATGTCTCAAACGTGTCTTCGGCAAGCAGAACGTAGAATGGAATACATTAGGTGAAGTGAGACTGGCTCCAAACCTTCTCACAAAGACCCTTCGAGCTACCTACAAGATTACGTGTTTTATCTTTTCTCATCGCGAACGCCCACGATTTTTCCGTCGACACGTGCTCAACTACGGGGTGTTTCCAAATGATGTGCGTTTTTTTGTGAGCATCATAAAGAGGTGCCGAAGATTAGGATGAAAAAAGACTCCGGAGATCAAGTATCAGCGTTGAAAAAATCTGGGGAAAACAAATATTATCGGATAAAGATCATCAGCGAAGTAACGTAGGGATCTTACGTTTCAAGAGAGACAAAAATCAGCTTACACTTCATGACGAACCACTGTGAGAAAATCAATCAAAGATATCATTATCGTATTCGCCATTAATGGGTGAGAAAAGCTGCTATCAGTCTCAATCACGAGGAATAATTGAACCCCGTATGAATGCAAGTTCTTCAAATAAAAGGTTCTCCTTATACTGTAACAATGTCAGAGAGACCAAGAGTACAGACATCAAAGGACTTCAATTCCAATTGAAAGTCCGATGGGTAATAGCTGCAGAGTGTTTCATATCGATACTGATAGAGGATACTCTGCAGATAGTCTCACTCTATGGCATAAAAAAATCCCAATACACCATGCTGCAGAACTAAGTAGGTATACTACTTTCTGAGAAGGTTCCGATAAAGAGAGCGATAGAGGGTTAGCACCCTAGATATTATACTCGCGTATAAACAGGGTGAGAAAAGAAAGTAATAGAAAAATCGAGACGTTGGATGAAGAAAGGTAAGAAACGAAGGAAAACACAAAAGGGTTAACGTAATTCTAGGCAATTTGTCATTTTACATAATTTTTTTTATTTTTAAACCGTATACCATGGTACCTACATCTCTAGTTTCTGAGAGCTTCGCATAGCTGAAAACGAGAAGACGATGGGATTGGGTTTGCTTGAGGTTGGGTTAGCTCAGGTTGGTCTCACTCTAGAGTTGGGGGATGAAAATGGGGATGGGAGTTGAGGTTGGGGTTGGGTTAGAGTAGGTAATGTAAGGTAAGAAGAGACGTGGCCACGAAGGGTGTACTTTCTCGCCACGGCAAGAGGCAACTGCGGCGAGCTTCTCACCACTATGAAATATTGTTAATATAACTTTGCGGATGATTTATAAGGAAAATAAAATAAGGGTTGAAACGTCGGAAAAGTGAGGAGTGAAAAACGAGTACAAACCAAGAGGGATAAGCTCAAATATTTTAACTCACAACGATGGAAGGCTCTGCAACAGGATTAAATATCTTTTTACTCATACGCACATATTTCCAACTCTATTTCCACGTCTGCTATCCCTCTGCCTTTTCCCCATCCCTCTCATAAGCTATGAGTGAAATTATACTAAACAACATCTCGGTATACTGGATCACTTGAAACTTTTACGACCTTAAATGAAAACTTATGGAATCACTAGATGATTTGATACATCGTGAAAAGTATATTGTAACATAAATATCACAAGACGATCGTGATTTATGGTAAATTTTAAATCACGGGCGAAAAACCACCCTTATTGTCCCTCTTCTTCGGTGACAATCTCATCATTAATTTTATACGCTTAAACATGATCTATGACAAATTTGCAATACTTTCCATTCAGAATCTTATTTCTGTTTGATGAAATATGAAAAATGCTATTTAAAACCAGGACGCTGGCCCATTGCCCTGAATTTTTTATCGAGTTTTTAATAGGCAGGAGACTTATGTATCAAATTAGTGGATAATATCGACCGTTTGAACGTGTAGCTGGTAGCTGAAGCGAGCTTACAGAGTTACTGATTGTGAGAGGGTTTTCGGTTGCCTATCCTTCTTTCTTTATTGCAGCAATCAAGGTTGTAAAATCATGAACTGTAAATTCAAATTTTCGAAGAATTAATAGCATTAATTCGCACAAGGAAAAAGGTAAATTTCAGCAAGGCCCATTTGACAGGCTAATCAATATACAGACTCAAAGGTTCGATACTTGAAATTACTAAACAGGTTATATCAAAACGCCTGACTCCTTTAAACTAGCAAACACAGAAGGAAAAAAATTAAACTAATTAGAAGTTTCTGTTCTCTTAATAGCTGCGGATAGTGGATCGAAATGCTATACCCTCCACACGACAGTGCCTGCACCCTCGCCCCCTTATCTGATACAATGATTAATGACAGAATAGTTAAGTGTAACTAACGGTCTTTGCGTGGACAAAAAGCCTATTACACTATGAATTAATGAACGCGTATGAAAGGAAACGTTATTCGTTAAAAATTTTATTTAATTTTCTACCATTTTGACGATTTACCGTACGGGGATTTCAAAATCCCGGTTACAAATATTTTCAACACACAATTTCGAACTCGTAGGTAACAATCGCCGTTATTATAATACGATATAATGAGCACGTGCCTACTAGTATCACCGTCGTTTCCGGCTGGCTCGTTGATGCGTATCGATACATCTGTTTCCGGTTTCAAAGAGCAGGCCACCAATTCGGTGGAATTGGACAAGTATAGAGTATAACATCCCCTCTGGTATTTCATAACGAATGTCACGCGATGGTGGACTGCAGGTTATCGCGTTCGATTTTTTGAACAATGGGTATCAAGGTTCGTTCGATGGCAAGATTATTAAAATGGTAAGAAAAACCCAATTACTTTATCACATCTGAGATATGGATCAGCGAAGCAGTGCTATAGTCATCTCCGTTTTTGTTCTGCACCAATACCTTGGTTCCACGGACTGACGCCTTCATCCTGTACCAATGTCCCACTTTTTTGTCGCATTTTTTCCCCCCATCAAATCGTGTCGCGAAATTAACAGAGTCAAACGATGTTTTTCGTTGTTCAACAACTATGCAGAACACCCGTTATCTTTTAGCTCCTTCTTCACGGATCAGAACTTTTCAAAAAAAGATCCTGTGAGGGCGTGTTGCAATTATTGATCACGATTCTGACCTGAGTCACATCTGGAATTTCAAAATGATGGATGACAGTAAAAGAAAAGAAGAAAATTATGATTTTCATGAACATTTGTTGCCAAAGATTTTCCAAGTCACCGATTGCGAATTTGGCTGATTGTGAGAAATTGGACATTTCGAACTTTCTTGCAATCTAAGGGAAGGCTCTACTGAAATTTTTGTGAAAAACAGTGTTTCCAGTCAAAAAACGGATACCCAAGAATTTCAGATTATTTTTCGAATCGCAAAATCTCTCCATCGCAGGGCTGCAAAACTTTCCTTATGCGCATAAACTTTCATCGCAGAAAATTGAAACTTTCTTTCAAAACATATCTCACCATAATCTCAAATCCTCATTATCAGTTTTTTGATCGGAAGTTTTCGGCCATTTTGAAAATGAATTCTGCTTTTCACCAAAATCTTAGTAGGGTTCTCGTGGGTAATTTGGTAGTGGGTATTGAGGAAATAAATACATGAAAAATTCGTATGGCATGGTATTCTCATACGTATACGTATGCCAATTGCATTGCAATACGAATGCGCTATGACAGGGGTCGGAAAGTGGTGCACTTAGTGCACCTGGTGCACTTCATTCTTTTGGTGACCCAATTAGGGGAGGCCCTAAACCGACTCGCCAAGAAACAAATAAAATGCAGTACTGAATTCAGTACTGACTCAGAAGACATGGAGTATGCCAACAAAGGATTAGAGGACCTTTTCTTGACCCAGGTAACAGGTTCGACGGGCCCCTCGAATTAGGTGCATCGCAGACGTCCTGAATTGCCGACCCCTGCGCTATGGTTTACGTCTACTGTCTAGATACATATATGGCTCATGTGAGTCTGCGCTTTAGGCTTTATAGGGCCAGTCGCATGAAGACGAGCTAGAGTAATATCCAGATTTCCTGGTGGCACGAATCAAATGGATTAATACTCGTCGGAGTAGATGGTGCAAACGTGAATACAATATCACGAACATATTCAAGTATTTCATCAATCATTGCAATTAGTTTCTCACCGTTAATTGAGTGACTCAGAGGTGCACTGCGGACGTCGTTACGGTTCGTTGGATTCCTGTGCGTGTCACATGAATTACAAGTTAAGCAGTGAATAAGCATACGCAGCCCCGAAGCAAATTCAGCTTTCGGATATACGTGTTATACGCAGGAGGTGAAACGTATAAGGACGTAGGGCGTAGGACGCGTTGCGGCCATCACAGTGGCTGATACCGTATGAAATATTGGAACAGCTCCACGATTCGTGCCCAGGGTGATAACGATGGCCAACAGGGCCAACAGGCCAACATCGTGCCGTGCGGCGTCAACCCTGCCTATAGGGAGTGAACACCCCCGTACGCCAAAACACCCTCAAAGCACTTTTATATTTCATAATTCGGTAGGGGCGACACTGCGGCGCCGGAAATCACCCGCTTCGTTGGCTGCCCTTCTCGGGCCGAAAAATTCCATCCGCCACTTTTCCTCAGAACTACCCCTGCATTATATGGTTACGGAGAAAATTCTACCTGTTCAAAAATGAATTATACCTCGGGGAGGAGTTTGGTACGAGAAAATAGAGAAAAATTAACGGAAAAGCCTCCAATTTTACGAGAAACTCTAACAAAAAAAAAAGCGGAAACTAAAATTCATATTTTTACATCTGTGTAATTTCAACTGATTATAGTAATAAACTGAAACTCAAGTAGGATTATACTTACATGCGGAGGGGGGTATTATTCATCGCCTCGAAATTTACTTCTCGTTTTAATGAAACCCTTGTGTAAGCGTGTTGCACTACTTCCCATAGCTCACAGGTTATTTTTAAGAATGGGAATAGCAAACGTGTTGAACTCACGTAGCAAGCTGAATCATTTTGCACTGCGATAATATCATACATTCATGTAAAGTAGTTGGATTAGTATTTTGAAGCTGAGACAGAACTATTCCTTGTACCTACATCGTCACAAATCAAACTTTAACCGGTCGGCCTCGGAACTTACAGCCCTCTGAATTACGTTTTCATATCCCATCCTGCAGCATACTGCGGTTTTAAGTTTAGCAATATCAAATATATAGGTACTGATCTCGTTCACGAATTGCCAAAAATTTGCCATTTTTTATCGATTAAGATTTTTTATCGAATACGCCTTACTTGAATTGGTACAGAAAATGGGGTGTCAATAAGGGTGGTTTTGGACCCACCGTTGAAAATTGCACCTCCGATCACGAAACTTTGTGAAGAGCTTCGTACCTATTTGAAGGCAAACATTAGTCAGAATCATTCAATTTTTCCTCGAATTTCTCATTGAGCAGGAATTATTACGATTTAGGACTTGATTAATATTTTATAATCGATATTTTACATTATTCACTCCATTTGTCACAGGCAGCAATTGACATGGTAAAAACTGTGAACTGAAAATATTGCAAAATGTGAGTATAGTTTTTTTTCTTTATTTTTTTTTTTCAAAAATTGGCGAATGAAACAGGGATGAATTTGTCGATCGAAATGCGACGTACACGATTCAGTTGCTGATAGAAGTGAAACGACGAATAGCAGCAAATGAGGTTAGTCAAGAAACAGAATAATTTATTCGCTGATAGTTTCTTTCCTATTATTTAAGCAGCCGTGTATTTGAGCATTGTTGAATCGTGTAATTATCAAACAAAGAATATTGAATAGAAATGGACAAAATTACTGTTACCAACGATGTCAGGTGTTGAATAATTACTAAGGTAAGTGTCCCAATTACTGATACTTCAAGACCCAGTTATTGACACTTATATTTTTCTAAATTTTGAAATGATGATAAGAATTCTGGATGTTTCCATTACAAAAATCAGTTGCTAGAGACTCAGAGAATAGGAATCAATTTTTTGATAATTTGAGATCTCACGGCCGGTAGAAAGAAATCATTGAAAAATGTCAATAATTGGTACATACAGTGTCAGTAATTGGGACATTTACCTTCACTACGATGTGCACTCGAATTTTGAATAAATGCTTGGCCAACGACTAGGCGAGAAGATTATCACGAAATTTTATAATCGGGATTTGATTTTCAATTTTCGGCTGAAATCTGGTCTTGCTGATCTCTCACCGCTTCACCTTTGACGATGATAAAGTATTAATCATCTTGTCGTTTATGAATTTATCGAACGATAATTCATATATATGTAGAAAACGATCAACTAATTGCATGTTTTTATATATCTGTGTAACGAATGTAGAATTCCTGACAATGAAGAGAGACAGAGAGAGAGAGAGAGAGCGAGCGAGACGAAAAAAGAACCCCAACATGCGAAACCTCGAGGCTTGAATTGACGATTGGCGCCATGGAATGCCGTATAGCCATACGATGGACAATGAAAAGTGAACGTCAGGCGAGTGAGTGCGGGACATGGTTTCGATGTGTTGTGTTATTTTGTAGCCCTTGACGTGGCGTCAAGCCAGTGGACGTTGAGGACTTCCCCGTGGATCGACGTAATTACACTTGACTATAGCGTATAGTATAAGGTCTAAGCCCGGATTCCATTTGACAGACGCGGAACGAAATTGCTTCCGTTCTAATAACGGTATACAACAAGCTACGACTGATTGTCAGCTTAGAAATTAAACCGTAAATCGGAAAATCGCAAAGTTGACAAGACAATAATTCCGCCTCATGACTTCATGAGTCACCACACTTGATATCATTTATACGCGGTCAAGTTTATCCGCCACTCTACAGGGGTCAACGCTGCACTGCAGGAAGTTACAACGGCCTTTCAAGTCGAACTTCTTCCCTAGCTTTGTTGAAACCTTGAAGGCCCTGCTTTTCAAAGCTTTTCGTTGTCGAAGGTGGTGTATACTTGTGGATAACGTTGAATATCGCAAGCAGTTTGATAGTACGCGATTTCAATGCATTCTGGAAGCAGGCCAGGCCAGTCACTTCCTTCAGGGGAATTTTCACCGGCATCTTTGCTATTTCTTCCCTTTTCCCGGGGTTTTTTTTTTGTCTCTATTTTTTTTCGGCACTACTTCTAAGCGATTTTGTCGATTCTTCAAATCGTATAGAAATATTCACAATATGTTGACGTTCTGCAGCAACAACAACAACAACAGCAGCAGCAACAATTCATTCCTTGAAGTGCTTCCATGAAGCTGAAGCTAACAGCCAGAGTTATCAGCCAAACGAGCTGTTCGTTTTCCGAATAGGATGATGCCGTACAGATTTGTGACTTTTTTGGGCAAATTCATTTACTTTTCACGGAGCACAGCAAACTTGAGGTTTTTTTAAGAATCGTTGGGCTGCTAATTCTGGCTGCTAGCTTCAGCTTCATAGAGCTTACTCCAAATTTCGAGCACTATTCAGGCACCAAACTTTCACCATTCATGATATCTTCGACTTCCGCCAAAAACCTGCAGTGGTTCCTCGGGGTGTATGGTTTCCGAAAATCAAATGGTCTCTATAAAACTGTTGAAAATCGTCTTATAGTATTGAAAAATGCAGTTTATCGGATTATGCATGCGGTTGTTCACATTTCGTACGCTGCGGTTTGCAATTACAGTTCACTTTCCAAAGCCTTAACAACAGTATTGGATTATAATTTGTGGATTTTTATAGTTTCCCATTCATAGCTTCCCATAGCTTTCATAACATTATGTGCTTCGAACTTGAAAAGTATACCCATCGTTGAAAAATCCCTACTTGTAGTTTTGGATTCTATTTAGTTTTTTGAGCGTCGAGGTAATATGAAGGAATGACCCCGTGATATTCCACTGCATAACATTTTACGAATTCGTCATAAGTTCATGATATCACTCACAGATGATTAGGCAACTGAATTAATCAATAGAAGCCAATCCCAGATGAATCTCGGAGCGTTCCTTCCACTTCATATTCTCTTGAAATTTATACCATGGTTAAGGTGATCGTAGTATATAATATAACCGAACTGTGCAGTAACATCAATCGCAATGAACGTACTATAATGGATTGTAAGAGTATATTTCAGAATAAAATCCAAATCAATTCCTGTATAAAATAATGAATCGAGTGAGTACCTATCTACAAAATTAATTACAATCCCGTCTGCCAATCACTTACTCAAACATAGTTCCTTACATATATATACGCGTATATCGATATACACTTATTTATGTATGCAGGTACAATGCAGGTGTGCACAGAATTGTACCAAAGCTTGCGGTGTCCACAAAAACCTTTATACCTCCTGCAGACGGCCATTTATAAGTAAAGTAACAGATACGCAGTGCATATATGTGCATATGTATGTATACGTATATATATCTACTGGTGGAAGCGAAGGCAGAAAGCACAGGATGGCTTTTGTTGAGGGTAACAGCCGACAGCCAACAGCCAACAGCCGACCGCCAGCAGCCAACAGCCAACAGCTTCTCACCTTTATTATGCACTACGTTGCGTGCAAAATCGACAAGTTATTGAAAAGCACTTCTCCAAGCTAGGAATTTCCGCTGGCATATGGAAATAGCAACGAATTTCTTATTGGATTGAAATTGTATACGATATTGAGTATAAACTAATCGCAGAAGTAACTTGACTGATTGTAAATTACGATCATCTCGTGTAGTAGGTATATACTGACTCATACTCTGAGTAGAATGGATGAAAAAATCCTGGATTATAGAAAAATACTGCTCTTCCGTGCCTTCTTCCTACCAAAAACAACAAAATAATTATAACAAAACGAAAGAATAAAAAACCACCGATACGTATAGAAACACTCCGCTTTTTTGCAATAGTAACGACTGCGCAGGTTTGTTATAAAGTTCAAACACTTGCCATCTCTTAACCGGAAGTGATAGAATCTTCAAAAATTCCATTAATTATCTTCAATGAATACTCTGCAGTTTTCCTCCAAATGTCATTGAAATTGATCACTCGGAATTCATAAGGATACATTAACCCGAGTCGAAATTTAACGTCTACTTTGACCCTATCCAGGTTTATATAAACCTATTTTGAAGGAAACTGAACCTACAACTCCTACATTGACCCTGGAACTCCTACAAATTTTAAAGTTCACTTCACATTAAACCTACAACTCCTACGTATTTTGAAGTCAACCCTGCATTGGACCTACAACTCCTACAAATTTTAAAGTTCACACTACATTCAACCGACACAACTCCTACATATTTTAAAGTCAACCCTGCATTGAACCTACAACTTCTAAAAAGCTTAAAATAAACCCTACCTCTGGAGGGTTAAGGGAGGTTCTGAACAGACCCTACTTTGAAGCGAAACTAGGCAAATCGGGAAATTTCGGACATTTTTAGCGTCAAAGTAGGGTCTAATATTGCATTGAAATAGAATCTACTTTACTGTCTTTAAACCCTACGTAAGAGCTCCTACCTAGGGTCAAATGTAGGCGCTAAATTTCGACTCGGGAAAATTCTCGGCGTATTATATTTCTCATTGCTTTGATAACTATAGTGGAACTGCTCCGGGTTTTTATTTACTCCCACTAATGAGTATATGCCATGATACGCATCTACTCTCGTTCTAATTAAAAATTAATTAAGAAATAGGAAGATAGATGAGTGTATCGACGCCTCTGGAGTAAAATTAGTTTATCTGAAAAAAAAAGGGGTTGCAAAAGATTCTGTCTGGAACTCTGCGACATATCCTATATCAATTCTTTGGCCAGAAGATGTACTACTTGAAAATTAGCTAGAATTTTAAGAAAAATCGAGACAAACGATCCATATAGATACCTCCGAGTCGATAATTAACGACAAATGTTGAATTATTCAAGTCTCATAAAGATAAAAATTTCGCACTAGAATGGAGGCAACAAAATTCTGTCCGTACGCCCCGGCATCCAGACGAGGGTGTCATTTACGTGGCGTCGGACTTGGTACACACATAAATCTTATAGCAGTAGATCTGTTTCCCCCCCATTCAAGGGAGCACAGACGACGCTCCGCGTCGCGACGCCTCGCGTGAGCCTCATTTGTACATATAGGGTGTCCCGACTCGATTTCCTTGACAATACATTTTCAGAATGAATTCAAAAGCAACTTGTATATATATATTAATAAAAGGTTCATAACGAAAATGTTAATAATGTAGGTGACAAGATCAAAGACAAAAAATTGTTCAATTTTAGAGAAGTAAAATACTTCAAGTTGGGTGTGGCTCGATTAGGTCTCCCGTTTTGTAGCCTGTTTGGAAAAAGCTCACGACGACGAAAGTTTGGTCCAGCGAAACGGTATAATATGTAGTGCCACGTGGGACAAAATGGGCCTTGAATGGCATTGAATTTGAATAATTGATAAACGAGTGCCGAGGCATGGCAAATATTCCAAATTCTTGAAAACATTCTTCCTAGTTTCTTGTAGTTTTTCATTTCTTCTTATACAAGCTCGAAGATTTTTAGCACATCTGAATATCCGAATTCATTCACAACGGAATTCGGATGTAAAAATTTAGCGAAAGAAGTGAGTACCGTGTAAAGTGCAGCAAATCGTATCTCCCCCCATTTGGTATTCCGTGTTTATATTACGTCGTTCAAGCTCAAGGGTCGAATTCCGATTCGTCGAGGGATAAAATTTTACGAGAAATCTCTCGATGTTTCCCGATTCAAAAATCATTTGGATCGGATTTAAAGGTACATTGATAAAATTGTATAGAGTTCACAAGAACGCAGCAACGATGGGTGATGAAAATCAATTTCAACGTACAAGTCAGGCATAGATATATATAATACAACTTGTGGGAGTAGTAGTCAGTACCTCGGGTTAGATGGAAGTATTAATTGGAACTCGGATGAAGGAACACCGTTCAAACTTCAGTTTACGACTCTGGAATTGGATTCGCAACAAAATGCGAAACGTTTTCTATCTAGCTGAATTATTTCTGTATACCTAGATACGTATACGTAGATATACATCTAAATCCCTAAGAACGACTTGGCCAAAACTTTACGTGACTAAAGCGAGCCGAACTGCTGATCGTTGTCACGAACTCATAGCTGCCCAAGTATAGCCTACAGGTTGAAAAATGATAGACAAATTACAAGTCGTAGAATATATTTATAATTTATATCAGTACAAGATCTATACGTAGGGCTTGAACTTGTGGGACAAGTACTTTCACCTATTGTTAGAGTTACTGTCAAATTTATTGATGGATAGCCCAATAAGTTATTGCATAAATAATTAGTGGAGAGTGAAACGGGGTCGGTTAATTTATTGACTTTGTCAAGAATTACCCATACTTAATACTTTGTTCAACTTGTTTATGAGCAGGTAGCCGAAGTGTAAGATTCATAAAAGTCGCATAGGTATTACGTGGCAGGTGGTAACTTGATAAAACGGGGGAGCTTCGAACCAGTTTGAATTTAAAAAACTAACAGACTTTCAAACTTCCCTGAGAGTATTTCAATGTCACTTAAAATTTTTTTCCCGTGCCGTTCGCCCGTCGTGACGTGATTAAAATGTAGGTAGGTACTTCCAAAACTTTACCGAAAGAAAAACGCCCAAAGTAGATAAAAACGAAGACTGAGATCGGAGGGAAATAAGCTTTGGCTTAAATAAGCATCCGAATTGATGAACGGGGCTGTATACAGCGAAAGCAAGAATATAAAAGGCAGATATCCGTAATTGTTTCTGTTTCCAATTAAAACCCAGAAATTTTCTTCAAACTTCTAAGCACTGGGGAGGATTCAGAGTTCGAAGACAAAATCAGAGATACATTTTTCATGGTCTACGTCTGATTGACTCGATGCTAATTACATTATGATCAATTCCGATTTGGAGCAATATGTAATTATAGTTAAAAAAAAAACACCTAAGGCTCAAGAACATAGTTCATACCATTAAAGTAACAGAATTGTTCGTGAAGCACCGTTGTAGACGCAGATATTAATCTGTACATATACGTCATGTGTGTGAATTTGGGATTCTTCAAAAAGAAGGAAGAGAATTTAGATGAATATTACCAGACTTATAACTTATCGAATCCAAAAATAGTATTCGTCGAGTGTAAAACACATTCAATCGATTGCGGGCAAGATCATGAAAATCTGCTCATCCCTCCTCGAAATATCGTCGATTGAATTAATCATTTGTCTTCTGCGTTTTCTTTAAAATTTGGTTTTTCCGACGCCTCGAAAACTACTGAACCAATATATTACATGATTTACATGATCTAATTAGTTATCAAGGTTAGGAAAAACTGTACGACTAAGATCAAAATCACCCAGATTCATCGACTTTGTTATTATCTCGACAAAAAAACGTGAGATCTAGTAAAAACGATACTTTTCATTTTTGAAGTAGTCGTAATGCCTTTTTTTCTAAACCGTAATTGAAGCGATCTAGTTCTAGAATTGAATTATTTGATCTACTATTCAATTTGCGTTCGTATTTCCATCCCTTATTATATTCACAATCGCGGTTTAACATCTATAGGCATGTATACTTATATGTATTTGTAAATGGGTGTTGTTTATTTTGTGACAGTTAATTAACTACTGTTGTAAAAGCGTTTGTATAAGCAGTGCAGAGGTAGTAGCTACTCATTCCCGTATTCATCAGCAAGATTATGATAAATTACGATTTCCCAAGTTACAACTAACTCCTAGCTGGCATTTTAGAAGAGGCGGCCTGCTATGCTCAGAGGAACTTGGATTACAATTGGGTAAAATACCTGAGTTTCCCCTGTTCCCTTTAGGAATTCAAATTGTTCAAACGAAAGAATTTGATTCGGATAACGACAGGGTATTTTTTATTATTTCCAAACTGTTAAACCTTCCTAATGATACTGTCCTTCGAATTATTTTCAAAATAAAACTCAAAGCATCCTCAGAAGTATCGAAAAAGCGAAAAAAAAAAAAAAACACACAGTGCAAAAATTCTTGTGAATTATATTTTATTTGAAATAATTGGTCAACTGGGTTGCCCTAGACTTCCATCACCTTCAATTATTTTTTTCTGCAATTATTTCAAATCATTTGACTGTCCACTGCCGAACCAGTCATCCGATCCTGATGTGTCATGGAAATTTTTCATCATCAGGGTACGAGCTATGATTCTGTGGAGTTTCAAATTGTGGACATTCAAAAAATAAAAAATTTCTAGAACCCCAAGGTTTCATCGATCTTTCATTGAACGAATAATCAAGAGTGATATCATTTTCGATCTCGCCTATTTTCTTTCCTACGTCCTCTTTTGCTGTGATTAAAAATATGTCAAATTTCTGTCTTCTTTGAACAGCGAACTGAAGTAATTAAGTCTGTCGTCTCGGATCCCTGTAGGCGCAAAGATCCCAAGGGTTTACCTTCTTGTAAATGGCAGAATAAAAGAATTTGCTTATTGAAGCTCTGCGTAGGATTGGTGTCACGATGTATCTTTTGGACATGATATTCAATACCGACAAAGAAGTCTCAGTCCTAAGTTAACATAAGAGGATACAAGAAAACGGTGAAATTTTTCATCAACAGTCTTACGTTACGTAAAAAAAGCGAGAAATAAAAATACGGAAGGAATTAATGGATTTTGTACCGACGCTGTACAGTACGCAGCGGAATATTTCACAGGATAATAATTACCATCGCAACGACGAGCTAACTGTTCCGAACGAATTACCCTCACTTCTGACAAAGAAGTCCATTCGGTGGAATGTATCTTATGAAAATTAGTCAAGTTAGCACGAACGAGATTAAACATTCAGATCTTGTGACCCGTCAATAACCCGCGAAGACGAATCTAACGAGACTCACGATTTGGATCTTCGTTGCTTTTTTTTCATTCATCTTTTGAATGCATAAGCTCACAGAGATCACGTGTAGAAATTTATATCGATCAACCGTAACCTACAGTAAAACTTAGATGCGCAATTTTGCGCGAGCAATAACTGGCTTGAATTAATTTCAACTCGATTCGAATCTCGCGTTCTAATATTGTCCAGCAGTTAGACCAAGAAGCTTCGCTTTTTGCATAAGGCACGCTTCTACTGTGGGAGACGAAAAAACTGGCGATAACATTATGATTAACATTCATTAACAAAATTATCATTAGGTACCATATTGAGTACATCATGAGTAATTAATACTTGACACGCGGTTTATGTGAGACAAAAAAAAATCCAAAAAGAATGAAATGCATCACGGGTGCCATTGTGAATTCTGACATTGGAAAATTTTGAGAAATATTCTGAAAAACATATTGCAACAGCAGAGGCTTCCATTCCAAAGTTTGTTCAGCTTTCTAAACAAGAACAAAAATTATGAATTTCCATCAAATTCGATCATCAGCTATTTCAAAACCAGAAACTGCACGGGCATGAAAATTTCATAGCTAAATTATTATCGCAGGATACATGATTTTTCATCAAAATTTCATTCGGATCGATCGAGCAATTCGTCTAGGTTTTCGATCACAAAATGCGCGCAAATGTAGACCGTCGCATCTTGGGAAATATTGGATACGGTTTTTGCGACCGACAAAACATGTGCCAAAATTGATCAGTGAACTTGCGTATGTAATTTGAAATACGCAGTGTGGATATTTTAGCGTCACATCCGTTATACCAGGGAAGAAGAATCGATTTGAGATAAGCACCAACGAGTTGGATGGATATAAATTGGAAAAACGTTCTTTCAGTGAAATATTCATCTGCCCACGCCTCATTGCTTACAGAAATATTTGCGTATTTAAATTCGCATTTTACGCCTTCTTCGGCGAAGCTGTTGAAAGGTAGGCATGTATCTTTCGAATGAATATCAATCTCGTCCCTCGTACATTTAACACCGTTTTACTCGCAATTTTTTTTACCCAAGTCTCTTCGCGATAACGACCGAATGAAGTTAGCAATAAAAAAAATTCAAGAACAAACGAATTGGAGGAATCTCATTTCCTCTTCAAGAAAAACTCATTGGATGACAATTTTTGGATAATTATAGTATCTCTCATAAGTCAGTCGAATGTAGTTTATTTGCTAACTAAGATGTTGAATTTCTATATTCATGCACATATAATGGAAATTGCAAGAATTATCCTTTCTAATAGGGACGTAGAAATAGCTGGAATAGATGCCGTTAACCCGAGAGGGTGGCAATTGCTAAGATCCCAGTTATTTCCCACATGAAAGTTCCCTTTTGCTCCATATTCTTTGACAGGTGAACGACGTCCCGTAAAGTGGCAACTGCACGGGATTACGTACCTAATTGTATAATCCGTCGAGCTTTCCTAGGATGAGTGAACACAGTGACGTTGGATCGGAAAGAAAATCTCGCCAGTACGTCAGTGCAATGCCAAATTAACGAAGAAGTCACTAAAGTCCACCGCTTCTTAATTCACTTACTAACTCCTGCAATTAGAACTGCAGAAATTTCAGTCAAACCCTGCAGGAGCTTTCTACATGCCAAAAGGCAAGAATAAATGGCGGCTTTATTCGTCCGGAACATTTTATATTTCGTAAAATCTTAAGGGGATGAGTATGACGCGGTTGGAAAAATTAAACATAGTTCGAAATCAATTTGTTTCATCGCAAAAGTTCATTTTGCATCATTATAATCATCTCACTTAAAAACGGTTGCTTCACGAATTCAGGCACACCGATAAGTCAGATTCGACTTATCTATGACCAAGATTCGAAGGAATACAGGCCGTCACAAATTAAACGAGGGAAATTGAAAAATTTAATTTTTAGGCTAAGTTATTTGCAAATAAGTGGAAAATAAATGTTCGATTTTCGGAAAATCGGCCATATCTTCTATGATAATTTTTTTAATTAAATTTCCGTCATTCAATTTACGACGGCGCGTCTTTCGAACAATTCAGATCCTGAAAAAGTGAAATTGGACCTACGGTGTGCCTCAATTCGTGCAGCGACTGATTTTTAGTGACATGATTATGATGATATAAAATAAACTTTGGTAGAGAAATAAATTGATTTTGGACTACGTTTCAGTTCTACAACCGCAACATACTGCTCCCCATAGAACTTGATCCTGCCGATAAAAAAAAACTTTCTGGCGAAATCCAAATTGTTCCACCGACCAGTTTCTGAAATTTCCCAATCAACTTGATGGACAAGTAGATTGTAATTCGTTAGATCGTTTTGGGTTCTAGGGGTGAGAAAACGTGCAGATTCCTCAAAATAAGACACAATCATTTTCCAGCTGATTCCTAATACTTTTGTACTTTGAAATAACATGGAAAGTGAAAAAGGAAAAATAGAGAATTCTCATAATCTTTTGTTTCAAAGGTTTGATAATCAGGAATAAAACTGAAGGCAATTAAGTCCCTCACATCCTTGGATTGCATGAGATAAAACCCCCTTCGGAACAAGCAAACGCTAATAGTTTCTATTCAAATGCAAAGGTCTCGAGAGATGCGGGCTAAACTTTGAGTACCTACCCTAGGTACCTACTCTGTTCATGTGGCTCTGCAGTGAGATGAGCCTCACAGAGTAAATCAACCTTCGGATTCAAGTAATGAGCGAGTAGAATTTGAACCCGGATTTTCTACGCGTCCAAATAATGTTTAGCAATTTTTAAAAAAGACCGGTGCGAGATTCAAATCTCGCGATATTTCACCCTCCGAGAAGAAGGTGGAGGTAATGGAATCGATTATTCCAAAAGCTTGAGCGGGTTGATCCCGCAAGCATTTGACGGTAAACGACCAAGTAAACGACCAAATTTTCTATTCCTTGTGTAACATCCCCATGCAAAGGATATCCAGGGTATTGTGTTTCTGACGATCGCATCTGTCGCTGAAACGGAGGATGGGATATTAAGAAACCGTCCAAGGCCCCTATTATATTTGAAAAAATAACTTTTAAGATTATGTCCCATCCATCGAGCCAACGAGCTCCAACTCCCTATAGGCGTCTGATGGCACGGCAACGAAAAATTGATATAATGTTCATGCGGAGGATAAATTGCCCATGGGTTATGGGTACGGGTGACTGATGTAACCGTATAACAATTTCATCGAAAAATCATGAAGGCGTGTGTATATGCCTTTACCAGAGCCAGTACGTTTAACGCTAAACGTTGAAAGAACGGCAAACTTTTCTGAACGTGAGCTAGTATCGAGTTACCGACCGCCGGAACGAGAGAAAAAGAAATAAATAAATAAAAGAAAAAAAGATCGTTGGCAGAAAATTTTCAAGAGTAGGTAATCCAATAGCCTGCAGTGAGTATTACCTTGCTTTACGGATCAGTTTCGAACAAGCTCAAAATCAGAGATAGAGAAAGCTATTTGAGATTGCAGTTTTCATAGAACGAAGGTAAGATATTGTCGAAACTTCCTCAACTCGAGCTGTTTGTACAAATTTAACTCCTTTTGTATTTGTTCTTTATCGTTGAAATTAGTTTTTGTTTCAGACTGAGAAAATCTCGCATTACAAGTTTGGAAATTGAATCAGAAACTCTTAGACTTATGCACCATTACAAGTGGATCAACAGCGAATTTCAAAATCCTCTCTCTGCTTCTATAAGAAAAAAATCGAGATATTCAAGTCTCGAGACGTGAGATTATATCTTTCCCATCCCGAAAATGAGTAAAAAAACATTTGTTTCTTTCATTTGATACGAATTATCGACCCTCGATTCAATTCAATCAAAAACAGGGACTCATTCGAATCTCAGTTGAATCTTGTCTCGAGCAAAAATCATGATAATTGATTGCAATTACAGTGAACTTATATTGACTGTCGTCTTATTTCATGAGCACCTCAGTAAAGCTGTGCTTCAAGAAAAACCCTTCTCAAGGGTATAGGGATTCGCGAACCCCTGAGCTAGAAATGGGTAAAGTCTTTTAGAATCCAGTTCAAAATGACCACTGCTGAGACAGTGTCCACTCTCGGAAAACAGAAAAAAGAAAGAAAAAAAAAAGGTTGCCAAGTGTTCTTTCCTACAAATGTGAGAAAGGGATCCTTCGTCTCGAGTGATCAGTACCCTTCAGAATATAGCGAGTGTATTAGGAACTTAAACTTTGGACTGTATCGTTCAGAAGTACCTACTCCTTAGATCCAGTTTAAACCCGGAGACAAAATTGTGCCGGTATAAGGGATGGAACAACAAAAGACCACGGTCTTGAAAACTTTTCAACGATCCTTGATCAAAGGACGAAACCACAAAGCGATTTTCTCTCCGGTTCTTCGTTTCTAAGTACCTACATACATATATACCAACCGCTGAAGAGTATCACTGATAAAACGACCACCGCGACGCACCTAATAGCAACGTGAAAAACTATTCGTTCAAGACAAAGATACGCGTCAAAACAAGACAATCGATGTATGCTACACGTGCGTAGTACATACATATAAGTTCATACATACATGGATGTATTCTTTTGACGAAGAACAGAGATGTTTTTCGCAAGAATCCATGTGATACTCTTATGTATGTACGTATGGGTTTATGTAGAAGCAGGAGGGTTGCTGGTAGAGAAGACCCAGCGCCGCCAGGGCGTCTCGCCAGCCGCCAGGCGTCCCGACGCCACTAAGGAACGTGCGTTTGGATAGCATCGCAGAAAAGGGGACGAAGAGAGTGAACCTATACTAGCTAATAGAATGGCTTCCCGCTGCGTCAAAGACCAACTGAAAAGGTCTGCCGGTGAAGATTCCCCGAGACTGGAAGAACGCGAGGTCTTAAAAGGGCCAGTACAGCTTGATTTCGAAAATTGAAACTACTTAGTCCAGAATTTACTTACACTTCACCGAAGTCCATTTCACATGCCACAAAAAAATGTTCTCTTCAAAAAGCTGTGTTGTAAGGATTCCGGAGCACCGTTGATCCGATTAAGGCCCTTGGGGGTAGATTCTGTTCAGAAATAAGATCCTCGTCATATGAACGAGGGAATTTTTTAATGTTCTTATTTTGGCCGAGTTATTTGCAAATTAGTGGCCCAAATTTCAGAAACTTTGGATACTTGACTGTAACTTTACACATAGTTGATTTTCTTCAGATCCCATCTTTCACATGATGAGGATATTATTTCCGAACAGAATAAGCCCTGAACGACCCTAATCCGATCATAGGTGCTCCAAAATCCTTACGACGCAGATTTTAGAAAAGAACATTCGTTTGAATGTGAAATGAACTTTGGTAAAAAAATGAATGAATTTTTGACCATTTCAAATTTCTGAAACCAAGTTGTAACTAATGCAAGGTAAAGGAACAAAATTCGCCATCGTTTAACGACAACGAACATTTCAGCATGAGAAAATCTTCCTAACGTAGGTATGAAAATCCGTGTCTGGTTTCGAGGGTTGCTTCTGAGGGACTTTCGGCTCTGCATATTGGGCGTAACACGTGCTACAGCAGTAAATAACTCTGGGTAAGAAGGGAGCCCTGAAATCCGTCCTTAGACACCCTCAAGAGAATAGCAAAAAAAAAAACAACTTGGAAGAATCTGTTACCAGAGCCAAAAATTTATAATTTTTCTATTTTTTCTCTATCCCCTAGCTAATGATCGTAATGATTACAATGTAAAAGCGTGATTTCCGTTTTTCTCAATCGTGAAAGAATATAATAACCATATTACCAAATTTTACTGCAAGGCTGCATCGTTTTCAGCAAACAATTTTTTCCCACTCACCTAGAACAAACGAGAAAAACTTATGAAAACTGTTGGTCAGAATTTCTCATTTTAAGGTAATAAATTTTTCTTACGGCACAGTACTGTGCTGAGGGTTATTAAAAGTGTCGTTAAGGTCGTTTTTTCGTTATTTCAAATTTGATTCGTATCGTATTCCACGGAAATGTGCGTGATATCTAATTGAAAAATTGTTACAAGTATTTATCAGTTAAGTTATTGGAAGATCAATAGCATGAAGCAGAGGGAGTCAATAAGGGTGCAGTTTTCCACCCTCGATTTAAAATTGCACCCCTAACACAAAACTCTCTGATTCTCCGAATCATATATTTTCATCATCATTCAGAATCACGAAACATGAATTCGGAATGATGCTCTTTAAATTCACACGCAAATAAAAAAGTGCGGAAGTCTGACAAGAGTGAAATTCTGCTGTGGAAAATGAATCGCGTTACACGGTGATGAAAATAATGAGTTTTCGACTAATTTTCAGTCAATTTTATCTCTAATTAGAGATAAAAATCTCATTCTTTCCGGAATGAATTTTAACACCGAAAAAATATTAACGAGTGTTCTAACTCCGTTATTTCTTCAGCGGGGATTTCATTCCTCTCCACCCCTCGCTAATCTGATTAACAAATGGATTTCAGAGGACCTCTCGGATGATAAAACAAAATCCCACAACAAAAAATGAACAGTAGTAATGGGTGTAAACGCGGTTATACCACTCGAGAATCTAACAGAATTCGATAAGTGTGACGAAACGTAGAAATGTATAACAAAGCTTTGGAAACTTGGCACGAAACTTAGAATCTCGTATCTACGAGAGGGTCTCTGCTCAACACACATGGGAAAGACTGTGAAAGTTCACGTTAAGTTTACATCGTGTCTTCACGGACAAAGCCACGGCAGGAGAGTCAAGGACATCCAGAAATAGAATTTTGTCGTTTCCGTTGACGCCGACGTTGTTGCCCTTTTTTTTTATTTATTTTTTTTCTTCTTGTTTTTCTTTACAGAGAAAGGGGTGTGGAGGAGTCGACTGAACGTACCTAAAGTTGAGACGCAAGACAAAACAGAAACTCTTTTCAGCTTGAAAACTTGGAATTCAGGGTCTAGACTCGCGAGACTTCACCCTGGAGGGGTTTGTACACCTACTTGACGTGGCGATTTTTTGCGAGGTGTACTTTTCGCAAGATAACAGCCCCGTTTACAGCGAACTTTGACCTTCGGTTAAATATCAGACTTGGTGGATCTGTTGAGAGAGAAAGAGAGAGAGAGAGAGAGTGAGTAAGAGAGATAGAAGAAGGTTAACCCTTCCTTTGGCCTGTCATTTAAATTAAACGCGAAGGCAGACTCGTCTTGGTTCCCTTCACGAGTGGGAGATAGTCCTTTGGCAGGATTTCCGGTCCGACGCTTTCCATAACGATGATCCGTCTGTCCCAAGGGACTTCCTCCGTCTTGATAAACCCTTTGGTATTCCCAGGCCCCCCTGGAGCCCACCGTCACCTTTTCGTCAGCATCCCCCGTCGTCTTGGAACGCAATTCCGATTCTATATCTTCTTTTCTCTCGGCTTTATCTCAAACCCGGAACGGATGTCAGCTGAGAATTGAAGGAAATATACGAGTCGGAAGGAAAACGAAAATTCGATTTTCAAACGTACAAGTTTACTCGCGTTTCATACGATTCTATAGAGTGGATCGTCAGGTTTAAAAATAAATTAGGGCTCCGGTCTGTTAAAGCCATAAAAATTATTAGTCTTCTAAAATCATTCGATCTTTTCACTAATCTTCATTCTCACATCTGCAATTATAATCGACTAATGTCAAAAAATACTCTCTGTACGAATTTAAGGATACGTAGAAGTCTGATTCGATTTCTCTTGGATCTAGATTGTCTGGAAAATTTCATTCCTGGGTTGGATTTTCCGATTCTATAGAATTCTGGAATACTGACCATATCTTGAAAGACAGATTTTGAGATTCAATTTTTCCAAACGATCTGGATTTTATAGAAAAGTCGAATTGGATTAAGTACGGTCTGCCTAGAATCGTGTTGCAAGTATTTTTTAACAAGATGATTATGACAGTTTGAGAATAACTTCGGTTGAGAAAAGGAGAATAAAATGGAAGCGGAACAAAGAAAGAATGAATAATTATGAAAACTATAATATGACTACCTCGTTAAAAATGAAAATTGATAAAACTCGGAGAATCACGTTGACGATCTCGTCGAATAAACGAGGATCCATCTATGATTCTGATTCCAGGGAAACGCTTTAGGCGTTTTGCTACCAGACAACAGTGATCAAGGTGATTATTTCTGGAACGTAGCTACTGAGAGCAGGTAGAATTTTTTTCTTTATGAATTCTGACTATTCCTTGATCCGCTGACCAGGACTAACGATCATTGAATCAACTAGAATGCGATTACAGCAGAAAACCTGATGAACAAATAGGGCAATTTGTTCCCAAAAAAAACTAAAATAGTGATATCTAGTCAAAGATCGCGCAAACTTATCAACAAATTGAAATGCGAAGAAAGAGTTGGAAAAATGCTCAACTGTTAAAGACAAGGGAAAATCAACGGCAATCGGAATTTGAGAGACAATAAATTTTGGACTTCTAGACCGATGCCACGAGGCGAAGACGTTTGAAGACGATTTTCTCTAGAGAAAATGAAATTTTGACAAATACCTGCTATTGCCGAGGCTCAAGTCCAACTGTCAGATGGAAATAAAGTGAAATTTCAGCAAAATCCTGGTAAATCTGCTTATATTTTTCCAGTCTTTGTTATTTCCTCGACAATCCGAACCAGCGGAGCGTTAACGTATATCAACTAACGTCGCAGCTTGTTCTCCTCAACTGACACCGTTTCAATTTATGCCAACAGCGACAGACCGAGAGATACCGAGGAGTACGAACCGCGAGCTTTATACCTTGTAGCAATAGAAAGAATATACCGAATTTAACGTACTAGGGTGAAAATAAAACCAGACAAAAATTCTTGAAAATCAGTAGGTATGAAAAGAAAAAAAAAAAAAGAAAATTGTGACAAACTTCTGACTAGCTTGTTATTTGAAAATATATCTGAGGTCGAAAACCTTTTCACCTTTCATTAGGTATAATACCAGGTGAATTCGAACCATTGGCGATGCTGCTGTACTCAGAATAGAAAAAAAATTCATCTAATTAACGACTCGTGACATCGAACTCGATCAATAATCAACCTTTTGCCTAAGGGTTCTATATTGTATGTATCAGTTATATACAAAGATGGATAGATAGATGTACCTTGTATGTACATAGGTATATATTGTACATAGTCGATAGTCGACTCTCATCCGATAACTTCCAGCTAATTAAGCAGCTCGCGAGACCTTCTCATCTTGAAAGACCGGGTTGTAGGTAGGTATATTGGGGTTGAAGGTTCGCCCGACAAGCAAGTTACACACCCTTGATAGAGGTAGTAGGTACGTAGTTGGCACGGGTGGATAGTCCGATGGTTTAACTATAGGTCTCCTTTCCAAGGTAGGTACTATACGAATAATGCCGTAGAGAGGGAAACGCTAAGGGAAGTCGGAGCAACGCGTAAGGGCACTAAAAGGCAGAGTCAGGGTTCTTCGACTCGAAGAGGTAATCTCAAACGGAATTACCCACGTGGCCCGTAAAAAATATGTCCTTCATTTTCAGGACCCATCATATTCTTAAAAATTTTACAAACTTCATCAGCCTAGCTGCACCCGGTGAAAAACCATTTCGCATATGCTAACTAAGCCTCACCGTATATCTTATGGCAAAAAATCGTCACTGATAAAATGAATGACTAGATGCTTCTTCCAGATAAAGATCACTGATGCCATCCCGTTTGTATTTTATACCAAAATACTTTTTTTCTTCATGTCTCTCACCGTTGGGTTTTTTTTTCTTTCTTTTTTTGTTTTTTTTTTTTTTGAAGATGAACACCCGAGAAGCACTTTTGTGTTACTTTAAGACACTGCCCGTACTTTGGCAGCATATTGTAAGCGATGTGAGCAGTGAAACGTGAGACAGAAACCTTAAGCTAGAGTTTCCGGTACGCCTTGGTTAGAATTGTCCGTTATATACCGCTTGAATTCGCCTCATTTTACCTTTCACTAATACCAACACTCGTTCTCATTATCTTTCGCCGAAGTGAATCAAGTGAAAAAAAAAAAACGAAACTTTTGACAAAATTAAACATGGTCAAAAATCAATTCATTTCTTCACTAAAGTTCATTTGACGTCACATTTTGAAATACACATTTACTCTAGAAATTTCTGAACGCCATTGGTCCAAATTTTTCTCACTAGAATCGAGATCGTACCAAAGACGTGCCATCGTCAATTCAGTGCGGGAAACCAAATTCAAAAAAATACTTTAGAAGATGTGGCTGATTTTTCGAAACTTCAATCAACTTATCCGCAGATGACTTGACTCGGAAATGGAGTTCTCAAATTTTTCGCACGCAATCTTAGACGGACTATATTCTGAAACACCTCGATCCAAAATAAGACAGTTAATGCAATAAAGGTTTTGAAACGAGACGATTGAAATGATATGAATTGATTTTGGACAATGTTCTATTCTTTCGGGGATCTCAAGGTACAAATTTACGAAAACATCGAAATGGCGACATAGTGATATGAGCTTACTGGATTCTACCTCGATATTCCATTTTCTGAGAATAAGAGTAACAAGATCGGTTGCTTTCCTAGGAGGCCGATCGACACGTATATTATTCGTTGATATTCTGCTGGCGCTGTGCTTCGTGCAGAAGGAAATAATAATAATTCCTAAGCCCTGTCGCCGCATGAAACTAATGCAAACATCATAATTTCACAATATATCCAACCGAAGTAAACCCGACCACACGCTACGTGTACGTTAAGACACAGGTATCGAATTCCTGGGAGTGAAGCACGCAACCTTATTTTATGGTGAACTTAAAATTTGTTCGTAGAACTCAACTATGTGAAAAAGAACAATGACGAAACTTCCGCGACACGATGTCCCCACAGGATCTTATTGGAAATTTACACGTTCCGCAATAGGTTGAAATCCCTGAATCATCGATTTCTTATCAATTCCAGAAAATCATGTAAATTGAATTTTGTCGACATCCGCAATCCATATTTTGCATTATCGATTATTTGCAATGGATTGGAAAAAATGCGGATCCATAAACGTTTGGATTTTCAATTTTCTGATTCGAAAATGAGTACAAGAGAATTCTCTATCAGATGAAGACAGAATGTTTCGATCTCACGACTTCTGAGGCTGATGAATTATAATTCCTAATTCTTGGATTTTTTCCAAATTTCCTATTTCAATTTTTCCAACTAAGAATATAGAGACGTCGAAAAGTTTGATGTCCATCTGATGACGTGAAGTTGATGAATCGTGGATGGTAAACCCTGTGTTGAATCCCGATGCATTTTTTGACTTCGATCGAAGAACCCTGCCCAGGATAGGTACACAGTGGCAAGAACAATGTTTGAGGGGAAATTCCAACCCATTCATTCGAAGACGTACCCCTTTAACGGATGAAGCAAGACTCGAAACCGTGCCGAAGCCGAACGCGTTACCCATGCGGCCTAATTTACCGTACACGGTTAATGACCCATATAAAATACTTCAAATCTACATAAACTCTCTAAAAGTAACTATTTCGCACGACTAACGTGTCTCAAGGCTCTCGTGTAGGTACACGATGTACTATACGCGCTATTATGGAGGTGCAGGGTATTGTGCCGGAGTCTAGACTCGTAAAGAGTTTCATTAACTCCCTCCTGTTAACTGCCTGCCCAACTCTCTTACTTGCCTTAGTGCCCATTTAAAACACATTGATGTTTGTTGTAGCTTATGTCTTTTCTTTCTCTTTTTTTCCCTTCTTTTTCTACTTCCTTAATTCAGGCGTAACGTATCTCTGAACTCTTTTACCAAATAACAGTGAAACCAGTATCGAAGATATATCGATGGCTCTGCGGAATAACCAATTCTGCGACTCTGAAACCGCTCTGTAGCGCTATTCACTTGCCATTCAACTACAGAGCGATTTCAGAATCGCTCGCTAAATAATCGGTTGTTCGAGCCACTTTTAAAATAGTTAGCTGCCTTTCCAAGGACAATTTTAGATAGCTGAGAGCCATCGATATGATTGCCCACATTTTTGGAAGAGCAGTACATCGCGGTTGAAAATATGACACGCAGTCAAGAATCGGTAAATTTTCTCTAAAAATTATACATCTCGATCCTCTTCGTGACGAAAATTGTTCCGAATTAAGTTCGCTGTGAATCGAAGTCCCATTTTTCGATTAAGTCATTTGTAAATGAGTGACAAAGAATTTTACCAATTTTGAAAAACTGACCATACCTTCCATGACAATTTTTCAAATTCAATTTCTTGCACTCGGATAACAACGGCACGACTTCCAAACGACTTACAACTTCAGAAAATTGTAACCAAACCGAAGGTATGCCTGACTTGGCATCGAATACACATACGCATCCACGTGTGAGGGTCATCTTTTTTGAGCGAAATCGACCATCCAAAGTGTGCTCGAATAGTTCCCGATCTAATTCAACACGATAGACACGTGGATCGGAGAGTACCTCAAAGTCATGATAAGCACCATGAAGATTATCGTCACTTCTACGGATTGGCGGATAGTTTGAGGTGAGAGAGTGTACTGAAGGTAATTCCGACGGGTAGTATAAGCAAAGGTAGTTGTGTTTACAGCAAGCAGGATTAGGCCGCCGCATTAGAGCATCACGTGTGAGTGGTCCAGAACGTTTCGCCTCTATAGTCTAGACAAGAGGCACCAACACAACCATCGACAACGCCATCAGAATGCACCGCAGTGTACAGCGGCAAGCGAGCCATCCTGTAATCAAGGATTACCTCTAGGCTTAATTACCGAGTCTATTGGAGCTTACCATCATTGTTCTATCCGATCGGAATTATTTTTACAAAGATTGAATGTCTATGTTGAAGGACTTTTCTGCTCACCGCAACTGCAGTCTTGCAATAGAAAAATAATGGAAAATAATCTGTCAACTGGGTTTCCCTGGACTATAATTACTTTCTTCCCCCATCCAATTTGAACTCTTACGTATACTTCAGCTGGACCAATCGGTCAATCCTAATTTTTCCATCCAATCGTTTCTCAGAAGATTGGGTTCATTTATTTCGAATAGTGAAACAGACAAATCAACGTATGTTCAGAATCACGTACAGCTTTAGTTCAATAGACCAAAAGTAGGAAATTTGTGGAATTGTCAGAAGTCGTTTGTGACACGAAACCAATACTTTTCTATCCTCTGTGCATCGATAGAAAGTATATAAGAAAGGAATTGAGAAGCGGTTCTATTTCACGTTCAGAAAACACGTGGTGAAGGCTTTTATGTGACGTCAAATGGACCAGTAGAGGTTTCCTTTTGTAATATCGGTTGAAAAGAGGAAAAAAAAGAGTTGCTTGAAAAGAAGAAGGAAGAAGAGAGAAAGAAGAGGAAAAAGCGGTTCGAAGAAGAGGCGTGTGTAACACTTGTTGCAAAAGGAAAATAACGACGCGGCTTACCTACCCCGAGGCATTGGGCTACTTCTAATTGGGTGTGTAGCTTCTTCGACGTCGAATATCGAGACCATTTTTCTCAGGATCTTGCGATTACTTACGAGGAAGTATCGAGCCCGAAAAAGGAAAACGTCAAGAATAATTTTAGTCTGATCGATTGCAAATAATCGATTTCATGCTAATGCCATTCAACAAACGCCCCGATTAACATATAAATGACATTTTTCGATTTGAAACTCCGGAATAAAATCGCGCGGCTATAGTTGCCCTCAAACATCACAAAATACACGAAGAGTACATAATATTCCCAAGTCAATTGTATCCCACTACATTATCAATATTTTATCAAAGAACTTAGCACTGTTCTTATGATGAAGTGTTGCCGGTCAAATAGGCTGCATTTCGATATCTTTTAATATATTTTCGGATCTACACAGATCGACACTTTTGATCAGAATCCTGTAAACTACGGAATATCAAAAATCCAGCTGCTTTGCCATGGACCACTTTTTCGCAAAATTAGTTCAGGATCTTCGCCAGATCGATTTTGGTATCCAGTGCCGAGGGTAGGTCAGTATGACTTGATATAAGTGAACAAGATGAATTATTTTTGACCAACGACGATAATTATTCATTAAAAGAGAGTGTGAAATATGAAATGAAAAATTTGAGCTACATTTGTAAAATATGTATTCCATGCCTTTCGGCACTAAAGCAAAACCCTATAAAAGCACAGCTACGTAACGCGTTGCTTTTTTCCAAAGAGGGTCTGTAATTTGTAAATAATATTGCATTAGCATTTATTCCAGCTCTTCTCCACCCGGCATTACCATTTTCCGAGATCTGAAAAATATTCCGTTTCGCGTCTACAGAAGAATATATTAATTAATAATTTACCGCTAAGGGAGCGAGTCCTGCCAATTCCTGTACACGGGCGTGTTAAAAAGTTGGAAATTTTTTTTGCCCCAATCATGAAGCTGAAATGATTAATTTCGCAATTTCGTTTATATATATTGTATACCTCGACAATTGCAATACAGCTCAATTTCCATCGAGTTCAATCAACGATTCAACGCCGGCGCGTTAATTACTCGTGATGATAAAAATTAAACAATGGTACTCTCGATTATACGCAATTGTTAAAGCCTCTCGGCGAAGAAGAGTCATCAATTAATTCCGCTCCATTTAGCTTTAATTGCATTCCGTGGCCTAGGATACTTCGGTCACTAGGCCATCATGTTATATACTTGCTCGCGTGAGAATACTGCGTCCGCACTGGTCACTATATTGCTTAGAATCAAATTGGCCATCGCCCAGCAATGACTAATCGTTTGTACTACCGCGTCAAGTTGATTCATCGAGATGAATCAGTTTGATCAACAAGTTAGTTCCTAACCGAACACCTGATCATTGAATGATCAGACCGTTTCCTTCCGCCAACAAGAGAATTTCATTATCACTAAACACGTGAACTCACGCTAATTTCGCGTTTCCGGTACCATTAACATTGACCCTCAAATCATAAGAGATTTTCTTCTTGATTTTGCTCCGAAAATGATGCGTTGAAAGGCATGAGTAAATTGAAATTAACGAGTTTGAACCGTGACGAGTCGTACCTAGACATTTTTGCACACGCGACCATTTTCTTTCAGCTAACCAATAAGTCAATTTCGATATTTAGCTTTTATGCCAATAGACACGCGAAACGGTAATACAAATTCAGGGTATCTTTGAAGATGTTCATATGATGTTTGGTTTAAAAGGGCACACCCTGTAACCGCGTGTATTGCCTGTTTGATACTATAAACGTAGTTGTTTCGCGTGTAATGGGATAGGATGGCGTGAAACGTTAAAGGTAAATTGGAAGATTATGATAATGCGCGAGCTTTAGTATGCATATATTGTGAGGATGAAATGAAAAATTTATACCTACCCCTGTGGGTTCCTTGGGATTTTGGTCGACATGAAATTAAGTGAGACTGGGTCTTGAAAGATTGAAAAAACCAAGGCTATAGGAAAGCGACACACGCGCCTGCCCTGGCAAGGCACAAGTGTGAATGACACACCCTGGGTGTCATCTAAATTGCCAGCTATTGCTCACACTTCCTCTTCTCCGTCGTGATCGCCGACCTCGCCGTCACTGAGCCTATATACGTGCCTAGCCTTCGCTCGATATACGAGTATACCATATATTATACAAGTTATCCGGCAATTGCCAATGATAACCAGATGATGACAAACGATTTGCATTACCCAGCTCGCATGAACAATCCGCAAAACAACCGTCTCCAATCAAGAAGCCCAAGTCTGATTAGAAAGCATTCATTCAAAGCCACTTTCCTCAAGATTATTCGTATAATCTTTAGTTTTTGTTAATTTCATGGTGTTCCAATTGATGATATTGAAGATGACGTATTTCATAATGAAATTGAAGTTAAGCCCGTCACGTGATTAGAGTACAGAATATAAACTGGGTTGCTGAACAGGATCAGATTTTTTTTGTAGAGAATCCCGGCTCATATTGATGACATAACATGTTCATTCATTGACAATTGAGTGAGATCCTGTACCGTTGGAATAATACCTCTCTCTATCAACTTCGGCGGAGCTCTAGGTCCCTTTTCCAAACTCTGCCATTCGATTGATTATTCAGCAATTAGGCCACTAATAATTCACTTTATTAGCAACCAGACCGCAAATACTGTACCAAACCCTGAACCACCCCCCTGCGTAGGTAAATACGCGCACGAAGCATATGCGCACAATTATTCATACCAATACAGGCGGTTAACGTAAGCACGATTTAACCAAGCGAGTACATATGATGTGTAAATTACGAAACAAATTGAAATTTGGATCACTCCCAGTGCAGTCAAACGATCGATGAGCATTGGTAAATGAAAAGAATAGAATGAGGTGATGTGAGAATAGAGAGTATTGGGTTGACTAGACTGTAGGCAACCAGTAAACGAAGTTAATTATCCGAGTTAATTGCCGTTTGATCTTCTTGCCATTTCTTGTGACCCCAACACCATTTTCCTCCTTTTATGCCTGAGTTTCGTATCTCAAGCATACGTCGTACCTCTTTGAGGATATGGTCTCCTTGGTACTGCTCTGTACATGAGACATGCTAACGTCGTGCGAGTACTGAAGAGCAATTATATCAGTTGATAAACCAAGCACAAACACAGAACAAGAACAAACACGACAGGTTGATAGGAACCTGGGGCTTCACGTTTTCATCAAACGAATAGCAGGTAGCCGATAAATCTATCCAGGCATAAGTGCGTGTGCCCATGGCGTAGCCAAAGGAGGATGTCTGTACCAACTCTGTGTTCATGATCAGAGGATTTTATTCCCCGTTGCACAATTTACCCTCGAAGCTTGCAGCACATATGGTGGTCATTGATTAACCGGGTATAATTATATCGTTGTCCATTCAGGCTACATGCGTGGTGCTTTCATGAATTTCCCGGCATCGTTTGTTCCCAGAGATTTCTTTCTCCTATGCGGCCTTTGATTGACGACATCTTCGTTTTTTGGTTTTCTATTATCTTGTTCGGTTGATGCTCACGTACAGGCAAATCACAATTGAACGGACCACCATGACGCACAATCGACCAGCCGAGTGGTCAGTCCAAAGGCTAATTAAGGTAGCGGGGAGATGAACTAACGAGCTGAGCTGCTCCCCCGGCAGTCCTGCAGGTCTGTGTTGGGATTTGATGAAATGGCGAGGAAGTCAACGGAGCCGGAAACGAGCCTGACGAAGTCAACGGACAAACTAACTACTTCACCAGCCTCTGTTCCCTCTTGGGGATGTATTGCCAGGCCGTCGAGAATTTCATTGTGGTCAGTGACCGTCTTAAACTCTGCCACTACTTTTGGTGTATGGTCATTAACTTCCCAATGGTCATAGGCCTCTAACCTGACTCCAACCTCTTCCTGGACATGGTCGCCTGCATCGACCTTCAAGCAACACTTTTGAATCCAAAGAATCGAACAAGTTCACTAAATCAAGTGCCAATGTGACATCTTATGCCCTATTATGTGGGTCACTCTATGGTGATTCGACATGAAGCTGAAGCTACCAGCCAAAATTAGCAGCCAACTGAAATGCGTTAAATGAAAATGAGTCCCTCAAGGACAATAATCAAATTTTTGTCAAGTTTTTAGCCAAACCAAAGCTTCTAATGAATTATAAACACATATGTATACTGCATCGTCCAAATTTAAGAAAAGTTCAGCACGTTTGGCTGCTAACACTGGCTGATAGCTTAAGCTTCATCGATTCGACCACCCTCGAAACTCCTCCTCTGCCTACTTCGACTTATTAACATCCCAAACATGACTACATGGCAGACTGTTTGACTTAGAAGCAGCAGTTGGTTTAGTAAGGATTCAATATTTTCGAAATAAGGAAAGTTCATCGACAATTCGTCTGGAGGATAACGAACTCGATCATACTGTATGCTGGACAGGTAGCGTTTGAAGAAAAATTCTTTCACAAGTTATTCGATTTTCAAACTACTGCTCTTATTTCGAAAACAGATCCAGCTTTTTTATAATAAACTGATTGTAAGTAACTTGTATTTTATAGAGACTCGAACTTAATTTTGGATCGCTTGAATTGAGTACTTATTGTCAGCGAACTTCAATTTAACTGGAAGATACTGTGTGAAAACCGCATTTCCGAAAATCGAGAATACAGCTTTTCAGCAAAACTGTCGTACACGAACTCGTTCGTAGTTGCACATGTTTTTGTACATTATAAAACCGGAATCGAAGCAGGTGAGATTTATCGTTTGCATTTTCTGGTCAAAGTGACACGAAATGGCCTGTCATTTTCAGAAATGACGAGTGAGTAGAATTGCCGTGAAAATCGTGACCCGACCCCATCAACGAGAGTCTACATTTCCCAAGGTTCAAAACCTATAGAACTCTGTAGTCCCTAGAGCTGGTATGTTTTTGCTGAAAGTTAGTTCTGCAAAATACACAAAGTTTCGTCGAAACAGAACATCCTGTAATCGGATGAAAACAAAACCAAATGGAGAAACTGGAAATACATTACATGGAGAAATCTGTTTTGGCGTATTACTTCACCCTGTTGATAAATGAAAAGTTTCAATGAGCAACATTTCAACGTACAAATAATATGCTTGATTAGTCGTTATCGTGTGTATCGTGTTAAAGACGATACACAGACGGTATTGGATTATTAAAATATCCTGACGAATCTGCGCAGGTATACCTAGGCGTCCGTTCATGAAGTTTAGAGTGCCCATTGTGAGTACGTATTGTATTTCATACGGCAGTTTCCAGTGGCGTATCCCTCGGCTGCGTGGCTCTATTCTGCATATAGTTTACATTGGGTTATAATATGCTTTAGTTTTGCCCGTGTCTACCTGCTCGACGCATTCGTGAGATATAATGCTAGCTATCTGAATAGGATACGTAACTTTACTCCAGTGGTAAGCCATTGTTAACTCTGTTCTCCGTACATTGAGCTCACAGTGGCGTCCAGCTTCTAGTCGCAACTTCGGTACCTACCCATAGCATACGCCGATAAACCAACGACAGATGCATCACGTTTTGGGCTCTGTTCTTATCAATCTTCATACATTTTTCAACGTAATGATGATACGCGGATTCCGTAACATATATATATGTACAGTTCAGGTGAGAGTATCGTTGGTGTTTTTCATGGGCGAAAATTCATGGGGACAGCTCGATTTTGTCAAATATGTTTGATTCTTTGGGGAAAAAAGTACGTTCTAGAGTTCTCAGAAGATTTGTAGTTGATGTTCTCCGTTTGAGGTTAATAAACCCAATTTGAGATGAACTATTCATCATTAATACATTAAAGCACTCCAAAAGTGAAGAAGCCTAAGCTTTGTCCCAAGGATTTGGTCAGTACACTGTTGGTCTGATTTCATTTCTTCGAGATCCAGTGAGTTTGGAGGACGTATTGTTATCCTTCGTCAGAAAGGATTACTGAGAAACAATTAATTACACAAAATATAATGCTGAGAATTTGAATGCTAAATTTCACTGATTTTCAGCAGGATCAGATAAGAAATATTTTGATTTTCTTCGTTACATACCGAAGACGAGGGAATGCTGTTCGGATGAAATGAAACTTTAAGAAGTTGAATCGGACAAATACAGCTCGTCAAACCTTGGGAGAAGCTTCGAGATGATAGTTTCGAGATAAACGCAATTGAAGTTGATTACGATTCATTAGGTAACTGAAGTTGTAAAAAACGAAAAACTGTTTCTTTTCAAGCCGTACTGATCCCTTTCATTTAGATCTCGACATTGAATTTCATGTAATTATCGCGAAAAGTTGGGATAGATGAAGGACTTCAAGAGACAAGAAAAAACGAAAATAAGCTAATGTGATTCAGAGAGCCATGTTTAATTACATAAATTAGATAAGTAATGAATATTCATTTCTTTGAACCTTTAGCAGTCTGCTGCTTCAGGCTATAGCTACATTTGACTGGTATTAAATTTCTGATGCAGTCTTCTCTCATACTTTGAATCCACGATTCCAGATAAGAGATGTTACTCACATTTATCGAACATTTTATATTCTCATGTTTTGAACATTTGACGTTATGGAGAACACTATAACACGTTCGGAAAATTCAAACAAAGTCTAAAATCAGTTTATTTCCTTGTACCAAAGTTTATCTACTCCACATCCTTATCATGTCATCGCCTTATTTTGAACGAAAAATCAAATTGAATATTATTTTCTGAAAATATCATCAATTTTTCGAGAATTGGACATTCCTATTTCACTCATTTGCAAATGACTCATAATCAATGGAGCTACATGTGCTCGTTAAATTCTACGTGGAACTCTGCAATGACGCTACTTCGTTAAATTTGTAATAAAATGAAAACCGGATAGATGAGAATCAAAAAACCATCAGCCAGTTATCGGCATCACTTTTTTGTATGCCCGAACTGGAAAACGTGCCTTTTCAACTCTCAACTGCGTTTCCCGACTCTTCCTCGATCGATTTCTAATACCTGGGATGAAAAGTCGTTAGAACAAAAATCGAATCGGACTATTAGGCTGTCTAAATTTGTGCCACAGGTACTTTGCAAGATATACGATTATAATAGGTACAGTGTGTCAACAAAATAATTGGATTTTTAACGCTGTATATCTGCTCAGTTTTTGCAATCTTGCCATTTAAGCTCATCTTCCTCATATAAATTTCACCAACACCTCAAAACGATTGCAACAAGGGTAGTTCATCGCGTACATCACTAAGTAGTTGGGTAGAATGTCATGTCAGAGTAGAAGACTAGAAGAGATACGACGATGTGAATAGGAGTAAGTATTGTGATACCGAAGCACGCAAGGTCTGGAAATTGTCGGATTGCCAGTATGGAAGACCCGCACTTCGGTTTCAGCTATTTTCACAAATATTCTGTTTCTCGCTAAACATTTATTATTTATAACCGAAATTTGATAATTTCAGGGTTCAGTGGCAGAATAGCCTAACCCACATTGTCGGCAAAGCTCATTTTAACTATTGTGAGCCAAACGGAAAAAAAGTATCGGATCATTACCATACCTAAGAACAAAAAAACAAAAAAATCAATATAGCTCTTTTGAGCTCACATTTTGTCCATCTTAGGCAAATATTTGACTACTCTAAAACAGAATTCCATAGAAACAGCCATGCGAAATGTCAAAGTAGCCATTATTTCAGCAATACGTGATGTAATACTAATGTCCCAATATTTTTTTTAGCATGCATTTGAAATGAGTCATATCGACAATTTGGCTTAGGCTATTCTGGCACTAAACCCATGCCCATCAATCGATAGCAAAATATTGACTGCCAGATTGAAAAGATAAATAATTGGACACAGTTGATCTGAGTATAGTTTGAAAAAGACCGACAAAAGTGCAATTCTTGAAATTGCAGTGTGCGACCTAGTTGATGCATGTCATTCATGGATTAAGACATACATTTCTACATACATCTAATTGACAGAAATTCGTTTTCTTTTTCTAGACTTGGTTTCTTTTTTTTTTTTCTTTTCGCCATTCCACATAAGGCTAGTTTCTCCAAAACCCGTAACTTTGGCTTACCCAAGGCTTACTACGAATCTGGACGAAGGAAATAATACTCGCATATATGGGTCGTTCGCCCATATACAGACACATGCGAGTATATATATATATATGGGTGCGTACGTTACTGTCGGCTTCGAAAGGGCCTGGCCGAGCCCATCCGGACCTTGCAGTACTTTGACCTCTCGCCTCGCCTCACCACGACTCGGCTCGACTGACACACAGTTAAAGGTTTCGTACCACGTGACACCGTATCCTCCTTAGGTGGGAGGAAAGAGAGAGAGAGAGAGAGAAAGAAAGGGAAATAGACAAAAAAAAAAGAAGAAAAAAAACCCAAGAAAAAGAAATAAAGAAGGGAATCATAGTAAGGGGAATAAAGAAGAGCTGCTGCGTAGACTTGGCGTAGAGTTTAGAAAAATAGAATATACAAATTAGATCCGAGATTTGTCCACGCACATACTCCTAGTATAATCATGGATTATTCTATCAAGAAAATTAATATTACGATGTTGTACGAGTACATTCAACGGAAATGATGATTCATGAGAAATTGTGGCCGACTAAACGAGACGTGAATGTCTGTATGTTTCGACGATTCTAGAAAAGCAGCATATCCGAATCGAAGTTTGAATCGACAGAAACGATAGACAGCTGAGGAATAAATGAAGGAAAAAAGAAAAGTAGAAAAAAAAAATTAAATTAAAAAAAAAACAACAGACAATGAAAAACTAATATGAAAATTGAAGAATTTTCCGAATTGTGGGAGGCGAAGAGATCATATATAACCGGTTCCTTTTCGCAGTACGACTACCATACGTTCATCGTTCGCGACAGGCTATCGCGTAGTAGCTTCTTCTTGGCCGCCTGCAGAGAGACTTTGACGATGGGAAATTCTGGCATACATACATACCTATGTAGGTATATGGAGAGACTTCGATCGAGCAAATTTCTTGACTCGGTGAATCGTATCAGACAAATGCATCTCTGCACTTATATCTGTACGTCGCATAAAGTATAGCTTCATCTATACATGTATCTCTATATATGTATATCTCCATGCATACGTGTGTAGTACATGTAGATATATGTATAACTTATATGCAACGCTTTACGTCCCTGGCTACGTATATATTGCAAGTATATGCTTCGGATGCGCGTTTCTCAAAACGCTTCGCGGGATCTCCAGTCAACCATTTTTCAATTTCTTTATGTTTCTTCTTATTCATTTACTTATTGTTCCGTAGTGATTTTTTTTTTTTTTTTTTTCTCAATTTTCCTTCACTTCTCTATTTCTATCGCGTATTGTCGATCTTCTAGCTATGTGGCTCGATGGTTCCTGTGAATAGGTATAAATAGGTAAAGATTTCGGCTGATCAATAGATTTTCCGGGTCAAACTTTCAATCTATAAAGTACTGAATTGTATTAAAGGCAGAGGAAATTTAATTACTTTCATATCTTCGTATCCGCCTTTCAAAATCTTTCGATGTCAATCTCAGATTTCAACTACGAGTCACGACCTTTGAATTATAAAACATCCCAATATATTTAGAAAATCTTCATCAGTTGCATTTGGTCCAACATCTCAAAATTTGTGAATTAGCGAGGGAATTAGTAAAAGTTTTCGCAGTGATCAGCGAGCGAAAAAAAAAACCGATTGTCATGAATCAAGAAATATAAGGGCAAGGCAGAGGTTAGATCAAACTCAGAAACTACTGAACCAATTGAAAGAAAAATTCGGTCAGATTCAACTTGGAGAAAAACCTGTCGATTGAGACGTGAATCGTAAAAATCGATCGTGTTATTCAAAGTTTGTTTGTTTTTTTCAATGAAACAAAACGGTTCAGCCAACTCCAAAATCTCATCAGCTCTAGGGTTAGAAAAACAGCATTGGATTAGACCAAAATCGTAAAAATCCGTTTATTCGTTCTCGAAAAATAGTTGGACATAAAAATCATCACCCATACTGAAGACTATAACAGAAATCAAATCGAGTGGAATATTGTAAGGAATGATTTTTTCCTTTCGAGGAACAAATCGTGGTTATATTCTCGACTGAGGAGCTCACTATGGCTGTAATAATTAGTCAAGTTAACGCCATACGCAAGTTGAAGGGGCGCGGTCGAGCCAAGCTCTATTTAAACATTATACACCAAGCTCAGATGACTCGAATCTCTGAAAGCAACGAGAATTGAATTAGCTTTATATAGTAAGGTTATTGCCCTCAAGATACACAGACTGCACGTACCATAAAATACAAAAAATACCGCATCACCGATTTGAATACCTAAATTAAATAGTTGAAATTATTTTATTTTCCTCTAGAGTTTTTCACGAAACAAACATTTTTCCGGGAAAAAGCTGAACAATTTTTCAAAATCTTCCCGGGCACAAAAACGACCAAGTTGTTTTTGCTATCGATCTTCAAATAAAGTGACCACTTTGCCTCAGGTATTCTATACTGTTACGGTGAATCTATTGACCGTGTACCGTAATTGCCAAAGAATTTTTACAATTTGTTGAATACTGAACAATGAATGTACATACATACGAACAACGACGTATACATCTTAATTAGGTTTTCCAGTGTGTCTGTTTGACGGGTAGTTTATCGACATTTTTTGATTACCTCCCAGTTGTACATTTCTCTGGGTAATATTGTTGCTGTTTCATTAGGTTTCTCATTTTTTATTTGTCTTTCGTTGGTTTTTTTCTGGCCTTCTATTCTGGCAAATAATCCAATTCTATACTTGATTGAATGAATGAACTGCCAACAAATCGGACATCGCAATTCTATGTCGGCTCGTGCTCTAGCTCGAGGCTGTATCGTCTAGTATTGGATCTAGTTACTTTTCACGGGTTTGCTTATACCGCACAACGGTTCTACATGAATATGGGGTAGTCCAAATGAACGTGAACAGAGTTTGACCCCGACCCTCACCGATTTGATCGCCGATTTTTTTTCTCGTGTTCTATTATGAATAAGGTACACTTTCTGATTTTTAAAGATTTTTTCGACTTACCGTTCAGATGCACCGATTTTTTCAAGATTTTTCGTTTATTCAATTTAACTCAAACGTCTTACATTTTATCGCGAAGTCATAGATGAAAAAAGTTTTATTTTCTCTTGCTTCTCGCGTGAGTATTTATTTTTATTTTTTTTTATTTTCAGAGCATCCCAAATCGTTGATTTTGACGAAAAACACACAAAAATTGAGTTATCTCGGAAAATACGTTTTCAAAAAAATTTAAATTTTTTGTGAATTTTGTTCAGTCGAAAATACAACTTTTTCATAAGGTCACAAAGTAGGCATGGCCTTCGTTTGGGAGCTACGCCTCGTTTTGTGTGATAATTCTAGTAAACTACATGAAGGATTTTTTAGTAATATTTTTATAAATCACTTGACCCTAGACTTTTTGTTTCAAAAATGAAATGATTTGATTTCTGGTAGAAATCTGCCTCATTGAAAATATTACAAAAAAATCATTCACGTACTTCACTGAAATTATCACATAAAACGAGGCGTAGCTTCCAAACGAAGGCCATGCCCACTTTGTGACTTTATGAAAAAATTGTATTTTTGACTGAACAAAATTCACAAAAAATTTCAATTCTTTTGAAAACGTCTTTTCCGAGATAACTCAATTTTTGTGTATGTATCGTCAAAATCAACGATTTGGGAGGCTCTGGAAATTTAGAAAAAAATACTCACGTGAGAAACAAGACAAAACGAAACTTTTTTGCTTTATGACTTTGCGATAAAATGTCAGACTTTTGAGTTAAATTGAAAAAACGAGGAAAATTGAAAAAACCGCTGCATTTGAACGGTGAGTCGAAAAAATCTATAAAAATCGGAAAGTGTACCTTCTTCAGAATATAATACAGAAAAAAATCGGTGACCAAATCGGTGAGGATCGGGGTCAAACTCTGTTCACGTTCATTTGGACTACCCCATATAATATGATAAAACGAATGACAAAAAAATTCAACTTGCATTCATACTGCACTTGGAGAAAGAACAAGAAAGGATATAAAAATTGAAACTACATCATTGATCCCTGACAAGACGAGGGTTCGATTCTGCCATATGATTATGGAATCAATTCACTCAAATATAAAGTTTAGGCGAGAAAAACCTCATTTATTTTACATAAAATATATTGCAATCTTTTTCCTGCACGAAGTCGCGTGTTGGCGAAGGTGGCTGAAGAAACTTCGATAAACTGTATAATGTTATGTAACTTATGAGTACATAGTATATGTGATTCGAGCACTCGTCAAGATAATCTCAAAGATTGACCCCCGATTGGGTGAAAACATGAAAAAATAATGTCAATTGATTTCTCTTCGCAAAGACGTGTGTTTCGACTTCATCTAAAATTTTCTGCGATTCATATGGTGCAAGCACTTGATTGTCGATGAGGAACGAACAACCATCACTCGAAAAAATTCTGAATGCAATTTGCAGCTCCAAGAGTTTGAGACATGCATTTCTCCGAAAATCACCATATCCTTAAAACCGTAAAGAGGAGAAATCTATTCCCAGCCGAAAAAGATGAAAGTGTTGTCCCTTCGTCACCGAAGTTCGATTTGTTTCAGAATCGTGTCAAATTTTGAAGAGCATGCTTCGAAAAAGTCATTTCACGAGAAAAAATGTACATTGTGCAGGATTCTTTATGAATGAATATATCCGTAGTGTGTACGGTGAGCAACTTTCAGAAAAAAATCGAAACGGATAATCTTGGCAATTATGCAACTTCCGTGCTTCTAATTTCCCTACCTCTGAACTATAGAACTTATGCTATGTCGCCATTAAAGAGAGAGAAAAAAAAAATTGTCTCCCCAGATGCTATAGGTATGATCTCAAATAATGTGTGAAATGAGGGGTTTAGAAGGTGTTTCAACCTATGGAAATAAATTGCTTGCAATGTTATGGAGGATAATGGACACCGTCAAAAAAATTGACATCTAGAATTTCACTGAAGATTTTTACAAGAAAGCAGGATTGCTTTTTATTGTGTGGACTATCTTCGTGCGATCAATGGTTTTTATATTGCAAAGAAGTGCAAGTATGCAAAAGAGATGGCTTCTCAAGATCAGTGAAAAAATTCCCACGAGGATAATTGAAGCCATCAAACTGGCTGTCGAATGCCACAAAATTCGAAGAGAAAAAAGTGGCTCATTTTAGAGAGAATGACTCGTACGTTTATAACCATCTGCAATAAATGAAATGGTAAAAAAATCCAATACCAGATCCTAAAACTCCAATTTCCTCGTGGGTATGAGTTTGGTAAGTATGTTTCGTTCTCATCCGCGGGTTCGTACGTGTGTACCTCGTTAAAAATATCAAACTCAAGCAGCCTCAGGGACAGCCAGGGAGGGTTAAAAAAAAGAGATACAGAGATGATGATCACCTCCCATGCCTTGCCTCGAGCCCCGACGAGATACTGGGGATGCTAGGGATGCTGGGGATGCTGGAGATGCTGGAGTCTCGAGACGCACTCGCTCTACCAGATTAAATGCAAACCACCAACAACGGGGTACCACCCACGAATGCCTCTATATATATACCTATAACAGCCCAACGGTCCCTGTCTGCATCGGGGCTACTCATTGTCAGCCTGCAGTGTCCTAGTCTGAGGTTCCAGACTGGACCGTTTGCTGCAGTTTCTCATACGATCTCGGGAAACTTTGTCCCCCCGTTAGAGCCAGAGCAATTGAGAGGATTCGGACAGCAGACGTATATGTATATACATATATACGAAATATGCGACGAAGCTTGCATCCGCAACTCGCAGTTCTGTACATATATACGACTAATTCTCTATTTGTAGTCAGAGTCCGAGATTTCGCCCTAGGCTCTGCCACAGCTTCGACATTCGGAAGTAAATAGATATACGAAGTGCAACTAATTGTAAGAGCGTCCGTAATGCACCATAGACTAAATCGTTCGAATAAGTTCAACCATGGCGAATCAATCATCAATCAGAAAGAAATCATTGATTGAAATTGAATTTCATTGTCAGTCTTTTTCTTTACGCGAAAAGTATAGAAATTCATATTTCCATGGATGAAACTCGGACATTTTTTAGAATCGCAAAGATACGATCTACACAATTGGCATTTTTTTTTTGGGTTTGGCTAAAACTTTCACCGAATTTTCGGGGATGTGACGAATTAGTTTGTTGAAAAATTAGGCAACTTGAAGAACCTGATTCGGACGTTGAATAGTTAAATGCAGGCATTTTGTAAAAAAATTAATTAGATATCATGGCTGTGTCTACACGCAACTGTCCACCGCGAGAAATTAGAATATAGATATGTAACATACGATTTGTATGCATTTGCCATGCTGCCGATTTTTCGACAATTTATTTTCACATCTCGAAAGATTTTTTGAAATTTTTCGCGAAATCCAAAGTATGTCATTAACCGACATGAACGCTTTTTCCTATGTGCTTTTTATTTTGGCTGAAAATACCGCCTATAAAATAATGGCTGCATAGATGTACTGAAAATGTCAAAAAATGGAGAAAAAATTATTCTGTTCCCTGCAGACTATGTTTAAACGACTTTCGTTTTACACGACATGCTGAATTGAAGAAAAAAGTGCACTTTCGAAACCGTCAATTTGATATATAATCTTAAAAACATCCATAAAATCCGAGGAAAAAAGTATTTCAATGAACAAAGAATTTTCCATGCATAGGAATGACTTTTCGCGTGGGTGAATTAGCGCCGGGATCAATACCTAATCTTAAAATCCTAGTGGCGGATCAGCCTGGCAGAAAGAGATTCTTGAATGAAAGATGAAGCAAGTAGCTCCAAGGTTACGCATAGACAGGCATTAATCATGCAAACGCCACGACCTCGGACACACCCGACAAAAAACAACCAGATAAGAAAATGATCGAAAGTGAAATTTGGTTCATCTGGTCCACAGTCCTCTAATTGTAGATGAAGTTGAAAAACTGTTCAACAGTGGGGGTGAAACTGTGAAAGTATCAAAAGGTCAAAAGTTCGAACCGCCAAAAATACAAACGTTAGAATAGCGATCATTCAAACTACTATGAAAAGGCTAAAAATTTGTAAAGCAGTACGCTAGTATTCGTATTTTTCAAATTCGAAATATATTTGCCCATCCTGCATATTGAACTTTCGAAATTTTGACTGTCTAGAACAGCGGAAGAAAGTCTTCGTTGAAATGAACAGGAAGTGCAGAAGAAGTCGGAAGTGGATATTGAGAAAATCCAGAAATGTATATTCACGCGAGAAGTAAAACCAGGTGAAATTTCTAATCGAACGAAAACTGTTGCGGAGCATTGCTTGACTTTTAATATTTCGCATTAGGCATCTCGGCTTTAAATTTTCTCAACTAGGAGTTACCCCAGGCTTGGTAATAATTAACCGTAATTAACAAGGGTCTGCACGTGGGGTTAAGCGTAATTTGTACGCTCTCGAGTTTTGGGGCGTTAATTAATACATCGACTATAGCCGGCAAGCCGACAGTAGCTGCAGCAGCGCAGTTTTCTTCGCCATTGTCAAACGCCGTCATCACATCCTAATTGACAAAAAACAAAAAAAGGACCATAATTGTCCAGTCTCTGATTCCCATAATATTGTCTCATCACAAAACAATACATTCATTCAATAATTTTTACGAAATTTCAAACAATTCAACAATAATGCAAGCGGTTTTCATGATGTCTGCTCGAAATTGAATCATTGATCAGCTGAAAGCAGCAGTTCGTATGTATGTACCTACTGGTCGCCTTTTGATCTTACGCTTCAAATTGGATATCATTTCAACGTATGTATCTATGTAATTGACATGTTTTCATAAATCGAAGCAAGGGGGGGAAAACGAAACTCACGCCTCTCTCATCATTCCGATCACTTTTCTGATAATTAATCGTTTTTGTCATATGTATTCCGATTCTTGACTCTATTTCGATTCAATTGCTGACATCAATGGAAATTTGAAACGGTTTATATACCTACAATAGAAATCGTAAAACTTGAATTGCGAATTTACGTAGATTGTTTTTCAGAAACGTTATACTATAACAATTACATTGGACTGCCAAAAAGAAGGAGAAAACTAGTGGACAACTATTCTTGATAGTAACGAATGTAAATGAAAAGAGAAAAAGTAGAACTAATCAAGTGTATGAGGTCTGACAGTCTGACAAACACAAATTTTCTACTTTGCTTTTCATGTTTCTCTATCTCGATGAACCTGCATATGAATTTTTCTTTTGTTATTTGTATTTTTTCAATTTATCAGCAAGTGCGAATTGAAAAACAAAAAATGATAGAGGAATGCGCCCCATACGACATAAAAAACGTCTCTTCAGAGCTCGCATTTTCGTGCCATTAACCGGGATGCTTGAAAATCGCCATTTCCTGCAGCAAAATTCAGTCTAAAGACGAGATGATATAAGTCGCTTCGGTATCAATTTGACTCTAACTAGATGGAAAACCTTCTGGCATATATCGCTTTGAAATAGGCATGTTACTTCTTTCTATGTCTCGTTTTCTTCATATGCGATACGACCGAGAAGCATTATGACTAACCGTGTGATGATGCATCGACTATTTATAGCTGGAGAATGTGGGGAGAGAAAAAATCAACGGAAAAAATTACCCATGGATCCTGCCTAGTGCAGGAATAATAGAATTCCACACAGACAACGTCTGTCACCTATACACACTCACCAGTCCATTTGATTGGCAGACATTGACAAACATTTCGATGGATCATCCATTTTCTACGCTTCTCTTTCTGTGTGAATCAACAGATTTCATTCACGCAATTGCGTTAGTTGATGTGCTGCATATAGTATAGACTTATGGGAATTTATCTGCAATTATTGTTTGAACACAGTTTTGTGTTTTCGTTTTTATTTGTTTGTTTGTTTTTTTTTTGTGTTTTTTTCTTTTCATTTGCCTCCGGAGTGCAAATATTTGTGATTTAATTCCGCGATTGTGGAATTTTTTATCTGCGGTGTGGTTTTTGGAGGAAACAATTGAATAGATAAAAACAGAACGAAAATGGATGTCACAACACAATCCGTAGTTCGCAAATGCATTTTTTCAGAGTAAAATATACAGTTCCTTTAAATTTCGTACATTACCAAATAATTTTGCAAGAAATTTTCTCGGGAAAGAAAATATTACGATTTTGATTCCCGGCGTTGGGATACAAGTTTACCTAGTGAAAATGATTTTCGAAATTACTGCGAATTTTACGAAAACCAACTTCAACTTTCAGCTATGCATAAGTAGTTTTTTTTTTGTACAATTTGATCGACAGAAATTCGAATTTGCATATGAATTTGAACATGACCCTCAAGAAGAAATCTGCATCTGTATTTTTGAAGTTTGGCAAGCTGTAGCTCCAAAACGCTCGATACTAGAGAAAAGTTTGTACGACGTATTTTGTTGCTCTATCAATTATCTATAGATATGAATTTTTTTTCCTATTGCGGCGGGTCTACGGGTTGCCAAAATCTGATTTCAGCGAAAAGTTTGATAAAAATAATAAAAATATACTACGGTTAGCTAATTGATTTGTGAACGAAAATAATGACGTGGCTTGAAAAAAAGGTCAACAAAATGAAAATAACGAATAGCAGCTTTGGATGTATTGATGAAAAATCAAAAATTCAGATCTATATAATTGACAAAGCAACAGAAAAAAAAAAAAAAAAAACCTCGTACAAAGTTTTCCCTATAAGATCAAACGTTTCGGAGCTACGGCTTGCCGAAGTTCAAAAATGCAGATGGATAAATCTCGAGGGTCATAATTTGAACTATAATTTCCTCTAACTATATAATATTATGGAAATACATGAACTCGGAATTCTTTTACGTACATTATACACTCGACAGATGTAACTCTCTAGATAATATCATAGATCTGTACAACATGTGTGACCATGACTTTGACTGACACACACACACACACTCCGGCATACATACTGTTCAAATATTTCCTGTATTCAAAAAAGGTCAACTATTCCGAATTGCACCTGTACAGCCAGCCGAGCGTGACTCACTGGATCACGTAATACATATTATATGCCTTAGCACATACATCCATATACAAGAAAAAAGTAATATCAATTTCGTACAAAGACTATAATTTATTGACGATCGAAGAAAAGGAAAGACGTTAACGATTCAGGCGAATGAATTAACAGGGTCACCAAAGGGTTCTGCGGTTGCCAAATTCCAGTCCTTTTCCAGAATTTCGAGGGATATTTTCCCATGAAAATTCAAAACTACTCAAGAGTTTGCTATGACGTATTGGGAAAGTTGAAGTATTATTTAACGCAAAACAGACAAGTCATATTTCATCCTTTCACGTATTGCTAGATCACGTATTGCATGATATGATTGGATTACTATTTCAGCTAGTTTATCCACAATGCGGATAACAATTAGAGAATTGAATATTATACCGTGAAAAAAAAAATCTTGAATTAGAAAAAATTGAGGATCTCGAATGCGCCTGAAGTTCCAAACGTTTGCTTGAACAAAATTTCCATATATATATTATATAAATCTTATATTACGTTTATTCGACAGCTAAAAATTTGTGTATTTTCTCGTCTCAAATCACTATTCACTAACCCTCGATTTTCAACCCATCCAAAATCTGTAGCTATAATTTCAGTGGATTAGAGATCGTGGTGAAACCTATACTGTTCCGAATTTTCATTCAAACGAACGTTCCTAACTTCAAGCACATGATTTCGAAAAAAAATGTCAGGCTGTTTCCAGGATTTCAAGGCACTGAAAAAAATCCCAGGCTAATTCCAGAATCTTCGAAATTTCCAGGACCAGCACACGAGTATAATTTCTCTCAATGAAAGAACAAGTTAACTTTGGGAAACACAACGATCTCGTCGATCAGCTGTCCAACAGTCTTATTCAAAAGATTAAAAATACGACGAAGAAGAAGAAAAGTAGAAGACGGAGGAGAAGGAGGAGGAGGAAGAAGTGAAAGGCGAAACGTACTACGTACAACTTCAGTGACTACTATACGTATATTTACACCGCACGTGAGTATGAGAGACAGAGTATACGAAGCAGGACGCGATCTCGTATCACAATGAGAAAAGTTCTTGTGCCTTTCTTTCACCGAATTAATAAATGAATAAATGAATAAATCAATGAAGTGATTGATTAATCAGTTGATTAATAAATTAATGAAAACAGTTTATCTTGACGTACCTGAGACAAATCCGTATCGTCACGAATTTTCGATTCAACAGTACCGTAGGCTGCATCTGCGACTTTTACCGCCAACAGGACCAACAGGACTCCGAACTTCACCGAAGTACAAGAAGACCATGACGAAGACGAAGACGTTGCACGAATCATTGTCAATATCTTCACTGATCACAACAAAACCCACAATATTATATTATATTATATATTTTATTTTATTACACACCACAGAGGAAGTAAAATGTAGTATTATCACCGTTAATTAATTAATTAATTCATTCATTCATTCATTCATTAATAAATAATTCGTTCTTAAATATTTTGATGAACATGTATAATTACACCTGGGCCTTGCCTCCCTCTTACCTGTAATATTCTATAGAGTGATATAGCAATGTGATTATCAACGATGAGGTTATTGAGTATTATGAGGTTTAGAGGATACAACGAACACGTTGTCGTTTTACGGAGAGACCTGGAGGCGGATTAACGAACTGACGTACATATACTATACGTATAGGTATACGTATGTACGAATGTAGGCAGAGAGAGAGTAGTACCACGCTGGATACGCGTCGTACGGGTTTAAGGTACTCGTAACAGTCCCGTGTTCACCGCACGAAGGATAGCGCGAAACTGCGCCCCCACCACGAACCGGAGTAAAACCCCCTCTCAACTTCACCACCCCGAGGTATTCCACTCCCGCACCACGGCATTGCCCGAGTACCGGAGCAAACAAGTTCCTTCGGCTTTTAGGTTCGGCTTCGGATTCGGCTTCGGCTTTAGCGACAGCGACGCACGACGTCGAATTTAGGATTCGAATTGCCGGCGGGGCTTTGAACACGTGACTTGAGAGAAATGGGATTCCCTCCTATACACTGATACATTATACGAATACGCGAAAGTTTTTTTTGTCTAGATGTTTGTATGCCGGCGGGATTGTAATTACGAATATCAAAAGCTGCGAATGGTCTAAATTTCAAATTTTTATACCGAACGACAATTTTTCGAAAGATTATATCCCCGGAAGTAGACGTAGCCAATTTGAAAAACTTCGAATCGAAAAACACCCAAGTTTCAAAATTCTGAAAGCAAAAACTCCAAATCTCGAAATTCGCTTAAATGCAACGTACGTCGTTTATTTGACAGCTTTGTCATGAGCTTTCCGTAAATTTGCGGATTCTTAGACTTTCTGAGTTTTTGACTATATTAGATCTCTGACCTTCTGTAATTCGACTATTCGTAATTTCCAATTTCTGAATTCTAACGTTCCTAGAAACTCAGAATCACATTTCGAATAAATTCGGAATTTTTACCGCTTGGAACTTTTGGAATTTGGTACTTCAATCCGTCCCTTATACGTATGACCGTATTTCGTTGATCGGATCTCCGAGGAAATAATCTTTGGTGAGGCATTCCATACCAAATCGACCTGACTTAGACTCTAGCGATTTTTTATTCATTTTTCCCTTCGATTATAAAGTAAGAGAAGGCAAAACTGAACCAACTGTATTCCCTTTCGTGTTTCCAGTTTGTTCGAAATGCATTGAATTCTGCCAGCCAAACCAGAGCTGGTACCACATTTGGCATAGTTTCAAAAATTTCGTATTTTAGCAAAGAATTCATGGCGAAAATTTCACAAGAAACCTTCACATGGAGGTTAGCAGAGGCTGTAATTCATGTCGAAAAAGACAACAGGTGAAAATAGATACTGTTTTTTCATCGTTTGCAGAACACCAACGCTTATATTTGAGCAACTGAACGCAATTTTCGGAAACCAGAGAGAGAAAAAGCAATCCAATTTCCGGATTGAGAATTCAACGGTACTCGAGTCATCTAGGTATTCCCTTTTTATATTGTGAAAAATTATGAAAATCAGATTGAAAATCGTCGGTTCCTGCAGGATACAATCCTTCTCAAAGCTTTTGTTTTGCCTTCAGAATATAAGAAGAAAACAGATGATCCGATTATCGACAGGGTTCTCGGTGAAGAGAAAAAGGATTGAATTTATTTCTTGTTCCTGAAATATGTATTCGACTGTTCGAATACGTTCATGTTTTTAAGACGATGGAGAAACATCTTTATCCGTTCTAATTTCCGGCATGATTCACCATTCCTGAGATATGGCGTGTAGATTTATTTCTATAATTTTTAAGACTTAACGAAGGAATGATTTTGAAAGCGAAATCACATTGGAATTGAATTGAAAATAAAATGAATCAAGAATTTCAGTTTTCAATCATTTTTCCATGGAGATACCACAAACTATTTCTTCGAAAACGAAATCTTGCACTTTAGTTATTTAGATGATATATTGGAATCCTTTTGAAAAAATTAAAAATCTCGGACTTTCACGACTCTAGTTTTGATCTTGCAAAATTCGGATTCGATCAACAACTGTTAGCGATTTTGTTCAAAAGTTAGTTAAACAGCGAATTCTAGACAACTTCATTGTGATTCGAAAAAAAAAAACTGATTTGCAAAAAGTCTCCAGATTTTTTCTCTAGTCTTTATGATAAGATCGACCATGAACAATTATTGAACCAACGTAAATTCGATGGGTTACACACAGATTGGATGATTTAGCATGGAATACCTTGAATATTGAAGTGGATTGATTGAAATCCAAGTTCGGAACAGCTGGGAATTATTTAATGTGAAAAGCTGCAAAAATTTCACTAAAAATATCGAAACTAGAATCAGCGAACCACAAACCGTTTTTTTTTTCTTGTTTTTTTTTCAAAAACTTGGTAATTTCTTCTCGATCAATATACGTAGACTCGTGAAAAACTTATTTTCGGTGAAGGTATATAGACTATAGACATATCTTTCTGAACCTGTCTCGCAAATTGTCGTATAGTCTGAAAGACGACGTATAAGAACAGAATGTTTCCAAAAGACCGACCCGTGTATCAGAGCTTTCAAAGTATATCTTGACGAGCGCTTTTCATTCAAGAATAGACCATTCGTTCTTAGCCTAATCGAATTCGAGGAAGCAAACATAGGCAATATACGAAACACATGATGAAAATTCATCAGATCATTTCGTATTCGAAATTATAGTTGCGTATTGTTTGAATTTAGAATACGAATCTGTATGGACCATTCGCGACTAACAATACATGATTTCTTGAAATCACAAATAATTAATGACAGATTAGGGAACGACATTTTGAGTCTATTCAAATTTCTAATTTTTCAAAAGTTTTCTCATTGCTACTCCGATCTGTCCGACCTATATACATGCGAGTGTTTAGGTAGACAATAAGTACCCTGTTCACTAATTATTCCGACTGAAAATACATCACGGTCCAATTTTCCTCAGGGTATAGGATTGTAGATTGTACACATTTACACGTTCGAGTCTTCAAACGATCGTAGATACAATTAGAGTACAGAATTGGCTGTAGTGAAAGGGCGAGAGCCATTGCATGGCAGGGAATTAACGAACGAACAAACCGATGTACATGGTACAGATCCAGGAAGTAAACTGAACTTGGATTAACGATAATTAAACTTGGAATTTGAACACCGTACTAAACGAATTGAAATTCGTATATGTTACTCACAGCAATTTGTCCCCCGGGAGTGCACTATATAGTTGTACTATAAATTAATTCCCACTGTGGTAGCTGATTGAATTCAATAAGCCGAAATTGCGTTAGATAATTTTTTTATTGAGTTCATAAAATTGGATAAACTAGGAAACCCGTCCGAGTTAGTTTTTCCTCTTATTAAGGGAAATCCCTTCCCGGTATAATTCTAACATATAAATTAGATGATTTTTGATGACTGAATGCAATCAATAATGATTCGCGGGTGTGGGTGATTTGACTGTTTAATGATACGAAATCAGATTGTATGAAACGTGCCACTCTATCCTATGTATGAAGGTTTTCAGGATTGAAGATTGTGGCAGGATGGCAGTAAGCGTCAAGGGTCGTCAAGTGCTCCGGCTGATTGCCATTAATTAATTCCGGTTTTACTACCCCCTATATATTTCCGTTTAACCCCCACCACCGGGGGGTGAGGGCCTCTTACACTCAGAGGTCATAGAGAGCAAAGTGGCGATTCAAGAGTCAGTTCTGGTCGACAGTTCCTAATTAGGAAAAACGGAAACGCAATGAATTGAATAATCAACATTTTTTTCTGCTCATTGGACCCCGTACTTGATCGCATCTGCATACGTATAGGTATGCCATATAAATTGATATTTCGAATAATTCCCACCCGGTACGCATATATTACATATTTTAACAGAATCGAATTCGTTGATTAATTACGTGTTTAAATTTTCAACTGCACACGGCGAAATGTACTAATTTCGAAAAACGAATGAACGGAAGTCGAAATAGAAGAAACAAGCAGATAATCGGCTGACCACGTTGGGGACGACCTTATGACTTGCCACCTAGATTTTTTTTAGCTCAAAACTGTCTACTCTGAGTAAAAACTTGATAAAAGTCCATCTCAGCTTACAAGCTACTAAATCTAATCATTGAAGAATTTGTGCAGATGTAATTTTCAACAAATTCTATCGATTGATCGTGGAAATCCGTTGATCTGTTCTCATGATATAGTTGAAAAGAATTTATTTTCAATTTCGTTTGCTGAATAACTCAAAAACGACTGGGCCGATCGATTCCAAAACCTAATCAGCTCTAGGCTTAGAAAAACAGAATCGATTAAGACCAACATCAGATGTTCTGCCATTTTTAGCCAACGGAACAGTGTTCACTTCTGTTGAAAGAACACTACTGGGTAGTGCCTCTGATGAGGGGAGAACATCACTGCTGAAACGTCAGGCAACACAAACACATGACTCGTCTCGATTGATTAGGACCTTTCCTACATTAGACAAATTCACGATTCAGGAAGAAATCAGAAAAATCCGTTCATCTGTTCTCCAGATATCTTCGCGGATGAAAATTGACCACAGAAACCCAGACGTCCATCTGAAAACTATCCGAAATGAGTCTCTGAACTTTGAAACTTTAGATTTGATGAAAACTCGACTCTCCATTTCCGGAGTGACCTCAATAACTTTCTTTTTGTTCAAAAGCAGGAAGTTGAGAAACTATCATTGTTAGAATTCTTCTATTTCTCCAGCGCTTTACTTAAAGTTTACCATTTCAGAGATTGAGGTAAACTAAAAGCTGATCAACGTGCTGATAATACATGAAAAAAAACAATGAAATTCAATAACTTATAGCTGTAGGCATGAATTTATCTGATATACGGTCGAATGCTTTTGAACAATCAGAGTAGAACTACATTATTGGCGATGGAAGAAATTCGTAGTATTAGCATTTGCCTCCGTAGTATATGTATACCGTCAATCCGTCGCCAATCAGCATTTGGCAACGGATACGGGCTACCGAAACTCAGGGAAAAATATATCCCTGGTATACACCCACTTAAGATTCTAGTGGCTTTACGGTTTGCATAGAAATGAAGTTCTGATGCAAAACGTTTCATCTCACGAAACTTCTCGGTCACCGCATAACAACTTTGCCGCAATGAATTTCAACGGTCACTATATTCTTGACCCTGCGGTACCAACGCCCAAAATTCTATTGCCAATACCCTTGTTTGCCCCCAATGATTGAATTTCTTTACTTAAAGTGATAACGGATCCTATCTGCACTCTCGTTCTTATTCTCGAACTTTGAACATACATTTTGGAATCGTCGACGAAATCGATTGCTTTTAATCTATAACGTCTGTAATTTCGGCATGTATTGAATTTCTAAATAATGAATTTGAATTATGCGGGGAAACCCCAGGATTGAATGGTCTGCGGATGACGTCGGTCAGTATTATACGTACGCCAGTACCATAGACACAAAGGCTTGCCAGAATCCTGATGACGTCAAACGAATCGCGTTTTGTCAACGTTTGCGTAGAAGTTTGCCAATTTTTCATCGTTTGCTTTTTAAGCTCGTTTTAATTAAGAGCATTAATTTTTAAGGTCAACATACGGCGTTGACAGATCAGGTAACTTTTTGTTTTAAAAATTCGCAAACAAACTCGAATTTGTCAAAATTAGTTCGAAACACAAACGTGATAAATATACTAGAGTGTTTCGTTCACATAAATTATATATGAGAAAATATCAAATTGTTATCTCACATGGAATTCACCATAACGTAGAAAGCAATTGGAGCATCCAGTTTCTGTTTCGTCAATTCAAAGAGGGTGAAATAAACGATTACTGGATAGATTGGGACTCATTGTCAGATCGATTCAGTATTCCTTGAAATCTCTTGCCGGCAGGATTCGAAACACAATTTTCAAGTACGCCAACAATTTTCAACTTACCTCTTCGGAAAGAAGGGAAGCTATTATAATCACCCCAAAAAATGGAACGTCCATGTTTTGAAGTCCAGAGAATATCACATCCGACCATTTTTTTATGCGTGTCTGTGTGATCAGTTTTATGTCCGACGATGTTTTGAGAACGAATCGACGGATTCGATGGTTTTGGTTTTAATCGACACGGTTTTTCGTAACTGAGAGCTGATTAGATTTTGGATTCAATCGGTCAACTAGTTTGTGAGTAATTAAGCGAACAAAATTTGACCAGTAAAATTTCAAATAGTCATATCTTGAAAACGAATCAACGGATTTTGATGATTTTTATCTTCATCAATAGCATTCGCTCCAACTTAGAAATACTGGAATTCAAAATAGATCAATACAGTAGCTTTGTGTTGTTCAAACTTCTCTTGCATTGTTCGGAAATCTGCGTGAAAAGTTTTAGGAAGCTACCAGCCAAAATTAGCAGCCAAATGAAATGCGTTAGATAAAAACGAGTCTGTGAATGACAAGAATCCAAATTTTATTACGTTTTTATGAAAATCAAGGCTTTTGTTGAATTATGGACCTGAATCTGTACTGCCTCCCCTACTGAAAATCTCGATATGAGATCTCATCACCGAATTTCAAAATTGAATTATTATATCAGGTCTCATATAAGATCTCACACAAGATCTCATCTGATAGAAAATTCTCATAAGATCTCGTGTAACAGTCCAGCAAGATCTCATCTGAGACCTGATATAACGCATATTTTCGAAATTCGGTAATGAGAACTCATATGAGATGATGCAAGGACTCATATCGGATGGTACGAGGCTCAGATAAAATCTAACAACAGAACTCATCCTGAAATTTTCAGTAGGGTCATCCAAATTTCAGAAAAGTTTAGCACATTTGGCTGCTAACTCTGGCTGCTAGTTTCGACTTCATCTGAATAGTAGTTATTGTTGTTTTCTTGACTTCGAATTCGAAAATCGTCAAGTTACTCTAGACCCAACGAAATTGTATGAAAGTCGATTGCGGGTCCTACGCATGCGTTCCTACTCCGTGAACTCGCATATTTCAATTCCAAGCTCAAACTATTGATAAACACTTCAACTGGATGAGGCTGTCTGTTCGAAACAAGTCCACCTGTAATAACGCAATCCGTCAATGGTAGATACGTAGATAGTGGATTGCGCAAAACGCAAACTATATACTGTTCCAGGCAATAAACCATCACGTTGATAGGATAATATACCAGCCTCCACTCTCGTCTACTATCAAATACCAAAAGAAATATCTCACATTCTGGCTTGTATATTCCTGCATATTCACATAAACAGAATAATCCATACTGTAGACAGAATTCACTTATAACATCCATGCATACCAACGTGCAATGACCCTCGAAGTCGACGTCAAGTTTACTGTACCTCTGCTTTCATATTATACGACCAAATAATTAAACACATTCATCACCGCGACGAACATGACTAAATTTTCATCAGGTCACAATCTTGTGATCGACGAAAACACTGTAGGTATAACTAATGATCTAATGACATTACTCTTGCCTTGTAATATTCCAAATCTCTATAAGATGGTATTAGGTCTTGCTCGAGAGCGGAAGTGATAAGAAAAAGAAGGGCCAATTTCAGGATGAGCTAATAATTGGGCATACCTTGTATTCAAAGTATGATGTTTAGGTATGTTGATCATTAGGTATGTATAACAAATACCCTATGCAGAATCGTGTAATTTGAAAAGCCCCGAGGAGATGAGGGATGGCAACAGGACGAACAGGAGCGAAAACGTCGCTCTTTTGTCAACCGTTAAGGCAGTGAAAAATTGTTGTGAAAATATTCATTTTTCCGTCCATTCAACAGATACACGTACAAAGGGAAACAGGCAATCTAATTTTTCATTCCACATAGTTAATGGAAAAATGGCATTTCACGTATCTCAAATACAGGAGATTATATTATACGGACGGAAAGGTGTTCAAAAAACGTATAATATCATATGCATCAGTATTTAACACACGATGACGCGAATATTTATACTTTACCTGCGAATTCGCCAAGAAGAAGAAAAAAAAAGAAAAAATGAAATGAATGAACAAGTGAATAAACAATGTAAATACAGAATTGTAGAATATATCGGGAAACCAAACCGCAGCTAAGCTCGTTATGGTTTTATTTTATACCACGCGCGTCTTTACGGTTCGGTCGCAAAGCCTTAATTACCTTCGTTTTATCGTTCCGGTATTACTGCAGCGCAATTGAACAACCATGGCTTTTTTGCGGTTATAATCTAGTTATGCCGCAGTTCCAACATAGATGTTATGTGCAACCATAAAAATAACGAATTGAATACCTTTCAGCCTTTGAATATTACCGTTTTTATGCGCAGTCGCTTTATACATGGTTTTCCAATCTTTTATTACATTAGTATGGTATGCCTCGTGCCTCAGTCATCCCCAAAATTTAGGCTCACTGTGTTTTGATTCTAATAGAGCCTGTCAAAATTCTACAGCAACATATGGATGAGTCCATGAAATAAATGTTCAGTTTGTTGGATGGTTTTCATTTCTGATTCCTGCAACTTGATTCAGGGTCTATGGTATGTACAATGAATAAATTTTATTCGTGAAATATCTTTACCACACTTGAATGAGAATAGGAACTTACATTCAGAATTTAGAATTTCACATTCAAACTGTCACATTCAAAAAATCATTCACTTTGACAAATTATTATACTACAATCTTAAGGCGATATGGCACAAGTCGCTTCGAACCTAACCTAGCTAACATGAGAAATATGAATCTGACTCGGATTCTGTTGGTTTTTTCGAAGCGGTACAATACTTGGCCACTTTCTGCCGTAGTGAGGCATTGATGTCCTGAATTTCATTCGGGTAGGTTGTATAGTTTGGAAGAAACTGCAAATCGCGTTTTCGAGGTGATGACTGTTGGTAATCGTGGAATTCCGAACAGTCACGTGGCACTTTAAAGACATTTTATGGTAACATAGGATTTCATTTCACATCTTTTTGTGCTTGATTTCTTAGTTGGTACATTTCCCTCTCCAACATGCGTATAATTCATTGCATTCGTAATTTTTTACTTTCTTATCTTTTCGGTGCATTGAAAAGAACATTTTCGATGAATCCCAATTTCTTTTGAGATCTATTGATATTTTTTTGGAGTCTACTTAGTGATTTTTTAATCGTCATAGAAAATGCGAGCATTGGCTTCTTACAAATTTGAATGGATGGATGGTGTTCGCATTGAAGTTTGATTATGTTCAAAAATTCTATTTCTTTGGCATTATCACCTCTTAGAATCACGCATTCCAACAAAGGGTTTTCCAAATTCGATTACCAATAATCTAGCCCCATTACAAAGTCCCTCATTAAAACTTTGCCTGAAATATCGTACTTTTGTCTCCGTAAATCCAGAGTTGCTTATACATGTGGAAAGCAACCATGATATTTTCAAAACTATATGGGGGTTTCTTCCTCAGACGGGCCACCCGTTTAATCTGGGATCTCCGAAAATTCTGTCAAAATTTCTACACGTTATTGGGAATGAGAAAAGATTTTCGGAATTTTTTCAGATTTTTTGATCATTCCATTCCAAAAATCATTTTTTTTCAATCATTTTCACGTAGCGCATGAAATAAGCGCCGGAGCGAAAAATTGTTGGGATGAAATTTGTATGTCTTTTTCTCAGCTTTTCGGTAGAATTGGAAGAAAAAATTTCGACCCATTTGAACCCCCTTTTCCCAAAAAAAACCTTTGGAAATGTGATTCTTCCAAATTTGGACAGTTTTTTTTTTTTCTTGAAAAAAATGTCGAAGAAGGGTATTCATAAAGAGAGTTTTGGAAAAAAAAATTTGGAGTGGAGACTTTAATACTCTCCCAGAAAAAAATTATTGAATAGATTGTGTTCAATTCCGAAAATTCATAAATGAAATTCATAAATTCCGAAAAAAATTATTGACTAGATTTTATTCAATTCCGAAAATTCATAAAATCTATTCAATAATTTTTTTCTGGGAGAGTATTGAAGTTTCCGCTCCAAATTTTTTTCCCAAAAACTCTCTTATGAATACCCTTCTTCGAAATTTTTTTCCAGAAAAAAAACCGTCCAAATTTGGAAAAAGCACATTTTCAAACGTTTGTTTGGGAAAAGGGGATTCAAGTGGGTCGGAATTTTTTTTCTTCCAATTCTACCAAAAAGCTGAGAAAAAGACATACAAATTTCATCCCAACAATTTTTCGCTCCTGCGCTTATTTCTCACGCTACGTGAAAATGATTGAAAAAAATGATTTATGGAATGCAATGACCGAAAAATCTGAAAAAATTCACAAAATGTTTTCTAATCCCCAATAACGTGTAAAAATTTTTACAGAATTTTCGGAGACCTCGGATTAAACGGGTGGCCCGTTTGACGAAGAAACCCTCATATATTGATGAATTTTGTCTCCGCTTGATTGATTCATCAAAGTAAAGTCCACGCGAGCTTATGACAAAGTTTAGAAGAAATTTATCGAACTGCCATCCTCCGACTCGCTTAGGGATGAGTTTGGAAAAATGTCAAAATTATACACTTGTCGTACTCACAGCAATTTTTTAAAAAGTAGATTGAGTTTTTCGAAAGATGAGCCTCTAACATGGTGTTTCTCATTCCAATACGGGAAATCTACTTCCGTATTATACTACCTGAACGTATAGTGACAACGATCGAATGCAATATGTGAAAGTAACCAACTACCTGTTGCGCCGTAGAAAACATTTTCCCACATAGTTTCGAAACGTTGCCACGACTTCTAAGCTCCGAATCCAGTTGATTGAAATATTCGAAAATGATTCAAAATTATCAATTAAGCTCGGGGGTGACTATGAGACTCGTTTCCATAGTCAACGGCATTTTATACACCAAGAATCATTTTTTTAGCCTCTTTCAGTCTACTCGAAAACGAAATTTTGAGATGTTCCAAAACGTAATCACGCAATTTTGAAGGGAAAAGCTATGAGGTATCAAACATTTGTAATTTCATCCGATGTTAGGGATGATTTCTCAATATTTGAAAGTTCGAAGATCTGCAATTCAAGGTATAACTACTTATACAAGGGTGAATTTTATCACCAACTCCTTTTACTCCGACTGGAACTATGAGAGCCAATAGCTGAGGATCTGTTTTTTTATCAGAATACATATACTTGAAAAGTCTAGTGAACAGCTGTGATAAGGCTGGGTTATTGAAAAATTCCTTCGAGACACACTGATCCCTCCCGTTCTTATCTCTAGTGATGAAATTCAATATAAAAAGGTTAACCGCGTAAAATAACGACGAACATCGTGGGAAAAAAAACGCCAACAAAAAAAGTAGTAGCTACATGCGTATAGTAGTTCTGCAAAATGGAAAAATTTTGAATACTCCAAATCGAACCATCTAGATTTTTCGGCTACAAAAAAATCCGTTTTTTGGGTTCAATGGGAGCAGAAATTTAATCAACAACTTTCCGCTCGGGTTTTTCATGAAGCTTTACTCGTACCATACGTATTGGTCAGAATTCCACGAATTATAGATCATATTACTATATACCGACGCGTCATTGATGTCAAATATTTGAAGACTTATTAAAATGAAATATCAATTTCAAATTGTCACCAAACTACTAAGCATTCACTATTTATTACTACCATGACTCGAATGTTGTTAGAGTTGACAAAAATGGACTAGATAGGTGTGTTTCACTCATTTCGAAAAATTATGCGTTGTATTTTGCTGTTTTTTGAACCGTTCGAGTTACGAACTTAAGAATTTCTTTCCGATTATTGTGTTGCGTCAATTTTACGAACTTAACGTCATGAAAATTGAGATATTCGCGCTTACAACTTCATGGCATTAGTACAGCGACTTTTTTTTCCTCTCGCATAGAATCACCGATTGAATAAGCTATTTTATTCCCTAAGATGAGAAGAAGCAGAAGAAGAAAAAGAAGAAGCAGCCAAATGGAGTGGGTATATGTAAGTGCGTTATCAGCCCTTTGAAAAGATGTGAGATTCGCCACGTATGTGAAAAAAAAAAGTGAAAAAAAAAAGAATCACAGTTCGAACCGGGTATGTTCTCGCGATCGTCAAAGGCTCCCCCATGCGAATAAATAACCAAAAGCGACACAAAGATCGGGGTCTATCCACCCCGAACGAAGAGACAACCAGAGGTAAGTGGAGGGAAAGAAAAAAAAATTCCATCGAAAGGTATATAGAGCTTGTTTCTCGACAGCGTATATATAGAAGTCCTTTGGTGAGTGGTGGTTGGCCGCCTCTTTCCTGCTTTTTCCACGAAGCGACCCTGCAGTAGGTCCCGACTCCCAACTTCCAGACTATCTCCACGGCTTCGGGGGTTGTGGAGAACATCACACAGCAGACGCAGTCCTGAATTTGAACGCGTTGGCGAGGTTGGCGAGAAGAGAGAAGGGTAGAGAAAAAAAAAAAAAAAAAACAGGGGAGGAAGAGAGAAGACCGCGTACGCTTCGCGTGATAACGCACTAGCTTGGCATGTGAGGGGGGGGGGGGGGGGGGGGGGGGGGTTGTTGGCTGAAAGGCGGGTTAACCGAGAGGTAGGCATCCCCCAACAACGCATACGAGAGAACAAGCCTTCTCTTTTCCACGTATATTTTTCCTCCCTGTCTCCCTTTTCCTCTTGATTTCTTTGTTTCTGCCATATTTTACCCCCCCCCCCCCCCCACTCTTTCTCTCGCTCTCTCTCTCTTTCTCTAGGTCCTCTGAGCTTTCCCTCAATTCGACCCCTCCGATGTATACCTCACGCACTAGTCCTTTGTACCTTCGACGCGATTACCCTCACAGAGGACGTAACCAACCCTTGGGCCATCCATGTGTGCCCGTCAGTTATTATTATTATTATTATTATTATTATTATCACGATAGTGATTATTTTTGCTATTATTACTATGTATTATTTTCCGTGTATACTGGTTATAATTATTTTCCAGCCAGTTAAAAGCTGTGTCAAAAGGCAAACATAGGATTTGAGGCGTCTTATTGGCTTACTTATGGATAAAAGACTGCCAACAACCAATAATGGCGCGTCAAATCTGCGTTTGCGTTTGCGTTGCGTTGACAACTCTGACACAACCTCAATCTAACCCTATACTGTAACGTGTCACGTGACTCATATGACGTCAGAGCGGACATGTTGAAGCGTCTGACTACTCGCACCTGATCAACGCAACATGGAGACACGTGAATTCCGGTCCCGCCAGATCTGAACCGATCACGTGACGGTTCGAGGCTACTCCACCAAGAGGAAGCTGCGCTCTCGCTAGAGCGCAACTTAAACGCGCGCTACGGCTAACTATAAAAGGGAGAGCGCAACGGCGTGCGCTAGCAGATACAGACCTCAACCAGCTAGCGGCTGTGGGGCAACTGACTGACTCTTAACCTCTAAATTCTCTTAGCTAAAGCAGCATTAGATTTATTCCTTGAAAAATAACTTACATTGACAATTTCGCAGAACAGCATTTGTACAATTGAAATTCACAAAAATCAACCTCAGGCAATTACCTAAAGCAGCATTTGTACTATTTCAACTCACAAAAATCAATCTCAGGCAATTCCATTGACATTATTATTTTATATTTGTTTTCGCCCTCAGGGAATTACGCTACTTAGCGACATTATTATTAATTTTGTAAAAGACTGCGTCATTGACGAAATACCATGTCTTTTTTTGAATAAACTTCATTTTGTTAATTATTACTTATACTAAATCATCGAGTTCGAGTCTCATTGATTTCAGTTAAATCCTATTAATCCCTTAGAGACAGCTCTGGTGGGTTAAGGCGCACAATTGGCAGTACCGATTGAACTATAATTGCAATCCATATCTGACATTGTTAACTACCTTATAACACACGAGTCTGATTGACAGGCACGGTGATCGAAAGATCTCCCTGTTCTGAAGGAGGTGAGGCGACTCTGATAGAGCTTAAACGTTTTATCCGAGTTCCGGAACCTATTCTTTCCTTAAATAAAAAACCTTCACCTAGACAGGCCTGATATAATTAATTTTGTATCCGGTTCTGATTCCCAAAAGACGGCTCTGACTACTCACGTAGCCCGAGTCCGTGACCTACCAGTATTTACAGAATTGAATCATAAGTTTATTTAAATTCAATTAGGAGCCTTAAATATAAATTTAATGCAGAAAACCCACAACAGCTCGACCGTTCGTCAAAAGCTCTGCTTTAGAACGCCCGGAAAGTTGCAATACATAGAGCTGCAATCTGGGGCCATTTTTGTTGAGGTGGATTTCTAGTCTGACGGTCAAACTACCCTTAGGAAACTCAAAACTGCATTCTGAAGAAAGCGATTTGAGAATTTTCTACGTTTCACCGCCTTGGAGATTATAAGGGAAAATCGGTTTTGTTCGAGAAATTACTTTTTCATCACTCTAACCTCAAAATCGCAACTTCGTCGCGATCTCTCGGCTTTCGTGATGAAAAATATTGATCGTTACTCATGCGTAAAGGCTTTTCGGCTCAACTCGTTACAGCACTCGCCAAAGCCTTTTCGTAGTCGTGACGATATATGTACTATTGTTGATACAGCTCGAAAAATCTTCGTTGTTTCGAGACTCTGGTGTCAGAATAAAATAGTTTTTTAGAAATCGATCTTGAAAACAAATCGATTCAAAAAAATCTGCAGTTCGAAGAGGGTTCACATCTAGATGCAAGAGACCAGAAACTGGCATATCCTGTTCAATTTAAACATTCGCTTCCATTGCTACAAAATCAACTTTCAATATTTTATTCCAACCAAGATTTTTTTTCTGCTCCTGGATAAATGATGTTTTTGTTTTCTGCTTCTGTTCTCCCGAGATTATATCAGTGGTATTCGGTATGGTTTAGTTAATTACAGAATACTACTTTGGATCTTCGAATATCGAAATTGTTAATTGCGATGCGGTTTAATTTCAGACTGAAAATTGCCAACGTCTACTAATCAAAGGTCAAATATACACGCGATACAGATTTCTGCGTCCGGTCTGCCGCAAAAGTGAAATGGCAAGAGAAAAATATGAGCAAAACAGTCAATCATACCATGATCAGAGTACATATGTCGGAGCCTCGATACGACGTGACAACTGTCTTCTGACCAGAGGTCGGAGTCATCGATTACTTTCATGATTTAAAAATATGATTGACAACAAAATTACGGTTTTTAACATAATTCTCATAATCGCAATCAAGGCTTGCGGGTCATCGATTACTTTTGTGTTTTGACAACAAATTCGATTATCCATCACACTCGTTGATAGGTCATTAAACTGATTTGCAACGTAATGGATAATTGAAAATGTAACGGAATTACAGTTCCATTACAATTTTCACAACCTTGCTTCTGACACGTCGTCTCGATTTCATGCTCCGAAGCCCTGAGTCAACATGATACTGTCTAAGCCACTTGGTGCCAGCAAAACTTCAACCATATTTCTCCCTTCCAGATGGAATCGTTCAAGCCTACGATCACGTTTCGAATTACCAACTTTTGAAACTGTCAATTAAGTTGAACTGAAACCCATAGTGATATTTGTACAAACTTGTTGATCACACGCTGTGAGCTCGTGTGAAAAATATGGAAGCAACAATCTCAGTATGATATTATTTATTATGACTAGAATTTTAATTTTTCAGATTGCGACATACTGCCAGTGAAAACACGCGATATAACGAGTCGAAAAGACGGTATAACTTGCTGGAATTTTTTTTTTCTTCCAAGTAAACACGTTTTCAACTGTACGTGGGGAAAATCTGATACCTTGAAATATAATGAAATTGCGGACTGCTGGAAAAAGGATTCGTTTACTCGAAAATAGAAAAACAGGGACTTTCAAGAAGAAATTCCCTACGTGCAGGCCAAGAGACTAGGTTTTTATGTCAAACACAATTTTGCTCTTAGCGATTAGATGAATCTTTTTTTTTTTTGTTCAGCTGTCAACGCGGTTGAGAAATGTGGTTTTTAAAAAACAGCTACTAAAGTTCTAGTATAATAGACAATTTCTATCGAAATTCTCCTACTTACAGTTTGTCAGCTGCTTATAGTTGGACCTCCTACACCATACAACAGTTCATCGGCATCTTAATATCATCATTGGTGCGCATCTTATGGCGTGTACGTTCAGTTGTGGCAAAGCCATATCTGCAGCTCACAATCAGCATACTTGCGGACCGCATACCACTTCACAAAAAATACTGTACCTCCGTCAATTTTACGAATTTCTTAACAAAATTTGTAGACAGCATTCTCCATTGATGTGTCTTTCAGAAAATGTCAATGAAATGGAGATGGATTTTTTTTTTTCTATTGCGTTTACAGCGTTTCTCACCCTGAAAGACCATCGGATGGAAACAGAATGATTTGTAAATCATTTATGGAATAAGAATTTTCGATCGATGATATCGCGTCGTATTTTAAATGTTATTTGGCATCACTGATCCGTTAGCCAAGATACAAACGACATCTGGGCCCGCACACGTCGATCTAACGATGTGTCAACAAAGTTTTTCACCAGTCCAATTGGATTGAATTGAAGGCGACGAAGCATTTTATACGAGATTCGATCCGTAAGTGTAACCCCATTTTATCTCCGACGAAGGAAAACTCGAAAGATTTACTTTTTCCCGATAACTTTAGCCAGTATTTTTTACTATACACTTTTCACCATACGTTGCACTGTTCGTTTTCAAACTCTATTTCCCAAGTGTTATAGAAAGAATCCTTCAGCACTTTGCAGCAAGCGCAATTCCGACATACTGTAGATAGGTGGATATATATATATATATATAATGTACATACCTGTCTGCACTTACCTATATCTAACTCAGCGATTTTCTCTACACTCGTCGTTTTCTCACCCAACCCGTTTTATATGAGTATAATTCGATTAAAATCATTACAAGGGAGAGAAATGGGACCTCGTTTCAACAAATTGACTTATCTGGTAGACACCTGTGTAATATGCACACCCAAGGTACCTACTCGCGTCATGACTGAATGTATATGCCTTTGGAAGTCTTCTTCTATCTACGCGATGCTTTGATCTCATTAGATTCGTGACGTAACGGAATTAGGTCCGATGTAACGACCTTGAAAACCAATTGAGACCGAATACTGAATCGAAAATATAGGTGAGTCGAATAATTAATGAGATGCTAGTCAGGGACGACAGAACCCAGGGCTAATTTCGCGAAATATTTATTCCCTAAGCAAGTAATTGCAGTGTTGTCCTAATTGTCAAACACGACAATCGAGATATTCGAGTCTCAAGACACGATAACGAATCCACAAGCCGGAGCAGGATTGAAATTCCGAATTTCAAAACCTGCGAATGGTCAAAATTTCGAATTTTTCTACTACCGACTCAGAGTTTTTCGAAAGATTATTTCCCCGAAAGTCTGCGTAGCCAATTTGCAAAACTCCGAATGGAAAAACATAGAAGGTTCACAATTCCGAAACTTTCGAAAGCTAAAGATCCGAAAGGCAAAAGCTCTGAATCTCGGAATTTGCTTATGCAATGTCGTCTATTTGACAGCTTTGTCATGAGCTTCGTTTTTGATGATGTTTGGACTTTCCGAGTTTTTAGTTTTCGGATCTTTAAGCTGTTATTCCGACCTTTCGGATTTTGCAAGTTCTGAATTCTAACGTTTCTAGAAACTCAGTATTGCGTCTCACATAAATTCAGGATTTTGACGATTCGGCACTTTTGAAACTCGGAACTTCAATCTCGCCCCCACGAGCCTTTCCCATCGGAATCACAAAAAAGTTATTTGCTTGATCCACGCTGGTTCATATCCAGAATCAAACTGATCGTTCGGGGTCAATATATCCATGGGCTGTGATCAGGTTTGACAAGGACTCACTGAAGGCTTCGTTCTGGATCCCCTTCCCGTCTACGTCACTCATCAGACCAAAAGGTCGTATTAAAGTGAAAACCACAACTAAATTCATATCAACTGTCACTCAGATATGTATACACCTGAACGAAAGTATTTCATTGGATACTTACGATCGAAATATATCGCGCGCTGACTTGTTTAGTGACCCTAGAACTCATGATCATTTTTCAAACCTTTCAACTCATGACTGGGGTGGATATCTACCCTACACCTTTCTCCAGCTCGTACAATGGTTCCTGTCAACCGTCAAGGAATTTTCTGGTACATGAATGTCCCAGGTTTTTTTTCATCAGGATTACAGAATGGTCTACGGCAAATGCGTTTTTTCGAAAGGCTTAGTTATAGTTCAACATCATTTCCAGGACTAGAAGGTGCTGGAAATCAGCAACCTGCCCCTTTTTTAAAGAAACATGTGTATTTCATTCTCTACTGCACCAATTTCCGAGTTTCAAACAGGGTTTCAAACAAGACACATTTGGCTAACCGTTAAAAATACCATTTTTTATAACGTCCGAGAAAGTGGATTTATTTGGGTATATGAGAATGCAGCGATAGTGCAGCTGGGAATATAGAAAGGGTTAACAAAAAATCAATTTGTTATTTGTTTCCAATGTGTTCGGGTACAGTCATCCTTTGAGACACTGGAAAAATTCCGTAGACTCATTCACGAAGAGTATTATCAGGACCCCTTATTTGATTGCGGCAGAATTATAGCTGTAAAGATTTTTAAAAACGCCAGTTTCACATAACGTTGAAGTCAGATGTATTCCATTCGCTACTGAAATGTTAATAATTGAATGAATTTCCAACAAAATGTTCAATAAAACTGATAATATTGTTCCCGTGGGATAAAAAAATCACAGCAGACAGCAATCAGAAAGTGAAACTGGACTAGGGTAGGTCCTGAGTCGAAAATGAGACCATTTGGCTCAATATTGTAATCTGAAGTTCGTCTTTGATGGATTTTTACCCCCGTCATGAATTCCAAGGTTCAAGTTCGTGTGTTGAATCAGAAAACTAACAAAGTGAAGAAAGAAACCAAATCAAATCTTCAGACGAATTTACAGAGGATGGTGGATTGAAGACCATTATATCTATATAGGCACACATTTCTGAGCACCCAACAAGCTGAGTCCATTTAGCAAAAGTCTTCTAGGTAATTAATATCAAAGTGTTTTTGGCATATACAATAAGGCGGACTGGCAAGCCGCGGTACTTCAAAAGTTCCATTTACAAACCTTACTGTATACTTATATACAGCATACCTATGTCACTCGGGTTGGTTTCCACGCGCAATCTGTCCGCCTCGAAACTTTCATGTCAGCATAAGTCGTCTACAAGAGAACTTCCGAATGGAGATATGTATGTAGGTACCCGGTGTAGGTACAATACCAGGTGAGAGTGCATCAGCGAGAGGGTATAAGCGGAAGTAAAGCCATATCGTCGGCTCGTAAACTTTGAGGGAAATGTAACATCAGCGAATCTCGTTAGCCCCTCCCTTCTCTTGCTTCTAATACCATTTCATAACTCATGGTTTACTTAATTGTTTTGGCAGGCGTCTCAGGAAGTGGTTAAATATCACAGGCCTATGAAGGAAATGAAAATCTCTTGTCTTGACGTCCAATATAAACTTTTGGACGTTGCAAAAGGTACCCGGAGGTTGCCGATTCTACGATATCATTTTGTCTGCGTGACAGTAAAATCCTGCTTTAGCTGTGGTCGTTTCGCTCATCGTTTCAAGAACAGAAAACGTCCATTGACGATAAACGGTAATCAGTTGCCAAACGTGGTCCGTGAATGGTAAGCAATTTCACTTATTCTGTATCCACTTCACCTCCAAATTAAATACTCTTCAAAAAAAGTTAAACCCACAATCCACCGCTGAGCGAAAAATACAGCTTTTAATTTCAAACGCTTGTATCTCTCGACCAGAATACCTCGCACAGGGATGATCGAACAGTCGGATCCTAGCTTAGAATCTCTTCTTTCATCTCCATGTGGCAGACTCAATCCACCATAATTTATCTCAGAGGAAGAACACTCTCGAACAATTACTGGGTACAACTTTTTCTTAAATACAACCTTTACCAGAATGCTCAGGGAGCAAAAATTTTTCATTCAATGATTCAAGAATATTTGAGCTTCAGGGATTTCCTCAACTTCGGATTGCATTTTTGACCACCCAAATCAGAAAAATCTTCAAACTGTTTCAACTTGTGGCCAACTTATCTTGAAAGAATTTTGAGCACACTGTTCAGAATGTTTGTTCATCTGGTTGAATTGTCTCTAAGTAAATTTCATCCTCTTTGTTTTTCAAACAACTTTCAAACGCCCGAGAGAAATATTATCGCGAATGTATCGAAAATTGAAGATAGGAGGGATTTATGAGAAATTGAAGATAACTTCTTTTCGTGCGAATCAAAGACATACTTTTCTTGACCTCCGGTACGAAGTTTTCTATAGCGGAGTGGTTTTGGCTCAAAAGAGACAATTCCAAGAAATCTCTAATCTACCAATATCTTCACCGAATCATCAAGAAATCGGATTACAGCTGCTTTGATGCTAAACATTTTCATTTGAAGATTTTCGGAGTTTTCTGTACCACACGGGCCTGGATCCGTGAAAAGAAATCGCACAGAGAGGACCAAGAATTAATTCAAAGGTAAGAAAATTTTCCAGTTTTCGGTCTCGTTGGATTACCGAATAAAACCTTTCTGCTCAACGTGCGTCTCATCAACGTTTGCATTGAAAAGAGCTCCACGCACTACTCGCGTTCCAAAGTAATGCTCCTTTCACATTAACAACGATAGCAAAAAGCCGTTTCATACAACTTGAAGAAAACATTTCAAGCTTGAATTTGCATGCTCGATCGACGCTGTACGACCTTCCGATCAAACGACACAAGCTTTGGAAAATGAACTAGTTTTCGTTCCTAGGTCAGGTGTTGCTCCAATTCATCAAAAGAGTTTCGAATTCCAAGCATACCGGAGTATATTCACCACACGCGTGTAGGATTTGCACACATAAAAGTCAAATTCAAGTTCTACCTTCGGGCAGGTACGTTCAAGAACATATGTAACTGACAGTGCACTGTGTCCTCTTAAGATACTCTACACATTTCCGCGAGTACTTTGAAAGTTCCGTCGTCTACCAAGATGGTGTAATACCTTTGCCGAACCACAGAGTAGCTGAACTGGTACACAGAAACGGATCCTGTAACACAAACTCCGTTTGATAAGTTATCCAGTGTGCATTGAACGGGTTCAGTGCGTTCGATTACACATACACTAAGTCAGTTGAGTTAGTTTTCCAGCAGGAGGTTCAAGAAGTATAGTCTGCAATGAATATTGAACTTCAAGGATGACCGATTTCTGCAAGACTAATTATTCAAGTTTACGCTTTATCCCGAATTCAATTGGCACTTGTAAAGCATAAAGAATACTTACGTAACAATATATCTTAGAAGAAAAAAGAACTTAATTAACTGAATTCTATATTTACCCAAGGAATATAGAGTCAGCGTACTTTGAGTCAAATCATTCGACTTCCACTGTATGCATATCCATAATTTCCGAGAATCCTAGAGCCTGGTTCAGTAGCCGTAGCTAAACTTGAGAGGGCCAGTATGTCGCGGTTGTAAAAATGAAACGTGGTCCACAATCAATTTATTTCTTCAGCAAAGTTCATTTGACATCATTATAATCATGTCACTAAAAATAAGTCGCTACACGATTGAGGCGCACCGTAGGTCCGATTTCACTTTCTCAGGATCCGAATTGTTCGAAAGACGTGCCGTCATAAATCGAACGAGGGAAATTGAATTGAAAAAATTATCATAGATATGGCTAATTTTCCGAAAATCCAACATTTCTTCGCAACTTATTTGCAAACAATTCAGCCTAAAAATCAAATTTTTCAATTTCCCTCGTTCAATTTGTGACCCTGTATTCTTTCGAATCTTGGTCATAGATAAGTTGAATCGGCCCTACGCACGGTGTGCCTGAATTCGTGCAGCAACCGTTTTTAAGTGTAATGATTATAATGATGCAAAATGAACTTTGGCGATGGAACAAATTAATTTTGGACTATGTTTAATTTTTGCAACCGCGACATACCTACTGCTCCCCTTAACCAACCTTGCCTTATCCGGCATAACCTGCACAAATAAAAAAATAGAACACACTCAAATTTGAGATTACAACTGGAATCGATTGATGAAACTGTTAGGCATCGTTTTGGCTCTAATCGGATGATTCAGTTCAAATGCGGGATTCGAAACCCCGTCAATCCGGCAGGAAAAGTAATCTCTGATTTTGATGGATGCGAATATCAAAGATACGATTCTAAGTGTGACTGACAGTGATCGCAATTTGATTGATCGTTTGTCTGTTCGTTGAGTCGAAACTCCAAGAATGGAATTGACTTGCTGATGAACGTTTTGAATGATTGTAGTTTGATAGTTGTGTATTCAAGGAAGAAGCTAAGGATGGAAATCAGGGTCAGTTAAGTTGCCCATATTCGTTGTACGTTGGCAGCTTCCATTACAAAATTTTCAAATCAATAACTAACTGTGATAATCTCTGAATACCTCGAAGTTATGATGTTACATCCAGTTTAAAATCCACTGCGTTCGACCGGCTTCCCTTTAAGGGTCGATCCGCATTGAGTAAAGCCGTTTATTCTAACCACGCGCTGTTGCAGCAGTTACTTCGGCACTCTCGCGCATATGTTACTTGAACCTTCAACAATCCACCAACTACAGATTTCCTGGTGGACGTGTTACATTCTCTTATTGAAAGTAACCATTCTTCTTTCCTGGCTTCACTAATATACGCCCAAACAAATTCGAAAGAATTTTTCTTCTTTATTTCATCTACAAATTCAGATTAAGGATAAGAAGGTACAAAACAAAAATGGAGGGCAAAGCGGGTCACCCAAAAAATTATAGCAGTACAAAATTTCATTCAGAAATCCTTTCGGTTTTCATTGAATAAAAACTCAGCTTTCACAGTTGCACTAATTTTTCGAAATTGTCGAAATCTTGGGAGGTCAAATGTTGGGAATAAATGTAACACGGAGGTGCAATATTTTTTTGGACATTTCGCGATCCAAAGTCCCTCGCCCCTGAATTTTTCGAACGTTACTATTGCAAAATACAAAATTTCGCACTTCAACTTTTCTGTTCAAGACCCTCCGATTGCCGGATTGCCTCCGGTTTTCATTGAATAAAAACTCAGCTTTCACAGTTGCACTAATTTTTCGAAATTGTCGAAATCTTGGGAGGTCAAATGTTGGGAATAAATGTAACACGGAGGTGCAATATTTTTTTGGACATTTCGCGATCCAAAGTCCCTCGCCCCTGAATTTTTCGAACGTTACTATTGCAAAATACAAAATTTCGCACTTCAACTTTTCTGTTCAAGACCCTCCGATTGCAACATCTTGAAATACCCTTCCGTACTAATTTTGGGCTTCGATTATAACAAAATGAAAGTGAATTGAAGGTTCAGTGAAGAAAAATAAAACAGATGATCAATCCAGTTGAACATTGAGCCATATTTGCAAGAAGTTCTTCTTTAAGTGTCTGCAGTACTGCCAAACGAGAATTCTATGACGGTAAATTTGGAGGTACGAGATGTGATAGAAAGTAAAGCTGAAAGGGTCGGAGAGAGGATCACAGAACGAGCAAAGAGTAGGTTACTGCGTTGGTTAGGTTGGCCTGAGTTATTATAGGATAATAACTTTATAGTACTTATACGCCCACAGGCCTTTTCTGATCCGTAGCAAACCCATGAGCTGATTAGTAGTTTAGTTTGTACGAAATTCTTCTCCCGGACTAAAAGGGCAGCTTATAAACCATCGCTGAGTACGTAGAGTGCACGGAGAAAAATCCCCCTGTTCAGATTACCGTACTGCTCTGGTGAAAATTTTACGGTACTGAGTACTAAACTTTCGTTATCACTTACGAATGTGTATAATATAAAGCACGTGTGTGAACGTAAAAACTGCGACAAAGTTACGGTGATTCCCGTGCAGAAATTTATCGAGGCAATCCCTATTTGCGTAAGGGGCCCGGACGGGCGATCCCTATTTAGAACTCCTTGTGCGGCCCTGTTGGGGCGCGATCGGGATGAGTGATTTAGTCCGCCCTAATAGTACCCCAATAGAGCTGAGACATCATGGCCCTGTCAGGGTCCCCGGCATGGGTGATGGCAGTGTTGGCAGCCGTCACATCATAATAAATTATGGTATGTACATACATGCTAGTTCGGTATTCGAGTCGGTACTCAAATATTCGAATAAAATAGAGTCCAAACAATAATCATAAGAATTCATACGTAATATTCCCCGGTAGGAAATCGCGTGACTAAAAGCAAAAGGGCCTAAGTGGCAAGAAAAAATTTTCGATTTTTTAGTGCCGAAATCTTTTTCATGCAACATAAGACCTTTTGGCATAGTCGCAAAAAATTTTTTTTTTTTGGCGCTTAGGCCCTTTTGCTTTTAGTCACGCGAAATGATCACCTCACCTGAAAATACATGATTCTACAGATAGATAGATCGCAAGAACTGCAATTCAGTCCTACAGGAATGTAAAATATTTGCTGAATTGTGTTATTACTGGTTTCAATTTGATAGCTTCATATAGCCGTTGCACAACTAAGACAACAGTGAACTAATATCCATACGATAGTTTGGCGTAGCGGTTAGGGCGAGAGACTAGTAAGTGAGAGGACGTGAGTTCAAACCCCGGTCAGGACAATTAATGCGGCGGTTTTCTTAGCAGGTAAAATGCGTTTTTATCACACATGCACGGAAAATCCGATTTTCCGCGCTTGTTGGCGAGAGTAAAATGCCTTTTTGTTTCTCTTGCGCCACAAGCGAACTCGCGCGTGCGCAAGTCATGGAGAATTTGTTTTCTTCTCTACAAAAGCGGGAAGAAAATTTTTCTTCCCTATAAAGCGGGAAGAAAAGAGCGTTGTACACCAGACATCACTACAGACTATAGTTTGGACAAACGGCTTGGAAAATCGGTTTCCATGCATGTGTAATAAAAAATATAGTGTGCATCAAGGGAGGATAGGTGTTTCTTACCTCGTGTGATTGTGCTGCCCTCGGCTTCGCCTCGAGCAGCAAACTCCACACTCGGTAGAAAACACCTACCTTCCTCCCTTGATGCACAATATACTATTTCATCGTTCAATGTGGGTCGGCGGTCTCTCGTTAGGGGTTAAAAGTTCATTTTTAATAAATTTTTTCAACGTACTTCGAAAATACTTAATCACTATAGCGTTTCTGATTGTACATATATAACGGGGCCTCATGGGGTTATTTAGTTGGGGGCTTGATGGGGTGATCTAGTTGGGGCGCTGTCTAGAAAAGTGTTACAGCCCTGATAGGGGGCTAGACAGTTCTCCCCAATAGCGCCCTAATAGAAATGGGGAAAACTAGAAGGGGCTTTTCTCTATTCCTATCGAAATTTCTACACGGGTAATACCAATTTTTATGAAGATTGTACCACTTCACGGCTTTTAATCGGTCCTTTCGGTTTTTCAGATAAGTCGATAGTCCTTACCTTTTTAGCATCGAAACGATTCGGTTCTCTGGACTGGTGGCCATTGACACTTCTGATCAGAAAATCAAAACTATGAAATATTTGAATTCGCAATCACTTTCACTGGGGCTTTTTAACTTCCCGTTTCTCTGATTTCAGAGAAAAAAGGAAGTTATTGTAATCACCCCGAAAATGAAAAGTCGAGTTTTTACCAGATGTCCACATTTTGAGGTCTAGAGAATCATTTCCGACCATTTCTGGATGGACGTCTGTGTGTGCGTATGTATGTATACTGGGGAATTCCACGCCAACCAGGACAGCTTTTGACCCTGACCCCTCACGATTTCTTTCATACTTTTTTCTGATATTCGGTAGACTGAAATAGGAGTGCTTGTGATTTTTTTCAAATTTTTATGTGAATTCGTTTTCGATTTACATATTTTTGAAAATTCGCAATTCCCGACGATCGTCAAACATTTAAACGCCTGTATCTCTGAATCTATCCAAGTCGGATGACAAAATATGACCATATGAAATTCATCGGAACGAAGTGTACTTTTCAAAAAAAAAATATGTCTGGATAATTGTGCCTCGTGCTTCATAGTGAAATCTTCGTTTAAACATGAAAAAACGATTTTTCTCAAAGTATAACATAATTCAAAATTTTCAAAACATTCTCAAAAATACTTCGAGAAAAGACAAAAATTTTGAGCTATGGCTGATCGTGGGCCTCGGCTGCTTTCTATTTTGAACAGAATTAAAATTTTTATTATTTCATCTCGAGATGAGTTGGAAAACGGGAAGTTCGAAGGCTGGCTTATGGTCCAGACCGGCTTGTTTTTCGTAAGATTACTGTGAGAATTTTTGTACCACCCATAGGTGGAATAACAGCGATTTCTACTTCGTTTTCTTCTCATACTCATTTCCGGATATCGTCCTTTGCGGTATGATTCTGCCCTATCGCAAGTTACTTCCGCTAGAATCTAGGACGGAATTTCTTGACCACTAATTATAAAAAAATGACCCAGTCAAACAGTATAATCAGACGAAAATGAATCTTTAGAGAGAAAGTCGAAGCAAGTGATTGTCGAAAAGAGAGAAAGTCGAACTCTTGCGCTTACTATATGTTCACCCTTCACTTGCAGGAAAACAATAAACCTCAAATTGGCTTTTCGAATCCCTTAGTAGAAGTTAGTGTCTTTGACGGAGCTATCAAACTGGGTATAAAACGTCTATTGAGTTGTCTATCAAAATCTCGTTGGTAAAAACACGCATGGGGTGCTTTCATCATGCAAAACCGCATGGAAGATGACCCTATAGAAAAACGCAAAATTTCGTCTTTGTAAAGCCATAACTGCCCCGTTTGTGTTTTTTTCTTTTCATTCAGAAATTCTCGAACGATAGACAAAATCGTTAGTTTTTCTAATTTAGCTGTCCGTGACATAGGATGATTTGGATAAAACTCGGTGTCCGAAGATGTTGGATGTCGCTCATCACAAATCTGAACGATGAATTCAGAAACTCAAAAATGGCGATTGCATGTGGTGAACTAAAGGTTACTCGATTCGGACGAAACTTAGTATTTTGTAGTTTCGAGGTCACTAAAGACAATTCTAAACTACAAATTCAAAAATTCGACAGAGCTGTAGATCCGAAGTGGCAAATCAAAGAATTCAGCTGTTTTGATTTAACGAACTTCTATAGTTCGGATTTGTAATCGAATGAAAATAATTCCTCCGATGTATACGAATTTTTAAAGAACTTCAAACACTTCGTGATAGTTTTTCGATTAGGAATCGTAATTTCTTTTTCATAATTTAAAGGACAAAAATAACAATTTTGTGTGGAAAAAAAACTCAAACAACTCTGTAATTCTTTGTCATGAGCTACGAAAATCCACAATTTTTCATGACACGCTACAAGAATTTAGGATTTGCCATAAAAAGCTCCAAAAATCCATAATTTTACACGAACTGCAACTGTATGAAATGTTTGAATTTCGCTAGAAAATGCGAAGACATTCGTAGAAAGGAATGGAAATTCCTACCAGGGCATGGAGCAGAGATCTGAAAGAAACACGAAATTATTTCAGTCCCGTACAACTTCGCCCCACACGTTTCTTCCGAGTGAGACAAAAACTAGCTGTCCGTGCTGGAAATGGTTTTGTAACTTTGTCACGCGATTTTTAGGAATTTCTTCGGACTTTCGTCTCTAATAAGATCCCAAGGGATGTCCATCCGTGCCGCGTGGACCCCTCCTATGCAGAAAGTATGTGGCACCTTTGTCGGTACATTTCGTGCAGTAAGTTGAACGTATAGGCGGTAAACGAACGTGCAATACACACCTACAGAGCGGTACGAGTGAGAATAGCCGAAATCGACTATTTCCATCACAAATTGATATAGTAATGAATTGTTAGGTCAGAAATTAGCGGCTAATTTTCAATTTAATTACGAAAGATCATTCGTAAAGTAGGTCTGACGCGTTTTTAACGCGTCCATTCGAAACGCTTGATCAATTATCGCGTCAAAGGCCAATTTAATGGGATGGAATTAATGAGATGAAAGCAAATTAGAGGGACAAAGCGCGGGGAAACTGAGGGCTCTCAAATTTCTGCTTAGCTTCATCATCAATGCAATGTGGTAATTCTTTCTTCATTCATCCGAGTGAAAATTAGGAATTATAATTTACAGAATAAGAATATCGAGCTCTGTTTCAGTCCAAATAAATTATGATGGTGAATAGAGATCAGATAAATCGTGAAATTCTTCCAAGCAAGGCAAGTCCTTAATCAAGTTAAAAGTATTCGTATCACCACGAGGTGAAGTTTCGAAAAAAAATCAAAGAATATTAATTCAGGTCCTTTTATTTCAGGCATTTTTATCCATTATATCCTCTGCTGCTAAACTCGCTATCAAATGAAAGGACGAAATGATATGCAGAGCTTTTTTGAAGCAAATGTACATAAATATGGAAGGATCGATCAAACCATACGAATTTTAACGCTACTCCTCTCGACGCCATGGATTTTCTTTTATCTCTTCATCGCAAGTTCATCCATCTTTTTTCTTGGATCGGATATCCGCTGATGTGTTTTACAAATAACTACAGAAGGGAGACGAAAGATTCCTTGAAGTTAAACATTGTAATAACTTGATTAAAACTTGGAGTTAAAGTTGGATGCAAAATGTCTATAAAAATGTAACTAATGAAGTGATGAATATCCGGATCCTCGAGATAAAATGAAATAAGAGTCCTTGAGGCGGGGTATCTGGGTGTACATATAATATAAATAGATAAATAAAAATCATTTTCTACTATAACTTTTGAAGACTCAATTTTACGCGTCCCTGGTTTTCCTCCCATTGAATCCATTTCCGGTTATGTTCGAAGCAATATCACAAATGTCTCAGGCTTTCTGGTTAAGTCTGGTGAAATCATTCTTCCCTTTTTCGCAATAACGATTCCATCAATCTCGCTATTACCGTTGGGTTCTTCGAGCACAAATACCTCCGATGTATAGGTCGATCGATTGAATTCGATGACTTTCGATTCCAGATCGAAAAAATACATAACGCAACCTTCGCGATTCATCTCCATGCATATATTATACCTACATACACTCGGAAAAAAGTATTGTTGAATGAACCAAAATTTTGCTGAATTGACAACAAATTCGGTAAATTTCCAGCCAACAAAATGTGAAGTTGATTCAACAAAAGGTTCTGTTGATTGAACAAAAAATTTCTCTCCGCCAATCTTAGTTTAATCAAGACAGCAAAACAGATTGTCGATTGTTAAACAAAATTCTGTTGAACCGACAAAAAATCACCAACAAATTTATTTTGTTAGGATTTGCCAAACTTTTTTTCTGAGTGTACAGGTCAAGTAAAAGCGAATTAACGACGTTTGCAAAAAGTCGCTGCTTTTCGTATCCCGCAGAGTCTTCGAGGCTTATATCAGGGGACAAATATAAGGATTCTCGAAATCTAAGGATTGGAGTGATAATTTAACAAGGGGAGGAAGAATCTGCCTTTAACTTCAGACGCAGAGAATGGCTCGATTTGGTTGGTTTATCTTTCAGTTCCACCTTCTTTCACTCCGCGCTCTGTGAAAAGCCCTGTTACATTAAACGACAGAGGAAAATTCAGATTAATCGATCCTGTAGTTTCGCAGATGGAAGCGATCCATCACGATGACTACAGCTTCGTATCTTCAGAGTCATAAATACTCGACGTATATATCAGACTCTTCGTGGAGGATGTTCTTATCAGTTCAGAAGATTGAAACAGGGCTACGTATTCCTCGGAGCTGGAGCTGCCTGGAGGCTCCGCTTAATTTTACGCCGGATTTTCCGCACCTGATATTTATGAACCAAGAATACCAACGCGATATATTTGAAAAACGCGTACAATTCTTGCCCATCGTAGAAGGCTTTCGGCTTTTATATACCATGGCACCAAATAAGGTCAAATCACTTCTGATGATGGATTCGTTTCCAGTATATGCTGCAACATAAGCTCGTCTAATGAGCTGGTAGGTATAATTTCACGAGGAGTATTTTCTCAGAAAATCGAATCTCCTTCTGAATTATATTTATCTCTTCATTCAATACTTCGTCCCCCATTGATCCCTTTTAAGCTTTTGCCTTACCGGGTATGTATGCGATACAACTTATTTCAAGCGTAACGAGCCCTCTAACGATTTTGTGGAAGTACAGGAGTTCGGCTCGAGATAATGGGGTAGCGGAAGAGAAATTATTCTCAGATGGAAAACGAGAAAGAAAGTCCGGAAGAAATTGGTAATACTGAAAAACTCCGTACCGAAAGACTGATAAAATTAATTGATGACGTATTATCGTCAGCAGGCTTGCTTCTATGTACATCAAGAAGCATTCTTGAATGAGATTTCGATTTCTCCTTATTATCAGCAGATGTAAGAACAGCCATTATACTCGTTATTCGCTACGAATGGATCCTGTGACTTTCTCATTACTCTACATCACCTACGGTAGTGATGAAAAAATAGTATGTATTGACAGGGTACGAAAAGGGCTTTCGTCAATTGCGGGCAACCTATTTCAACATTTTCCACCCCCTAGCGTCCGATAAATAGGTTTTCGAAAAGATCTGTAGGTCTGTCTGTTGCCTTTGCCGACAAACTAGCCAAACAATCTCAAAATATCTTAAATTCGCAGGGGTTTGCATGTGAATGATGGAAGTAAACAATTGTTGAAATATTTTACGAAAGATGCTGTTCTTCCGGGATCAAAACAGCTGGAAGTATCGGAAACTCTCGTTTTTTGTACTATTTAAACACATATAATGCATCTACAAAGTGAAAATCGACTTAAAATTCATCACTAGAACTGACCCATAACCTTGCCTGATCATACTTACTATTTTCGCTGATTATATTGGTTTGTACACCGCTGACAACTACCGTTACCGCAGAAAAGAAAGTGTCTTTTACGCTTAATTCTTTTTCTTCCCAGGAGACATTTATTGGATAATTCTAACACATGTGTGCCCTGAGATCTAAAATCGACGAGCTATTCACTGGGAATGTTTTCCATGCGTCGGTATTTGAAATCCTTGGAAGTCTTTGGAAGTCATTTAATTTTGTTAGAAAGTTTGAGAAGTTTCGAAAGTCACTAGGAATCTCCGGAAATCACGAGTAGCCAGTTTCAAGTAGACCAATGTCTTAAATTTGTCAGTTCTTAGAATCAGGGATTCTTCGAAATACTTGGGACTTACATCGAGGTCTTTGGAATTTTGATGATCACTTCGGACTTACTTAAAAACAATTCCGAAATGGTGACAAACTCGTTGTAATTGTTTGAAAGCTTTCGAAATTCTCTGAAAGTCTTATTTGATATTTCAGAAGTTTCGTCATTGATATTGGCATGAAAGTCCAGAAATGCTGCATGATGGTCAACTATTGGTCTCTGAAAATCATCCATGGTGCTTGACTGTCACTGATTGTGAGAGTAATCGAAATTCAAGGACAGCCTCATGTGGAGTCATTTGTAGGCAATTGAAGTTATTGAAATAGTAACATAGGAGTCTATACCTTAGTCCAAGTTACTCGTACAACTGAAACTGAAGCGCACAGCCCCTCGACTAATAGTAGGATGAAATATTTCTCTGGAAGAAATTTCTAATGAAATCGTTCGACACAATTGTTATACAGCATTGGCTGCCTTTCTTTCATTCGACTATCGTCTAGATCGAATCGACGAGATTCTCTTCCTTCTACAGGAATCGCACGAGAAGACTCCTGGTTGACCCCCGAGGGGCTGAACGTGGGGATTTTTCGAGGGCAGTTTCATTATCCGTTGATAGAAGGGCGGGCCGAGGGTTAAAGGAGGGAAAAACGAGAAGGGGGTACTGTCCAGCTCGAGGTCCAGGTCCAGGTCCAGGGCGCTAACGATAGCCACTGAACGTGATTGGAATTAAGGAAGTTTAACCCGGTGTGGTCTGTAAAAACGGTAATTCAATTAATAACAAAGTTTCTTTTGTTAATTACATACCGAATAGAATTCCGGTACAAAAGTGGTTTTGGCAATTAACACAATCCCCATTTTACCACCCCGATTACCCATATATCTATGTACGGACTTTGAACATGAATACGTCAAGAACAGTTTGTTATAGAATAGTTATATTCGTTGATATTATATATCCGTGTGAAGAATTTCACATCATTCACATGCTCGTTCATTGAAGATTTCATATATTTCTGAAATAGTTGTCTCAACGAGATTAAAGGCGATCCATGTTTTTTAATATACCCATGTAACACCGAAGGAACCTTTCAGAGAGCCCTTCAAGTGCAATAACTGACACAAAGGTGACGGTGTATCAAGAGAAATTCCTTGAAGCGATTATAAGGCGGCAGGTACACACACGATCAACTGATCATTCGACATTGTACTTAAGGGGAGCAGTATATCGCGGTTGTAATAATGAAACGTGGTCCAAAATCAATTTCTCTTTTCACAAAAACTCATTCTACATCATTATAATCATGTCACCAAAAATCAGTCGCTGCACGAATCGAGGCACACCGTAGGTCCGATTTCACTTTCTCAGGATCCGAATTGTAAGACGCACCATCATGAATTGAACGAGGGAAATTAAATTTAAAAAATTACTATAGAAGATATAGCCAATTTTCCGAAGATCGAACATTTCTTTTTCACTGATTTGCAAACAATTCAGCCTAAAATTAACTTTTCCCATTTCCCTCGTTCAATTTGTGACAGCGTGTATTCCGAACAATCTTGGTCATAGATAAGTCGATTTGGACCTATACGGTGTGCCTGAATTCGTGCAGCAACAGTTTTTAAGTGAGATGATTATAATGATGCAAAATGAACTGTGGCAATGGAACAAATTCATTTTGGACTGTGTTTAATTTTTCCAACCGCGACATACTCCTCGTTTTAACATTCCTGTCACACTATCCTACCCGAGATTTGAATATTTATCAAGCTCATCTTAATAGTGGAGAAAAGATAACGAATAAAGCGTGATTGCCATCTGATTGATCGATCAATAGGTAGGAGACTGAGCATTTACTGTGACGTATGAAGAACCGAATATCGTCATAACACTATAAGACAATATGGTATACAGGTGTTTGTAATCACGTGAAATGATGTCACCTTGATCATTATTTCACCTGGAATTTCCTGTTACTGATGTACACGTGAGTCAAAACGTTAATTCTATCCGCAGAACTCGATTGTTCTGGAATAAAATCGGGGAGTAATTATTCCGGAAATATTTTGGAATCTAACTAATTTCATTTAACTTCATGCTATGCTGAAGTCGAGGCTGAAGTTTTTGTGCTCGCCGCAAAATACTGAAAGCACTAATAACTGTAGTGCGACCTAACAGATATGAAACAAGCGGATAATTCGGCTGACCATGTGGGGGCCAGACCTATAACTCCCCACCTAGATCATTTGAGCTTAAAACAGTAAACTTGGAGTAAAAGTTTATGAATGCTTCTCTTGACTCACAAGCTTCTAACTCGATTATTTTGTAAATTTATTCAGATCGAAGTTGGAGCAAACCCTAACGATCAAGACCAAGATTATCAGAATCCATTGATCCGTTCTCGAGATATCGTGATATAAACTTATTATTCTAAAATTTTGATTGTTGATTTACTGGATACTGGTAGTGCTAAATAAACTACTGGACCGATCAATTTCGAAATCTAATCAGCATTGATTGAGACCCAAATCATAAACAGCCGTTCATTCGTTGACCAAATATCTTTGGACATATCAAAATAATCGCTAATGATTCTCTGGACCTCGAAGGGCTGAGATCTGGTGAAAAGTCTATTCCTCTTCCGAGGTAGTTGTAATAACTTCCCTTTTCTTCTTCAAGGAGGAACCGAGAAATATGACCTTTCAGCCCTTCTAATATCGTCGACAGCAATAAATGCCGTGCCTTTTCGTATTTGCCGGGTTGAAACAGTTAAATGTGACGAAACAGCCGACGTTGAGCATTGGCTAATACGTGAATGAAGTCATCGCTGTATGACAAGTAGCTTATTAACATATTCTATGTAGTAGGTATGTGTTTAGCGAAGAAAGTTTCCCGTTTATAGAATCAAGCTAAGTAATCGGCTCCTGAAAAGCCCTTCCGGTAAAGTACGTGGTATACTTTCAGTAGTAAAAGGTTCTAATTCCCTTGGTGCATTAGGACCCTCTAAGCTCAACTTTGGAATCTGAAATTCGGTATAAACATAACGTCAAAGAGATTTTCATAACTATTCTTCGTCCTAATTATTTTATCCCTTCAAACCGCGATACACAGATACGTCAACGACTTACCTCATAATAGCAAATCACGTTAGAATTTTGGAAAAAAAGTCGTACATATGAGACATGAGTCGAAATAATTTTACTGTCCATATCCACGAAAAATGCTGGTCGTTAGATCGAAAAGAACACAGAGATTCTATCGATTTTGGAAAAAAAACTCTTCCGCTGAATGTTAGTTCAGACTATTCGTCTATTTCAATCTGCGAGCGGTAATTATTAAAAAATTGCAAAATGGATCTAAAAACAATGCGATGATTTTCGAACCGATCAAGATATTGCGGGCAAGATAATTGCCAAGGTGATACCTGATTCAGTTGAAAAAATGAAAAAAAAATATATAAAACGTTGGTCAACCAGATTATCCTGAACTTCTCATTACCTTCAATCATTTTTTTTTTTTTTTCTCTCTCTCTTATTCTTCACGTCATCTCAGACGGTATGACTTTCTACGGTTGAACCAGTCAGTCGATCTTAATGGGACATTGTATTTTTCTATGGTCGGAGGATAACCTATAATCCCTTGAAATTTTGAGTTGTTTTCGAGAAAACTCGGCTTATCAATTTTGGTCAATTTTGGACAGGTACAGACAGACAGACAGACGAACGTACGTAATAGTACATCGCCTTCGGCGACTTCGACTCCGACTCGTGCATCATCATCTAACCCTCGCTAGAAATCGCCCATTTACCCCCTTGTTGTACACCGTGCTTTTTTCAACAAGTGCGGGTACAGGCCCTTTTTCGAGCATTCAGAGCGAAAGAAAGAAGAAATTGACTGATTTTTTTAATCTGGAAAATTTTTGATATTTTGAAAAATTTTTGCTCGAATGGACCCAAAGAAATGGATCCATTCCCTCCCCAGGGAAGTAATATTACCTCTCTAGGGAGGTAATGTAGTCCATGCTAGAAACGCGTAACTTCCCATCCATGTTACATGCGAGAAAAAGGGCCTATTTCATGCACGTGTTGAAAAAAATCATGTGTGACGTCAGACAAAGGGTCGAAAAGTCGAAAATGATTTGAATTGGCGAAAGTCGTTTTTGACACAACACCGATACCTACTTTCATATCGCATTCGTGATGAAAATTAATTGAACCAATTAATTTGTACATGAAATCTGTTTCAATTTCACCTATAATTTTCCAATTTGAGTCGAACACATCCCCTCGAATCAGACAGCCTATGGAACTGGCAGTAGTATTACCCATATCCACACCGTCACGAACCGGCGCAAAACCACAAGACCAGAACCTCTACTCACCGGTGTTTTATTACAGCCCATATCTGCTGGGTGCCCTCACCCCGCACGGGGTTAAATCATGATAAATTATTTTTACACCAGAGGTTGGAAAAAGGTTGCATCGTAAATTGTTTATGGAAAATGATTTCTCGTATCTTTTGGATGCAGTTTTAACTTGCGTAAAATTGCAGCATAAATTTCTTCATTTCCTAACACCCTACCTTTACAAGGTTGCGTGTGTTAGATTGCTTCACGTGTTTAGTTTACGCTCTGAAATTAGCTTGTAGTACATAACAATCCGTAATAACTCTATAAGCGCAATGGTAATATCCAGAATACGATAAGCACGAATGAAAATCTGCAAGTGTAGGGCGAAACGACACGAATCATCGAAGTTATTGAAAATCGCAATTTCTGCTGTATAATCCGAGTCCAGTCTCTATAACCATCTACAAAATTCGAGTTGTATTTCACTCTGGCTTGAAAACTCGCGGAACTAATCCAGTCTTCGCATTTTTTTGCATCTCACTTAGCGTTATTTGGGGTGAATCGTAACTGGTGGGTGAAAAGCAACGCTTTCCCGAAAGAAACTTTTTTCTCAATTTTTCTGTCTTCATGTTTTTGCGATACTATGAGAGTTTTTCTGCGTTCTCGTTTAAAAGAACATCTTTTTCAGATAACTGTGGCTACCCACATGATTTTATGTTCGCCACGCTGTCGATCGTCAATAACTGGCAATAAGCAAGAAATATGAATTCGGGGAATACGTATGAATGGCACAAATTCGGTAACGAATCATCACAAAAAAGGCCGAATCTTCTTGAGGATGGAAATGATCGATCAACGTGAATAGTGAATATTTTCATAACCCATGCAGAAATTTGTTCTGGGCCGAAGTCGGGGCCCCAGTCAATTGGCCAGATTTCCAACCGGACCCCAGTATGGCAAATTACCTGGGGCCCCTCTAAAAATGTAACGCCTATGATTCTAGGGCCCTAGCAACCGTCCTCCCTGGGCCCCTGTTGGGGTGCCCGACGTTTCCCCTACCCGTGCAGAAATTTCCGATCCAAAAATATAATGTTTCATATTGTACTATTGTTGAAGTGCGTTAAAAGAAATTAATAAATATGAACTTTCAACAACTAACAATCAACCGCAGACATAGATTTAACGATGAAAACGCATTTTACGCCCGCTGAGAAAACCGCCGTAAGAATTGTCCTAACCGGGATTTGAACTGACGTCCGCTCGCATAATAGTCGCACACCCCGACCGCTACGCCAAACTATCGTATGGTTATTGGTCCACTGTTTGCCAAGTTCTTCAACGCCTACGAAGCGATTAAATTGATACCCGAAATAACACGATTCGATGTTTGGAGTTTTATTAATGAAAACAACGTTGAATAATATGAGAAGCAAACGTCTGTCCACTTTGGGCAAGAACTTGAAAATTTTGATCAATGAAGCATTTTATAAATGAGGAATTTTTTCAAATTTTTCAATCATGGCTATCGATGTGTTCATTTTCAAAAATCATAGGTAACTCAGACAATTTTCAAAAAATCCGAACTAAATAGAGAGTGTTTATTCATGAAGATAAAAAACATAAAAAAATCAGGGCTCCAATCGGAAGGGGTCAGGGTCAGACGTTGGTCAGTTCGGGATGGAATACCCCAGATGCTTGCACACTTGCGGCTATTGCGCGCTATTTATATGAGCATAGGTTGAATAACAAATGACTTAAAATAAGTAGTAAATCATAAATAGTAAAAAGTATTTGCTTGCATGTAAAGAAGGTTGACTCATTGGGGCCCCCGTTTATCGACCCGCCTGATGCCTGAACAGGTTAATTCTGGATGGACAAACATGAAGCGCTCACTGGGCCCCGATAAGCCTGTTATCAACAATTCCCGAACTGTGGCAGCCCCGATAGAACCCGACTGGGGCTAAATTGGGCCATCCCAAACAAATCCTGAACTATCAAATCCCCAATAAAACCCGTCTGGGGCCCCATGCTTCCTTATAGGCCTTCCTCACTTAATTTCTGCACGGGAAGAATTTTCCATCAATTTTGAAGTTACTACAGCTTCATCGATAAAAAATCTTTTCACCAGTTACTTTTGCAAGACAATATGAGGCTTAGGCTCAACTTCCAAGCCGCTGGAATTGTAATCGAGCAGAGAAATCGTGTCTGAATGAACGAGTCTGAAATCCGAAAATTCTTTCCATATTTACGCCGCAGTCCACGATTACCGACTAATCTTCGTATTCGCCTAATCGTAAATTACGATGAAATCGTCGTAAGTTTAAGGAGATGATGAAAAAGTAGGTGAATGATGCTCGGTTGCGCCGCATCTTCCAAGTCTACTTTGACACAGTCGCTTCAATAATTCAGTCGCAAACCTTGCGAGCAGACGCAAGATAGATGCCCCAGGTCTTGGCCCTCAGCTGAGATTCCATTAGGTGATTCTGGATTGTGGTCCACGTTCGCAAGCTGGAACAGCTCTCCGCGCCATCGCGCTGGAGGAATTTCTTTCTATAAAAGCAACTAGATCGATCTACGGCAGCGATCGCTATCTCTATCTCCAAGCTATATAAAGATGGTCAGAAAATTGACAGAGTCTAGAATTGCTGTGAAGAACGCCACCTCCATCTACAAGCACGCAGATAATTCGGCTGACAACGATGGCCAGACTTATGGTGTCGTGTGGAAAGTTTATCGCTCAATTGTACGTTTCGATATTCGTCAGTGTGAATTTTTCGACATCGATTTTGGATTTGTGTTAAACGGCTGACATTTGTTTTGGAAGAAATCATGTCATTTTCAGAAAATCCCTAAAGCTACCATTTTGAAACTCGAGAGGTTAGAGAATCCGCGTCTGGCTTATGACTTGAGACGGTCCGAATTTGACTCGCCCAGTTCAAACGGCCGATTCAAATTCCGTCTCCGCGCGCCGCATATAGTCTGACAGTTCTAGATTTTTCGATGTAATTCTATTGAAGCTCATGCAACCTTCAATTGCATTAAACAATCCGGGATAAGCGGCAATCGACGCCTACACGTAGACTTGTTCATAGGTTATGACTTAAATTAACTACACGCATTGCTGAACATAGATTTCGCCAATATTATAAAAAGAACTTGATCCACGAGAGCATGTTCTTTGAACTTCGATGCTCGTTAGCTCATTAGGCAAACATGCGATCTGTACGGGGATCATTTCCCGAGAACGGGAAGGAAATCTCGAACATGTAGATACGTCAAAATCATAATTTACTTAAAAATTAACATTATAATCATCGATACAAGGATACCAATCCACGTAGACGAAGGCGACGCCCCCCACCACCCGGAGAACGATATAAAAGGACCAAAGCACCGGAGGCAAGCAGGCAGTCTGGCTCTTCACGGCGAACGTTAAATTTCATATTGTCAAAACGAAAAACTTATCACTCATTAATAAATTTTTGTTAAATATTCATATTAATGAAAATTTCCCACCTCTAACCTTTTTCAACTTCCTGATAAGCCGGCTGTCTCACACCGGGTTCAATCTCGGCTAGTCACCGTTATTAAAACGTTGTCGGTTTGCGATTGACCACACACACACACACACACACACAAATATACACTACACGCACTTATTGCAAGTGCGTGAGTGATTATATTCCACATACACACACACAAATATACACTACACGCACTTATTGCAAGTGCGTGGGTGATTATATTTTACACAAACACAAATATACGTTACGCACGCTTATTGCAAGCGTGTGGACGATTATATTGCCACACACATGCACACACACGTACACATACACACACTACACAACATCATAAGGTATATCCTACATGTCCTTAATACAAGTACATGGGGATTATACCAGTACCATTTAAGATAAATAGAATTAAGTTAAGTAATAAGAAATCTCGGTCGAACATCGCGGGTCTGAAATTGATTTAGAAATCGAACCCGACGATTTACGCTTTAAAAAAACGTAACCGTCACAGACTTCAAAAACTCATGGGTACTGAAAAAAAAACTGGATCAGTTGAGACTGAATCATCAAAATTCGTTGTTTGTTTTCGAGATAACACCATGGGATGAAATTATGCAGGTAAGATCAGTTAATGCGTACATAAGGTAAAATCCGTATGGATGAAACTGGGTTCTAGACTTTTGCCAAAGTGTAGTATCACTAAAAAGCAACTGCAGTCGGTGTTCCTGGTCCAGCAGGAGGCTGCGACGGGAACAGCACCATTGCAGAGTCTCGTTACCTGGAATTGCACTGATCGTGTGCAGGGAACGTAGAGACAATCCTGAGAGAAAGCAGTGCGCCCTTTAAGACGAGGTCTCCCATTCCGCAAGGACCTCTCTTATTACCCAATCACTTTTTATCGTGACGAGTGACGTCCCAGATCGATTAAATTCTCGATATGTGTCGGTTTTTCCGTTCGCGAAGTTCGAGTGCAAGCCTAGCGTTTAAAACGTCGAAGACGCGACACTGTCTTGCCTATTTTATCGATCTTATTCATTTTTTTTTTCTTCTTTTTTTTTCTCTTTTTTTGTCCAACAAAGACGTGAAGGATGATCCGATGTTATCTAAAAAAAAGACACGATGAGAGATGTTTTTCTCATCTATTGGTTGGGCGAGCGTCTATCTTCACGCTTTTATCGTCCGGCGTTAAAACATTTCTCACGCAGTTTGCTTTGCAGGGACGTTGAATTTTTCTCAGAGAAAGGATATTTTCCGTTGACGTTTTATTCTTTTCTACTTCTCTTCTTCTTCTTCGTCTTTTTCTTCTTTTTCTTTGTCGTTCTTTTTTACTTCTTCTTTTCTTTTTCTTTTTAATTTTAAATTAACGCGAAGTGGCGTCCCGGAAACTTTTCGTCCCGTCAGCTACTGCTAATCTAATTCTTGAGTTGTAAACTTGTAATTGGACCAACGGTATAAAGTTGAATTAACCTGTCCACGTGTCGCGGGCACGCTGCGTTCCGTTTGAATAATTTATTGGCTTCTATCCTGTCCTCTGCACGTAGGTAAGCACGATATAAATGAATTCGCTTTAAGCGGAGGCAGCTTTCAAGGGGCCGGTTTATATTTTCACTCCCGTATAAGCATCGCTTAATAATGTACCGTGAAACAAGCTCTTCTCGTTTACCTCGGCTCCCCCATATTCTTTCGACATCGGGATGAATATCTCTGCTTATAATATCAACATTGTTCTTCTCTTCATTTCTAGTGGGGACGTATTTTCTCTTCACAGGATATTTTCTAAAATCAACTAAATTCACACCTTCGGCAATGGGGATTTCACCATTAGAATATTGTGGCCCATTTCCAGTATGGAGATACAACTTTTCCTCCTACGAGAAAAATTCATAGATGAATTAATGAATATGCAGAATAAATTCATCTCCATCCGTGAAGGTACCTCCAACTCGGTAAGCTCCGGGTTCACAGAGAAGACCTCTGAAAGCTTAGGATACGAATTTACTTCTCAAAGATCGTGTTCGAAGGTTCAAGGGATATAACATGTACCGCGATTATTCTATGAGAAGACACTCACAAAAAATGTACCTTGTTGGTTTTACGAAAAAGGATTTATTCGAAATTCCCTGATAATTGTAGACAAAAATTAACCAATATATTTCGAACGTGAAATTGATAAAAAGTCAAGTTTCTATTTTTGGCAAATTATGCCACTAAGTGTCAAGTCCTGCAATTTGGAGGGTCCCGGGACTCCAGACGCCAACGATTCTTGATCATGTCCAAACGTTTTTTATCCAAGAATTTACTGAAGCTTTATAAAATCATGTACCAAACGTTAGTAATAGTAAAAAAGTAATTCTGTTGAAACGCTCATCCAAAAGCATTGATCGAAAATCGACAAAATTCTTGGATTCTGTATAAAACTTTCTCGACTGATTTTTTTACGCAATTTCGAATGATTCTAAATTACAGATTCAAAAAATCAGTTCATCCTATGATCCTATATGAAACCAAAAGTTTTTATTTTATTTTTTCTATAAAATAGCCAGTAGAATAGGTTGGTTCCCGAATAGAATCCTGGCAAATTTACCAGATGACACGTAGAAGCCTATAATGTCTCACGCTTCCATTGATAATTTACTCGAAATGACAAATTATCGTTACAAAATGGCTTCTGAGGACCAAATTTCGGTTACCATTATCAAACTGCTTTTCGATACGTTACTCGTACATGGTACACTATTAACGAATTCCGATTTATGAATATGGCGCAAAGTACTAGCGGTCTCGTGGCCAAAAATTTATGCCATCCTGTGGGCAGATATTTCTTCAACAATATATACGTATAATATACCATCGATTATAGATATTTGCCAACAAAACCGTTGACCAGCGATACACGAGATCGATTTATTCATCAACCAACAACGTTGGATGAATGACAAAAATATTATTCAACCGTTCCTCTTTCTGCAATGAATGGTAAAATCAAGATTCACCTTCACAGCTGACAATTTTTGTTCATAATGTCAATAATGGCAGGTACAACAACAATTTTGGAATGTTCGTAAAAAATGAAAGGCGCTGTGTTGAAGCCAAAAAAAAAAAAAAAATAAGCACTAAAAAATCTCTAGCAAGTTGAATTCAATTCTAAAACCGTGAATATTTCTGTCATTAGCTATAAATATAACGAGAATCTTTAATTTTGGTGTCAGAATGAAGATTCATCCCGACGTCTATCACCTTCAGCTGTCGATATTTGTATTAGGTAATAATGATGATAACAGTATAATAATAATGATCAAATGGATTTTATCGATTTATTCTCTGCAGATTCCGCATAAACTTCCGATCAACATCCGGAACCTTTTTAAAATTTTCTGACCATTTATTCGAGTGGGAAAATTTGTGAGGGTCAGACCCGAACGGGATAATATGGTGGTCGCAAACTGTCAGAGGCATGATTCGTGAGAAATATGAATATGTATGCATCCTGCCATTTGCAGGAAAGCGAGAAACCTGGGCTGATAAAAAAGCTTTTTCTCCTTGCATCGCGAGGGTGTTCGCCCCCTTTGCGATTCATTTTTTGATCTCCTTTCATTCCTCTTTATCGCTAGCTTCCGGTTCTCCCTTTCCTCTCACCCTTCACCCTCCACCCCCTATTTCCGTTGTGGTTCCCCCCGGCCAGGGGGCCCACACTGTCACCCTCAAAAGCGACGAGAGTAAAGTAAAGCAAAATCGTTTCGAACTGCGAATAGCGTACCGTGCTCTTTAAGAATTGGTATTCCGTAGGGCGTCCTGTTTACCACTCCTGCGGGATACCCGGTAAGTGGTTCTTCGTTTCCCTCTCACCTCACCTTCGTTCACCATCTTATTTTTATTCCCTTTTTTCAACCCTCCCCAGCTGTCACTGCACCCCGACACAAAACGCAGTCTTGCATATATTTCAGGTATGACTTTTTCACGTATACACTGCAGATCCGCATATCTAAATGGACCTTCAGGATCACATGCACGTAGATGTTACGATATCCTCCACCAAACATTAGCATACATTATTTGTATATACCGCGTCGCGACGCCTGAAATTCACGACGACGCGACGCCTGAACTTGAACGACCACAAACAGCGGTACCAGGATCAAGAAGAATGGAAATAAACGGATCAAAGACGACCTTGGGAGGTCACTAAGGTCGTAGTCTCCGTGTCAAATCGTAGGAAAGCCATACACTTGATTACAGGGACTCTGAGGAAATCCAAGACCATTCCCAAAGGAGAGGTGAGAAATTTTTGCGGACGCCAAGTCCTCCTATCAATTCGGAATCCTTGTGCGGTGGGCGTCGGGACGCTTTCAGACTCTGGAATCAGCAGGTGAAAAGACGACACTCCTGACACACATGTTAACCCCGGACCCTCCCCGTAAGTATATATCCCCGAAATCGATATACGAATCTCTTCTTTACTTGGTTAGCTGCTGATATTCTCTAGCTTGTACGGATATGTGGATTGATCTGATATTATTAATCTTGTGATCTGCTCTTGGCTATGCGGGTATTCCGTTAATTGACCACGCGTTTCGCGATATCTACCGTGACACCCGAAAGCAATCAACGCAATCTTGCGCGTTTCATCCAACCTATAAAGATTATATACCCATCCGAGGAGGAATCCTTGGCCACGAATTGAGAATGAGGCTAGGGTGGTATCCGAGGTAAGACGGTTTCATCGAGATATCTTTACCCGATAGAAATCACATTCGAAGGATCATAGACAAGGACCCTGGCAAACGGTTACGACGCGAATCAGCTTGAAATCGTTATGATCAGATGTTTCGAATGATATGGTTTTTGAGATAGGAAATAAGATGTTGATGATTATTTCAAAAGATATGGGTCCCTATAAATTGGCGTTCTGCGGTACAATAAACTTCAAAAATCACAAGTTCGGGCTTTAATCAGAAAGATTCATGGCGCCCAATTCTGCCGGAGAGATAATTTGAATTGTCTGAGCTTATAACGAAGACAAATAAACTGTCTAACTTTCTCATCGTATTTCCTGTAGTTATGAGTCTTCAAAAGACAAACAAACATTTCCTCAAATATTTAATTACGAAACAAATCGATCGAGTCGTTTTCAATGAATTTTGCATCCCCCGAAATTGGTCTGCAGCGGTAGAGTACTTTTGAATGACTTTGTCCTGAAAAATCCAGTAGACCATGTCTTCTTTATCTTGAAGAACAGTCTTTTAAAATTGCAATCTCAGTCGAAGGAAGCATGAGATGAATTAGAGGTAAAAACAATTTCCAGAATCAAATCGTTCAAGTGATTTCCGAGATACTACAATCGTACCTACCCTTGAATAATTTTTTTCGAGGAAGACGTGTACGCCGTCGTCTTTAGTCTGTCAAACCCTACTCATTATTGATCGTCAAGCTCATGAACTTTTCAAACTAATTATTTCTAGCCGGATGACAATTGGTAATAAAAAGTGAGTTTTTTCCCAAAAATGAGTAACAGTCGTGCATTTTTCTCTCAGAACGTAAGACGGAGATTCTCAAAAGAACGAGAGACCGAGATTTTCAAAATCTGTACGCTCAACGATAGACCATCATTTTTTATATTCTGTAAGAATTTCAAGGCAATCGAGCAAACAATTTTTGAAAAATCGCTAGGAGAAAGTCAAAGAATTTTTTCCAAGAAAGATGCCCTTAAAGTTTGAAGACAGATGACTCTGCGGTAACAATAGAATTTGGTAATTCACAACTAATCCACTTTCGCTTTCCCGCTTTTCAGGGCAATAAAAAAGACGCCACGAATCGGCACTAGAGAAAGCTGAGCATTCGTTCTAGGCTAACGAGATCTATTAGGTAAGCGGATTTCTCGAGCCCTCCGAGTTGCTTGTTCGTAATAGGTATAGCTCTGAACAGCTTTTCAAATTTCTCTTTGAAATCTTCAGAAAGTATTTTCCAGAAATTAAATTCTGAGAAAATCCCAAATACAAAATTCGTCTCACGGAAAATGTTCAAATAATTCTTTCCTCGAATACATTATACTCCATTGCTGTCAATAACTCACAACAAATTACGAATTGGTACCAATGATTGGTAAAACGGAGCAGATCTTTTCACTAGAGAGTGAATGGCAATAGAACGTATAAAAGATAATGCAGTTTTTAATTTGTATTCTATAAAAATCTTCACCAGCGATAATTGTGAAATAAAACAGCCTGAGGTGCAGCCTGGACCCAACGAAATGTTGGGGATAATGTCGCGTATATTTTTGTACATCCAAATGAATTCTGAATAAATAGCAGCAACAAATGGTTGAGGGCTTTCATATTTGGAGAATTTTCCTAAGTATTACGTTAGCCTCGGGTGTCTAGACGGGAGTTTAGAACGCACAGCCACACTAAACTAGCGCATAAAAGTCATGTACTTGTAAACGGATGAATGGTATATAGACATAGTTCTAAACCGCAACGAGATATCAGCAGAAAACTTTGTACAGTCAGCTGTACAACGCCAACAGGGCGTTAGAGCTCGGCTTAATATAGTTATAATTTAATTAATTCAGGTTTTAAGTAGCCGAGGTCATGCCCAACTTTATTAAACCCAAAGCTTAGCTAATCTTCCGCTGAGACTGCTCATAATTAGTAAGGATTAGGCGATGACCTGTATCCGTTGAAAAAACGTTTCAATTTTTAGTATTTCTATGTACTTATACATTTGGAAGCAACAAATTTTCACTGATTTGAATATAGACATAGAAATATGAAACACATTATTCAAAATAGAAAAAATGAGAAACTACGTCATGGGGATCCCCTTTTGCCAAGCTAGGAAATATTTCACCCGTAGTTAACTCGAACAGATAGTTTGCGCAGCCTTAAAGTACCACGAACAGCATACCAGCAGCTAACACACGTCTCAGGGTTCGGTTTGAGCAAAGAAAACCAAACTTTGCGAAAGCCTGTAAGTTTGGCTCTATCGTACGGTGAGTATGCTGCGAGTGTTGGGTCTTGTGTAGTAGAATTTGGTGACAAGTTCAGTACAGAAGTTTAGGGTGGTCGAGAAGTCTATACCCGATACTTTACTTCTCGCTGTGGTTTAATAATAGTTCGAAAGCCCTGAATAATAACTTTTAACGAGATCTTGTTTGCGGCTATACAAACGCGATGGCTGACTCTCGAATATTATCGAATTTCAAAAGAACTTGATAGTAAGGTTCGCCGCCGACCGTCTTCTCAAATATTACTTCTAACCAAAGTTCTCTTAAAGCCTGGGAGATACCGGATGTCCTTATTCCTCGTGATACCATGATCATTTTTCATCATTTCTATTTCTCATATAATTTTTTATAATTAACTGGTCCGCCCTGGATTCATAATTTATTATAATTCTCTTCGTTCGACTGACAATTAGACGTAATGACTTTCTGCGGCCCAATCACACGGTAAACTTCCATGGGCCGTGGTAATTTCTCGTTCTCAAAAGACAAGCCATAACCCTGTAGTTTCGAAATTTTCTATCGAGCCATTTTCAATCCCGTAAATTTTAACATTCCATTTTCCGGATTAACGGGCATCATTCATTTCAGGAAGACCGACCGATAGACAGATCAACACGTGTTTAGAATGTCAGTCAGGCATCAGGTAAAGAGTCAGGAAGTCGAGTATATTTTGAATTGGAAACAGTCGTTTTTGGTAAAAAAAAAACCACTTTTCCATTCCTTATAGCGTGATGGAAAGTGAAAATGGAAGTACTGCAGCTATTTTGAGATACTGACAATGAGGTGGCTCTACTTTATGAACAGATATAAGCCAAGAAGAATCATCATCATCATCATCACTGACAACGAGGTCGTCTTGCAGTTTACATACATACGTCGCGATTAAAAAATCATTTGAGTCCGGAAAGACTTACGGACGAAGGATGTTTGGAGTACGATTATAAAGAGAAATTATATGTGTATATGTGGATTGACAGGCACACCATTGCAATTGGTCCGATCTATGCCACTCTAGGATCCAGATTATTATGAACGCGGAGGATTAAATCAGAGAAATTATCTTAGAAGATGTGGTCACTTTTCCAAAACTGATTGAGAGGGTTTATCATTCATTCTCAGTGAAAAAATCTGACCATCAATTTCCGACACTCTATTCATGACGATCCGTATTTCGAACAACCTTTCACCTATAAAAAAGTCGAGCAAAGCGAAACGATTACATCGATAGGGGCTAAACTTTAACGAAGAAGTAAGACGATTTTGTACTGGATGTTCAATTTTCCAAAAGCGAAATACCGGTCCCCTTGAAGTCGAATGATAATTCCATTGTAGCATCATCCAACTCCCAGCGGAGAGTGGCAGACGCCCTAATTTATTGCTGGCGAGTGTCGTATCAGGTGCGCAATTTGAATAATCTTAAAAATAACGTCGGCGCGGTTGTCTTTGCGCCAAGCGAATATATATTGCCTGAACCAAAGAGGGGTATAGGCTTGGTTTAGGCATCTGGATTATAAACGAGTGTTGGTGAGTTTATTCCGTAATTTACAGACGAGGTAGATGTGTACATACCTACAACCAACTTGCAGGGGAATACTGGAACGGTTTGTACCGATGAAAATTGAACTGCGTCTCTCTACCAACTCCGGAAGGGGCACACTCAAGATTTCAACTCTCTATTCAAGTACAAACAGCAACTGCTCTGGCTAAGCACCTTTAAGAAGTCCTTAATATGCATGAAAGAGGGCCTATTCAGTTTTGACTCGCGAATGAGAAAATTAGGATGGAAATAATTCACGAGCAAGATTCTACGGCTAAGCCGTAACATCAAGCCTTGCATACTTTAGAAACGTGTAATCAGACATCTCGAAAAAATTACTTCTAAATCACCAACCTTTATTTGATCCCATTTCTTTCTTATTTTTTTTCAATTACACAGAGAGTCTCTGTTCAAAAATAAGATTATTCAAAGTTTGTCTAATTGTTCTCTGTTGAATGTCATTGACCATTTCTCTTGATGGGATAAAAATCAATTCGACTGATGAAGATTTAGCAGATTAAATATCACCTTTATTCTCAACGCGCTGTACGTGACAACTGATCGAGGGATTGTTCGAATTGATCGCAATAAAGTTTAGCTTATCGACGACTAGAACTTTAATATTATACCTACTTATTCCGAACTTTTCCGAATGGAATAAGAGACCTTACGTAAGTGTGATTGATTTAAAAGTTTGTCACCTTAAATGTGCTGGCAGGAAAGAATTTCACCGTCTTACTCTTAGTTAGAATTCCAACTGATGAAATCTTTTAAACTACTTCAATTGTTATTCGAAAATTCGACTTTTAAATGAAACGGTGAATTCTAACGTTAAAAACAGCCGACAATTAGTCATTTAGGTACAACCAGGGGCCAAGTCTATTTCACTTGAAAGTTTCCAAAACTTATCTAAATTCGAGAAAAGCTTGGAAAAATGGCGTTCGACAAATCGAGTTAGAACAAACGTTATCAAAATAATTACACATCCAATTTCAATTGATATAGTAAAAAATTCCTGAAACTTTAGACGGACCAATTTAGTGCTTTCGCTGGAATGAGTTCAGGGATGTTTTCCTGAATTCGTAACGCGTTGAAGTTTAAAAGTTTCGCAATCCTGTTACCTACTGGTCAGAGGACTTTGACTTTAGAAATACGAATAGAGCAAAACGGGGGAAAATCATTTATTTCGAACAGCGAAAACAGTATTTTTCTTCGAAAAGTCTCCGCAAAAAAATTCTCTTACGCAATTACTGACGTGAGTAGTGATTTCACAGGACATCGTAATTTCTCGCGGTGGTACAAACTTCAGAAACAGTATGCTGGGCGGAACGGACCAACTAATTTGATACTGTCACAATCCAACGTGTCCCGTACTTATCTTACAGAAGACAGACTACGTGCCTCGGGGGCAAAGCCCGAGCCTTGGCATTGACATTCAATTTGGGTTCATGGATGCAGAAGTCTAGGCCACATATATATCTCCTTAATTCATACATACACCATACTGCATATTAGGGTGGATCAAAAAAAAAAATTTTTCTCGGCTACCCTCAAAAATCAAAGATATCGCTGAAATAAAGGTCTCCGTAAAAGGATTCGAGTTTTTGAATTTTTTTAGGGGGCGCGCGGGACGTTCAAAAGTGCCAAGTACCAAAATTTACGTAATCGCTGATTAACGGAAACAGATTCATCCGAAAATTCTGATTTTTTGATATAAGGTGCCCAGGTATCTACTCTTTCAAACCCATATTCAAGAACCACTACTAATTGTTTCATATCTTCGAAAAATTTTTTTGAAAATCAATATTTTCACTATTTTTCAGGTAATTATCGTTGAATTTGGATTTTTCTCCGTCTAAAACGTTTTTGAATTTCTTCCTTCGTTTTTTTCTTGTAAAACTTTTTATCAGTATCGCTTACAATGCAAAAATCGCTGAAAAATAAATATTATTTCGAAATATATCCGAAATATCGAAATTTTATATTTTAGCAATTTTCAGCAATTTTTGCATTGTAAGCGTTACTGATAGATAGTTTCACAAGAAAAAAACGATGGAAGAAATAAAAAAACGGTTTAAAAGGAAAAAAATCAAAATTTAACGATAATTACGCGAAAAATAGTAAAAATATTGATTTTCAAAATTTTTTTTCCAAGATATGAAACAATTCGTAGTGGTCCGTGAATATGGGTTTGAAAGAGTAGATACCTGGGCACCTTATATCAAAAAATCAGAATTTTCGGATGAATCTGTTTCCGTTAATCAGCGATTACGTAAATTTGACGCTAAAAATGGCACTTTTGAACGTCCCGCGCGCCCCCTAAAAAAATTCAAAAAATCGAATCCTTTTACGGAGACCTTTATTTCAGCGATATCTTCGATTTTTGAGGGTAGCCGAGAAATTTTTTTTTTTTTCGATCCACCCTACTGCATATAATATTGGTATATTGAGGCAAGAGTATAGGTGTATGCAACTGATAACAGCTATCTACTCCATTTCCGAAAAACGTTACTGCATCTTACCCGGTGATCGTACGTACAATAGATTCGCGAGAGAAATAGATAGCTGGGGGTAGTTCCACGGCAAAGATAAACTGAAGTCAATCTCTGAGGAGAGAGCTATGGGTGTACTTTTATGGCAGAGTTTTGTATGGGGCATTTTGTGTCAATTGACAATCCTCTAGCCATTACCTTGGTCGATATTTTTCATAATTTGCAAGTTGACAGTGCTACTTGGAATAAGCTCGTGTGGATTTTTTTCTGTTTTCGAAAGCCAACTACCTGCGAAACGCAACTTTTTCCAATCTAACTTAGCGTGGAAACCGTTGATCGCACAAAGGAAGCACGAGTACAAAAAATTGCTGCTTTTTGCGAAGTTTGATTGCGAACTTCAATGATGTTACCGACTCACAGTTTTCAAACAGGTTATTTTTTCGGAAGTGTGTGAGCTGGTTTTGAAATTTTTTAATTCGAAAAACAGCGAAGCTTGAGAATTCTGAAAGCTAAAGGATCCAAAAGCCTGAGACTCCGGAACTTGGAATTCGGGTATGCGACGTCATTAATTAGGTGATCAACGACTAGAGACAGTCTCCCATTAGATTTCAGGATTTTTAGAATTTTCGTGTTCTGGACGTTCAGACCTCTGAGCTGTCTGCCCTTGGGCCTTTAGGGACCATAAACTTCTGAGCTTCAACGTTTCTAGAAACTCGAAATCGTCCGAAATGGATTCGAGATTTCGGTCGTTCGAAATTGAACAGATTCAGAACTTGACCCCGTCCGATTTTCTAAATTTCGGCAATGTGCAAGCATTTCGCATCTTTTGCCTTCAAACAATGAGACTTTTCGTGTGGCAATTCTTCACACTTGATTTCATGTCCGTTCCCCAAGATTCTGTAGAATTTCCAGACGAATCGAATGTGTGTCAATGTCGAAGCTCACTCAGTAGACTATTCTTTTTTCGGCTGAATATCGCGTCCTGTACACAACGTTCAGAAAAAGATTACTAAAATTGCATTGAAAGGTTCACAAAAAACCGATCTGCGATTTTCACGATATAATACATAACAAAAATATTCGCATATTCAAAATTTCGGGCTCAAAAGATAAAAAAATATACACATGGCGTTTTCTCAATTAGTACTACCTACAATTGACAAATTTCGAAAAATATTCAAGAAGTCGTTGGAAAAAGCGACTCAGTTGACACAGAATGCCCCATACGCCTCAATTGCAGAGCCGCGGAAAAAGGGGATCGGGTTATCATGATTTTCAGCTAAATGATGCAAAGCCAAATACAACTCCTTAAAGATCAATAGGTCAATTTCAATTCTAAAGACAGTCCAATTTTTTTCGCTGAAAAATCGAGACATTGCAGAATCCTTACGAATAATTCTTCAGTACGGAATTCCGAACATGTGCAAGCTTTTTTAAGATTTTCCAAATTCGTTCTTCACATGGTTGATGTATAATTCACAGAACAGGAACGTATTTTTCGTTTGAAAAAAGCCTTTTGCACTCGAAACTCTCGCTGTTGGAAGACCACCTACTTGTATAGTCTGTTCTACACGCCATTCACATACTTAGACATGCCTTAGAATTGAAAATTAAATATCGATCTTTTCCAAATTTTATTCACCGCAAAAAACAGTCCCCGAAAAAATGAAAAACTTAGCGACGGCTTTGCTTGATATAGCTGGAAATCAGAAGTCCGATGCTCTCAATGAATCAATAAATTAATCATTCATACTTACGGGTTGATAGTTTGCGGATAGTAACTTCAGGGATCGCACTTCGTTGGACAACGTTGTTAAGATATTGATGATACAGAAGTTCCCGTAAAGTCACTAATGTGTTTCTTACACGTGACACTGCGCATCTTGAGTGTTTACGCCAGAGGTTTTCTTCCTTCTACCTGTCACTCTCGTACTCCATCTGGGTATCCCCTGCTCTCGAATATCGACCTTAGCTCTCGTATTGTTTTTCCACAGAGTTTCGCCCCGGGGAGGTTCCACCGGAGCCAAAAATCTGTTGGTTCTTCTGACACAAAGGAGCGTAATAAATTCATGATTTTTAGGGAAACTCGCTGGTTGGGCTGGTGAATATGGTTTTTACGTAGCACCTACGCATGGTCCGGTGAATGAAAAAAATTCCGAGCCAATATGCCGGCCATCAAAGGATCAAAAACCTCACTTTACATTGTACAAGCTTTTTGAACGGGGCAAAAAATAATGGATCCATAATTTTTATTTGCTTCAAAAATTGCCCGCACGTTTCCCCCGCGAACCTTTGATTAATTTTTATCATATTCGTATTCGTTAGTATTGCCTTGTATTCCAGGCTTGACACATACAAGCCATTAATCAAATGGTAAAGTGGACTTCAATATTCGTTGATTGCTCCGCCTTAATTAAGAACCTCATTAAATAGCATTGTTATCAGTTGGTGACTAATTTTGAAATTAATTTCACTATCCAACCGTCGTCTTTCCCTAGTAGCTAGGCGTTAGTTCACTGATATATAAATGTATATATTTACCAAGGCCAACTTTGTTGGAAGTTGATTTTGTTCAAGACAAAAGCAGGGTTGATTCGAATTCCACGCGGTGGATTTTAGAGTTATGTAGTAATTATAAGGATGATGAAAGCAAACGTTTCATGAATTTGTTGAAAGAAAAGGATCAACAACTTTGGATCGACGATATTATTTCTCTTTTCCGAACACCAAAATTTTTTTTGCGTAGCTAAAAAGTGGAAGAAGTACATAAATCTGGATACTGAAATACGGAAACTGCTGCGAAAGAGAAAATAAATAAAAAAGAAACTGCTAGACGAATGAGAAGATATAATATTTACCTTCAAACATTTTTACGAAGTCAGAACAAGCTGGAAACTCTTTTTACTGGATGATCGGCAGCTATAAGCAACACGGAAAATTAGGTTTTAATCTTCCAAGATTTGTACAGGCTCTCTCCAAAATCATCTCATAGTATACGACTATGGAAACGTAATACCGTAGTCGTATCTTTTCCGTAAATCCCTCCAGCCGTTTCGGTCGAATAATCCAAATTTAACTAGAATAAGCACAAATATTGCCAGCTGCAGAAATCCACAGGTAACTCTTCAGCAATCCACTTATCCATGTGCCCTTAAGTCCCATTCTATTTTATAAATTTCTGGTTAACATCCACGATCTAAAACCACCCAAGGCAGCGTTACCCGTACTTATTCGATGACCCAACAAATTGACAAATAATTATCTACCAGAAGTTTGTTTAATTGATCATAAATGATAAGAGATCAAACGTATTGAATCAAAACCAATGGGTAGCGTTTTGAATTAGAATCCTGTAAATGTCTGTAAATATAATGTATGAAGGACGGCTGATTTCTGACCAATATAGATACAATACTGCATTTGTTAATTGTAAAAGACAAATAGCTGATAGACCTGAGTGGAAAGTTAAAGTACGGTCAATTAGTTAGGGAGGCTAATAACTTTTGACAAAGACGTGGAATGGAAGTTCAAAGTTTGTTAACTTATGATCTTTACTATAAAGCGAATCGTTAATTTCACTTTGGAAACTTTAGTGGCCTAAGACAATAAGCCACGTCGCTAACAGCTAATTTGTGCTTGTATATAGGTATAGAGACTACTGACGATGGTAGGTGAAGAAAATGTCAAACACATAGAGAGTACATGCAGCTATGCCGGTGTATATGCGATATACGAGTATACATATCAGTGTATGTACAACGACGTACTTCGAAGCAAATAAGCTTTTCAAAAACTCGGTAAAAACTTTTTTGAATGTTTTAATTCCACAAAATCCCAGTAGACGGAAGTTTGGACACGAGGCTTACCTAATTTTGAAAAAGTATTGCAGGTACCTACTGGGAAGAGTGAAACAATTTCTGGGAATCCCGCAGCTTTGGAATTGGAATAATCTAAGGTACAAAACCTCGATATTAAAAAGGCAAATTTAAATCAACTTTTAAAAACAATTAATTCGGGTACAGAAATTTTAATCGAAACAACTCTCCCTTTGAATTGAGATTTTGGAGCAACCATCAACTCTGCTCCTTCGCTAACAAAATAATAATGGAGTTTAATTAATTCGGTTTCAATCTACGCTCAATAAGAGAAGTGATATGAAAATTAATAACATTATTTGTCAGACATAGGAACTGGCGGAAACGAGAACATTTCACGTACTAGGCGGATATCAAATTCTCGTTACGATAATTGCTCTTCTTGCCTCTTTCTCACCCAGCACCATCCACCTCTAGTGCAAGTGCCAGTCAGAATTGCAATAAAACGTATATTAACCAAACTACATACAATACCTTCTCGCTTCAGTAAGAGAAACAAAAAATCAGCAGTGCGTTGAAAATTTTTACCATTTTCAGAAAATTTTTCAACATCAACTACTGCTATTGGTTCACTACTAGTGCATCACAACCTGCATGAAGGCTCGTCAATCCGCATGCAATATTTCAATGAACCCTTCGCAGACCATATGGAAATCTATTTTCCAATGTTTCATCATTTCTATTACTGTGACTTCGAAAATTGTATTTATTACCTTCAGTATTGGGAGTTTATTTTAGAATCACATGCCAAATCATCCAGTCTGTGTGGCTCTGATATTTATTCATATGATAGTTTAACCTCATAAATTAAGAAGGAATTTTCAAAAATTTGCGTTCATCAATCCGTTGTTTGTTTCTTTGGTTTTTTTTTTTACATTTTTCCACAGACACTAGTAGAAATCGTTTGTGCGATTAATGAAACGGAACTCTAACAATGAGTGGATTAGGATTCTATTTTCTATGCGACGTTCTCTGCGATGATGAAACTCGCAGGCAGTTCGCCATAAAATCATGCACAAAATCATCAAAATTGCGTTTTCGTGGTACGAACCCACCTTGAATAATAATTCAACGGTAAAGAAAGGCTCCAAAAAGTTTCTGATAAAAAAATTTCGTGATTTTTGATACTCAAAATCTGAATAATATGAAAAAAAAACAAAAAAACACCTCATCTACAAGTACGACTAGGTATCAGTATAATACGATGTCTAGGAACGTGAATTCTGACTTCTTCCGTATATTCAAGGGCTAGCGAGCGATTCTTTAGCTGACATTGATTTATCGCAAGTCCATATTTCACCGTGCAGGAAACACTGGCATGTCCCCTTTAAACGCGTTTGCGATTTTCCGATAATATCTTAATTCCCCTAATACTTTCGCGGTCTCGTTCAGGTTAGCTTCCACACTCCCGTCAGAGATCTACTACGAAACGATTCATAATCCACTTTTTCCCCATTCTCGAATATGGCATTCGGCATGATTCCTTTATTAACTAGTTTTTCTAACTTTTACGCCACTCTGCCCACATAGTCTGGAATCTCAACATCGACGGGATAGAAAAGAACGAAAAATATGATTGCAAATGAAATTGCCTATTGGAATGATGTATCAAAAATCTCCAGTGAAAAAATAATAATCATATTTTTGGAAATTTGGTTCAATTTTTTCTTCTAGTACAATCGGAATCAAATCAAAGCTTAATCACGACTGGTCTCTCAATCGAGACAATTTACGATGTCAACTTGTCCTAAAACGAGTCTTCCTTTCGTTCTGGATGGTTAAACTCGACCCAACGCAACGACCCTCTCCAGCATAGGGTGTAAGTCGCGAAACGAGTCAAGACGATACCTCAGCACCCATTTCGAAGAAGCTTCAAGGGTAAATTATTATCACTACGTGATAAACTGGCAACGCAATAAACACTGGTTCCCGCTGTCTACACAGGTTCAGAGAATCACTCACGAAGGTCGAGTCCTAATGGAAGACTGTTTCTATTTATTACACCTACCTAACTTAATTTTTTCCCCGATTTAGCTATGATATTCCTCAGTTTTATCTCCAGCTACTTCCATGACTACCAAGGTAGAAGAAGAAAATGAACGATGAGCTGATTACATTAAAGCTCTGCTGAAGACTGAAGGATAAAACGGTAATCGAATTGTAATCTTCTTTTACATGATTGCCATTATGAGAAACTTGACATTTTTTGATTGACTATGTATAATTAATTACTAGAAAGGAGTGATGAAATGGTTCCAAAAATATGGTTGGAGTCAATCCTGTTCTCCTTTCTTTTGTTTTTTTCTCTCTTGTTCCTCAAATCACAAACGATATGGTACGAGTTCTGTTTCTGTTTCAGGAATTGTTCTGACCAATTTGACGAAGCGTGTTTAACCCAAAAGGGAATTCAGAAGTAAATTTCGAACGGGAAGCCTCCCTAGTCTACAACTTGGAACATAATGCGGTGACTAGTTTGAGCAGTCGACTATGTTGGCCGTTGGGTCACGAGGCATGACCCTGGCTACTGCACTGCGACAACATCCCGATCCCACCCCTTTTGCACACATCGTTCCTCTTATTTGATGTTGTAAATCAGAACGTGAACAAATCCCATACGAATGTCAATCGTCAGTTAAACATTTGCAAAGTTTATGTGAATTGAGTCATCATTTTCGCTTATCTTCAGGTCAAGAATTTACTGAATAAAAAAGCTTGAAGTCATTTTCTCTGAAATGCAGCTTTAGAAATCACCGTCTTCCTCGCAAGCCGTCAGATATCATAAAATCTGATCACTCCGGAATGGAGTCTTTCGGGATTTTTCATACTTATCGAACGAGGATTTTAAGGAGCTTTCGATCCTTAGGTTGGTGAATTTCTGTCGAAGGCCTACTCGGTTCGCTTAAATGAATCTGGCAGTGAGATAGAGAGGGGTGGATATATCACGAGGCTATTCTCCGCGATAACACAAGAACCCAATTAAATTTCGATGAATAACATTAAGGAAGTGTAACTAAATATTCGATCAGTCAAAATCACTTTGGAAAGACCCTTCTGTTTAAAATTAGATCAACTCTCTGGATACAGGCGATTGAAAGCTCTGTAACAAATGAGCTTATAACAATTCCATCTCAATTTACATCCATGAAGACGATTGAGATACACAAACCAGTGCGCGGATTTATCTGCATTTGCTTTTGCAAATTTATAAAATTTGACTAAATTCAGGACATTGAAAGTTCGAGTTTAGGTACTGAGGCTGAACAAAGAGAATCTAGGACCAGTATATCGCGATTGTAAAAATGAAACGTGGTCCAAAATCAATGTATCTCTTCACCAAAGTTCATTTGGCAGCATTATAATCATGTCACTGAGAATCAGTCGCTGCACGAATTGAAGCACACCGTAGGTTCGATTTCACTTTATCAGAATCCGAATTGTTCGGAAGACGCGCCGTCATAAATTGAACGAGGGAAATTGAATTAAAAATATTATCATAGAAGATATGGCCAATTTTCCGAAAATAGAACATTTCTTTTCCACTTATTTGCAAATGACTCAGCCTAAAAATTAAATTTTCCAATTTCCCTCGTTCAATTTGTGACGGCCTGTATTCCTTCGAATTTTGGTCATAGATAAGTCGAATCGGACCTACGGTGTGCCTGAATTCGTGCAGCAACCGTTTTTAATTGAGATGCTTATAATGATGTAAAATGGACTTTGGTGATGAAACAAATTGATTTTGGACTATGTTTAATTTTTCCAACCGCGACATACTACTCCCCTAATAAGCTACATTCATCTACGAAGGAAATTCATGTGACGATGGATACATCCCTGAACACTTCATCGCTTTAAATTCTGATCCGTAGTCTTGTTTTCATTAATTAGGATTCGCCTCTTGGATTGTGGATTTTCGATGCTAGCGCTTAGCAAGGGTTTAGTAAACTATAGTGATTAGGCAAGGATAGGAAATTGGTGCGGTTGGATGCCGGTCCATTGAATCAAAAGGCTATTGTGCATCGCATCCCGGGGTTGTTCCATTCCATCTTCCTTTTGCCACCAGTCAGCCAATTGGTAGTACAGACGAGTTCTCCTATTCTATAGTTTATCCATTGCAACCGAACCCCCCTCTTCAATTCGCTCGCTATTTCGTTCCTCCTTATCCATCCCCCTCAGGCAACTTCTTTGAAAAGTACATTGCGAAACATTGGGAGATGTTTTCACAGGATAGTTGATGAGGAAAGAACCGTTGGCTATTAGCCAACTCAAAAATTCAAACTCTCAAGAAAAACATCAAGAACCACGGAAAATAAAGAGAAAAAAAACTTCACAGTTTCTTGCTTGGAATTGCATGAATACGAATCCAGTTCTAAGATCTTTGAAAATACTCTTCCACCCCATCAAAGATGCAAAAATCGATTTCACCTTTATATCTCTCCACATTGTCAACCTACTGCATATTTTCATTGGTCAAAAGATCTCGCGACTTTTTTTTATATCTTTATCTCATCATGTCACAAGGGGTGTCGGAAACCACGAAAATTATTCATGGACCAACTCATCTCTACCATGTACTCCATTCAGACCAGAGACAATTAAATTTAAGGAGTCAACTGCTCATAAACTTTGGTGTGTACCGATTTTCAAGATTCTAAGATTTCGAATAATTTCCAAAATTTTGAGTACCTAACTACTTCATATTGATTCAAGTAATTCGACGCAGTTGAACAGATTCAGGACGATTTCTCAGGATTCTACATAATTTCCCCATCATTTCACATCATTTTCCATATTTTGAATGATTTCACCTGATTTCAGAAGGTTTCAAAGATTTCATCCCTCGCTAAAAATCGTATAAATAATAAAGAATCGTATATATCCATAATCTATGTGCATTTGACGTCGTTTGATTAAAATATCACCTTCACGTATGATATGACATGGTATTGTAATCCGGTTTATTCCTTGCCTTGTAAATTTACTCGATCTGTCCAAAGCTCGTCAAATCTCAGTCGAGGTTTATCGAACGAGGAAGCAATCACTCGTCGGAAATACCCAGCAGCCCAATTCCCCGGAGATTCTGCAATGCCATCGCGAACCAACGGCTCCGTGCAACTCGGTAGATCTGATGCGGTCAAATCAAGCAAGTAGTAAAGCTTTGGTTTGGTCAGCCACCTACGACCCGCAGAACCAAACAGATCACCGCATTATATCGTCGCAACGACGCAAACTGCGGCCTTCTGACTATAGAGTCGAATACATACGGACCAATACCGATTCAAAAAAATAATGAGAAATTTATCGCGAGCCGAAAGACAGATTGAGAAAAGTAATTGGAAGAGGAAAGAAAAAAAAATTAACAATAAAAAAAAACCGCAGCTGTTCGGATTTTTGATGAATCACTTTTTTTTTCGTTTCTTCTTGTTATTCGCTATTTTCAACCACCTACAGGAAAATTTGGTCTGTTTGATCCGGGAAAATATCCGATGAAAAATCCTCGAAATATTGTGTAGCATTCTGGGTACAGCAGTTTTTTAATCAATAACAAAGACACGCGGAACAAATAGATACATATTCGAAAACGTCGAACGAGGCGCTGTCATAAAACGAGAAAAAAAAAATCGCTATTCTACCGTAAATCGTGAATCTGAATGCGAGAATATCGATAGCTGAGAATTTGAAAGGCGTTCAAACTCCATACTTCTGTATAGAATTTTTGCCCGTTTGGTTTTCGGCCCTCAATGTCCATTTTACGAATTTTTAACTGATTGTGAAACTGCAGTCTCGGTTAGTATCGGACTGTTAATACTTCACTGGAAATCCCGGTACCTACCCGTCGATTTTTAATTGAATTTCAAAAAGCATAATTACACTTGATACGAACAATGCGAAAGGTAAATGTACTACGTAATATTATCTGGTCGTGTGCAAAAAGGTAATTTCATTCGCGGGGCCTGGCGAAAAAGAGCTTCAATTATTCCACACGTCAATCCATACCGTAGAACGAAACGTGTGTGTATATCTTTGGATCAAAAGGTTCGCTGGAGGCTACTGTGCGTAAAAACATACAGGCAGTCCTGAACAAATAGGAAAAAAATTATGCATAATCGACATCCACTTGTTTACTGAGATAATAGGAAAAGCGGCGTCAGCGATACCCCTTGAATATATACCAGCGCTGGCCTCGATGCAGGGCTTTTGGTGTGTGAGAAAAAGATACCCGGATATATACATACATATACATTATACACCTAGAGGAGTAAGCGATCTGTAGCAAATAGCGAACTTTCTGCAGCTAGATCCTCTGTGCCGATTTGCTGAGCAAAGTACTTCCCGTTGAAAGTCTCTCGACGATTTTATAGTTGGCGATTCGACGTGCCGTTGCATAAGGCAGGAAGCATAGATGGATTTGTTAAAACTTCAAACGACTTTATCCCACATAAATTACGATTTATCTTCACCAAATGAGTCTTCGATCTCGTTCAGAATTCACATTTAAATTTTGAAGAAAAAAAAAAACGTATTCGAATTTATACAACCTATAAGTACCTACGTAACTTTCATCGTTCAATTCCACTTCCGGCAAGAGAAAGACATTCAAAAATATCAAATGTTACAAACTAAGGGAGGGTTAAAGATTTTATTGCAATTCGAAACTATCCTTTTTTACTTGGATTCAGCTTCTATAATCTTTTTACAATACCAATAACTGCGACCGGTGCTATACCAGATAAATTAATGGCTCTCGTTTAATTCAAATTATTTTTACATACAGCTTACTTTTTTCATTTCTAAGCAACGATCATTGACTTTGAACGATCCGAACAAACTATTGAATAATATCTTAATTTCCGCATGACGAAATAAAGCGGAAGCTCAACCACGTAGCAAGACTGTAAAACCGAAGCTGATAGAGTATTGCTCATTAGATGTCACCTTGACTTATCGGATCTCAACTTCATTAGAAATCAACGAATCTCGTTTCATTTTCAATTTTTCCAAGTAATAATGAAAAAATGTTTTTTTGGTATCATAAGCCCTGAAGGGGCTGGGTAAAATATGAAATTGATATCATATAGTTTGTGATTAGAAGCTAAACGTAATACGGAAAAACGTCAATAAAACTCATTCAGTTGCCCTCCAGCACAGCACGAGTACAATTTATCGCTTTAGCCAATACGCTTTTTTCAATGAAACTAGAGGTAACAAGAAAGGGGCAAATACGCTCTGAGCCGAAAGAAATCCAATTTGATTATAGAGCTTACAGGTTCCCTATTATTAACGAAGTTACGTTCTAATTTAAACGTACCCAATGCAGTCTGGGCGCGGTTCCACCGTCAGTTCATTTTCGAAACTACATACACAGGTAGTACGTATCGGTAACAAATACAAAGGAAGTAGATACAAGGGTAGATCGAAAAGCCGCGGGGCGAATCTAGAGGTAATTTAAGTTACTCGGATCATTGCAATTGCGGAATTGCAAAGTCTGAATTTCGCTGCGATTTAGTTCCTGCACCGAGATTCAGTTTGGAAAATACGAACTGGACTTATCCGTTTTTCAGGTTCACCAAACCCTTGAATGCATCCGCTTTAACCCACATATAGTCGAAATGTCGAGTAGTTTTGATCGCCCGGAAATTCCTTGATCCCCCTCAGATTTGTGCGGAAGTAAAAAAACTAAATCGCATATACATGTATATGCTAGGATTAATAGCTTGCGAAACAAGCTCGCTGATAGAGACCCAGCTTTTTATATTCTGAAACAGAAACAAGCTTGCAAGATTTATGCAACGTTTTCGTCTGAGGGCAAACTGCCCACATTAATTCTATACGTTGCTGGAAAAAGAACCCAATATCCCTCGCTAGAATAGGGTCTATAATTTAAATAGAATTTTTTTTTCTCTTTAACGATGGTCAGTCAAATTTTAATGTGACAGACTGTCATTCAATTTTCAATGACGGTTCACATACGTGAGAGTATAGAAAATGAACTGATAATTGATCTCATCACGCTGCAGAGCCAGATACACTTCGTGCACTTCATAGCCTGTTCGTCTAGTTATCCTCAAAGTACTTTGATGATTCAAGTGCGTCACTATCACGCCCATACTACATAGTTTTCCAATAATCTGCCAGAAGCAGGCGACCGTGTTATACGAAGCTCTCCGAACAGTCATGGTACCTGCAGATACATTGAAAATGGATATAAACCGTTAGGAACATGCAGAATCTGTCACATGAATGTACAATATTGATTCCCGTGATTGATATCATCATAAAATTAGATTCTCATCATAGTAGCCTACGTAATTTCTTCTCTTTTCATAAGCCTACAGGTATTGAATACCATCCGAATAAAAAAACAGGCAGGTAATCTGTAGGAGATTCGTACAATGCGCATGTCAATGTCTGCAGTTAAGAAAATCAATGGACTTGTTTCTGATCCTGAAATGGTTTCCCAGCCTCTGTCAATTCGGTACTGAAAAAAGCTGCATAAGTAGATATAAAAATATCATACTATATCTACTAATAGACTTCGAGTAGAAATGTCCAGTGGAACATGAAGCTGAAGCTAGCATCCAGATAGTTAGCAGCTAAACGAGCTAATCGTCTTCCAAACAGGCTGACACAGTACAGATTCATGACTTTTTTGGTCAAATTCATTCACTTTTTATTAAACAATAGGGGAATTAAGATTTTTAAAAATTTTCCTGCATTAACTAATAATCGTTGGGCTGCTAATTCTAGCTGCTAGCTTCAGCTCCATCAGTGGGAAATCTCCATTAACCCATAACGGGAATGACCTACGCTGCGCTATCAACTGATCGCTTTTGATCTGCTATTCAATATAGACGAAGTCGTGACAATTAGCGATATGTAGGTGAAATTCGTGGAAACGTGTGACCTGATTTTCCCAGCGTAAAATCCTTCGGAACAGTAGCAGGGAATGGGGTTTGTCGATTTTAACAAATTGTACACAAGTGAAACACACGTTTGTTACCACCTGCACCCTTTGAATTATTTCCGTGTGATCTTGGTAAACGTTTCGGATTACTTCTATTACCAAGTGACTGTAAACAGATCCGTGTGTTCCCGTATCAATCAATTACCTACTCGGAGCAACGTGCTCTTTGCGTGTCGCGTATTTAACCTGACACCGGTGACACGAGCATATTGTATTACTAAACAGGCCGGCATTATCGGAAATGTTTACCCAAAATAAAATTACATTGGCTGAGAAACTTTTCTCAGAATTTCGACCAGAAAGGATATCATCCGTACTTCTGACATGGACGAGAGAGGATCCACGACTTTAGCTAATTAAAATTGATGTCAAAGGATAAATTTTAAAGGGACAGGCGAAGACTGAGAATGTAAAGAAAACTCTGGTCCGCTTTTATCAGAGCCCTAATTACCTGTCATATAATTTGCTGTTTCCAATTACATACAAACCAGCAAAGTACATCGGACAGTATAAAGGGCCATGGGAAGCAGTAGGTATGTCACGGTTGTAAAAATGAAACGTGGTCCAAAATCAATTTATTTCTTCACCAAAGTTCATTCCACATCATTACAATCATGTCACTAAAAATAAGTCGCTGCAAGAATTGAGGCACGCCGTATTCAGGATCTGAATTGTTCGGAAGACACGCCGTCATAAATTGAACGAGGAAAATTGAATTCAAAAACCGATCATAGAAGATATGCCCAATTTTCCGAAAATCGAACATTTCTTTTCCACTTATTTGCAAATAACTTAGCCTGAACATTAAATTTTCCAATTTCCCTCGTGCAATTTGTGACGGTCTGTATTCCGAACAAAGCCAAATCGGACCAACGGTGTGCCTGAATTCGTCAAGCAACCGTTTTCAAGTGAGATGATTATAATGATATAAAATCAACTTTTGTGATGAAACAAATTGATTTTGCACTATGTTTAATTTTTCCAACCGTGACATACTGCTCCCCTTAAGGAATTATATATATAGGTATGTAAGAAAGTTGCACAGGTGTTTGGCCGTGTGATATTGTCGTGAAATAGCGTCACTGGCGATTGAGGATGTACACAGACGGATCCTGGAGCGGAAGAACTGGAGAACATGTTTGTCTTCGTATAGTCGAGGAGGTAGAATAAAGGAGGAAATGAAAGGAAAGGAGATGAGGAATTGTACGAAAGATGAACCAAAAGAACATTGGGGCGTGGAAATGTAATAAAGCCGATATCGGGTGTTGCCCAGATTGGAAAATAACGGAACGGCTAGGAAATGGAAGGACGAAGATCGGGTTAAGGCTGGATGGAGGGTGGAAAAAGGATATCCGGATAAAAAGAGTGAGAACTGAGAACGAGAACGAGAGGAAAAGCGACACGACTTAAACCAACCCTTGAAACGAAGTGAGACAAAACCAGACGAAGCTAGCGCAAAGGACTTCGGAATCCCACGCGAGTGCGAAGAGCAACTGCAAAAACAACTCGGTGAAAACTGTTATTACTTGGCTTGGTAAAATATAACTATTACTCCGTGGTTAGTACTTCGCTTCGCCTTTCGATCCTCAATAAAGGAGACGTTCGAAATCTCGGAAAATCCACCTCGCTAGAATAATATACTGTCGCAATCACAACATACTTACCACTTCTACGCTCAATATCATTTCTGTACGAATACCTATAACCGCAGCTTCGGATCAAATAGTAAGGTGGTTGTGAACTGGGATGAATTGCGATTAGCGAATGAATGGCAATAATTTAACGAGAAAATTATCTTGCTGAATTTTTTCAATTTATTTTTCCACTTCGATGTGGATTTTTCAAAAAAAAATATACCATGATGTGGCGGCCAACGCTGTCACTTGTTAATTTGATGAAAATTTATCAAAGGTTAAAGTTTAGTAGCGAAGCATACCGAATAATTTCTCATTTGATTACTGGCTGGTATAATTTATTGCGGGGACGTTCTTTTGTGTCAATATAAACGTTTTTACCAGGTATTTTTCATTTTCGACTTATTAGAGTCTTTCGCTCCAGGATCATTTCACAAAACTCTGAAATATTTGAAAATCCAGTCCGTATAGTGATAATTGGTTGTTTCATTTCATGTTATTTCACTATCAATCTGACCAAATCAACGGATATCTATTCCTATTGACCTTCCACCCTTTCCTGTGTCGAATATACGCCTGTTTCTACCTACCCCACTCCACGAAGAATCGCGACAATCGATAAGATGAAAATGTTCCATTTTTTCGTGATATTGTGAACACAGTTTCATGAGACTCAACTTTGAATACATTGAACTTGTGAAATTTAGTCAAGAATTGCAAACACACGTACTTTCAAAAGTCTCAAACTCTTGCTATTCACCCCATCTTACGAAATTTGAATTGTCCTTCGCTGAGGATGATGAAAAGAAAACGATGTCTTGGAACACATAATTGCAATTTGCAAAGCGATTATGGGTTTTATCTTCACCTCCTCGAGGGATTAAGAACAATCGGTTCCTTGTCAAAAATTACTTTCACCAATTCCGAAAATTATCGACTTTTCCACCCTCTAGCTAACGTCACACTGTCACACATGATTCTCCACATACGTTGTTCTGTTCAAAATTAATCAACTCCATCTACTGAAAAATTGCTATAACTCATTAGAATCGACCGGAAGCAGTCATTAGTCCATGCTGAATTCCAAAATTGATTAAAAACAGAACAGTGCGGCGATCCGGGAAACGGCTGGATAGAAAAAATCGAAACTTAACAGATCAGATATAGCTTATCTTTTGACAATGAAAAAAATTACTTTCCCCCATTTAGATTGACCTACCGCGGTTCAGCCCAAAAAAGACAAATCGTCTATATAGAACGGGAAAAGAGTAATTGAAAATGATTAAAAGTCCCGGGTTATCCAGTTGACCGATGATTCTTTGTGGATGGACATTCATCCTCGTCTTACATGTGTGTTGAGCTTTTCACTACGTGCACTCAGCTTGGCAGGTAGGTACTAAAGGAGGAGCAATCGTCCATGCATGCCAAATGTCCTCGCTGAGTGGGGTGTTAAAAAGACACAATTTTTCATCCGAATTTTTCTATTACTTTTACGATAAATTTCGCCATTTCGCAGCGTGTACAAATTTCATGCATTCAACGTGTGCGTTCGCGTACACGAGCATCGATGTCATTTTCGAAAAGCCAATCATTGCCATCAGAATCACAGAACACACGCTAATGCTGATGTGGTACTAATTTGGATGATTGAAAAAACGATGTTAACCGGAAACCAGCACGAATGGATCGTAACGAGGGTCAAAATAACTACGGATCACTGTGATTCTCTAAACTTTATCGCATAACTGCTTGATAGTACAGAGAGATGGAAACAAAATGATTGTATGCACCCAACTCGATTGGAATATCTCGATCTCTTCGTGGAATTTTCTTCGAACTTTTATTGGCGGATTGGAATTGATTGCAAGAGGTGAAATTAGTTGGTGTTAAATTGGGAAATTAATTAACACCATTGAGACTCGATATATAGCGTTGAAATTCTGGCGAAGGAAGTAAATCGATTTCTCCTTTCGATAAATTTCGAGAGCCTCGACCAACTCCCGCACCGACCGACGACGTTGATTCAATTGGCAACTCGGACCTGCATCTCTACGCTATGGCGATCCGCAAACGACCACAGAACCGTACATCGATACGTATAGCCCCCCCACTCAGCTGTACCATAGTTAAAAGTATGGTCGAAGTACGGGTGTTCCGCTCGAGTGTATCTATCACAACTTTAACGGTACCAATTTACCGAGTGCATCGAACCGGTGCTAAGTGAGGGTCAGATCATTTCGCTACGTCTTTCACCGCAAGCTTTATGCTCAGTAATTACTCTGTAAAGTCTTCGATATACCTACTTACCTCAATACCTCCCAATTCAGAGGAGCCTTTTCTCATTACTTCGACATAATTAGCAAGTAATTCGTCTAATGGTGAAGAAATAATCGGCTGATAATGTTGAATTTTGTAATCAGATGATTCCGACATTAAGGATGTAGTTCGAGATAAAAAAAGCCACGAAATAATGTGATTTTAATCCTTCATAAAATACGTTGGCCCATCAATTTCTGCAAACAACCAATTGGAATTCGTCTTTTGAAGTGGTGTAATTTGGGTCAAAATGTCAAAATCTGTTAAATTCACGTTTTTTCTAGTTTTATTGAATGAAAGTGGTAAAGGTCATGAAAATTTTAGAGATATCAAGAGATTTCAAGCTATATTCATACCGTCAAAATGACACAAAACCAAAATGAAAGCAAATATACAAAAATATACAAGAATATAGGTACCTAAACTTGCACCACTCTTATTCTGAAGTTCCAATTTCACAGAGATCTTCCTGGATGTACTACAAACAGTTCCGCGTGGGCTTTTATAAATCAGATCAATATACATCCTGCAAGTGAATTTACCTTCATAGTTATCGAAAAACGTTATACAACGTTGTAAAAAGGTGTCTTTCTTCGTAAAGAACGTGTTAAGAATTCAATTTCTCCATTTTCTCGAAGCGTACAACAAATTCATCTCGTGAATCTTTTCTTTTTGTCTATCTGATGCAGGAAAAGAATAGAGATTGCTGTATCCTAAGTATTTCATCGCCAGTTCCATTTCCAGTAGAGGGCTGTTTTGAGGCCTTTTTGGTGCTTCCCATCGAATCTTAAGCTTTTACAGACAATGTTATACGTTCATTTTTCGTCTTCTCAGGCGTACAAATATATAGCAAAAGTTGGCATTAATGAATCATCAATTCTGAAAGATAGCTTTCAACTCGAACTACATCCTCAAAGCTTTTAATTCAAACTCTTCTATAGCTCTACTTCTGTGGAAACAATCAAAAATGACCATTCCCAAAGTCGCCTCATTTTTCCTATTAAATATATATTTTGCGAATCTTTCTGCTACCGTTATAGTAAGAACAGGGTGTGTATCCGGCTTTGTTGCCGCAGTTGTGATATGAGATTCTCCCTTGTCGTGGGTATAATTGTCTGATATATCTTTGTAACACATCTGCCTCGCGCCAGACATTACATTCGTGTCTTATCTCAGCCCCATAGCTCTAGTTGGCACTAAAACAGCGATAGGCTTGGTGAAAGGGCCTGTCGTCCTTGGCGCTCTTGGGCCACCCACTTCCGATGGCTTAAGGTTCAGAGAATTTGGCACGCAGAGAGATGGAATTTCAGTGGTAATTTTAACGCCAAAGTCGAAAATCCGATTTTCGATAAGCCTTGTATACGATGTTGCATTTTAGACTTTTTTTATCCAGCGTAGTACCTCGAAGTTACGGCGTTGGTTAGATCGACAAAAACGAAAGCTCGAATTACCGGATATCATAATTATTAATCGGCTCAAAAATGTGGGAACAATTTCATAATGCATTTTCCATAGACTCTATCGCATGTTTTGTAATGAAATTCCTACGGTTAATGGCGACGTTTATTTCATATAACCCGATTGAGCTTTCCCTCCAGCAAATAACGCTTCGTCTGGATATCCAAGCAGACTGGAAAAGAATTTGTAAAATTTACTAACAAGTACCACGGCATTTTGCTAATCAGTTTCGTACATGGAAGTTAAGCTGTGAAATTGCCTTAAGGGAGAAACACATTTTGCGAAGGGGTTTGACTAAGCGGTCGCAATAAGAAGGGGATTTTATTAAGGCAGAATGGAGAGGCAAAGCGTTAAGTGAAAAAGCTGTGTAGTGGACCTAGGGCTAAAAAAGGTCGAACTTGTTAGGCTCCTGCTAAACATGGCGAATTTCTTTCTGTTCTGATAAATCTTTCGCTCAAACGAATAGACTCGTATGAAAAAATATAGGTCCATTTCAGGAGCTCCCGGAATTTTGAAAAATATCATCTGTTACACAAATTCAAGTTCGAGCAGTCGCTACTCCTTGACAGAAACGAAAAGATGAAACACGGAATGGCCATCAAAACATAAATTCCTAAAATGACAATTCACCCCACATTGTGTGCAAGACTCGAGATCAGAAGCATTTGCAAAATGACAGTTCAATCATTAACAGAATATTAAAATTTATCAGTAACTGCTGAAATGTTTTATCCAGGTCCCCATTTGAAAGTTTTTCAAGAGCATTCCTTACCATAGGATAAACCTTGTATCGAATATATGAGGCAAAGCCTTAAAAGTTACGTAGGTAAATAACAAAAATGAAAATGTGAAATTTTGAAATTTGACATGGGTTTGAAAATTTACCAGCTGAGTAGCTGGAAACAGTTTGAGGTTAGAAATTCGTAGAATTTTGCGATGTCTAGTATGGGTACTAATAGTTTTGGACAAACCTTCCTCGAAGATAAACCACCGACAAGCCACAGAGCTGAATACTTGCGTTACGTGTCGCCTCGGAGCCTCGTCTACCAGCTTACAATTAGATATCGAACGCAGTTCCAAATTGTTCGATTCCATTTCTTGGACTTGTAACGCAATCGAAAAAATAAAAGTCGACTGTTCAAAGGTAGTACATAGGGTAATTGAAGACCTCCAGCTGGGCTCAAAACTGTATAAATCTGAACAGAGAAGATTCTGGGATCGGTAAAGTCAGTGCTGAACAAACGGCTCATTCCTTTCAAGGATGACTCTGAGTGACGATGAGATTCGTAACGGTAATCGTCGTTCCCTGGAAAGAAATTAACTGGGAATTTAACGATCGCAAGAACGTCTAGAGACCAATGAAAATCTTAAGTAAGTGGTTTCTTTTACCTTCAGAATATCCGGACCATGAGAATATAAACGAGTATAATTATTCGACAAATTTTAGCTTCCTCGAGGAGCTTTTTACACCTAAAGTTACGCTTCATGCCGCTTCTCTTGATGACTATACAGATTTTTAAATATTAATATTGTCAAATTCTCTTCGCCACATCTGCAGCCGAGGCAGAAAATTACTTACTTGATTAAATCCTCGAGTCTGCTCTACACATAGGTATAGTGCCATTTGATTCGCAGTACCTATATATCCACTACAGTTAGTTTCAGTCATCATAAAAGATGCTGAACAATGAACATTTATCCATTATCAACAACCGAATCGCAAATCCAAAGCATTATGATCGTCTGGTGTGGGTACAGAGTTATTGTTAACTTGACCTAACTAGCAGCTTTAGAGGCTGCTATGTTACCGTGTAAACTTGATATTTTGCTGTATGCACGATACATACTATGCACAACTACATAATTTCAATGATTAGCTACATCGATATGGTCGGATTTAAGGTTTACGGTTGTTACAGTAACAAATACGTAGACGCTGTTCTCTCTCTCTCTCTCTCGGTGGTTTCATATCCCAACGGAACCCCAATTACGCGCCTATTACTCCGGTAATTAATATCCAATATTCCCAATATTCCCCCCCAAGTCCCTTTCTGCACTATGAAACCACGGGCTGAAGTCCGGCCAGGTACAGGTTTCTAACGATCCCAAAATTTCCGCCACATACATTAGATGATATCCTGCAACTGCAGCTGAAAATTGACAAGGAGTTTGAGAGGACCTGTCAATCTTCGGTATTCTATTATCACATGATCTTTGAATAGATGTGGCTATGATACTGGAACTTACAAAAATACAAGGCAATCACGTGACTGTAAGGTACTAGTTGTACATACTTGTATTTTGAAACTATATGATCCTGAAAAAGGGTTTAGAATTTTATAAATTGTGTACTATCTCTAGCACAGGGGTGGGCATTTGGCGCACTTAGTGCGCCAGGCGCACCGAGCAGGTATAAGGGCGCACTACATCCTTTCAGCGACTCAATTACGGGGAAACAAAAGCCGAAGCTGAAGCTAGAGTCTAGACTCTAGCATATACCGAAATTCTTCACGAGCCTGCAACTTCGTTTTAGAATCATCTGAAACAAAAACTCGGATTCATCGCAGTGCTTTTGAGGAAATGTTATTTCCGGTGTAAGCTTTTCGCATTTTTATTCATTTCCGGCACTCTCTGATGTGCAACTCGGAGAAGTCACCTCGGACATGAAATATCCCAGTATCTTCGATAACGACGCCTGCGCTGAACCCAAATATACCTGATGGTTTCCTTGTTTCAGATAACGGAGGACATCAAAAACATCCGAAAAGTGGAGGTTTGACAAAAATTGCGTTACTTCCGGAAAGTAGTATAACTTCTACAAATTTCCGTCTATTCTCAATCCTACGGTTTCAGAATATGAATAAAACTTATAGCCACTATAGAAGATGCTCGTACAAAATTAAGTTCCGTAGGGCGAAAGTCGACAGACCTTTTCAAAGATCAGTGTTGAATGATCTCTGCTTCTACCTTGATGGTTTTCATTATATTAATGCGCAATGATTAAAAGCGGGGACAGTTATGATGACCACTGCGCCATATAGAAAGAAGGGAGGCAATATAAGGGAGTACCCTAGTCTCTTCTTCCGTTTTCTAAGCATGTCCTAGCCACCATTTAGAAGTATCTAGTCACTGCTCTTGCCCCAAGGGGGTTAAATCCTGACGCCAAGCAATTTTTCTTGCCTAGAGTCCCGCTCAGCATCAACCCTTACATCGTGCCCCCAGGGGCTTTCACCCCGAGAGGCGAGATAAGCGCACCGAGTAAAAAATAGTGAAAAAATGAAATCGAGATTGCAATTCTTTTGCACTTTGGTAATAAAATTTGGGAGGACATATTTCGCGTGAAAAGTGAGTCCGATTTGCTATTACAGTTGGCTAAAGTTTAGAGCTTTGGCTTTGATCATTCGAGCGTTACCTTATAGATTTCAATTATCCACTGAATCATGTAAATTCTTTCAATACATGGTATACCATATTTGAAATTGGAATAATTGTGCAGCAACGTGTACCATCCGCTTTACCAAATGAACCGTTAAATGTGATTAATTTCATTTTACGTAGAATAATATGCCAAATATCTCGAATATACATAGAAAATCTAATTTTACTGAATACAATTCCAGAATTACAACAGAATCGACGTCTTTTTATTATCATGTCGACCAATCACACATACATGGTATGGAATAAAAACTCTGCAACCTGTATTTTTCCAGAGTTCATTGCGTTACACTGCTTCGCTTTCATTCCCTAACCTCTAGTCACGACAAAAACACGTTATCTGAACTTTACCATCCAATTTCGAAGTCTGAAATCGCCAGCGAAGATTTCATAGTCGTCGTACCACAACAATTCATAGTTTGTGAAATGACTGACCCCACGAATACGCAGCTATAATATCTAAACGAAATTGTCATTGAATACCAAGACTATATGAAACGTGAAACATGTAGAAAATCATTGCAGATAAAAATCGAAGTAATCATAGCCAGATGCTAATCGACGAATGCCTTTATCTGATTGTGAATATGAAACACTTGATGAATCTAAATCATCCAATTGTATCTCCGAATCGGAATTAGCTGAAGGTATTTTTCTTGCAGGGATACCTCAGAAATACACAGAGAACCGTTTCAACAATGGTTGCTTGGAAGTTGGTACTCGTATCTAGGAAAATTAGCAAGTCAGTGGCATATGAGTATTCTAAAAAATAGTAATTTAATTTTAATGATCGCCGTAGCTTTTAATGATGGGTAAAAATGATTATCAGCTCTAAAGAATCGATACACATACCTATACGTATTCAGAATAAACCCCGTGTCTGTCTAGGACAATATTTTCACAAATATACTCGAATTAGTTGGGAATTACGAAAATCATCATGATACGCGATTTAAATTCACTCTTCGAGCACTTTATTTCCCATGGAAGTGAATGCTGCGTACCACTCAACACTTTTTCAAGAATGATAACATTTTCTGAAATTAGTAGGTATAACCTACTGTATTAGCACAACTGGAATGATCGTAGACAGAATTCAATACCGTACGTCCCAAAAATGGTTGCTAATCTCGTTTCCAACGTTTCACACATTTTTTTTTATATTTTCAAAAATTCGTGACAATTTCTTAAAAATGTTGTAGCACATTAACCCTCCGCGTGAATACTTGTTTTTCAGATTTTCGACCCGAGCACTGGAGCTTTTAAAGGACATTCCAATTTCTCAAATTGTTTGGGGTTCCAAAAAAATTGTGAAAAAAAATCACGGTTATAACTCTTGTCTAGAACATTATCCAAAAGTCAGTCAAGTGAAACGTCAAACAGGTTTTTTCCGATAAAAGGGAGACCCGCCCTTGATTCATATGGAAAAATTTCAAAATGGAAATTTCAACTGTATTTTCAAAGGCACACTGATCACACAACGGGCTGAAATGAAATAGTAACCATCGCTAATAGGTAGGTACGACTTTACCATGTAAGTTTTCGAAATTTCTGGCGAAAAAAAGGGTGCCGATATAGGGAGGCGAGAGGGAAAATCTGGAAAGTTACAAAAGAATCTGTATATATCAAGGTAACTCACGCGATGCTTCAAACACCTTTCCGTTTGTTTGTTCGGGCAGAGTGTAATCTCAGTTGTACACACGCGACGCAACGCGTAACCGACCTCCAGCTCCAGGTTTCAGGGTTCGCTATCGTTCTGCCATGGTGTTCTCCGTTGAACCCTCGTAAGCATGCTCCAAAGTATAAGCCCAGCTATACTTTATGCGGCCGTGCAAACACACATTTCTATTCTATGCGCCTTACCATACGAGAGTAAACAAACCATGAAAGCTTCCCGGATTGCAGTTGAATTTATTATTTATCAAAACAGATGTAGGTGGATATATGTATACGAGAGGTAAAGGTGCCTCGAATTTCATATAAAACGTTGTCACATAGGTTATACCTGTGTCAAAGTGATTCGCAATCTCAGAATTTCAGTCAGTATTTTCAAGGGGTAGCTTCTCGAAAAAACTTGGAAAAACTTGGTAATAAGTAATGCTCAGGCAAATATGTATACGGGTACCTAGTTTCAACGAATTTCGTATTCATTTCAAATAAACCTTTGATTCTCCACTCTCGTATCTCCATAGAAGATGTTACATTCGAACCAAACCATGTCGACTTAACACCGAGCTCTTCGGTGGCATACTCAAGGGACGGTATGAAGAAAACGCAGTATGTGTGCTTTATGCTCACACTTTTCAAAGTACTAACATATATGGCAATAGAATTTTTAAAGTTTACACCAAAACGATGTTACTATAAGTATGTCTATAGGTAAATCTTTGGCTAGGTTCGTTCATTGAATCAATAGAAACCTATCAGCGAGATTCAGTGCAAATTCGATGAACCAACCGGAAGATGAATCAAGGATGTGTACCATCAGACAGCAATTAAAGTGTCCATGTATATGGGGAGGTCCATGCAAAATCGGAAATTCGTTGTCCACTACCTTTTCGATTTTGTTGTAACTTATGTTAGTGAGTTTGGAAGTATAGTTGGAACGAAATTTTCTGTGGAGTACAAAAATTCTATCGCCTATAGGTTTCGAGAAACAGAGAACTCAAAATTTTTGTAAGCTTTTTTTGAAACCGCCATAGCTCAGAAACGGCTCATGGTATCTTGAAATGTGAGTAGGCTAAAAGTTTTGTAATTGAACTTAGATTCGAACGGTTTCAAAGTAAAAATCATATTTTCAAAATTTCATGTCAAAAAATCAAAAAGTAGTCGAAAAATCGAATTTTGAGTTTGTTCCCCAAACTTTTTTCATTTCAAATTTTTACCAAGCATGCGTGAACTCATGACGAAGATATCTGCGGTCACAGAAGTCTGTGCTCTCTCATAGTTCGTAAGATACGAATTTTTTTCCGAATTCCCGCGTCGCGCTGGAGGTGCATTTTCGGTGCAGATCGAAGAAAGAGTGATTGAGACAATTGAAGTTGACTCATATTCACATATGTATTCGATTGGAAAAAGAGAAAGAGTGACAATCATATCGCGTCACCAATGCCATGAGGTCGTGAGCGCCAAAAATGCGATTTTATCAGATTTTAGTGCCGGAAGGTCGTATAATTTAACGAAAAGGTTGAAAATACTATTTATCGTGAGAAAAAACATCGATTGAGAGCAATGGTAGATTAAATGAAGCATTAGGATCGATTTTAGAGATACCATCTGGCTTTAATTTTGAGAAAAAAAAATCAGAAAATCAAAAAAATTTGGAGAAAAAATCAGGAAAATTCAAGCCAGAAGGTCGTACCTCCGAAATCTATCTTAATACTCTATTTCATCTACCATTGCTCTCAATCGATGTTTTTTCTAACATTTCCGTTAAATTATACGACCCTTTGCCACTAAAATCCGCTAAAATCGCATTTTTAGCTGTTAGGACCTAATGGCATTGGTGACGCGATATCATTGTCACTTCTTTTCTTCTTCCAATCGAATACATACCTATGTGAATATGAGTAACTTTCAACTGTCTGAATCACTTTTTCTTCGATCTGCACCGAAAATGCACCTCCAGTGCGACGCGAAAATTCGGAAAAAGATTCGTATCTCACGAACCATGAGAGAGCACAGACTTTTGTGACCACGAATATCTTCGTCATGAGTTTACGCATGCTTGGTAAAAATTTGAAATGAAAAAAGTTTGGGGAACAAACTCAAAATTCGATTTTTCGACTACTTTTTGATTTTTTGACATGAAATTTTGAAAATATGATTTTTACTCTGAAACCATCCGAATCTACGTTCAATTACATAACTTTTGGCCTACTCACATTTCAAGATCCCATGAGCCGTTTCTGAGCTATGGCGGCTTCAGAAAATGCTTACAAAAATTTTGAGTCCTCTGTTTCTCGAAACCTATAGGCGATAGAATTTTTATACTTCACAGAAAATTTCTTCCAACTATGCCTCCAAACTCACCAAGTTACAACAAAATCGAAGAGGTAGTGGACAACGAATTTCCGATTTCGTATGGACCTCCCCATACATACATAAAAGAAGATATCAATCGCACTTATAATGGGAAAAGCTTTTTTTCATCGTTTCAACAATATTCATATTAGCGAAAATGTATCAGAAGCTAATTGCTCGATAGATTATGTGATAGTAATGAATAGGTTAATTGCGGATTGACTCCTGATATAATTTTTTCAAGTATCACATAACACTGTTTTGTCATGATATTGATGACCAAATGACTTGTTTCTAATGCAAAACAAATTTTCTGCACGATACTGAAAGTTGTGGTACCTCAAATCCCAAACACATCAAGTAGCAAATTCAGCCCATATACTTCGCAACTTTAAGAAACTATGAGTACAAGCTATGTACTTTATTTTATTTACACTACCGCAAGATCTTTGCCGTAAATACCTCCATATATGAGCTCAATTTCAGCCTGAAAATTCGTTGAGAAAAATGATGAACCGAATTTGCTGAGAACCACGAGGCAATTATTTCCGGAGCTATAGAATTATCAGCACGAATTATTAATCAACGAAAATAATAGCGTCGGCCCCGATTCACTGAACAAGTTTTCAAGTGATTAAAAATCATGTAATTAATTGTTGGATTAGTTATTTGAATCGGCAATTTGTTCGAGGATTAATTGTGGATATATACAGGGATATACTATAGTACGTGTACCTATAGACTTGATAATGTGCGAATTAAACCGACGTTATATCAACGTTGCGTTGATGAAATTTTCGGGGTTTTAGCTTTTAACGGTATCCATTTCTATGGGAAATCAGATTCATGGTTTTATCCCTTTTAATAGAACGTTATGCTGAACTAACAATAAGTTATTCTATCGATGTCACAAATATCAGTTGCAATTTTCTATATGCGATTTTCGTATTGGTAATCTATATTGATGACCAGTGGTAAATTCAGTTCAATTGACCACCCAAAATCACTGCTCAATTACAAATCAGTCACGAACGAGCTGCGGTGTTTGAAAAAAGCAAACAAACAAAAATTCACCACGAGTGTACCCAGCGTCATTTTTCTACACATAAATCCAATTGTTCTATCGCTAATTAATTCGATTCCATTCCAATGTAGCCACGCTCTCGTCCCGGATCGATCATATTCGTCATAATTCCGTTAATTTTGTAATTCGATTGTTAGAATCGTGAGTATGAACGTCAGAGCAATTATTGAGAAACGATTACGTAAAATTGGCTACGTAAAGCGGTGATTAGTTTTTCTAAGAGAAAATTGAAAAATCATCAACGTACTCAGCGTGATTCAAATATTTTGCAAAATCTATAGTCGCCTGATTGTCATCTAATGAAATTAGAAAAAGTAGAAACTAATCACAGTGTGTATTAGTTTGTTTCTGAAAGAAAAAAAGACCAGTGAAAACTGTATAAGTAACTTTATTCTTACCAGTGCAAACTCCCTCCTAATAGCACAAATGATTTACTTGATGTCATAAATAACCGGAAATGCGTATACTAGAGGATCCGCTATCCAGGTAAACCGGAGTGGTTTACGCGTTAACTTAGCATTGCGAAACTTTATGAAGGTATTGCAGGGTGCAAGTAGCTCCTCAAAGACTAACGCAATTGCAGTCGGCCAACTGCAGTTCTTTTAGTGTTAGTTTTAACGCGAATTCACAGCGGACGATAAATTTGAGAAAAAAAAATAAAATACCTCAGAGGTACGCTGCAGCCAAGTAAACTTAATTTACGAGCAATGAATGTGCCTCACGACTCGTTTATGCCACATGTTCGTATGTACTGTAATGGAAAACCAACACGGATATCTATGAATTGAAGATTCGGGACGCGATAAACATTGAAATAACCAAAATTATACTGAAATTCAAAGTGAGGTACACAATGTAAAAAGTAAGAGTAGATTCGAAACGGATGAATTTCGAACGCTGTATAATAGGGATGCAGAAATCGGATTTTTAGATGTCAAACTAGCAAAATGCATTTCAGGATGGAAAGGCGCCGACATCCGTCGACGCTTCATGATGCGCTGCTAGACGTCTTCGTGATTAGATTATACGTTATTACGACGTTATTCATCGCGGAAATCAATGCCGCGTCTTAATCACCAGAAGCGCGAAAGCAGCTTACCTATATTCAGGACGTATACGTACGTATCCGTTCAAACTCAAACCGTTCCTAACATGCCCCAGTTTACTGTATAATTATACCCAACTAACAATGCAACGGCTTAATTGCAATTGCGCTTCGTACTGTAACTCAGTTTGTTAAGTTATACCTGCGGATATCAAAGACTCTAAATATCAGTAGTAGGTACGTCGGATTGAGAACGATCTAAATTTTCATAGACAGCCCAATTGACGCGCGATACGATGTATCGCGAAGATAATGAAACAAGCGAATACACTGCAAAAAACTTTCCACTGTGCGACACGGGAAAATGAGAGACTCACTTTGCAAACAGTGAAAATCACACTCATCAGATACTGGAATCTGCTGTATTCGATGGAAAAAGTACATCCTAACAATGGTAGTACAATTTATCCGGAGGTGAATTTTACATCAAACGGTATAGTACAAAATTCTAAGCTACCGATGAGTTGTCATTAGGTTGGAAAATACTTGATAGAATAATTATAAGATGATATAAGTACATACACGTGACGAGCGTGTAATTTGGTGATGTTGAATCGAAGCTTTGGTATAAAATTGACGAGTTGGAAATAGGTAGGTACTGAAAAATCGAGAAACGTATAATTCAAAGCAATTAACTATTGTGGCTGCTCCTCGCAAGCCTTGAGACTAGCATGCAATTTACCTGGCTCATTTGCATTTATACTGGACACCCATACCCTCGTCGGACGTCTCAGAGTACGACACCGCGTTAACTACGGTGCAGTTAGTCTACGTGGTCAAGCTGTAATTACAGGACATTACGTAACAAAGTTACAGCTGATGTATCATATATACACGTATATATATATTATATACAACCAGAAAATATCTCTCGGTTTGTTATCAATTTATAAACTAATTGTCAATCGCGCGATATGTGCATTATTCGCCGAATCGCATTATAACTAGACAGTTTCACTGGTGAACGTACAACTGGATTTTAGGAATGTAGAGCGAATAGTGGATTATTCAAACTATCCACATTACATATATTAGAGAGTGTGGTACGTCAAATTGTTTGCTAATAAAGTGGTTTAGTAAAAATGAAATATTCGTGCTTACGGCGAGAAGAAAATTTGATCTATAAATTATAGTCACGGGTATACACGGTTACATCCGTATAACTTCATGAACTCATTGCTTTTAATCATTCGAGTGAAGTTATATAATCCTCGAGCAAGGAAACTTTCGAGGGAAATTATCGCACAGCCTAGGGACGCAGGAATGAAACACGCGTCCTAACTCAACCCTTTCCTAATCACTGAGCGCGTATTCTCTTTGCACCGTCGTATCTCATTACATGTGAACCGAATTAGCATAGAGTTATACGAAGAGAAGCGAGCGTTGATCTAAATTCCTGAATTCCAAAATATCCAACCCAGATTATCCAGTTCAAACTGTTTAGAAAGAATCAAAATTGTCAGAGAAATTGGACCATTTGGATTTGATGATTTTACTAGACAAAGTTTCTATATGAATTTTAAAAATTGTGACAATCCCTCGGATAGTCCGAATGTTTGCAGCATTTCAAAAATAATTATACCGATGTACAGGTCTGCAGGATTCATGCAAACCGATGAGGAAATCTGTAACCAGACATGAACGGTTCAATTTTTATCGTTCGAATTTGGTGATTCTATTAGACAGAGTTTCTATGAATTTTGAAAATTGTGATAATCGAAATGTCTGGAGCATTTCAAAAATTAATTATACCGATGTACAGGTCTGCAAGATTTATGCAAACCGATGAGACAACAAAATAACCTGCAGGCTTGAACGGTTAAATTTTTATAATGGTTAAATTCTCCCGATTCTATCGTAGAGGAGATAGAAAAAAAAATCCCGAGAGGATTCGTAACCCAGGTGTTCCTGATACGCTTAACGAACGTGATTAGATTCGCCACACCTTTCATGACGGTGCACCTATTCGACTACCCAACTCACTTTGTCCCTTGTTTTATTACTCGAAGCTCTCAGCTACTGTGAAATGGACACTCTTCTTCTACCTACTAGTACGGACAATAAAACGTGGAGTATCAAGTTAACACATCTTCGGAGGGAGAGAAAGAAATGAAACTACCCTAGTACACGCTACACTGGCCATATCACTATACACTTGGAAAAATTACGAGCGCTTTGTTTTTCAGTTTACAACTTCAAGCATTGTAATTTACGTTACCTACCCTTATAAGTTAAAGGGCTGTAGTGATCGTCAAACCACTATACATGCACCACGCGGTGGTCTATTTCTTTCATTTCTTTCCGTTCTTTTCTTTCTTTGTCTGAACGTCGTAGTTTGGTTTCGATGGCATAGAGAAAACAAGAATGAAGAAAATCTGAGCTCAATCAGATAACGCGGACACGTGCCGCAAAGCCCTAAAAAGTTTCTTATCCTTTAAACGCGGATAAAACTACATGCAGAGTTTTCAAAACTGATCAACTTACTTCGGTTTTCAGCCAAATCTTTCCAAATTCGTAACAGTTCACTATACTTTTAGTAGATATAAGTACACACACAGTAGCTGTGCAAAAAAAAAAGATTAATTAATCATCAAAGATGGATTGATTGTTTAATTGATCGATTACTCAAATTATTTATAGAATAATTGTATGATCAATCGATTAATTCATTAATTGATCAAATGATTGATTAGGTGAATGAAACCTAATTTGTATGATTATTGAATCGGAAATGCAAAGAAGAAGAAGAAGCTACAGTTATCAGTCTATTTGATTTAGTCCTCAGCGGAAAATTCGCGATTAATCAATTATCAATCAATAGCTTATGATTCAATCATTAATGAAATTGTCATTTGATCAATCGATGAATCGAGTTATACCTGCTGGAGCCTAAACTGTAAACACACATATTACTTTTCGACTTACTATATTGTGAGCCCGAAAAGAATGAGTATAAAAAAGTGAAATTAGAACCACTCTAATAAATATGAGATGTGTATAACAGTGGTGATTGATTTCCATGATCAGAAGAAAACGAATATTACGAATAAGTCGTGAAAATTGGAGAGAAAACTCTGACATGCCTGGGCCATTCTGCGCGGTTTCAAATCGTACAATGGGCCTACTTTGGTCCCCGCGGGGCTTTTTTTTTTCTTTTTTTTTTTTTTGCAAAGACGCACAGCTTTGATACGACTCTCGTAATTATTCCCAGTGTCAAAGTGCCAAGATTGAAATTTTTCGCTACACCGTTCACAGGCTTCCTTCTACGTATAATGTAGATCGATACCGAATGCGCCTCCGGAGAAAAAAGCTCTCATCTATAGGCAGGCAAAAACTCCGGACATAATGTCACCCAGAAACGTGCGAAAACTTGGAAAATTCCAGTCCCCAGTCAATTCAAGAATTCTGATACCAATTGCATTTCCAATCAATCGCACGATACACAATCATCATTTATGAAACGTATATTTATGAAAACGTGATGCGAGTGGGACCAAATACAAGAGTACCTTTTTTATGACAATTAGATCACGAAACGTTCAACAAAATATGTATAATATACATTGTACATGTATGTCTGTATGGTTTCTTATGAAATCTGCAAGGAAACATCTTGAAAACTGTTTCGAATTTGCTTCTAAACAATTTATGCATATAGCATCAAATGTGTGACGAATTAATTTTCGTACTTTCACTACTGAAGAAATTCTATGAAACTTAAACTTTAAACTTGCCTGCACCGCAGTCTTGTGTACGTATGTATTAGATATTAGATCAAATATGAGAGAGACTAACTTCAGTCGGCTGTTGGCAGTGTATTTCAGTGGCTTTGCACAGACTGTGCACCGTATAAATTAGTTTTGACGAAACGTATATAGTATATAAGAGACTTACAGAGTCGATATTTGACTGAGATTAAAGTTTCGTTCGAAACACGACCCACGACGACAGATCGGAACCCTGTGGTGAATTTTAATTCACCAAGGCTTACGGCTTCAATGTCACTGACTTAATTACACTATACCAAGAATAGGGGTGAATGAAAACAAAACTGAGATAAAAAAAAACAAAAAACTACGCAATGATATCGTTCGAAATTTCGGAAACCAACACGTCTTATGTCTTACTTTTTGGTTCTAATTTTCTATTCTTTAGTCTTCGGTCTTGGGTCGCGAGTCTCAAGTTATCAATTGGCAACTGTAACGAGACTCGATTAATCAATCCATAATTTTGTGCGAAGAAATCGAAAGACTTGACCGTTTGTTAGATGTTAATGCCAATTCTGACTATTCTGACTCGTCACATCAAAGCTTTAGGTGTCTAATTTTGACTTCGAGGTTCGAAGTCTTCCTTCTCTCATCTCAAGTCCCAAATCTCGTGTCTATTGTCCCTCGTATTTTTTCTCAATTAGGTCTTGCGGTATTGCATTAGATTTTCCTAAATCCAAGTGGTTTTTCCCGAAATTTCACCCGATTTCCAACTCCATTGGCAGTGAGTTTGGCCTTTTTCCGCAAGTTCGGCCACCGTTGGAAGGATTTTGGTGCGTTTTGGATTGGTCGGGCTTTTTTGGCTACATTCGGCCCATCTCGCTAGTATTTGGGAACGAATCTTGAGTCTCACGTCTCCTCACTAACGTCTCGCGATTTCAGCCTCACGTAATTCGTTGTCGCAGTATATCCCCCCGATTTTCCCGAATTCCTCAGAGTTTCCACAAATTCTATTCGATTCTCCGGAATTTATTGGAGTTCCGGTATCTCCCCATGGCAACCTCAATTCCTGACACGGTGGTGAGATCTGTTTGTATAATATAAAATCATGTGGAACCATGAAGTAGGTAGCTTAGAGTCGGTGAGGATCGTCTGGAAATCGAAGTAATTAGCAAATCAGCTAAACCCGTTCCCTCGCGTCTTTCCCGTAAGCAGGGTAATTCATTTTCTTCGAACATGGCTGAAGGGTTCAGCAGGTACTTTATTCGATGTTATAGATCATGAGTCCCGACGCCTGGCGTCCCGTCGGACGAGTATATCATCCTGTGCTGCACGCGAGGAGTCTCTATAAATTCATAACCACCGTGCGGTATCGCGTTGGCGAAACGATTGCTAATTGAAAATACCAATTTATTTCACGTCGTGAGCTAAAATAGGTTTTAATCATCATCATTTGCCCGAAAATGTATTAACGGGAGAAAATCCGGAAAAGAATGGGACACCCAAAAAATCTGGTGCGCGTAAAACAAATCCAAATATAATAGAATTTTTCTCAAGTGTTCGAGACTCGCTTTATCAATTTTCGACCAAATTTTTCAAAATATTACTTTGAATATTCTCTCGTATTTGATCTACAAAGTTGAAAGATGATGAACGAAATGAGTCTAACTTTTTGAACAGACTCTGTATGAAGAACGACAATTAAACATGAAATTACAGCAAAAAGTAATAGGAAAACGTCATCGTTTAAATAATTATAATTGCCTTTATCCCGATTCTATTTTTCCCCAATCTCCCCTCTATGTATAAGATATAGATTTCTTCAGATCAGCTGCATAGGTAGAAAAAATGATACACTTCAAAAACCGCGAAATACCGGCGCAAAAAGGACATAATTGTTAGGAAGATACAAGAATTTTTACACCCATAGACACTTGTTCATCAGATTGCTCATTGCGCCCCATTATACTGTTTCAATAACGTGTTGGGAATGGTTCGCTAAAATGTTTGTGTAGATTTTGACATTCTCATCGATTAGAACATCAAATATCTTCAATTCCTATTAAACCTGACGAATTTTGATTGTGTTCCAAGTGTGCAAGAAATTTGGAAATGAACATGAAAATGTGAGCGGATCGTTCCCAAACACGTAGATTAACAATGCATCGGGACAAAATGATACTCTGACTAAACAAATGTCTCCATAGGTCTTAAAAAATGTTGTTTTTTGTTATTACCAAGAATGGTATCTCCTTATTGGTCTCGGTGTGTCGTTAAGACTTCGATCTCCACCACGTCGTGTATAGAATAGAGCAATTTTCCCTTGCGGTAGAAAATAGCTCGAATGTTGTTCGTCGTATTATTTCCCGAGGAAAGCACGCCGCAGTTCCGCGACACAGTTTGCTTATCGAAATAGTTGCTTGCGTCCAAAGGCTTATACGTATAGAACGATCTATAAATCGCGTTTACTGCGGCGCGGCGTCCGCGGTCGTTCGCAAGTAGAAACTTTCATACCCCAAGCGAATATTGAATATTTGATTTCTTTGAATACAGATACATATACCCATAAAAGCCGAGCACAATATGAGCAATTTCACTCATAATTTTCAACAGTTCAAACACCAATTGGCTGCTATATATTCAATATCCGATTCGAATGTTCTCTTCGAAGGCCTGCGAGACTACCAACCATCGCGGAAAATTTCAACCTCCTGAATTACATTGGACTCGTTATTTCGGTCGTAAAACGATGCGCAGATACTATGAGGTGCTAAATTTTTTCAAATGGGGTTCAAAATATCGAAAGAGCCAAATTTCGAACGGCCAGAAGTACGAATGTTCAAATAGCGATCGATTCAAGCAGTATTAAAAAAAAAAGTAGGTAAAGATCTCATCTGTCGTTATTTGAGTAATCGTATTATAAAAATTCGAGGATTTGTCCATTCTGCACATTGATCTTTCGAAATTTTAACTCGCATCACATTTTTTCCTGAGCTCGCAAAAAAGAGAGAATACGAAAAGTCCCAAAGCCCGCATTAGTCCACAAAAGAAGTCAAATCTTAAAATGATTATCCACCAAGTCGGCAGCAACTAGGAAGAAACTTGAAAGAAATGTCTTGAGCGGTGTACCTAATTGATCATTACTTCACACGGATCTCGATTTGGCGAATAATTCGCAAAAAAATGTTAACCGCAAATTGTAGTACCTACTTTATTCCTTGTGCAGATCTCGTCCCTTGTTCTCTCCGAATTTTTCTTCCCCCTGGTTTATACTCTCTTCTCCCGTAGCTGGTAATTGAATGTCGTGAGATTCGGATAATTCGGTGATCGGGCGTCATATTCCCCGCGGTCCAAGCCAACGGGGACAGAATATCTTGGAGTTAAGCTCTTCTCGAGAGACGATCTCCACCTTTTCTCATTACTCTAAGGTTCCGGGGTGAAGAGGATGAGCTCCAGTTCCTGAATCGAAATTGATTCACAAGCCTCTTCTCCGCACCCCATGTTACTCAGTAATCGTTTTTTCATCCTAGAATAATGGGAATATTCATCCCTTTAAAGTTGTACACGTCTGTACGTTCGGCGATACGGTATGTGGCAAAAATCTATCGGAATCAACTATTTTTGCCAACCGCGTATTCGCGTGATCGATTCTAAATTTTTCACGCAATAAATGTATGAACAAAATTCAATACGTATTCATTTGTATTTGCCCATTTTCAACAGTTTTACAACATGCAATTTCGTAACAAAATAAGTGCGGAGTCGACTATCCACAGCATATTCGAAGGCTCACGAATAAGGCTTCCACAAACATTTTTTTGAAATTCAACCCTGATCCGTGTGTATACTATTTTTTTCGAGACACGGTGTGTACACTGGGTCCTTCAGGGACCAGTCGGGTTTCCGAAATTTTTCAAGCTTTCGAAGAATCTGTCAAAATTCAGAGTTACTTCTTAGGGTGTCTACTACAAACCTTATATTGTCATTAAACATTGAAATTGAGGGAAAAATACCATGAAAATGGAATGAACTCCAGAATTGACCATTCCCTAACAGACTCAGTATACACACGAAGGGTTTAGAATCATTATACGTTTTCATTCTTTGAATGAATCGAAATCTTCAACGCTGCTTTCCTCGAAAAATGTATATATTTTTTTTGGCGAAACTCTGAAAAAATGTGATTGGATTCCTCACTCATTTCTGTACAACGAGCGAGCGATTTTAATCTGTACAAACTGTTAAGGAAGTATATTTTCTGGGAATTTTCCAAAAGCCGTTCTGTCGCGCAGTTTGGTATTAATAACCAAATGGCATGTTTCTAATGCAGATCAAGCTTTGTACCTAATGCAGGCACTGAAAGTCGCAGTATTCCGAGTCCATAACACAGCAAATGGCGAATTCATCCCGAACTCTACGAGCATACGTAAATAACATACCCCAGACTGAACTAAAACTATGTAAAATCAAATCAAGCACTATATAGAAGTTTGTCTGTATAACATTTGAGCGATTCGAGTCGATTATGTAATTAGAAGCAAGTTTTTTTACTTCTTCACAAAATTCGTGCCGAGTTAAAAGTTTTCGTTCAAACATGATCCTCATAGTTGATGAAATTACTACAGCCAGGTATAATGCTGCCCCGGGGTAGAAATAAAAGTTCGAAAGTTTATCCGGTGTATAGCTGCAGGTTTGTGGAGGATATATGTATATATACAATACTGAAAGTGGGTTTAATTAGTGGTTGCGTTGCAGTATCTTTACGAAATACAATGTTCCATTGCGTTTTCAGGGAAGAACAATCACCGCTGGAAGAATCTCAGTCTGCCAAACCAAACTTCGTTAGCAAACAGCAAGCGAGAATTATTATTCCAGGACCTGAGCTAACAGGCTCTGAGTTCTGACTAACAGTTGACTTCATTTCAAGTATTAATTCTGTCCCGGAACAGTTCCTGCTACTTAATTATTATGCTAAGCTAGTTGGCATAATATTTGTACATTCTCGCCGTATATATAGGTATACATATACATACATATATGCTCCTAATGAATAATTAACAATGACTTGTCCGGAAATAGTTACCAACACTTTACCCAATTATATGCTTTCACTATTTTCTACCAAGATTGAAGATTCTGTCAGCTAATTATATCTGAGTTTATCCCTAATTGAAAAAATTTGGATCGACATGAAAATTATTGCAAAAATAGAAATGAATCGCAAATGTTCTTTAGATTGGTATTCAAATTCAATAAATCATAACTTTTGAGACATCGAAATCCCCGTTATATGGGTGGATAGAATAATTAATATACTGCGCACGCCATCTTTGAAAAACAGATCAATGGATTACAGGGATTTGAAAACGTGACTATGTGTAGTCCCTACCTCTAATAACAACGGGAATAATAACAATATCAATAATAATTGATAACACCAGGCGACGACCCTTCGCAAAATCTACAATCACTCCGATTTCCGTGACGTATAATTCGTCAATGCGCTTAAACGGATTTCGACGGGTATATCCCGGATGAAGGGGGTCTCGTTGAATACCGGGCACGAGGCGGGCTTCAATAATGCATGACTTTGTATGTAAAACTGAATCACGATACGGGCGTGAAGCGTGCAATTATAGATATCATTTTTACACGCGATCAACCTTCCCTGGCTGCAGTATTATTTACAACCTAATTTTGCCGAGTAGGTATACCTAAAACCTAATACGTTCTGGTTAAACGAAAAATATACAACGTATCTTCAAGCGTATTGTATACAAAGCGAACAGCTTGCCCCTGCAGCACCGTTCGAAAAATATGAATTCATTTACATAACATATTCAGGTGAACCCGCAAATATACGAAAACTCACGACCTACGGTACATACCTCCGAAACTTTTACTCCGTCAAATACTCCGTCCATAATATGGAAGAAAAAGAAATGTCAAAAGGTGAACAGCGTTGAAAAGGATTACATGATCGAGTCAAAATAAAATCGAGTCTGTTGTGTACCTACACCCAAAGGGATAAATATGGCTCGTTACGATTAATAAAACTAATAAATCGTTCGCATACCGCGATAAGCTTTTGACTACGAAAATTGTATTCTTCGTTATATCGGTAAATATATAATACTGTTTGGAATTATTTACTCCAGAGAATCCGATGAAAATCTCTTCGGGTTTCAACGTGGATTATCGCACAAAGTTATCGATGAACGATAGATTTCTGGAGTTCAGTTCCATCAACGCGAGACACTGTTTGACTTTTGAAAAGACTTAGTCAATTTTGTATGGCATAAATTTGACAGCGAAATAAAATACTGCTATATATATGTACGAATGATGCTGGATTCTATGCATAGTTTTATCAAGATTCTTTGGGAAAACGTAAAAGCAAATTTCTTTTGCTATCCAGTGACTCGAATTTCCAGACGCCTGACTTGACAAATTCAAACGAAACGTTGATGCCATTTTTCCGTCTGTTCCCATTACCTTCTTCTTCGCTTTTATACCGCATAACGAGAGCCTCTGGATCGTGCGGAGTAATAATACAGGTTGCCAGAAAGGCCGCTGAACTACTTGGACGTGCGGACATATACATGAAGTTCAGTTCAGTATGAACGGAGTACAAGAAGCAGATAAGACCAAGAAAAAGAAAAAATTCTGCAACAGCGAAGAGCAGGACAAAGATTTTCCTTTGAATTGCCATATTCGTCGATGATATCTGTCCATATATTTTTATTTCTTAAATCGCGTATTCTACACACCGGAAATGAATCTCATGACTTTCGTAAACAAATTCATCAGTTTATCATACGAGTTCATTTACTCTAACAAGTATATCAGCTTACGAATAATGACCTGAATTGAAATCGATTTCTTGTGATATCTTGATCGACTTCTCATGATTCCATGTAATTCCAGAATACGGAAATCACATGATTTCATTAGTTTCATGTCTAAATTCACTGGGTCAAATAATGTTTTTGATGACTAGCCTCCATCAAATTCGTCGTCTCTGATCACGTGCAAATCTCCGAGTATCTGATAGTAAAAGAAACATACGATTTATATGAGTAATAAATTCCGAACGCATCATGATCAATGGTAACGTGGGATATAAAAATCGGAAAAAATAAGTCTGACGTAGTTCTAAACGTCAGTTGAGTTCTGTTGTACAAGCATCGATCTCTCCAACACAAACAATCTTTGTTTGATCGAGCCCGAAGTCGAAATGATGAACCATCTGACGCTCGTCAGACGATAAGAAGGTTCAGGCATATACCTAACCTGCAGGGGCTAATCCTTTGTGCCAGACTCGAAACCATGGCGTGAAGTCTAGAATTGAGTTACAGTGCATCGACCGACTATAATTCATATTCCTTGACAGGTTAATCAGGCAATTAGCCAACTTATAATTGGCGGTCAGCGCAGCCAACTTTCCACCGTGGATTACATGACTACATAGGGTTATCGAGGAAGAGTGAGATGTTGTTAGGTACGGATTGATATACCCGATGCTATATGGTGTATATATCGCGTAACAAACTATCTAATAATTTTCAGAAACTCTACCTGCCATTTCCTTCCCCATATGCATCTATTCATTTGCATACTGGGCATACCATTTCGCGAAGTGTAGCAGTTACATGCAAATCGCAACTTGGGGGCAGATCAAACGCGAAACATGGACGCGAACGTATAATCATGTCTTGAAGTCATTTGAATAAATTAATAAATGAGTGTTGAAAACGATTGTTCCAACTTTCATCCTTCATTAATTGGACGCCCTGGTTTAAACGAAACCCTCAATTTAACCCTCAACTTTTGGGGGTTCGCAGTAACAATTCCAAGGTAAACCCCAAAATGTTGAGGACACGAGTTTCCCCTTGTGAATGGGGATTTTATTGTTTCTTCTTTCTTTCAAGTGAAGGATTTTTAGAGAATAATATTGCACACGTGTGGGAAATAGAGACGATGTCTGAAGACATATTTTCGTTGGAATATGTTATTTGAACTTTGGTATCAGTCGGGATGAAAAAAAAAAAGAAGACAAATGAGTTTATAGTTTTTCTTGTTAATAAACAAGAAATGATATACTGTTATTTTATGTATTTATGACAATATGGTGTATCCGGGTATCGAACCTGTGCAGACAATCATATGTATAAGTTGAGGAAGTTCAATACTCGGTATTGGACTCTATTATCTACTCTGTACTTGGCGCTATCGCGTGCCCGTAATTTGCGAGATGAAACTTCGGTCGTAATACCAACCAATAGAGGGAAATGCTAGTTGATCGCTAACAGCATTGCCACAAAACTAACAATAAGTAACCAATATAAAGTCAAATAATGAGAGTAACCTGCTGTACCGTAAAGTCGGTTCTGTTTGATTTGAAATATCAACATAGAGCAATTTCTGTTGCAGTACAGCTGCTTCTATATCTATATACGTCTGAAAAAGGATAACAATTACCATTCATCCGGCGAATGGAAATACACGCTAATACATTCAGGAATGGATCCAGCCTGATAAGTTTATAGCTTTTGAAAAATCAAGTTACAACTCCCGAGCAGTTCGATTCACAGTTAACCCCTCGTGGCCACCATGGGTAAATTTATCCAGATCTCATTTTGGGTGGAAAATATTTAACAAATGCATTAGTTACGATTATTTTAACGGAAAAAGTGAATTATTCACACTTATATCTTCCGAATATCTCCGCATTCATTTCTACTCCAAAATCGTTCCTCGCTTCACATGTCGAAATAGCTACCTGTTTTCAAACATGCACTATGCCACAATTTTTCCCCAGAAATACCATATCTGACAAGTATTCCAGTTGAAATCTGACTTGAAAATATTCATAATTCAAAAAGATTTGATTTTTTGAGCAAACGGGTTTGTTTTTCTTGTTTTTTTTTTCAATTGACCTGTTTACGATTTTTTCAGAACATGTAATTCGAATTTTGACATAACAACTTTTCACACATATTTCAGAATGTTCAAAGTATTTTCAGTATTTTTTCGGTCTGGATCGGATTGATAGTTTTCACACAGTAACCATTTGAAGCTTGGCTGAGTAAATTTCACACACTGAGTCATGGCCACGGAGGGTGGATGGATAAATATTCCGAAAAAATCCGATGTGTATTTCTCCGTGAAAATCTTTGGAAGCTTTCAAAATTTTTTGAAATCCTGAAACCTAATGAAATAATTTGCACTTATTCAAAATTTTTGGAATCATTTCGAAACAATCTGAAATAGTTCGAAGTCTTCAAAATATAAAGAAACCATAAAAAATTCTCACAATCCTTGGAATAATCTGAAAAATCTTGAAACTTGATGCGAAGTCTGGAATTGTTGCTATTCGCCAAATCGTTGAATGATAAGATGAGTCGAGATTATGGAAGGCAGGTCTGTATTGACCTTTCATACCGAGGAATGAACGTATAAAATTTCATTTTTGGAAGGAAGAACGAAGTGTGCGGCTTTCAGTACGGAATTTTCGTTCGTTCAACGCGATTAAATTCAAGAGCTTCCAATTTCCTGACCTCTTTTCAATCTGCCTGGTCTAACCACTTCCGTCGTATAGCTGCAACCATTCGTTCGACTCGACTCGACACCCTGCAGCTTCACTTGGCTCAGCTTCGTTTGCTATTTGTCCGGAGGTGGATGTCGTTATTTTCATTTACACCCTCTGAGCACACCGACGAAACAGTTAGGGACCAACTACCCTTGAAATAACGCTTTTGCGCAAACCGCACACAAGTACGTGTACGCGCTGAGGTACATAATATATATACGTGTTCCACTGCACTTCCCTTCCTTTCCCTGCACATTCCGCTTGGACATTTCAATGCACTTTGCTTAGTGCCTAGCAACGGGCTCGTCAAGGGGAGTTTACTAGAGGGTTATGACTCGGAAGAGACAAAGTGCCATGGAATAATTGGAACGTTTCTCAAAAATGAAAGTCTACAATATTTTATCTCGACAAAAGCTGGCTAATCAAACGCTGCGCCACTCATGGCTAATTACTTCATGTGCACAACAAGCTTTTTTTTTCATACATCATGTATATACGCGGGTTCAGAGAGTACACACATAGAGATTCACCATTCATCTCAACGTAAAAAAACAGCTTCAAAACCAATTCACAGGACTCATTCATATACCTATCCTTTTAACTTCACGGTTTTGAAAACAGAAAAAGGGAAGTTATTATAACCATCACCTGAAATAAAACTTGCAATTCCCACCGAAGCTCCACATTCTGAAATCAGGAGAATCGCCTGTGTGTGTGAGATTAATTATTTCTCCGACGATATTTCGAGAACGAATTAATAGATTCGTGTGATTCTAGTCCCAATCGACCAGGTTTGCCAAAACTTACAATTAGAACTATTCAGATTTTGGATTTCATTGGTTCAGCAGATTCTATAAGCTGTTGAAAGAACAAATTTTTAGAAAACAACATTTCAGATGATCATTTCTTTAGAACAAAATACTGATTTTCATGATCGTGATTCAATCTATAGAATTGGCTTCAAATCTGATTCTGATTTTCTCTTTCATCGATTCATTAGTTTATGAGCACGAAAGTCTCGATGAAAGTATTCAATATCCAGGTTTTTTTTTTTATCACTGATCAGTAAAATTAGGTCATGCTTTCTAGATTCCGAAATTTCAAGACGGTGGATTCATTGGAGTTAACTGAGATTTTCTGAAATGGAAGAAAAAGATCACTATTCTTAAGTTTTCCGGGTTTGAAAGCACGAAGCCAAAATTGGTATCGAAAACATCAGACCAACGGGTATCAGAAGGAAATGAAAATAGTTGACTGTTTCTTTGTGATTACGATCAATTTTCCAATAATTCAATTTTTCACTCAAAAAATATGATTCGAAAATTATAAGTCAGACGCAATATATCGTCTACTGAAGGATCTGCTCACTTTCTTTCCTGTTTTTTCTCAACTTTTTGCTGCTTCTCTCAACATTACCACTTTCGTTGCAGCCATATAATATGTACATCTGCTGGGAATGTAGCGCAGATAGGAGTCTGCTGGGATTTTGGTAGCCAGAAAAAGGCGCATATATAGGACACGATACACTGCGAGCCCAAATTCAACCACAACGGAAACTGAGATGACTCCGAGCTGGTCTCCTTTTCCGCAATCCGCTCCATCCACCCTCGAGGTCATAGGGGATGATTGAATAAATCGCCCGTCCACCTGGTGACCCCACTTTAGTCACCCCGGAGCGCTTGGCGAAAAGGTCAACGGGTGAAAATGTTCAGCACTGCGCAGCACGTGCTTTTATCTTGCCCCCTAAATACTGCCCTCAATTATTCAATGGTAACCAGCTCAGGAAAGTGGAGATTTGGAAATTCACCAAAAATCCTGACGGGGTGTATTAATTGGTAGTATTTTTCACGTCGTGTACCAAAGAAGTAACTGCGAGTACTCCTAATTCAGGGCGTTGGAACTTGAAGGGTACGAGCAAGAATTTGAAAACCATTATGAAAAGTAGCTTGATTCGGGGTATCCAAGACATTTCCAGGACTTTTTCAGGGCCAAAGGTTAGATAATTTTCGCTGCCAAATATCAATGGGAATTAGAGGCAGTTTTTAACCAAAAAATCTCTAGTAAATTCACAATAATGATATTATACCTTTAATTATATTGTGATGAAAACCACCGAATGCCGGCCAAAAGTTACCGAATACGCCAGCGAGCACGGCAGTGCTGTTGATTCATCGAAGTCGCAAAATGAAAGGATAGTTCCAGGGCACAATGAATATTCAAGGACATTCCCAGGACTTTTCCAGGAAGTTCATAATTTTAGGATATTTCCAGGACTTCCAGGATTTCCAGGACCGCTGGATACCCTGAGCTTTTCTATTATATTCCAACTATTCGGACGTTATACAGAAAAGTGCTTTTCCGAAGATTTGTTATTTTTTCACTTTTGACTGGGGCAAAAGGATTCCTCGAATGAAAAAACGGCCACAAAACGCATTGTAGCATACCTTTCAGCTGTGATACACAGGATATTTTTTTTTCAGATTTTTTGTAATGCCAGAAGTACCACAAATTGTGAAAAATTCATCTGATGTCGAAAGATCGCTTTGCCTCATGGGATCATGATCCCGGACTTCGCTTTTTGGTCAAAACCCTTCAATCGAAAGCGGCTTAATTCCTGAAAGCTTTTAATAAAAATAGAGTTTCATCATTTGGCAGAGGCACGCGAGTGGAGGATTTTATCGTGTGGTGGTGGATAAAAAGAGGAACATAATACAGGACGCAACAAATTGTATGAATTAATCGAGTTTCTTCTATTTTCAGTTCTCATAAATCCATCGCATTCACTAATCTTCTAGAGAACGAATCTCATGTTCAGTTAGTATTTAGTAGAAAATGATAACCGCGGTACCTGTTCTCTGCCTCGTTCATTGGGGATGAGGTAACAGGAAAATAAATAAACACTTGCTTCGAGCTTACCGCTCATGCAACCGGGCGCTTTTACGAGGCAACGTAATGGGCACAGAAAAAAAAAAAAGAAAAAAAAAAGAAGAAACGGAAATAAAATTTTCAAATAAACTTACCCACCAGCGAAAAGCACGATGTTCCCAGGCCAAAAATGTGGGTAGGTATGTCGAAACTCGACATACCGAAAGGTACAGTTACAGTTGTACTACACCGATTTCCAATAAACATTTTATTGTTTCTATTCTGATCCTATTTGATTCGCACTGTTTCACGTCTTTGTCCTAAGAGAAAGTTAACCTGCCATAGAAAAATAAGTCCAGGTAATATAATCTGAGTAAATTGTATTGGACTGTGGCTGTGCTTACATTGCACACCAACTTGAAGTCAATCTATTGATGATTGCCATACGTGCTGAACGGACTACAGTTTGCCCTATGATTCCTTGTCCTCGCATTGAGTACAAAAATTGACTGGAATCCGCGGGAGTGTTAATTATACATATTTACAACTAATAGTTGTAAAATGCATACAGTCGTATGAATGCAATTCCTTATCTTGCATGAAGAATTCCGAATGAGTGTATCTCATGCAATTGATCAGCGGAATTTCTGGTATCTGTTTATCGCCGATTGAATGTCCGGTATAGTATCAGTAGTATTTCAGTCGAGATTTCAGTAGTATCTAATTGATGTTCTTACCTTTATGTACGTAAACGTTGCAGGACATGGATATGACTTCTGCATTAAAGATGAACGTGGCCCCCGCATAATGTATAGTTTCCTCACATACTGGTTACAGTTCATCTCATTGTCAGTTCCAATTGACTCACCATTCACTGCAACCTTTTTGTAGTATTGGATTCGTTTTACGAATCTTCACCCCTGAGAGGTACACTGACGCAAAATGCATCGACCCAAATTCTTCATTTTATCTGCATAAAGTAGCATTTCGGGCATTTAAGACTTAGTGTTAGTATTGCCACTAAAGGAATGACATGATTCAACAAACAAGTGATTACTTTCGAAAATCACAAATCAACCACTGTATTGAAGAAAATGGCTTTCTACGATCATTACAATCTCTATTTGGAGGCCATCGTCCCTTTTTGGGTCAGTGTACATGTCAAGTGCAATAAAAATCATCTGTACTTCTCACGTGTAATCTCACCTGATACACTAAAGTGTAAATCTAATATTCACTTTCAAAGTTTTGTACAAAAAAAACAAACACAAAAATCACGAAATTTGATTGGACGATTATCAAATAAAATACCGCAAAATCATATTCGGGGCAAATTGTGACTTAGGTATTTTTATTCACTTATTGATATGCACATCGTACATGTTAATCTTTGGAGTTGAATATCGTTATTATAATTTATCACTTATTCAGATGAATTCGGAAGTTCATTATATCGCGATCTCACCACTTATAGGAATGATTTATCAGTACCTACTGAACGATCCAGCTGACCGCTCTCTTTCTATATCAGCTGCAAATTGAGATGCTTTTGAATGCTTCTTTTATATTCTGGAATATTTATTTTCGGTATTTGCCATTGCCATTTGTTCACAATTGACTGTATACGGAAACTCGTCGTGACTTATGGTTTCCGATCGAGATTCTTTTTGTACGGAGTTATTGATGTTGTTATTTGATTTTCTCTCCAATTTACCATAAACTTACAATACTGCGCTTTGTCAATATTGCTCGCTATCTCAGGAGTTCTACTATAATAATATAGTTACTATATTTTACGAGATTCTATGAGTTTCTATAAGCTACCATTCAGCATACAGATGTTCTGGAACATACCGAAATGTATTCCGCTAAATTGAGACGTGACTCACGTCTGAATGTGACGTCACAGTAATAATAACTAAATGGTTAATAAACAGTACAGATAAAATTCAATTGAATAGGATGACAATGATCATTTTTTCTCAAAAACCTATAAAACCTGCCCGAAAAATTCCAATAGAGATGCTCGAAATACGAATACAAAAGGGCTTATATCTATCTTTCCACTTTTATCCGTTTTCTGATTTCGATTCTATCCAAAATTATCAGACTTCATGAGGCTTTTTGTCCGAGGATGTGTAAATATTTTCGTAGGTACCATTTTGTGAATCGTTATAAGGTTTCTAGAAAATTTTCTAGTGTAGAAAATGTACAACTTTTTGCATATTCATTTGTGCATAAATAAATATACTCAGACGTACCTATATGTATGTGCAATGTGCATGTACACGATATACAGTGCCTCGGAATAGGGTTCGTGACGAGTTTCATCACCCAGCGTCGTATAGCCATCATTTTCAAGACATAAAGCGGATGACTACGTTTGTAAAGTGTTCCCCATAATATTTCGTTGTTTACGAGTTTTATTTTTCCTCTCCTTTTTTTTCTACTCTTTTTGTCAAGGGACAAGTGAGACAAAATGAGTAAAAAGCGACGGTTAATAAAAACGGGATAACACGAAAGCAGAAAATTTTATATCTCGTCGTAGTATGAAAATGATGTTACCAAAAAGCTATATGAATCGTATAAAATAAGGCGAAAATTCACCGGCGCATGCAATAACCTCGCGAATATATTACGGATATAGAATACGAGTATATAGCGCTTAAACATCATTTTATGTATATTCTTTGATGTCCTTTCTTTTCCGACAATTATCCTTAATTTTCTATTACTTACGTCAAGGGTTGGGCATCCGCCCCGAACGATCTTCATCGTCTTTTACTTTTCTGTACCGTTCTTCTTCACTTTGTGCTTTTTTTTTCCACTTAATGACCTTTATCAGTCAGACCACCGCCTTAGAAGCGAAAGATACGTAAGCCAACAAGAGAAATGCATTTGACTTTGTCTGCATTAAGTAAAATCTTGGAATGAAGCAAATTGCAATATGCTTTATCATCTGGCCTGTATATTCTTGCGATATTCTCGAATGAGGGTCGCCAAATTTCTGTGCAGCTATTTCTTCAGTTCGATTTAGTAACTCCTCGGTAATATTTGTGAGTAGCTGGAAAAAAGGAAGAAAAATAAAGAAAAAAATGAAAATAGGGAGAGGGAGAGAGAAAAAGAAAGAGAAAGGAAACAGGAAAAAATTGGCTTAGGGTAATATGTGACCTCGGAGGCAATTCCCCTCAACTCGTACGAGGTTCGTATATAGGGACTTGGCTGTGTCGGGTCAATAGCTCCCTTCATTTGCCTTTTATATCTTTCGACATGAATCCCGAATTTGGTCCAGGGTGCGCGAATTTATTGGAGCAAAATTTTTCTCGAGATGAAAGCGATTCCGAAGATAGTCACGCAATGACAGCCACCCGCTTCACCCCGGACCCGAGAGTATCAATGTGATTCGCAAATCGAAGATGAATGTATAAGCGAAATCCGAAAAAGTTCTGTCCTTGGAAGATGTTAACTGTTTTCATTATTTATTGTATCTTGAATCAATATGAATTTGAAACAGCATACAATTAACCAATGCAAGCAATCATGGGTATTGGACCTGCGGTACCATATAGGCAGGTGTTATAGTTGTAATCAAAAACTTTGTCTTCTTTTCTGATTTCTCAGTTAACACGGTGAAAAAAAAATATCGCACTGTTATAAATAAAATTGTCAGTCGAAATTGTACCGTCCAAAACGTCACACTTTTTTTACGTCATTATACATCTGTGTATTAAATCCGAAATTGGTAAAAAAAAAACTTCTGAACTTCACACACCAATGTATGTGGTTTCATTTTCAAGTTACAGAATTGTAAATTTCTTCAAGAATTAGATCGCTGATCCGGTTTAATAGCCTGATTCCAAGTGTCTAATTGACGGAGATTTTGGATCTAATTTTTAGAAATCGGTATTTGAATAGAGGGCTCTACATTTTACGGCCCGATAGTAGAAATGTTGGGTGGATTTTTCGAATCGTGTGAATTGTGTTAATTCCTACATTTTTTTTTCACCAATTATAGCCCATGTCTCTGCGTAGCAAAGTGAAGTTGGATAGAAAAAACGATGAAGTGAGAATCAATGCGGGTGATTCCCCATTGTCCTTTGACCCCAACATCCAAATATCCAAATATAAGAATAAAAGTTGTATAGCCAGGATACAGCTACACCTATTCCTGATGCAAAAAGTTTCCACAAACATGAGTATTGTTTCAGTAACCTCGTTAGTTAGAAAAATGTTGAAGAATTTTTAGGGGTATCGAAAGTCGAGGAAGGCACAGTTGCAAGGAAGTTGTCAGCAAGGGTGAAAGAGATTGAGATAGATCTGTCGATTTTTCAACAAAACTTCCAACTCCTAACACGTGCAGCTAAAGCTCGGAGTATTTCTCTTCTGTATTTTACATTTTATGTATTATATTATATATTCACCTACTTGTTCCGCTTCTTGAGTTTAACTTCATACCTAGCTTCACGATATTGGCTCTTGTCTCCTTCGGTCCTATACATATACACAGAACTGGTTACGAACCGTGTTAGATATACAACTGCGGAATCTCGATTCTCGATCTAGATAGTCATATCCATCAACCATATACCTATCTACTATATCCTCGCTAATCTGTTTGCAATTTTCACCGATGTCACCCCAACCCAATACTGATTACACCTTTGTCTCCAAAGGGGATTATAGACTGTAAGCAGCATGTATAATCCATGCGATAGCTATAACGCGTCGAGTACAGTTCAAAGTCGAGTGCATACCTGTAAGCAATCAAATTCGAGATTCTAGAACTAGGACACCAAGATACGCGATGATCTTCCCCAATACAAATCGAGATATTCGATATTTTGGCGAAAATGAGATGGCAAAGATCCTGAAAGACTCGAAAATTCGTGACGAAATTCCCGAGCACACTACTCATGTACCTACACTGTTGGAAAATTTGTGTTTCCGTGGAAAAAAATCAGTAGTCAAAATTTTTAGTCAAACTTTTTAATCAGTACTCAAATCTATTATGTAAAACACGAAATTTATGGTAAATTGATTGGATAATTTTATCAATTTTACAAAATGTGTGTGTGTAACCGTACCTGAAAATTCAAATTTCATGCAAACTTCTAGTCAATCTAACATATTAAATTAGTTAATGATAACATTAGGAACACATCAATTTTACTCAAATAAAATTTCGATCACACAAATTCTGTGTAACATTGATACGTTGAATAACTTGCTTGTGTTGGAAACTCAACATAAACTACATGTCAATACTCTTGACATGTAAATCTTCGGTTGAATTAACATTATTTTTTGAGTGGACCGACTGGGACACGCGAAATGTATTAAAATTGACACAAATTTTCCAACAGCGCAGTAGATAATTGCAGTAGGATAAGACTGTAGGATCATGTCGATCGAGAGTGCACGATGCAACACAGACAGTACACATAGTGTCCTGCTGTTTCGCTGACGGTGGTTCAATCTGAAATAGAATCTATAAAATTTCCATACAAAGAAGTTTACTCGATTCTCAATAGAATGGAAACCATCTTGACGAACACACTAGGTGTCCCACTTGTATACATATATGTGACTTGGACAAGTCTGATGATGGGCTTATATCCATGTCCCGTCAGTGTATGGCACTTGGGAATCATTATCAGTTTCTATAATGTAATAAAATGAAATGAAAATTAATGGTGTTCATTTTTTTGTAAAGCCACTGGACTTTGAAATTCATAGATAAACAATAAATATAGCCACACGTTGATTTATCGAAAGTAGAACGGCACATCTGACAAGAAACGGTGGGTATCACAATGGCGTTGTAAATCGAATATAAAAGTTTGGAAAAGCAATATACGGAGGTGAAAAACGAAGATCGTCGAATATGTGGCAATGTTGAAATTAAGGAAAAAGAAGCTTTTCTGAATCCGTACCATTTTGTACCAATGAAATTTCAAGCAACTGAAACGTAGAAGGTTTTCGAAGGTTTCAATACCACTCGGCCTTAACGCCAAACCATTACACTCTGTCTTTAGAAATGTAATATTTGAACTTCTCCTCAACTTTTTGTATTCACGAAGCCAACGCTGGATAAGAATGAATCAAAGCTAGAAATTAATTAACCGAAATGAAATGGAATAAAGAATCCTCAAAGAAGGAGAAAATTGAATTGTGCGGTTTTCTTTGGCGAATAAAAATGATTGTGCTTTTTGCTGGCAATCAAATTCTAATAGTCTGTATTTTGAACGTAAAGAATTGTTCGACGACTTTATAAATTGAATAACATGATAATCCCGTAATGTGACTCACGTTATAATCGCAGCTTAAACGATGCGATGATTTCTAATCTATCTTGTCGCTTCTAATTTCTTAATTAGATAGCAAAAAATGTAGTATCTTGACTTACTTCTTCTCCTCATTTTTCTGCCGCACTTTGTTAACAGCTTTCATACTCTGAACAGCCAAGAAAAGTTCACTGTTTCACAACTTTCACTGTTTATAGGTGGACGCTAATTACCGCTCCTGCTATTTTCTCTTTCTCAGGAGTCAGGGCTGTAATTAAATCCTGGTAGAAACAAAGGCCCGACTTTTGTCAAGACTTAACGAACCTCCGAAAGAAAAATATGAAATTAGATGAAAAAGTCAAACGATTAGAGCAAACGAAGCCTCTTCTTCAGCGGATAATCCTTTGGTATGTACTCATCAATTACGAAATAGAAGTTGTGATTCCAGAAGAACAGAAGATTATCACGAAACGTAACAAATGTCTAATGTAAACTGCGTATCGATAAATCAAAGTCAATCTGATAGTTATGAAGTTTCATGAAACATTTTCACTGATTTAATCGAAGTATCTGTACGTGAATTTTTTATCACGTGAGGTGAAACTGAATGGAATATAGGTAGGTATGTTAGAAATTCAAAGGCAGGGAAATTCGAAGGTAGGTTTTGTCGAGGCTAAATTGAATTCCATCAGAAGTACTGAATGAAATATCAATAATAATTAATTCGTTGAGGATTTTTTGTTTCCAGACTAAGTATAACGGAATTTCAAATATTCGAACGCGTTTGAAGGAATATTGAAATATTTCGGTATAGGGAGGCGTACGGCTATATATCCATGCGCCTCGCAAACGAATTCAAACTCACGTCGTCGTTCCAATATTCGCTTGATAAAGATCGTTAATATTCAACCGAAGGTATGGTTTACCTTCATATATTTCCCAGCGGAGTTACCTACACCGTATGATTTTACTACCCTCCGGTGCGTTTGACATAGCAATAAACTCTTTTCTGCTTAATTCAATGTGCACGTATACGATACTCACAAGCTATATATTGCTCATATTCATAGGTTTCTATTCGACAATAAAAATTGTCGAAACATAGATACATACAGGGTGAATTGCTAACGGGGAAACGGGTGAAAGACAAATGAATATCGAGCGCGCATGCGCACATTCCGAGCGCATGCAAATTTTCCAGTGCGGCCAACTGTCCAAAATATGAAATTCATACATGACAGATCGTCGCGATGTATCTAACCCGTAATGTTTTGACAGTTCGACTCGACTCGGTTGGCTGCACTGGAAAATTTGCCTGCGCTTGGAATGTGCGCATGCGCGCTCGATATTCATTTGTCTTTCGTCTGTCTACTCGTTAGCAATTCACCCTGTATATGTAAATGACATATTCGATGAAATTTTGGTTTTTCATTTTCAAATCAATTTTCCAACGCTCAAATGATTTTTCAAAAATCCAATATATTTTTTATCGAAAAGCTGGATTCAAGACGAATCCATTGACCACCTTGTTTGTATTGATATATGATATCCCAATTGCGAGATATCTTCGATAAAAAATTCTGGGATTCTGTAATGAGCAAAATTTTGATTGTTGAGAACTCCGAAATGGGGAGCCGAAAAATTTGGAAAAAAAATCAGGGACGGTACTCTCACATAGTAGAACAAAATCCTGGAATATGAACAAAATCGAAGGTGGTGCAAGGTCTGAGGGTGGCCCGCTTCACATGGAAAGCCTCATATATATATGCGTATTTTTACAATCAAATAACTGCAAGGACTGTGTCCCACCCTTCCTCAGCTGAATACGGTCTCTTTTTCAAATTCGTGTATTACATTCTTTGAATTTATTTTCGCAAGTGCTTATGAAGCGCGTCTTTTAATGCTTAAATGAGCGTAATAAAGTAAAGTACAAGTATAATGAATGCGTGAACCGGAAATTAGTAACCACCCATTCGTTGTGTCATGAATGAATTTTTCATAAAAGCTGTTCTTTCGCTTCGTTAGGGTGGGAAACCCTTTTAATTATTCGACGACTAACTGTTCCTGATAATGTAATAAAATATTCAACGAGTGCTAAAAATTCTTGAAAATTCATTCCGTAAAATTGATGTATCATTTACTTCGAATGTATAATATTTGCGTCCAGATGAATCGAAGACTAATAACTATAAACTTCGAAGCGCTTTTGATACTTGTGTATTTTGCGGAAGAGTTTGATTAAACAGCCCATTATTTTAGTCGTTAATTTATAGAATTTACTTAAATGGAACTCGGTATAAGGTGCAGAAACCTGGTAAGAGGCTTATTAGCAAGGGACTAAAAAGGGTTGAACGGAATTGTTCGAACCCTTTGTGCGGAGAAATTGGATTACGATCGCACACCTACAGCCATCAGGTGCATACGACCCTTTTACTCGGTTTGTCACAGATGCTCCGCATTATTCTCACAAAATGCCAAATAACACGATCAACGATAAGGGGCTGCCCATAAATTAGGTAACGCATTTTTTTCGGTAAATTTGACCCACGCTAAAATGCGTTAGGTAATTTACGGACGGCCCCTAAGTCAAACATGATGTGTTATTAGATCAAAAACTGATGCCAAAGCACATATGTCAATTTCGTTCCTTACCCGATGTTCAGCCCAGTGAAAATTCTTCTGTTTCGTTACCAGTAGGTACGCGAAGGATCATTAGACACCATCTGTCGTCGGCATATCGGCGTCAATTACCAATACCAAACACGATTCCCCGTTTAGATGATGTTTGATAAAATAGAAATCAGAAACGTGATGCGAGTGTGAATTACGTATATACAGGTAATTTCGCCGATGTGATTAATGGCTATGAATTATTGTCTGCCTATAATTGTTTTACCTCGGGCAAGATGGGCACCGGATCGTGTAAAGCTGTTTCACCCGGGTATTAGGACACTGACAAATGAAATTCTGTTTATTGGTAAGATAATTTGGGCAAATTTTTACCTCGAAACCTACCCTAGTGAATTTGCGGTTGCAGAATGCATTAACGAATTGACTTGACTTAACGAATTGACTTGACGTTGAGAATAACCGCGTACGCGGTACAAAAGCCAAAAACGACGAAAATGATTATATCGTTAAATCGTAAATGACATTACGCGAACTTTTAACCCTATTGAAACCGCAGGAAGTTCCACGATTTTTTTTCCATTCGATAATTCGCTGAAAAATTCATAATAATTTCATGTATCCAATTCCAATAATGAAGACCGAAAAAGTTGGCGAATATGAATAGCAGGCTTCAATTCCACGGGAAATTTGGGAAAATGAAAAACAAAAATCAGAAGGTCTCACCTGCGAAAATATCTATTTGCTCTGGTTTTCTTTCGCCATTACTTCCGATTTGATTTTTTTTTCACGAATAATGTTCAAGCCGCAGAATCGCATGTATTCAATCCTTTGATAGTAATTTTCCATTCCGTCAGAGAGGAGCAAGAAAAATGATACAACCTTTTGGAATACGAAAGTCGAATTCTTGGCGCTCACAATTTTATGGCATTGTAGCAACGCTATGTACGATCAGTGTATAAATTTGTATTATTTTGCACCCAAGGTTTTAATTTTCAAATATTTTCAGAGCTGAAACACATTTTCCAACAATCTCAAAGTCCCAAGCATTCCAATCATTCCAGCCTAATTCAGACCATTAAAAAGTAACATGGTGAGTAAATAGAATCAAACTAGCGGTATGAACAATTTTGTGCAACAGGCACGATCGTAGGTTTTTAATATTCAAACTGAGATTGATACTCTAGTAAAATTCAGTTGAAATCGGTTGAGCTGTTTTTCCTAGACTTGAGGATAGGCCGATAGGCGCAATACTCATTCAAATGTTCAAACACTCGCAATTTCGTAACCAGAAGTAAAAGAGTCTTCAAACGGGCAATGGAACATCTTCACCAAACAGTTGATTCCCCCTCCAAATTTCATCCGAATCGCTCAAGTCGTTCTCCCAGAATTCAGGATACAAAATGCACACACACACACACACACACATACTTTTTTGAAAATGCCCAAAACCGATTTTGTGAGTAAAGAACGGATTTCTACGTTGAAAACATTTTTTTTCCGATCCGACGTTTTTCGCGATGACGAATGTAATAGGCACTCCGCTATGCGATCGTGCCTAAAAAGTAGGATAGATCAGAGCAAATCGAAGTGGTCCGCAAATTGGCTCGTTTGAGTTCAGCAATTATTTGCTAGAGTATATTTTCCCCGGTTCTGAGGATCCTAAGAACAAATATACTCAGTATTCTGGATGCTCTATGAGAACGTTCATATTTTTACAAATTGCAAAATCCAGGAAACACTCTATCAAAAAATCAACAAACTTAAACGGTTCGATCAATAAACCATCCAGTTCACCCAATTCTACTATGTCTTGGCCATTTCAGCGATTTATATGCCCAGCTGCCAATTTTGAAATTTGTTTTCCCAGCATACATACATAAGGTACAAATTATCTGCAGAGGGTTAAGCTTCGGTATCTGGTGAGATTGTCGTGTTGGGTCGCAAAGCGTTATAGTACCCAGAGCAACTTGAACAGGTTATACCTAGTACATGTATACCTGTGTCAGAAACGGAGTTTGGCAAAGGTAAATTAAAAATGAGTAACTCATACAGTGGCTAGCTTACTTCCGGTGGTTTCAAAAACCGCGTGAACGTGCGTATATGTAGGTCTATGGTATATGTAGGCAACCGGAAGGGACGAATTGATGATTAGAAGCACATCCTTCCGACGTGAGTAACTGTACTAACCGGGCAAAGCTTTGAGTGCGCCCCAAATGAAACATAAATTTTATACGCAGGCCTCAGGTTTACATGTACATAAATATATGTATACTTAACGCACAGCTACGTTGAGTATTGAGCGTTTTCTTCGAAAGATCGTGAGGGATGAAGAGGATCCGAGACATTTCTAAGAGAAAAATAAAAATATCGATACACAAGATTGCAGCGCTAATTTTTGCAAACCGGCGTAGATAAGACACGATGTTTTTTTGTTTTTGTTTATTTCTTCAAATATTAGAGCAAAAAATACAGTCGAATGGCTTTCGCAATTTCTACAATAATAAAATTCTTAATCAACTCTCTTGTACTCTGCAATTCTGTACAGGTAAAGAGAATGTTCTATTGCTTTATGTATGCGTTTATACCCAGGCGAAGGCAAAACAGTGCAATTTTCCCTTCATCGCATTAATCAGCAAGATAAATGATTTGAGAATCGGTCTTGGTGTTCCTTGCGCTTGATAAGAGATGCACAAAGATGGTACCTGCAGTTCGAGTACCTGAAGAAACATCATATGATAGTCATTGGATAATTGAGCACAGGACCACTTAGCTGCAGCTCGGGTTAACATTGAAATTTCAGAGGAAACAGGGCAGCTCGCTTAAGCGCACAACTTCTGCCATAGACAGCTCTCTAGGCCAATTAATAATCTCACAACTTATCTGATCGAAGCTTGAGTAAAAGGGCTCCGATACATCTCCTCGTCAGCAGCTTTGACTCGAACATCTTCTATCTTTGCGGAGCGCAATTTTACGTTCTTATGCTTCTTGGCTTGTCCGGTAAATATCCGGATACATTTTTTACACATTACTTATTTCGTTATTTACATGAATAGAAAACTGCTAGTTGTTAATCAAAGCCTCTTATCATCCTAACAGAAAAAACATTGTGTGTAAAGTCATAAAATGAGCGAATGATAATTGAAACAGGATATCCGTAGCTGGATGAAAAATCTACGAATTACTGAGGTTGTCAAATTTAGAAACCTATAATATGGTAAACGCAGGTAAAGCTTTTTTTGGTAAATCCAGTAAAAGCATGCATGTTTCGAATTCAAGCCCATGGACTGCAAATAAAGGCAAAAAAAATGAATAAATCAATTTCCGACAACTTCACTATAAAAGTAATGATGTATAGTGCTCGGTTTTCAAGTTGGCCATCCAGCTAACTGCAGCTATTCGTTAATACTGCAATTTTTCATTTCATATATCTGTTATTACTTTTAATTGGAGTTGGGGGCAATCATTGACTGACCGTATTGAATGTATCCAATGCTGTTATATTGCATAGGTATATAGGTACAATATAGGAATAAAGGAATTGCAACGTTAATTACGAGTTTGAAACAGGCCCACGGGTTTGAGGCTGAAGCTTTCCAAACTACAAATTTTCCGTTTTCAAATCAAGATAACAGGTATTCCATCGATTGAAAAGCTATTTGAAAAATGTAATAAATCAGCAGTAGTTATCCAAATTATTGGATCTGGATCTGATAATTAATATTATATCGTATTAACAACAGTTCACGAGGCTGTATACATATATTATTAACTCTGAATTTCACTTCGCAAAACTTAACGCAATTTCAGAAACAAACATTCGGTATATATTTCCGCAGAATCTCTGCAATAATACAATTTCTCTTACCCTTTTTCAAGAGATAATTCAATGAAAAAAATTATAATCGTCGAAGTATAATCGCCATTCCGAAAACAAATTTTTTCTGACCATTCATTCAACCGATCATCATCTGTAATTTCAAACTTCAATACCGGTGTATACTTGCAGCTTCTTTATTTATGCCAGATCGTTTTCTCATCAAACTTTTCCACACACACATACACACACAGACCCAAAGGATTATTTGCGTTAATGTTCATATAGTAATTGGGAGCAAACCTTAGCGGCTCGGTCTGGTCCACCGCCGTATTTCTGGATGAATGAATAGCATATTACGTACGAAATTTGAACTGAAAATACCTTGATTTCCTGAGGGCAGTACCCGAGTTGTTCATGAATAATTAAAAACATGTATAGGTATGAAGTTTAGCTGCGTGGTTACAGATAGCTACACGTATTAGATAAACATATATACCTACACTTACGTATAACATACCTTGCTGAAAATCCGTGAGATGACGAGATCGGTAAAGGAATTCATTTCGTTTCATCATAGAACGTGTATTTTATCATTTTATTTAATTTTGTGTTACAATATAAGGCTAGCAAGGCGCTTTGATCGTGCGATTGTGTAGAAATAATACAATATACAAATAGAATAAGAATAAGGAGAATAAGAAGAATAAGAAGAAGAAGAAGAAAAAGAAGAAGTAGAACGAGAACAAGAGGCTGCGAATGAGTCAATGAATACGAGTACATAGCTGCATATACATATATTATAGAATCAATTTATGTCTGATAATTATCACCTATCGTTGTTATTATTATTGTGATTATTATTATTATTATTATTATCATTACTATTATTAATATCATTATTATTGTTAGACAACTAACGCAACGTGCTATGTATACATATAAGGTATAATATCTATACGAGATGATTTACCCACTTTGGATTATAGTTGCCGTTTCAATATCCTCCGAGCCCCACGATTCACTGCTGTACCACTTGAATTATCATTTTTTCCCCAATCATTTGCCATCCTCGTCTATTTTTCCCCTTCTCAAGGGGTCTACGGGGCAACGATAATAGTCTTTAATCAAATTAATAGATGTAGAAGTGTAAAAGTAGTAGTAGTAGTAGTATACCTATCATCAATAGTTCTCGTAATATTAATAATGTAATGATATTAATATTAATAAGAATACTTCTTGATCGTAGCTACGTAGACCCCAAAAGGTTTTTGTTTTTTACATTTATTTTTATATTGTAATGTTTTTTATAAATGAAAGTGATATTCATTGATATTGTTCATTTTCCTTTTGTTCTTTTTTTGTTTTCTCTTCTGTTTTTAATATTGAAACCACAATAAACACAATATGTACAGACTGATTCGTACCAATTCTAAAGTAATAATTAATTAAAATAATTATTTATTAGATTAGTAGGTAAATATAATGTAATGTAATACAATAGTAATAATAATAATAACAATAATAATAATAATAATAATAATAATAATAATAATAATAATAATAATAATAGTATATATAGTAATGAATAATTTACCGAACGGCCAGAGCTCGTAGGTTACTATAGGTATGTACATATCTATATATTCATATAGTATCTATATCTTTGGGCAGATTCATTTCTATTGGCAGTTAATTGATTTTGTATTTCGTATTTTTCCGTCTCTTTATTTGTTTATTTTATTTTTATTTTTATTTTTTTTGTATTTCTCTCTCGAAGCCCATTGAGCTGGAATGGGCACTGGCCGTTCGGTCCATTAGCCGAATAAAAATCGAACTCGATTCTATATGAGAAGTTAAAATGATAAGAGTCATAATATATTATTTATCATTATTATCAATTTAATATGCATTTTATATATATAATCAACTTAAATTAATTACATCATGATGTTTCATCTCGGTGTGAACGGGAACGTTAAGGGGTTAGTTAGTATAATTGTTTGTTTGTTTGTTTTTTTGTTACTCCCTTCTTTTTTCTTTCATTATTATTTCCTTTCTAATTACTTATTTTAAAATTAACGGTTTTTATCACGATGATTTATTTAATACCATGCATCATCATCATCACCTCCCTTGTCGTCGTCATTATTATCATCATCATCATCATCATGGACGTCATCGTAAATATTAACAATATTATTAATAATTATTATAAATAAAAAATACATTTCTACAATATAATAGTAAGTTTGGGAGAGGAAGGGGGGGGGGGTGAAATTTTTTATTATATTTCATTTATTTCTGTTTTGTTTTATTTTAAATAAATCATAAGTTAAGGCGACGACATCCTCACGCGTTGCATTTTCGGTTGGAATAATTTCTTTCTTTTTATCTTTCCTTTTTAATTTTTCTCTCTCAAAGTCAAATGAAAATTTGGGAAATTTGGAAAGTAAAATCAATTTTGTTCTTAGAAACAAAAAAAAAAAAAAAAAAAAAACACATTCCAAAGAAACACAGTTAGAGATAGATATATATCTTTAAAGTGACCAGAAATTTTTGTGTGGATTATCATAATGTGCAATCAGCGATCATTTTATCTATACTGCATTCAATTAAAGCGCACATCGATTTATAATTTCTATATAAGCCAGTTTTTAGATGACGAAGTTTTCTTTCGAATGAAAGCAAATTTCATTTTGCGATACGTGTTACACAGATCGATGAGGCACGCTGATATAGCTATTTACTATTCTCAAGGCAGAGAAAAACGGAAAATGAGAAGAAAAAAAAAGAGGTGATCGCGCGTGATTCGCGATTTCCGTTGCTGACCGTGAATCCCATTCCATGCCACGTGGCCAAAGTTGAGCCAATAAATCCCGTCAGAAATGGGAAAAGAATTTATGAGAGGCAATCCTTACTATTAATAATTCCTCTATTGTCTCGTATATGTATACGGCAGCTGTAGAGAAAAATGGCGGTACACATTTATGTACAATAAGTATAAATGTGTTACCCGGCATCTATAATTCTCATGATAAAAAGGCTAAAAAACCAGCTACCTCACGAATACATAAACGATCAGTTTTTCAACGGTTGACTGATGAAAAAAAAGAGGAAAAAAAAAGTAAGGGCCATGCACGTCTCGATGCTATACATATAGTTGAGAAGAGAAAAGAAAAATTAACGCTGCAAAAATTAGTCGCTACACACGTTCAAGGAAAGCTTCTCCATTTGAAAGAACAATAGAAAAAAGAAAAAATTGCTGAACGATAAGCTTGACGGATTCAGGCATCGGAAATGGACACTGACTTGAGAAACGGACTCAACTGCAGTTTTAACCCATTTCCGAAAAGCGTTGGATAATTATATTTTTCAAGGTTCTAATAAAGACTACGACTTGATATATGTTTATTTTTTCGTTTTTTTTTTCTTTTGTTAGTTTTACTTTTTCTTTAGTATTTTTTCTCCGCCGATGCCGGTCTACTTGGAGGTTCCTACACAGACGTTATAGTTTGTTTTTTTCTTCTCACAAACCACTGGCCTCATCGTGAATTCGATTCTACTTCGTCGTTCGGAGAAGATTTTTGTACCAGAGGTTTAGAAATTTTTTTTGACACAGAAGGTTTCTTGTATACCATATGTATAATATATAATTATTATGTGTATAGATGTCGAATAATAAAACAGTTTCTCTCTTTGTAAGAGATTACGTCAATGATGTGTGTATACGAGTCGAATTTGGTGCGTGGATCAGCTGTGATTTCGTAATAGTATCGAAAAACGCAAGACAGCAAATATATGGCGAAGATCTATTCCTAATGCATAGCCCAGCCTATTGTGTAGTTGCGAGAAGCCCTCCCTGTGCGGCGTAAACGGTCTGAGAAAGAGAAAAAAATTTTTTACTTTTAATTAGTTGAACGTAATCAATATTATGTATAATTTTTATTCTAATTAGAGGCAATGAAACAGAAAAGATGATGAACAGGAAGAACAATGATATGAAAAACAACAGAAAACGTGCGTAAAAAAAAATAATTATCGCACTAAACGATACGACTAATTGTAAGGGAGAATGACGACAAAGGGCTATTCACTTGGGATATTCTTTGTACTTTGGTATCCGAAAGCACTCAAAGTCATTGGAAGTCATTCGATATTTTTCAAAGTCTTAGGAGTATTGAAAGTCATCAGGATTCGCTGAGAGTTCGCAGCAGAAATTATAGTCGTTTGAAATTCAAGGAATATCTCAAAGTAGGATTTGAAAGTTTTTGAAAATCGTCGGAATACTGAGGAAGGCTTCAAAGGTCTTTCAAACTATTTGAAAATCTTCATGAGTTTCCGTAAGTAATTTTAGATTCCTGGTAATTTAGTCATGTGAAGTCGGTTAAAATTGAGGAATATTTCACAGTAGTCAACTGTCAGTATAACGAAATCATTGTAGATCGTAAATAGTCACAAAAGATTTTCATTCATTAGAAGTCAATTACAGTCGTTAACAGTCAATTAAATTCATACTGGGAATATGGTAGCAAGTCGATGTAATTGACTCACAAACTTAAAATTGAAGTGAATAGCCCCTAGATCGATGAAGTTGTGAATTATGAGAAACATCAAGTTTGTTAGGGGTTAATAGAAACCGATCTGTGCAGCAGTTCCCACAACGGTATAAAATTCTTGATACATATATAAAAGTGAGGAAAATTTTTTGGTATCATAGTGAAACAGTGGGACAAACATTGAACAGTTTGTATGCAACGTTTAGATCAAATTGACATAACAACGCAACCTAAACTCGCGCGGTGAAATTAATAATTCACGAATCTGTTCAGGGTATGATGTTGATTGACGCGTTGTTGAACAGATGCAAAACGGACTTGAAATTATTCCATACGTTGAACAACTCTCGCACGGGTCCGCGTCACTTTGTGTATGAACAATTTGCATGTGAATCCAAGATTGCAGTATATATGTATGAATTCAGGGTTAAAAGATTTCATCATAAATTCATATAAAAACATGAGAATAACAACTTCCAAGATTCAATTAGGTATATTAATTAAACAATTAGACGGTAAAAGAAGACGTACATATTATTTACAAATTATCATTATTTGGAGCTGATTCACCTTAGCAAAGTATTAATCCAAAGGTATAAATCAAAGAGATTGTAATAAGATCCAGGAACCTAAGAATCAGCAATTGACAATTGAACAGTCGAATGGAGTAAAAACATGATTCGATTTGGGCTGTTTGTTTTTCTAGTTTCTTTAATTTGTCAATCAACCTTTATGGAGTATCTTAACATTGCAAAAAATGATTTTTTCACCCAGGCTGCCATATTCCATTCCAACCCTTCAATTATCTTGCATATTGCTTCGGAGAATCAGCAATGCATCTTATTGTAATGGAAAGTGACATGAGGTGCATTTAGCAGTTGCGATTTAATGGAAACCTGTATTCACTACACGTCCAAGGGTGAGCAATATTTCGAGTACATGACGAAGTTTGGAAGGTTGCGAAAATTGAACTATGCGATTTTTTTACCATAGTCAAATTTCATAGATTATGTACGATTGTTATAATGTCCGAAAAATATTCAATCCATTTGCAACATTTCTAATCAAAAGTATATCATTCCGTGAATTAGACACATTTTGAACCATCATTGCAATTAGATCTCGATATCTGATGAGATAAATTACCTCTGTTCTTCGTCTGCTATTCAATGCATTTTGTATTTCCGTACATGTATATTCGTATCGCGTAGTAATATTCTGAATTTCCAATTCGAATACATTTCGTCAGTACTCTACCCACCCTCGATATAACATACAAGTAATTAATTATTCTCGCCCGATATGATCCGTCAAAGTTTCACGTTCTGCGAACAGCAGGTTACGTAATATCAAAGACAGGAAAATTTCATCACAGACTCGTCCGATTCCGCCACCATTTCTAGATATTTTACAAAATTCGGTATAGGTATGTAGAAATGGAATCATGTTAATCCGAACACGATCTTCTCCAGCCTACAGCTTATCAATTGTGTACTTCCTGAACACTCCGTACACGCTATAAACTTCGGTGAAATATTTGTTCGGAAACGATTTTAATTATCAAAACACTTGAAGAAATCTGACCAAAAATCCAAATTTAGAAAAATGTTGGTGTTTGCATTGAAAAAAATATCAATTCCCTGTACTTGGCAAAACAACCTTTCGCAATTCTTTGGCAAAAGATTTTTTGTACACATACACTTTGATGTTTCGTTTCAATAGACGCATCCGAAGATCATGCAAATTTTGTTGTTTAAAAAATCGATTTCATCAATTAGTACTCACGGAAATTTTACCTCATTATTAGATTCTTGTATATTACATTCATAGTTGGGGAAAAAAATATCTTTTTAATGTAATCAGTAGGTAGGTATGTCATTAAGGCAATGCTATACTCGATTTTCATCGATATTTATTATTTTTTCGAATATCCCCGAGATGGTGATACGAAATGAATTGTCCGTCTAGAATCCGATGATTTATGAAGAATGGGCTCGATCCGGTGTGCGAAAGTTATAAAAATCGAGTGAAATGTTTTTTTGGTGCGTCGATAAGCCCCTTATTTCGATTGATATTTAACGATACATAGCTCAATCACGAAAAACAGATACGTCGCGGAATTTCACCTGAATTAACAAACACCGACGCGTCAGTAAATCAATTTTTCAGGCCATAATTATTGAAAAATACCTAAATCTGCCCGATATTTCTACAATTAGCGAAAGCCAAGCGCTGGGCATGATGGTAATCGGTCAGAAGTGTAGTTTGCGTCGATACCCAAAGATGGCGTGGCGCGCGTACCCTTTTTCTCTATGAGAACCCCGTAGCACGTAGGCACGTGGATAGGTAACGCGAAATACGCCATCTTCTAACATCGTCGCAAACTACACTGCTGACCGATTACCATCATGCCCAGCGCTTGGCTTTCGCTAATTGTAGAAATATCGGGCAGATTTAGGTATTTTTCAACAATTATGGCCTGAAAAATTGATTTTCTGACGCGTCGGTGTTTGTTAATGCAAGTGAAATTCCGCGACGCATCTGTTTTTCGCGGTTGGGCTATTTATCGTGAAATATCAGTCGAAATAAGGGGCTTATCGACGCACCAAAAAAACATTTCACTCGATTTTTATAACTTTCGCACACCGGATCGAGCCCATTCTTTATAAATCATCGGATCCTAGACGGACAATTCATTTCGTATCACCATCTCGCAGATATTCAATAAAATAATAAATGTCGATAAAAATTGAGTATAGCATCCCCTTAATACTATGATGTGGTACATGAAAAATGGAAACGGTATAATACCCGGTCGAGAATTACATACATCTAGGGTATCCGCAAGGTATTATAGTGACAAAGATGGAGCGAACTGTAATTATTACGGTGTAATTATCCGCGAAGTAGGTACCATATTGTCTCGCTCAGGGTAAACACATTATGCAACAAAGTGGGTGTCAGCCCTAGGCTAGGCCCTGTCATAACATCGCATTATCACGTCATGGGTTTCACGGGTCTTCGGGGGGAGGGTTAAGGAGTTCACAACGCAACGCAACGCGACATTCTGCAGAGCGAGAGACCGCAAAATCCCCTGTGACCTCACGTCGTAACGGAATTCTAACACCATTACCTAACGACACACCCAGAATCGCGTATAAAACCAGCCCAATCCCTCTCTGAGATATTAGTCACGTGCCTTTTTTCGTTATCATTCTATTCGGCGAGGTTATATGCCGCGAAAGAAGAAGAACATGATCCCATAATTCAAAGAATACAGGAAGCGTTTTTACGCGTTTTCGCGAAAAAAAAACTGAAACAAAAACTCGAAGATTTCTTTTGTTCGCGGAATTATTTTTTGAAGAAAATAACGTTGAGGATAGGAATGTGTCACAGTTGCCAAAAATTTTGCATCGCCCAAGATAAATTCATTTCCGCACTAAAGTTTGTTTAAAATTTTTATAATCGTCTCATTCGAAAACACCCGCCGGCCTAAATTAGGTACACCGATGATCTGATTCGAGTTCTGCAAAATCAAAATTCAATTTGAGCCAATACTGCAGAAAATGGGAAAGTTCGATTCGAGGATCAAGTCATTTGGTCGTAAGCGCCAAAAACAAATGTTATTTTTAATTTGGTTTTATGGTGGAAAAATCTTTTTCATGCAATATAAAACCTTTTGGGCATAAACCCAGAAAAAAAAAATTTCTGGCGGTTACGATCCTCTTGTACTGTTAGTCACGCAATTTGCAATTGGGTGAGAAACATTGTTCAATTTTTTGATAATTCTTCATCTTTTTTTATCACAATTTTTCACCTCACACCACGCGAGAGATAAGAAAATATTTGTTTCCTGTCCGAAACGACTTTTCTTAATTCTGTAATATAATACCGACGCTATAAGAAATGATTCTGAACGGACGTTGGTCTATAAAGACCGCGGACCCGGTTTTCCGGAAACTATAGCTAGACGGAAGAATTCGAAACTTTGGAAGATTGTAGGTTCTGCCCTGACGATGAAAAATTGCCATGTCCCATTGAGATGACCAAAAGTTATAACGTCTGAATTGGACGGAAAAAAGAAAGAAAAAATTATTCAAGGCAATGGAAAGTCCAGGACAATCCAGTTTATTGATTATTGAATCTAATTTTTGGCACTATCAATTTACAACGGCACGTTCTCCAAACCAAGTAGAATGTAGAGAAGTCGAATGAATCTGCAATGCACCTAAATTCGTGCAGCACGTGTTTTGAAATGAACTTTGGCTGATGAATAAACGGATTTTGGACTAAATTGCACTTTTCCAACCACGAGATATTCGTCCTCGTTGTCAAAAAATTCTTGCCTCTCTTGATGAATAGGAAATTCTGCCTCGAGCGCCATGAACGAAGGAGATATACAGGTTTATTAATTAAATTTCAATAATAGAATCAAACGATAACTGGCTTGAATTTTATCGTATAAAATGCTCAATTCCAGAGGTGCGCTTTTAATTTTTTTGATTTCCATACCAACTCCAGTAGGTATTCTCAGAGATCCATTCGCTCATACGAAATGGCAAACCCCCGCCGCCGCGCATCGCTCTCTGAATACTCTTTTAGAATCTACAGAGTTATGAAGTCCCATAGTTTATAATCGTCGTTTTTATTTATTTTATTTTTTTTTCTTTCTTTCTTTTTCTTTTCCCTTGCGCCACTTTGCGTTCTCAATATACCTCGGAATTTTCTATCGCCGCAAGAAATAATGAATAAAAATTTTTCATCTCATATTCAACCGTACGAACGACTTCGCGCTCCACTTATTTTCTTCGTAGCTATAATATCCTTGATCTAGGTACTCGTCCACATTATACAAGCAAAAACATCTCTAGAACTTTATTAGTCTCAGCAAATTATGCCAATTAGATGTACGCGCGAAAATAATTATCCGATCGAAATATATGTATATAATGGGGTGTTCTCGCTCATCCGGGACACTTTTCTGCGCGTAGGTCACCGATTTTGATGCCACGCGAGATTTTGGATAGGACCCAACCCCCGACCACAAATCCAGAACTATTCGCCTCATTATCAAGTGGTTCAAAAGTTATTCGATTTTCAAAATATTAAAAAATCGGTTTTCGAACGCACCCACCGATCTTTAGGCGTACGTATCTTCGGTTTGGGTGGTCCGAAAAATATTTTCAAATAGTGATTCGGAATTAGAATTTTTTTTTTCAATTCGTAAATTTTTTCTTTTGCCTAGTTTCTTGTTCCTTTCACTCTTACAGCTTGATCTGACAGCGAGCAATTTGTTTTTCATATTTCCAGTTTTTCGATTAATCCAAAATCTTCAATGAGGTACGTCGAACTTTTTTTAGCGCTGTCAGATCAAGCTGTAAGAGTGAGAGAAACTAGAAACTGAGCCAGAGAAAAAATTTTTGAATCGAAAAAAAAAAATTAAATCGAAAAAAATTCTAAAAAAATATTCAAAAAAATCAGGAAAAAAAAACTAGGCCGAACGCCCTCCCACAAATTTGAGGGATTTTTTGGTATTCAGAGAACTACCTTCAGTTAAATTTTCATTGAAAAAAATTATTACCTTCGTTTCGAAAACTGAAAATCAAAAATTTTTTGGAAAATTCGTGGGCGAACGATTTTTTCCAAAAATTTCTGAGATCACAGCATTAAAGATGGAAGTTTTGCGATTCTGAATCACTATTTGAAAATATTTTTCGGACCACCCAAACCGAAGATACGTACGCCTAAAGATCGTTGGGTGCGTTCGAAAACCGATTTTTTAATATTTTGAAAAACGAATAACTTTTGAACCACTTGATAATGGGGCGAATAGCTCTAGATTTGTGGTTGGGGGTTGGGTCCGATCCAAAATCTCGCGTGGCATCAAAATCGGTTACCTACGCGCAGAAAAGTGTCCCGGATGAGCGAGAACCCCCCATTATATACGAACACGTGGATAATTTCCAAGCTGTAACAAAATTACGCACGTTCCTTTGAAGATTCTTCATTCAATCTACCGGATGTTAAATTTGAACTTAGAACCTGTGTTAGATACTGGTTTAACAAAGTTTCGATCGAAGGAGTGAGTAAGGCGTCGGATATAAGAGGGTTCGGGAATGAGGGCTGCGGAAATTGCAAATGAAATCTTTGTTCTTGGAATTTTGGTATGAAGCGAGTTGGTAACGTTCAATGTAAAGATTACAGAAGGATGATCTCTAATTGCGAGAGTTCTCTAATTTTCGGATGCAAAGAGACCCCGGGCTCCGGGTATACAGGCTACGGGTTTCTAATTTTCGAGAATCAAAAAGCCGGTGAAGAACATCTGCACGACTGCTGAAAGATTCGATTTCACATTTGATTTCTACGCTCGGATAATTTTTCAATTTCTTAATCAAATATCGAAGACCTTCCTGTCAATCGCTGAATACTAATCTCTCTCCACCTGCACCGTGTTAATTTCTTCTTCTTCTTCTTCCGTTAAGTTGGCTATCTGATCCCTACCGTGTTAACTTCTCTCTTATACCTAACGCTATTCAACGCGAACGGTCTATTATAGATCGGGAATTAACCCAACGCCGAATCTCTCGTATCTAAGCCAGATTTTCCGAAATGGTAAACCCGCGTAAAGACGATTAAAACGCTCATTTACGTACGCCTGCAGACATAATTGAGAGTTGGAATGATTATGCTAATAGTTTCACCCCCAAGTGCGACAAATTGCTGAAAGTACCCGGTACTCAAACCCTAAAACACCGTTAGATTATACAATGATAATTATACGTTCCAACACGGTCAAGATGAAAATGCAATTCGAAACGACAAACCGAAAGAAAACGAGAATGACAAATAAAAACAGCACAGGATAATCAAAAATTTGAAAAACAGAAGAAGCTATATTTTTCATTCGATTTGACATTCGATACTATAGAAATTTTTTCGATTGAACATTCACTTTTCAAGATTGAAAAGTCCGCCAGTTTCTGGAGGACTGATATTTTCATTCGAAAAAGGATGAGATTTCACTCTGAATAAACCGAAACTTGACTCAATTAAATGAGCGGAAAACTCATTTTGTTCATCGAGCGAAAAACCACTACGATTATAAGAGTGAATTTTCAATTCAAAAGTGTCAAATCGTCATCTTTTTTAAATGAAAAGTTCATCCTAAGAAATTTATAGAGTAAGTTTTAAGTACCATGTACTTTAGACGTGCCAATTAGTATACAAATATACATTTACTTTATCGATAATTAGCATGATCTTTCCCATGGTAATTGAATGAAATATCGTTGAATTACAGAAACTTAAAATTTTGTAAAATTCTGTGGGTCAGGTTATCCGATAAATAGGAGCGATAAAGAAGTGAAATATTGAGGTTGTTACTTGACGTTGAAATGAGAATAAAACTTTTGGTCAGATCTTTGAGGATATCTGCATATTTTCAAGATAACCGGGCGTTAACCGTGTACCCCGTTAGATTAGCTCTCGCGTGTATTTAAGTACTGCTAAGGGTAGCCGTTAGTTCATTTCATTTTTTTTAATTTTATTTTTTTATTAACCCTCTTGCGTGGAGCCGCCAAGCGTTTAAATCATTGCACGAAGAATAACGTACAGAGTGTTCAGGTTTGAATAAAAACTAGCTTAAATATAAATAGGTTAAAAATCACCATACATAAAAGTAAAGTGAAGAGATACTCGTGAACGCCAAGAAATAATCGCGATTAATTTTATGAACCGTAGTTATCGCAAAACTTGATGTTACGACGAAGGGGAAAGAAATTACTCGGAACCGTGCGAATGCGACATATTAGGCTTCCTGGCGAGACCGAAAATCGATTTTTTAAATATTTATCATATTGAGTGGATAATCGTGTTTGAACAATTGAGAATATTGTATTATCCAATGTGTAAAGGTGATGATAATGTTTGAACATGAATCTAATGCACCAAAGCTATATTTACAAAAGCCTCGTTGATTATTTGCATGCAGAAATAATGCGGTAATTTGTTAGTACAATATACGTGTTATAATTACGATGCTGCAGTTGGTGAATCAACAATTGTGCGGAAATTGTATATTAGCAATGGCAGTTGTAATTTGATGATTCGAATATTCGTGTGTTTATGAATCAATTTGAGTATGAGGAGAACTTAGAGAAGAAACAGTTTCACGATTATTAACAAACTGAAGTAAAAATATAAGACTATAATTGCGAATAGAATTGCGAAAAATGCAATACATCAGCAGGCCACAATAAAAAGATACGGATATTGAAAAATCTATGAGCGTGACAGCTAAGACAAACAGTAAAAAAACCCGTCAATTCGTGAAAAAAAATAATTACATAATTATTTCAAAAATGGATAAAGTAAGGAATTTGCGAATTGAAGATCCTTGGGTATTGGAATCGAGAATGTTACACAATAGAACAAACATTTGTGGCAAACTTCGTCGATACAAACTCAAAGAACATTGACATTGAAACAAATTCTTCCGCGAAGGATCCAAACATGGTAATAAATAAATGAAGAAATAAATAAATGAAGGAAATCCCCCTCAACCAAATGATTCAAGACAAAGTAATGACTGTGAGACTACGAATTGTGAAATAGTGCGTATGTAAGAGTTCCTCTACCTTATCATTTATAGAGCTGGGTGATTAATCAAATAATCCACGTTTTCAATTAATTGTACGTTCAATCAATCGATTGATCCAAATTTTCGATTAATCGTTTTTTCAGACGATCATACAATCGGAAAGACAATCAATTGGAACCCCGATCGATCGAATAATCGCCCAGCTCTACAAATCATCTACATATCGTCGTTTATAATTTACAAAATTGCCATGATCAGTACACAAATGGTTTTTCAAATAAGAAAATGTATCCTTTTCATTTCAAGTGCTGTATAACCAACCAAGACTCGGTATCGTGATCAGTCTTGATAAAAATCTCCAAAAAAACAAAAGCAAAAATCCATTTACTTCCAATAATAAAACCATCAAAATAACGACAATTCAAGACGATTTCTGCAAGGTAGATTCACCCGTGATTTAATCTCAACCGTGATCTTCGTTTCGAAATCGACAGTGCCACTTTCGTTGACATTCTAGCGTCACGTAGTCGAGTTAATTAAAGAAGGATACATATTGACTTTGGATCGGATGGACCTCGAGTCCCGCAGGATTAACTTGATTTATCAATCAAGTCTCTTCTGCGATGGCGTATATGGTACAGTTATTCGGTGCAGTAACAAAAGTAACGAAAGCCAAAAAGATGGGATAAAAAAAGACAAATAAAAAACAAGCTGTCGATGAAAATGAAGATCAATGTTGAAGATATGTCGAAGTGTTCAAGATGTTTATTGTGCAAATTTATAGTTAAAGATACGAAATAGAGTATTGAATGTACAATACCTAGGCGAACGCCTCATCGCACTAGGATGTCGCTGCCCCGACCCGGGACTGCCGTACTGCAACAAATACCCACCCCCCACGTCATCATCTGCATTCATCTCGCAAACTTATCATTTTATTAAACAAACATCGATCTACACATGCTATCGAAGTACATACATTTCGCAATCTCTCTAACTCGCTTAGTGCTCTGCAGATCAATTAATCAATGAAATGAAAATCAGATGTCTTTGATTGCCTCCCCATATTTTACAATTCCGCTATTTTACGTGCAGACGAAAAAAAAGACCGCGAAGTGCCCGAGATAAATTTAAAAAACTTTTACTCAGGATTTCGAATCGATTATAATTTGAGATTTGTATCATCATTGTATACAATTCCTCAATAATTAGAAATATTACATTAAACTATCGGGTTTATCGATCTGTTCGACGAGCTGATGAACGCAACTTTATTAGCAAATTAGAAGCGAGCGGGTGTTTGTTATCAACGTAATATAACAGCCGTCTAAACGTAATGAACAAATAATGAAATGCATAGAAAGAGCTCGTCGAATACTTGAGAGCAATGAGTTTTAAAGTTAATTAATTTAGTAATTAGGGGTAGAAGTTGTTGTCTAAGGATCAACAGTAGAATAAATTGAACGTTTTCCCGAAGGTCTTGCTTGCCTTCTTCTCAAGTTACAAATCTGGAAGCATGTCATCTGAACAAGAGTTCATCTCATGGCAATAAGAATTTTTATTGTATAGGATTTTGCGAACTCACCGACAGAATTTCAAATTTCTAATGATCATTGAACATTATTATGAAAACCTTGGATTATCGTACAGAACACTTTCGCGTAGAGAATATAATAATTATGGTATACGTTAACGTGCTTTAAAACACTGTGCAATATCATAAATTCAAAGGTTCGATGCTCTTGCTGTTAGTTATCAAAATCAATAACAAAATCAACCTAGAATATCATCGTTAGTAATTATTGTCAATTGTAGGGTTTGAATCTTCGAATAATTGCTTTAAATGATTACCATCAATCATGGAAAACTAATTGACTCTGATACGTGTATGAGTTGTTCCATTTCGAACTACCTACTAACGAAACTGTTACTCGTTGCCATTCCCATCATTTCTACTAGGTATACAACTTTGATGGAAGAGGTGAGCTCAAACCCTACAATTTTTATGGAACATGCGTCCCACTTATTCCTTATACGCCAATGACATTGATATTACCGTATAAGCAATGTTCGTGTATTTTAGCAAATAAAAATACAAGATTCGCAATCAGTTACAGAAAAATTTCACTAAACACAGTGGGAGACAAGTCACATATAGTACAATATTAATTAGAAGATCAGGTAATCCTGTATGAGTGACCAATTGACGACTGACTCGAAATTTGAATCGATGAATAATCAATGTCAGGTCACCAGATTCTTAATAATACCTTCAGTAACTGGTTCACAAAAATGTTGATCGAATCATGACTATTGATCAATTTTCGAAAATCAATTCTTTTTGTTTCGTCAACAAGACACTCACAAGTAACACAAAATTAATTTGTTAATAGAAACAACACTCTGAAACAACAACAACAACAACAAAATAAACTAAAATGAAAAACTGTTAGTTATTAGATGTATACACAAGGTATGGCACATCAAACGCATATAGCTGCATTAGAATATGTTTGGTAAGTCAACCGATGGCGAAATATAATGCTTGTGAAATTGTCCTGTAATCACATTGAACATAAACAATAAACACATATATGTATAAAACAAATATTTACATACTGTCCTTGGCCCACCAAGTCTTAAAATTAATTGATAATATGAATGACCGAGCCAGATAATTATCTTCCTATTAATACATCGCGATAAAACTAACTGTTACCGTAAATTACAATCAACCGAAAGCATTTTAGTACTAGAGAAAAAAGAGAAGAAAAAATAAAATATTCATACTAATAATTCGCAATTTCACATTCCGCCCCCTATCTGAAATACAATCTTCAACCGCAGTAAACTAGGTTCAAGAAATATCATTCTCGCGGTAATATGTTCGTTTAAATCTCTCGATAGCATCAAGAAAGGGGAAGAAAAAGAAATAACTCACAATTAAGTAGGTGAAGAATTATGATTTATATATAGAGCGAAAAAACTCCATATATTATATTTTTGAAGGAAACTCTCAGATCATATAATATGAAGAAATTATTATCATACCGCGTGAAATTCACCCCTGCAGCCGAACCCCTTTGATCTGACAACGTGCATCCGCTCTATTTAATACTACCCCTAATCTTGTTGTCTTGTGCCCTGCAGCATATTATTACACCTGCCTAAACACCACGGAGACCCCCCCATAGACGTCAAGTCTACTTGGCACATGATGTAAATGTCAGAGTGTCTCACGCAACCCTGGCACGATCTTGGCTTATCATGAAAATCCGTATTCAGGACTTGGTTAATCAGTAAACGGGTTGCCGGCTATAGGTGGAAAGTTAAATACGAGGACCAGCATTCCGGAGGATACATATCATGTTATTTATCGCATAAACCACGAATGGGTACCAATTCGTTATGCATCCGCAGCTGGATAATTCATGAATATACATCCACATCCGTATTGACTTACGAGGGAACAAACAGCCGACCAGCAAGTCAGGTAGATTTGATTCATTCTCATGGCAGATGAAGCTAATGGCTAGGACTTCAATAGGTCAAAGAGCGAAAATCGACTTGAAGAATGAAAGTTCGTTTAGAGGATTTTCACTGTGAAAAGATTCGCCCTCAAATCTGATTGGAAAATTGGACGAAAAAATCCAAATTAATCGAGTCCACAACTTTTTTAACTCGAAATCTTTTCGAAGTACGAATTTAAATTCTCGAAAACGAGATTGAATTTGTTTGGAAACGCACTTTGAAGCAATAGTGAAGTTTAAAACGGTGAGATTGATTTCACAAAGTGTCAAATCGACACCAAGTTGCATTCCAAATTAGTCAACGCTTCGAATTTTCAACAGTGCAGCGCAAAAACGTTTTACGTACTGCTGTTTCAGTTTATTGAAATCCTAGTCATAAACTTTGCGTCGTATGAAGATCAATAAAATCGATAATCTGCTGCTCGAAAATGTCTTAAGAGCTGTGGATTGCACCGAATTTAGACCTCGTGAATATAACATTAAAGAAACCATTGTTTTTTCTTGTTTTTTTTATTTTCTATTTTCGTGTTTTTTTTTTTGTTTTTTTTTTCAAGTTTTTTTATCGGAGAATCATTAATTACTTGTGCTTTGTAGCTGCGAAGAAGAAAGAAAATAGGCAAAGAGAATGATACAAATCAAAATATGATCGGAATTCGATTCACTACGGAAAGTATTGTATTCCAGATAGGAATGCGGTAGTTATCCACGTTGGTTTTGTGCGTATTTTGATTGAATTTAAATGCCAATCTATTACGTCATTCGATGTTTTGACTAATACGTCGTAGACTTGTTTATCCCCGTATGGAATCTATACCTACGCTCAAATATAATAAGACTCGGCGAGGAACTGGGGATAAAGCACGAGCAAAGTTACTCCGATATTCGTCAGAATGCATTTCGGCGATTTAGGGATCCATCATATGAGATCATCAGATCATATGACTACCAATTTGGAAAAATGCCCCAGTCTTTAGTTTTTCTATGAAATATATACGACGAGCTATCAAACTAGAATAATAGAAACTGTAACATCGTCCGAAAATGAATGAATTTGAATGAGAAATTTGTTGATTATACCGAATAACTCTACGCAGAGCCTGAATCGCAGTTAATTCTACTCCCTACATGAATGCGATTTGTATATTCATCTACATACAATCTAACGTACCTACTTGCGTACTGTGAAAAGGCGACTGTCACTGTGTCATTGACTGCGAAATATAAACCTTTCAACGAGCGTTTAGACAAATGTCTTTTTTCATATTGACTTATAATCAAGATGTATTGTTTATGGATACAGGTTACATAGTGTTCTAACCTTTGAATCAGCGAAAATAATCCCCTAATTGCATCTATCGATTTAAAACTTGTTCAATTCTCTTGCCTGAACGAAACAGGTACGAAATAAAACGTCTCGGACGGTAGTATCAACGGAATTGGTTTTGTCACAAATTGTTTATCGTTTTTTTTTTTTTGTTCATTTTTTATTTTTTTAATATCATTTCGATAAAATGAAAAATGCTATCGATTTGAAATTCGATAACATTTGAATCGAGCGGCATTCACAGCGTCACTTTATACCATTCCCGACCTAACCTACGAAACCTCACCACGTTATCCCCTACGACGCCATCTTCAACAGTGTATAGTGACGTCACAACCAATCAAAAGCGTATCTATAGCTCAACTGAGCTTCTGGCGAAATTTGATAATTTTGAAAAGAACATCGTAATATAGTATGTATTGATTTCAATGAATGTAATATTTATGAAATAAAAAAAAATAAAATAAAATAAAAAACATATTATAGCCATAACTATATTATTATTTAATTTCATTAAAATTGACTAATTTCTATTTTCTAATCAGGATATATCTATTTTCTAAGCAATGTTAGCGAAGCAGCGCGTTAATGATCCCCAAAATCATTTGGCACACATTTTTCGGACTATTAATTGTACACGCCTAGGGTGTGTATCCATCTACCTTTACTGAATAAGATCAGCTTTCCTGTGATTCATGTTAAAGAATCTGAACTGTAGTCGCAGCGTAAGGTCTTTCCGTACTGTAGGAAAAGAATTATGCGTGTTATAAATGTAAAATATGTATGTTCTCTGTTTGTTGTTTCAGTTTTCTTTTTGTTTCTTCCTTTTGTTTTAAAGTATACAAGGTATTGGTATAATGTTGTATTTTGTTAATTATATGTATATATCACGTAACTTGTATAATCGAATCATACACCTTTCGATTATTAAAAACAGCCCAAGTTTTTCATCAGGGTGATTTCTTATACATACGACTATAAAAGACAACAAAATTATGCGTCACAAATTACCTAAAAAAAATTGTATATAGGTATATATAAATTAAACGAAAGTATGACAAAAATGGAAAAGTTAATACACAGGTATGGCGTTGATGAGCAAAAATATCTTCGTCGTTGTTAAAATGCTCTGAGTGAAATACATGTGAAAAGAGAATAATAAAAATACGATAAAGCAGATAAAAATGAAAAACATGAGGAAAAAAACGAGCAAAAAAAACATTGCTCACCGTTTAACGTTGAGATAGAAATAAATTACACCGCCCAAAAAAAAAAGTCATGTGCAATTTAAAACTGTGTAAATTTGTAACAATAAGTTGCTGAAAATGTCAAAAACAGAAAAAAACTAAAGAAGAAACAAGGGACCAGAATATGAATGAAATCTTGTTCGTATTACGTGCGATGGTTAACTAAACTTTGAAATATTAACCAGGTGTTGGTTGTCTGACAGCCGCCTTGAAGTGTCTTGGATGGTAATAGAATTGGCAACAAATATAGCGTCTGAAGATATGTGTTTTTGTGTATCAGTATCGCGGGTGTTTCGTATCCCTGAGACCGCAGTATAGTTGATGTCTTTCAGTGCTAAAAATTCTGCACACTATTATTACGTGAATCGAGTCGCTTGAAATATTCTAAAGAACACCGTTATTTCATTTTATTTATTTTTTCAACTATCCTGGGAAATTTTCAGCTAGATAATAACTTCCTAAACTAATTCCTATGTATATCGTAGAATGAAGAACTAATGGCGGAAGTCTGATCTTTGAACTGGATCTTAAATTTTCATTGAAATTCGTCAACAGATTCGTTACGGCATTGGAATCTGATTTTTTCGTGTAATACTAATAGACAAAAACTCAAGATGCATACAGAAAACTGATTAAAAATCATTCAAATAATAATAACATGTGTACGTATAAACTTTAGACAGATCAATCGGCATTCTAGGAAAATAACAATAAATCATCTTTTGGGGTAAATTATTCACTTTGATATGTAATGATGCTGCGGTATTGCAATGACGACATGATTGTTAATTATTTGTTTAAACACATTTCAAAAGGACATTCTAAAATGTCTTACTCACTGCGCTAAACGAGCGCGTTATGTTCGTTTTTTAAGAGCATCTGAAGGTAGAACGCAGAAATTTCCAGCACCTGCGCCAATAGCTACAGTCTTAGCGCGTTCCAGAGGTGCGACGCGACGAACTAGCCACAGTACAAATATATGCCAATTGTATTAATATCATCACATTAATCAATATATTATCTCGTCTATACATATTTTCGACTAACTAACAAATATGAAATAATATTTCTGATAATCTAAGAGCGGAGGGGGAGGGTTTTTCGATTGAAAAACTCTTGAAAATAATCACGCTAACAAAGTAGGTAATGATTCGGAGAGCACATAATAACGTAATGATCGAGAAGAGACTGGTGGGTTTTTTTTTTTGAAAATAATAATAAAATGAAAATAATAAGCACGAGCGATAAAACACAGAAACATGTAAAAGGTGAAATTTTTAACAATTTCCTGAAAGTATCCAAGTTTTATGTATATCATATGTATATGAATACAAATGGAAAAACTAAAAGGCCTAGAATTCTGAAGCATTTTTACATAAGCCGGTTATTGAAATAAGTGTAGATAAATACCTATGGTAGCTCTACTTTTCATCTGTACATATTTAATTTTAAGCACGACTATTATTACAGCGATATTATATTAAACAAATGAAAACAAATAAAATTGCAAATTCATACCGGATTTAAACTACACTATTCTTCCCTTATGTGCTTAGCTGAAAAAAAGAAAGAAAGAATTCAATCTGAGTATCTTCCTCAACTTAATACGTTATTTCCGGTTCATTATACGATATTCAATACAAAGCCATTAGACACATTTGTGATTCAGCAAATGAAACTTTTCGTCGAAAAAAAACCAATAACTCTTTCAAATCTTATGAATTTCTTTACATCACTGTCTCTATTCTTCGATAATTACATATAGCACGTGGAATAGCATATCGCGTAATTTAGGGAAAAGAAATGAACAAAGGATTGTGAAGAAAACAATATGAAAATACATTACGGTACATTCCTGACCGATTAAAAAAAAAGATTCAGGTTTGTTAAAAGTATGGCGACTATATACAATAAGAATATTAGAAACAGTTGTGCATTCGTTGCTGGACGATATCGGGGTCACTACTTCAGGGTCTCATAATTACCTCGATGAACGATGGCTAACGTAAAGTAAATGATTGAACAATAGCGTGATGATTTCATGACGAATGGCTACTAATGCGACTACTTTTTAACTACGAAGCAATACTAGAACGCTATAAGCATTTGTTGGCATAATATCCATAGTGTCCCATACAGTTGGATCCATCTAAGCGAGAAAATTCATCATTAAAATGAACATAGTTCATACGAATTACACAGAATTCAAAATATATTCATAACGTTAGCTGTAAATTATTATTTCAATACAGGCGGCTGTCCCTGTATCTGCTGGAAATAAACTCATGAATCGATTTTCCTGCAAAGAAGAGAATTAGTCACGCTCCGGTCCTCGAGAGTCTCGTTCCTGTCCATTTTACCTAGTTAATGATTCTTTCGTACATCAACGGAGCTGATTCTTTTCTTCGAGATATTTTTAAAGATTGATGCGCGAGTTGATTGTACAAAAGATTCATTTTGGAGAAGAAATATGAACAAAAAAATATACATGAATTGTTGTATTCATTCGTAGTCTAGTGTCACCTGAATAGAATACAAATAGAATAATTGCTTGGTTCAATTTATAGTGAGTAGAGAAACCAAAGAAATCCAAACTCCCTGGTACCTGTGGATACAGAATTAAATTTCCCACATTACGAGACGTTATAGGATCCATTGAGAAGCAAAATATTGGATTTCAGATTGAGAATGACCAAAGGTTCGTGACCAGGTAACTTGATAATCAATTTTATATGATTATGAGATAGAAAAATTACTGTCGACATAAATCGGCATAAAAACCAATACTTTACTTGTTAATGTGACACATGGAATGGAATAAATATTAACGGCAATTGTAATGTTTACAACCGTCTCTGATCAATCGTTTACTACTTACTCCTATCAATGTTGCGCTGTAGGTGAGCGGCAACTCTGTGCCTTGCGTCATTAAATTCGAGGTGAAGACCGAGCCGGAGTAGCGTTGGATTCTGCTCGACAAGCTGCGTTATTTCCATCTCAATTTTATTACCCAAAACTTGTGACCTCTGAATGGAGAAAAAGAAAGGATAAGAAATTTTAAGTTAATAATATACCTATGATAAAAAGAGAAAACCGTCAAGTTTAACAAATATTTTGCGATTGATAAATCAAAAGCAATAAATACAATAAATTGAATTCTAGGTATTTGGAAAAGCTATTCCTTTGAACGATATTTGTTAAAATTTATCGCTTAGCTATTGGGTCTGAAATCTATTAGTAAAAATGATAATCAACATCAAGTTACCTGATTTGAGCATCTGAATTCCTCGATGGATTTTGTTTTGAGAAGAGCCTTGATGAGCCTTACTATCACAGATGGGCTGATGAAATTTGTTTCAACACTGTAACGAATAAAAATACATCGAGTGGTGAGTTATCCGGAGTATTTCTCAAGCAGAAAAATTTTTGAATTTCAAGAAAAAGAATTCCTTTTCGTAACATTAAAATTTATTATTAAATCATTTTGTTATTTTCGAGATATAATTGGATCGCTTATAGCATGATCCTTAAATTTGAGATCGTCTAGCAAATTTCAAGGCAAATGAAAACTAATATAACGGCAGAATAACATTGGAAACAACCAATTTTTTTAGGCGTATGAAAGCAGTGGAAACTTGAGCTATTCGAAATTCTTTGAAATCCATACAACTTGTGTGCGCAATATGAATTTTTGCAGAATTGCACAAAACTAGTGAACTATTGATATCATTAACAAAATGTAAGAAGTAACTTTTATTCGGGAATGCAGGTGAATTTTATCGGAATTTTTGAATATGTGTTCCGTTTTACTACTTCTTGCAAAAAAGAACGTCTCCAAAAGTCCGGAGAGAAATTAATAATATTGAAAATCGACCCAATCTTTCGAGTCTTTCATAATTTTTTAGACTAGTTCATAGCTTTCAAGTTACATAAAACTTGAAGTTGAACCACAGCGCCATTGAAATGAATCTTTTTGTAAAAATTACCCTAACAAAGGAATTTCACCAAAGATTTCTGTAAAGTGTACAAAGAATTACAAACTTTTTGATCCCTGAAACTGTTGGTTAATCTCAATAGTCTCCAAGTCAAAAGGATTATTCTAAAAAACAATATTCATGCCAATTGAAGCTTTGAAATACTTCTAAACCTATTTTTCTACAATTATTTTTTCATAACACGTGCATGGAAAGTGAGGCTTTCCATAGCAGTTTTGCGGGACGAAACTAGCCGATTGCATGCTGGGTTAGGTTCGCGCATGCGCAGTCCACAATTAGCTCACTTTCGTCCCTTGGGCGAATTTCTATTTACTTTTGCGCATGCGCAGTCCACATTTAGCTCACTTTCGTCCCTTGGGCGAATTTCGATTTACGTTCCCCCCCACTGATCTCTTATGGAGATCAGTGTTCGTCCCGCTAAACCGCCATGTAAAGCCCCACTTTCATGCACTTGTTATGAAAAGTATCGTGTGTGACGCGGGCCGAAGTTGGCGATGATTGCGACTCGTGTGATTGCCACCCTCGCTTCGCTCGGGCGGGCAAACTTCACACTCGTCCGCAATCGCCAACTTTCGGCCCTTGTCACACAATATACTAGTGCACCCAGATATTGCACTTCCGATTCCGACTTAAAATTTGCATAACAATCACGTACTCATGGTCGTACGCTGCCGTAAACATAAAATACCATTTAGTTTCTCAGATACTTTCTAAGTTTCTATCAAATAACAGCGTAGCGAATAGCGAACGATACTAACTTTAGTACTCTGAGGGTTGAATTCTTTTCGATGACGTCAGCTAATCTGAGTGCAGTCTTGTCTGTGAGCCCGACGTTTGTCAAACTCAAGGCTTCGAGGTGTGTGTTAATCTCCAACGCTTCGAACAACTGGATAAACTTTTCGTCTGAGATGTTCTGCAAAATGAAAAAAAAACCATTAGACACATAGTAATAAGAATTCCTGTTATTTCTTCGGTGCAAAAACCGAACCTTGCGTGATAATTTCGCTGAAACATTGATTCATTCATTGCGCATAAACATTCAGAGTATTTCAGACATGATCATCATTGTTTTCAACTAAAAGTGCTGAGAGAGGCAAAACGCGTTCGGTCTGAAGATATTATGTTCAGATGAAGCCGTGTGGTAGCAACGGAAGTTATTCGGAAGAATAACCCGTTGCTCAGCAATTTTTTTCTTTCTGTTTTGAATATTTGAAGCAAAGAACTTTGACATCTTTAAGGAATCTTTTGAGAAGAACATCAAATCGTCGGCGCTCTCCTAGCATTTCTTTAATCAATTATCTGTTCATTGAATTGAATGTCACGTCGTTAATTTGGAATCGTCCTTGTTCATTATATATCGTTCAATTTCTTGAAATTATAAATGGCACCTCCACGTTAATATTCATGCATAAAGGAATAAGAAAATAATATTTTCAACTATTTAACAAACCTTGATATTATTCCAATTGAGATCGACCAATTTGTGATCGTCGTCTCGAACTTGTTTGATCGTTTCGTCAACGTCTGTGTTGTTTGGTGGTTCCATGGGAAATACTTTGGGTTGACTCGCCTTGGTGATACCGTCCCAACCGAGTCCAACCGGTTGGCCAGAATTCAATAGGGAGGCATGGTACTGATCCTGGTTCATCATAGAGTGAAAACCGAGGATGGCTGGAATTTGAAATATCGTTAGAACGCGGCGATGAGATTTTACCTCATTGTTGACATCGAATAAAAAAAAAAAAAAAAGGTGAGTTGACTCGTGAGTCGATGATCATTACGTTAACTAATCGGACGAACTCATTTTCAGCTAGATTTTTAATTCAAAGTAAATTTCGGAGTGATTTTCGTATACCGAGAAACAAGCTGATATTGAATCTGATAATCACACGTTGTTTGATAGTCGAATTCATTCTCTAAGGTATATTTGAGTAGAGTTGAGGATAAATGTGTAGAAAAATATGATTTCATTCAAGAAACTCCAAAGTTGGAGTTGTTTCTGGACAATAATTGTCAAAATTGTTATAACTTCGATGTTTTTATTACGCAATGGTTTATTTTGTATGAAAAACGTGCAAGTCAATGAATTTTTTTGATTAATCTAGTAGAGAGAAATAAAAAAAATCGTTGAATAATTGATAAAAAGAAGTTTAATGAGTCCCGAAATTCGATTATCGCGAGAAACGGATAAGCATTGTCTACTACCAACCAGCGAGGTCGATAATCTCTTCTTGAGATGCAGCAGTAAGAGCTTGTTCATATTCATCGCCAAGATCAATTGCGATCTGTTCATCCGCTTCCTTTTCTTTTTGATTATCTTGCGGCGGTGGAATCCACTGTAAACAATAACAATTATATTACCATTTGTTGTAAAGTATGTGAGTATCAGAGTAATTGGCATTGTAAAAAACTGAATTCATCTCAAGATATTCCAAAACAGGATTGGCGTAGTGGGACTGTAGTGACTGTAATCCCATGTGTTTTATTCAATTTCAATTCACAAAAATTTACAGAATATAAATTTTGATTCTTGAGATTAGTTCCTTTTTTTATACTTCATGAATTTACCCAAGTGCAAACTAAATAATTTTTAACAGAAATCAAACTCTCCAGTATTTCTAATTCTAATCATTGAAAAGTTACGAAAGAGTGTTTGAAAATTGCTTAAAGGATTAGTTAACGTTGATAACAAGTTTTAGATGTAGAAAAAAAGAAGCGACGTCCCAAATTTCTGTATTCCAAAACTCTGGGTTTAGTTCAGATTGAACATTTTATGATTCCGATGTCCAAGAAAATAAATATGATCCACAAATTTCACTTCGATTTTTAGTGTCCGTGTTCAAGTGAAAACCAAGAATTGAAGGCACATTATTAATCCAAGGTGAAAGAAATGGTTTCTATAAGATAGAAAATTACTTTTTTCCCACGAACAGTTCCAGGTACGTATGGCTTCAACTCTGGGATATCGGGTGTCTCTAAAGCCTGTTTGTTGATGTGGTCGATGAGCTTCTTGCGGTTTAACGGTCCTGTTGGGTCCTTATCACATTCGTAACTGCAGCGTTGAGACGGAGGCATGAAACTATCCTATAATAAAATTGCACATCAATATACTAACACTCTACCATCGTCTTTTAATTCTCAATCAATATCACAACGAAATGGTTTTGATACAGCAAAAAAGGATATCGTTTTCATTCAAAATTCATGCACAAATACATCTTCTCTCCTGTTTTTCACCTATCGACACAAAAATTAAGGATTTTATTCTCGTTTCTTTACACTCTACAAAAGTTTAATCAATGGATAATTATTGAGGTACATATTCTATTATTCAGTGAAAAAAATTCTCTGAACATTGCAAAGAAATATTTCAGTTTGTTGTCAGTTTTCGAAGTTATTTTTGTTTCGTTGTACCTTTCGTGTTAATCTGGGTATGAAAAAACCCAGGATCGTATCATAGAAGCTTATTTCATCTGAGTTTTATTGCAATGAAGTCTGAATAACCCTGGGTTGAACGGATCTTTCATTCGCCCGTTTCCTGAACTACCGAAAATTTATTCAACTAAAGAAATAGTATGACCAATTGACATTTGAGGGCAATAATTTATTGTCATGTGCATTGACAGCTGTTACGCTTCTTCGACTGAGAAAACTAGTACGAATAGTTATCGGGCAAATTTTTATTGAAAATCAACACGTAAACAAACGTCTCAAGTTGAATTGAAGTTTTTTTCTTTACGCGAAATACCTAGATCATAAATTTTCCAGGAAACCAGGTTTTTTCGGGGTTCTTCCGATTTGATTTCTTTCTCAAATAACACAAGCGGGTCTGAAAGGGTCAGGAAAATTGTAAATCACTTTGGTATTGATAAAAGTGCTTTCACGCAGTTGAAGATAGCAATAGTAAATAGTTGAACGAAAAAAATGAGGTAGCATAGATCTCTGTCTCGCAAATCGTTGACAAGTCACGCTACCTCTACCTACATCGTACATTGTTAATTTTTTGCAATTGCAGATGCACCGTTCGAGAAGATAAAATGAACTTTCAAGGGCACACTGGGCGAACGTCCCATAACTGTACTACGAAAATAGTTTGGCTGTTTCTGAATTATTGAGGAGAAAATTCATTCTGTTCTGATTAGTCTAAAAGATCCTCGATTCCAGTTTTGCCATCATTGTTTCCAAAAGGAAAAGTAGAAAGAATAAAGATACAACAAAACTGCTTCATAGCGTTTCTGCAATTCCAAGTCTATCAAAAAATGTATTTCCAAACTATTGGCGCAGCTGATATCGCAATCAGATCAAAAACGAAAAAGTTGGATAAAACTGGCATAGCTCAGTGACGTTTCGAGCTACAGGGAACTAAGCCGGCTAATATTTATCGTTAAACCGTCTCAAAATATCACCGTCTCAAACTTTAACAAATTATCTCGCATGTTACCTTCCTCAATCTGCACGATTCAGAGCTATTGAAAAAATACATTTTCAGACTTCTACAAATAAAAAGAAACCAATACAACATAAACCGCCATACTCACATCTGGATCGACTTCCTTGGCTAGTATATTGATTTCTTCGGGAGAAAGCTGCGCCAGTAGCTCGTCGACGTCGACGTCGTCGTACTCGCTTAAATCTTTGCCGTACAGCTTCGCTGCCGTTGTCATGGTGGTGGTTTTTGTCGACGCAGACGTCTGCAAAACAAAATTAAAAAAATAAATAGACAAATTATACATCACAAAATTAATGTTAAAATTAAATATTCAAAAACAAAAAAACGCACGAATGATGACAAATTCGTAATATTATTGCCGAATCACTTAGAAAAAACCAAATTACACAGAATTTTAGAACAAACTATTGGTCAGGGTTTTAATTATTATTTCCTCTTGTCATTGGCAGTGATCATAATAATAATCATATTAATAATAATAATAATAATAATAATAATGATGACTGAAGGATGGAATTGAATAAAAGATGCGTCTTGACGAAATTGGGTTATGTATGGATTTGATTAAAGACATTAGACTAGACGGTGGATCTTACGAGGTGATTAGTCAAGTTAAGATAGCCGAATGAACCGATCGTCGCCAATACTATAACTGAACTGATCCGTAAATAAGAAATTCGGCTGCTTTCCAAACGGGCCAATACCCTTTGACCCTATTAATTAAAGAAGAGACTAGATATTTTCATTGACAATTAGTCGATAGTCGAGTAATTACTCGAGAAGCAGAGAAGTGCAGAGTAAATAAAATACAAATTATTATTTTCTTCATTGTAATTAGAAAGAAATTGGGTCGGATTTATACAAATCGTATTATTATTATTTATTCATCAATTCTCTGTATATTTGTTTTCTTCTTATATTATCAAACAATCGCGTTACAAGCATCGTTCGTTCGGTGTATGGATATCTAAAAAATAACCTACATTCTTAAGATCGTGTTAAAAACTCGCGAATGTTATAAAATTAGGTATAAATTGCGAATTTTTTTTCACTATTCTTCTAGTAAAATAACCTCACCCACTTTTTAGCACACACGCTCGCTCGCTTTGCTTTTTCTGTTTTCACGCACACGGGTTGTACATACAACTACTACAACCACGGACTACACTAATGCCTCTTTGAGGATAGGCCAGGTCCAACTTGAGCGATTACGGCAGCGCCCTTTGCGGCGCGTTTTCGGTATAGTCCGTTCGTGCTAAATGAATTCTACTGCATACATACATACATACGTTAGACACAGAGTACGCGAGACATATAGAGATATGAATTTATTTACCTGTAGAACGTAAGAGGATAGACAGATAAACAGACAGAGAGGTTTATTATCGGAGAAATTCTCTCGTTTATTCTATGAAAATTAATTAATCTATCTTTGGTGATATTATTTCATCGATTTGTTATTGATATTATTTTTTCTTTTAATATACTGTGAATCTAATCATAAATTACCGCGGTATTTAGTTTCACAACTCCTTTCTTTTCTTTATTATATTATTCGAGAATATGACACACGGTGGTGTCAGTGTGACACTTGAATTATAGAAGCGTGTAATATCGTGAGCGGAGTATAGGCTGCGTGTAGAACCTGGCCGGAGATACGACTGCGCATTACTTTCTGCGCATATATTGACAATCGACCGCTCCTCCTCATATACTCCACGGAATTGTGGCGCTCGTTATTGCTGGGTTATGAATTACTCGCAATACAATACGCCGTTTGAGAAGTTTTTTTTTTTTCTTTTGTTTTTTGTTTTCCTGCAAACATTACAGATCTTTTCTATACTCTGCTGGATATTTTGTTGTTTCAAAACGCCATGAATCATATTGTACATTTGCAATTATTACATCTCGTACGCGACTTGTAAACGACGGTTTTTTGTTTTTTTTTATTGGTCTCTTTATTTATAATCTGTTATCGTATTTATTATGAGAGAATAAAACGGGCGGTGATGATGCTTGAACGCGTGATCACGGTCAGTCGATTATACATATACTCTTTACACTGCAGCCAGAACCAATTACCCGAATGAAATAAGATTGATTTCAAAATAATTGAAAGCAATTTTTATCCATTCGTGATTGATTTAATTGAATATAACCTACGCTACTTTTTAATTTCATTGACTTATTATATTTTTCTATTCCATTCGGTTATCATCTCTGATTCGTGTAGGTCTTTGATTTTCCTCAAATGACTTCTGGTCCTCGGATGAAATTTGAACGGATTATTCGTCATTATTTGCTGATTCATATTCATATTACTATAATCAATTTTGGATTTTTTTTCCGTTACAACATTCCAACGATCGGGAGAAGAATTCAGTTGATTATAACTATACAAAGCTATCGAATAATTTATTCGCATCACTGAATTTGTGTATCTATTACAATTTTACAAATATATCAAAAATCTTTCAAAATTACGAAAATCATTGTCCGACCATAAATGTCAATCAACGATATGTACTTTAGTATAGGTTTACGAGTGAGCGAACAAATATCCACATCGCAGCTGAAAATACATTTTCTACTAGTTCTAACTATTTTTGTCATTTATATACGAAAGAAATAATTTTTTTTTTTCCGTATGTTCTATATTCACCATAATTCGCGAATTATAGGAATCGAAAAAAAAACAACTAATTCATTATCTCTATAGCTGCCATAATTTAGTTTTTTGGAACTAACAGAAGGTCAGATTTTGATTCTTCTTTTTTTCTGACAATGAGTTTATTTCGGAGAATGTGACGAAACGAGTATACGAAAACAGAAAACGTGTGGGAAAATCTATACTTATAGCCTTGTTAATTCTCAAATTGCATAACAAATTACGTGTCAAGTACACAGTATGAATCTACGTATACCTATACCTATATACATATATTATTATATTTAACCGGGATGTTGTCAATTGGTACTGTGTTTGCCTTCAATTTGACAGTCGGTTGCAGCTATATTATATGAAGAGCGCATACTCGACCGTGGAATTCTATTTCTGAATTCATCATTGACTGGTACGCTCATTTTTATGAATCTCCATATGACAACCGTTCAATGTAAAAATATTGGAATGTGGCTTGTTGATACTTTTCTTCACTCGTAGAAAAGAGCCATGCGAGTACAATCATGCGGAAATTGAAGCTAAGCAACCTGTTCCTTTCGTCTGAAGGAACCGAGAGAAATAATTAATGGCCCGATTTCTGCGAGGCACAACAATGTTACGAACAGCATGATTTTACTCGAAAACTCAACGTTCCATCATCGTTTATCGTTGTTCTGTCACCTTGGATTATGTACTGATAAAATGTTGAAAAATAGATAAATACAAATCCTCGCATAAGTCTGACGTACAAATGCGAAAGCAGCAATCAACGGTTTGCCCATGTTTGCGGTAACTTATGTTGTATAAGGCTCGAATTTTATGATGTGATGATGATGATTCTCGGAATCTATACATCATGAGCCCACTGCCATAAATCGAATGGTTATCGAATATAAACAGTGCGCGACGTACAATTTTGAGTCTTATATAAATAATCGGTCGAAGCATTACGCGAATGTTGGAAATCTTTCTCAAAAACGTAATTCATATTATTATTAATGATTTTTTTTCCCTATAGCTGAAATTCAGATTTTCTATTACGAGTACACAACACTTTCCATTCTCAATCGTCAATATTTCACAATATAGGCAAACTGGATGATAGATTTGCGCTCTACTTTATCGATGAAAATCATGGAGAAAACAAAATGCAATGAATTAGTTTTCTCCTACACCTATAAGCATGAAGAAAAAATACAAATCCCCAATAACACAATACACGAAAAACAAAACATCGATTGAGACCAAAATCATCAAAATCCGTTGATTCGTTCTCGAGATATGACTATTTAAAATTGTTTTTGTAATATCTTGTTTGCTGAATTACTCAAAAACTAGTCCACCAATTGAATCAAAAATCTAATCAGCTCTGAGTTACGAAAAACCACATCAATCGAAATCAAAATCATCTGAATCCGTCGCATGGTTTTCAAGATATGATCAAATACGTTACACAAAATTGATCACACACACACTGAACACATCCAAAAATGGTCAGAGGTGATTTTCTGGAGCTCAAAACGTGAGGATCTGGTGGAAACTCAACTTTTTATTTTGGGGTTGATTTCAATAACTTCCATTTTCTTCAAAGCAAGAAGTTATAAAACTGTGAAGCTTGTCCTCGTCAACTGTATCGAAAAATCATTGATCGCTATCGACGTAGGTAGTAGAATTCGAAGAGCCAACAACATAGGACCAGATGAGATACATTTTCAATGTATACATATGACCGAAATTTGAAAAAATCGAAATTTTAAACGTCGCCTTTGTGACTTAAGGTGCGACGGGAGTCACTTCAGATAACAGTGGTTATCCGCATTGTTGTCCAATTGTCATCCGAAGAGACTCCCGTTGCACCTTAAGGGGAGCAGTATGTCGCAGTTGTAAAAATGAAACGTGGTTTAAAATCAATTTATTGCTTCACCAAAGTTCATTAGACATCATTATAATCATCTCACTAAAAATCAGTTGCTGCACGGATTGAGGCACACCGTAGGTCCGATTTCACTTTCTCAAGATCCAAAATGTATGAAAGATGCGCCGTCATAAATTGAATAAGGGAAATTGAATTTAAAAAATTATCATAGAAGATATGGCCAACTTTCCGACAATCGAACATTTCTTTTCCACTTATTCACAAATAACTCAGCCTAAAAATTAAATTTTCCAATTTCTCTCATTCAATTTGTGACGGCCTGTATTCCTTCGAATCTTGGTCATACATAAGTTGAGTCGGACCTACGGTGTGCCTCAATTCGTGCAGCAACCGTTTTTAAGTGAGATGATAACAATGATGCAAAATGAACTTTGGTGATGAAACAAATTGATGTTAGACTATGTTTAATTTTCCCAACCGCGACATACTGCTCCCCTCAAACCAACAGCTTACAATTAGTATAAAAAATTAATTTATACTTTTGTCGAATTTTCAAAAAATTTTAAACACCAACCCTACTTTGCCTATCTTTTCCTTCTCGATTTCCGTCACATACCTACATTTACCCAGGCTTATATGATGACACAAAGTCTAATGATTGGAACCCAGATCCTAAAAATCCGTGAACTCGACGTTGAAATTCTGATGCTTCGAAAAATCGTTTTTTGGAATAACTCGATAGCTGCCGGACTGCAGATCGCAACGCTAGAATCCAGCCAATTCCAAGTTATGAAAAACCGCATGCATGTATCAAAACCAGAATCATCGAGATCTCTCGATTCATTCTCGAAAATAAGTTGACAAAAAAAAATTGATCACACCACATCGCATGCATCCATAGATGTCCATCTGAATCCTATCATAGGTCTGGACCTCAAAATAAGACGAAGATCTAATGAAAACTGAGCCACGATTTCCAGTCTCAATATAATAACCAGATTTTATTCTGACCCAGGAAGTAAAAAAATTCTATACGACAATAACAAATTTCAATGATAAGTGGATGAGTTGGTAATTTTTTCAAGGTCACGCATAATCTCGCGAACTTTGACCCTGCAGTCTCGGAATATCAAGACCCGGAATTATCGCATAATCTGCAGCTAATTATCTGGGCCGGAGTTATAACCTTAGAAAAGTTCGCGGACTTGGACTTTCAGTTTTCCAAACAATTCATTATCAATTCATGTGCAGATTTCGATGGTTTTTCCGATGGTTCGGATGGTTCTGGGGGTTTTTGGCGGTTCGCGAGGTGGTGGCGGTGGCTGTGGCTGTGGCGGTGGCGGCGACAGGGCCAGGAATAGATCGGGCCTCCTCGGAGGCTGGCTGGCTGGCATCTTCCCAACGGTCTATACTTGGACATCCCCGTGCTTCGATTATTTATAGTCCACGGTACCGCGGCCACTAGCCTTCCCGCGAACTAACTTGCCCGTACAAACGACGGCTAGTTTGCCCGTGACCTACAGCATCGCAAACGTCACAAATCGTCATATGTATATACCAGAAAACGCATTCGCAAGAATATACACATACATATGCCCGCCGGCAATATCCCATACGCGGCGTTCCCATGCACGCCACCCTAAAACACCCAATTGGAAAATACACCATCATATCACGTCCGGCGTCAATTTTTTCATAAATCATATAATATATACACAGACATGTGTTTATTTGCCAAAGATCAAACATCGGCCCGCAATATGAACAGCTGGGGAACAGATTCGAGATGCAAAATTTTTTAGAAATCATCTAAAACTGTCCAATTCTTCGGTCGAGATGACGACCGATTATGTCCAAAGTGAAATTATGCACTTCTGTCTGTCGGAACTCATAACCCTGCTTTAGGGAGGACCCAACTGAAATTTTGGTAAAAATGAGTTTTCCATTTTTTAAATGGCCAAAAAAAGTCAAATCAAGAAACGGATACCAAAAATTCCAGCTTCTATTAGGATATGTTTTGAAACAAATTTTCAAATTTCGGCGATAAAAATTCATGCCGCAGAAGGAACCTTATACGTAGCCCTGAAAAGGAGAGATTCTGCGAAAGATTCCTTGTTTTTTTCCCCAAAACATAACTTACCCGAATCTAAAGTTCTTGATATCCATTTTTTGATTGGAAGTTATTTGGACATTCCAAAAATGAAAAATTGATTTTTCTAAAATTTCGATAGGGTCCTCTCTTTAAAGTTCTATCCTGAATCCTCTATACGGTTTTTGTCTGATCTGTACTTGGTTTTATCTTGAACTGTGTTCGAAACTGTATCCTGAAACAGTTTCAAACAGAACCAAGCACAGACTGGGCACAAAAACTGTGACTGAAAAAGGATAGAACCGTATTAATTCATTCAACATTTCAAGCTGGGCATAATGCAACGATCGAGAATAGTTCTCATTCAAACGTAGGATATTAATTTCCGATTATTTTTTTCGATCTACAAATCGATCACTTGATCAGTCTATAAAGTTCGATTAAAGAAACTTGGACAACGTTCGTTGGTAAACAATGAATTGTTGTTGGGCGCGTGGCGTTTGGATGTGCGGATTGATGCGTTCGATATTTAATTATAAAGTGTGGCTTCGAGCATAAGTGACAGCTGGGAATATAGGATGGAGGCTTTGTTCTGGTCGATGTTTTATTATTATGCCAAAAACAAAGACAAAGACGTGGATGATCTGCAAAATGCATACGTCATTCTGACAGCCGACGTACAGGCCGAGGAAAATCTTCTACCTTCCCGCTCATTCAAAGAATGTAAATGAAATGATTTTCATTATTCCAAAAGTGAAAAGCCAAGTTTCCGCCAAATCTCCACGTTTTGAGATACAGAGAAACACCTCTGGTCAGTTTTTGATGCCACGATGACTATGGCGAAAGTATCGACGAATTTTGACGATTTTCGTGACGAATCATGCCGTTTTTCCGACGTCGAACTGACTTGATCTTGGATTTTATCAATCCGTTTGTTTACAATTTATTCATCGAACAAAAATTGGAACTAAAACTTATAATTGATGATATTTTGAGAATAGATTGCAATGAACTCGGTCTCAACCCACAGGGTTTGCATGAAATTTTCTTATCAATTGATTCAATTATAGCTCGTGAGTTAACAGAAGCACACAATTTCCTTGCTTTGCCACAAAAATGAAGTCAGAATTTTCCGATCCCCAAATTACAAGACGGTGAAAATTTCTATGGTCATCTGAGATTTACCGAACATGAGAAGATTGATGTGAACAAATAGATATTCCTGCACTTTCCGGTCTGGACGCAATCAGTTTTCGAATAATTACGCTTCTCTCTCAAAGAATACTTCTCATTCAGTCTGGCTCATTGTAGTCAGTCGAATGATCTGCTGTTTTATTCAGGGGAAAGAAAAGTGAAAAAAAGAACTAAACATGATTTTCATGGACGTGGAAAGTTAGGATGACTCGGAATCGAGGTGATATAGCCGAGATCATTCCCAAATTAACCTAGCTAACATAAATAACATGAGTTTTACTGGAATATCCTATCAGTCTTCCGGAGAAAGGGATACAATTGGCCACTTTCTGCCAAAAACCTAAATTCATTCAAAAAAGATTCATTCAAATTGGTTGGGTAGTCATTGAGAAAGTACGATTCGCTTTTTCCAAGTGACAACGATTGGTAATAATGAAATTTTGAACAGACTCCTATGTCGCCTCAACAGTGGATTCTAAATAATCGTGTCAGTCTGTTCGACGACAGAAATGTTGTATAGACTATCTCCTTGAGGGCTGCGTCAGAATGTAGAAGACATACCTAGATATAAACGATCCTGTATACTTTGTACATGCATATTTCGAATTTCTTTTTTTCTTTTCCTTTTCTTTCATCCATACTGAAGAATATCAAAGGCCACGGTGTTAGGTATATTTGGATCAAGCTCATTCGTTTTTAACGGAGTTTCTTCTCGTCCACACTAGAGTCGAGTTGCTGCCTTTTTAGTTTCATATCTTGCGGTGTATCCAGCCGCAGCATCTTCGCGGCTACTGTGAAGATCCGTTACTGAACGCTTCATTGCGAGCCAAAAGACCGGAGACAAATGGTATGATCAAAGTCGTAATATCACAACCAGCGGAACGATATCGACTAATAGTCACAGATATCCGAACGCAGTTAATGAGCAAAAAATTATACCTACGAATGCAAATGAAAAAGTTAACATCAACAGAGCATCGGGTAACAATTCTGCCCGATCATATCTTCCGATTGACCACTCAATCGACACACATTTGATCAGGTAGCAATTATAAAGCGAAATCTTAAATGGGCATACGAATAAACACCATAGCGCAGTTCTCGTTTTGGCTGTGGATGTTCGTTATGATTATAATAAATTGTCAGTATCTAGATCCATTACAACTTCCACCAATTAAGGTCACGCAAACAGAAATGCGAACTTCATTCACAGTATACAAAAAAAAGTCTCTATACTAAAGCCTGCAGTGTGATTCTAGTGAGTTTTATAAATGGTATGGTACAGATTAAAAGATTTGTAATTATGGAATGGGCAGGAATGGGTTTGACATAATCAGATCATTCTGTTTCCCATTAAAAACCGGTAGCTAGTTATTATTGGTGCGATATATTCTAGAAATGAAGTGATACATTCGATTATACAGGGAACTGAATTGATTGATCTGGATAAAACTGTAGCAGTTGATACAACGAACAGGTAGGCATAAGTCGAATGTACGTACTATATGCCCTGTGATCTCTCCTATTCTGCATATTAGAAACTAATCTTGGCTCTGAGTATCCAGGTACACGAATGCCGCACAGCATTGGAATTTATGTAGTAGAAAGAAGCACGCATAATTAACTACAACACTATCGCCATATAATGCATGGGATCTTTCACAATCCCTGATCTAACGGTTTGTGCGCAACGACTGACACCATTGTATCTATCACTTGTTTGCAGACATCTACACGCACGTATGAATACACGTGTACGTACTTTCGATTTCCCATCACATTTCCAAAAATAAAGAATAAAACCAAAAACAAATGCCGCGAAAACTGTGTGGTACAAATTTTTGAGCACAGATTTGTTGACTTCAGTCACCCAAAAATGACTACATCTCAAGAATTTGAAACGTTCGGAACTTTCTTGTAACCGACAACCCATCGATAATCGTACAATTTGTTTTTTCAACATATTCTGCAGGTGAAACAGATATTTTGAGAAAAAATAAACCATGGAGAGACTAGCCGTATAAAAAATATTTCAATCTCTACGTTTTTTGATGGTTTCTTTTTTTCACATTACACTCTGGACTACTGAATAGTCAAAAGATTGTAATAATTTTGGAACGTCGAGTTTTCTGCGAAACAATTTTTCAAGTAAACGTTGTGAAAATTTTAATGAAATGTGTAATTTCGTGATCCATTCTTTTCTAAAATGAGTTCGAATATATATACGTAACCAACGTAACCGATGATCGGACGGGTTATTGAATTTTCAAGCAATCGATGACGTCCGACTCTGTTCCAGGTGGCTGAAGAGGCCAACATGAATGTCTCATCATAAAGAGATTAGGTACAGTAAATAAAAGTGGGTATGGTCTTGGTCGATATGCTGATCGTGAGTTCGCAAACCACCTGCCAGCCAGCTACTGTAACTGTTGTTCGTTGAAAGTTTCGCAACGGGAATAGAATGCCATGAGAAGTATAATTTAATGGTGAAGAATTTCATGTCTGTCAATTCATTGCAGATATTCGCGAACCCATTCGAGGTGGCATTACAAGTGTAGGTATGGCTGTAGATTTGAGATGCTTACAAATTCTTTGCAATTTCACATTCATGGGAATCTTGTCATGAGTGCTCTGCAGTAAGATGTTAACAAATGCTTCATAATAGTCAGCTGCAAAGTCTCTGGAAGTCTAAATGGCAGTCGCTATCACTCTCGTCCCGAGTCACTGATAGTCTGTGAAAGTCTTTAGAAGTCACGGTAAGTCAGTGAAAATCATTGGCAGTCGTTAGAAGTCCATTAAAGTCATCAGTACAATCAATCAAAGTTATTTTGGAAGTCTAAAGTCACTTGCAGACTTAAGAAAGAAGTGAACACTTGAACAGTCCTGCGACCTGATTGTTGCAATAATATATCCAATTGTGCAATTTTTGGTATAGCATTTCGAGTAATGAAGGGTTATCGGCCCTTGTGTTGGTATAATTGGAATCCCGTTGGATGGGTGAATCGTCATCGTTGAGAAAAACCGTCGATTATCCGCATCCAAGTGTCAAATCGTATACCGCGGCTTGACCTTTAAAGTTGGCATTACTGCTCGTCCTTTCACTTTTCAACCGTGAAATAATAACAACTAGCTATGATAGTTAATCACGGATAGTTATATTCGCACGTGGGCGAACCCGTCCCGTTTCTTAAGAGATAGTGATTCCCAAGTATGTATCAAGGTATGTAGCTCATTGTCAGATGCAAACCTATATCCTCGTAGATATATTGCTGATTGATTTAATACATATCTAAACTCAGAGTTTATACAGGCCAATAGGCCGATTGGCACTTTCCCAATACCGAATGCGCCAAAATTCGAAAAATCATCCTCAGATTATTCCCAAACGATTTTTCTTCGACGTTTAACCATTTCGATGGAAATTCGGTCGTTCAATCCCGGTGTAAATAATTCCATGAATTTTAGGGGTATTTTGACATAGTTTTATCAATGAGAATGAAGATTTATCACAAAATAAACTACAAAAATTATTCCTATAGTGAGTTTCTACTCTGGCAAAATTCTACGAGTTTCTGAAAAAATTCGAACAATTCATTGTTTTTCCTTAGTTATTTGTTGAAAAATACCATTGTTATGGTTGAAATGGTTGCAAAATACGTGAATCTACCATTTTTTATAACAAACTATGTATGGAGTGTCTAGACTTGCCTAATCAAATCGTAGAAATTCGTGACGGTCGTAATTTTCAAACGTCTTTTCTGTAATTTTTCGGAGTAACTTTTCACGCTATTTTTTCAAAATGGCAGAATTTCACCTCCAAAAAAGCATAGATTTGCTGACTTTGGAGTACAAAGTCTGCAAAATCACTTTTCCTAAATAAAAATCGACTCTATTTTCCCAGCTGTCACAATTTCCACTCTCAAAAATTCCGAAATTATAATATACAGGTAATCGCATGCGGATGAAATTTCCAAATCAGTATTTGATTATGCCCATGTTATGGCACCATTTTTTCTCTTATGTAGTTCTGAAGAATTCAGAAATCATCAGTTCGTTTCCTCCTGCGAGTGCGTGTAATTTCATTTCCGGAGTTATTATCGATCCCGTTATGGAATATCTATAGGTATGGTTGTCTCTGGAACAGTCGACACCAAGTGTATGTCGTATTTAAGAAAACGGTAACACTTGAACACGAATCCTCAAGCCGTTTCCTCGCTTCTCAGCACTTTTCATCAGCCGAACTCCGCCTTGGGCCTTGCCAGGTTTCTTTGGGCCGTTCGTGTTGGGGACCTCTTCAGGACTTTGCCACGGCCCCATGACAGGTGGGTCAGGTGAGACACGTGACAGATGTGCGTATCACGAACGGTTCACTTCACTTACTATATACGAAGTGTTTTTACAAACTGTGCTTTATTTATTTTTATTTTTTCTATTCACGCAACGCGATTCATACTCCTTTTCACTATTTCTTATGTAGGTATATACTTTGCCTAGATGTACCGTCACTCGCCTATATACGACTACAGGTATAACTGATCGTGAGATATAACAGTTAGTAAAGCACATGGCTTTTAACCGGCTCGTGTATACCAGGGGAAAGTATTAGCTGTTTTTTATTCTAAAAACGAAACCATCGTCATTATAGAACTTGACCTACTGTCGTAGGTACCTAATCCGATCTTCGAATTCATTCAGACGTTGTATTCGACTCAATACAACGATATATGGTTTTGAATTGGTATTGTGTTGTCTGGGATGATTTGATCCGTTGTTCCATCATTATCAAACAACTGTTATCGTGATCTCACATTTAGGAGAAATATTAAAAAATCCTGATCATCCAGCAACCCTTCGATAGCTGAAATTTAATCCTTATTAGGATGTGGGAAATCAGATGAGATGGCAGTTCTTAAATCGCGGGTGTTGGTTAAATTTATAGATAGTACAATTTAGATATTATTGATTACATAAATATGGATAATTCGGGGTGTTTGATTTGCTTCAGATTTATGGTTTTCCGAGTGAACAATTAATGAATCATACATTGAACACGACCCTTGCTGAACTTGCTGTTTGAACTTTGTTCCATGAATCATGACTGAAGCCTAAACCGAAGAAACTACCTACTTCCGGTGCAAATAAATGTATAAAGCAAGCCTTACAAACTTTTAAAATTCCTCACGATCAGAAAGAAGAAATTTTCATCAGGTTTATTACGGATTTGAATCGCCTGTGACTGACACTGACAATTACGGTACTAGTATTTTGAATGGATACAATATAATACGAAGGGTTTGACAAAAAAAGGTACCTTAGAAACACAAGTGGAGAAGTGAACATATTTTGTCGAAAAAGCGATTTCTCTCAAGTTTAAACATTTCAAATGTGTAAAAAAAAAATTTGTTGTCAAAAAAATTGTTCAAATGGAAGCAGGTCGCAGTGAGCGAACTTTGATGCATAAATTTTCACCACCTCCGAATATCTTTTCTTTAAACATTAAACATTTCCATGAATATCATATTTAGCTTCCTGGCCCGGGTACGTTAACCCAGTTACTTTAAGTATTACACCGTAAACACCAGCAGGCACGTTTACATATACATACATCGTATATATATACAATATATTGACTCCAGACTCGGACCCGCAGGTAGTTTTCCATTTTCATTCAAAATCATAAAACAACAAAATTATAGTCACATTGGCCAAACGTCACGTACTGCAACGATTCTAATATACACGTCTATATTTATCAGCCTGGACAGGTCAGTGATCGAGAAAACCGGCATGAATCTCACCCATATTTCAAACAATCAATTACATTCACGTTTTTTTCCCCACAAATTGTTAGGTAGATCGTTTCACTGCAATTTTATAGAAGATTTTCGAGTATTTGAAGATGACGTGTAAATATCTGATGCCGAAATACGTTTCTGTTATCACGTAATTAATTTAGGAATATGTTAGAAATAACGATCATTATTGAAAAATGCTCACCAGAATAAAATCCAATACGTATGTCGTTGCACAAGAAGCTTTTCCGTATATAGTTTCAATCTCGGAGACACGAAACACGCTGATATTATACTTCCAAGTGATTCGAAACCTTAGAAAGGAAGACCGAGAAATGCTACCCCGGGACAAAGGAGCGGAACTGACCAAGAGGAAACCTCCGGAGTGAATGGCACTAAACAACAGAGTTGTGTTACACGCTGGAATATACGGAAGGCGACGGGGAGTATAAGATAGAAAATGACAAAGAATAGAGACAGGAATACTAAGAGACAAAGACAGAGAGATATTACACGCACTGTAATACTTATCTACACGTGTACATTCATGTATGCATACAAGTTTATACCTATATACCACAGGATAGGTACATACGTATACGAGATTATACCGACATGGTAATGACTAAAGCAAATAATGACGTTCTCGCGAATATCGATTCGCTCCATGTTTAGAAGGAAAATTAATTTATATATTCAAACAATTGCGTAAAATATATTTGCAAACGAATTGATAGATTTTGTATAAATATTAGAGGCTGAATAAAATCGAACATATAAGAGTATATAACGTTAGATCTATACTTTCGTAATGGTAAGTACAGGATTTGATCTAATTCCACTTTCGCAATTAAACGGTGTGACGATATATCGAAATTGGAATTTACGATATCGACGTAGCTTCGTAGGACGGAGGTCGTTTGGGTCAATTAGAGATCCCGCAGGTTCTAATGAAATTTTATCTAGTGAGTTTCGAGATGTGTGGGTTAAGAGGGGAAACGATGACGCCATTTTACCGTGATGATGATATCACTTTCAACTATACATCTAACGGCAATCGTCGTATATACATATACATATAAATATACCTAAACTCATGCAGTAGCTGGATAATATCTTGAGGAAACTAATTGCCATAAATTATGCCACAGATCGTAATTAATTAAGTTCATCAAAGTACAGCGAGAAGACTGTATGAAAGGAAATATAGATCGATATCTATATATCTTATTAATGTATCCAGTGGAAATCATTAACGATCCTCGTATTTGTACCTAGCGATAAATTCCGTGTAAAAATATCAGATTTCAAATCCGACTTGAAATCGATAAAAATAGGTGAAGATCTGTATTGTAATTGACAAGTTTTTGAAAATGAGAAGTATAAGTAGGTCTCAGACATGTTGCTGTACATAATCGACCTTCTGAGTTTCATTTTCCTAAATCTTTTCTCGAATCAGAGCCGAGAAATTGTTTTCCCAAAAATTTTTAAAATTGAATCATTATATATACGTGGAAAATGAAAAGTGATAGTAAAACAAACTAAACGTGAAGACAGATTTAGCCAATATTGTATTTTTCAGGGTATCCGTTAACAAAAAGGCGGACGTGTTAGACGGCAGTTTTGCCGATGGTCAAAAAATCTGAGAACCGTGCGATTTTGCAAGATTTTAAAGCATTTTTTTGAGTTTGTGCGTGAGCAACTCGCCGGGTCGCGCCTAGCTGCGACCGATTTCGCGTTTTCGCTGTCGTGTATCAGAGTGATCTGTCAAGTTCAAGTGGAAAAAATTGGGTTGTGTGTATAAACGAAATAATTCTTCTTAACTCTGTTATTATTTTGGGAATCGCAGAATTTCAAGCCGAATCCATCGAGCACAGGCCGATCTTAATTGTAGCTGTAACGACTCGCTCGGGAGAAAATGGCAAACTTGAAAGCTAGTGTCGGAAAAGTGGAGAATATTGATTAAAATGGTTTCAGGAGTGCGATTTCAGTCATTTTCACGATATTACACATCTGAAAATTAGCGGTATCGCAGAATTGCGAGCCGAATCCAACGATCAGTACGGGTCGATCATAGAAAGTTTGAATATAATTTCAGGGATGACGACGGTTTTTTGGCCGCTACTTCTGCAATTGCCGTGATAATATGAAAAATCCAAATGCATGAAACATAGTAAAATATTGTAAGTCGGTTTTTTTTTCTCGCAAAAGCGTACATATAATGTTCAAATAGGACAAGGTATAACAATTCTCCATCTCCATAATATGATTCAAATTCAAACCCCTGTGTATTTCAGAGCTTCAGCTACAGACAAACCTTTTCCTGAACATCTGCTTTCCGAATAATGCTATAGGGTCAAAAATCTAAAGAATCGCTGGAATTACCAAGAGTCATTTTTACAAAATAATTTCTGTTTGTTTACGAATTCCGAAGCAAATCTCTAACAATAAGCCCTACCGAAAAAAGATAAAAATCATGCGACCATCTGGTTTCAATAAGACCGAATGGTCGCATTATTCCGCTGACGACTTTATAATGGCATATCAGCAAGACGATATGAAATCCATGAACCTCGAGTCGTTCAATGTTTCTATATCACTGGTATATCATTAGTTGATGACCATTATGAGTGAGAGCATATCCATTCGCAGGATTGAAATGACTTGGGTACAAGTAGACGAGATGTTTTCATGTCCCCATCGCAGAGTCATCAGCCCATGGAAAGTGCTGTGGAACCGGCGTGAGAAGGATGGAAAGTTTTACGAGCAACAAAGCAGCTATGTGGTGGGCATGTTGCCAAGATGAGAAAGAACACAGCCTCGATTCTAAAGTGTTCTTTTTCTTCCTTTAGAGGAAGATATTAATGGCGAAGGCGTTGAGGTTGATACGCGTTAGGTGCATATGAAAGACTTTCACCCAATTATACGCGTCTCGAAATAAATTAGTCCGATGGTCGAGGTTCAAGGTTCTTCTGCATGGTTCTCAGCTCCACAATCGATCTTGACTCGTGAGAGACTCCGATGAGTATGAAAATATTATTGAAAAGATTATTCGGCTCACTTCCTGCAATGAGAAATCTCGTCTTCACGTTTACTCTATTTTTCAATCCTTTAGAAATCATTCTCAAGTTCCAATTCCCACGAACGAGGTGAAAAAGAAGTGAAAACGTTCTCCGCAATTCAGCGAATCCAGACGTTCGATTCGAACGTAGAAATGCGAGAGATTAGATGCAATTATAAGCTTATGCATCACATTCCCCTGGTACTAAAATCCCAAGTGGATTATAGGTTCAGACTGTTTAAGCTCGTTTCGTTTGATCGCGAGCTTCCAGGTTTCACGGTGAACTACTTGCTGTAAGATTACCTGATATTCCGCTGAATTCTATGGGTGCAAAATATCTGGGCTTTACCTTCACGGTAACGGGGAGATCGGATCATCCCCGACCCAGAAGCACAAGCTTCGGTGTTTTATAATTGACACTGTTTAATCAACAGGCAAAATATAACTATACGTAAAAACGTATCAATTCGAAATTCCGCAAAGTTGATATCCGACTCGAAAAATGCTATGGACAGTAGAAGAACGAAAACCTTATAGCTACACACTGCAAGTTATTAAATTCCTTTCTCATGTTTTTGAAGAAACTGATTGAGAAGGAGCTTTTTGACGACAGTCAAGTATGAACACCGTTCGTTCGAAAGTCTGGAAGGCCTCTGAACCCTCGAGACTTTGGTATCATAGATGATTGATTCTAATGAAGGGCTGAACGTGAAAAGCTGTAGCCCGTGTGGAAATTGCCATGTTTTTCCAACTTTGAATATAGGCTCTACGTAATGCCCCGAGCAATCGACACATACATATGTTGACAGACTGCATTCATGGAGAGAGAGCCGTTTAAAAAGTCAATAATACCAATTAGTAAATCTAATTACGTTTTTTACTATGGTTCCATTAACAGGCAAGTGTTGCGAAAATACTTGATTGTATCGCTAGGATTTATAATCCACTTTCTATCAATCTTTTTCACCGCTCTGGTCCGCGAACTTTACTCTTGGATCCATGAAAGCATGGAAAAATCAAATTCTGCGTTACTAATCAACATTGTCATACAACATACAACAATATCAACATCAACATACATCAACGTACAACAACAGTCCTAAAATATACGTTTTAGGTTTTAATTATCTCTTCCCGAAGTCGTCGAATATTTATAATTAAATGAACGAAAAATGTCCCTCACCGGCGTCTCTTAATGGTGGAAGTATTTCCTTGAAGACTAGGAATAATCATCACCCGCAATATCCTATACATCCGATAAATCTTTCGAAGCTCCGAACATCTGGTCCCAGCAATATCTTCATGCCGTTGAACGTACCGGTGTTTATAAAGTTTACTGCCGACTCGTTCCACTTTTCGTAAGTAAATTGCACGTAGTAGAGCTTTCAACTCAAGTCGTATGTATACGATTTGCCACAGTCGTACCAAATCTGCTTCTTCTCCTATAATGCCACGTTATTTTCGCAAAAATATGTTAATTCCACAATCCAGTAGGCGATAAAAATGTGCCCATCGGGCCCATTAGACTGATTCATATTTCCCCATAAATATCATGAAAACTACATTGCACGAAATTGATCAGTCGGATCAAAACCTTGACCAATGTATGTATCCTCAATGATGAAGGACTCGGTGAAATTTTGCTTGGCTCTTCATCGAATGCACATACGTATTTGAAGTTGATCAGTTCCCCGGTAATCGATACCAATTTCTTTAGCAAAGAAATATATGCGGAAATTAATTAAGAATCAATCCGAGTCTACAAAGAAGCTTGGCAGTCCCAACTATAGAACTGGACCTACTGTACGTGTTGAATAATCAAATCCTGTAATTGGTACTCTCACTCGATAGTCATCGAATGGTATTTACTGTATCTAAATAGCTTACATAAAAGATTCTGCATTCGTGTACATGTGGATAGATGTGCGTGTGATACTTGCAACATATACAATCGGCAGCGGAAATCAGTGGAGTTAATTACATAGGCTGAATTCGAGCAATTGGGTTCCAAGCAGACTAACAATAAGACTGATCAAATGGCATCTATATGTACTGCGTATCGACCACAATGCGAGCTGAACGCTGCACTGACCTTTCTCAACGTATGTTGGGTATTTTAATTCTGTTCTAAACATAGTTTAGGATCATACTTTTTTAAATCCTGTTCTTATCCTCAATATTTCTTGTCTCTCTCTCTCTCTCTCTCTCTCTCTCTCTCTCTCTCTCTCTCTCTCTCTCTCTCTCTCTCTCTCTCTCTGAACCAGGTATTGTGGTCATTGAACAACGTTTACGTACACCAGATTTGTCCGGAAATTATAGCCAATTTGGTTTTAGGTTCATAGACGAGGCTCATATATCCACTTGCGTCGTTACTCAGAAATGATGAGAAAATCACCATTAGAAATTGTGGAGAAATTGTTAGAAATCATTTGTATGAAGTTAAATACTTATCGGGAATCGCACAAGGTCCGGAAACTTATTTTTCATGATTTCTCATTAGACGGCTTATCACTATGTGAATGTTCGATATAATTGATCTAAGATGTAGGAAAATTGCGGTGACCGATTTCCTTTGATTTCTAAGCGAATAGCTTCCTGTATATCTAGATGTCGCGTAACTATAGTCAATGCAACGAAGTTTTCTTGCCAAAGGTCGTTTTTGTTTGTCAAACCGTGACGTAAGTATTTCCGTGCAGTCAAATCATTTCTTACAAATAGCTACCTACTTTATGTAACAACTTTATGCACGCTTTCTTACTTCGGGTGAAACTTTAGCCTTTGCACTGAATTACGACGACTTCAGTGACTTTTGACTCACAGCCTAACTATCAATCTATAGAAGTTGCTGTTTTCATCGACAATAAACAAACGTAGGAAATTTTGACAGAATAATTTCACGCTCATTGAGAGAAAACGTGAAATCTGCAATTTATTCGACTTGAAAATTTGCCAACCCCAAATTCAAGTAATCGGAAATTGCGATTATGATGTAGTGTGGCTTGGAAACGTTTGAGCGACTTGGTTATGAAGTTTTCCAAAAACTGTTCACAGATGAAGGGAAGCAGGATAGAATCAAACCTATCTTGTATTCGAACCATATATTTCTTCAATGTTTCAGAAATTTCACGAAATTTCTAGCGCTGCTTCTATATGAAACAGTTTGTAACTTTTTTCTATGAATTTTCGTTTCTCAGCGATAAGAAGAGACTATTATATCTAATAATCGAATAGGAATTGATGATGACAAACGTATGAATTGGTTCAGAAGAAAAGTTGTAGTTCTATCGTTCTAAACCACATAGAAAACCAAACTTCAAACAAAAATTGACACTTGAATGATAGGATGACCCTCAATAGAATCTGATTCGAATCTCATCGCAATCGCGCCCGCATGGGCCAAAATATTTCGAACTAAATTCGAAAAAATGTAGACATAATACCACGTGTTTATCTCAATTCCAAATAAAACCGGATTTCTGGTACTTCGCGGTTAATTTTTTTTTTTCTATCAGAGTATCGCCACATAAGAAATGAAACTTGGCACATCTATTTGGTAGTAGGTATTCTCCGAAATTTTTAGAAATTTGTATCGATCTTATCTTGCGACTACATCAAAACTGATAATCCGAAATCTTCCGAACATCTCGTGCTCGATAATCCAAAAATCAGATCGTTCAGGATCTAATTAAAAGTGTTCATGGAATACCTACCACTATTGGTGTTGAATGTGCCAAGATAGTACACGATATAATATTTGACCAATCGCTTCGTACCTTCATATAAATTCACATTTTTGCTAGATTCGTATGTAATTTTCATTAAAAGAAAAAAACAAGATGGATTCTTCAATGTCAGTTTTTCATACAATCGGATAGGATTGAAACCCCAAAAACAAACAAATCGATTTCTCCTCATCGTCAGCCGAACAGGTTCAATAATGATGAAACTATTGGAGAGAATATTGAAAAAAAAAAAGAAACGGTTCGCAATAAGAGTACAAGTAATCAGAAACTGGTGTATCCATTTTGAACCATTAAAATTATTTTTAGTAGCTGAAAATGCAGCTTCTAAGATGCCGGAGATCGTTTAGCGATGCCAGAGCCCGAGGGTCATCTTCGGCTGACCCATCCCAGGCTCGTGTACGAGTATTTCTGAGGTCAAACAAACAGAACCATGACGAAGAAAGTACGCCACGTATGCACATACAATATACCTATAGATAAAGTGAAGAGGAAATAGAAAACCTCACATGTGTCTTTGCGTCGTATATAGGCACTGTCATTCTGCTTTCTTTGTTCCCAGGGGCTTATACGCAGAGCATCCTCCGGAGTCACTGTTCGGAATAAAACGATCTTAATTTAGTATGCAAGAGGTAATTTTCCACTTGACGCTGTCAGCTGAGCTACGTACCTCGATTTCTTATACGACAAACGTTAAATACACACGAAATTCTGCGCACGTCCTTTGATAGTATTGTTCCGAAGCACGGAGCGAAAACGTCTTCCAGTCTGTGGGTTCTAGGCGGAAAGGGTTTCATGTTTCTCTTTGTTATCGTAACAATTACAAACAATAGGAACGAAGTAAAAAGAAAAAAGAAAAAAACTACAAATCTCTATACGCTCGATGGATAAGTTCGTTGGCCCAACTCGTAATACGTGCAGACGTACGCAATAGACGACAAAGAAATTCGAAATTCCACTAGTTGACTAAGATTCAGCTGGCTTGATAATCGAGCGAATGGAATTGGAGAGGCTGAGAAACCGATTGGACCTAAAATTGAAGTGTAAACTTGATTTCACTTTGAAGTTCCATCGACATTAGAAAACGAACGGTCAGGAGGTACAGAACGAAATAACCAAGCAGAAGATTTGGCTGATTGATTTTTTGGGGTAAGCAATTGATTTGTCCAGAATTATATTAGAGGAAATTTAATTACTTCTGCGTCTTGATGTACATCATTTGGCATTTTTCAAAATCGATGTATTCCGGGTTCATTGGCATCAACCAGAAAACCTACGAGGACCGATTTTTGAAGAACCATCCCATTCTTGGCAAATTATAGTGCATCAAGTTGAATCCATCATCCTGAAATTTTTGAATTGGAAAATTGAAACTTTATTTTAGTGATCAGCAACCTGAAAAACCCCTGGATACTAATCGTAAGTTTCGGGAAATATAAAGCCAGGGGCAAAATGAATCCCACTATAGTAATTTACAAGCCCCTTAATCGATGAACAGAAAAATTCTATCAGATCGAACTTGGAGAAAATCCTAAAGATTCAGACCCAAAAATCGTCGAAATACGTTGGCCTGTTCTCCAGATGTCATCGATTCAAATTGATAATTCGAAAACTACTGGACGATCAAAACCAAAATTTGATGAGCTTTGAGTTCTGTAAAACTGCGTTGATTGGAATCAGAATCATGAAAATCCCCTTATTTGTTCTCAAGATATCATTAGGCGAAAAGTTAACCACACACAAAGAGACGTTCATCTGAAAACGACCGAAGATAATTCTTCAGACTCAAAAACACGATTCTTCATTTTTGTAGTGATTCTAAAAACTTTTTTTTTTATAAAGGGGTAATTGAAAAATTACCTCACTATAGATTTATTTGAAATTTATTGGCAACTCTTACGCAATCTATAATTACATTACATGTTTAGAAATTTGTAAATTTCTAGAACTAAAAATCTAGCAGACTAAACAGAGTGCAGAATCGTTATTTACCGCAGGACAAAAAATTAGATTGCAAAAATTTGTATTCCATTTTCCAATTCGATTTTTATTTTATTTTTTATTTTTTGTACCGATCTATATACATTTTCCCTTATAGTATCTATGCTGCAACGAATTTTATTTAGACCAATCCTACCTACAAGTGAGTCAGAAAAAACAACTTGCGAAACGGTTGTTTTGCAGTCTTAGGCTTCGAAACATCTTGAGAGTCGCTATTCTGAGATCATCTTTCACCGCGAAAACTTTTCCAAGCCCATTATTAATATCCGGACAAAGAATTCGATGATTTCTAAACTACCTTATAGAACTTGTTTTGAAAAGATAAATCATTTATTATGGACATAAGAAAAAGACAGGCAATCTCAATATAGGATATAGATAATATCTAACATTCCTATATAGTTCAACTTCGAACTAATTTCGTTGGCAAAACTTAATGAGAAATTAATGCCTACAGTAATATCATGATGGAGGTCGATGACACTATCGGTAACAAGAACTGGTAACAGAGCACACATATCTACATGCATTGAACGAGTTAGTCTGGATAGCACACAAATAATCACAGCTGTCAATCGAGTCCAACTTCAGTCGGACAGTAGAACGAACACGTGTAATCCAGGCAATTGCTGAGCCTATTTATAAACGAGTAAAGTATAACGCGATTCAACGTGACTGAAAATTTTGTACAGCGCGATGTATAGATGGTCTCGCAAAATAGGTAGGCAGATAGGTATAGAAACATTCGTCAAAAATGAAAAGTAAAAATACTATTTTCAAAATAGCACTACTTTTCACTCAGCCTAGGTACATTATACAGATATTACGCTCCTCGTCTAACGGATCGGAAATTATATTAAAACTGCCGAACGCCCACGTCTGATCCTCTGCAATATTTCCGGCAAAATGTTGATTTGTTTTTCATATAGATTTTTATTCAACAAACAGTTTCTACTTTCAAAACCGATTTCGAATATCATTCAACTTTTTTGCGGGTATAAGAGTCGCGCAAATCGACGGAATTTCTTTCTAACTTTTAGAAACGTATGCCAATATGGATACTGAATATGTACACTAATCGGAGTTGGGTTTCGTGATTTGCTTCTCTGAATTGCGAATACTATTGAGGCACACAGAATTATAGTCGTTCAATAATTTTTTTTATTTTTTTACCAGAGAGAGGAAACAATCGGTAAAAAAAAAATTGATCCGGCGTTTGCTATTAACGGTCAATAAAGTATCGAACCGTACGATGACCGTCAAGGAAGAACGAATACTGAAAATATTCGATGAAATTTATAGCCGCAGAATTGAAACGAAGCTGAACGAAGATATTTTTGTGAATATCTACGAAGGCACCGGTTGGTTTGAGTCAACGTCATGGATGCTTGAAATCAAAGACTCATGATCCAGAACGAAGTATCACTTATTAATCTCTCATATCATAACATCATGTAGATCCCGTGAAAATAATGATTGAACTAGAAAATATCAAGCCATCTTTCATACTTTTTCGAATATTTATTCCTACCAAAGTGGTTTTATGCCCCGATTGTTTATTATTACACGAACAAATGCCTATATAGATTTTTTGAAGTATAACAGACTTATAGTTTCTGGGTTTCCAGGAAATTCAACAATGTGAAAGAAATTCAGTGCTCACGTCTCTCAATCCAATGAAATTTACTTTACAACTGGAAATTCCGATCGCATTACGCGCACTCATCATTCGAAATGTTAGAACAATTATTGACGATCGAACGATTTGGTGTTATCCGCATTGAAAAAACCCATTGATGAAAATAACACCAGTTTGACTCATTGCTTGGATTTATATTCACGCAGAAAATTATTTTTGCAATTAGTCAATCGATTTTATAACCGCCGATGTAACGAAAGCTCATTCGTAGCTCATTGGGCTATAAGAATTAAAAAATGAACACGGGCGGCTGACTCGTTTGTATATTATGTCTTTCGACGATGAATAGTTGGTCAATAATTATAATAGTAAGAATAGTCAGCAAAGTCAGCTGTTTTCAAATCTTGTTAGAATGGGGTCATTCCATAAATTTTTCGAAGATTTTCTTAATCTCAACTACTCGGGAAATCCTATTAAAAAAAAAAAAAAACCAGCTCATAGTGGAGCGAATCCTGAATATTCTGACTTTGATTGACCTCACAATCATGCAGTAAAGTAGTATCTCGCTACGAATGAGAACGCAATAATTAGTCCAACAATATGAGCGAGCCAAATCAAGAATTTGGTTCAGTACGAAATTTTCGATTGAGCAGATCGAAAGATACACCAATTTGACGAAACGGAGACGTTTAAAATAGAAGTGGAATGGCTATGACAAATTGTACCGAGTTCCAGAGATGAGGATAGAGTCGTAAACATCTATTTCCGGCCGTATGGTATTTCAACCGAAACCGCAGAAAGTAATTTTACTTGTGGCTGAAGAAGTTGAACGAATAATCCGTCAATATAAATAACAAATAATAAAATTACCAACATGGAAAGTATCGGACCCCCGGGTTATGGCTTCTATCCAAACTTCCAGAGCTGTTTTATCGTGCCAAAATATTGAGCCCGTACTATGACGTGTAATTCCGTCTAACAGGCCTTTTTCTTCTCTCCATTACCAATTGATCGTATTGGTGATTTGACGAGTACGAAATGTGGTGGCGAACATGAAGTATGATTAACCTTTGCTCTCAATGTACAGTTTTATTCTCGACTGATTAAGGTTCGATGACTGCTGTCTTGCAGATTCAATATAATGAACGGATCATTCCGGAGCACTAATGAATTATCCACGATAATATGAACAATTGTAACCGTAGAGAAAAGAGGCCCAATGGATGGAATTTTCGCACATCTTGGGCTCCATATTTTGGAGCAACAATATTCTCGTAGATAGAGTTGCAGAATCCATCTTCCGAAGTCTGATACTTTTTTTGTCAGTATGTGAGTTGTACAAAATGATGCGAGTAAAATGCGAGAAACATCAACGACAGCAGCTAATTTCGATTAGATTGACAATTTTCTTGCACCTTTTTTTCGACTGAAAGCCCAATATCAATAATATACATGCCTATACTGAAATAACAACTCGCTATGAAAACTCATGATCAACACTTAGCACATTTCAGAAACCATGCAGTGAAGTGGAATGATTATGTGGAAATTTGTCATACATCCGAAACTCGCCTTTGAGATAATTTCAAGTTAAATTGGCTGAATCGTCAGATTCTGGCCAGTGAAGAGTATGTTGAAAGCTCTGATTCGGAAGCAGTTAAAAGGTGTGTTGTATGTTACATTGATGCTGTAATATTTGGCACTTTTACAGCGTTCTTAGACGAGAGACTCATTTACTCGATCTTGTCATTCCATACTTCCTATTGTGCATCACATTAGAGTTACTAGAAATATAATATGGATGTCTCTCATTCTCGCGATACGTTGCTCGTGTAAATAGCAATTGGTCGAAGGTCATAACGGGTACTCATTGCTCAAGATGTCACCAGATTTAACGATCCATTGGACATAGTAACGTATGTACACTAGGTTTAAAGTACATGTACACGTGAAGAGTAACGTTGTTGTTACAAATGCGTATCGGGAATATCGGTATACGTATACTAGTATCATACGTGCATATCGCCTGAAGTTTCTATTCTTAACAAGTATACAAATTTCAGTTCTTAGCCTGACGCAAACCTGTATTCAGTTCCCAAATCTACCACCTGCCAGTAAATACATTCTACTGACGACAGCTAAATGTATGTCAACTCATTATTGGCAGAAGCTATATACAATCACCAGCCGCCATTAGTTGATTACAGTGCTAATTGATGCTCCGAAAGATTTTCGTTATTCTCTTCGAGACTGTGAAAGTACTCGTCTTCGAAGTGAAAATATCAGATGTCTATAGCTTGCAAGTAGTTTCAATGCAAAAATTACATACGAACATCTTTGGAATTTCAGAGAATGACATCACATTTGGCGAAATTGATCATATCGAATCCGAAGGCGATCTATTTCTCCACCAAATTTCGTTTCATACCATTATAACCGTCTTGTTCAAAAAAAAAAAAAAACTTACTGCACGAATCTGAACACACCGATGGTCGAATTTGACTTCACCAGGATCCAAACCGTTTGGAATCGAGTACAAGAAATTGAATTTCCAAAATTGGCATAGAAGATAACATGATCAATTTTTTGAATGTTCAGGTTTCCTTAATGAACAATCCAATTTCTATAAATAAGAACAGGTTAGTAAGGCAAATGCGTTGAATATAAGACCATATTATAGCTCTCGATATTCCATAGTAGACTAGTTTTGAAAAAGTTTCTACCACGTTTCCCACAGCTATAGGTAGCCGGTTGTTATATGATAGCAAATAAACAAACTACTGCAGCAGACGAGGCACTTGTTTGTTCAGCTGACATCGTAAAAACTGAGGAATATCGAGGTAAGAAAGATTGTTTAATTACTTAAACTATCTGTACGTTGTTTAAATATTTGTACTGAGAAATCTCATTACAGTAAATATAATATGCTACTTTTCATTTAGACTAGTATTTTTCATGATCATCCCATATGACTGCGTAATTATATTTGTACGCATTCAATTGCTTTTCATTGATAATTACTTTTCGTTTGTTACAGTAATAAATATTCAGCAGCTTACGCTGAAGAATGCCTTGTACGTAATATTCTGATAATTTCTTTCGTAAAATATTTCATTCGTTGATAACTTTCTTCTGATTTTTAAACTATTACTTTTTTCATTGATTAGCTAATCGCAAAATGGACTGTTTACGAACTTATCTAAACATTGAAACAGTTTCTATACCTGTAGCCTTCGTATTCAAGAAATTATGGAAAGTAGCAAGACGGCCTTATTTGGATCACGTCCTCCCAATAAGGCAATCATGCTACTTTTTTTTCCTCGTGTAGTCGCGCAGACCAGTACAAATATGGCCATACTTTTTACGGTCTGTTATTTTTTACGATTCTATATATACACTGCCATGTATACTCCTCAATTTGTTGGTAGCGTTTTTACTCTGAAATGAAATAAATCGTGACGACAAGTCAATTCCTACTTATATACAGTTTTCAATTTCACACAGTATACAGAAGGAATGTCATTTGGCATATAAATCCCTGTATTTCGATTCGCCATATCGTGGGAACCATAAATCGCATCAAGAAACTCCCGCGAGTATAAAAAAATTACAGTTTGTCGTGAACAGTCCAATGCAATTCTACTCATTATTTTCTTGACGCGGTTCACAGGCCATTTCCCCCCGGAAAATGAGATTGGATTTTTTATTTAAACCAGTAACGCTTCTAGGATTTTTTTGAACATTCTAAAGCATCTCTAAGCAAATATACATGTAACGTATAATGTGAAAAAAGAAAAACAAGTGACAAAGTGGAAAACATTGGAACGTACACATTATGCTGAAATCATAATATTTCGCGAAATGTTTCCAAAACAAGCAGATCTCTTTTGTACTTTTCTACTTTTCTATTGCGATCTATGATTTCTACGATGTGGCGAATGAGAAAAGGAAGCAGAATTCCAAGACAGTAATTGGTTCTCAAAATTTGTAACAAAAATCGGGTAAGATTTCCTCAAGTGTCCTACCAATTGGCGAATTATGAAAAACGACTGCCCCGATGTGCCTATGGAATTGAAAATCTGACTACCACATCGTGCGATCAATCTGAGATGAAGAAAACGGCCATAATATCATTGCGTAAACTCGAGGCTATTAATTACCTGCATATAAATATAAATCTGTAATGCGCGACTGAACACATACTTCACGCACAGATGGAAAGATATTCGCGAGCTACATGCTGTAACGTATATCACTAGATGAATCCAGCCTTGTGAATTTCGCTGGTCCAAAATAGAGTCCAAAATAGATAAAGATCTTTCCCGATCAGAGTCTCGAGCGATTATCTTGATCCTATTGAATAAATAGTCTCCGTATAACAGTCTAGCCCAACCGCTATACTTTAGACCGTGAATTCTTTCTCGATTTGAATTACTTCGCAAACAATCTAACAATGCGTGGGTGGCTCATTATGCCATTACCAGTGTGAATAAGAGACTAGATTCCCACACTAATAGATAAACACAAAGATCCCGGATGCTTCAGTCTTTGATACAGAAATCGAATGTTTCGCATTCTCGAGTGATGATTCATGTAAACTGTACGAAAAATTCTTTCCTGGTATGCAGCCGTCTTCCGGAAGAGTATAATTCTGTTTTCAAATGCATGATAGGAAATTGGATCGCGAAATATGTTGACGGTGAATGTTAGGCGAAAATTTTTGATACAGTCCAAAATCAGGTTGTATCTTTACCAAAATTAATTCCCAACACCTGCTGCATAAATTTAGACACCAGTTCGTCTGATTCTCCTTTTATATGATCCAAACTGTTTGGAAGACCTTCTGCGAGGGGTAAACCACTAAGTAAATCGCATGTACACCAGATTTCAAGAATACAAGATTTTAAAAGATTTCAAGAATTCTTAAGATTTTTTGTAATCTCAAAAGATTTCTCGAGATTTCAAAGATTTCACACAATATCATAAGATTTGACGCGATTTCTTGAGATTACATCGGATTTCAAAAGATTTCTCATATTTCATGAAATTTCTGAGAATTCCAAAAAAATGGAAAAATTCCAAGGTTTATACAAATTCCAGATGATTTTGCGAAACTTCACGTTTTAAGAAATTTCGAGGATTTTCAAAGATTTAAAGGGAAACAATTGTTATTATTATTATTATTATTATTATTACTATTAATGAGGTTTATTATGACGTTTAATGGTTTTCGAATATGTTACCGCGAAAAAATTCTTCGAATTCTGATGTCCCCACGATATGCATATAAAAAAAAATTCTCATGATGGTACTACATCACGATGATGTTAAGAGAGCGAAAGACATTTCTGACGAGAGCTCGGATAAGTTCGGACTCGCGCGTAGTTTACTAAGATGACCCTAAGATTTTCATATTAGTATACTATTACCCACGAATTGCCGGGATTACGTAACATTTAAAAAATTACTAAATATTTTTCTTAGGACACTGAAAATTTCGGGGATTACTGGCGTTTACAAAAGATTTTTCAAAATACATCCAGATTTCCAAAAATTTCGTGATATTTCGTGGGATTAGATGAGATTACATGAGATTACATGAGATTACATAAGATTACCTGTGATTTCAGAGATTTCTCAGAATTCACAAGATTTCCAAAGATTTCTCAGATTTCTTCCAATTTTGTACACCAGATTTCAAGAGTGGTTTACCCCTCGACCTTCTGTCATATGGAATTCAATTAGAAAAATTATCATAGTTACGTTTCAGTCGACTTTCCAAAAATTGAACACTTCTTTTTCACTTATATGCACATGCCTCGACTCGAAATTGGAATTTTTCAATTTCCCGCACTCAACTTACGCCCATATGTTCCAAAAAATCTTGATCCAAGAGAAGTCCTGATTAGACCAACGGTGTGCCTAGATTCGTACAGTTGGTGATTTAGAATGAGGCGATTATAATGATGTGAAATAAACTTTGGTGAAGATATAAATGGATTTTAGACTATTTTCCATTTTTCCCAGGGGTGAAGTTCTGGTCCATTTGAGCAGCGGCTATCTGCGACACGGTGACGTAAATCGTTTGATAATTTGTACCACCGACAGCCATCTGCTTGGTAATTTATACGCTTCTGTTAGCGAGTTTTATTTTGAAATTAATTGATTAGGTATGGAGAGTTACAAGTAATTTGACTACTGCGTCCTTGAAGAGATATTTCATCAGATTTCCATCAAGTTTTTATACTTTTTTCTATTCTCACTCCACTGAAGATCAGTATTCGACTTGCGATGGCTATTCTTAACCCAGAAGTCTTCAGATTAACGTAAGTATTCGCTTCTAAAATCTGCCCACGTTGATATTATACGATTTTTATTTTTCGCTAAATTTCGTTCTTCGCTGTAAGAATCCCGGCTATTTCAGAGCATTGCCGTAACTAATTATACAAAATTTCTTCACGGTTCGGTTCATTACAGCAGGAGATAAGAATCCTCTGACAGGGCTAGTCTTAAGCCTGCTATAACTGCCAAAACGCAAAAATAATCGCTTGATAATTCTCTTGAATCGTCTGCCTCGATGTTACGTCACTATGCGTGTGTGTGTGTGTGTGTGTATATTTATAGTTGTAACATTCGGCTATTTTCATCAATATACATGACCGATTACTCAGACTGAGAAGAATCTGTTCCAATCACGGGCGATAATATAATAATACGAGTATGTGGTGAGAAATTCTCAAATCTCGAAACACTGTTCAGTTAAGCTTTTTATAAACCATATACCTCGCGCATTGTGTTTCCATTTCGTACATCGTACGGTTTGCCTCTTTCGAAAAACACGGATCAAGAATAAGAGAGAAGACAAGGTGATAAATTAACACAAGACCCATTCGCGACATCTGAAATATGGAAACAGCGTAAATCTTTTGTCGTACGTATATACATATATAACAGAAATACATGCAACTTTTTGATGATTCGTTAAAATATGTGGTAGATACAATAATCATTACCGCAGCAATGTTACGTGATAATTGTTTTAAAAATATGTAAATAAGTGAAAAAGAATTGTAGTCCGAGTTTTTGTTCTTTGTTTTCCAACAAAACGTAAAAAAAAAATTTTGCTCATTCTATTCCCGAAGCGCGGGCGTCGCTATTTTCGTCATCGCGGATGAATGGCGTGGATGTTTTTTGCACTCGAGATAGAGTCGAGTATGTATTGTAAATACGCAATGCACTGACAGCTGGCCCGCAAACGGTTAAGTCACTATAGTGAAGATGGTGACTCTGTTGTCAAACCAATACCCCATACATGTATTCATATGACGTCAGACTCGAAATAAAACGAGCCAAAATTTATCCAAAAATAATATTCTTCAGTTTGAGAAAAGACGTGCTGAAAACAACGCGAAACAGCTGCTCTGTTCTTCGGGTATTATAGGTATATGGACGGTGTTGAAAGTCCAACTAAAATTTTTGGACAAAGCGATCGTCATTCAGGAAGTCATCACATACGCAGTGATAGCTATAAACGCAAACCTTGAAACTTATCTGTAATTTATTGACCGTGACGGTCTCAAGAATCTCGACGGAATATAATATAATGATAATTTCGTCGCAAGTTTCAAGGACCAGCTAAAACACGATAACGAACGTGCTTGCTTTGACAGTTTCTGATGTGATTTGCAGAGATTAGCTTATTAAAGATTTTGCGAACAAGAAATTCCCTATGCCAGAAAATAGAACGCTCAAAGAATGTTGAGCATTTGGCTTTCTGCTGCAAACCGTTTGGCATATGAAGTAAAATTTTCAAATACGTGTATAAATATATGTTATAGAAAACATAGTGTAGTTGGATAAACAAATTTCTCACTCGAAGGTCGTTCCCGAGTTGGTATATTTCGTGGAAAATATATATATATATATATATATATATACAGCGAAATGTCAAGATTTTGCTTTTTGGCGCTAGAAACATGCAGTAGGTACGCACGCGGCTAAACTGTCGGTGAAATGTATTCGCTCTGTGCGTAATCGTATTTCGGATTAATCAATGCCGTTAAATATGTCGTAAAGCTGTGATATCTTTACGAAGAAGATAGTCGTAAAGAAGCTAGTCATATAAACTGCCATAACGTCCGTCGTCCGTCTCCTTCCGATTCTTATACAGGCACCGTCCGACCACGCAGGGTTACACTACTACTTCATATTGCCAAGTAGAAGAGTCCGGCTTTGGTCGGACGCAGTCTGAACTTGCCGGGCCGACCAGTGCAGCTCGGTAAAAGCTGTATATTTTTTTTAACTTGCTTGTTTATCAAAAACAACATAAAACGGTAAATTGAAAAAACAAACGCTGCTTAGATATATAATGTATAATTTGAAAATCCTATATGAGCTAAGCTTGAAAAATGTTATACTTTGTTGTTTGCGATCATGCTATGCTGGATAATAGATTATAGTCTGACGGCTATAGTCGTTACCGTAATAATGCAATTTTGACGCTGGCAAGAAGGCTGGAATTAATTGGGCTTTACATCTTTGGTAGCCAGTGCCAAATGCCACGCATCATTCATTTCGATTAATATCTGTCGTGCGAGGAATGGCGTAAAATCGTCCTCGGAATCATTTCGCAGTTAAAATTTTCTTCACCCACATATATACACTATATAATATCTGTTCTCGAAAGACATTTTAGCTCGCGTCCTTCTCGCAATCCTTTGATATTCGTATCCATAGACTTGTAGTTTACTAAATTAAACTAAAACCATATCGTAAATCCGGCTGATATTTCTGCAAATCGCAGGTTTACGTCCGCAGTTTACCGGACGTTCTTAGCTCTGTGATCAAGTTTAACGATATATAGTATAACTAGACACGGTGCTAAGAGACGGGAATTGAGCAACTAATTTTAAGCACCAAAAAACGATTACCCATGGCCGAGTTTCCCCACTGCGCTTGACACTTTACTCTTGGGGCTTGCAGTGCATTTACGATTTGAATCTCTATTTATCGCATAAGGCTTGCGGACATGTTATAGCCGACCTTGCGAGAAGATGGGCCTGGCAACCGTCCTAGCTTGCAAATCGTCAGCGGGGTACGCATTCTTGTACGCTGCGTTTTGTACGCAAGCTATTCATAGACGATATTTCATAGAGAAAATATATCCGACGGTCTCTGTGACCAATGAACAAACCAGAGAAAAAATATTAAATCGCTTATCATTCGTGCAAAGGAGACTTGATAGAAATTTTGACAGAAATGTTTTTTTCCCTTTCTGACATCACCGAGAAGCAAAATATCAAATGAATAATTCTTTCCACAATACTGTATAAGGAAAGAAGGTATATGAATGTTTTGTGACAGGTTTCATGCCAAACTTGACGATTAGAATTTTTTTAGTAATTTTAACAGGTTGGCGAGAATTTAGCTGAAATGAACTTCCCTGACTTTTCCCTCTGGAAAATGAATTATTTCTCCTTTTATTTCCAACAAATCCGAATAATATCGAGAGATTTCGGTGAATGAGAAGTAAAAAATTGTCTACCTTTATTGCAGTTAAGGGGAGTAGTATGTCGCGGTTGGAAAAATTAAACATAGTCCAAAATCAATTTGTTTCATCACCAAAGTTCATTTTGCATCATTGTAATCATCTCAGTCGGAAACGGTTGCTTCACGAATTCAGGCACACCGTATAGGTCCGATTTGACTTATCTATGACCATGATTGTTCGGAATAGAGGCCGTCACAAATTGCATGAGAGAAATTAGAACATTCAATTTTAAGGCGAAGTTATTTGCGAATAAGTGGAAAAGAAATGTTCGATTTTCGAAAAATTGGGCATATCTTCTATGATAATTTTTTTAATTCAATTTCCGTCGTAAAATTTATGACGGCACGTCTTCCGAACAATTCGGATCCTGAGAAAGTGAAATCGGACCTACGGTGTGCCTCAATTCGTGCAGCGACTGATTTTTCGTGACATGATTATAATGATGTCAAATGAACTTTAGCGAAAAAATAAATCGATTTTGGACTACGTTTCATTTTTACAACCGCGACAAACTGCTCCGCTTAATAGAATTATACCTATAAATACTACAAAGAAGAAAAAAAAAAAGGACCAACTAAAATAAAATTCCCTGTGAGTCTGTGAAATTCCCTGACTGTTCCTGGCTATTCAAATTCCCTGATTATTCCTGGTTTCCCTGGGTTTCTCGGTCTGTCACCGCTCTGTTTATAAACGAAAAGATTGGTATTCGCATGATCGAAATTTCCGATCGCGAAACGTTAATCAATACCGGCACGTATACGATATACAACAGAATATTGAAAACTGGAGCATAAATATTCGAAATTGATGATCAAGAATTAGAATTAGAAATCAAAGGTAAGTTTATTTGAATATGAGAAGATGAGCATATGGCGTTTAAAAAAAGCCTGCCACGAAGTCTTTCGAGGTATAGAATACCTCCGTCTACACGATTATGTGAATCACATTGTATTTCAAAACGTGTGAACGAACGTATAATGAGTAAGATCAATCAGAAATGAATTTTATTCTAGTAGAGGTTAAACGTACGCTGTATGACGTATTCCCATATTTAATATCCCATCTATTATCCGTCGAATAATAACGACGAGGTCCAACACTATCCCGTTTCTTTGACGATGATATTAAAAGAGCCTTTGCATTCGAGCCAAAGCACGTTTACGTACGCTGGCTCCTTGGGCTCTGAAAATAAACCCGCGTGTCAATAGCTGCTGGTCTCGATGCAGGGCAAAATATCGGGTAAACATTGCACCGAATATTACTATATATGTGTATAAGATCCTAATAGATTATACAAATCGTCGCTAAGATTTCACCTCTATAAAATACTATGATCGTTTGGTAAACGCGGAGCTTTTGGCAGATTTCAAACACTTCGTCTGACTCACGTTACAAATTCCTCCGCAGTATCACCATTCTTTTAATACCGTTTGGAGACCAATATATAATTTTCGATCACTAAGGAAATCGATAAATAGATCGGTATAAGTGATTCCTCGGACGTAGGCGGTGTACTATCCGTACACATATTCAACCGATTGCTTTACAGTTATAGACAAGCTTTCGCCCGCGCTTTTTACCATACGTTTTATTTCCCACATTGACTTTTCTATTATCTTATTTTATTTCATCTTTTTCATTCACCATGAATTTACTTGTTTTTCAGTTTCCTTTTCTTTTCTTTCTTCCTTATCATCATTTCCTTTTTTGAGTTTTTTTTTGTTTTTTTTTCTTTCTTTGCTACAGGTAATCGGTGTCTATGGGATTATGAGGAACGACTGCGCGATGGACGGTTATAGTTATTAGGGTGGATATAACCTTGGGAAAAACTTATAAGCCACGGACCTAAATCCCCGCGATGTTTCACGAAGTGGAATCTCACCGAAACATAAATAAACCGTTTTGGTTTGTGTGTGTGTGTGTGTTTTTTTTCTCTTCTCTTTTTTTCTTCTTTCTTGTGAGAATATATAACCTCTCTGCCTCGTGCCGAAATCTCTGGCAGCGTTTAGATACGTGGAGGGAAATATTATTTAACAGATATTTTGAATCTGAAATTTCAATTTCGTGTAGTTTGTTGTTTTTCTCATCGTGTTATTATAGACAACAATAAGGTGCTATAACTCCAATCTAAAGACCGCTGCAGTTTAAGGGAGGGGGGGTAAGAGTTTCAGAGTAAAAAAAAAACTTTTTTTGTGAATTTTTTTTTCAAAGTATGGTTTGAGCAAATTTATTCAAACCTTTTGTACATATACTTTCAACAATATTCTGTAATTTTTTCACGCGGAAATATTGAACAACAAGGCGGTGACAAAGCTCCCCAGAACGTCTTAGAAAAATAACAATTTGCGGTGTTCACTAGATCTCGGTCGGAAATTATCGGAAATCAAAAACCATTCAAATTTAGTCGAAGTATCATCAAATCCTCCCCCCAACGTTCTATGATTTTTTTTTTTTCATTTACAAATTTTTGGTAGCCACCTAAAGTGTAAACTGCTATTTTCTACGAAAAATTCCGCCATTTTGTGGGTGGGAAACCCCCTTGATGTGAAAAAAAAATTTTAACTAAACGTTGGGGGGAGGTATTTTATGAGCTAAAAAAGTGAAGGAACAAATTTTTTTTCTTCGACTTCAAATATGTCTTTATGGCTTTACTTACCTGTCTTTGCTAAATAAAATATTCTCGATTTAGTCTTTGCTAAATGAAAAATTCGATTTCTGGAAAGTACAAACCCTTACCCCCCCCCCCCCCCCCCCCCCTTAACTCATTATCGAGTGAAATCAGATATATGCAGAAAGCTCCTCAAACTTTAGACATCCAGTCTTCGCCGTTTACGAGAAAGAAGCTAAATAATTTTCTCTAAATTTAATCTGACGTTTTTTCGTCTGAAAAAAAGCGAGTCATTACAAACGCGAAAGCCATATTTGGATAGACCGTTAGCAACAGGCAAAACGAAGGCCCTTCTGAGTGAAAGAAACGCGTTTTACTCAACGAATCCAGAACAAACAAAAAAAAATTATTATTCTCATCATTCCGTTGAAAATGTGAGAATTTTTCCATAAAGAGCCCAGAATTTCAGAGTAGGATGACTATATAAGATCGCGTCTGTGCTTATGTAACTGAAGTTTTGATGGATCAAGCTTGATCGAATCCGAATGAAAATGCGATTTTCCATTGCTTTGGTTCCGCATCTGGAGGGTTGATTAAACTTCGTAGGTTGACCGAGGGCACCGAATGAAAATATTTTAACCTAGAATATATTCTTCTGATCCAAGTGATCCTTCCAATTTTGCATCATGTTCGGATTCAATCGAGTTTGATCGATCAGAACTTCTGCAGTTACATCAGTTTTCGACATCGTATGGTTTAACGTTTGGACTTATCATACTTTTTTGAGGGAAGACAACTTTGGATCATACTTCATTTTCTGAGATAAGAAAGTGCTGATAATTCGATGGAAAAATCAAACAACGTGTTTCGGGTAAGTCGTAGGGCCTAAGAGTCTAAAATTCGTCAAATTTCATATTTTCTCAGTGAACATGATAACATGATAACGTATTGGTAAGCTATCCACATGATATTATTCTATTCAATATTGAATCGTTTGAATGATCGTTAATGAAGAATGTTGTAATCAGAGTTGAAGACACTCACTCATATTCATGGTCTGTACGTGGTAACGGGATGATTGAGAATACGTACCTGAAAGCCAAAGAAAAAAACATGGTTAATCGTGGCCAGCCAGATATGAAAATCAAACAATCTTATCTAATTGGATGAATGAAAGGTTGACGAGTAATTGCATAGTTCAGCTTTCATTTTTGGTCAAAGTTATATATTCATTCAATTATGGAGAAGTTTGAATTCTTGTTACATTACAGGATATGGATAGGATTCAATGACCCGCATTCGATTAAACGTCTAGTATATAGAACCGAAATAATCCACGTGCCAAAAAGTAAACGCTCAGAAAAGAAATGGACTCATTCCTGTAGAAATATAGTGGAGAGGCTTAGAGGCCGCAGACTCAAACCTAAGTCGTCTAGTGAATCAACGAATTATTTTAGAAACTGCTCGAAGAATCCTTCGAAAATATTTTCCATCTATTGCTATATCTACGTGAAATTAATATATCTCTATACCTTCGATCTCAAATTATATTACTTAACTAACCAATCCTGACCTACATACTTCATCACAAGCGCGTGTCTGACGACATCCTCTGACGTTTAGAAAAACAAAAACCATATCCAAAACTAATTAATTGTGAGTTTCGTTAACGAACTTACACGATGCAAAAAGCCGAACTAAAAACCGGCTTATTTCCAATGATTCATGTACAGGTAATTGTGATATTTAATTAGATAATTGCCGATCTACGTGAACATTTTTTTATTTCTACCGCGAAAATATTACCTCGATTTCTGCGCGTTGAGTCTCAAAACATGTATTCGGTTTTTCAAGATCTATGTATTTATCCGCTGTTTCTTAGAATAATTCGAATGTATTTAAGTAACCCGTATGGCTGTTATAAACTGAGCTTAAATCAGGCCGAAGCTTTCTTTATGCTAATGATAGAATTGATGTATGTACGTTATACAATATACTATATCTATGAAAAACAGTTTGTTTCCAATCGCTTCGAACTACATCATCTTGGTTTACAAAATCCCCAAGTAATAAATAACGCCCCCTCTACCTATAATCCTCTTTCTTTCGCATACTCTAATTCTCTTTACCAATCCTCCGGCACCATTTCCATATCACATTCCTCAGAAACAGAACACGATCGATGATTTTCAAATCCCTGTGCTCTACTTTTCGCGTATTTAGAGATGTGAATTATTAATAATAGTAATAATAACAATAATAATAATAATAATAATAATAATAATAATTCAATAATAATAATAACAGTGAACGGTGTACCACTGTGTTACCGAAGCCCTCGACAAATCGAGGCGTTGACATCGCCCTGACATAATGCTAGCGATGATAACAAGCGGCCGGTGCAGCAACCGATATTTTCCCAGTATTTTCTTTGGCAATAACGACAGCTAACTCTTGGGGGGCTAAACTACGAGCAGCCATAGTTCGTTTCATCGAGCTCACCTCTCGTCTTGTCGTAGTTTTCGTTGTTCTTGTAGAACTCATTCGTGTTGTACTACTGGAAAGATTACTATGCGGGGAATCCCAGTCTTGGAAGACTTCGGTAGTCGCCATGATGATTCCGGTAGGGGGCTTTTCCCTTTTCGTATGGTTTTCTTTTTTTTTTTTATTATTATTATTATTCCTCTATAGATTCACTGCAATAATTATAGACACACTTGATTCACGATCTGAGAACAAACACAGAGCTCATAGGCCTTAGAACACAAACAAACTTTGTACTAGCACTTCGATTTTCACTTTCGATTTTTAAATCAGATTTGGAAAATCGCCCATTGACCAATTGCCCCAGGGCACTATACATAGATATATCTTCCACCACTTAATCTGTTGGAAAGAATTTTTTTCAAACGGTTCGTAAAGTTCTTCAGGATGTGTACTCATCATCAATTGCAAGGATGCCTGAGGATCTTTGAAATTTGGACAAATTTGGTCAGAATTATGTGCGTATAGAAAAAAAAGATTGCCAATTTTTTTTCAAGATACCGACGACCCTGTTATAGAGTCTGATGCGGAAATACTTGAGTGGACAAAGGTCAACGGGCACATTTTCGTACTGAGCTTTACGTATAGAAAACTCGCACCAATTCACAGACTCACTCGAGTCCCGGCGCGACTAATTAGAGGGAATTGAAAGTTTTTTTAGAAAAAGATGAAGAAAAAGAAGAAGAATAAAGAGAAGAAGAAGAAGAAAGAAAAACGCGCTTTTTAGTGGTGGTCTGTTCCAAGTACATGGAAAGTTATGCGCAAGCCGAGGAGGACCACGCGCGACTGAGGGCGGCGCTCTCCAAGCTGAGCAACAGCGCAGCGGGGCCTCGCTTCCAATTCCAGAAATACGGGGAAATAAATATAATTAGGATAGCGATGGAACGCTAGTCGCTAGTCGGGTGCCTCGCGACGCGAAGACTGACCGCGAAGCTGGGCTGAGATTTTGGCGGACTATGAAACACGACATCTTCATCCTACCTATACACTCATGTATATATAATCGACATAACCTGTCGAACACGTTCCAGTATCCTCAGTCCGAAATACTGTAACTGGTTTGTTTTCAAACAAGGTCTGATTCACGCGATCGGGAAATCGCCCCACCGGAAATCGATTCGGAAATTTTACTGCGGCGATTGGATAACCGGATGTCTCATTCGTCGACTAGTCAACATGGATCCACGTTCATCGCTCTGATTTATTGGGAACTGCGGTTTCCTCATTCTGGACTACCTATATTGATCCTGATTTGTCGAGCTTTTGGAAGTCTAGTGATCTTTTTTTTATTGTGAAGCGTTTTGAGCGAAGGCCCCACTGAAAGTAGACATTTCGTTGTTGTTGTTTTTTTTTTGTTTTTTTTTTTGTGAATTCAGATTTAGTCTGATATAGAATATTTTACTGTAGTTCACTTGTTGAGGTTCGAAAATTTTTGTTGTTTTCACAAAAAAGTCTGCTTGTCCCCGGACCGCGTAAAGGCAACATTTTTTCACCCTTAAACAATATCTCACCCTGAGATTGCAGATGGAATGATATACGCAGGATTCATCCACCATTACATGCGGTGACGAGTAGGTCATTTTGAAATGCTTAAACTTGGCTTCCAGGAAATCCATGTTTTAGGAAAGTGTTTAGAACAAAGACTAAAATACAGTAGTATTAGATTTGATATTGACTTCATTGTTCCTCCGATACAATCGAAAATCGACTTTCCAATCAATTTTTGATTCTAAAACCGACACAATATTGGTTTTTGATCGTTTCAGAGGAGCCGGCAATCTAATCTTGAGTCCAGAGCTATTTCAAACCTGAATGTCTCGTAAACATGATCGAGCCGCAATTAGGAGCATTCTGAAATTAATCCCTTTTTCTACGTAATGGCGAACGAATTTTGCATATTTTATCCAATTTTCAATCTTGGGATGAGATTTGAATAGTTTTGAGCAGCACTAACATTAGCCAAACAGAATTTCGATTCGAATAAAAAAGTACTGATCTTCCAGTTGCAGTAGGGTATTTTCTTAACACCAAAAGACCATGCCTATAAACACGCTGTGGTTTTGAATTTGATGGAAGTAAATTTTTACTATTCATCGGTGGAGGAAGAAAGCTCTTTCCTCAATGAATCACTCGCCGGATCCGAGTGCAAGTTTCCATACTTCTGCTCATATTCATGGCGAACTAAATCGCAAAAGAGATTCGGGACTTGAATAGTACTCTGGGAGTTAGAAAAATCGAATTTCTCAAAAGTTAATCATCAATGAATTTGAAGATTTTCTTTTTATCTTTTCTTTGATTGATATTCTGCAATGTTGATGGCATGTTCCTCAAGGGGGGTCGAACTGTTCCGTAGACAAAAACAATCAAACGTATACGTATAGAGCTTGAGAACTTTGGATAAACAAATGGATAATCTAACAGTTATCAAAAGTGATCTGCAAAAATGTCTGATATTCTGATGTCAAAAGTCACGTTCGTTCTCGAAGGAGTGCTGGAAATAAAACTTTACACAGACTCAATGTCTGTAAAAATATAAAGTTCCAGAGATGAATCATAGAAAACCTGTTTTTTCATCATTCTAACCTCAAAATCGCAACTTCGTCGCGATTTCACGGCTCTCACGATGAAAAATAATGATCGTCACTCGTACGTAAAGGCTTTTTGACGAAACTCGTTACAGCACTCGCCTTCGGCTCGTGCCGTAAACCTCTCGTTTCGTCAAATAAGCCTTTCCGTACTCGTATCGTAATGTACTATTCTCGCACTAGTCACGAAACTGTTACCGCAAAAAAAACAAATTCAAAGACGTTATGTATGTTTTGAGAGTAAAATATTCAAAAATGGCGAACATTTCGATTAGAAATAAATGGACCGAACACACAAATAGATTATATGAGTATGTGTGAAACACGTTGGAGCTTTTTCCCTGATCATCGGGTTGCAAATTCAATTGATCCATAGGAATCGACTCGTGAAATTCATCTTTAAATTCGCTTTTCAGTTATTTATATCCTGTCTGTGATACAGGCATCCGTAGAAGTAACCATTTGAACTTTTCAGAGGACATTGGAATAGTATATGATCGAATCCTGCAATATATATTCGCTGACAAAATTCAACATATTGGATACAAGCTGTTTGATTAATCAATGCCAGTATAATGAACCACCGGACAATGAACCGCCAATATACTGTGAAATCCATCTGTGAGAGGAGAGCAGATCTTTCTGCGAGTTCATTCACTTTCCTATTTGCGGGTATAGCAATCAAATGCTGCCATCATGCGATCAACTTGAAACGCCAATTAACGCCAGAATATTCAGCCTCATCGTTCAGCTTTGCCAAACTATACGCTTCAACGCCGTTGAAATACGGAAATAAGCTCTCAAAGCTCAGACCGACACCCACGCCACTGCTAAATCCCGATTTTATACAATTCCATGCTTTCTGCAACTCGTCGACATGAACGTTTTGACTGTCTCAATGGAGACTCTAAAAATTATACTAACTAACTATAGTGTCATCAACCTAATGATTCACCATTCGTAAAACAATCAAAAAACGAAAAATCAAACCACGACTACTCAACGTTCATGGACAAAAGCTCTTTCTTGTTGAGAAAGAAGAATCTATGTAAGATTAACTGCATCTTCAAAGTTATTGCAATTTTCATTAGAGATAAACAATTTTACAAAAATTTTCGAACTACGACGATCGTGAAGCAACATTGTTCGAATTCGAAATGAATTATTCGTACGCGTGAAATACAGCATGGAACTTTGGTTCGAAAGCGGGCGGAAAATTATTGTGAAAGTTATATACAAATGTGACACTTTTCACTTTTTTAGGAAGAAATGCTATAGCTTCAATATTTTTTGAAAGTTTTCACACCGATGCGATTTTCTTAACAGAGTCCGGTATTATAATTAAAGGTGTTTCACACATTTGAGTAAAATTTCAAGTCGAAATAATCATCCGTTCAAGAGTTATGTGAAACGCAAACCATGCAAGGCGATCTTCTGCACTGTACAACTCTCACAATTTTCGACACATATGCTACATACATACAAGAAATTCACTGATTCGTTGATTTTCGCAACTTGCGAGCAATCAATTTCAACAATGATCAATCTTTGAAATTTTCAATGATAGTATACCCCTTAAATTTGACGAACTGGGCAAATGTAAGAAACGATTTGTGACCGCGAGAAATACTGCCAATTAGGAACCTACGTCGATATTTCGACTATCTCTAAGAACCTTGTGTTCTTTATCTGACGAAGTATTATTATCATCAGATAATATCGTATCGCAGAATTATTGCATAAGTTTCATACATCAGACACGTAATTCCTGATTATCGCGAAGATAACTAAGAACGAAGTATAAGTATAGTATCAATTTATCTTCCTGACCTAAAAACATAAAAAAAAAAAAAAAAAAAAAAAAAAAAAAAAACCAACAGCTTTACAGGATTATACTACTTTGCTAATGTTGAAACCTAAGCCCAGCGAATACCTGAATCACCGAGTTCAAAGCTTGATTAAAAATTCGTACGACGTTTACTAATGCTGGCGACGATCGTACCCTGCAGCGGAATGTTTTGCATTAGGATTAGCCAGAGTTTCTAGAGTCTAGAGACAGCCGGGTTGAATTGGGCCAAAAACTTACCTAGCTTGGCGTGTTTACAAATGAAGAAACAAACGATAGAATGGCTATGAAAACTCTTGATTGGATCTTGGAACTCCAAACATTTTCAACTCCAAACAATAAGTAATTGGTCGAGATGGCGTTTCGGAATTTTCCAAACGGCGCATCTGGGCGATCTGGATCCAGATTAATCGGATGCTAATCGTTCAATTCGTCTTGCATGTAGCTGCTACAAATGATTTTTGGAAATAATTTGATACGTGGTCAAACTGCGTGTGAAATAAAAATAAATTTGGGCATTTTATTAGTTTCTATTCCCTGATATATCGTTCAAAAATAGCCCATCTTTGAAGTTGGCCTGCTACTAGAGACCAGACTTTGGTTACTAATGACTGGACGGAGATAAATACATCATTCGTCGCTGCTGTCATCACGTACAGCGACCAACAACTCTTTACATGCTGGTAACAAACAGTTAAATACACGCATGTACGATCCTGACACAGCCGTCAGCTTTCTCACTATAACTTTCGTACATGCCTATACGTCCATTTGTACTCTATGTGCCCCAATTATGGAGACTCGCTAAAGTCTCCTCAAGTTTTTCAATGAAATCAGGTTTTTTCGAAAATAGTATATATACTAGACTGGTTCAAATAAAGTGACTATTTTTTTTTTTTCGAAACAATTTCATTTATACCTTCCAGGAGGTGTAAAAAGGTGCCTGTCAAAAGGAGAGCTCTTAATATTAGTATTTAGAGGTCGCTCATCGCAGATTTCTATTTCCCATTGAAATACCATTGGAAAAAAAATTTTCAAATTTTGGAATTTTATATTTCGGTCTAGAATCGAAATGCTGGGATGAGCGATACATATTTTCATAGAAAATTAGTTGCTCTACAGAAAAGGTCTCTTATCATTTTTCGATCAATTCACTCCTTCAAAAGTTATTCAAGGTTAAAGTTTAATTTAGAGTAAATTTAAGTTTTTTTTGTTTATTTCTGACAAAATGTTGAAACTTATGGCTTAAAATCATAAAATTATTCATGAAAATTATTCATGAAAACCTCGAGTTGCTGATATCAAATCAAGAACCAGGAAACAAAGGTGCAGAAAAAATTATTCATCATTCAATAATGATGACCCGTCTTCGCCATTTAGACTGATTGGGACAACTTGCCCCGGGGTCTGTGACAACCTACCCCGCCTCGGGGTAAGTTGTTACACTCCGCAATTTTTTTCGGAAATTCAAAAAACGCTATTCCGACTTGCTTTGGAATTACCAGGAATTTTCCATAGGTGCAAAAAAGATCCATCTGCAATACCCTATCTATAAATTCAAAAAATTTTGAATCCGACGAATTCTAAACATCCAAGAGTAAAAAGTGTGACAACTAGCCCCGGTCTCCCCTACTTTGAGAAACACTGTTTCGCAAGGAAATGGTCAAAAATGAATGAAAAATTTAATTGAAATGTGAAAAAGTTTGCTTGTTTTAATTATGGTACTATAGCGATTGAAAAAGCGGAACATACTACGGCACCCGGCCCAGTCATGGATCTAGATCTATACTCCACGTGTTTAATTACCAAATCCCATGATTGAGACACCCAGATAAGTTTGAGCAAGAAAAATGACGAAGAAAATGAAGAGCAATGGAGAATTTTTGATGTCGTGGTGAGCCGGTGAAGTTTTTTTTTTTTTCTTTGTGACAAGTGCCCACCCGGAGAGCTAAAACGTTCGGATATTAAAATATAAATCAAGAACAGCTGGTGTCCCGGATATGTATGATTCGGAGAAAAATTATCCCTAGTGAAAAAAACTGTAGATGAATTTTTGTTTTTTCTAAACAATTTTTCAGAGTTTCAAGAGCGCTGACGTGTTCTATCTGACGTTGGCAATATATCATACGGTTTTGAATTGACAATCGGTCTTTCGTTGGATTGTTTTTCGAAATTTAATAACAACTTGGCTACTAGTCAACCTCGAATCGCAAGCTCGTGTGCTTTTGAAACTTTGATAGTCGAACACGTGCAGCTGCTATTGCCAAAAAAATCGCATATTGCGTGGTAATTGATTCCGGCAAAAACAGCATAGAAAAAAAAAATACGACTTAGAGACTTGTCTCTGGTCTCATAGGCAAACTATTCATAGAAAGCACGCTCAGTCGTTAAGCCCTCCTTTCTCTCTATCTCTCAGTTTTGGTACCATGCAATATATCTTCAAGCGCACTACTCGAAGAATCCAACGCTATTTCGAAAGTAACCCCAGCTTAGCTACGTGCATTCCACTAAATCTCAAGACGCCATGATGATCTGCCAGTGCAGTCTAATTGTTGTCAGAAAAGAACCCTGCGTCATTGGGCTAGTCCACAGTCAAATTCAAAACTCATAGTTCGATGTGTACGACCCCCAAAGATCGAATCGAAGTTGTTTGAGACTGAATTGTTTTTTTTTCAAAGTATTTCTAGTCCGAATCTGTGATGCGGATGGCATTGCCACAATTTTGGATTCACGCGTTCGGGATACGTTCGCATGAATCGCGGATGATTTACAAGTCATCATGAGATGCACAAACGTGTGCTAGTATAATCCATCTGAAAGATAGTTTTCCTCGAAATGCAGCTGGAAGTCAGCATGACTCATAATGCGAGATTGACTATTTCATGGAAAAACGTTTTACCGGTCTTGGAACTTATAGGCAGCTAAGCTATTTTCCAAATCGACGAACTAAAGCGGGTATATAGCTTCGTGGCTTTATATCTTTCAAAGTCGTTTCGAGCAAGCCGATGACACTTAGAGCTTGCAGCTATTTCGAATGATTTTATGAGTTATACTATACCATAAAAATAGATTCTAACTTGCGGTACCTACCCCCGCCTACATGTACATCATACATACATACATACTCTATGAAATTTGGAGTACTGATCGTGTTAGTATATGGTGAGCGTTTTCTTCTTATACGCGATCCACCGGAGAAAGCTGGCATTTATCCATTGGCTACTTGGACGACGTAATCATAACATGTGATATATCTATGTCGTCTCGCTAGTATATGTACATACAAGCAATCACTTACTTTAACGAACTCTCGAAAATTACTTTGGCTCTTCTCTCATCTGATCCGTGCAGAGAACAGTACATTATTGTCCACAGTATACCAACAGTGGATTTTCTCAATCTTATATCACACCATTTGCCAATATTCTACACCTATTCCTGTACCCGACTACCCACCAACTATCGACGGTAAATACTCTTCAACCTCTTCCTCAATTTATACGAGAATAACATTCGTATATTTTCACCTGTCATTCAATACTTGTAACCACATCTTCTGTCGCTATTCGCACGTATATGATAAATTTGCAATGACAAATACCTGCAGCGATATAGAGAGATATGGGTTTAATTGGCCGTTTGAATTGCACGATAACATCAAAGAACATTGCTCCGATTAATCGGTCAACCATTTGTCTTCGCGCGTTATTTGATATTGCATTTTACTTGGCGATTATGAGGATGCAGGGTAAGTGTACCAGTTACTGACCCTGTCCCAATTATTGAACTTTTTCGATGATAACTTTTTATCCGTGAGCTCTAAAATTATCAAAAAATCAGTGTGTATTCTCCGAGTCTCTATAGCAACTGATTTTTGTAACGGAAACATTCAGAATTCTTATCATTGATTTTAAATTCAAGAAAATAATAGGGTCAATCATTGGATCTTAAAGGGTCAGTAACTAGTACACTTACCTTAGTTTGGGTTAAATGCTTCCTTCAAGAATTAATGGTATATCAATGCTCACTTTTGACTATATACATTTTTACACCTAAAACTACGAAAAAAAAAGTCTAACATTGTCTGTAAAAGCTTAAGATTCGATAGGAAGCACTAAAAATGCCTCAAAACACTCCTTCAGTGGAAATGAAACTGCCGATGAAATAATTAGGATATAGCAATCTCATTGTCCATTTTTTTTCATGTATTGCAGAGACAAAAATAAAAGATTTACGTTGTACCGTGAAAAAAACTTGAGATATTAAATTTTTAATATGTCATCAATTCTAGAAGATAGCTTTCAATCCAAACTACATCCTTATCATCATCCAAACTACAATAGCGAATCGATTTATCTTATCACTCTGGCTTTCTCTGGGCTTACAGGAACATTCTATGTATGTATAACGTATGTGTACTAGCGTTTTCCACTTGTCGTGTTAAAACAAACAAGTCTGAGGTTTGCTATAGATGAGGGTTGTTTGGTGTGACGTTTTAATTAATAACTATGCAAGGAGCACTTTTATTTTATCTCATTGTCAGCAGTGGAGCAGATTGGACGACGCCCAGGAGGATATTCTGGTTTTGTGTATATTCCTGTTGGCATATTGGACCAACATTATCTACCCCGAAGCAAAATTCCTCTAAGAAAATAGCGGAGAGAACATTTGATTGAACAGAAATGTTTAAATTTTCCGTGGATTTTTTGTGGCCGGGAAAGAGATGGAATGTGTAGTTTTCTATTCCGTTGTATTGTATTCAAAAAACAAGCCATTATAGTCTCCAAAAAGCAGAGTTTCATGGATTGAACACCCTCGCCACAGGAAATATAAATTCAATTTCTTAGCGATTCTTTTTCCACCAGCACTTGGTGAATTAAAGCACCGATTTATAGCCCGTTTAATTGATTTTATTATACTTGCTATTTTTGCTATGTATAATTAGGTCCGCGGGATACTGAACGCGTTTTAGAGAACAGATTCGAGTCTGCAATTGACGGCGTGATAACTTCTCCCTTTATTGCGACCAAAGCGACTATTTTCAAGGGTTAAAATAGCCCTGAAGAAAGTCAGACACGATTCATGATCCGAAAAAGCTTTCGCAATATTTCCAACACCCGGTTTAACAAAGGAAAATTCATAACTTAGAGAAAAGCTCCAGATCTGATTCTAGCAGCGAACAGCAGCTGGTCAGCTGCGATCGCTATAACGTCTGTATCAGTCACATATGTGTGGCTGAGGGATATGAGACAGCCATAAACTCTACTGGAACTGACTCTAACGGCAACCTATGAAGCCTACATCGTATTTTCCATGAATTATTATACTGCGGGAAAAGAAATTATTATTTGACACCTGCTCGTAAGACGATCGATAAATTTGCGATTACGATTTCGGGTTAAAAATAGAGATTTACCGATCGAGCCGAAAGTAGATGAAGTAAAGATTCGAGATAAGATTTGAGATAAGATTTGAGGATGATGATTTGAGACAGAACGCGGTTTTTTTGAATCAACGTGACTTCCGGAATGGATTAACTTTGCGGCAACTTCCGTTAATTTGCCTTTGGCAAAATCGTTTCAAGTTACAGTCCTACGGGGTGAATATAATCGAGAATGAAGTTTGTTTCGTTGCTCACTAAATATAATTTGACCTGTAACGAATAGCAAAGCTTTCCTTACCACCCGCCAGCGGAACGGATTTGGGAGAACGTGAATTTACGACTACCTCTTTACGAAGATAAACAACCGTGCTTAAGTGACCACTGGAAGTTTGGTAGGTACAAAACACGAAGTGCAAAACCAGTTGAGCAAAATCGAAGAGACAGAGAGAGAGAGAGAGAGAGAGAGAGAGAGAGAGAAATGCGAAGAGAATTGTAGAAACTAGAAACGTAGACACCATGCGGAACCGAACTTAAATCATCGCTATTTCGAGATTACGGACCAAGTGATAAATCGAGTATTGAGCCTGCAGCAACGTGAACTAAATTTATTGTTTCAGTTTCACTGCATTCGGTTATTCTTGGTCGAGCACCTAATCGTCAGAGCTTATACCACTTCCTAGACGTATTCACTTTTCATGTCTGTTAATCTATAGCTCTAGTTCCATTGCTGAGAAGAAATAATGGGAATTTATAAAACTAATTGCAATTGCAGCATGTCACAATTATGATTATACTGCAGTAAGAACACACGACGGCGATTAGCACGTTTACCTATACTTCTCTGTAACTAAACATTTAAATGTCATTAGGAAAACCAATTACAGGCAAAATTGCGTCAAGGAGATATGTAGTTTCTCCTTAATTAACCCGATTGTGACGCCGGCTGCATAGATACAGCGTAGATACAATACGAACTTGTTACGCAGTTTTTTCATTCAGTTTATTCGTCACTTTTTATCATTGCGAATGAATTTCTATCTACTGATCTGTCCAGTAGTAACGGTACCGTGTAACAGTATTGATTTGTAACTGTAACTGTAACCGTCGTAAATACTATAATGATAATGACAGTTCAGGTTATTTTTCAAATGAATGAAATCTGATTTTCGAAAAAGTCAGGATGATGTGTGATGAAGTGGTCGTGTATTGTTATGGGCAGGGATTCTTCAAATTGTACAACTAATTGAATGTGAAATTGTTCAACTGTTCAAATAACTTAGTCCGGTATAATTTATTGATTTGTAAAATGGCCTAATTTGATAAAAATTAGCTGACCGTCTTTGCCGATTAGCATCATAATCTATTGAATCCGAAGCCGTCTTACACCGTAAACGTCAGTCGATCAAAAGATTTCATAGTCTCATGGATACGGGATGTAGAAACTTATAGTTACTGTCGCAGTAATGATCTACCGGTTAATTAAACGTGAAGCTTTTGTGCCGCATGCGCGGTCGCTTTAAAATAGTCGAAAATAGTGACAAAGAGAAAAAAAGTAATGCCAAGCATTTCCGGCGACAATCCACGTCGAAAAATCCAACAGCAGGCGACTAACCCGAGGAACTTCCGTCTGAATATAGGAGCCCTCAATGCTCAAGGGGGCCAGTACAGCTAGAATGTTTAAATTTGATGTACCTACTCCAGAATTCACTTATATTTTCCTACTAAAGTTTATTTCACTGCATTTGAGAAATTTTCTGCTTTCAAAAGCTGCAGTGTCGTAAGGATTTCGGAGCACCTTTGATCCGATTCAAGTCGTCGAGGGGTCTTTTATTCGGTAATGAAATCCTCATCATGTGAAGAAAGGAATTTTTTAATCTTTTCGTTTCGGCCGAGTTATCATTTGCAAATTAGCGACCCAAATTTGAGAACTTTGGATAATTGACTGTATATAAGTTTAGATACAGTTAATTTTTTTCAAATCTCTTCCTTTACATACTAAGAATTTTCTTTCCAAACAAAATCAGCCCTCAACGAGCTTAATCAGGTCAACGGTGCTCAAAAATCCTTATGTTGCAGACTTTAGACTCGAACAATTTTTTTATGTGAAATGACCTTTGATGAAAAATAATTGTGAATTCTAGACTACTGTCAGTAATTTTTGAAACCGAGCTTGACTGATCCCATTAGAAAACTGGACCCCTTAATTTATAGCTCAACTCAATTTCGGATAATTTAATCCATGGACTAACAACCGAGCGCAACACATATGCGTTTAATGGAGCTGAAAAATGGAGACTGAGAGGAAATAAAAGCTTATTACATTTCAAGGAACAATATAGTAATCCCCGCGCTTATTTAACCCTGATTAATTAATGTATCGTGAGGTGCAATCGTCGGGCCGTTGGTTGATCGCACGTATGTACATAGAGTCCACACGTTTGTTTCCCAACGCAGAAATAATCTTTGGCACAAAAGTGTCTTCCGTTTATGCAAGACGTGTCGGTAGATAAGTGCGTCTCTGTTATGCAGACCCCTAAGGGGAAGTGATAATGGCGAAATGCGAAGGACATCTTGAAGGGTTCAAGTTCTACTCTGACTATTGGCGTTGGCTTGAGCACTAGAAATTCGTTGGCAGATCAAAGTATGTCATTTTTCAGTACGAAGGAACTGTAAATTTTTGACATCAAGTTTATTAATGAATTACGTTTTTCATTTCTAATCGCGTAATTGATGGAAAAGTATTAGTTTTGTGACGAAAACGCGATCTCAAGGATGTAGAAATATGATTTTTGCGAAACGTCAGTCTCTCCATCCGCGCCAATTTTACTGAAAAATCTCGGACACGGTTCGATAAAGCGACTTGAATTTTGGCATAACATTATGTTCTATTGGCAAGATCAAACTTTTCGATATTACAATTGATTTCAGTTCGATTTCCGAACTAACAGAAGCTGTTAAATGCAAAAAAATTAAAAAACTTTTTTTAGGGAAATTTTACGGTTTTCGCTAGAGAGTGAAAGTTTGGCTCGTCCCAATTTTTGGGATCGTGTTAGTTAAACAAACCCATTCCGTATATGTTGAGAGATAAAAGATATTGTGAGACGGAAAATTGATCCAATGGAAAGTTTTAACTTTTAAGTAAGTCGATTCGCAACTATAAGGTGGAAATCGTGAGAGTTTAATAAATGATCGGAAGCAAGTGCAGAAATGAGACTTCGAGAAGTTTCTATAGGTATTTCGCTATGGACTAGAGGATTACCGAAAGACAACATAAGAGACAGGTGTGAAAAAGCGAAGCGACGAACTGCGACGATCGTTCAACTCGCTCTGCATCTTCTGAGAAAAGATTTGGGTACTCATGAGAAATAGAGCAGATAAGTCGAGAGTGAGATCCTCGGTGCAAGATCGCCGAAGAGAATGGCGAATTTTGCAGCAAAAGAATGAGAAGATACTTCTGAAAGAATATGTGTTGAACAGAGTTGGGAGATCCCTCCGCGGAGACGCTATTTCTCTCTTTTTCTATGAAGTGACTCGTTCGCTTTGAGAATAGATATTGGATTTTTCAACTAATTAGGTCCCGTTTGAGGCGGCAGTGAGGTTTGAGAACGATGACAAGACAGGCAAACTTTAAAAGCAATAATTCCTGACCAAGTCTTACGGACATTATACAAACCATTAGGTTTTACTCAATCGTTAGAAACTCTGCACAGTCAACCACCGTGACACTTTATCTTCTTTCTTCAAGTAACAAATTACCAACGATTTGTTCACCAAGTTGTAAATGGCTACTTGTAATATTAACTCTCGAAATAATTTCATCGAAGTGAATTTCTCTTCTTCTTTTTGCTCCTGAAGCCAAAAGACCATATCCACTGCTTCACAACTCTGCTATGATTGTTTGTCAAATGATCTATAACTTATCAAAGCTCGCTATAAGCCTTCAAGATCTATAATAGAAAGATCTAAAAACCGAAGAACCTAAAATCAAGTCCCAGGTGCAATTATTTAATGCTTAATCAGACTTCAGTGCTTTTTTTCTACCCAGAATACAATTCTGTCCGCAGTTTACTCAAAAACAGATCCTATGCTGAATGTTTCGTGAAAGATAAAGAAGTAATTGCTTTCTGAGGGAAATTAATGTGCATTTGGAAACCCAAAATGATTCTAAATCAGCCAGAAAATTTGGGATTCAAAAACTTCATATTTGCGAGGCAAAGAGCGTTTTGTGGCCTCGTGGTTCTACGATTAACTTCAAAATGCTGCTCAAGTTCTCACATCCGAATTAAATTTTCTGTCGGATTTTCTGATGTCATTCAAACAGATCTGCAACGGCTTTACAAATCGGATGATTTCTCCTCACAAATATCATTCAATGAAATAATCGTCATGAGGCTCGCCTTGAATATAATACAGCAAAATCGAAGAAAGAGAGAAATTTTTGGAGTTGAAACTCTGATCTAGAAACCTTGACTTGTTTGAAACCGATATAAGAGGGCCGACTCTTTTTTACTCCCATGTGAAAATATTTGATTTAATTAACCAGTCATTTTTACATAATTTGTCTATATATTGACACCGTCGATATGGTAATGTCACTTTTGCATAATCATCTCGAACAATCTTTGAGAGTAACAGATAAAGCAAGGATCTATAATCGCGTATTATTTGATCGGAGGAAAGTTTCGAGGCTACCGATAGCTGGCAGCACTTCGCGCAAGCTCAACCAAAATAGATAGAGCTTGCAGCTAGCATTTCGCGGCAAGTTTCCGACGACAGGCGTGAGATGGAGTTTGTGAAGGTTCGAATTAATTTCAAATATCCGCATTGTTGTGACAACAAATGAACAAGAAAAAACTTCTTGGATAAAAATTTGATTGAATAGCAGGTGTTGGCATTTCAGCAGAATGAAATTCACGCTGCAAAATAGAAAGATGCCTGCATATATAAATGTTTAAAATATGATCTTGTATACATACGTCGATTGCAATTCTGTGGGTACTTGAAAATCAAATTTCACCAGTTTGGAGACGGTTCGATGTTCATGTATAATGACGATAAACTTGCATTATCTGCTCGATTCAAATGTATAGTGGCTCTTGAAATGAATAAAAGTTTCTATTTTTAGGGTGGACTAGACAGACGGAATCAGCCTTTTGACCTATGCCAAGATAAAATTAACTCGAGTTTCTTAATAAAAAGAAAAACGTAAGATATTCTGTAGGCGCACCTCTGAGACACATCAGAGATTCCGAATCCCTATATTGATCAAAAATTTGACCTATACAAATTTCCTGCGAATTTTCACAGAAATTCGGACCTTCCATATAGTTTTTCGTAGAAATAACAGTGGCCTGCAGGCTGGTGGTGAATTTCCCCACTTCTTTTTAATGGAAAAATCGTTATTTGTGGTAGAAGGAGATGAACAAAATTAAAATTTCCTATAAAAAATTGAGAACAGTCCGAAATTCCGGAAAAATTCATCTAAAACCCGCAGAAAATTTTTCCAACGACGTAACGATTTTTTTCCTTTCTTTCAAAACTATTTGACAAAGCGTAGGAACATATTGAGATTTGGTTGTCAGTGTAAGCGTCCAAAATCGGGAGCGTCGCGACGCCAGACGTCGCGTTTTGAATCGCGGATGTTGCGTCATCGAAAAGACCAGCCGACTCTGGTATTACATAGCAATGCGGTCCTTGAAAATTCGAGATGCTCGCGATGTAATCAACGACGCTACTAATTGGTCAAAATATGTAAGGAAACAATAAGAAAAAAAAGAAGGAAGAAACGAAAATTCAGAGAGATAAATTTAAACCCGAAAGAATCTCGGATGTAGCCCAAGAGTGAAAAACAAAATCACGCAAGAACCTTGAACGTGGGCTAATTCGGGTTCAGCTTTGAGATTCAATTTTAATACGACGAAGCTATAGGGCATCGTACGTGTGATAAATATACATATATTTGTTGTCTCGACGATTTTAGCTTTACGTCAAATTTTCATTCGTCATTTTCAAGAGTCTACGAGATTTGACCTGCACATAACTCACGTCGCGATTACATCGAGAAATTTTTCTCGATTGGAACTGCTTTTGAGTCATAGAAGACATTTTGAAAAAGCTATGATGACTCAGTGGGAAAAACCGAGGAAAATTTGTAATATATATACGACAGTCGGATGACAGTGATAAAAATTATGACTTTGCAGTTTCTTCTTGCATTGTCGTAGGTATTCGGTGAACATTCGAATCCGTTTATGCGAGGTCGACGAAAGTCGTGCGAGCCAATTCTACAACTAACCGTATGATGCCAATTGCAACGCAAAAGCTGTAAGCCGCAATGTTTGATAATAAATTTCAACCTGCAGCGTGTACGCGTACTCGACTACTCAAGGGCATTTTCTGGGAACATCTAGTCTATAATTGATTTCTGTTTTCATGACGAAATCGAACCGTACGTCGGTATAGTTATTTGCTAAAATACCATGCGAAACCCCGTCGTTCGCATGCCTGAATCGATCCTTGGGTAGTTTCGTACATACGCATGTGAACTCGATTCCGCAATTTTGTAGGTATTTATCGCCTGCTACTCATTCAATGATAGAAACTATTCCTGTGAAGGTAGCGCATACCGTCGAAAATATACAGATTCGTCTTTTGCTACATCCAAGGATGAACCTAATATATCTAGTATTACTGCTTTATTCCACGAATATTTTCTTCGGGTTGAATAACCCGATGTTCGATCTTTTATGTTCTTTTTTTTTTAAATCTATTCTGGCAACACGATGTTATTGCTTGTCAAATGATTGGAAATTTACACATCGAATCTTTTCTATTTTCTGACTTCTTTTCTCGATCGATATTATAAAGTATGTAATGAGTATATAATATGCGAGATGATCAACAGCAAAAAAACATACCCTATACATACTGTTTTTACTGGACACAAATTATCATCACAGAATGTTTTCTGAAGAGATAATAATGTTTCCACTATTCGATTAAAATTCAGAAAAGAATCAATTTCCATTCATCTTCATAAATGGAACTGATTATAGTTTCGCCGATTTTCGAAATTCCAAAAGAACTCCAAACGCTGTGGATTCGAATCCAATTCGTGAGTAGTGAGGAGATTTGCATTTCTGATTTAGAAGTAAAATTCTATTCCTGGGTGTATAACAAATGTAGAACATAGGAGAGACCTCAAAATAATGAATTTTCAATGTAACCCTCAAACCTGAAAGAGCTCCATCTCTTTCCCAACGGAATGATCTCTGATTATTGTAATATTCTATTAATATCGTTGTAGTGAAATTGACTACTGATTTTGAAAATGTCATCCATGACTACGAGCATGAGTTGACAAATTTCTAGTTTGCATCAGGATTTCGAAAAAAGTGTAATCTAAATATCCATGCGAGGTGTTTTGCGACGTGCAGTCTCGATTCAAGTAAATAAACCTAGCCAGAGAGAGACGCATATCATAGATATATAGGTGCGTGTGTCTATTTCGATGAATAAGACTAGAGCTAGATAGCTCAATAGGATTTACTTGTCAAGATATTTTCAGTTCGCAATTTTTTTTCGAATAAAAGAACAAATAAAAGGACTTTGTTGTATAAATAACGTGACACGAGAAAATGACACCGAGCTTATTTGTTGCCAGTTATATTGATACGGTGCCAAAGTAACGGTGACATCCAGACAGGTTCAACCTTACTGATTGTGAGTGTTTTCCATCAGGCAACTCGCTGTCTATGTCTGGGATCCGAATAATGGTCTGCAGAATCGTGTCTTCTGATTTTTTCGTAACTTCTTACTTTCAACAATTTGCAAAACGTTTAAACTCACGCGTAAGAAACGTTGGACTTCGCAAACTCAGGTCTTAATCGAAAGCTCCGTTATTACTGGACGATATAAGCAAGTCTTATACGCAATATTCGATTTTGCGTACATATATAAAGGTGTATTCGACTTCGTTCCGAATTCCCATGAATATATACTGGAATTCCATACAGGATTCCGGAGTTGTTTGGAACTTCGGAATGATTTGTCAATGTGAATTTTCAACGCAGTTCGGCATGAATAATGACGCGTTTCCAGACTGCCTTCACTGCCCTGGGCCATTCGCGTGAAAACTATATGCAAAAGGATGAAAAGAAACGAAAATCAGGGTGAAGAACATCTAACAATTAGACGTTTTTTAGATGCTATACGTTGAGCTGACTAACGGAAATTCCCGATTTCGCAGAGCAAAAAGTTTCCTCTTTTGCTACGACATAAGAACTGCTTCGATCACGTGGAGCATTCAAATTTCACCATACATCAAAATAATGAGACTCATATATTCCGAAAGCACATAAACTGCTGATGATACGAGCTGGCAAACAGAACTACACGAATCGACTTTGGAAAATTTTCCATTTTATCATAGATTCTGACTTTACATTCTTTGTCACAGTCTGACATTCTGACTGACTTTCACGTCCAGTAAACATAGGGCTGCATTTTTGAAGTGTTGCCTATACGATGCTTGAAGAATCAAGTGATTGCGTAGTTTGCAAGATTCTTGCCAGCCAAAACAGTGCAGTATCGGATATCCAGTTGTCTAGATCTTCAGAGTTATATTGTTGGAGATGAAAAGTCTTTTATCGGTTCAACTCCGTGTTATAAAGTCTCAAGTTATTTTTGAGTGTGAGATGCGCGGTGAACAAGAAATGCACGAAGAACGTATATTATATTCTAGGCTTTATTGCATTATATATATTTTTTTGCATTCCGATGTCTTTCTTTTTCTTACGTTTTTTTCTTTAAATTTTGATTTCTCGTCACAGAAGTATTTCTCACGTGGACCTTCCCCAATCGACCTTCAATCGTTGCTCAACGAAATTCCAACCAGTGTCGCGACCCGTCAACGTCAAAATGCAAAACGTCTTTTGAAATTAGAAACGGAAGTCCGTTCTAGAGCCAACTAATTGTCATTCACGGGTCTCGTATTTCGGTCTCTAATATACCTTGATTCTCACTATTTCCTGAAACTTCAGCCATCATAGTCTTCTCCTTTTCGTTTTTTTTTTTTTTCACTGCCAATTGCGCAAGAGATAGAAAAGTATTGGTTACGATTTGAAAACGATTTTCGTCGGTTCAAAAAATTCAAGCTAGGTGTGGAAATGGCTCGTCGGAAAAATTTAAAACCTTACAGGATTTTAGCTTGTCGTTTGATGGTAGAACATTTCTAAATCTCATTGAAATTGACCGGCTAGTTTTTAGCCGAAGAAAGTCAGGACACCTCTAATTGTGAGTTGGACGAAAAAATTATAATCAAGGGTAATGAAAAATTTGGGAAAATTCAGTCGAACGAATGTTTTCCAAGTCAGAGGTTACAAAAGCTCAAAAGGAATCAATTGGAGAGACAAAATCGATTCTTAAAAGAAAAATAGCTCCAAGGGTTCAGCTATGAGAGGTAAACTCAAAAAAACTAATTCATTCCATCAATTTGCATAATTCAATAACAAAGTATGATATAGGTATTACTAGCCCCATACGTTGCAAAGTTCCAGAAGTAGAAAATGAAAAAAAAAGAAACAGAAAAAGAACAAGAAGAAGACGAGGAGGAGAAAGAGGGTGGAGTTGTATTTTGGAATTAATTGCTTTACGGTTCCGAAAACGCATGATGCCTATTGAAATAACCGAAGCGAAAATAATTGCCGAGAGTTGATTTCTGACGTCAAAGTTTAAAAGAGCAGAAGAAGCGCAGTAGGGCGAATAGATAATATGATCGAAGAAGGTTTCAAGAGCTTTTTGACGTTCTGACACGCAAAGCGATAGGTTCTCAAAATGAAAAATCAATCTCTCGCTCTTCTATTCGCATTGACACTGTCTTCATTTTTCGGCCAGTTTCTTTTTATATACCTTACTAATTTATGAATGAAAAATTACACAACATTTTCAAACACGTGTCCAGCCTATACTTATTCACTTTTCAATGCCGAACAAGAGGGATGGAGGGTGAACTACAAATTACCAGTACCTAACAATCCTCATGAGTACCAGCAACACATAGCCAACCATAGGTATATGTATGTACCTATGTACGTAAATTGTACAACCGTCTTACATGTCCGTCGCGGTCTTATACAAGTACAGCACAGGTATTTATAAATACATCCTAGCTCAGAAGCTTTTATTTTAGCATGAGCGCAATTACCCATACAATCTCACCAGAGTACATGTATGCTTATTCACTCTTAGTCTACATGGACAACCGCACGTGCTGTCTTTCACGAGCACTGACCCCATCCTATATACCTACGTATATGCGAGAAATTCGGTCTGCACGAACAGAAGCAAAATCCCATTTTTGGGGATATAGTTTTAGAACAGAATTTATGCCTATTTTATGCTTGAAACGTCTGATTTCTCATCCTTTGCGGAGAAAAACAAACTCTCAAATCAAGATCAAATTCAAAGGGAAAAGTCAAAGAGGTGTGTTGTTGGAAAGTGAATGGATTTTCTTTCTTCCAATTTTCACCAAACCTCGGGTGATCCTTACGGATCATTTCATCCCCTTAAAAAATATATATTGACGAAGGTTGTTCCGTATTTTCTACACCATTCTGTGTTAGGCAGGATTTCGATGCCGTTTTCATGTGACATTGACCCTAATGATTGATCACTAATAATATAATAATGAGTGTAACAGTAACATTCGTACATTTTTACCGATCGTTTTATTTTGGGGTACTTATTTGATCTTATACGTTTTGAGATTGCAGAACGAACTTTGAATCAAAATTTGCAAGTATGGCTAGTGAAAGCGATGCGTAGGAGTATCGAGATAATTCTCAAAGAAAATCCCTTTATTTCAGCCGAAAACCGGCACCGGGATTCTGCACAAGACAGAACGGTGAAGAAAGCACGAAGCAAGCTTCGAATAGGTGCATGCGGTGATGAATATCTAAGAATGTATCAGTCTTTCAAAGGCTTGAAAATAATCCCCAACCCAGCCCGAAGTCTGGTAAAAATTTATAGACAGTGAATTTTAATTCATGATACATAATATACGTACATTGCCTACGATACATCTCTTTGAATTTTCCTCGAATTGTGGATACCTTTAAGGGAAAAAAACTTCGGTCGCAGGTCCTTCTGCAATTGAAGGGGTTGGAATAAAGGAGGGTACAGATGACACAATAAAAGATTTTCGAAGGAGTTTTTTGTAGGTTTGGATCGTCAAAAGGTAAAACAAATTATTCAGACCGAATTTTTTGGATTGTCACTATATAATACCCATTCTGTTCCAACTTTATCGATTGCAAACTGTATGCTGCTTGTATAATTATTTTGTCGTATACGTTTTCACATCAAGCGTGTAACGCGCTGAGGAGCTTTTTATGGAAATTTCAATTTCGTGCCAAACGTCTGGAATATTTTTAAAGCATGTTTTGTTCCATTTTCTTTCTATATTTGACTTTGGTCCAAAAATTTTGAATTCACTTGGAAGATAATATCTTGTTGTTTTCTTTTTCATTTTCTCTCTCTCCCCTGCTATCTCTCTTGTGTCGTATACAGTAAATTTACGAAATTTGCACAATCGCATTAATCCCAATGCATATTGTCAAACGAGGCGTGTAAAATTGCATAAAAATTTTCACACAGCCAATAGTTAAACGAATCAATAATAATCCAGGATTTTTCAGCATACGGCCGAGCTAGAAGTCTGTTTTCACCGTATAGGATCACGTGGTATTAAATATTTATGCGATTCAAGATTCGCTACGTCTGACCTAGATAGCCCACCCACGAAAACAGCAGACTGTAATAAATTGCATTGAAAGCTATTCAAATTGATGAAAAAATAACTTTCTCAATGTGTGACCCAATTTCAAGGCTTCTTTCGTCAAATCCTTCATTTTCCCCAGCCATCTGCGACTACATACAATTATTCGACATTTATTCACTCGATTCCTCCCAAATTTTCCTCTCATAATTTTCCTGTACAAAAAATTGAGGTTCTAGACAGAAAGAGACGTGTGAAAAATTAACTTGCAGGAATCTCATGAAGTGTGCTCCAGTAAAAAAAAAAAAAAACTCCGCTGGAACTGATACTTTTCGAACTAAAATAATTTTTAATTGAAGAAACCGAAAGAACTGATTTTAATTCCACCTAGACAGAATATAGAAGATAGGCAATTATTGGATTTTGGCTTGTCGTAAAATCTGGTCGCATCAATATAAACGGGCTGTTTAATTAGTTCGTTGATTGATTGATGAATATATTTGCGGGAAGTAGTCAGAATCGAATATAGCTAATTACGGATGATCAGTGGGTAATAATAAAATTTCGCGTATTTATAGCATATGAATATACAAATCTCGAATATCTCTATGAAGAAAGAGGCGAGTTGTGCCAAAAGCAAAACATATATAAGTGTATAGAGTACAGAGACAGCTGTTGTTCATCATTTATCGACAGTATATTGGCACTTGGCTCGCGTTCGTTGAGTTTGCTGGCCGAACGACCGTCCTGCGATGAGTAAATAACGGAAAATTTTCAAAAACTCTAATGAGGAATCTCAGTACTGATAACCCCTGGTAATCGGTAACTATACAGTATTTCCCATCTTAGAATCAGAGAACTCTTGGAGCTCTTCAGAACCGGCTGTTCATGCATACGAGGATTTTTCCGCAATTTTTCATTTCTCTGGAGGGAAACTTGATGTGAGTCAACGATGGATCAAAGATCAGAGATCATCCCATTGCGACTGATCTTGAAAGTTGAAACACATTTGACGAAAGATATATGGAACCACGCGATCTGGACGTGACGTCGCTCCGAACTTCCGCGTCATATGTGAATTTGGACCATATGCTCATGTAGCTATATGTATATAGATAGCCAAACTGAAAAGCGTGGAATACGTTGGACGGATGAACTATAAATATATCGAAAGTGATGGATACCGTGGAACACCAGCGGGCCTATAATCTCGTCGTTTCCATCCTCATCTCGAGCGAGAAGGTGAGAGAAAAAAATAACGAAAATTTCGGTCCGCTGCCTCGCTTAAAGAAAACGAAAATTGTGAAGTAAATTTTAACGGAATAATCATTGAGTGAAAAATTAGCCAAACTATGCAGCTATAAATTATAGAAATCTGTTGGTTTTTTTTTCACTTACAATTGGATAAAAATGATTTCTTGTTGTTTCAATTTTGTCCTACGGTTTTTGGAAAATTATTTCACCCTCCCTCGCCGTACGAACAGGCCATTCCGATTTCCAATCATAAAGATCGTAGATGACGCATTAGACATTCGAGAGAATGGAAAAACTGCCGTTAGGTATGAAATTGAATGAGTTATTGGTGAAAAAATCTGGAAGGAGAAAGTGCAGAAAGATGCTTTTTTGCGCACTTAAAAAAATTCAACCATCGCACTTTTTTTGAAAATCAAATCCCAGGTTGATATACTCTTGATATAATTTCGTCCTTTTGGAAGAAAAGTTATTCTGAGCTATGTGAAGATGTATGTACATGTTTTGGAGTGAAGACAAGAATAGCTTGTTCCGTTAATTTCGGTTCTATCTGCTCAAAAAGGGGTGGATTCTATGCCCAGATTGTGGTTCGTGTGACAAGGAAAGGTTAAAAAAGAGAAAACGAACCAAACCAAAAAACAAAAAGGATATGTTTAACTCGGGATTTGTTCAGCCCTCGCTAATCCAATATGCTTGACATAGTTAATTAGCCTTAAACATATCTCCGGAAGTTTGGAAACTTCAATTCCAGCTGTTTATTTCAGTCCAGAAATAGAGAGATTACTGTACCTACAGCTGTCTCGTCGTAGAACAAATAGAGATTACGTAAGAAGGTATACGTATATAGATATATACGTATAGTTATAGTTATACGGATAAAGAATTGGTAGTGTCTTGTAATTTGCATTTCGGTTTTCACGAAATTTCAAGGACTCTGGTCTGTTCGGTACACAGCAATATATAAAATTGTCCAACAGCAACAGGAATAAAGATGGCTGTTAATAATTTTATCAACACATTTAAATTTAGTGTCTGTATACCAATCCTAGAGGCTTCTTGTCCAGCTTCCAAACCAAATACTCGAGGCACGGAATTTCGCTGTTCTTTATATCCTTAGAATAAACACGATGCATCGACTTGGCATGTCAGGATTGCAAAGTGGATCGGCGCGTGCAGGTATTCGCGAAACGAGAGATCAACGACGATTGACATACGGTCAACAAAAAACTAATTTTAAATATCTGCGTCTAAAAAACGTCATTCTTTACGCACAGATAAAATAAACAAGCGTCGCACAGCATCTCCAATATAGATATCCATAAATATCTACACCGTTTAGTATCCATTGCAGCACTTTCGTGCCTGTGATATGGACCCGGAAGTTCGCTCGTTCTCTACGGGTGAAAAAAGAATAATGACCAAGTCGTGAAAGCTCAGAATCATTAAGTGCGGAAATCTGAAGAGCTTTCTGTTGTACTACAGTCGGTATACAATGGAAGTTATTTCGGTGATGGAAGCAGGCATACGGTGATGGTTCTTACTTCCAAGCTAGAATAGAAATTGACGTGACGAGGGCTAAAGCCCGGATGCATCAAATCAGAAAGTCGGGAAAACCAGAGATCAGAAGACTATAGTTAAGGGGACCAGTATGTCGCGGTTATAAAAATCAAACGTGGTCCAAAATCAATTTATTTCTTCACCAAAGTTCATCTATACATCATTATAATCATGTCACTAAAAATCAGTCGCTGCACGAATTGAGGCACACCGTAGGTCCGATTTCACTTTCTGAGGATCCGAATTGTTCGGAGGACGTGCTGTCATAAGTTGAACGAGGGAAATTGAGTTATAAAAATTATCATAAAAGATATGGCCTATTTTCCGGAAATCGAACATTTCTTTTCCACTTATTTGCAAATAACTCAGCCTAAGAATTAAATTTTCCAATTTCCCTCGTTCAATTTGTGACGGTCTGTATTCCTTCGAATCTTGGTCATAGATAAGTCGAATCGGACCTACGGTGTGCCTGAATTTGTGCAGCTACCGTTTTTAAGTGAGATGATTATAATGATGCAAAATGAACTTTGGTGATGAAACAAATTGATTTTCGACTATGTTTATTTTTTCCAACCGCGACATACTGCACCCCTTAATGTGATCGGTATAAAACTGCGCAGAAATTTTCGTTAGATGTGAAAATTTTTCGTCGGCATTTGTGCGATTCATAATTCTTCAACGTTCATGGATTGAAAAGACACTGAGGTGTTGAAATGGCTGATTCATTTCGAATAATGTAAGCTGAAAGTCGCAGTCGATGATGTCTTCCGAATACAGAATCTTCGTATGAGAAGCACGTCTTTATCATGATGGAAATCGGATAGGTGTAAACGGGAATGGTTGAGGTTGCTCTAGGCGTGAAGTTCTAGGCCGCAATATTCCATAATGCTTTCAACGCATTCGCGAATTAACCAGACGACGTTCTTACACTAAACGGAGTTCCGCAACTTGCGTAACTTGCGTAACTTTCGCACTACGTCAACACATATGAAATATGTTTGTTCAACTTGCGCTTCCAGAGGTTTCTCAGTCGTGTTGGTATATTCACACCCTCAAAATGCAGATGTATTCTACCTCAAGGGATGAATGTGTTACACAATACCCCCGTTTGCATACGTCTTGAAATTTTTATCGATGAAAATATTGCAGGTATGAGCATCGAGAAATTCCTCTTTGCAAAAACTAATCCGTCAATAATTTCGCACATAGTCTAGCGCCGACGAATATGAGATTAGAAATTGGCAAATTTTCAGCTTCACCGACGGTCATGATGCGGAGACGTTTGATCCGCGTACATAATTCTGCTGCAGTCTCGGTACGGAATAGTTTATAATAATGATCGTAGATATACATATAGGTAGCAGGAAGTCCCTCGCCCACGTATACATATAGCATCACGAAGAAAAGTACCCAAAGAGAATAAGTCGCGATCCCATGTTGCCAAGAAACAAATTTCATTGATAAAGTGCTACTTGGGGGGAAAAAGGAGGCTTTCTTAAAGCCTGCAGTAATCTATTCCCGGAGCTTTTCGTGCCGTTGGAGATAGCGGGCTACTTCCGTCTTGGAAGCTTACGACTTGCGTCATGATAAACAAGCTCGAAAATGCCTCCTAGTCATGTTCACTTGTGAACATCAACTCCAGGATCGAACACAATTTTCAGAAATGCATCATTCGATGATTCCTTCGAGGACACTTTCTTCTATTACGAATTGCACAAGAACATCATCATCCAAATTAGTCATATGTATACAAAATGTGAAGCTATAGTGCAGGGAAATTCATTTGCCTAGAGTTGAGTTTTTCATCTAGAAATCTCTTTTCTTATCACAGAGTGTGTTCAATTATCATGATCAATACCTGACTCGATTTGGAGCAAGATCACTTTTCATTTTCCAGACGGAAGAAAATATTAAAATTTCACGTCAAAAGGTTAGAAGTTTTCCACAATTCCAGTTCATCCGAAAGTTGGACGAAAACCAATTTTACACTCAGAAAACAAGTTTGGCAAATCCCAACAAAATAAATTTGTTGGTGTTTTTTTGTCGGTTCAACAGAATTTTGTTCAACAATCGACGATCTGTTTTGCTGTCTTAATTCAACTGAGATTCGCGGAAAGAAATTTTTTGTTTAATGAACAGAATCTCTTGTTGAATCAACTCAACATTTTGTTGGCTGTGAATCAACCAAATTTGTTGTCAATTCAGCAAAATTTTATACTTTTATCTGAGTGTAGAAGAGTATACGATCCTGCCGATACGTATATATACATGTAACGAAACGCTACGCCAAAATTCAAATGGTCGATGAGGTTTCACAATGGAATTCAATTGACGCTATGGGAGAGAACCAGGAGAGACAGACATTTTTTTTAACCACAATTTCGGATTCACGAATAAAGACATAGTGATTTTCAACCTGATTTCAATGCCTTTCCCGCTCCTGTAAAAGCCGAAGATGTATTTGAAAAGACGCATTCGCATTTTGAGTTGATTTTCTGTTAATTTCAACATTTCTCTGTTTCAGAATAGCAAACACATAATATACGTAGGATGTAATAACATAAAATGAAATAAATGTCAAGATCTAGACGAAACTTCGGGTAAATTTTGTGCACAAAACATTTTTCAAGTTTTGCCCAAAACCCCGTCTCAACGGCCTACAATAATATATAATACTCTCTCTATTTCGAGGGCGAGTAAACGTAAGAGTCGAGGCTGGCACGCGTCAATATAATTTGGTGAACGTCACACGGTGGGTATAGGTACGTCACAGTTGTAACATAGGCGAATGGTTATACAAACCGGAAACGAACAAATTAACTAATTCAAGACTATCTTTAAAGCTGAATTTTGCTGTGAAAGATCACAGTTCAATTCATAATTTCATTCTTAACGTATATACTTTGGTCGTTAGCTCGTTACCGCCACAACATTGGCGCCAGACTGTCGTCAGGTGTTGGACTAGGAAACCCTAAATATGTCAACGGCCGAGATCAGTTTAACCGTGATAAACTGTTCAGATTTCAAGCTCTTGACTACCGACTGAACTATTATTTCAACTGTACAATTGATCCAATCAAATCTTCAAGCATTATAACTCTTTAATCGCGCGTTAATTACTTGAATCGACTTATAGATAAGACACATGGGGTGTTCCACGTGAAATAGGTCAAACTTTTGCCGAGGGTCTGCGAATCTATCGCCTGTCTAGTATCTCGTTTCTTATAAGTATCACGTGAACACTTTTCCATATACTTGTAGGTCCTAATTCATTTTAGATTTCCCTCGCGGGACCTTACTAATGACATTTTCTTAGGGTCTATTCAATTTACTTGAAAAAATTACTGAACATAGTTTAAGATGTTACGAAAGTGTGACTAAATTTTCAGCTAGCTTTTTTTCTGATTCATCGGCAAGTCATTATGGAAGATTTCTCTATTTTCTTGTAATTAATTGCAAGAAGAAGTTTTTTCCTACATTCAGAAAACAAGTTTGGCAAATCCCAACAAATTAAACTTGTTCGTGATTTTTTGTCGATTCAACAGAATTCTGTTCAACAATCGACAATTTGTTTTATTGTCTTAATTCAACTAAGATTGACAGAAAGAAATTTTTTGTTGAATCAACCGAATCTTTTGTTCAATCAACTCCACGTTTTGTTGGCTGTAATCTACCAAATTTGTTGTCAATTGAGCAAAATTTTGGTCCATTCAACGATACTTTTTCCTGAGTGTATAATGAATTGCTAGCAAATAAAAAATATAGGCAAGCTGAAAATTTTACCATTCAATAATTCAATAGTAATTTTTCCAAGTCAATCGAATATAGACCCTAAGAAAGTTCTTTGAGTAAGCCTTCGGCAAAAATCTGTCCCACTTTACGTGGAACACCCCATAGATATTATACTTGTTCATTGCGATAGCACAACTGAAAAGTCCGAGAATCGATAAGCTCAACAATTTCCTTCGATCACATTCAGTGACTAGAATTTGAATTCCCGAAGTTTTCGAAAAAGAATTTGTTTTTGCAAGCTTGCAGGTTTCGCAATGGCTGTGGGTAATCTGATTCGGAAGTAACCCTGACAAAGAACAGAGCAGCACGCGTCAGTATATTCGGAACTCGACAGACTTGAATCTCATCCAGAATGCATTCCTTTGAACGAGAAACAAAAGCTTGGGGAATATCACGTGGTATGTACATAAGGTATATAAGACAAAGTGACGTTATACCTAATCCATCCTCGTCATAACGTCCACGCTAAAGCTAGAAGGCGATATACCTGACTTTAGAAGTGGATGAGAACTAACACACCTTACGATATTCTTAGTACGTGTTAAGCCTGCGTACAAGACAAATACTTACTAAGATCGTGTACCACACTCTAGCGTCCGCTAGGAAGAGGATGGATAAATATAACAGCTCGAGGTGTGAAACCCCGCTTTACCGCCCATCAACTATAGACGAATGCCTTTCAAAAACGTAAATCGAACAATAAAGCATGAAATCGGATCGATATCTCGGTGAAAAACCATCATGGTATCTTAAGCCGTGCGGTAGAATCTCTTCTGGAAATAATTCTAGCGGATTTTTATGGAGTTTCAGAAAAATTCGAACAACTAGCAGTTTTTCAGAAGTATAACTGTACACAGTTTTCATAGCTTCGTCGCAAAGAATGACGATTTCTGATGAAAAACTACGAGAATCCACCGAGTTTCTTTTGACACATGACGGAATTCTAGATTCCTTTTCTTCAATGAAAAATTGAAATTTTCTTTGAATACATTATCAAGTTTTTGACTGAAATTTAATAACGGTGTTGATGAATTGTTATTATCCCTCCAACCCTTGTTCTACCTCCAATATTAAATATAACTATGAAACGTTTGATTTTTCTATAAAATCGCGGGGGTAAGAATTATCACCATACATAAAACTATCCAAAATCGCCGTTGAAATACATGATACCGAACTCGAGTTTAAAATCGAATGCGACCTGGAGTTCTCTTCAAAATACGTCGGATGTCGGACTGAAGAGATTACAATATACAATATTACATTTTGAGATCACATTGTTCTAGACCAGAATTTGAAATGTGATCTTCATCGACCAGAATTTGAGATTTCATGATTAGTATCAACGGTACCATTCAGAAAAGAGTCTAAATTGCGATGTAAGTATTAAGGGAGAATTCTACCGAAACTTTGAAATTTTCAGCTATTCATTTTTTAAATGGCCAAAAAATGTCAAATCAAAAAGCGGATCCTTAGAATTTTAGATTATAGCTGGATATGTTTTGAAAAAAAGTTTCAATTTTCTGCGATAAAATTTCAAGCGAAAGGAACCTTTCGAAGAATCTCTTCTTCGCAGGGCTGCGAAAGGTTCCCTGCGCTTGAAATTTCATCGCAGAAAATTGAAACTTTTTCTCTAAAACATATCCTACCATAATCTGAAATTCGGAGGATCTATCCTTCGATTGGACTGCATTTTTTGGCCATTTTAAAAACGAAAAACTGCTTTTTCCAAAGATTCAATAGGGTCTTCTATTAAGAAATGAAGATTGTCGATTTCGCGAGAGATATTTGACGAAGCTGGTTGAAACTCTGGTAAGGATATTGCACATTTCCATGTTGGAAACTGTAATGATGGAATCTTTGTATAAATAGAGATCAAAGCTATAGCCGGAATGAATTGTTGGACAGTTCAGCTGTCGTTATCCTCTATAATTTGAGTTCCAGATCTCGAAGAAAAAAAGAAAAAGACGAAAAAAAAAGGAAGAAAATATATATAAATCGCGTGTACGCGTCCGCGGTTGCGCAACATTAAAATAGAACAATTTGTTCTATAGCGTTTGGCACGAGTATAACCGGGGTAGCCATTTCGCACAACTTCAACAGCACAAAGGTACCGCTTTGTCGCTACTTGCTAAGAGAGTGACATACTATAAAGTGCACATTAGGCGTGATACCGAAATGAGTAAAACTCGACACTTCTTCCGCCTCATCGAATGGCAGGCTACCGTCTTCATTATACGTAGTACCAGCATCAAATTTAGTCATAAATAACATCGCAGTTCATTAAGAAATTTCAACTTTCAGTTCAACTTTCAGCTTTTCAAGTTTTCATCTATCTTGTTTGTCCTGCGAATGTTCGAGTGAGGAATGAGCTCACAAAGATCTTCTCATATTTTACTGTTCATACATTTTTCGAGAAAACTGCAGCGTTTTCTGAATAATTATCATTCATTACATACGAAAGCTTTGACTACCTATGAAGCTTTTTGTACCGAGAGCGCATCGCTACACACTGAAAATAGTAGGTACTTACTGAAGTGAATTTCTTCACGTGACTCAAGCATCGGTAATATAATGACAGTGAAAATGGTACGTTACGATCAGGTCAGCGCCAAATTCAATTCAATCACATAACGTCAAATTCTAACGAATCAATTCGATTTTGTAATTAACATAATTCCTAGGATCAGCGCCGTAGCTAGGGCGGTGCCAGCGGTGCCCCAGCACTGCGCGCCCCGAAAGCAAGGGCGCCAAATTCTTGTTTGAAAAAATCAGGAAGTAAGAGGGAAGGAGATGAAATTCAAAAAGTGGGCTCGCTTTTGGCGCAGCGTTCGTAGTACTGATTGCCTCCACTCGCCGCGTTCGAGTTCGATGGATGTAGTGTGTAGTATTATTTTTGTTTGTTTTTCTTTATTCTCTATCGTACCGTCGCGCTAAGCCGCGTTCGGTCAGTCTTATTTTGACTATTGATATTATTTGCTAGAGTAATCTTTTGTCATTAGGATGAATTGATAGTTTGATCGATTATTACGAACCAGAGACTTTCTTAATCTTGAATTAACTGAGCTGATAACGAATCTTTTTTTGTTAATAACTTTTTTTGCGATTGTATAGAATCTCATTTCTTTTGAATTGTTATTGTATGTTTCTCGTATCGAACCATTGTTGTTAAAACTCGAATAATTGATTGTAAATAAAATTTGATTACTATTTCTTCGGTATGATCGATAATTAAAATAAATTTCTGAAACATCTAAATCTGGTTATTTCAAACAACAACACGGTGAACCACCCCCTCTATCGTTAATAAATTGGTTTGCGTTAGCCGAACGCATCCGTTGTTAATTCTCTGATTGATATTTTGTAGATTGATTGATTTTATTGATAAATGACGTTTCCATACGTCTGGCGCCCAACACACTAAATTTTGGCTATTTTGGATTCTTTTATTAAAAATTAGAAAAACACCGTAGGGTACGGAGCCTAGGAGATTTCCTCTGTCACACTGTATTAAAATATAAATAAACACACTCCTGTATAAACTTGATGTTATGATTTATAAACTTTGCCTAGGATGATTCAACAAACTTATGAACCGTTTGGATAATAATCGGCCCATCGTTTCAATCCAATTTCCCAAATTATTCTGTAAATCAATTTTAGTACGCGTTCATAGGCTGGAAATTTGAATTCATACAATTGTTGATATAATGCGATACAGTTTGCAATTTTGTCCGTTCAATATACTGTGGGGCTGGATTGAACTGCCGAATTCCAAAAATTCTGAATGGTCAAAATTCCGAATTTATTTGAAACGTGATTCTGGGTTTCTAGAAACATTAGCGTTCAGAACTTGCAAATTCTGAAAGGTCAAAATGCAGACAGCTCAACGGTCCGAAGGTTCAAAACTCAGACAGTCCAGAAATCCGAAAATTTGAGTGCAGGTTATAACAAAGCTGTGAAATAAACGACGTTGTATGCGCGCGAATTCCGAGATTAGTTCTAGCCTTGCCGATCTTTAACTTTCGGAATTTTGAACCTTCGGTACTTTTCGATTCGGAGTTTCTCAAATTTGCTACGTAGACTTTCGGGAGAATAATATTTCTAAAAACTGTTAGTCGGTAGTATAAAAATTCGGAATTTTTACCTATTGCAGCTCTCAGAATTCCGAATGTCCATCCCGTTCCAACATAGTAAGCTGAATTTTTCTCTACTGGGAATCATGATGAAAAACGAAAACTTCATTCACACTTAAAGTACAAAAGGACATACGAGTGGCTTCATTGAACCATCAAATTGAGTGTATCATTAGAAAGTCTTCTTAGTGCAAACAAGAGGTGATGATGGGGGGTTGAAAAAAATGACCAAAAATTCGGTCACGTAATACATAATATAAACGGTCCCTATAACAAACGCTGGACAGAAATCATGTCGAAGCGAAGATATAAGATGTGTGAATATAATCCGAACGGTTTTCACTGCGCGAAAAAAGATCGGAAAGACATTAAAGAGCTTCTATATAGCTTGACCAAATGGCGCGAATGATGACGACACGTTCGTTTTTCCTAGCCGCGGTTCGGTAAGCGATGGGCGTCGCGGCGCTTCCACCTAGCGTCGCGACGCTGCGGGGGAGGCCATCGGCGTGGGATTAAGGGGGCAGTGAAATTTACCTTCCGCTAATTCTATAGCGAAAAAAAAATCTTTCATTTCAATCGAATTATACGGTACAGGCGGGCAAAATGCCCCCCAAAATTTTCTTTCTCGCGGGGTAATTTCACGCGTACAGTTCTAATATTCGGATATAGTTTGAAGGTTTTTAAATCGAATGCTTGAATGAATTCATGAAATTTGCCGAGGGTCCCATTCACCCGCAAACATTGGACTCTTTAGATAAGGGCGTAGAAACTTCAAGATCTAAATTCATTCAAATTTTCGCGTACATTTGCTCTCTTTCTACTATATCACGCTTTAAATTCTCACATCTACAATTCCCTTGCATGAAGCAATAAGAAAATGGATACTATTATCTACATGAACATCAAATTCATGATTTTTTTGCTGCAAAATACTTCAGAGAAAACTGAGAATTCACACACGTTGCGTATCTGCAGTTGATAAAATTTGCTTCAAAAAGCATGATTGCGACGGATCGTATGGGAAAATTGATACTCCAAGTATTTTAGGGAATTTGTGTTGAGTATATATTCGAACTTGAGAGTTAGTCGGTCAGTTTGGTGAATAATAAAATATCGGTGGTGACGCTGGTGTGATTACAAAACAGACGTCGATGTGTATTTCTAGCGTGTCAGCGACCACTGGCCACTACTATACTGGCTTCAGTTTGAAGCTTGGAAACCTGCGAAACTTTCGTGTTCCACCAGCTCACTGAATTGCTGCATAAATACACAAAATATTGTTTGGACTACAACTGAAATCAGATAACCCAATTTAAACAACTCCTCCGTTGTTCTGCCTGTACGTACGATGTTGTTCGACGTTGTTCGATCGCGCCTATAAGCTTGTAAAAGCTCAAGCTAGAATAACTTATCCAAATTCCAGATATTACAAGTACGATGAAAAGCTTAGTTCCTGGGAAAAATCATACAATTGATCTACTGATCAGTCTCACTTTCCTTTTTTCCGAAAATTTACAAAAAATCAATTTATTTCTTCACCAAAGTTAATTTCACATCATGATAATCATGTCACTAAAAATCAGTCGTTGCACGAATTGAGGCACACCGTTGGTCCGATTTCACTTTCTCAGGATCTGAATTGTTCGGAAGACGCACCGTCATAAATTGAACGGAGGAAATTGAATTTAAAAAAATTATCATAGAAGATATGGCCAATTTTCCGAAAATCGAACATTTCTTTTTCACTTATTTGCAAATAACTCAGCTGAAAATGAAATTCTCCAATTTCCCTCGCTCAATTAGTGACGGCCTGTATTCCTTCGAATCTTGGTCATAGATAAGTCGAATCGGACCCACGGTGTGCCTGAATTCGTGCAGCAACCGTTTTTAAGTGAGATGATAACAATGATGCAAAATGAACTTTGGTGATGAAACAAATTGATTTTCGACTATGTTCAATTTTTCCAACCGCGGCATCGGGAATATCACGATGATACTTGGAAATCAAAATGGATCGTTTTACCCCAACGAGACTAGATAGCCGATCCAGAGAATCTTTTCGTGGCCAAGCAGCAGGAGGTGCTTGTGGTGATCGGAGAGACACGTTTTATCTTTGACGTGTGACATGCGAAAGTAAAAGTTAATCTGGAGCATCAAAACACAGCTGTTCCCTCCTCCGACAAACTCGAACTGTCCGAGGAGAAGACGAAAGTTGCAAAATACTTGGCCTAGGCTTCTGAAAATCCAATCAACCAAGTAATACACTTGGAGTAAGCCCGAGCACATCGAGGGGTAAATTTCTTCAAATATATTTTTCCAGAAATTTATATTCAAACTTCGAAGTGGCTGTATTTTCAAAATTCTACCAAAACTTTGTCACATTATCTTGTACTTTCAATCCATATGGGTCAATAAGACCTCCACGAATCGTGCGAAACATCAAAGTTATATCGAATGATCAACGATCGGAAATTGCCGTAAAGAGCTGCATCATGCCTTATTGGACATGCATGACATTCGCGATTTAGGATATACAGCAATACCATTCCGCAGATACCATTTTTCAATGAAAATGCAGATTAAAGATTGCCAGAAATAAGTCTATAGGTATGCGCAGCTTGTGATTGGCTATGACGTCACTGGACGCTGTTCAATATAGCGGTGTACAGGAAAGTATGGTAAGAATATTTCATAGGTTGGGTTGGGTTAGGTTAGGTTAGTAGAGCGAAGTTGGGTGTGCTGTAAAGTGACGTCATGAATGGCGCGATTTTCAAATCTATTGAATTTCGAATCAACCGAATTTCAAATCAATAATTGATGATATGTATTGTCATTATTGTTACGAATGACCAAAATGCTCATGTGGAACAATAAAGAAAAAAGATAATGCATTGGGAAATCCGATTTTCTGCGAAATCTCATCTTGACCGTAGTCAAGATTCAAAACCCAGACAGGTTTAATTGGAATGGATTCAGCCGTTGGCTAGTTGCTGGTACAGAGCAACGTACATCCACTTGTGAATTAATATAATCGGCGAAGTCAGTCAGAGTCTACTTCGTCGGTGGAACGAATGCGGCTATAAATGTCTCCAAGGACAACGGAAGGACGACTATAAAATTTTCTCGGTATTGCATTTATCTGCAATTTGAACTTGTACAAACGTTCAAATTTACAAATGGGAGTAAAATCGTGTTTCAAAACATCGCGAAGTAGGTACATAATCAAAACTTCGAACGCATCGCCATCTCCGTACATTCGAATCTCTGTCACCAGCGCAAAATCAAATCTACCTGAAAAATCTCGTAAAAGTAGGTAACTGTGCTCTAAATTACTTCGGCCGCAGTGTTGGAAGGCGTGGTTCGACTCTCACGTGTACAGTACTGTGTCGTTGAAATTACATAAGTCGCGTTATTATAGAACAGCGAAACGAAAAAAAAAACACAGATTATTTATTACAGCAGTGCGAAACCATTTTCCGACTGTAGAATATCGCTTCACCTGAAAAACTCTCTAAGAATGGAATCGCCATTAATAGAGCCGCCAGAGGTCTTTGATCTGTTCGCCAATATATCGTTTTTTTTCTACGTTCATCCGCTTGCAGATTAAGATATCCAATTCTTTATCTTCATCGTCAAGGGGAAAAGAAGGAAAAAGAAAAACCTGAGTTTCATCGAATTTTGTGGAAGTTTAATTCTCGCCACATCAGAGAAAATTTTCATGACCCTGAATATATCGCGGTGCAGGAATTTTGATGGAATTTTTCTTATATAGCTATGGTGGTGGTTTGTTGTATACATAAGAATGGCTTGGAAAAATTTCGTTTCGTTTGTTTCAGTGAAATAAACGTCGATGATGTCGGTGTGTTTTTCCCCAACTATAAGAATCCGTAAGTTCGTTGCCAACAGCCAGCTCTAAAATCGTCTTGAGAATGACGCAAAATCTTCGGTAATCGAGAGCGATGAACACGCGGGGAGTAAATGCGAGAGACAAATATATATACACATAATATAATACATGTTTCAATTCACGCTCCTCTTCACTGTCGTCTCGGTATAGTTCATATTATTATCTACGGCAAAAAGAAGAAAAAAAAAAGAAAAAAAACAAAAGAATTATATGATCCGGAAATCCGAATTTACTCCACAATTTATCAGCTCCTCTTTCATTTCTATTCCCAGTTTACTCGCATCTCCAACCGAAGCTGCTTTCCTTGCAGAATAACAACCCACGTGCATACGCAATTCAATGATCTTTTATTTTCCGTCATTGATTAATAACTCAAGTATGCGATAGTATAGCCGATTTCAAATCGAAGAAGAAACGACGCTATTCCCGCGACGTTCGAATGAACTTGAGATAATTTCCTGACGATGAATGGTGACCGGAAATACGAGATGATTAAATACCGGTGTGGCAAAAAGGCGCGAACTGTGACACAGTGGCGATAATTTAGCTAAAATTAAATTCCCTGACTTTTCCCGACTATAAAAATTTCCTGATTATTCTCAATTTTCCAAATTTTCGCGGTCTGTTGCCACCATATGTGAAATAATTCGCCTGCAGGGAAAAGCTAGAGTTAAAAAATGAATTTCACGACACGCATGAATCACTTACTTCTTGAATTTTGTAGCTTGTGCGAACTGTCTTTCTCCGCGTGGTTGTAACTTCGTAGGATTCCTCGACGGTGGGTTCGTCATCTTCTTCAACCTCGACGCCCGGCGTCGAAGGCGTCGAGATTACTGGGGTTAGAGCGTCCATCACTTCCATTTTTGAATCGGTTGTTATATTTTCTTTCGTGTCACCCTCCAGGGTAAAAAACTAGGATTTACCCGTCGTGGCAAGCGTCAAGTAATAAAAATTAACCACCGGGGAATGAGAAATTTGAATAAGAAAAAAAAACCAACCGATGAACTCACGGGAAAAACACTTTGCGATTCAAAAAAAAGCGTTAAAGTTAAAAAAGAAAAAAAAAAAACAAATTCAGGGAAAACCAGATAAATGTCGAAACACTTTATTTGTGTATGTACGACAAACTGTAACGTTTTTTTTTTTTTTTCTTTTTTTTTCTTATAATTGGGGATTAGTTTATATGTAGAGAATCGGTAAAAGAGACGCGAAATTAATGTATAATAAACTCGAGGTAAGACCTCGAATTCCGGGAGGCGACTCTGTACCGAACGACGCGACTGGCTAAACTAAAGCAAACTGCTGCTACCGGCCCTCCAACCCGTGGTTCAAAGCAAAAATAGATTTCAGTTTTCCCTTAAGTTATACGGCAGCAGAACACGCGTACGTTACAGATTTGCCGCGACCCGGGGAGCAAACCAAACTCTTCGGATTCTCCGCTTTTTCCACCTCTTTATCTCGTTTTCTTTCTTGTTATACGATTCGTATGTACAGCGCGCTATAGTACGCGATTCAGAAGACAACAATAAAATTCTCCCGCACGCGTCATTAACCCTAGAATGGTAACTTGGAGTGTTTATAAACACCTCAACGATTTTGAATCTCCCGCCGTTCACGTTTCACGTTTTTTGCCGTCTTGCCTAATTTTTGACCAACTTTTCAGAGTTCATGCGTAATTTTCGTAGGCTCGCGTGATTCTCCATTAAAAAAACGAAAAGAATGAGCCCTCGTAGGACCCTTTACATGAAATTATACCAGAGATATGAATTTTGCCAAATTGGGGTGTTTCATCACCCCAGGTTACCGGAAGAGTTAAAAAAAAAACCAAAAAATTTTCAATAATATTACACAGGTTCGAGGGAAAGAAGCATGGCGTTTGCTACAATCGCGAGTTAGACTTAGATCAGGAGATAGATAACCAGTAGGGCCCGTGATCAAAATATTCCGGATATTACGGTTTGGTCGTCAAGTGGGCCACCCATTTAATTCGAGGTCTCCGAAAATTCCGTCAAAATTTACGCACTTCATTGCGGGGATGCAAACAAATTTTTGAAATATTTTCAGATTTTTTGGTCATTGCAGCATTTCGAAAATAATTTTTTACATACATGAATGGAAAGGCCGATTTTGCTACCTGTTTTGGGGGAGCAAACAGCGGCTTTACCGACCGGCTGGGTGGAAAGTCTTTCCTCCCTGGCGACCGGGTGGAAAGTCTTTGTCCCCTAGGAAGGAAAGTCTTTTCTCCCAGTTTTCTCTGCCGTGCCGACCATGCAGTGTGGCTCGGTCAGAACGTCACATAAGCTAAAATGTAATCGCCATCTGACCGAAGAATCGGCCTCCGTTCATGTATGAAAAAAAATATAATGTGCATCACGGGAAGATAGGTAATTTCTTCCCTTGATGCACAATATACTATTATTCAATCATCTTCACGTTGCGTGATGAATTGGGGAAGGAGGGAAGAATTGTTGCGGGATGAAATTTGGTTTTCTATTCTGTTTTGTTTTGTGTTGTTTTGTAAGAAAAAATAACTGTCAAAATTTGACAGCAGCACATTTCCAAACGTTTTTTTTTAGATGAAAGGGGTTTCAATTGGTCGAACTTTTTGATGTTTTGATTCTACCAAAAAGTTGAAAAAAAAAAATCAGAATTGATGTATGTTATTCCGCATTTTACAGGCATCAATTATTCGATTGTCGACATTTTTCAATAATTCTTTCTTATCCGTGCGAGCTCCGAAATTATCAAAAAGTTAATTCGTATTCTCCGAGTCTCTGGAAACGGATTTGTGTAACGAAAACATTAAGAATTCTTATGATCGATTCAAAATTAAGAGAATTTAAGTGTCAATAATTGGATCTCAAACTTCAAAGTGTCAGTGATTGGGACACTTATTTTACGCACTTGAACTAATATTCATAAAAATCTGCATCCAGTCGCCCATATCCGAATTATTCGTCAATTATTCAGGGTAAATGGGGGAGAGATGAACGAGATCTCGATAGTGCCAGAATCTACTCGGTTTTGAGGTAGAAGATGGAAGAAAAGGGATTGAAATTCAGTACACACTTTTGCGACAATTATTCAAACGAATATGAAACTCGAGAAACATAATTTGCCATTAGGAAAGACGAAAAAGTGCAACAAAAACCGAAACAGTGGAAAAATCCATCTCTCCTCCATAGGGATTCTGAAATATAGGAACGAAGAATAAAAAAGATAAGAATGGTTTGTTTTTATTGAATGAATGTGTATTTTGGCTAGTATATGTATATCTATATACGTGTGCCTGTGTGGATTACTCGTAGCGCATAAACGAGTAATCCAATTATAATACAATTAGAAAAATATGACATTGAAGGAATAGTAAAAGCGCTTTTCAAATATTTCACCTAATCAATTATTTCAATATCGTATATGTATATGAGTTTGTGTACAATAATATACAGAGGACAGTTACATACACTGGAAAAAAATCTACTGCCATCGTTTGAATATACAGCTACAGTAATGAATCAAGCGGTAGCAGAAATCAATATTTTCTACACACAAAAAAAAGTACTGTGAAATTTACTATGTGAATGGTAACTATATGGTCAGCCCTTTTTTTCAGTAGAAATTGCAGCAATTGTGGTGTTTGGTACATTGGGTCAAGTAGCTTCAATGTCTATAATGAGTAAATGTTATCACAATTGTTGTAATTTCTACCGAAAACAAGAGCTGACCATATAGTTACCATTCACAACAGCCAATAGTCTAATCTCAGATCAGAATTTGCTGTATCAGTAATATTTAATCAGTGAGTAGGTAAATCCTCATTCTAGCAAAATCAATTATACATCATTTTTTTTCTGAAAGGCACATGTGTTAAATATATACCCGGTATATTTGCTATTGTTGTACACATTGCAATTAAAACTAGAACGAAAAGAAAAAAAAAAAAAAAAATAGCAATGCAAAACTAAATACAGAAAAACATAACGTGCTTCGTTATTCCTCATCACCTATTATTGTCTTCTCCGCAGCTAAAAGCCGAGCAACTTGTAATATAATAAAATTACAACACGTTGCACGATAATATCCCAGAGAAAAGCTTACGATCACAAATTATACTTTCTTTGTTTTACACACTTTGGCTGTATTAATTATGTAGATTAGTCTGATTGAAATTGATCAAGATATTATTTTAATCCTAGCGTACTACTGCTGTCAATATAGTATGCGACTATGTTGGCAAAGATCACAGTTATACAGTTGAGAAAGGCGTTGAATGAAGTTGATTGATTCCCTACTATATGCAGCTAGTTGAATGTGTCTAAGATGTGAAATAGGAATAATTAATTGACTCAAGTTCGGCTATCTGATCAATGATCCTAAAGAATATGAGGGTTATATACAGGGGATTCCACCTCAAATTTGCAGCCCATGTACCTCACCCCCTTCGACTTTGAAAATTTCTTAGTATGATGTTGTTACCCACCCAAAAGGACCTTGTGATTTTTTTGGAATTTCTTCAATCATGCGTGAAATGTGAAATAAATCGAAATCTCAATTCCGAAAACCACACTTTTAAAACTCTGAAAAAATTCACACTGATTACGTGATTTGAATTATGATTTTTGACGTAATCTCAATTTTTGAATATATATAAATATATAATATTTGTAAAATTTAAAAATTATTAATGAAATTCATTTTATTTTCGTACGATTTTAGTTTTTCCATTTGCGAAAAAGAAATAGTGAAGATTGATATCACATAATCGTTTAGTGCTTGAAAATCATATTTCACATCATGTAATCAGTGTGAATTTTTTCAGATTTTAGAAAGTAGCATTTTCGGAATTTGATTTTCAATTTCATTCAAATTTCAATGATAGTTAAAAAAATTCAAAAAAAAATCCAGAGGCCTCTTTGGTTCGGCAACAACATCATACTAAAAACTGTTCAAAATCGAAGGGGATGAAGTACATGGGCTGCAAATTTGACATGGAATACCCCATACATATATACCAATGTCGGTCTCTCGATTGAATACCCTTCAAATATTTCTACGCATGTGTTACTCAGCTAAAATTTTTGATTAGAAAAATTGTATCAAAAACGTATACAATTTACAGTTTTTTTTTTTTTTTTTGCTCAAAAATCTCTTCTATCTTTCTTACTCTTACTCTTACTCTTAGGCAATCAGACTTCGGATCTCCAATTTCCATAAAGGCAAATAATTTGATATGAATCATCATACATCATTTTATATTATTTCTTGTATATTGAAAAACTGCAGGCATCTGGACAATAATCCAACTGCATAACGTCAGAATGATATGAATAAAGTAATACGTACATTCACATATTATGAAAATATTACATTACTTGAAATATAAAACATACGCCTGACATTATTAAGGCAACCAAGGAGTAGATTCGTACGTAACGGTCCCACGATATAGTTAAATATTGTGCGCAAATATTCATCGAGCACAAATTGAAATTACTATCTATTTTTCAAAGCTCTGTCTGGGCAATGTTCAATGATGGTGCATATCTCGAGAATGAAATTTGGCATTAGCATTGAATATTACCCGTTCTCATTAATAGTATGGATTAACATTAGACAGTTCTTCGCAGTATTTTACCTAACTATTTACTTTGGCAAGTTATTTCATTTTGTCTTTTGTTTCGTTAGATAGCTGGAGAATATATCTTCAAGCCGAATATGTTATGTGTAAAAGACGCTGTGTATTCGTAGCCAGAGAGAAAATATTCATCCCAGGTACACGAGTCCTACGCTGGTATATTTTTTGCTGTTATACGATTCCCACAGTATTATGCGTGAAAAGCGTTAAGCATAGGAAACTTACAATTACCTATTACAACTTACCATCTTTCAATGAATCAAATATTATAAACAGTCCAAGAAGCAGGTCGGCAATTTCAGATATAATTTTAAGCCTGTCGATTATTTATACTTTCCGAATCTTGAAGCTTACTCAATTGCTCAGGCCTGTATACACCCTTTTCCGTTACTATGCCTGTTATAAGTGTCGCCGGTGTGACGTCGAATGCTGGATTCCAACATTGAATACCAGCTGCAGCAACTCGCTGATCATTTATATGCGTCATTTCTCGCTCTGGTCTTTCCTCAATTACAATTCTATCTCCACTTGGAATTGTGAAGTCGATCGAGGTCAGAGGAGCAGCGACATAAAATGGGACACCATGGTGTTTAGCAACGACTGCAATCTAGACGAATCCAATTCAACACAAAATTATCAACTTTCTGTGATGATATTTATTCTAATAGGGCCAGGGTTCGCAGTTAGTGATACTAGATACCAAGACAATTTTTGGGAACCTTGATGTTGAATCTGGGCAATTTGAGGAAGTGAAGAAATAATTGTATTGGATAATAGAATCACGTTTTTAAAGTGTTCGGCTGCTGATAACGAACAAACAAAACGCCTTATTTATTCTGTAAAAGCCGATCAAATAATTAGCATTGTTGATATTGAAAATTACATTCCGTCTGTAATTTTGATCTAATTTACGAGGACTGTAATGAAATGGCTCACAATCGGAGAGCAAAAGCTTGAATTTATTATTATTGTAGCATTGCCTCCGGCTCTTTGCCAATTAATTGTTAGAAGTAAAATGAACATATTCAATAAATTCAAAGTTTCTCAGAGTAAAATGATTCATATTCATTCAACGATAACGTTTATATTTCCAAAACCTACCTAATTTTTGAAAGTCAGCCATTCTGAATATTAATTAAACATTTTTAGATAAAAATAACTTGTTTTTTTGCAAGAAAAAAAATTTTAAAAGAAAATCTCGAGTTCAGGATAATTGGGAGATAGAGTGTGACCTCTGCCAACGAAGAATGAATTGATTGAATTTATGTTTTATATTTTCTAAAGCTGGAATAAATATTTTTTCATAGCTTTGATTATTTTTCATCGCAAGTAAAAGAGTAAAAATCTTGAACGTCAGAGAGAGTTTCTCGAAAAGCTTACTTGATAGGTTCCTATTTTATTAGCGGTATCTCCATTGGCAGCAACTCTGTCGGCACCGACGATAACTGCGGATATAGTTCTAGATTTCATCAGAGCAGCGACCATGTCGTCGCATATTAATATAGCTGGCATTTTCTCGTGGACTAATTCGTAAGCAGTCAATCGTGCACCTTGATTATACGGTCTTGTTTCAGTGCAATAAACTTGCTCTAGAAATAAAAAGAGATCAACGGTCATAATGACAGAATCTTTCTTGCTAACAAATAAGTCTCAGTTGAAACATTCAGCGAGCTGAAGAATAAATTTTTCATTATTTGTAATTTTTTAATCTTTCTTAATATGCACTGAGATTCGAGTGAAAAACTTATCAAGTTACAAAACTCTAGGAAACAATAAATAGAATCAACAGTTGTAAAACCCATCAAATCTCGACCAATTCATAGAACAAAGAAAAGAACAGAAACATATTTGATAAAGATATTTGGTATTCTACTCGTTAAGCAGAAGATAAACAATCTGAAAGATTATGTTCATGTTTACGACATAGCAATGTTGCAAGCACTGATGATAGACAGATAAAAGTGTAGAGACCATTAATGAACAGCGATAAGTCATTCCGGTCAGAAATAACCATCACTCGAACCATCAGAAAGTTATGTTTTCCTGAGAATATGACGGAGTCAATCTCAACTCTGTGAAGAGAGCAATAACGCAAACTAGCGACAAGTATAAAATCTTGTCAATTCGGAACTTGCAAAATAGAAAATGAACAGAGAATCTCTGAGGAAATCAAAATTTCACAAACAGAAACAAGTTGTTTGCTATTCCTCATTCATCAGTTAACGATAATTGATATCCAGTAGAACTAAAATGGTACTGCAGCGGAAATTGTGTCTCACCGAGTTTTTTATCTCCGTGCAAAGTCCTAATGATACCTAAGGCTGTGCCGTATCCAGCTGTGGCAAGACTGCCGGTATTACAATGGGTCAGAACTCTGACCAAGCTATCTCCGGCACCATTGTTTAAAATTGCCTGTGCTCCATGACGTCCGATTGCCTTGTTGTCCGCTATGTCCTTTTCTAACATCGCATCTATGGCTTTTAGAAACCTATTGAACGTCACCTTGTTTATATATTTGCTCCAGTTTATCCAAGCACACTCAGCTAAGTGATTAAAAAAAGTTCACAGACTATGTATGCATGTACTTAGTACTAAAGTATCTCAGTCGGTACTGATAAACTTTTATTAATAGGTACTAACAAACACACGAGTGAAGCGCTTTTATGATCTACACGAGGCATTCCAGCCGATAATTCTTTTTGCAGACAAAATTAGGCATCTCAGCAGCAGATTGAACTTTGTTTTAGAATTTTGGGACATGATTATCATGATTTTAAGGACATTTCATAGAACGGTTTACAATGCAATTAGATGAAGCAGGAAAGGCTGTAAGTCTTGCATACGAGAACATGTTTTCAAATCATTCATCAATATGGTTGTACTTCGGAACCAGCAATTTGGTAGGATTTTACAAGAATAACTTCCAACACTCTAATTTTAGCTGGTTTTTCTATTATTTTTCTCATCCTTAGAACAGATTTTACCAAATTTGGGGAAAGCCGGAATTTTGGGGCATCTAGGAGGCCTGTTTTTAATATTGAGCTGCCAAAAAACGAATAATTCTAGAATATCACACCCCAACATACTTGATAAATGTGATATAAATTTTGTAAACCAACAAAGATGTATTTGAATCGATTGTAAAATTTGTGACGAGAACTTGAACACGCTGTCAAATATTCAATGAGGAATGTGGTAGGATATAAAAATATAGTAGAAAATATTAGTTTTCGTCAGAAATTGAAGCTCTTTGTCTACACCCAAGTATTGTGGATGTGAATCGATATTCGTATCAAATATATTCACAGCAACAGAGTTGGTTATCGTTAAATCAGTTGATCTGAAATTCCCAAGAAACGAAACGAGCAAACGAAGAAACGTGATAAAATTAACAAAAAGTTTGCGTGGGTCAAATCAATCATGATAAGACGAATAAAGTTGATGAATTTGTTGCAACACTACGATTAGCTTATCTGTAATCACGTTCATATGATAAAATAATAAATATCCAAGTAGTTAGAGATAGTCAATGGATAATAAACCGATACACAATATGTACCGTCGTTTAGGAAAGATAAATCCCAACTCTAATCTCAACTTAGATTTGATAATCGAGTAATTAATTCACCAATACCTAATACTAACGACCAATAACTGATAATCATTTCATACTTCTCTTTCATCTCAGAAGACGAAACAGATTCATCTTTGCTCAGTTGATTGGATAGCGTGATCAGATCTTCTGCGGCTATTTTCATATTCACTGCCGTCGGTCGTGCTGATACCAAATAATTCAATTTCCCCTCGATTTCTTGACGCAGACTTTTCTTGTCTATAAATTCCTCGTTTTGGATCTCTACCGCCAAACTTAGACACCCGACTATTGCGATCGCTGGCGCCCCTCGTACCTAAGATACATTTTAGTCTAAGCAATCGTGGATTTTTTATTTTTTATAGTGGATATATATATATTAAACACGTAGTAATACGAAGTGACGAATCATTGATTACGGGGTTCTGCATCACAGGACGTATAACCTCAGTTATGTAATTTTAATTTATTGGGAAATTATTCTGGTCAATGATACGATGAACGATGTGAAAGACGGGGAAATAGTTACCTGCATTTTGTTAATGACCTTCCAGCCGTCCTCGACACCCTTGACAGCGACATACTTGGAAATAACCGGCAGTAATATTTGGTCTAGTATTTCTAGCTTGCCGTTTTCCCATTTAATTGCTCTCAAAGTCATAGTGAGGCAGATTAATGTTGTTTGATTTGAATAAATAATTATGAAAGTATATAGGGATAACGGTGGCTAGAGAATGGTAATGCGTTCGTTAAACGTACAGCCCGCACGTAATGTATTACTTTGTATAAACTGCATCTACGGATATTTTTACTTTGAATAGAACAAATAAACCTCGAGGCTTGTTCTGCCGCCGTTCACGTGCGCAGATAAGACCTAACCATGGATTGACCTAACTTTAACATACCGCAGATATAAACACTCACGTGATTACTGTCAATCTAGAGATTGCGGAGGATCTTCGAACCTGAAGTATGAAAGTCCCTGCTTTACCGATAGATTATATTACATGTTCGGATGATAAAAACGCGTGAGACGAGAGAATTGCCATCTCATTGGTCGTCGATTAGAGAATTTTAAAAGAGCTGACAACGGAGCTGACCGTGGGTTAATTAATTTCTTCTGTGAAATCAAAGTTGCGGGTTAATTTTACACAGGTCAAATGTCTCCATTAGGTCAGCTGCAGTCTGAATACATATCATCAATCGACGATTCGCCAAAAAAGTGAACCGAAAACAGAAGACAGATACTAGAAGAACTAGAAGGATAACATTAAAATGACGCGATTGTATAAATACATACTATAAAAGTTGTATTTTATTTCTTTTATCATTCCAAAAATACCGCATGATTTTTGTTTCCTATAACTTGGAAACGTGAAGATTCGTTGAAATTATAGACAATCATTTCTCCATGGGGTTCCTATAATTTTCATCTACATGCAAAAAAATAAAAATAAAACAGAATATGGAGCAGTGATATATCCAGAACGCCATTGGTTGTTTATCACGTGATATTGGTGTATATATACATATACCCATGTCACGTGATCAACAACCAACGGCGTTACCGGAATCATCTTGCTGCGGCATTAAATTGCAGCCTATGAAATTCCAGCTATAAGAAATCCAGCCATGAGAATCCAGCCTAACGGAACCGAAAACCAGTGAGTTCATGTTGGCAATGCTGCAGCCGAACTGTGTCTCAGTTGTCCGATTATCCGTGATTTTATTTCAGCGAATACTTAATTCGTCTCAAACGCTGAACCGATGCATCATTTTAACTGAAACATGAGTACTAAATGGGGTGTAAAGCCGTGGCAACGAGCAAGAAAACAGCCTGGTTAGTGAACATTTCATACTCTATCGAAGTTGTCGCTTGGGTGTTTGATGATGCCTCATGTCGCAATACTCGTGACGTATCAACTCGTACTATCTTCGCAGTGAACTCTACACTAGTATCATATGAAGTTATGACACAAGATTCATATGACAATTAACCAAAATCTGTGATTTTTATAACAAATATCAAGACTCAAAAAGCTCGAAGACTTCACCCGTTATTTTTTATTTTATATTTTTTCTTATACATGTTTTTGTTTGTCTAATGACTAGCCGCTGTGTAATCAATTTTGGCTGCGTTTAGTACAATTTTTGGCGGTTTTTACAAATCCCCATCTTATACTACGATACACATGTTACCTAAAAATGTATTTTTTTAGTATAAGATTGACTTGTGCAGATACCAATGAGACAGTGAGATTTTTTAAATCTATTTTCATTGGCCGAAACAAATAAATAGCTACGGAGATTCTGGGGGGCGATTCTGGGTCTTTTGGCGTTTACTTAACGCTAGGCGCTAACAAATAATAGCGCCCCGTTGCTAAGGAGCGCCCAATCAACGAATGCGCTTGGGTCGCTAACTCGTGGGCACTATCAGTTAACGCCGTGCATTAAAGAAACAGAATCCCACTGCTGGACGTGGTTGATTTTGACATACATGAAGTTGGGCACATGGTCTTTTGTCTTCTTCTGTCATTCATAATTATCAAGGAAAAAAAACAACAGAAGTCACTATATCAAGTTGCATATAGCATGTCAGAATCAATCTCGTCACATTGAATGCGAACTGCACTTCTTTGTTCTTGTACAATATAAAAATGTGAATTTGATCTTAAATTTCAGAATTTTCCCCACCAGATCCACAAAAACCATTGATTATCAAGAAACAAATGATCGATTCGTTGCAATACGTCAAGACACATCCAACACAGGAACGCGAAATTCTCGATTACCAAGTGAAGACATTTTTCGATGCAATACTTGAGGCTACCAAATTAGGTTTGGAATTTACAAAGAAAGAACGCGAGGAAATTGGTCATCTTATCAAAGATACGATTCTGGACATAGACGATTGCCTTTTTGGCATAGCGGACGGATTTGACATTGATCAAGGTCCCGTAGCGTTGGTAGTCAGATCTGGCTTTCAGTTTATGATTGAGAATTTCAAGGATTTCCCAGACGGAAATCAGGCTACTCTTGAAAAAGCTTTTGCTTATTTTCGGCAGTCTGGAAGTGTCGATATTTTGGATCAATCATTAGCGAGGTGGAAGGAGAGTCCTTTTGGTTGTGATGAGAATATTTGGCATGGTCCACAGGCTCTGAACAGGCCAAAAGAAGTACCAGCCTCTCATTATTGGTGGTTTTGAGGAAACTCAGATCTCTGTCAAACTGAAAAATAGAAATCAAACCTTCGATCATCACTGCGTTAGGTGATCTCTCTCTCTCTCTCTGCAGACGATATAACGCAGAGAGACCTGGAATAATAAAACTAGTTTTGATATTAGCATAAGGATGCTTGTACCAAACTTGAAATAGAAATAGGATATGTAATGTATGTGTATATATGTTTCTGAATATAATCAGTAAATTTCTAAGCATAAATAAGCCTAACGAGAATTTCCGCGCAAAGCTCTTTGAAAGAAATAATAGATACCTTCGAAATCAGATAATTAATCTTTCAATGGAATCAAGAATTTTGCTATAACCAATTCAATATACCAAATCAAGTATTTAGTCGATAAGAATTTTATAACACACATATACAATTTGTGAACCGATTACCCGCTGTCCAGAATAATCGAAAATAAATTGGTGTTCTCCGTCCAATTTTCGGATAATAATTCTCACCGTTCCTATTCCAACTGTTGAAGTTTTGAAAATTGATAGAAATTTAAATGCTAAGATTAAGCACCTGAAGAAATTCATATGAAAACGAAACTTCGCACAATATTCGACTCCCCATGAAACAAAGTTTATCCGCACTTGAAATGAGTTGCGCATTGATTAATTTCGGGATAAAAAAGTGTAATGAATGTTTCAATTAGGACTGATTACATTCAATCTCTCAGAATTGAAACTCCAAAGGAAATGAAGGAATTTGTACAAAAGTATATTCGAGGTTACTCTTTCTTTATCCAACTCTGACCTAGCTACTACATTCTCAGAATTTTTTATCGAAGCAAATTGGAGAATCCACGTCAGAAAAAGAATTCCATGGCGCTTCAGCTGTCTATTTAGTTCATTGAAAAAACGTCAATGAACTACACCTTGATTAGCGAAAAACTGAATAAAAATAGATTCAAAGTTAGAAAAAAACCAGAAATAGAAATATCCTAATAAATTCTCAGGTCTCATGGAAAAGTATAAAAACACTTTTATTCATATCATTAGATGACGTACATTATAGAAAGAAAATTCAATAAAGCTATAAGATGTAATAATAAAGCATAATAACAATAATGATTCATGATGAATCTAAGAATAACAATAACCTTGATATCATATATCAAGTAAGGCTTAAAGCACAGATGCAGTAACAATTCTAATGATTATTTCAATTGCCTGAATCAAATCTGTCTCAACAACTACTTAATGATGGAACAAACGAAGGTTCGTGTGTGACATGGTGATGTTGTGTTCGTCACAAGCCTTGATCACAACTTCGTCGTTTGTAGAACCAGCTGGACTTCCAATATAACGAACACCGCTCTGTAATTGAAAAATTGTATTGTATAGAATAATTCAAGATTTAGGGCCAAAAATTTCAAATTGTTGATTGATAATAATCCATTCAAATCAGTCGAATGATAATTAGTATCGGTTTTGCACGTCAAGTTATGAGGAATTTGTATTCTTAATTTATATTTTCTATTTACTGACCAATCTGGCACGGTCAACGTTATCCCTGAAAGGGAAAAACGCGTCGCTTCCAAGAGCAACACCGTCCAATTTTTTTGCCCAATCTGATCTTTCCTGTTCGGTCAGTTGTTCCGGAACGACTTGGTAGACAGATGCCCAACTTTCCCTATCCATATCTTTGCCGATCGATCCATTTACGTAATTGTCAATTGCGTTTGATATCTCCGCCCGCTTTACTCCCTTCTTGAACTGCATTCCTGTTACTCTGGGGTGTTGGCGTAGCCACCTGTGAAACCACTTCGATCGTTTTAACTTTTGAACATAAAAATCACCACTTTGTATTCAAATGGAAATATTTCAATCTTCTTCACCTAAAACATCATGTAAAAGTAAAATCTAGCACAATATTCTTAGCAAATACTAGAACTTGAAATCAAAATTGATCACATTTGAATCTTTGACTGACATGAACAAAACGTAAATATTCATTCGATTGATGTATAAATATTAATATAACAAGTAAAAATGATATTATTTTCATACATCGTTCAAGAATCACTTCGTTTTAAGTGTTGATATTTGCTTCAAATAATTAAATTAGATCCGCCCAACAATGAAAGAAGTTATTATACTTCGAATGTTTAAGTCTACGAATTTTTGTCAATTGATAAATAATAAACTGAGTGAAATCCCACCAATTATCAGCCTTGTCTCCGGCAAGCCTGGTGCAATGGATTCTGGACTGTTGCCCAGCACCGATTCCAATAATCTGTCCATCTTTGGCGTAGCAAACAGAATTGCTCTGGGTATATTTCAAAGCAATTGTAGCTACGATTAAATCCCTGATTGCCTCAACCGGCAAATCCTTTCGCTTGGTAACAATATTGGCAAATAGATTCTTGTCGATAACTGCGTCGTTTCTTTTCTGTTCCATTGTTAGACCGTAAAGAACTTTACGTTCCATTGATGCTGGTTCGTAAGCTGGATCAATTTGCAGAACACAGTAGCCGCCGTTCTTTTTTTTTTTCAATAACTGAAGAGCCTCCGGTGTATAACCAGGAGCGATAATACCGTCTGATACTTCCCTGAGAAGAAATATTGTCAATAAATTATCAGAAATAAGATTACAACTATAACCGGATAATAATTGGACAAAATACTTCAATGATTCATACCGAGAAATGATTCTGGCTGTAATGGCATCGCAAGGATCTGATAGAGCAACAAAATCTCCAAAACTAGACATTCTATCAGCGCCTCTGGCTCTGGCGTAGGCACAAGCTAGAGGAGTCAGTTGATCCAGCAAGTCTTCGACTTGGCATAATTTGGCTTGATCAGAATCGAGTGGAACACCAACTGCTGCCCCGGCTGGGCTAACGTGTTTGAAAGATGTTGCGGCTGGCAAATTCAAAGCGGCTTTAAGCTCTTTGACCAATTGGTAGCCGTTCAATGCGTCACAGAGATTGATGAATCCAGGTGAACCGTTGACAACGGTTAACGGAAGCTTTTCTAAAGTGGTAAACAGCTGCGCTGGTTTCTGATGAGGATTCATGCCGTAACGCAGAGTCAGCTGCGATTGACCTGAGCCATATTCTTTACGGAAGTAGTCTGAGATCGCATTATCATACTCGGCTGTATGTGTGAACGCTTTCAGAGCTAGGGATTGTCTGCAATAAAAAGAATATGTAGTTTTCTTACATTTTTATCGGTATCCTTAGAAAATCTAGGCCCTTAGCTTTTGATGAACAGCAGGCGTCATCAGACTTCGTGATTTGAATTGATGATTTGAAAGTGTATGTAATAATATTCGGAACAAATTATTATTTGTAGAAGATCATAGTGATAGTCAAAATAATTTGATACTTTTGTTTCGAAATCAAAATTCAGGCTAAACCATGTTAGTGCTGTTGAAATACACGAGATCTTTTTGTGAAATTTAATATTTTATGATAATGAGAAAAGCAAGAGCTATCCACCTTTACATGGTAACAAATAGAGTATTTCAGAATACTTCTTGGGTCGCAATCATGCGATCGGCAAATCTATGGTTCAGGGCGGTCCTCATAACACCAGAGATACCGTATGAGATTTGAAATCGAAAACCTCATTTCCTTAAGTCGATCAGAAGTTGACTTGTTGATGAAATGGTTGTCAGAATTAAAAGAATATTGATTTTTGATCGCTTCAAAGGAATTAGAGATTCAATCTTAGATCCAGAACTAGAACGTCTTCATCTTAAAGTGTTCTGAACAACTCTGCAAAATATGAATGTCTTGCAAACCTCATTCAGATACAATGACCAGATTGAAATTCTTTATTTTCATCTATGTAATGGTGAATAACTCCTGCATTCCTTTTTCAATCCTCAATCTGGGGGTGAGTTTTCATTAGTTTTAGACAGTCCTGTGGAAGTTCAGAAAAATGCTCTGAATAAACCTGAAGACTCTTATTTAGTGATACTCCGAATTGTGGATGAAGTATAAAGGCTCATTATACCTAGTGGTTAAAGACGTTGCCTTGTCAGAGGAGGTTTCCAGCTCTTTGATAACTCTGTTGTAATCGAGAGGGTCACAGATTACGGTGACCCTAGAATGATTTTTAGCAGCTGCTCTGAGGAGAGTGACACCGCCGATATCGATGTTTTCAACTGCATCGGCGATTGTAACGTCAGGCTTTGTCACAGTCTTTACAAACGGGTAAAGATTGCATACCACAATACCAATCATATCGTAATTCTGCCTCTTCAAATCTTCTTGGTCAGAATCACTCAGACGAGACAAAATTCCTATAATTTTATAAAAATCTTGATCATAAGTCTATCCCATCATCAATTGTAGACTGTACGAACAACCTTCTAATAAAAAATTTGATAAACAAAGAAATTTCAATTTATTTCTACGCAGATAATTCTAATCCTGGTTATCAAAGTTGTAAGAGAATAGGGAGAGTTTTGTTTTGAATTCCATCCAGTATCCTGATAGCTATTACAAAGTACAAAGCAATGTGTACATCGGAAATAGGCTGAATTGTTTCATCCTGATTCTGAAGTTATAAGAACATGAGACCCGGTTAATTCTGTACAGACATCGTTCAATTGCCGTTCATCATCTTTGAGGTATTCACGACGAGTTAGAGTCAATTGAACATACAATAAAACATGTTTTCCTGCTGAAATCGTTGCTGGTTATTGAAGAATAAAATCTGACCTGCGTGTATAGCAGGATGAAGAGTTTTGACACGTCCGCCGAGCATTTCTGGAGCTCCGGTAATATCAGAAACATCTTTGACCTGTAGACCTGTGTCTCTGATCGATTTTGCTGTACCGCCAGATGCGACCAAGACAAAACCCAAGTCGTTCAATCTTTTGGCAAACGGCAATAGGTCCGTTTTGTCGGACACACTCAACAGAGCTGTAATTGTTAAAATTGTTGTATTCTCAACTCTTGACTCATCCATTAATCAATGGGGCAAATTATTATCAGAGATTAATCAAAACTGAGCAAATATTATCAAATTATCTATATGTATACATCTTGGGTATAGAAAAATAATGCTTGTCTTATTTTCTTCAACGGTTTCAAATAAGTTTCAAAAGATTTGGAAAAAAAAAGGGTATGAGTGAAAAATAATTTATTTCTGCGGCTTCCAATTTCTCGATTACAGAACAAGAAGTATCGTCAGTGTTTTTATTTGTTATACATTTCAACTATTCAAATATACAAAAAAAAAAAAAAAAACACCTGTTCGGGATTTCATTCATTATATTTAGCCGTTTAGGACATTTTTCTTCTAGTGGCTACAATTGGACTCCGTACTGTGAAACAGCGTATTGAGTAGGGAGCGTAGCTATATTTGATCTTATCGCAAGTTTTGGTTTGGTTTTGTGACTATAAAATAAGGGATCTATAGACCGTAAAATAGTTGTGTTGCATAGAGCCGGAAAACGCACGTGGCGTGGAATAGGTTGAGGCGGTTCGTGAAGTGTGTGAAAGATGTTTGGATATAATGGATGGAATGATACAGAATATACAGAAAAATGTGAATAAAATGTAAAGAGAACAAAAAATTCTTACCAAGTTTTCCGCTCGACATGTTATTCGAAGCTTGATAACAGCAGCGAAATGAATTCAATTCGTTAATTGAGCAGCAGTACCGGAACGGTTTTAGGAAGAATGGCTATCGTCGTCGAGAGAGCAACAAGTGTATATGAATGACCCTGAAGCCAGAGCAGAGCGTCCATTTATAATCTCGCAAAATGTTATTTTGATCGACGAATCGAGTGCGTCAAAGAATTTATCTCGTATAATCCGCGGGGGTCCGAGGTCAAAAGTTATCGACATTGAACGAGATCATTCTCACCAATAACCGGAGCGGGGATATAATTGTTATTTGTGTATTTGATGCTTTGTAGAAAATATTTATTCGAAAATTGCGCCCAGTAAATAAGTGACGTCAGAAGTTACGTCAAGTCATTCGCTCTGCTGAGGATCCAGCACACGTAACTCCATCTAACGGTTGAAACGTACAACAAAAAGCGCGGATATTCTCCGTTGCTAAGGGGGCCAGGCCCACTTTTCACCCCTGTAAATTTTTTTTCGAAATTTCTGAAAAATGAAACATCGCTCCACTTCTTGCCAAAACAATGCATTGATTCCCAAAGTTTCATTCCGGTCGGTCAAGTGGTGTAGGAGTTTTGGCTCTCCGTGTTTTCGAGGTGATAGCCAGGTACGGAAATGGTACGGATAGCGTGGTAGGGGTCATGCTTGTTTACTTTACCGACTGTCAGCATAGAGATCAGTGACTTTTCCCTATGTACAAGAGCTTTACCGTCCCACTCGCAGATGGCGCTGACAAAAATCGCCCAATTTTACGCACACACGAAACGTCGCCTACCGCCGTGTACATACATGAGACACACACGCTGTGACGGTCAGAGCTTTTGACGTTTCTAGCAGAAGGGCGTATTATTCAACTTTCGTTATTTTCTCAACTGTCAGTTTAACTTTTTAACAAAATGAATAGATTATTCGGACGGGCTAAGCCCAAGGAACCCCCACCAAGTATTACCGACTGCATTGCCGGGGTGAGATTATATGATTATTTATGTAAAGATTCAATTCAACATCTAGGTTATACGCGACCTTGTATATTCATGAATCATCAACACTCATTGACTATTCTTTCGATTGACACAGAAAATGGACGATCCAGCGTTTTTAAGATAAAATGAAACTAGACTTTTGCTCACTAAAAAACTGATCCTTCCACGGTCTAACAATTACGATGCATCCTTCATCTCGCTTTATTCGCACATGCCGAATTTTTTCCGCGACATTAACTGCTGATAATACTTATCCGTGCTAAAGTTTGCTTGTTTATTTCTATCGCAGAGCCTAAAAACCTGTTTGACATTCATCTTGATGATTTTCAGAGCCTAATTGATGTTTTTAAAAACAGGTTGACAGTAGAGCTGATTCCGCGGAGAAGAAGATCGCTCGTTTAGATGCCGAGTTGAAAAAGTATAAAGAACAAATGTCCAAGATGAGGGAAGGGCCTGCTAAGAACTCAGTCAAAGCTAAGGCTCTGAGAGTTCTTAAACAACGCAAAATGTATGAGTCCCAGGTAGACAATCTGAGGCAACAAGCTTTCAACATGGAGCAGGCTCAATACGCCACGCAAACTCTCAAGGATACTCAATCGACCGTTGTCGCTATGAAACAAGGCGTCAAGCAAATGCAAAAAGAGTTCAAGCACATCAACATCGATGACATTGAGGTATACATGTGTATTTTATTCCTTCACCTTTTTTTTTCTGTATATCAATGATTCTATTCCAAATATATGAAACGCAACTGGAATTTATTAGTAAATATCATGTTTCATTAGTACAAGTTGTTAAAAAGCCTATAAATTTGGTTTTAATTTTGTTATTCGCTATGTGCGTCTAGACATGTAGCGCCAAAAGTGACGGAAAATGGCAAAAACTGTGGGGACAGAATTTAGTCTGATTGGGTAGAATTTCTTGGCACGAATATGCAATTCGAAATCAGCCTATACAAGTGCCGGATTTGCCCCACTGAAAATGCTATTTTCCGCCACTGCACTGCAAGCGCTGGCGTCGAAACTCACAGCCGTTCAAGGTCATGCACACAGCGAATACTCTTGAGTTTGCAACTATTTCAGTATTTGCAATCAATATATTTTTAAGCTCACTTATCTGGGAGAAAGTCTTCTTCAGAAGAATTTGAATGTTCATTGATTTTTTTCAAGATAGCGTCTAGATTTTTAGAATGTATGAACTTCCCGTGGACGAAAATGGTGATTATTCATTTCTCTATTTTTGCATTTTTTTACAAAATTTAGTCGGAGAAAGTTCTCCAAAAATTATAATATTGGAACAAAATTAACAATGCTCTAATAAAATTTACGCATGGAACTAAAAAAGTACGATTTTTCAGTGAACAAAGATCATAATTCTTGTTTTTGTATTCCGGATCAGTATTGGAAAACTGAGTGAAACCTGCAAGGAAAAAAATGAACAGGAATCGATATTTTTTTTCGAAATATCTAATGACAGAAAAACAGAAACCCTGATTTTTATAAATTTGCTACAAAATTAATATCCAAAGCTGTATTTGACAATTCATTAGAATCAAACTTTTGTCATGAATTATAGAACCATATTAAATTGTAAAGAAAATGTCGAGTCGCCAGGAAAAATGAATCGAAATAAATAAACTTGATCGCTATTTTGCAGGATATGCAAGACGATTTAGCCGATATGCTAGCCGAGGCAGATGAGGTCCACGAAGCGATGGGCCGCAGCTATGGAATGCCGGAAATAGATGACGACGAATTAGCAGCAGAACTAGATGCCCTAGGCGATGAAATAGCCTTAGACGACGATACCTCATACCTAGACGATGCCATCAAAGCACCGAATGCTCCTATCAAGGAACCAGGAACAGATTCCATTAGGAACAAGGTAATGAAAGGCGAAAGAATTTTATGAATACTGACATCGCAAATATTTCTTTCATTTTTCATATCGTTTTTTATCTTTTAACTTTTCGTTTTCCAGGATGGAGTTCTCGTCGATGAATTTGGCCTACCTCAAATTCCAGCTAGTTAAGTTTGTGCCCGACTTTAAAATTGCCGATAGCACAGACGTTTAAATATAAGCTGATTAATCTTACAGGGGCAGAGACACAGCACGCTAGACCCCGGTATTGGGTTTAGGCTGTAAATCTTTACAACAAAATGCTCGTCAAAAGTTTTGCTAAGAATACCTAAATATACCTGTTTGTTTATCGCTTGTGTATGTATCTTTAACTAATCGTGCACTACCTTTGCCTAGATTTTTGATCTACTTAACAAAAAACAAGTCTCTTTTTTTTTTATTCGTTTTTTCATTTTCAATGTTTGTATAGAATTGATGTTATTATATAAATAATCTACTTGTAAGCACAAAATATAAACGGTAATAAAATCGCTTATAATGCCCTGAGATACGTTTTTTCGAAATTGAACAAAACTCGACGGAAATACATGAGTTTTTTCTTCAAATTACGATTTGTTATACGTGCGTAGATCAGACCAAGTGAAGTCGAGGTACTTTTATGGGTTTCTGACTTTGAAGCTCTTTGTACTGTTTAGCCAGATTCAGAGTAGTTTCTCGGCTTTCGTTGAAATGTTCTTCCTCAAAACCGTCCACCTTTAAGTAATGGTGAGCGTGAGCCTATAACAAAATATTGAATCAAGTATCTCGTGTGACTAATTGTCACCAAGTTAAGAATACTCTATTCAATCACCGAAACAAGTTAGAAATTCAGAATGTAGAATAATAACTATTCCTGTTTAAAACAATTCGTACAACAATAATGACAAACCCAAAAACGTTATTCGATACAATCTGTTGACTTATATCCAATAAGCTTTCTGTTTTTGTACAGTTTTTGATAAATTTTTGTTATTAATAGGGAGCTAATATGAAGCGTTTCGAATGAGAAAGCATTGAAAATTGCTGCGCCCAACAATAAATTGCTTTCTTATTTGAATTCCTAGCTTTAATAAATGCTGCAATGATAATTGGAGCCAGAAACGAAACTTTTCGTTCACCTTTCTGCTGTAAAGTTTATCAAACTGTTGAACTGTAGCTTCGAGCATAGTAGACATGGCTGTTGAGTTGAGGAGACATAAAAGTGACGCAGAGTGACCGAAAGGTGGTACGGAGCAGAGGCCAATTTTCATAGCTTCTTTACTCCACGTTGTGAACTTTGCTTTATTCTGAAATCTGTGAAGAAATTATGAGAAAATGAAGTGACCGAGTATAAGTCGAGTTTTTTTTTTATCTTGTCTATATTATGCGATCAAAAATCGACCTTGACTTATACGCGGGCTCGACTTATATCCGAGATTTTTTTAGCCAACCGACTGAGACAAAAATGAAATTTTTTCCCAATTTACTTGACCGACTAAACAAACAATAAGACTTTTTATTATCCACGAATTGCAAATGCAAATACGTTAAATTAGTAAATATTATCGTAGCATTGGATATTTTAAGTATGCATAGAGTTAAATCTAGAGTTTCACAGAAAAATCAACAAAAAACACAAATAAGTGTAGAGCCGCGGCACAATTCGGCATCTTATATAAATTCTCTTGTGACTACAATTTGTCATGTAATTCGACCTATATTCAGTACCCAAAAAACAATCCTGACATTAAGTCGCCATACTAGGGTCGACTTATATATCCGGAACAATACGCTACATTCTCAAAGTTGTAATTCAATCCACGAATGAATGATTGATTGAAATACTGATCGTAATTTGCTAATATCTTACTTTTTAATATTCCTTCTCATATCGGTAAGCGAAGTTGTTCCTCGTGCTATGTGAGCTGCTCCTAAAATCACAGATCCTGGGCCTAAAGGATCTGCTTTTAGTAATTGATTGCTTCTAGACCAGGCGTCTGCAAAGAGTTCATCTTGGAGCCTGAAATAATTGAAGTTATTACAATAGGATTGATTGTAAACCTTTTTGATCAGAAGCCATACATGTGTGATGTTATAATTGTAAAGTAACGCACTTGGTACCTGGAATAGTAGACATGGTCGAAGCGGTCAAAGCCACAGGACTAACGCTACTGAATATATAATGCAATTTTGGATACGCAACGAGATTCGTTGCTAATTCATTCATGTCCATATTTAAACTTCCTGGAAACCTTGAACCACTGCAAAGTTATAGTAATTAGAGAATTCAGATTGACAGATTTTTTACTTTATTTTAAGGCAACAAATTTAATTTCTATTAATAGAGAAAATTAACTTCTAATAATAGAGAAAACTCTCTATGGTTGAAGGTGGGAATAAGAGAAGAAAGTTTATAAAAAAAAACAATTTTCAGAGCATGCTCAGCGAATGTGCTACTATTGCGCTATGGGGCGATTTTTTTATATTTTTAATATATTGGGAGAAACTATTGTTTTCTAGAGAAAAAACCTTCGCTTTCAGTTTCTCCTTCATTAGCACGAAATAAAAAGTAGTAAAAGTTGAAGTATCGCAGAACCGTTCCATAGTGTTCAAAGTGAAAGATGTACAATTTAAGTGAAACTAACTAAACTCAGTAACGGTTCAAGGAACAGAAACTTCAATCATTGGCTATAAAAATTTGGAGAACTCATATGTGCCTCCCCCCCCCCCCCCCCCCCCCCCTGATTTGGAATGAGAACTTTGTGTCATACCCAAAGAAGTACCTTGTTAAGTGTAAAAGCATGTTAACAATGATACTGTTCATGTCTTGGAAAGGTAGGCAGCTACCGTTATACAAAACTTGATCAGTATTCTCCTTTTTGGACATTTGGGCGTTGCAGATTTCTAAGAGTGCTTTATTTTCAGCTGGAAAAACGCACGTCGCATGTTCTATCAATTCTCTTGCGGCCAGTAATACGTTGTACGGTGCTGTAACTACGTCTTCTGTTCCTGCTGGAAAGACGCAGGATACAAATCTGGAATAAGTAACTGACTGAGTAGTTCTCTCGAATTAGCGGTTTCCTGAACTCTTTGCATCTTTTTTTCAGCAAACGATCCTAAATCGCATGCATGAAATGATGTCACTTCATAGTAATCACCTATCAATATGAGGATAGCTATCCTCTAGGAACGATAGAACTGCGGTACCCAAGCCAGAGCCGGTACCGCCGCCGACTGAGTTTGTTACTAAAAATCCATGAAGAGAATCGCATCTTTCTGCAACTCGCCTGACTGTTTCATCTATTCTCTCTCGATACTCTGTTCCATGCATGTGGTGACCGACTGCCCTGAAATTCTGAGGATAAAATATTTGTTCGTCGAAAGAAATAAGAGTGAGAATGGATTTCTTTGCAATTTTGTAATCCAAAATGCAGTTGAAGTTTAGAAAAATTTGCTTCCGCATGCAGTTTTCAGAAGTTGACAATATGTAGCTTGGTAAGAAATAATCTGGTTATGTTACCTCATGGTTCTTAGATATGCGAAACATAATACTGATGAGGTATTTGCAAAATTGAATAACACTGTTCATATAGAGTAGGTTTACGTAGATTATTTACATGTGAAATTGTTTTTGCTTGCTAATTTTTACTGTTTCCCATACCTTTTTTCTAAAAGGGTACTGGAACTGGTTGGAAATTTCTTATTTTTCAAGACTTTCGATTACAGTGCATTAAACAAGTTGGGAAATGTAATGAAAATTAATATATACTGATGCAGAATCGGTTCATCTCAATGAAAAAAAAACCTTCTGAATATTGTTTACTGTTTAGTTCTGGTTTACCAAAATAACTATAGATTATCCAGATTTCTCTGTTATTTCCACGAGCAGGAAAATTTGCTAGAACTATACTTTGGCTTCTCACCAATTATTTCCAGATCCTGGATAATTGGTAACGCAACATGTTTGGTCGAAGATGTCTCTCAGAGGTCCTTGTTTGAATCGAGACACGACGCTATCTTCCATGTCGATAAGAACTGCCTGAATTTTTAAAAAAGTATTAATTAATTTCGATCAGAATTGAGTAAACGGTAAGACATAATCGATTATAAGAGAAAAATAATACGTCACTCTTGCTTTAACTTTAGCAGCATTTAAATCTGCTATTGTTTTGAATGACAAATCGCTCCCCTTCCCAGGAACATGGAAAAAGCTGTTGAATGCTTCGGAAAGATCTCTGACATTCCTGTAGTGGTCTTTTCTTGTCTTCAACAACTGCACACCATTGCAAGACGTTCGTATCCCATACTCGTTCAATACCAATGGCCAAAAGGCTGATCCTATCTGATTCCCACATTGTCCGACTGAAAGCGATAACTAAATCAAAATATCTGTTCGTTGAGTTAATTTTGAAATAAGGACAAAACTGATACATCGTTTTTGTTGAGAATATTCAACGTATCTAGTACAATCAATTGACGTCTGGATTTTTTTACCCGATATTCAAATATCGCTTGCTATAAAAATGTATACTCCCTACCTTGAACGGTGATAAACTGACTCATTTTATGATATTAATTCTTTGTTTTTCATCAGTTATACAGAATGATAGTTTGAACGTGGTTTTCATTCTGTTCTATACATTGCTATAGGCTATAATATGCTTAATGTCTTTCCAATTCATGAAAATCGGTATGTATACCTATATGTAGGTGCATGATACACCATAAAAGAAATGGATTCAATTCGTGAAAAAAATCTACATATTCCTCAAGGTAAGTGAAGTTACAATAACGGACAGAATAACATAAACATTTCTACGGATCTCGTGAATTCAAATGCGGTGAAACAATATCGGAAAGAAATAAGTAAAGAAAAAAGAAGAAATCAAATACGATTGGTGGCGATGTGTGAAATGAAGTTTTATTATTGGCTGAAAGATCGAAAGTGTCATCGGTGTCATGTCATGCCGCATGCGTAGAATACACATACACGTAAAGGTATGTGTAATTTTGAGCAAATGCAGAAAAACAATCGCCAGTAAAAGAGAAATGATTCGATTGTGTCGTCGTGTGTCGTCCTAGTGGTGTGTGTCGTTAAAGTTGAGGAAATAGAGTTTGTTCCGAAAATGTATTTGCCTTCTGGTTATAATACCTAATAAAATTTGTTTATCATGAAATGTGAGTAGAAATTAATTTCCAATCGATATAGATGCCAAAGACAGATGGATCCTTGCCGAATGGTAATTAAATATGCAGTTTTTTTCCCCCTCGTTGTCCCGCAAGTGTTTAAAAAGCCTTACAATTTACTCGTTTATTATTATGTATACGTATGTATTATACAGTACATACATACATATACGTATGTATATATTATGTATGTATTCGACTTTCTTCCCCACCGATTCCACGTGATTCCAGTGAATACTAGAAACTGCTAGATTTATTCGAGAACAACACATAACCCTCGGGACACGCATAACCTACAACCAAATTCAACATTCGGTCAAAATACAAGAGAAAAAAAGGAGGTTTGCGAAATGTCGTTATTCTGACAAATTGACACTAAATTATACGTTGAGATGAAATACACGTAACCAAAATCATAACATCAAAATAACTGGATTCTTAGATTGAATAATAAGCCGATCGTTATTATTCCCTTAGAGTAATTATCGAAATCCGTATCGCATCGAACTAATAAGAAATCAATAATATTAAAAAATATGCCTATTGCTATAAATTTCCCCATCAATATGATAAGGATTAAATGACACAACGTCATCGTTTTGATTACACTACAGAAGCCGACCGCTCATCCCAGCTGAAATCATTCTTTACTAAATCCCATGTATTTGAAACTCCTCGAGCCATTTAGTCAGAGAATTCCTCATGGTTAGTATGTCCCAGTGAAAATCCTGATTCTATTTATTTACTAATCTCGTCGATCATCCGATTCCCATTATCAAACTACGCAAGGAATCAAATATGCATACCTGAGAAATCTCACACAATAAAACTAGGATTCTATTATTATCCAAAAGCAGAAATCAACCTGAGTAATGGCAGAGCTAAAAAACCTAGTCTATTAAGGATCGAGATATGCTTGGCCAGAAAAATTCTTTAACTCGGCTTCAGAATGTTGTCAAAACAGCCAAACAAGGTCCATATTCATCTGAATTAATGGAAGCGAGCTTAGACCATCAAAGACTGAGCCGCAAAAATTTTCAAGAAGCTTTAGTCGTGTTAGCGTTACAAGCTTTATCCATGTATCAACCCTAGTACTCATGACCGCTTTGAATTCCGAGGTTTTTGCTGATTGTTTGCCAACCCTTCGGCCTTTATTTGGATTTTTCGCTATTTAAATGTTAATTTATTCAGATGTCTCGCACACTGTTCTCTTCCCTATGAAAAAACTAAGAAATTCACGTATGATGAAGTATATTCATTTCAATAGGAGGGGTTTTATGATAAAGAAAAGCATGGGGTGCATGTACATCCCAGTCATGGGTTTAAAGGTAGGAAACATGGATCATGAGGTCCAGGGTTGAAGATCATAAAAAATCTACACCAGTGAATTGAAGTGAAATCTTTGGATGAGAATGTTTCCCTTGCGATCCCTTGTCGATGTTATCGTCTCTAATAACACTAATGACAAAAACGTTATCAGCAACTAGTTTCACAATGGACAATGTTTGATCCACTGCAGGCAAGTTGGACAAAAAAACGTCGCATGGGAAGTGAAGCTGAAGTTATAGTCGCCGCTTCGCCTCTTCTAACAGATAAAAATATGTTCGGTTGGGGTAGTACTGTTCACGGAGAACTTGGCCTAGGTGGCATAGAAGACGAGACTATTCTGGCTCCTCGGGAATTGGACTTCAAAAAGTCAACACAAGTTGATCACAGTAAGAATATTCAGCTCCAGAACTTACAATTGGATAATATCTCGTGTAATCATTCCATTACATTTATCCTTCAATTCATGGTAACTGTAAGACATCAAATTAATAAAAAACAGAGTAAAGCAACTTGTTTCAAGCCCAATGTACGTCTTACCGTTTCTTTGATTTCCAGTCCATCTAGGTCTCTAACAGGTCATTGCCTCTCCAGAACTCTATTCAAAAGAAGAAAAATGAATAACGCGATAATAGGAAGGAATAGAGTCTAAAACAGTTTGCAGTACTGTAATACATGTATGTAATACGTTAGTTGATTTCACTGCAAACTATCTGACATTCAATTCTTTCTTATTGTCACGCTCATTGTTGTTCATCTTCTTAACTAGGCTCTGAAGAGAACAATGATTTGTTGTCAAAACGTTAGCCTCATGTCTAGACAGGAATGTGGATTCACTTAATTCGATTAGATCGTCAAGTTCCACACTAGAATTAAATTTCATGATATTCAGTGCTAATTCTCATTGAAATATATCACCATTTTGTCCACAGTTGCATGTGGGGAGAATTATACAGTTGTTATAACTCGAGACGGTCAGCTTTATTCATGTGGCAACAATGACTATGGACAACTCGGTCATGAAAAGCCGAGGAAAAGGTTGCGTAAGTGATTTACGGTAATTTTGAACGATCAACTAACCTCTGGTCAAATAATATGGTATACGATTGATTGCAAGTGAAAAGAGATTCACAATCGACAAAAAAGGGTAAAAACTAACCGATGGATAATATGTGTATTTGTTCCTGTAATCCTGCTCGACAGTATTGAACAACGAAACTGTATTGTAATAGATCGTATTTTGATCTGCGCAGAACTTATACCAGGTCTGGATGCCTTCGTGTTTAAAAGAGCAGCATGTGGTGAGAGCCATACAATGGCTGTTAACGAGTGGGGACAACTTTTCAGTTGGGGTTCGAACATAGATGGCCAGTTAGGTATGTATGTACATAGTTGTTGATTGATTTTTTCAATGGTAAACATGCAAATGTTGCAAAATCGTAGAAGGTATTCCCTGTATAACAGTCTAACATATAGATCAAATAAAACACGTCCACTTTTCTTAGGATTAAATTTGACCACTCCTGACGAGCACACACCGAAAATGGTGAGGACTTTGGGAACGAGTATAATTGTACAAATAGCTTGTGGGCTGAAACACACTCTTGCCTTAACTAATAACGGAGAATTATACGCCTGGGGTTGCAACAAAGAGGGACAGCTCGGTCTGGGCGGTGATGCAGTTAAGGAGTTGAAACCAAAACTCGTTACCAGCTTAGTGTCGGTCCCCATGTCTTATATCGCTTGCGGTGGTTACCACAGCATCGCTGTATCTAAATCTGGTAATTTGTCTCGATGATAAGACTGATTTTTTTCACATTTATCAAAAATTATTGAAATCAAATCTCTGATTGTCATTTTTTTCGTTCACTGCTCAATCGAGGACTCTATATTCATAGGAGCTGTATTTGGATGGGGAAGGAACACTTTTGGCCAGTTGGGATTGAACGATACGCGTGGTCGGGGTTTGCCATGTCAATTGCGAACTCTTCGCAATATTAAAGTTCGCTATGTCAGCTGTGGTGAAGACTTCTCTGTATTTTTAACAATGGTACGTATTGATCTTTCAGCTCATCCGTGAAATCGTAAAGATCGGTCAAAGCTCAGCTCCCGGTCGTTAAAAAACTTTCTTTAGAAATTTAGGCCAAATTTTCAGATGCTAAGAAATTTCGAAACGTTTCAAGCTATTTCTCCAGATTCTTGAAAATTTCTGAACATCGCATATGATTGAAAAAAATATCAATCAGAAATTCACCAAAGATTTTCAAACGGTACACATAGGATGCAAAAATCAATTGAAACAATTTCTCAAGATTTTTGAAGATTTTAAACAATTTCGTAGACACTCTGCTCAGAAAAAGCTTCGAATAATCCAGTGATTGATTGAAGTAGAAGAAAACGTGACTCAAGATGTGGAAAAAAACAACTATTTATTTGATCTATCGATAAAGTCCTAGGGAATCTGAATTGTAAACCTGCCATAAAATACATAATTATATTTAACTACAGGATGGCGGAGTTTTCACCTGTGGCGCAGGCATGTATGGACAACTAGGTCATGGCAATAATAATAACGACATTTTGCCTCGCCAAGTCATGGAACTTATGGGCAGTACTGTTACTCAGGTGAATAACGAAATGGATAAGGAATTCCATTCTTTTTTATTTGAATGATAAAAACGTTGTAACATTTCTTTCCTCGCAATTCTTCAGTCGTTAACATTTGTATTATTCAATTTTAGATTTCCTGTGGACGACGGCACACTCTTGCACTGGTTCCATCACGAGGAAGAGTGTACGCTTGGGGTCTTGGCGGAGCAGGACAATTGGGATCACGAGTTTCCCGCAGCGTGACGACACCGCAAGTGGTACTCGGTCCTTGGGTCGCTCCCAATGGAGCTGCGATGGTTAAACCTGAAATTCCGCTAACTCCTCATTCTTTTGATTGTATAGTTCGCCATGTTTTCAGTGGCGGAGATCATTGCTTTGCCACTGTTACTCATAGAAAGGTAATTCATTTGGCAGTTTCAAGTATCGTCAACGAAAGCTTGACTGTTTTTCAAATTCCGATTCATTCCCAGCATTTATTGCCAAACATCACAACTTATGATCAAAATTGAAAAAACTTCGATCATTCAAAGTATTGAAAACAGTAACGAATCTTTTAATTTCAAATCAGAAACAGCATTCTAAACTAGAACAAAATAGAGCACCAGAAAATGGTGTGAATATTTCACACGAGCTTTGGAACGCTTGTTTTTTTCTTTGAGAGTACTTTTAGACATTGTTATCTGCGATATTATTTTGCTGAGATATTGCACTCCCGGTTCTGTATTAAAAATTCGCAAAAGTGATCTAGTTGTTAACGGCAATACTTTTAGTAACCCTCAGTTTGTATTTATAGGATAACATCGAGCCGGATGATTGTAGAATATTGGTGCCGTCCTCACAGATACTAACAGTTACCGAAGAACAATTAGTAGCTTGCCAAAGAGTGCCAAAAGATGCATCTGTTGATCATGAACTTCTTACGTGAGTGCCATACTCGTATTTGAGCTCGTTAACTTTGTAATTACTAAATTATCACTGGTCAGATGAGGCGTCCTACTTCTTACATGACTAAGAGTACGTGAAATTGATATTAACATACGAATTTACCGTATCACTATGGTTTTCTCTTTAACTTCATGTTTCTAGATATAATCGAACTTATAGTTCTGCAAAATTTCGATGAAAATTTATTTCTTTAATTCTAGTTTCTTTTATTTCTCATTAAGATGTTCTAAAAATTCTTTAAAAATCTGATTCAAATAAGTAATGATTAATTATTGAGTACAGATATCTAGAGACTGTATTCAGTAGTCAGGCATGTCTAAATGCATCATTCTTACTCGATGACGATGCTCACTATGGATGTTCAAGCAAACATCACGGCGTGGATATTGATAGTGCAACAAAATTGTATACAACCATTGCCGAACTTGACAACAGTACTATCAAAGAACTGGTGAGCTAAATATCGCGTAACAAGAGTAATAACTTAAATTTTCAACAACTAAAAATTAATAATTAGCTATCATTCACAGATAGATAGAAAGAAATGCCTATGGAGCTTCTTCCGTCAATTTACTATATGGTGAAAGTAACGGTTTTTGATTATGTAGTTGTGTTATTGAATCTGATTTTTCTGATTTCGGATTTTTTATCGATGAATTAGAATAGCATTTGAAGTATTATTTCTATTTATTCGAATTTTACAAACTCTTATTATCGTACAACCGACCTCGACGTCTTCGTTCAATCATTTCATTTATTGATCGAGTAATACGGATATTTTTTAGATTTGTACTTGCATTACGGAAAGCCTTTTACCCACGCTCATGCCTTCACCTCCGGATGTGGAATCCTTGCGAGTTTATTTGACGTTACCTCTTTATCACGGCTTTAAAGATCCTGGACTTTGCAACAGTTTGCATAAACCCTTTTCCAAAGCAGTTTTGCAACTCAAACCGGAGGCTCTGAAAGTTGTTGGCTTATGGTGGAGCCTAGCACCAACCGAGTATTTTGAAAGATTAATACAGAATTACAAAACTGTTGTATTGAACTTTATACAACAACCAAAAGTTGTCGAAAGCAAAGTACGTGCTTATGCTCAAAACTTATTTGTTGAATTATAAATATAGTCAAGTCGAAGATTCAATTTCTATAGAATTTTGCAAATTTCTTAAGATCATATCTTCTTATGCAGACTGTGGTATGGGATGCGACGCTACAGCTTGCCTTGGATCTTTTGAGATTACTGAACAAACTAAATCATACAGTGGCTGAGGGCCTCAGAGTGCCATACGCATCCTTTCACTTGCCAGAGCTATCCGAGTGTATCGATATCAGAGTCGATTACGTTAAATGGCTCAGTGAAAAAGATCCATATGCGGTATGTATATGCAATCATTTAACTTCACAATGAAAAATCTTTAAACTAGAGACTAAATAACTTGATTCAACTTATTGTATGGAACTTTAGATCAGCAGAGAAATTCTGGGTCCGTTTGCTGTAGGTAACGACATAACGATACACGTTAGCCCGAGCATTGAAAGTTAATGTTTGTTTAGAGATCCAGAATCGCTCTCTAGATCTGAAACTTAATATCGACCATCGAATGTATATTTTTCATCTCAAGTTGATACATCAGATACGATGTAATTCCGAATCTTATAATCAAGTGTTCAATTTTTTTTCTAGTATCACAAAATATTTTTCTGCAACTATCCATTCTTATTTGATGCTCAAGCTAAGACAATGTTGCTGGAAACTGATCAAGCAATACAGGTAAAAATTTATAACGAAAAACATTGTTGTTTTAAAAAAACTTAAATAAGAATAATTAATAGGAAGTTATTTTCAAAATGAATGCAACGTTTTTATTATTCGCAGATGCGGTCGGCAATGAATGAAGCCGCTACTAGAGCCATAACTCAATTACTATTTGCTCCATTTCCGGCTGGCAATATTAGCGCTTATGTTACATTAAACGTATCCCGTGAAAACCTAGTCGCCGATGCACTTAGAGAGTTATCTCAATACGATTCGAGCGATCTCAAAAAGCCTCTGAAGGTGAGATTGTACAATTATTGAAATTCAGTTGCAAAAATTTGCTTATTGTATTGTGATTTATTAATCAAAAATACATTGCAAAGGATATAAATTGACTACAATAATGACTTACAGGTGAAATTCCATAACGAAGAAGCCGAAGATGCCGGCGGTGTAAAGAAAGAATTTTTTATGCTTTTGCTCAGAGAAATATTAGATCCGAAATTCGGTATGTTCAAGCAATACGAAGAAACTAGAACTATTTGGTTCAGCGAAGATTCCCTTGAAGAAGAACCGATGTATTTTTTGATTGGTCTACTATGTGGACTCGTCATTTATAACTTCATTATCATCGATCTACCCTTTCCACTGGCCCTCTACAAAAAATTACTACACGAACCAGTCGGACTTGCCGATATCAAGGATATGTCTCCGACTTTAGCCAAGTACACAACTACGTTTTTATTCTTCATCAATTTTCGGTTATTCAAATGAAGTATCGATCTCCAGAATATATCGTAGAAGAATTGGCAAAATTATTTCTAGGAGCAATGAGCTGCGCACATCGATTTGTTTTCTGTTCGATACTGCATAGCTCTGAAATTTTTTCACTAGTATACAGAGTTCTTTCTGTGGTTTAGGAGACAAAAAAATTCAAATTTGTTTTCGCAAAGTAATCTCATACTTATGAACGGTATTGTGCTTCTGAATATAATTTTCTTCAATTATTACATACTCATTGCAGGAGTTTACAAGATGTACTAGATTACAACGAGCCGGATTTGGAAGATGTATTTTGCTTGCATTTCGAAGTAACGAGGGAGGTTTTTGGCGAACAGAAGATTCACGAGCTAGTAACAAATGGTAGTAATGTTCCTGTCACGTTAGAGAACAAGTACGTTAGGTCATATGTTTCTACTTTTCCCACTAGCTCGATTTTCAAAACATTTCAAGCTCTATGTAAGGAAATTTAGATTTTCCCATTTTTCAGAAAAGAGTTTGTCGACTTGTACGTCGATTACATACTGAACAAATCTGTGGAGCCACATTTTCAGGCGTTTCATCACGGATTTCATAAAGTATGCGGAGGACGTGTATTGGAATTATTTCACAGTCATGAATTAATGGCTGTTGTCGTTGGTAATGAGAATTACGATTGGGAAGAGTTGGAAAAAAATGCTGTATACAAAAACGGTTACACCAAAGATGATCCTACAATTGAAATGTTCTGGAAAGTATTTCACGAACTTTCTTTAGAAGAAAAAAAGAAATTTCTACTATTCCTTACGGGAAGCGACAGAATACCCATCCAAGGAATGAAAGCTATCAAAGTAAGTTACGTTCATTCGAAACATTCATTCTAGTAAAAAAAAAAGAACCACACACATTTTTCCCTGTAATAAATAAATGTGTACATTTTCATTCATTTCCAGATAACAATACAACCCATGGCAGATGACCGATTCTTACCTGTAGCTCACACGTGTTTTGATTTGTTAGATTTGCCTCGATATCAAACGCGAGAAAGGCTACGTTACAAACTTCTCCAGGCTATTCAACAAACGCAAGGATTTTCGTTGGTTTAGACGAACAATAATAAATATCTTCATAGGTAGTCACCGCGTTTATAACTTTTTTGTTAATCGGATTTAGTCTCAGGTGATAAAAACCGCGCATTTTTCAAAACTGTTTGCTTTTCCGATACTTATTACAATTCATCCCCAAGGTTTTTTCAGGGCTTGCGTTAGTAATTTTAAGGAATTGATACTCTTACAAAATTCCGATAGATGCCTAATATATAGTTCCTCGGATACTAGTTCGTTGGTTCTAGCACACAGCAAGAATATCTACTGTTTTCGATGGCGTTGTTGAACTTGAATCATTCAAAATCCAGTTGTTCCTGAAGTAGTACCTGAATCTCTGAGACAAAAACTATTTAGGAAAAATATTGATTATCTTCCTCTTTAATTGCTTCAGAGTGACAAAAAAAAAGCAAAATAATTAAACGAATCCTCTTATGATAAATTATACTAGCGCATACATCACTGGACGACTTTGCTGGAAAAAAAACGAATAGCTCTATGATACTTTTGCTTCATGTGGAGACAAAAAAAAAAAAATCAAGCAGGAAATTAACTTCTTTGTGCAAATGGATATTTTCTAGTTATTTATCAAGTCCGAGTTACTGTCAATCAGAAAGGTGGTGGCCTGGGGGTGCGTCTAACTTATAAACTAACACAAATTGCGTTGATGAAATGAAGATAAATGAAGCAATTAACGTCGATCTCGATTAAGAAATTTTCTCTAGCTGAAGGTATATCGGATGAAGGAGTTTCCATTCCGTTGTGACATTAAAGTTATGGATACAGATCTACGTCCTCAGAAATTGATACTTACTATTATTTGTGATAAAGTTATTCACGCGCATACATACAACGAGGTTTGAACAACTGACTAATTAACTAACACACAGCATCTTTGTTAAGACTATAAGGTGTAACGACAACTTCTATTTTTCTATAACGGACAACGATCATTGTCTATACTCTCAAGCTACTAATGCTGTTGCCTAATGTGACTAAATATATTTATTTTTTTATAACAATTTTATATTTGATAAAGATGTTGAGCTTGACAATTAGATAATTTAGTACATCATATACATGCGTCGTGTGAATTTATATTACTAAAAAAAATCCAGAAATTGACATTTCAAGTTTTTCACAATAAAACCGGACCTAATTATAGAAAACGAGTTCTTGAAATTTTCTTCTTGTTTAATTTTAAGGTATTAAGTCATGGGGGGGAAATTTCATTGGTTTTTTCTAACGCGTTTGGTAAATTCTGAACACGACAAGGGGTTATTGAGCAAACGTTATATTTGCCTTACATGTAATTATGATTATTGTGAATTTGAATTATTTAACAGTAGAATCAATTGAATATAAGCCATAGGTACCGATAACATTGGCTTGGCAGTAACTCCGGACAGAATGAACAAAATACAAACAACTTGTTAGACTATGAGAAATTTTGTAAGCGAGTGAGATTACCTGTTCATATTACTATTTATCATTTGATATTATACACTTTATCTTCTTTTTATTTATTTATAAGAAATCGAAGCATTTCTCTTAAGGAATATACATACCAATATATGAAGAGGTCCATACGAAATCAGAAATTCGTTGTCCACTACCGCTTCGATTTTGTTGTAACTTGCTGAGTTTGGAGGTATAGTTGGAAGAAAATTGTCTGCGGAGTATAAAAATTCTACCGCCTATAGGTTTCGAGAAACAGAGGACTCAAAATTTTTGTAAGCTTTTTTTGAAACCGGCATAGCTCAGAACCGGTGCATGGTATCTTGAAACTTTTGAGTAGGCTAAAAGTTTGGTAATTGAACGTAGATTTGAATGGTTTTAGCGTGAAAATCATATTTTCAATTCAAGAATATTTCATATTTTAATATCATATTTTCATGTCAAAAAAGCAAAAGGTAGTCGCAAAATCGAATTTTGAGTTTGTTCCCCAAAGTTTTTTTATATTTCAAATTTTCACGAAGCATGCGTAAACTCATCACGAAGATATTCGCGGTCACAAAAGTCTGTGCTCTCTCATGGTTCGTGAAATACGAATTTTTTTTTCAAAATCTCGCGTCGCGCCGGAGGTGCTTTTTCGGTGCAGATCGACGAAAAAGTGATTCAGACAGTTGAAGTTCACTCATATTCACACATTTCTTCGATTGGAAGAAGAAAAAAAGTGACAATATCGCCTCATTTGAAGGAGCCCAATTTATCCGAAAAACTAAGCAGATAATTTGAACGGTTTAAGCAACGTTGAACGTTTAATTTAAGACTATATCTTCTAACATTATCACATTTGTAATTTGAAAAAATTTAATAAAAAATCCCCAAATTTTTATTTTTTTTTTCCAATATAAAAAATAAAGTTGAAGTTAAAGTTAGAGTTGAAAAAAAAAATTTGGTGATTTTTTTATAAATTTTTTCAAATTACGAGCTCGTTCAAATTAGGCGATATTGTCACTTTTTTTCTTCTTCCAATTGAGTAAATGTGTGAAGATGAGTAAACTTCAACTGTCTGAATCACTTTTTCTTCGATCTGCACCGAAAAGCACCTCCGGCGCGACGCGGGACTCGGAAAAAAAATTCGTATTTCACGAACCATGAGAGAGCTGCACAGACTTTCCTGACCGCGAATATCTTCGTGATGAGTTTACGCATGCTTAGTGAAAATTTGAAATAAAAAAAAGTGTGTGGAACAAACTTAAATTTCGATTTTTCGACTACTTTTTGATTTTTTGACATGAAATCTTGAAAATATGATTTTCACGCTAAAACCATTCGAATCTACGTTCAATTACCAAACTTTTAGCCTACTCAAGCTTCAAGATACCATGCGCCGGTTCTGAGCTATGGCGGTTTCAAAAAAAGCTTACAAGAATTTTGAGTCCTCTGTTTCTCGAAACCTATAGGCGATAGAATTTTTATACTCCGCAGACAATTTTCTTCCAACTATATCTCCAAACTCAGCAAGTTACAACAAAATCGAAGAGGTAGTGGACAACGAATTTCCGATTTCGTATGGACCTCCCCATATACATTGGGAGCATTTCTTTTTTTCTTTTTATATCTTAATATTAGTCAAAGAATAAAAGCAAGCCTTACTTTTGACAACATTGTTGGTGATATTAATGAATAATAAAAAAATATTAACAGAAAAAATTGTATACAGTGTTATTATATATCTTGTATTGTGACTAATAAACAGAAATCAATGATAAATTAGCTCACGAGAAGCTGCGCTAGTCGCAGTTAATATGTCACATAAAAAACACTTGATTGTGTAGATTCATTCTATATTTGCTAAATTTTTTCGATTACCGACACTGTCTGTAAAATTGTGAAACCACTGTCTATGTTTAAAAAAAAAAGAGTTCTTCTCGAACTGCAGGGTATGTCGATTATGTGAATAAATAAAAACGAGCATGGAAATTAGCAATTTTTTTTAACAATTTCTTTATTTCTTTATTTATTCACGTTAATATATTACATCGTTATAAATATCTCATTAGTTTAATAATTCATATATTATTATTTGTTGTTTAATTACGTATTATACTCTGTATAAAATACGCCCACCTTCAAAATGATCATTGCGTTGACCGTGCAATTCTTGTACATACATCAGAGAAGCGAATGCATTTGATTTTTTCTCGTTTTATCGATCCAATTTTTGAAACATTTCATTTGATTATTATCATTATTCATGTATTTCCCTCCCAAGTCATTCGTTGTAGTCCGTGAACAAATATCTATGTATCTTTATACTTTACGAATATACAACGTTCACGTATTCTTTCCGATAAAAAAAAAAAAAAAAAAAAAGTGAAATTTATGATAATGATATTCAATCAAATATATTTCAACTTTTGCATAAACTTTGCTTCTAATATTCTCCTTCTTACTAAATTATCAAGGGGGGGAAATTGGATATTTCAATCTCAATTGAAGATGGTTTAATCTAAAGCAGCAGTGTTGATGTTGACTGGTTTAAATTCTACGTACAAATATTCGTCATGTATAAAGCGTTAGTTTTATGTCTATAGATCGATCGCGAGCCAATTAGCAAGTAGAGCATAATATGGGCTTAAGCTTAACATATCTGTAATTCAGAATTCATAATAATTAGCTCCACGCTTTCATTTATCTTTCTCACTTTAAAATGACGCGAAAAAAAAAAAAATATTAAGAAACGAATTATGAAACGCGGCATACTCGCGGTAACGAAAAATCAATTTTTTTTTTTGGAGGGATATAGCGCGTTGTGATTACGATCAGTCCGAACTAATAATTTGTCACTCCAAATAATTCGTATTTCCACGATAATTCACGATAATAACAAAAATAGCACCAATGCAAAATAAATGTGTACTTTTTTTGCAACTTTTTTTTTTCTTCAATTTTTCACTTTGTTTCTTAAAAAATTTGGAGCGTGAGGCAATTGCAACAAAAAAGGGTTTCCGGGCGTAAAAAAGCAGCAGCGAGGGCCAGTGCCCCTTTAGCCCCCGCACGTCCTCGGGCCCAAAAACTAATCGTCCCTATACATATACCCTCCGTCAGCTTTTCTACCTACCTATATAATATTAGGTAATTAATTCCCTCAGATTATTAAATTTTACACAATCGAAGTATAAATACAACGGTTAAAGTTGCGTGGATATGTTGGACTCAACTTGTTTGAACAAAACGTTATACTGCTCTGCTTGAAAGAGAAAAAAAAAACAAAAAAAAAAACAAACTAGAATATGAATGACATTAATCACAGGTTCGGAATAGGTAAACGATTAATTGTTTATCATTAAACAACCATTATAATCAGCCTACTGATTGCGAATCACTTTAATGCGTCAACGTAGTTAGCCATTGCAGTGATCAAGATTACTCTCGAAGCTAAAAAAGCTCTATTTTCCATCTACCTAAGTATAAGGTAGGTAGGGTATGTTTTAGTTCGTCGAAAAAATCTTTTGTTCGTTTGACCTATCCTTATAGTACATAACATTAAGAGTTACGACGTCTATTATAATGTATAATCCACGGATTATCTTATCGTCGAAAGCTTCGAATATGGATAATCGGCGAGAAGATCAAGGAGGGGGTTTCGAGGGGTCGGATAAGGAATTGGACGAGAGATGGGCGGTGGTTTTTTTTGGGAGGGGGGGGGGGGGGGGGGGGGGTTAATTCCTGAATCATGGGGAAAAAGCTAGTGTTGGTAACCAGGGGAAAAGTATTGGGTGCCAGGCGGTGCCCTGTATCCAGGGTACGTGCTGTTCAAGGCATGTTGGGCGAAGAAACCACTGTAATCTTTCTTAACAAGACGTGGCCTCACTGCTGGACCCTTTGCCAATTCGAGTCTTGCTCTGTTCTCAGCCTCAGCTTGAACCTTGACAGACTCTGGGGGCCATTTTTGATCTCCCCTCATGTTTCCGTGAATTGGCGACATCGTTGCTGCTGGTTGAGCTTGGTAAACCGGAGCTGGTTTCTATAGATGCATAAAGATACCGAGCAATTTATACCATGTAACATCAAATTTGATCATTGCCTGTCTCGCGAATCACAACATCTCGAAAAGAAAGAAACAATGCACATGGGCATGGGTAGATAATTCTTCAGTAATATCGTACGTATCACTCTCTAAATCTGAATCAGCGAAACTCACTGTGAATCAGTGTATTTTCACTGATTCACAATGATAAGTATACCACTGATTCAATCAGTATACCACTGATTCGATCAGTGGTATACTTATCACTGCGAATCAGTGTATTTTCGCTGATTCACAGTGAGTTTCGCTGATTCAAATTTAGAGAGCATACACTATACAAGACAAGATATGGTATTCGTGACGATGCATAGGATTTAGAATTGGTTAAACCATATGTAGGGGTATTCTTGTGACCACCGTGATCAGTGATTAAAGTGATCACGAATGTTCTCGTCCTTTTTCAATGCATAGGATTAAAAAGACAGAGAGTGATCATGATCACTTTGATCAGTGATCATACGTTGAAAAGAATACACTTCATGTAGCTTATGGTTTCCGTAAATGTTCTCTCTAAATTTGAATCAGTGAAAATTCACTGATCACAGTGAATAGTCACTGATCTGCAGTTATAAGTCGGCCACTGATTGGTCTAAGTGGTAGACTTATACAACTGCAATCAGTGAAGTTTCACTGATTCAAATTTAGAGAGTTAGTTCGTATTACTACTGTGGCGAGAATGATTCTATGGACTACGGTACGAATTAGCTAGGGAGATGAAAACTTTCTGTAATTTTGATTGGCAAATTGTAATGATTTTTTGAATTTCATCCACAGATGTAAGGGTTTTTTTTATGTTTCTCGATTACCGAGAAACTGATGAAACATCTTAGAGGTGAATATGTCAACGGGGATAGTTTTTTGTTCAAGAGATTATGTTTTTTACGAACTTGTTCGAAATTCAACAAGCGATGATAATGAGTTTCTAGAAGAAATTAACCATCATGCTTGCAGTTCATTACCTGAGAAATCGGTGGTTCAGGTCTCAGGGTGATAGTCGATGGTGGTGGCACAAACACGGGGGTTGGTGCTGGTGATGATTGATTCTGGAGAGGCTGATGCGGTTGATTAGGAAGGACCTGCACTCCCTGTTGGGGAACCTGCCTTTGCTGAAATTTAATTGTCATAAGATGAAGCTTCTGTACATATACTTACATTAAAGTATTTACACATACAGAGAAATGATTTGTGGAATTAGCCAAACGTATAATTTGACCGAGAAAGTCATCACCATTTGCCTGAAAGTACGTACTTCGCATTAGGTATTCGATTCCAATCAACAGGAATATAGCTGTGTTCGTTTCGCTAGATTGTCAATTTCAGTTGAATCGATTTGGTATGCTTGTTTATTAAATCGTATATAAAACATACGTTATTGTGTGCGACACTGCACTACATCAATTCCCGTTTCAATTGAGCTGGTGATCTTCCTCTGGCTTTTAAAATTGTTACTGATTAAACGGCCTAAGGATATTTGCCGCGCAAATGAAGTCCCCATGAATGCCTATAGTGGGGCGATTCACGGTTTTTGAAGTCTCGAAAATCTCGTGGGAAAGTTCCAACGTTAATGAAACCCTCGAACAATAAGCGTTCACTTCCGTGATAGGCTCTGAACTTCGGAGTTTGGAGTTTGGACTTTGCATTTCAGGTAAGTGAACATGTCACCGGAATAACCAAATCAGAGATAAGTGAAATGTTCGTGGAATTTTGATCACGTCTTTCAATCTGATCAAGGTTTTTGTGTCTTTCCAAAAGTTTCGCTAAATGTTTGCTGAAGAGTAGTAAATTATGTTCGTAATCATTTCAATAATTGAATAGATTCATAGTCCCAGAAACGAGTAAAACATTTTACAAGTTTGACCAAAAATGGTATAGTGGCTACCAACGGTGCCTTTCTTCCCCATCACATTTTTGTTTTGTTCGTTGTAATATACCTATACGTCACTCGAAATTATTTAAGAACTAAGACGACGTAGATTAAGATTTTGTTCCTTGATTCATCCATTTGGTACCACTCCGTGTACATAGAAAACCCGATTGTTCCTATTTCCTGACCATTAGGTCGAAGTTTGTGTAAAGTTGACAAGTTGATCGGATATCAAAGGGCGTTGGCAATATGTTTGAAAACCGAAGAAGGCGTAGTTCAAAGAATTCCAACTCTCCAGGTATTGCAGTATAGGCTGCCTGGCAGAGGGAATGAAATACAATTCCAGGATCTGAATGTCAAACTGACCACAGGGAAAATACGGTTGGGTATTTTTAAGGTGGAACCATAGCCTGATGTGAAGGATTAAAAAATTAACAAAAAACAAAAGCAGAATTGATCGATGATTGGAAAAGAGCCACATTTTGGGTATAATATAAGGTACTGTCCCCGTAAAATCGCAGACAAACCTGTTGAGGAGTAACAGGTTGTTGCCACGGTGCTAGGGCTGCAGGTTCTGACTGCCAAATTGGTGGCTGCTGGTTACGGTTTGGCAAAGGTGACGTTGCCGGGGGTGTGACGGGTGCCCAGCCCTTGGGTGCTGGTGACTGGAAGTTCAAGGGTTGACGAAGCGTGCCCCTAGGGCTTGCGGGCGATGGAGAAGACGGGAAGTTCGCGACTGTAACTAATCCTTGGGGGACCTGAGTACTAGGAGGTTGTGGAGACGGACCGGAAGCCGGGCTGCTTCCGTACGACGCGAATTCTCCCACACCTCGCTTCTGCAGTTTCAAAAAACAAAGAAAAAAACAAACTGTAGGTACCATATTACATTCGGCAGAATTGCGAATATTTTATCGCGATTCCCGCGCGATTATATGTAATACCACGGATCTTTTGCCCCCTGCAGATCTGAAATGCTTATTTGGCAAAACGAACGGGGTCGACTGGGATTCGGGAGGACTTGTTATACATTCTTTCCAAACATGCATTCTTTCTTATCGTTTTCCGTGTATCGTTGTAATTATTCATCGTAAAACTAATGAAATGTGGATAACAGTACGATTCAGCTTTACCTTAGATTGGATTGGGTCTTGTTCAACGTAATCGAATTGCAGGTCTTCCGGCGGTGGAGGCCAAGCTACCCGTTTCAAACCTGCAACAGGTTGCCCATTATTATTTCAGCTCAACGATGATTCCATATACGTGATAATCAGAGTGAGACAAATTTTTGTAATCATAGTTCACAGATGTCGCATGCAGATGCTCGGCTTGTGAGAGAAGTTGAAGAAGATTATGATCGCTATACATATATGATACATTTCTTTTTTTTCAGAGAAAAGTTGTATGTATCTTGATAGTCTCGTGACTGTGATCGTGGTTTGTGTGCTTGGCTTCTCTCTGCATCCGTGCGTCAAGCGTTAGTGAGTCAAGCTGGTTTATTTATATCGAGAAACACGAAAAATTATACCACAGGCTACATTAACGTAACACAACGTAACGTTGTTCAATTAGCGTCGTTATTTTTAAAATAGAAAACGAACATATCTAATGTATTGCCTAGGAAACAACTGTGCAGAAATTGAATTTCTGCGAATAGGTGAAAAAGTAGAATGAAATATACGCGTGGGCTATTGATATACAACATATGACCCAAATGTACGAGGGAAATTCTTGAACGTCGGAATCTTGGGTTGAAAAATTTCTTGAAAATTTTCTAACCGGGTTATCGTCGAGGTTATCGTATTTCTCAATCTGCACTGCAGCATGCATATTGAGTTGGCTATATGGTGAGATGGAAACCATTTCTCAAAGCTGCGGTTTTTGAAAAGACCGGGGGGGTATCAGCAGACTACGTCATAGTGAGCGACAGAATTACAAATTGCATCAGGTGTGCAGGACTCATCTTTGAATGCTTAGCCAAAGTCCGCGAACAAGATTATCTAGTAGATTATCGTCACAGTTGTGGCCAAGTTTATATTTGAATATTAATGTTACCACATTGTTGCTAGAACTTAAAGAATCGGCCTTGTACTCTCGGCTATTTTCAGAAATTAACAATTTACATCGGTCCCCCCGTGTAAATGTTAAAATAATCTCGAGGGGCTGGTCCTCGTTGAAAGATACACGATCATTTGAATCTATTTTTTTCTACGATCTAAAAATTCGCCTCGGACCACACACGTTCAACCCTAGACACGCTCACTGTAGGGCCTGATTGACCCTCAGCAAGATTCCTCATTTCACTTCTTTCGCACAAATTATAGACTTGAAAAAATCCATTCTCCATGCAGTCTAAAGTTGACAAACAGAACTATCATACATGATATCGCGTTGCTGAAACTATAAAAAATTGATTCATACAGACAAAACAACAAACTAGAATCATAATCGCAATTTTATGGCCCGATGATCTGATTACGAACTAGAAAAAACTGTCGATTAGAATTTGTCAGCTAGAAGTTTCACGGGTTACATATTTTTCATACAGACATAGAAAACCTCGGAATGGAAGCCTCATGATTCATTATCAAGAACCTCAGTAACACGATCCCTAGTAAATCATCTGGAGAATTTTTTTTTCATCTATTTTTTGGATTTCGTGGTTGAAGTGTGAGATAAATAAACCGCGAGGATGTACTTTATCACGTTATGAATATTATTTTTATTCGTATTTTCTTGAACAGCGTTGACGCTAGTAACCGGGAATTTACTGCTAACGAGTGGGCGATTGGCTAATCGTAAATTTGCAAGCCAAACATTTTATAGATCAGTGGATCACTCGCTGTATGAGATATATCACCCTTGCTAGATTCAATTTGCGGTCAAGAGCAAACGTGACCGGTGTGTCTTTTGGAGTTAATTTTTTATTTCGTCAACCTCAACAGGTGTTTCCAAGTCTTATTAATTATTCCCTCAAACTCCCTTCTCTCGCGCATAGAAAATGAATCACCCGGATTATGTAAGATTTACAAAAATAAATACGTGACACATGAGCAGATAGAATTACAGGTATGTAAATTGTCGAATCATTCGTATAAAATGAATCGATGAATTTTTTTTCCTTTCAATTTTCAGTCGTCAGTTCTGAGCTAATCAAGCTCTTGACGAGTTAATTAAACTCTTATCGTTGGTCAAGGACGTTCCTGACTTAAGTGATTGAAACATGCAATTCAATCAACGGAAAAGTTGACCCAACAGCTGTATACTTTTATTTGCCAAAGTATGCAGAATTTTCACTTCTCCAAAATGAAAAGTATAATAAAAACTGTTTTGTGATTATGTGTCCAGCTTTATGTCATCTGGATTCTGAATAAATTTGGGTAAATTAACGTTTCCAAAATGACGCAAAGAATCATATTATACCATATTCGTTAGGTGGTTGTGTATATGTTTTGGCATCCGAAAAGATCTTTATCCCGTGAGACCGAGTCATTAGTGTGTTAGGATTCCTCTGTACCTAATTCGTCACAGAATTATGAATGATCAAATGCAGTAGATCGCACATAATTCTGAAAATATTCCTCTCATTGTCAGTCATCGCAAAAGTAAGGCAGCGTTTTTCGAGATTAGAAATCAATAATATAGAAAAAAAGCGGATAGTCGTATAATTGCACACAAGATCACTGGTTCCTTATGATATAAAAAACACAGAAAGTCACATGCATACCGTATTAACTAAGGACCAAGAGAGTGAAGGTACAACAAGAAAGAATAAATAAATAAATAAATAAATAAAAAGGAAAAGGAGCAGCCGTACGCGTATAAAGAACGTTGAGGAATTAAAAAGTGTAAAAGCTCAAATGATCGGGGCACACGTCATACTTGTGTTCTCCAAAATGTCGTCGGCTCTAGCCGGTGTCTCCGTCGGTTTACCACGGCTGACTATTAATTGTGGCCGAATTATCTGACTATACTTTTCTCAACTATATCGTCCCCAGTATATGGAAACACGATTTCGAGCTTTTTCGTCGTGACGAAAGGTTTGGTAGTATGTAGTGGGGGGGCGAAGTTATAGGACATAGGTATGGGCGTGCGCGTTTAGCGAATGAATTTAGTAGATTGTACTAAAACCGCTTAGTAGAAGATGGTGATATACCAGAAAGAGGGGGTGGAAAATTGGCTGGTATTACCTCGGGCCGGGCGCAAAAGTAGGCGACAGTAGCGGCCGTCGCGGGGGCAAAAGGGGGGCCAGCAATCGCGATATCTGCTACGGGGACGCAACAGACGTCGTGCTTCTGCTGTCGTCAGCGTCGACGGCGTCTCTACGTCTTCGGGTCAATTGGCCAAGCGGGAAAGCGGAAAAGCGGAAAACAGCGAAGCGATCAAAATTCAAAATTCAAAATTCAAAAGGCAGAATAAAAACCAAGAATCTAGATAAAGTAGAAAAAGAGTAACACACTGCACAAATTCATTCGATAAATTCTTTGCATCATGCAAGCTCGGTTTTACCCATCAAGCTCAATCCATTCTGTTTCATTTTCACCTTGTAATTGAGGATTTTGTATTTTTGAACTAAATAGTTATTTTAGTTTTTAGTTGAGGCTGAAATAGCGACCACAGGCGAGATATTGTATCGCTATATCAAACACAGCAAAATTAGCTTGAATTAATTTATTTGAACGTGACGCTTATTGGTCGTTTGGCCTCGGGTCTTGCGCACGTCGATAAGTTATGGCTTGTCTTATTCTTTTCATAACACGTCGCTGTTTTTCGAATTTATTTATTCATTTTTCTGAGGTGTCATAGATTTACGTGAAATCGCACCAACGCTTTGCAGAAATTTTACTCTGCTATGAAATTTACAATGAAAACCGAGTTAAATCTTCTAGTCGACCATTTCGGCTTGCATTTTTTGAAAAAAGCAAATAAAAACAAACAAAAAAAAACGGTTCTCATTTTTGCAGTTTCGGTTTCCTCTGAGAACCATATTTTTTAAGCCTGTAAGGTTTCACGATCTATAACCGTTCATTCGAGTCAACTTCTTGAGGTTACATTCAGCTTAAAAACATGCGCTAATTTTTTGTTAAGCCGCCAAAAAAAACCTGGGACAGTTATTCGTTGAATTATTCGCAAATGGGTGAAATTTGCGCTATTGAAATTTCTACAAATCGGCGATATTTTTAACAATAAACGGTACTTCAGGAATTTCCGTAATAGACATGTCTTCGAACCAGACTATGTGTGTAAGACCTTGGAGAAATTAAATCACATATAGACAGCATTGTGACCAAATCCTTACTTATCTCAACTCCTAGACCGTCGTAATTTATCGATGAATCATGTATGTAAAATCAGGTTCTGCAAGTTCAAATAAGCGGCAGCATCTATGAATCTTGTAAGACCTCCAGAACGTACAGTTTTTTTTATTTATGATATAAAATGTGTCATCGCTCACAAATCCAAGCTATATAATATCTGTCCTTCGAGTTAAAAATCTGTGAATTATCACTGGATTGTCTGAAAATCGGACTAAGATAAAAATTGTGTGCCAGCTGATAACAGTGATTCGTTTACTGGAGACTTTGTTTGTTCTAATTATTACTAATCTTAGCCTAACTCCTATAGGAGAAAAAAAGAAGAAGCAGCTTTAGGTCTCTCATGCAGATGAAATTGAATCGTTACTCACTGGGTTGTCCTCCGTTGCGTTGTCTAGCTTCCTCTTCTTCGAGCATACGAAGAACGGCGCTATTCTGCAGATTCGCCGGTTTAGCCAACTGGTTGAAGTCGATTCTAAAAAGCAAATGCAAACGCTCTAAAACTCGGAAGTATTTCAGTTTTTTCCCCTCGTTTATCTTCTTTATAAATATACGCAAATCAATCGGATCAACCATATAAATCAAATTTTCGATCACGTTGCGGGGCTGGATTGAAATTCTGAATTCCAAATGTTTCGAGCGATCAAAATTCCGAATTTATTGGAGACGCGATTCTGAGTTTCTAGAAACGTTAGAGTTCAGAACTTGGAGTTTCCACAATGTCAAAATGCAGACAGCTCAAATACCCGAAATTCCAAGACTCAGAAAGTCCGGAAATCCGAAAATCGGGAGCAAGCTGATAATTACAAAGCTGTCAAATAAACGACGGTGTATGATATAATCCCGAGATGCAGAGTTTTGATCTATCGGATCTTTCGGATTTAGCTTTCGGAATTTTGAACCTTGGGTGTTTTTTCACTCGAAGTTTTTCAAATTGGTTACGTGGACTTTTGAGGAAATAATCTTTCTAAACACTTGAGACGGTAGGATAAAAATTCAGAATTTTGACCTTTTGCAGCTTTTGGAATCCGGAATTCCAATCCCTCCCCAATTCGCGTTACAAGACTGCGAAAATATCATATCTGCAGCATCAGCCCCGATATACCTACCCACGAATTTTTTACGCTCTCGATAATTTACCCTGGCAATTTTTTCTCTTCACAATATTTTTAACACATCACACCGAGAATAAGATATTAAATCAGGGTAACCACTCAATTTCGACTTCAAAATCCCCTAACTTTTCCCTGTTTTCCTGACCGAAATTTCTCATGTTTTTCCCTGACTTTTCGACTTGTAATATCAATACGAATTTTCAATTTACATGCATTTCGGTTACTCACGGAACAAAACTCACGTAACATAATTCGCGACAAGGAAGAGTGGGGATGAAAATTTACTTTGAAAAAATTGATGGAGTGAACATACCTCCTGAAATTTTTTTTGTTCGTTGGACAGGGATAACAAAATATCTTCGCTCGAAAAAAAAAAATCGAACAAATACCCAGCTATTTCTATCGTTCAAATATTTGAATTCCCTGACTGTGTATAAATTTCCCTGACTTTTCCATACCAATACGATTTCCTTGATATTTCCCGGTTTTCCAGTTGAGTGGCCACCCTGTCAGTATCCAAAAAATAATATCCTCTCTGCAGTTTTGAACAACCGTAATTGCGGGGGCGTTGCATGCCCGGTATCTTCCACCAACTTGTCACACTTAATTAATTATCCGCGTGTCAGTTTCTCCGGCGAATGTGTAGCAATTGGTTAAAAGATCGTATATACATAATATGTATCGCAGAATTGGCAAAAAATTTTTCCAGCAAAATAGAGACGAACGGTAGATATCATAATCGGGGGTAATAATTTCCTTGGAACAAAATCGTTCTGTTTTCTCGATAGAATTATAGATCCGAGTTTGAGAAATGAACTTGCGAAAATTGAAACGATCATTATCCAAATGTGGGTATATAATATATATACAATTCGATTGCACCTTTTTTGGGCGATCATTTTGCTGCTCAGCTCCCGGTGCCACAAAACCAGACGCACTCACGACAAACTTTGGTCTGCCAAATGCGAAAACTAAGTCAAGTACAACGGGTTGCGAAAGGGGCTGCGAAGAGACGACGACGGGGTTCCTTGCGAATATCAAGAGGAGGGCGCGCGTCTCGCGAAACGGTACGGAGGGATCATCAAGTGTGTAAGTTTCACATGTGTGCAGCATATCGTCTGTATATTCAAAAGTATATATGTATAAGTTTCGCGGGTATCGGACGATGGGTTTATTTGCGGGATACAAGAATCACTCCCGTTCGTCAAAAGTTCTAAGAATAAAACATGATTGCTAACGAAACGGACTCCACATACATGCAAATAGCATCGTCCGACTGATGCGGGTTGCGCGAGTTCGGCGAGTGAATCATTCCGGCGTCGCGTTTGGCGTCTCCTCAAATCACGTCATCCGTCAATCGGGTGGCCAATACTAACTGACAAGCAGCGTTTTACTCATCCACCAAGTGTCTCTTCGAACGTGATTTCAACCTGGTTTAACGTCGGTCAATTTCAAATGCCACGCTGTCTATGTTTGCGCTTGTTTATCTTTTCGCCTATACGAGCTCTGATCATTTACCCTACGACACTTCCTCCCTGTAGTGCCAAATTTTCTCACGGATTTTTAAGTTCATATACCGTAAACGCGATTTTCGTACCATTGCCGGTTGAGCGAGAAGCCAGAAATCTATTATTTCTCGTTTTTTATGTTGCTTTGAGGCCATCGAAACTTCGTTCAACCCTTTATGGTCACCTGGGTCCAAAATGTACCGCATTCAGTGATTAGGCATGAATTTGATAGGTTTTGAGCAGGAAAACATACACAAGTACATAATTGTGCCGTTTTTAGCTATATGCTCGAAAATAGAATACCTTTTTCGGAACGCCCGCGTGGGACGTGTTTTCTAATCACCCGCAAATTTTGTTAAAAAAAACTTCACAATGTACAATACAAACATACAATAAATATGATGTTTTAAGTGAAAAGAGCAATTTCTCGGATCTACCGTTTACAGAGTTTTATTCGCCATTTTATCATTCGATTGAGTGAACGATCATTTTGTCGAGTCAATTGAACCGATGCGTGATGTACTGTTCCTTTGCGGTAGTCTTTCACAAACGGCTTCGTTCATTTCGACCACATGATGACCTGCAGCTTCGAAGTGTAACCAAGAAAAGTACCTAATCACTATTTCCCCATACCAATTGATGATGATCAAAATTTTCCCGTGGTTTTAGAACTTAGCGCACAACAACATCGCAATGAAACACTGCCATTGCTAATCGGATGGAGTACATGCATGCAGGCTTCTTCTTCATACTTATTGTTGGCCATAAACTTTCCCACTGGGTGACAAACGTTAATAGCTATCAAAAAACGAAGAGTATATGGTACTTGATTAGTAGGTATGTTTTGACCAGCGAAAAGGATTTAATGCTCATAGAAATCGGGGTACGTTCGTTACCCAGTCTCGTGGATGAGGGTAAGAAAAGTTACTATGGGGCTATATGGGGTGGTGGACTGCATCAATCTTTTATTCTTGCAGTGATTGTCTCAAAACCATGACATGCACGTGAAATAGAAACAATTTCATGTACGCCTCGTCGGAATTACGTTGAAATAGACAATCATTGGTTTTGAACCATAAAAACCAATGAAATTCCAGTCGTCAACGATGAATGGGTGATCGAATACTGTGATGTGAAAGAATATCACCACCATAGTCCCGATTAAAGACGAAATTTCTGCGGGGCATTAGTAATCCCAGTGACAAATTTCATGTATCTCGTAGCTGTGTACAGGCATATTTTAGTTTTAGTATTTCTGCTTACCTCGTTTTAGTTGGAAAAAGGTTGAATACTTGGTGGATATTCTTACCCGACTGCACCGTTGGATAGAACTTGAGTCTGTCGCTCAAGCGTTTCTTGGACGTTTTGCGGAGAATACAGTTTGATTGGCGAGTTGAACTGCTTGTTCACGAACTTCGGCCCCTGGCCAGACATCTTTCCTTTATTTTGGCTGTCTTCTAACTACTGAAAATGAATCACTTATATTTTTACCGTTCAACGCTAGTTTCGTTGATAATTTCAAATTCGTTATTAATTTTTTCTCCGATCAAAATCCGTATCCCATCATATGTATTTCATGTGTGCAGATGACAGAGCAGATTGGATATTGTATAGGCCATATTCCAAGAGTTGAAAGGACATGCATAAAAGGCGGGAAAGTTCTTTTCGTGGATTTTGTTTTTGTTTGTCTTTGAGTATTTTTGTTGGTACCAAGTGGCACGGAATAACAAGGATGAGTTCACGTGCTGGCCAAGAATTTCGGTTACAATTAGAAACAACGGTTTGTCTACTGGTTCAGTCTGTTGTTGCGCGTCATGACGCCTGATGTTTGTGCTGTGTGCTATAAGCGTCGACGCTATACGAGATCCCGACTAAAAATATAAGACCTACTCTCGATAGATCGTACTATTGACCTTGTCTCGAAATGTCGAACATTGCCCCAGCTCAATCACATACACCCCCAATTAGCGGGATCAATCGATTACCATAATTGCTAATCACTGCATTTCCACGAGTTCGTGGGACCAGCGTATGCCAATATGTGATTAGAATATCCAACTATACAGAGCTCATGTATCATTGTGTTTTTTTTTTACCTAATTTCACTTTTACCTTCCAACTCATGACTGCAGGGGCCTTTACAGATATCTGTAAAGGCATTCCCTGAATCATGAATCTCTTTGTGTCTGGACAAGGAAGAGAATGGCGTGAGGTGATTGCATTCATGTATCGAAGCTTAGTTACTGGAATATTCCTTGAAGGATCGAGAAGTGCTGGAAATCAGCAGAAAGCTCTTTCCTCAAACAAAGATTTATGGTTTTGGTTCTTATCGTACACCGATTTTCAAGTTTCAATCGGGGTTTCAAAGAAGACATGCTGGTCTAGCCCATGAAATCGCGATCTTTGAATTAATTCCGGCATAGGAAAATGAAGGGACAAAAAAGCTAGCAATGTGAGAAAAGTCAATGGAAGAGAAATATGAAACTTGTTTCCGAAGTGTTCAGGTAAACTTGTCTTCCGAAACTAAATCATGGGTCAGGTCTGAATCGAAAATGACCCTTGCCAGCTCAGGAGTATGCAGTGTAAAGTTTGCCCGGGATGGACTTGTACCATTTCAGTCATGAGTTCTAGGGTGAAACTAAACATGGTGATCGATAGTTTCATTTAATTAAAATCCCGTCAAAAAATCTCTAACCGAAGTTAAACTTTGGTCAAGGAGTACATTTATTTCGGATTCTGTTTCATGAAACGGTTTCTTTAGACGTGTAAAGGCGACAGATTGTTGGAAAGATGACTTTGGTTTCGTGACACACGAATTCTGTCATTTTCCTAAACGTTCCTACCCCGCCAATTACCAACATATCGTTGCAAATAGTCTGACACATTCTAGACATGTATACGTGGTTGATAGTTGCCAAATAATGAGATATTTTGATTGGATTATTTCCAGTTCCTTCTATAGAGATGATGCAGCTACTCCAACTATCGCGTTTCGCAATATTATATATCGGAATATTCATTGGAATATCGAAGAGTGTGAATTTGTGTAAACTGTTAAATTGTGTTCCGGTATTTTTTGCACCAAAATCCCACCACCGTACAGAAAATTCTTTCGACTTTCGGAAAGGAATGAGAGTTCTATTTTATATCTTGAATGCGGTGAATATACATACGCAGGGCAATTGACGGCAATAAAATCAACGATCATTCGTCTCACGATTGTCCTACATTTTTCCATGCAAAGTGTCAATCTGATGACTGTTCATATATTTGCGAATCATGATCTAAATCCTGAAAAAAGTAATTTCGTTTCGTTCTTGCTCGCGTTGAAACCGTGGTTGTGGGTAATTTTTTGAACGTTGTAACTATGTACAGTTGACATCGTTTTTCACAAGAATGTTTACGTTGGCTCGAATCAATTTTCTTTTGCGTCGTATAGTATTTCAACTTGATGCTGTAGACTTCATAGTGTTTTTCTGACGAAATCTGTATCACGAATTCGCGACAATTAGATTTTATTCTTAGCAACTTACATCGTTCGTGTGTATAGGTATGAAAAACGAAAGTATGTATTTCATCCGGCATACGAGTGTGAGGATAACAGCTTGATCCATGATATTCAACAATTCACAGGTATATAGGTATATCAGCGTTCTTGGCGAAAAGCTGTGTATAATTTCGCGGATCGAGCTGCGTATGAAATCAATCGTAACTCGTGGGTGTATTTATTTACATTGGAAGAGAATTTCAAAACGAATGGCTGTCAAAGCGTCAATACGTAAAATCACACTTCGTGCTTATATTTCCAACCAGCAGTCAAATAAATAAATAAAACTGTGAAAGTTTCGAAGATCACTGACCCCAGGTTTGATCAAAAAACTTCCGCTCTTTGATTCCAAATATGATATAGGAAATCGATACCGATAATAATCATTTTCGGCGCGAGCATCCAACCACTACATATTCTCGAAATTAATTATTATCTTTGCTATATTTCTTTGATGATGGATCTATTTTTGGTTTTTGTGTCGTTACTTTGCGCTTGTCTTGCAGTACTGTCTGGATTCCAGAAACGTTGAATTTCCTGGGTATAGCCGACAGAATCTCCGGTGAATGGAATTCAGGAAAAAAAAATGTGAAAATAACCACTTGATCAAGGCCCCAATCAACGTAGATTTATAATCAGGGAGAATATAGGTTCGGAAGTTAAGAAGCCGCATATGAGTCACCTGTTGACGGTGGTTACCGATTTAGCACGTCGGGTAACGTTTGGATACAGAAGCCAAATACCACAATGGCTAAGAGTTTTTGGCTCCGGCGTGACCTCTCCGATTATATTGCCATTTTTAACAAGTTTTTCTTGGACATGTATAGTCTTCTGCGATGATGCAAATCAATATTTCCTTCTTATGTACTGTCAGTGTAGGTCCAGGGTTTTTTTTTTTAATCATCAAACAAAAATCTGTATGAAGAAATCTGATCCCAAAGAAGTTTCTTGTAAATTTTTCGTTTCTATTTGGCAAGATGTCGTGAATTTTACTTATTTCTATAAAATAAACTGTGATTTACAAATTCAAAGGAGTATATTTTTGTAAAAACGAATTGCGTTTTGGGCACTTGTAAATGGCTCTTCATCCTCTGCTATCGGTTTCAATCATGATTGCTATTCAGCTAAGAAGTGCTTAAATTGTAAATTCCGAGTATACGCTGCATCGGATAACATCATACATTATATAGATATAGGCCTACCGGAGCAAAGTAGGAAGAAGTCTGTGAACGAAATATAGAAGGAGAGAGAAATAGATGAGTCGACGAAGTATTCTGGAATCTGTGCCAGAAAAACAGGGCCGAAGTCAAGAACAAAACGAGTATGAAAAACGAGCGGAGCTTACTGTTATAGAACAGTTCTTAAATCATTACCGCGCATCGTTATATCGTAACGACAGAAGATCATGGGGGTAGATACATCATCATTGGCATCTTCCTCACTTGAAGCCTGAATTTTTGTCAACATTCTCAGCAATGATAATTCGCTTTTTCCAAAAATGGAATCCTTACTGCCAAATTTCTCATACCAACAATAGAAAAATCTCATGTCGTTCATTACATTGCGCTGTAATAGCTATCCATAAAATCACAGGGTATAAAAAGAGAGACGAACTTTCACAGCGTATGGAAGAAGTAAATTTGAAAAACTTTGGTTATAACGTATTCGAAGAGTGCTCCGATTTGGAAAATATTTTTCCATAGATTTTACACATAGATACCTCAGACGGCTTAGAGAATCGATATTGTGTTTGACTATAGAAATGGTAAAGGGATTTGCGATTCCGCGGAAGTATTGGCATTTTGTACACAGATCGGTTCTCGTCGATTTGCATAACATTTTCAATTCGACATTGCCCAATTATTCGTCCAATATAACTCTTTTCATGAAGACAGTATAGTCTGATAAATCTTGTGCCAAATTTAGCAGCACTCATTGATAAAATTGCGTTGAGTACTTGGTGTGCAGAAAAATATTGAGTTTTTGTTTCACCCGCATAATAATAAACCATATGATTTCATTCGATACTTCGATCAGGCTCAAGTTTCTCAACTTTTTGAGAAACTATAAGCTATACAACTTCTGTGCCTGTTCCAAGGCTGTACCTCAGGGTCAAATCTAGGATTAGAACTCTTCCTTATCGCCGCAAGATACGGATACGCTGATGGAAAAACCAAAACGAAATAAATCAACTAAGATGAAAAAAAAATGGTAAAAGACTAGAAGTACTTGATTTTCTTTTCTTGATTGAAGACGTATTTTGCTTTCTCATCTGGCGACCCAACTTACGATCGGAGCAAATCTTTATTCCTGTAGAATTCAATTGAAATAAGCGCGATGTATTAATATAAATAAGAGGAGAGATGCGTCCCTGCTATGTTGGCTACTCTCGTATCTATTTTTACTACGGATTCCTCCGGATATATCGACTTTGCATACGCAAAAAGTTCGTCGTGCGACATCCGTGTTCGTGGAATTTCGTAAAAGCTCGTAAAAGCTCGGAAAATTATCTCGAAAGGCTTGGACCCTAGACTCGTCTCTCGTTCCTTGGTCGGCTTAGATTACCAGCGGGGGTGCAGACGAACGTGAAATTAGATGGGAGTCATCCGCCCGTCCGTCTTGACCATTGAAGAAAAACAGAACCCATCAGCTTGCGTGAAAATCGACGAATAACAATTACCAACTATTCACGATATTTGACCGAGAATAATAATCACTCTAGTTCTTATTCACAGAACACTTTTTAATATATCTGCGTATGTTATGTATAATCTAAGCGTATTTTTGTCACGATATTTTCGCACCTGGTTACGTAACTTAAATTGGATTCGCGAATGGGAAATTTATTTTCATTCGAACCTAAGAGACGGTCTTTTTTTGAATTGGGATTTTTCAAACCTGAATCAATAATCAACGGTCTTTTACTATTTTACTTGATTATTTATAGACAGAACGCAGCGTGCTATTGAATGAAAGTTTGACAACACTAAATGTATGTGTAGTTCTATACATGTGTGGGTCACCAGTTTGACCATGTTGGACATTGAGCAGAAACCTTGCTTTCACTTTTATTCGAAGAAATTTGAAAAAAATATCGCCATATCTTCATTCTGGCAAATACCACATCTCAATCAAAATAAAAACCATGGCAGAGTTGGAAGAGCAATTCAATGTCAAAAAATACGTGGATATACGTGCTTCATTAAAGATCATCGAAATTGAGACGACCATAGCTAGAGATCGTTTCAGGCTTCCTGAAAAATTCAGTTATAGGTACAAAAAAACGCGATTATATTCAGGAAACGATTCATTTCAAAAGTCATGAAAACGTAATGATGAACGTCTATTATCGAGGATAATGATCTATAGCCACAAAACTATTTTCGCAATGCTGGAAATCGTGTGATGGAAGCTTTTTTTTTTTATTTGTTGAACATTGCTCCAAGTCTGTGTTAATGATCCAAGAGTGTGAGTAAAATATTGTCTAATTATCGAACTAGTTGTTGCAGGAAGATTGACGGGTCTGGCGAGAAATCGATTATCCTAATAATAAATTGTGCAAGTAAAGGTGTAAGCCGCTAAGTGAGTGACATATTACATTTAGCGTATGTACCTAAAATGTCACGGTGACGGTGAGGACAATAATTAAACCTCGACGACCCTGGCACCCTTCGTCGTCGGGCTGCAGTATAAGACGGACACTTTTTTTTTTAGCATTTCGGAATGGGAGTGGTCGTCGTTCGAGAGTGGCGACAGTTTTTTTTTTTTTTTTAAATACAGTGAATCACGCTTGTTATAGAGACGAAACTTACCTTGAGCGATAAGTGTTATAGGTACGTGCCGTTCTCCCGAAGGCGGAACACACTGAACTCGAGTAAGCTCAAATGCTGAAAAGCAAGCAAGATCTTCTTCCAGCCACCGTTGCCCAGCGCGCTTTAAGCTATTTTCGTATACCTCAGCATCTTTGCGAGCAAAAGTCTTGAATTTCTCAAGATTTTCTAAAAATTCATTGGTCAGCACCCCCGTCATCCAGTGGTGCCGCGCGACCACTTTATTATATTTCAATTTCTGGAATATACCGATACTAGAATTTTTCGCATCCGGAATCGGTACTTTTCTCTTAACACGTTCCATATATCCTTTCGATATTTATATCAAGTGGCTTTAATCCCATTTCATGACAATTATAGAATTGTGCCGAAGCCAATTATTCGGAACAAGAATAACGATTTGTTGAACTAATTGTTCGATTCCCTTCAGAACTCATTCAATTAATTTTCGATTCACTACACCGTTTCGCATGTTCTATTATCAGCACTTGGCTCGATTCTCTGTAGGTACTCGGTGGCAGAGTGGATTGTAAATATTTTACAAGCTGGTTAAGATATGGGTTCGTGAATAAATCGCCGATTCGAGAAGAAATCAGTATATTTGTGCCGCAATGCAATCTGAGAAAGAGTTCCAATATATACAGTCAAACTTTAGAGAGGCAATTCGACCAAATAGAAATGAATGGAGATACGACATAAGAATAATCTGTAAATCTCTGCGCCTATGACTTGACCACGAACACCGTGAGATCGTATGCGAATGGATAAATATTGTCTCGTCGGCGATCGTGAAACACGCCCACAGCATATTTTCAAATAATATATCAAAAGCTGTGTAACATTCACGTAACTGTTTATTTCTTTGAAATTATTCCGATTTTCTGATTTCTAGAAATACGCAACAGCTTCTTCTTCGTCTTCGTCTTCGTCTTCGTCTTCTTCTTCTTCCTCATCGATCGAATCTTTATAGGGTTTTCAACAAACATATCAAACCTTTTTCCCTATATCTTTGAACGTACAGATTATCTTTTTCACAATATGTACAGAATTTTATGAAAATACATTGGTTTGTCGTTGAAAACTATTATGAATGTTCAGTTATTATGATGTTCAAGAACAGATGATTCAGTGAACTAAAATTGATAGCAATAGATTAGATACATATCTGAATGATAGAATTGAATATAATTCTTTTTGTGTGAAAATAGATTTTCCCCTTTTCCACCCGTCTGATCTGGATACAAAATATAGGCAGAGAAAATATAAAATATATTATATGGATGTAATATGAAGTCGTTTATTGTGCACAAGTATACATGTATTTTACATTTCATATTTTGTACAGAAGTATTAATATACATATTTTATATCTAATAAATGTACAACATATTGCACTAATATCGAAACTTGTGGAGATTTTCATTTTTCAACAAGGTTTGGCGTATGATCTAAATAGCGACGCGCAAGCTCCGTTACAATAAAAAACTCACTGCCAAGTAATCGCGGTTGTGCGCGCGGGTATAATTTTATTTGCTGCGTAAATTTTCACGTTCAGAATTAACCCTCCCCCGTCCCGGGTGCCAAGCCCCGTACGGAAAATAACGTTCAATTTGCTATACCTGCAGTAGTACATCACGCGTCGTTATTTTAACCACACGAGATATATTTATATACATCTATAGCGTGATGTAAAATACATGAAAAACTAACAAATTCGTATGCAAGTGTGAAGTATAACAGCGATGTAAGTAATAATATGTTCTGTTATCGTATTTATCTGCATGTCGCAGTGTTTACTGTAACGACATATGATTTAAGTTTTCTTCTTCTCATTATCCCGCAGGCTGCACCGTGGCACAAGCAGAGAGTTACTATTCCAACAATTGGCACAGCGGCGGAGATCTACTTTTCCATTGTACATGATGTTTGCAAATCGTCAGAGAATTATGTGTTATATTAAACTTCTAACGATATTTTACATTGGATTCCAGTCGAATTCCCCCCGTTTCCAGGCTCATTCATACCTATATTCCAAATGCGACGCAAATAAATGAAATGCTTCAAGTTGCACGGCACGAGCTCGATAACTTCCAGTACAAACAAGTCGGAATTGTATACGGCAGTTGTAACGCGACGTATACTCGAGGAATGATAATTGCCTGGCTCTATAAAGCAATGGAAATCGAACACGATTTTCAAGAGCTATTTTCTCGGCAGAAACATATCCGATAAATGTAAAATTGCTAACAACAATAAAGAAGAATAGGACAAAGGACATGATATTCTTCAATTTCCGGATACCGGCAAAAAGTTTTACAGATTATTTATCAAAAGTCGTAATCTTCTGAACTTTTTTCCGATTTTTGAAAATCGAATAGTATCATGCCCATTGTTCAATTCTTATTTATCGCTGTTGCCAATTTCACATCAATTGCGATATGTTTTTGCTTAGAAAATATCTTAGAAAAATTTCAAGTGGGAAATCGTGTTTTCCACAGCGTAGTGAAACGGCGCTCGATATACTGTGAAAGGGATTACAAGTCCGTAGGTGCACATTCGTTCACGGAATAATATACAAGTAATTATCATTTGCCGGATTGACTTGTATCGGGTTTGTAGTTGAGGAGAAGATCGTTGGGGGTTTGATTGTTTCCGTCGAGCGACGGCACGTCGCGGCGGTGCCAATGTGGCGTAAGAAGAAGCGTGGCGCGGTTTCCCGCCGTTGGGAAGAATGGCAAATCAATAATAGTTCTCATCCTTACCGACTCCCACTTGGGGCGCTCTCGTTCCGTTCGGATCTCTCCGTCATACGACAAAGACATAACGATGTCTCTTTGGTTCTCGAACCGGGGAAGCGACGCCGACCGTAGCGCCCTGCAACCGCCATTATAGATCCCGTTGTATGTGACCGAGGCACGTCCGGCAGCGACGTCAATTTATAGTGAAAAATTGTCAAATTTTCGCCAAAAACATAGTCATTTTCTATTGTATCAATAATGAAAACTTACAGTAGAAAAAAAGGGGACAGCCCCAGTAACGTTATTATTCATGTGAACGAATTGTGCCGACTGTGTTTAGCCAAGGAAGAAGAAATGGTGCCAATTTTCGACGATGACGCCGTCCCGATGCCGTTGAGGATCATGGCTTGCGTCAATTTAGAGGTTTGTCTCGCGCTTTACTGCCTGCTTATTACACTTGCGGTAGCTTATTCGACGTATTGAAAGTGTCCGCCGTTTTTCTCCGGGCTCGGATGGCATGGGATTAATGGCTAAGGGCGGGATAAGATGTTATCGAAACACAGGGATCTATTTTATCTCGATATTGTAGCACCGCGCCGCGCACACGGGCGAAAGAGACCTCGATATTTGTGTATGCGTGTTTGCTGCGGGATGAGTGGGGAAATTACGTTACTACGCGCGAAGCAACTACCATCCTTACCGAATACCGAGTTATCGACTTTCTGTGGCCGAACGCCGCGTCATATCAATTCGACGTTACTTTACAGGAATCTATAAGAAATCCTCACCGTGATATTCGGGTCGTTGATTCCTACTATAAAACTTCCAACCGCTTCATTTCATGATTCTACATTGGAGCTAACGAAAATAGCGTTGAATAGCTATTGCGAGTTCTCGAGTAGTTTACCCGAGTATTTTTCACTCTTGTTAATCCGCATTTGGTCGGGTTCCGTTCGATCAGCAGCGTTTTGTCTTATCGAATCTTGGCGCGGTGCACGGAATTCCGATAATTCCGCATCGATTGCTCTGCCATTTATCTTGCGGAATTAACTTGCGATCGGAATGCACAGGAATCTATTTTACCCCGGAACATACGGACATGATGTTTCCTAGAAAAGTCGGGCGGATTGTGCCGACAAACTATGAAATGTATAACTTTTTTCCCTCCTGCATAAATTTGTTTCAAACAAATTCACATGAATCCGATTCGAAAACCATTTCTACTCGAACAGATGTGTTACTTCTTTTTTTTTTTCATCCGTCAAGCTTCAAGATTTTTTCGAAAGTAGATTTGAAAATGCGAGAATCATTTTTCGCAATTTTCGAACTGGAACTTTATTATTTCGTCCGTTGATTCAGCCGATTTAGAAAAATGTAATTCACTAAACGTAGTCACCGTGAATCAAAAAATTAATTTACGTTCATTTCGAAAATCAATTATTATCAAGGAATAGTATTTTGAAAGAAATTGGCATGAATTGTTTGTTAATTGTTGATTTGTTAATTTGTTAATTTAATCTAATAGCACGAGGGATGTACGATGATTTTAGGTTTATGAAGAGGATGGTTTACCAAACATGATTTGTCATCCGTGTAAATACCAGCTGGAGAAATCATATCAATTCAAGAAAAAATGTGAAGCGGCAGATTTCAAGCTAAGAAAGCACATGAAGTTGATTCATCATCTGACCGGTCAAGAAGAGGGCAGCCAGCAAGAAGAAGATCACGAACGACCGTCTGGCAGCGGAAAGTCTAAACAAGTCAAGCAACTATTAGCTGACTTAGTTTCCACCAAAGGAAACACCAGCCACTCCGATGGGGATCCAATCGAAGTCACCGAGGCAGAACTAGTCGGTGGATATATACTAGGTAAACTTGAAACTGTCCAACCCAAATTAAACACCTTTGAGAAATGTATAGATCAGTTGAATATTAACAAAACAATTCATCGTCAAAAACTTGACTTATTCCCTATGTATTCCTCTCCTAGCCACTTCCAAAGGTTTCATTCTTTCCAAGATTAAACCTGCTATACTCCCGAGGCGGAAGCATATTTTGGGAAAAGGTATTTTTCCCCACATCATTTCCACTATGTATTGTTTATCCCGGACTCCAGTTTCCTCCGTTATTAGAAAATGTAGATTTCGATAAATTTTATTTGGTAGAAATATTGGTGGTACGAAGTTAACTTGTTTAGGGATGCACGCAGAAAATGCAGAGATTGATGATCCGCTGTCCGAAGATCCTGAGAACATAACTCTGATTCCATCTGAGGAAAGGACGGCTAAAGCTCGGTGTACCATTCGTCCTACTCGCATAAAACAGGAACAGGATTCAGACGAGGAAGCCGACGAAGTACAGCGTGCCATCGCCAGCGCCGATCATAAAAATGTTTACTTGATGGAACTGACCAGCAACAGCGGCACTCAAGCGGAATCTTTGAAGCTACAACCCATGGGTGAGTTTTTGTCAATATTTTCATTCCTCCGGGAATTCAACGCTTCGCAAATAGTTGCTGTACGTTCTGGAAAAATCATCTTTTATTATTGTTACCCCATGAGTTCGTTAAATAATTTTCAGAAGAATAACAAGTTTGAATGCAATTTGAATACAAGAAATGTTATCTGTTCTAATCTTGACTGCAGAGGCGATCGCTTCGCTGTTAGTCACCGTTAAATGAATGTGTTCAGAATCAGGCAATGATCAGAATCTATTGTTTCGTTTACAGATGAATCTGAAGAGCTGAAGGTCTTCCAATGCGACAAATGTCCCAAGGCATTTACTCGAAGAATAATGTTGAAGAGACACGAATCCGTTCATGTTCAGCAAAGAGGTTTTACTTGCCAAGTTTGCGAAAAATGGTTCCCTACCAGATCTGCTTTAGTCAGACACGAACGTACTCACACTGGTAAGTTTGATAATAGATAAAGATGTACAAATTCTTTACAAATTAGGTATAGATCTACGCATTTCATAATAGAAACATCCTAAATCACGTGTGAAAGTACAAAGAATGAATTTATTTTGAGAAAACTAGTTGAGAACGAAAATTTGATATCCAAACTCATATGACCTTCTGATAAATGGTTTCGTTTCAAAAAGGTGTGATTTTTTCTGTTACAGGGGAGAAACCGTTTGGTTGTAACATCTGCCATCGTGCGTTTGCCCAAAAAGAAATTCTCCTGCGTCATTTGATGACTCACTCTGGACAAAAACCGTTCCAATGTCAACACTGCGAGAAAAGTTTCACGCAAAGAGAGGCTCTCAAAGTCCATACGCGTCGTCACCAGAAGTTGAATCCGAACGATATTCAGTTGCATCATTGTCAGTTATGTCCTAAAGCTTTTTGCCATGCTTCTGGGCTAAGTAGACACTTGGTTACCCATACCGGTAAAACTTACAAGTGTATAGAGTGCCATAAATCTTTCACAGACAAGAGTTCGCTGCTGAGGCACAGCCGCATTCATTCGCCAAAAAAAATGGTCAATTGAAATCATCGTCCGAGATTTGGAGTCAAGGTTTTTTAAACAAACTTTCATACCTGTTTATCAAAACATTCAAGCAGGTCAAATGGAATCAATTGAATCACTGAGTCGGAGATGTAATTTGACGCGAAGAGAATGTCATATTTCTCAATGAAAAGAAAAAAAAACAACAAGAAAACCGGACGCGTTGAGTGAAAGTGGTACTTTGTATCTCCGTCTCCTAGGTTGACCACAAAAATGGTTTTTCGCTTTGCTTCTAGATTCACATATTCCCTGTTTTTAGTAATTTTCATTTTTCACGAAATTCCTCGATATTTCAAGCTCATATTTAAATATTAAGAAATTTCGCCTCAGCTCAATAACTGAAATACCTATTTACTTCGGATAATATTTCCCCGAAAACGTTGGTCTCCTTCAGTAAGAAAAATTTAGATCCAAACTCGACTGTGGGGACTTGGAGAAAAATCTTATTTTTTCAATCAATCATGTTGGGCAATCAGTAAATTTCAATTTCCGGATCAATGAAGCAGAATGATGAGCGTATCAAGAATTTGGAAAAGCTATTTTTGCTGTGACCCTGATGTGTGTCTATCAACTGGCTCTGCCGTTGCTATAATCCTTATAGTTATTACGATTAAGTTTCAAGACTATCTAAAAAGCAGTTATTGGTTGACAATTTTCAGAGACCTTTTGTCTAAAACAGGATATCCTGATTTAAGAGGCTCTCTGCTAATTGCGGATGTTCAGCTACTTTGACAAATTGAAGAAAAAAATGAAAATAAATAAAGAAATAGTATTTTCATAGATTGAAATTATTCTTTAAGTATATCCTATAAGGCATAATGAATATTTTTAAGCGACACAATTTCATTACAACACAGAGATTTCGATTAAAAATCAATCCAGAATTATGTATATGTGCAGGAACTGTGTTAACAGGTGCAATTTCAATAATTATCACATTCTTCCAGGCGTTGATACCTGCAATAGAGAAAGATATAAAAAAAAAAGGAGAATAAAAAGAAGATAATCGACCAAAATTAATATACCTAATAATCATACGTGTTGGTGATTTTATTTTAATACATACTACGTATAGGTAATTGAGTAAAATATGTTTTTCACTTTATTAGTTACAAGCTGCGAGTAATTTGACGTAACTAAATGGATTTTTACTTGTAGATATTAGTCGAATTCATCACTGTCAACATAGTTGGATTTGTTATCGTTCTTAAGTCTAAGTACATCGGTATATTTTATATATATGTGTAAGATAATATTGTATATAATGATAATATGAGAGACTTTAAGAGGAGAATTTTCAGCCTGTAGCCTTCAAAAATGAACCAGAAAATACATATTATGTAAATCAATATTCCAATTTTGCGAATGTTTTGTCAGAAAAAAGTCATGAAATAGACCGAATGTAAGTAATACTGAATACCCCGACCTTTAAACGCACAAGTGTGTTATATTCAATTGTCAAAAGACTACAATTATGAGGATGCACGATTTATTTAGGTAATAATAAGAAATTTTAATACTTTATCTCGAGATTTTTATTTGAATAATAAAAACGACAGTCTCTTTAAATTGAAAATGCTCGTTATCATTCATTCACGATCGGGCTACTTACATGGATAATTAATAACCGTTTTTAAGTTTTAAGCTGTATGTACAATACATTACAAATCCTTCAAATGGGTAAACTCAGATTAGTATGAATAATCTTTTGATAATATACTTGAGCGCAAATTCTGATCAAACCCTGGGTTTATTCTATCGTTTTACTGACCAATTCGGAAAAATTTCTTATGCCCAAACATTAAAAATTTTTAAGGAGTTCTCAATTTTTTGCCAATCAATTCTATCAAGCGTTCATTTACGTAGGTATTCGTATAATCTCGCAAATTAGGACTTACAAAAACTTGAAATTGGTATTCAGGCAATCTTGATTCCGTCTTGTAACCTAATTTGTCCACCTCTCGTCTTATCAACCAATTGACTTCAGATTATTTCATGCGGAATTTCATACCCATTCAGATTGTTTCTGTACAAAATTTATTCGATTTACATATTTCTACATTCGAAATAACGCGCGAACTCTGCACGTCGTTTTATGGGAATGAAAAACGATCGCGACGACAAAGGCAGAATTTGACGAGCGAATCGAACGTGGCTATTGGTTGTTTTCACAGTCCCCCCACCTTCGCCGGTGAGAACAACCAATAGCCACGCTCGATTCGCTCGTGAAAAGGCACCTTGAGATACATTCATGTCATCGGTAGTGTCTGCCGCTATCTTTTTAAATCAATTTTTGGACACAGATCGATACAGAGCGATACTATTAGCTGGATTCAACGGAAGTGACCAATAATGTTGTTTTGTGTCGATCTGTGTCTGAAAATTGACGTAAAAGGCAAGCGGCCAATGTCGCTCACATCGAGTTCTGTCACTTGGAACGAGGGCGCCACCGGCATTGTTATTTTCTTCTGCTAGTGTGTCGTTGATTTGACTTCACGTATGTCAATCGTGACTCGGCTTATCCTGATCGACCCGACCTGCGTCTCACGCTACTTCACGCTTGTGTATCTTTTTGAACATATCTCTGAACTGGATCCTGATTTCTCGTGAATATCATTGGAACAACTGACACGTAAAAATGGTGAGCCATAGCAATACTTTTCGCGACTTAAACGACACGAAGAAACTTCGAATTCAACGGAATTCAGATGATCGTATAACCCAGTCGATGTTAGGTTAGGTTAGGTTTACACATACGTACATAACTCTGCAATTTATTATCTTATTTTCAGTTTTCGTTTAACCCGTTTCCGGATATTCCACGGCCCTTCAATACCCAGTACAAATGTTTTTCCGTCTCTATGCTGCCTGGAAACGAACGTCAAGACGTCGAACGTGGAGGCAAAAGTAAGCCCAATGAAGATTACTTTTTATGATCACATTGCTAACGTCATCTTATATTTTATTCCCATTTCAGTCATCATGCCACCCTCGGCTCTGGACCAATTAACGAGACTGAATATCGTTTATCCAATGCTGTTCAAACTGACGAACAAAAAAACAAACCGTATCACACATTGCGGTGTTCTTGAGTTTGTCGCGGATGAAGGAAAAGTTTATCTACCGTACTGGGTGCGTATCAAGTTTTCTAAGCTTCAATGTGGTTGAGCTTTGAAACTTGTAGAATTTATAATTCGGAGAATGAAACATCAAATGAGCAAGAAATCTCATATTCTGTTTGTTCAGACTGTTCAACCGTGAAAATTCATGAAAGCAGAGAAACGTACTAGAATTTGGCTATTTTTGTCAATCTTGATCAAGGTGAAATCTTGAATCTTTGTTTTTATTGTACTTTTCTGGTACTTGAATCCATTCAATAGATGGATGAAAAGTTATTAATGTTTAGAAACGATTATGATTGGGAGGGGATGATAATCTAATTTAAAATTTACAGATGATGCACAATCTCTTACTGGGAGAGGGTGAAATATTGAATATTGAAAGTATATCGTTACCGGTGGCAACGTTCTCCAGATTTCAACCACAATCTGAAGATTTTTTAGACATAACAAATCCAAAAGCAGTTTTAGAAAACGGTTTAAGAAGCTTCGCCTGTCTCACAACCGGTGATATTATCGCCATAAGGTATAATCAACGAATATACGAAATGTGTGTGTTGGAAACAAAACCTGGGCCTGCAGTTAGTATTATCGAGTGTGATATGAACGTTGAATTCGCCCCACCGGTCGGATACAGAGAACCGGAAAGAGTGGTTAGACCTCAAGAAGAGGTAATAGATCCTGTCGATATGATGCCCCCACCTTTAGGTTTCGTTGCCTTCAAAGGGCAGGGCAATAGACTGGATGGAAAAAAGCGCAAAGATTCTACGCTACCAGAACTAAGTTCTAGCAAGCCAATTTACGTCAGGGGAATACCTGATTACGAGTATAAAATTGGCACTTTGAAATTTTTGAGGAACACCAAGCCGGTTAATAACAAAGAGGTGAATATGGGTAAAGGGGTGGCATTTCTTGCAAACTCTTCTTCATCGATGCATGTACAGCAGGGTGGGAAAAATAACACTTCTTCTCTAATCGAATTGCAATACTTTCCAGAATTTGGTTCTCAATAACAGGAGAACTTCAAGCTTGTTTCATGATTTGTAAAATATATTGCAGTGTTCGTTGTGAGAGATACGAGATTCCATAAAATTGGAGCATAAGAATTCCCCGGAAGTATTACAACGTTTGCGATACTTATATTTCTCTTAATTTCCGAATATGATGATGTCAATATTTGTGAATTTTGTTTTTCTGATACTGAGATTGAATTTTTGGGCTGTATCGCAATTCAATGTGAAAGAAAAATTTTTTCCGCTTACCTGGCATGTGAAATTGTTGATTACAATTGACTACCTATTAATGAGAAGTTAATTTTTTTTCAGTCCAAAGACGTCGACGAGTTCAAGGCATTCACTGGAGAAGGATTTTCTCTGAGGAAATCTAGGAAATAATATTATAATGTGAAGTCGAGAAAACGCGAAATTGTGATTGTGAAATTCTATTTATCTGTAAACTTCGCTATGTATTCATTTTTAAAGAGAATATCTCTAGATAAAATATCATTCTTATAATATTGCTTCAGTATCCCTTCACACCTACTGCTGAACAGTTTCAATCCCGTTATACAGGCTGCTTGGCTCTACAGCTCTCGCCTGAAAACCTCGAGATAACAAGAAATCTTCGTGGTTTGGAAAAGTGGGAAAAACATATTGGAATTGTATTCTGAGTTGGGAATTTGTTGATTCTTTGGGGTGGTCAACTGGGTCAGCTTTTTTTTCCACAAAGCATACAAAACAGCTATGAATAAATTAGAAATGCATTTGAAATCGAAAATTTCGCAACTCGTTTCAGCTTCAAATAGATCAATGAGATTGGAATATTTTCAGAGTCAGTGTTGTTTCTTTTAACGATTGATCTTTTTCACTATAGATCCATTTCGCATGGATATAAAAATCTCTTTTCATCACTCTAACCTCAAAATCGCGACTTCGTCGCGATTTCCGGCTCTCGTGGTGAAAAAAATGTCCGTCACTTGTACGGATAAGCTTTTTGACGAATCTCGTTACAGCACTCGCCTCCGGCTCGCGCCGTAAACCTCTCGACTCGCCAAAAATCCTATCCTTAGTCGTAACGAAATGTACTATTTCTCCCGATTGCACTGAAATATCCATATTTCTTGCTTGGAATGCGAGAGCAAAACCGCCCATTACTCCCTAGGGAGTAATGGGCACTTCCATGGAGATTAGAGACAAGGAGCACGAACTGCCATGCTAGATGGCAAGTGAATACGTCATTGAAATTTAGTCCTCAGATGGCGCTGGAGGGCACAAGGGTCTGCAGTCGAGTGTGTCGTCCCGGCGGCGTCTGAACATTGTACTCTATAGAGTTCAGTGACGCTCAGACAGTTCTCCCCTCCTGGCTTTGTGAATTGTGCCTCGTCGCGGCTGCTGGAAGTGCAGACTATTGGAGCCTACTAGCGCCGCCTGGGGACCATGTGGCTATGTTTGTTCAGCTGAACCGCAGTTCGTGCTCTTTGTCTCTAGTCTCCGTGGGCACTTCATTACTCCCGGAGGGAGTAATAGAGTTCCCAGAGGCAGTGATGGAATATACTTTTTTCAAAAAAATTGAAACAATAAAGGTTCGTTGAATGCATTTGGATTTCTCTTGTTTTTGGGGTCGGGAGGGCTCCGCCCCCCCCCCCCCCCCCCCCCCCCCCCCGAAACCCCCGACCGGGGCTCCGCCCCGGACCCCACCAGGGCTTCGCCCTGGACCCTTTGGGTATCTTTGTGTGCAAAGCTTGCGCATGGATTTATCGCCAAAAATATCGTTGGATACTCATGCGAAATATGGCGTTGAGACTTGTCCGATGTTGTAATTTCATAAAAAATACTCAATTCGCACTCGCGCCATTTCAGTGGGATCGGAAGAAAAGTTCCGTATGCCACACGGGAGGAACGGATTTTCCTCCCTAGTAGCATAATGTACTATGATTGCTTCGGAACGTTGTAACGCTGATTTCATCGGAGCCAATTCAGTCATAAACTATGTCGCATATTTTCGTTTAAATCTTCAATTGGGTAACATACGTAGTTTTGGAATCTGCAGAACGTGCGCTTTCAGAATCCCCAAGCGGAATTGCGAAAAAAAATCCTATTTTCAATCGTCGATTTAGTTTTTGCTCAATTCCGAATTCTCTTCACTCTTGTTTTTCGATCGTACAATCGAAGGAGGCTTTCAAATCAAGGAATAAAACACAGATTCGAAATCAGCGCGCGATTTCATTCAAGAATATCACCAGTATCATTGGTTTCTCGAAAAAACATAATTTCGGCCGGAAAACAGAGACGGGAGAACAAACGAAGAGAACACTGTCCGGTTTTTAAAAAATCTGACATTTTTCGGAATCGTCGAAATATAGGAATAATACATAGTTTCGGGATCTGCGCAAGGTACGCTTTCGAAATCTGCAAGGGGAATAGAAAAACAAAATTCCTTCCATTTTAAATCGTCGATTTACTTTTGACTTTCCTGCGACTTACATTTTCTTTGGTTTTTTGTTGGTGAGATCGCAAGAGGCTTCTGAATCGAGGAATGATACACAATTTCGGAATCACGAGACAAATTCCTTCAAGAATATCGATGGCATTATTGGATTCTTGAGAAATAATATTTTACATAATTATTCATACACCCCGTCCCCGTTCATTCAAGAGATAACACATCCTTGATGTCCGGTGGTTTTACGTCCGATGAATGCTTCATGTGACCGTTGACTGAAGAAAGAATATGAAGACGGCCACCCCCTTGTGGGTTTGGCGTGCCAGCAGCTAGAGCCCACATGAGTGACTCCGGCTGTTCAGAACCTCGATTTAGAATGAAAGGAATTTCATTCTATCAATTCTGCTTGCAGTTTCTGAAAGCGTGGGTCCCGCAGATTTCGAAAACTATGTATTATTTCTATATTCGGACGACTTCAAACAATTCCAGATTCTTGGAAAACAGGACAGTGGTACTCCTTTTCATTTTTTTGTCCGAAAAAACTTATCGTCGGGAATTGATTATTCATAATGATATTCTTAAAGGAAATTGCGCGCTCATTCCGAATCTGTGTACATATCATTTCTGAAGTTGGAAGCCTTCTGCGATTTCACCAATAGAAAATAAGAGTAACCGTAAGTCGAAAAAAAAGTAAATTGACGATGTAAAAAGAGGAGGAATTTTTTAATTTCAAATCGGCTTGCAGTTTTTGAAAGCGTAGGTTCCGCAGATTCCAAAACCACGTATTATCTCCATATTCGGACGATTCCAGAAAATTCCGAAAGTTGGTGACGGTATGCCTGTATGTATGTGTGTATACGTATACGTATTAGGCCGGAGTGAAAAAGCTAATTTTCTGGGGATCGTATTCTAATAGTGCGGAAAAGTTGCGTCTTGGCATCACTAAATAGTGTGCCAAAGGAAAAAATTTACAATCGATTTTTTTATGTTCCGGCAAACGCCTCATCCCAAGCGGAACAAAAGTGGAAGTTGCCGCAATGAGACATCTTATGGTATACCTAATGTCCGTCGTTATGTTAACTAGAATATAACTCTTGACTTTAAGTTGTCTTTTGGATGAAAGTTGAGAATTAGCTATCGAAACGACGGACATTAGGAATACCGTAAGATGTCTCATTGGCAACTTCCACTTTTGTTCCGCTTGGGAAAGTTTTGAATTTTTTAACACAGGGTTTAAATGGGGAAAAAACCCAAAAAGACCATTTTCCTTACACCTGCTCGGAAAAGGGCTCTTTTCGAACCTGTATGGCGGGCGCAAAGTGACCCTTTACCGCCCGGAGGTAAGAAAGTCCCATAAGTGAGCGGTAGAGCGGGCGGTAAAGTGAAGCGGGCGGTAAAATACTTTACACTACCCTATCCGCCCAAGTTACACACAATATTTTTTCTTACACCTGTGAGGAAAAGGAAAATGATGATAGCGGGCGGTAAAGTAGAGCGGGCGGTAAAGTAACTGGTTGAGCGGGCGGTAAAAGTACTTTACCGCTCGCCTTCGGCTCGTGCGGCAAACCTCACCCTCCTACTCCTGCGAATGCCGCGCTCGCCTACGACTCGTGCTGCAAACTCCGTACTCGCGGGCGGGAATCGCCTACTTTCCGCCCTAGATACACAATATACTATTTTCACTAAAAAATTCATAAAAAATCACCGAGTACGCCGATTTTGGTGTCCGTACGCTTAATCGAAACGGGAAAAATGTAGCTTTCGTTCGCCGCGTTGAACTTCGAAATATCTCTTTCAGTTTACGAGATAGAAGCGTTTAAAAAATGACTTTTCTCGGAAATACAAGGGTTCGAAATATGAGTTTTTTATCGGGACCCTTCCAACTTGATTCATTTTCCTGATGTTCTGAACAATGATACTTCATCGCACCTCAGAACTTGACTCACAAGATTGAGCGGTTTCTTTAGCTGTTGTCAATTTCATGTTTTTTATTTACCATTTTTTCCTGTAAGCTCATTTTTCAGACCCTTGTATTTCCGAAAATTAACGAGATAATCGAATGTCGGATACCTAAATGAAAACCAGATTCTTGGTCGAACTTTCATAATTTTATTCTGGTGCTAACGGGTCATTCCGGTGGTTCTGTGTTTTTTAATTAAGTTTTTTTATCAGTTTCGAAAATTTTTACCGAAAAAAGTCACTCTCCAAACGCTTGTATCTCCGAAAATAAGCAAGATATTCTGAAGTTTCATGCGGCAAACGAAAGCTACATTCTTCCCGTTTTGATTAAGCGTACGGACACCAAAATCGGCGTACTCGGTGATTTTTTATGAATTTTTTAGTGAAAAATGGTCTATTTGGGTTTTTTCCCCATTTAAACTCCGTGTTAAAAAATTCAAAACTTTGAGGCGTTTGCCGGAACATAAAAAAATTGATTGTAAATTTTTTCCTTTGGCACACTTTTTAGCGATGCCAAGACGCTTAACTGTCCGCACTATTAGAATACGATCCGCAGAAAATGACCTTTTCATTACACTAGCCTCAAAATCGCAACTTCGTCGCGATTTTCCGGCTCTCATGATGAAAAATTATGTCCATCACTTGTACGGAAAGGCTTTTTGACGAATCTCATTACAGCCCTCGCCTCCGGCTCGGGCCGCAAACCTCTCGTTTCGCCAAAAAAGCTTGTCCGTAGTCGTAACCAAATGTACTATTTTGTAACACACGCACGATTTCTGCGTTTTTTTGACCTATTAGGCGAACCTAAAGTAACCTTTTTTTGTACGCTTTGTAATAAGCGGGCAAAAATGAATTCACTTTTGCCCGCTTTTAAAAAAGTTTGCAAAAACGACCGTATGTGTATATTAGGGTGGATCGAAAAAAAAAATTTTCCTTGGCTACCCTCAAAAATCGAAGATATCCCTGAAATAAAGGTCTCCGTAAAAGGATTCGATTTTTTGAATTTTTTTAGGGGGCGCGCGGGACGTTCAAAAGTGCCATTTTTAGCGTCAAATTTACGTAATCGCTGATTAACGGAAACAGATTCATCCGAAAATTCTGTTTTTTTTATATAAGGTGCCCAGGTATCTACTCTTTCGAACCCATATTCACGGACCACTACCAATTGTTTCATATCTTCGAAATAAAATTTTGAAAATCAATATTTTCACTATTTTTCAGGTAATTATCGTTGAATTTCGATTTTTTTTTCTTCTGAACCGTTTTTTTATTTCTTCCATCGTCTTTTTCTTGTGAAACTATCTATCGGTATCGGTTACAATGCAAAATTTGCTGAAAATTGCCGAAAAATAAAATTTTGATATTTCGGATGTATTTCGAAATAAAATTTATTTTTCAGCAATTTTTGCATTGTAAGCGATACTGATAAAAAGTTTTACAAGAAAAAAACGATGGAAGAAATTCAAAAACGTTTTAGAAGGAGAAAAATCAAAATTCAACGATAATTGCATGGAAAATAGTGAAAATATTGATTTTCAAAATTTTGTTTCGAAGATATGAAACAATTGGTAGTGGTCTGTGAATATGGGTTTGAAAGAGTAGATACCTGGGCACCTTATATCAAAAAATCAGAATTTTCGGATGAATCTGTTTCGGTTAATCAGCGATTACGTAAATTTGACACTAAAAATGGCACTTTTGAACGTCCCGCGCGCCCCCTAAAAAAATTCAAAAAATCGAATCCTTTTACGGAGACCTTCATTTCAGCGATATCTTCGATTTTTGAGGGTAGCCGAGAAAATTTTTTTTTTTCGATCCACCCTAGTGTATATATATACATATTTATACTACAATCTTTCATTCTTGTCATATCTATACTTTCTCCTCTTATCTACTACCTCCCTTTTCCTGTTAAAAAAAATGTAATCTAACTGTGAGGCGCTGTGTCATGAAAAGATCACTTTAGTTCCGCTTATAGGCACAAAAAACGCAGAAATCAATACATGCGTTACAAAAAATATGGTGTGCACCAAGGGCTAAGTGGGCTTTTTCACCTCGTGTGGTTGCAGTACTCGTCTACAAACTCCACACTCGGTCTAAAAAGACCCACGTTACGCCCTAGGTGCACAATATACTAATTTTCACTCCGGCCTAATACGTATGTACGTATGTATGTGGCTGATTCTCAGAAAAAATCGAAATTCATGTCCTTATTGATTCCTGTGAAACGGGATCGTAAGTTACAGAGAGTTTTATTTTTTTATGAAAGTACTTCACTAGACGTAGGAAATTATTAAACAAATTTTTTTATTTAATTACAAATGGAAAATATATATTTGAGTAAATACCCCAAAAATCATTCCCTCACCGTGTCCCAACCAGCAAATTCAAATAGATTCATTAACTTAATGGGAATAGTTTCTTATAAACTGTTTGCTATCTTATTTTTTATTGATAAAGGATAGTACTAGCTATACATAAACGTCTGTATAGTTTCAAAACGGCAAACGGAAAAAACACAGGATGTATTTTTAAAGGCGTCCTTAAAAACCGTATCATTCCCTCACCGTTTTTTGACAGTGGGATTGCAGCACAATTGAGAATGGTATCGAACGCGGACTTATTGTTTTTAGAAGTTGGCAACATCGATATTGAAAAGATATGCCAAACTAGGCTTTGGATGATGAGATGCTTCTGTTTCAACTATTTTAAGAGGAAATTTTTCCAAACGAACACTTTTATCGTCATTCCCTCACACCGTGTTATAAACAGGGAAGCAGTTATTTATATACCATTGATCATATATTTGGATATGTTTCTAGTACCAATGAAGTACTGTACAAGGGCATCGAAAAGTAAGGTCAGAATTCCTCCTTAGATGCAATAATGTTCCGTTTCGTCATTCCCTCACCGTCATTCCCTCACAAAAATTTCGGGGAGGGAATTATATTTCTAGGTAAATACAGCAGAATTATAGTCGCTTGGCTTGAATCAGGGCGACGTATGTAAAAAAATGGCAAGAAATGAAAAATTAACGGTAACAGAAGCCAAATTAAAGCAAAAAGAGTACACAGTTGGAAAAAAATGTTCCAGGAGGTCCACTATGATTTTTGTGTTAATATTGAAACTTTTTCTAATTGAAACGATCGTTGTTAGTTGAAATAATGTTTTCTCAACTAATAAAACGTGTCAAAATTAACGCAAAAATTATAGGGGACCTCCTGAAACATTTTTTTCCCAACTGTGTATGACAAAAGGCAACGAGAAACAAGGAGAAGTTGTCCTGAACCACCTTATTCCCTCTTGAACTCAAAAAAGTTGGGGACCACTATATAATGTGTTAGTCAATTAGGATATGTACTATCAAATTTACAAACAAAAATCGATAGGTAATAGTTGAAAAAAAAATTTGGTCGAACTAATCAAGTCATTTTTCGATTTTTTCTGAGAACCAGCCATGTATGCATTCATCATGCCGTGGCTACCAACAAGGCCTTCGGGCAAGTAGCAGTAGCACAAAATAGAATTTACATCGGTACATAAAACAGGACAAGATAACAATAATATCAATGAAATCAACACAATTAGAGTTATAGTACAAATACAGTAAATTCATTCTTTCTAGAGACCACGGTATCTTGTGTGGGCGGTAGCTGAGGTCAAACGGTGGTGGTGGTGTAAGTGGTGGTCAGTGGTGGCGGTGGTGTTGGTGGTGGTGGTGGATAATTATATTGTTCGGAGGAATTTTTCTTGCCAATTCCGCTAGCAAATTCTGAAGACCCTCGTCCCGGACGTTCCGAAACTATGTACTATTTCTATATTCGGAGAACTTAAAAAAAATCCGGATTTTGAAATAACGGACAGCGTGCTACTCCCATTTTCACCCTTCTTATTTTTCTGGCCGAAAATAATATTTGTCGAGAATCGAATAATTATATTCTTAAAGGAAATCGCGCGCCGATTCCGAATTTGTGTATCATTTTTCGATTCAGAAGCCCTTTCCGATTGCAGGATTATAGAACTAGCCCGGTTTAGCCAAAAAGCTCATCGCTTTTTTGCTTGAGGCACGAGCACCGATTGTTTTTATTTTTCTCCTATAAAAGAACCAGCATTTGGATCGGGTATATACAAAGACATTTTCACATCTTTGAGGTCAAAACAGTATCGTTTGCCGATTTAATCAAACTCGATTGAGCGGTTCGGCTGAAACTGTGTTCACGAGAATCGTGGACGATTTTGCGTCGTGACGCAGGTACCGGAAAAATCGTCAAAAATGAACAAAATTTCAATTGACAAGCATAAGACTGCATCTTAGCGCTCGATGTTGTATCTCGAAAATTGACGTAGATAGCTGACGCCATTTTCAAATCGGAAGTCGGATCGAGTCCATAATGAAATTTGCACATCTGCGGAGTAAAAGAAGTATGCTCTCCAAATTTCACCCGAATCGGTTCAGCGGTGTAGCTGAAAGCGTGTTTACAAGAAATTGGGGGGTCACATACATGACTCTTGAAAATGCTCGAAAACGACTACCCAGATGCCAAAACGTGCGCCCTATATGATTTTAGAACTCTTACTTGATCCGAGGTTTTTTGCGATGGCGAATGTATAAGGCACTCCGTTTCCAACGATCGTGCCTAAAAACAAGAGTGAAAAAAAAAAAAATTCGGAAATGAGCGAAAAGTAAATCGACGATTTAAACTAGACAGAGTTATTTTCTTCCAATTCCGCTTGCGGATTCTCCGAGCGTGCGTTCCGCAGATCCCAAAATCATGTATGTTTTTCATATTCGTACGATTTCTAAAGGTGACGGTGGTGGTGGGTAAGGACAGCTCGCTCAAACAGAGCGGCTTCAAATTATCAACAGAACTTACCATCCTGATCCGCATGGTCGGTACGAAAATGCGAAATTCGGTCGGTATTGCGGATGCCTGACGCCTCTCCGGGCCCAACCAGGCCCACTCGACTATAGCACGCATTTCTACCCAGGGCCAGACATCTTTACATTTCCCTTTTATTTTTTAGATTTTAGATTTATTTTTTCAAATATAGCGCCGTCGCCGTGCTTACAGCACATACATCATCACACATATCCAACTGTTGCACATGTGTTGGTGAACAGCGCTATTTTGGTGGACAGGCACCCTGTTATGCCACTTGAATAGCTTGGGGTAACAGACCCGAATTCAAACAATATAATTTAATCAATGCGATTCCTGACTCGTGGTCCAGATGTCGCCAGTATTTATTTTACGAGGTGGTGACGCCACATACTTGGATATTTTATCAGTAACTACATTCGCCGCATGTTTTGAAGGCGGCAAGCGTTTTGAATTTCTGGTTTTGTTCGGGCAGTTTCGTTCAATAACTGCTGCCAGACAATCAGAACTTGTCAAGAGGAATGTTATCGGTTTCGTGATGTGCTCACAATACCGAAACATCGTACAGCGTTCAAATATCTTACTGGTAACATATTTTCGAATCTATTACATTAGATTGAGTTTGTATCGTTCCGTATCCTAACCGATTCTCCAGCTAACGAGATTTGCAACTGATGATCGGATTAAATTCATACTTTGCAATTCGACGAAACCGCAAAAAGTCAGAAAAAAGATTCAGTCATTGGAATAGATCAATTCTGAACTGACTCACAAACCTACTGCAATTTTCCAGGGAAACCCATGGGGTCCCATTAAAATCTGTTCAAAATTGCTATGGATGTTCTGTAATTCCAAAGGATGATACAGAAATTCTGAACTAGCCAGTGGACTTCCTGTGTGAATTGTCAACAGGGAGTATTCATTTGAATTTCCAAAATGAACATTACCTAGTTATTTTCAATTCTTCCTGGCTTCACCGAGTTCTCGGTAATCTGGATAGTATTTTTTTGGTATTTCGTCATCCTCGAGTTAATGTATTCAGTTTCGGGCTACTTGCCAATTTGAATATACGCCTTAGGATTTAGATAGATATATATATTCCGTCTACATAGCGCCTTCAGAATAGATCCTCCAGCAGACTTTGGTTCTGGTAAGCCTCTACCCAATAAGACTTTTATCTCCAGGCTGATTGGTGGAAAATCCTTCAATTAAAGGCAATCAGAAGAGATGGGTAGACGGCTACCACATCAAGCTCTGCAGACAGAAAACCATGGAATTAACGACTGCCGGGGAATAGATATGTAGTCAGGATTTAACCTCGAGCGAAAAGCTCGGGACCTAGAAGCTCGCTGGTCTCCCAAGTGACCTTCGCCTGCAGGACTCGGGGCTCTCCCCTGTTATGCTAGACTCTCGAGTAACCGAACTTTTGATAAACCTACGTCCCACAGCTGCATAACTCAGTTCATACGAAATGAAATGCAGATCTTGTCAATTCCCCTATGCCCCCGAAAACATGCTATTATTTCTTGTTTTTCCATATGATTACACCAAATCTGCAGGGTTCGCAAAAATTATACCCTGAAATGTATTCTCACCCGCCATAGCAAGCTTTTTTCGCCGGGTGTTTGTTAATTGGGATGAATAAATTCAGCCAAAATCCAATGACTTGTTTGTCCAATAAGCAAATCGGGAGCTTTTTGATTTTACCTATTCAAGTGTCTAATTCAGTAACGTAGGTGACGTTCCAATTTTTCCACTCAACGAAATTATAGCTTGAACTTTATAGAGTTGAAGGTTTTTGATGATGTTATTCTATCGTTTAGCCTTTGTTCTTCAAAATATTCAATTTCAAGTGAAAAAAGAATATAACTGTAAAGGGTGAGAAGCAAAATTAGGAATAAGACTCGAAATGGACCCAACATTCCATAACTGACCGTTGAAAATGATAAGGAACCCGGCTTTCGACTCCAAATACCGAAATATTTCCGGCTCGCGATTATACTTCATCCCTGATTTTTCACGCTCCCCAGTATATTGAAGGATCGTGTAAGTTGTATTTTGGATGGTTGAAGATTCCGAATTTTCAGTGGAGTCTGCAGGGACGACTCTTGACTTGTTATTTCATTCGAAAAGCACGTCGTCATTTTTTACATGCAAAGGTAGAAATTAACAAAAATTAATGGGTGAAAATTTGAGAGGGGAACTTTCATGAATTTCTACAATCGATTGGTTCTCACAAATCTTCACTATTCAAATATGAGGATATATCCTCAAACCAAACTCAAGCTCGGAGAAGTTAATTCAAACTAAGGATTGGTAGGTGTAAATCTCGGACTAAATCTTGACGACAGAGCTTGCGGTCTTCTGTACCTACCTCTGGACTGCCATAATCAATTGATAAATCATTTATGTGAAATCATGCTTAGCAAGCTCAAACGATAACCGTATAGATGATATCGCGCTTCGCGATGAACATATAATCTGTACATTCATACTTAAAGAGGGTATAAATATCATGGACGTGAAATTGTTGAACCTTAAATGTTGTATAATAAAAGTTTTCGGAAGGTTTATTAGTGCCGTTTATTTTTTCCACGCCAATTTTTTTGTGACTTGGTACATACATCGCGTGCTGTCAGACCGCAGCTGACTTAGTAATATATCACCCGTAATGTTTATGCAAAGCAAGTCCCAACTTCCAGCATTACCCAACGCTTAGCTTAGTTCACCGTTTAACATTTCGTGTACATAATTAGGTTACAAACTGAAAGGTAACTCTTCTACCGTCGCAATGTTCACGCTGGGTTTAATATGCCCAGGAGTCTAGGACGGGCAGCTGATTTTGGAATTGTTTAAAATTTCATTAGTCGAAGTAGCCATTCTCTTCGGACTCATTGCCTGAGATAGAAATAAATAAAACTGCATAGAAACTGCCGAATTCTGGCTTCAATTTCGCGAAGTCGTCGATCAGGCTTTGCCGTGAAATCCAGTGAATTGGCTAATGTATAGATTTTTCCATTGGTAGAACACTCCGAGATTCATGATGTGCAAAATTGCGATTGAGTCGTAGCAAATAAATACGATATCGTGGAAATAAGATGAGGTGAAACACCACCGTCTCGTGAGATGGGAGTTAAATATGAGCAAACTCACTCAGTGCTGGCGTAACTTTTCATAATAGATGGTAGTCGCTTTGTTTCAAGTAAGTATAAATAACTTGCTTTTCGTATAACGAATGTCTGATTGTTGGGAGACTGAAAAATCTCTCCGCAATTAACCAGGAAGAGAAGTTCTTATTCAGTTCATCTGTTTTTTAATTCAATATAATTTTTCAATGAAACCAAGAGCGATTATAAAAGACAGTTTAATACTTACTCAAGAGGAGAAGTGGCTTTCAAGGGAAGCTACTTTCCTAGGGTACTGAGAGACGCCAAGTGACGCCAACCGATATAGGTATACGATCCTTGATCCTCCAGAGTGGAACACCAGGAGCACTGGAGCAGCGCTTACCCAGCTATTAGACGCCCAATTTGCATATTCTATCGCCTTGCAAGCGTCAGTAGTTCTGTTATTGGTGTAACTTTACCCTTCAAAGTGCCTCTAATATTACACCCACACTATTCGTATATGTATATACCTATATAGAACTTCTGGATTGTCCGCGTGGTACGATGTCCAAATGCACGACCTTTCGAAAGTGTGTGTGTGTGTGTATAATATGGCAGTTTCCTCCCACGGTTTCATCTGCATATATCGTCTGATGCAGTTTAATTCTAATCGTTTGTATACAGAGGCTGCTAGATATTTGATGTTTCGAATCCTTCGGTAACTACATCGACTATATGAAAATATCGATAACGAAATACCGAAATGTTGAAACTGAAACCGAAAACTACCAGAATACCGAAATATGGAAATACCAACCAACCGAAATGCCAAAAATCTCTGAATACATGCATGCCATGTTTAAATTACAATTTCCAACAGGCTACTCGAATAGTTTGTAATCCCGTAATCCTATAGGGGAGAGTTGGATAAAACGATGATTGTAGTAAAAAATCCGCGCGATTTTTCACTTCAGATATTGGAAATAAAATTTCTCCAAATAGCCTAAATCATATGTGAACCTTCATCTCTTGACAGGGAAAATATTTGTCGAATAGTGGGTAACTCCGTGGATTAACATCAATTTGGGAATTAGCGTTGACTTCTGAATGAAAAATTATTTGACAAATACGAGTGACGTTGCTGTATGGAAATTGAGTTGAAGTTAAGGAAAGGCCAATTATAATTGCCAATCGTAATATTCACAATTTATAATCTTTTTCTTTCGTTATGAACAACGGAAAATGCCTCGTGGGCTCAAACCTGACATCACATGCTTGGAATTTTCCTTGAGATTGGGAATTCAAAATTCCGTTTTCAAGAAATTCTAAATATTGTTCAGCTTATATGAGTTGAAGTTCTCTGCTTGAACGCTTAGTGCAATTTCTGAATCAAAATAGCTTTTATACTATAGTATAGTTTGGGGAAATCAGCTCAAATGTGATTGTGCAGCTTAGACCGAATACTGTTTAAGGAAAATTTAAACTCACAAGTACGCTGCATCCGCTTGGTATTCCGAGTGCTTGAATCACCTATCTTTGCTTATTATACTGATCGTTTACCAATACCAATAACTGCTTCTATAAACTATTCTATACTGTTTGTTTTGTGTCGGTTCGAATACAGAAGAACAATTTTTGTTCTAGGATAATTCTGTCAAGTCTCTGGATCGATTGAATTCTTCTAATAGCTCAAATCTCCGCATCCCGTTTCACTGATTCTTCTCTGTCTCAATTCTTCGCTCTTGCCAATCGGTATTTTCAATTTCGCAAAATCCACAATACCGAGAATCGACACTAAATTGCAATAGCGAACAACCCCGTTGCGTACTGATTCTTTTCCTTCGATCGAAACAACTCCTCATTCACGCAATTCGTCGATCGCTCTAAAACTGTCTTCTCAGCTCATGATTTACAACAATTATATTTTACACTTTCAAATTGAGAAGCGCATACGTTCCCGTTTACAGAACATGTTTTTTTTTTGTGAACTAAAGCTGTGTTGATTTATCCAAATCTGTACTGCAGACTTGAATCCTCAAATTCTGGGCGGTATCGAATGTGTATAGGTACTGAAATTATGGGCAGATATAAAAGTTGAACTTGCAAAGCGATGTCAGAATTGTGATGATCGATGTTCGCGCTTGCGTTTCACGGGTAAGACTCTAGACCCGTTGAGATATCTTATCCAGCTGATTGAATATGCAGACCTATTACGACTTACATATACACGGTGTCGAATATTTATCAGTATTATTTTTTTATCGCCGACTGAACGCAGCGTGACCGAACGAATTTTCAATTCAAGCTCTCACAATCAGTACATATAGCTGCAGATTTCAGATCTTCATTCTATCTCGTATGATGCTCGAAAGATTCCACTAAAAATATTCAGTAATAGAGCCTATAATAGCGAGCAAAACGAGATATACATTGTTTTTGCAAAATTATGTCCTGAAAACTTTGCCCGTGGAAATTTCGCGTTCTGGTTATACTTTTCCATTGATCTGTGGAGCTATTATAATTATAAATTCCGTATAATCGTTGAATTTTACATGCAGTTAGCTACTGGGTTTAGGAAGTTCACTAGTGAGGTAATCATACGCGAACTGGTTCCCATACGTGACACGATGCGAATGCATAGAACTTTGTCAATCGTGATAGTGCTTGGTCTGCGAACCCAGGCTATGGAATAGACGCCCTCATTGCCTGCGGGCTCCTATAGGTACCATCCGCAATTCGTCGCCGCAGTCCAACTGACTAAACCTAGCGAAATGTGGACTACTATGCTCCTCCAGCCTTCCATTTACAAGTGCGAACTAGCTAGGTGATAATATATCTCACAATGGTAGATTGCAACGTGAAAAAAAAAGAAAAAAAAAACCGTGGAATAGAACCTCAGCGAAATTTTTCTCCTCAATTTTACATTTTTATACGAACAACAGTTGCAGTAATGGGAGCGGAGTGGAAGCGGTCATTTTTTATATGTATATGGGCATATCCGCAGAATTTTCACATTTGCAATTAAAAAAAATAATTTTCTTTGACAGCACATTCTTCAAATTTAGTACACACATTCACACCCTCAAGACCTAACAAAAACTGTATGCGTGATCGATTTCCACTTGACGGCGTGGATGTCAGGAGCTAAAATTCAGAACCAGATTTTGAATCATAGTATTGGAAGCGAAACATTTGAAAAAGGAATAACAAAAAAATGGAAAAAAATGAAAGAAAAATTAATTGAAGCCTTCTCATTGGCCGAGTTAAAACGCGCGGAACGTTTTTGCTTCAAACGTCTTCACGCGAACTAAGTTAGGAATGCGAACATACTCGACTTACAGAGGTTTTCGAGTCTCGAAAATTGCTAAAAACATTTCAGAACAACTTCATACCATGTTTTTTCATTTTTTGAAATCATTTTTCCATAGGTCGATTTATTTTATGATACAGAATACGCATTTATTAGCTATGAATATCAATATCTTTTTACGTAAAAATGGTGCCTCATTTTTTCTCATGAAAGTGACTCTATATTATAGCTTGGTTCACAGCTGCGAGACTGGATATACAACGTTGATTTTGAATGTGCTCCATGGGAAACTGGAGTTTTCATATCGATCACGTTTTTGGACAAAATTGTCAAACGACTCTATCTCACTGAAAAAAGGGGCACATTAATCTGGGTCGTGAGGATTGGTTCCTCTTCATAAGATGAACGAACTTCAAGAATTAAAAATGAAAAAAATTAGACGGCTTGGATCTCGTGGAACAAAATAGTGCGAAATTGAAAAATTGATAAAAGTTGGTCACATGTTTTCATGGTCGTGTAACTTTTCACAGAATGATTGCACACATTGAGACTTACAGGTTCATTTCACATATATACCTGCTATCTTTTCCAATTATTGTCACATCAAAATATTTGACGGCGCTCCTACAACTATCCTAGAATATTTGAAAATTAACCAAGTCACCATCAGGCGATTTTTAGCATTTCAATTTTTTGACGATTTCCTGGCTTCTCAGATAGCTTACAAATTTTACAAAACCCATAAAAAACTTTTCTTTTATCATACCTTTGATTAAAAACGTCCATATGATAGTTAAAATATTGATATATCAGAAGATAACATTGAATGAAGGCGCGAAATTGCAAATGTGAAAATTCTGTGGATATGCCCATATAATGGCAGGTGCAGTGCAGTGAAAATCTGCAATTTCAAGTGTCTTTTTGGCCCTAATTTTGAAGAAGCATTAGGTTAGTATTATACAGAAGGAAGTCACATTGGCAGCTGGTTTGGTGAGCAGGGTATAACGTTCACACCCCGATAACATTGAAACGCGATTTTTAGTAGCTGAAAATAGTAAATCCTTCGACGTGTGTGACAAATGTCAGTTTACTGTACGAATACACGCGGATTGGGGGCAAAAAAAAAGAAGAAAAAAGCATAAAAATCGACAAACTATACCTATCTCGGTTTGATGAAACGAGATGTATGCATACACAGTGTCCATAGAAATAAATATTAACCAGTATTGCGTATATTCCAGCAATGTCGGTATTCTAATCAAGGATTGAATGGAATTTCTTAAACCTAGACAGTCTATGTGAATATCCTGATGGATAAATTCGCGAGTAAGATCAGCGTGGCGTCAAGTAGCGTCGCGACGCTCGCTGAGCTTAGCTCAGCTCAGCTGAATATCTTATACATAGGTAGGTACAGGTATTATGTATCGACATAGGAATTGCTCTAATTGCAAGTAACGTAACTGACATTAATTATCTAAACGACCTTATCCCTTCGCTCTGGCTCTCTCTGGGCTTACGGCTTCCACTTCCTTGGCTTCTGAAGCGCAACTTAGAATTCCGGCCTGGCAGCAATTTCTTAATGTAGCCTTTTCCTAATGAAATCTCTTGCTACCAGGCGGAAAACTCTGGGAAATTCTCCAAGTCCGAATGGTGTACGGTGGTGATCCATCAGTCCTTTATAATTTTCTTCAAAGAATGCTCTTATCATAATATATACTCATTTACGAGAGGAAGTTGCAGGTGCAGGTTCAGTTCATTAAACCTGATATAAGTCTCATTCAAGACACACACCGCACACCATTGCAGATTACATGTTAATACCTACATTACACATATTTAATAATAAGGGACTATCGCAAATATCCTTGAAAAAAAGGCCTTTGTTATTTCTGCGTCACAGTTCACAGGGCATCCGCTATTCAATTCTCTTCGGCGCGTAATTAGATACTAATAGCGAGTAAATCTAGATACTTGCCTGCGGTAATTGTCACCGCGCGAACGTTCAATCTCCTCAAAGCACACCGCTCTGAAGTTAAGATTGATAAAATCAAGGTTGATAGTATTGCGGATCAAATTTATGGTAAAAATAATTACCTATAACTCAATAAGATCGATGTGACTCACTATATAGGTACAGACAGATTGTTGAGGTAAGAATTAACTATACTAAAAATTCTACTGATCATCAAAAATCCTGATATGCTTAAAATCCTCGTAATTTTTGGTTTCAGTATGCGAAATCACAAGAAAGTGAATTGGAATCAATTCTGATCGTCGGACCACGTGGCGGTTCCGGTGAAACTGGGTGAATTGTTCAGTTGGTTGACTGAACCGTTTTTCTTCGGGTATATTTCCGGCCCATTAGGCATGGTATCGTGCGGGATCTTTTCGTTCGATTGAAATATCTATTAGCGAAATACCCGAGTTTATTTCAAGTTTGCGTTCGGTTGTAATTCAGCGATCACTTGGATTGTAAAGAACGCCCGAGAGTTTACCAAATTTGAAAAATCATTTACGTAGCTAAAAAGTACCATCTGATCCTTGTCTCATAATAGTTTTCTTCTTGTAGATCATTCGACATTTGAATCAATGTAACATCGTGTTCTCGATCATTGTACAGTATACGTTGCATTTTGTTTTAGCAATTGCGTCACGGAGTTTTTCATGGAATTGCTTTGCGATGAAATTCAATGACGAGGTATCAAGTGATTTGCAAATGTTTTCAATTCCTTGTCTATTGATTAGTATACGCAAAGGTTTCTCTATATGCGCTGAACATCCAGGCAATAGATGATGCGGTGGTATATTTACTAGGGGAGATCTGCAGGTAAACGAGGATAATGTTAGTTTGTAATTAATGATACGAAGTACGCCAATTACCTGGAATCGATACCCTCGTTTAATTAATTGATTCACGCTATCCGGCATTAAATCCACGTAAATCGCGCGATATTTCCAGTCATCTCGCCATAGGACGTAAAAGTAAAGGAGAAAAAAAAAGCCGCGATAGCAGTTTATACGTGAAATAGGCTGTGAGCGAAGATCATTCAACCCGTTTAAATAGCACTTTTCAGCTCTTTACCTATATAGCATTTGGCTCCGTCTACTGGACGAGCTTCCGCAGGTAGTTTAGCTCTGATCTACTTAAGCGAAATTTCGTTGAAGAAAATAAATAAATAATTCTTAAGGCAGGCATTTCGGGGGAGTTCCACCTTTCCGTGATACTCGTTTTCTATTCTGCCAGAAAGAGCGGTGGGAGGGACGGTTTCTGGTTCTCTGGTTCTCTGGTTCTCTTGCTTGGTTCCCGGTTCCCTTATCTCGCATTGATTTACATCTTGAGTTGTTCCTGCGGGAGCTGGTTCACCCTTTTTCACCCCCTACGCTCCATTGCCATCTCTTTCTTCTTTGTCTTCTCCACTCTTATTCTCTCTCTTATTCTTCTTCATTCTTCCTTTCATTCTATTTTACCAAGGATATCCCAAAGGAATCCATTTTTCCCGTCTGCATATCTCTCCGCGGAGTTGGGTAACCTAATTATAACATCGTACTCTGCATACGCCCAATTTTGCACGATTCTTTAATCATTAAAAAGCTCCAAGTCTTTGTTCGACTCTCCGATCTTTCGGTCAATTGGCGCCTTTTATATTTCGTTGGCTACATCCTGATGGACTAATTGGAGATGATAAAAGTGGCTTTCATACCAACAACGGTACAGATTCATCATTAATGATTGTTTTTTTTTTTTCTTGGTTGTGTTTGGAGAACCTTCTTTAGGTATAAGTTCAGCATGATTAGCAATGAGCTACTACGTAGCAAAGGAAGAGAAATTGATGAACCGAGTAGAGTAAATACCTAGCTTGCCGACGAAATGTGAATCGATTGTGTCATTTTTCTAAGTAACATCATCACTTCCGGAAGGGGTTTGGCGACAGCTAAACTAGCGACACATTGAGAAGATCTGTTTTTCTCTTCCAAATGAAGGATAGTATTCCAGAGTCGAGGAGTTCTCCGATCGATTCTATGATAATTCAAGCATAAATTCTATCCGACGTGGGTTGTCGGTGCCATCCTTGTTCGTGGGAACGACGCAGCAGGGAATCTATATAAATCTATTGCTATCGCCTCACCATACAGGCAATGGAGGTGTTTTTTTTTGTTTTGTTTTTTTTTTGTTTTTTTTTTTCGTTTTCGACCAAGTTTCTCTCTTTCCTGATCCGGCTGCAACTGCGGCGATGATATGGTTTCACTATTATATGTGTTATGTAAATTTCAGCACAAGATCAGTTTCCGCTAACGACGTAACTTTCGCATCTCCTCAATTCTCGGATGGCTCGTTTCTCCGTTGAATATTGCGGATTCCCCTTTCCGCAGGCATGGATAGCTCTTACGGAATAAATCATTGTTTCTCTCCCTATTCAATTAAATGGAAGATTATCGGTGAAAACTTAGGCGGTTGTTCGAGAAGTGAATCGGAGATTCAAAGAGACCCCCGTAAGGGAGTGAAAGACAGAGAAAGTCATGATGAGAGTCAAGAGACAGACAAACACAGAAATGGTTAGAAATGTAAAGATATAGGTAGAGAGGCACGTTTAAGGAAATGGGAAGCCAAAAGGGTATATTCCCCCTTTTCAAGCCCACGCACACGCAGATCATTTGGTTAATTCTTGTTTGATTGTTACAAGAACTCTGGGGAAAGGGGGGGTCTGATCATCCCTTTGACATGCCGTTCCTCCAGCACTCGTTATCACGGTTCAATTAAATTTACCACCCTTATACTCGAGTATAAATGAAACGAGAACCCCGAGACGAAAGTTGCTGGACTGTTTAAATAGACCGGTGTGTCCCCGACCCCTTTGAATATCACTGCACAGTTTGAGTTTCAGTCCAGTTTGAGGGTGGCCAACTTCCTATGGAGTTTTGCAGTAACAGTCAGTTGACACTGCTGCATGTATCGGGACCATTTATCCTGATCTACTACACTCAGAAAACAAGTTTCGTAAATTCAACAAAAATAATTTTATTTGGTTATTTTTTTGCCAGTTGAACAGGATTCTGTTCAACAATCGACAGACTGTTCTGCTGTGTTAATTCAACTGACATCGGCGAACAGAAATTTTTGTTAAATCAACAGAATACTCCACATTTTGTTGGCTGTGACTCTACCAAATTTGTTGTCAATTCAGCTGAATTTTGGTCCATTCAACGATACTTTTTTCTGAGTGATATTGCATACGTGTGAGAGGGGCGAAAATAATACATAAAAGATTCTGTGACAATTCAGCTACTTTTTTCCACCTATTTTTGGATGTTTTCATAATTTTCCAATCGGTGGCGCTACTTGGGAAAACTTTATGTAACCTTTTTCAGAGCTTTGAACTCGAAACTTCCGAAGGTGTACCTTTTTTCAACTCATTATGTCGTAGAAATCGTTAGATTGCGCTAGAAAAATTCTGTTTTTTTTTTTTGTTAACCATCCAATGCAATTCTAATGATAATTTTCTTCAGCTATCAGATTTGCTACATTGTTCTTTCTTTGGCTGCAAATGGCCTGTACACCCTCGAGAAGATAATGGCTAGAATTGATTTGGAAAGTTAACAAAACCTCAGGATTTTTCTTAATCATAATATTCCCATGCGATCTATGGTTACTGCGATACAGTAAATTCTCAACAGTCTCAAAAATCCTAACGAGTTTACCGATGGGTTTCTCAAGTAGCACCACCAATTAGCCAATAATGAAAATAATCCAAGAAGTCAATGCAAAAAAATAGGCTGAGTTTTCAAAAAAAAACGAAAGACAGAGAAAGAGACGAAATTGTTATTCGAGGAGGAAGCAAATGTTGCAGTAAAAATTAGCAGGCGGTAGGAATCTGTTGAGTAAAGTAAAGAAACAGCGAGTCCCGGTGCAATTTATAAAATCCCAGCTATAAGAAATTCTCTGCGGGATGGTAAAGGCGATGAAATTGCTACTTAAAGACAAACCGCACAAGCCCACAAACCACACATACACACACACACACACAGAGTGAACTATTAGTTCCGGATGTAAGGGAACGTTTTAAGTTTCCGGCTATTGTATAGTCTGCTGGCAGCAGGGCTCTCGGGGAGCCCTGGCGTTCAGAACGGGGTAGAAACCAGGCGAACTCGACTTGCAAGAAGGGATGTAATTGTCGTGGTGCGAGACCGCTGCAGCACCCCCAGGGATCTTTATACACGCCTCGGTGACTGTCTGAAGGTCTATAACGTTTCTACGACTGCATATATATAGGTACCGATCCTTATCTTCGGCTCCAGCATTTCAAATGCAAATAAATTCCCATAACACGGACTTGACACTCATCATCCAGGGTCTTTGTGCTTCAACAGTTTCCTGAATTATTATCCCTTTTGCAAAATGTGCTATTGTCTCCTGATATTTATTATCGACAAATGAAAATGGAAATATTTGATAAAAAAGTTTTTTCAAAATTCACTAGAAAATTATTCTGGAATAGTGAGATTTACTTGGATTTTATGAAAAATGGTGAGAAAAGACGATGAAAGTTGATTATGAGCAGTAAGTGTTATTCCAACTATTCTTGGCGGTGAATAATAGTGAAAGTTGGAGCATATCGTTGTAGACGTAGAATTCGCTAGGCTGAGAATAATTCTAATTCATATAACCCGTCAAAATAATTCACAAGTTAGCGCTTGGTGCAGGAACTTCATATAAACTTAATATCAGTGCGACCGAAGCTCTATGTTTGTCAACGAGCTTTTGGAAGACTGGTGACTTCGAATACGTTTCGAACCCTGGGCTCAAAATCCGCAGTGAAACTCCATCTGAATATTTCCCCACATTTGACGGCAAGCTACGGAACTCAGGTGCCAAAGTTGTTTAACCAGCTCATTTAATTAGTGAGTTACGAGTTCCTCGTGTACATGGCTTGATTGTGATTTATTAGTGAGCCATACCGGCATTGCACGTATATACGTTTAGTTCCAAAACGAATTATCGGATGAATCCTATTATAAGGACGGTAATTATTATTGTCATTAAAAGGGGAAGAGCTTGCGGAGAAAAAAGCTGGTGATACAACCTGTCCTATAACCTATACGCACATGCGTCGCTTTAAAGGGTCCTAAATTGCCAAGCGATTTCGGTGCTACGGCATTTCACGTATGTTTCAATTCGTCCCAAGTGATTTGGGGAGTATAGTCCCTTTGTTGTAATTTAACGTTATCCGTCATTGGCTGTTTTGCAATTCTCCAGAATCAGCCAGAAATCCGTGTACAGAATTAATCGACAATTTACAACGGGAAGTGAAATTATTTGCTCCGCTAAATGTCTGAGGATAATTATAAGAGCTTATCTGATACGATTTGACTAACTTCAACGTCCGCGAACCGTACCAACCCTAATCGATCGACTCTGATCAATTATAAATTTTTGGCAAACCCCCAGAACAATTCACCCCCACGTTACTGACCATTGCCTACAACGGTCGAGTGCGTATCGCCCGCAGGTATCTACAGCTAACTTGTGGGGGCGCGTGAAATTGCCCGCGAACCCACCGGATTAAAAATGTACAAAACTCTTGCGGCGATAAAACAGAGGTTTAACAATTAACCGAGAGTATCGAGGCCCACTTGTTACCCCGCTAAAATTTCGCTCAGTATGCATACATTTAAGGGGGATAATCTACTTTTCGTACATGAGTATAAAAATTAGTACACAGAACAACGATAATTAATCTGTGCAAGCATCATATAGGGAGACATACGTGGTTTACACTATAAAATTGGATATAAGATTCAATACAACTATCCCCCTGAACATTTTCACGGACTTTTCCCCAGCCTTTTTATCTCAAAATATTAATTAGATCTATGTTTTTCGATTGGAAATGAAATTTCGATTCGAATTTTCAAATGTTGACAGGGAAATTCATGTGCGCAGGTATTGAGATCGTTCTAGAAAAGAATCTGTTCATACGAAATAAGAAATAGCACCAGAATCTTGCACTACACCGAATGGTGCACTCAGAAAACAAGTTTGTCAAATCCAACAAAAATCAATTTGTTGGTGATTTTCTGTCGATTCAACAGAATTCTGTTCAACAATCGACAAACTATTTTGCTGCGTGTTAATTCAACTGAGATTGGCGCGAAGGAATTTTTCGTGCAATCAACAGAATCTTTTGTTAAATCAACTCCACATTTTGTTGGCTGTAACTCTACCAAATTTTTTGTCAATTCAGCTGAATTCTGGTCCATTCAACGATACTTTGTTCTGAGTGTGTGCAGCCAACGTGGACCGACGTTTGGCGCGGTGTATCGCCACTAATAATACGGCTGTAACATTCCTCAAGGGCTCAGAATAATCCCTAATGTTGGCCATAACATCGATGAAACTAGAATTTTTTAGATTTTAAATCCACTGCAGTTTCCAGCCGCATCTCCTTAGACTGAACTGCGTTGGCGATATTCGAGAAACACTAGCGAATTCTACGAAGCTATATTTTTTCCTACTTATCCAGTCTTCACCAAAGTTTATGGTGGTCCGGGTGATTCGAGGTGATTTTTGTTTACCGTAGTATATCTTAAAGTGCAAGGTTAGTCAAGTTCACTTGATTTATTCACCTCGATGAAAATGCCTATCCTCACAGTCATCCTGAGGCCATGGTGTGAGCGCAGACTATCCCATTTTGCCACGACCAATTTTACCCCATTGCAAAATTTCTCGAAGTCACGTATGTACACTTGATAGAACAGCAATTCGTACAAAACCATAATATGGAAAGATCACCCATGGATTACTCTACAGACATGTCTAGATATTTTTTGTGATCCCTGCGCAGGAAAGTTTGATTTGAAAAACAGACGAAAAAAAATCATTAGTACGGAAAATTGTACTTTCTGCACTAGTGCAGTGCGGAAAATTGTACTTTCCGCACTAGTGCAGTGCGGAAAGTTGTACTTTCCACACTAGTGTGGAAAGGAGTTGTACTCTCCGCACTGGTGGGGAAATGGCGCACTTTCCGCACGCCACATAGGCCTCGAAAATCACACTTTTCAAGCAGGTGTTACAAAATAGTACTTTTCGATACTAGTGCGAAAGTGTTGGTTCTCGGACGAGTGTGAAGTTTTTCGCCCGAGCGAAGCGAGGGTGATAATCACACGAGTCGAGAATCATCTTTCGCACGTGTATCGAACTTTATTTTTCAACACAGCGCGCGGTAAGTTGGATTTTATGCACGCGAAGCGTGCGCAAAATCGAACTTTGCGCACGCAGTGTGGAAATAGTACATTACGCAACTAGTGTGGAAAGTAGGTGATTCTCGCACGAGTGTGAGGGTTGTCGCCCGAGCGAAGCGAGGGTGACAATCACATGAGTGCGAGATATACCTATTCCACACGTGTTGCGTATACTATTTTTCCTAACAGCGTGGTGCGGAAGACACTATTTTCGTGGACGCATTTCCATGTGGAACACACTACTGTTCCAGGCGCTTCATTTCCGTGCGCGAAAGTAACTTTCGCGCACGGAAAGTTACTTTCGCGCACGGAAATGAAGCGTGCGGGAAAGTGGTGTTTTCCGCACGGAAATGCGTGCGCGAAAGTAGTGTTTTCCGCACGCTGTTAGGAAAAAGTCTTTTCCTAACGGCGTGCGGAAAACACTACTACTAAACACTAGTAGTGTTTTCCGCACGCTGTTAGGAAAAAGTCTTTTCCTAACGGCGTGCGGAAAACACTACTTTCGCGCACGCATTTCCGTGCGGAAAACACCACTTTCCCGCACGCTTCATTTCCGTGCGCGAAAGTAACTTTCCGTGCGCGAAAGTTACTTTCGCGCACGGAAATGAAGCGCCTGGAACAGTAGTGTGTTCCACATGGAAATGCGTCCACGAAAATAGTGTCTTCCGCACCACGCTGTTAGGAAAAATAGTATACGCAACACGTGTGGAATAGGTATATCTCGCACTCATGTGATTGTCACCCTCGCTTCGCTCGGGCGACAACCCTCACACTCGTGCGAGAATCACCTACTTTCCACACTAGTTGCGTAATGTACTATTTCGACACGGTGAAAAACTTTTTCGACTCAATCGGTGCTGGATTTTCGAATTATAATCACTTCAATGGTTCTAGGCCAATTTTAACACCACCATATTTTACAGTGTGCCTATACGTGATACTACTATTTGCGAAGGTTATAACACGCACTCAAAATACTGAAAACGCTAACGATTCCAATGAAACTTGACAAATAGGGTAGATATACCGTTTTTGGCCACCTTAGTACCATTCGTGGTTATCACTTGCCCCATTTGTGGCCATACCCATTACCATGTAAATCAAGATCTGGCCACAAATGGTACAAAAATATCCTAACAGCTTCAATTACTGAAAACTCCGATTTTGAACAATCAAGTACTAAAAAATTGAGATCAATATTTGCTGTAGCGTATGTTTTCTCAATTAATTCAATAATTGAATAGATTTGAAGTGCCGGAAATAATCAGTAATGTATTTATCAAACATGGCCACAAACGGTACAGTGAACACAAGTTGTACGGTGTCCCCAATGAAGAAAGATTGCTCTCAAAAATCCACCAATACCTATGCTTCGAAAATTGTTACTGCAGTACATGAGAGCTCGCAAGTGAAGGTGCGGCAAAATTCGAATGGTTATCCGATTTTGCCCCGGTTATTCGTAGATATTGCACTGCTGACTATTCCGGAGTCAGAGTGTACGTTGGACCATTGTTGTATATTGTTTTTTGAAGGTGATCCTTGGGAATGTCCTTTTATTATTTCAGAGCCTTGTGGACAAAGCGGGTATCGATCCATTGCGCCTCGTCCCCATGTTTTTCTACTCGGTTTCGGTCTTCCGTGTATTTTGGAACATTCAAAACCGATTTAGGCTTGTTTAGCCATCGGAAAAAAGTCTGCCGTGTGAAATTTCGCTCTCCCCTTTTACCACGTCGAATAGGTAGACGTGCGACTCTGACACGCAGCTCAGTATAAACTTTGAATCCGATAATGGCTTTTTCTTTTACCGTCAACCACTCGATTTATTTTCCCAGAATCTCGAACAAGGCAAAGGACGCGTTCCATCACACAAGTCGTTCATACAGACGAGCCTCTGTCAAGTAAAACTAACTATAGGGTAGACGTACCATTTGTGGCCATACTTGATGAATGCATTACTCATATTTGGCACTTTCAATCTACTCAATTATCAAATTAATTGGGAAAACATACCGTACAGCGAATATTGAATCCAAATTTTTAGTACTTGATTGTTCAGAATTGGAGTTTTTAGTCATTGAAGCTGTTAAAATATGTTTGTACCATTTGTGGCTAGGCCTTGATTTACATCGTAATTAGTATGGCCATAAATTAAGTAAGTGATGACCACAAACGGTATCAATTATGTTGCCAAAAACGGTACGTCCACCTAACCATAAGACTGCTGAACATGCAATACAGAATTCATGTTTGACTTTAATTGCGAGAGTTTTTTTTCATGCATGAATGTGCCAATCGATAATTGCACGTATTGGCATAGTTATCATTCGGTTTTCAGAGTTATCTGAGAAAAAAAAAAAAAAATTATGGGAGTTACGACACAGAGCCATAGGCGAAACCAGGCGGCGACTATCTCAGGACATAAACTTTAGTATAACGTGTACGAGCTTACGCGTCACTTCGCGAAGTGCACGAACGTACGCTATTTCGTGCGTATAACTTCACGGTAAACGTGTACGACATCGTCTATCTCCATTACGACCTTGTTTCTGCATTCGCATCAGGTTCATTTTAAGGCAAATTCATTCCTTCCAGTGTACGATACTGAAAATAACAGTATCAAAGTTTGATGCAGTTTCTTTTAGTGAGTGTGCTGGTACTATTCTCTTATCTTTAATATAAGAATCATGAAAAACGATAAGGTGAAGAATTGCGTTATTTTTTTCAAAAAGTTAGGGGTGATATATTCGTTACCGTGTGTTATGGTGAGAAAATTTCACAAAGTATTTCACACGGTAAAAATGTATAATGTTAATACAGTTGGTTGTAGCGCGCGGTTGTTTTGCGCAATAAATTTCACTTCTAATCATTTAAGTAGGTCTTGTACAAAATTTTCATACGGAAAACTATATAACTTTACTTACATGAATTTCTCTTTTTTTTTCTTGACAGCTGTGGTAATCTCTGGTATTATGTCGAGCAAAGCTGAGTTATGTGAAGGTGAGTCTGCAATATTGTGGTGTTTAATACTGCTAAGGGCTGCTTAGTCATGTTAATCTTTGAGAGTAGAGTGATTTTCGCAATCGTGTTTCATGATATTTTCAGCAACAGAAGAGGGGACTGAAACGTCTGAAAATCTCGAGGGTAAAGTGATCGATAATAAGGATCATGAAAAAAGTGATTGGGTGACTTCGTTCTTGTACTACTTCAATCGATTCAGATATTACCACTTCTATTACGCTGAAAAATTCGAGAATGGATTGCTGTTCGTTATGTTGTGGATAATAAGGATTGTTTTCAAGTACGATCTCCACATGTTGTAGTCACGAACGATAAGAGAATAAAGTTTTCACTGTGTTTTACCATCGAGGGCGAAAATGTATTTTCTTGCAATTTCCTGTAAGGAATAATTGACTATACATCGTCGTTTGCAAAGTGGGTAAAAGAAGATGAGGTTCATTTGTGGTAATCGATGTAATCCTTCATCACTGTGGATCTGTGAAGTTTTTAGACCCTCGAATAAGGGCCCTCGAAAGGTAAGTGATGGCACTTCGTTTGAATATTTTGAAGAATTTAATGCAGTGTTCTAAAGCGGTGGGAGTTTGAATTGAAGAGGAACTTAGGGGCTCGACGTTACACAACTCTTACCAGTCAAGGAGCACGATAAAAGGGCGGATTGTGGGGTGGCAAAACGAATTTCAACTTCAGATGAATTAACGTCGAATATCTGATTTTCTCGATAAGTTATCGGACTCACCCTCTGCACCAAGGTATCGTTTTAATTTTGAATAATTTCAAACCTCCGAGTTCAGTTTTATAAACACGCTAATTTCTTGATCAAATTTAATCCTCTGCTCCCTACCACCGAATATTTTCATTGAAAATTTTGAGGCTACGCTGGCAGTTCTTTGAGTAAGACAAGGGGGCTAAAATCCAGTGTATTTAATGAAAGTACATACACTCTTGGTGTAACGTAAGGTATGAGAGCTTCTCGGCTATGAATATAAATGATTTACGAAGTTTGGTGAATTTGGTACGTTATACTCGCAGTAAAAGCATCAATAAAGTAGATTTCAACTCGCGACAAACCTGACTACACAGTCAAAGCAAGTGTTCATTCTATGGTAATTAAAAATTAACATATAACCCTACTTTGGGTTACTGGGACGAGAGTGATATCTAGCGATTAGCAAGTTCTAAAAGCACTATTTAGTTGAATGATAATCATATTTTCCAAGAAATCCCTAAGTACGTACTCTCCAAGTACGAAATTTTTCATTTCTGACTAGAGACTAAAGAAGATAAAATGCCAAACGTTATACTGGAACTAAATATTCCGCAAGTTGCTCGAAGCTTGTATCAGCTGAATGAGCTACATATCCTCCCAAAGATTGCATAATTCATACGATTGCGAATAAAATGTCAAGTCATTAATTTCGTAATAATTTCCCTGATTTAGATGAAGTCGTTTAGTTGATGGCTCAAGTTATTGGGATAAAAAAAATTATATCCGCAGGTAATAGATGAGGTTTAATCGTGTAATTGACAAGTTCGACTGTTCGTCATGTAATTTGTAATCGCATTGCATTTTATGGAAATTCCATCCATGTGTTTAAGGGCGATGATGTGAGGGTTGATTACCTTTTTTGACTCATATACTGTAGGCGTTCATTTCTGGTCTTTGTTTTTGCTTGGGTTTGAACTTTTTACTCGTAGTTCACCAGTTATTTTTATCACTGGTACTAATTGCGCTTAATTTTCCCCTCTTTCGCACTGAATTTTAATGAACAATGAACTTTGTGTGTTATTCTTTATTAGCCTTTGTTTCCCCTTCGACGACACCAGATCTCCACTCTCAGTGACCCTCGCAATGGCCGCGATCATTTTCGGAAAGAGACCACGACATGGAAAGAACAAATACAAAACCTGAAATAATTTTTCTTGTATTAGATCTGCAAAAACAGATGGAAAGTATAAAATTTCGAGTCTAAGATGGAAATCGTAACTCTCGTGCATTCCATCCGTTATTTTTTTCTCGCTTTCGCGATATCGTGTGGGTATTGGTATATATATACGAAGAGGGTGCGGGTGGGTATCTGGTTTTGGTTCCGTATTCCACATTATCGTCGTGAATCTTCTCGGTGAATCGAGTTGCCTTTGGCCCAGTCCGACAAATCGTATCTTCTCGAGACATCTGTATTTTATGTTCAGTGTTATGCCCCTGTGGCTGATAACTGAATTATATTCGACGTAGTACAAGATCGTTATACTATACCTGGTTCTGATATCTCAAAATAGGTACGTCGCTTCTATTGCGCTACAGCAGGGGTCGGGAACTCAGGACGTCTGCGGTGCACCACGCTACCTGCTCGGTGCACCTAATTCGAGGGACCCGTTGAACCTGTTACTTAGTGATTAAGAAAATGCCCTCTAATCCTTTGTTAGCATACTCCATGTTTTTCTGGGTCTGTACCGAATTCAGGCATTCTATTGTTTCTTGAGACTAGGCCGATCGCAGGTAGCTCGGTTTGAGTCCCCCCTGATTGGGTCGCCAACAGGACGAAGTGCGCCAGTGTACCTGGCCGGTGCACCATGTGCACTAAGCGCACCACTTGCCGACTGCTGCTCTACAGCAATCCTATAAGCCTCCACCAAATTTGATATTGTATCTGGAATAAGTAGTATTCTAGGAAATGAATAACGAAATTAATCCACTAATTGATTAATTGTAACGAATTAGGAAACCGTGATTGCAGAACTACGTATTGTAATTTGACTCACGTTATAGCTGAATTTCTTTGGGTTGTACCAACTGCGATCGACGCTGAACCATGCCAAGTTGAATTTGAGTAGGACTTTGTCTGATCTGGGCTAAGGATAACTGTAAGTTTACAAAGGATTTGAGACGTGATATATTCAAGTAGTTAGGGCAAATCCAGTTGAGAAAATGGTCAACAAGAAACGAAACGAGATACAGACCTAGACAGATTAATAATGATTATTGTAAGGAATAATACCGAAACAGATTTTACTGGAAGAAAGTATTCATTGGCTTATCCTTTTTACAAAAGATGCAAGAATCAATGATGTAAATAGTTCGGATTTAAACGTATACATGGATAGATATGAATGCGGATTTATTTCCATGCAGGAAGTTCCATATCACGTGAATACCCAATTAAAATTATCCAAGTGGAATGAAATAAAAGAGAATACGTATGCGTATATATATGTATGAATACGTATACGTAGTTCATAAAAAAACGACCCAGGCATTCTGTTTTATTGCAAATGTAAAATGTTATGGGAGTTTATTTTCGAACAAAAATAGATTTGGTTTAGAAAAGGTCATAAAATATATTCCACGGTTTATACGTTGCGTGTTCTCCTTCGTTTTAAGCATACGGAATTCACGTTGTTTTACTAATACGCTGATATTTCTAATCGCAAGACGGCATGCCGTCGGCATTTATGAGTCATGAAATTTGTTGCTCCTATATAAAAAGGTGTAAGACGGACAATATAAATATATTTCAGTAGACACGAATCCATAAAAGTATAAGTTTTGTCGTGCCTTTTGCATAAATTCACCAGATTGAATCAATAAATGTTATCGATCTATCAAACTAATAGACGTACATCTATATGGGCGTAAGTTTTTCAATAATCACTTCGCAGTTTTTGACCCAAATGTACAACCGCCATGTGAAAAATCGATGGGTATATTTATTTTTTGGCTACGGTTGAGTTGTGAATGCCAAAATAACATAACAGCTTTGTTCAATTGACATACGATGTACAAAATACAAAAGAATGGTAGCAGTTTTGCCTTTATGCAAAACTGTTCTGCATCGAATAGGCCATTAGTATCGTATATTGTTATTTAAATTCACTTTCACTGTGCTGTAACATCTACCAAAAATATGAATGTAGATAGAGATACATGTAGGCATGTATATTTGTTCATGAAAATAAACACAAGTCCGTGTCTAGATGTACGAGTATATAATGTATATTTATACTAGCAGAATAATTCCTCTTCCCAAGATTGTAAATGTCTGTTTAATAGTTCGTAAGACTGAATCCCGAACAGCGGTTAAAGGGATGCACGTCAGACGAAATACGCGGGGGAGTAAAAGAGAAGCTTCGGTATAAGGGTACGAGTTTAGCTGTCTGGTTTTTTGAATGTCATTAATCAACAGCCCTCAGGCTGATTCTGATTCCGTCAAATGCAGTGCTCTGCGAGAAACAGAAGAACAGCTTCGTGGTAGGCATTTTCCCAGACCGAAAAACACTCCGACGTTTTTTCGTTTCAAGGTACAAAAATTGGGGATTGCAAAAAAATATAAAAATACATACACGGGGGTTTTCAGCCATTACCGCATACGATTTGACTCGACATTTTCCTGATTTTTCAAATAACTTCACATACGATGCAGTTTTATAACAAAAAATCGTATGTTAATTTGTTTTCAAATTTTTGTTTATGCATAAATCCGATTTTTTTACTGCAACGCGCTACGTCTTGGGGGTAAAATTTTATAACGCAAGGATCAGACTGGCTCAGATAGCTGCGGCAGTTTATCATCATTCCTTGGTAATGCAGATAGGGTTTGGGGAGCTTAAAGTGCAGCCTCAGTTTTTAAGCATGATGAAAAGCTGCCCAGAGTATAAAATTGTTTTAATCTATGGATCGAAGTAAGAGTGATTTCTCTTGGGCCCATTATTAGCCTCATCTATCATACCGGGTCACCGTTACGACGACCCAGCGTTCCATATCTGCCCCGAAGAAGGTAAAATAACGGCCCGCTAAGAAGTGAAGTAAAAAAATAAAGAAAATAAAAACTTTTCCAGACACGATAATTTGTTAACAAAATCCAGGTGTCATATCTATCGGCGTTGGGCTGCTGTCCTTGTCGCTGAGAAGAAGTCCTTGTGCCCCTGTTTCGTCCTCGGGAGAGACACTCATTTGTCAAACGTCTGACGCCCCGACCCGATGCTCTGCACGAGTCCTGAGAGACTCAAGAACTAAGGATAGAACCGTGGCAGAAGAGGATCATGAGAGCACACCACTCATTCACTCCCTATTTGAATAGCAAATAACAAATGAAGTCGCCCAGGACGCCCCTGGTGAACGACAAAAAGGTATTCTCTTCTTGAAGTAGCTGAAGGAAAGCAAAAAAAAAAAAAAAATCGCGATTCAGTAATTGTCTTCAGCCCAGGTTGTATATTCGTTAAATATGCTCAACGGCGTGCATTTTTGCTTCGACTCAATTATTGTTATAACATTTATTTCGTATTCCATTATTAATTATTCGCAAGAATTCTCGTTACGGTCAGGATGTGGAAGAACGTAAGAATTATATTACTGCAGGCAACGAGAGAAAAAGGCTTATCGTGAATTCAGCGACAATTTGCTACGGTCAACCATTCGGCTGGGAATGAATACTAGTTTAAATGGGTAGGTCCTTGTTAACCTTAATTTCTGGGTTTCATGAAAATTACAGAACCGCAGTCTAGGGACTGAGAAGGCACGTATAACGCAGCAGTTTACCTTTCGGGTTCCAGCATCGGTGTCTGGGCGCCAACATTGGGGCCGTTGGTGAACTCTTCCGTTTATTAACCGACGTAGGTATACTAGGACGTGGAGAACGACACGGACCAGAAAGAGCTGGTTATATAGAACTATAATGACAAAAGCCAGGGGTCTAACGATATATAGAGAACTATTTTATACGAATTTAATAGCTCAGGTAAAATTGTTCCAGCGACTCAGTTAAAGTACGAGCTGACGACAAAAATTATGATTCTTGATGAACCCTCGAGATATTTTTAACGTTTATTCAAGTAACGCGATCACATCTGGCACGTTGCGTGATTCAACGTCGTTTTCCACCCCAGGTGTGTTGAATACCATACAGAATGTGTTGGTACAAGAATAACAATAATAATTGTTTTTATAATACATTTACTTTACAAGCTGGTTGTTGAATGAATGCTTATAAAAAACGCAAACAAGAGCAACAACGCGAGCGAGGGCGTTATTACTTCGAGTTATGCTGGTGTTATTTCGTTATATTTCTGATAGTATCTCGTTTTGTATGAACCGTGCTGATGCGAAGGGAAGATGGGTACCATACATATATGTATACACGTATAGGGAATGGGAAAGTTCTTGCTTTCATCAAGTAATCTGATACTGCCTTTCGATTACCTTTCCGCCTTCAATTTCAACACTCTCTTCAGCCCCGAAGCCAATTGGACTCCTTCAGAAATTGGATGATCTTAATTTCGAATTTCCCCTTATCCTGCGGCCGCAGTCGTGCCGTGAAATCGGACCTCTCATTGGTCAAAACAATAAACAAACTTTACAAGTCTCCTACCCAGACTGACATGTGCTTGAAGGGTCGCGAACCCGACCCTAATTTTGCACATTTTCACTGCTATCTCCTCGGACTAAATGATACCATACTATTGGACCTCAAATTGTTCCCACTCACATCAGCCAGGAAAATGAAAGTTTCTAGTTAGGTACAAAATGTAGCATTGCGGCATGAAGGGTGGCTTGAAAATATGGCTTTGGGGTTGCTATCAGATTAGGTTGGACTCGTGATGGGATTATTTCGGAGAATTTTTCGCATTATACATGTAGGACTGGACTGGGAGTGACGATGGTGAGGTCTGACAGTGTTTTTTCCCCATTGTTTTTACTTTAAGTTTCTTATAGAGGGTTTTTGTTGTCTTTTCGTCTCAGGAAACACGACCAACGAGAATCTGTGGATTAGTTGTGTCAGTGTGATAAAGAAAAATTGAAAAGTCACCCCGAAACTTTGGCATATATATATACGATAAACTTCCAGACGCGCAGGACTTCGCACACCGTGATGCGTCATGTCTAATCATTATTTTGTGGCATTTGCCGTATATTCTCGCTCGGTTTCACATCATCCTGATGCGTATATAAAAAGTTGAACGAGCCTTTGAAACTGACAAAGTTTACGGCGCTAAAGTTTTCCGGCAGAAAAGCTAGTCTGTGAGTATGTATGGGTTATAACTTGAGGTAACCGAAGCACAGAATGCGATAAAGTAGCTTTGCTTGTACCTTGCTAGACGAAGCCTTCGAGCGCATCCTCGAACGGGTTTTGAAGATTGAAAATCGTCGGTGAACGTGAAACCTTTTCGAGTCAAGTATGAAAAGTTATAAGGAATTTGCCCAAGATATAAACGGAGGTCGAAGAACTTTCCGCCTAGCTTCATTGGTATCAACCTTCAGAACAAAGGTTACCTTGGCACGTACCTATAGTGGTTTGGATAAAGTACGAGTGTCCCTACCAGTTAAGTCGGGTATACCCGGTGCAAACAACTTATAAATGCGTTGTTTGCTCCACTAATAGTACCTCCATAGTCCCTTCATAGTCCAGTTTCTAACCCCTAGGGGCGTCGGTGCTATAATACCCAAGTCTGTTATTCCCGTTATCCAAAATTTCCTGGATTATCATATTAAAATGTACATCAACGTCGAAACTCAACTCGTTGGAAAATATAAAGCTGACAGAGTTGTTTGCGTTCCATCGAATATCACATTCATCCCATTAAAGAACGAAACCTCGTTAACAGCACCTTTCTCGGGATCACTTACCCTATCAGTTTCGTTTCATAGAAATATAAGACAGCTCATCTCTAGTTTCAGCCATTTGTCGTCTAGTCGCGAATGGTCTGAGACTTATAATAGTAACGTCGGAGTAACGATTCCCTTCAATTAGAGGCTGTTCATTCTTGATGATCAACTTCTGCTACGTATGAGAAAGTCGAGCTTGTTGTGCTTTGGTCGAGTAACTGACAATTTCTCAGAATTTTACTTCTCTTACTCTTCTTAGTCTCGGTTGAACATCGAGTTCCAACTGCAGCAAGGATAATGTACTGCACTAATGATAATGCGGCAAACAATTTTGAGTTCAAGTAGTTTTGATCATGTAGATTATCGAAGTATGGTTTATAGCAAACGGAGTTTCTGAAGAGCTTTTCAAGAGGAAGCACGTATTACCTTGTAGATCAATATTACCTCTGACCCGGGCTTGTTCAGAGATAAATGGACTCACGATCGTGCGGTCAATAGTACCTGAAACAGCTTTGCCAGGTGATTGAAATGTATAGTCAGCAATACGTACCCAGGTTCGAATCTGAGTACATGCACATCCATAAGCATTGCTCGAAGCGAAGTAAGGATGGAGGGTAGATTTCTGGAAGCTGAGATTCACTTTTGTATTTGCCTAGGATTATCTGTAAAATGGATTACGCTAGATCTGTTAACGCGTCTGATTTCACGGTATCCAGCTCCTTGAGGGCTGCATGACGGATTTCGCATATATACGCGTTATTGAGTAAATATACCAATTGCGCTCTACATACCATCATAGCTTAGAGTTTGGAATCCCAGTGTGTTTCAATACCCGTGCAAATAAGTTAACGCACATGTCTGGCGAGGGAGTATTCCATCGAGGAATCACCGAGCTATTCCATCATCACGAATAAATCATTAGAAATCATAGGAATTTGTACATGTACGAGCCGAAGATCGGATTTCTTGTGAATTGCTGCAAAATCCAGCATCATGGGATGAAAAAAAAAAAAATGAATTCTAGAACATCGATCGATCCCAATCAACCAAATGTGCTCTGATGGACATCTTGAGGAGCTCGCAAAATTGAGTTAGAGCTCTCTGTCGAGTGTCGATAAGTACTCTAAATTAAGTCAAAAAGACTTCTTATGCAATCTTTTGGGATTCTTTCCTGATGCTCTGAAACGCGTATGAAAGAGTACCTACTTTAAGAACACAATACTAAGAGCTCAGAAATCAGAGTTCTCTTAGACGTCGATTGCAAGAAGATTTTCAGAAATCATTCAGAGGACTCTCGCGAGGCTTTGTAGAGGATACTATTATGAGGTCCTTAATATTTTTGGGAATACTTTTGGAAATATTTGCAGTAGAATTTTTCAGATCTATCATAGTGCCTCGAATAAACTCGTTTGATTTCCTCAGACGTGTCTATCCGTAAAACGTTGATGAGCATGAGAAATCCTATCTTAAGTTTTTGCTTGAAATATTATCATCTAGTGTATATCTATAATTACGTGAAATAGATTAAATTATGCATAACATTGGTGTCTCATGTGGAAATAGCTGAATGACAAAATAGCACTCACCGTAGCTGGTTGAAGAATAGTAATGACAATAGATTAAATCATGACAGATTTTCATAAACCTCTCATTCTGTCATCTTACTTATTCCAGCTAAATGCATATTAGCTGGAGTTGTATTTCAGGAGCAGAAACAAAAGAAGACTTTCTTAGCTAACCAAGACAAAATAGGCGTGTGTTGCCTTTGATACCCTATGACATACGTCGTTCTTGCCACGTTTTCATAGATTTCTCATGCTTAGACTCTTCAGGCGCTGAGTAAATTTGGATCCTGATCCCACGTTAAATAATTCGTCTAAATTATCTAGAACGTGCCTATCACCGGAATAAACATGCAAAACGTAACGTAAAAGTGAGGTTATGTTCAATCGATTGTATCACGCACGCTAAACTTCACATCATCACGATGTTTTCGAACAATTTCAAAAATGAGGTTGGTATTATCTACCTTTATGTCAGATGAAAGTACCGATCAGGCTAATTCAATAATTGCTCTGAATGTTCAAACACAGGCGCATCACAAAACTGCAGCAGTTAACGTCCTGACGATATTGCAACTTCTTATGGCTAGGAATATGATGGAATATGAACTCTTAGATTCTGACTTCGTTTAGAACTCTTTCACTCGAAGTCTCAGTCTAGACCTCTTTCAGAACTCTCTTAACAGATATCAGAATATCAACTTCTGAAAGACTTCCAGAAGAGCTCTTTCGATGGACTCTTTTTTGAATCTTGAACAAGAGTTCTTATGAGAGCTATTATAGACAGATGTGTTGATTGGGATGAGATTCGTGGAAATCTCGAGCATAGCTCCTTTAGACCTTGGATGATCATGACCTACACAGATAGTTAGGACGGTAAGTAAATGGCAATAGAAAAACAGCTGATCATAAGATGTAGCCAAAAATTCATGTACGGAAAATTGCTGCACAAACGATGCGCGAAACGTGATGCAAAAAGTTCGATCACCAGCCAAAATTCATTTATTCAACAAACCAAATCATAAGTCTGAAACTACAAAAAAGAAACAACGATTTTCAGGATTTCTCATAGAGATTTCCAGCGAATTCCAATGTATCGTGGCGATTCACAGCAAATTCCACCCACCCGGAAAATTACGCCCTGATCAGACTACTTGCGATTTTTTGTGAATTTTACTGATTCTCGCACATTAATTCTTATTAGGAATAGTTTAATGTTCTAGTTTCCGATTTCCTCGAACGAGTAACCTTCGAAAAATTACCTATGTATGAGGGAAACTCACGGGGAATCAGAATAATAATTAATGACTTACTTGATTTTCCGAGTGAAGTGAAACGCCTGGAATATAATCAAATGAAATAATCCTCAAGTGTGATAAGTTTTGGCAGTAAAAAGAGGAACAGAAAAAAGCGTTCGCCTCTTTCTTGTAACCCTTTATATCTTTATGTCGCTATCTCGAAACCAGCAACGTAATTATTCCATGCCAGTGCGATAAGCAAAGATAAGTAACCTCAATCTAAATTTAAAATTACCCAACCAAACGTTAAACCCTAATTCGGAAGATCTTCCTTCCTCGGTGGGAAAAGGGGCATAAGTCTTCGTAAATTTGTGAATATCTTGAACGTTGCTTAATTAAACCAGGATACACAGTTGGCTCCCGATTTCTGAGTCCTCTCGACTAGCCGTGGGGAGATACCGCAGAGAAATGAAGCCAATATTCGAGGGAGTAAAACTGAACGATATATCTATCTTTTACTGTGATGGCGAAAGCCCGTTCCTTCAATTTTATTGTACGACTGCCTAACTGCTACAACTATGCCGAAAGTATTTCCGAGGGATAGCAACTATGGTCATTGTAAGTAATGGACGAACAAACGTGTCGGATACCGACAGCCATAGTTCGGAGTTAGTGACCTGGCTAAATTGTTGGGCTTTCGGCTCTGTGATCTTTGAAAATAGTCCTGGCTCCTATTGCTCCTGATGTTACTGTGCGAACTAAACTACCTATACCTATGCTATTCTCTTCTATTCTTTTCTGGCGGCAAAGTTATTGTAGAATTTTATCACAGAATTGCATACTTTTGCCACGAAAGAAATATCTACTCGAGTACCTATAAGTATACTATATAGTGTGTCCCCACCCTGTAGGGTTTCTGATTACAAAAGAGCTTCAACGAATGCTTTCGAGAGAATATTTCAGGTTTTTGTTGCTGTTTTCATTATTCTTCAAAAGTTTTTTCATCTTCTCGTGTATTACTGCCTTGATGCCACAGAAGTGCGTGTAGCGCGACTCGCGAGTAATTTTATTCTTTAGCGCAATAATGTTATACTCCAATAACGACGCTAACGTATATTTTTTGTCGAGCTTAATTTGAGAGAAGAAAAAATCAATTTCTCTCGTGAAGAAATCCATCCATCAAATTGTCCTCTGTTATAAAGAGAGCGAGACACAGAGGGTTGGAAATTTGTTTAATTTCACGAATTTGTATACAGGTCTTCCGCAACGAAATAAGAAGAAAGAGGGGCTTTTCAATAGTGAGTTGATACTTATACGTTTTTACAAGAAACATAAAATCAATTTCGAATTGTTATAGAAGGTAGGTGAGGAACAATAGGCCTTTGTTGTCAGCTGAGGTGTTGTAATTTGACAAGGTAAAATATCAAATTGATTATTATTACAGAGTCGAAGGAGTATCGGGTCCTGTACTCAAATGACGATACAGATGGATTGTAAAATTTAATTGGAGCTTGTCGTAATCCCAACTCAATTTTATACGAAACCAGTGACACAAACTGTTTCGGGCGTAAAAAATAGCACTCCGAAAGAGATAAGCAAATAAAAAGATAAGAAAACTATACTCTCGATTTAATGCACGAATACTTTACCGTGTTTTCGATAATGTTCGTCAAGCCAATTCGTCGATACATTCAGTTTACACTAAATATTTTTTCATCTTGTTGTAACGCATCACGTGAGTTATCAGGTTCAAAAATCCACCAAGTCCACAAATTGGAAAAATTTAATTTTTCATAGATTCTGTTCTGTGTTTTGTAGGCAGTGTTCCATCAGTTTGATTCGGAAAGCTACATAGTCGTTTGAGGACATAAAAAACAGATCATGAAGTCGAGGGTTCTTCCCAAAATCAATCATGACCCCAAGAATTTCCTTCGAAAACAACCATGTTACCGAAAATTTCTTTCGAACCGAGACATGTCCTCAGAAATTTCTTCATAAGTCGGCCATATCCCCCTGGGACTAATTTCAAAACTGTCCCAAACTAGAGAAATTGATTCGTATAATCGGCTGAATCCTTCATTCATTCGAAAGCTTGCCAGGTTCACTGAAAGTAAAGCGAAAATTTCATTGTTTGATGCGATTGATAGAAACTGCAACGATGATATCGTTGAATTGCTGCTGGTTATTGAATTATTTATTCTTCGAGATTTTCTGCAGTTTATGTAGACATGGCAAACCAAGCCGGTTTTGAAATCAGTTGATGTTTTTATTACAAAAAATTTGATCTTACTTTAACAGTAAAAGTTCTCTAAAATAAACCGATGGGGATATAATTTGCCTGGTTATTCGAAAGTGATTATATCCGTCTGTGGAGTATAAGAGTTTGTAACGATCAGGCAGAGTTGTGTTGATAATTTGCCGCTTATGAAGCAAGCCTCGTATAAACGTGAGCTTGAAAAGATTGACTCATAATTTGTAACAGTGCACAATTGGGATTGGTCGTTTTATTATTTTGAGTTAAATAGCGAAGGGTGGCACAGCTTGCCTCTAAAGCGGTCGTTCCGTTGAATATTAATACGGACAGTCTGGGTGGAAATCTTAATGAAATTAACCACGGGGCGAGATTATTCTGGCGACTTTTTGCCACTTTCGAGACATTTTCATTTGGGCGTTCCAACAAGCGACGCCTCTTTTAACCCCGGCGCCAACCTCGACCGATTTGTCTTGCATATTGAGTTCTGTTTTGCGTGTGAATTCTCCATGGAAATTCTCATTTGCACGATTGCCTTGACCCCCGACCCACTTTGAAACTTTGACTTCGCGCAATCAACTCGTTACTTATACAGTATAGTATAACGTCACTGGTTCGTGTTGAGATGCGTTCTGTCTTGGAATCTTTGAATTATGGAAACTCAACGATCCACCAGGCACTGGTTATTTTAAATGCCGGATTTTTTTCAACCTTAATAAAAATACCTGCTAGTCTTCTTCCGACAAACCATTCTTTAAATCTTCGAGGATTATTATGAACTGATTATTTCATACATTTTCCACGTTCTATGGATTCAGTTCATTCGTAATTGTTATACAACGCAAATCTCTTCGAATTATAGCCAAATTTGGTTGAAAAAATGTAATATTTGTCACGCAGAAAATACTTCGAATTCTGACAAATTTGGTACATTTCATAAAGGATCCTGGCATGGAGGGCTCAGACTTGTTTTTGTGTTCTTCTGTTTTTCAAAGACAGATAATTTACTCTGACAAAATCAATAATCTCGCGATTTTTATGTAATAGATAGTGAAGGTCTTTTGTGACTAGGAATTGTCCGAATTCTTAGTTAAATTCATTGTCAGTGAGAAATACCGTAAATATTATGATTGTGGGGTGTATGCTTCAGACGAGAAAAGTAAGGGTGGTCTGACAGCATAAGACATTGCGACGGTTATTGTGTGTCTTCATCTCCCGAGCCGGAGATAACGGGATTTGTTTTTTGCGATTGGACGAAGGCATTATCAAGGCCTGTACGTCACTAACGCTGGTTGCCCTTGCCACTAGCTATTGTTAGAAACAATGAAAATAATTATCCCTCAGGCAAGTTACAATATAGTTTAAATTTTATTTATGGTTTTGAGTTTTGCCCAGAATGACTCATGCCTAGATCATTCAAGTACGAACTTTACTCATGCATAGTTACAGTTCTATCCAATCTCACCAGTCATTGGCGGTGTACGAATAGTTCGCAGAAGAATTAGAAAATTTGACGAATAATCTCCGATTCCACGGAGGGTATTTTTCTCATATTTCTATCACCCTTCCGTCGTTTTTGACAATCCATTTCCACTTCCATTCTCAATCCCAATTCTCAACGTACGCAGAATCCTCAATTGCGAATTCTCGACAATTGCGTTCTGAATCCAAAGGAAGGAGTCAGCGAATTCCGAAAGCGCATAGTTAAGATTAGAAACTCATATTTGTAGTATTGTTTTTGGACGAGGATCGTGGGTACGATTTTCGATTCCATATTTTTGATAAGTGTCATGAGCGTGATTTTCAAATCTGTATTTATTTTCAATAAATATTATTAATTTTCAATCTTAACACATGTCAATGCTTGATGTACTATTTTGGCGCAGATGTCTGGCTGAGTTCAATTCTGGAATCAAATACATATTTTTTTGAATTAAATGACACTGATACGAAATTAAAATCCCGCTGTCGCCTCGATTGCCATCAAAATTAGTGATATTTTATGCATGAATGCTAGGGTGGGCTTCATCTCCATGTGTGCGACGTGTGCCATCGCCACATATTCTACACGTGCATCGCCTTCTATTCTATTTTCAACCAATAAATTTTCAATATCAGAAACAGCAAGAGATCAGCGAAATGTCTGGATTTCTAGCCGAATCTAGCATACTAGGGCCTTCAGTCTTAAGTCCTTATGTCTTCAAATTTAAGGTCTTATGCCCTGAGCCCCGCAAGTCCCAGGTCTCATACCTCATGCCACGCGCATGCCTCATTCCTCAAGTCTCATATCTTAACTTACGCCTTTGGTTTTAAGTCTTAAGTCTTGATTCAATTTCAATTCCTCACACGTTGGTGGCACGATATCTCTTATCATACAAACAATGCGGCTATTGTAGATTAGAAATACGAAAAAATGCTATAAATCTTCATTGATTCTACGTTTGGTACGAAAATTGGTTAGTTTGATTGCATAAAATGAATTGCCAGAAAGGTTGGTCGGTGATTGGCGAATTTTTTCAGGAAATATACGTATAATGCATAATACGCTGTGTAGATTTTGAGTAGTTTCAATTAGAAAGCGGTAGATAGTTGCGGGGCAAACGGTATTTGAGTTACAAAACTAACTCGAGTGGTCCCCTGAGGCGGAAACAAGTTACAGCTTGCGATAAAATAGCGCTTTGATGATACAGATAGTTTCTTCCTCATACAGAATTATAATGTATAAATTCATTAACCACGAAATCGCATGCCTGTATCTTTTTTCGCGTTGGTCATAATTCGCGTGAATGATCGAAAACCCACTGAAACGAGAAACAGCTTTTGATTCTAATTGGCTCATCAAACGAATAAAATCAAACGTTTTGCAGTATTTGAATCTTGGCGAGGGCTTTCCCTCACAGAGATTAAATCGTATTTTTATTTCTCGTGTTCACTTCGAAACTCGGGCTCATTTCTCGCCTTGTAAAGGGAGCCTTGGAAGTTTGTCCTTTGCAACTGCCCTCGCGTGGTGGATAATAAAAATCGAGCTAGCGTGGCTTTTGGGGGTTGGCATAGTACGGCCAAAGCCGTCTTAAAATAAAGTAGAATAAAAGCCCCCAAAGATTCTCTCTTGAAAGGAAAGAGCTGGTCTCTGCCCTTACCGAAAGAGAGGGCATTTATTAAGATCGGGTCACTGAGGTAAAGTCGAGAGTGAATGAGGTGGGGTGAAGAGAAAAAAAATAATCGAAATTATAAGACGAATGAAAAGACCTTTGGATGATGAAACGAAGCATATTCACAAATAAGAAATGAAATTTGGCAATTTTGACATTTCGATGCGATATATACAGAAATGGGCATTTTTGGGTACACAATTTTCGGATGTATGACGTACGCAGAAAAACCTGACTCAGAACTTTTCTTTCAACCAATTCAATTTCAGATAACACAAAATGAGGAAATTCTATTACACCTCCTGAAATAAGTGGCCAAAAATAAACGTCCTTTTTTCCCTGCTATAACTTCACGTGATTTACGAGTACTGCAGTGGATGTGATTCCGCAATTCTTTGATCAGACCTGCACGATCGAACTTGATCTGATTTTGAAATGGTTTTACGATAAATCAAAGAATTTATCAGGTATACGAAGCGGAGATTTTGGCCCATGTGGAACAACGTAATTTTATTAATTTCGTAATTCACGTTTCAGCCGTAAAATGACTCTATCCTTATTTTACAGACTCTGTTATATATAAGGGTGGGAAATTTCACGGTTCGAAATCCCAGGACGTACAATTTTCATAAAAGTTTAATCCAAATTGAAGAATAATATTCCAAGTAATCCTCTCTAGTGGGGTTGAAATTTAAATATTCCGAATGGAGCGGGAATAGTGATAAGGGCACTTTTTTATATCACCTCTCTCTCGGGAGTCGTATACGTGAAGGAATTTCATTAATGCCGATTCGAATAACCTTATCACTGGGATCCATCTTTGCAATTAACGTATCACCCGACTTTTCCTATACATTTTCGGATAACTTCATCTAAGATATGAGAACGCAAAGAGCACATCGAACGTCGATATTACTCGATATGACGAAAAGGAGAAAATTCAGGACAAGAAAGAGGTCAGTTAATTCTTAATTATAAGGGCTATCGTATCAAAGGCTCCTTTTCGGACCAAAGGCATAGTGAATTGAATATCAATTTACGAACCGTCCATTCCAATTAGGAGATAAAAGTGATAGCTTCCTAATTATCTCTCTGAAGTCGTCGTTCTTATACCTGAAACGATCACCTTTTACTTCTCACGGGATTTCCAATTGCTGAAAAATATCAGATGGTAGATATTAATTCACGTATCTAAGAATTCCTGAAATTACTCAATTGATACACGACAGTGAGCTACAGCTTCCCTATAAATTTCACACACCTAACCAAACCAGGCCAACTGTAGAAACTTGAGTTCCGTGCCTTTGAGTGATACGATGTATACAGATCTTATCAAATCTAGACAAATTAGTGAATTGTATATCCACGCCACAAACATCTATTATCTAAGTGATGTGTTATACTTCCTGTATAAGTTAATCATGTTTCCTTTGATATCTTAGAATCGTACGCAACGACGTCACAAATTCATCAAAGGAAATCTCGTGAAATCTAACATAATTAGTACACGCAATACGTGCGTCAGTTCTTGACTTGATGAAAGTAACTTAACTGACAAGAACGTAAGTTACGGTGTAATCAGGTTGCCCGCAATACCGAATTCGCAATCCTTCAAAGTCTGATAGAGTATTGACAATTTCAAGACTGATGGGAATTTTCTTTTTTACAGAAATGACAAAGAGAGGTACGAACGAATTTTGTGATTTGATTTGCTCTGAAAAAAATTGCACCTTCAACAAGACGTATATTTTAATCTGAAACACTAGCTCCTGGCACGGTCGCTACCTTCGACCCGAGGTTTAGGTACCGGAGAAGGTAGATGGATTTTCATGGTCCATCGCGTTGTGATGATTTATGACAGAGGGCAAATGGCGAGGGCAGGATCGGTGTGGAGCCTCTAACTTCTTAATATTCAATCCTTGATCGTACGGATTCTTTTTTTATGTACGTATAATATATATATATACATGCAATAAATTTTTCCTTTCTTATATAGGAAGAAAATTTACGACGTGTTAGAAGCGTAGATGGGCGATAACGGCTACAGCGAAGATACTGACCATCCCAATATAGAAATTCAACTGAAGATATTGGTAAAGCGGCGTTCAGAAATTTGATAAGCCAAACTTTATACCTGCAGACGTTGTTTTTTCGTTCAACACGTGATCCCTATACAATTATGGAAAAATCCGTTAACCTTCGGTTTCAAGTTTAATGATTCTACTTGTTTGAAAGGCGTCGAACTAATGGCGCCCGGTTAAGAAGCCAGGAAACTTGCGGTTTAAAAAATCTTCGACAAACTTTATCGACTTATCGATTTAGGTGTTCAATATCACTAGAATATTAGAACACGCGCTTCGAAGCTCTGATATTCTGCTCCAGTCTTTGTCCAAGTTTCAAAGTTCGGCAAGACTCGCTAGTGAAATTCGAAACTAATTGCTCGAAAAAGTCCGTGACCCACGCCTAGATGAACTTTAATCATTATTTTCATTCTGAAAAAAAGTAATCCTCAGTTATAGGACCCACGATCCACACATCAACCGTATGATTTACAACTGATGTTCACTAATAGAGGAAACAGTTCCGAGTGTCCGGAATTTTTGTAAATTATGTATCACAATTTTAACGACTGACAATGAGATTGTTCCTGTCGATTCTTAATATGCCAACAAATCTGCACAGATCTTATTCGACGCCATAAATTATTTATTTTAGAAGAGTATAAAAGGGTTCTATGCATAACGTTGTATATCCTAATTGTCTTGCAAAATAAATATCTGGGCAGAATATTTTTCGACCACTTGACTCAAAAGATTTGCTCTTCTTGCCATTTCACTATTGGAACTTATTTCGGTATTATTTTATGCCCGGGCAATCGAGTATTCGAGTTGAGTATGCCGCAGTACTCCTCAGTATGTGTTGCGAAGAGCCATTCACACTTTACATTTCTCAGGGATGAATTTCTACTTTCAGAATTTTCAATTGAACGTGGAACAGTCTTACTTCTGTGAAAATAATTTGCGTACAATTTTCGGTGATTTCGAAAATTTTGTAATAGAGAAATTGAATGATTCGAAGCTTCGCACATTGAAGGATGCAGGTGGACGATAAGATTCTGCACACGACATGTCTCTATGGAGATCAAACGCATACACACAGAGAATTGCAAATAAGTTATGGTTTTGCATTAAAAACTTGGGTTTCATTCATCTTTTTGATTCCCCATTCCTATGTTTCATCTCACACAGATTCACGTATGATACGTTTCGGAGTTACAAGCACAAAATTGTTACTCAAGATTTCCGAAACAGCTTTTAGCGATGACAATTGTCCATTATCATCGACAATGGGACAATTTGGCCCTGCTACCTTTCACGAGTTGAAAATAAATTGCCAATATCGCCAACAGTCCTGAAATCTTGATAATCAATTCAAAGATTTCCGATATTCGATTCGCAATCGGCCATTCGTATCTGTCTTATTAGATGAGGTGCTGCTTATTTCTAAAAGCGTGTTTAGACACCCATGCGAGTGAGCAACTATGGATCACTGAAACTCGAACTTCTCTATCGCTGTTACTATCTTCTCGATAAATACCCTAGCCACTAATAACAGCTTTGCCATATCTGTACCTACCGTTTCGCAGCTCAGTGTCGCTAACCAAAACACAAGATCAAAGTTTCCACGGTGGTGGTCCCGACTTGGCAGACTCGTGATGGCGGTTTCGTGCCATTTCTCGAGTTACTGTGCACATCAACTTGATTGAATGTAATTGAGGAGTTGGACACGAGGGAGTATCGGCTGGATATTATGCCCTCCAGCCCTTCTCGCATTAATCTATTGCATGATTCACACGTATTGGATACCGAGAAGCGTTTTCGAATGAGCTTTTGCTGTGGCCGTTGCAGAAAAAAAAAAAACTGAATAAAAAAAAAAAAAAAATACATAAAAAATATACGCAGTTGCAGCTCCAGAGTATTTCGGAGTAGGTTATTAAATTTCTCGATTTGTTAGATAGGTGGTGATCAATTGCGTGTTATTCAGTACTGCATTCTTTCTTAATTACCTTCAAATACGATAATTCCATGTATACGTGGGATATTTTGTCAACTGAGGTTTTTTTCTCCACCGACTTCGTAGTTGTTTCTTGTTTCTCATACCTAATTTGCTATTCAATAGTACTGATCGAAAAAACCTCATGTGAATTATTTCTCTAATTGCCTTCGAATCTACACAAGGAAAAGAGGTTTTCTGTGATACGATAATATGTGGATTGTATGAGATATGGTGAATTGAAAAAAGCTTTATCTCCCAAAAGAGTTGCTTTCAAACAAATCTGAACAAATTCCTGAAAGGGTTTTCTGAATTCGTACTATCTTATGACAAATTATGGAAAATATCTAATATATCAACAGCAAAAACGTGGTCGTCAGTTGAAAAAAAATTCCTCATATGCTTCTGTTCCATTGTCCAACTCCTCGATTGTTGTCCCCGGTTTCATTGTTGTGAATAAATTTTTGAACTCTTGATTTCGCGATATGGAGAAGTACGTTTTTTTCACCGGTGGAAAATTCCCGTCATTGACGTGTTACGTGGTAGGGAATTTAGGGGGGGTGTAATTGGTTTGAAATACCTGAGTCATGCCAAAGCAGAAGCTCTTCTAAGACTGCGGTTGCCATCTTTCTTCTCTTGGTTTAATGTGTCAAGGCGTATTTTGTGGCAGTTACTGTTTAGGGTTTTGGTAATAAAGGCCTTGATGTCAGCCTAAGCTTCTGTAAGGGAGAAAGGCATCCCGTGGGAGACACCAGGACCCAACCAGTTCCATGATTCTGCGGCCCTACGCTTTCCTCATTCGAAATAAGCGTGACGGTTATCGTCATGACGTCTTCATAACTTTGCCTTATGATTATATCATATCAGACCCATATGGAATGCACGAATTACCTTAATTTGATTTCAAATGCGGATTCAATTCATGGCAGCTATTCTCATATTAACAGGTTTGGAATATCGTTAGCAAAATTCAAGACCGAAGCTGTTACTCACAGAAGTACCTACTCATGGTATTCGTACTCTCCAATGTGAACAATCTTTCAGCTTCTAGGCCTGCCTTGGCTAGCGGATATAATCGAATGCAAAATGGATTTCAATATACGTTGATTTTTAAGATTCAGTTCGATTATGGTATATCCTATACGAAGGCGTAAGTCGAAAGGAGTTTAATTATAAAGTAGGTATGCCGAATCGATGATCGTTGCATTACTGGCATTGCAATCAAAGTGAAATCTTTATCAAGCTCTTTAGTTTCTTGAATCCAATAAAACCGGATTCTTAATAGAATCGTGATCAAATGCAATTGAACGGTGGAATCGGCGTGGAATGAGTTGCTGAGTGGAATGCTGATTCCAATATCAAATATATATACAGCTCGTAAAATAATATGGTGATGAAAATTTCATCCGCAATGATAATGATGTCCATTAACGGTATATGATCAATGCAAAAATACATAACATCGTTTTTAAACGAAAGAGAAGTGCGCATAAATATATCTTATCGTCTTCTCTGAAATGAGGAAATGAATATCATTCTAGTCAAAGACCTGGCACGTTACGAGAATTTGAATTTATTTCATCACCGTGAACTCGTCGAACGTATTTGAACTTTTTTCGTTTTGCAAATTATTGATTTCTACCGTGAAATACCTGTATGAAAAGATGCGAATTGTATTGACGATTGGATGATAATATAAGGTATTCCAGTTTTCGTACAACTTCATAAAATAGTATCGCGAAGAATTGCCTTGCATCCATCATCCCAGAGACTGTCATTAATATAGCTCATTTAACTGCTGAGAAATGACTAGAGTAAAATTTTAACAAGCTTGCCGTGTAAGAGGAAGAAGACAATAAATTAATTTCGAAGTTTATTAAAAGTAGGAACAATTAATCGTAATCGTACTTTCTTGCTCAAGCTCTTAAAAAATTAATAGCTACCAGCTACGCCGAGGAGAGCTTCCATAGTCGTTGTAAAATTCTCATCTCCGATGAAGTTTCATTTCAAATCTGTGACGATGAGTTAGAAACAAGAATTAGATAGATGATATTAGTGATTACCTGCGGATTTACTAAATTCTCATCACCGTTCAGTCGGTTACACCAACTAAAATCACAAGCTCGATTCAAATCTTGGTTATCGGAGGCGTCTGTCTTGACACACCCGGTAATACGAGCTGAGTCGAATCACTATACCATGCGGTTTCAATTACACGTTGAAATTCTTGAGATATTGGAAATGAAATCATAACTTAGACAAGCTGTTAGGCGAGATGAGCCTCCGTGCAAAGTTACCTTGAATGAGATACGAGGAAAGGAGAGGCTGTGGAGAATTCATGCTTGTTAGTTTGATCTACCCTATAGGAAACGCGACATTTCCGCGTTCTAAACCTCTTCAGTTTTTCCTCAAAACTTTCCGGATCGGTTGAATAAATTTTCTCATCTCTATCTGCCCTTCATCTGATGAAGCTGCATAGAGATAAGTTCGTGGGCAAAAACTGGATTTATTTTTCGTTCAAAAATCATCGTCTTTATCATCATTTTCGAAGAAGTTGAAAAGGAAAAGAATGATATAAGTTAATGTTGCTAGCCGGGTGTGAAGTACTCGTGTATTTTGTATCTGTAATAGAATATGAAAGATACCATACGCTAGCAGTGAAACGTTAAACAGTCATGCGCTTACTCAAGATTGTGAATAATTTGCTACGGGCCTACCACACACGACCAACTTGGTCGGTAAGATTCTAATTCGAGGTGCTACGGGGGATTCCCTAACATTATCCTAGGCCTGTGAACTTTCCTGGCAAACATAACTAACAAAATACGCGAATCCACAAGCCCAACATTGCGCGTTTGAGAATTCGCTTGGATAAGCACAGAGGCTTGGTTAGGCCCAGTTGCCTGTGACACAAACGTTTCGTATCGAGCCGATGGGTTTACTGAAACGGAGTAACGATGAGCGATAGTCTATTGACAGGCTATTGCTTAATTCTAGATCAGTCGTAACGACGTCTTTATGTTTTGTCGAAAATGTTTTATATGTGGTGAAAAACATGTCTACAAAATCATCAGCACTTCTATGGTTCTTTCCTAAAGTTCAATCCAATAATTAGGGTTTAGCTGGCTCTCGTTTCAAGAGATTGAATTAAAAATGTAAAAAAGTAATTTGTAAATTTCCCCCCAACATCATACGATCCAAAGTTAATTAGAACTTTCCGCAGTATACGATTCGTCGAACCTGTCGTACTTTAGAGTTTGCACACAAAGAAAAAAGTCGATATGTTAAAGACACTCAGAACCAGACGTGGTTAGAATATATAAAGTCTGTTTGCACAGACCTCTGGTCAGATCGGTTTGAGCGCTGAAGCGTTAGCTTCATCCTGTCGCACCCTACGGCTAACTGCACGGTGCAAACACAGAGACTATTGCTGATATATGAGAACACCTGTGCTATACGTATATATAGACGTTGCGGTCTATTTAGCTATTTGCACAGCCGTCGAAGAGGTAAAAGGTTCTTGTCGTAGGTGAAAAAAGGCAATATATCAACTGCTTGGTCACGTAAGTCAAACTCGAACGATCCTAGAGGCTGTTCACAGTAGTGGAAGTTGGCCGGCTGACGTTGAGCGTTTCACCAAAAAGACAAAAAAATTTGGCATTCTCTCAAAGTACCTGATGTTTCGTATCAGTTGAGGATTAATGACTCTTGGCGTTAAAATGTACCAGACTTCTCTCATCGTACTGACTCTATACACCGCACTTCTATATTAGCTGAAGTTCGAAATGCATCGTTTGAACTTCATAACGTTAATTTATTGCTATCCTGCAGAGGCAATCGATGGGAAAATTAGGTTGTGTTTGGAGAAATTATGACATAGTCCAAGGGCAAAGTTCATCTCATACGCTATTATCATTCGTCTCGTTAAAAAATACCGTCTGCAAAAATTTAGGCAGATAGTTGGCCTGATTTGACTTTATCTAGGATCCAGATTGCTTGGAAGACGTATAGCGTCATATGTTGAGTTCTGGAGATTGAATTGAAAAACTAGACATGACAATCTAGTTAATCTTTTCATTCAGTTCCATATGATTATGTGTACTTTATAAATGCATGTAGAATATTATGTAACACATTTTCTGGACGCCCCTTCTCTCTGACCTTCTTATTTATGTATATGCTCAGTTTCTACCATGAGATGAAAATTGAATTACGACGTCATCCAGTAGCCTGGAGCATGTAAGTGCAATGGCTTGTCATAATGTACCTTATGCTCAGCTTCACGAAGAGTGACATGGAAAAGTAGTGGAAAAGAAAGATCCTGGGATTCCGAATATCAGAGCTTTTTACCTTGTCTAGTTTCACATGTGCATGAAATTTATTAAAGTGTTATGGCATGGCAGTGACTTTTTCTTCAACATTTCACAAAAGTATTCATCATTTATACCGTGTATTACGATATGAGAATAAATAACGTTGCCAGAAAAAGGTTCAGATTTTAATAAGGTTTGGTGAAATTTTAAGGATTTTTTATCTGACTTTCGTATATATTTATGGTTCGTCGGATCTGCCGAGTGACAGGAACTTGGACGTTTGAAGTTACATCCTTGTTCTATGGTGTACTGTTCATACTGTTAAGGAAGTGGTACGGCAACAAGCGTATTGGATTCTAGCCAAGTTCTCCTTTTGAATGCGCTTTAGCAGGGCGGAACGGATACGGTACCTCGTCTCTGTGAGTAGAGGTCGGAGCAAACCTTGCTTGTCAGTCTTAAAACCGAATGCATTTGTAACCTCTACCTTTCCCGATATTCTCATCTTAGTTAGTTAAGCAACTACACGTGTTTCGCCCCGTAGAGAAATGAACTATTTGTATGTAAGTTCGATGTAGTGTAAGATTGCAGCGAATACATCGCGTGTTAAGTCAATTATTGAAATTCTAGTCTGAAAAGATGGTTCGAAATGTTGCTGATGTAATGACTTCGGTGTCACATCTTTCTAAGTACCATCAATATCTATAACTGTTGTCATTTAGTTAAGTTAGAATTCATCTGTTATTCGATATTGGATTTCTGTGAAAATTGAAATAGAATTGTTCATTGAATGTGGCTGCTGCTGTGTGGTATAGCATTTTTGTCAAACTAGAGCTGGGACAATTTCCTATGAATATTACATACGTTCTGTGACGTAAATTTGAAAAGTCTTGCATATCATTCACATTCTAGAACACGGCTTTACAAAGCAGCGCAAGAAGACAACCTGGGCTTCTGTTAGGATATATTTCGTATGGGAATGGAAGATAAAAGAATGTGGTTTCAAGTAGTACAGGTATGTAGATGTAAGACGATGCAAGCCAGACGAATCGCATGTGTATCACCGGATCGTTGACACAAGCAGAATATCCGCCGCATTTTGATTGTTCGAAAAATCATGAGAATAAGAATAAGGTCGTGTGATTTTATGAAATTCAAATTTCTCACCAGTTCAACTGACACGTATGGATATACATATGTATGTGTTTCATGAAAAGCTTCTTCTCTCCAGAAGTAAAATCTTTTTAGATAAGCTTATTCGTTCAGAGGTAATAGGATTTTTGTCTCGACCACCTGCCAGCATACATTCCCTCAGAAAAATGCGTAGTCCTACAGAATTTCTAAGTCTTCTGAATGTTTAAAAGGATTACCACTTCATAGGAATCCAGGAACAGTTATAGTGAGCAAAAAACGAAAAAAGAGTCTCTAACTCCACGAAATTTTGTAAACCCTAAAAGCTCGCTGTGCTTTTTACATTCCCTTAATTTTCTATTGATTTCTCCATCACCACAAGCTTGAGCCTTACGTTAAAAAAAGTAATAGAAGAAACTCACCTCCTAACGCAGCCATTCATATATGTAAATAAATTGGCTGATTTCCTGGAACTTGCACCAAATTTCAGACCTCCAATATTTTTTCTGATTATTGGAATCAGCTAATAGAGTTGCAAAATTTCACAAACTTATTGGTATCGTCATTACATTCACGACGAATGATTCACATCAAGTATATCAAACAATACTAAATAAATGACATACCGTGAAAGCTTTCCATGAGTATATAGGGGTTGAAAAATTGTTTAGGAAGTTATTTGGCTCCTCACTATCTGGAAATGTTACGAGGAACGTCAAAATTTATCTGTTTATTACAAATTGGTAACAACAGTAGGTCACGTGGTTTTGTTCTGCTTGACTTGTCGTGATTTGGTAGTTTGAAGTGTCTGCTGTAGGTTTAAACTCGTATAGTAAACCCACAGTTAGTCTGGTCATTGAATTCGTAAATCTAGCAATCTATGCGTGTAGCAATTTGTCGCCGTTTCCTCTATACGCTACCCCCTATTTCCAGTCAATAATATTTAACACGCGAGCGAGCTGTTACTCCACCTCTAATACGATCATCGATCCAGTGATTAAGCATTCGTGGAAATAATGGCCCGTATAATGAGAACCGAGCGCGTCACTAATTAATTATTATAATCGTTGCATTTCCTCCAACCTCCGTTCTGAATATATATATATATGTATACAACATTAAACTTCGTGACACTGAGGTATTAGCCTGACTTTTAATCGCCAACGTATCGCTCGTCGCTAATTGCTTTTGAAGCAGGATCGTCCCTCATTTATCATATTCATCGATAGCTCACGCCCCATCACGATCGCAGCTTAGCTTTTTAGCTTTTTCATTCGATTATCACCGATTTCGTTGTCATTTCCAACGCGTTTGGTTCATTGTTTTTGTATTTACCTATACGAAGTTGAAGTCCATCCATGGTACAAAATTGCCGTGTAATATTGAGTCTTTGTAATTAACACATTATCTCCTTCATAGATTACCAGTTGAGGTAAAAAATTCTCATTTGTGTCTTTTCCATAATGTCATTCGATTAAATAAAACTTATGGGATTTTGGACTCTTTAATGCATGGTTCTGAGCCAGGGGACCATACATCGAATTGTGCAAATGTTTTCATTATATCGCGCGTAGCAAGAGCTTTTGTATGACACGTATGCACCACGCAATCAATTGCATTTCAGATTATCGAAATATGATTCACGATGATGATTTATCACTGTTCACAGCTACCCGAATAACGCCTGTGTTATATTTGATTTGCAGGACCAAATTGGAGTGAAATTTATCACGGCTATGTCGTTTATATTTAAACCTTGATCCCATACGTGTATTATTTCTGTTCCAAAAATCACGCAGAATGCGCAATTATTTGCATTTTATAATTGCAGTTCGTATTGTAATTCATTGAACACTGCATTTTTTCTCGCTCATGTAAGGTACGTGTCCCAGTTACTGACCGTGTCCCAATTATTGACCTTTTTCGACGATTCCATTTAATCTGTGAGCTTCCAAATGATCAAAAAATCAATACATATTCTCTGAATCTCTAGAAAATAATTCGTGTAACGGAAACATTCAGAGACCTAATCATCGATTTAAAATTTGAGAAAATATAAGGGTCAATAATTGGATCTTGAAGGGTCAGTATAATTGGGATACTTACCTTACTTTATGGTACACCAGAACCGCAGACTTCCGGCGCTCCATGATCTCAAGACTATATTACACGACGGTAGCATACGATCCATGGCCCAGAAATTCCCCGATGGTTCCTTGTACATAATGTACGCCAGTCATTTCATACACGTTTGATTGGCAATCAGGTACATACGTAGACAAATTTGCCTGCAACTGGGTCGCATTCTACAATAAAAATATTGACGGTGACTTTTTATTTTTCAAGAATGATGGATTTGAATGAGAGGATTTCCGAGTAAAATCCTGTTAAGCTTGTTAAGAATAATTTCAAGAAGCAAGTCAAAAACGAAATTTTACCTTTCTGAATGTAACCGCAACTTCCGCAGAGTCTATAAGAGAAAAGTAGCACTTCAATTTAGCAAATCAGAGTTCTAATTCCAAATTCATTTAACCGAGTCAATGAAACTGAAAATTTCACTTAGCAGCCAAAGTACTTTCGTACGTGCCTCAGGCTCCTCCGTGAGTCCCCCTCGCTCGAGTACCGAGATATTATTTCAATTCCTAAGGTAACCTGGTCCTTAAGGGGGAGGTGGAAGTGAGCTGAGGGTGCAGGGCATGTTGGGGTTAGGTAAGATTGGCCGAGGGTTGATCATTACAGGTATTTGAACTGAGCGGCCCTAGGTAAGTATGGGCGTCAGGATTAAACGAGGACGAAGAACTGCCGGAAGATGAGAACATTGGCTTGGTGCAAGAACACACCGAGACCACTGGTGGCAACCAACTATGCAGACGTTGAGTGTGGCCTGGCTTCGCTGGCCTCGATTAATTCAAAGACCCGAGGATGTACCCTCTCTACGTAAAATAATTGTTAGTAGTAGCGATGTATCTTGAGTCTAGGTACGGCGCGAGGCGGGTTAACGGCGCTAGACTCTCTACCGGGAATGCTTAATTAAATATTTACATTAATTCGAAGGGTTCTTACGCTTGAGGTGAAAATCCCCAGGCACAGCGCATGACTTGATCGAACCTATAGGAGGTGGGAATCAAGTTCCAAATTCCAAAAGTTCCGAACGGTCAAAAATCCGAATTTATTTGAGACGCGATGCTGAGTTTCTAGAAACGTTGGAAATCAGAACTTACAAATTCCGAATGATCGAAATGCAGACAGCTCAAAGATTCGCAAGTTAAAAACTCAGAAAGTTCAAGAATCCGCAAATTCAAGGCGAGCTCATGACAAAGCTGTCAAATAAACAACGTTGCACAAGCGAATTCCGAGATTCGGAGTCTTGGCTTTTCGGATCATTAGCTTTCGGAACTTTGAGCCTTCAGTGTTTTTTGATTCGGAGTTTTTTAGATTGGCCACGTAGACTTTCGGGGAAATATTTTTCTGAAAATTGCGAGTCGATAGTATGAAAATTCGGAGTTTCCCCGATTTTAGACCCTATATCAGAAATCCGCAACACTGATACTGGACTTTTATCCGTCTTTAATTTCTCAGCCATAATTATTGTAGAAATTAGAAAGACATTCTAATTGTAAGTTGAGAAGGATCTGAAAATATAATGACTTGATTTGGCGCAGATAAACGGGGCAAATAGGCTTTTTGCAGAACAGATCCGCAGATTTTTCTTACAAGACGATAGCCCAACTAAAGACGTATGTTGAACTGCGTCGGGTTCGGGAATTTTTGTGATTGAGAAATCTTCAGAATTCATGTATGCTTAATTTGATCTAAAAGACTTTCAGCCTGAAATCAGTTGTATACGTGCAAATGAGCGGACGAGCAGGTAAAATGAGCCCCCAAGAAAATCAAGTGCCAAATGGTGATTTCAATAACTGAGGTAAGTGTACCAATTACTGATCCTTTAAGATCGAAAAATTGACCCTTATATTTTCTTAAATGTTAAATCGATGATAAGAATTCGGATTGTTTCCGTTAAATAAATCAGTTTCTAAAGACTCGGAGAAGACGAATTCATTTTGTTGATAACTTGGGAACTCACGAATAAAAAGACATCATTGAAGAAGGTCAATCATTTGGACAGCGTCAGTAGCCGGGACACTAATCCTAGATCTCCAAATTTCAGCTTGAGAAAGATAGCTCGACTCTCAAAAACGTATCACGTTCTGAAAATTTTTTGAACTGCATGAAGATATATCCAAAGCTTCCGAGGCAAGTAAAAAATTGATCTATAACGTTAAATAATTTGTGGAAACTAGAAGAAATTTTCATTGGGGTGCATTTTGCCCGCCTTTTTTCTACTGTGTCCTTCTTGATGGTTTGATCTATTTTTCCAAGGAAGTTAAAGGGGTTCCGACGAAGCCAGGTTATGTTTACGACTGAGGAAGTCTACGGTCGTCGTTGGTATAGAAATCGGGTGAAAAACAGGAGTTTCAAGAAAGGGGTTGCACGAAGTCTGGAAAGTTGTAGAATAAGACGTATGGGAAAGGGCTTCGATAGAATTTGACCGGTCTTTTCGGATTCTAGATTCGGGGAGGTGTAAATCCATTGAATAAATCGCGTTGTTGCTCGTAAATAATTGAATAGATACGAGATTCACGCGTGTAATATTCAAAAAGGCATATTGTTTGAACCGCAAATTTACGTCGACGGTGAGATTTTCCGTGCCATTTTGAAACTAAACAGCAATAAGCAAGCAATAACGGTCGTATTTATGCCTGCTACGGGAACACCTTTCCCTTTCGCGTTTGGAAATTTAGTACCAACTGGATCTGTATTCCGATGGGGTGAGTTTCACGCTTGTAATAATATATCAGCTATTCGCCCTATCCGCCCGACGTTCCTTAATGCGGGGCTTCCAAGGGACGAATTCATGCTTATTGCTAGCGATTTTCAAGGACGGCTAACTTTATTTAGAATCCCCATGCGTGCGCACGATCCTGCGAATTTTTTATACACTATCCCTCGGGTGTATTTCGGTCTGATATTTTATTCTTTACCTCTAAAAGCTTATGTAACAATGACACAAAGAAGGACAACCCGGCACAAAGATCCTCACTACCTCACGTCAACTATAAAACGAAAGGAATTATTAATGTAGCATGTACCTACCTATCTTTGAGACTGTTCGTCTTGCTGAACAATTACACAGCTTTAAGATGAGTCGGTGATGAGGTATCGCCTTTCCCTTTGAAGTTTGTAACTGAAAGGGTGAGCTCGAAGGGCTTTCGAGTACTATTGATAATATCATACGTAAACTGATATTAGAACTTCAGCAACGTTCCCTCCGGCTATATGTTGCTTTAATGGAAGTTTCACCACGTTCATCTTGCCGGCAGCGCAAGGACCGTTTATTACTTGTTACCTGCATGCACGGCATAACAAATGATCTCATTCTAAACATACATTCCTTTCTGTTGTGGATGTAGCTAAAAGACACGAGGCAATTATCTTCAAACGACAACATTAACGGTGCTATGCTCTTGTGCATATATGCTGCGATGATAATAATATCATTTCATAGATAAACACCTCACTGGCCCAAAACCGCATGAAGTTTCTTCAGGGGAGACTCCGGTGAAATTTGGATGGAATCCATTTTTTGATTTTTAAAATGACTCGGAAAAATCTTTAATAAAATCGTTTCCTACAAAAGTTAGTTACTGTTAGTATGTGTATTGAAAGAAAGTATGTATGAAGGTTCTGCGATGAGAGTGTGGACGGAAGGAATTACCTTTTGCTGGAATTTTCCAGCGTACCATTGCGAAAGGTTTCTCGCATCTACACTTTCATTGCAGAACCGTTACATTTTTTTTTCGATACACCTACTAACAGTAACTATAGCTTTTGTATGAGGCGATTTTTAATTAGATTTTTCTAAGCCATTTCAAAAATGAAAAGATAGATTTGATTCAAATTACACTCAGAGTCGTTTCAGAACATAATCCTTTTCGAAGTCATCCGTCGATTTACACTGCACTGAAGATCTTGCACCTTGTCATTAGAACTTGTTATACAGTGTGGGATTAATCGTAATTTTAGTAGATAATTGTGTTTATTCCTTGAGCATGGTAGTTTAATAATGGAAAAGCAACAACAGCTTCCATTGACACCCGAAGAAAAAAGTGAAATATTATTTCAACGGAGCTTCTACAAAGTTCTGTTATGGACTTCGATCGATCAGAATAATACAAGAGAAAATTTCTTTCATCTTGTGGTCTGCGTTAAACAAGAAATGAAATGATCAATCTCTGCGTGATGCGTCATAAAACATTCACTCCCCATTCAATTATAATTACAGACTCATTGTTCGTTACGAAAATGAACTTTGTGTGAAGAGAAATGAAAAGCAAAGGATTTTTGATATATGTAGGGGGTAGGAGGACTGATAGAAACATAGGGCAATTCTAGCAGTCGACGAAGAATCATGATTTAGTTGAAAAAAAAAAAAAATTAAAATGTTATCTTATGTTACTAATTTAGTAATCTTCCGGGTTAACCAGGGTTTCAACCTTCCATTTACAGTTGTTACGTAATGGGAAACACCATCCTGAAAAATAGCCTAAAAAGCTTCCTTCATACCCCGCAATTCTTCCTATAGATCAAGGAATTTCGACTCTTCATGGAATCTATTTGTAAAGATAAAATTTCGCATCCATGGAGAATAAAATAAACTACCTATACGAATATCGACGTTTCCTCGACCGTTTCATAGATTCTCTCAATTTTATGCATAAATAATGTTACCGTATTTCATCAAGCCCGATCTAAATATTCTTATAGCCATAGTAATGAAAATCCGTTTTCCACTCTTCCATATGCTCTATGCCATTTCAGTCCTAACTATAATTAAGTTACTTATGTTTCTATTTTTTGTGGAACAAAACTTACACACCAAATACAATTTGTTCTTACTAAATTCATCAGTCCCCTAGCAAAGCTACCAATTAATTGTCCGCAACGATGATTTTGCTCACAATCAGTCCTCCTACTCGCTCGCGAATGAAAGGAAAACTTGAAACCATCAGCGGATGCGGTAAGGAGCTTTCATTCTGATCCACTGAATTTTGAAGGTAGTCTACCTCTAACCTCTTTTAACCTTAGCGAACCTACTTTGGGAAAATTCACTCAGAGCAAATCCCTCTATACCAGATCGAAAAAAATGAAATGAAATGAAATAAAATATCCAAGAAAAGCACAGTGAGGCAGCCGCAGGGATAACGTGATCGTGCGTCAGGATCAGTGTGTCCATAACGCACCATGGCTACTTCACGTATCGCGAGTGTATATCTCGATGAAGGATCGACAAGGATCAAGGGATTCGAAATTCTGAACCGGAACCCTCGGCCCAAGCGAAACCGAAATGGACATCAATGGTCTGGGCTTTCGAATAACCGGTGACCCGGTCATGTGGCTAGTCAAAATACTAGGATCGATTCAAATATTTCAATTCACTTTAGGTGATGGAGCCAATAATTCCTGTATTCTTTATCCGTCTATGGCGAGAGTCACCCTGGTGTTATTGTGCTTTTATAGCTAGAGTGAGTGTCCAATAATGATCCGGTTCCAGAAATCCTGATGGATGTGGACGCGATAGCTAGTCAATTGTTGTATTATAACGTTTTTGCTTTTGTGGCTTCATAAAATATACGTTGTCGGCTTTACGATTTCCTGGTGTATTAACCTGGGACACCTTACCACGTGGGAGTCTGTATATGGAGTCTGGAGAGAACATTGAGTAGAGGTATGAAGAGAAAAGTAGGAAGGGAATAGATGGGAGATGCGACAGCGCGGAGACAAGATTGCGAATCTAAATGCAAATTTACGGGGGTGGCAAATCTTACATCAAGCAACCAACGCTCCTCCTGACCCGTTATATGCATATGATCATCGAACTTCGTCTGCATTTCACCACGTAAACTTCACCTTCCTACTTTCGGTTACATTGGTCCAACGCTTTGTCTCAAGAATTCATCCGAATTCCCAATGAATGATCAAGTTTCGCGATTGGTCATCGACTCCATAGATCAGTGAAAACATCCAATCACTATATTCTACAGATAGAATAAACGTGGCAATTTGGTGTGCAAGTCCATGTACAGTTACGATGTGATTGTTTTAAAGTAATTGCAATGCACTTTTGGACATATTTGTGATTTGGACGAAATCGAAACTTCTGAATATCTGTTGATTTTTTACTGTCCTTCAGGCACGTTGAATGAAAGGACCCATGGTCAGTGTCAAGCCGATGGTATAAGGTATTCGGAGTAGTGAACTATTCGGGTAGCTTCAATATCTCCTGTCGAGTTCTGCTCGAATTTGGTTTGTAGGATTGCATTCTTCAGTTCCCTTAGGAATCCTCTGAGGAAGGATAATCTTATTTGTTTTCTTTCGGGGGATGGGTGGGTGGGTGAGTATCACGCGAACGGGAGTTTATAGAATTCCGAGTTGAAACGAGATAAGAAAATAAGAACGAAGATGTAGTTTTAAGAATCAGAATTGAGACTTGTTTCGTTCTGGAGTATTAGTTAGTACAGATTGGAAATAACAAGGTGCACTCAACCGAGTGATAGGAGGCGGGCTGGACGAGGAGGTCTCGATGGAAGGATCTTGGAAAGAAGGAAGGAAGATGGCGTGGTAGAAATTGGCATGAAAGATAAAGAAGCGGGATGGAGAGAAAATGAACTTTCGAAGTGAGTTGGGAGAAGGTTAAGGGTTACTTCCAAGGCATTTACCTCTGACCGACCAACTCACATTGAATCTCGTGTGCACCACATGGGTCTGATCGATCTCCGCTGCTCCCATTTTCTCAAAATTTACACCAGTCTTCCGATTTTTTTTTCCTACTGGCGATCTGAATGTTATCTTTCGACATGAGATTTCTTTGTAGGTATTTGATTTGAAAGCCAACAAATTTTAATCAGAGGTGATGTCATTAACGGGAACATGAATTCTGTCTGCAAACGATATTTCAGTGATTTACTATATGCTGTTCAAAGGTTCTGCTGAAATTGCACTTTATCACCGAAAAGCGAAACTCGCAGTCGTGTATGAATGGTGGATCTGTGGCAAACGTTGGAACGATGTGTTATTTTGTGTAAGAGAGAGATAGACCAGACCGTCTATCAGCCGTTGGAAACTGAAATTTCGTTCATTAATCTATGTAGTGAAAAATAACCTTCATATCACTCTGTGACAAAATATCACTCTCGTGAAATTACTCGTTTCACATACGACAGACGATTTTTCTTTACACGTTGAGTATTCTGATTTTCATGAAATTAACGGTAATAGCTGGGATTAGCTGTTTATTACTCACGATGTTTTATCACAGCGCAGTTCTCAAGAAAGTTCTCTAGAGAAATACTTGCGAAACATATTTTGACTGGATTTTGGCTTAAATAGTGTAGAATTTGGATTCCACTATCGGATTTTTCGTTAGCCTTTCTCGTCGTTCGATAAGGAATTTTCGATTCCTTGACGATTCGATGAATATGTTTGCATCCAGACGATGGGCCCATACTCGCGATCCACCAGCCCCCAATCTCTTCAATATGAAGCTGAAACAATTGGTTTTTATGAAAGAAACGCGTCTGGAATAATATAATGTAGTGTTACCCAACTCGACTGCTGATCTTTTCGTGAAGATGAACCGACACATCGTGGTAAAGTTGTGTTCAACTTGCACTGGGTATGTGTATTTCTACTTCTCAATTCGATATACTTGGTCGTCCATTCGTCTAGAATGCCTTGAAAATTGATAGATATAGAATAATTGAATTCTTTGGGCGATGTATAAACATTTATACAATGCGGTTCGATGCATCATATTCCATAAACGCGACGCCGTGTTTTGAATACATATCCACCCGCGTATAGGTAGCTACTTCGATATACATACATTCAGAATGAAGTCACGTAGAAATAATTCTCGAAGTATTTTTCGAAGTTGGTTTAGTGCCGGAATACTTGACCTCAAAATCGTAAAATTCTTGTACAATTTCTGATTGAACTTTTGCAAAGAAAATTCATCTCGGAAATAATCATTTTTTTACGGTTTTCGCGAGAGGTTGATTTATCTCATTCAACTGTGTTGTTATCAGTAAATTCCAATCGCTATTTAGAGATCGGCATGTTACAGAGGCCATCATCATCTTGTAGATGCCGGGTGGCCAAAGCTTCGACATGTCTTAAATTCTATGTGACTCTGAAACTTTGCTTTTACCCGTGTGGAAATTGCCATGTTTTTCCTACTTTGAATATAGGCTCTACGTAAGCCCCACGTCGGCGTTTCTACATAAAAAAACCTACCTTGGTCCTTGCAGGGGCCTAGCTTGTATTTTCCAGAAAAAAGTTTCAAGTCCATACATATGTAATATAATTATGGAAAAAAATTTTTTCACCTTATTTCTCAAGTAGAGAAATCGCTTCCTTATGTGAGCGTATTGGAGTCTTGCATGATGGAAAGAAAATTGAAAAAAAAGACAGTAAGAATTTTGGTAATACCTCGAAAAAATTAAGTAGTTTTTTGCAAAAATCAATCATGGACATTTCGATTCAGATCGAATCGTAAAATATCATTGACGTATTAAATTATAGTGGTAAACTATTTTCTAAGTTCAAATTGAATTTTTCGATTTTGCCAAAGTAATAAAAAGTAAATATTCGAAAAAATTTTTAGAGAAAAGACAAGCTAAAAAAAATGTATAAATGAATTTTTCTTTTTTCAATGATGCGAGCACAATTTTTGAATGCTTTAAACAATGTTGATGATCAGGTGGCCCTGTCAAGGATATAAAGCGGGCCCTCATATAGGGATTGACATGGCCCCACAACGGGCCATTACTTGGCCCCTCGTAGATGGCCTACGTGGGGCCTAGCTAAAAAACCATGTCGTTTTTCCATTTGTCCAGGTAGGGCCTACATAGTTTGCCTATGTAGGGCCTTCGTAGAAACGGGGCAAACTATGTAGGCCCTAACTGGGGCCAACTCCAATTTTCCACACGGGTAGAAGTAACGATGTTGTTATGACCGGCTTACAAGCCAGGGTGACATTTGGCGGAAAATTTAGGTAATACACGTGCGGTTCAGTAAATTTGGAATAAAATCATCCCCATTCGATGTTTACAATACAGCTTATATGCAGACGTTGAATCCACAGGCAGTTAGCGCAACAAAGCTCTATTGAATATGGCTTTACTGGCTTTGCTTTCTGCTCAGCTTTTTCGTCGTCTAGACGCCACAAGATGATGGGATCAATCCGTGTTTATCCCCAGTAAGCCGCGTAAAGTCAAGAAGTATTTGTCACCTCTTCTCTGATTCCTATGTGCTGAGTATACATTATAAAAAAAGAAAGAACCGAAAAAAAATTCATCGTATACCTTCGACAACTTTTTTTTAGATCAATTCAGCTCATAGTATTCTTTTGTCGTACATTCGTTGCGAATATAAGGTTCACTTTTCATTCATTCATGACTTTTGCAAATTTTTTCCTCCATATTGGATGTCGGATCAATGAGGTGCTGTAAGACTCTCGTATGCGGGGACCGTTTTGGTATCAATTTGGGCCAAATATCTGAATTTTCAGAGAACATTTTCTGCAGAGGCAACAATTCTGCCAATGAGAAAAGGCTTTACTGGAGTCTTGACGAGCACTAATCTTCTATTTTTTGGATGGCTAAGGAAGCACGAATTTTGAAGAAAAAAAAAGAATGTGAAATATGTTTGGAATGAACATTTGAATCTTCTGCGATGAAATCTTCCTAATTAAATAAAATAGAAGAAGATTCTAATTTTTTCAAAAACACATCCTACCATAACCTCAGCATCTATTTCATGACCTGTAACGTTTTCCGGCTTTCCAGAAACTAGAGAAAGGATCAACGAATCGAAAAGTTGACCAATTGTTCTAATGACTATCGGGATTTGATTGCTGCAAGTGGCGCTTTCAATAAAACCATGTTTCTACACAGTAGACGCTATGATTTTAGCATTTTTTGGAATTTCACCCTAAATAGTGATGAAGTGTTTTAAGAAAATAGTACTTTACGTAAATGCAAATACAATGGACTTTTGAAAAATGTCATAAATTTCAGAGTTTCCTATACAGCAATAAGTATTGGTAAGTTAATCATCATATAGTGAACATCATATGTGGGCCTGTATTATATATATCTATGGGTGTGTGGGACATCAAGAATTCTAGTGATAGTGGAACGATGAAACCTTCTGACAGTAGGTAGGTATATACGTAGTTGCCATACGGGATTTTAACAATAGCCAATTTGTAACGTGGCAGATGGGATGGGATGAATGTTGAAACTACAACACGAATCCGAAATTTCACGCATTTTCGTATAGATTGTGCTCTCTGGTGGAAACATTGTCGAGTTGATCAGTATACGACTGTACGAGTATTTTTAACTGATTGTGAATACTTTCGTGTGCGCAGAAGTATTGGTCATGAATTATTGATAACCCAGTAGGCAATCATCTATATTCGGAGGGCTGATCTATTTTTCAGGATAAAAGTTTTCCGTGAACAAAAAAGCAGAAAACAGCTCTTCTTCATTGAGCAGGATATCCGGATGAACGTGAACGATTACGAAACGAATGAAAGGACCGAATGAAAAATTTACACCAGTCCCTTGCAGCCTGGCAGCGGGAGACACCCGTCGCCAAAGTATTTTTCCAAACGTTTTATTTCTTATATATTTCTTGACGTCCAAACTCTTATACTTGATCTTATCACTTGCCGCGACAGGGAAACAAGAGAAACTTAACTTCTACTGGTGCTACGGAACTGACTTGTCGGAAAATACCATTGACGTGAAATGAGAACACGAACCGATGATCAGTTATCGAACAATTTTGATCGAGGCAGTGTCGGATGCAATAGGAAATAGAAAAATGTCTACCAACTGCAAACGGTGCTTTTGCGGTGACGTTGATTAAATGCAAACAGGCAATCGTTTTCTCAATCCTTTCTATACCCACCCAGCGTAAAAGCGATGAAAAGTTTGTTGAAAGCCGCGAAATGAATCACAATGAATTCTCCCGTGCTAGTAACAAAATAGTCGCCAGGTCTCTTAAGTATCGATCGAAAGACGAAATGTACCACGTGAAAAGAATTGATTATCGCCAATTAACTACGCGGCGGCTGCCGTTTAATGACAGCCCAGATTTTCTAACACGAAAATTGAAACTACATAAACCTGTAATTACTACGAGGTACATACCTATACTGCAGATTGATTCATTATTGCATCGTTTATCAACTGACAGTACGTTGGCGATAAAAAGGAGTTGTATAATCAGCAAAAGACTTTCCTCGGCTTCGAGTGGCTTCTGATACCCCCTGGGTGAAGCCGGAGGTGCGAAGGCAGACTGCAAACTCAGAGAAGATAAGCAGTTAATCCATTACCGGTTAATTGAAGTGAATGTAGCACCCATCCTCGCTGCGGCAGCCCCCGAGTCCCTTCGGTATATACATAGTAGATTCAACTGTGCGCCGGGAGAGAGCTGGATGGAGTTAATTTATAAAACAAAGAGTAATTATAATTATTATTGGAGAAAGGTTGGGGGGGTGACCGTTGTCTGCCAATTAAAAGTTGCAAACTCTACCCCTCAGCTTTGCCATACCACGTATAGACGCATTACTCTTTTCCCTACACCCCTGCAACTTCAGTCTTTAATAATTCCCACTCGATCGAGTAGGTACAGCTTTTATCGATAGCTCGGTCTCGTTAAGGTGTTCAATTCTTTAGATTTCTACGTTGGCACACGCGCTTTCGTTGGGTATACAGGTATATAAATCGAGGAATAAAAATTGGAACGTGAAATGAGACGAAAGCGAAGAATGCAAAATGCCGAAGGGACGTAATAAGTTTTACCTGTAAAATTCAATCGAAGGTTCAATAATAAGGGCTGTTCCCTAAAGAATTTCTCTGGGTCTATTCAATAAACTTCGAGCGACTTACTTGACGTTTTAATACATATATATATAATTCCACGGATCGTATATCCGGAAACCTTTTTCGTTAGACGTTTTAAGTCAGGTTATAAATATCAGCAATATATCCGCGTATACTTATTAGTCACGTCATATTCGTAGGTGTCAAGCGTATGAGAAAATATTCAAACACGATGATGATATGGTACACCCTTTTTTCAGTGTGAATTTATTTTTTTCCTCGGCCCTTCGAGTGGTTCACGATTCAGATCTTGAGCAAATAGTTGATACCGATGACCATTTTTGAAGGTAAATTTTCATTCATCATGAGAAAAGCTGATGAGATTCAGGCGTTTGTTAGCTTCTTCACCCTGGAGTGCGAGTTGTACCCACTGAGTCATTGAAACTCAGAGAAAGGGTAGGTGATATCGTAGATCGCTTTAGGTACAGCTAGGATATTATAGAACAGTGTCATTGTGATTTCGAAATCATAGTGCAGAACTTGTTTGATTCTTTCCAAATTCTTGGAATTTAAACGATATTATAATTTCACACGATTCGACTGCAGTTGCTGGAGGGGCGCAATAACTTTGAGAATATTGCCGTATATGTATAACTCGATTCTAGCAGATTAAGATCAGCCATAATGTTTATAACTTACAGCTTGAAAATGTGTGATGGATTTTTTTCGTAGTTATCTGGAGAACTGATCGACGGATTTTGATGATTTTGATCGATATAGCATTCGCGCTGTCTTGAATTTGATTGGATTTTCCTATTATTTGATACAGTAATTCGCAAGTTCAAATAAGCAATAATTTCTTCATGGCTCTCATATTTCATGAAACTTAATTGAGTCACAGATCTCTATACTAAGGCCAGACTTCGACGATTCTAAAGTTTAAAAACGCTGCATCCAATATGGGCAACTAGGATTTCCTCAAGATAGAACGACTTGCATAGAAGCCTTCACTTTTCGGGTTTCCGGCAAGGCAAGCACAAATCCGAAATCGATATTATTAAAAATTCCAAAATGACTGGCACAAAATTGCAGAAGTCATTAACTTTCAGCTTGTAATACAACTCATTTTCTGCTAGCTCACACTTTTGACCCGAAAAATACCATTTCTCGCTAGTCTGACCAATCATGGCCAGACGAATTATCTGCTTGTTTGTTACCAAGTTTTCAATATGGATTGCTCAATCAGCGGAAGTGGGATCACGCACTTTGCTCAATAACTAATCAACAAAGACATGAAAGAGAAAAAAAAAATATTGCGTAGCTCCGAATCATTCCCGATAGACTTGCATTATTTGTAGAAAGGCATTATGCTTCAAGTTTGCCTTAGCCTCTTCGGTCTGAAGCCCGATGCACCGAAGGAAGTAATCCATAGTTTTCCAATCAGTTGAGAAGAAGGCATGCCCCCATTTTCCGAAGAGAACGCGACTTACATACCGGAAGCGGTAGCAGTTGATCAGTAATGCGCGAGCGACTGTGCCCCCTTCCTTTATCGGGACACTCGTCATCAAAGCTATTGTCTTAGTAATAGAAGAATGTCAAAGTTTCCTTACCAATCGGGAAAACCCAACGTTCGTAATTATCCAAGTTAACGAATCACCGAACTGAAGCAACAGAAACTTAAAAACATTCCAGCACTTTTTAGTGAATTGAATTTGGAAATTGTCAAATTCATTTGAGACTTCTTTCGTTGAAATTAACACCAATGATTATCAATGAATGAACTGGGCTCATAAGAACGAAATAGTTGAATATTTAGGATTTTCCGGATGATGAGCACCCGGAAGCAAAGTATCGTTGGCTGATTGTGAGGTTGCAATTTGCGTGGACGAAGAAATTACGTTATTTTAAAATTCAAGGAAAATTTCACAAAGTCAGCAATCCGTAAAGTTTGACTTTCGGCATTGCAACTCTAGTCAACGAAGCCGCAGTTTATCTTGTTTCTCTATAGGATTGGATGCATCGGTGTAGACTTTCTCAATCTCTGCACACGATATATAGTATTCCGAATACAGGAATACCGGTTAGTCGTGACCCGGAGTATTCCAATTCTTCTCTCGACGGAAAATTCCGAATATCGATACCCACGATTTCTGAACGAAATCGAAATATGAAATCAACTTTCTATACATATTATAATTGAATCACTTTACCGGCATAGCACCCTCAAGTTTAGGAATTGATTTCTTCAGACATATTATCAAGAATATCGACTCGAATATTTTTTATAATACCTACCGGTAGCTTATCAAGCAAATTAATCTCGGTGCTATTAATTTTACAGAATATTCCCGGCCCTATAATATAGGACAGGTAAAATGACAGGAGAGAGTTGTCTTTTGCTGGGAATTTTTCAATTTTAACTACCTGCAACACTTTTCACTTCGTAACGTACATACAATCGCTCTTTTATACCTTTTGATGAATTGTAAGGTTATTATTCATTAATTTCTCGCTTGGTTAGGTTTGGCGCTGAAAGCATCTCTCCAAGTTATTCATCGTTCCTGTTATTATCCCAAACTCTATGCGAGAGGATAATTCCCCTTGAACCTATCTCACCATATAACTATCTATAATATAACTGCACGCAGCAGCTACATATGTCAATGGGGGGAGAGAGAAAAAAATAAAAATAAAAATAAATTGCGGGTGTTTGTAGGTAATCGTCACCATGCGCTATATACCACTAATTCTAATGGATAGTGATCAATCAGGAACTAACAGTCGCGTGTTAATGGATAAGCTACATACACACAAACTCACACACATGAATGCAAGAGCATTGCGACAGCCCCTATAGAGCTGTACACGCGGTCGTGGTCAAAGCTCTTGAAGAGCGACGAGGTGTGAATGACCACGGTCCTCTATCCATCGAGTAGGTATAGGAGCTATAGGGGTTTAGCTTTAGAGTTTCGAGGTAGGTATATACGCATTTTCTTGTCAATCCGAGCTTGGTGGCTTTGATACTTTATTGCCTTTTACAGGACCGTCAAAAGCCACGATCTCGTTTTTGTTAGTCACTCTCTCACCGAGGCTGAGTGCCATTTAGTATTGAGGTTTTCATATGTGATCCTATAAATTTTTTTACTCCCAGGAACAGTTCAGACAGACTTACAATCTCAGAGTACCTCAAACACATTGCACTCTTTGAAGGGTACGTGTAGTACTCGGTACTCCTGAGTACTAAGGAGCTTTAGAGAACTCTGGTCACCTACTCTGAGATCTACACGTGGTCTTGGTCAAGGATCCCAATGTCCGACGAGGTGTGAACCAGTAGGACTCTTGAGCCAATGAGTGGTCGTTGAGGGTTTATAGGAGTAGGTACTAGCTTCCTAGTCAATCCAAGCGTTCAGGCATCCGTGGTTTTATCGGTCAGTTGGAAGAGAGGATTTTGTCTACTGCAGAGTGTTTGTATCCGATTTTTATATTTCTCACCATGATGGATGGAATTTTCTGATAATTCATAGAGCAGCTAGGAAGCTCGACGTTTAGGGATCATCGATACATTGCGCTAAGGAATGATATCGTACTGACGGATGGTGGGAAAGAAGTTTACGATTTGGCAATAATCTTCGGAGGTTTAATGATTCAGGGAATGTCGATCAAGCCTCTTTTATCGGCAATGTATAGACGAGTACGTCGAAGGTTAAAGCTTTAATAGTATGCAAATTAATCTTAGCTAACTATCAACGGAGGGACCTTTGGCATGCCAAGTTGGTGGGCAGAGATTGTGGGGCAAAAGGAAAAAAAAAAAAAAAAAAAAAAATCGGATCGTTCGCGATGCAAATCGAGTACTTAGCCCCTTATAAATTAGACAATAAACTTCATTAATGTCCCTCATCTAACCTCCGCCCAAGCTCTAACGTGGAAGTTTTATCTCCGCACCTATTATCAACCTACCAGCATTCTAAACTTGGGTGTTGGTACGTTCAATATACATCAAAAGATTCCAATCTTTTCGGGGGTTAAACCATAAATCATTTTGCTTGCGCGGTTACCCTCTGAGAACAGGTTTCAACCTATACAGAGCTGTGTTTGATCAAAAATAGGGGGCTGTTTGGTTTTCTGCCAAAAAATGATAAACTACGCGAAATGAGTCGATTAATTTTCACCGATTAATGCGTCATCAGGCTCTCATCGATCTTCTGACAACCTGGTATAATAGCATCTTATAGAATCTTGGGATTTCAACCTAAGGTAAAGCTCGCGCGTTATCTTTTCGTAAACGACGTACGGCTTGCAACCCTGTGATTTTCATCGGTCGTATATAATTAATTCAAGAGCTCGGATAGACGTCGTACTTGAGCTCGTTTAAGTTTATTAACATAAATGCATCGCGTGCTTTTGGTCGACTGAGGCGAATACTCATATTCTGACTTGCTGTCTACAACCAGGATCCTGAAACTCTGCAAACGAAGAGATATCACCGAAACTAGGTACCTATATGACTCAAGTACTTGATCTTAGCTGCGCTAACTGGCAAAGCTCATCGCAACCGCAATCTACGCCGCAAGATATTAGAAACGGTATATTTCATTAGGGGTATAGTAAATTCCGAGTACGAGTTTCGTCTCTTCGGCAAACCTTGATTAAATACGGAAAATATAACAACGTTGTAAGCGTCAACTGTGAAAAAGATTCGAAAAAAAAAACCCCCGTCACTTCTCAGTGATTCAAAATTGCGTTCAACCAGCGAGAACGAACATTCAAATCGACAGATCGCGTTGGAAGCCATTTCGGAAATGCGGCGTACCGGATTTACGACGAGGCAGATACTTTTCACGGGTCTCCTTGGCCACGTACCCCATACTGGGCTCAAACAATTCTTGGCTGGACGCCACTGCGGTGCCGCAGCCATTTTATGCATTTTGCGGTTCTCGCGTTTCGCGAATATCCATCGAGGTTTACAAATTTCAGGCCAATGCACTTTACTCAAACTTTTCACAGACCTGCTAGAGTGTTTGCCTTATTATGTTATACACACCCACGTTTCAAGAAATTGATCAACATTTTCCAGTACGAATTTGCGATAGTAAACTGATGATGATTTAACAATACTATTCGGATAAACAAAGTAATGAATAGGTGAAAAGCTGATATAATACTATGTATACATATAATGGCAATCAAATTGTATTGTACGGGCATTCGACTTGACTCTGATTATATACTATACCTATAGATACGTGCTGAATCCAATTTATTCGCGTCAACGCAGCATAGATTGGCATACTTTGCGCAGCGTGTAATCTAGGTGTTTACTTGGCGAATTCGAGTTACGCTAAACATGGTGATTACTCTCGTTTCGCACAAGTTCCTGGGCCAGACATTATTCCTAGGGATCGTACTTGTGCCGAGAAAGAGAGAGAGAAAGAGAGAGAGAGAGAGAGAAAGGAGGGATCTGACATTTAATTAACACCGTCCGCTTGAGTTCGCGTAGAAAGGAGAATCGTTAAACTAGTAGGTCACACAACGACGCCTATGCGAAGAGAGAAACAGCTTTGCTCGTTTCATCTTCTGTTCTTGCTAATTCCAGCTTCCGCAAAAGCTGCAGGAATTTCATTTCAAGGATGGGGTAATTGATTGAAATGAAAGTGTAATAACACCGAAGGGTGAATTAAATGTCTTCAATTCGTATATTATATAACACTATTTCGAGGACGGATCGATTCGTCACACCCGTACCAAAGCCAATGAATTAAGAGTACGCTCAAATTGCCATGTTCTGTAATTTATGTGGCTATTAGAACCTTGTCGTTTGATCTAACGCAACCTACCCCACGTGATTGACTGCGATTTTGATCACACCATGATTTTTGCTCCACTTTTACGGCACTGTAGTAGGTATAGTAAAGGTAGGAGGATTACGTCGTCAATCAGGAAGCACTGAGTCAAATGATTTCTAGCCTCAAGTCATTCATGGGTAAAATAAAAAATGACGTCAAAAATTCTCGCGTTTTTCTCCAATATTTCACTTTAGTTGTTTCATTTTACAGATTTCTATGAAAATTATGTTCTCAGCTGAATACATAACAATAATAGAAGGTTTTCAGTCAAAATTTGATTTGCGGAGAATTCGACTATAGAAAAATTCGTCTAAAACAATTCGACTAAAACAGTTCGTCTAAAAAACAATTTGACTTATACCATAGTAAGAACTCGTCTGAAACCATTGGACTAAAAATAATTCGACGAAAACAATTTGACTAACAAACAATTTGACTGAAAAAAATTCTACTAATAACAATTCGTCTAAAACAATTTGGCTGAAAACAACTTGACTAAAATCAATTCGACTAACAATGAGTTTTATAATAAAATTCGGGTGAAACACAAGGTTTTTTTTTTGCTTCTTCTAAAATCTTCGTTTTGTTAAACTTTTTATAAAATTCCTGTGATTTATGCATCCATGATTTTTACTAATCCTCAGGTTGAAATACACATGATAAGACAAAAAATATCTTATCAATTCGTCCCATCTTATAAACACCCATCATTTACAGGACCTCCGTTTTCATCGAAGTTTTGTATCCAGATGGTTTTAGTCGAATTGTTTTTTAGACGAGTTGTTTTAGTCGAATTTTCCGTAGACGCAAAATTTTCCTACAGATTAATTGATCCTTGACCTTACGGTCGCTGACGTAAAAGTCAACTCGGTGGCAGATTTTGCCGATATATGATCGAGAGAAAAATGAGGATAAACTTGGGCAGTAAACAATCTAACAATAAGCTATCCCTGGCGAGATAGGTTATAGGTATCGGAGCCAGGGCCAAGACGTATAGCAACAACGACAACGTCGATAGCAATAAATAGTACTGGATTCAGTTCGGGATTCAGACCGAAAGCTTCGCGAACTCTTATATAAATAATAGCTACGAGCTGCTCCTCGTAAAACTGAATTACGTGCAAACATCCAAGCTTTGGTTTTCCAGTGCGTCAAGTGTTTGGTATATATATTATATATATATATTCTGTCTTGTTGTATTCAAACACGTAGATATACTTCTTCGAATCTATATTGTCGTGGGAAGATAATAGATAGAGAAAAGAGAAGATATCTGGCGCGTATTCCAGGTCGAATTTATCGGTAATATATTTTATAACGTTACAATTTTTCTTTATATTTATTTAAATCGCAACGAGGCATCCGTTACTTTCACCCATCGGTTATTTCATGCTTTCGTAAAAATTTGAAAACCGCCAAAAAGCCTTGGATGAAAAGGGACTTGGCACGGTATCAAAGTATTTCGCATATTTAAACAAGTAGATGTAGGCACCTGAATATATCATGGGGTGTGATATTCAACGAAAACGTCGATTCAACTTGCGGATATCACATTTGATATTTGAATTGTGTGGTTCCAAAACTGCCAGAGTCCATATATTGAAAAAATTAAGTTATTTATCGATTCTTCCCCGGCTAGCAGTACCTCCTCATTGTACATACAATACGACAAGGTCCAAAGTCCTCTGAAGTCCTGAAAGAACAATCATGAAAATGATAGTTCGTTTTAAATTCAGCTCATTGTCAGTTCATCGCAGGATTCAATTCAACTTTGGCACATTTATAGGAAATTACAATTATAGCAATCCCTCAAGAAATTGTATCAAAACCAATAGCAATTCGAATAATAGAGGGATGATATCATTGTTTGATGCTATTGATTTGATTGACTCACATAGAACGTTGGTAACGTTACACCGTATGACATGCAACTAGAATTGAATCTGCACCAGAGAAAAGAGTTTATTTACGGTTAACAAGCCATCGTTGGATATGGCGAAATTGATATTTTCTCATTGTTACCAATTTTTCTTGTCGAACCAAATAAGATTTCTTAATCATGACCAAATTCCATCGAAAATCATTTGGCCTGAGTGAATCTTATTTGAGTCGACGAAGATTTGGTAACAATAACAAAATATCAATTTCGCCATATCCAACTATAACTTCGTTATAACAGTAAATAAACTTTTTTCTTAGTGTGGTTGATATGAATTATTTGTAGTTTATGATTATGTCGATTTTACCTATGCTGGACTTTGTTGATTTCGGAACGGAGAAGCTCGTTTTCATTCGGGCTTGTTTTATCAAATTTTTGGAACATTCTGAGTTTTTTCTTTTTTATGGATTTTTTGTGAAATATAATTCCGTTACTTGCATCATCATCCCTATGCGCCAAAATTACAAGGAAATAAAATGAAGTAATGAGAAAATAGGATAAGGGATTTGCGGAAAAATCAACAACATCTCAGAGATAGTCAGGAGTGGAGGAAAGAAGCGGGTTAATTTAAATGGGCGTATCCGCTCGCCGGGCTCTCGACCTAACTCTATATCCCTTATACCTTGAGAATAAAAAGAGGATCCACGTAAATAGTACACGTAAATAATTAGATCTCACCACCGTGGTTGGAGAGCATCCAATGCATCTTCGTTTCCCCAGCTTCCACCGCGCCTCGCGATCTCTCCACAACGACCGCGGGGCTTTCAACCCTAAGGCGAAGGCAGCATCGCCGCCTTACTAACCTGACGACGTTTCGTTGAAAAGCATCTTCATCCGCGAATCCCCTGGTGTAAAATGTTCTCCACAAAATATTATACGGTGATAGAATGATTCCTAAGACTTTTATGTCAGTGGAAAGCCGTTTCGGTTCATTCATTTTATTGTATTCTATTCTTTTTTGTCGTCTTTTTTTCATCGCGAAATACTTGCGATCTGATATCGGGAATATAAGGACAATTCCAGATGAAACTTGAAAATTGAGAAAATCGTGAATGTATAATAGTACATTTCGATACGAGTTCGGAAAGGCTTTTGGTAAAAAATAATTTTAAAGTATCCACATCGCAATTTTTTTTTTCAAACCCTTGGAACCGTTGGTTACCGGCAAAACAGTATGCTGTTTAAAAAAAAAAATTCGGCATGGCATTATGAAAAATCATTTTCACAGAAAGTTGCGCGAAAAATGTCCTTACCGTCTGCGCTATGCAAAAGTTCTATTCCGACTGTGTATCTCGAAATTTATACTTCAATTTTGCCCAGGGAATACATATACACAATCCTCACATGAGTTCTGTAGAGTATGCGAGTGAACAGAAAACGCTCAGATATTTTTACATGTAATTTAGAATACACGAAAATGAACGATTGAATTTCATTAATTTTTTTATTACCCATAATTCAACTTTAATTTTTATCAAAATCAATCGAAAGGTCAATAATTTGCAGCAGAACTAGTCCTATGATACTAATTTACGTTCTCACAATAGTGAATATTCGCCAACGAAATCAAGTCGTGGACGGTAAGGACGCCGACGATTTACGGAAAAAATACCTATACTTCTCAAATTATAAAAAGGGTTGGAATGCCAGCACGATAACGTCAGTTTGGGAAAAATTGTATTCCATGCTGTGGAACCCAAACCAAATCAAAATCCTTATCAATACATGGGGTACGGGAGTTTCTTCCATTCGGACGGTAAAGACACAATCTACAAATTTAACGAAATTTGGATGGTTTCTTCATACATGCATCACCACATTTCACGGGTTATAGTAGAGTACCGATTGTTTTTAGTAACATAGCGCATCATTACAAACAAATATGATCAAGGGTGCTGCACTTTACCTTGTCGCATGTTCGCCCAAGAGCGACACAAAAACTGCGGACGGTATAAGGACACAAAAACCTCGGGACAGTTTTCAATAATTTTTGGTGGTGATATGGTTTTGAGCACAGTCAATTCACTGTTTCGTATGTGTAGCTAAGGCATGCTGAATTCGATACTTTATTTTATTTGATTATAAACGAACGGTACATGAGTTTGTTTCTTCATCAAACTTTGAAAAGCTGTGCCAGGGACAAGGACGGTAAGGACATTTCAGTGACTTTTCGTGAAATAACGTGTAGAATTTCTTGATTCCGGCTCCATCAAATGTATGCTTTTGGTTAGGGACATTACAAAGATCCTGTTGATAATAATAATTTGTCAGATTTCATCATTTTAGTCTTTTAAAATGTCAAGGAAACGCTTCCTTAAAGTTCTATCTGGAATCGCTCATATAGACACTGGGTATTTTTTTATTTCTTTTTTTCTTTATCACCCGAATCTTTGCTATGGGATAACATTTGCCAAGGGTTTAACGTACCGTGTTATATCCATTTAACTTTTCAATAATGTCGAGAGATCCTTGAGCGTGTGCGTATCTCACGAGCTATCAGCTCTGCGTAGCACCTTTCTTTGACCACTCCATCACCGTGTACCATGGCTCTTAGTTCTTGGTAAAAAGAAAACTGATCCATTATTCATATTCCCGTAAGGACGAGAAGGAGGACACCCAGCGAAGTATATAGGTTTGGGTCTCGTCTATTCTGTCCTTTTCTACAATGTGCGTTTTTCGGGTGGAAATATTTCGTGAAGTGAATTTTAGTAGGTACCTAGAAAAACCAAGAACGGGAAATATTCTATCGCGATCTGATGGCGGCCATATAATAGATTATTCTTTGATCCCGCGTAGGGCTGAAGTAGTAGCATCTCATATCCTATCTGATGGGACATGGATATACACTTTCCTCATAGGGCGAACGTTCGCGTTTACGAGGAGCAACTCTCTAGAACCCTTTCCAAGAGGGAATTCCAACTCTGCGATATTCCTCCGACCAAAGCCAACCACCGGGCCGTACCGCAGAGCCGCCATAACCACCGTCTTTTCGTGGCCCCTGAAGGAATTTTGGGTATGAGAATGGAAACTGGTCTCAGTCTGATCGCGGCAACCGGTACGCCTGCTGTAAACGATTTTCTTCACTAAACTGGGAATAGTAGGTTGCTCCGGGAAGGAGGTGTTCCACCGAGAAATCGGAAGAGATCAGGTAAAGAGGTAAAAAAGAAAGAAAGAAAATAAAAAAGAATAAAGAAGTTAGAACGACTGTCAAAGACAGAGAAAAAGAGCGGATTTTCAGAGTATATTCAAGGGGATGGATGAACGCCGGATTTGCCTCGAAGCTGAGGTCTGATTTCCGCACATATTTCCAGAGCCTCGTTACCATCATTGAACGGGAACGTTGAAAAAAAAAAGACTCGCAAGCTCTGTTAGAATAGAGCGAAGATACGGGATGAAATTCTGGGACATGAAACGGTGCAGTCAAAAGGACAGTCCAACGTGAAGTATAAATTAGTTGCAGTTCAGAAGTTAGAGGCCATGGTGTCCGCAAATTACGTCATTAACTTTTTTTTTTCTTTTATGCGGTCGTGAACCCCATATCGCCATCTCTTTACCCAGATTCTGATTTCCCATACCAAGTGGCCAGACCGCCACTTTTCTTTTCTATCCACATATGTTTCCCTCGTTTACTGGCTTCGCTATTCTAGCATCGAATAATGCACATTGCTGCACAGGGCATCGCTGTTGACTCCATCAGTGTGTCAAACAAAGATGCGTTGCCTCACCCTGTCTATGTTGGGTGGTGAGCCATTACCCTTAATTGGTTCGAAGGCTTGGAGCCTCGCTGTACATTAATGGTGCATATAGATGCCTCAAGGAACTGCTGATTGTTAATTCACGATCAGTATAGCATAAGCATCTCCGAACACATACTTGAGGGTTGCAGTAAATAGTACATCGACATATAAGAAAGCTTAAAATGGATTACAGCCCGCTGCTAGGGTATTGAGGGTCTTTCTATTTGTATGCTAGGTATCTGCTTCATTGAATTATAAATTGTTCAATGGGGAATTAGGGTGCCAATTGTAACTAGAAAGTGTTCCTAAACATCATCCCATGTCACACCGTAACAAATAATGCGTTGACTAACCGTAGGTTGATGATGATAAGAGAAACGCGCACATATGATTAGATGATTGAACAAACTTACTCGCATGTGAAGTTCAATCTCAATTTTAGGAAGCCCTTCTTTCGATATGATCATGTTATTCAATTATTGTATGATCAATTATGAGGTTTTGCGAGTCGATAGACTCGACTTCACGAAAGCTGAGATAGGGTTTGAAAGACTATAACGTTCTCATTATTTTAACCGAATATCTATAAAAGTACTTTTTCGGCATCACGAATGACTCGTAGATTTTCGGTTAAAGGCCGATATCAACTGACCCTAGAAATTTACTGTCGAAATAATGGTGTGGTGAAAAAATGTACCAGATAAAGCTCGTAAGGTTGAAATGGTTTATTTATACTGAAGATTCTCCCAACGAACGGTCAGGTTTTATCATACATAAATTGAGTTTGGTTCTATAGTTGCTCGATATCCTATATACGGAACCATTCACGCGTATTACTGTTACGATGAAAGTACGTTTTCCACCTTATGCTGTACTTGTATTTAGTGACTGACGCGATGCATAAGCGAAGCTAGGAAATAGTATTAGATTTAATTAAGCTAAGCACACCGGATTATCTGAGTTCAGCAGAGGTTGTTGGCTTGTAGATATTTTGTGCGTCTATAGGTCTGGGTTGGTGAACAGCAACGCACGTGCCAAGTAATATCGTCAAATTCATTTCAGACATGGGCTTAGCGAACGGTATATACATATATGTGAGGGTGTTTATTATATGCAAGTTGCAAACGAAGGATCAGGTATATTCGCCAACTTATTATATATATATATATATATATATATATAATTATAAGGATACCTTACACGTATCTCACCACTCAGTAGTGGTGTAATAGATTTTAACGAAATTACATCACCGCTGAAACTTGGTATACTACGTAGTACAATGTCGCAGTGAACTCTCTATTCCAACGAAATTTGTATTCAACTCGCTTGCTCGTTGTGCAAGCAGGCAAAATAACTACGGAGTGACTGAGTGAGTCTTGGAGGTAGCTATACTCGGGTTTGAGATCTTCTCAACAAACTTATCTCGTTTCAGACCAAGGAAGTGTCCCGCAGATATTAACTCATCTTCGAAGAAACCTCGGGATCGAGTTTCCCCACCCGAAAACCATGATCTACAGGTCAAAGAGTTCGGATACATCCGAGGAAAATTCGTTTTCCACATGAACAAAATGTGCGCCTGACTTCAATCATAAGAGACAAGCCTTACTCATTTACAATTAGTCATGAATCCATGAACATGAGAATTTCAAGTTATTCCTTCGTCTCCCTTATTACCCCATTGTCAATACTTTTCACAAAAATTGGAGCTGATGGAAACACATTTCTCTTGTGATCTGCAATCTGGTTGAATTATGGATCTGCTGCGAAAAGCAGACACTCGTATGCCCTTACGCCGCAGGCTTTCTGAACGGATTATGAATTATCGAAGGTAAAAGTTTGGCCACTGGATAATGAGCGGGATATTATATGCGCGGAGAATCATAACGATGTTGGATTCCAAAAAAAAATGTAGGGAATCGTTGCTTCTGTGACTTTGGGCTTTCGACACAGAGCCGCAAGCTGGTTCTACCGCGGTTCGTAGCACCGGTGGCTGAGTAGCTTCGGGCCATTTATTATCCCTATTATCCCGCCTCTGACCTCACTCACTCCCGAGGGAACCCTACAACACCTACTATTCCAAACCTTTCCCTGCACCCTCACCTACGGTCTTCCTCTCCCTGTGCCCATCGCTAGCGACCCTTCATCACACAACATCGCTCCTCGCTCAACATCGCATCGGGGTGGTAACGTCAATGGCCATGCAACGTCTGGTTACCTTTTATCGTCTAGTTATTTTCAAGTATCCAACGAGTATATGGGATATCCACTTGATTCAATGTTCATGTCAATGGCAGAAGGTATAGCTTATGCAGAAAAAATGCACCGTGAGTTTTCACATAGCACGTCCAGTTTCTAAATCTGGAACTACACGCTGGTATACATAGTTTTCCAAACACAAAATAGAACACTGTTCAGAAGATAGCTTTGAGTATTGTTCTCTTGAATATTTCGCTTCAATTAATACAGTACTTAAATGTACAGTTACTATTTGAGTGTTTTATGTGGAGAATAATGAAAGAAAAGTTTCACAGCTCCGGCTTTCTTGAAGACTTGAGAGTTCATATAACTCGCCTGGGGTATTCGAAGGCTGAACTAAGAACACGATTCTATCGATCTACCCGGATAAATAATAGATGTCCTGAAGAATAATAGCGACTTATGTATCTACTAGCTCTTTTGTTGCTATTGCTTCAGCTTTACACTGACAGTGAGTTCAGCGATGCCGTTTGAGAGCTTTGCTACGTGAGCGATTACGGTGACGAGACGTAAACATGAAAAAATAACGAAAAAATATGTACGCACCATTAGGTGAAAAGCTTTTTCACGCCTAGTAGACTGAAATTGGTGACCTGTGCGAATGAGTGAACTAAATGGACCTGCAGCTTCCTCTATCCCACATATATTCTCTCTAGTCGGATGACGCGATGAAACATTTTCACAGTTTTATTTTTGACTGCCGATTCGGAATCGAGGGAAATTGATATAAACAGTAATTCGACACGAATATTTCTTATCGAATGAGTGAACAATTGTTAGGAATTTATTTGATTTTTTTTTCGAATAATTCAGTCTGCGTTTCATCACAGTATTGATCGAAGAAACGTCATGTTAACTGTATCAGTGTTAGGCACTTGGACAAAACCGTTTTTATTCAACAAGGTTTCAAAATCCCTAAAACGATATAGTATACCGTTAAAACAGCAAATGCGTGTATTATATGTATAAGGCTGTTTAATTCTCTGAAGATCCGCATAATGGTGGAAATTTCGGCGAAGCCTAAAACGTATAACTACGTGACCACGAGTTTTGGGACGTGCGAAAATATCGCTAACGAAAGCTGGGCTTTACAATTCGCGAAAGTTCTATGGGAGCCAAAATGAGATGAAACGAGCGTGTCTACAGCAGGATGAAGGGAATGTGCATATCGAAACGATGACATATATGTTACGTTAATTCAACTGGAATTATAGTCTATTGCACAACATTTCAGTTTCGTTCAATATGAAGTTCTTATCCTAGCTATGGAATATGGATGTTCCTTCGGGAAACAATTTTACTATTTTTTCATCGGAATGTGACAAGCTTTGCAGCATCTGGAACAGTAGTCGGGATTCTGGCGAGCCAAGGGTCGCGAAATTTCACGAAAATTCAGGCAGATTGGGCTCATATCTTGATAAAAAACAGGTGAATTCAATCCACAATAACACCCCGTCGTTATTCGAATGTTGTTCTGTACGATTTTCCTATTCACAGACGGTCGTAAGTTTGCGAAAAATGGTCTCGTGTTATTAGCGAGATTCTCGAAATATCTACGGATTTATTCCCGTTGTATAAATAAGAACTTCATTCTAAGACGTATATCGAGAAGGGATTTTTGGCTGATAATGTATAGCATTTTGCATCACGTATTCGAATTCGTTTCAAAAACTGCATTATTTCTCGGTGCAACTCAGCTAGGGACAATTGCAATTTAGATACAATACTGCAGCTGCGCCGTTGTAATTCATATTTTGACTATTTGATGTGTTTGTTGTTTGATCAGTTGCGCAAGACCGCAGTTAGTGGATTTTTTGCTCAACTACTTGTCGCTAAAATTATTCACGGCTTGATTATAATTAAACTGTAATTAGATGGACTGGGTAAGTGCCGAGGGAGATCCTCGTAGAGCACGTATGCGGGTCAGTGACTTACAACGTGGTGCAAATTAGGGTCTCTTCTAACAACAGTAAAGCAAATATTGCCGCGATTAGAAGCAAAAGCACAGTTTTGAAACCAGTTGAGAAGCTCAAGTTTTTGCACTTTCTATTTCACTTTATTTTTCGGTTGATTTAACCGTTCGGTAAAAAATTGTATTATACAAAACATTGTTAATCATAGATGTGAAAAATGTATTTCAGAATGTATTTCTTTCTTTTCCTGTACGTACAAAGATCCAACTCGATCATGCTAGAAGTAGGTAAAGAAAATGAAAGAAAACTTCGATCATGAAAATCAAGATGAGACTGATTGAAGAAGGCAGTGCTAAAAATTGGTTAGGAATATGATTACTCGGGCGAGAAGCTTCATTCGAGAACGGAAAAGAAGAAGTGCTTATTATTGGAAATTCGATTGGAGGGTATAGGAGCATCTAATTTACATGATGAAATGAATTCTCGAAAGAACGTTCATTTTTATCAACAAACTTGCGCAAAAAATATATGTAGAAAAAAATAAAAAATAAATAGATAAATGAAAAAGAAAAGAGAAAATTGCTTGCAATCAGCTGATATTCACTTCTGTCACTTATCTTTTACCCAATAAAACTAGACCAGGGCCAACCACCGGGGGTGTAAGCTCTTCGTTTCACATTGAAACGAAACTTTTAGGGTCTCACGAAATTATCCGTATCGTTTATTCGTGCACTCTACATACCTACATATGTATACACGGGAAGGTGAGAGTGGTCAACCCGAAGCAATCCCGTGTGTCTGAACTCTCGTTCGGCCAGCATTTCGCAAATGGCAACCCGACCGCCAGACCCCGGGTTCCTTGCCGGCTACTGGCCTTTGCCATTGTGGTCATTCTGTACTGGGAATCGCAGTGGTATTCTGTACCTTCACCTTCCAACAACCCCCGTGACGGGAAAAGTTCGATCATTTTGTTCTCGACCCAGGTCAAAGCCGAGTAGTCCCATTTTTTTTATCGTTATCTTTATTCGAATCCCTGCAGCGCAGCATCTACTGTGATTTTTTGGAACGTGAAGTCTGACTTCCGAAGATTCTTCAAACCGCGATCCAGCTCACTGGTTATTCGTTGCAGTAAACCAAAACGAATTGAGTATGTGAAAAACGGAATTAAACAGAATTAAAAAGACTTTTCAGTAAATTTTTTAGAATTCACAGGAATTGCCCCACAATTCTTTTCGAATTTATTCAATTCGTGTTATTTATATTTTTGACACACTCAATTCGTTTTCATTCGTTTTGATTTACTGGGTTACTGAGATAAGTTCACAACCGTTGATGATGAACTTTCTGCTGATTGTGAGTTATCCAGTACACATAACATATCCTAAGTCATAGTCAAACTATCGAGCCAAGTCCTAAAGAATTAATTAATGATCGGATCCGCTCCTGAGATTTTATCTTTGAATTTCATTTTGGTTTTGAATCTTCTCTTCTGCATTTTCGGTAAAGCTTATATCGGGAAGTGGAAGAAACTCCCCACTTACCTTGCAATGTCGTATTTTCATTCTTGAGAAATAAAAAAAATAAAATAACAACAAATATATATCGTTGAATAAATTGGTCTGCAAGTTTATTCACAGCAATCGATATCAGTAGTGGATGATGCCCTCGACAAGGCTCTTCGTCCTTATATCCAATTCTTTCGAGTATCAACCGAAGTCTCTAAAATACTTACCCTTATTTCTTTGCATCTCATTACCGACGGCGTCCTATTAAAATACCAATTTAACGTGGTCAGGTATTTATTTAAAAAGGAAGTTATGGATACCTTGTACAATTAGCGACAAGTATTATCGATATCTGCTCAGAATACATGCGCAACGGGTGCAGGTAGATGATATTCATAAACAAGCAATTTTATGGGTTCAATATTTGAATTTGATTTTATATGCATTTATTCATTAAGTGCCTCATTATCTGAGGAAAGAAAGTCGAATCTATTTTATGCCAATTTTCTACCCTATCAGTGACAGCTACAGAACGTTCATATTGCGAAATAAGATAGGGTGAAATACCCTACTGAAATTTGGTTAAAAAGTAGTTTCTCGTGTTTCAAGTGGCTAAAAAACGTCCAATTCAAAAACGAATTATACCATAAGTTTCAGATTATAGAAATGTTTTTCAAAATATCCTACCATAATCTGAAACTCATAATATTCGTCTTTTGATTGGAAGTTTCTTGGCCATTTATATGAAAATGAAAAATTGCTTTCTAGCACAATTTCAATAGGGTGGTCCCTTAATAGCTTCAAGACTGGTACGAAGCTAGTCGTCATATACTTATATGATTATTATCTTAAATGAATCATGGTGATATTAGGAAGTCTATCTTGCGGTGCGTTGGAAATGCATTGATTGTATTTCTTCAGAATTATATGAACTGAAGAATTATCTGAATAAATCATCTTTGCAGTCACATCCTTCAAGTTCATATACGCAAGGCAATGACTTGTAATACAAAAGCATACCTCTACCCCGATTTTGATGAATTGAGGAATCTAGAAATTATTTTATATGACGCAGCTTTAACCGAACTTTTATAAAATATTGATCACCAGAATAGAAGATTGATCCAATTCGAGCTAGGTTTAGTTCACAGTACCATCTCAGGGTAATTTCGGACAGATAAGAAGGACTCGGAGTGAGGTTTATCTGAGAACTTGTTACCTCAAGTGTTATTCACCTTCTAGGTATATCTACTCGGAACGATGGCCTGAAAGGCTGTGATTGCTTCACAGTTGACTGCGTCTGCCAGAGGCCATATGTATGTATAACGTATTGGCGAAATAGGAGACAACTGTTTCGTTCACCAACGTAAGATCAGGAAAATTCTTTATAGGGTACGGGATTCTTTCTTATTGAGTTCTTTCAGCTACGGTGTAGGGGTTTAACAAATGTTTGAAACTTATATTTTTGATCTACAGGTTTTTCTTTACATGGTGAAATAAGCTAAGGTCTGCTGTGATAAATTATGTGCATATTATACATGTATATGTTAATAGATACTCGTAATCTCATTCAACTACTAAAAAGAATAGAACTTGTATACTCATGGTATGGGAACTCCCCGTCGATACAAGTACTCTTTTGCAGTAATTTCAGAAGGACTAGTACATGAGTCGTTTAACGTTGTCCAAAACCAATTAATTTCTTCACTCATTCCAAAATACCGCGTGCCCGATTTAGGGTACACCACACATTCGATTTCAATTCTCTATGATGTGCGGAAAATTGAATTGAAAAAATTGGCACAGATATGGTATAAGATATGGTTGGTTTTCCAGAAATTGAACATTTCTGGTCAATTTATTTGCATATGACTTGGTCCATGAATGGTACTTTCCAACTTTTTGCACTGAATTCATGACGGTCGGTACTCCGAAAATTCTTGATTTTGAACAATTCGAATCAGATCGGAACCGCGCCTAATTTCTCGTAGCAGGTATTTTGAAACAAGAGGATTATGATGACGTGAAATGAACTTTGTTGAAAAAAGAAATTCATTTGGGGTCATATTCAAAATTTCCAGACACGACAGACTGGTCTTTTTGATTTGAAAATAATAATCCTGCTAGCGGATGTCATGACCATAGCCAGGTTCGTTCAGTTCCCACTTGATTCAAGTTTTGAATTTCGTCCTGGCTCTCTGAACAAAGCCTCCATCCTCGATTCAATTTTCATAATTATATTGCAGCAGACAATGCTATTCATTGTCGAACTATAAATTACCAATTCTATATTCAGCGTATGAACTAGGGACATACATTTATATTGTGACGAAAATAGGAATATTTCGCGTACCAGCATGAAATAACCTATATGTATGAATTCAGTGGAATAATTTGACCTTTTGTTTCACCACTTTTTCGTTCAAACTTTTGTGTCGAAATTAAATAGTAGGTACTACTATCAGCTTTCATCCTCTGATTTTGAATAATATAATTAAGAGTTCCGCGTTACTATTATTACGAATGTGTCAACAACTTATGGCTTATTGATAACTTGAGAAATGCCCAATTGAAAAATGACTCATGTATCCATATGAATTACAATTTCATGGGATATTATTTGGTAAAATGACTAAATTCTATCTGTATATGGTCTACGTGTCTTCAGGATATAGTAGATACAAATATCGCCGTGATCGATTATCCAGAATTGAAAATTAATCAAATTAGGTGAGTGCGGTATGGGTGGATTTGACGATTCTTCACCACCAACAAAACGCGTTTCGCTGCGTCAGTATGATCACGAAATTTTCACTCGGTACAAAAGAGAGCTTATTAAACACGAAATTAGTTTTTTCATCATAAAGATCCTAGTCAACATCGAGCTTTCGAAAGGACCCGGAGAAGCCGAAGATGCTGTCTCCATCGACAGGTGCGCCAGGGCGAAGACGTTCGTCTACAAGTACCTTCTCCTGTTCAATAAACCAATCACGCCATGCGTCGACTGCTTCAAAACACAAATCTGCAATGAAACCAACAAATTTTTTTCACAAAAACCACTTCGCAACAGAAGGTCAAAGATTTATCAAACAACTTTTAATTGGCTCTTCTTGCTTAACTTGCATCAAGTAGCGGACGAACAACCTTTCAATGAAAGAAAAACTCACCAGACAGTTCTGCCATACTTTGCTCATCACCGCCATAATCCTTGGGCAATATGGACTTCGGTACAAATTTGTAAAATGATTCTATGTCTCCAGATTTGTGAACGTGGACCTGGAAATTCGTAAGAAATGATTCTGCAGGGATTTCCTTGGTAGTCTGAAAACTTGGTAACTAAAAGGATTCAGAATCCAGAAAAAGTTATTAAGGACCTATATTTCATCTACATTCTACACGTTTTTCCGCGGAGGTCCATCTATTTTTTTCCCCAATTCGCCAGTAAACTTCGTCATCTCACAGCATTTCATGTTACTCTGGCGCCCAGGTCGGGCCTTCTAATATACTATAAGATAGATTTGCACCTACTCTTGCAGCCATTTTTGGCTTTAAAATCGACTTGACCATGGTAACCAGGCGATCTACGAAAGGTTGAGCATTGATGAAGTGAAGCCCTTTTATCCTCACTGCGAAGCCTTTCTGTAATTGGGGTAAATCAGAAATTAATTACACAGGTATTATGAATATGGATGAAAAAACGTGACATTTTTTTTCTATAATCTTTCTGTAATCGAAAGACAGTTGGATCGTTTGTACCTGATCGCTATAGTATAAAATCATTAACGAGTAATAGGTATGTCTCAAAATTAGTCCTTTGGATATTTTGGCCTGCAGCTCAATCATTATCATTGTAATTAGTAGATATCGTATGTTTTAACTATAAGATGTTACACCTTCAGCGAGTACTAAAGGCGATAATTAAGCGATCATGAAAATATTTCTTTGATTTTCATAAGGACTTCGCGAACTTTCGGAAATTTTAAAAGCGAACTGCGTAGACTCACCGTTGCCGCTACATCGCATTTCCTAAGAAGTGTGGGTGTGATTTTCATGACGTGACTCAGGCTGACATTGGATAGATCATAGACGTGAATATCGCCCAAACTTCGGCATTCGTATTCCAGCATTCGTAGTTCTCCAACCATAAACGCATACCTGTCATATTTGCACAAGTAAATTAGAAGAGTTTCTTGTTGCCCTGTTTGAGAACGTCATTGTATTTTCAGCCTGACTGTAATCGCAGTAGATAAAAGACTTGGTTTTTGTGTTGAAGAGTGATAAATGCCCAAATTAGTCAAATCTTTTCTCATAAATTGGGTAGTAACGACGTCTGAATGTCAGTTGGTCAAGCGGGGCCAGTCCAAGAGGTTTAGCTACTATTCTTAAGCCTGGATTTTTAAACATAGGACTTTTCGTATTATTGTACTACTTTAGTGTAATCAGTACATTGGTTAAACTGCTATTCCAATAATGAATGTTGTCCCGATCGAAACTCGGTAATACAATTGGCTTCTTGAATCTGTTCTGTACGTAAATGCTCATAGCTGTTATCTTTTTATTCTGGTGGCAGAATATTATACATGACATTTTTGACAAAATCGTAATTATAGTTTAATTCAGCTATAGAATGTTGTTGTGTGCTATTTCGAGTGGAAAAAATTGAAAATTGATAGAAATATAAATTTTTACGATTTTTTAATGTCCCTAAATTTTCCATCATGCCGAAGATATAAGGATTTTTTTCCGTAAAGGATTATGACTATTCGGTTGTCCAAATTCTTGATTATTCGCGTCGGTGTCCGGTCCTAATTACTTCGGATAACTGACGTCCTGTTGTATATATTTGTTAGACTTGTATATTTGCAAGCTATGTTGACTGTGAATTGAAAAACGATGTATGTTTTAGCTAGGGTCCCTCTGTTAGGCCGAGTCGATAACCAACTGAATGAAAGATAAACAGAGTTTCATTGATACCAATGAATTGCAATGTGCGTTACTGTGTAATGACGTACTTGTGAAACTCCCATGGGTCGTATTTGCTGGCGTCGTTAACGGTAGCCCGAAAAATGAAAGTGTTGTACTTCTCTGGGGTTAATTTTGGAAGCATCACGTATTGCCTGTTGTGAGAAAAAAATTCGTTTTGATTAGTGATAATATTACACATGATAAACCTTTGATTTCAAGACTCACAAATCGTTTGATTTCTTTCTAGAGTTAGATTCGGTCAAAAATTGATTGAAAAAAAAAAAAAAACATGAATGAATTACAAATCTAAAATTCTCATTTATGTGGTAGCGAATACGATCGTGTGGTCTCAACTGTTTTTCTTATATTTTCGTACATTTTTATCCAAGTACATTTGTTACTGCTGAACTTCTCAATCTGTTACATGGACGATGTACTTGTCTGTGATATACTTGTAATTATTATTAGAACATACGATTTTCACACATTATCCATTCCGTTACGTACATGACATTGCGTAAAGCAGTGATACCGGGCCCACGTGGATCTCTGTTCGCAAAAAGTTCCGGTATGAGTCGCCTTATCGTGTAGTACATGTCCAGCTTCTGCTTCGATACCTCCAAGCTCATTTTAGTACACAAAATGAGCCACTCCAATCTCATCTTTGAGGAATCTTTCGAAAACAAGCAATGTTGATCTTGTCATCATGGTTAATCATAGCAGCATACATAGTGGGTATGACATTATCTTCTTGTTACATCCACAATTGTATAATTTAATTCTATAAAGTGAACGCTGAACCTAAAGATCAGCCAATGAGGAGTAGAATTGTCGCCGAATATCTGTTGAGCGAATATGGGTTCGTAGGAATTAGACACGTCATTCTACACGTACTCTGCAGTGCAGATTTTTTGCTCCACATGGATGTGGGTGAAGAATAGATTGCATTATATACGAGGTTGGATATAGACGTGGTAATTATTCGGGGCAAAGGAATCAGGTCAATGAACGTAATTGGAGAAGGTGCGGGGCTGAACCAGCTACTGCACAGTTTTAGGTAAAATGGGGTTAAACCAGCCATTTAATTTGACTTCTGATCAGAACTTCAGAAGACTCGACATTTTTCATTTACTCAGTATTCTGGTTGGAAATGAAAACTGGTCAGTTTTGCCCTGCACCATTCAGGACACGTCGATACATCTGGTTTCCGATGGAGAAGAATCGCTTACGAAAGGTGGCATAAAGCGAATCATTTTCACAATGTCATAGACTTGCCCGCCAGTTGTTATTAACAATGAAAGTGTCTTCACTCTTGTGACACGTCAACCGAACGATAGACTCATACTTATAGCTTCATGAATTTTTAACTCGGATTTTGTTGCGTGATTAAGCAACTGCAGCAATTATATGAGTCAATACGCTGTCAGTATTATCGATATACGGTGCGTGAATTTCAACGTATATCGTAACTTGCAATCTGTAGTCAGATACTGCGAGAGTTACTTCGAATTTAAGTTCATAAAAGACAACTGCTATTTCATAAATAGTACCAACGAGTTTATACTGGATCGATGATGGAAAATGAATAAATAATTATGAATAAAACATTTCGAGATCGTCATACCATGTTGCCTTAAATACCCATTGAAGATCAAATACGGCATGTGTCGATAGGTATCGCCTACGATCAGTTCGAGTATATAAAAAGGATCGGATTGAACTGTGGAATTAAATCCGATGATTTGAATTCGGTCTTGACCCGATCCCTTCTTCATCTCATGTCTAAAACAAGTAAATAATCCAGCTGACCACCTTGGGCCGGACCTATGACTTCCCGTCTAGATTTTGATAGCTCAAAACAATTTAGTTTGAGTATAAAAATGTACTTCGGGTAAAAAGTTCATGGATGCTCCTCTTAACTTACAAACTACTGGATGGATTATTTGGACAATTCATTCAGATTCAGGTTGAAGCTAATTCTACCGATCAAAACGAAGATCATCGAAATCCGTTGATCCGTTCTTGAAATACCGTGAAATGAAGTTTTTTGTCTAAAAATTTTGCTTTTCGATTAACTCAAAAACTACTAAACCAATCAATTTCAAAATAAAGTCAGCTTTGGGTTACCATCAAATTCAAGGATCAAATTGATGAAAATCCATTCACACTCCCTTCCCCTTCTCTCTCTTTCAATTATCTGTCTATTCGTGTGAGGGAACGGAATATGAATGACGATTGATGATTTGAGTAAAGCAAAGTCTATGACTATGCCTATGCCTATGCCTATGTCATACCGTAGTGGAAGTTAACACTTTCCTGTGACCTTGATGCTCAGAGCTGAACGAGAATAATTCATTTAAGAAATATTCAAATCACTGAGCATAGAAGCAGACGACTTTCTAGCAGAATCCGAGGCAGAATCATCAGAAATATATCCGAGAGCTGAGAGCTGTGGTTAGATGGTATATATTCATGGTTCAAAAAGTAGCGTAGGCGTAGTTGCTTCCAAGCATAACTCTGATCGCAGAGAATCGAGGCTGCTGTTAATTGCATGGTAATGCTTTGGTTAACATTTGTTATTCTTAGTCGAGACGTTGAATGTTGAAGGAGTAGTTATCGGAGTTCAGAGAGCGTGAAAAACTATCAAGAGAGTTACGTTCGTTAGATTATTATTCACTGGCGTTAAAAAAAAAGAGAATGAGAAAAACATTGATTTTCTATCTCATGTGCGAGTATCACATACGTAATCTTGAGGATTGCCTTGGAAAGTGACGGCAAAAAAACTAGACGATAAATAACTCGAGAATCATGTGCTTACCTAGTGTAGATACTAGGAAATCAATCTGAGTAGATACAAATTCACTTACAAGTATCAGAATTTGAAATAAGATTCGTTTTCATGTTATGTAACTTTACGTGGTTTTTCACTGAAAGACGAAGTATCAAATATACGTATACCTTGAGGAAGATGAGGCTGTAATTTTAACCACTCTTGGAGTTTATCCCGAAGTTCAATTAATAATTTTTCACTTCCTCCAACCGCGGCGCACGCTTCCTCTGTGGTGCATGATTCGATGATCATCGGCATGTTTGAAGAAATAAAAATTAAAACTAAAAAATGATTCAAAAAATAATTAAAGCGTTGGAGACACGCTTTAAACCGATCGACTTCGCAGCACTGCTCGCTTGTTACTACAAAATTTTCTGCCTTCTAACTCTTAAGGTTAAGCCCCACTCTGAGAATCTGGCCCAGCGCTTCGCAGTAGTGTTGTGCGTGTACTGTTACTGTTACCACAATACCGGATGACAAACGGTATAATGGACAGCCAAAACACATGATTGTGGTTGGAGTCAGTGGTTCGGATAATAACCCAGATTTTTACGGTTAGCCCGTAAAATCTCAGCGAGCTTGGGTCAGTATTCTGCAAATATAACAAACTTGCCCTTGAAAGCTCATAAAATCCGTCTGGCCGAAAGCGGCGTTCTGCGGATGCAATTAGTATAGTCTTGAACTTGTGTGCTATTGTTTATGGACTTATGCTAGTGAAATGAATAAACTGAGAATTGAAAGCCTGATGTGGGTAAATTTCAATAAGAAATGGCAAGTTTATGAACCTCTAAGGTGTTAATATGAAAAGAGTCACGTGGCCTTGTCATTATGGTTGAGCACTGACCTTATTATAATGAGATAATTACCAGCGCGTGTCAATGTCCTATTCAGCCTTGTTGCCAAACAAAGTTTTCCTACGTGAAAAGAGTTTCAAGTTGTCAGTCTCGATAAGCACATGGAATCTTATACCTTTATACATTGGCTATGATAATTAGAAAACAAACTTATTTTATGCATCATCAGCTATGTTGAATCCATCGCTGGCCTTCACGTGAAATTCATTTAATTTTCAAAATGAAATGAGATTTCTGCGGTTGGTTTCCTCTAGAACGCCGAACGATCTTGATCCGAAATGACGTCCACCAGATCCGTAGATTCCATGTATTGTTCAAATTAGACACTAAAATCAAATAGTACCTAGACAACCGCCGCAGACAGCTACTGGTTCTGCATTGATGAGCCTGGAAGGTCTAAGTGTGGCTTCTCAAAGGGAACATTTACAATTATTTTTATTTGTACCGGTAGGTACTAATCCAACTAATTAATTTACTAACGCGAGTAATTGGCAGATAGTAGAAAATGGGAATCTTACGTGGTTCAGTTAATAAACATTATGAATCAAGAGATGTACTAGCTGTTACATAGTCGTTCTTCTTGATGAAAGAATCGCACAAACTTGAGCTGCGTACTATAGCAAGTTCGGTAAGAAACGCATTAATTGAGTTGTTTCATAAAGAATTGAAGATTTTCTCTACAATCCACTGATCTACTATTAAAGAGGGCTAAGCTATGTCCTGTAATGACTGGTAAATGGATATATTGCGTGCACAGCTCAGAATAGCCTCTAGTAAGAGAGCAAGGATAAATTTTTGCAATACCCGACCCATTGGATATCCATGTTGTATGTTCACTCATGTCAAGTGGTCTAGAGAATATCCTCATGTATTCCAATTTTTATTCAAATTAACTCTTGCAGTTCTGCTATTATACACATATCGCTTGCACATGACCAGCAGATCATTTCAGATTTCTTTTCACTCGAGTTTTCACTCATCATGATTTAATTCGTATTCCGGTAAACCGCGCTTAATTAAAAAGCCTCCCCATCGTATCGTACTCTCTACATTTTGTGGAGTAACTTTTCACCCCATTTTTCTCAAACTACGCGATTGGCACTTTCAAATTGAATTCCTATTTTCTTTCATCGCAGAAACCCGATGTCTAATTTATGGTATTTGGTCATGATTCATGAGTTTTGGATTGATTCTACGATTTCTATCGGGATCTCACGGTTGTGTAAGAATAGCGGGCGTACCTGACCGAAAATCGGCGAAGAACCTCTTCAATAAGCGTGTGCTCCTTATTTAGAGACATATCTTATCATAAGGTGGATGCAAATTTTTTTCGCAGGGGAAACTGTAGCCCTACTCACCCTAGCTGCGGCTGCGCCAAGTATTCCGCGAGAAATTTGGTGTACTAGGTGCAGATTCTGAAGGCATGAGGAGATGAGACAGGTCAAATCAGTATTTTTCAGTCATAAACTTGAAGTGATCCAATTGGGTTACTCTCACTTGCTCCATTTATAATTTTATCAAGTTTGAATGATTCATTGAGTACCTGTTAGAATGTAGCAAACATTCGTCGCTGCACTATACCGACATTTAAATTCAAATTTATAAACCGTGTCTGCTGGGAGGTGGCACACGCAACTTTCCTTCTTTTTATCTGTTCCAGTGTAATAAGCAATAAGGTTTATGTGCGAAATCAAGAAGACGATATCTACTATTTTGTCTACCCGTATATTCCATCCGCACATCATTTTAACAGGAGCAACTATTTAGTAATACTATTAAATTGAAAGGTCAACTTTTTAAGGCTATTTTTACCGTTGTATTGAGTTGTCGTTGACTACAAGTATAGACCACGTTACAGTGGTGTGAGGAACTTGATCGGAAAATAATTTACGTCCAAAATCTCAATTCCGAGTAAAACAGAAAAAAGTTGCTTCCGTGTGAATCTAATTCATGCATTATTCCATGGGTCTTCTTTTCATACAGATTTGCATACTTGACTCTTCGGAGAAGTTTGATGCGGTGAACTTTTCCAAACAAGGCTGTCATTTCAATATCAGGGTGCATTTTCTTAAAAACTAAAACAAATCATATTCCTTAATTATTTGTGTTCCGTCCATTTGAATGTGAACTGTTGATGCAGTATTAGAGAATCGTGATTTTTAATGTCAATTAACTATCACGTTAGAACTGCCAACTCGAACCAAATGAAATCCATGTACAGAAATGATCCATAGACTAGAAAATTCAATTGCACATATTCTAGTCAACTTCGAACTTTCGAAAAGACCCCGAGAATCTGAAGAGTCCATCTGCGTTGACAGCTGGGCCAGGGCACAGAAGTTCGGCTACTAGAATCTTTTCTTGCTTTAGAAACCAGTCTCGCCATTGGTCGATATTAGTCCAATTTTGTAAAAAATCTGCGAAGGCAAAAGACCGCTTGAATAATTTGATATTTGTTTTCTTTCTGAAACAGAAATCTGCCAGATAGCTCATGCATGGTAGGCTGGTGCCCACCGTAATCTTTCAGTAGTACGGACATAGGTACGCACTGATAAATCGACTGCAAGATACGCCAGTGGATGAACCTGCAGCTGCCAACATGGATAAGTGCTTTTCACTCATGCATTTCTGCATGAGTAGAGCGAGACAAGAACCTTCACATTTATAGAATAATTTTGCGAATGATAAAAAGCTAAACGACAGATATTATACTTTATTATCGGGAAATGTTGTTTTTAATCGACGGAAAGAGAAAGCCTAATAAGTTAGAAACACCCTTCGAATCCTGCGCTGTATTGAGCTAAAATTTCATACGGACGCTCTTTCTTCTTTAGCTATGTACGCCAAAGGTTCATATATTTATACGACATCAATGAATGAACACGAGAACAGCAACAGCATTTGAGAAAATACTGTCTGCTGTCTTTGAATGAAGAAGTCTGCTACGTCAGAGTTCCAAATATTTTGCTCATAGTAAGATTGGTTTTGGATCTATATTTTTCCAACTTCCATTTGCGCAGTGCACACATGCAGAATTGATTCGGATTATTCTCGATGTGCTGAAAAATAGCATTTTTCTACTTGTGTTGCTTTGATTTTGGAAGCGGTATGAACTGCCTGTAGCAAAAAAATGTTTTCATCCCAATAAAGAACCCGGAAGTCAGTGCCTGACGAACTATGTGCTTTTCATCAGTTATTCTGTCTGAAACTTAAATGACATTATATGTAAAAATGATGGAGCGTATTCGCGTAGATTTCTGCTTGAGAAAGGTTCAGGTACTATGCGTCGTATCGTCTAATGTAATACATATCCAGCTTCGACTTTGTTTGCCTCAAGCTCATCTTATACCTACTATCCAAAATCATCCAGGCCTATCTCTGGTCTGAGGTATGATCTGTTAGAAATTATGACGGTCAATTTTTGAGCGTAATGAGTATGCAAGTGAAGTTAATGAGTTACGTAGGTATAAACATAATTTATGTGCCTATTCATACTGGTGCATTGAAACTTCTATCGATTTCACGCTACACCCAAAAGTCTAGGTATTCAAAATCATAGTTCAGTTGATTATAGAGTGATATTCGGTGAACAAGTACTGAGCTAGTATTATGTCACAAAAATTGAATATCTAATTGATATGTGAATGTTGGTTGACACTGGTACCACTGGTCCTCGCAGAGCAGATTTATATTCAGATACGGGAAGGCGTAAGATCATACAAATAAGATACATCGGCGTGTGTTAATCACAGGTCATGATCCAATAAAACCGTTATTTATATATATATTGGGTAGAGTGAGACATGGATTGAGCTAGGTCCTTTGTCCTTGGAGTCTCTGTCCTTGCATGTCCGGTTGTGATTTGCTAGCAGGCAATTAAAATATTCGTCTAGACAGTGATTTTTTGGTAAATCGAACATTCGGAGATGATGACGTGGATGATTATACCACGGAACTAAAAAAACTCTACATAGGCGCTATGATTACCAAAAAACATTTGTATGCAGTCGGTGATTGTAATATGTAGTTACCAAACTACATTACGAACAATCACTGATAGCCACTGAAGGAAGAGTGACAGGGAACGTGGATGACAGTTCACCCCAAATGTGATTTTTCAGATATATCTCGCTGTTATCTCTGCGGAGGAAATGGTATAAACTCCGACTAGAACTTAAATTGAAGGTATTCAACTACGGAATGCTGCATCATAGTCACTGACATGGCTTCATAGATGCTTAATAGTGCGTAAATGTTTTGAAAAACGCATCTTCACGGGAAAAAGTGACTTTAGTTTTCTCCACGTCACATCTATAAGCATATGGGGCAAGATTGAAGTTGCGAATTCTAAAAGTTCCGAATAGTTGAAATTCTAAATTTATTTGAGACGTGATTCTGAGTTTCTAGAAACGTTAGATTTCAGAAATTCCGAAGGGTTAAAATGCAGACAGCTAAAAGGTCGGAAACTTCAAAACTCAGAAAGTCCAAAAATTCAAAAATTTCATAGAAACTCGGAGTTTTAGCCAATCGGATCTTTAGCTTCCGGAATTTTGAACCTTCGGTGGTTTTCCATTCGGAGTTTGTCCAAATAGCTACGTAAACTTTCGGGAAAATAATCTTTCTAAAAACTGTGAGTCGGTAGTATAAAAATTCGGAATTTTGACCTTCCGCAGCTTTTGAAAAACGGAATTTCAATCTCATCCCTATGATATTGCTGATCATACGACTTATCTCTAATGTGGAACAGACTTTCTCCATGTAACACGGAAATGGCAGACAAGAGACGAACCGGGATGGATCACTTTTCTGCACATTGAACGACTGCCACCATATGCCAGCGTCACCATCGCGATTTTCCGAGTTGGGTCTTTTTCGCATCACTTTGCATCATGTTATAGTAGATTAATTTTCGAATGGCATTGATATAAACTCGATACTACTTCTAATGCTGATCAAAAACGATGGATGAAATCTTTCGGATAAAAAAACTTATTTGTCAGGTCGTCCTCTCAAGCTGAGAGATGCAATATTGATAGTTCAACTATTGAATTTAGTATCAGTCCGAGTACGTGAGCGGTCAAGGTGAACTCCAATTAATTAACTTCTGAAAGGCCAGATTTTCTGGTTTGATTTCATCCCAGGTAATCAAATTGTATGAAGATATATGCAAATGTTTACGAAAGTCTAAAACTTCAGACTCAAGTTCGTTTGTCTTGACCACCCTTAGTCACTATGTGACATTGGGTTGGAAATCGCATTCCGCTCTATACGCTGCAGCGCGTCACTTCACAACCGATCTTTCAATCAAATTCAAATTCATTTTTGAGCCTTCTCCTGCATTACAGGGCTACACAATCACATCCAAGCTGGATCAAAAATTCTGCTAAAGACGAAGAGAATGGAGCATTCAGCGCTGAAGCATCGAGATAGCACCGTAAATGCTGTGCAAATAGGATATCTATTCGCGTCTTGTCAAAGTTATGTGCTAAGACTGTTATAATTCGTGAAATTTTGAAAAGCAATTACATTATCATCGCCATTTTTTGAATTTCCTCAGCTTCTACTGTTTGCAGTAAAAGATTTTACACCACGTGAAACAAGGGAGGAATATGCCACTTCGATTGGACAGAGATATTTGTAGAATGGAGACGATTTTTCGCCTAAAAGACAACTCAAATTACGTTTTGAATCAGAGTGCAATATATGGTATGGCAGGCACTGAAGGGTTCTCCGTTACCGACGGAGAATCTGACGAACAATCAGTCCACTATCTGCTATTCCGATTTTTTTTTACTTTCAAGATAAAATTTGCAATCAACGCAACTTTCAAAACCATTGAGTATCAAATTGCAGTTACAAAATGTCAATTCTCTCACTTTCAATCCGATGCGATGAGTGCCAATGACGGCGTACAGCTGTATATTGTGACTCACAGAATATTCAAACCTTGACTGACCCCATCATTTCCTTCGACCGGTTGGCAGTACATAAAACAGGGGTAATCTACGAATTTTTTTGAAATTTTCCCAACTTTGCACGTGTGGCCAAGGACTCGATGCTCTTTGTTTTTAGCCATAATTCTCCAATCCAGTTTGCTTATTTACAGGAATATTTAATGCAGGTGGAGGCTCAACAATCAAGGAACAAATCACTCTTCAACGTTTGAATTTTATTCATTCGATCAGGACATGTGGGTTTTGCAATTTTCAAATCTTGGTAGTATAGCCACAAAGGGCGGAAAAGACGAATGGTGTTACTTGTGGTTCAGAGTTATCGTGGACACCAACATACGGTAAAACTATTTGAACTTATGACATCGTTTTTGAAGTGGCCGATTCCGCTTCGAACGCCCCATGTATGATATATTTTTCATGGGATGCTTGTATTGGCATTGATTACTATCCCATAACCCAGGATTCTGTATGCATTTTTCAATAACGAAAATTATTTCGTCATCTTCGGAAAGACGGGTAATCGAAACGTCAAAGTCATTTACCAGCGATCCGATTCTTCATAAGCTGACTCTTTGCTCATATGTAACCTCGAAGATTACCTCGTGAACATTGCTACCCCCCTTGCTCAGTTTTTATTCAATACCCGAAATCTTTCACAGAGCATTATTTTTCACTATATTCAAGGTGACACCCTCTTGTCCTTACCTTTTTCTGTTTTCAAGCAATTGCCTCGAAACGTTATTTGGCGCACAGGAGTGACTTGAATCGATTTAGGCCCTTCTATCGGAGATCCAATTGATAAAATGTTTGAGTTAGACTCTATAGAGTATAGACCATTCTAATATTGTAGTTGCATGTATACGTTCTCAACGTAAAAAGTAGATACGTCGGTCGAAAACGTGCCCAAATCAACTCTGATTTTTGTCAAAATATGTATTTTTGATCAGTCTTTCATGACTGAAAACCATTGTAATGAGGCCAAATGAACTCTTGCCTCATTCATTCTTATCGATTTGTGAACTACATAATATTCATGGATATCTTTATTCTTATAGCAATCAAAACAATACTCATTTTTCAGATGAGGTATGTGAAGAAGATCCACAAATTGTGGTTATAGAAACGAAATATTATAGTTGCTAAAACCCAAAAACAAAAGAGAATATGGAATCAGGGCCTGAGTCAATCGTTTTCTTTGATTTTATCCCCATCAAGGATGGAGGATTTTGCAGATCTCTTTAAGAAGACATATAATTGTTGCGGATCTTCTCTGACGGAAGGTACCCATGAAATTTCAGCTCCCCTATGTTTGTCTCGTTTTTCTATGAACTAAAATTCTTGATTTACACCCTTGTTCGATCTATTCCTTGGATCAGTGGATGGGGATGATCTATTTCGTGATCGGTAGCGTACGTATCCAAACACACAGGTATTTACCTATAAGAACCCAATTACACATGGCTGTTTATTCAACTAGACAATTAATTCATAATTAAAAGATTAAACGAACTTACTTGTAAGTGAAGTTCTATCTTAATTGTATGAAGCGCCTCTTCCGAAATGATCAACTTGTAGTTCCCCCTACTTCGACCGATGTCGCCACAATTTTTTACGTATTTTAAAACAATAAAGTTTTAAAACAAAGAAAAACGCATCCACCGCGCTCGCTCCTGTACCCACGCGTGATCTTCATTTCTTTAAAGCTCCGCCGTAACCTTGATGGGTCTTAAGAACGTATCTTAAGAAGGGTGTATATAAGGGTGGGACTGATCATTTCGGAAGAGGCGCTTCATACAATTAAGATAGAACTTCACTTACAAGTAAGTTCGTTTAATCTTTTAATTGTATTGCGCGCCTCTTCCTCATGATCAACTTGTAGATGTTCGACGCATGTTACGGCGGTGACGATTAGAATTACTGATACGATATATTTTGGAACAAATGTTTATTGTAACAGAATCAATCAACAAGGATAATGTTGAACCTTCAAAGGTTCAAAATGACGTTTGCAAACGCCTTCTTATCTTTTACAATTTTCAAATCATAGAACTTTGCGAATGTGTTCGATTTTTCAGTCCATCCTGCAGTTCTACGTAAGGTATCTATGTCTAAACCTTTATTTTTTACTGTCGATGTTGAGGCATGACGAGTTGAGTGAGCACTAAAAATATTTGTATCTATGCCACTCTTCAACAGAACATTTTTAACCCAATGACTCAACGATTGAGCAGTAACACCTTTGAATGGACGTTTATTTGAAATGAAAAGAACAGTTGTTTCTCCACGGATGTTTTTGGTTCTTTCAAGGTAACATTCAAGCGTAGTTGCTGCACAAATCTTTTTATTTTTTGGAAAATAAGGTAAGACCAGAAGAGGTTGTTTCCTGTTTGGACCCGAAGTTTTGATGTGATCAGGAATTTTTATATCAATCGATTCTTCATTAAATTCTATATTATCTGTCTTGATTAAGGCGAAAGTTTGTAATCTATGTCCAGTTACCAATGCGAGTAAACAGATAAGTTTCATAGATAATTCTTTAAGAGGCAAATTGTCATTATCAGGAATAGAAGTCAGGTAATCAAGAACAATTTTTGGATCCCAAGTCGAGTCATATTTGGGTTTTGATGGTCGTAATTTCGATAAACCTTTAAAAAATCTCAACATTCTGTGATCTTGAGCCATTTCTGGTCCAACAAGTAATGAAATAGCCGATCTATAGCAATTAATGGTACTATATGTTGCACCTTTTTCGAATAATTCTGTTAAAAAACTCAGTATACATGGGACGGAATTGTTGAACGGGTCTATGCAATGAATAGAGCAAAAATTCCACCATTTCTTGAAACAACACTCGTATTGTTTATATGATGAGTTACTTAACGACGAAATCATTATGTGTATTGTGTCGTCAGGAATACCCTTCATTTGGAAAGCTTTCCTGATAAGGAAGCGGCCACCAGGGTAACTTTGTCCCAAAATTCCTCTGGTTTCCTATTTGAAAAAGAAATATTGGTTTTAGCATCAAATCTGAATGGATCTGAGACAATCATTTCACAGAACAAGGGGTACCACGGTTGAGAAGGCCAATCCGGTACAACCATTATGCCCTCCCCCCCCTCGTTTTTTATCTTTTGTAAAGATTTTAAAATAACTGTGGTTGGAGGAAACGCATAGAAGAAATCATCTTTCCAACTTATAGTGAATGCATCAATTGCAAATGATTCTGGATCTTTCTTCCAGGACACGTATTTTTTACATTTTTTATTTACTCTGCTCGCAAATAAGTCAATTGTTGGTTTTCCAAATTTCATTGTTATTTTTTCGAAAATTTCATCAGATAACTCTATTTCACCAACCGATTCTCTGCGGCGCGATTCAGTATCTGCTTCGGTATTCTCTTTTGACGCAATATATGATGCGAAAATCCAAATACCTCTCTTTTCACACCAATTCCAAATGTTTTGAGCTACTTTATTTAAATTCTTAAACTGAACACCGCCCATTCTATTAATGTATGAAATAGCTGTGGTGTTGTCAATTCGTAGCAAAATCTGACAGTTTCTATGGTTATTTGCAAAACATTTCAAGCCTAAAAAGGCGGCTAAGAGTTCCAAATGATTTATAAAATTTGATCTTTCATCTTTTTTCCAGAAGCCATGTACCCGTTGCCCGTTGCAGAAAGCACCCCAACCTGACAACGATGCGTCTGAAAATATTTCTAGATCGTACGTGGTTTCTCGGATAGGGTTATTCGAAAAAATGGCTACTGACTTCCACCATTTGAGCTCTTTTACAACCTCGTCTGAAATTATCATTTTTCCTTCATAATTATTCTGACTTTTTTTAAGAGCTAAAAATTTTTCTCGTTCGCAGGTTTTTGTGTAAGCCCACGCATAATTGACCGCTGGACAACAAGACACCAAGAAACCTATAACCTTTGCGAATTCTCGAATGCTGATCTTTTTGTCTACTTTAATTCTTTCAACAAGAGCTTTTAAGTGAACTTTTTTAGATTCTGGTAATTCTACTACCATTTTTTTTGAATCAAAAATGAAACCCAAATATTTGCAACTCTGATCTGGTATTAATTTGCTTTTTTCTTCACTTATGATAAAACCTAGGTTTTCTAGAAGTGTTTTAGTTGCTTTGATATTTTTCAAACAAGATGAATAAGAATCACCTATTAGTAATATGTCATCCAAATAAATGACAGATAAGAAACCTAATTGGCGTAGGTGAAAAATAACCGGTTTTAATACCTTAGTGAAAACGTAAGGTGCCGTGTTCAAACCAAATGGTAAGCATGAGAATTCATACAATTTATCATCAAATCTGAATCGTAGATATTTTCGGCATGAATTATGGATAGGGATCAAATAATAAGCATCTTTAAGGTCTATAGATGCCATGAAACACTCTGAACTCATGAGTTTTGTGACTGTTCTGCCGTCTTCTAACTTAAAATGAACAGTTGAAATAAATGCATTCAATCTTTTCAAATTTAAAATAAGCCTGTGAGTACCATTTGGCTTTGGTCTTAAGAAAATGTCTGATATGAAATGGTCTGGGTCTTCCATACATTCCTGTATAGCGCCTTTAATAATGAGTTGTAATATTAAATTACGAACAATACATTTATCACCATCGGACCATTTTCTTTGACACGGCTCTGATTTTTGAACCGGCTTGGAAACAAACGGGATTTTATATCCACTAATCCAAGAAAGGATAGTCAAATCTGATGTAATCCTTTTCCAGTTTGATCCAAAAAAGCGAAGCCTTCCGGCAATCTGACTTACTGAATTGTTTAACGGCGTTTCCGGTAATCCTGATCCTTCTTGGGTCGGTATTTCGAGTATGGCTGCGCTGCAAATTTTTTCTGTGGTCCCTGCTGACGTTTCTGCCCGCCCGTCGTCGCTGAGACTTCCTTTTGATGTTGACGGAACGGGGTTTTCCAGTTTTTTGTCGATTTGTTGACCTGATTTTTTGACACAGTTTTCAGGTCTTTTGAAGTACTTGCTATTTCTTTAGCGGACTTTATAACATCGTCCAATTTTTCGCTAAATAAGTACTGGTCAGCTGTCGTAGCAATCAAAGCATCTCGTAAAGAAGTGTTGATGGTTGCCATTATGAGGCTTTTCCGAATGGCTGATTCGTCATGCTGCAAATCAGTCAATAAGCTGCACATTTCACTGAGACATTCCAAAACTGGGATGTTTTCTCCCGTTTCAGGCTTCTCGATCAATAAGGATAAAGCTTTTCCACCAGCGGCGATGCAAGCTGATATTTTTTGTTGTTTTTGTATTATGCGAGCATCCCTCTTGAGAACAGCCTCTTGAACCGCAGCTTTGATTTGCAGATTCAATTTCGGTGGATCAATCAGTACGCAGTTCTTAGGTGGTGGATATTTTTCTATCAATTGTGTCTTTTCTTTCTCTGGAAGACCGTGTTTAATAATGTCCTCCCATCGAGCGACAAAATCAGAATGAATGGCTGAGCTGAGGGGTCTATCTCTGCATATTTGCTTCCCGATGACGTTTCTAACGTCTTCGCTTAGCAAGACCTCTTCTAACTGATCGTTTTTTCCCATTCGTGGAGGAGACGCTGGTTTTGGTGTGACATCCTCTAGGGTAATTGTCGGATTTCTCGACGGAGTTGACTCTCTTGAAAATGATCTCGAACTGCTTCGGCTTCCGACTACTGGAAGTCAACATTTTATTTAGGGATAAAAAATCCGCTCGATATTTTTGGATCAGAGTCCGCAAATATTAAATTCTGTTTGAACTTTTATTAAAAAGCACATTTGGTATAAAGGTTAGAGCCTATCACCAACGAGTTCATGTTTAAATCATCAAAAAGCATAGCCTTCGTGGGTTAGAGCCCTCGTTAGATGCTGGTTTGTTTCCATCGATGTGTCGATTTACTAATGAATCAACGAAATAACGATTCACTCGCAGGTTAGAGCCCTTGAGCGATGTTAATCTGTTTATTTATCACGAATCAACGAAATATCGATTCACTCGCGGGTTAGAGCCCTTGAGCGATGTTGATCTGTTTATTTAACATGAATCAACGAAATCGATTCGCTCGCAGATCAGATCCCTTGAGCGACGTTGATCTGTTTGTTTATAACAAATGATACGCATGTATCAGCGAAATATGAATGAACTCGCACGGGTTAGAGCCCGATGAAATGAATTTTTTGATTTCGTCTGAGATTTAAATCTCAAAAAATTTTATGAACAGGCGAAGATATTGAATCGATGCACAATTACTCAATGGGCTAGAACAGAAAAAATGTGCTTCACTTACATTGATTATCAATGAATTCTGATGAAGAAGAGATATGGCGTTGCTCGCGACAACCACGACGTTTTGAACGGCGTCGTTCCTTCCTCTCTTTTCTGTCCTTAATTTTCTTCTTTAATTTCTTCACCCGTTTCTTCAGATATTCACTATCCGAACTGTCGCTGTTTGAAGAATCATCCCTGCTTCTTTTTCCCATCTTCTGAATTAATTCGTTACTTTTCCGATTTCAATTGAACGTGGCTCATCGGCACAAAGCGAAAGAATGAAGATCACGCGTGGGTACAGGAGCGAGCGCGGTGGATGCGTTTTTCTTTGTTTTAAAACTTTATTGTTTTAAAATACGTAAAAAATTGTGGCGACATTGGTCGAAGTAGGGGGAACTACAAGTTGATCATGAGGAAGAGGCGCGCAATACAATTCACTAATAACAATAAGTATATTGCTTCTACTAAAACGAGTTTCTGTAACTGCTCAATCGCGGCGTTGATGAGCCAGCGTGAGTTCTTTGCTGATAAGTTGTTTGTTACGAGTCATATGTGCTTTGTTACAAAGTTTGACAAGTATACAACTTTAATCTGGGTAGTAATAGACTCGTCCTAGATTCACTCATTTTAGTCAACTTCTAGCTTTCGGAAGGACCCGGAGAACCCGAAACGATTGTCTCGGTCGATGCCTTGAGCAGGGCGTAGAACTTCGTTCACCAAAGTCTTCTCATCTTTCAGGAACCAGTCTCGCCATTCGTCGACTCTATCGCGCAACATAGCTGTAAAATAAAAAATTCATCCGTGTTTATCATCATAATATGTTTTAGATCCTGTGGCCAGTGCAGAGTATTGGCCATTTTCAGACTGCTTCTCTGTGATACTTTCTTCCGAATAAAACGCATCGAGATACTTGCCGTCTAGCTGAGTCATGCTTGGCTCGTCACCGCCGTAATCCTTCGGTAATATGGATTTGGGTACAAACTCATAAAATGTTTCCAAGTTGCCTATCGGATGAACGTACATCTGAAACTATCGAAGAAATAAAGAATTCATATCACGAATCGTGTTTGGGACTACAAGTCCACACGAAATGCTAACAGTATGCTTACATACCCATATGTGAAGCTACTTCAGTTTACACTGCTAACTATCAACGGGCGTGAACAATAAATTGGCCGATTTCGTTACGGTTTCAATAGCTTTCACACTGGGTAGTGGTCGAATGACAAATGTCAAGCCGAGAACTTGCAATTGATTACTGACCTATATCAATATCTTGTGGTCGAGTCTCACCGATTGAGAACGTCCTCTGATTTCGACCTATTTAGGGGTTGGTAGCTCTGTTATGCATGCGCATGAAAATCAGGGTTAACTTCATAATCGTTCGTATTTAGTATCGAAATGACATATTGGCCAGCATCGTTGGTCAGCGGCTACCCAACATCGTTGGTAATTCAAATTGCATTATCGTTGCGGATGAGTAAAAAGTTATGGCAGTGTGAGCTCAGCTTCAGTACGTCATGGACTTATGACTAGAAAATTACTAGGCTTGGAGAAATATTGATGTCTCTAGTTACTCCAGAAAAAAGTCACTATTCTTTTTTCCTCCTATTGTTATTTGGGGTTCATTTACTATCAGTGCTAAGGGGTTTAGTTATTCTATTCCGGAATTTGTTACGACGCGATATTTCTCCGACTTCTTTAATCCGAATTTCTTTGTGATGTGTTAGGTGTGAGCATTTACCTTTGACAGGAGTTTTGGGCTCAAAACTGCCTTAATGATGTTGACCACACGATCGATGTAGGGTGGAGCATTGATGAAATGAACCCCTTTTATCCTCATTGCGTAAGCTTTCTGTAATGAAAGCATATCATAGATCAGTTAATGTGACCATGGGAAGCGATTTTTCAAAAATCTTAACAAAAATTTTGAAGTATCCGATAGTATATAGTGCTATAATGGAATCAATCAATTCGCAAATCCAAAGGGGCGAGTGTTCGCAACCATTAGAAAATTCCTGGACTATTAAAAGCATATTATCGTAGAACAGTTATACTAGTTAGGTAATGTTAGTCCACTGAAACTTGCAAACCGGAGATGAGCTGCTCTGGCGAGATGCTACGAAAAATGTGTGAGACATGAAGAGATTGTTTGATCATAAAACAGTAAAGAGTCAAGCTCCAATTCGCTGTCAAGGCACCTCGCTGCCGAATGATTATTGTTTGGTTACGTTATTTTCAACTCACTAAAATTAATTTTGATTTATTGGCTATGGTTGCTTTGAATATAGAATCTTCGTAGAGGTGTCCCCTTAATTAGAATCAATCAGCGCATTTACACTGTTGGTTTTGAAATTGTCGAGTGGCCAGTTCGTTCAATATTTGCTCTTTGAAAACTGAGTACCTATATCTTGATTTTTCAAGTCTCGAGGGTACTAGAGACACTAAAAGTACTCTTGAGAATGAATACCGAATCAACTTACCGAGGCTGCCATTTCACATTTTTTAACAAATGCAGGTGTGAACTTTATAAGATGTCCCAGGTTAATCATTGCGAGATCGAAGACATAATTTTCGCCTAGACTTCGGTCCTCAATCATTCGAATATCAGCTACCATGAACATGTACCTGCTCGGAATTGAAAATCAGTGAATTGGTGATCGTTTAACCCCAAGATGTCGTATGTCACTTATAGAAACAGATTTTCAAGTTCTCACGCGATTGTGGTCACTTCAAATATCATCGAATTGGATGTTCTGATATTTCTATTGTAAGACGTACTTGGCTATATCCCAGAAGAAGAGTTTGCTGGAATCGGTTTCGGAGATCTGGAGGATGAAAGTTCTGCATTTCTCGAGCCCTAATTTCGGAAGCATCGCGTACTTCCTGTGGCAAGGAAACGTTCGCTTTGAATAAAAAAATATAAAATACAACTTTTCTTTGAATAGCATGCTTTTCAAATATTATACGATGGATTACTTACACTCCATTACGTACAGAAGTCATACCGGGCCCACTAGGATCTCTGTTTGCGAAAAATTCCGGTATGTGCTGTTTCACCGTGTAATACGTGTCCAGCTTCTGCTTTGCTATTTCCAACCTCATCTTAGAATTCAGAATGAGCCACTCCAATTTTTCCTTTGAGGCCTCTGTGGAATGAACAAGATCACATCATCTTGAAGGTTATCCGCAAAGCGTGTTCCATTTATATACAGGAACAACTCTAGTTAATTGCGGATTTCCGCTTTGTTCATCTACTTATATTAATTATGTTCATATATTATACCTGCACTTCTATCTATATATAGATGAATTCATCGTCAATGCCTTGACTACAGAATACGTACGAAGTAGGAAGGATAGATTTTTCTATTGACGTAGATGCAGGTGAGTAATGTATTCACAACTTGCACTGTTTGTCATTTCATTTCAATGTTATGATTATATGAAATGAAACGGTCGCCGAAAAAGGTTACTCTGAACATTGTTGAGGAAGTCTAATGTAAGTTTTACCAGATAGAAAATGGATGAAAAATATAAAAATATAATAGTACATTATGCAACAAGGGAATAAAGTGGAAGATTATTCCCGAAGGGCAGTAAGCCTGAGGGAATGATCTGCTTTATTCCCGTGTTGCATGTAGGATTTTATTTCCGACTCAACCGTGGCCACTTTTTTGACCTGAAGAGTGGGACTTACGCAAAAAAGCGGACCTATTCCAGATTTTCCGCGGCGCATAAGTCTGGAGCATCAAACTCATTGAAAATTTATAATGATATGGAAAGGAAATAGTCAAGACCAAAGATGAAACGAATCGAACAAAAAATCGAAAAAAATTCATAAATCAAAGTAGAAATTTTTTTTTGAATGATTTCAAGAAATCGTAAATTTTCGGAACGAGAAGTACTTTAAGTCCCGCAATTTGTGGGACGTAGAATAGAGGGAGTCCGGGCAAAGCGGACCACCCGGGCAAAGCGGATAACGGCTAGTTTTTTCGAATATAGTAGATAGCGCCAAATCACTAGATTCTATCGATTGATCGGTCGTTTCCCGACGCCGCGCCATGACCATTAGACCTGTCCTTAAGAAGGGCAAAATCGAATTTTAATGGTCTTACCCCTCAAATCGGTTCGAAATAATCCGAAAACAATGTCAGAATTTTTTGCATTTTTTTCATCAATATTCACCCACCCCTATAAAGCCTTACTTTTTCCCATACGAAAAGCATTGAGTTTTCGTGGTTTTTAGCATTTTTTTTATCGTTGCCTTAATTATCAGCCAAAAAATCCTAAATTCTAGGGAAATGTTGACAGTAATGTTATCTTTTTGTCGTATTTTTTTTAATCCGATACAAGCATTTTAGGGCTAGATCCATCACATCTTTATTCTCTATATGTTGCGAAAAACGCGGAAAAAACACGAAAAAAATCGGAAAACGTCATTTCGAGAGTTAAAAGAAGGAGAAATTGAATGAAAGAGGTTGAAACAAATTGTAAACTCTTCGCCAAAGATGATGAATTCTCAAAAATCGCTGAAAATTTAAAGAAAAGTTGGAAAGTATCCTTCTGTTCTAAATATTGCGTGACTAAAAGCAGGTCGTGAGCGCAAAAAAAAAAAAAATTTCTGCGATTATGCTCAAAGGGTTTTATATTGCATGAAAAAGATTTTGCCACTGGAAAATCAAAATTTTTTTTTCATCACGCCGTGCGAAAAAGTGCCATTATATGCACGCAAGCGTGCATATAATCGGACTTTACGCGCGTGTGTAATGAAATAGTACATTACGCAACTAGTGTGGAAAGTAGGTGATTCTCGCACGAGTGTGAGGGTTGTCGCCCGAGCGAAGCGAGGGTGACAATCACATGAGTGCGAGATATACCTATTCCACACGTGTTGCGTATACTATTTTTCCTAACAGCGTGGTGCGGAAGACACTATTTTCGTGGACGCATTTCCATGTGGAACACACTACTGTTCCAGGCGCTTCATTTCCGTGCGCGAAAGTAACTTTCGCGCACGGAAAGTTACTTTCGCGCACGGAAATGAAGCGTGCGGGGAAGTGGTGTTTTCCGCACGGAAATGCGTGCGCGAAAGTAGTGTTTTCCGCACGCTGTTAGGAAAAATGTTGTTCGATACATGTGTGCAAGTTGTTTTTACACTCGTGAGATTGTCACCCTCGCTTCGCTTGGGCGACAAACCCCTCACTCGTGCGAAAACAAACCCTTGCACGCGCGTATCGAAATGTACTATTTGACGCTCACAACGGCCTGCTTTCAGTCACGCGATATAGAAGTTGAAATCCGTTGAGCTTCACAAATTTTATTATTACTCGTATTATCGACGAATCGAATAGAACTTCCAGTTTATATAAATAATATTCATAAACTAAACTAGATATTCATCAACTAGAAGTTCTATCTTATTCGTCCATAATTATTTCGATTTTTTTCGTGTTTTTTCCGCGTTTTTCGCAACATATGGAGAATAAAGATGTGATGGATCTAGCCCAAAAATGCTTCTTCGGATTAATAATAATACGATAAAAAGATAACATTACTCACAACATTTCCCTAGAATTTAGGATTTTTTGGCTGATAATTAGGGCAACGGTAAAAAAAATGCTAAAAACTACGAAAACTCAATGCTTTTCTTATGGGAAAAAGTAAGGCTTTATAAGGGTGGGTAAATATTGATGAAAAGAATCCAAAAAATTCTGACATTGTTTTTGAATTATTTCGAACGGATTTGGGGGGTAAGACCATTAAAATTCCATTTTGCCCTTCTTGAGGACAGGTCTAATGACCATAGTAGTCAGTTGTTGCAGGCAACAATACGTGTGTGATGAGAAATTTTGCATTTTTTATAGTTTTTTTTACGATTTTCGCCAAGGTATCTATGTGAATTATATGTGCCTATTATTCAGCAATTTCAATCTACCTTACCCGAGATGTATGTTACCTGTATGTTATGATTACCTTCTTCTATCGTAGGAGAGCTTTTATTAATATTCGGCGTGAACAATTATTCACATCAAGTTGATCTTGAAAAAGATCCCGTGTAGAAATTTCGATAGGGATAGAGAAAGGCCCCTTCTAGTTTTCCCCATTTCTATTAGGGCGCTATTGAGGAGAACTGTCTAGCCCCCTATCAGGGCTCCAACACTTTTCTAGACAGCGCCCCAACTAAATAACCCCATGACGCCCCGTTATATATGTAAAATCAAAAACGCTATAGTGATTAACTATTATCGAAGTACGTTGAAAAAAATTATTAAAAATAAACTTTTAACCCCTAACGAGAGACCGCAGACCGACATTGAACGATGAAAACGCATTTTACCCGCTAAGAAAACCGCCACATTAATTGTCCTGACCGGGGTTTGAACTCACGTCCTCTCGCTTACTAGTCTCTCGCCCTAACCGCTACGCCAAACTATCGTAGAGATATTAATTCACTGTTGTCTTACTTGTGCAACGGCTATATGAAGCTATCAAATTGAAACCAGTAATAACACAATTCAGTAAATATTTTACATTCCTGTAGGACTGAATTGCAGTTCTTGCGATCTATCTATCTGTAGAATCATGTATTTTCAGGTGAGGTGATCATTTCGCGTGAAGCAAAAGGGCCTAGGCGCAAAAAAAACAAAACAAAAATTTAGCGACTATGCCAAAAGGTCTTATGTTGCATGAAAAAGATTTCGGCACTAAAAATTCGAAAATTTTTTTTTGCCACTTAGACCCTTTTGCTTTCAGTCACGCGATTTCCTACCAGGGAATATTACGTATGAATCTTTATGATTATTGTTTGGACTCTATTTTATTCGAATATTTGAGTACCGACTCGAATACCGAACTAGCATGTATGTACCATAATTTATTATGATGTGATGGCCGGGGACCCTGACAGGGCCATGATGTCTCAGTTCTATTGGGGTTCTAGTAGGGCAGACTACGTCACTTATCCTGATCGCGCCCCAACAGGGCCCCACTAGGAGTTCTAAATAGGGATCGCCCGTCCGGGCCCCTTACGCAAATAGGGATCGCCTCGATGAATTTCTGCACGGGATATACCGGGCAAAGCGGATCCGTATCAGGACGGACAGATACAGTCAGTATGTTGTTGTTAATTGTCAGTATCTCGTTGATTATTGCAGATGGTTCATAGATACGTTAGAAAAAGCGACCAAGCGAGTTGGTTAGAGGAATCTTTGAAAGGTGCAATGACGTTAGAAACAGAAGATCCTCCATGAAGTCTGCGGGCAAGAAACATGATATTTTCAGGAAGCAGTGAAAAGAAAGCTCACTGGATGAATGTGAACAGTGAAACGTAGATTTTAGGCATTTTCACTTCGCCCGTATGCAGTATCCGCTTTGCCCGGCTGTTTCGGGAACGTACTGAAAACTGTTGAGATCGTTTTTGTTGATCAAACATGGTTAAATTGTAAATTTCAATTATTTCATTATTTTATGTTGAAAGATAACAGTATGAAAAGCATAAATATAATTAAATTGGTTTGTAATTCTAACAGTTCGCTTGTTTTACAACCGTCTTTCCTTTAACGGAACCTCTTTGCCCGGACTTCCCCTACTTTATGTTCCGCAAATTTACTTTACGTCACGCAGACCTACTCTATGTCCCACAAATCTACTTTACATCCCGCAAATTTACTTTTCTTCGACAAATGCGGGAAAAAAGTGAATTTGCGGGTCAAAAAGTATAGCAGGGAATCAAGTCCCACTTTTGTCGCGCTTTTTAGGTCAAAAAAGTAGTCTTTACGGTTGAGTCGGGAATAAACGGATTTTCAGCCCACCTTGAAATATACTTTATTCCCGACTCAACCGTAAAGACCACTTTTTTGACCTAAAAAGCGGGACAAAAGTGGGACTTGATTCCCTGCTTTACTTTTGTCCCGCAAATTAATTTTTTCCCCCCCATTTATGGGAGAAAAGTGAATTTGCGGGATGTAAGGTAGATTTGCGGGATATGAAGTAAATTTGCGGGACACGAAGTAGATTTGCGGGACGTAAAGTAAGATTTGCGGGACGTAGAGTAGATTTGCGGGGCCCAAAGTAGGTATGCGGGACATAAAGTAAATTTTGCGGGACGTAAAGTAGATTTGCGGGATGTAAAGTACTTTATTACCGACTCAACCGTAAAGATCACTTTTTTGACCTAAAAAGCGGGACAAAAGTGGGACTTGATTCCCTGCTTTACTTTTTGTCCCGCAAATTCACTTTTTTCCCGCATTTAGGGGAGAAAAGTGAATTTGCGGGATGTAAAGTAGATTTGCGGGACATAAAGTAAATTTGCGGGACATAAAGTAGATTTGCGGGACATAAAGTAAGATTTGCGGGACATAAAGTAGATTTGCGGGACATAAAATAGATTTGCGGGCCATAAAGTAGATTTTGCGGGACATAAAGTAGATTTGCGGGATGTAAAGCAGATTTGCGGGACATAAAGTACTTTATGTCCCGCAATTTGCGGGATGTAAAGTACTTTATGTCCCGCAAATTTATGATTTCTCAAAATTATTTAAAAAAATTTTTCTTCTTTAATTTAAAATTTTTTTTTTTTTTTTTTTTCAATCTGTTCTATCTTTGGTCTTGACTATTTCCTTTCCATATTATTATAAATTTCCAATGAGTTTCGGTCTCCAGACTTATGCGCCGCGGGAAATCTGGAACACTTCGCTTTTTTGCATGGGTCCCACTCTTTAGGTCAAAAAAGTGGCCACGGTTGAGTCGGAAATAAAGTCCTATATGCAACACGGGAATAAAGCAGCCCTCGCGGCAGTAAACTTACCTTCGGGAATAATCTTCCACTTTATTCGCTTGTTGCATAATGTACTATTTTGGAAAATAGGGCTACAATATTAACCTGCAGCCTCGAGTTTCTTCTGAAGTTTGCTTGATAAATTTTTACATCTGGCGAATACTATCTATACTACAATATTGATGACGTTTACAGAGAATAACAATTCAGAAACAAAATAGGAGGTGACTTTGCATTGCCATGCGTTCGTTAACAGCGGTGTGTTGGTACTTTGATCTCAATTTTTGGGCTTGGATTCTAGTGGCATTGTGCCAGCTTGCACCTGATGTACACACCTGAAATTTGGCTCAATTATCTGGCTCGTTTATATGTCTCGATCGTGCGTTGTAATAAAATACTTGGATGAAAAGTCTCATTTTTTTTTTTGCATCGGTGATGAGCATAACCTGGAAGCACAGTATGTATCTCAACGAAGAATAGCGAAAGTGCTTTCCACATGACCATGCTTCATACCTCAAATCTCCGATTTCTCTTCACTTCCATCTCGAAGCCCGTATTATGTTCAAACTTCGCACGTTCGGGACTGTCAATGATATATTCAGTCTGTTTGTCTCGCTGGAGGGTCAAATCTCTGTGGGATTCGCTTCTAACGTGGCTAGGAAATACCGCATGTAAAAAACGTGATCGGTCTTATATCGGCCAGAAAGGTAAATTTTTTAGAACCGGTGCTTAGGTTACGTAGATAAAGGGAGTCATACGAGAAACAGTATGAAATACCTTCATAGAATTTTTTACAAAAAATCTCTTGCAGTATAAGTATTTTTGCAAAGTGTAGATCTATGTAGAATTGTCGATAAATAGTGTTTTCTGAAGAAATCGTCCGGTGAAAAATCGTAGAACTATTGAATTCATAATCATAATATACTATAGAATTTTATATTGAAGAAAAAATCATGGATGTGACGCTCAGTGGATTGAAGCAAAATTTTGTTTATTAAAGTTTCGGTCGGATCATGGCCGGCCATCATGCATAACTGTGAAAATTAATTTCACATACACATCATGGGGTACATACATCTTTAGACCATATCAAGAGTGAAAAACAGTCGATGTCTTCTGTAGTATGACATTTCAGGTTTACGCATTACAATAGTTGATCATGAATCGAAAAATGAACATTTTTTTTATTTTTTTTTTTTGACTTTTTTTTATTGAGGTCAGGAACCGCGTGCGTCCAGAAACATGTTCACTTTTCGATTCATGACCAACTATTGTAATGCGTAAACCTGAAATGTCATACTACAGAAAATATCGACTGTTTTTTACTCTTGATATGTTATAAAGATGTATGTACCCCATGATGTATATAATGTGAAATTAATTTTCACAGTTCTGATGATGGCCGGCCATGATCCGACCGAAACGTTAATAAACAAAATTTTGCTTCAATCCACTGACCGTCACACCCATAATTCTTCTTTCAATATACAACGCTACGGTCAAGAAAACTCCAACACATATGGAATTTTAGAAACAACACGAACAAAAAAAAAACAAAAAAAAACTAGGAACTCTGTGGGGCTGACACTTCAAACTAGTAATTTTCATGCTCATGACTTTTGACGTCAAGAAAAAAAAACCAGATACTATTAGAATTTCAATTTGAAATTCGAAAAGATTCTATTGGGGATGAAGTAACACAAATTAGGAGCTGTAAAGAAAATGTTTCACTTTTCATTCTTATAATGGACACACTTCAGTCTCAATTTTGGTGTGACTGTTGGTAGCGAACGATCTATCTCAGGGCTTACGAAGTTCGACGTCGTCTCGAAATATCTCGGTTATACAATTGGAATATTTCAAGTCTGGAGTGAGATGAAATTATTTGGTGAAAAACATGTATTCTAATTTTTTCCACCGTATCTGTTATATGATTCATTTAAATCGAAAAACATCACGAAACTCTAGTAAAATGTATAAATTTGTTTCATGGAATACCCCGTAGATTCTGTGAAGAGGTGAGAATCAGGTCGCGTAGATTTATATTTGCTAAAGTTCCCGTGCGAGCCAATTTATCGTGCAATACAAATCTAGCTTCTGCTTTGCTTGCTCTAAGCTCTTCTAAGCACTGAGAATGGAGTACCGACAAAAATTCAACAACGTACTGTCTTATAATAATGTTTGATCACGAAGTTTGTACTACGTGCCGTAAGACAATTCCTTGTAACCGACATTGGGCTTCGTTAGTATCACATGATCGTTAGATCCACAATCAATTAGTGGAATTAATTATATTGGATTCTTATCTTGTTCAACAGCTCAAATATGCAATCAGGCAGGTCATCACTTATAACTATAACGATGTAATTCACACATTTCGAATATAAAATAGAATTACATTTTCTGAGGCTCATCGAATAATTTATTCTGTGGAAAGTCTCCTGCAGTTAATCGTATTGATTCTCGATTGAATAGGTCAAGTTCCCGCGAGAAAGTTCGTCAAAACATCAATAATCTCGAGAATAGTCGTTGACCTTGACATCCCCTAAAGGTTCGGCTGTAGTATCAGCCCCAATTAATAGTTATGATAGTTGTCAGCCTGCAATTACTTATTGCACAGTGGTTATTTGTAGCAATCTACGATATAAGGGTGGAGTGGGCGTATAAGATTAACGACCACGAGTTTCTATAGTTTCAAAATACACAACCACATGTGCAATTTCTGCATCTCAATGCCTACTTTTGAAAGGAAATAAGATCATTGGTACTTTATACAATCAATAATTGTTGACAATTGATTAGTTAGCGATCCTACTTACAGATATTTTTTATGCAAAAAAAAAAAGAAAAAAAATGCCCCTGTAACGGGGCTACGGTACTTGGGATACGGTAATGAACTCGACCGTTATTACTGACCGATTTGATGATTCAATTATTACAATCTCTGCAAGATAAGTGGGGAAACTTGAAAGAAGGGAATCTTGTGACTTTCGGTTGGATGCAAAGCGAAGCTTCAAAAGTATCTCGTTTTTGTACGGTTAATTATTGGAAAAATTTTTATTTGCATACGATAATGGAGATATTTGCAAGATAATTGCGAAACAGTTGACCTGAAATCCGACTTGCTTGTCCACCCGTCGACTATAATTCGTACAAGACTTGTACGCTTTTACCCTCTGTCATCCCTTCTGATCAGCATAAACAGCCCAGTACCGGATCCCTCAGAATCAATTAGGTTTTATGAGTCACGTAAATCCGTATGCGATACACTGATTTGTAATTGATATGAGGTGACATGACAAATTATTATTCCGATTTTTTCGGCCTTCGATTATTGAAAATGAATAAACTCTAATAAAATGAATAAAATCGAATAAAGAATAAACTGGAGCAGCGATTAGAATCGAAGAGGCTATAAATCAAAAGTATGTCAATCAAAGTGGATAATTTTTTAGAAAACAAGAAGAATATTCCCATTGTCGAGAATTTACTTGCAATTATCCGAAAGCGAAATCGAAATTGTAGAAAATGTGAATCTTGTTAGTCTTACTGAAATATTTACTGATATTGCATAAAATGTTGGTTGCAGTATGGATTATTTGTCTGTAGATTCACGATAAAATATGTCTTACAAAAAATTCATGATTTAAAATTAATGACCAGGATGACTTAGGAACGACAAGTTCTTATGCTACATCACATAAACTGCGCAGTTTTAAAGTGATAACCTTGTACAGGTCTAACTTGAATATTTTATTTGTGGGTGGGCGTCTACAGGAGCGTATGCATGTTCTTCTCCTATTATATCAGGATATCGTGACTATATCGTTGTATTTTTTTCCACGTACAACTCGCCTAAAGGAGGGACGACTTCAATAACTAACGGCGACTTGAATTCACTTGACTCATTCAATTTCAGCGCGTAATTTATTTCTGTAAAAATATCAGTAAACCGCCGCAAAAACTTCGTTTTTCAATCCTCCAACAGTGGATTTTATGTAACATACATCGAATTTAAAGAATTACGTTTGAAAAAAACATAATGAAACAATGAAAACCATTGAATAATGATTCAAAAATACATTTCTTTCGAGGCCGCGAATTGTTACATCAAATCGATCATCAATTGAAATTCAAATGTCGACTCACAATAGAAGTTATATACAGTATACACTGTACGAGAATAGTACATACATTGTACAACAGGGGGGGGGGGGGGGGGGGGGGGGATGGGCGATTTCTAGCGAGGGTTAGATGATGGTGCACCATCATGTTACCCGAGCTAAAAATTGCCCTCCCCCCTTGTTGTACACCGCGGTGCTTTTTTCAACAAGTGCGGGTACAGGCCCTTTTTCGAGCATTCAGAGGGAAAGCAAGAAGAAATTGATCAATTTTCTTAATCTGGAAAATTTTTGCAATTTTTGAAATTTTGAAAATTTTGAAAATGTACATGTGAGAAAAAGGGCCTATTTCATGCACGCGTTGAAAAAAGTGATATGTCTTCTGCACGATCTATATTCTAACAATTGAAAAATGGTCAAATTATGAGAAATATCGATTCAAGGATTCTGCTCTTTATCTCACATGAATTTCATTGAAATCGACTTACAGCTGGTCAGAACAAACATGTCCTTCCCAAATTGAGATTTTATTTAATTGCGGCGATGATATCTGGCAGAATAAGTTAAACCGAAATGTATTTATTACCTTGAACAAATCAGTTCAATCGAAACGGGGGCACAGTGACCATGTAGCATATGGTTATTTTGTCATGGCTCTTGAATCGATTAGCTAATTATTCAGATTAATTCAAATTATTGTAAATTTTTACCAACGAATGATATCCAGCCACTTCGATTATTATTTTGGTGTATTACCGTGCTCGAAATTTCGTAATTTGTTTACGTCTTTCAGAAGAAAAGAGAGAAAGTTTAATTGCTGCTTCACTTTTACCATTTAAACGCAAGATGGTGAAAATATCTTGCTTCAAGGCCAAAGTACCCTTCCTTCATTTCTGATCTACTCTCGTGCCAGGACACATTAACCAGAAAAAAAGTTGAATTTATGGCATTTGGATCAGTGGAACTTGATGAGCGAGAAACAAACTGCCAACCGTCTTGATTATGTCATCATCATTCGAGTATTGGAAAGTGAGTTAGCAGATTTTAATCAACACTATTCCTATCAGGTTTCGGATGACTCGCAATGAAAGAGAAGCTTTCGATTGGGGAATTGGTTGTCATGCTGACGCTACTGCAACATCGTTTTTTTTTTTCCACGGTATTTTAGAATTAAAGTTTTATTCCAGTTCAGGTGATTATCTTATTGACGTACTTCTCGCTTTCACATACTGCATCTTATTTCTTTGGACGTCTGCATTTTCATTGTCAAATCATTATACTTGGCCTGTTCTCCATTCGTTTTAGCAAATGTGCATTGATTATATATCAACTACAACCTTGACTGTCGTACTTCATAAATTGCAAGTCCTTTTCATACCTTGAGGAAGATGTGGTTGTAACTTGATCCAATCTTCCAGTTCATCTCGAAGCTGGTTCAATAACTTCACACTAGCCCCGTACGCGACGCACAATTCTTCTCTGTCGCATGACTCGAGAACTAAGGACATTTTTAAGGATTATGTGAGAGATTGTTTGTGCTCGGAGCAATTTTTTCGGATAATCCGCTTGGCGCCAGTTCTGCTTGTCCACTGATACTTCTGAAATTGAATCCCACTCTCAGACCCCTCGTCGCATCAATGTCACAACATTGGAATCATATGCAGATCGTGAATGGATTCGATAGTGGTCAAGGTGACCTGCTAATAACGACACCTAACCTGTAAAGTATCAACGAGCAGTGAACTTTCATGTTTTTTTGATTGCCTGATTTAAAAAAATATATTTATGGGATCAAACTTCAAGGAAGTTCTGTTCGTGTGGAATAAATTGCCTTTTTAAACCTTTTTGATAAAGAGCCTGATCAGGCTTTCATGATTATAAAATGTCACAATGGTCCCTATCCGGCCCAAACACGGTACGAGCCGAGCTTCCATTTTTATTAAGGATGAATTGGATAGTTTGCACAAATGCTGACACGTTAGTGAAAATTTAGGAGATCATTTCTATTAATATTACGAAGCTCCCCACCAAATTTTGGATTGATCCATTAACTTGTTTAAAAGTTACAACAATTTGAAGTTTCCGTGTTTTAACCCACGTTTTTATGGAGAAGCGCTGTATGATTCAACTTGATTGAAAAATTAACAACGAAAAAATGCTGGCACTGATTTCAAATTTTTTTCAGGAATGATTAACTGACACCAGAATATGTTTGCAAAGCGCCATTAACATTGTCTGAGTAGTTTACAAGAAATTAATTATAATATCATGAAAATTTGTCTATCGGCCAAGTCGCGAAAAATTGCACAGCGCAAGTGCGGCAACGTCGGACACAGCTGATGATCAGATAGCCTACACTATAGTGATTTTTCATATATGAGGTTATGTCTCGTGGGTAAAACCGAAGAGGATGGGGCTAGTAATTCTAGAGACTACAGTGTTCGTAACCTCAGTAACCATAATTCCCTAGGCTACAGTGTTGTTACGATCTACAGTTCGGAAACGATTATGAATAAGATTATGAATAAGTTATTAGTTCAACCAATTATCTACTGTGTTTGTATGTGTGATACCAATTAACGTTCCAAATTTTATATCCCAATACGTACCTTAAATACATTATTGCTTAGAAAAAACGTCATTTAAATTTTCATTTTTTCGTTTTTTCAAGTTAGATTCACGGCAAATTCCCGTCCAAAAGTTTTATCGTACAAAATAGCGAGAACGATAAATTTGGATGCAATCATTATTCAAATGGCAAAAACGTACTTACATTACATAGCTTTCAGCTATATGTACCAATTAGGTGACGCAGGATGCCTAACAGCTCGCAGATTTAGGATATGAGCTAAATTCAAATATTAGTCACTTTTGCCTGTGATTGTATGTCCAATTCATCCTTAATACGGCGCGCCGATGCGTCCCGTATTTAGGGCTCGGATCCGGTACCTATCGGATACAAGAAAATGCGCCAACTGCAATGCAGGAGATCATATGGCCTACTCGTTCCAACGGCACACATCCAGCTTCATATTGTAATAACTAAAGCGTCTAAAGCAATATCATGCAAAAATTGTCATCATTGTGCCTTTTATGATTCTGTATTTCCTTAGCGGATTGTAAACACCCGCAAATATGAATGCGCATAACCGTAAGCGGGATCAAGGGCGCATTCGTCCAAAAAACATCGTGCAATTGCCAAAGTACTCAAGCAGAGTTGGCATCGTCATCAAGTGATGGATTTTCTATTGAAAACTAAGAAGCGGTAATTGGGATCGAAACTAGAGGGATTCGGGTCCAATATGGCGGATATACCTAAGTGGGCTACGGAAATCTCTTGATGTCTGAAAATCTCATTCTATACGTTTAGTTTTCCATAATTAGGCCTTTATCTTTGACTTTATGCATGAATTTCCCAGCTTTACAATATTTACATCAATCGCACGCATGTATCACAACATAACAGGTGATGGTTCAGCCCACTATGACTGGTACAAAATTCAGCCGCTAGAGGTCAGGGCGTCATATTTTCGATCCCAATTGCCCAGGCTGCTTCCATAAGAAGAAGGTTTCTGGCCGGGTGCTGCTCGAGGAATTACTACATCTAATTGTAAGTACTTTTTAACATATGGCTACTGAAAATTAGCAATCCATCTGGAACTTCTCCATGTATTTTAGTGATCCGTATAGTTCTCTGGACTCAGCGCTAGTGTATAGCCAGCGGAGCTTGTGACACATAACCTCAAAACGCCGCGTTTAGCCGCTGACTGGGGTATGGCAGTGGGTATGGCTGGTTTTGACTGAGCGTGGATCGCAAGAGACAAATTCGAAAACGAAATTGCATACGCTCGAGGAAACGAAGACTAATTGAGGAGAAAAGTAAAACAAATGCTTTACTAAACATCGATATTTCTGGCTGGTAAGCAGCTGAACCTCGTGAATAATCAAGTGTGCGATAAAATGTTGGTTTATTCAGCAAAGCTAGTGGCACATAACCTCAAAATCCTGCGCCGACCGGGATACCACTGTTTTGACTGAGCGTGGATCACAAGAGACAAGTTCCAGAAAAAAATCGCATACGCTCGAAGAAACGAAAGAAAAATAAACTAAAGGCTGGAATAAATATTGGTATCGCCTACTCACATCAGATGCATCTGAGTCAGAAATTCACCGTGATTTATTGCACAGTCCTGAAGGTACGTTGAGTTGGTTTTCATTCATAATACCTGGTATATCAAGTTTAAGTGTTATCATCTTCAATGGTATTTATGTTTGACTTTTGTTATTATCAAGGCTATGTCTCGTATATGTTCAAGTATTGAAAACCGAATGGCTGTGTTAGTTTTCATTTCAGGAAAAATTTCGATACTCAACTATTATTTTCCTACAGCAATAATGATAAAAACGATGACTCTACCACACGTACAAAAATTAATGAAAAATGAGTTGAGTAATAAAATAAATCGTTTAATATTTATTACTGCATTTCAATTTTACACTCATGACTACGGAACAGGTTCCGACAGGGAACTAATGTGGCCCCTGAAAGGTCCTGCATTATTATCAAGGTATCAAAATAATAGCCTGATCAGCCTCAGCTAGGCTCTTTCTTAGGGGCCTCGCCGTTCCGAGCGTTACAGAACGAGTCAGGTCCTTATAAGTTTGCCCGATGGAGGACCCTATTTATAATAAGGTATACTAGTCAGGGCCTTAAAATTTCCCTACTGAAATTTCCACACGGGTATTATGCGATTCGCGATCAACAGATGTATTTCGACAATGGGCAGACTACAGTTGTGGTCAAATGTTAAACAATTATAACGCATAGTGTTCGCTAAATACGACAGAGATTATACTATCAATGATTCTCTGTACTCTTTGTGATCTCTGTAAGATGTTACCTTCAAAATTGGAATGAAAGACGAGCATGAACCAACAAGGATGACACGACAGGGTCAATTTAGAGGCCAGTACTAAAGATATAGTACTATGTCCAAATGTTGATCGAGGGCAGTAGTTAGTGATTTTTAGGCACGATCGCATAGCGCAGTACCTATTACATTCGTCATCGCGAAAAACGTCGGATCGAGGAAAAAAAATTCTTTCAACGTAGAAATCCGTTTCGTCACTCACAAAATCGGTTTTTAACATTTGCCAAAAAGTATGTGTGTGTGTGTGTGTGTGCATTTTGTATCCTGAATTCCGGGGGAACGACTTGAGCGATTCGGATGAAATTTGGTGGGAAAATCAATTGTTTGGTGAAGATGTTTAAATAAGCTTTCCAAGATTTTCCCACTTCCGGCTACAAACTGGCGCGCGTTTTTTCGAAAATTATTACGTGTATCCTGAATTCCGGGAGAACGACTTGGGCGATTCGGATGAAATTTGGAGGGAAAATCAATTGTTTGGTAAAGATGTTCCATTGCCCGTTTAAAGACTCTTCCACTTCCGGTTACGAAATTGCGAGTGTTTGAACATTTGACTGATTGTGAGTATTGCGCCTATCCTTGCAAGTCTAGGAAAAACAGGTCAACCGATTTCAACTAAATTTTACTGAAATATTACTTTCAGTTTGAATATTAAAAACCTACGATCGTGCCTGTTGCGAAAAAGCGAAGCTTTTTTTGTTCATACCGCTAGTTTTACTACATTTTTGGTGGCAAAATATTAGATTAGTTCGCTAGTTAATATGCCTATTCCTGTTGAGTGCTTCAAAAGTGGCAAAGTGTTTAAGAGAGCGGAGTACAAGGAACTGAAGTCTGTGAGCTACTTCCCGTCATTAGGTACATTCAAAAATTCCATTAATCCGAAAATATCAATACTGAACCAATCTGGTTCTTAGATTCTCCATTCGATAGACGGCAAAGAACATGTTTTAAGGTTTGATAAAAATTGACAATGCTGAAGCTAAAAAGCTCCAAATAGTACATTACGATACGAGTACGGAAAGGCTTATTTGACGAAACGAGAGGTTTACGGCACGAGCCGTGAAATCGCGACGAAGTTGCGATTTTGAGGTTAGAATGATGAAAATGTGTTATCACTTCACTTGATTCAGTCCTGAAGTATGAAATGTATTAATTCAATCGCAATATCTCGTTTGGCCAAAATGTGCATGCGGCTGAATCAATCACATTGTTCAATATCAAGAGTCTCGAGAACATCGAAATCATCCAAAAAAGAACAGATACCGAGAATCAGAAGCTCCTAGTCAACACCTAGCTTTTGAAAAGTCCTGGGGAATCCGGTGAAATTATCGCCGTTGACAGCTGGTCCAGGGTAAAGTCGTTCGTCAGCCGTAATCTTCTTAGAGTTCTGCGTTACAAAAACTTGATGTATGGAATTAGGGTATGAATAATTGTGTTAATACAGAACTCGCACATATCGAATACTCATCCACAATGTAATCCAGCAAATGAAAAATGGGTTTTACCAGAAAAGTGTCGGATTCGTTCGGTCAGTCATTCCTCACCTATCAACGATTGAAGAACATATGTTATGTTTCACATGGAGAAGTTTCATGAATAACAAAAATATAATACGATGGGCTAGAATATGGCCATCTTTCAAAATCAATGAAAAATTCAAGATTTCTTAGCGAATTTTTTATACAGATCTTACATTCTATTCAGCTGATTAGTTTTCCACATTCTGACTTGCACCTGTGAGTGTGGAGGGGTGTAGGGAGCCATTTCACCCAATTCCCCCGATGCTTCCGAAAGGAGTCATACACACGATGGGACCATGTTTCCACAGTATCCCCTACATGAACTATAATTGCTGCGATTATCAAACGACCGCACATTTGTTCGGTTACATATAAATAAACAGTCCTCTAGGTAGTTGGGCTCCTATATCCGTCTATCGACTCATCACTATAAAAATTTGAGGAGTCATGTCATAGAAATCAAGATATCAAATATTTTCCTAGCGCGGAATTATTTTTTCATTTTTCTTTGTAGGAATGCAAAAAATTTTATAGATAATTTGTCATTACAATTAAATGTAATTCAGTCCGTCTATGTATCATCTATATGCATGATACGTAGTTACGTTAACGATGTCATCAAAACATGACAGTAAAAATTAGCGTTTTTCAGCCAAATATCTTCCCTTTGCGATACTGGTGTGGCTGTCGATTCCGTACTCTAATGTGTACATCACTTATGTCTATCTCCTATGGGACGCCTATTACTGAACGACCACTTTGGAAAACTGCTTTTTGGAAAGAAATTCGAAATGGCAGAATTTGGTTTAGTCCTCGACTGAAAAATACCTTTCCCAAACTTGTGTAATGGTGGCACGTGGCTACATTCCACATAACATGAAATAATCAGAACCATTGGAGGTGGGGTGCTTGTCAAAAAGTGATGTAGAATATTGAAAAATGGAATAAAGTATGTAAAAATATGACAAAATCGTTTGTTTTTTTCACCTGTATAATATGACAGTCAAGTTATGCATAAAATGAGTACTCCGCAAACCTTGCAGCTCAATCTAGTTCCAACATATCAGGCAATCCTCATATTTTTAAAAATATTGCCTCTAAGCAAAATTGTTTCACACGAACTCGTCCCAGTAGATGCCAACACGTCGCTATACGGTCTGAAGCAAATATTGAATAGAGGTCAGTTTTATTTTTAACCTTCTCTGATCTCGTTGACATGGAATGACCCAATCGATGTAGCTTCGCGAATTTCGGAACATACGTAACAATTTTCAGCGATGGCAATTTCAAGTTCATTAGATTGAAAGTCATCAGAATAAAGCCTTCCATTACAGAAACAGCTCCTGTAATAGCTGTTAACCGCGATGTGCACATTTGACACCCGACGCATAAATACCAGTTATAATGACCATAAATCAAATTTTTTGCTTATCCTGTTCATGACGTAATACAAGCAGTAGGCAATACATGCTTTTAATTCATGAACTAGGTATAAGATTGTTTTCAGTCGTAGTTATGCTCGGAAACCTTGATATGAAAATGTTAATTTTATAGACATCTATCATCGCATGCTGTGGGCATTGTCAATGGATTTAATAATAATGTTTTTTGAATAAATTATATAACAGGTAGTACGTATACAAGTATGCTGAGACTTGCAATGTCAGATGAGTATAATAATAGTATATTATGTGGCATGCTCGTAAACAAACTGTTTTTAGGCGAGGATGATATTTTCAGTATGAGCCAAAGGCGAGCCGACGGCGAATACTGAAAAACCATCCGAGCCGAAAAGCAGTTTACGAGCATGCGACATACCACATTTTTTGCGGTATTTGTATGAAAAAGCACAAAATTCAGAAGTTTGTAGGTTATAACTACCGCGCATGCGTCGATCAAAACTGCCATGAAAAGACTTTATACGGCAGTTTAGAGATGCGCACTTCGAACTGCGCATCAAAACTGCCCCCCCTCCCTCCAACCCCCATCCTACCTCTAGGAATAATAAAACTGCCTTATAAAGTCTTTTCATGGCAGTTCTGAGATCAGCTGCATAAAGTGCCACTTTACCGACTGAAAACAGTCTCCAAAAAGCCACTTTTTCATACCAATGCCGTAAAAACACCTCATACGAGCCCTAGGAAAATTTTCAGATAAACAATTCATCGAAACATAATGGTTACAAAGGAGTGAGGAAAGTTTATTTCTTCAGATTATTTATACATACAGAGCTGTTGGACGGTCCATTTGTTTGAAGTCGAAGGAAACAATTTTCAGTGTATCAGCTGTACGAGGTTTTCTAAATTTCCGAATAAAAGCATACTCATCTACTTCCCGTGTGGAAATTGCCATGTTTTTCCAACTTTGAATATAGGTTCTACGTAGGCCGCACGGTGGCATTTTTGCATAAGAAATCTACCTTGGCCCTCGCAGGGACCTAGCTTGTATTTTTCGGAAAAAAAGTTTCAAGTCCACACATATGTAATATCATTATGGGGGTGGATCGTTTTTACTGAAATCTTTTCTACAGAGTAAATGTTCTACAGAATCTTTTCTACAGAGGAATTATTTTACATGCTACGGTTCTACAGAATGTCTGGGAGCCCGTTTCTACAAAACGCATGTTAGCCCGTTTCTACACAATGTCCGCGAGCCCGTTTCTATAGAGCAAAAGTTCTATAGATTCGTTTCTACAGACTTAATTCCAAAGGATTGTCGGCTGCAAGTTCGTTGGTACAGAATAGTACATTTCGTTACGACTACGGAAGGGCTTTTTTGGCGAAACGAGAGGTTTACGGCCCAAGCCGAAGGCGAGGGCTGTAACGGGGTTCGTCAAAAAGCCCTTACGTACGAGTGACGGACATTATTGTTCATCATGAGAGCCGCAAAATCGCGACGAAGTTGCGATTTTGAGGTTAGATTTAGGAAAAAATTATTCCCTTCTGAATTTTGGCCACCGGAACCACAACTGCGTGTTCTAATAAATCTATGATCCGCAAAGAGGCGCAAGCAAAACCGTGACTAGGCTCCCAAAAGTGGATCTTTCATTAAAATACTCGATGCATATGTTTAACCAGCTCTGTCGAAACGAATCTGTAGAAATTTTGCTCTGTAGAAACGGGCTCGCGGACATTCTATATAGAACTGCGGCATGTAGAATAATTTCTCTGTAGGAAAGATTCTGTAGAAACAATTCTGTAGAACTTTTGATCTGTAGAAAAGATTTCTATAGAAACGATGCCCTCTCTAATTATAATTATGGACAAATTTTTTTCCTCGTACTTCTCAAATAGAGAAATGTATCATTACGTGAGCGTATATTGGAGTCTTGCATTATGGAAATAAAATTAAAAAGAAAAAAAAAACAATAATAATTTTGGTCATATCTCGACAAAATTAAGTAGTTTTTGAAAAATCAATCAAGGACATTTCGATTGAGATCGACTCGTAAAATATTATTGACGTATTGAATTATGTGGTAAACTATTTTTTGAGTTGAACTTAAATTTTTCGATTTTCCCAAAGTATTGAAAAGTAAATATTTGCAAAAATTCTTGAAGAAAAGACAAGCTGAAAAAAATGTATAATTGAATTTTTTTTTCAATGATGCGAGCAAAATTTTTGAATGCTTTAAACAATGTTGATAGTCAGGTGGCTCTGTAAAGATATAAAGGGGGCCCTCATAGGGACTGACATGGCCGCACAACGGGTCATTCCTGGGCCCCTCGTAGGTGGCTTACCTGGGGCCTAGCTGAAAAACCATGTCGTTCTTCCATTTGCCCATGTTGGCCCTACATAGTTTGCCTATGTAGGCTCGTATGTAGGACCGTCGTAGAAACGGGGCAAAGTATTAGTAGTCGCAGTAACGGGGCCAACTCCAATTTTTCACATGGGTTTTTTACGTAAACAAATCACAAAGGAACATTCGATGGATTAACAAAATAGGAAAACTTGACATAAATAGAAAAGAAATGAAAATTTGACTTGTAATTTGTCGTACATGTATAACGATACGTAGTATTCGCCTATAATCATTAATTCTCGATAGAAGATGGATAGAAGATGTAGTCAAATGAGACATACTTGTGCCTAGATTTCAGTATCGTCGAATTTGTATGAGATCAACGCTATACAATATTCATTATTTTTAATCTAAATCTAGCTTTCGAAAAGATCCAGAGAAGCCGAAAAGATCATCGCCGTTCACAGCTGGGCCAGGGCGAAGTCTTTCGTTAACCAGAATCTTTTCCTGCGCCAAGTACCAGTCACGCTGATCATCCAGTCTTTTTTTCCACAGTTCTGCGTTAACAAAAAATACAAAATAATAACAATGGATGGCATGGATTAATCATTTCGTAGTTTTATAACAGGATTATGATTATTGAAAAAATTATTTCAAGTAATTCAGAAACGTGTACGTCGAAATTTAGTACAAATTGTCATATATGAAATAGATATTTCATGTGAAAACGCATTTCTAAATACCAAACACAGCGGAAGTGGTTGAAAAAGTTGCTGAATGAGGTCACAATGAAATCTTGAATCGCTTCCGCTTCAAGACAGTTATTTTTCAAATCGCGCTATGTTTGGACAAAAATTACGGGTCCCATCGGAGGATCAGAAGTTTAATTCGAAAAATCAACCTTGCAGCAGATTCTTGCCAACTGATCTAGATGGTATCTTTCAAGTAGTCATACGCAACGATGTATGGTGATTTTTTTCTGGGAAAGAAATGGATATGTTTTCAGAAGACCATGAAAACACGAGTAAAATTCTCCGTATTACCATTAGCCACTGATCTCTGGAGCCATTAGCGAATAATGAACAGTTGAAAAACAAAATCTCACAATCAGTTTCACCTAAATACATCGGAGCTATACACATTAGATCTAATACACATATACCATCTTTTGAGGCATGTGCGGGAATGTATGCAATGCTAATAATACATGCTATTGTACGAAGTGCTACAGTCAGGGTTAGAATGATACCCTTTCTGCAAAAAAGTACGATAAGAAATCATTGTTTTTCGTTGGGTTCGAATGCATCCGAATGCAGATCTGTGTTCTCGACCCGTCTAACGGAAGTTATGTCACAGAAAACTAATGTGATTTTACCAGATCGATTAGCAGGGTATTCCAAAATTGAACCTCAACTTTACGATTGCATAGTTTCAGGTTTGCGCATTAAATGAAGTAGAAAAAGCCGTAATGATGCAACCTTCATCGTGGTTCAATTTCCGAACATAGCCTTGGTCGAAGCTTTAATGTGATTTGAACAATTCAAATTGTATACTTTCGTATCAAACTTTTTCTGTCTTTGGACTCTTTCTACTCCAACAAGATATCGCTCATCAGAATAGCGGGTATTTCAACGAGATTGTTGACTCCGAAGATTATGTATCGTAAATTATGGTTAACAATCAAACTCACCAGCGAGAATAGCCATGGATTGCTCACTGCCACCGTACTCCGATGGTAGTATGGATTTTGGTACACATTGATGTAGTGAATCGTAATTTCCTTTGCTGTAAACGTGTAGCTGTAAGAGTACAAGTACGAATGATGTAGTTCACGTCGACTACGACATGCGTACTCGGTACGCTATAGAAATGATTCTGAATTCCTAAGAAGCGCAACTGGAGAAGTGGTCACTACTCATTAGGCTCAAGCTTTGTCTGAACTTGTCTTGGAAATTAAACATATCCCGCTGAAACAAACAGTCAAGTTGTTTTCCATTTCACTGCCCACTGTACTGTGTAATATGTTCGAGTGGACCAAATAGTCACTTCATATCGATAGATTCTCATCAACAGACATACATTTCCTTTGGGATGACTATTTGTTGCCTGGGATGTTGTTGCCCTGAACAATTCAGACAGTTAGGGGCAGTGCTCACTTCCGATCCAGGCAACAGTTTTCAGTGAAAATTTTGGAGGATGTTACCGAGGATCCAGTTCAGGTTATGATCCTCTTGCCTTTCCCCCCAATTAACGTTGCAGATATTTGTAATAACAGTTCATTGCCCGGATAACGAAGTGAAAAACTTTAATGAATCGATTTTTTCTATGCAAAATAGTTGCGCTTACGGCGTTTATACATATATAATGCAGGCCTTTGAGTCACCGAGCAATCATGTGGAAAACGACCTGGCTTTTCGTTGCAACGACGCATTTGATTGGTGCAGTCCTTGTTCAGCATGTGGGGTACATAATGTGTGATGATTGGTGAATTAGATGATATCGTTATTTGACATTTTTTTTGTCCCAATACATAGGTATACATACCCTGGCCGCAAGTTTCGGCTTCACTACTTTTTTGATCAATCCTAAAAGCGTGTCGGTGACGGGCGCAGCGTTAATGTGATAAAACGCTTTGATTCTTTGTGCGTAAGCTTCCTGTAATACACAAACCACATTATAGTCTCTGTGAGATCGATACATATTGATGGGAGAAGAGAAAATCGGTTATATGACCACAGCGGAGACTTTGAATAGTGTTTTTCAAATAGTGAACGACTTTTTCAGTTTGGGCAAATGTTGGTCGAATTTCAAATTGAATTTATTGCCACTTACAAATTACGATTGTGATTATCAATTAAAAGTCAAATCAATTACAAATTACAAAATTTACACAATTTCCAAATGTAATTGAAACGTTTTTCGAATCAATCACAATTGGAAATTGTAATTGAAACGTATTCTCGAAGCAATTATTATTTCCAAACGATATCTGCGCATTATTCCGATAATGCATGGGCCATTTCTAGGATGTCGATTACATTTGATTATAAATGGATAATTTCAAGCATGTGTTGACTGTAGAAGTATGTAGACTGTAGATACAACAATTCGTATGCAACCTGTATACACAGTCTACATATATTTAAAAGATTAAACGAACTTACTTGTAAGTGAAGTTCTATCTTAATTGTATGAAGCGCCTCTTCCGAAATGATCAACTTGTAGTTCCCCCTACTTCGACCGATGTCGCCACAATTTTTTACGTATTTTAAAACAATAAAGTTTTAAAACAAAGAAAAACGCATCCACCGCGCTCGCTCCTGTACCCACGCGTGATCTTCATTTCTTTAAAGCTCCGCCGTAACCTTGATGGGTCTTAAGAACGTATCTTAAGAAGGGTGTATATAAGGGTGGGACTGATCATTTCGGAAGAGGCGCTTCATACAATTAAGATAGAACTTCACTTACAAGTAAGTTCGTTTAATCTTTTAATTGTATTGCGCGCCTCTTCCTCATGATCAACTTGTAGATGTTCGACGCATGTTACGGCGGTGACGATTAGAATTACTGATACGATATATTTTGGAACAAATGTTTATTGTAACAGAATCAATCAACAAGGATAATGTTGAACCTTCAAAGGTTCAAAATGACGTTTGCAAACGCCTTCTTATCTTTTACAATTTTCAAATCATAGAACTTTGCGAATGTGTTCGATTTTTCAGTCCATCCTGTAGTTCTACGTAAGGTATCTATGTCTAAACCTTTATTTTTTACTGTCGATGTTGAGGCATGACGAGTTGAGTGAGCACTAAAAATATTTGTATCTATGCCACTCTTCAACAGAACATTTTTAACCCAATGACTCAACGATTGAGCAGTAACACCTTTGAATGGACGTTTATTTGAAATGAAAAGAACAGTTGTTTCTCCACGGATGTTTTTGGTTCTTTCAAGGTAACATTCAAGCGTAGTTGCTGCACAAATCTTTTTATTTTTTGGAAAATAAGGTAAGACTAGAAGAGGTTGTTTCCTGTTTGGACCCGAAGTTTTGATGTGATCAGGAATTTTTATATCAATCGATTCTTCATTAAATTCTATATTATCTGTCTTGATTAAGGCGAAAGTTTGTAATCTATGTCCAGTTACCAATGCGAGTAAACAGATAAGTTTCATAGATAATTCTTTAAGAGGCAAATTGTCATTATCAGGAATAGAAGTCAGGTAATCAAGAACAATTTTTGGATCCCAAGTCGAGTCATATTTGGGTTTTGATGGTCGTAATTTCGATAAACCTTTAAAAAATCTCAACATTCTGTGATCTTGAGCCATTTCTGGTCCAACAAGTAATGAAATAGCCGATCTATAGCAATTAATGGTACTATATGTTGCACCTTTTTCGAATAATTCTGTTAAAAAACTCAGTATACATGGGACGGAATTGTTGAACGGGTCTATGCAATGAATAGAGCAAAAATTCCACCATTTCTTGAAACAACACTCGTATTGTTTATATGATGAGTTACTTAACGACGAAATCATTATGTGTATTGTGTCGTCAGGAATACCCTTCATTTGGAAAGCTTTCCTGATAAGGAAGCGGCCACCAGGGTAACTTTGTCCCAAAATTCCTCTGGTTTCCTATTTGAAAAAGAAATATTGGTTTTAGCATCAAATCTGAATGGATCTGAGACAATCATTTCACAGAACAAGGGGTACCACGGTTGAGAAGGCCAATCCGGTACAACCATTATGCCCTCCCCCCCCTCGTTTTTTATCTTTTGTAAAGATTTTAAAATAACTGTGGTTGGAGGAAACGCATAGAAGAAATCATCTTTCCAACTTATAGTGAATGCATCAATTGCAAATGATTCTGGATCTTTCTTCCAGGACACGTATTTTTTACATTTTTTATTTACTCTGCTCGCAAATAAGTCAATTGTTGGTTTTCCAAATTTCATTGTTATTTTTTCGAAAATTTCATCAGATAACTCTATTTCACCAACCGATTCTCTGCGGCGCGATTCAGTATCTGCTTCGGTATTCTCTTTTGACGCAATATATGATGCGAAAATCCAAATACCTCTCTTTTCACACCAATTCCAAATGTTTTGAGCTACTTTATTTAAATTCTTAAACTGAACACCGCCCATTCTATTAATGTATGAAATAGCTGTGGTGTTGTCAATTCGTAGCAAAATCTGACAGTTTCTATGGTTATTTGCAAAACATTTCAAGCCTAAAAAGGCGGCTAAGAGTTCCAAATGATTTATAAAATTTGATCTTTCATCTTTTTTCCAGAAGCCATGTACCCGTTGCCCGTTGCAGAAAGCACCCCAACCTGACAACGATGCGTCTGAAAATATTTCTAGATCGTACGTGGTTTCTCGGATAGGGTTATTCGAAAAAATGGCTACTGACTTCCACCATTTGAGCTCTTTTACAACCTCGTCTGAAATTATCATTTTTCCTTCATAATTATTCTGACTTTTTTTAAGAGCTAAAAATTTTTCTCGTTCGCAGGTTTTTGTGTAAGCCCACGCATAATTGACCGTTGGACAACAAGACACCAAGAAACCTATAACCTTTGCGAATTCTCGAATGCTGATCTTTTTGTCTACTTTAATTCTTTCAACAAGAGCTTTTAAGTGAACTTTTTTAGATTCTGGTAATTCTACTACCATTTTTTTTGAATCAAAAATGAAACCCAAATATTTGCAACTCAGATCTGGTATTAATTTGCTTTTTTCTTCACTTATGATAAAACCTAGGTTTTCTAGAAGTGTTTTAGTTGCTTTGATATTTTTCAAACAAGATGAATAAGAATCACCTATTAGTAATATGTCATCCAAATAAATGACAGATAAGAAACCTAATTGGCGTAGGTGAAAAATAACCGGTTTTAATACCTTAGTGAAAACGTAAGGTGCCGTGTTCAAACCAAATGGTAAGCATGAGAATTCATACAATTTATCATCAAATCTGAATCGTAGATATTTTCGGCATGAATTATGGATAGGGATCAAATAATAAGCATCTTTAAGGTCTATAGATGCCATGAAACACTCTGAACTCATGAGTTTTGTGACTGTTCTGCCGTCTTCTAACTTAAAATGAACAGTTGAAATAAATTCATTCAATCTTTTCAAATTTAAAATAAGCCTGTGAGTACCATTTGGCTTTGGTCTTAAGAAAATGTCTGATATGAAATGGTCTGGGTCTTCCATACATTCCTGTATAGCGCCTTTAATAATGAGTTGTAATATTAAATTACGAACAATACATTTATCACCATCGGACCATTTTCTTTGACACGGCTCTGATTTTTGAACCGGCTTGGAAACAAACGGGATTTTATATCCACTAATCCAAGAAAGGATAGTCAAATCTGATGTAATCCTTTTCCAGTTTGATCCAAAAAAGCGAAGCCTTCCGGCAATCTGACTTACTGAATTGTTTAACGGCGTTTCCGGTAATCCTGATCCTTCTTGGGTCGGTATTTCGAGTATGGCTGCGCTGCAAATTTTTTCTGTGGTCCCTGCTGACGTTTCTGCCCGCCCGTCGTCGCTGAGACTTCCTTTTGATGTTGACGGAACGGGGTTTTCCAGTTTTTTGTCGATTTGTTGACCTGATTTTTTGACACAGTTTTCAGGTCTTTTGAAGTACTTGCTATTTCTTTAGCGGACTTTATAACATCGTCCAATTTTTCGCTAAATAAGTACTGGTCAGCTGTCGTAGCAATCAAAGCATCTCGTAAAGAAGTGTTGATGGTTGCCATTATGAGGCTTTTCCGAATGGCTGATTCGTCATGCTGCAAATCAGTCAATAAGCTGCACATTTCACTGAGACATTCCAAAACTGGGATGTTTTCTCCCGTTTCAGGCTTCTCGATCAATAAGGATAAAGCTTTTCCACCAGCGGCGATGCAAGCTGATATTTTTTGTTGTTTTTGTATTATGCGAGCATCCCTCTTGAGAACAGCCTCTTGAACCGCAGCTTTGATTTGCAGATTCAATTTCGGTGGATCAATCAGTACGCAGTTCTTAGGTGGTGGATATTTTTCTATCAATTGTGTCTTTTCTTTCTCTGGAAGACCGTGTTTAATAATGTCCTCCCATCGAGCGACAAAATCAGAATGAATGGCTGAGCTGAGGGGTCTATCTCTGCATATTTGCTTCCCGATGACGTTTCTAACGTCTTCGCTTAGCAAGACCTCTTCTAACTGATCGTTTTTTCCCATTCGTGGAGGAGACGCTGGTTTTGGTGTGACATCCTCTAGGGTAATTGTCGGATTTCTCGACGGAGTTGACTCTCTTGAAAATGATCTCGAACTGCTTCGGCTTCCGACTACTGGAAGTCAACATTTTATTTAGGGATAAAAAATCCGCTCGATATTTTTGGATCAGAGTCCGCAAATATTAAATTCTGTTTGAACTTTTATTAAAAAGCACATTTGGTATAAAGGTTAGAGCCTATCACCAACGAGTTCATGTTTAAATCATCAAAAAGCATAGCCTTCGTGGGTTAGAGCCCTCGTTAGATGCTGGTTTGTTTCCATCGATGTGTCGATTTACTAATGAATCAACGAAATAACGATTCACTCGCAGGTTAGAGCCCTTGAGCGATGTTAATCTGTTTATTTATCACGAATCAACGAAATATCGATTCACTCGCGGGTTAGAGCCCTTGAGCGATGTTGATCTGTTTATTTAACATGAATCAACGAAATCGATTCGCTCGCAGATCAGATCCCTTGAGCGACGTTGATCTGTTTGTTTATAACAAATGATACGCATGTATCAGCGAAATATGAATGAACTCGCACGGGTTAGAGCCCGATGAAATGAATTTTTTGATTTCGTCTGAGATTTAAATCTCAAAAAATTTTATGAACAGGCGAAGATATTGAATCGATGCACAATTACTCAATGGGCTAGAACAGAAAAAATGTGCTTCACTTACATTGATTATCAATGAATTCTGATGAAGAAGAGATATGGCGTTGCTCGCGACAACCACGACGTTTTGAACGGCGTCGTTCCTTCCTCTCTTTTCTGTCCTTAATTTTCTTCTTTAATTTCTTCACCCGTTTCTTCAGATATTCACTATCCGAACTGTCGCTGTTTGAAGAATCATCCCTGCTTCTTTTTCCCATCTTCTGAATTAATTCGTTACTTTTCCGATTTCAATTGAACGTGGCTCATCGGCACAAAGCGAAAGAATGAAGATCACGCGTGGGTACAGGAGCGAGCGCGGTGGATGCGTTTTTCTTTGTTTTAAAACTTTATTGTTTTAAAATACGTAAAAAATTGTGGCGACATCGGTCGAAGTAGGGGGAACTACAAGTTGATCATGAGGAAGAGGCGCGCAATACAATCAGAGATTATAATTGATCCGAAAGAACAATTCAATTGGTACGTATCAGGAAATTGTAATTAATTCGAAAAAAGCGATCAATTACCTTCGTAATTTGTGGTTGATTCGGAAAAAGCTGTCAATTATTCTTGTTATTTGTAATTGATTTGACTTTCAATTATGAATTACAATTGTAATTAATGAACGTGAAATTATCAATCTCAGGTACGTGAAACAAGGAGAAACATGACTCACTGAAAATGCAACTTCAGCTTTCTTGAGCAGTGCTGGTGTGTACTTGGTTACAAGTGCTAGGTTTACATTCGAATGGTCCAGTATGTAAACATGGCCAAGACTATGCGCTTTATCATCTCTCATCAGCATTTCATCCAACATCATTGTATACCTGTTGAAATGAAAAATTGACCGTCAGTTCCACTCGATTTAGAATTATGCACATCCTAGTGGTAAAGATAAACTGTGCATATAGGGTAAATGCGGTGCTCCTCGAAATTGTCATTGTGTATTTGAATATTCATTTGAGACTCAGTGCTATCGAGCATAATTAAGACTTTCCCAAGAATTTGCAGAACGTATATAGTCTTAAGAATAATCAGTTCCACATCCCTCACGACTGGTAGCGTGAATTTCAAACCAACATTCTGACTATTACCGGTGGCTCAAGGCGTATAGAAATTTAACTCCTTAAAAAATTGTTAATATCATAAAATTTGATCAATTCACTATCTTCTGCTTTCGTCCAGTATTGAAACAATGTTTTAAATAATACATTCATGATTTCTCATTATTTTCTTCTCGAATCCTAATCTATGATCATCAATATGTACTGTGCATGCATCGTCCTCGACGCTAGATTTTCCGCATGAGTCGTTCATTTTTTTCTAAAGTCAATTAAATTGACAATCACATCCAAACAAGTCTTGAATTTTCGACTGATTTTTAACCTCACTTGAAGTTCCTTGAATCGATCGTACATAATCAAATCAACGGCATGCAATATACCTACACATTATTTTGCGGATGATTATTGTCGGTAATTGATGAGAAAGCAATTTAAAATAGAGATTAAGCCCGTATGGCCGACAGTTGTGACAAACACGTGATAATGAGTGTGATAATGAGTGTGATAATGAGTTGAAATTCTTGTTCATTACCTATTTTTAATAAGAGCATGTTATTGAGGATGAGTGTATATTATGTGCCTATTTGAAACTGAGATTATTTATTTTTGTACTTGAAAGCGTCGGCAGGAACGAATCCGGTGAAGTCGTTACCGATAGGCCGGAAAATACAAACTCTGTACTTTTCTGGCGTTAATTTGGGAAGAAACACGATCTGCCTGAAATCAAAGGAATCGTCATACGTGAATAATTCAGCACAAGTCTTGAGTTCCGTTATGCATAACTCGATTTTGATACTGACTCCATTGTATGTAGACGAGCGAAATTCTCTCCACGTGGATCCCTGCCTGTGAAAAGTTCCGGTGCAAGTCTCCTCATCGTATAGAACATGTCTATTTTTCGCTTGGCCTGTTCTAAACTCAGTTTGGTACTCAGAATAAAATGCTCCAGTATTTCCTTTGGGATATCTTTGGATAGAAAAAAAAACACAATATTTCCGGTTACGATGCATCCAGCCTCACCACGGATAGTCAGAAAACTTTCAAGCCTTATCAGAAATAGACGACACACAACCGAAGATGGATGCGATAATTTGATAGTAGAAACGAAAAAGGTGGTATCTCAAGTAAATTATTGTAAAAGGTGCTATCTCAATGAGGGATAACTTTTCATTGTGATCGCCTTGGTATTCAGGGTGTTCGGTGAAATATTGAAGCAGTGCTCTTGATAGTGTGAATTCTTTTTCTTTTCATGATTATTCCATAATTTGAAAATAAGCTTGTATGAGTCAACCTTGCGACATTTTGAAATTGAAGTATTATTTAGAGATCAGCCATAATTCATGCTATATCGAGATGAAAAACTTGTCCCTATCGTCGAGATATATAGCGCATTCTCCATTCGCAATTTGAGTAAGTATCAAGCAAAATACCCCGGAAGTTGACATTTTACTAATATAGAATAGTTTATTTGGGAAAGATTCACAAAGAAAGTTTATTCTCAGCCTTGCCAACCAGACCCTTTCTTAAACTATCGTGCAAACCTTGCGGAAGATGCGGCTGCAATTTGAGCCAGTCTTGGAGTCTTTCCCGGAGTTCGATTAGTAATTTTTCACTCCCTCCCAGGGAAACACATAACTCCGTTAAACTGCAAGACTCGATATCCAATGCCATTTTTAGCAAATGCGACGAAAATCATCAACGACACGACAAATGGCACTGAAGTCCAATCGAACTGTGCGGTACAACTAAGCGGTATTTCCCTTCGACTCTGCAATTTGTAGATTACCCTACTCTCGACCGGACCGTTAACTTGAATATGATCAGAACATACACCAGAGATCAACGCCTGGGTGGAATATTATCCGATTAAACTTGTAGTCGGGCGTTGATATAACTTATATCCATGAAGGCCAACAAGTCTGGGATTATATTTTACGAACATACTACACAAGTCAAGGTTGACTGAAAACAACGCGACTCGTAACGAGTCATTCACTGAAGATTAGATGGTTCGCATATCGCACGCTCAATTATGAAATGAAAAGTCCCTAACCTAGCATCGGGTCATCAACGAAGTGCCAATGCTTACACACATGTGAACGGATGTAAATACTACAGCACAAAACTGGTTAATGTGTTGATAGTATTCATTTACGTATCCGCATACTGTGCGTCACCGTCTTCTAAGCAACGAATTCTAGTCGGATACAGCAGATAAATTTCCAGACATTTCATGTTATTCTGCTTCGTAGGTTAGGGATTAATTCTGATCAAGTATTTGCGATGAACTGACTGAAGGAATGAAGAGTTTGTAAAAGAATTTGTGATGCATTTGAATCATCAATTTCTCTAAACAGTCAGTTGAACTTTAAGTGGACCATTTTAAGGATGTAGTTCGGGTTAAAAGTGCCTTTGTTCGTGAAATATGTGGTAATAATTTGATTTCTAGAGTTTTTTTCGACTGTACAACGAATTTCTCACGTGAATCTTTTCATTTTGTCTCTCTGATACAAGGTGATATGGCAGAATGCTTCATTCCAAGTATCTCATCGCCAGTTCAATTTTCAGCGAAGGGCTGTCTTGGAGCCTTTTTGGTGCTTTCCATCGAATCTTAAGCTCGTACCTGGAGACTGTTACACGTTTTTCTTCGTGGTCTTAGATGAGCAAATGTGTAAAAGAAAATTGGCACTAATGTACCATTAATTCTGGAAGATAGCTCTCAACCCGAACTACATCTTAAACCTACTAGAAACGTTTTGTAGTTTCTACTACATTTCAAAATCTTTTGACAGTATTCTTTTTTTGATTGGGTTTTTGGTCAGTTTCTTAACTTTGACCAAATTGACTTTTGAATCTCTGAATTTTTATCCTTTCCTTATCGCGGGAACGAAATTTGATCCAACGCCATACTTCAATAGGGAAAGTCTGATCTTTGAAAATATGAAACTTGATTCTGGTTGGATTTTCAAAAAGATTGGTAGAAGGATCGGACGTGAGTCATATTCGATTTTATGATCTCTCCCATAGAATCTTGGAATTTTGTAGAGTGTTATGCTACTTTTCTTATTCTTTTGATTCAATTGAATTTACCAGAGCTTAGTCTCCTTCACCGCACCTCAGCACCAGTTGGTGGAAAATCCTATGGTTTTCAAATCGGGAAAATTACGGGCCTACACGCATCCTTACACGTTGAGCTAGAACGCTCAAATTTTTGCCAGGTTTTTCAAACTTCTCTTCATATCAGCCTATAATCGTGAGTCAAATTTCTTAAGTATTCCGTTTACTGCGATATGAGTTTCCATTCAAAATCATAAGTTATGAAATTCTTGTTATTCAAAGTTATGGTTAACAAGCTCAGTATAAGTCTATCCGTTTCATATATTTACAAATATATAATATTATCTGTGCAGGGTAGACGTACCATTTTTGGCCATCTTAGTACCGATTGTGGCCATCGGCTTGATCCATTTGTGGCCATATCTATTACGTGCAAATGTAGGTAATGGCCACAATTGGTACAACAGCGTTTCGACTGTCAATTTTTTAACAATAGAGTGCATCAAGTGTTGAATTATTAAACAATATGCCATTTAATGCTCACTTCATGTCCTATTTTCACTTTCTGCTCAATTTTTGGCCAATTTGAAAAGTACCAGCAATAAATACAGGCTGTTCTTTAGGTAGCCACAACTGGCACAGTGGCCACAAATGGTACATTGGTACATCTATCCTACGCCGATGCAACGACATACATGTGAGCGCAGCGTCTTGCTAACGGATTCTCTATCTTAGGATACTTGATTGCGAGATGATGGTCGTTCAACTATAAAAAGTTGCGTGGCTTCATTCATAGACTTTATGAAAATGAAACAATATATTTTTGTACATGAATTAAGCCCGGTGCTTGTTCCTACGGACAGCGAAATAACACAGTTCTAAGCCTGTTACTCATCTTTCCACGCTTTTCTTATCATACTTCATGTTTCTTCATCTCTCATCTGTTCCATCTCTGATTATAATTGCACTCATCGACGGATATATACATAGATTATTTCTAAAACTCAACAAAAGGGGCAAATATGGCCTATAAAACCAGGTAGAGAGACCTCTCCTCCGCCACCGACATTTGGCGACCAAATGTGAAACTTACAAATTTGTACCTAGGTTTATTACTCTATTGTTTCGGCCAATCTTTTTCCTTCTATTGTTCATCACGTTCCTCTGAGGCCCACAAAACGCTCCTTCATATCCTATTCCAAGAAACCCAAAGTTTAAATAATATTAACGCCAACCCCCAATCTCCTCCTCCTTCAACTTGTATTCCTACCCTTAAATATCAGCCAATCCTAACCTTTAAACAAATCTTCTATTCCATTCATACAGCCAATCCCTGCGATTTAACAATCTCCTACCCTTGCTCAAATTCTTTGTCTACGCCCATAAGAACTAACAATTAGAATCTCTCACCACCTTCACATCAGTCTTATCCTTACTTTTGAAACTAAAACATCTAACCAAACTAAAACCAACTCTAAGTTAAATACATTCATTTTCATCATTAAATAACTTAGAAAATAATCCACCGCTAAAGACTCACAACTAAGCTCTGTCAACAATTCATTACCAATATCAAGCACTAATACAATCATCTACCGCCTCTTGGCTGCTCTATACTGAAAGAGCAAATCATAGCTCACTTGTAACATAAGCTTTTGAATTTAAATATATTCTCTAGTGTAAATAGTACAAGGTGTCTATCAATCAACTTCCTAACTACCCTCAATCTTTTAATTAATATTGTGGGAGTTCGCGTGAACGTTGTAGACCAATCTAAGAAGTCTACCGCGTAAATCGTGAACGAAACATTCAGTGCTGACGGTACGTGTTTTGTTACGATATTGTACGTGGGGTGCTTTACGGATTGGCGAAAGGTGCGTTTTCGTTGGAGCTGCCGATCGTCGCTACGTTACTTGTTTTGGTTACCAACGTAGCTGTCAGCCGCGACGGCCGGCAACTCCAACGAAAACTCACCTTCAGCCATTAACCCGTAAGGCACCCCGCGCACAATATCGTAACAAAACACGTACCGTCTGCATCGGGCTTTACCCCCGAAAATGTTCGTAAGTAGCTTAATCAGCACTGAGCATTAGCAATGAGCACTCACTCTCAGGTGAGCATTTGTACGAGAGTAAAATTCTTGTGAGTGATGTACTTCTCCGAAATTGAAAAACATTGAATAATTTCACAAAAAGGTAGTTTGAAATTGATTTCATTCGAATATCTTTACCAAGAAGCGATCTTCCTACGAAATAATACATTAATCTTGAATACTAGTTTACCACGATATGCACGGCTTATTTGACCCCAACATAAAAACTGGTTATGATAATCAATTGAACTTGCTGAACATCCCATTAATGTTAATACAGGTATAAGTATTGTTGGAAATAAATCTATCACTGAGCAAACTGTAAGTACGCCTTCAACTCAAAACATGGTATCAAAATATGGTTGAAAAACTCGATGGGAATGTATAAAATGATTGTATGCTACGAATAGTTGAAATAAATTGGGTGACGTAGTTTTCTGAGTTAAGGACATTCACGCAATTTATACTTCGCGAAAAAGTCAAGTCTCCGGATTTGAACTGGGTAATTAGGCTCTCATAACAGTTTTTTGCCGAGAAGAATTGGCTGTTTTTCTCCAAGAATATCAGGATATCTGTCGGGATCTATGAAACAAGATTTTAGTAGAAAATTGCAGGTTCTTATAATGAAGACACGGCCATTCAGATAGATGATCCCGCTTCGAACCATAACTCCATAACTGCACGTCACTTTGCTGACTTTGGGATACAAACTTGATTGGAATTTTGTTCTGAAGTGGTGTTTATAATTTCATTCTCTAATATTTTATGCGAAATTGGACTTGGCGCTCCATAACCATGAAAAGTATTTCCTTATTCGTAAACTCTCTTGTGCTGAGAAGATGATGTCATCGATGAATAACAGCGATGTTGAGAGTTCAGGAGGTATTAAATTCACAAGGGATCGAAGTTACAATATCAATGATTCCTAATCAACGACTTACTTTTGAGAAGATTGACAGAATCTGAAGAAATCGTCGCCGTCTAACGGCTTGACCCGGGCGAAGTCTTTCGTCTACCATAATCTCCTCCTGCGCCCTGTACCAATCACGCTTCTAATCCCCTTTCTTGATCGACAGTTCTGAAAGAAAAAAAAATGGTCGATTACATTATTTAATGATTTCGTAGTTGTATAAACAAGAACTGCGGCGCTTGGTCTCTTCAGAATTGTGATTTATCTCATGATATTTCAATTAGAATTATCATTTTTAATAATTGAAAGAAGTGTGACCCGGAATTAGGTGAGAATTGTTATTTTAAATATGCTCGTTATGGCGAAAGCTAACCGTCCGTCATGTTCAGCGAAAATTGGTCCGAACATGCTTGAGTTAGATCACACTAGAACTGGTTCCTCCTCTAGATTGTTTTTGGGATTGGGTCGGTTGAGACGAAAATTCCGGTACCCTGCAAAGTACGAACTCAAAAATGTGACGCGAATCGTTCGATCAGTTGCAGACATATACAGGGTTTCTTCGTCAAACGGGCCACCCGTTTAATCCGAGGTCTCCCAAAATTCTGTAAAAATTTCTACACGTTATTGGAAATGAACAAAAATTTTGGGAATTTTTTCAGATTTTTTGGTCATTGCATTACAAAAGTCATTTTTTTCAATCATTTTCACGTAGCGTCAGAAATGAGCGCAAGAGCGAAAAATTGTCGAGATGAAATCTGTATGTCTTTTTCTAAGCTTTTCGGTAAAATTCAAAGAAAAAAATTCCAACCCATTTGAACCCCCTTTTCCCCAAAAAACGTTTAGAAATGTGCTTTTTCCAAATTTGGACAGTTTTTTTTTTCTTGAAAAAAATGTCGAAGAAGGGTATTCACAACAGAGTTTTGGAAAAAAAAAAAAATTGGAGTGGAGACCTCAATGCTTTCCCAGAAAAAAATTATTAGATAGATGTTATGAATTTTCGGAATTGAATAAAGTCTATTCAATAATTTTTTTCTGGGAGAGTATCAAAGTCTCCACTCCAAATTTTTTTTCCCAAAACTCTCTTATGAATAGCCTTCTTCGACATTTTTTTCAAGAAAAAAAAAACTGTCCAAATTTGGAAAAAGCACATCGCCAACGTTTTTTGGGGAAAAGGGGGTTCAAATGGGTCGGAACTTTTTTCGTCCCAATTCTACCGAAAAGCTGAGAAAAAGACATACAAATTTGATCCTGACAATTTTTCGCTCCCACGCTTATTTCTCATGCTACGTGGAAATTAATAAAAAAATGATTTTTGGAATGCAATGACCAAAAAATCTGAAAAATTCCCAAAATTTTTTCTCATCCCCAATAACGTGTAGAAGTTTTTACTGAATTTTTGGAGACGTCGGATTAAAATGGTGGCCCGTTTGACGAAGAAACCCTCATATGTACATTAGCGTTTCTCTGAAAATACATTTCTTTCTTTTCTTTTCGAATCTGTCTACAAATTTTGCCATTCTATCGCTGAGCTGTGTATAATTATCTATGCAGTAAACGTCGGGAATATCACGGACCAGCTCTATCAGAGTAGAATTATTAGGATTACGCAAATGGTGTGTCGTAAACAGGTTTAATGTTCAATTCACCAGCCAGATGAGCCATGGACGGCGACATGGTTTGCTATACTACCGTACTCCAATGGTGGTAGGGATTTTCGTATACTTTGATAGCGTGGATCGTTATTTTCTTTCACATGAACGTGTATCCATGAGAGTGCAAGAAGGAATGATGTAGCTGGTGTCAAGTAATATGAGCATTGAGCATATAGTTATTGTGCTATAGATGGGTCATTGTCACGTCCCTAGAAATTCGCTGAAAGCAATAGCTTCCATTCAATAGTCTAAACCATGCCGTATCCTATGTATATTAGCGATTCGTCTTCTTTGTCAGGCATTAAGGGCGGGGTAAAGTATTAAAACTTTTTTTTTCCATTTTTTTTTTAATTTTTAAAATGAATGCATAATATCTCAAGAATATTGTGTTAAAATTTCGAGTCGATCGGAGTAAAATTGACGAAGTTATGAGTATTTGAGCGTCTATTGCTCCATGCCGGGTTTTATACCTGGGCGGCAGCTGCGCGACGCGTTACTGTATTTTTCGATCCTGAATAACATTTTTGAATTATTATTATGCAAAATTAATCTTTTGAGTACCTTTAATATGCATGAATTTTCTCAGATTTTTATGCAATCGAGAAGTGTTCTTAAACTTATGCGCAATGAGCGCTAAGCGACCAAACTCTTCTGCAGCGTTTTTCAAACCGTTTTTCTGAGACTTGTCATATTTGAAGTCCGTGTACACGATAACTCAAAATCTACTGGATCAATCGCTTTGAAATTTTGCACAGTACTTGTTCACATGATTCACCAGGTATTGTCGAGAGCTTTTTTGTTAATTACTATTTTTTCAACAACAAGTTAGTCGATTTTTTCTAAACTCGACTAAAAAATCGAAAAATCGAACAAAAAAAAAAAAATCCTCCCGTCATTACCTCGAAAAACATCTCCTTTAACAAATGCATTTTGATTTTTTTGTTTCACATGATTCTGTTGCGAGTTATGGTGTACACCGCAAACCAACTTTTTTTCGAGGCGCCTCCGGGGTTTAATTTTCACTCGCTCAATTTTGAATATTTTGCAATGCAAATTTAGGAGAATATTGTTCAAATGTTACTTCATTATATGTAAATTCTTCAATAAACGAACACTATCCGTTACGCCAAAAAAAAATCTTAAAAACATGCTTTTTTTTCGCCGAATTAACTTTACCCCGCCCTTAAGAGCTCATTATGCAACAAAAACATCTACCATACAAACATATATCTCGGGATTTGCGACTCAGGACGCAATTTTTGGCATGACACACGAAAGCAGAGTATAGTGTCACTCGAAGAGGAATCGAGTTTCAGTTCGCACACAAAATTATTGGATTCAGAAGTACCGAAAGTGATACTTCAAATTTTATGTTATGATTATTCCTTTCAATTCTATGAGGTCCTGTTCGAATGGTTGAGTATGTGAATGTGGCTACAATTATATTATGTAAGCGATCGAAGTTTCGGTGCAAGTCTTCTCATCGTTATTAGAACATGTTTATTTTTCGCTCCGCTTGTTCTAAACTCATTTTGCTACCAATAATAAAATGTTCCAATATTTCCTTCTGGAAACCTTTAAACATGAAAAAATTTCTGGTTACTTTTCACGATGCATCGAAAAGCAAGTACAGGGTGTATAAAAATTATGTGTCACCGCTTCAAGAGGTGATTTTCCAGATTGTGATCGGTGGAGCGCCCCAGCAATATGCCCCCGCAAAATTGACTTTGACTCCTAAACTCAAGGTCAAATTTTTTCGTGAGCTTAAAAAATACTGATTGTCAGTAGTAATAAAAGTCTTTGAGGAACCACAGGTCGGAAATGAACTTTAGTTCCGCCTTTTTTCCAACTTCATGATCATTTTTCGCGACAAAGGATCCAATTGTGACCCGTGGTCGCATTGACACTTTTTTCTCTCCCGGTGAGAAGATTTTTTAAAGCCAATAATACAAATTTCCGATAAGTCTCAACAAGGTCTAGATGGATTTTACGGCGACATGTTGTTGGGGTGCTCCACCGATTTCGAGCTGGAGAATCATCCGGTGAAGTAGTGATACATAATTTTTATACACCCTGTACAACAAATTGCATCGACATGATAAGCTGCACTGAAGATTGAACTAATTCAGTCATAATACTGGCTCGAAATTGGGGGGGGGACATTGCGCTACTGTCTTGACTCTGAAGCCTGCAGATTGCCCCACTCCGCTACGGATCATTGACTTGAAATATGTAGAAGCGAGGACGAGCGGAACCTGACAAAAATTGTTCAATTAGTAATACATCCAGAAAAAGTGTCACTCAGGGTAAAGGTGCTATCGATGGACCCCCTCAGCAAAGTTGCTCATGAAAATTGCATTTTGGGTCAAAAATGCAAAACCAATGGTGGATATTTTCTTTGAAACCCATTCTACAGAGCAGTCACAAGTAACTAAGATTATCGTTACTCTTTGATTATTTATCACCGATTTTCTGTTTTTTGGATTTGGTCCATTCATGGCAACCCTGCTCCATGAAGGGACCACCCCATCTCCTTCGATGGATCACCAAAATAATGAACACAAAACGTTACAACGACCTGATATATTGGTGTGAATGATGAATTGCTGATGTATATTAAGTAGATTTTTTAGATGTTTATTGAAAAAGCAGTCTCAAATCTTAGAGAATCAATAAAAATTGCACAGTAATTCGTACGTTAGACGATCTCATCATACTTGATGAGTACCTATTACAGACAAAAATAAAACGTACAATTATTCCATTGGACACGTCTATGAGTGTTAAAATAATTATGATATATTGAACAATTGATTAATAATTAATCAAATTGAAATCTCTTCCGTTAACTGATTAAAAACTTATTACTTATCACAGACGAATATAAAAATAAAACGTAACATTATCTGATTGCGCACGTCTATGAATATGAAAATAATTATCAAAATATCAAATAATTGAAATGAAAACCTCTTTAGTTTTAACTAACTGGAAACTTATTACCTATCACAGACGAAACTAAAACGTAGAATTATCTGAGGGCACATGTCTATAAATAATAAAGTAATCTCTGAATATATTTCAAAAAAAGATGAAAATATGTTCAAACCAATTGTGAGTCAACCACAATTTTATCGATAATTAGATACTCTCTAAAGCGTATAACTGAAAATTGATGAATGTAGCAAAATGAAAGTAGAAAATAATCTAAAAAAAAAGGGGAGGACAGATGTTTTACAATCCATTCTACAGTGCTAGCAGAAAAATCTCCTAGTTCCGTTCTTGAAAATATTTTTGTTTCTTTTAAATGAGTTTTAAAAAGGTCTAATCGAACAATTAAAATCTTTTTCTCTCAATTTTCACATGAGGATCTATGAATGGACCGGTCCATTCATAGCACTGTTGCCTGGTCTATCCATGGAAACGCGCATCGTAACACAAAACCTATGTTACTAGCTCAGGAAGGAAAGATACACAAAAAAGTTTGGGTATCATTTTGAAGAGCGAATTATAAGCTTTCGAAACATCCAAGGCGATTTGGGAATAATCACCGCTACAAGGGTTTAACACGTTTGCAAAATTACGAAAAATAAGATCAGAAAAGTTAAATTCTTACTTCGCTCAATTTCAGCCTACCTACCTATGGCACCCATGCGACTGTTCTGAACATGAATGCTCTCTGGCCACTAAAAGACTTGATTTGCACTCATTGAATATTGAGTCAGTTTAGCACTTGAACTAAAAACCAAACGACCTGGAGAATGCAGGAGAGGTATATAATGTAAACATAAACAGTTGATGCATACCGCATAGAAAGAAAGAACGCAGAGTTCTTTCCCAAGTGTCGATAGTTATTAGGTGATTAAACGAACTTACCTGTGAGTGAAGTTCTATCACAATTGTATGAAGCGCCTCTTCCTCCGAGATATAACACGTAGTAACTCCATTCCATGCCGAGTTTGTCACATATTTAAAGCTAAAAGAAATATTTACTTCACGCTTAAGCACCCACTTAAGGGTGCCCTGCGTCCCACAGTCTGTGTCCTGTGAGCGTCATTCATTTTAAAGTTCAGCCGTATTTTCAACCATGGGGTCTATCCGAATGGGATAACTTATATGAGTTGTCTCTGATAGATTATGGGTCTGGGTGGGACCTATCTCTCGGAAGAGGCGCTTCATACAATTGTGATAGAACTTCACTTACAGGTAAGTTCGTTTAATCACCTAATTGTATTTTGCGCCTCTTCCTTCGAGATATAACACGTAGATGTTTAAAGGAATATACGGCTGTACGAAATTATTGGACAACTTCATAAGTTTTACATAATTTCCCAGTAGTTTTTGTGTTTGATAATGATAATTTTGAATCATTTTGTACATATTGCAGGCTGAAGTACTTGCTAGTATTGATTTAGCAAAAAAGTGCGGATCTTTAATGATCGGTCTATCGTAAAATCTTGCAAATGTGTTTGACTTAGCTGTCCAACCTGCGGTTTTTCTGATAACGTCAATACTAATGCCTTGTCTCTTTGCGGCCGACGTAGCAGCGTGTTTTGTGCTGTACTCCGTAAAAATGTTTGTATCCATGCCGCTTTCGCTTAAGACATATTTTATCCGAGCCCTAAACGTCTGCGACGTCACAGAATTATAGGGTTTTCTAAACGAGATGAATAAGTATTGGTTGTTTATTCTCATCTCTTTGGTCTTTGCCATGTATCTTTGTATAGTCCTAGCCGCACGAATATTGGTATTTTCTGAGTAGGGGGGCCATCTCAGGAGAGGTTGGTTCCTCCCCACTCTAAAAGTTTTAATGCAATCTGTTATTCTTATTTCTATTGCTAGGTCTGATTCAATTATGTTTTGTATGTTAATTAGTGACAAGGTTTGAATTCTGTTTCCGGTAACCAGCGCTAGTAATGTTAGTAATTTTTTCGAGAGTTCTCCAAGGACAAATGGTCATTTGGTTTTCGCGCTAAAAGGTCCAACACTACTTTTGGGTCCCAAGTCAACTCATATTTCGGCCCAGATGGCCTTAATTTCACCGATCCCTCGAAAAATCTCTTCATGTGAGTATCCTGGCCAATTTCGGGTTCGATTATTAAGGAAATTACTGACTTCATGCTTTTCAATAAACCGTGAGATACTCCTGCAGTCTCATATTGTGAATTTAAGAACCCTAAGACCTGTTGTATGCTAGCTTTTGAAATTATCATATTGTTCTCTTTGCAGAACAGCCACCATTTGCGCCGACAACCGTCGCGGTCGTACTGCTTCATTGACGATTTGCTCAGGAATACGAGTACAATATTTGGTGACGAGTCCGGAATTCCTCTGTCTAAGAATGACTGCCGTATAATTTCCCTGCTACCGGGGTAATTTTTTACCATAGCGGGTTCGTCTGCCTATTGGGTGATTGCAATAAACCTTTATTAGGATTGAGGATTACCGGACTGGCCTATAGGATAAAATCCAAGGCAAGAGCGTATGAGCGATCCTCTCGAATCGTCATAATGTCGAGATGCAATATCTCTCGCCTGCGTCAACGCTTTGTTGCTACAGCAACAGGTCTATGGGCGTAAGCCCGAGACTGGGGCGCGTGAGCGATTCTCTCGAATCGTCATGAGATCGGGATGCAGCGCATCCCTCGCCCGCGTTGACGCATGTCGCTACTGTGACTATAGTCTATGGGACAAAGCCCAAGATAAGGGCGTATGATGCAGCGCATCTCTCGCCCACGTTAACGCATTGTCGCAGCGCGACTAGTCTACGGGCAAAGACCCAAGACAAGGGTGTATGAGCGAATCTTCCGAATCGTCATAAGACAGGGATGTCATCTGACATCCCCCACCCGCGTTAACGTCTAGTCCACAGTCTAACCTGCCTAAAAGAGATCTAAGCTATAGCTGCCAAATACTGAAGCTAATCTTTTCTAGATGCTGCTATCCAGTGGTTGACGAATTTACATATAGAACATGCGGAAGACTTACTGTATCTCCTTCTTTCCGCTGAACGATATTTTCGTTATACGTTTTATTTGCTTCCAAATTTTTTCCTCGTCAACTTCACTGTCTGAGTCTGATTTTCTTTGTCTTTTCTTTCTCATGTTCACTGCACTGTGATGTGATTTCACTATTCTGCACTGTGATGTGAACTCCTCGGCACAAAAACGAAGAATGACGCTCACAGGACACAGACTGTGGGACGCAGGGCACCCTTAAGTGGGTGCTTAAGCGTGAAGTAAATATTTCTTTTAGCTTTAAATATGTGACAAACTCGGCATGGAATGGAGTTACTACGTGTTATATCTCGGAGGAAGAGGCGCAAAATACAATTTGGATCTACGCGTCCAGCATTTAGTCTTATAGAAAAAGTAGAAGTAGTCAGACGATCCTTCTTTCTGCATTAAGACGATGCAATAGGCCTGTAGTTACCAAAATGGCCGAAATACATTGAATGCGTGATATATTGAGTAATCACGAAGCCTACGTATCATTGATGCCAACGAGCCGGTGTCTGCGACATTCTAGCTGGAAAGCCGAACACGATCGTATCAAAACTTTGCCGTTTTACGCACTGACGAGGGCACATTTTTATTCCCTACCGCCGAGTTGAAGTCGGTAATCAACGATTGTAGAAGGCTGGGCGAGGCGCCATTATTGTCGACGACCAAGTGTCACTGGGACGTAGGCCCCGTGTATAAGCATAGGGTGACGCCGCGATAGTTTCCACCACGCCCGACAGATGGATCTACGGACCCGCTGTAATTAGAGTTCCTAGAATACAGAGTTGAGTCAATCGATGATTCCTTTTGATTGGCTCTTCAACTTCGGCACGTAATGGCGGAGACAGGCGAATGTTTGAATATAAACATCCTCAATATCTAATCAACGATCATTTTCATCATGGTCAAGAGTGTTTCATACAGGTTATCGTGAAATAATGCTTTTTCACGAAGTTCTTATGATAATATCAAGAGTCTTTAACCCGGATTATCTTTTCGACCTTGATCCTAAAGTAACGCGTTAACATAACCTCAAATATCGCAATGCCACCAAGAACGTCGTTAGTGAAACCGTGTTCGATGTTCCGAGGAATTTCCAAAAACAAAATAGCCGAAATGAAAAATTCAGTCATGAAAGAGCTCGTAATCCAGTTATTCACAATTATCAACGTTATATTACTTCCTTACATCAGTTTCAAACTTCCCGCAATTTTACTTCGGTACAGAATGGCGGCGATTGACTCAACTCTGTATTCTAGGAACTCTAATTACAGCGGGTCCGTAGATCCATCTGTCGGGCGTGGTGGAAACTATCGCGGCGTCACCCTATGCTTATACACGGGGCCTACGTCCCAGTGACACTTGGTCGTCGACAATAATGGCGCCTCGCCCAGCCTTCTACAATCGTTGATTACCGACTTCAACTCGGCGGTAGGGAATAAAAATGTGCCCTTGTCAGTGCGTAAAACGGGAAAGTTTTGATACGATCGTGTTCGGCTTTCCAGCTAGAATGTCGCAGACACCGGCTCGTTGGCATCAATGATACGTAGGCTTCGTGATTACTCAATATATCACGCATTCAATGTATTTCGGCCATTTTGGTAACTACAGGCCTATTGCATCGTCTTAAAGAATAAAACAACTTAACGTAAAACTAAATGGGGCATTCCATGCCAACTCACCGAACCCGTGACCCTGACCATTTTAGATTTTCCTGATTCTTCTTTATATGATCGACCCTCCTCCAAAGACCACGAAAAAATTTTGAAAATTTTTTTTTTTTCCAAAATTTTTTTTCATCCGTTATTTAGGCCATATCAAAAACGCCATTTTGAATTTTTTCATTTCTCGCACAGTCATCCCTTGATGTGAAACGATGATTTTAAGCCTAAAGGTCTGCGCGCACTAGACCGGACCGTACCGGACCGGCAGCAAACAGCACCGACCGGCAGCAAACTGCGCCGACCGGCAGCAAACCGCACCGACCGGCAGCAAACCGCGGCCAAATTTCCAGAATCAAAATTATAGCAAATTCACATCATCCATTTATTTCCAACGAGCTGAGGAGCTTCGAAGACTTTTATTTTCAAACTTCACTGTTTTTATATTTTTTTAGCAATTTCTTCCACCCTCATTTTCGTGTGTGGTAATCCACCAAGTACCCGTGGTTTCATGGGTTCAGAGAGTTGGCATAGAATGCCCTATATACGTGATACAATAGTTGAAGGTATTCTGTGGACCACAAAACGTGGAGATCCAATGATAACGCAACTTCAATATTCCTATGTGATTACAACAATTTCCTCTTTCCTTCAATCGTGAAATCGGCGAAACGAGAAGTTGAAAAAAAAAAATCGGATAACGAAATTGAATAATTTTATGTGATACAAAAATATAAAAACAGTAAAGTGTCAGAAAATACGAGATTAGACTGAAAGTCTTCGAAGCTCCTCAACTCGTTGGAAATAATTTAATGGATGATGTGAATTTGCTATAATTTTGATTCTGGAAATTTGGCTGCGGTTTGCTGCCGGTCCGGTACGGTCCGGTACGGTACGGTGCGGTGCCGTTCCGGTCTAGTGCGCGCAGACCTTAAAACGGGAATGTGATTCCGGTTTTTTCCATTCTTCCAGAGGGATTCAAATATTTTATTACAATAATTCTAACGCAAATTTTACCATTTTTTGGTTCCAGCGCTTCCTGTCAGAATTTCCGGAAGATAAATAACAATAGGCGATAAGTATCTTCAAAAACAATGAATATTTTATTACGAAAGAATACAATTAATAATAAACAACAATAAATTGTTAATTATAACAATTAATATTTTATTATGATTAAATATTAATTGTTTCGGAAGATACTCATCGCCTATTATTATTTATCTTTCGGAAATTCTGACAGGAAGCGCCGGAACCAAAAAATGGTAAAATTTGCGTAAAAATTATTGTAATAAAATATTTGAATCCCTCTGGAAAAATAGAAACAACCGGGATCACATTCCCGTTTTAGGCTTAAAATCATCGTTTTATATCAAGGAATGACTTTGCAACAATCAAAAGAATCAAAAATGGCCTAAATATGGGATAAAAAAAAAAATTTTGAAAAATTTTTTTTTCCAAATTTATTCGTGGTTTTTGGAGGAAGATTATATAAAAGAGAATCAGGAAAATCTAAAATGGTCAGGGTCACGGGTTCGGTGAGTTGGCATGGAATGCCCCAAATACATTGCGTACAATATTTACCTTCCACAACCTGATAGCAGCAGTATCTACCAGCACATACCTGAGATATATACCACCGCAACCGGTCCATCGAAGGCACCGGTCCATTGGCATCCGGTTTGGGATTTTAATCTGTATGAGAACTGGTTTTCTCTTGGAAGTCAGACTCAGATGAAGATATAGTTGATTCTACCATTTGTATCGTTCCCCGGACACCCAACTTTTACAAACTGGCTGAATATTTTTACTTAGATGACTGAAGCGTGACTGAAGTTTTCCTGAATAAATGGATGTTCAGCATACGAGAAATGGACAAGGACGATGGGCTTCAGATTCCTCATTTCGCTCTATTAAAATTCACTCATTCTTGGAAGACACATATGTATGTAATTCTATGACATTGTGATATAAGTCTAGTCACAGAAAATCCACATTTTATTCGCTACCTGCGCACATGATCTATGAGCGTAATTAGTTATAAAGTTGTGATGCGGTACATGTGGAGGATCCCAACTCGATCTATTGTACCTCACACCTGGTTGTTCTCAATTAGGTACATGAAATTTTCCGCGTAAGACTGCGAAAGTTTTCTTATGCATGAAACTTTCATCGTAGAACATTGATACTTTTTTTCTGAATATGGGTACTGAAATTATCTGAGTTTTGATGCAAGGAATTGATGATTTCAATTTTTTCTGCAATTTAAAAAATAATAAAATCGCTTCCATCACACCTAAGTCTTCTTTCGAAAAGCAATTCAACAAAAACTGAACGAAAGGCATGATAGTCTTGGATTTCCAAAAACCAAACAAAAATTTTCTAGATTGTTTGTTACAAGTTACAACTTGTTCATCTATTTCTATACTAGAGATCAAAAAGTGCCATGCCCTATCCCTCCGCTCTCTTCTTTTTTATCGCTGAAATCAGTTACAGGTTAAACGGATGTGTTTTATCGCTGCGAAACTAGGTTTGAAATAATTTAAACGGAAAATCGTATGTCCTTGCCCCCAGAGGTAATTTTGTGTGTCGATTTTATTAACATATTATGCTGATAGACAATACGAGTAATTAGAAAATAACCCCGTACAAGTAAAAGCACCAGAAAAATGAGTCATAAAGAGTTCATCACCGCTGTACTCTGTGGGTAACACAGACTGGTGTGTATTGAAAAAGTGATTTTGTAAACACTCAGTAAATACGAAATGTGTATCTGTGCGAGCAGAGGTAAAGACATCTGGCACACGTACGACGTTTATTTCTTTAAAATAGTAGATTTTCGGCAAAATGAAGGTGGTTCAATTATGAATGGGTGTTTACCGTTCGGAGAAAGTCTACTGTCATTCAAACGAAACCGATCAAATGAAAAGCGTGCAACAAGTTTCAGATTATGGTAAAATCGCGGGTTTCCTCAGAAAAGTTATGAGCATCGTCAGGATCCTGGATTAAACTGCAAGGAGACTATGTGAGGCACATTGTTACAGAGTCACAATAATTGGGATCTGTTCTTAAGGTCAGAGTTTTTGACCCTAGAACTACAAACCGGGGTAGATATCTACCCCCCGCGAACTTTGTCAAAATAACGTTTTGGCCGTTTTTGAGCACTTTCAGGTATTTCGAGAGTTATTTAAATTGATTTTTCACCGACTCAACTTTTATGAAATTGAATTTGCTTCTCACCATTCTCTTCTGCATGAAAAAAACCAAGAGATTCATGTACTTAAGAGTTCCATTACTGCTTTCAGAATGATTTTGCGAACAAGTAACTGGTGGGGTCAATATTCGCCCCGGTTTGTAGTTTGAAAGTAGAAAAGAGTATATTGTGTGACAAGGGCCGAAAAATGGCGATTGCGGACGAGTGTGAAGTTTGCCCGCCCGAGCGAAGCGAGGGCGGCAATCACACGATACTTTTCATAACAAGTGCATGAAAGTGGGGCTTTACATGGCCGTTCAGCGGGACGAATACTGATCTCCATATAAGAGATCAGTGGGGACGAACGTAAATGGAAATTCGCCCAAGGGACGAAAGTGAGCTAATTGTGGACTGCGCATGCGCAAACCTAACCTAGCATGCAATCGGCTAGTTTCGTTCCGCAAAACTGCTATGGAAAGCCTCACTTTCCATGCACGTGTTATGAAAAATGGGTTTGTATAGTTACAGGGTTAAAACTGTAAACTGATCGAGATACCGTTCAGTAGTGGCAAAATTCAATTTCCTGAAACTTATATGTATACAAAGTTGGACTTTACAATCAATGTTATATGATATCGGAAATTTTAATCGACATCTAGCTTCCGAAAAGATCCAGAAAATCCGAAGAGATTTTCGCCGTCCACAGATGGGCCAGGGCGAAGTCTTTCGTCAACCAGAATTTTTTCCTGCGCCAAGTACCAGTCACGATAGTCATCCACTCTTTTGTTCCACAGTTCTGAGTTAGAAAAAATTCATAGATAAAATCATCGAATAATTTTACAGTGCAATAATAAAAAATCAAAAAGTTTGGTGTAATCGGGATTCTAATTGGCTCCATAGTATTTCGATGAAAAGGGTTATTTCAGATAATTGGAAAACATGCACCTCATTATTCAGAACAAAGGTTTTTTTTCGAACAAAAGAATAGTATAAACGGTAGCTATCTGTTTTAACTCTACGGTGATGATACAGAATGCTGTATGAATATTGTCCCGTGAAATGTATCGATGTTCAAGAACAAAGGAGGCTCCAGTTTGCTTAGCGTTTCGTTTATATTGATGACATGAATGACCCAATGACTTGTTTCGAATGCAGAATAAACTTTCAGCCAAATATTAACGTTGCTACAACTATTACCCTCCAGCTAGCTTACCCAATGACGTATTTACCCCCACATCTCCCCAATTACGTTGCAGCAAACATCTAAAATATCACGAAGCTGCATCTCTATCAAAGAGCAGTGATATATCCTCAGAAATCGTGAACAGGTTTGATGTCAAACTTACCAGCGAGTTGAGCCATGGATCGCTCACTACCACCGTACTCCGTTGGAAGTATCGATTTTGGTATACATTGATGGAGTAGATCGTAGCTTCCCCTTCCATGAACGTGTATCTATGAAAGTAGGAAAAGGAACGGTGTAGTCCACGTCAAGTCTGATACGCATAGTCGATATATCAGATGATAGTTATTCTCAAATTCCAAGAATACCACGCGAGGAGCAGTGATTGACATTCAATTGGCTAAAACTTCATCCGATCTAATGTATGAGAAATTCGTGTCTTCGTTAACCAACTACGGCTTACTCCGAGCCAAGACCTTCTGTCATTGAAGTAAACTTCTGGGAATCACATCATGATTTTCAATCGCATGCGTTTCCCTGAGAGATATCATGGTGTCTACTACTTTTATACTTTTCGGTCATTCCGATACGAGAAAAAAGTTTGGCGTGCTTCTGATTACTATGATTTTCTCCATTACTATCCAAAATATCAATCAGGCAAGCTAACAACACTGCAGTTACTGTACATGGTCATGCCTGATCCCTTTTGCCCAAATCGCTTGTTTGTATCCAATCGCGAATACATACTCTTGAGGCAAGTTTCGGCTTCACAACTTTTTTGATCAATCCTAGCAAGGTGTCTGTGATGGGTGCAGCGTTGATGTGGTAGAAAGCTTTGATTCTTTGCGCGTAAGCTTCCTGCAATACAAAAGCGTAGTTACCGTGAAAAAGATACATCTGGGTATAGATGAGGAAAGAGCGGAGCAAATTAGCTGTGTCTATTCTATTTTTTCTTTCATCACAGCAGAACAATGTTACTTGAAGAATGAGCGACTCTTATGAATAGAATATGCAATCACGATACACTAAAATCTGACGATAATGACAACAATGGTAGGACTTACTGTAAGAGATACTTCAAATTTCTTGATGAGTGCTGGCATGTACTTGGCGATTAGTCCTAACGTCATATTTGCATGGTCGAGTATGTAAACGTGGCCAAGACTATGAGTATCATTATCACTCATCAGTAATTCATCCATCATAATTGCGTATCTGTTGAAATGAGAAATATATATCCTATCAGTTAATATTACGATGTGTACTTTTTGCACTTTGAACTCTGTTTTCGCACATTCATGTGCGCCAGCCAATATATGCCACCGTACAAGTCGTCTCAATTCATTCCGTTTTAGGAGAACTCCTGAGAATACGTCCTTCAACTAGGCTCTTAACTCTCAGAGTGATTTCACAGACCCGATTAAAGGATGGGTAGAAAAACACGGTTCAATCTTCTAGGAAAAACCAGTAGTTTACCATTTGCGAATGGTATGCTACTTGGGCGTGTTATACACTGTTGAAGGGGGATTTTCTTTTTTCGGATCAAGAAAAATCGATTTTTGTAACGGAGTTTTATACTTTGAGGTCTTAAGAACATGTGTGGCGAATTTCACATTGAAATTCGTAAAATTGCCGAAGTTACGAGTTATCAACCGACTCAGCGCGCATGCCTTCGTAAACTTCACTTGAAACTTGAAACGTGTTTTTCTGGAAATAGCTTTTTTGCAATTGGTTGGCATGATATCTGGAAAAGTATTAGACCGCTTGGTATGAAATTTTTACTGCATGTCAAGCAAAGATCCTTTTATCGTGTGATGAACCGAAAAGGCGATACATTATTTATTTATTCGCTATTATTGCGAGGAACTTCGCGCGGCGTCAAGGTCGAGGACGGATAACAGGCGTCTTTCTGAAGAAAGTGTATTGAAAAAAATTGTGTAACCACCTGAATATATAACAAATACAGGTGCAAAGTCCGAATTTGATCAACCAAACAATTTCGTCAATACAAAATGTCAAATAAAACCGTATTTTCAGCTCAATCAAGCGGAATCCCCCCCTTAAGAAGGTCAGGTACCGAAAATTTGACCTCCAGAACCGCCAACGGTAGAGACTCGCTGATTTGAACTTTAAGGATCGTGGATTTTTTAACACATTCTGTAGGTCAGAATGAACAATTTCGCCGATGAGATTTTCGATACCTCAACGGATTCGAAAAAAATAATTTTGAAAACAGGGAAAAAATTAATTTTTCGAATTTTTTTCAATGTGAGGTATTTTAATATGAGAAATGATATTAGGACACAAATCAGCGAGTCTCTCCCGTTGACGGTTCCCTTAAGAAGCCAGTATTACATTTTACACCGATAATAGCTGTCTATAAATGTAAAATGATGAAAAATCAAGATGAAAAATGAATTTATCTTGAGTGATTGACTTATGTTTGTATGGACTTTCTCGTATCGAACCCCAAATTTAATCTCCTATCATATAGTCTCATTGTACTGCCTTCGGTAACGTCATTCAAAGTCCATCATATTTCAGTGAAAACGCTCTCCCTGCTCATCTGAGTGGGCACCCATATTATTAGGCACGATCGCATAGCGAAGTGCCTATTACATTCGTCATCGCGAAAAACGTCGGATCGAAAAAAAAATCCGTTTCATCACTCACAAATCGGTTTTTAGCATTTTCAAAAAAGTATGTGTGTGTGTGTGTGTGTGTGTGTGTGTGTGTGTGTGTGCATTTTGTATCCTGAATTCCGGGAGAACGACTTGAGCGATTCGGATGAAATTTGGAGGGAAAATCAATTGTTCGGTGAAGATGTTTAAATAACATTTTGAAGATTCTCCCACTTCCGATTGATGTATAATATTGCCGCTAAAAATGAAATACATTGGAATGAACTTTGTATTAACAAACGTGTTATCTTTATACGAATAATACATGTTATGTTTATAGATGTACGTAATTGTTCCTTGACAGCAGCTGTATGTAGTATACCAACAAGAAGGCGGAAAAATGGTTTTTTTGTGGTATTTTTCATTACCGTGCAGAGCAATGTAATTGGCAAAACAGTTTTTCGGTGGTATTTTTCATCACCGTGCAAAGCAATGACGTTATTGGCAATACTGTATAGGTACTCACGGAGCATGCTTAGAATATTATATGTATTCACTGGTCTAATTCGGATTTAACAAAAAAGGGTAATTTTCCATGCCCCTTATCTCAATGTGAAATACTGTGAATTTAGAATGTTTTTTTTATCGAGTCGTTTCTTATTGTTAGATCATTCGGCGAGTCGTCTCTCTGGCATAGACTAACTTATAAACAGGAAATCATCGAATTATGTATATACGTACTTGAAACCATCGGCAGCATTGAAATCACTGTAGTCGTCAACAATGGGCCGAAAAATGCAAACTCTGTATTTCTCAGGAGTCAGTTTGGGAAGATACACGATCTGCCTAGAGAAAAAAATGTATCATTTGAATAGAGCAAACAGTTCGAGTGACCTGTGGGATGTCATCGTATGCACAAATCTATTATCATACGTACATCATTTCATGCAAGCGAGTAAAATTCGACCCACGTGGATCCCTGCCGGCGAAAAGTTCCGGTACGAGTCTTCTCATAGTGTAGAACATGTCTACTTTTCGCTTCGCCTGTTCTAAACTCATTTTGGTACCAAGGATGAAATGTTCCAATATTTCCTTTGGGATATCTTTGAAGAACAGAGAGAATTTTTATTACGATCATGCATAATCCTTTGTATTTTCGCGGATAGTAAGAGAACTTGTTATTGTATTCGGGATCAGGCTCTGTGCCGAACTTACGATTCACAAGATTCTATAAATGAACTTGACTTTTTGAGTGGAGGTAGCTGTAGATGTATGTATTAAATACGTGTCCAAACCTTGTGGAAGATGAGGTTGCAATTTCAGCCAGTCTTCGAGTCTTTCACGAAGTTCGATTAATAATTTCTCACTACCACCCAAGGAGGCACATAACTCCGTCAAACTGCAAGACTCGATATCCAATGCCATTCTCAGCAAACACGACAAAGTTACAATGAAACGATGAATTCCACCGAAGACCAAACGTCCTACGTGCTACAGTGTCTTGATCCAACGAATGAGGATTTCAACTCGGAACTTTGTAGAATACCCCACCCTGCTGCGGATCGTGGACTTGATGATGAAAAAGAGGGGATGAGTGAGATTTGATGACAAAAACAAATCCCAATCATATCACATCCGAAATATTGACCCCTAAGTGGAATATAACCCTATATCTGATAAGATATGAGATACTGGTATTTTAACCACTCGGATTCTATGCTCAAAATATAGGAGATACGAGGTTCTGCAAAGAAAACTTGAGGCACGATAGTATTATTCCTATCGTCAACCGTCGGTATATCTTCAGTCATCGAGGACCTCCGGTTTCAGATTCTTGGCTATGAGAATTCGTTTACTTCTCAAAGTCATGCTTAGGGTAAGGATACTGTTGATGATACCTTACTAATGGTATTCAATCGGGAGTGGGGGAAAGTGTTGTACCTTGACCATAGTGTACCTTGAAACACGTATTTTTTTCTTATTGGATAACAAACGGGTTTGGGCTGACGCATAAGCCAGCCTTCGCACTTCCCGTTTTCCAACACATTTCGAGATGAAAAAAAAAAAAATTTGATGAAAAGGAAAAAAAACTGTATTGATGTATTTCAAAATTTAGTCATTTTCAAGTTGGAGCAAATGCTATCGATAAAGACCAAGATCATCAAAATCCGTTATTCGGTTCTCGAGATATCGGCCATTGAATTTTTTTTTTTCGAAATTTTGATTTTAAATAACTCGGAAACCACTCTACCGATCAAATCCAAAATCTAATCAGTTCTAAGTTACGGAAAAGCAGTCGAGACCAGAATCCGTTGATTCGTTCTCGAGATTATCGTCGGACAAAGAAGTGGTCACATACGTACATACATACACATTACACACATCCAAAAATGGTAGGAAATGATTCTCTAGACCTCAACACGTGGACATCCGGTAAAAACTCAACTTTTCATTTTCGGGGTGATTACAATAACTTCCGTTTTTCTCTGAAATCAGAGAAACGGGAAGTTAAAAAGGAATACAGGTGGCAAAAGCTTAGCCCAATAGCCAATATTGGACATTAGGTTAGATTTCTCGATTTCGCAGCTATAGTGACATCTATGAAAAAATCCTCATAGTTTGTCAATTCGAATTCTCTCATCCGTTACGTCGGCGTTTATATCGTTTCAAAAATTTCAGTATCAGGATCCAACAGTTTCGTAATATTGTTGGCGATTTTTTTACAGTCGTAATAATGAATAAAAAGAATAAATTTTGAGAGAACTCTTTCAAGGATTCGAAAGGTATATACCTTGTAAGTATGCCGTAAAATCTACGTTGGATATGCACACTTTGCTTGTAGAAATGTGTACTTTTTTGCACCTTATGTACAATTAGTTATTTTTCTGAACTTTACACAATAAATCATTATGCCACAAAGAAAATGATATCAATTATAAGTCGAAATATTCTGAAATTTTTGATTAATTACAGAATATCAAAAAACTGTCCCAAAGTACAACATTTTCCCCTTACATTTGATTCGATATAACTTTTCCACGATGTTGAAAGATACCTACACTGGTTTTCAGTAATTCATTGAGTCATCTCACCGTTCCAATTGAAAATTTGTTGGCCCTATTGATATATTCTGAGATAGGAGTAAAATGTTCCGGACCTTGTCGGAGGCGGTAAATCAATTCGATGGCAAGTTCCGATCGTCAGCCATATATTGACCTGTGCTGAATGTTTCGATAAATAGCTCCTGTGTAATTCATCGACATTCTTATGTAATTCACGCTCCAGAAATTAGAATGCGTACTAGCTATAAGCCAACTAATCAACAATCTCGTGTTCGCGAAATTTTTACGATCTCTTCAACTGAAAGCATTTGTGTTTTTGTTAGTGTTTTTTGCACTCTATAGCAGCCTGTACTTCTGTAATTTGATATTGTCGCCGAAAATTACCTGAGAAAGTTCACGCAGCAAAATTTCCAACGACACTTGTGTGTCTAACTGCGAATGAAACTGCGAACACTGTGATGACAATCTTACATAGTTGATCTTGAAAACTAGTCAGAGTCGAATTGATGTTGTTTTTTAGGTAGTGGCAATGCAGGGCCGCTAAGTTAAATGAGATGTCAAGCTATTTATGGCTTACTTATTCATCTGCATAGGTAACGGAACTTTTTTCATTCAATTGAATTAAGAAATCGACAATGTGACATGATGAGAGTAGAAGTCGTGGTATCTATATAGCCCGCAATCAGTTGAGTTTGTCTCGGTTTTACGTGCTGTTTCTTTTTCATTCGGTTCCACAATGAAGACCGTCTAGACTCCGGAGTGTTGCTCGGGCTTAGCATTATATTTTCATCGAATACAAGGCCACAAAAAGACGAAGTAATGAAGATAACACTCGCGCACGTTGCTCAAACTTCGTCGTATGCGGCAAACTATTACCATTACATAGAACAGTATAGCCTGGTTCAATGGTAGATGGTATTTTCAGTTCGTAAGAAATCGAAAGTGTAAAGTTATGCTTGGATAGAGCTCATCGAAAAAATTAAAAAAATGTTGGTCAGAGGTTTTTTTTTTCCCGAAGACTATACAACAGGATCTGAATGACAGCGAATTATCCAGACGATTGCATCCATGATGATCTTCGGTTTAGAAGAACGATACCCGCATGCTGATTCTTCTCGTACACTAATAAAAAAATTGGAAAAATCATCGTTCACTATATTCGCTGGTCATTTTTACCCAGTACGTGCACCAGACATCACAAGTACAAACTAGGACAAAATAGTGTGAGCCACAGAAATTGCGTGACGCGTGTGTTTTCTTGACTGTTGTAGGATACGTAAGAATTGATTCATAGGTGTACCAGTCATTGTAAATTATAAAAAAATTTTTATTAGACGATGTTTTGACCAGCCATGAATTTCGGTCGAAACGTCGTCTAAAAAAAGGTTTTTTTTATAATCTACAATGACTGGTACACCCATGAATCAAAATTCTTAAGTAATTACGTGGTGATTCGGAAGACTTCTTTTTTCGCGTGGGTTTTCTTGCACATCTAATAGCAAAACAGCCTCCATTAGTGTATTAGATGATTGAATTACAATGCTCCGGCGTTGACTTTCGAGGATATCGAAATCCTCTGACCCCAATTCATTGGTAATTAAGTACAAACCATGGTAGTCGAATGAATATAACATCGGCAGAATTCTCACGCTGTCAGTTTGTTTATTATAAAAAATATACATTTCGCCAATATTTTCCATGGTAGTACAGACAACAGAATATTCGAAACCATTATCCCACCCGTATTTGCCCACCTACATGCTCTGAATGCGATTGAATGATACTCTCTGATCCTCAGATTTCGCAGTGATCATGCCCACATAATTAATTGATATCTTGACATTACACTGTGCAGTGAGCGTAACGACTGTTGGATATATGCGGGATTCATATATGCATACACCATATTACAGGAATAAGCAACGGAGTGAAAAATGTAAGGACAGACGTAAATGTACTCATTGTCAGTCAATATCTAGTTTTCGGAAGGACCCAGCGGACCCGAAGAGATTTTCCCCATTCGCAGTAGCACCAGGGCGTAGGCGTTCATCTACAACGGTCTTGTTCTGTTCCACAAACCAATCCCGCCATTCGTTCAGTTTCTCCTGCCACGTAACTGTGCATGAAAGGATTTTTTGTTAATTTTATGTTCCGACTACTTGAATATGTGCTCAGAAAATACTTTCCTCAAGAACGTTATAGTTGCTTTGTATATATTGGAAAATAAAAAAAACGTCACTTTCGCAATTCATGAAATATCTCATAATTACAAACAAAAATAATTACCATGTAGCTCATCCATCGATTGCTCATCACCACCGTAATCCCCCGGCAGTATGGATTTCGGGACAAACTGATACAATGAGTCCAAATCACCGCGTGGGTGAACGTGAACCTAACACATTGAACGAATAGATAACCAAATTAATAAAGAGAAAAGTGATAGTTCGATTAAAATGGAAGAGAGTGATCAGGGACCGAGTTGCAGCAATAGCCAGAGTATATGAAGTGGCTATTCTATGCCCCGATGTCTCTGAACGTCTGGTACTTTTATCGTCAGAGAAGTGTATTTTCCACTCGAAGCAGTTGGCCTAATTCATCACTGAAATTCGTTACCTCAGGCTATTCTGTTGTATACTAATGCCTTGTAATCTGTGAAATCTAAGCACCCACCCTTGAAGCGATCTTAGGCGACATAACTGCCTTGATCATGGAGACTAAGCGACTCACGAAGGGCGGAGCGTTGACGAAGTGGAACCCTTTTATCCTCACTGGGTAGGCTTTCTGAAATTAGGACGGAACAGAGAAGAACTAGATAACGTTATTCCGCCAATAGATGTAGACAGGAAAAGCGTAAATCCCGTACGTATTTAACCCTAGAACTACAAACCCATTTTTCCTACCTTTAAACTACAAACCGGGGTAAATATTTACCCCACGTGTTTCTTGTTCGTAAAATCGTTCTGAAAGCAGTAATGAGACTCGTAAGTACATGAATCTCTTCACTTTTTCATGCATAAGAGAATAGTGAAAAGTAATTTCAATTTCATTGAAGTTTAGTCGGTGAAAAATCGATTCAAATACCTGAAGGTGCTGGAAAACCGCAAAAATGTCATTTTCACAAAGTTTACCTGGGGCAGATATCTACCCCGGTTTGTAGTTCTAGGGTTAATGATGGTGAATATATCAACTAAAGCTCAGTCAAATATGAAATTCAAATGTGAAATTTGGCTCACCATTGCCGATTGGTATTTCTGTAGAAGAGAAGGCGTTACCGCCTTCAAATGACCCATTCTCAACATCGTCATATCGAAGATATACAGGGTGAGTTTTCTCCGGGGTCTGATCTGGGAGGAGCTTCAACGTGCTGAAGCTCCGCCTTATTCTATTTTGACTGGTTCGCTTCATCATAATACTGTGTGATTATCGAGCAGATACCCTTATCCCCAAATTTGTTTACATCCACACGTATAGCACACCTCGGAAATACAGTCTTATCGCATAAGGTATTATTTTGATAGCGGGATGTAAGCATTGCCACAAGTACATAATGTTGAAAATTCAATTTATTCAGAAATGAGATCACTCGAACGGCATTCACCATAAATTAAAAGCATGTCAACGTACTCGTCGATAGAATAATTTGCCATATTTTGCTTCAGAATTATTGCTGTGCTAGTGCTTGAAGAGACTGTGAACGACTAGTTACTGGCAAGGTATTTGTGGCAATGCTTACATCCCGCTATCAAAATAATACCTTATGCGATAAGACTGTATTTCCGAGGTGTGCTATACGTGTGGATGTAAACAAATTTGGGGATAAGGGTATCTGCTCGATAATCACACAGTATTATGATGAAGCGAACCAGTCAAAATAGAATAAGGCGGAGCTTCAGCACGTTGAAGCTCCTCCCAGATCAGACCCCGGAGAAAACTCACCCTGTATATGTGGCCGAAAGAACGGCATTCACCTATTTGGATGTCGCACGACATAAGCATGGATCTGATTAGATTGAATAAGCAAATTATTACGTAAGTCAGACCTCAATTTTCGTAGCTTACGCACAATTGCGGTGGTACAAAAATTTATTGTTCCGTGGCACACTGCACCAACACCATCTTTATACGACTAGTTCAATAGTATACAAGGCAGTTTGAAGGTAGGTTACTTGGATCATGAGTTTGCACTGTTCCTAGTTATCGGCAAAACTTCGGTATATTCTAATAAAACTTGACACTATAGAAATACCAAGTGAGCGGATGATGATGATGATGACAAGTGATAATTTGAATGTTGAAGATTGGCGACAGTTGAAATGTGATTATCGAAGTATAAAATATGAAAGCATTTAGTAAATCCTTTAATTGTAAAGCTAACGTTCAAGATACATTTTGCCTGAAGTTTGTAACGTTCACGTTTCAAAAGATGAGACCTAGATTGTATAGATCATATATAAGTCTTGAAGGTTAGGACAAGACCCACTCATCATCATTTGCTGATCATGTACGATGTAGTATTACTACATCGTTTGATCATGGTAGGAGGAAATTTACAATGGATTTCCAGTAAGTTTACCAAGCCATGCAAAAATTGGGATCCAACATATTGCAAGGTGACACCTGGTGGAAAAATGTGTATCAGTATAAGACAGTCGTATTTAATTTTCAAAGTTGTTGTTTACTGCATTTTTCAGCGTAAAATTACTCAATGAAACAATACGAAAGTCTCATAGGCTGCACAAAGTTTTCTGATTTATGGTTATCTTATTACCAACCGAAATTGATCAGCTGTTGACTGTCTTATCGGCGCCATATTGCTTGGCTCCGCTCATATGTTGGATCCCAATTGAAATCTCGAATCCGGTTTTGGGCTGTATCAATACAACAAACTTCGACAATAATTATATTCCTATGGATGTTGGTATAACTATACGTACTTCATAATTTGACAAGGATCTATTTTGTTGGGGTCATCGTTAAGCGCCCGGACAATGGAAACGGTGCATTTCTCAGGCGTTGATTTAGGAAGGCATGCGTACTGACTGTATCCATGAAATCAAAAGAAACAACTTACAATTAATCCTATACATATCTATCTTTGATACGTAATCCAGCCCATCAGAGTAAAGTTCCACGTAAGGCTTATCGCAAGACATGTCATTTTGTTTCTTCATGAATATGTTTATAGTGGGACAAAATGAATGAGTTACTTTCGTTGATGTCAACAAATATTTACGTTCTTGGCCTTATACTGTCCAAAACACGGGCTTCTTGTGAGATGACAATCTGTTGCCCGTCTAGAAAAACGGCAAACTGTAAAACTTATAGGGACTTACATACGGATGATGGGGATTAAATGATGTCATGTGCCGTTTAATTTGAATTCAGACACTTTCCACTATAAAGCCAAACGAATTGAATTTATCCTAATCCATATGATTCTATTGAACTATAACAAATCCAAATCCAGGACCAGCAACACCAAGACTACTTCGAGACCGAGGTAGGTCCATGATTCCGGAAGAATCAGAAGTCCAAACTAGTCAAACACTGGTATAAGTTGCATACATCACATTGTGTAAAGTAGTAAGACCGGATGCACGCGGATCTCTCTCTGCGAAAAGTTCCGTTGCGATTCCTCTTATCGTATAATACATGTCTAGCTTTTGCTTCGCCAACTCCAAGCTCATCTTGGTACCCAGAATGAAACTTTCCGGCTTCTTTTTTGAGACACCTGTGAAAAGTTGTAGGTAATACAACACAGCTATCTGTGTGACAATAAACAGGAATACAACCATGGCATGGATCGATTGGTTTGTAGGAAACTGAACGAAAAGAGAATTGGCTCCGAATTTCGCATAATGTTTATGCCTACTAGTGATATTTGAATTTGAGATAGAAATAGACTCCGAAATAGTCGTTCACCTTCTTAATTCGGTGTAAAAAAAAAAACTCGTTTCAATAATCGTTGATTCGATCTAGTCACATGTCAATGAAAAATGGGAGATCAGAGATTTCAGACCTTGCCTCGTACTTGAATTTAAATAGAAAGAAATATACTTGACTGTAGTTTACTAATGAAATTGAGTTAACCAAAGGTTTGTGTGGGAATTTTATGGTATCTGTGATGGTGGACATTACAGACAGAACAGCAGCATATTTATTGACGAAAGTGAGAATCTAACGGTCTGATAAAGGAACCGGATATTGAATTACTTCAAGTATGATAAGGTCGTTTGTAAGTGAGTGGGTCTTGTAAATTTACTTTTCATCTTGTTTGAGTTTTGTGCAAACAATAGATCTATGAGGTTAAGAGGGCTCACACGTCTCTTGGGGTATAAATTTCGTATGATTCAGGACCTTGATACAGGGATACCGTTGATCCAAAGTTAACGAGTCTACTTTCATTACCGAGATTAGCTTTCCGTGCGCAATTCGAATTAGAACTATTTCACGAAATACATTCATATTTTTTCAATTTGACTTGAGAAATTTCTGATTCATCGTTCTAAAGAATATCGAATGAACAATTCGTTCGGGCTTCGAAAGTAGTACGTGATTTGGAGAAAATCGATTTATTAAACATACAGAAACGTATATGCCCCCTCAAGTATTGTCGTTTTTGAATACCTTGCGGGAGATGCGGTTGGAATTTCAGCCAGTCATCAAGTTCATTTCGAAGTTGGTTCAACAGTTTTTCGTTCGCTCCGAATGCAGCACATAACTCCTCTGTACTACAAGACTGTGTAAGTAATGACATTTTCAGTGAATTACTCAGGTTTATTGTTAGAAAATGTAAGAATTATGCGTAACAGCTGCAGATATCTGCTTTGTTACGTGCGTTTGTCGCTAAGCACCCTAATTCACTGTCACGTTTGAAGGTAGACTCTCTTCTCTTGGCCCAGTCAAGTTTATGCACCAGAGATATTCTAATGAACCATGGTCAAAATCGCTTATTTCAAGGTGATCTGGCTCTAACAGGATATACTAAATGGACTAAGCAAAAAAGGCAAGTCAGCGAAATTTTGTTCAAATCAATCAAATTATAGTTGTCGAGGGGAAAAAATAAATTTCTATTTCCGCCATCAAAAACGAAATGGATAATGAAATCGGATAAAATCAATTGTTACAATTATCAATACTGAGATATTCACTCGGTTAAAGATACGTTTTTTTCTCGAATATGACTTCCGATATGATCGAACTATCTATAGCCACCATCATTGTGCCAGGAATTGCTGTGGGACAATTACTGCATCGGGAAATATAAGGGGACGAACTTATAAGAACTCACAAGAATCAGGTAAATGTAATGATAGTATCGCGCGACTGCTACACGTAAAACGACATAAAATATCAGATAGAAGACGCAAAACGTGAAACGTGAGTCGTGAGACGTAAGAGCTGAAACGTAAGACACAGGCCACAAGAGGACGAACGCAAGACTTAGGATCCCATACGAATGGGTAAAAAGATATAAATCTTAGGACTTGGGGCTTCAAAGGAATGAAAATAATAATTTTAGCCCTTTATGCCTATGTTATAATCAGACTTTGGTATTATATGAAATTTATTTTGTCATGATTAATACGTCTTTATAAAAAATTATCGAATAGTTTTTTATAATGGATCGATTAAGACCTTTTACATATAAAATAGTTCTACTGAATCTCTAGATAGTATCTCTAGATAATTGTAGAGTCTAAACAGCGATTGATGTATCAGCCGTTTCTAGTCGACGTCTAGCTTCCGAAAAGATCCAGAGAATCCAAAGAGCTGGTCGCCATCGAAAGCTGGACCAGGGCGTAGCTGCTCGTTAACTCGAATCTTTTCCTGCTCAAGAAACCAGTCCCGGTTTTCATCTACTTTTTGGCGCCATAATTCTGTATTGAAACAAAACCATGTGTAATTAAAATTATTGTAAGCCCAGTATGACAAGCAATTCATAGTCATGGGATCATCATACTTCTGAAAATACTCTTTTTGCTCAGAGAGGTATACTTGATTGTGTAAACTGAGGTTACTGGTGTACTTTATTCGTCGGATGATGGATTCGTTTATTTACTTCAATAGATAATATATTATGTGGGTATATGCCATGTATTACAGTTGGTACTATGATGCTTGGATTTGCATACTGACAGAGAATGAAGGAAGTATGAAGTCATCGAATGACTTAATCGAATATCAAATGGAATGAAAATCCTGGAAATTGAATTCAGCATAAAATACGTAACGTAATACTTACCGGCTAGGTGGCTAATGGATGGCTCCTCGCCACCGTAGTCTTTTGGCAGTATAGCTTTGGGAATGTGCCGATATATAGATTCATAATTACCGCTTGCGTGTGAATGGATCTGTGGAAATGGGATTGATCATACAACATAAGAAAACAGAAGTTGGTTCATTCGAAATGCTGAGTTAGCTCGATCTCACGCGATTGTTGAAATATAGACTATGTAATCTCAAGGAAGTGGACTAACTACTGTACGTTGTAGTCCGAAGTGAAAAACACTATCACAACGAATTTTCTCAGCTGAATAGTAACCTACTAACTTCGTCTGGATGGACGGAAGTTAGGTATGACATACCGAACAAAATCAGGCTGAAATCTTGACAGTAAAGCACAGAGGACAATCGTGAATTTTCAAAATTGAAAAACATTCGAATCTGGAATTTCGAAGCTCTCAGTAATTTTGGAAACCAATCACAGACATGATTCACGTGCATATGCTCATACATACCCTTGCTGCGAGTTTCGGCTTCAAAACTTTTTTGGCCAAATTCACCGCTACTTCTGTTAGTTTGACAGCATTGATGAAATGAATCCCTTTGACTCTTCTTGCATAAGCCTCCTACAGAAGTGTGGAATAGATTATGAAATAGTCATAGATGGACGTTTACGTTTCGTCAATTATTAGTAGGTTTCCTATTTTGACTACTGACACGTACACTACCGGCCAAAAGTTCGAGTACACCAGTCGAAATTTTCCGCCGCACTTGAAGTTAGATAGCGAACTCAAAAATGAAGATAATCGAAGATCTCAAGTGTTGTTCTGAAGAGGACAGATTCACCTTTATTTTGCTTTTTTTAGAAAATTCTCTACGATCTTTTATGGCCCTGGTACAAATTTTTGAAGATGGCCGTTTTCTGGCGTTTTTTTGACCGCCGAAAATCAGCCTCACTTTTTAGGGAAAAATTTTTCTTTGGTATTCTCGATGGTCAACTTATAAAGCACATCGGAACTTGCATTTACGTTTTCTCGAAAGTTTCGTACGATTTTTTTTCGCCCCGGTATTGCATTTTTAGCCGAAAAAGCATGTTTTAGAAAAGAGAGCGTAACTCAATAACTATATGGGGTTTCAGAGGAAATGTCAAGGGGGTGAAAAGATACATAAGTTCACACCGGAGTAGCTTAAATTTTTTCGAATTCGATTTCGACCTTTTTTTTCCACAATTTCTGGTCGGAACTCTGATGAGTGGAGGAGCCTTATTTGGGAATTATGGGGTCTAGGACGATATATCAACGAAGAAAATTTGTTAACTCTTGCAATTTTATTATTATATAATATAATTTTGATGAACTAATTTTGTCAGTATAGATTTTTGAAAATTTTTTCAGCATACAAAAAATTAGTTCATTTATATTATATTATATAATAATGAAATTGCAAGAGTTAACAAATTTTCTTCGTTGATATATCGTCCTAGACCCCATAATTCCCAAATAAGGCTCCTCCACTCATCAGAGTTCCGACCAGGAATTGTGAAGAAAAAAAATGTCGAAATCGGATTCGAAAAAATTTGAGCTACTCCGGCGTGAACTTATGTACCTTTTCACCCTCTTGACATTTCCTCTGAAACCCCATAGTTATTGAATTACGCCCTCTTTTCTAAAACATGTATTTTTTGGCTAAACATGCAATACTGGGGCGAAAAAAAAAATCGTACGAAACTTTTGAGAAAACGGAAATGTAGGGCTTGATGTGCTTTATAAGTTGACCATCGAGTATACCGAAGAAAAAATTTTCCCTAAAAAGTGAGGCTGATTTTCGGCGGTCAAAAAAACGCCGGAAGACAGCCATCTTCAAAAATTCGCACCAGGGCCATAAATGATCGTAGAGAAGTTTCTAAAAAAGCAAAATGAAGGTGAATCTGTCCTCTTCAGAACAACACTTGAGGGTAAATTTCGACTGGTGTACTCAAACTTTTGGCCGGTAGTGTGTGTGGAGGATGTTTCAGAAAATTTAAGAAATTAGGAATACATGCTTCAAATACAGAGATTAGCGCAAAAAACTGAATAGTTGGACGCTTTAGAACGTCGAATCTGACCAGAATTCGAATTTCAAACCGAGTTGACTTACCATGAATGCCACTTCCAGTTTCTTTATGACTGTTGGCGTGTGTTTGACAATGAGACCTAATGTTGTATTGCATTGATCGAATAAAAAAACATTGCCAAGGCTATGGGATTCGGGATCATTGGTGAAAATGTCTTCGATCATCAGTGCATACCTGTACAATCAAGACGAACAAGTCGATGAAAATTCATTCAAGATGTTGCGTTTGGATACCTATAAAAGTATATAATACATCATCTGCGGGATGTTACTCGCTTATCGTTAGCTCGAATCAGAATAGATTTTCAAATCATTTTTTATGGTGTCTTGGAAAATTGTATGCCCGGGAAAGATATTCTGCAGACTATTGTGGTGAAATTTGAATTGAATGAAACTGGCAAGTTAGCGTTGAATTGACTAGAGCGCCGGCTTGCGGATTTTTCAGGCGTTTCGGCAGTTCGCGCTCTAGGCGAGAAACGGGTGGCTGGTCCACGATGTACAGAGAAATAATAAATTGTTAATAGGCTCCAAATGAGCGTAAAGTGATTTTTGTTACAACCAAACCCTCCTATAATACCACCACACTATAATTCCATGCTAAATGTTGCATGGGGAATTATTGGCTTATATACCTGCAAGGGTCGAAGGCGTCCATTCTACTGTAATCGGTAACGCAGGGCCGCATGATGCATACTCTGTATTTCTCGGGTGTCAATTTTGGAAGATACACGATCTGCCTAAAATAAGAAGAAACAATTATCTTGTTTGGCCAAAGTGAGACAATAGCTCAATCGCCTAAGATTCATGGTTTTAAGCAAATTGAAAATACCGATGGATACCTTCATTTACGTAGACTTTGTTTATACAGCGATAGTTTTGGAATACGTACATCATCGTGTGCAAATTCATCAAACGAGTGCTCCGTGGATCTCTGTTCGCAAAAAGTTCCGGCAAAAGCGGTCTGACCGTGTAGTACATATCCAGCTTTCGCTTGGCTTGCTCCAAGCTCATCTTAGTGCCGAGAATCAAATCCTCGAGTAATGCCTCTGGAACATCTAAGGAAGAAAAATACATTGTTTTATCCGAAACGTAACGCGTGAGAACGTGAAAGCGAAGCAGTTTCACAAAACGATCTCAACATCACGTATCTCGAGAATAAATCAACCGATTTTCATGATTTTGATCTTATGAATTATAAGCATTCGCTCCCAGATCATAGGGTGCGTCGTCTTCTTTAAAGAATCTAAAAATGATTAGGAGTTATTGGCGTCGCTGCTACGTGAACTCTAAAACCGGTCTCAGCACTTTCACTGCTTCCGCTTGTCGCCACTTGATTGCTAGCAGATTTAGATTTAGATTCATCACATGAATTAAGATGGCAAATAATAGTAAACAAATTCGGAGCAGGGCAGACCAGGGGCGGTTGGGTGAAATGAGATACCTGATAGTCTTGAATACCTTGAGGAAGATGCGGCTGCAAGCTGAGCCAGTCTTGCAGTCTGTCTCGAAGCTCGTCTAATAATTTTCCACTTGCTCCCAGCGAGGCACACGCCTCTTCTCTGCTGCATGACTCCAGATTCAATGCCATTCCTAATTGATAATACAGGTCAATGACACAATACTGTAACACGGCAGTTGAAATCAGCTATTCTCTGAAATATGTTACATTATGAGCGGAACTCTTTCACTTTTTCAGCTTACAATTAGAACACGACAGGCGTGACTTTACGATTCGAATATGGAACACTGGACTCGAACACAAAAGTTGACGAAATGTTTGCAGTATTTTGTGAGATCTTTCTAAATATCTTCAGATTTTATAGAATGGCCTTTTTTTCGTATTGAAGAATCGTATTTCAGAACCAAACGCTTGAAAAAATCTTAATCAGATTAAATACGTATTTTTTGACAAGTACTTTGAAATAATAAATCATGAAGCAGATCTGAGACATCACCATCAGATCTTGATCGCGATGTCATGGAACGCCCCGTATACTAATCTTGACCGAATTCCGGTTTTGTTTTGTTCAATTATTATTCAATAACCCCATTTCTACACGGATTGCGTCAAAATTCCCGTTGGGTCGGAGAAGCGTGCATTTCTTATAACTAGCCAAATTAATTGATCCAAATCATTCGAAATATGACAAAAATTGATGCCTTGAGATATATGTAATTTCAAGAATCTTAAAATGAACGCTGATGAATTAAAATTTTCTTATTCATGGGTAGAGATTGACATAGAGTCTGCCATTCAGGTACTACCTTACAGTAACAAAAAATGTAAAAGAGAAAAAAAAGAGAGAAAACAACATGAAGTAACACGCAAGAATCTTATAATGGTTACCATTTACATACGTTTAGGCAGGATATTTGTCCTTCGACTACTAACGGCAGCTATCAAGATCGTCTAGTGATACATATGATTGCCATCAGAGAGGCAATAAAAATACACTCGATCTGTGGATCACTTTGGTAAGCATTTTGTTCGTCTCAGATTAGAACTCTCGATCGGAAATTAACAGGTTCCATCATGACATTACCACATTGACGATAGGGCGAATACTAGGAATTTAGGTTTCAATCTATCCGTAATTCGACGGATTTTTATTCAATATCTTCATTGTTTCTTAATTAATTACGCTCAACCACGTGAGTGATACGAAAGTATTGGTTTCGTGTCAAAAACGACTCTTATCAATCCAGAAAATTTTCGACTCTTGGACCCTTTGGCAATCATATCATAATTATGAATATACATTGGTCTGTCTATCTATTTGACGGCCCGTCCCAAATACAATTCAGGCAAGTGTTCTGAAAACGGCTCTGTCCTAACGATGAAAAATTTCCACGTCCTATTAGGATTGACAGACTCATTCGACTACAGAAAATCATGGTGTTTGTATTGGAAGAAAAAATTCAAGATGATGAAATTCCCGGGTAACCCAGTTGACCGATTATTTATCTAATTGGGGCTTGAGGTAATTTTGAAAACAACTGATTACATTCACATTTTTTCTACTTTTCTTCAATTGCATGCGGACTTCTGGGGAGTGATGTGGCCGATTATAAAGATCCCGAAATTACCCAGGTGGGGTTTTACAAATGGCCCAGCGTTGGCCCAGCATTGGAGTCCGTTGTTAGAGGGCTGGGCCGGATTTGGCTACCATCGCTGGGCCAGAACTGGTAAAACTTCGGAATGATAAGGACGGTCCATTGCTCGTTTTCCAATGCTGTCCCAGTATTGGGTACAAACGCTGGGCCAGCATTGGGGCAACGACGGCAAGCTAGAATTAATTTCTGGTGTATTGGATATTTGGTACTATATTGATGAGGCGATTGCAGCTTGAGGTATGACAAAATCGAAGATAATTTTTTGTAGGCACGTTATACATCGAGAAACAGGTAGAATGATAGTCAAAAATGACTGCGAACGTATTTTCTGGTTCAGTATGAAGAAAAAGTCACAAGCAGAGCTTAATTTTTCTCAATATCTGATTAGATAACCCATTTCATTTCTCTTCTCAATCTGATGCGAATTTTTGTTTACAATCAACTACTGTATAATAATTTTTGTTTGTTTTGTGCATTTGTGCTATTGAGAAATACTCGATTAAACACATACATTTAAATGATATTGGATAGTGAATTTCAACGTTTCTCAGAATTCATATTCGTTCAAAGTTCGCTATCATGGTTCTTTGGCACCGAGTTTTTCCACTTTGAGTTATTCCATGCCTGATTTTTGTATGTTTTTTCTCATTAAACTTGGTGTGCTCAATTTGGTTGCAAGTGCAAATTTTACTCGCATTGACTGATACTGGGCGAGCTGTGTACCAGACTCGGCAAACAAGTGTCCAGATAACTAGCCTGGCCCAGCACCGGGCCAACTTCAGCAACCAAGCCTTGGCCTGAGCGATGAGTGCCGAGGCTACGCCAATGTCATGCCGAAGTCAAGCCAGTATTGGGCCAGTCATGGCGAACAAGTCTTGGCTTTCGGCACAGGCCCAATATTGGGCCGTATTTCCAGTATTGGCAAACCCCACCTGGGTAATACAACCCTTGAGTTGGGTACAGGTGCTAATTCAAACGAGGGATAAGAAGGAACTGAATGAGGTGGGTAATCAAAGCTTTTCCGTGGCAGAAACAAGCCTCGATTAATTTGTTCGAGGTCGATTTTAGGTATTGAAAAATTCGCCGTAACTGAAAAGCTATATTGGGTCAACCAGAGAGCGTTTGGGGTGTCAAAAATTCCACGTTAGACAGTAACCCAAAAAGCAAACAAATATCTGAGAATTTCGGAAATTTGAACTCCAAATAAATGTAGGACTATTAAGCTAATAAGCACGGGAAAAAAATTTGCATCAAGGTTGCTCAGAAAAACTCACCGAAAAGGAACTCTATAGGTGCGTCCGAGATGTTTTGGGTTAGCCGGTGCGCGTCGAAGTAAAAGTGTTCACGAAGAGAACCTGTAGGTCTACTGGCCATACATCAATACCATTACGAGGCCGCAAAAGCCGAAGTATTGGTGGGATATCAGGAATGGGAAATGGAAATTACTAAGATTGTCCAGATTAGTTTTTTTCGTTACAAGCCAGATTCCGCCGGGAAATATTGATACCATCTCGACCCGTTGCTGAGGAGTGCCCAATTAATTAAAGAAACAGAATCGCACTATGCTGAATTACTTGTGACAAGTTTTTTTTTCCAGTCAATCAATCTAAACTATGGTTTTGTCCTTACTTTGTTTGGATAATGATCATCATCATTAAGCAACATGTTGACTTCTGAGATGTACCCAGGTGGGGTTTGCCAATACTGGAAATACGGCCCAATATTGGGCCAGTGCCGAAAGCCAAGACTTGTTCGCCATGACTGGCCCAATACTGGCTTGACTTCGGCATGACATTGGCGTAGCCTCGGCACTCATCGCTCAGGCCAAGGCTTGGTTGCTGATGTTGGCCCGGTGCTGGGCCAGGCTAGTTATCTGGACACTTGTTTGCCGAGTCTGGTACACAGCTCGCCCAGTATCAGTCAATGCGAGTAAAATTTGCACTTGCAACCAAATTGAGCACACCAAGTTTGATGAGAAAAAACATACAAAAATCAGGCATGGAATAACTCAAAGTGGAAAAACTCGGTGCCAAAGAACCATGATAGCGAACTTTGAACGAATATGAACTCTGAGAAACGTTGAAATTTATTATCCAATATCATTTAAATGTATGTGTCTAATCGAGTATTTCTCAATAGCACAAATGCACAAAAGAAACAAAAATTATTATACAGTAGTTGATTGTAAACAAAAATTCGCATCAGATTGAGAAGAGAAATGAAATGGGTTATCTAATCAGATATTGAGAAAAATTGAGCTCTGCTTGTGACTTTTTCTTTATACTGAACCAGAAAATACGTTTGTCAGTCATTTTTGACTATCATTCTACCTGTTTCTCGATGTATAACGTACCTACAAAAAATTATCTTCGATTTTGTCATACCTCAAGCTGCAATCGCCTCATCAATATAGTACCAAATATCCAATACACCAGAAATTAATTCTAGCTTGCCGTCGTTGCCTCAATGCTGGCCCAGCGTTTGTACCCAATACTGGGACAGCATTGGAAAACGAGCAATGGAGCGTCCTCATCATTCCGAAGTTTTACCAGTTCTGGCCCAGCAATGGTAGCCAAATCCGGCCCAGCCCTCTAACAACGGACTCCAATGCTCGGCCAACGCTGGGCCATTTGTAAAACCCCACCTGGGTATCGGCTGTGTCTACAACATTCCGTTATTAGTTTCACCTACATAATAGGTTTGGGTTGTTTCTGGGGGAGGATCGAGTGGGTTCAAAATCGACTAATCGTAAGTCTTGTAATACTTGTTCATTTGAGTGTGCGTTCTTTTGGTAAAACAGCAGTTTTCAAGTTACGGGGCCACATGAAGTGTCTTTGGAACTTTTTCTAAATCCTAATGAACCAGATTTAACGCCAGAGAGGGGCGGGATGGATGTTCCAAATCCCATAATTCCGAATTCTACACAACCAACAGTTTGAATTCTCAATACCTTCGTATGTAAATACCTGCGCTCAGGATTCATTGATATTTAAGGCCAGGAAACGAAGAAAACAATTCTTTCGGACGCTCGCCCACATGGAAAAATATAATATGCGCATTGATATAACCAACATATATGTCTGAAAGTATGTATATTGTATACATAAAACTTAGAACTTTTTTATATGCTATATATATATTGTCAACTTTTCATCATATATGTGACCACTTACATCAGTGCGTATATATGTATTTTATAAACTAAATATATTTCACTTATAATTTCTTCATATATATTTTCAATATGTGATACATATTTTGGGTATACAAGTAAAATATATAAATATAAAAATCTTCTATTCGCAGCTTCATATTTAAGTGACCTATATGCAATGTATGTCGTTACATCTTCATACTATAACTTTTATTTGTCAATGGTGTGATCGGTTATATACAATGCCAGACATATTGATTTTCAGGAATATTTGCTTACAGGAGATTAAATGATGGTTTTTTTTAGTTTTTCTTCTTTATTGAACTATCCATAAATCTAAATGGCGTAGGTACTCAAAAAAATTCGTTTACGCATGGATATGAATAGTTATACATGTTATCAATAGGTGCGAATCGTACTTGTGAATTGAAAAATGAAAATAGAAGAATTTGTAATTCGAATTTCAATTTGTTTTTGTTTTATATTTTAATGACTGAACTATCATTATTATTATTATTATTATTATTATTATTATTATTATTATTTTTTTGCACTCAAGAGTCAATCCTCAATTCCGAAATCTGCGAAGATACTCATTCTCTTATGGATATGATAATGAAACGTAAATAAAATAAATATGAGATCGAAATCAATTTCATGCAGGTGTTCTATGTACTTCCATTTACAAATCATTCATAGGCCCTACTTGTCAGCTATTTGTGAAATCTACACTGGCATGTATACATCCTGTACATATACGACATACATGTTGGTTATATGTAACATATATAAAAATCGGCCAAAAATACCGTATGTCGTATACATGTTGGCATATATATGTAATATAACCGATGTATATACACTCATGTATGTTCAGTATATAAACGATATACTTTTTGAGCATGTATATTTTTCCGTGTGGGCGAGCCCATTTTGAAAATGGTCTTCCGCAGCGGCAACTTTATTAACATATTATGTAATAATCAATCTCACTGACGCAATGATGACGAATACATCTTTATTCCAGGTGAAGAAATGACCATCATAGTTGATAAACTAGAAAACTATACACAGATACAATATACAGGGTGAGTTTTCTCCGGGGTTCTGAGAGGGTGTGGCCTGAATTGGTTGAGGCTCCGCCTTCTTCTATTCGTACTTGTTATTGTCAAGAAAATATTCTCCATTCATGAGGAGATACCTTTATTCCGAAATCTACCTATTATTCCGGGCGATCTAGATCAAGTCAACAAATAGTCTGATCGTATATTGTATTATGATGATAGTGTAAGGAAAGCAATGACACTAACAATGAGCGTTAATAACATCGATTCATTCGGGTAGTATCACATTGGGTGTTCGCACTGACCGCCTTCTGCATCGATACACACAACAAGTCGATAAGGTTAGAGTCCAGTAAACAATGACTGAGAGTAGGCGAGGAATAATATTCCGACAGTAACAAATAGGAATAGAAGAGGGCGGAGCCTCAACCAATTTAGGCCACACCCTCTCAGAACCTCGGAGAGAACTCACCCTGTATATTCGACATATTTCTAACAGACTTCCAGAATATTTCTGAAATCTTTTGTGCTGTGTGGCTGAGATTTTTGTCGGAGGTGTTGATTTCTTGGTGTCGTTCACCAACTTAGACGAAAGACTATAAAATAGCTTGATTTTCAAGTCTGGCTGCAGTCGCGGTCGGCAGCTGTATTCGGTATATTCATAGTCAGAATTGCTACTCGGGGTCTAGCTTCCGATAAGACCCAGAGAATCCGAAGACTTCGTCCGCGTCAAAAGCTGAGCCAGGTATAGCTGCTCGTTAACCATTATCTTTTGCTGCTCAAGAAACCAGGCCCGCTTTTTATCCACCTTCTGGTGCCAGAGTGCTGCACTGAGAAAAGAATCATGATATCGAAAAACATATTGTTTAGATTTTCATAAGCCTAGTGTTACAGACAATTCATAGTCCAGCGATCATCATACTCGTGAAAATGAACTTTTGACCCAAAATAGTACTTGACTGTGGAGGTAAACTGTATTTAATTGCTACGATTTCAATAATACTAGCATAGGTACTATATTCGAATGAAAATGCATTTGTAAGTTCGGTGCAACGAAAATACTGTAACCAGCGACCGGTCGCATTTGGTATTTATGAATGACATCGTAGTGATGGAAAATAACGGCAGTCAAAAACCATGAAGACGTTTGATCAAATATAAGAAATCATACGAGTAGAGTCATTCGGGTCAAGTGTGCGCACTTAGGACTTTTAAGCTTTGCCAAACAATAATAATGGAGGATATTGAAATAAATTTGGATTTTTCAATAAAAGCCATCACTAAACAATAAAATGTAGCTTTATCAAAACGAGTATTCCGGATACATTCTTCGTCAGCTGAGACTTAAGTAAGTTACGCGAGGGGTAAGTGAACGCGTGCGGGGTTAATCATGGACTTATTCATTAAACTTGGGCATATATGAATTTATCTGTTAATAAACGTTTTCAGATGAATACAATGCAATCAAATCTTGCTTGATATTCGAGAATTTCACAAAATTACCAAATCGGTAGGAACAATACTTTGGCGAAAATCATATTCGAGAATAACACTTCGAAATGCAGTAGTAGAATAACATAATCAATGAAAGCTTAATTGAAAATGATGAAGAATTTAGTAAAAACTGATTCGACACATTCGAAAATGCTTGACTCATATGATGAGTATTTTTCATGCCAAAATAACGTTCTGTACGCGCGCACACTTACCCGCACGGATACCGATTTGAAAACGATATCAGACATCCAACAATAGTGAAGCAAACCTCAAACTCCGGTCTGATATTCACACTACTATGTCAATAGAATGTATAAAAGATTACTCATCATTTGCGGATTAAAAAGCTCTGCAGTGTCACACACTTTTCCACAGCGCCAAAATCTGAGTATGAAAACTATAAACTTCATTTTTTCGCAAAACCTCAGCTATCAACCAGCACAAGATGCACGCATAGGTGTGAAGTACACGGCTACGACTGTGGCGTCACTTTTTTGTCAACGATCCGTCACTCTTCATGCTTCCTGACGAAGATATAGGCAATGCGCACACTTATCCACTGTGCTTGGTTACCCCAAATGACTACACGAAGAGTTGAGTCAATTACGAAATATCAGTGCGGGAATTATCATTGTCATATTTTAGCATAGTGGGCATTATTTCTCATATCGAGTTGATATTGATTCAATATTTATGCTTTTAGACCAGGCAATAGAGATTTTTTCCGGCCAAAAATTTTAGCAGGATGCCGCGAGTGCCATCGCACAAAAGACAGTCCGTAGATGTATAGTGTTATGTTTTCGACTCGCAAATGTGGGCGGGTAATTTGTTATAAACAAAAAACATTTTAAAAAAACGCGTTTTTTTCGTTTTTCGCTTGTAAAAGCTAAACCGATGGAGCAATCTTGGTGCTCTGAACAGACGGATTGTTGAAAATGAAAAGACAAAAAAAAATGAGCCCTATAGGGTCTCGTTCGGATGAATATTAACGGAGAAAATGCGGAGAAACCGAAAAAAACTGCGTTTTTTTTTAAATTCATAACTCCGCCATTTTCAAAGTTGTAGCGCGAACTTTCCGCGAGAAAGTAGTGATTTACGGGTACTTTACGTGTGCACAATTCAGGCGCTGTCGGATAATTAGTTTTTGCGTAATTGCGATTTTAATTTTTCCATGACGTATCTTGCAGAGCGGCTGGATGCTCTGGTAGTGGTCCGATTTTTATTTTGAAAACGGATTTTGAAAGTAGAAGTATATCGCTACAAAACGTCTATCCTGATTTTGTGTTAGAATGCTGCGAAATGGGTGAAAAATGCCCGTAAACATGACCAAAAACGGCAGAGAGCGCGAAAGCGGTCGCGTAGTGGGGGTACAAGGCAGACGCGGGACGGTGAGTATAGGTATACTCAATATAGGTATGCTCAATATAGGTATACTCACCGTCCCGCGTCTGCCTTGTACCCCCACTACGCGACCGCTTTCGCGCTCTCTGCCGTTTTTGGTCATGTTTACGGGCATTTTTCACCCATTTCGCAGCATTCTAACACAAAATCAGGATAGACGTTTTGTAGCGATATACTTCTACTTTCAAAATCCGTTTTCAAAATAAAAATCGGACCACTACCAGAGCATCCAGCCGCTCTGCAAGATACGTCATGAAAAAATTAAAATCGCAATTACGCAAAAACTAATTATCCGACAGCGCATGAATTGTGCACACGTAAAGTACCCGTGAATCGGTACTTTCTCGCGAAGAGCCCGCGCTACAACTTGGAAAATGGCGGAGTTGTGAATTTTCAAAAAAACGCAGATTTTTTCGGTTTTTCCGGATTTTCTCCGTTAATATTAATCCGAACGAGACCGTATGGAGCTCTTTTTTTTTGTCTTTTCATTCTCTACAATTCGTTTGTTCAGAGCACCAAGATTGCTTCATCGGTTCAGTTTTTACAAGCGAAAAACGAAAAAAAAACGCGTTTTTTAAATGTTTTTGGTTTATAACAAATTAACCGCCCATATTTGCGAGTCGAAAACATAACACTATACATCTACGGACTGTCTTTTGTGTGATGGCACTCGCGGTATCCTGCTAAAATTTTTGGCCGGAAATCACTCATTTTCTGCTCTATTGCCTGGTCTATTTGGATGCACGGCTCATGAATCCGGATAACTTCACACTTGGTTGAAAACTTGGAATAAGCGTTTTGAGAGTAAGAGAGCGTTATGAGAGAAAATGCAGAATCGATAGTGTCACAGAATTCTTCAATAAGAGTAATGAAATAGTAGATCGTTTCATGGCAAACTTACCAGCTATATCACCGATGAATAGCTCCTCACCAATCACCATCGTAGTCTGTGTGCATGAATTGTGGAGTGTGCATGAATCTGTGAAAGTGGGATTGATACACACAATATTTAGGCAGGGATCAGGTCATCCGATAGTGAATAACGGGTGTTGAAAAAACAAATTGAACTGATTCGTCTGACAAATCGACAAATCGTCCGCAAATTGACGTCTGTAAGATACAGGAACTTGAAGGATTGCAGCTAGCGCCTGCATGTAGGCAGCTGACAACACAGCGAGAATCGGTTGACAGTCCGGTTGATGAGAGCGCGCTTGACTGTTGATGCGAGACACAACACTCTCAACTTTGAGGATAATTTTGAAAAGTATGTAGTTCAACTCTTAACGCTGTGGACCGAAATATGTTGGCACACGAAATAATTGTTTAAATCATCATAGGGCACTAATGTACTTGACGCAAGGTTTTTGCACCTGCAGCTCGTCTTTTTTATGCTATCACGTCACGTTCTTCAGATATCCGCCATTTATAGATTTTCTTGAAAATTGCGACTTGGCACAGTTTTTTCCGCAGAAAATCAGTCGTCACCTGAATTCATTTTTTCGTCCCACCAAAGGTATTTCGATGCGATTCTTCCATCTATTGCAAAGATAAACGGTCATTTTCTGAGGCTGTAACGGATGGTCAGTGATTCACGGTCACAGTTGATGCAAACATTTATAATAGCACTTTTCCGTGCGGAAGGGAATTTCGAAACGTGACACATGCGGCGCCGGAAAATGACTAATCCTATTCACAATTGGAATTGTAAGCATTTTTGTCAGGCCGTAAAATTAGACGGAGACACAATTGGTACTATACGTACCCTCGCTGTGAGCTTGGGCTTCAGAACTTTTTTCGACAAGGTGACCATCGTTTCCGTGACTGATGCAGGATTACGGGAATGAATTCCTTTGAGTCTTTTCGCGTAAGCCTCCTATATAATGTATATGGGGTATTCCACCTCAACTGGACACGCCCGCAGACCTCGAGTTTTTCAAAATGACTGAATTTTTTTTCCCGAGAACTACAAGTCAAAAAAACCTACCTCTGTTTCTTCGTTCGTCGATAAGTCACTCCGTTTAGACAGCAGATTTTTTTGAATTTACCCGCTTTTCGGTTTTCCGGATATTTCGTGCTCCGATAACTCGAAATCTCGCACTTGTATCGGAAAATTTCAAGTACGAAATTTCTTGGTATTTGAGTGTTCTCTTTGAAAAAGATTTTTTTCGAAAATTTTGGCCGCTCGAAACTCGTTTTTTATGCGAATAAACATCAGAAATCGGTTTTTAGACCAAAAACGCCATTCGATTCGACTTTGATTTTTCCGAGCAAAATGTCAATAATTGTTAAGAGATCGGCAAAAATTTCAAGACCTTGGCGATGGTGGCAACTCGTTTTATTCAGGAGTTACAGCCATTTAAATGTGAAAAAAGACGAAATTTTGTGTTCGGGCTCGCCAAATACACCTTAGCCAATGGAATGTAAGAATTTTTATTCATTATTATTGGCATTTCAGATTATTCTTCCAATTTCATGATTGCCCTTTCACCTCCTATGACTCATAATAAAATCCTGAATCAACTACAGATTTTCCGACGAACGCAAATGTAACATTTTTGATATTCTGATGTTCAAGTGGCTCTAACTCCTGAACGAAACGAGTCGTCATCATCGCCTGGGTCTTGACATTTTTATCGATCTCAGAATAATTTTTGACATTTTTTTTCGAAATAATCTAGGATGGTGTTTTTTTCAAAAAACCGATTTCTGATGTTTATTCGCATAAGAAACGAGTTTCAAGCGGCAAAAAAAAAACAAACAAAAACTCTGTACTACCGCTAGAAAACTCTTTACGCCCGCTGTCAGGGTTTGTCGTCCACCGGTCGAGAAACGGCTACTTTAGGCCCGGTTTTTACGTCAAAAAAACGCGAAAATCGTGCATGTGTTACAAAAAGATTTTCAGCGAGCGTAAAGTGTTTTTACCGGGCGTAAAGTGTTTTCTAGTCGGCGTAAAGAGTTTTTAGCGGGCGTAAAGTGTTTTTAGCGGGTGTAAAGTCTTTTCTAGCGTGCGTAAAGAGTTTTTTCTGGCGTTAACCCCTTTTGATTTCAGTTACGCGATACCTATTTCCCTTCTGTAAATATGTATATACCAAATATATTATTTTTAATCGGTTCAATATTACTAAAGGCGCAAGGCCAAGAAAAAACGCGAAAACCTCACATGTGTTACAAAAAATATGGTGTGCACGTGCACCTAGAGCGAGGGCTTTCTGCCCTCGTGTGTTTGCAGCACTCGTCTCCGGCTCGCAAGACGCACTCGCTTTCGGCTCGTGCTTGCTCGCCTACAACACGTGCTGCAAACTCCATACTCGGGCGAAAAAGACCCCCTTCTCGGCCTAGGTGCACAATATACTATTTTCAAATAGCACACTTCGATACCAAGAAATTTTGTATTTGAAGTTTTTCGATACCAGTGCGAGCTTTCGAGTTATTGGAGCACGAAATATCTAAAAAACCGAGAAGCCGGTAATTTAAAAAAAATCTGTTCTCTAAACGGAGTGACTTATGGACAAATCAGGAAACAGGGGTAGGTTTTTTTGACTTGTAGTTCACGGGAAAAAATAACCAGTCATTTTGAAAAAGTCGAGGTCCGCGGGCGTGTCGAGTTGAGGTAGAATATACCCCATGTAGTACAGACCATTAGTGCCCAGTTGCACAAACATGGGGTATCTTTACCCCAGACGTAACTTTCAATTGTTCAAGATCAAATCAAGAAAGTTACCCCTAGGGTGAAGATACCCCACGTTTGTGCAACCGGGCATAGGATAGATAAAAACGAGTGTTTATCAACCGCACATGTGGAGAATGCGTCGATGATCTCAAAAATTCAGAATGATACGGAGACTGTTTCACTTACACGCATAAAAAAGAAAGAAGTACATAGTCTCTAATCTATGGCAGAGAATACATTCGTACAAGGGCCGGAACGATGTATTGTATATTTATTCTCAAAGTTAGTGGCTGGTCAAGTCAAGACATGATCTTACTACTAACATTCTCATCTTGAACTGGGGGACTTACGACGATTGCCACCTCACATTTCTTCATGACTGTTGGCGGGTACTTGACGAAAAAACCGAAGGTTACGGACGAGTGATCGAATATGAAGAAGCGGCCGAGACTGTGAGCTTGGGGATCATGTAAAAACATGTCTTCGATCATCATAATGTATCTTTATTCCCGACTCAACCGTGAAGACCACTTTTTTGACCTAAAAAGCGGGACAAAAGTGGGACTTGATTCCCTGCTTCACTTTTTGTCCCGCAAATTCACTTTTTTCCCGCACTTAAGGGAGAAAAGTGAATTTGCGGGATGTAAAGTAGATTTGCGGGACACAAAGTAAATTTGCGGGACATCAAGTAGATTTGCGGGACGTAAAGTAAGATTTGCGGGACATAAAGTAGATTTGCGGGACATAAAGTAGATTTGCGGGACATAAAGTAGATTTTGCGGGACATAAAGTAGATTTGCGGGATGTAAAGTAGATTTGCGGGACGTAAAGTACTTTATGTCCCGCAAATTTATGATTTCTCAAAATTATTTGAAAAAATTTTTTTTTTCAATTGATAAATTTTTTTTTTTTTTAATCTGTTTTATTTTTGGTCTTGACTATTTCCTTTCCATATTATTATAAATTTCCAACGAGTTTCAGTCTCCAGACTTATGCGCCGCGGGAAATCTGGAACACTTCGCTTTTTTGCATGGGTCCCACTCTTTGGGTCAAAAAAGTGGCCACGGTTGAGTCGGAAATAAAGTCCTATATGCAACACGGGAATGATCTGCTTTATTCCCGTGTTGCATAATGTACTATTATTCCCGACTCAACCGTGAAGATCACTTTTTTGATCTAAAAAGCGGGACGAAAGTGGGACTTGATTCCCTGCTATACTTTCCTCCCGCAAATTCACTTTTTTCCTGCATTTTTCGAATAAAAGTAAATTTGCGGGATGTGAAGTAGATTTGCGGGACGTGAAGTAGATTCGCGGGACGTAAAGTGGATTTGCGGGATGTAAAGTAGATTTGTGGGACATAATAGTACATTTCAGTACGACTACACAAAGGCTTTTTCGGCGAAACGAGAGGTTTACGGCCCGAGCCGAAGGCGAGCGCTGTAACGAGATTCGTCACAAAACCTTTAGGTACATACGAGTCACGGTCATTATTTTTCAACACGGTTAAAAAATGCATAACTTCGAGGCGCTTGCCGGAACAGAAGATATCGATTGGTAATTTTTTCCTGTGGCACACTTTTTAGTGATGCCCAGACGCAACTTTTCCGCGCTATTAGAATACGATCCGCAGAAAATGACCTTTTCCTAACAGCGTGCGGAAAACACTACTTTCGCGCACGCATTTCCGTGCGGAAAACACCACTTTCCCGCACGCTTCATTTCCGTGCGCGAAAGTAACTTTCCGTGCGCGAAAGTTACTTTCGCGCACGGAAATGAAGCGCCTGGAACAGTAGTGTGTTCCACATGGAAATGCGTCCACGAAAATAGTGTCTTCCGCACCACGCTGTTAGGAAAAATAGTATACGCAACACGTGTGGAATAGGTATATCTCGCACTCATGTGATTGTCACCCTCGCTTCGCTCGGGCGACAACCCTCACACTCGTGCGAGAATCACCTACTTTCCACACTAGTTGCGTAATGTACTATTTCCACTCCGGCCGGGAAAAGTCCCGGACGGCACTTTTCAGAGCCTCGTCAACGCTGTCGGGTTCGACTTGATTTTACGATGCAGCTTTAGCAGAAATTCTTCACTGTAGCTCCATTCATAGTACAAGCATTCATTATTGTGTGATATTTTCAATCAGCGTCCACGTACGCTTATCCAACCTCGAGAATGCTTTCTCATTTGAACGTATATCAGTTGATACCGCATCAAATATGGCGCGGCGATACAGAAGAACGAGAAATAAAACAGAAAATATACCTATATCCATGTCGTACGTAAGTTGTAAAAGCACTAAGGGAAAGGGTAATTATCGTAACCAACGTACGCTCCATACCTTTTTTTTTTTTTCGAAAATTAATTTTAGTGAGAGACCTACTGGTTCAAAAAATCTGAAAAAATTGCAAGTACGTTTATCTGTAGGTTAAATAAGAAGAAGGATAATGAAACAGATCGTAGAGGGTCAATGGAGAAAAGAGGCCGCCGAGTTGGCGTGGAATACCTCATGTACAGTCGGAAGATGTTTGGGGACTGTTGATGTGCCAGAAAGTTTATTATGGAGAACAAAAGTTCCTTAACATATTTTGCATCATTATTATTATTATGGTGCTACTAATAATATCCTAATAATACTGATAATAATAAATATTATCATCATAATTATAATCATTACTATTATCATTTTCTTAGTTACCACAATTGCCCTCTCCCTTGGTGCTTCTGCAACTTACGTACGGCATGGATGTGTATGAATTTTTTTATTTCTCGTTCTTCTATGTCTCTATGCCATATTTGATGCGGTATAAACTGATATACGTTCAAATGAGAAAGCATTCTCGACGTTGGATAAGAGTACGTGGACGCTGATTGTAAGTATCACACAGTAATGAATGATATGCTTTTACTATGAATAAAGCTATCAGTAGAAAATTTCTGCTAAAGCTGCATCGGAAAATAAAGTCGAACCCAACAGCGTTGACGAAGCTCTGAAAAGTGCCGCCTGGGACAAAGTACGGCCGGGACTTTTCGCGTCCGGGAATACGCGCGTTCGGGACTTTCATCGTCCGGGAAAACGAGAGGTCAGGACAATGCGCGTTCAGGACGTTCAGTCGTCCGGGACTTTGCGGTAGACTCCTGGAGGGAGCAACTGGGATATGACAAACAAGTTTTTAAAGATTCACTGATATCTGCAGTCAAATCAGCTGGATTCCCATGTAAGAATCGTTGATTATTTTCGCTGTACAAACTTGTTTCATAATTAGTCACTCAAGTTTTGGTTCACACGTTGGACAAAATCGTTCGTATCAAATGGCAGCAAAAAATTACAGCATGGACAAATGGTTCATGGAGAACTACGAGAGTTCAGACCAAAATCGGCGAGAAAATCGGCGTTCCTATCTACATTACAGAGGCCGAGGTCGCTGCAGATACCGCAGATCAAGTTATGTGAAGAATTCGTGACGTGATTTTTTGCAATACTTTTATTACCCAAGAAATATGAGAGTATGGCGATAAGTCGGATGAAGATTTAAATGAGAAACGCCAACAGCCGGTGCGGGCGCCTACTTAAATCGGCCTGCATGCACAAGACCAGCTGGTAAGCGACTGCGTAACTGTTAGCGATATCGTTAACCTCAACAAATTGCGCTAACTTTTCGCCCTAGCGACGGTCTCTGATTGGCTGCGCCGTAACTAATCAACAAGCCCCGCTGACAATGAGTTAGCGAGAATTGGTAGAGGTAACGATATCGCTAAGAGACACGGAATTGCTTTCACTAGCCAGGTGGGGTTTTACAAATGGCCCAGCGTTGGCTCAGCATTGGGGTCCGTCGTTGGAGGGCTGGGCCGAATTTGGCTGCCATCGCTGGGCCAGAACTGGTAAGACTTCGGATTGATACGGACGATCCATTGCTCGTTTTCCAATGTTGGCCCAGTGTTGGGTACAAACGCTGGGCCAGCATTGGGGCAACGACGGTAAGCTAGCATGAATTTCTGGTATATTGGATATTTGCTACTGTATTGATGAGGCAATTACAGCTTAAGGTATGACAAAATCAAAGATAATTTTTTATAGGCACGTCATACATCCAGACACAGGTAGAATGATAGTCAAGAATGGCTGAAAAGGGTATTTTCTGAATCAGTATGAAGAAAAAGTTACAAGCAGAACTTAATTTTTCTCAATATCTGATGAGATAACCCATTCCATTTCTCTTCTCATACTGATGCGAATTTTTGTCCACAATCAACTACGATATAATAATTTTTTTTGTTTTTTTTGTGCGTTTGTGCTATTGAGAAATAATCGATTAAACACATACATGCAAATGATATTGGATAATGAATTTCAATGTTTCTCAGGATTCATATTCGTTGAAAGTTTGTTATCATGGTTTTTTGGCACTGGGTTTATCCACTTTGAGTTATCTCATGCCTGATTTTTTTTTAGTTTCTTCACATTAAACTTGGTGTGCTCAATTTGGTTGCAAGTAGAAATTTTACTCGCCCTGACTGATATTGGGCGAGCTGTGTGCCAGCCTTGGTAAACAAGTGTGCAGATACTAGCCTGGCCCAGCACCGGGCCAACTTCAGCAACCAAGCCTTGGCCTGAACGATGAGTGCCGAGGCTACGCCAATCTCATGCCGTGGTCAAGCCAGTATTGGGCCAGTTATGGCGAACAAGGCTTGGCTTTCGGCACTGGCCCAATTTTGTGCCGTATTTCCAGTATTGGCAAACCCCGCCTGGGTAGTTTCAAGCCAACTTAGCTAAACGAAGTCATATCTAGATGCATATTATAACATGCAAAATACTCAAATATGATGTCATATCGACTGCAAAAGAACTACCCAGCGTCTACTATTTGTCTGAGTGATCAAAATTCTTGCACATCAAGGTTGTCTGGTATAATTCAAATCGGATGTTGGTATTATAGTATATAGGCAAATAAAGGAAAAGAAGAAGAAGAAGTCAAATGTTACGAAAAATAGACGGTAATCAGACTGCCCTTCTACATTGTGACGGATAAAATTGTTCGAAGAACACTCAGATGGTTTCGAAGGACCAATACAATGGGATGAATAGTTATTGTTAAAGTTCACTACTTCTCAACATATGAGGGATGAGGAAGTTTCGGTTTTGCGTCAAGAACGATTTTGGCTGATCCAGAAAATGTTTGGCTTATCTGCCCTCTGCCCAATGCCACACACATGATTTTGAACATACATCTTTTTGTCTGTCCAGCTGTCGGTCTGACCATTCGTAGTAAAGGAGCCTCGTGTGCTGGAGAAGGGGTGGACCGAGAAACTTGCAACCTGACAATATTAAAGCTGGTACCCTGACATTGAGAAATTACCATGTTCCAAAATATTGACGCACTGGTTTGGCCGAAAAAATTCATCAGGGCTAATTAAAACGGGGAAGAAATAATTAGGAGCCATGAGAAGTTGAGAACAAGTAGTATAGTAGTAGTTAACTGATCATACTATAGTCATCAAGATTTATATTTATGTTTTATTTAAGCAGAATCAGATACTTCCACAGGGATTAGTAAGTTGAGCGAGAAAAACTCGACAACCAACATCTTACCATCTATATCATAATATAATTATTATTCGTCTGATGAACAATTTATAGCTGCAAATTATGGAATCGGACATTTATCTCAGAGTAAACGGAATTCGCGGAACCTACGATTAGACACGAGCAAGGCCAGCAAGTTATACAGGTATAAAGATATTTAATTACTGTGGTAGGTTGTACGAAGCTTGCCGATATTATCCGCCACTCATACACTACCGGCCAAAAATGTGTGAGTACACCAGTTGAAATTTCCCGCCGCACCGAAAGATAGATAGCGAACTCAAGAATGAAGATAATCGAATATCTCGAGAGGTGTTCTGAAGAGGACAGGTTCACCTTTATTTTGCTTTTCTAGAAACTTCTGTATGATCTTTTATGGCCCTGGCAAGAATTTTTGAAGATGGCCGTTTTGCGGCGTTTCTTTTGACCGCTGAAAATCAACCTCACTTTTCAAAGAAAAATTTTTTTCCGGTATTCTCGATGGTCAACTTATAAAGCACATCGAAACCTGCATTTTCGTTCTTTCAAAAGTTTCGTACGATTTTTTTTCACCCCAGTCTTCCATTTTCAGCTGAAAAAGTCATGCTTTAGAAAAGAGGGCGTAATTCAATAACTATGGGGTTTCAGAGGAAATTTCAAGAGGGTGAAGTTCACGCCGGAGTAGCTCAATTTTTTTCGAATTCGATTTCGACATTTTTTTTCACAATTCCTGATCGGAGCTCTGATGAGTGGAGAGGCTCTACTTGCTGCAATTAATACGTTGAAAATGCAATACTGGGGTGAAAAAAAATTGTACGAAACTTTTGAAAGAACGAAAATGCAGGCCTCGATGTCCTTCATAAGTTGACCATCGAGAATACCGGAAAAAAATTTTTCCCTAAAAAGTGAGGTTGATTTTCGGCGGTCAAAAAATGCCGGAAAACGGCCATCTTCAGAAATTCGTGCCAGGGCCATGGAAGATCGTAGAGAAGTTTCTGAAAAAGCAGAATAAAGGTGAATCTGTCCTCTTCAGAACACTACTCGAGATATTCGATTATCTTTATTCTGGAGTTTGCTATCTAACTTTAAGTGTGGTGGGAAAATTCCGACTGGTGTACTCAAACTTTTGGCCGGTAGTGTATATTGTTGTGTGATCGAGAATTAGCAACTGAAATAAGTGGGTCCAGGCAAAAATCAGTAAACATATTCAGGGAACGTGTTTGCAGTTTTAGGTCCGAAACAAGACTGTTATTACAATAATTTGGGTTGACGCAGCAACCGTAGTTCATTTGTAAAAAAGGACATGTTTTTCATCTTGTCAGCTTACTAGACCGAGTGTAAGAAATAGGTGCATAAATGGTTGGGAAATGGATAAAAGGTGGAATTCGTCCATCGTAACAATTGATATACATTCATCTTTCAACGTATCAAAACCGCTGTAGTAGTAATTGTAGAATAAGAATTTGGTCGATGGAGTGGCCCAGGACCTCGTATCTCTTCTAATTAGGTCTTTCGTTCAACTTCCCATTCTAAAGAAGGAATGTCATTGTCATTGACCCGAAAAAGAAGACTTGAGTTTTCGCTAGATCCCCATGTTTTGAGATCCGGAGTATTATTGCGTGAATAATTTGTTATGTCGAGAACTACGGATAGATTCTTGTGATTCTGGTATTAAACCGATGCTACCTTTTTCTTCCTAGAGTTGAGTAGATTTTGGCATTGATCGACCCAGCAGTGTTTGAGTTATTCGAAACATAAAATTGGAAGGTAAAAAATGATGTTATTCAACGATATCTCGTATAAGAATATGCATAAATTTTCCAATCGATCGATTCTAAAGCTTGTGAAGTAAGAACAGCGTTCAAAGATTTTTTACTCAAAATATACTTCTTCGGGCTCAGAAAATCTACACGCAAAGTAATAGGCCGGTTCGGCCCAACGTGGTCAGCCAATTATCTGCTTCTTTTTATTCAATTCAATCGTTCAAGTCTCCTTCGGCCCAATCATTCGGTCGATCTTAATGAAACATAGAAATTTTTCGTCAGGGAAGCCACAAGCTATTATCCTGTGTAATTTATTATTTTCCTGTCCACTCGTTCGCCAGAAAATGCGGCTCACTCATTCCGGACAGACAGACAGACAGATTGGTTGGTCCCGTCATCTTCAAACGAATGCTACTCATGAGCTGCATGAAGGAATCAATCACCCACTCTCTGGGAGTCTGGGTAGTATTCATCGCTTGGAAGGTAGAAATGCGTAGGTACCGTCTCCCTAAAACAAGTATGAACATATCATCAGCACGATCAGAAGTATAGGTACTGTGCATTCTGTCTGCGTACCTAGTCAAGGAAACAATGCACCCAATAGAGCAGCCCTTCGATATAAAAATGGCTCAGGGTTCTCAACTTTTTTACGGCATCATTGTATGTTTAAAAGCATGTACTGACGATAAGAGTTAAATTTAAAAAAAAGTTCGGATTTTCATCCATTTCTCAAATTTGTTTTCAGACAAGCCCCCCGGCAAAATTTTGTTCTGAAAACCTCCCACAAAGTTTTCATCAAGTTTGTATTATATGAGTGCGATTGATCTAACGAAAATGTTTTGAATGATCAGAAACGCATTGTGTTTTATATGAAAATCTTACATGTTTCCAATGTCTGCAATGGACTCTGGAAAATTGAGTGAATTTTCAAAGTGGAGAAACTATATACCTGGTCCGACGACAAAAAATATGATCACACAGTGTTCATTTTCGTTTTTGCAAGGGGTCAAATTCGCTCCATCGTAAAAATGACTGAATTTTGAAGTAAATCGATGCAATGGTTTTGTATTGATCGAACTTGCAGGATCTGAGCAAGAAGTCTGAAGTCTGGCCCATCGTGGTCAGCCGATTTACCTGCTGGTTTCAGATTGGAATATCGTATTCTCCAGATATCCGGTATAAATGTGAATGAAGGAACCCGTTTGGATTCGAACATTTCTCACACACATCATGAAATATGCAACAAATGTATAATGGTCAGGACCACGGGTTTGGTTATTTGACACCGTTTGCGCAGTGTGGATGTAATACAAAGGAATACACAAAGGTTGCAGATACCATTAAATACACATTTTTTTATTCCTCAATTTTCATGATGTTGCGATGTTTCATATCATGTATGCCCATCCGTACATATTTTTTCATTGTAGTATCAAACCGATGTGAGTTGTAAACAAACTGTAACTAGCCAGTCAGACTCTACGAGTTGTACAACAGATGTCTTATTTTTTTTTTTTTTTTTTATGTTAAACTCTGACAACGAGAGAGGAACTGGTCCATTTCTTATACTACCGATGGCTTAGTAGTGGTATATGAATCTGTCATTCAAACAATGTCAATGGAGCTTATAATCCATTCCACTCTTTCCGCAAACAGAAGTGCATTGTAGGTGAACCACCTTTTCTAATTTTTTAATAACCAGCAGAATGCTTAATGCTGAAGTGAAGAAAAATATATCAAAGTCATTTTTCCTGCAGAAATGTCTCTATCTGGTAAGCTGTTTTGAAACATCTTCAGTCAACGAGAAAAAGGCTTCAATAAATGAAGAAAGGACTTCGTTCAGACAAACCCGTTTAGTAAACGGGGGCATGAAGTGGATTGGCCATGAAGTTCAATTAGCATAACCCAGAAGAACTAGCACTTTTTCAAATTTTGTTTCTAGTCGACGTCTAGCTTTCGAAAAGACCCAGAGAATCCGAACAGTTCGTCCGCGTCGAAAGCTGGGCCAGGGCGTAGCTGCTCGTTAACTGTTTTTTTTTCCTGCTCGAGAAACCAGTCCCGCTTTTCATCCACCTTTTGGCGCCAGAGTGCTGCACCGAGAAAAAAAACATGATATCGAATAACATATGGTTCAGATTGTCATAAGCCAAGTGCAAGTACTATATTATGAAGACACCCGTGTAGAAATTTTACTGGAAAGTGGGAAGGCTAGCCAGCGCCAGGCCTCGAATGTAACGCTGGGCTAGACACTGGCAGGGCACTGGCCAGTCTTCCCACTTTCCAGTAAAATTCCTACACGGGCAGTCTTCATCATTTTCATAGTATTGCAAAATTGGCATAATTTCTCATATCGAGTTGACATTGAATCATTGTTTTCCTTTGAATGCTTGGCTGATGAATCCGTACAACTTTGTTAGATGAAAACTTAGAATAAACGTTCTGAGAGTGAGAGAGCAGAATTGAGAGTGTCGAAAAGTTCTTCAATATATAAGAACGGATCTACGTAATAGATTCTTTCTGAGGCCAACTCACCTGCTAGATGACTAATGGATGGCTCCTCACCGTAGTAATCTTTTGGTAGCATAGATCTTGGCGCGAGCTGGTACAAGGATTCAAGATTTTCCTTCGAGTGTGTATGAATCTGTGAAAGTGGGATTGATACATAGAGTACGTGGCAGGAATCAGTTCATGGGATATGCTGAATGAAGGGTGTGACAGAACTAATTGTACATAAGTAAATGAATCCCGAAAGTTGATAGAGGGGGTTGATTAGTGAATTAATTCATCTGATAAGTGGTCTCCAAAGCGACATCTGTGACATACAGAAACTTAAAGAATCGTAGCTGGTGCCCGCAGGTAGGCAGCTGACTACAAGACAGCGAGAATCTGTTGACAGTCCGGTTGATAACAGCTAGCCCTTGACTGCTGATGCGAGTCACAATTCACTCTCAAATTTGAGGATAAATTTGAAAAGTATGGAGTCAAATTCTCCATGCTGTAGACCGAAATATTTTGGTACACGAAATAATTGTTTAAATCATCATATGGCACTAATGTACTTGACGCAAGGTTTTTGCACCTGCAGCTCGTCTTTTTTTATGCTATCACGTCCCGTTCTTCAGATATCCGCCATTCAGGTATAGATTTTCTTGGTAATCGCGTCTTGACGCAGTTTTTTGTTGCAAAGAAAAGTAGTAACTTTAATTTATTTCCTCGATTCAAGGGGGTACATACAACTTCAAATGGGTTGAAATTCTCCAAAATACATTTTTTTTTTTCTTCAACTTGAACATTCCGAACGAATTGGAAAAAATCATCAAGTTAGAGGAGTGTTTATCCCTCATTATCCATATTCGACATCATGTATTACTTTTAGTCTAATGGTGGTTGCGTTAAAGATAGGAATATACAGAATCACTCGGTTGGCGCAAAGAATCAAAACCATGGCGTTGGACAGATCTTTGATTTTTCATCCTCAATTGTTCATAAAAGATGCCTCTATGGAATATACAGAGAACTTTTTGATAAACCTTCTTTTATCCGAGATATTGGAAAATTAAGCCACAAAAATGTGAAAATTCGAAAAAATAGTGGAATAACTCAAGTAATGTTTGCAATATCAAAAAGTTCTCTGTTCATTTCATGAAGGCATCTCTTATGAACAATTGAGGACCAAAAAATCCAAGATTTGTCCAATGCTGGTTCTGATTGTGAGTCTTTGCGCCAACCGAGTAATTCTGTATTTTCCTATGTTCAGCGCAACCACCATTAGATTAAAAGTAATATATGATGTAAAAATGGATTGCGAGGATCAAACCCTCCTCCAACTTGATGGTTTTTTTCTCAATTCGATCGGAGTATTCAAGTTGCAGAAAAAAAATATTATATTTTTGAGAATTTCAACCCATTCAAAGGTGTATGTGGGTAGTTTTTTCAATGCGATTTTTTCACCGTTTGATAAGATAAACTGTTATTTACTATAGGTCTAATGGATGTTCAGTGATTCATGGTCACAGTCGATGAAACCACTTTTCCGTGCAAAAGTGGATTTTGAAACACGATGCATTTGGAACCGCAAAATGACTAATCCCATTCACAATTATTGAAATTTCAAGCTTTTTTGTCAGCCAGTGAAATCAGACGAAGATACAATTGTAATGCGCATGTGCATACGTACCCTTGCGGCGAGCTTAGGCTTCATAACTTTCTTCATTAAGGTAATCAGCGCTTCCGTAATTGATGCAGGATTAACGAAATGAATTCCTTTGAGTCTTCTCGCATAAGCCTCCTATAATGTCATAGTACAGACCATTAGGATAGATAAAAACGAGTGTTCATCACCCACACATCTGAAGGATGCGTCAACGACTTCAAGATATTCGGAATGATGTAACGGAAACTGTTTCGGAGTACATAATCTCTAATCTATGGCAGAGAATACATTCATACTGCAAGGACCAGAACGATGTCTTGTATTATTTTCAAAGTTAGTGGCTGGTCGAGTCAAGACAATATGATCTTACTACTGATATTCTAATCTCGAACTAGGGGACTTACGATGATTGCCACCTCACATTTCTTTATGACTGTTGGCGGGTACTTGGCGAGTAAACCGAAGTTTGCGGACGAGTGATCGAATATGAAGACGCTGCCAAGACTGTGAGCTTCGGGATCATGTAAAAAGATGTCTTCGATCATCATAATGTACCTATTCAATTAAAAAGATTAACAATAAGGTAAAGTAGTTATTCGAGTCGTTGGTATACATGTTAAACTTTAGTGTGTTGTTTTACTAGCTTAGCTCAGCTTACCCTTGATTCTCAAATGTTTCTAACCTGTCTTTCAAAATTAGACCACTAGCTATAAGGTGATACTAGGTATAATATCCTTGTACCTACCATCGGCCTAAATCTTTTTAGATGCGAAACTTTTGCCATACATACCTGAAAGGGGCGAAGGCATCCAATTTGCTGTAATTGCTGACGTAAGGTCGGCAAATGCATACTCTGTACTTCTCAGGTGTTAATTTCGGAAGATACGCAATCTCTCTGAAATATAAGTGCACAATTATGTTTGAACTCAATCAAATTATTATCGAATTTTCAGGAAATCTTCTTGTGTGCCTACATGCGCAGGTCTAAATTGTTCAGTGAAAAACGTTGTGAGGTTGCAGTTTTGAAATACGTACAGCATTGCGTGCGAGTCAGTCAAACTGAACTCGCGTGGATCTTTTCCCGCACAAAGTTCCGGCACGAGACGTTTCATTGTGTAATACATGTCTAGTTTATGCTTCGCTTGCTCTAGGCTCATTTTGGTGCCAAGAATTAGGTTGTCCAGTAATGCCTTCGGAACATCTTTCAGACAAAAAAGAAATACACACTCTTCTTATTAAAATGTAAGCTGATTAATTATCAAGAGCTGCAATTTCACGATCGTTAAGACAACCAATTGTCAATAGTGAAATGACCAGCGTTATTGGAATATCAACTATTCGACGGCTGACAATGAGCGCAAGAACATCGTATCTCAGAATTTGGTTGAATAACATCGTATCTCAAAATTTGCTCCAAAAACATCGTATCTCAGAATTTGCTTCAAGAACATCGTACGTCAAAATTTGGTTCAAAAACATCGGATCTCACGCGAATAATTTGCTCGCGATATTTTCTGAGGCTGCGCCACTGATAGGTACACGATGTTTGAAAGTATTTATGGGGAATTTCACGCGAACTCTACCAGTCCCCGAACGTCGACTTTTTCAGAATGACTGATTTTTGAAAATGGATTATACTACTCAAAAAAACCTACCTCTATTTGGTGTTTTTTTTTCCGTCTCACCGTTTCGATGAAACGAAATTTTGAAGTAATACGACGGTTTTTTTTCACGATTTTGATATTTTGAGCAGCTGTAGCTGCAAATCTGTTACCTGTATCAAAAAAGTTCGTTGTACAAAATGTCTTGGTATTTGAGTGAAATATTTGAAAATGATTTTATCATTCATTTTCGATCCGTCTAAAATGGTATTTTATGCAAATGAGCACCAAAAACCCGTTTTTTGATGAGAAGGACCCGTTTGATTCATTTCAAAAAATTACACAAAATTCCTGACTGCAATACAAAACTTTCTAGACCTTTCAGAAAATGGGCCGATTTTTACTTCAGAAGTTATGAATTATTTTGTGTCCAAAATATCGGTACGGTAAAGAGGCACACGCGAAGCCCGCGATATTTCGACCGCAAAATAATTCAAAACTTCTGAAGTAAAAATCGGTCCAACTTCCGAAAGGTCTCGAAAATTTTGTATTTCAGTCAGGAATTTTGTGTCATTTTTCGAAAAAAAATCAAACTGGTCCTTCTCATCAAAAAACAGGTTTTTGGTGTTCATTCGCATAAAATACCATTTCAGACGGATTGGAAATAAATAAAAGAATCATTTTCAAATAGTTCACTTAAATACCAAGAAATTCTGTGCAACGAACTTATTTGATACGGCCAATAGATTTGCAGATACATCTGCTCAAAATATCAAGATCGTGAAAAAACCGTGGTATTTCGAAATTTCGTTTCATCGAAACGGTGAGACGGAAAAAAAAGACGTCAAGAGTAGAGGGGTGCCTGTAAGCATGGACCCTTACCCGTTAGTATAACATGGGATCTTGGTATATATTATAGTTTCTAATTTTTTTTTTTTCAATAGAGATATTCAAACAATCTGAAAATCATGAACATCTGCTTTTTAATAGTAACGAACATGGGAAAAATCTTGATTGGCTCCTCGTGCAATATATTCTGTGTTGAAAAACACCCTGTTCTGGGGTATATTTATTATTTTCTCGGTTCCATACATGCGATTGAATTTATATACCAGACATTGCACGAGGAGCCGATCAAAATATTTCTGATGTTACCCACGAATCAGACAAAAAAATTTGGAATTAATCACGAAACCTATTTAATTAGAATGCGACAAAATTGCCACGTTTCAGTCACATGGAAAATGTCAATTTTCGCAGTAGATCAAGTTGCTTGGACTGCCCCATATATACCTTGTGGAAGATGTGGCTGCAATTTAAGCCAGTCTTGCAGTCTATCTCGCAGTTCGTGTAATAATTTTTCACTTGCACCCAACGAAACACAAGCCTCTTCTCCGCTGCATGACTGCCAATTTGGTATCATTTTCAATTTATAACGAGTCCACGAGACAATACGGTCCGACAGTAATTGTAATTATATAGTCAGTCACGAACCGATTCTGAAGACTTAACATTCACTTCTATGGATCAGACCACGATTGGATGTAAGTCTGAAGTTTGGTCATAGAGGGGATCGCTACAGCGATATAACGACTACGCCTATCTACTAATGAATGTATTATGACTTTTTAACTGCGAACTATCAAGGATACACTGACAAAATTAATTCCGGAATAATATACTAAATATTCTGATGAAACTGAATATATTTTGCTCTAAAATAAGCGGTAACTATATTTTCCACACTGCGTGCGCAAAGTTCGATTTTGCGCACGCTTCGCGTGCATAAAATCCAACTTACCGCGCGCTGTGTTGAAAAATAAAGTTCGATACACGTGCGAAAGATGATTCTCGACTCGTGTGATTATCACCCTCGCTTCGCTCGGGCGAAAAACTTCACACTCGTCCGAGAACCAACACTTTCGCACTAGTATCGAAAAGTACTATTTCGATCGAGTATCCGAGAATTACGTCATTTCAGGCGTCGTGTTCTGCGGCCGTGAAATAATAATTCACGGATACGCGACTGTGAAATTTATTACTTCACGGAAATGTGAGATGATGTCGGGAATTCGATTGTTAGCAAGATAATGATCATTTTTTAATGGGCACATACCGATTCTCAGCGAGAGAAAAACATCTAAATGTATTCTTAATGCGATTTATGGAAGCTCTGCTAACGATGAAGCGCTGCCGAAAAAACATGAGATTATCTATTAACAATGACGTCTCTCTAATTTGAATGTATCAACGAATTCAAACATGAATTTCTCACCTAATATTAACCGTTCGGCCGCCGGTAATATCTTTTTTCCACTACGCCGCCGGCAATCTATATGCAGGCGATATTGTCATCGGCTTTTTTTAATCTACTTAGGCGAGTTTCCAAAAATTCGTCAATAAATCAGGGAATCAGTTTTGGGTGTCATCTCAACATTCCAGTAGTTTTCAGTCCAAAATGTTAAAGCAAATAACAAGTAGAAATTCAGAAACAATGCAAAACGGGTAGAAACGAAGCGAGGCGCTTTTCTTGAGGTTTTAGTCGGAAGTGTGCTAAATATTGTGAAAATTTTATTGGTAGGTATGATTAGTCTGTATGTTTCCATACTAGAAATGAGAATAAATTTTTTTTGGTGTAACCTGCTCATATTTATGATGTTATGTCATTGTCAGATCTGATGTGAGCCTTATAGATTATTTCGTTTACTTATATTTAGCAGAAGGATAGATGTGAAGTTCTCGAACATGATTAACTGTTTGTTCGTTATCCACAGTAGTTATTGATTAGAAATTTACAATCGATTTCGATGTGTTTCTTGCTCGACTCTGCTAACGACTACTTCAGACTCGTATAGGCCCTCGCAATAGTCCAGAAGCAAGGACAAAAAACGTATTTTCATAATGCGATTTTCTACAGAATTGATTTTCTTGTTGAAAAATGTTACTGCGGTGCGGGAAAAGTTCATCATTCTGAAATATTCGTAAGGTCCACTGTGTGCTTGTACTACTGCACTGCAATGATCTATAACTTTCTGAAGCTGCTAATTCTTACACTGAAGGCTACTTCACGAGTTGGATTCATTTCCAAAATAACATTCGCCTCTGTTTTCGTAGAGAAAGTGAATCCAAAATTGCAAGTGTGACTGCTATTTTCGAAACAAATTATATTCTATATAGATATATTATTTCAACATGCATCCCTGGTCAAGTTTCTCAACTCGGTCTGCTACTTATTCCGTTTACCAAGATAAGCTACGAATTTCGAATAATTCGTGAAGCAGACTGACTAAATATTAGATGTGTTTTTCGTAGGCCTCAATAGTATTGAGTTTACGATGAAAACTGAATTAAAAATAGTGCTGTACTCTAAGACAGGGAGTTCATCATATGATTGAATAAATTGATGCCCCTGAACTACATATCACTGACTATTTGCTTAAACTAATTGTCTGCAACGTTCAATTCTTAGCAGACAATCAAAATATACCATCCCATTTGAGAAATCGTAGTTGACTTTTATTATGTTTTTTTTTTTTTTTTTTTTTTTTTTTTTTAAACTATTGATTACTCGTTACAGTTCAGATGAGATCAAGTACATTTCTTCTGGAACACTTTTTTGTATCACCAAAGGCGGCTGAGTATTCCAGATGCCCTGTCCATGTCACGCCTCACTCTGTATAACTCAAAGTGAAGATAAAATCTATGACGAATTTAGCAGTCGGAATGCGTTTTCATGTTATCCGAAGACCCCGTCCACATTATTGCTGATGATCTGCTCTCATATTTATAATCTGAAAGATGATAGATGATAACATCTCACATTGAAGCATTGTGCTTAGCATTCAAAGTCAACGGTTGATTAGACAAAGAAATAGCCCTTTTGATGAATATGTTCACGCCGTGTGGCTCGTGGATTCCAGAAAATGTTTAGACTTTTTGGCAACTTATTTCACTGTGTGTATAATTTTCCAATTCTGGAGTGCGCGATGAAATTTGATATTTCACATCTTCTGAGTATTTGTTTGAAGGCATGCGGCTTGAAGGTACAACAGGTGGTCAACACTCTCAACAGTTGCGCTAATTCACGAATCTTACGTATAATTTCGGCAATCTGGAACTTTGATCGATTAGGACAACCGATCGGTTTTTTTTCCGTAGCTGTTATGCCTTCTAGTGAATATTTTCTAACTTAGGAACAAGTCCTAAATATGTATATTGACCTTCGTTTCTGGGGTTTGGCGAACTTCTTTTACAGTTTATAGCAATGCCAAGATATTTGAGCAGCTGTATTCTTCGTCTCACACTTTTTTAACATACTCTGGACGTGTTGTATAGTATACACAATGTATTTTCTGAGCAAATGTATTATTGATAGATTTGCATTTGACTATGTTACACGAGTTCTCACTTCCAGCATCCGCCTGAATGAATCGAATAAACAAACTGCAGATACCGCCTTTATGCAGGAAATACCAAAGATGGACATAATGAAACTCTCCTTCTCAATGTATAAACGGTAGCAATACCATCAGAGCTGGTAAAGCTGCATTTATGGTCATCATGAAATGTTCATGGAATATCAACGCCTAGAAGAAGGCATGGAAGCGCTAAACTCCCACCATTAGTCCCAGAATGTCCGAGAAATGGATCCATGAACGCCACACCTCAATGGATCGGGCCTTTTTATGAAAAAGTTGATACTTTTCGTCCCAGGTAGACACGGCTAGACTCTTCAATAGGGCTGATAGCCGGTCCACCCAGCTTCGAATGCTGGTGTCCAGAGTCTAAAAAACAAGTTATTTTTTGGTCATCGCTGATATGAATTTTCATGTAATAAGGATGTATTTTTGTTGGAAAATAAAGTTTTCACCATCGTGTATCAATTTTTCTTGAATACATACAGTGAGAATCTGGTCAAACTTTCCAATCAGTCACAGCCTCCTCGGTACACTTCGAGATTTTCGTCTGTTTTCGCAGGCTGGCCATCCCCGGTTTTTGGTTTGAGCTACAGCTGATGATAGATAGCCATCAAACACGGACGCCCATGCTATCAAATAACCGCGTCAACGGTGACAGTTTAGGTTATGATTGGTTCTCTTCCCCAATTTTTCACGCACCCACCCATGACAGTCTAGGTTATGATTGTTTCTTCAGTAAGAAGCCGGTCGATTCTTACTTCGTTAGGAAAATTCATTAATTAACGTTTTCTGATAGCCTCTTAAGGATTTTCTGCGCGTTGAAAGTGAATCAAAAAGCTTGAAATCCTGATAATTATTCGGAATTCCGAATTTCCAGTCTAACATAATCTAAACTGTCACCGTTGACGCGGTTATTTGATCGCATCGGCGTCCCTGTTTGATGGCTACCTATCATCAGCTGTAGCTTAAACCAAAAACCGGGGATGGCCAGCCTGCGAAAACAGACGAAAATCTCGGAGTGTGCCGAGAAGGCTGTGACTGAGTGGAAAGTTTGACCAGATTCTCACTGTATATACAGGGTGTATTGCTAACGGGGAGACAGGTGAAAGACAAATGAATATCGAGCGCACATGCGCACATTCCGAGCGCAGGCAAATTTTCCAGTCCGGCCAACTGTCCAAAATATGAAATTCATACATGACAGATCGTCACAATGTATCTAACCCTTAATGTTTCGACAGTTCGACTCGACTCGGTTGGCCGCACTGGAAAATTTGCCTGCGCTCGGAATGTGCGCATGCGCGCTCGATATTCATTTGTCTTTCGCATGTCTACTCGTTAGCAATTCACCGACGAGGCTTGGGAATCGCCAATGCTTTTGAACAGGGAACAATAGTAATTGTTAGATTTACATCAGCCGGCAGCGCAGCGTAAGAGACGAGCGAACTTTTTTTTTTGTAAAAACGACAGCAACTCTAGTATAATTACCATGTTCGCTTGTTGGAGTTACAATAACGATTGTATGAAACAATGCCAACTACTGTCATTTTTACAAAAAAGTTCTTTCGTCCCCTGGCGCTTGTGAAACCACCAGAATTTTTTTCTTCGTGAATGATTTGAAAACGCTGGATAAATTGAAAGAAGGATTATTGATACGCATGAGCTAATGAAATTCTAAACGTTTCTGTAAATTGTGCCACACAACATCGCTCAGGTGACGAGCGATTTTTTCGGTTTTGATTGCCCCCCCCCCCCCCCCCCCCCTCCCCTATACATATTGAATTGGCAGGGATCCCAGACTAGCACCACATGTAGTAATTATGTAACCAGGGAATTATTTATCAACCGGGATTTGCCGTGTCATTGGAAATTTATAGTTTGACATTTTATTCATTCACTTGAAAGTGAAAACCAAATGAAATGCTGATGAGGGGTCGAATGATTCATCTACCTTATCTTTACATCAAAATTTGGAACATTCATTCTGTTACCGCCAAATGATTCATTCGAATTCAGATTTTGAGGTTTATACTAATTAAAAGATGCTATTCGTTTGGAAATCCAAATTTCAATAATTCGATGGCTTTGAAGGCCATAATTCAAAGCTTGGGAGGATCACATAGAAAATATTTTGGAAAAGAACCAGAACCTACTGTATTTTTCCTTGAGGAATTACCAAAACAATATAACGCGGGATGGATCCCCATCCCTTTCCCCCCTTTCACCCCACTCACCCGAATTTCGATGTTATTGAATTTCCATGTTAGATCACATGTACGATCCAAGATGTAAATTTTTTTGTATAGTTTTCATAGGTATTGTGGAAGAATAAAAATTCGTATAAAATAGATGTGAGTCGGGTAAAGTAAAGTGCATCGCAAATATAAAACCTGAAAAGAACCTGATTTTCCAACGTGTACCAGGATTCATTTTCTTGTAAAATATCTTCGCCTCTCGGCGCGGAAGGCTCCTCTTCAATTATGTAAAAACTATGCTAATAGAAATTGCATAGAAAAATCCACTTACGGAAGGATATAATGAAAAACTGTAAAAATTATGCAAATGTAATAATATATGCAAAACTCCGAGGCTCTCGCTAACTTTTCGAATCGATGTAGCTACCTATGCCTTCTCCTGGTAGCATATACCAAATACATATATAGGTATATATTGCAAAAGGCCTCCAAGATCTTTCCTCAATTCTCACCTCTGCTTACTGAAACGGTATACGGGTTTACTCGTACAATTTGTATCACTCCCAAAGCCGCAATTACATTTTACCCGAGCCGTGCTTTTGTCTCACAATGAAGTCCTTTGATTACCAATGATAGTATAGGTATCAACGGATGAATCGAATTCATCGAGAACACCAAACACTCCCTTACCCTGGCGTGTCGCTGTAACTTCCAAATCAAGTAAGCATTCTTTCAAAACACTGAAAATCCTCCTCGAGGGCTCAACTTACCACTTTTGTTGAAACAATATGCGTCTAGTTTTTACGAACAGAATGTAAAATGTCCCGTGGTGATGACTATTGAAGTGTCTATATCGTATATTTGTTTGTACAGCAAGACGTGCCACTTTTAAATGGGTATTCGATTCAATTCAAATTCAAATTCGAACTGAATCGACACGGAATCGGAAACTTCGGATTCTAGCTGTAAATCGATTGAACCCGTGTGGAAATTTCAGTAGGGAAATTTTAAGGCCGTAACTAGTATGCCGTATTATAAATACATGGGGTCCCCATCAGGCAAACTTGTAAGGACCTGACTAGTTCTGTAGCGCTCGAAACGACGAGGCCCCTAAAAAAGAGCCTAGCTGGGCCCTGCTCAGGCTATTATTTTGGTACCTTAATAATAATGCAGGACCTTTCAGGGACCACATTAATTCCCTGTCAGAACCGGTTCCGTGGTCATGAGTGTAAAATTCGAATGCAGTAATAAAGATTGAACGATTTATTTTATTACAAAACTGATTTTTTATTAAATTTGGTACACGTGGTAGAGTTTTAGTACCATCTAAATCACATTATCACACTTGAGATTTGATATAAGAAAAATCAGTTTTCCAACTTATCGCCTTCTCTGGCTGGATCACTCAAATTGTCATCCGAAAATATATAATACTCATGGACGTAAAATACATCGTTTTTATTATTATTGCTGTACGAAAATAATAGTTGAGTATCGAAATTTTTCCATAGATGAAAACGAACATAGCCATTCGGTTTTCAATGCCTAAACATGGCCTTGATAATAACAAAAGTCAAATATAAATACTATTGAAGATAATAACACTTAAACTTGATATAACAGGTATTATAAATGAAAACCAACTCAACGTACCTTCAGGACTGTGCAATAAATCACGGTGAATTTCTGACTCAGATGCATCTGACGTGAGTAGGCGATACCAGTATTTATTCCTGCCTTTATTTTATTTTTCTTTCGTTTCTTCGAGCGTATGCGATTTTTTTCTTGTATTTGCCTCTTATGATCCACGCTTAGTCAAAACAGTGGTATCCCGGTCAGAGCAGGATTTTGAGGTTATGTGCCACAAGCTTTGCTGAGTAAACCAACGTTTTATCGCACATTTGATTATTCACCAGGTTCAGCTGATTACCAGCCAGAAATATCGATGTTTAGTAAAGCATTTGTTTGACTTTTCTTCTCAATTAGTCTTCGTTTCCTCGAGCGTATGCAATTTCGTTCTCGAATTTGTCGCTTGCGATCCACGCTCATTGTCAGTCAAAACCAGCCATACCCCAGTCAGTGGCTCAGCGCGGGGCTTTGAGGTTATGTGTCACAAGCTCCGCTGGCTATACACCAACGCTGAGTCCAGAGAACTATACGGATCACTGAAATCTGTGAAGAAGTTCCAGATGGATTGCTAATTTTTATCAGCGTATGTTGAAAAGTACTTACAATTAGATGAAGTAATTCCTCGAGCAGCACCCGGCCAGAAACCTTCTTCTAATGGAAGCAGCCAGCTGGGCAATTGGGATCGAAGATATGACGCCCTGACCTCTAGCGGCTGAATTTTGTACTAGTCAGAGTGGGCTGAACCATCACCTGTTATGTTCTGATACATGCGTGCGAGTGATATGAATATTGTATACCTGGGAAATTCATGCATAAAGTCAAAGATCAAGGCTGGGAAACGAAATGTATATAGAATGAGATTTTCAGATCTCATGAAGAGACTTCCGTAGCCCACTTATATCCGCCACATTGGACCCCAATCCCTCTAGTTTCGATCCCAATTACCGCTCCTCAGTTTTCGATAGAAAATCCATCATTTGATCACGATGCCAACTCTGCTTGAGCACTTTGGCGATTGCACGATGTTTTTTGGACGAATGCGCCCTACTTGAGCCCGCTCACGGTTATGCAAATTCATATTTGCGGATGTTTACAATCCGTTAAGGAAATACAGAATCATAAAAGGCACAATTATAACAATTTTTACATGATATTGCTTCGGACGCTTCAGTTATAACAAATTTACAATAATGAAGCTAGATGTGTGCCGTTGGACCGAGTAGTTCATATGATCTTCTGCACTGCAGCTGGCGCATTTTCTTGTATCCGGTAGGTACCGGATCCGAGCCCTAAATACTTTTCCAACTTATTCCGAGATGAAATAATAAAGATTTTATTTAAAAAAAAATACTGTTTCGATATATTTTAAAATTCAGTCATTTCCAAGTTGGAGCAAACGCTCTCGATGAAGACCAACCCGTGTGGAAAATTCCTTATTTTGCCCTATTGAAAAAAAGGCTCGTGTCAGGCCCTGATCAGGCCACGTGAATTAAAAAGTAACCTAACGGCCCTGATAAGGTCCACATACGGCACGAGTAGGCTGCCCTTATTATGGACGAAGGGTATCTGATAAGCACCGTATCCACGGCCCACGTCCGGTCCTGACAGGGTATGGATCAGAGCGCCTGTATTGATGGTAAGGCATACTGATTGAGGCCCGGATTAAAGGTACGGACGCGTGTCCGACGATCTCTGTCTATGGCGGCACTTTTCAGATCTTAGAGCATATCTAACAACAAGACTAGCACGGTTACTATCGTGGTGATATTGTACTGTGTTGAGATGGATCCAGTTTTGAAACGCACACGAGATCAATGCCGTCTGCGAGTTAAGAAACATCGAGCAATTAAGAAAGCTTTAGATGAATTGCAAGTGTCATGATGATATTCACGGAGCAGATTTACGATTAGATCCCGAGGTCCTTGAAAACAAATGAAAATCCATGTTTTTCTCAATTTTGCCGGAAATTTTTTATCCGAAAATTGATTTTCGGCTGCTTTTCAAGAACAAGAGATTTAATCATCAATTTACTTTGTGAAGTTTTTCATATAAGTGTTCTGAATAGTACTCTGAAACATGAATGACCTGTGAACATCACTGTGATGCGAGGAGCTTTTAAAGCTTCTTGGTTTTTCATGTATAACGTTGAATAGTGCCTGGATTTCTGATTCAATTTTCAGTTTCGGAGTGGAATTCCCTTTGTTTCTAGTAACACTAACATGAAATCCCCCAAAATCACCGAAAAATTTCAATAATGATAAAAAAAAAAAAACACACAAAATGTTCAGTATCTGTATAGGACCCCCTTAAATACGCTTGTTATAATAATTGACGTACGGAAAAATTAATGTAAGTCTGCCGTCTGTATGCTTTTTCATATTTCATAAAGATAATTTTCATATTGAGCTTCCCACTTTAAATTTATGACCTTCCAATTTCACGTAAACGATTAAAGGCTTTGATAGGGAATTAGTATGGCCCTGATAAGGTCCTGTAGTATTTTTAATGCCTAATAAAGGTCGCCTGATATGGACCTTGTAAGGCTGCCACGTCAGGACCTTTTCATTCCGAGCGTTACAGAATACCATAGGGCCTGATAGGATGTACGTATCCGGACCGTACGTATAATAGGGCAACCTGTTCAGGGCCTGGTATTGGCCGGATCAAAATTTCCACACGGGAAGATCATCAAAATCCGTTGATCGGTTCTCGAGATATCGGTAATTGAGATTTTTTTTTCAACCGATTATATCCAAAATCTAATCAGTTCTAAGTTACGGAAACGCGCGTCAATTGAGACCAGAATCGTCAGAATCCGTTGATTCGTTCTCGAGATATCGTCGGACGCAAAAGTGATCACATAGGTACATACATACACACACACAGACCTCCATCCAAAAATGGTCGGAAATGATTCTCTACACCTCAAAATGTGGCCATCTGGTAAAAACTCAACTTTTCATTTTCGGGGTGATTACAATAACTTCCTTTTTTCTCTGAAATCAGAGAAACGGGAAGTTAAAAATGGAAGCTCGGCTCGTACCGTGTTTGGGCCGGATAGGGACCGTTGTGACATTTTGTAATCATGGAAGCCTGATCAGGACCTAACTAGCGCCTTTTTTTATAAAAAAAGGTTTAAGAAGGCAATTTCCACACGGGAATATTCAAAGTCGAAGTTTCGGGTCTTATCATGGCAATCGAATCAATATCTCATTAATTTTTCCAATTCGTTCAAGACTATGGCTTCGAAGCTTTTTTCTTCCATTTTTGGAATTAATTTTGGTTTTTCGCGATGGCTTTTTTCCTCTTATTCCATTTTTTTCCATTGGAGGGTAAGAACAGGTGCCACTGGTATGTCCTTTCAGTTTCCACTCGAATATGGATAGGCGAAGTGGGGCAGTGGCTGGAAATATCGTTATTGAAGCCACAGTTTTTTTTCTTGGTCAAATGTCATTTGACAAGCTCCATTTTGCTCCTAGTGAGATCGGACGAATTATACTCTCGGAACCGCCGTTGAAACGACATAACAACGTGTATACAGAGACGTTATTAAGCGGCTAACTTGCACGTGTTTACCCTAAGTTGCTACCCCAGGGTTTGAGAATACCCCAAATGTAATTTACATATTCATGCTTATATTTACCCTCATACTTTGCTTGGAGACACGCGGGTGGATAACTGAGCTTTCTTTAGACACTTTTGCGCGCGTGCTGCTGGTCACGACGGTCGTTATACCTTTCAATCCGTCATCAAGCGTAGGCTTTGCCCAAAGATCGTTGGAAACTTAGAAAGAACAAGTTCTCAGCTCCGCAGATATTGTCGAATGAGCCATGCTGGCGAACTTGACACACCAGTAAAGTACCGCAAAACAAAAATTACCCTGAATATATCTGCATATCTGCAGAAATGAAGTTTGGCAATTCGCAACTCCTAAACAAAAAGTATCGTAGAATGGACCAAAATTTTGCTGAATTTACAAAAAATTTGGTCAAGTTACAACCGACAAAATGTGGACTTGAATAACAAAAGATTCTTGTCCGCTGATTTCAGTTGAATTATAATATAGCGAAACAATTCGTCGATTGCTGAACAGAATTTTCTTGAATCGACAAAAAATCAGTAACAACATTATTTTGGTTGAATTTGCTAAACTTGTTTTTCGAATGTATGAGGACTTTCGTATTCCTTTTTCGATTCCCTAGAATCGGATTTTGCCCATTCTTGTTTAGAATTCGAAATAAAGTCGGTTTCTGCTATATTTCTATTCTCTAGCACGCCATATCATCTCAGTCATTGATTTAGGAGATGACTTTGTAGGAACTTTCTTGCTTTTCCTCTATTCCCTAGCATCGGAATTTTTCAATTTTCTTTTGAGCTCGTAAGATTTTCAGTCGGTTGCAGAAGAGATATAATGTCATTGAAATAATTTCAGCAGAACACGATTGAAGAATTCCGAATCCGTTGATTCGATTCGCCAGACGTTTCTTTGCATTGGTAATGGATGAAGTCGGGCTAATAAGGTGGATCGTGAACCGATTTGAAAAATGTTATAATAGAAAAATGATACATCAATTCTTTATAATCTTCAGAATTCAAGAAATGTTCTTCGAAAAATAAGCAAACGTGAACGGTGGAATTTACCAACCGATTCGATTTTCATGACTAGCTGATAATGAAATTTCGATTGATTTTCAAGTTATTAAAGTGTTTTCAATCATGAACCACTGTTTGGTATACCGCGGTGTTATTATTCAATAGGTACTTTTTCGGCAGGATGTTAAAATTGTACGGTAGTCGTTCACAATGGATTTCTTCTTCATTCTATGTTTTTTCCGGTTTTTTCGAGAAATGTTGATAAAATGTTCATATTTTCATATAATTTTCATAATGATTTTCCGCTGAAGTTATTATGGCCAGCCGAAAAATTGGAAATGGAGGACTTTTGGTCGTTTTGACTTTGCGCACGTTTGACAGAAAGTCAGCTCTATAATTTGGTGAATGAATGACTATAGAGAGTCGTAATCAGCGTTTGTATCGTTAACAAATTCTAATAATAATAATAATGATAAAAACGATGATGATAATAATCGATGGATTTCTATTCCGCGGAGACTTGGGCCAATCCATTAGTTTGGGTACATTATAGGTTTGTTATTCTTGGCAGCATAAGGGAACTCGACCCGGCACGCAGCTTTATGGCTTCTATATACGGCAAGATAAACTTTCCACCCCTATATCCTCATGCGTTTTTTTTTTTTGGCTCGCGTGAAAACGATTTTGCGAAGGTATCAGAGCAGTGTTTACAATAGGAACATCTCCCTCGAAGGTTCCTTCGCTCACCTAAGAGTCCGAGATTGTTTCGAAGCATATTAACCTGCAAGTTTTCCACCGCATCTTATCAGCGGATTCTATGCAACTTTACCTGTAACTTTCTCGACTTCTTGTATATAATTTACTCGAAGACAATGTCTTAGTTATATTTCATCGCCAACAATGAAGACTTTGAAAATCGAATACGTTCACCTTTCCTCCTTCAAGAAAGACCTTTGAGATTTCAGTTACTGTTGCAGTAACCAGGGACGTTGATTTCAAGTCATCATATAGATACGTATAACCATTCTCTGTTTCCATTTGTCATTTTATCAAAGTACATCCGACACAACTCTGATGCCATTCTCAGAAAGTGTCAACAGCAAGGCTCTTGACATTGAAGCTTTAAACGACCTCGCTATTTGATATGGGTTCAGTAGCCTATTTGAACTTTGATTCTTTATGGTAGAAACATCAGGCTCAATGTGAAATGTGAAAAAAGCACAGAGGAAACACATGTTTCATCCATGCCAGTTCGATACAGCTGCTAAAATTTTTACTTTTACTCAACGAATGTGGATAAGTAGTAATAATAATAGTAATGATGTATACCGTATTAATAAAAATCAACGATAATATTATCACTTTTGTGATGATTCTTCCTCAAGCTTTCAGAATTGCTATTCTCGCCCACGTGATTGTAGAGTAATAATGTTTACTCCGGATCAATAATAATACCCGCAAAGTAAACGGCATGATATTTATAGCCAAACTTTGGGTAAGGTATTGAATAATAATCCACCTTAATATGATTACACCTGTGAACTTTGCATTAATCGATATTTTGTCATAGATTCTATATACTGCCTACGAAATCTGTACGGTGAGAATTAGGCTAAATATTTGTTATCTATAATAGCGAGTCCATGTCATTTCACTCAAAAAAAAAAAAAAAAAACACTCAAATCGCGGATCTTTGCGCCCTTCGAGGAATCTTTAGTACTATGGAAAAAAAAAATAGAAGTTTACGGATTTCGAAAAATTTTCAAAAATGGCGGAGTTACGGGTGTTTGAATTTTTTTGCACCGCTTGGTTTGAAAATTCATATCTCTGAAACCATTAATCGCAGCCAAATGATCTTGAACTCATTTTATTCACAAAAGGAAGAGCTACTGTTGAAAAAATATGTTCGAGGAAAAAATAAATTTCTTCAAGATTTTTTCGTCATTTTTTTCCGAAATTCAGCCGCCATTCCCAAAGGGCACGGTAAATTTCATGGAGACAATTTTTTTTAGATAGCTGAATCCTTCCCCTTTGAATTCGTAGATAAAAATCTATGGAGACCATACCAGGTCCGGAGAAAAAATTTAAAACGTCCGGCCGTGCGTCGCCGCGCGTGCCGTTCCACGGTGGCGCTGCTCCGGTAGGCTCGCTGTTTCACGTAGCCGTTGGATTTCATTCAATGTTTCGCTATTTTTCAGGGCTATCCTCTCTCGGAAAATAGTTATTCAACTACTTTAGACTTCCAGAATACGTCTACTGGTTATTTTCGCTTGGAATTATACTTGTTCCGAAAATTCCAGCACGGTTATTGTTAAGTTCAACACACCTGTGCTGCAATCAACGTTCTGGTTCCATTGCAATAGGTTTGTGCAATTTAATGACTGTGGCTCTTTTGTGATTCTCTCGTAACTTTGCAGAGAAAAGCTAGTAGTTATGCTCCGTGGAATGGAAATTATCGATTTCTGCAAAATTTTGGTGACTTTAAAAAGGGCTAACCTCCTAACTTTTACATGATCAAAATTTTCTGATGCGGAAAATAATTTCGTTTTTATACATTCATCAGAAATTGGAATGATTGCATGTAATTTTAGAATGCCTCGAACCATCAAAGCTTCATCGAATCGATTTTGTAAAATAGCTTTTTCTGCTGTATGTTCTGCAGCAGGCAAAAGATATGCTCCTGAAATAAGAGCATGCCCGATTATACAAATCCAGCGGTGTTTGAATCGGATCTGAATTGCCAATCAATTGTAAACTCGCCAGACAGTTCCATCTACCCCATCGCATGACCCTTTGCCATGTGATGTAGCCAAAAAAATGGCACTCAGCTTGACATCCAAAGGGTTCAAAATAATGCGTTATGTTAATGAAATTCTTTTCATTTTTATACTGGGAAGCTGCTCCATCTGAGAAAAACTCATTTTTTAATAGTAATTGAACCTTGAAACTTCTCGTTCATAAAGTCAATCAATTTTTTGTTGTTGAATAAATCAACTGCGATCGTATTATGTTTCAGACACTATGGAATTATTACAAAACTCAAATGTTCCAACTCTCCCTCGCTGTGACTTTCATAATAAACTACGATTGGATGGATCTCTAGTTGAACCCTTGAGTGGAATCTTGTACAACAAACGCAATATGATTGTCCGAGTGATTGTCAGCGAAATCGCATACGACTAGAAATTCACTAACTTTCACGGTCTTTTTCACCTCCTGCCAATAACTGATTTGCTGCTTCGCAATGAAATCATGTGCTGGAAATTAATATCCGTGCTGGAATTTTCGGAACAGGTATAATTCCAAGCGAAAATAACCAGTAGACATATTCTGGGAGTCTGAAGTAGTTGAATAACTATTTTCCGAGAGGGATAGCCCTGAAAAATAGCGAAACATTGAATTAAATCCAACGGCTACGTGAAACAGCGAGCCTGCCGGAGCAGCGCCACCGTGGAACGGCACGCGCGGCGACGCACGGCCGGACGTTTCAATTTTTTTCTTCGGAACTAGTATGGTCTGCATAAATTTTTTCTTGCTATCTGAAAAATATTGTCTTCATGAAATTTACCGTGCCCTTTGGAAATGGCGGCCAAACTTCGGAAAAAAATGACGAAAACAAATTGAAGAAATTTATTTTTCTCCTGAACATATTTTTTTAACAGTAGCTCTTTCTTTTGTAAATAAAATGAGTCCAAGATGATTTGGCTGCGATCAATGGTTTCGGAGATATGAACTTTCAAACCAAGCAGTGCAAAAAAATTCAAACACGCGTAACTCCGCCATTTTTGAAAATTTTTCGAAATCCGTGAACTTCTATTTTTTTTTTTCCCATAGTACTAAAGATTCCTCGAAGGGCGCAAAGATCCGCGATTTGAGTGTTTTTTTTTTGAGTGAAATGACATGGACCCGCTCCTAGAGATACCTTTATTGAGTACGATACGTGACGTGAGGGCGTCTGTATTTAGGCTTTGCTGACTGTGGCCGAGGTTGAAATGTCTATTCGATTGAAAAATATCTTGAAGTTAAAAAATTATGTACGAAGGTATCATGTAGGTGTGGGAATAATGAATTTCATTCATCCTGATTAATTTTAACAGAGGTTGGTGGGCAAAATTTGGGAACTGTCTTGGCTGCATAATTTGGTCGCCAAATATGGAGAAATTAACGGTTCATTTTACTGTTTGGCTGTCAAATGCGGTATTGTTTTTGGAAAAGTCCAAGAATCGTAGAATTGTATTGTAATTTTTCTCGCTCGCCAGCCGTTGGGTTATGTTGTGCATTTTTCTCACTTCAAACGGTCTTTTGGATCCTATTGTTGTATGCTGGTATAGTTTGGAAGTTTGGATGCCGGATGTTATAATAGTTCAAATTTGATCTTGACCTATTTTTAAACAACATATGAAATGTTTGCGATGCGAAAATAGCCGTTTTTTTTCTGTTTTTTTTTTTTTTTTTTTTTTTTTTTTCTACCGGGCCGTTGATATGATTCCGGTTTCACTCGAGTTCCTATTTTTCGTTATCTATGTCCGATTATATGGAAATGCATGATCGTACTTTCGATTCCTAAGATATTCCATAAACGGAATTATGGGCCAAAAAGTATTATCTCAGGATATTTCGAGAATGGATCAACCGATTTTGATGATCTATTGATGTTAATCGATGTGATTTACTTCATTTTGAATTTCAATCAATTTTTTGATCAATCGATTTAGGAATTTGTTTATCCAACAAAGCATTCATGAAATTTGCACTCAAACTGTTCCATCTGAGCTCAAAAATTTTGGGTGGGAAGTTATAGGTCTCCCATACGACGTGTCAGTCAAATTATCTTCTTGTTTATTTAGTCACTCGATCTCTATTTGTTCCAACTAATTTTTTGTTTTCAAGTTTCCTGCTGTCATCACCCTTCTCTTCATAGCTGCATACTTGACTCATATTTCAAGACTTATAGGTTGACGATGTTCGAAAAATGACTTATGAGAAAACTGGGTACGCTTTCGTGAAAAAAAGGATACGCCACAGAAATGATATCTAGTAATTAATTATAACTGGATGTTATTATAAAAGAAAAATTTCTTGAGACACTGAAGTAGCGTGGAGGGGTATAATTTATTGTGTCAACAAAAGTTTTGGATACGGTGAGGTGCCGCGCGTGAAGCAAACTTCTTCGTCAATCTGTCTTTCCAGATTCAGCTGTTTTTCTCTCAAACATTTGCCAGAGATTGGAAATTGAGAATCGAGCCAACATCCGTGAATTGGAAATAAAATTATCGTCAAAATTGTTAAGAAAATAAAAATACTTACAGCTTTCTGCTGACCGATATCGCACTTCATATTCTTGAGATATCTGTATGTTTCAATAATTCATCAACCTTCACTCGTAGTTCCATATTTCTGCCATACTCAGCACCAGATACACAATCGATTGATGTCCATCGCAGATACGCATTATATTGAAGACAAGACAACTCCACCGTTTCTGGAAATAAATTACCAATTTGGCTTCAAAATTTCTTTCGAAAGTGAGAATAGTTGAACCTGGATGAACCCAATTTCAATTTTTTTTTCGGTGTTATCATAATCAGAATGAGAAAATACACCCCGTGGTCCTGAAGGTCAGTCCTTCCAAAGCTAGAAAGTATTCATCACGTAATGTAGTTCATGTAATGTAAATTTCGGCACGCGATGTATATGAACCACATGCTAAGTACACACTGAATGAATAATAAATCTTTGTAAAACCACACTTTTTACCATTCTAACTTTTAGATGTGTGTGAATAGAATTTCATACTCCACTGTGGGCTTCAAAGAAAATCTACGTTTTTTAAGACCTGTTTACTATTTAAGCGCAGTACAGCTCTATGGATTGAAATTTAAAACTTAGTTAGCTTGCGAACTATTTAATAACGATTTATCTGAGGCAGAAATATTGAAAAAGTTTCCAGAACTCCAGAGATAAATTGGTTCGTCTTAAACTCTTCGTCGTAGTGGATACAGGCTATATCTAACCGAGCATCTCTTCACTCATTTATAACGATTTCGAGAGTATCAACAGTAATTTGCGGCACCTATACAGCAAAATTCCCCTCAATCTTTTCTTGTTAATTACGAAGGCATCCGAGTTTTTTGTCATTAGTTGAACCGCGACCTCACAGTCTCAATTTTTTCGTACCACGGGAATCAACTCGGAGACACAATATCTCCAACCCTCATTTAGAGAGGGTTCATTTAAAACTATAACATTTAATTATCGCACACGGGGCCACTTAGTTAATTAATGAAGGCGTTGGCTGCAGCCCACAACCGTTAGTAAGGTCAAGGGTTGTCGAAATTGCCACACTGGTTCCACTGGACTCTGGTCGACTTTGTGAAACACATGTCCTTTATGGGTTGGCCCACACGAAGAACTCTAAGAAAGTTTTCTACGTATTACCAAGATGATGAGTGGCAATTGTTAGGTTAACGATAAGTAACTCGATATGATGAGGATTCGATTTGGGTTGACTTTTAATTTCGTCTGCAATTCATAATTCTGTACATGAATATTTTTCATGTTCGTTGCGTAGAAGTAAGATGGTGTAATTGAAAAGAAACCGACTGCGTACACACAGAAGAACAAGCACATTGAAATTATATATAAAAGCGACACAGGAGGGGAAAAGTTTACGCGCCAAAGTTATGCTGCTAATCGGAATGTGCACAGAGAAGAATGAAATTATTATAATCAGATTTCGCATTTTCTAAAACTCGGTAACTACCCCTTAACTCTCTAAGAGTCCAATTAGCAAAGGACAAAAATAATTATTAGTGTTCATTCAAAGGAACAAAGGCTCTTCTTCAAGTTCAGATTATACTAAGATAATTTCCTAATTATATTCAGATAATTTGTAAGCTTTAAATTATTTCGTTTTGCATTATTTCACGGAATAAGAAAGAATTTCATGCATTATGAATTGCCCTACAAGCAGATCTAACAAAAGCTCATCAAATATCAGCGCGAGTTTTTAGTCATTACCGCTCATTGTCATTACAAATAGATAATCGTGTTCAACAAGAAAATTTTTTTTCTCTGTAAGTCAGAAAAAAATGGTATCGGCTGATCAGTCGATCAGTGAACAAGGCCCTGGCGGGAGTGTCGCCTTGTCGATTATGAGATTTTAGGACTGATGGAGAAAATGATAAATCAAAAGTTGGAATCAGAAAATGTTACACTGTGAGTTTTCCATTATTTATGAAAATTCCGGAGGAGATTCAAGCATTAACTATATCCACGTTCAGAAAACACCGAATGCAGAACACGATAGACGAGAGACGATCTAGTCGCGGAATACACGTTGAGTACCAATTTGATGCAGCATTAGATGGACGTCTTCCCCCGGCGTGATCGCTCCTTGGCCGCTTTAATTGCGTTACTCCGAGCAATCAAGAAGGCTGATTGTACCTTGTGTTCACACATATATATATACGAGCTTGGAATTTCCGGTGATACTAGATCGATTCACTTCGAATGAAAGATCTGGCGGAAATTAGTCGGTGATGTATTTCAGAGAAGATGAAATGCGGTGCGGAATTACTGATTCTGTACAAAAACCGTAATTATCCAATATATGTAGCTAGGGAGTAAAGTTTATCAAACACGGAAGTTGCTTCACCCATATTTCCATCATCCTTTTCGAATTAATTGTTTGGTGAACACTTTACGGTGAAATAGTTTCTCTAAGCTCGTGATTTTGACTTCGAAGATTTCCTGTGTGTTTGTGATGTCTACTCAGTATTCAAGTACGCGTTTTAAGACGCCGAAAATTATATGCCATCGCATCTCACAGACTTTCACAATTTCTTTCGACTATCATTGATAGAATAAATCTGAAGCTGCACAGTTTTTACGGGAACAAAATATTTCTTGGTAGTATACTAGTCGTGGTTGCCTAGACAAGGATATCAAAAGAAAACCGATACCTCCAGGGGGTTGAAAAGAAGCTTGGACAGTTCCTAAGAAAACTAATTATCTAATTTACAAGAATTTTGTGGTTTCTGATCATCTGGAAATCAGGACTCAGGATCGGATACAAATATACTTATTTCCGAACCATCTGTCCCTAAAATCATATACACAAATTTACTGTACACTTCTTCTGCTCTGACGTACTGTCGATAATTTATGGCAAAACCCGAAGAGGAAAGAAAGAGAAAAAAAATAAAAAATGCGGAAATGTCGCACACTTTCCCACGATATTTGATCCGCTCTGTATCCTGGGAGCATGCGAGGGGAATAATCTTGGTCGTTTTATTGCCATTATACGAGGCCACTAACGTGCTTTTGTGCATGACGACGTTGCCGCAAGATATATAGTGCTCGACAGTTCGAGAAGTTCGGATGGTTGAGGATGGCGAGGCGCGACAGAGGGTGGAAACCGTTGCCAGGTCGTACGAGGCTTCTCGGAGCCTGAAGGGTTAATAGATGGTCGATGTCTCTACGGCGAGGTCAGACACTGTATCACCTTCTCCGTTCGTCATTACAAATGCAAATTGGTCCGACGCCATTGCGGCGACCGCCCATACCTAATCGTTCCAGTATATGCTTTGGACATATCTACGTGGTCCAAGGATCATTCCTATAGGCAAGGGTGCGCGGAAGGTGAGTACGAAAGGTTCCTTCAAGGAAAGTCCGAACCCTACATATCGGCGATGGAGATGGTGGGGATTCATCGAGACCCTCGTGATCACATTTATCATGATCTGAAACAATTTGGTTCATATTTTCGCAATGCAGATGCCTCATAGTGAAATTGAAAACATTGAGCTAAAAGAATCAATGAATGAAGGTGGTCATTATTTGCGAGGATCGTGTTCATGAATGTCAGAATCGGTAAAGTACGACCGTTCTGAAATTCCGAAGGTAGGAATTCAATGATATTTCAAATGAAATAAAAGTCAGTTTCTTGCCAGTGAACCGAAGATGCATGAAACCATAATAATGCCCGTAGTTGACTTCGAAGACACAACCTTTTCGAGTGCGATAGCAAGTCTCATTTTTGCTTGTCAGACTTTGTATTCAGTCATAATCATGTCCAGAGATGACGATTACCGACTTGCGTGTAGGGTTCGCAGTATTTCACTCATGACTATTCCATTTTTTTTTTTTTTTAATTTTTTTGGATCCAGTGGCTTCTGAAAAATCTCCCATAGAAGCACACCTGTAAAATCTGCAGGGATTTGCTGAAGACCGTCAAAATTATCATTTTGATTTTTTGGTCCCATTAATTGGATGTAAATTTGAAGGTTCATCAGGGTGCTTTGGCGGTCAACAGAAGGGCGCGCGGTATGGTAAAGTTCAAGAGTAATTTGAAGCTACGCAAATCGTCGTGGTTATGGACCTGAAACTCGATCGTAATAGCTGTGGTTGAAAATGGAGATAGGGCAGATTCCAAGTGTCCGATTTCCCCACCTGAAATAGTAAACTACAAAGCGACATAAATGCCTATACGTAGCTATGCCTACTCCTCGCTGAATAGCAGAATCGTAACTATGTAATTCAGGCCAGTGTGCGGCTAACTACTGTAATAACGATTCGAGGGGCTCTTGCTTTTGAATGTTCATTGTTTGCCTTCGTCCATGGCGAGCTACTCAGAAGACAGACCCTGGTTTGCTTGATGTCCAACCTAGGTTGAAAAACATACATAAACATGATTCATTGGCAGTTAAAAGTGTTCTATTAACATCATCAACATCAACACACGGCATATCATACGTGAATGTGATACTTGTTCAATGACTTCGAATATGAATCCCTCGACTATCATGGAGCAAAATTGTGAAGATTTCAATGATCTGGAAAAGGAATAAGGCATTAACCTTCGGTCACTGTATGTTAAACACAGCTTTCCGGTACCTTCATTTGCCACTTACGGCCATCTCTTCATTATTTGGAACGAAAGAAAAGATTGATTTCAATGTTGGATCACCCGAATGAGAAATGTACGCAGGATGAAAAAGTTTTCACGAATCTGCATGTGCCAATCGAGTCGTGAAGGATTTCAATATTCAGAAAATTTCGCCTATATTGTGTGTCAGGTACCCAGATATGAGTAAAAGATCGATATTTAAAAGATGTAATCATCGACAAGGCAATTTGGCTGCGGCCTGCGTCATTTACTTCAGGTTACTCGATCTGCAGGGGCACAGCTGGCTCGCAACCACATTAGAAAGTATAATGCTTATGTTTTATAGATCTCGAGCAGGGGAACATGCGGTTTACGGTACAGACTGCAGTGTGCAATTTTGCATACTATCCGCACGCGCTGACCAACTTGATTATGCCCTTTTGTGTTCCTCTACCGCGTTTCGTGTTCTAGCTTTTCCACCCTTTTCGCCACACCACATTTTCAACACTTTACTCTCTTATACCGTATTCTTCGTTTTCTTTTCTCATGTTCGTACACGAGTTGCGCTAATTGTTGCTTAGTTTATATCCCACTTTGCTCGACTTGGGTTGAAAAATAAACAAAAAACTGACTGCTATGCATAACATTCCTATAGCAGAAATGCAGTTTTTCTTAGCACTGAATAATTCGAACGGATCTTGCTGTAATATACTGAACACGTCGAATTTCAAACTGCAAGCATGGTTATACAAGCAGTAGGTACCATGCATTTCTTACAGGAGTATTTTGACATCTTTTTTCACACCCTGACTGGCTGCCGATACTAAGACCTCGTTCAATGAAACCAATAAAAGCTGAGTGTCTATATAATCACTTGATGACTACTTAATGCCAGATTTACCATCGGCAAGGGAACTGTAAACATAGATATTGTCTCCAACTTGCTACTGAAGAGAAGGTGATACTGCAGCACCGTTGGTTTTTGGCAGTATCATTTTTGTCGAATATCTAGGGTTACTTTGGATGTACACCGACAGCGGTTATTGGCTAGAATTGCTGGAAAGTAACGAAAATGCTCCGATTAATGTGATTTGAAAATTAACATACACATCATGTGCACGTGTAACTTACAGAATGATTACGATTCAATTGTTCATCCATCATGCGCGGGACGGAATCACTGTGCTAAGTACACCGTATGTTACTTGAGTGAAGCAGAGCAGTGAAGATAGTGAATCAGGTCGTTTGATTCAATTCCAAATTTGTTGCCAATTTTTGTAAAATAAGTCTTACGATTAGACATACGTGCTTGACTCACAGGTGGTGGTGTCAATTTTGTATTTGCCTGATACGTGCACTACAAACTGAAAATTGAGTACATGGCAAGATTCGTATTCAAAATCAAGCTTGATATGATGCGATGAATCATGATCACTGCAAGCCACCACTGTAGTACTGGAAGGGATAACCACTTATCAAGTGTTCTTACAAATCTCAAGGTTCATTTGCGTCCCCCCGGCAAAACACAGGATAAATTATTAGACTCTACGAATTCTGGAGTATTATTAACCGACAAATTTCACTATTTTGGAACTAATTGTGAGTTACGCTTACATAAAGAAGAAGTAGCTCTCGCGATCATGAGAGATACTTTTTCGCCCGATGATGAAGATTGCGCAGAAGAAATGAGCAGTTTTGTGTTTCCTCTGGAATTGGAAGTCTCTCACGAATTAAAGAGGAGTGCATGACATTATACATAATTATTGAACTTGACAGGATGGTAATAACGCGTGAGCATTCGCGATCGCGTTCTTACCAACTAGGATAAAATTAGTCTAAGGGAAATAGAGGTTTTTCACATTTATTGTGAACATCAACGACAAGGTACAACGATATCACTTGTATAGTGCTGAATACATTCGAACAGTTTGACACTGTCGAGTAGGTAGTAGCTGTTGTTGGGAAAAGGTTTAGAGTACGCTGCGGGCGCACTGTCAAGTAGGTAAATAGTTAAATAGGTTCCATTCGCAATACTAGCTCGAGATTGAATTAATCGATTGAAAAATGAAGGTTGGGTATGCTCAGGTGTATACGTACATGCAATCTACATTTTACATCACTGAGAAAATATCCAATAACATTTGAACTATTGTTCGGTATGCTATACCGATATTTAAATTCAGAAAAGAGAAATGGCCGTCTACATTGGAATTGTCAACTGATCTAAGGATCAATATCAGTGAATTGACGGTGTTTTTATACACTGTTCATAGAAATAACCATTTTTTCTTTTTCAAATTACGAAGCTATCTACAAGTAGGTACGATGACAGATCACCCAAGGCAGTGGTGTTTGTATGCAGGTCATGACAGCATATTTTTGGAGCACGACCAACTGCACCCAAGAGGCGGTAGTGTCTTGACCCAGAACGGCGCGGTGGTTTCACTCGAGAAGCAGCTGTTACGACTAATGATGATGATAACGATAACGATGATGATAATGATGATGTCGACGACCACGATGGCGATTATATTGATGATGACTTTCGCCACGAATATGAGGATAACGTAACTTATTTTGTGATCGTGGTGGGATCAAATGTATATTAGTAATCGGCAATATGATTCTTCGAACAATTCGTGAGCCAATATTTCCTTTTTTTTTTACGATTGTATTTATCGATATTAAAATCTAAAGTCACATAATAAACTGGGCACTTACTCGTTAATTAGCTTATCATCAGCATTCTTCATGTTTCGGAGTGACGAATAAAATCACGAGCGACATATCTGCTGAACTATAACCGATACGGAATATTCTCTGTGATATTGTTTCACAAATAAACTATTGAGAGGGTTTCAATGACATATCGTTGTTTTTAATACCCAACCCTTCCAGGTTTTTGTAACCGGTACGATGATATACCGGTGAAATGGATACCATATGAGATAGACTCTTACGGGAAGATAACTGGAAGAAAACATTGCATCTAAGAATTTTGTCAACACAATGCAAGAATGACTTACCAGTATATGGCGACTGGTAGAAAATTTCAAAAAGCTCTAGGTGTCTTAATCGTGCTTGCAGGAGATCCATGTTTCACGGAAATGTTAGGAAAACGAAAGTCAAAGGTTTCGTAACCACAGATTCAAGCTTGGATCCCAATATGATCCTTCAAAATACACAACGATCGACGTTTGAGAAAATCAATTTTTCCCGCAATTGATAACTCATTAATTTTAAATGGTTTTGTGCGAACTGGGGATCCAATCCTTTTTTCAAAATCTTGAAAGAATGTCAATGTTCGATCTCCCTGAAACGTAAATATTCTGCAAGCATAATTTGGGCACAACAAGCATTGTACAATTCTCTTTTTTCACTACCTTATGATGAATGACTTCTGCATGCCTCATCCAATTTCCAATCATAAAGTGCAATTTTTTATTTTTGAACGACATATTAATATGACCTAAAGCTATTTGCGATTACAAAAAAAAAAAAAAAAAAAAAAAAAAAAATAAGAAACGAAAAAATACGAAGTTTCAGGTCCAGTTGGGTCTTTCATAAAAATACCGCGGTGGAATTCTCATCACAAATATGCATTTTAGTGTGAGTCCATGAATGCCGAAAAGTTGTTCCAAAGTGTAGTAGGCACGAAAACAAAGTTGATATACATCATTCTCTTGAGTACTCGCGTGTTAAGAGGAAATCCACCAAGCGGTGAGGTGAAAGATATGTTTTAATTTAATTTTATCGTCGGGTACAGGTGAAATTAAACTATAATAGCAAACCACGTGGATTTAATACCAGGCCAGCTTCATATTACGTATTATGTAGTGTTTGAAACAATTCGTTACCCAGGTTAATTAATTGAGCTACAGCCTGTGAATATGTATGTATGGGTTCATGATTATAATCCATGTATTCATCCGAGTGAAAATCAATCCTAAACCATCATCGACACCGAATTAATTGCTGTTATTATTATGTAGATGCCAAAATATGCCAAACCCAAATTTTGTATGATTTCATGTCCCGAATTCGAAAAACAAATGTCATAATGCGGTGGTTCTAAACTATATTGTTCACAGCATATAGCGACTTAAACATGACTCATTAACAGAAATTTACACACGATGTTATTTATACGCAGTATACATACATTAAATTAATTAGCACGTGTTTCCGACGATATGCCAGGTCACCCCTTGATATTTACGTGCTGCCTCGACTTTGCCGCCCTTCGTCGGCCCCACTTCGCACCGTAGAGGATGGTATCTTTACCATCCGTAACCACACATTGTTCCACAGAATATACACGTCCTACATCGTCTATTTCATCCACAATGACTTTCCGACTTTGGAAACTGGGCGGTTACCACGATTACACTGATTGGGGTCACTGATTAGTTCCGATCTGTGTGATTATTCATCAGTAAATTAACCACCATTCATGATCAACGTATTGAAATTTCACAAAAAATCTCCGGCTGGCAGCAGTGTCAGTCAAGCAAACTAGAAATGCAGCTAATTATTCTGCTTTTCCATGAAAAAATTGATTTCACGAATTGTAGGGTATCATTTTACAGTGATACTCGATTACTGTATTTTAATCTCCTTGCCTCTCTAATCCCTGGAGCAATTTCAATCTAAATATTTTTCGGTTGGATACATGCCTGACGTGGGTTTTATCTTGGCCTGTAGGAAACAAGAGAGCTTTTACTAGTCGGACGGTGGTTTTAAATTTTCAAATCGTGTTCAACAAGCTCATTAGGAATAAACACGAGATCTCGTGTTACGAATGGTGACAAGAAAGAGAGAGAGAGAAAAAAAAACTGCCAAAATTAACGAAAGTAAGCTGTTATTGCCACATGATATTTTTTTTCAAAATTTACCCCTATTAGGTATCTGATCAAACTTCAACCAGTATGCAGTTTTGCTGTAAGCTCTTTGTGCATGTTGGGATGTTGTTAGATTTTGAAATCATGGAATAGAGCAAAGGACTTATTATTTTTAATTCTAAGCTCCGAGACAATACGTATGCCCATCGATCAACGAACCTATAACAATAACAGCCTGGGCTCTGCTAATTACATACTTCTGCAAATGCCTACGAAGAGGATCTAGTTGATAAGGGTCGATCCCCAGAGCAAATTGGCTGCATATAGAAAGTCAAAAAGAGTGATAGAGAGAGGGACGGATAATGATGAAATTTAATTCTTGATTCACAAGCGATGTACCTGGCATACGAAGAGTTTCACCTAGATGTAGTATAGGCATCAGGTCCAACTTTAATTTCACAAAGTGACGCACATGGATGGATGCAGGTTTGAAAGGGGTTTGGTGTTGCAGAGCTGCTGGTACATACATGTGGTGAGCTACCCTCATCAGGACAGAAGCTACCTCCGCTGCCAGAGGTCTTCCTCAAATATTTACATCATAGTATGGCGTCGGCAAGGGATCTGGATTCTGGATTACTACTGCCTGGTGCCAGAGGCGCTTGTAAAATACCCCGTCGTTTGGTGTTTAATTATTTAAGACTACGTGTTTCTCCAAGGACCGTTTCAAGTGATTATGTGCGATAGAATTTCGCACAAGAATTAACAATGAGAACGCACAGGTCAGGAATCCGCCCAGGGATGTTGCTGGGTAATTCATTACCCACTATCGCTTCGACCTCTTATCACCAAAATTACAGAACAAAATTACAAGAGACTTAGGAGCCCGCGTGAATCATGTCAAATTTTGCAGGACTATGCACGGCAGGATTACGACAATGAAATTAAATTGAGAATTGACATCCTTCCGAAGTTACAAATCTGTTAAAATTTCACCGTAAGATCTGTTCAACGAATCTGAAGACTTTTCTGAATTCATGAATATTGCAAAGCAACGGGAGAAAGGCAAGGGAAAATATATGTGAATTCAGAGTATAATTTTTAGGGTGTCATTTCGGGCGTAGCCGTTGATATCTTTTATGCTAACTGCGTGATTCTATTGACCTTTCAAATTATCGCCAATTAGGCCGAGGGGCTCGGAGATATAGCTACAGAGACAGAAGCGTTCACGTGCAATGAAATCTTTACTATCAAGGTTCAGTAATTCACGGAAGTACACATACAATGCGTTGATTGCCAAGATCAAAGCTTTTACCTGCAGCGTTAGTCAAAGCTCGGGGAATCAGTCAGCCGTATGAAAAACGGGCACATTTCGCGAAGGCGAGCTTTTGTCAAACAAATAATGAAAAAAAAAAAAAAAAAAGGAAATGAAAGAAGGAAGAATGAAGAGAAAGGTGTAATATCTGTAGGGTGAAGTTACTCGGTATATATCAGACATTACCGAGAGCTACAAGGGCGTAATTCTTTACTTTGTCGAATTGAATTTAACAATAAAAATGTCGGATCGAGATCGAAATCGCGTCATAAAATTCCCGACGAGGGTAAGTATAGGCAAAGTGAATCCTGTAGTTTTTTTTTTTCATCGCTTTTTCCTATCCTAGCACCCCGGAACACCCAAAGCTCAATTGTTCGCTCAACTTTTTCTATCTGACTCCCCCGCAAAATGCTGGTATTATCTCCGTTTTACGTGACTTTAAACAACTTTCATTTTCCCGCAAAATTTATTTTATAACTGTAGCTCATACTTCGTCATCCCTTACAAATCTACACCATACATGATGCACGTTTTGGAACAAAATCCTTCAGTTGATTAAACAAGGCTGAGTGTAAAAGGATTGGATACCAGAGTAAGACATCCTTCCTTACAGATCCTTCAAAATTCAAAAGGAACAGCTAACATCCATCGATTTCTTGATAACTTTCGATTCGCAGAAGCTATCCTAGCAGTCTCACATGCATTTTCCTAATTTGTCCATGTTCCCAGATACATTTCTCATACTCTATACCCTATCATACTGATCGCCTATCTTGAGATGAAATAGAGTAAAATTTTGCTGTCAAATTTTGAATCTGAGCGTTATTTTTTCGGGGACGCTATCCTACTCCAGTCTGCTATCAAATTTTTTTTTAGCCACACTGTCAGTTACTTTTGATTTATTCTAATCTTCTAATCTTAGACGTCAGTTTCTGGTAGAAGAAGTAGGATATATTTATATCAAAATGTCATAGCATAATTGTCTATTCTAGGAGTCTGTCAACGGAGAATAATCTTTTCGAAGAATATAGAGAAGAGATATGACGCTCAAGTCTGTCAGTTGAACGGTGACGTGAGTTTGCCTTTCCACGTCGAATGGTAATATATTGGAAACCAGCATGCACAAAAAGTCTGTTGGATATATGAAAGCCATGGCAAGGCACCTGCTTTGTTTCTTTCACCCAACCTTTCGCAGCTGAAAATCTCATGATCCATATTTCCCTCAGCATCTTAAGGCGAATGAAATCTCTGACGTTTCTGTGAGACAATTTTTAGGAATTTCCCGCCGTGCTATAGTTCACCCTCAAGAAACATTCTGGATTCTTTCTTGGGGCTTAATTTTAATTGTATCGAAACTTTCGAGGAAGTTTCGTGGGTTGATGAATATCGATAATTTCCTGCGAAGATGCGAAAAGAGGACATTTACGGAAATTTAAAACTTCGCGAAGATTTTAGCAACTCCGATGTACCCATAGAGGAATGGGGTGTACACCGAGGTAATTCCGATCAAACATTTCGATTAATAATTTCATTCTAACCTGTGCATCAATCGATCTTCGTGGTCGGCAGAAGTTCGGAACGGTTCGCAAACTCCCGGAAAAGCTCGCCGTTTTGGGGCGGAGCTTGCGGAGTTCAAGTCGAGCTTTCTCTATTCGGCAAGCGGCGCCCGAGAAGCGCGTCAGATCGCGAACCCGCGTGCCGTCGTCTTGAATATCCTTCGCTTCACGAAGTAGTGATATTCCGTACCGGGCTAGACTCTGTACACGTGATAGTTTCAAGTTTCATCTTCATTCCATTTCTCGTTTTAAAAACGTGATCGAAGTTTTTTCCGATCTACGACTTTCCCCGAAAATTATCCTCGCTTCCAATAATCCTTGAATCGTTAAGTCAAAATCGTTCGAATTTGATTCTAAAATTTTCGCAGTGACTGATGTGCACGTGACAATTGAAATCCAGCAAAAGTTTGTCATTTTCAACACAGACTTGATTGCAATTATTTCTCCAAACCAAAGTGGCTACGTCAACAGCTAATCAACGATGTATAATATTCCTTCTGGTTGATCAGAGATCGATGAAAATTTCGGAATCAAGTCATTCCGAAAGAAGAAATATTGCCAAATTATATAGAACCGTAAATGTTTCACCCGTTTTTTGCAGTGACTTCGTAAAACGTTTGGCATTTGCTGAGAATTATCACATATTTGAGAGGAATATAAAGAGGTTGATCGTGGCAACAATAGAACGACAAATTGAATAATTTGCATAAAATCATTGGCGAATGTTACGGTAGAATGGTGTTAAAATGTGTACCCAGCTATTCGGTGTGAAATTAAGTAATCTAGCCGAAAGGGATGTTTAAACTGGAAATACGATCAGCGATTAGAGACCAGAGATAAAACCGACTGGACTTGGTAGTTCGATCGTGGTTTAAATATCGTGGGAGCTGGTACCGGCTACAGAACATATGCAAAAAGCGCAATGACATTCTAGTAGTGGACCGGGGATTGGAAACTATATGGACACCGTTAACCGAATTGAACTCAAGAGTAAATCAATTCGGATTCATTGAAATACCTTCACCGAATACGTGTGCTTGAATTACGCTGCGATTTCTCTCTCAGAGAAATAAATTCGAGGATTCAGATACGATGGCTTATCGCTGAATGAAATTTAAGGCGTAACAGGACGAAGCTTTAGTCCGGAAATCACCCCGAGTATTCGTCAATCTATGTTCAAATTTAGTGTTGAAAAGGAAGAACAACATCGATTTGTGAGTAATCGACCCCGTGTCGTGAGGGTGCGGAAATTGGTGATAACTTCCGATCAGTTCTTCGCAAGGGTAAAATATCCAGACATATCCGTCTATCACGAAGTAGAACATTGTGTGAGAATTTTTTTTTTTTTTCAGTGAAATACTAGAGTGTTGTATTTTGTGACTGGAAAATTCGACGAATCCTGAACAGCTATCTTCTACTCTTGGTGAGGATCATTACATCCACTTTCTCAAATTTTCTTCTTCGTTCGCTAAAAAGTTGATACCAATTTATTCTAGTGCAGAAAGAACCATACAATAGATGTGTAATGCAGAGGAACACTATTCCCATGAAGAAGAGCGTAGAAACGCAGATTTCCACGCTGCAAAATTGGTCGGAATTAATACCGGCTTGGTCAGATTTATGTTTCAAATGAACCCGAGTTTATGAATATAGGTTCACGTGTTCTGGGGCTAGACTGCGAACACCATCAGACCACAAGCCCCCATTCTAGTCAATTTGATACAGCTAACTTTGGTTAACTATCGATCGTACATCAGAGGGTACGGATTTTTTGGTTTCTCTTCGAAACACATGACATTTGTCGCGAATGGTTAGCTCAGAGCTTTTTTAAAAGAAGTAGAAAAGACCGTAGTGAGATTTGAAAGTCAGGAATTTATTATGAACGCGTATCGATATGCAGAGAGGGATGGATGGTCGAGCACAAGCTCAGGATGCAATTCACGCTCGTCTATATTCGGAGATCAAATATTCATTATTTCTTGCGGATAGTGTGAGGCTTGGGGGCTTTCAAAGTTTTTGGCCCACTCCGATGTATTGGATCCAAGCTTTTTCCACCGAAGCATGGTTTGGAACGGCATCGGAAGGTTGCGGGGCTGGTATTACTAATATAAGTGTCGACGGTAACTCCTATCAAATGATCTTGGCACGCCCGTTCACTTCCCGGCATAACTTGCTACCTTCTTAACTCCTGGAATCATAAGCTTTGCTCTTTGCTCAAACCACGAATGCCTTTTTTTTTCTCAGCAGCATACGAACATATCTCCTCAAATATTATATGTTTGCAGTTGAATGAGGAATTCAGCGAATTTCCAAGTGTAAACACTTTGATCACATTTGAACGATTCCTCATGACCCCCACCATATTCCGTGTCAATATTCCATCGGATAACAAGACTTAGAACTTTATTGAAAGAAAAAAATTGGTCGATGAAAGAGAGGTTCGCAATTTGCCGGAAGCCTTAAGAGAGACTCCAGGATGGAATCTACCGAGACGTATTTCGAAGGACCCGAATTTCGATGAAAAATAAATGCAGGAATCGAAAGGTTAATCTTAGTTTCGCTTCCTGTTCAGTTCTATACATTTTCTCCAGTTCTGTAACATACTCTGATATCTTCCTCTACGGCATTACCAAATCACAAAGTTAAGACATTCAGAATAGTCGGGTGAATTTTCTTCCCAAACCAAAGTGAAGTGTTTTGGTCGAAATCCCTATATACTTGTAGTACGATGAACTATGAACTTTCGGCGAAATATCCGTCACCCTGGCAAAATGTTAAGTTGACAATTGCTTCGGGCGAAGTTGTATCTTAGTTAACACCGATAACTTGGGTGGATTATAACTTCATACGACGAAGACAACTGAAGTTTCTTGTGCTTAATTTCCGAACGACAAATCGATTGATACGTATATAAGCGAGGGGTGGAATTTATGAAAAGCTTGCACTACAGTCATTTGCCACGTTGAGTGTTGGATCGAGGGAAGCTGCGACCTAAGGACAACTTCAAGGTATTTCGAAGCACTTTTCACGCTCCCGGAAGTCATTCTTCACGATCAAAGTTACCACGAAGACCGAGCGCCAATCTCACTTTGAGTTTGTCAGCAAGTAATCTGCGATTTCTCAACAAAACTGAATATTAGCAAATCATTACGTTCGTTTCCGTCAAGTAAGACCTCATTTCTACGCGACGAAAAGACTCAAATGCTCTTTGCAATTATTTACCTCGCTTCCGAAAATATTTACCCTGAATGGACGACACACTACACACTCAAACCCGGAATCCTCACAGTCTAGAGAACCAATTCGAGAACCAATTTCACCGCGGGCGTATACCCGTTCAAAGGATATTGTCGACCTTCTAATTGCCAACTGGTCGAAACATTGTCGACAGTTTCACCGAGACCGCAATGCTCAAGCTTCAACTTCTCGTACATTGGCGTGATGATCATTAGCGGTTCATCACAAGATTTTCAAATATTTTTAGCTTTGAGCTTTTCCCATAATTTCGTTTTGATCGACTATCCGAAATGGCAATTCTCGCAAAAATTTAGCGGAGAGATTTCGTGGGAAATAATTTTTTTCCTGATCAATATGTATTTCTTAGATACCAAGGAGGTCTTGACGTAGGACGTGGATCCTTTGACGAAGACCCCGGCTTTTATATGACAAGCAAAGGGGCGAGGGAGTAGCTGTCTATCGAAATTAATTCCGGTGTGTGACACTGCGCTATCCTGGATCGTGAATACTTGAGCAGATCAGAGCAGAGCCAGAGCAGAGCAAAGCTGGGCGAAGCATTTCCCTACGACAAAGAATGTAGAAATTCCTTTCCGAAAACCGCGACCCCAGGGCTAATTCCTCGCACGCCATTCCACAGGTTAGTGAATAAATATTTGCACTCCTTGTCGGCATGTCGTTGCGTCTCGAGCTGCTTTAGCTGGTACCTATATATTATACCTACTTTCGCCGAAAAATGTTCAAAATTCAAGTGTAGCAATAAAGAATGAGCAATAGAAGGAGTTACGTTGTGTTTTTCCATTTTGTGGGACTTAATCGCTAGTCGAATGTAAATCGAGTGATACTTCAGCTCTGTTAGTATTGAAATTGAAATACTGAGATATTGAAAATTCCGCTCAATCTTCTTCATACCTTCAACAAGACTTTGCCTCAACTTTAGATCGAGGATTTCTCGAATTTTCATCGAAATACGACAAAACTTTACTTTCAGCCCCGCCTCACTGAGAAAATGCTCAACTTTTCGCACAGAACAATTTTCCGAATAAGAATTTCCTTTGATCGAAGTAGTACAAGTACCAAGATAAGGTATTACCTCGTTTCCCGAAAAAAACAAACCACAGAACGGTGATTATTTTTTCGAGTCACCGGATACTGGAAAAATCAAATGACGATTCGCGTGAGAATGTAAATCACAGGGCTGATGAGAAAAATGAAAATTCAACAAGAATGGATAATTCGTTTTATGATTTACATTGATTTGTATTCCAGCTTGAAAGTAATTGCAGGTTTTCGTTTTCGGATCGATAGTTCTACGACATGATAGAAGGTTGATAATTAATTTTGGACAGGTTGTAGCTGGGGAAATTTCAGAAAATAAACAGCGATAGTTCGTCAAAGTCTTGCTCGAGCGGGGAGTAAAATCAGAGGGTGGGCGAGGCAAGCGGCAGCTGAGGAACACAGGAATAATAAATCTCAAAAATAAACGCGTTCTCTTCGTTCTTTCTCTTGTTTTTTTTTTCTTTCTTTTACTTTATAGGTACGTATAATATACAGCTTTTAGAACCACACTACATGCAACACACGCGTCGAACAACGCACACACCCTCTTTCGATCAATATTTTGCGCTACGCCGAAAACTCGCGGATTTATATGTACAGAAATGCGGAATACAGCTCACCTCGTATACCCTACTATACGTTGGTAGGAATTTTAATATAAAATGCCAAGCAGTCTCGAGTTCTCGGCTCTCACCGAACCCATAAAAACAGATCTGTCAGCCGAAAATTGTTCTAGGTATTGCGCAGTCCAACCGTTTCGTGTTTATTCGCATTTGTCAGAATTCTTTGTTTCGAACGAACCATTTTGCCGAAAACCCTCTCGAAATTGAGTGAAAATTATTTTCACCACTTGACAAAACGCTTTGTCAAATATTCCACGTATATCGTCTGATGTTCGATGTCCAACTTATACAGATCCGATAATCTTCTACCTACCACTCATTAGGAATTATGAAGCTGAGAAATTTCCCACTCGAAGACCTTTCTGAATAACGTGAACTGAACAGTAGAGAAATTTTTCTCTTGATTTAGGTTTGGCGGAAAGTCGAAGGTTTATTTCCTCTGGCGTAAATCCTCCGGCGTTTTCTCCGATCGAGCGTATCCGCGCGTATGACTTCAGGTTTCAAAGGCTGCACAACGAGAAAAACGATCTATTTGACCCGGACTGAAAAGCTGTAAAAAATATCTCCCTGATCTTGATTGATTGATCCTTCATTTGTTAGCAAATATTGATCAGCTCCAGGCCAGTTGTGATATTGAAAAAAATGAATAATTCGGCAAAAGTGAAAATCAATCAAGATAAAAATTTATTGAAGTTTGAAACTGCTTTGAACATAGTCATCATGATCTTTTTTGTTCTTCTCATAACATTTGATGCAAAGATACAGCCTTGTTAAAAGTATAACCAACTGGGTGAACAGTCAGTTTTCTAAGCTGTAGAAACCCTCGTCAAAAATACAGCTAACAGTCGCTTCAATCTAAAGACTTTTGAAAGTATGACCGACGATTCTGTTACCCTTTCGGATTCATGTCAGGACGAGAAAAGAATTTTTTGACGTAGATAAATCTGAAGCAAAAGTGGTTGCTTTGTGGTTAATTATCACATTAATAGACGTGAAATGTGAAAAGAACTCGAGAGTTTTACCCAAAAGAGATTTGGTCTGCAAAGAAATGCGAAGAGGTTATAATCGCACGAGTAAACTGTGAGAAGTGCGCATATATCCAGATGTAACAAATATGTTTAATTCCCTACTTTTTATAGCAAAATTTAGCTCGCTTTAACACCAGTCTTCCGTTTTTCTTCACATCGAGACCCTGGGCCAATCACCGAAAGGCAGAAACGCCTTGCGTATAACTATAGTGAATATTTAAATCACGTTATCTCCACGAGAGAGCCAAAAAACCGTCAGCTTGGGAGTTAATTTGATTGGTTCGCGTACCGACGTTACCTGGTTTTAATTGAAAACACCAAATGTGCTCATTGGCTAATGGCCAATCAACTATGCCCGATGTTCCAAATGATATCGCAAACCTATCCGTGTCAATATGTTACAGTACATTATGTGATGCGGAATTTGTAAAAGAGAAAAAAAAAGTGAAGGTATGGAAATGTAGTTGATGATATTGAATTTGATGAACATATCTATAATTTAATATCACATGCGCCCATGTGGAATTTCGTTACATATACGCTAATTCTTTCACGCGATAACGATCAACTCTGGTCAAATATCTACTCGTTTAATCAACGTCATACTAATTTTTGGTATTCAGAATGATCGCTATCTCGTTACGGATACACCATCCATCCCTTCGTAAATGTAATTTGTACCAGATCATTCGGTCGACGTACGTATTGAACAATTAACAACTTTTCATTTAATTACCTAGCCAATTATATGTTGTTAATTTTTAAATGTTCAGCTCCATAACTGACGTTGGTAAATTGAATTCACTCATGGTAATTGATATTTTCTGCTCTATTCACTTCCTTCCTTATATTTGTAATTCGTCATTTGAAATTCATCGGTGATCGTGCTTGGGGATATAATTTGCATATCAATAAATATGTCAGAAAGACAATAACGGGCTTGAAATTCTCAACGACAACAATGAGAAAATTTGCAGAAGAGATTTTTGAAAGTATAATTTGTCGTTGCACTGACATCCGTTCAGTTAGTTTGACGTATTGGAAGTCAATATAGCCCAACAGTTTTCCGTGTATTATTGCAGGGTTGCTATTTTTCCCCCTTTTCGAGTCAGTTCCGCATTGTTTAGCGATTGTGCGGTCTCGTTGGGAAAATCTCCCCTGCGCCTAAATGCCCTTGAAACGCCACTTTCCTCACCCTATATAGAGACAACAGTTTTCCCGGTCTCGTAATTTGGCGAACCATGTCGAGGTTTGACTACTTTAGTCTGATGAAGAAGAATGATTATTGCTCAATCGATACACTTGAGGAGCCTATAATAGTGTCTCTCCGGTAGTCCGGTGGTCTTTCCAAAATTGATTCTGCATCCTAGACATTCGTGGGGGAGACCTGTGCCAAATTGAGATAATTCTTTGAGGGATTAGACGTTTTTCTATTTACTATTGCTTCCACTCACAGAATGAATCAATTTGTGATACTTTCACAGCATTTTTCAGATGCCTCACTAGCCATTATAGTCTTCCTGATACTCCAAAAATGGATGTGAACTGTAGCTATTTCAAATTGAAAATGGAATTATAGTAAAAGGTTGTAATAGCTCTGGCAACCTTTAGGGTCGCTGAAGTGAAATTTTGATGAGAAGTTGCTGGTGACGTGACTTTCAAATGTTTCCCTAAAATTCCAGACTGTACATGGTACCGGCTTAAAGTTCTATACATATAGTTAGGGTACTAATTTTGGAAAATTGTTCCCTCGCGTACAATACGGACACGCGTGAATTCTGCAATTAATTTAAGCTTTCAGGTCTTATACCAAGGTTGGTGTATCTGCTTGAGGTGAGTTTAATTAAAAATTGCAGGCGTTCAGATTTTCTTGCGGTGTTACGTAATTGTCTTTTTCAGCTACCTGTGAATACTGCTCAGAATACACCGTTGCCCACGAATATATGGAAATAACCTAGCAATTAACCTTCTCTCAGCAAAACCAGGACGCGTTAGGTCTCAGGTTAGCTTAGGCCACTTCAGGGAAGGCTGGTGTGACATTGGGTTAGATTTGCTGAGGCAATAGGTTACATTTGGTACCGTTCTTGTCCAGATATCGTAGCAAAAAGTCTTAAATTCAACCGATACAAGCTTCACTGCAATGTACACATTTCTCAACGAATTCCATACATCATCCCCCGACTTGAATTTGCATACTTACTCGCCATTAAACCGAGCGTAATACCAGCGCCTCTTTTCGCTTCAACTTTCAAACTTTCTTCTCACGCTATCCCGGCACGCGAGAATAACTTTTCATCAGAGATTAGAGCTTTTATTAATCGGTCTTGGTGTCGTTGAACAGCTAAGCTGCCGATTGGAATTTCAAACGCTTTGCTCGACAAAAATAGGGTGAAATCCAGTTGAAAAGCTGTATAGTAGGAAAAGTTGAAGTGATAAAATTCGAGAGAATGAGAAGAGCGACACGTGGAACTACACCCCAATTTCTATTCACAGTGGAGCCTATTTCTCATAATCGATACATACTGGGACATTTTCAAATCCTACGTACCACATTGCTGGTTCAAGCTGGGGGTGAGACTCATCAACGAACGTAGAGGAATCATGGTTACGGGTGAAAACGGCAAGTAGCGAGGGCGACGAGGTATTCTCCAGGGTGCCATCAGCAGCGACAAAGAGGGGTTGGAGGATATGAGCATTGTAGTTGTTCGTCAGCGATGCAGGCTGTGGTTGACATTGTCCGCGTAATCATTGCCACGGTGGTTACGTGGTAGCCCAGGGCGTACGAGACAAAGCGAGTTGGATGTCTTCTCCGTTGGTTACGCAACCGGTTTATAGGTAACGAGGTACCACAACCCCTGAGTAGGTATACGTACCTCGGTAATAAACCAGATTTCTGTCTCATGTCATACATAGCTAGAGTCATAAAGGTCAAAGTTTGTGTTACGGATCTTACTCATGTACGAATGCCACTGTATTGCCGGATCCATCCACATGCCACAGAATTGGCACTAACCCGGCTGTCAAATTTCGTTCGGTAATACTGGCCCAGTACAGAGAAATTATTTGCCCAACGTTGGGACACTCTGATGACTAGTACTGACAAGTGAACATACATGGGGCTCAGCCGGAAGTCAGTTCTGTACTGGGAATACACTGGGCCAATATGGTGTTTCATATTTTCTGCGGATTATTCCGTGCCGATTCACGTCACCATAAGTTGGATCAGTGTTAACAACCCAGTATTGTCCCAACATTGATTTTGACTTGGGCAAAGCTTGGCCCTTGGTGGCTGTCAGTGTTGGCAGCTATGGCACTAATACCTCGCCAATGCCAAGCCAGTTTGCAATACGTATTACATGGGTATGGTTCTTTCTCGGGCATGGTATTGATGAAAGTAGGGGGATGAAAAAAGGACAAAGTTTTGACGAATGCGTGAGAACCGGAACATTCCATCATCTCTCTTTCCCTTTTGAGTTTAATCCGCATTCAACGCCATGAACGGATGTTAAATTAGCGCCATAAAGTTGGGGAAAAGGGTTTTAGCGTATTAGATGATTTCACTCGATCTAAAGGGCAGCTGGAATCCAGAGTACCCGGTACCCATCTCGAGGTAAAGGTATAAATAATTCGCCAGGGATGTATATTCGATCAAGCGGTAACTCGATGTGTCTAATATGGAGGATCCATCCAATCTCAAAAGTGTAAAGCTAAAGGAAAGCCCACTTGGTTATTCATGCCTTCGACGGGGCATCGGCGGTCTAGTCTATGCATAAAAATATCTACCTAACAGATAGTAATAACGGTAGGGTTTTAGCAATGAAAACGTTTCAAAAGCTACCCAAATCGGTTTATCTTTTTCGCTGAGATAGTCGCCCCTATCGATCATACTGATATAAATATGACCCAAGGGAATGTAAGCCTGGGATTAATTGTCCGTACTGAAAGACAAGGCTCCTTGGCTAAGCCCTGGTACACCATACCGGGTATGTGATGTCTGTTAAAGAGATATGACGAACTAAGTAGACACGGGCAGGCTCCATCCTTCTTATATCTTATATCATCATTATTCTTTAGCCGTAGAGAAGATTTGCGAAGTAGTATATATATATATATATAGCTACGTATTGCGTGAATAACAAGCAAAGTATATAAAGATGGGAAGAAAGAACGAACCTACGTTGCGTAGGCTGGGTATGTATGTATGTACGTGTAGGTATAGCCAGCAAAGTTGATGGAACTGAATTTCGTTCCACACGCGTCAAGCACTTCGTGTCTGATTTTCAGAATTTCTCCTGTATACGCATGAGGCCATCAAAGATGGGTGCAAAACTTCTGAGGACCGTGTAAATAGATAGATATGCTACGAAATTGATGGTTATGAATTTTGAGAATAAAGAACAGTCGTCGTCATCAAATCGTGTTATTTGAGCAACAAGATAATATCATTAAAAAAAAAATTAACCAATTATTGCTTTGAGTTTCTTCTCTTATAAAATATTCGAAACTCCTTGATTTGTTTTTGTGTCACGACATATTAACACTTCGTGGCCACACCTCGCTGCAGAATGACTTGGTAGTCACACTGGGTAAAATTTTTTCCAGCAAAATTTCAAATGGTTGCTCTGTGAACAATATCAGTCCAATCAATATCGGAAAAATACTGTCAAGTCTTGAAACATTGTGAAATACGTATGAAAAGAATTGTGATGTCGAAATTCGAATCACAACATATTTGAAAAACATCATGAATAGGTAAATTGGTCAAAAAATACACCGCGTCACTCAAGAAACCAGAACTTTTTGGACTTGTCATATTTTCTAGACAAATTTCAACTGGAATGCTCATCAGAAATGATACTTCTGGAAAAAAATAGTGGCATAGTACACGTTTGAAAACAGATATTCATTTCGACGTATAAAGAGGATAGATTCTGGAGTAGAAATGAATGCGGATTCATCTTGAAGATACAAAGTGCGAAAATCGCACCTGTTCGCTAAAAAAAAATCGTAACTGATTTATTTGTTAAATATTTTTTACCCTAAAGTGAGGCCTGGGTAAAATTTACCCATGGTGGCCACGAAGGGTTAACATGAAATTCGTAAAATTTCTCAAACGCGTTCGTTTCCATCATATCCGGTTGTTAAAGATCACGTTTTTTTCCAGATAATTGAGTTGGGAAGGACCCACCTCACATCGTTTAGTGATTGTTCGTGATGAATTAGTTTTCCCCGAAGAAGAAGTCTCGAAAAGACTTCCGCAGTTGTTATCTATGGGAATAACAATATTCAGTTATGAGATTGCTATTCGTTGATGTATAATATGCGAATATCCCTCACTCTCTCTGATTTGGCAGATTTTTGTTATCGTTCGCGAGTTTACGTGTGTCCGTGCCTAGTAGGTATAAACGTAGATCTACTATAGGTAGATTGACATGTATAGGTAAGAAAAAAAAATAAAATAAATAAAAAGAAAAAAAAATGGTGAGGTAGAAAGAGGCGAAATCTGTTGGTTTTATGATTTTTGGCGACGATGTAGTCCCACCCTGTGTCCCCCTGTAATAAAATCAAGTCGGTCGAACTCGGCGTATACGAAAGAAAACTTGAAAAAAAATCGCACTTTAAAGTGTACTAGCAATAAAACTCACGAAAGTAGAAATGGCGGAACCGAAAGCGAGATTCGGATCGGGTCGCACCCCCGAACCCCATCACCGCTCTCAATCTCCGTCGCCCCTCGACAGTGGTCCCTTTACATTTGTTTTTACTTTTCTTTTTTAAGCTCTGTTTCGTATGCCGTCAACAGCTCTCCACCCCTGAGCGCCACGACGCCTCTTAACACTTTACGCATTCCGTTTGACTTGCGCGAGTCGCAAATCGGTCGGAACTGTTTTTACATAATGTAAGCAAACATGTTTTTGAACCTGGCCCTCGTACAGGCCAGTGAAATCCACGGCCCTGGGTTATCTCTGCGAATTTAAATGCAGAAGGTATAAAACCCTCTGCAGTTTCCACGTCTGGTTCAATCGCAATTCTATACTTTCATGTTCAGCTCTTTGATATATTTTGTGAACAATTTTATTTCAAACAATAAGTTGTAATCGTTTAGAAATATGACACGACAATGCGTTTTCTACACATTTAGGATAAGTGTGGCTGAGATGGACTACATTTCAAAGAGTTCTCACAATCTTTCTCGATTGGCGGTACAAAATCACAAGGTAATGTACCTCCGAGACTTAATTTCAGCCAGAACTTCGGTGAACATGTAACTCGTGAATGTTATTCGTCGTTACCACAGGAAAAAATGACGAAATAATTCAGACTTTCTTTATAATCCATCGCATTTCATAATCCTAGACACAGCATCATGTTTACACCAAATGAATTTTCTTCTTGCAAACCGTCTAAATTTTTGTAAAGTCAAACCGTGAGTGGTTCACCTGTGCTCAGTCTCTAAGAACGATAGACTAGATTTTTCAGAGGTTTTTTCCACTTATTGTTAGTTTCTGATTAGCTGTTTGAACATATTATTCTTCATAGGCTGCAGCCAATAATTCTCTTGAAATTCAAGATTTTGCTATTAGTCTATACCCAGAAAAACTTCAAAAACTGCAGTCTGAATAAAAAATTACTAATGACTTTGATGAGAATTTACCATCGTGGAATCAAAAGCCAAGAAATTGTTGAGTCCCCATATTCCTATACGTAGAGCATTTTTCACGTTATCAACATTGGTCGATGTCCCATTTTAAACATTTCGTGTATTTCATAACTGACGAATAGGTTTCGGGTTTCCGATTATAAGAATACTCGTTTCGCGAAACGGTGCTCCGCAAGCTAACCGGATGGTGGGATTTTATGGGATCGGAAATAATTTATGGGACGAATATTAATTGCAGTGGTGAAGAGACGTGATAACTAAATATAAGTCGTCGCGTTGAATGAGTTTGACGTTAGAATGGCACGGCAAGAAAGAATTCGTTGGTGGATGTGAAGCGTAACGTAAAGATGAATTAAAATCTGGAGATGGATTTTAATTAAAAAACTTTATCTCCTCTGCTTAGCGAAAACCGCATTAAGATAGAGTTCAGGGCCTGCTTCGGGCAGATTATGAAATACTGGCTACAGACGTCTTGGACCTATAGCTATAGGATTGTATTGAAAAACCACCGCTCAAAAATTTTCTCTCTGGTGTAAAGCGTCAAGCTGCAAATCTAAGAGGTTCAAAGTTGTTCCAAGCCTTTTCACTCCATCGGAAAGTTTTGATTAACCTCTAGTTTACATTCGCTGTCATTCATATCACACAATGTTATAATATCAAACAAGAAGGTGAAATTTCTTCGGTTTTATTTTTATACCGTTTTCAAAGTCTAGGTACAGTAATGTTCATCGATGCATGCTTCGTGGCTAACTTATTTTTTCCGAATTTTGTTTCGTTTCTACTCGTCTGTCATGTATCTATGGCGCGCGGAGCAGTTGATAGAAGCAGCTTGATAAACAATTGCTGCAATCTCCCGCCGCTGTCATCGAGTGCGTTCTTTTAGGCAGCGAGAATAGCAGCCGCGCGCTCTCATTGGTCATTTCCATTTTATTCTTTGATCCGATTGGATTAGCAGCGCAGATCTGCTGCAGTCACTGCATAAACGAATGCAGCCATTTGCTAACCTACCGTCGACTGCTTCTCCGGTCATGGGCACACAAAATATCAGTAGAAAGGAAGCAAAACTCGGAAAAAGGAAGTTAGCCACGGAGCATGCATCGATGAACATTACTGTACACTCGGCGCAAACGAGGATGTCGCTTAGGCGTAAAGCACTTTGATACAGAACGAAAGGTTATATAATTAAGTGGTGAAACTACTAACTAGTATAACTAGGAGCTCGTATCTGAGAACTTCAAGTGTAACTTGCGTCAACGGAATACAAGGTAACTATTCATGTACCCGCAGGTACTAATTTCGACAAATTAATTACTTGAGGTTAACAGATTCGGGTATGAGAAATTATTTTCAAATTTAATTAACGATACTAATCAACGTCACCCATTGACTGTTCCAAATATTTCCAATCAATTCAAGGTGTAATTATTCCTGTATTGTTATACGCACTGGGTACCAGCTCCTCTCGGTATCATACATCACATGTACACATCATAGTAGTGGGAATATCGAATCGCCAATCAGTCTGATTTTCGAAGTGAGCGCATCAATTATATCTGGTGATATGAAGCTCAACTTTATAGATCAATTTGTCTATCTGAAGTGTTGTATATACGCTTAATCGATTCCTAACGACTTTATTTTTCCGGTTCTTCTTTCTGTACTAATGTTAATGAATAATGCGAATATTAACAGATAATGACTGGAGAGAATGATCCATTTCTGATCGTTATATCTTGTGGTTAAATTTCATTGTGCTGCTATGCTATATATAATCAGCGAGTGGAAGTTGCCCTTTCGCAGTCATAAGCCTTTGAGGTAATTGGGAGAAACAACGAAGACGACCTTTAAATGGAAAGTGGATTCAGGAATGGCGTTCTAAATTCCATATCCTATGTCCGGTGACCACGTAGAATGTTTTCCTTTAGTAGGATGAAACGAGGCACGAAGCAGAGAGGACACGAAGAGGGTCGAAGGACCAGAACGATGGAAGTTAGATTCGCACGAATGAATTGAATAATTTAGCGGATGAGATGTAGGGATAACGCGAGTAAGCCCGAATGTGTCCCGAGAAAATCCTCGAAAAATCTAGGGATGGAAATGCGTGTGGAACTGTTCTTTTCGACCGAGAAATAAAGGTCAGCTATACACCGGGCCTTAGCTTCTTACCTCTGAAACATTCCGAAACCCAATGTATCCTTATAGCCTTATACGCCATCTTGGTGTATAACAATTTAGCGGCTACAATAGCTGCGACTCTTCATCTCCCACATTTTGACGACTTTCATATTTTCTATATCTTCTGATTGTCAAAGAACCATTACCACAATTCTTTCAACCAAAAAATTTTGACATGTAAACCGTTTCGCTTTTCGCCCACAAGAGAAAATATTTTTCGCTATTGAACGTCAACCAGGATTAACGTATCAAAGTCTCTTGGCAAACTGTCCGTATGGATTGAAGACGGAAGTCGACAGTACCTTCGTGTGATAAATTATTTCCGGGGTGAGGAAAAGAAAAAGCATTGATCACTGACGAAGGGAATTATCTGGCACAAACGAGTCACGATGAGGGTGATATTTATAACGAAGGCTTACAGTTGACACTGATGTACGATAAGACTTGGAAAATAACTTGGGAAAGTGTTAATTAGAAGTCGATAGTAATGAGAGAAGAAACGTTGTTCAAAGTGTTAGATAAGTGTGAGCAATTGTAAAGGATACCAAAGCAATTAGCAACCCTTCTCATCGAAGTTGAGATAACATGATTGCAGGGTTCACTGGCAGATGTATGAGAATAATTTTCGGATTTTCTTCCGGGACACTGGAACCTCTGTTTGCCGGAAAAAACAAGTTATTTTTTGACGTGCTGTAGAAAAGGGGGGTCCTGAAAAATATCTCATCAATTGTTATATCCAGCTGGAAATTCAATACCCGACACCAGCTGGCCGCAAACTTCTCATCCGGACGTCACGTGTCACAAACAATTCAAAACATCAAACTGCTACGTTTGGCTTGTCCAAAAATGACGAAAATCGAGTATGTCACGTAGGATTCGAACAATAAGCCACACCCCACTCGAAGTTGTTGAATTCCCGAACCGCAGCTGGGCTTTCAGCCCACCGCCCGAGAATGCCACTTTTGTGAAGCTCCATTTAATTACGAGGTAGAGACTTTTGAAGCCGTACCTAACGGGATGAAAAAGCTCGGTCTACCACTATCGGGGGTAAAAAAAATCCCACGACACTGATATTGCCAACAGAAGGTCCCACGGGGTTTGATTGATAGCGTTCACTCTCATGATCCTTCCCTCACGTCGCGGGTCGTGAACCAAGCACGATTCTGGACAGGGTCCAGTGTACGGTAAACCTTAGACCTTGGATCTGAAATCCTTTCAAAGGCGGCAACTTGGAGAGCCTCATTTCTCGTGCTCTGCGAAGGAATTTTTTAACTATGCCATGAATTATCACCCGACACTCCAAATTGACGACGTAAAGAAATAAGCTACACGTATAGGTACCTTGGATTACTATCGTGATTGGGCCTGGAAATTCTGAATTGACAAAGCCATGGCAAGCATGGTGCTTTTATGGGAATTGATACCGCATAGAATTTGACTTTGCATTTACGATTACGATGTGCTTTTTTGTGTTGTCAACCATTCCAGTTTGTATTTTGATGTGAAATCAGCTGCATGGTCAATTCCAAGGGTGGATCAAAACTGTACCGAACATTTGTGACGGTTTGAAACAAAGAAAAGAGTGCTGTTTTTTATCCGAATCAGAGGTGAAATATTACTGTTCATTATTGAAGAATGCATTAAGCCTGATGGAGACGTGCTGACGAAGACGAAAACCCATGGGAAACCTGCAGGGGTACGAAATTTCGATTAGCTGAAAAAGTAGAAATTCACGTAATATCGCAAAGTTATCTTGTTTCGTTTATTAATTGCTCTTCGAAGTTACCGCTACTCCTTCATAATGCGTATCTTACTTGAAACTTCTACGTCAATTAACTCGCACTTCGTGCAGCTTCGCCTCACTCTGGGGCCTGTGGGGATCCGAATAATTAGGTACCATTCCTCATACTCGACAATCGAATCAAATAATCAGCAGGGCTTGGAGTTGAGTTCATCAGCGAAGATACACGGACATGGTACCAGCTTTTGCCATATTATGGTATACATTATTTGCCCAGCATTGGGCAAATGCCGATGGCTAGTATGGGGCTCAACCGGAAGTCAGTTCTGTACTGGGAATACACTGGGCCAATATGGTATTTCATACTGGCTGCAGATTATTCCGTGCTGATTCACGGCGCCATAAGTGGGGCCGGTATATTCACAACCCAAAATTGTCCCAACATTGATTTTGCCTCGGGCAAAGCTTGGCCCTTGATAGCTGTCAGAATTGGCAGCAATGGCACCAATACCGTGCCAATGCCAAGCCAGTTCGCATTACATGGGGTATTCATGGTGCGAGAAATAGTGCGACAAGTGTGGGCTAAAAATGGTACAGATTTGCAAAAACTAGCATCTGTACCCTAGTCATTTGTGAAAAAAAATAGAAAATGTATAAAGGGCTAATGGGAAGCAGGAGCCACGGAAAATTTTCCGTTCTAGCTACAGTTAAGGCGAATTGAGCTCGAAATTTGTATTGTGATATTGATGTTTGTTGTCGACGGGAAGGAGGTCGTAAGACGAGGCGATGTAGACGTGCGATGGAGGGAAATAGCCAAAGAGAGCCAAGGGTGGGGAAAAAAAAGGGTTTCTGAAAACGACCGCAAACAAGAATATCCATCCACCACTTTGCTTCTCACAATTCCAACGCCACCGTGACACATTCTGCCGGTGCTTTACCACCCCACGTTGATTAAGCACTCTGCCGGTCTCGTAGGCCATACGGACGGTTCTCTAGTGTCCCGCATCTGTCTCCCACTTCGGTGGGGCAATGTTTGCTACGCGATGGAAGACAACCCGGGAGTAGTATCCCTCGGAATTCTAAGAATAAGGGAAACACAGACCGTAAGCTCTTCGGAACCACCCCTTACTCCCACTTTCAATTTTCCCTGTTCACTACACATTCGTACATTGTTCTCTCGCTCCCATAGCGGTGGTTCGGTGATTCCCTCTCTGGAAGAAAATCATTTTCATTTCACCAAACGTAACGCAAGTATATATATTTTATTGCAAATAGCGCTTGATGAAAAAACAGGCTCATATTGTTCATTAAGCAATCTCGATCTCGTTCAAAGAACTTTGTCCCGAATTGGGCCCCATATAGCGTACACCGATGAATCACGTATCAGTGAATAGTACCTACTCGACGAGTATACATATTATATGAACAAAATATATTTTTCAATTCGTTTGCGTATATGCGTGCGTTTCTGAGAACTAGTTGTCAAACTTTGGAAACTCAGTGAGGAGTGAACTCTTCAGTAACCCTTTCAGGATGAGCCTTTATATACCGAAGGCTGGCTTGCTCTTTCATGTGCATCAACTGCTCGAACATTTTATCCTCCAGTACGGACTCCACATGACGGACGGCTTTCAAATCGTATTCTTTTTGTGCCATGACGGGATTACCAGCGTCCAGGGTAATGCACACAGGGTAACCAAATGCACTTCTCTGTCTGTTACCACTGTCAATCACGAGGATTTGCCTTGGATGCAAGAAGTTACAAAAACGGTCACGAGTATGCACTGGACATTTTCTAATACTGTAATTTTCAGCGACATTTGTGAACAAAAAATAGATTCCGCGTGTTCTACAACCTGTGCTGAAGCATACGTACTATCAGTCCCATGTTAGGGCATCACGCATACAAGCCAGGGATTATGAACCATGAACATTATATTCTCGATGCAGTACTATTCACTGGTAAGCGACACATTATTGCACGAGTAGGGTCCAGAACTTGAAGTAATCGGACTAAGTCCTTTTAAAATACTTACTTGACGTTGCCGAAGACTTTTTGAGGCAATCTTATACAGTCGTTGCGTGCATTGAAAAGTTTAATGAGTCAAAACCGACATTCTGATCATCACAACGAGAGATGGAGAGACGCTGATAATGTGTCTGGTTTCTGTTTCCATAGGAGATCTGCAGAGCCAGTTTTGCACTGCTGTTCTCTCATTACTGCACATTGTTGAGGTGAGGTAGATTTGTTAAATAGACCAAAAGTAAATTGACTTCTGCATCTCTGTCTATCGTTGCAAGTCTCTCTATTCTCGATCTCGCTTCCACGTTTCCGACTAACTTACGACTAACTCACCCCTTTATCCCCGGCTCAGCTATTTTCCATCCCTTTTTTGGACGTCGTTTTATCCCTCCTTCTTTCGCGGCGTAATCGTGAGTGTGAAACCCAGTTTCCCTCTGGCCTTTACTCATTTTTCACTAAACTAACTTTCTCGCTGTGGTTCCACAAGCGCCGAGGCTCACCTGCCTCTCCACCTTCTTTTACAACCTTTACACCCGACGCCGTTTCGCTTAGGCTTACGACAACGCCACACTGTTTCTCTGTGTTCCGCCCTTATCCTTCTCTCGTTTTTGTTGTGCTAGTTTTTTTTTTTGTTTTTTTTCCTTGTATTATCCCCTTTTTTTCTTTTTTCTTTCTCTCTTTTCTACTGAACATCGTTCCTGGCTACACTCAGCCCCTTCATCTTAACAGGAAGATGCTGCGCGCTCGTTACTTGGAGATGTAATATTTTTCTTCATTTTTAACATAGCCAATTTTAATATACGCATCGAAGTACGTAGGTGGTATGCATTTTACTTGAACATGTCTATGGAACGGCTAATGCTATACTCATAGTATTTTTTCATTAAAACTGCACTCTCGTACGAGCTCAACCATCAACGTGTCTCCAAAAAAATATTACCCGCATTCTGGAGCTGCTTCCGAGGCAGTTGAGCATGAAATAAGTCACCGGTAGTATCGTCTGCTTCTGTTTGTGAAAAAGTAACACCGTTTTTCATCGTAGAATTAAGTCACATATTGATATACGTTAAAACGTGCTCGAAAAAATTGACCTCCAATTATGCTAAAAAGACACCCAATGATCTGATTCAATGATAATCCGAAATCTGAACTTCGTATGATATGCCAAATATCGTATGCTTGATGTTACGAATTATTCAGGCCTTCGTGATGATAGCACCAACTACTTTTTCTCCACAACACACTGCAGGCTTGGGCTTTTTAGGCTTTATGAATTCGCATTTATCATACTAAAAGTCCGACCCTCGGGAGTGAAAGCCCTACGTGCAAAATTGTAATTTTCTAACAGTACGGTGCACTCGCGTAGGTAATATTACGTTCCACCTAGTCGACGGTATTGCCGGGCAGCTCGCAGCCAGTATTATTTTGACGGTGAGCATATTATATAATATACAATATATTTCTTTTCTCTCTTTCATTTCCCATTTTATCTAACTTATAAGTTATACCTGGAGAATCATCGTTTTGGTTTTTTATCATCCATAGGAATTTAGGGTAGGATGATTACGGTGATGAGATTAAATGGCAATCATATTACACAAACTTAACGAATTAAGTATAATTGCTACGAAACGACTGAAATAACCCAACTCCTAGTCCAATTTTCTCCCTCCGTCATGATAGCGGTTGGTACTCTGAATTATAATTAAACAAACGTTGCGCGGTATAAGAGAGACGCGGTTCTGCAGGTTATACCCATCTAGTGACAGCTAGTAGGTATATCTTCCCACGTACCTTATGGACATTGGAGAACAAAGAGAATAGCCAAGTGAGGTGGTAGACCGGAGAATGCACTTGGCCAGGTGGCAAATTACAGCATTGCTTGACCTCTGCAGCACGTTTATTCAGGTATTCTCAAATGCTACTGGTACTGCAACCTCACTAAAGTTTCGGAGGTTCTGATCTTGACTAACCAAGTTTCGTATTCTGGTTTGCAGTAATCAAGCTATATGTGCCACCAAAAAACAGATATAATCGAATGAGCTTAATTCGACTCCTAATCATTCCAAACAAGCCGATCTACTTCCTAATTTTTCTAAATCATCACAACGTATTGAGTCGTAATTATCTGAGTCTGAGTCTGAATGGACTCCAAAGTAATGAGCCTAGTTTGAGGCTGTAAGCTTTCTAGGTGTAAAGGACAAACAGTACAGAGGACGAAGGGCTGATGAAGGCTGCCTAGATTAAGGGTAGTGCTGCTGGTTTGAGGTGGAAGAACCAAGAGAATATCGATGTGGATAGGAAGAGAATAACCGATGGTGGGCGTCGGAGGGTGTGGAGACTGTTCGATGCTGATACAGCCAATTTTATCGTCTCGGTTCGTTCAACTGTTTGTCCAGAGGATACACGCCTACATTGAAAATTAGAGGTTCGGCTTGGGGCCAGCAAGGGTTAGATTCCCATGATTTTCCATGCAATAATGTGCCTAAGTTTGTTATCCCAACACTGCTGACCACATATGATGCTTCATGAATGTCTCCAGGTATGGACTGCGCAAGCACAGCTCATTCTTTGGGTTTTGGGGCTGAATTCTAATTCCAGGATATTGCGGTAGAAATAATAAGCGATTATCGAATTTGTTGATGATGATGGCATCGTTGTGAAGGCTGGATTAAATCGAAGCTAAGGTAAATGTTGATGACCCCATAGGTATATCGGATCAAGAGAATTTCATTTTCGTTTCATTTCCAGGAATGAGAATTGAAGTAGCGCACGACTTTGCCAACGGTAAATGAATTGGTCAAAAAATGGCATATGTGTGTTAGGAAGTAATGTGCTGAGCGTACAGTTTATAGTACCTAACGGAATATTCTGCAGCGATTGAAAGTCAAAGAGATAGCTGTTCGAAAGTCAATTGAAACTGATGTACCCGGTACACGTGGCCGCTCAATTCTAGTTCCATTGAATTGCGATATTGCTGTTCGTAGACAAAGGGCATATTCATGTTTACACGTACACGATGTTTGCTTGCTCGTGGCAACAGACATGAATTTCGTTCTTTGACCATCATACTGGTAAATGTACTATTCGGTAACAGGAATTTAATTTTATGATCATTATTAGGGCCAGGCCTGGCAAGAGATGAGTATTTTTATCGGATTCATTCGATCAGACGATTGCCCCTGAGACCTACCAGCTCCTTTCATCCCTTTTCATCCTCTCCTCATTCTTCAGTAGGTATCCTCCTTTTTTTCAATTTATATCATTCCGAATATCCTCGCTGCAATTCGACTTAATCTTGCTACGTTGATAATCTCTTAATAATTCATCGTTCTCGTGGTCTATAAAAGGATAATACACCGATAAAAAATGTCGACAAAAATTATAGGTGAACCTGAATATCGATTCAGAACATATAAGTGCACACATTTTCTTCTCATTCTGACTTTTCTTTCGCAAACCCATCAAAATTTATACATACTTGAGCTTTAAAGTAAAAGGAGCACGGAATTCGATCAGAAATCCAATGATCGACCTGCATTTTAGAATCTTCCTCACGGGGTGTAATAACAAACTCGCTAACCAGGCAGTGGGTATGAATTATCTCGATAATGCGATTACGAATGGCTCAGAATTAAGTGGTCATTTGTCTTGAGATTGTAGTATAATCTCCGATCGGCGAGCATTAAAAACTTCATTTAACCGCCCCCAGATAGTGGATGGCTGCATTATGATTCAGAGCTTGCATGCCTTCGAGCTATAAGTTGAGAATGTTGATGTAAAGAAAAAGAAAGAAAACAAAAAATGTTATACCTGCGACGGAGAAGTATATTTCGCTTGTTGACTCCTAGAAAGCTCGGTTATAGCGTGTCAAGAGATCGTTAATAACCGAGCCACGCCACGCCAGGACTCATGAACTTACAGCCTTACCGAACAATGTCACAACAAATAATTAACTACCCCACCCGAAATTATGTTATTTGAGTAAGTGTGAGCGGGTTCAAGTGCCATACGTACAAAAGACTTGCGATAAAACGAAAATGAAAAGAAAGAGAAAAAAAAAAGAAAAAAAAAATTTGGTCTGAGTAAAGCCTCGTGAATTTCTTTACTGATATGAAACGAGGTCGCGCTAACTCGGGGTGTAAAAAGTCGTAGAAATCATTCCGTCTCATGGAATTTAACACCCTTTACGCAAGTTGGATGGCAAAAATTTACCTCGAGAAGTCAAACTACGCAGTGATACAACTCGCATTGCGATTTATATATATATAGGATACTGTCATCAAGATTATACCGGGCCACGGGTTTGCTAAAGGCGTAATATATAAATATATCTTGGGTGAAAAATCGATACTTTCATTTACCGGGTTGACGGAATATTTGAACATCGACGAGATTGGAGAACGGAAATGATTCAAAAGGCGCGAGTTGAACCCTCCTCTGTGTATTGTTGCGATATAGTATGTACGTTGGTATTCGATAGTCAAATAAGGTCCTTTGCTACTTTATCACGATTCTCATACCTTGACATCAATAGTGATTCGCAAGAGGCGAGGAGCCTCAAGTTTGTTTCAATTACACGCTTTAGCTTGAATTCAATTATCACAAATTACTTCTCGATGGGAGACAACCAAAGAAACGCGTAGAAACGAATTCTAGCACGCAGTAATCCAGCCTTTCATATTGCGTTAGAAAATCGCCGGGCTTATAGGCTAGTCATTTTTAGTACTCTGCGCCTAGAATGCAACAATAAAGTTGGTAAGCTCGATTCGGTAGGCTTATCGATCACGTTTCCCACAATTAGAGGCAATTCGTTGAATCCCACGGTCGTTAACAAGAGTCAGTATAGACTCGAAAAGCAATCGAGACCGACTTTGGGAACTAAAGACGTTTGTACTCGAATTCGCCGAGTCGTAACCTCGCTAATTCAACGATCCCTCCGAGACGGGGGTTCCCATACTTTGCCAGCAAAAAGTCTAATATACCGAATCATGGCCAAATCCGTCGAATCGTTCGCGGTATACCTATATAGTCTGGAATAAATACAAGAACCACCTCGTTATGAAGGGATGTAAGCATAGCGGTTGAGAATTCGTCACCGAAAACCATAAAGTCAAATGTCATCAGAATCGTTAATGTGTGGAATTTCAATTTGTTCAAATAAAGACCTACCTGAACTCGTCGAAAGTGATTACAAAAGAATAGCATTTTCTTGTATGAACTGTACGAATGATCAATGCAATGATGATTCTTATCCGGAATGACTTTTCTCCCTCAAGCTTCTCAACTGATATTTTGAAAATTTAACGTTGATTCTATCGATTACTCAGGTATCTATATGTACATATGCTACTTTTGAGTAACTTTTTTCTGTACCATGTGAACATTTGGGAGTTACATCAGTTCCAAGACTCTTCAACGTCTGGTTATAATGGGCGATGTTGGTGATTTTCAATGTTAGTAATTTTTTTTTATTTCGATTAAAAATGGGAATTTTTTTTACAAGCGAGTGAAATTTTGGTGATCATAAATCTACAATGTACATACAGGCGGCTATAGGAGGCTCACAAAACTCGTTTATACATCATAATACCAGCATCGAGAGTAGTACGAGGGTAACTTTGTTCGCGGAAGTGATAAATATTTTATGTCATAATTGGTCGAATGTGGGAGTCAGGTATTATCGCGTATTATCGTAAAAGTCTTTCTCTCGCTTTCGCAGGAAAGAATTAGGGTCGAAACCCGAATGATATAGTATATATATATATATGAAACTCGCGTTTCATACGCTCACATCAAAATAATACGGCTGACTGGTGCGAATAAGCGCGTTAGCTGATCTTTTGAAACTAACTGCCGAGAGGCGTGATCACATACACGAAACACCCCAGCGAGAACAAAGGGAGACAGAAATAAGGGCCTTTGAAAGTTCAACTTCAGAAGGAGTCCCATCAGTTTAACACGAATCCACTCTGCTTTATATGACCGTTAAAACGGAGCTTCCGTGCCCTAATGACTTTAGTTTTATCTCCCCAGATATATACGTGTACACCATAAGGTACTTTCTCGATATTCTATTGAGAAGTAAAGTACTTGCTGGACTTTTTTACTTCCAATTGAATCAGTTACAGTTGACTTACAAAGCGATAGATTGATGGGAAATACTTGACTTTCGGGTTACGTTTACTACCATGAAACTTTTTACACTCAAGGAAGTAACTCGTTGTTGATCAAACCTTATTCCAGGGAATAAATAATTTATCGCCTGGAAGGTATGTACTTATCCTTGCATAATCGATAATTTCTATATAACGACCCCACCGTAGTTACCTGCAGGGTTGTAGAAAAGAGAGCGGAAAATTGACGACGTTAAACTTCCAATTGTTATTTGATTCGATTCGAAGTAAAATTGAAAAAATTATGCAGATTTTTCGATACTTTGAGCCTTTAGCTACCGAAATAAGTGCGTTTCAAGTTCCATGGGTTTCGTTAGAAATGTTACATCAGAAAAACATACACTTCTTTATCTTGCCTCCGTTTCTTTGGAACCTTTGTTCAGGTACAAATAGAGGTTGCTAATTTTGGAGTTCATCATAAGCTTGTTGGTGGTGCGGACTTACAGAGTTCAGAGGATAAATACAAGTTCTCTGCCAGTTTTTGAAAATATTTTTGACTAGCTGTAACTTCTGTCATAATACGCGAACCTTTCTATAGTTGAAAGTGATAAAAGGAGGTAGCTCACCGAACAAAATGGCTTGTAAATTGACCCCCGATCTCAATCCGTCACTGAATTGTACTGAATAGTTTTACCTTGCTCGTACATTTTCCCTTCTGGCTCTGACTCCAGCTGCATTAGTCGTCCAAAATTCGATTTTCAGCCAGATTTGATACATGAACATGGTAGATGCAATTACGCTGTGAATTGCTTCCACGATATTTTAATGTTGACTACTTTTTTGTACTGATGAAGATACAACTAGAGATGAAGGTTTCTTCTAAGAGGAAAATGAATTTCTTCCAAAATAATAGAGATATCGAAAAACTCCATAGCAATTGTGTTCGGAATGAGCAATATACAAGTCCGGTGAAACTAACATAACCCAGGAACGGTGTGGAATATGTAAAATGGTCTATGATACGTTATTCTCTGAGTTATACTACTCTCTATGGCCACTTCCAGTCGTGTAAAGTTTTTATGATCAACACAGAAGTTACAGCTTTTGACAAATGCTTTTGAAGACCGATGAGAAGTAACACATCCGTCCTTACAGGTTTCCTAATTCCTATCTAATTCCTCCACTCTGTCATCAGAGCTCAAAGGGGGGGGGGGGGGGGGGGGGGGGTATTTTCACTTTTATTCTCTTTTTTCAAATGAACATATAACATTTCAAGAATATTGTGTCCGAATTTCAAGTAAATCGGAGCAAAATTGACGAAGTCATGAGCGTTAGTGTATCCGTTGCTCCGCCTGACTTTCGACCTGCCGCGCAGCACCTCCTGCCGGTCGTCTGTATTGTATCTATATCCCCAATTTTTTTCACCATAAAAGTATACATTCAGGTAGCGTCCTGTATATTCGGTGCATGGAAATATACTTCAGTCGGTTATTGTATGCGAAAATCGCATATTTTACTTCAAAGTGACACCAAAAATGTTAAAATCATTTAAAAAATCCTCAGCGTTACCTCGGAAAACATCTCCTCTAACGAATGCAGTTGGAATTTTTGGTTTCCGATGATTACTACTCCGAGAAATCGTGTGCACGGCGAATCAACTTTTTTTCGAGACGCCTCCGGAGATTCCCTGCCAATCACTTGATAATAATTTTTTTCCATAAAAATTCAACAGAATATTCTTGAAATGTACCACTATCATGTAGGATAAGCTTTAATAGATTATCGCTATTTATATCGCCTTGAAACATCTCAAAAATATGCCCTATTTTTCACTGAAGATACATACCTACCCCCCCCCCCCCCCCCCCCCCCCCCCCCCAAATTAACGGCAAGCTATAGCCCTTTTTAGTATCGAACACGATGCCAACACTTTATTTCGAAGATAACCATTTTCCAGGGCTATAGCCCGTGGAAGGCATCGTCAAATTTGTAACCTGAAATACTTGGAAAATTCTACAATTAGCAATCACTGCTTTTTTCTTTAGTTCCGTGAATAAATCAGTGGCAGTTTCCGGTGGTAAAGATCTTTGTGATATCGAATATCTCATGACTTTACTGAATACTTTGCGCTTCCTCAAAAAGTAACGTGACGAATTCGAACAATCTCGGTTCATTCCTTTTCTTTGCACTCCACGAGCGCAAAAATTAAATCAGACATAAAGCAGTCTTGTCTTTTTTTTTATCCCTGATGCCCCAGCTCTTTTATTACTCCAACATCTTGATCTTCGTATGTCAATTACAGAATTGTAATGAAAGTATTGACATTTCTATGGACCGTATATTCTTTAAAAATAATGAAAAGATAGAAAAAGCCGGAAAAATGACGAGTACTTCGGTCATAGAATTCCCAATATTATTGAAGACCCGAGAGTGATTGAATCTCAACTGTACACACAAACACTACATTGAAGAAAGAAATACCCCTCGCCTTTTTCTTCAAAGCTCTCACAGAAGACCTTGTTATTACAGACTCTTTGTTATTTTTCGTATCTTTCGCAAAAACTCTGATCCAGTGAGAAGCGATTGGTAAAAAGTACAGGGAATCAATGTTCAAAAAGCCCAATTCAGCAATGTACTGCATAATTTTGTAGAATAATTTGAAACTATATCGTCCATGAAAAACTTGAGTGTATCTAAAATCTAACCAAATTCAACAAATTGAGCCGCGGTGCTTAATTCCTATTCCTCAACAAGCAATCTCATCCTTGGTATGATTTGATAGGTTTTAATTCATTGTAAAACCTATAGGTGGTAAGGTTAGGGAAATATTCTAAGAAAAATTTCACTTTCCCGAAAAGCGATGTATTTTGCATATTTTTGTTGCCAAACAACATCTTCATGGATTGTGGACTACTTATAGCCCCCAACGAAAATAGGACGAACATATATATCCACTAAGCATAACAATGCGTGTCACGGGAGCAATGGAGAAAAACGAGGGAGCGTGCGAGCTGTATGTAAACGCGAAAGCAATCGACAATTGAGGATTCTGGTGTGCGTTGTGGATATCTTTCCCGCCAGGGTCGTAAAGGGACCCATATTCCAGCCCCTGTCGAATTTAGCCAAAGCTAACACCGGTTAGCCGACACACCACCAATGAGACTTTTCATGATAGACGGACTGATAGCATAGCCCTTAATTCCTGCAGCTGATTGCTGTATTTCATACTTCGAGGTACTACCTTTGAGAAATTGAAATGCTCAATCAGTGCTCCACAGTCCAGATGAGGTTACTCCGGGGATGTAACGTCATCCTCATTGCTCACACTCGACTTCACCTCATTATACGTCTATATAGTAGCGAATTCGTACTCTTGCTGGAAAATTTCTAACCTTTCCGATGGTTTACTGGGAGTAAAGTTGTTATGATTTCTATACGTTCGTAGTATAAATATTGATGGGAGTGTTTCTAGGATTGAAGGAAGACGAAGAGGAAATGGAGGCGCTCCGCGTATTCGCGTAGTTTATCGCAAAGTGAGATAGAAATTTCCTGCGATAAAAATAATCTCGAATGATATTAGCGTCAGAAGTAAAATGGAAATGATTCTAAGAAAAGGGTTCCATAGGTCGGCGAATTTTATCTTTCCAACGTATTCACCCGGATCGGCTCTTCTTACGCATACGTGAGCCTATATATACCGAGAGCCCTTCACCACAGAGTCATTTATATGTCTGTGTGAAAGCGTAATGATACGGTATGTGTGTGGAGTCACCAAGTGCGTGGAACCGGAGCCATGAAGAAGTAAGGGTCGTTCACGGTAGGGTTGACGGAGTTTGACGCCTCTTTCGCATTTAAGGGCTTATCAACGAACCGGCAAATGGTCACCCTCATTTTTCAACGCTTGTCACGAATTTTGGACTGTATGTTTGTCGACGAACCTCAAAGCACATACCTCTTACTCTTTCATATCCCGCAACAAAAGGTATATAAACCGTTTCATTTTCAACCTATTGCCCAAAAACCAGCATTACCCCACATCTGTTCTTATCTCAACAAGATGCACATGAGAATAACACATCAAAAGACATATCAGTTATCAGTTATGATTCAAGCAGGTACGAGAAGTGAATTTTTTATTCAAAGAAGATAACAATCAAGATATACTTGTGAAAATTAGTTGCGTGAAGTATGAAAAATAGTATATTGTGTTACTAGTGCGGAAAGTGGCCGATTTCCGTCGAGTGTGGAGTTAGCAGCGCAAGCCGAAAGCGAGTGTCGCATTTAACACGACTACAAGTGTGGACTTGCGACACGAGCCAAAGGCGAGTGCCGTAATCACACGAGTATTCGTGGCGAATGCAACGAGCTGAGGCGAGCGCTGCTATCACGCGAGAAGATATCTGCCATCCGCACTTGTAACACACGATATTTTTTGTGATCCCTGCGCAGGAAAGTTTGATTTGAGAAACAGACGAAGAAAAATCACTTGTGCGAAAAATTGTACATTCCGCACTAGTGCAGAAAGTTGTACTTTCCACACTAGTGCGGAAAATTGTACTGTCCACACAAGTGCGGAAAATAGTACTTTTCACACTAGTGCGGAAAATCGCACTTTCCACACTAGTGCGGGAAGGAGTTGTATAGTCCGCATTGCTGGGGAAATGGAGCACTTTCCGCACGCCACATAGGCCTCGAAAATCACACTTTCCAAGCAGGTGTTACAAAATAGTGCATTTCGTTACGACTACGGAAGGGCTGTTTTGGCGAAACCAGAGGTTTACGGCCCGAGCCGAAGGCGAGGGCTGTAACGAGGTTCGTCAAAAAGCCCTAACGTACGAGTGACGGACATTATTTTTCACCATGAGAGCCGCAAAATCGCGACGAAGTTGCGATTTTGAGGTTAGAATTAGGAAAACTTATATTTTCGAACAGAAAACTTAGGATTTGTGATAAAATGCAATGGATTTCAATAGTAACAGACTTATTGTTAGCCTGGGAAGACAGGCTTGTTTGTACATTATACTCATTGTCACCTATATTTGCCTTATGACTCTGAACTTAACGAGCTTAGTAAGTGCTTCTAGTTCAAGTGACATCACAAGGCGAGCTTTCACCCAATAGTGAAACTGACTGAATGGCACTACGATTACTTGCAGTCTTTCCAAACAACGACAGAGTGCTAATAACTCTTTAGATCCTACTGTGTAATAAATTACAAGGAATCATCATTATCATCATCATCATCATCATCATCATCATCGTACGGTGAAATTGACCAATTCAGCTCTGTTTGAGATTCCACTGTTGGATACTCACCGGCAAATGATAGAATTTCCAACCCAATAAGCAATGGTGGACACAATTGGTCTACCACAGATTTCAAACACTATGCCAATGCTGGTGAGGAGGATTATATTGGAAGCCAATGATAAAACGTATCGAGTTGATCTACTCGATGTACACTAATTACCGTCGAGGATATTGACTGACGAGAGTAAAGTGAGCTTGCGATGGTCGATCGAGGATATTGACTGACGAGAGTAAAGTGAGCTTGCGATGGTCGATCGGGTAATCAAACCCCTCAAACATCTACGAATTACCATATGTGTATGGAGAGGCATGCCGTTAATGACCGTAGAATTAGAAGCTCGTCTAAGTTTCGATTTCAGATTGACCTTGGCGGAATCGACAGTCACCACCATAGCATAAGCCCTGAGGGAGATCCCCGCCAATTTCGGTTCACTTTGTCCTCTCCTGGTCAGCGAAGGACCCATCGATTTTCAGGGGCGTTGGACATGGTTCTCGCTGGTCAACCGCAAATAATCCTAATCACGGATCCAACGCCGGTTGGCGTTCGAGTGCTCCCAATTGTCCCCGAGCTTCCGATACAGTCAATTTCGAAAATGGTTGACCCTGTAGATTGGACGCATATATAGGACAAAGCGAAGGCCCACGTTCAAACTAATTAAGCCGATCCGTTCGTCAACGTCTAACCTAAACAAACACCCTTAATTATCTTCGTACCGCATACCTGGGTTCGTCCGAACTTTGTATAGACATAAGTACTTCGCGGTGAGGACAGAAATGCAAATCCGATGAACTTATCACATCAACAAGTTTCAATGAACGAATAAGATGGTTTTCTCTGTTCATCTTGAAGTCTTTTACACTAGGGGCAAACGAGGGATGGCATCGTATTGCAGTTGACTCACTTACCAGCTCCTATTGCGTTAATTATCACCAGACTGGGTATATCCTTTAGCATTTCTGCTGCTGTTTTTGCAAAGTCTGAACTCTGCATATCGCAAAAGGAGCTACAGACAGTAACCTGATGCATCGGATCAAAGTAACCTGGAATTCAGAAGCATTTGAGACCAGTTGGAAGAGTGTGGGTTTTGTATGTACATACGTATATACGAAGCATCAGTTCACCACAAAGTATTCATGTATACGTGTGCGAGTGTATTCGAATGTTGGGTTGTTTACATGGAAAGTAGCGCTTTGAGGTAGGAAGTCTAATCCTCTGTACTGCGCTACATTGTCAACAGCCGGAGGGATAACCCCGGACATTCTGATTTACTGGATCTAAATACTCAGAGGTGGGCATCTCTGCGCGGTCACTGAATGTTCCCCGTGTGCCTAACACCGCTACCTCGGCGTGAGTCGATTGACAGACATTTGCACAGATACTGGGAATTGTACGAAATTTAACAGCATTAGCCTTTCTAATCCCGAATCAAAGATTCTACGGTATAATCCATCGGAATTAGAATTCAATCCATGATGTCTGTTCTAGTCACTCTATTTAGCCCTAAACCTCAACGGTCCAAAACTGAAACAATCAAAATTGAAATCAGTGGATATTTTTGACAAAAACTTCAGTAAAAGTTTTCTTGGACAGTGTAGTTTTTCATGGTACAAGGCTATGGTGTTAGTTTTAGGATTGATAAGACGTAGAAGAATGTAACGTGGTCTGGTAAGATAACTTCATAATGAAATTGGTTTTACGGGTGGGTTCAATTCATACGTGTTTTCTCGTTCTTCGCTTCCATCAATATAGGGATATCGAACTCCTTTGCTCTAGATTCCTTTGGGATGTGTTTGGCGGTGATGGTTTACTGGACCATAACTCACTAAAATTCAATAAAACTTTGCCGGACCTTATTTAGCACTTCTCCACTTTCTGCTCTCTAGTCCTGTTCTACTTTGCGCGAAGTAACACGCACAACATTCCCCCGCCATCATAAAAGCATATTGCTCCCAGATGGTTCGCATGTGTGCAAGTGTCCAACTTTTTCGGTTACTTTTTCCTTCGGATAAAAAAATTGGCGGATAACCATCAGTTGGTATCCAGCTTTTTCTCTCTGACCTCGCACTTTCTCTCTTCCGATCTCATTTCCCCTGCCCATGCCAGGGTCCACATTTTCACTTTTACCTATATACATGAATCATGGACTGCGAAGAACTTTCAGCCAAACATCGCTCGACCGCTCATCTATCCAGCACTTTTATACAAACAACGAAAAAAAAGCGATTATTTTTTTGGTGTGTATTCAGGTTGACGTATGATATGTACTTCGGTTCTAATAAGTTTCAAGCTACAGACGACCGGATGTGCGTTGGTACGTGCTGAGTCGAAACAGGAAAAAGGGTTCCTGCGAAGCCTTACTGGGAAATACTCGGTGGTTTGAGCAGGGTGAAGTAATCGCCTATCCTGGGTGGGGAACAATAATCCAAATTAGAGGATCCCGAGGGTCTCACGAGGACGAAGTCCTCGAAGATTTTCATTCCCGTTCCAAAATCATCATTTTCTTTATGCTCATGGCAACTGCACACGATGCGCCGTGATTCATTTTGTATGATTCCTTGGATTTTCTGCTCAAACATCATATAACATACATATTATAATATTTGTTGCCTCTAAGAATCATATCCCACACCAAATCCATGTTCAGTCAGTATATTGAACAGTAGTACCAGATGTGCTTTCGGCAATGGTGGCTCGGATTTTGAATTTTACGATACTGCGGTGGAAGAGGACTGTTGATCTTGGCCGATATAGTTTCGACTCAAAGTTGAGTACGTCTCTGATGCTGCAGGTAAATGCATGTATATATATGTATATATATATATATATATTGGTACCCGTCTGAAAGGGAGGAACCTGCGTCTAGAGTATTTGGTCAGACTCTAGCTGCTGGCTTATACTTGCAAATGTATTCTCGCAAGCTATTCTGCATTAACGGGAGACTCTTGTCTCTGTTTATTCTCTATGCTAGGAGATTGAGGTAGAGGATAAGATAGTCGCGCTCAGAAGACGGTCTATACCGAAGCTTCGCAGCTATCCTGGCTCGCATTCAAGTCGAATGGACAGTTAAGGGATGAAGAGTGAACGGGGCAATGGGGTGCAGAGAGTATGGGGTGGAACGAGGTTTTCACGCCCTGGATCGGCCTGGCAATGTGCCAGTTGGTACGAACTCGCGATCAGAAACAGCGAATTCGTACTAAGAATGCGAAAGCAACCGGCCACGGAATGCGGAAACTCAAAAAGATGTTCAACCAGAAGAAAATAGCCTCAACCGTTGAGTTCACCAGCAAAAGTGTAACGCACGTTTCGATGGATATGAACCTCCTGCTGGGATGGGGACGGGATTGAAATTCCGAATTTCAAAAGCTGCGAAAGATCGAAATTCCGAATTTTTATACTACCGACTGAAAATATTTGGAAAAATTATTTTCTCGAAAGTCTACGTGGCCAATTTGAGAAACTCCGAATTGAAAAGCAGCGGAAGTTAATATTTCCGAAAGCTAAAGATCCGAAAGGCCAAAACTCCGAATCTCGGAATTCGCGTTGTTTATTTGACAGCTTTGTCATGAGCTTTCCTCGAATTTTCTGATTTCCGGACTTTTTGAGTTTTTAACTTTCGGATCTCTGACCTGTCTGTATTCCGATCCTTCGGAATTTCCAAGTTTTTAACTCCTGCGCGTGTAGAAAGTCAGAATCGCTTCTCGAATGAATTCGGAATTTTGACTGTTCGGAACTGTTGGCGTTCGGAACTTCAATCCTACCCCCTGGGATGAGGTGTTCTTACAAATTTAGAAGTATCAAATCTTCGAGAAAAGGTGCAGTCATTGGTTTCCGGTTAGGGAACCTTCACATATCTATTCGAACTTCGATGATACAAAGAACTTCGAGATACTTAACGAAGCTTTTTAGCTTGCGCGTACGCTTGTATGGAAATGTGGGTAAAATATTCGTTGAAAGTTGGCAAAAAATCAATGAGAAGCAAATTGAATGAATGCAAAAGAAATTGGGTGAATATTCAATGAATCTCTGGTTTTTCGAGCGAGTATTTCCCAGGAGTTAATGGTACAGGGTAAAGGTCGCCCGAAAGAGTAAAGGAGTGCCAAGAGGATGAGGTCTGATCCTTTGTTGTGTATCGGGGCGTAACATTCGAGTGTCTTGAGATTTTATCGTCGCTGACGAGAGCCATTAGGTCTGAACGAATCGGAGAATCTCGACAACTCGGCTGAAGGAGTCTTCGAGAAGAATCTCAAAGGGTAAATGTGACTTTCTTCAGTTTCGTCCATACCTTACCCGACATAACAATGTACAAGGATGAAATTACCACTCAAAAAAGTACGCCAGCCAAATTATTCTCGTTTAATGTTACACGCATCTTGCTTATCCAACTAATGATTGGAGTGATTTTCGCGTACCCCTGGATACCAACCACGTTTCTCATACGTTGATCATACAAGCATACTAAACAACAAAAAAGGAGTACCTACCATTAAAATAAAAAATCGCTGAATGTACGTATACAGAAACTTTTTTCAACAGGTTCTTTCAGTCCTCGATATCGTTGGTTTTTTCGTAGTTCCTTGTTTCGTGTGAAATTACCTAAAAATGAAGAATTTGAAATAGTGAGAAAACAATAGGTTGCCAATGGCCTCAGGTATAGCTGCGCCCACATGCCATGAGGACAAAATGTACAATCCGTCAACACTTGGTGGTGACGATCCTCGAAGCTTCGCAAACACGTACTGCCGTTTTCCCGTCACCTGCGTGTAACACGTGTCGTGGCGATTTGTTAGCTGTAGTTTGCACCCCGTTGAATTGTGTCACTGCGCACTTAGGAACATTCTAGTGCTTGTGACCAGCAATTATCATTAACCAACCTCGCAATATCGATCCAAGCATTCTCTAGATGCATCAGGAAATTCCATCCAGATGAGCGTGGGTATATGATCATTTAATTGCCTCACTATCGTTCCATGACATGAATCCGATGAACCAAGCAGCGCTGGCTATATTCTCCACAGAAGTATTCTACCTCGTGAAGTGTAATTGATTGAGTTGGAATTCGAGATGAATTATAACTTTCTGCCAACAGCACTACATCAGTTGTTGACTTTCCACATTTCTTATACGTCTTGTTAGTATAGGAGTCTTCTTTTCTCAATATTTAGTCTGCCGATTAACTCGAAAAGTACTTGACTCATCAAGTGAAAAATATAATTAGTTATAAGTTAGGAAGGATGTCATCGGTCAAGAATAATCGAAACGGAGGAGGAATTGATCACACCGACACACCTATAGGCTCACATTAAAAACGATTGAAGGTGACTACGTGAACCTCAAGACATGAAGAGCTGACGAAAAGTATGAAGCTGAAGCTAGCAGCCAGAATTAGCAGCCTAACGATATATTCTTAGTTACTGAAAATGAGGCTACAAAATTTAAAAAATCTGGATTCTGCTATATTTCGCGAAAAGTGAACGAATTCGTCCAAAAAAGCCATAAATCTGTACTGCATCATCCGATTTGAAAGATCATCAGCTCGTTTCATACGAAAGGTGGACTTCATTTTTGGAATAAGAATTAAAATTAAGTTAAAAAGGTTCATTTTCCGAGAGAAATGCATTTCCAACGATCAATTTGTCGGATCTCCAATTTCACGGCATGGTATCTTCCTGGCCACAGCATGCGCGCAAAGCATTTCGCCCAGAATGCAACACGGTCAATGTAACTGCAGAGCGAGGGTCTGATGGGAGTTGTTGGCGTTCCAATGCATCATCGAGGATTATGCAGTTTCCACAACTGGAAGGGCATACGTTCGCGTCAAAATCTTATTGCCAGTAACCCGATCACCGAAGCTATATCGTATCTATCGTATATATATATACATATATACGGCTTTTGCAGACGTATGTGTGTACATACATATCATGTATGTATACTTACGAGTTCCAGGGATAACTCCAGTCCGCTAGGCATGAGTAATGGGTTCAAAGCGAATGGTCGCACCTCTACCGTAAACCTGGGTGATGTACGAGATTATAACTGCTAGTGAAATGCTCTTGTCCGTTATATTATCTTCGGCTTAATCCTTGGCCATCCTTGCTGGTCCTTCTAATCGAGGTTAATTCACATCGGTACACCTAGCCACGATGCATATCTGTTCGAATTTGTCCCCCCCCCAATTAAGCATAACGTTTTCACACGATACTATTTTAACTTTTCATCCAATACGTATAATATCCACATGTATGCATGCCATCATATGCCTATGTATGTACTACTAACCGCGATACAATATCATACCATTGTCCCAAAGGGCGAAACGACCTGAAACTACGAAAGATGCAAGCCACGCTTTCTCTTGGTGATAGGGATTCTGCCACGGTTTGCGCCATTAATGGGCTTAGGCTAGCCCTTTCACGGCATCGACCTAGGGATGGCTAAGCTCGGCTTGTCTCCGTTTGCACATACATTATAGGATCGAATTTGACGTTATCAATTCGAGCTGTAGATAAGCCCGGGTCTTCCTGCCGGGTTTACGACGCCCCCTGGGTCTCGGTATACACCTTTGGACTTTATAAGGCGTCCCTATCGTATATGGGTAGACTATCCGAGATTTCATTTCACCCTTTGCCCAAACTTACATGGCTCATGTCTGTCCCACACTTAACTGATGTGTCGCAAATAACGTCCGGATATTATCATTCTCCTGATAAACTTGATGTTCTTATATAGATTCGGATGAGTATGTGGGAAGCCTTCGTTCATTTAGTGTTCTCAATATATCAACCCTTCGGCACGAACCGAAAAAAAGAAAAAGAATTGAGAGAAAAATGTTCGTGAAAAGTAGATTTTTCTGTTCGACTACAGTGATATACGAGCATGCAGAAGGTAGAAGAGTCCCTTAGATCCTAGGGATTCAAAGTGCACCGAGGGAGAACGGGAGAAAAGCGTGAGATTTTTTCAACAGAAATTCAGGAAGCTGGATCGCCGAAGAAGGTATCAAAAGCCTTGATCCGAGAGTTGGGCAATTTTTTCTCAAGGGGCTGTTGAATGTAACGGAATGGCCCATTCGAATATGAAGGATTTTGCAAAGAAACCCGCTAAATTGCCTGTTCGCAAGAGCACTCGAGCGTACGTTACGTGGGCT